>CM057449.1:1611757500-1614686250 GCA_016271365.2 Neoceratodus forsteri
GCCATGCTGTTCAAGGGGGGTGGATGTGGTGGTGGTCACGGAGACGGGCCAACAAAACCATGACTAGGACCTAAATGTAGGGGGTACAATATGCTTAGGAAGGATATAAAGGAGGGCAGGGGGGGTGGAGTGGCTATGTTCATTAGAGATGACATAGAAATTGCTAGGGTAGAAGAGGCAGAGGGAAACGTGGAGGCCTTATGGGTCACCTTACGATCCCCAGCAGGAGATAAGTTCAAGCTGGGTAAGTATATAGGCCCCCCAGGATGAGTGATGTTCTAGAGGATGGTTTGCTGGACAACATCATTGCCCAGTGTGGACCAAAAGGGGAAGGAGTGGTGTTGATGGGGGACCTTAATATGCCAGGTACAAACTGGGGAACCATGTCCTCTAAGGTGGCCAAGGAGCAGAGGCTGCTGGATGGCTTCCAGAATGTGTTCTTAACACAGCATGTGATGGAGCCCACAAGGGAGGGGCATGTCCTGGACATGGTTCTGGCAGATGGGGATTTGGTAAGGGACCTGGTTGTAGAGGACCCCTTGACTGGGAGTGACCACAATACTGTCTGGTTTCAAATAAGCATGGGGGGAGGGGGTGAGATCTAGGACACTGGCAGTGGACTTCAGGGGGGCAGACTTTGTGGGCATGGGAAATATTCTCAAGGATCACTTGAAGGGGATTACATCAATGACAAGTGTGGAAAAGAGATGGGAGGTCATAAATGGGGACTTCATGAGGCAGTCAGGATCTGTGCTAAGTTGAAACGTAAGGGAGCAAGGTCACATAAACCATGCTGGTGGTCCAGTGAGGTACAGGTAGTGGTCAGAGAAAAGAAGGTGGCCTATAAAAAATATAAAACAACAAGAGGGGATAGGGATAAGGAAATGTACCATCTTGCATCTAGAAAAGTCACCCGGATAGTGAGGGGAGCAAAGTCAAGTAAAGAGCAGCGGCTGGCACAGGGGATACATGGGGGAAAAGGGGTTCTTCCGGTACATTGGGGAGCGGAGAAAAACTAAGGGCCATCTCAGCAGATTGAAATCAGAAGGAGGGTGGGTGGAAGAGGCGAGGGACCAGGCAGAGGTATTTAACAAGTACTTTGCCTCTATGCTCACTAGGGAGGGGGATGGGATATCTACAAAGCAAGGCATTATGGGGATAGAAGCGGCAGTGAGTGGGATCAGGGGAGCAACAGAAATGGAGCAAGAGGGAGGGAGAGGTACCCAAGGGGTGTCACATCTGGATAAGGATAAAAAGGCCAATAAGGTGGAGGGGACGGATGATGCTATCTCCTCCAAAAGGGTGTGGTTAGCCCTCAAGGCCCTAAAGAAAGACACATCTCCTGGGCCGGATGGCATTCATCCGAGAGTACTATGGGAATTGGCGGACATACTAGCTGCACCCCTGGCGGAGCTCTTCAACAGGTCACTTGACACAGGGAGGGTACCTAGGGATTGGCAAGAGGCACATGTGGTGCCAATCCATAAATTGGGGTTGAGGGAAGTACCAGGTAACTATAGACCCATCAGTTTGACCTCGTGGTGGGAAAATTATTGGAGAGTATACTAAAGGAACAATTGGGGTGTACTTGGAGAGGTGGAGGTCTGGATAGTCGGCAACATGGGTTTGTGCCAGGTAGATCATGTCAAACCAATCTTGTGGAGTTCTACGAATGGGTAACATCAGAACTGGACAGGGGAAAGCCTGTGGATGTATTATTCTTGGACTTCAGCAAGGCGTTTGACTCTGTCCCCCACAATGGTCTGGTGGAGAAACTGATGGGGTTAGGAGTAGGCCCTTTGATGGTCAGATGGATTGAAAACTGGCTAGCTGGACGCACCCAGAGAGTAGTGGTCTGTGGGGAGCTCTCAAACCCCAGAGAGGTTGGTAGTGGGGTACCGCAGGGCTCGGTCCTGGGTCCGATCCTGTTTAATGCATACACATCGGACATCAGGGAGGGTATAGGTGAAATGAGTCTCTTCACTGATGACTCCAAGATGGGAGCAGTAGTTGAGGGAGAAGAGGGGAGGTTGGCCCTGCAAGGGGACCTGGACACCCTGGAAAGCTGGGCTCACACATGGAAATTAAATTTCAATATCACCAAGTGCAAGGTGTTGCATCTAAACACAGGTACACCCTGGGAGGGGAGGTGCTGGAGGCCTCAATAGGGGAAAAAGACCTAGGGGTCATGGTGGATGCATGTATGAATAACTCTGAGCAGTGCAGGAGAGCAGCTAGCAAGACAAACAGGATGTTGGGATGCATCGTAAGGGGGATCACCTGTAGGAGCAAGGAAGTGATTCTGCCACTGTACAATGGATAGACCACACCTTGAGTATTGTGTACAGTACTGGAGACCACACTTGAAGAGGGACATACAGCTCCTGGAGAGGGTACAAAGGAGGCCAACTAAGATGATACAAGGGCTAGGGGATTTGACGTATGAGGACAGACTTGAGAAGCTCTGCCTGTTTTCATTGGAGGAGAGGAGAGACAGGGGGGACATGATTGAGGTCTTCAAGTACCTCAAGGAACAAATAGGGTAAACATGGAGGGATCTTAGACTAAAGCAGGAGGTATCACCAGAGGGCATGGTTTGAAGTTGGAAGGTGGAAGGGTGAGGGGAAAAGAGGAGGAGGTTTTTCACTGAGAGGGTGGTGGACCCTGGAATGCACTGCCTGATGAGCTGGTTCAGAGATCCATAGTGGAGGGCTTCAAGAGAGGGTGGGACAGACACAGAAAGTGGATGTATCAGATGATGGCCTGTCCCGGGGGGTGGGGATGGATGATAGAGGTTTCTGGAACACAAGGGAGGGGAGGGCCTCGGCACCCAACTAGGGATCTGAGGTTAGAGCAGATTCGATAGACTGTAAGGCCTAATCTGCTGGCAAATAGTATGTTAGTATGTTAGTTCCCCTATAATACAACTACAATGAGGCACCCATCAAGGCTGCCTGCTATCACCTCCAATTTTTGCTCTCACCATCGAGCCATTGGCAATTATGGTCAGATCCTCTTCTAAATTACAAGGACCTATTATCCAAGGTTAAGAACATTTAATCAACCTTTATGCTAATGGCACACTAATATTTGTGAATGATCTGAATCACAATTTTCTGCACATAGTAGAAATGTTAATACAATCTGGGGAGGCCTCAGGCTACAGAGTAAACTGGGATAAGATTGAAGTTCTTGAGACCTCAACTCACTCAGATCCTTTTGTATCCCCAGCACAATATAATATATGAAAAGTCTCCCAAATTTCATATTTGGGAGTAAAAATCAATAATAACGTTAAGGAATTTAATATGAAAAAGTTAATTTTACCATATTCTGAGGGAGGATTAGCACACCCACATTTAAAATTCTATTATTTCGCAACTGAATTAGCTGTAATACCCAACTGGTTTTTGGAGAATCAACCAGATCCCTTATTTGTCATAAAGTCCTCACAATCCCCTTTTTCAAATGTTAAACACCTTTTACACACAGACCCATTTAAAATTAAATTAAAGATGGCTTTTCTACTAAAACAACTATTCATATTTGGAAATCTATTGTTGGTGGTAGACATCAAAATAATCTGTTCTCCCTGGAAGGTCCTATATATTTAAATAGCTTTTTCCCCTTCTTTTCAAAACTCTGTCTTTAAATTGTGGTATGAAAAGGGCCTTAGGGAAATTAGACAATTCCTAGATAATGGCAAAATAGTGGATTTGGCATTCCTGAAAAATAAATACGGTATTCTTAATTCACAGTCATTTGTTATTTTCAAGTACGAGGCTATATTCTAAGGAACATGAATAAAGACCTAGATGAAAAATTCAACACCTTAAAAATCTTTTTCAAGCAACCTACACAAGTAAAAACAACTTTTCAAATCTATAAAATTATAATTCCTAAATGTCCAGCAATGATTGGTAAAGTAAAAGAAAACTGTGAAGAAAAACTAGGGATTAAAATTCTTTTAACACTATGAAAAAAGTCGATAGACATTAAAAAATGGGGGCTGAAATCAATAAAGGTGCAACAGATTTTGTTTAACATTATGCATCACACATACTACACCCCATAATTTCTACACAAAGTAAATGCAGGTATTCCATTAACCTGTCCAAGATGTGAAGACCAAGTGGGCTCCTTGGAACATATGCTTATTTTATGTCCAAAACTGGATTACTTGTGGGACTCCATATTAAGTTTTGTTTCATTTGATGGTTATTTACCTATCAAACAATCTATTATGGATGATGTTGAGGATTGGCTCCACCTTCAAATTCCTCACACCTGTTAAACAGTGCCTTAAGTGCAAGCATACAAACTAATCCTATTAAAATGGAAAGATTCAGAACCTCCCCATTTTAATTCATGGCTTAATTCTATGGCAGGAATTCATGCGCTAGAATGCATACACTATACCTCTGCAAAACAAATGAACAAATATGATCAAATATGGAAACCATTTAGGGAAAAAACTAGAATCATTGAAAGGTGGACCTCATGAGCATCAGTCACTTTAAAGGTGGGTTGATAATTTTTCATTTTCAATCTCTAATAATGGAAATCTGTATTAATGTACCCTTGCGCTTGTATCTTCTGTTCCTTCTTTCTTTCCTCATTGCAATATGCCTTCATCATTAATAATTTTTTTATTATCATATAATATTTTATTTAAGGTTTTTTATAAGTATTTGATAATAAAAGATGAGCATTACAGTCAACCATACTCTAAATATCATTACATCTCAAAATAGATAGATTAGTGACAGAATCTATCCTTTATGAGCAATATGTCATACAATAAATCCAAAGTATCACCTTATCTTTGATATCTACAGTCAGTTATCTTAAACAGGTATTACTTTCTAGGAAGGATAGTAAAGGAATAAGAAAGTAATTAGCACAGACAGATGCTTACATCTTATAGTAGATACCCAGTCCATCTATAATTTAAGTTAGAGGTTGAGTGGGGGGCTTATAAGTGGCCCATTACATAGGAGGGTTGGAGGGTGATAGTGGAATTTTACAAAAGGGAGAGCGAAGCTAAGGTTCCCATTTCTAGTAGTAAGAGTGGAGATTTCCCTTATGACGGTGAGACAATCTTTTAAACATAGAGAGTTTAGCCAAAGCTGCATACCAGGCAGTAAAAGTAGGGATAACTGGCTGGCGCCAGTGCATAAAGAGAAGATGTTTAGCCTCTAAGATAGCAACCAAAGTCCAACCTTTAAAAGGTTTAGGTAGTTGGCCCAAGGAAGTGGTATCCCCCATGACTAATTTTGCATTAGCAAGGACAATTGAGTGGTTAAGTACTAAGGAAATATCCGAGGCAACCATTTTCCAAAAAGTTGTCAAATTAGGACAGGACCATAGAATATGGAGAATGTGTGCTTCCATCTGGGAGCAGCACCAACATCTGTTATGGCCAAGCAGACCATTGTCATAAAGAACTTCTGGCGTGCTGTGCCATAGCAATAAGATTTTTAGCTGCAAAAAGTGACTGTTAGTATCACTATAAGTACTGTGTATAGTTTTAAGGTAAGAATTCCACTGATTATCAGTAATGGGGGAACCAGAGTATATTCCCATTTCCTTTTACAGGACATAGTTGCAATGGGTTGTGAATCTCTCCAGGATCTGTAGAAGCAACCCATAACCCCTCTAGTACTGGGGAGATGGTGTAGGCCGGCTAACCACGTCCATGGGGTAGCACCCTAATATCTAAGAAAAAGAGGCTGTAGAGCAGTCCGGATTTGCAAGTACCTCCAGAAATCTTTATGTGGTAGAGAAAATTGCCTTTGCAATTGAGCAAAGGAAAGCAGGGGATAGATGCCTGAGGGAGAGAGGTCTTGTATATGTTGAATTCCAGCTTTGTGCCAGGAGGGCCAATATATAGATACCCCATTGATTTGAATAAGATCATTCCACCATAAAGGGGCGTATTGTATAGGAGGGTTCCAGGATTGTTTAGGGAGATGAGACTTAGCCATGAGCTGTTTCCATGAGTGGGCTGTACATAATACAGTGGGAGGGAGTGACTGAGGCAGACTAGTCTGTGAGGTGAGAAAAGTATAGAGATGGACTGTGCCCACCAGATCAGTTTCCAATTGGACCCATAGTGGAGGAGCCACAGATTGGGGTACAAACCATTTAGTTGCCTGTGCAGCTGTACAGGGTAAGTGATAACCAAGAAACCAGGGAGCATTTAGTCCTCCTTGGGACCAGTGTGCTCTTATCTTGTGTTTATTCCACCGAGGTGGTTTAGAATCCCAGAGGAAGCTGGCCATTAGTTTCTCTAAAGAGTTGAAAAGCTTGGGCGAGAGAGGGATAGGAAGATTGTTTAGAAAGTACAGGACCCAAGGGAGCAAGAGCATTCGGATAGCTGCTATCTTGCCTGGTAGGGAGAGTTGTAGCTTGTACTATCTCTCTATTTCTACCGCTAACTGTGTTAACAGCAGAGAAAAATTAGTTGATTCCAGTGCATTTCAGGCTGTTCGTATAGAAACACCAAGATAGTTAAATGCAGTATTAGCCCAAGCCAGATTGGTTCCTTAGCTGCAGGTCTGGGTACAATGCATATTTAGAAGGGCCAAAGTAGGTTTTTTTTCTGGTTAATATTTAGCAGTGAAAGTAACCCAAAGTCATTCAGAATTTGAAGTATGGACAGTAAAGTTTGTTGGGGATTAGAGAAAGTTAGACGAAGATCACCAGCATAGGCCACCACCAGATAGGACTGGTTGCCTACTACAATGCCCTGGATTTGTGAGGATGCAATGATCAGGGTGTCTAGGGCTATAAAAAATAGTAAGGGGGATAGTGGGCAACCTTGCCTAGTACCCCGATACAAGGCAAATGGAGGGGAAATCTCACTATTGGTGAGAATATGGGCCATGGGAGAACAATAGAGGGTACGTATCCACTGCATAAAAGAAGTACCAAATCCATACCAAACCAGGACTTCATATAGATTATCCCATTCTATAGAATCAAATGCTTTAGAGAAATCTATTGCTAAATCTGCTAAAGCGAGGGGGGCTTTAGAGGTGAACCACTTAAGGCTGATAAGGAGTCTGGTGTTGTCCAGCCCTGATTTGCCTTGCATGAAGCTCGTCTGTGTGGATTGTATTATCAAGGGTAGACTGGAGGTTAGTCTGGATGCCAATGCTTTGGCTAGGATTTTTGTGTCTACTGACAGAAGGGATATCGGATGAAAGTTGGCACAATCCAGGGGATCGGTTGATTTTTTTTGGTAGCAGAGAGATTATTGCCTTCTTCATAGTATGGGGGAGAGATCCAGAGGTATGGGTGAAGTGTAGAGCCCACTGCAGTGGTTGAATAATATCCTGGCCAAGGTCCTGGTAGAGCTCCACTGACATACCATCAGGACCGGGGGCTTTCCCTCGTGCCATCTGTGATAGTGCCAATTGAAGCTCTTCACAGGACACAGGTGACTCCAGCTGTGTCACTTGTTCAGGGATAAGAGTCGGCAAAGAGGTTTGTTGACAAAATTTTGTGAAAAGATCCTGTAGATCTTGGACAGTACTGGCAGATCGAGACTGATAAAGAGATTGGTAAAATTGCTGCATCGTGGTGTTTATCTGTTTGGGATTAGTTACTATGGACCCTGAGGCATTACGGAGGGCATGTATCCACACAGCTGCCTGCTGCCTACGTAGATGGAAGGCAAGTAATTTCCCAGCTCATTCTACCCCAGCCCAAAAGGCATGTTTCGATCTCAAGAGATACCATTCAGCTTTCTGATGTAATATTGTATTTATTTGGTATTTGAGTCCAACTATTTGCCGATGTAAAATGCCATCTGGGGCTGTTCGGGGGGTAGATTTTGAAGCAATGCTCCAAGGTTGTTAGTTCTGCTTGGAGCTGGGACAAAGTTGCTTTGTCTTTGTGGTCTCGAGCTGCTGAAAAGGCAATGATATGCCCTCTCAATACCGCTTTAAATGCTTCCCAGACAGTTCCTGGGGATACTCCACAGTCCGCATTCAGGGAAAAATAATCTTTAGTCACCTTCACTATGTAAGGGTGACAATCCAGGCCCTGGAATGAAAGTGGATTGCAGCACCAACGAGTTCCATGTGGGTGATACTCCAAGGGGTGAATGTTAATGACACAGGGGCATGGTCTGATATTAAAATCGAGCCTATATCAGACTCAAAGAGGCATCTAACTGCTAATTCAGTGGCAAGCCAGAAGTCTATATGACTGAGATTTATGTGGAGCAGAGTAAAAGGAGAAATCACTGCCAGTGGGATGGTCTCTACTCCATATGTCAGTGAAGACCCATTCCTCAGTCATAGCCTGGATGGAGTGCCTAGCGCTGGGATTAGCATGCAGGGTTGGGTAAGATTTGTCTCAAAAAAATATTTCCCTCTGCATTGAAGTCTCCACCTAGGATTACAGGGAGGGGTGTCCCTTCCAACTGTAGGTCTGACAGGGCTGGACTGATTGCGGGGAAAAAGTTGGTGTGTTCAGTATTGGGGGCATATAACTTACCCAACAAAATAGTGTTTGTGGGGGAAGATAACTTCGCCACCAACCAGCAGCCACGAGCATCTTTTTTGACATCTTTTACCACCCACGGAGAGGCCCGATGGATAAGGATGGCTACCCCCTTTGACTTAGCAGTGGAGGAGCTAGCCAGTATTTCTCCCACCCAGAATTCTTTTAACCAGTTAGTACATTTAGGTAGTAGATGGGTTTCCTGAAGAAGGGTGATATCTGCCCACAAGGATTTTAAATGCTGTAAGATTTTGTGCTTTTAATCAGGTGGTTTAATCCTTTCACATTCCAGGATATCCAACGGTATCCTTGGGGGGTATATGGGGTAGAGGGCATCTTCTCACACAAAAGATAAGAGGGGGTACTTACAAAGTTTCCAGTAGAAAGGTTAGGGCAGATAGTACCGAGTTCCAGGGTCACCAGAAAACTGAGAACAGATAGGACTGTGAGTGCACACATTAGCACTAAGGGAGGTGTAAGCATCGCCTGTGACCTTTGAACTACATATCCTATGTTATAGAGAAGGTTCCAGCAACAACTCTAGAAACAAAGAGCAGAAAAATAACCAGTCAGTATACAAATGTAGTAGGTTAACTGCAAAGTGGGCAATAGCCCAGTATTGATACTATACCAAAGTGTCAAAAACAGACACTACAACAGTAATAATGTGCGACTGGAGGTCAAAGCAAATGAGGGAAATATATAAATGTATATATCTATATAAACCCTACAGCTTTGCTATCTCCAATACACACCTCGGGTGGGTCTTATGTGGATGAAAACAGTAAACAAACTCATCCTGGACCGGCCCAAACCAAGGGTCAGATGTCCTGAGCCTCATGGAGGGGGGGAGGGCAAGAGGAAGGAGGAAGGAAGGGGAAGGGGGGAAGTGAGTAAACCCACTTGCCAGTAACTGATCAGAAGTTGAAGAACCACCCAAAGAGGGGGGTTACACTAGGCCTATGATCCAAATCACAGGAACTTAGTTACTGCACCCATATCTGGTGTGCCTAGAGGATGGTGAAGGGGGGGTATCGAAGCAGAGGGAGGGCTAAAGTCACCAAGGAGTTCCACTGCATGCCTTGCTAAATTGCATATATGATAGTGGATTGGCCCATATTACAGTGTAGGTGTGGCCATGGTGTTTCCACAAGCTGGGGGGGGTCAGTAGATACTTTTAGGGTCACAGGTTTGTAACTTACTACAACATTCTTGGAGTCACCCCATTCCCTAAAGTAAAAGAAAGAAGGGAGGGAGGAGGGGGAGGGGGGATAAAAACCACGGCCCCATTCTATAACAAAAATATCATTGTAAGGTTAGGCATTCAATCAAGTTCCCGCAGTTCCAGTTATATGGCCTTTGACCATCTCAGGGGGTTCCCGAGGGGTACATCCAGGTTCCAAGGTTGTTTTCATGACGGCAGCTGTGCAACTGATAAGGCCTGGACACACAGGAGAAAGGGTGTCCACCAATTCAACTAGGGATGTCTCCAGTAGATCAGCCCAGTTTGTCAGTTGTTCAGTGTCCATGTCCTGAGAACCAGTAGTGATCAGATGCAATACAGGAGAAAGATCCTCTCTGGACACCTTTGCGGGTGGTGCTGCTGAGGATTTAGATGGTGAGTGATGTGGGCCACTCCTAGGTTTCTGCCTAACCTTAGGCAGTGAGTTTAATCCCCGCTGTGGGAGAGAAGACTGTGTATTGGAGGTCAGTGCAGCTAGAGTTGGTGCGTTATCATTAAAACAAACAGGCTGAGGTGCAGACTTCGATGGGGGACTGATTTGGTGTGGGACCTGTCCTGCTGCTAAAGGAGCTGCAGGGGAACCATAAGTAGAAAAAAGGTTCCTTCCAATACGGGCCACTGGAGGGGGCTCCCAAAGTCTCCTGAGATTTGTAGTTGGGCATTTAAGGTCTGGCCAGAGTTTAGCAATCCAACGCTCTATGCCCCCAGGGTGATCTACAGTGAGCTTGTGGCCTTCCTTGATGAGACATAATCTAGTAAGGTTTTTGAATTTGAATTTAAAGTCATGGTGGTAAAGGAATCTTTTAATTGTCCCAAATTCCCTCCACTTTGCAGCTGTTTCTTGTGTAAAGTCCCTGTATATGGCTATTGTGGATCCTTGCCAGGAAAGTTCCCCCGAGTCTCTAGCCACACGGAGAATTCTCTCTTTAGTGGTGTATCTCAGCAGGTATGCCACTATTGGTCTAGGTGTGTTAGAGTGCCTACTTGTGCAGGCCGAGACCCTGTGGGCCCTTTCTACTTCAATTGGTCCCCTCCATTGGTCCCCTAATATGCGGGGAAGATTTTCATTAAGAAAATACTCCATTGAGTGTCCTTCTGCTCCCTCTGGGAGCCCTGCTATCTGCAAGTTATTGCGGTGGCTTCGGTTTTCATGATCCTCGGCCCTCTCCCAGAGTGCAGCAAGCCGCTCTTCATGTTGCTGGAGATGGTTCCAGACCTGAGCTTGTTGGGCTTCACATGCTTCAGCCCTTTGCTCTGCCACATTCATTCTATCTTGCAAGTGTTGAACATCTCTAACAGTTCCAGACAGGGATAGGCTAATGTCATCCACCCTATTAATTAGCATTTCCAGGAGCTTGGTGATATGTTGTATTGATTCCCCGACTGCCACTGATTGATCCATCCTTGAAGGAGATTGCTCTGGTATCGGAAAGGACATAAATGGGTTCTGAATAATGGTTGACTACATAGAAGGAGGCTCCCGATTTTGTAGCCAAGACCTGGGGAGGGGAATAGAACTGCAGGCAAGTACGCGGCCTTGCTGTCTGTGGTGCAGGAGTGTGCGGCCTGTGCCGTGTAGGCCTAAGTGCATCAGAGTAGTATCAGATCACAGCACCACTGAGATGGTGCAATTACATTGTAATCTGCTGAAAAGGACATGCCACCCAGCAGGAGGGTTGTTACCCGTGAATGAAGCTGTTAGTTTGTAAGGGAGACTCCAGCGGATCACGGCGTCCAAGCGCAGATGGGCTGAGGTCCAGGGAGAGCTTTGGAGTTATGCTGCCATCTTTCTCAGTGGCTAGACCATGCCCCCCATCATTAATTATTTTAATTTGATATAGCTCTGCATGTTCTTGTCAAATCAATTTTGAACACTGTAACAAAATGTTTTGTATGTGCAATAAAAAAAAACAGCAGCTTGAAGTACTTGTCAGCTGTCCATTTATATCTTTGTGAGATGGTGGTGTTTTGGCATTTCTGTTCACTGGAGCAATACAAAAATATTGTCAGCTTTTCCTTCGCCAACCTATTTGTTTACTGGAGTTCAAGTGCAACAGACTTTCCTGTATATCTTGTGCTTAGTGTGGGGGTTAGCCAACCTCACCTGTTAGCACCAGCCCTGCACTACTGTTGTCGCTGCACCTCCATTTTGGACATTGCCTTGTTGGATTCAAACATTGACCTGACAACAAAATTGTTAACAAATATTGCCCAATCATACACTATATTTGGATTGTCAGGAGCTATGTCAGCTGGTACTTGATGACTTTTAAGAATTTTCCAATGCTTCCTCAGAATGTTGTTATATTTTGCAACATCACCTGCATATGTAGCGATCAGTCTAGGGAAATCCATGGTTCAGATCCCACTACTCTGATTTTGTGTATGTCTATATGCATTTTACAGCAATTATGCCCTTGTTCACTTTACCTACGTCATTAACTGCAGCTCCATTCCAATGCTAATCAGATGTCTTGATATGTTCATTCTTTTTGTTATTCTGAAATATATTTTCCTCAATACAATTGCACTTTATTTTCAATAGCTGTCCTTTTGGGATGGCGATTGTGTGTTTGGGTTGATAACTGTTTGGCAGAAGGAGTGAATTTCTGGTGTTCTCTTTTTTATAGAGGTCTGACATGACATTATTATTTGTGTATCTGTATAGGTGCACATCACAGATATGTATTTCATCTTGTTCTACGGTATGGTTAATTTGAACTTAAGTGCAAGGTCTGTAGTTTTCAAATACTGAACAAATTTGTGCAGCATATCAACTGTACCTTTCCATCTGATGATAAAATAATCGATGTACAGTAGTGGCACCACAAGTCCATGTACTGTAAATATGGATTTGTGGCACCACTATGTACAAAGAGTTATTTCCATATCTCTTGGCACAAATTAGAGAAAATGGGTGCAAAAGTCAATCCCACCACTGTACCTCGAGTTTGGAGATACTATAGTCCACTAAATACAATCATGTTAAATGTCAAATAATTTCTGATAATGAGAGAACAGATTAACTTGGGGTCATCAGTGTCTTCTCTCTACTCAAGGTAGTAGTAGTAGTAGTACTGGGCCTGGAGTCCCCACCTGTGAGGAATTGATGTGTATAATGACTCCACATGCAATATTGCAAAATTTCAATGTAAATTTACTTTTGCATCACACTCAGAATGCCCACGGTATCACAGATATAAAATGGAACTGTTCTAAATATGGGTAACAAGAATGTGTTCACATATATACAGGGGGGCTCAGTAAGCCAAATGATCCAGAGATGAATGGGTGACCCAGTGACTTATCAAGCCCCTTGTGTATGTTGGGTGTAATGTGGATCAGGGGTATAACAGGTTTACCTACTGTAAGATATTGCTTTTCATTCCTTGAAATACAACTCACACAAAACTATGTTGCAATTAACCATCAATTTCTGTCTAAATATATTAGTCAGACTCCCCATTAGCCTTCTGCAGAAGGTACCATAGCTGTCTCTCTATTTCCATTCTATATAGGTCCCAATTCACCATGACCACCACTCCCCTTTATCGGACAGTCTAATTGTGATATACCATTCTCCCCTTCCCCCAAGATATTTCAAAGAAGTTAATTCTTCTTGTTTTAAAGGTATCCATGTGTACTTTCCTATGCCCTTTTTGGGTTAGATTCATTCTCATTAGTTCCCATTAGTTGTCACACATCTTTAAGAAGATTTGAACAGCTGAACCATGTTGTAGACTGAAGTGGTGATTGAGGCAGCTCCTTGTACTATATTAGATATTAGAGTATACAAGCTGGGCTAGATATCTTTTTTAGAAATCTTGGATTAGAAATGTTCTGTTAAAAACTGCTGTCAGTAACTGCTATTTATCTTAGTTCTTATAATATAATAATTACTACAAGATTTTTTCTGTATGTGTTAAATGGTTCTGTTAAACAGTACCACAGTACCATTCACGTGTGAGTGTGTGGGCAGTCATTGAAAATGATAAGAGTTACTACTAATATTTCATAGAAACAATTGGCTTAAAATAAACTTACAAACTGGATCATGGCAAATATTGTGCCTTTTTTCTAACTAACTACATCATACTCTGATGATTCATCAGTAGTGGTGTTCTTTTTTGACAATGCAGTCCTTCTGTACATTTAGTATATAGTACATGGTACACGTTTTAATGTTCTGTGTATATTTATACACAGTATATGTCTACACATTTTATGGCACTTATTTAATATTATCAGTATAGCATTTGAAATGTGTTCCCTTGCACATGCACGTTACTGAGTTACTATGGTAACCACTAATTGGAATGCCTTTAAATGGAACAGTTAAACTAATGTTAAGTAACTCTGAGGAAGCCCACTGATGTCAGGGCAAAACAACAGTTCCTTTTTTTCATAATGTTATTACCAGATGTAGTTCCAGAATGGCTTGCACTTTAAAGATTACTTCAATGCTTGTTTTGCACTCCAATCCTGTGTGTCACATCAGCATTAAAGTATGTAGTAAACCTCAGTTTTTCTGGACTATAAGTCTCTTCTACAGTTCCAAGTCAGTAGCTGGTATTCTGTTACACAGTGCATATTGTGCATGTTAGTTTTGGAGGGAGACAGGTGCACTGGATCTAGTTGTTTTGTTACAAAACTATTTGCTGCTGTAACTTTGAAAGAAGATGCTGCAATGTCACCAACTTTGGTAGGTTTATAGACCCTAAAAAAGATACTGTATGTGCCAACATTTAAATATCTTACTTAAATGATTTCCATATAATGATGCCAAAATTGTAAAAATATGTTGGCTCATTAAGTTGAGTTTCATGAGTTCTTTCAGTTTTGTTAAAACCATATTCATAAACTTTGCCCAGCCATACACCTGACCTGCCATCAAAGAGAAAGGAAAAGCCTGGGTATAGTGCTAGTTAGGTTGCATTCACAGGAGACTGAAAGTAGCAGGAAAATTGGAGGGATGTTGCAGAAGTATGATGCTAGTGCAGGTAATATGATTTACCTGCCTGACATCAAGATCAAATGAGTCTGATCCATATTCAAGCACATTATCTAGAGGGAGGAGTTGACTGTTGTCTCAATTGTGATAGGGAATGCAAGTTTTGATGGTATTACTGAAGGATGTAATTTATTGAACTATAACTATTTATAAGGGGAAAGACATCTAGATGGATTTTCTTTAAATTCTTCAGTCCTGGGGCATATGAAGGACAGCTACAGAAATTAAACCAGATAACTGTTGTTAAAATTCTTTTGAAAATCAGAGGGTCTTATTTTTCTGGTCAGTGAGCAAGCATCCTGGGACAAAGAATGTTTGATTGCTCCAGATGGGCTGCAGCTGTGCCAAAAGAGAAAAGATAATATTCATGGCAATGGCAGGACAATCAGGGATTTAAGCTAAGGTATAGGGGTTGGGGAGGCATCTTGTGCAGGGGGTCATCACTGGCAAGAGTTAAATGCATAGATTACACCTTGTCAAGCTAAAGAGGGGGGGGAGCAAAATTAATCACCCAGGAAGTAACTATAGGACTGCAAATAGCTCAATGGTGATACTGTAAGTACTTTGCAAAAGTTACATTCCACAATGTCTGCTCTTTCAGTTTTCTCACATTTTAGTATTGAATTAGGTGAGAAAGTAACCAAAGATACTGGTAAAAGAATGACATCCAACCCTGATGAAGCTAATATAGCCAACACCACTCAACTTTAAGTTGTTGAGAAGTGTCTGAATAATGTCTATATTGTGAACCAATTTGTGCCTTTAGAATTGGAACCTGTTTGACTATCTGATGATAAATTCACTTGTGATTATTATGTGAATGCTTCTAAAAGTCAAAATGATTACATGAAATATATCTGGGCTGTATAATAAATTGGGGAATTGTGCATTCTTAGATTGCATATCAGTGTTTACTTGTATCTTCTTACAGGAAACTTGGAGTATGAATGCAAATTTAAACCTGAATTGGTGTGAGGTTGTTGGTACTGCATAAAAAACAAGAAGCCATCCCTTTAGGTGTAAAATTATATTATTGAAGATAGGTTCTCAAAATAAAAATGAGAAAATCATGTGGAAAAATGATAAATTTAGCAGTGTTAAGATCATAATTCAGGATATCAAATGGAACTTAAAGAGCCACTGATTCCTCGAGAAGAACTTTGGAAAACAGTATATTTAGACACAAAGCAGCTTATATTTCTAATTAGCTCTGTTTTGCCTTCCCCGTTACTTATTACTGAGGTCACATGCATGGAAACAGGATAGCTGTTCCTTGAGGGTTTATCAACTCCTATTGCTTCTTCCCGACCTGATGTCATAATACTCTGCTTGTGACATCACAGTTATTCCCATGGCAAAAGACTGTGATTTCACAACAGAGCATTATGCTTTCAAGTAGGGAGTATGCTATATAGACAGATGGACATCACAAGATAAAGATCTGTTTTTTGTGGGATTTTCTTCAGTAATAAATAACAGAGAGGAGACTTCTACAGAAAATGTATGAAATAGAAGCTGTATTGTGTCCAACTATTGTGTTTTCCAAAGTTTTCCCTAAGGCATCAGTTGCTCTTTATTCAATGTATATATTCCTCCTTTTGGTTCTACTTACTATGATTATTCTATTTGTGAACAACTGGAAACTTATCTTGGGGAAATTATGAACACAGGCACCTCTATTCCAACAATAATGAATGGAGATTTTAATGAACAAATTGGTCTATATCATTCCACTGATTATTCCTTGTTGGAAAGCTTTTTTTGAAGCATATTCTGAAACTATTTCATCTCTAAATATGCTAAAATTAATTCAGATGGGCTCAAGTTAATAGATATAGTACAAACATATGGTCTCTTCCCCATAAATGGCAGATCTAAATCAGATTAGAAGGCAATTTTACTTGTATTGGTGGTAACAGTTGTTCAGTAATTGATTTAATTTGGGTTAGTGACCATGCTATTCAATGAATCAAAGATTTTAAATTTGTTATTCATTCTGAGAGCCCATATCTTCATGTCCAGATGACAATTGATCACAGACCTGATTAGTTTTCTGTTGTTCTAAATCAGCCAGTTGACTTTTATACAAAATTGCATGTAATCCTGGTAATAGCTGTATAAGGAGTAATTTGTTTATGCCTTTTAAAAATTTCAGAATAGCTAACTCATTAAGTCTGCTTGTTGAAGTTACTAATGATTCTGTCCTTTGGAAATGTTTTTCAGTTATTGCTGGTATGAAAGAATTGATAATGGTAACTCTTTATTTTAAGTGTCCTTAAGTACATTGTAATTACTGTATAGCTACAAATGTAACTGCTACATGTGTACTGTGTAGTTACATGTAACTACAATGTAGTTGATAATTAGTTTCACATTTGCATATTCTGTAGTTATACACACATTTCTATGAAATAACAGCACTGTTATTGCTCTGCAAATACTATGTAGTTGTTAATTACTTTCACATTTGACTGGTGTGTAGTTATGCAATTTGCATTAAGTGGTAGTTACACATGCAACCACAACAGTTTCTCTTTTGGCACAAATTGATTTATGCTGGAAGTTTAACTACACATGTAACACCTGTTGCAAAGTGCAAATGTAACTACACATGTAACAGCAAAATTGATTTATGCTGGAAGTGTAACTACACATGTTAAAGCTGTTGCAAAGTGCAACAGAAAACTTGATTTATGGTGGAAGTGTAACTACACATGTAACAGCTGTTGCAAAGTGCAACATACATAGTTACATTTGCCAGAAAGAATGAATTTGAGGCAGACGGGAGGCAACAGTAATTGCAATAACAACCATTTCATTGTGTAAGTACACCAAACCACAAATGTGAAACTAGTTAGCTACTACATTGTAGTTACATGTAACTACACAGAAGTTACATAGTAGTTACACTGTAGTTATACAGTAGTTTATGTGTAGTTAAAGGGAATTAAAATAAAGTGTTATCCTGATAATGAGGGTTTTTACATTAGATAAAAAGAGTGAAAAATATATGGTATAAAAAACAATATCATAATTTTAAAAGGTACCTAAATAAACAGATGGGGTAACAAAAAAAGTATTAAATAAATTAAGGATAGACTATAAAAATAGTGAAGAGGAATAAAGAGGTACTGTATGTGTCAAGTTCTGCTGGTCACAAATGCTAACTGCAGTTAAAAATAATAACATTAAGCAGTCTTGGAATCTAGTAGCCTAGGTCTCTGACAAAGCATGCACGTTATAGTGTTACATCAAGCCAAGTTCCTGGGTTGAATATTTTGAGGATATATTTTATGATCATAGTCTCTGAACACTATCTTCCCTTGGCAATTATGTGTTGAATAGTAAAGCAGATATTTTACTTTTTACAATCAGTGAATCTGATGTTAAGCAAAGCATTCTGTCTTTTAAAAGTCAGAAGGCTGCTAGCCCTGACCAAATTCCTATACATCTTTTTAAAATACCCCTAGAGCATGCTCTACAGTCTCACTTGTGTCTTCAATTACATTCTCAGGACTGGTAATATTCCAGATGCTTGGCTTGGTATTATTTCTATCTTTAAAAATGGTAGTAAATGTGATCCATCTGTCTATAGGCCTATTAGCTTATTAAGTGCCGCTTCAAAAATTTTCATTAACATTTTTGATGACTAGGATTAATAATAGACTTAACTTAGCTGATGAAGAAGCTGGATTTAGAAATAATAATTCAACCACTAATAAAACCTTTATTCTCACTCATATCCTAGATAAATATATCAATACTGAAAATCAAAACCTTTTTTTGGCATCTGTTGACCTAAAATCAGTTTTTGATAGTGTTAATAGAGTGCTGTTATGGCAATTCCTTGCAAAGCTGGATTTAGATCCGTATACTTTCATAGCTATTATACTTCTTCCTTCCAGTAATTGGTCCTGTGTAAGGTTTGGCATTGATAGTACTCTCACAAAAAAACACCCAAATAATTTATGAGTTAAACAAGGCTGTGAGTTGGCTCCAACTGTTTCAATTTGTTTTTAGAAGACCTTTGAACCAATTTGTATGAGTCAGATTTTCATAGACCATAACTTGGATCAAGGAAAATTATTTATCTTGCATATGCAGGTGGCATTGTATTTTTTTTTTCATCAGTGCCCTTGGTTTGAAAATAATTTTAAATAAATTCAATGATTTATGCTTACAGTATCAATTAGTTATTAATAGTAATGGTTGCAGGAAGCATGTTACTATTGGAAACTTTTTATGTTTTTATTAATGGTGAATAGATAGAAATAGTCAAGAAGTTTCTTTATTTGAGTCTGGTTATTCATCATAAGTAGGGTTGCTCATAAAAGGCAACCTGAATTGTCTAATGGCACCCCAGAGGAAATGAAGGAAGCATAAGGGATAGTGGAGGGGGAGGGGGAGAGATAGGAGGGAAGGTGAAGGGAAGGGAAGTGCAGAGGAACAGACAGGGCCAGAGGGAAGGAGCCTAGTGAGATAACAGGGAGTGATAGAGGGAGAAAGGGGAAGGGACAGGTGAGGTCATGATGGACAGGTGTTAGGTAATGATGCATACACCTGAAAGGGGTGCCAGATTGGCCAGGGGCATGGCTTTTAGGGGTCCTTGCAAGGGGTCCTTTGGGGCTTGATAAACCTTGGTTGATGGTTGCTCTTGTTCTTTCAACTGGGATTTTTCATTTAAAGTGGATCTCAACACAGTGGTGGCAATTTAGATTGATTGTTTACACCACAAGGTCAGATATTACAACCCTGGGGCCTGGGCCTCCAGGTTCTGAGGGTTAATTTTACAAAAGCGGAATAGTTTTGAGGACAATGTAGAGATAATTGTGTCTTTTCAGTTTATAAGAGATTGGAATGCCTGGGAAGGAACGGTAAGGAAATAGTTAAAGGAGTGAAATGAATAAGATAAGAAATTTAAAGGCTTGGGGCCTGCTTACTGCATGGTGGCTGTGCGGCAAGCCAGGCTCAGTTGCAAGTACATGAGATGTTTTGACTGGTGGAACTGGCTGCATATTAGTGTGGGTTAACAATGGTACTGTTCATTAGTAGCATTATAAGGGGATTTATTAGCATAGAAATTTGTTAAAAAAAGAGAACGTGTGTGTGAGAGATTAAAGAGGGAGTCCAGTCAAATGTATTACATTGCAGAATTAAAATCAGCCTACCTCCAATAAATCTCATACCAAAAATTAGGTTTCTACATTACTTCCTTTTAAAGTTGTGAGCTATTTTGTAACATTGATTTCACTCCCTGTACAAAAAAAACAGTTTCAGTGAAAAGCCACTGATGATGTCACAACCAGAACTCACAGACTAGTCCACCCTATCAGCAACCTTATAGGACCTATTTCTTCAAAGTTATTGAAACTGTAGATGTATTTATTTAAAAAAACAAAAACTGACACAGGGTTGCCTGTAGTGCTTGCATTTCCAGAATGTTCAGATGCATGATACTGTACTTTAGAATGCATCAGGAGGTGGTTTTGGAATGCACCGCTGAATCAAGGTATAGACTGTCAAAGTGGTGCACAATTTTAGAATGTTAGGAGGGGGGACACATAAGCTAGGCATGCGTCAGGGATGTGCCATCTCATTGTGTGGTGGAACACTCAATCTCAGAATGCGTCAGGGACACACACGGAAGAATTTAGTGGGGACTAGCAATTCTGGAATATAAGTAAGGATGTACACTTTTGGAATATGGCAGGACACACCATTTTATTTTGAAACTGCTTGTCCTTGCCACATTCTGGAATTGTATGCTGCCAGCACATTTTAAAATTGTGCATCACATCCCCACCACAATCCAATGTTGTGTGTCACAGCCATATTCCAAAGTAGTGCATCCTCACCACATTCCAAAATTGCACATCCACACCATGTTCCAAAGTTGTGTTTCAATGCCACATTCTGAAACTGTCACTATTACATTCCAAAACTGTGTCATTTCCACATTCAGAAACTGCGCATCACTGCCACATTCCAAAACTGTGTGTCACCACCACATTCTGAAACTGAGTGTTACTACCAAATTCTGAAACTGAGCATCACTGTTGCATTCCAAAACTGTGCATCACCACCGCATTCCGAAGTTGTGCATCACCGCCACATTCCAAAGTCACGTGTCTCCACCACATTCCAAAGTCGTGCATCACCACCACATTCCAAAGTTGTGTGGTACCACCACATTCTGAAACTGAATGTTACCACCAAATTCTGAAACTGAGCATCACCATTGCATTCAAAAACTGTGAGTCACTGCTGCATTCCGAAGTTGTGCTTTACTGCCACATTTCAAAGTCGTGCATCACTGCCACATTCCAAAGTCATGTGTCACCACCACATTCCAACATCATGTGTCACCACCACATTCCAAAGTTGTGCGTCACTACCACATTCCAAAATTGTGCATCGCCACCACATTCCAAAGTCATGCATCACCACCACATTCCAAAGTTGTGCATCACCACCACATTCTAAAACTGCGCATCAATGCCACATTCCAAAAGTGTGCTGCACTGCCACATTCTAAAACTGAGTGTACCACCAAATTCTGAAACTAAGCATCACCACCGCAATTTGAAGTTGTGCGCCTCCGCCACATTTCAAAATAATTTGTCACCGCCACATTTAAAAGTCATGTGTCACAGCAACATTCCAAAGTCATGCTTCACCACCACATTCCAAAGTAGTGAGTCACAGCCACATTCTGAAACTGAGTTTTACCATCAAATTCTGAAACTGAGCATCGCCGCTGCATTCCAAAACTGTATGTCACCACTGCATTCTTTTTTTTTATTCAATATACTTTATTGAATTTCATGCAGTGTTAAAATACACTAGGATACACTTGGGTTAATTAGAGGCTCAATATAACATACAAGAACAAAGAAACAAATATACAAAACATAAGTGACAAACAGTAAAACAATTCCCCACATTAGACCCCCCACCCCACATCCCAATCCTCCTTCCCTAAGCATTCTGTGGTATGACCTTTTGGGATACATGAGGGTTTCATTCAGTGGTGGTGTAATTCTGAGAGTCAGGGCTTCCAGAGGGAGAGTAAAGTTAAAAGGGGCTCCCAAGTGGATTGATAATGATGAGGTCTGTGATGTATATTTGCAATATGTCTCTCCAGCTGAATTGCTAGTAGGATTTCACAGTGCCATTCAAGCACAGTGGGTAAGGAATTTTCTTTCCAGTGCTGTAACAAGACCAGCAAAGCTGTGGAGGCCACAAGTATAAGATGAGCTTTTCTAACCCTAGGAATCCCTTTCAGGAACACAGAGAGAAGACAGCATTCTGGAGTGAACTGGGGCTCAAGGTCTAACATGGGGTCTAAGGTTTGTTCTATGGAGCCCCAGAAGGCCTGTGATTTAGAATAACTCCACAGAAGATGGTACAGAGATCCAGGGACTTCCACACAATGCTTACAAAGGGGGGAGTCAAACTTACCCATCTGAAACAACTTAACTGGTGTATAATACAAGTTATGCATGATATTAAAATGAATTAGGCAGAGCCTGTCTTGTTTGAAGTTCTTGTATACTGTGTTCCAGGCTTGCTCCCAATAGGAAGAATCCATTGGGAGGGAGAGCTCCTGAGCCCAGTAGTAACAAACACCAGAGGGGAGGGACATGTCCAAAGCTTGAAGAAACTTGTATAGATTAGAGACAGCATGCCTTTGTTTTACCACTTGTAATAACATGGAGAGATCTTCCGCTGGGGGAGGGCAAGAGTTTTGGCCCTAGGAAGGAGAGAATCTCATTTTTAATTTACAAATATTTGAAGATATTGCCACTCCCAAGGTTTAGCCGAGCTTGAAGAATGGGAAAAGAAGCCAGGTCAGTTCCCTGGAAAAAGGTGTCGAGGGTGTAACCTCGAAGTTGGGTAAGAAGGGTTATTTAAAATGGGTTGAGAGACGGACCTATACCAGATCTTTGACAAGTGGGTTTGGACCTGGTGCAAGACTTTAAGGGACCAGCCCATTGGTGTATTTTTGAGCTTCTGGTCACCCCCGCATTCTTAAACTGTGCATCACCACCACATTCCGAAATTGTGTGTCACCACGACATTCCAAAGTCATGTGTCACTGCCACATTCCAAAGTCATGTGTCGCCACTACATTCCAAAGTCACGCGTCACCAGCACATTCCAAAGTTGTGCATCACCACCACATCCCAAAACTGTGCATCGCTGCCACATTCCAAAATTGTTCACCACCGCCACATTCTGAAACTGAGTGTTACCATCAGATTCTGAAAATGAGTATCACTGCTGCATTCCAAAACTGTACAGCAACACTGCATTCCGAAGTTGTACGTCACCACCACATTCCAAAGTTGTGCATCACCGCCACATTCCAAAGCTGTGCATCACAGCCACATTCTGAAACTGCACAACTGTATCGCCACCTCATTCCAAAACTGTGCGTCATCGCTACATTCCGAAACTGTATGTCAGCATCACCATCTCATTCTGAAATTGTTGGTCATCGCCGCATTCTGAAATTGCACATCATCACCACATTCCAAAATTGCATGTCATCACCACATTCTGAAATTGTGCGTTATCTCCACATTCTGAAATTGCACATTACTGCCACATTTCGAAACTGAATGACTGTGCATCACCAGCTCATTCCGAAACTGCACATCACTGTCACATTCCAAAACTGCGCATCACCGCCACATTCAAAAACTGCTCATCACCATCACATTCCAAAATTGCTCTTCAGCATCACCACCACATTCCAAAATTGCTCATCAGCCACATTCCAAAATTGTGCGTCACTGCCATATTCCGAAACTGTACATCACTGCCACATTCAGAAATTGCATGTCTCTTCTACATTCTAAAATTGTACCTGCCTACCACATTCTGAAATTGTGTGTAAACTTCCATGCTCCAGTATTGCCTGTCATTGTCACATTCTGAAAATGTGCATTCCCACCATATTTCAAAACTGAACATCCCCACCACATTCTGAAGATGTGTCACTGCCACATTCAAAAACTGCATGCTCTTAACTTGCCCAGTGACACTGAGGGTTGAGGCACTGGATGCCACTACTCAGGCCACACTGGTGACCCATGTTTGGGAATGAGCATGGACCACCAGGGGTCAGCAGGGGAGGGAGAGGATTGAGCATCTGATGACAGCTCTCCTCTCCTCTTCTCTCCCAGGGAGGGTGGGCATGCCATCCTGCTCCTTGGCTTCCCCCAGTGGAGGATGGGGGTAGCACCTGAGTCAGGGAGACAAGTAGTGTGGCTCGGACTAAGAAAAAAGGAAAATTTGTCTGCCGGCTTCATGAAACCCCTCCAGTACTCAGGCGCCATGGCCTCATGGAGCTCTCAGGCCCACTCCGGATATGTACTCAAGACAGGGTATGACCCTCCTCCCTTCTGCCCTGGGGGTAATCTGTGGGGGATACAGGGCCTGAGAGATGCTGGTGGAGGTAAGGCAGTGGCTGGGGGCTGGAGGAGGACAGAAGCATGCTGGCAGGGCTGAAGGAGGATAAATAATTAAAAATAAATATGGAATGTTCAAGTTACATTCTAAAATTATGCATCCCTGCCTCATTCTGAAATTCCATGTGGCTACCAGAGTCTGAAACTGCGTCACTGCATCACTGCCACCTCCTGCAATTTCATGCCCACACCGCATTCTGAAATTGAATGTTGCTACCACTATCAAGCATAGCAACCAGATTTTGAAATTGTGCATCACTATACCATATGTCAAATTAATCCATCCAAGACACATTATGAAATTATATATCCCCACCACCTTCAACAACTATGTGTCTCCCACATTTCAAAATTGTGTATCTCTGCCACATTCTAAAACTATATGACACCGCCACATGAAGAATTTTAGCATCCCTGCCACTTTCCAAAATTGTGTGCCCCACTTACTTTCTGAGATTGTGTAATTGCTGCATTCCACAGTTGCAGTCTGGTAACATTTTGAATTCTCATCTCTGCACTATTATAAAAATTGCACATATTTTTGTCATTCTAAAGCCATGTTTGCCGCTGTATTCCAACCCCCCCACTCCCCTGTCACATTCTTAAATATTGTACCTTGCAGCTGCACATTATGGAAATGCATGCCCTGACACACCCATTGTCAGCTTTCCATTTCCAGATGTTTAATACAACTGTAGTTTTATGTAATGTGGGAGAAATAAGTCTTGTAAGGTAGTTTGCAAGAAGGACTAGGCTGTGAGTTCTGGTTGTGACATCATCAGTAGCTTTTTACTGAAACTGGCTTTTTTGAACAAGCAGTAAATTTAGGGTTACAAAATGACTTGTGTTTTTAAACAAAGTAACCTTGATACCTCATTTTTGGCATTCTAAAGCAATGTTTGCCACTGTATTCCAACCCGGCCCCCAATCCCCTGTCACATTCTTAACTACTGTACCTTGCAGCTGCACATTATGGAAATGCATGCCCTGATGCACCCATTGTCATATTTCCATTTCCAGATGTTTAATACAGCTGCATTTTTATGTAATGTGGGAGAAATAAGTCTTGTAAGGTAGTTTGCAAGAAGGACTAGGCTGTGAGGTCTGGTTGTGACATCATCAGTAGCTCTTTACTGAAACTGGCTTTTTTGAACAAGCAGTAAATGTAGGGTTACAAAATGACTTGTGTTTTTAAACAAAGTAACTTTGAGACCTCATTTTTGGCATCAGGCTGACTGAGGATATGCCGATCCAAATTCTGAATTTACTGATGATTGAAATTTTGTCCACACTCCCTCATTAAGTATAATCAGTTGGTGGAGCCATGGGCAATATCTTATGAATATTTAATTGGCCATGTTTTGTTCATTTGATATCTTGTGAATATTTAATTGGCCATGTTTTGTTTGTTTGATATCTTGTGAATATTTAATTGGCCATGTTTTGTTCGTTTGATAGTGCCATCTTTAAATGGTTAATCAGATATTCCTCTCTTACAGTTTACGAGATGTGGAGTATGCGGTAGGTGAGGTAACAGACAAGACCGGAGCATGGCCGGAGTTGTTTGGTGGAAAAGTGAATGGCTGCAAGGCTTTTTCTCAGTGATTTGGATTGATTTTGTGGGAGTATTCGAATGTGCAGCTGACGGGTGATGGTCAGGTCAGCAGGCAGAGTAGGCCATGCGGTCTTGTTTCAGTGTTGTCTGCCTGCAGGAAGGATGTGGAAGCTGGAGCCACCCGGGAGCAGCAGTGGGCAGATCAGGCCCGTGGTTTTTCTCTTACAGGAGCAGTTTTTGCTCAGTTTGAGCCTCAGGTGGAGCAGGCAGACATGTTTTACATTGAGGGGTTTTTGGGGTCTAGGTCTGCCCACTGGAGAGAGCTTGTGTGGTATTGGCAACTTCGGTATGGCGGGCTGTTGGGTGGGCAGAAGGGCAGCGGCAATAGCAGGAGGCCCTCATTTTGGGCAATCAGTGGGGCTTTGTTGTGTGCCATAGGGGTCTTGGGATGGTGATTTTGCCATTTTCATATGAGAAGCAAGTTGTTTGGGACATTCATTCTGCTGGCGCCTCAGCAGGGCTGTTTTTTCCAAGAGGCAGAGTTTTCAATTTGTTTCAACTGAAGCAGTCGTTGCAAAAGGCTGCAAGGTCGGGGGTAGGTCAATGAACACCCAATGCATCTGGCTGCCATTTTGGCAGTTTGCAATTCAGGAGACGAGCCAAGAGATGGATATATGGGTGCAGCATCCATGAGGGAGAGATGCACTGGGGTAACACAAAAAATGCCGGGAGGCGCAGGTGAGGGGGATTTTGGAACTTGTACGCATTGTGAGTTGGCAAGGGGGATTGAAGTAAATGGCCACACGTTGGCATCTGATATCATAGCCATGCAGGCCAAACAGGAGCCTACAGAGCCGATGAAAGGGAGCAAGTTTTTAAAAAAAATAGAGGAAAAATCTAAACAATTTGAGTGCAATCAATGAATCCCTTATCTGGCTAGGCCAGCCAACACCATGGAGAGAGGGCCCTGGGGGAAAGGGTTGTTTTGATTCTTGCTAACCCCTCAATGGATGGTGGTCCCATGCAAGCAGGGGTAGAAGATGAGGCAAATAAGTGGCAAAGTGGGGATTGATGCGGGTGAGGGAACTGCTGTACCCAAGCATGAGGGAATTTGTCCTAAAGGTTTTCAGAGTACAGGCATGAGATTATGGGCAGGGTGAAAAATACATGCCTCTGAAGTCAACAGTGCAAAGTGGTGATTCGTGGAAGTAACTCCAATTGGGACGCATGTTATAATGAGCTTGTTTTCAGCATCTGACCCTTGGAGGGAAATTGGTAAGGTTTTGGCTATAGGGTATCATTATCTGCTCCATCCATTGAAAAGTTAAGAAGTTTATAGCCCAGTGCATAGGGCTGGCATGAAGGAGGCTCTGCAATTGATAATCCTAGTTTGGGATGGCAGGTTCTCAAAATATGGGGGGTTTCCAGTCTGGAAGCACCACTGAAGAAAAAAATAGCTGCAAAAAGGAATAAAGGGGTCTGTCACTGAAGAGGTTTTCACTGTAACAGCTTAAGAAGTTAGACAGGTTACATGATGCTCACCATGCAGGGGGACATTGGCAGGCAATGGGCATTTTGCTACAGAGGTGGGGGTGGGCACGCACCTATCTGGGGTGACAGAGTGGTATACACAGGCATTTATCCCATTTCTTATGTCTAAGTATCTTTTCAGGTCATGACACCCAAGAAGATGACTCCTCCAGTCTCCAGTGCTCACATTCCAGCAAAAGCAGCTGTTTTGATGAGCAAGATGACTGAGCTAATAGACAAAGCAGCTAGAAGTGAGGAAGAGAAGGCAGCAGAGAGAAAGTGGAAGTAGCTGTCCAGGCCATGGAGTAGGAGGGCTGGAGGCAAGCACCCTAGAGGTCCAGCCTCAGACCTGGAGCCTGTGCCCCTTCCTGAGCCTGCTCTGGAACCAACAGACTCGGATGACAATGGGGGTAAGGATACAGAGGGGGACCTCAGGAGAGGGCAGTTTGAAGGATTATATGGCAGGATCATTGGGGGAGATGGGGATATGGGGCTGGGTACCATGGAAAAGATTTTGGAAGAGTTTAAGAGAAAGAACGGTGGTAAGGGGAAGGTTGAGGGACAGAAAGAGATTCAGCCAGAGGGAGGAAGCTATATGATGCTCCTCCCAGTTTCTCACTGGGAGACCACATTCAAGCCTCCATAAAAGATGAGATTTGGAAAGGGGAGTACACGGATATATTTGGCCTGTTAGACAAAAAGATGGCCAAGAAATAGGAGTAAAAGGAGACAGTTGGAAACTCAGACATGACTGTGGCACTTGCGGTGGTGGGACATAAAGAGGAAGAAGCCGCATATAAAATTAAAAACCTGGACACCTGGAGAGTGGGTCTCCTGATACATAGCTCCATTTTATTAAAAAACAGCCAGACTTAGCTAGCCCCCTATTGACATACACAGTCATAATTAGAGATGCCAGCAAGGTTCAAAAAGGGTACAGATGGCTGGAGTTTGATGAGGCATTCTGGCAGTGGATGGCATCAAGGGGGTATCTGAGATGGGACTGTACACATTTTAAGCTATGGGTGAGGACTTTGTCCACTCAGGTGGGGTTGGCACCAGAAGGGGCCAAAAAAGTAGCTGGTCATGGGGTGCCTAAGTTTAAGTCATGCTGGGCTTTCAGCAGAGCGGCATACTCCTGGGAATACTGCAAGTTCAAACATACCTGCTGTAAGTGCGGGAGAATGCACCCTGCGCTGAAGTGCAGAAATCCATCGGAATGAACAGGGGGTTGAATTGTTCAGGAACAGCCCTTTTGGGGGGTCAGGGGAAGAGGGTACAAGTGGGAATTTTGGGAGCAGGGAAAAGGTTTCCGGGAACGGGGGGGGTACATGTCCAACTATGGCTGGAACTGATGCTCCGGTGGTAGCGATGGTACGATGGGGTTTCCCGCTGGCCAGAATGCCAATAACACAAGACATAGTGGGGTCATGGACTGTGGATTGCTAGGATCATGAAGGAGGGGCATTTCTGATGGAGGTTTTTTTCAGGGGGTTTACATTAAAATTTTGAGGGGACAGGAAGGGGGCTAGGGCCAGGAAACTGTCTTTGGTTATGGGAAAAGAGGTCTTAGTGCATCAGAAAATTGAAAAAGAAAAGGAGGCTGGCAGAATAGAAGGTCCTTTCAAGGCACCCCCTTGATTTCAGATTTCAGATATCCCCTTTGGGACTGGTGCCCAAAAAAAAACCTGGGGAATACTGGCTGATTCACCACCTGTCATATCCGGAGGGGACTTCTGTGAATGATGGCATTCAGGAGGAGGACAGTGCAGTGTCATACGCATCCCTTGATTCAGCTGCACTGCTTATCAGGGCAGTACAGGGGGGCATGGTTGGTGAAAACAGATATTGAATCCTCATTCCACCTACTGCCTGTCTGACCAGAGGATTGGGATCTACTCGGTTTCCAATTTGACGGTGGATTTTATTTTGATAAGGCCATGCTCATGGGGTGCTCAGTTGCCTGCTCCACCTTCGAGGCATTTAGCACCTGGGTACAGTGGGTTTTCAGGCTCAGGTATGGGCACAGTACATTACCGGGATGATTTCTTACTCATAGGAAAATCCAGGATAGAGGTACAGAGGATGTTGGGGAATTTTCAGATTTTATGCATAACAATAGGTATCACCTGGCAGAAGGGAAGACTGAAGGGCCTGCCAAGGTGATTGAGTTCCTGGGAATTGAGTTGGATATGGTGGGGGAATGTTTTTGGCTACCTCAAGCAAAAGTGGGCAAACAGAAGGAGCTCCTCAGCCAGGTATTGGGTAGGAGAAGGGTGCCATTAGAAGCGATACAGCAACTGCTGGGCCATCTCAATTTTTCTTGTAAGGTGATCTGCCCAGGCAGAGTCTTCACTCAACGATTAGGATGGGCCATGAGCAAGACAAAGCAGCTGCACCATTAGGTTGACATCAGTAAAGGGGTATGGGAAGACCTTCTGGTGTGGAAAGGATTTCTGGAGAACAATGAAGTGACCTTTTGGCAGGAGGATTGAGTAGACAGAGAGGTGCTGCAGCTATACACACATGCATCAGGCGCGTCTGGCTGCAGGGCATACTATGAGGGCAGAGGTGGATGGTGGAACCATGGCATGCCATTTGGAAAGCTTGGGGTTTACAGAAGGACATCATGTTCTTTGAGATTTTTCCTATCTGGGTAGCATTGGTGGTATGGGGGGAGATGAGAAACAAGAAGGTGGTTTTCTGGTGCAACAACAACGGGGTGGTAGAGGTAATTAACAGGAAGATGGGACACACTGAGATAGTGAATCGGGTCACCAGGCAACTGCTACTGCTTGGATTGCACCTGAACCTCTATCTTTTAGGGCAAGGCATATGGAAGGGGTAAAGAATGAAATCACTGATAGCCTTCCACATTTGCAGTTGGGTAAGTTCAAGAGGCTGGCCCCTCAGATGGAGATAGTGAAAACACCGATACCAGACCATCTGTGGGAAATCTGGTGGCAAGAGCCCGAATATTGTCCTGGTCAGCCAACACTTTGAAGGCATATGAAGAGGCATGGGAAGCCTTCCAAGGGTTTCAGTTGCAGCAGGGCATGGTGATAAGTGCTCTAGCCTTGGAGGAACAGGTAATGAGATTTATGGTGGATAGATGGGAGAGGGGATTGGCTTACTCCTCCATGGCAGTACTTGTAGTGGGCATAGGCTGGGCATGTGTTTCTAGGGGTTGGCCAGACCCCAACCGAAGTCAGAGGGTATGACGCATGCTTTTGGGGTGGCAGAAGGGCCAGGGTCCACATACAGATATATACAGACCCATAACACATGACATTCTAGCAGCAGTCATGGGGGCGCTGGGTGCCATATGTCACTCAGCATCCGAGACCTGCCTTTTCCAGGCAGTATTCACATTGCTGTACAGGGGGCGCTTTTCAGGTGGGTGTGCTGGTGCCAAAGAACAAGTGTGACATGGGGGAGGTTTGCAGAGGAAGGACATTCACTTTTTCAAGGAAGGCTTGCACATTTGGTTGTGTCAATCAAAGATGGACCAGATGGGTTGGGGCACCTGGGTGTGCATCCCACACAGTGGGGATGGGCAGGTCTGTGCAGTGGAAGCCATGGAGAAATACAAGAGTATCCTGGCCGGCAGGCATGGGTGCCTGGTTTCAACATGGCAATGGAGTGGTAACTTGTTATCAGGTGGGGGTTGTTGAAGAGGCATTGGTGTTTAAATGGCAAACCCCGCACACTTCACCACACATTCTTTTAGAATTGGGGCAGCTTCAGAGTTAGCCCAGGAGGGGTGATCTGCGGAAGACATAAAGGAGTTGGGCCACTGGTGATCCGTCTGTTACAAGTGCTATATCAGACCTTAAAATGACTTCTTTGTATTTTTTCCTTCAATCAGCAGGTGATGGAGACAATGGATTATGTGGATCCTGGGACACTCCTATTTCTACTGGGCTAAGAAGCACATGGCAAGCAGCCAAGGGGAGCGGGAGTTTGCAAGAAGACTCAGAAGCCCACAGATATGATTTAAGGGATTCGGGGAATGCGCTGGTCCCAATTTCTACCCATTTTGGAAGAGTTTAATTTGCTGTGGGGCAGGCCAGATATACTAGTTATCCACCTTGGGGGCAATGATCTATGGAAGACATCACTGGGGTCCCTGTTGAGGGCCATAGTGGTGGATTTGCAGACCATCAAGGGTTGGTGGCCCAGGGTGGAGATTGTGTGGTCTGACATTATATCAAGAAGGGTTTGGTATCAGGCTGCCAGCATTGGAGCAATTGACAGAGCCTGAAAATGGCTAAATAGGAAAGTGGCAGAATTCGTAAAGGGGATGGGGAACCTGGCATTCCGCACCTGGCTTTTAATTTTGACAAGCCGCACCTTTACAGGGGGGTTGGGCTGCATTTATCAGATAGGGGTTTGGCAGCATTTTTGCTAGCCCTCTGGCAGGTGGCTGTGGTAAGCCTATGGTAGAACCAGGTCCCTGCAAGGGGGGGAGCCCCACCATCCAATGCAGGCTGAAGGTGGGGCCTAGTGGAATGGGAATCAGGGGTTAGGAGGGAGGGGCCTAAAGGAAAGGGGGGACAGGCAGGGCCAGGAGGAAAAGGGGGGAGGGTGCAAGGGCCAGGGATAGGCACCTGGATGTGTTTTTAGAAGGGGTGGAGGGGTAGATAAAATGGCTGGGGGTCAGGTCTATGACATCTGGACCTGGCTAAAGTACAGGGAGGGAGGATTGGTTGTTGTTTGAAGGGGGTCAGATGAGGCATCTGGACCCCAAGAGAAGAAGGAGAAAAGGGTAATTCAACATAAGATTGAATGGCATATAAATTGCAATAACTGTGTGAATAAACTGTTATGTTGTAAATATGGCTGACCTGTGCAGATGTGCATAATGTTACAATGGTGTAAATAAATCAGTTTGCCTTCATGCACCCATTTTACTTGGCTTGGACATTCAAATCATGTTGGAGGGGGTGATCGGGGGACAAGTAGGGTTGTCAATGAAAGGCAACCTGAATTGTCTAATGGCACCCCAGAGGAAATTAAGGAAGTGTAAGGGATAGAGGAGGGGGGGAGAGATAGGAGGGAGAAGGAAGGGAATGGGAGAGAAACAGACAAGGCCAGAGGGGAGGAGCCTAGTGAGATCATGGGGAGTTACAAGGGAGAAAAGGAAGGGGACAGGTGAGGTCATGATGGACAGGTGCTAGGTGATGATGTGTACATCTGAAGGGGGTGCCAGATTGGCAGGAGGCATGGCTTGTAGGGGTCCTTGGGGACTTGATAAGCCTTGGTTGAGGGTTGTTCTCCCTCTTTCTGCTGGAATTTTTCATTTTCCCACCCTCCCACCATGGACACAGTAGGAGAGCTCAAGGAAAGAGGGGCAAGCAAGCAAAAGGAGTGGTATGGAGGACTGAGGGTCCTGGAGCAGGTGGACAGTTCCTGCTATATGGTTTTAAGGGTGCAGAGGGCAGGTGGATAGTTCCTGTGATACTGGTCAAGGGTCCCGGGGCAAGTGAACAGTTCCTGCTACACCAGGGAGGTGCTGGAAGAGCATGCAGGAAGTTCCTGAAGGGGAGGAGAAGAGCTGGTAGAGAAAGGAAAGCTAGGGGAAGAATAGGAAAGGGAATTAGGGGATAGAAGGGAGGGAACTAGAGGGAAGGGGGGACAGGCAGGGCCTGGGGGAAGGGGGAGGGTGCACAGGACAGGGGTGGGCACCTGGATGTGTTTTTAGAGGGGGAGGAGGGGTAGATAGAATGGCTAGGGGTTGGGTCTATGACATCCAGACCTGGCTAAAGTACAGGGAGGGAAGATTGGTGGTAATTTGAAGGGGGTCAGATAAAGGCATCCGGACCCCAAGAGAAGAAGAAGAAAAGAGTTATTCAATGCAAGATTGAATAGTGTACAAATTGCAATAACTGTCTGTGGCAACAAAAACTCTTCTAAAAACCTGTGAGCCTGACAACAGTGATAGGTAAAGTACTGGAAGGTATTAAAAAACATATTTCCATCTATTTGAATGATAACGGATTGATGGAAGGCATTTGACAAACTCTCACATCAAGCATTAATTAAATCCCTTTTATCAATGTGGATTAACAATAAACTAGTTAATTGGATAACATATTGGCTGCAGGGGAGAAGACAGAAGGTAATTATGAATGGTGAACTGTCTCAGTGGTTCCCAGTGATGAGCGGGGTCCCTCAGTTGTCAGTGTTGGGACCCTGTCTGTTTAACATATACATTTCTTCTCTACAAATCAAATCTAAGAACATCTGGTTGACTAAGTTTGCAGATGATTGTAGGGTGGGAGCTGTGGTTGACTCATATCTGGACCAAAGGAGACTCCAGGATACTCTCAATTACAGAGAAATGGACAAATGAACACAAGCTAAAACTGAATGAAGAAAAATGTATAGTTTTACATATGGGCAAAAATAATTTAGAGTCCAAATATAAAATAAACAATAGTCAATGAAAACAAACAGCAAAAAAAGAGACTTGGGAATTATAATCAGAAATGATTTAACTTTCAGTTCTCAATGTGACCAGGCAATAAAAAATGCAAACAAAGCTTTACATTGTATATTGAGAAATATCACCAGTAGAGAAAGGGAGGTCATGATGATCCCCTTGTATGGGGCAATAGTGAGAACCCATTTGGAATACTGTTCCCAAGTATGGTCTCCTTACTTGAGGGGAGAAATAAATAGACTGGAGTGTGTACAAAGAAGGGCAACAAAAGCAATATCTGGGATGAAGGGTAGATCCTATGGGGACAGAATATAGGATCTTAACCTGTATTCACTTGCCTACAGAAGATGGAGGGGCGATATGATTATGGTGTATAAATCATTCCAAGATAATAGGCTGCAATTAGACCTGGGTCTGGAACTTAAACAGAAAAGTTACAAAACTAGAACTCACAATAAACAACTTAAGGTACAAGGATGTAAGTTGCAAAAACGTAGGTTCTGGTTTAGCCATCGGGTGGTACCTCACTGGAACATACTTCCTATTGAAATAGTAGAAAGTCCAACACTGGAAACATTTAAAACATGATTGGATAGTCAGCAAAAATAAGGTTAGAGAATACTGATAATATGGTTTTTGTTTGGCAATCAATATGGATGTATGATAAATGCTTTGTTATCACAATGATACTATGATACTATGAAACTATTATGTTGTAAATATGGTTGATCTATGCAGATGTACATAATGTTACAGTGGTGTAAATAAATCATTTTGCCTTCATGCACCCATTTTACTTGGTTTGGACATTCAAATAATTTTGGAGCCAGTGATCAGAGGACAATTGGTCATTGCTTGGACATTTTAAATATGCTGCTGCTAAAGCACAACAAAGTCTTCCCGGTCTAGATGCATTGTCAAGGTGCTATGGGGAGGACTGGATAAAAAGATCTATAGCAGTCCTGAATGGGACAATTAAATTACAAATTGTATACAATGCTAAAGTCTGGGGCTCTGACCTTGAGATTAGTAATTCTTTGGAACCTCCTGTTAATAAATTTTATAAAATTATATTACAGTTGTAGGTTTGCCAGAAGGAGTAAATTCAGCAGTAATTAAGACAGATTGCTGTTAAATACATTGCTATGGAAAGAGCAGTTGTGTATTGGATTAAACTATTATTGAATTGAGGTAACTTATTATTAAGAATAGTATATGTTGAAATATTATAATACATTGATAGAGGCTTTTTCCTATTTTTAAGCAACATTCTTAATAGCACTACCTTTCCTCTTGGTCTAGCATCTATTCTTATTGAGTGCTATTACACACCATTAGAGATAATTAAATCCGGAGTGAAACTGAGAATAAGAGACATTTCTAAACAATCTGATATAGCAAAGCTAAACTGTATGAAAATTGTCATTGTTTAGCATCAAGCAAACAAATCCATAAACTTGATAGTAATCTTTTTCTTACTAAAGATCCCATGGGCAGAAGCAGGTTATCATGTTTTAGGTTTGAATATTATAATTACAATGTGTTTGTGAATATTTATCAGTATTATGATGTTACCCATTTTAGATGTTAATGTGGTTTGGATGATTAAGCTCTTATACATATATTAATACTGTACTCTGCTCATTGTATAGTTCTATATGAGAAAAGTTTGTAGGAATATTTTAAGAAATCTGTGTTATGAAACCTTTAATTCAACAAGATTGTTATTATTATCTGAGTATTTTGATGTATTGATGTGCTTGGCCAAGTTAAACAAATATATATGTATTGATAAACATGTAAGTCTGCTTATTGTATTGTAAACCAGTTTTTAAGAATTCTGTAATGGAATTAATAAATCAATAAAAATTAATGAATAAGAAAGTTCCACAAGTGAAATTCAGTTGGCATTACCTATGCTTATCCTGGTTAAATATTAGTTAGTTTGCATCTGTATCCCTTTTCGGGATGAGGCTAAAAACAAAATTTATTTCCTAGCCCTTCTGTCCTGTTCAACAAAAAATAACTAAATTGTAATAATAATTGCACTACCATGAATATTTGAGAACATTTCCCTATTAGTAATGTGGGGGTATTTCCTCTGCAAATTAAAAATGACTGGACTAAATGTATCCTGCTTTGTTAGAGTTCAGGATCAATTGGCATTGGGTATGCATGCCAAATTTCCAGTCTACTCCTGCAATAGCAGGTAGGTTACAAACATCCACATTTTTAGAATGTTTCCACAATATGTCAACAATAATTAGTGAAATAATGGACCCTGTATAACTTAGAAATTATTTAGCAAACTACCTTTTCATATTTTGGAGTTTAAATTGCCCTTTCCAAATAGTTGCACATGCCAATTTTCAGATATATACAGTAGCTCCAGGGGTGGCTGTGTTATAAGTAGAGAATATTTTCACAAAATTACAGAAAACAATAAATTATCAGATGCTGAGACCCTAACACATGGATATTTAAAGGGGTTACGCCTAGCACAACAGAGTTGCGCCGGTGCAACCCTGCATTGTGCCCTGCTGGGATATTGAGAAGGCTGCCTGGTGCAGCATAAATCCTGATGCACTGGAGCGTAATGATAATGTATGCAGTGCAGATGCAGTGGGCTTGCCCATGTATATGTAGCACATCCCGATATTCAGCCCGGGATGTGCGGCGCATATGCTGGCACACCCCTGCACTGCACCGCATAGGGGGACTCAAAGCTGAGCCCCTGCAGAGTAGGAATAACTCCCACCCACCCATAGCTGGGCTGCTGTATTGCAGGATGTAACACAGCAATCCAGCCATGGGTGGCCACCCGCCCACCCAGAACACCGTCCGCAAGCACTCACATCCCTGGTGGTCTGGTGGAGCCCCCCACCCGTAGCCACGATCGCATGGACTATGTTGCTAAAGAGATCCCTGGTAGTCTAGTGGCCCCCCCAGTCCCTGATTCCCTGATGAGCATGCACCATGGCAAGCCCTGGTGGTCTAGTGGTCCCCCTCCCACCTGAGTCCCCGATTCCCTGATGGATAACAATATGACCACCCTGGTGGTCTAGTGGAAACCCCCCTCCTGGTGCTGCAATCATGGTAACATCCCATATTGCAACACCCTGGTGATCCAATGGCACCCCCACCCCACTCACCCACATAGAACCCCACCCGTACACCACCCGGCCACCTGCTGAAAAACAGGTACAGTATGGGCTGTAAGCCCATTAGTCCCCAGTGTGGACCAATGGGCTTGCAGAGCATACTGTACTAGATGGTCCCAAATATGTGAATTGAGTCATTTACAGATATGGGACTGTCTAGTATAGTATGCCCTGCAAGTTCATTGGTCCACACTGGGGACCAATGGCCTTACAGCCCATACTGTCCATGTCATTCAGCAGGCAACCAGGCAGTGTGCAGATGGGATCTGACTGCCCACCAATGATGGGGGAGTGGGTGGGCAAGAGATTCTGTGTGGGAGGGTGTGTGGGTGGGATGCTACTGGATCACCATGGCATAGCAATAATGGATGTTACTGTGGATTGCAGCAATGCATGGGGCTTCCACCAGGGGAGGTCATATTGTCATTTATCGGGGAATCAGGGACTCAGGTGGGAGGGGGACCATTAGATCACAAGGGATGGTCGTGTTGCATACCCATTGTCTAATCGGGGACTGGGGGGGTGCCACTAGACTACCAGGGCTATCTTTTGATACATTTACTGTGCTATCATGGTTACAGGGTGGGGGATGCCCTGGAATCCCCACAGCATACATCATGCTGTGCAGGGTGCCAAGCACAAGTCGCCAGCCTGCCCATGCAAGGCATGCAAATGGGGCCATAATGACATGCAAATGGCCCCATTTGCTCCTTGCCTATATTATGGCCTCATTTGCATGCCCCCTGCTGAATATCACAGGTGATGCACCTAGCGCAACTGCACGTGCGCAGGTGCATCCCTGTTCTCCCTATCAGTGGCTTGCGCCGGAGCAGTGCCACTGCACCATGTGCAGTTTGTGTGCTGTCCGTGCCATATTCAATGGTGCTGTGCTATGGCACAGCACCGTTGAATATCACCTGGACCTGGCCCCGGTACATCACAATTGTGCTGTTCCCAGGCTTGCACCGCTGCCTACCACAGTTTGAATATCCCGGCCTATATGTTTTGAACTACTAATATGAATTCCATGGACATCTAAACATAAATCAGCATGCCAATGCTCAGGTTTGCAGCTCAACAGATCTCTGAGTAATGAACACATAAATACGTTTAGGAAATTCCATGCTACTTCATGAAGTATTCTGGAATTTTCCAAAAATTCCACAAAATCAGAATTTGCTGATGTTGCCGAGCCAAAAGATGTACATAACTGCATCTACTCTATTGTAATATGCTACAGTAGTTACTTTATGCAGTTACTGTATTCTCTTAAACATGTACATAACTGCATCTATTTGATTGTATTTTGCTGGTTAGTGTATGCAATTACTTTGTTTAATTATGATGGTTACTTTATGTAATTACAGTAACTGTTTTCACTACCCTGTCTGCTCATTGGCATTATATATTGATTGTATTGTCTGTGAATCATTCTAGTTACACTTTGTAATCACCTAGATCATGCTTAAAATAGGAAAAATTTGTCTAGTGCACTTACTGATTGACAAAAACTAAGGAAATAAATGGGGGATGCACAATGGGTATGGGTTGCAGTGGAATAATACATTTATCCTCAGTAATGAGTGGTAAGACCCATAACCCATGAGTGGTGAAGCCATGAGTTAGTTATGAATATCTTACTACTCATCTGTGGAAATGAATTTAATATTTTATTGCAACCCATTGTGTATTTGATATATACCACATATGTGTAATGCTCTTCTTCATGGTTTACCATCATTTGTTGGTATTAGCTGTTTTCTGTTAGAAGCCACACCCCCAAAAAACAGTTTCTAATGGAAGCTGCCCTTTACTAGAGGCCGCGGTTACTAATACAGTATTGGACATTTCTTTTGGTGCCTTTTTTGGTGCCAATTTAAATTTCAATAGCCTGCTGCCTTTCTGGCATTTCATACCATTTGTGTATGTTCCTTTTGCATTACTTTTCTTTTCGGGGGCTGGGGGTTAGTCTCTGATATGTTTTTTTTTAAGAACTGTGACTCTTAAATGATAAACTTATAATGAACGTAACTGATGCTTATTGGCTACTGCTCTTGATCACTGTTCCCGATGTAGTAACTAGTCAAACACTCCAGTATAGTTGCAGTGCAATACATTATTGATAGAGGAAAAAAACAAAACTTTAAAATACGAACGTCGACTCACATTCAGCAAATGTGCAAAGGGAGTGAGCAAGGTTGCTGTGATATCAGCTTGTCACTAGGATATCAGTGCAGTTACTGTGTTACTGATGGAGACTGAAAGATTACAGCAACTCCTCACTGATGTCCAACTCAAGATCTAAAAAACTTTCAGGCTCTTCTGCATCTGTGAAGATATTCCTTTCTTCACATTGTGAGGGGATAGGGACAATGAGAGGGGGCACAAAAACAATCTTGTGTAGGATTTATTTTTAAAGCCTTTATTCTACAAACATGTCACAGTGATAACCACCCAAGTTTCACACTGAATTATGTGTTTCTTCAGAAGTCTGCTTATTCTAGACTTGTGTTAGCTTTTCTGAAAATATAAAGCTTCTTAATAAAAGCTTTTCAGATTCTGACTGCAGTGCTAATAAATAACTAATTAAATAACTTCTGCTCTATTAAGGTTAGATATTGGCCACACTGGGCTCTAAGTGATTTAAGAGGCTACCGCTGCTGAATTTCAGAAGTGTGGACAGTCTATGAAAAGTTAACTACTGAACACGCCCATGATCAAGGATGGAATGTTGGGTGGTTATTGCTGTGACATGTCTGTGGAATAAAGCTTTGAAAAGAAATCCTATGCAAGATGTTTTTTGTGCCTGCCTGCATTTTTTCTGCTTCGAGTAGTAGACATCCTGGGGGTTGGCAGCACCTGAGACTGGCTCAGAGCAAGGGCACCATTTCCTGTGGTTCTCCTTTATTCAGGGACACTTGTGGCATGTGGGGGGGGTAGGACCTGTTGAGGTGTTTTGCTGATGACTCTACTGTACCTGTAATTGTCTTGCTACATATGCCACGCCATCCTATTTCAGGTAGGAGATAAGATCAGGATTGCTGCTCTTAACAACATACACCTGAGGAAAGAGATGACAAAGTAAATCACATCAGTAAGAAAAAAAATACTGAAAATAAAAAGTTGTTTATCGGAAATGATCTGATAATCATTTGTTTTACTACAGATTGTCAGGATGCCTTAACCCACTGTATCATTTTTTTCCTTTGAAGGTGCACACAGTTTACCACTCTTAGTAAGCTCTTTTACTTTTGTTGACAACCAGAGATCATAACGCTCTCTGTATGCATCCTTAATGGGACATTCCGCAAAACACCCACAGGTTGCAGCAGTCACCAAGTATTGCAGCAATGGTTGTCTTTTTCTCTTTGCACCTTTTTTAATAGTGGGTTTAATGTGACATCTGAAGATGTCCCATACCAGCATTCTCTGCTCAGATGTCATGTTCTCCCAGACTTCTTTGAACCATTTGAGCACCAGTTGCTTATTCATCCACCCATAGTAAGATATCCAACCAAAATAACAGGGATTGTTTTTATTTATTTGTTTATTTGAATCTCAGAATTAAGACCTTTGAGCCATAGGCTCATTTACAAAAGCTCCATGTCCAAAAATGAAATTATACGTAGGATGTAATAACAAACACAGTTACAATGTGTGAGATACAACATGAGGATAAATTGAACAACAAACTATAGTACTAAGCTAACAGATTATATTAAATGCTATACATATGGAGAAATTCAGAATTTAGTAGGAGGGTCTATAGGCAGAGGAGGCCTGAAAATAGTATCTTAGTAGTGGAAAAGAGAGAGGAGGTTAGTAGGCAATAGAGGGAGGGAAAAGAGAGGGTAGTAAAGCAGGAGTGGGGCTCCCTAAATAGAGGACATTTGGTAGCAGATTACAGTAATAGTATGGGAAGGATGACGGTGACCTGAGTCAGGTGGTTATACAAAGTAGTGACCCGGGGGCCTTGTCAGTGGAGAGCTGTAGAGTTATGTACTGAGGTCATAAGGGTTAAGTGTGACAGTCACAGCTGCTAAGGTTTACTAGGTGTTGCCAAAGACAGTTTTTTGAAGGGGCCAATATTGAGATTGGATTGGATATGTGCCGGGAGGCTGTTAAACTAGGAGGGAGATCCCTGTGGCACACCAGATAGTTCAGTGTAGTTAGTGCAGAGGGAGTCTGAGATTTTGACCCACTGAGTTCTGCTCCTTAGGTAACTTCTGAACCAGGTGGTGACATCTTCGTAGAGTCTTAGGGAGGGTAAGGTCAAGAGCAGAATGGAGTAATTGACTATACCAAAGGCCTGTGTCAGATCAATATAGGTAGATAGATTCTACAAGGTGACTACAGTCTAGGGCTTTATGTATGAAGTCTGTGTGGGTGAACAGGAAGACTGGGGATCAATCATAGTTGCGGAGATATTGTTGGAGATGTTCCTGATGCCCTTTCTTGAGAACCCGCTGATATGAAGTTTTGCACGGATGTTTAGGAATCTTATTGGACCAGCAGCAGGTGATAAGTGAGTGGTCACTCAGGGCAGCAGATAACACTGTGGTGTCAGTGATCCTTTCAGGGTGGTTGGAGAACATGAGATCAGTTAGGGTGCTTGTACCAGTCCTGTCGTTTATTCTATTGGGGAAGGAAACAATTTGAGAGAGGTCAATGGCTGTGGCTGCATCCTTACAGGTGTTAGAGTCAGGTGACAGCCAGATGATATTAAAGTTACCCAATGCAATGACTTCTGAGCCATTAGGCAGGTTAGCAATGAGGTCAAGGACTGTTTGGAAGCCCTTGTGAGTTTTCTGTGGTGGAATGTAGACTGAGAGGATGTACATAGATTTATTTTTATTACCTAGTGACACTTTAACCCCTAGTGATTGAGCACCATCTCTAGAGGACAGTGTAGTTGTCAGTTCTTTGGGGATCCTTTTACCTTTTAACATGACAAAATGAGGTAACTTGCAACTGTTCACTAGGGCTGCTAAACAAACCATCACCATCTGTTTTTCATGGCTAGTTGTAAGCAATGGTACTGACTTTGTGCCCTTGTGGTTAATGGTATGGTTGCTAGGAATATCGGTCCAAATGCCCATCTCATCCATTTTACCAGCTGAAGGTAGGTTGATCTTCCATCATTCCATTTGTCTTACACAGTAGCACATACAATCTACTATTTTGCCAGCCTAGGGGTGAAGAGGGCTGAGGCATCTAGTACTGTACCTGTTTCCATGCTGGCGATCCAAGTTCAGGAACAAACTTATGTCATCTGGAGTTGTCCAGAGAGTGAGAAGACTAAGTATCTGAGGGACTGCTTTCCTCTTCTGGGCAGGGGTGGCATGTTGGCCCAGCCTAGGCTGGAGTCCATGGGGAAGAACAGTGCTAGGGGGCATGTATGGGAGGGAACTGTGGTGACACAATGGGTGGGTCCACCTCCATGCACAAGTACAACACTGCACAGTGGGGTTGGAGAAAACTGAGAAAATTGCATTGGTGGGGCTTAATGAAGTCCAGTATGGCCGCATCATGCCTACATTGCTGCCCGGTCACCATGGTGGACCATTTAGGATGTGTTGAATGGGGCAGACAATAGCCCTCCCTTTCTGGCACCACCACGAGGAAAAGCTCATGGGGAAACCAATAGATCATTTAAGTAACTGGGGTGGCAGGGATCCAGTATGGGGCTGGAGACTGGGCTGAAGATCCATCCCTCCAGATGTGGAGGAAAAGATTTATATGAAAAATAACAAAATCTACTACTTTTGGCTTATAATCTTTTGGTAGCTTTTGGCCTACTGTAGTATGTTGCCACACTGTGAATCCCCATCTCCACAAATATTTGTCAGCCCAACCCCTGCTAGCTTTGAAGGCAGGATCCTGTACCAAAACAACTGTCTTAAGAGCAAAAGCTTTTCTTATGACATGCAGGTGTTGATCTCGCTGCAAAGAGATCCAAGAAGCAAGCTCAGTCACCGACTATGGGAACTGGCATTTTTGTCTGCCACTTCAAAATGGCATCTTTTGCTGCAACAAGCTGATCCAGAAACTGCAAGTTGCTCCTCCATCTGTGCCTTCTTTTTACACCATTCCCTAACCTGCTTTTCAGTAATATTGAAAGATGGTGCAACAGGCCTTTTTCCCTCAATCTTGGCTTGCTTTACAATCATTAGTTTGCAGTTCAAATGGTATGCTTTATGTTTGGACACTGCTATTAGGTCTGCCGGACAGCTGACAGAGAAACTGACAGCAACTGACAATTCTGTCAGTGCTGATTTAGGGACATTAGATGGCTGTCAGTCATTAGTCACCTTCAAACAGAAGCTACCCACTAATGAAAGTCATGGTTGAAAACAGCTGATCATGAATAGAAGCCGCAACCTTTATTCAAGAACATACAGTACCTTGTTTTAGCTTAAAACTGTGCTTATTGCATTGTAAACTCTATATCTGACCCATTGTTCTCTGCATTCAGTTTCCATTTCTAAGTGTAAGTAATGTGTTTTAAAAGAAATAGCATGTTTTCTAATAAAAATAAATGCGTCCCACAATAACATGATATATTTATTCAGTTTATTCACCACTAGTGTGGCATATATAGGGTATATTCTATGAGATAGCTTAAAATATGATTGTTTTTCAGTCTAGATTATTGCTGTCATTATTCTCTTGCAATGAGTGTCTGAGCAAAACAAAGCCATTAATGCAACAGAGCAATGACATCCGACGGTGTACACAGAATAACAATCATCAGACCCTGCAAGCCCCTCGGACCGGCCTCCTGGTCCCGACTCCCGGACTTGAATTCAGGTAAGGCTGCTGTTTGAATTTGGAGCTGGGCTGCTCCAGCGGCTCTCCCATTGGTTGTGGCATTTCGTCAAGGCTTCTGATTGGACCAGCCATGAGGAACTTCGCTCACGATTGGTGCGCCTTTACAGCCAGCTAATCTGGCTTGCGCTGCCACTCTCCTTAAACTTAGCTGTGGATGTGTAGCCTTTCTGTTGCATACTGTTGTTACTGCTAAGTTTTTGTTAACTGTTACATTGGTTAGCTGCATGGAAGTAAAACTGTTGTACTGAATTCTCGCTACCAGGAAACCGAGATGCACTGCCTAGTTTAGACTTAGCTGATACTTTGCATGTTTGCTGCATTTAGGCACTGTGTGTTTCTGCCTCTTATAACCCTGTCTCTCCTGCCTACAAATTTTCTACTTAACATACCCGATCCTCTGAATCTCTCACTACCTTTGTCAATTAAGTCCTACAATTGTCTGTGCTCAGTCTGAGGATTCTTAGGCCTCTGAAATTTGAACTTGTACTCCTTTCCTACTGAAACCTTACACTCTCTCTCTCTCTCTCTCTCTCTCTCTCTCTCTCTCTCTTTCTCTCCTGTCCTCCCCTCCTTTGTTATCTTGGACCCCTTCCCATGCCATTTTCTATCTATTCTGACCTTGTCTACCTCTTGATCACCTCCACCCCCTGCTGACTTTCTGCCTCCAGCCCCCCCGCCCCTCCACTCACTCCTGCCTTTTGTGCCTATAATTACACTTGCTTTCTCTTCCTCCCCAGATCTCTGCACACTCACTTCAACGAGGCAGCGCCTATGGCCATCTCTCTGACTGCCGCTTTCATCGGACCCTGCAACCCCCTCAAACTGGCCTCCTGGTCCTGATTCCCGGACTTGAATTCAGGGACGGCTGCTGTTTGAATTTGGAGCTGGGCTACTCTGGCGGCTCTCCCATTGGTCATGGCATTTCATCAAGGCTTCTGATTGGACCAGCCACAAGGAACTTCACTCATGAATGGTGCACCTCTACAGCCAGCTTATCTGGCTTGCTGCCACTCTCTTTAAACTTAGCTGTTGATGTGTAGCCTGTCTGTTGTGCTTTTAGTCCGCCCCCCCTCCTGCCCAGGCCACCTTTTAAATACTATTCTGTCCCTCCTACCCTGGAAGAACTCCCTCCCATTGGCTCTTCCCTCCTCCTCCTCCCTGCTTAAATCTCTAGACCCAGGCTCCAGGATCATGCAGGATATTCCTGTCTAAACCTCTTGCCCCTCCTTCTCTGGAGATCTCCCTCCTCAGAGGCTCTTCCGTTCTTGCTTAAAACTCTAGAATCAGGCTTCAGGTTTAGGCAGGATTACTTAGTCTGAATTATCCCATACTATTCACATACTTTCTAGGATCACCACACCTTATTGTCAAATGAGGGCTGCACTTTTGCTGTATCTTTTAACTGGTAGTATGCACTCCTTGCCCTGGGTCACCCAAGTTGGGAGCTGTTACACCAACATGCAAGCCACCTGCCGATTTTTATACTCAAATATCCCATAACTCCTATTTAATGTCCCATTGGCATGCAGGGACTGTGGCATCCTTGCCCCTCGGGCTCAACACCAACTATATATTCCCCCATTTCCTCTGTTCTCCTCAACTCTACCTTGCCAGGGTTATGATCTATGCAACTCTGAGCTTAATTGGGGTACAATAAAGACACACTTAAACACGAACTGTGTCCTTCCATAAATGGGAACATGAATGGTCCTTTAGACTTCTGCTAAATGCACTTTTTAAGATCCTTGTGTTGCTGCTGCTTTTTTCAGGAACAGTCAAGCTAAATCCAGGCCCTCAACTACCAATTCAAGTGCCCTGTGACTTAGCATACCTTAAAGGGCTGTGTATTCTTCATTTGAATGTGTGTAGTCTACTGAAAAATTGAATGTCATCCAAACCTGGATTTTGCATACTAGACCAGGTGCCCTTGTAATTATGGAATCCTGGCTTAAACTCTCTACTCTAGACACTGAGGTGAACATTCCCTCCTATAACATCTTTCGTACAGACAGGCCTAAAAGACGGGGTGGTGTTGGCATCTATGTGCTGGATAAATACAGCGTCTCCATTACTGACTCCACTGCTGTTGCACAGGAGTTTGAAAGCTTAACCATTAATGTCCAACTTGCTTCCTCCTCATTGTATATCGTGGGATGCTAAAGGCCCCCTTCTGCAGGCCTCCGCCTGCTAAGCCACCTTACCAACTTCTTAAGCAATAAGCAGGCTGAAGTCATTATTCTGGGAGACTTCAATTTGGATTGGTTTTCTGATACCTCCACATCACTTAAAAACCTGTGTGATACCTTTGAGTTGGCCCAGCTTATCTCTGATGCAACATGACCAAACAGAACAAACCCCAGTAAAAGCTCCCTGATGGACATTATACTGGTGAATAAACCACACCTAATCTCTCACTCTGGCATACTCTTCTGGGATGTCAGCAACCACTGTCTCATTGCTTGCATAAGGACTGCATCTAAACCCCCTTCTTCATCTAAGTACACCTTTAAAAAATGTATGCATAATCTTGACATCAGTACCTTCCTTGCGGATCTCCAGGAGTCCCTGCTTTGGCAGAAATTTTACCTGGCCAGGATGGTCAAAGATGCCTATCAGTCTTTTGAAGCCATTGTGTTAAATGCGCTTGACACACATGCTCCCCTAGTCAAAACCCAGCTCAAGAAAAGATCCTTTCCCTGGCTTACAGCAGAGCTGAGAATGGCCCTACATAGTAGGGACAAACTATGGAAAAAGGCTCAGAAAACAAAGCTCCCTAAAGATTGAGCTGCCTTTAGGACTGCCAGGAACTATTGTACAAAACTAATCAGAACCGAAAGATATCTTTCTACCGAACATCACTGGATTCTTCCACTAACTGTCTTGCAGAATTCTGAAGAACCCTTAAGGATATCGAAGGTCATGCTCCTTCTGGTTCTCTTCCCTCAGAAATCTCGAAAGGTGATACATCTATCACTGACAAAGCAGGGATGCTTGATCTTTAGAATGACTATTTTGCCATTGTGGGACTGGCCTTTGACTCTTCACTGGCCAGCCATCTTCACACCCAATCCCTAGCACAGGTAGCATCTAATTCTCACCATACTCCATCCGTCTCCACCTTCTCCTTTCACCCCGTCTCCCTCAAGGAGGTAGAGGATCTGCTACGGCAGCTGGACACCAGGAAAAGTGCTGGTGCTGACCCTATTGAGCCGTACTTCTTAAAGATCAGTTACCGTGTATTGGCTGTTCCAATCACGCACTTCTTCAACTTATCTCTTTCTCTGGGTGTACTTCCTACTATTGGGAAGACAGCTCAAGTGATACCCTTTTCAACTCTGGTGACCCAACTGGCCCCAATAATCATAGGCCTATCTCGTTACTCCCTATTCTCTCCAAATTGCTTGAAAAAGTAGTAAACTTGCAACTTAGAGATTATTTAGATTCCTCTGACCTGCTCAACCCAGCTTAATCAGGCTTTAGGCCCTGCCATGGTACAATCACTGCTCTCACAAAGGTAATGAATGACTGGCAGAAAGCCCTTGATGATAAACTATCCATGTGTACAGTCTTCCTTGACCTAAGTAAGGCCTTCAACACCATTGATCACGGCCTGCTTCTGACTACCCTTCGCACTATTGGCGTGAACAAGGCATCTCTGAACTGGTTTTCCTCCTACATCTCCAAGCGTACTCAGCAGGTTAAAGCTGTGGCTGACCTCTCCCCTCTGAAACCAATCAATAGAGGTGTACCTCAGGGTTCCATCCTGGGTCCTTTGCTTTTCGTGTTTTACACTAACAATATCGACCTTGGGTTCACATCTTCAGACATTCGTCTCTTTGAGGACGATACTGTCCTATATTTGCCTAGACCTACTCTTGAGCAGGCATGCACAGATTTGCAGAATGATTTCAACATCCTGCAGCACAACCTACTCAAACAAAAATTGCTATTAAATGCCAAAAAAACAAAGGCTATGCTTCTAACCCCGAATAGTTCTGCTTCAATGCTGCCCATGGCAGGCATTGTGCAACCTATTACCATGTTGCTTGGTGAATCCTTTGACTATGTTGATAAATTGAAATACCTTGGGATTTGGAATGACTGCCAACTGTCCTTCATGGATAAGGTAGAGGAACTTGAAAAGAAGCTAAAACAGAGGCTCAGCTTATTCTACAGAATCAAGCACCTCTTTACCTACGAGGCCAAGAGGAGGCTGGTTCAAGCTACTTTTCTATCACTATTGGATTATGCCGACTTCATCTATAGTCAAGTTCAAGGGACAGCCTTAGCCAAGCTTGATGTTCTTTACCATGGGGCCTTACACTTCGTTTCTGGGGCACCTTATTCTACTCACCACTGTGACCTGTACTCAGTAGTGGGCTAGCCATCTCTCGCATTCAGAAGACATACATGGATATACAGAGCAATTGCCAAGATGCTGCCACGGTATATCTCTGACTGCTTGCTCCTATGTGTTTTGGGTAACTATGCTCTGAGAAGTCACTCATATCTCCCTAGTGATATCCAAGGTAAAAACCTGCTATGGCAGATCATCCTTTAGCTTTGCCCTATCCCAGTTATGGAACAAGCTTCAAAAAACTCTAAAATTAGCAAACCCCATGAAAGTCCCCGAATTTAAAATTCTTTATGCAAGATCTTTCTCAGAGTGTTGTAAGTGTTACTCCTGATGTGCCGTGCCAGGTTCTGACATCCTGTGATCAATCTTTACCGCCTCTTTGCTCTATCTATAGCAATCCTTTCCTGTCTTCTACTTTCTGCTTATTATTAGGTTCTCCTTTGCTTTTACTGCTCTTCAGTCTGCCAGGGCATAGAAACATCTTGGTCAATACTGACATTACATGTGTGACTATTATACATCCTGCATGATTATCCTTCTCATGATATAGCTTTGTATACATTATTTGCTGTTACATTTGTGCTGCTCTATAATAGTAGTAGCAATGCCGTACCTGTATAAGTATTATTTATCTGTTGCCATTTCTGTATGACCAGGCCCACTTTGGAAATGAGCTTACTCAACGGCGTGCTCCACCTGATAAAATAAAGATTGATTGCTTGATTGATTGACTGATATTTTAAGCAACCTCATAAAATATCCAGTGCATACAATGTGATTCAAATAGCAAAGCTACTAGTACATAACATATCTACTAGTAAAATAGTACCCCCCCCATTCTTAAAGTAAATAATTCCCTAGTATCTGACCTTTGCTTGGTGGCTAATGAATTTAATGCCAACTACACCTCTTGCGCCACATCTCTCCTATGCTCCCTCCCCTACCAACTCCTACCCTGATCTCACCACCACCTCCAGAGTCTGTCTCTCACCCTTTCTTCTTCTCCACTATCTCCCCTGAGGAAGCTTTAAGCACTCTCCTCTCTCTTAACCCCTCTAAAGGTTCCTCTCCTGATGGCCTTGATCCTAAACTTCTCAATCTCTCTGCTCCTGCTGTTGCTTATCCTATCTCTTTAATTATGAACCTCTCCTTTACATGTGCTCTAGTCCCTTCCTCCTGGAAGCAAAAAATTCTCCTTCCTGTCCCCAAGGTCAGTGACCCATTCACTCCTGGTAACTATCACCCTATCTCTCTCCTTTCTACCTATGCTGAACTCCAAGAACACCTATTTCTCTCCCAACATTCCTCCTTCCTCACTGATTCCTCCTTCTTCTCCCCTTTCCAATCTGGGTTTTGGAAGAACCACTCAACAACCACTTCACTCCTCAGGCTCACTGATTCTATCCTCACTGGGATAAACGATGGTTTGATCACCTCAGACATCTTTGTTGATTTAGTCAAAGCTTTCAACACTGTCTCCCATACTCTGTTTCTCAACTCCCTTTCTGCAGCAGGCCTTGCCTTGTCTGCTATAAACTGGTTTAAATCCTCCTCATCGGTAGGACCCAATCGGTAAGAATCACTGTATCTATCTCCACTCCATGCCCCATCACACTGGAGTCCCCCAGGGCTCAGTGCTTGGTCCCCTGCTTTTCTCCATCTTCCTAAATGATCTTCCCACAGCCTGCGCTACCTCATCTATCCATATGTATGCCAATGATACTGTTTTGTACAGTTCCAGAAAAAACCCTGCTGCTGTGGAAACCAGCTTACAGCATGACTTCAACCAACTTCAGCTCTGGTTTGCCTCCCACCAGCTCTTCCTCAATGCCAAGAAGACAGTCTCCATGATCTTTGGCCCCAGGCAGAGACTCTCTAGGCTCACTGTCCTGCCCTCCTTCCACACTGTAGATGGGACAACTCTTGAGGACACATCCTCATTTAGATATCTTAGGGTTTGGTTGGACCAACACCTTATCTTCTTTGTGCATAGCGACGCCATCCTGAAGAAACTGCACCCCAAGCTTGGTGCCCTATACAGGAATCATAGTTGCATCCCACTGACTGTGAGGCATGAACTTGTCCAGAAGATGATACCCCCCATCTTTGATTACTGTGACATAGTCTATGGTGCTGCTCCTAAATCTTCTGTGATCAAATTGGACATTCTCTTTAACTTCTACTGCCACTTTGCCCTCCACGCTCCCTCTCGTGCCCATCACTGTGAACTCTATTACTCCCTTGCTTTCCATAGACTCTCTAACAAGCACATCTCCCACTGTGCCAAACTAACCTCCAAATTCTGGCTTGGAGAACTCCTTCCCTACCTCTCATCCTTGCTCTCAACCCTTCCCCTACCTTCCCACTCCTTCAGACCTAGTGATACATGCACCTTGGTGGTCCCACACCACTCATTTCACACTGGCCAGACTGCCTTTGCCCATCGTTTCCCTAAAATCTGGAACTCCCTTCCCCCCAAGTACATCACTCCTCTTCCACATATTCCCTTAACTCAGCCCTCTACAGTTTTCTCTCTCCCAGCTGCTCCTGCTTTAACCCTCCTTAACTTCCTTTATTCCTAGTTCCAGACTTCCAATTCATTTCCCCCTTGCAGGGTTCTCAGCATCCTGAAGGAAATCCAGGGTTGATCTACCTCCCTCCCATCACCCAGCTCCCCTTGCAGGGTTTCCTCATCATCCTGAAGAGACAACTGGTGCTGGATGCTTCCCCCCCACTCCTTCCCTTCCCCTTTCTTACCCTTCCTCCTGCCCTTCCTCTTTGCCTCCTCAGCACTTATTAGCTACTCCCTTCCTTCTCCTCATACAGCACGTGTGTACTACCTTGAGCCTGCTCCTGGTACATCATCGTACTAAAGTTTGTTCTGTCACATTATTGTTTCACCTGTTTTATTTAGAGATGCAGCAAAGTTAAATTCCATCTGCGAAGTGGGCACAAAGTAGCTCACTTCACATTACTGTTCCTCTATGTGAAGTGCCCATTTAAAACCATTACTTCACCACTTTGCATCATAATTATGACTTTGCGTTGTTCACTCCACCTTACTTCACTTTAAGGTGGAGCGAGAATTCACAAGAAGCCCACACACATTACATGGCATTAGTTGCCCTATGGTGCTGAGTCCACAGTGCCATGTGCCTGTTCTTAAGATGTGTATGCTGGTCCCCCGTGCCCAGATGACTCCCCTTTTTACCTCAACTCACACTCACATGGCAAAGCTGGCAAATTGCAACTGACTTATCATTTTCATCTTGGACAAAAAAAATTCCCAAACAAGGGATTGTGATCCCCTACTTTTAACATGTCCCTGATGCTGCTTTTTGGATTCCGTTTTTCTAACTGCTGAAATGGGGGTGTACTACATGACTTTTCTTGCTGGACACACTTGGACTCGACTGACCACCATGACTACCTATGAGTATTACTGGGTAATCATGATCATCCTCAACAGGAACCACTAAATCACAACTTTTTTTGGGGGGAGGAATTTAACGCCAACAGACCCAGCGACAGACACCTTGACTTTCTTTTTCTCTGGTTCCCAACAGGGGTCACTGACGTCATCATCATATTCATCAAAATCATCCACATCCACAATTTCAACTTGGATGCTGTCCTGTGGAGAACATGTTCCAACTACAGCATCATTATCATCACCTGATATTTTTGCACCACACTTTGAATCATTGCATAGCAAAGGCATGACCTCAACAGCACTGGAAGAAATGTGACATTGTAAGTTATCATCATCAGGATCAGAATCATGTTCAACTACCATGGGGATGTTGGGGAGTATGATATCATCTATACTGTCAGTCACAGCTTTAGGCTCAACTATATTTTCTAAAACGGTTAACTGGTCAGAAGTGGAACTTGGGGCAACAATACTCATGCCAGCAGCAACTCACTAACTCCACCAGCAGGGACAACATTATCTCCTCCAACAATCAGTGAAGCAACAGATTGTGCTGTAAAAACACTGATGGAGAAATCCCTTTACTGACATCAGCTATGCACTTCTGCTTACTACCACATCCATGGCCAATCTTTCCACTGGCAGCAGTGCCATGGCTAGAAACAGCTTTGCTTGCATGTCTCATTTATGGAATTTTTGGGGATCACCAAGAAAATTCTAAACAAATTTAGATTTCTGAACTTTCATTCTGTGCCAGTGGATGGGAAGCCAAAAAACAACTGTGGCTTGCAGATAGAGATTGGGCATTAAACAGATGCAAACACACAGACAGATTAAGATTGCACTGTGCACTCAAGAGATGCAGTGCTAAGGCACAACAACACCTTAATCAGTGCTCACAAGTCACAAATCCAGATCTGGAAAAGAATACCTTTTGCCGGCTGGGAGGGTGCACTTCAGTAACAGTCCACTACCAAGATACGACAAAGCAGTACAAAATGACACAGGTGGATAGCAGGTTCACAGTGCTGCAATTACTGTGTGGCACAAAAAAATATGTCTGATTTGTTGGCACACATCACGCACACACTCACACTCACACGCACACTGTAGGTAATGCACAGCAAATTGAAAACTGCAATAATATAACCAAACCTTTTAAATAAACTGAAATTATGCACTGCTCCACAACAATCAGCAAAAAAAATTCTAAAATTACTGAAAATATTATTGTGTGTACATTAACACAGTTATACAAGAAAAATAAAACCAAAACAGAAAGACTGCCTTTCTCCCAGAATATCTGCCTCCATCACAAATACACCCCTCCCCCAAAGCACACTTCAAGTGTTTGTCACTATACAGAGTGATTGTTCTAAATTAACATTCAAAATCCACACACAAACAATAAACACTCAATGATATGAGCACAGGAGGGTTTCCTACAATTGATGTACTAAATTTTGAGCAAAAAAATGGCTCAAAAGGCTTTTGAACATTTTTAGAGGGTTTGAATCTCAACGCTCTGAGAGCAAACTGCCTCCAGCTACCACTACACACATACTACACAGAACTGAGGCTGTGCAGAACAACTTAAAGCCCATGTGACCTGCAATCCCATGAATCACTGCAAGATTCACCTTGGAGTTCACCAACAAGGTGTAGTGATGTGAAGTACATTGATTTCAATGTACTTTGCACTAAAATTAGTGTAGAAGTAGTTGGGGAAAGGTGGACTAATGCAAAGTCATTGTTTCCAGCGAACTTCGTGATCCTCATCATAACATAAAGTACTCAACTTTGCATTGTGGGTTACTTCACGGATTCCACCTTAATTCATGAATTGCTTTGCGTAGTGGATTTTGCCCACTTTATTCACCACTAGTTTTATTGTACTATACTTTGTATACTCCCATTGTATTATTTCACAAGCTGTAATTATCTGTATCGCGCCCTTACAGTTGCATTATTTTGTCTGTCTGTTGCTACATAATTTGTAACTGTTCTTCCATCCAATAATTGTATAATCTCTGTTCTTATTCTCATGTAACCTCTTCCCCCCAGGTCACACTGTGAGATGAGCAGCTTGTTCAGTGTGCCCTCCTGGTGAAACATTTCAATAAATAAATAAATAAAACAACATTTAAATCTTCTTGTAAAATAACATGAGTTTTCAATGTTATATTATTAGAAACTACAGTATGTTGACAGGTAACATAACATGTTTTATTCTGCAAATTTATCTGCTCTCCCATAGTATACCTAAATCTACTCACAAACCAATGCTTTAGAGAATATACTAAAGTTAATGTAAGTCCAAGATTACCTCAAGCAATTCTTGAAACTTTAATGAACACAATGATATGCACTCAGTGAGATTTATGAAACTTCAATAACTGAACCCTGCATCTCCCTACTTTTGATGCTTTCCATTCAACCTTTACTGATACCTCAGTATGTTTTTTTTTTGCAATGACTTTCCCTACTTTTTGAAAGGAATTGTTTTTTAAACTACATTTTCATTATTTTATCATCTTCATTACGATAGATTCTTTTGACAAACTGACTAAAATATATAGTATGTATGGGAACAAGTCCCATTAATATCACATAGCAATATGCATCCAGCACAAAGTGAGGCATCACTGAGGGGTTTCTACTAAATTAATGTCCTTCAATAAACAAAAATGCCAAAAAAAAACAACTTTGTGATGTAGCCATAAGCAGATGACTATTTCAAAGGAAAGGAAAATTGTCCCACATCAAATTCCACTTAAGCCAAATCCCTGAAGAGTGGCAAGGGCATAATACAATTTCCCTTAAGTGTATACCATTATAGAAACTGAAATGCAGCAGAGTATTAATATTTAAACAATACAAAACTTTACTTTTATTGCTGCAGCTATCTCCCAATAAATGTAACTGTTCATCAAACCACTGTCTACTAAATTTTTAATAGTACAATAGAAACTGTCCACTATAAATAGGTGGGAAATATTAACAGCTAACTCTCATATCCTAAAATTACCAATTTTATGTTGTTTTATGCACTAAGTATTTAAGCTTGTTGGTAATGAGCTCATAAAATATTCACCACAAATGAAACTTCAGGACAATTAAACTTTTGATTAGTAATTCTAATAATGGTCTAACAGCACTTGAGACCTATAACATGCAAAATCTGAAAATAGTTATGTTAAAGTCAATAAATCTTCAAGCATCCTCCTGGTCTGATTCCACTTCTTTTGCCTCCTTGCCCCTCATGGCTGCCATCAGTGCTTTATGTGCCCACTTGCGTGTGTTTACTGGACTGAAGAAGGCAAAATCCTTATTATCATGAACTACACTTACAACAGTGCTGAAATCACCATTATGTGGTAAACTGTTGCTTTTCCCAGAAGCTACTGGACACCATCAAATTTCTTGAGATGTTACCATATTACATAGCTCACACTTGGAAACAGGTACAAACGCAACCATCATGCAGCAAAATACCCTGACTCTTTGCCAGCTTTAGAAGCTGTTTTCTCTTTTACAAAACATCAGTGACCACTTGAAGAATGCAAGATTTATTAGAGGTCTACTGACTCCCATGGGATGTAATACAGTAAGACTTCAAAGGTCCTGTCCTCTCTCTCTCTCTCTCTCTCTCTCTCTCCCAACAAATTTTCCCTTAGTCCTACATAAATATAATGGTATGGTCTCCCTCTGCACCCACCAGTTGACCAGTTGTCTAAATATTTGCTGATCAAGACTGATTCTCAAAAGTCTCAATTCTCACTCAGAGACTTTAGCCATCATGTTAGCAGTGACTGTGGAAGCTTGTGTCTGCTTTCTTGGTACAACCATTTCATGTTTGACTATATTCACGGTAGTAGTCACTATAGTAACTGAACTACTGAAGCAACCAACCTTTCAATTTAAGTCCATAACAGATACAGTAAGCCTTTGGATCTTTAGAGCCAAAGTCTGTAAAGTTTCATCCAAGACATTGTAGACAATGGGTGAGGCCTTTGTTCCCACCATATGGTCTAAATTCCTTCATGAGTTTTTCCTTTCACAGTATCTGATCCTGCTCAGTCCTTTTAAGGATTTCCCATCTCATGCACAAAGTTTAGCTCTTTCCTTCTTCATACTGTAATTGTAAAACATCTCAGCTCAGAAAGATAGTTGTTTAAGTTATTGATGATGTGATTGAAGCTTTAAAGTTCTGCTGCTCAGCTCAGACTCCACAACACCCATTGAAAGAAAATTAAAAACCAGATGAATACTACATCTATTGACAATGCAGACAGAATACTTTTAACGCTAAGCAGTACCTGGTACCCATTCCTACTCCCTGCCCTGAATTCACCTTTTACCAAGCAGACCCTAGAATACTGTGGTACCCCCTCAACTCAAACTTCAGAAAGCAAGCAGTATCAGATGGGACCCCTTCAGTGTCATCATTTATTAAGTTTAATTTGTGGGTTGTCAAAGTGAATAATCCAAGCAAATAAGTTCTAGGAATAAACCACATAGTAAATCTGTGTTTTCATATAATTTTAATCATAAATTGTATCCAGCAAAGATTCCCATAGCAAGCCCAAAGTTTCACCCTTCTTGTGCTTCTTCAGAAAGGTGGATCTATGTATAAAATAATAATAATACAGTCATCAATGAGTGAACAGAAAACAAAATAATATATATGTATATACCAGTATATTCTTCAGTCTTCACAAGGGACATTTAGGAAGGTAATATATTCTATAGTCGCACTTTGACCTGTTACATGCATGAATGAATTCTGATGATTTCCCTTATTGTCAAATGGTGATGGATTCAGGGCAGAGACCATATTAATGCTGTCTACCAATCAACTAAAGCAAAAGTTCAGAAATTCACAAGGTCCATAATTTGTATTTTTTTTTTCTTTATTTTTATACAGGAAGTTGACATTCAGCATCATTAGGTCCATAGGGCCTGTTTTCAAGATGGTCCTGTTATACAGTTTATTCTGACTTTGTTATAGAAACACATTTAGACATACAAGATATAACAATAAATAAAGACTTACTGTTTGGCTAACATTCAATTATCTAAAACAGTCCCATTTATACCTTTAGTTCTAAGTCACAAGAGAATAAATGCAATCAGTCTAGAGAGGGAGGGGGACTCCCAATGCAGTGGGTAGAGAGTAGAGGTGTACAAAAAAACTTCCACAGGTGGAATTTCTGTGAAAGTCAGAGTTTCGATTCCACAAAAGTGTGGAAATCAAATTAGCAACTTTCACAGAAATTCTGACTTAGAACAGCAGAATAAATGAGTGAATTACAGATTATTCTATTAAACTGCAGCGAAAAAAGTCCACAGAACTGATTATCAAACTGTGTAATAATTACATGAATTGCAGAATAATTTATCAAACTGCAGAAAAAAACTCATCAGAACTGTTTTTTCACAGATCATGTGTATTTTTCTGCAGTTAAACCAAAAAATACTGCGGGACACGGCGAAAATCTGCCAAACACATTCAGAAGATTCCAATCTCACAATGGCAGAAATTTGGAAAATTCTGTGAAATTTCCAAATTTTCATGAAAATTTGATAAAAGCAGAATTCCCAGCCTTCTACCACCCCTAGTAGAGAGGTGGTGAGGTATCCTAATGTACATTTGTTCCCTGGTGACCCCATAGAGATACACTGACATCCTTCCATGGTTATTATAGGGATCATTACTCACATTAAATAACTAATAGCCACCCATTTAACCCAAAATCATAGTGAAACCCCCCAAAACTGAGGTTATACAAATTTCAATAAGTACAAAGTACATATCTCGACTGTCCCACTCATGAGATGGTCAAATTTGTTCCATTAAATACTTTTCAGGTCCTAAATAATTCCCTATATAGGAAAAATTCTATAAGTGTACATTTCTCATTAAAGTAGTGACTTAAATATGTAATACCTGTATATCCTTTAAGTATATTGTTTGAATAACCAATTTTCTATCTAAATCTATGTAATATATATATATATATATATATATATATATATATATATATAGTACTTATTACCCAAATCTATGGTGTATAGCAATCCATTTACTAAATACATATTTAATGCAACTTCAAAATTATTTACATCACCTGTACTTTTAAATTGTACATGTAATTCCAACCTCTTATGTTCATGCATATCATTTCTTATCGATTGGCTCATATCTATGTACATAAGTTACAGTTCCTACTCTAAGAAAGATTAAGATTAAATACAGCACATACTTTCTACTCATAGAACATTTATGTTATAATGTGTATTTCTCTTATTACAGGTATACCTGTTAGGAAAAAGCACCATTAGTATTTTAATTAAAGTTTAAAGTGCAAACATAAGAATCAAAAAGAATCAGTGCCTGAGCCGCCTTGCCAATCTTTACTCACCACATGTGTTGAAATGTAATGTGGCAGCTACCAAACCCTACTGTGCTGCCCGCTTATAACTAAACTTTTTATATAGACCCAGGCTGTAGAGACAGATTTGCAACTCCCAATCACCACTCAAAAATGTCCAATACTAAAACTGCATGTCCACATCCAGGTGTTTATTCTAAGGGGGAAGCCATCCTTTGCTTAGCAATGTGATAGTGTAATAGAGAGCCAGACCGGATGAATTCTGGCCTCAAAGGTGAATGTTTTCCAGCCTTATAGACAAGCCATTTTATGGATACCACTGTATGATGTTGTGCTCAACAATAGTACCTGTGTGCCATGAGCGCAACAGAATATGCAAATTAGATAATGCATATTCACGAGTAGCACTGTATGCTGAGATGGGTGCCAAATTTCTAACTGTTTCTGATGTAGCTAATCCTAACACCAAAGTTAATGCATGGAATGAAGTATACTATCAAATTCACAATACAGTAATCAAATGTAACAGCATATGTACCAGACTCAGATCTGTGTGACATGCGCATGACAGAATATGCAATTGAGAACATACATATTCAAAGATGACAACGTGAATTGGGCTTGAAGTCGAAATCTGAACCGTGCTCAATCCAATGTATCTGCACCAATACTCCTGGTAAGTTTCCATCTAACTAAAAACAAGGAAAAAAGAGAAAGAAAATGCAGTCATTCTAAAACTCATTTCTGTGAGAAATGACTAAGTGAGAATAAAGGAGCATGGAGAAACAGAGATGGGAAAGACCCATGTGACAAAAATGTAGTACCTGTCATTCATCTGAACCACTTTACCTTATTCTGCTACAAACAAACCATCAGTCCCTACCATCCATTGGTGTCCTTTCTGTCATTTTTCCCCTATGTTAAGAAGTCCCTTATGTCCAGTGGAAACCCCTTCACCCTGCCACATGCCAAATAGTTGCTGGTATCCAACATCTTCAGCTTAAATCCTCCCATGCCAAAGCACTCCTTGTGTCCAGTGGCAGACCCTCCTTTACCTGGGCCCATGAAAAAGGACTCCCTGGTGTCCAGTAGTGCCTTTCATTTTATAATCACATGTCTAGCTATCCCTGATATTCAGTGGCATCCTCTCTCCCTTTCCCTTTTCAATGCTAATGCATTCCCCTGTCATCAAGTGGCATCTTTCCTGCATCATAACCCATGCTTAGCAGCCACTGATAGTATCCAGTAGCAACCACCTTCCTTTCCCTGTGCCATGCTAAAGCACTCTGTGGTATTCAGTGACAGTCCACTTCCATTTCCCTCTCCATTGTTAAAGCACTCCCTGAAATCCAGTGCACCCCACCCTCACCCTATCCCATGCATAGCTGTCCCTGGCATACAGTGACACCCTCTGTAACCTTGTTCTCCAGTTCCACCCACCAGATGGTAATTACCACATGCCCTTTGATCACCAGTACCCTGTCATGCCAGGACTATCTCCATGGTTTAACTAAAAGAATGAACATTTGTAGTTTGTTTTTTCCACCTGACCCTGCCACTATGGGAGTCCTCCAGAGGTCAATCCTGGGCCCACTTCTATTTAGTTTATTTTGAACACTCTTCCTTTAGTTTTTAACCACACTAACATTTTTTTTTATTCTGATGATGTAGTGATTTTTATGAGTGGACACAGCTTGCCTGATCTATCAAACCCATTTCAAACTGATTTTTTACATAGACAGAAATGGTTCTTGCAAACAAATTGGCCTTGCATGTAACAACAACCAAAACTATGTTTTTCAAAACCCCAGAAAAAAAAACTGTTAATGAACATAACTGTATCCTTTTAGTACTCCAGGATGTTGTCACTGAGCAGATATCAACTTTTAAATATTTGCACCTCATCCTGAATAGTTCCTTCTGCAAAGAGTCACATTCAATATAGTCATCATGATCAAAATTGTTTATCAAAGATTAGGTGCACTATATAGGGTAAACTCATCTTTAATTCCCTCCACCAGAAAATTGCATTCACAGAGGCTTTTTTTTTTACTTCCGGGGCTGGATATTCAAACTGTGCCCAAAATGTGCTCAATAGCAGGAGCAAGCACAAGTCCATTGTGCACATGTGCAGTAGAAGTGATATTCAAAAATGGAGCAAGCCAAATTGCTCAACCAGCCAACGTCTGAATATCGCACAACCTGCGCCATAGCGCAACCAGGAAGGGGAAGCTGAGCAGATACGATGCACTATAGCGCAACAAGGGCAGGCCAGCTGAGCAGCCCAGAGGTGCCATAGTGCAAGCAGGGAGCCCCCCAGCAGCAGAGTAATGAAACTACACAACCAGGGAGGTAGGCAGGGGCCCACCACCCATGCCACAGATGGGCACAGGAACACACTGCAGAACTAACAATGCACCCCCACACCCCAAGCACAGCACAACTGGGGGAGGGATGGAATATCCACCGGTCCATGGGGACAAGCAAACAAAGCACAGCTGGGCCATGTTGCCCCAGCACACACACTGGCAAGCTGAGACTGCCACACAAGGTGGGCGGACCACCTCATGGTACAGCAGGCCCCCCTGTGCACAGCACACCCTGCATCATGACCCCAAGACACCCCCCATGAGCAGTGACCATCACTGCAGGAATCCCCATGCATACCCTCCCACTGTCACACTGCAACCTCGTGTACCACAGAACCATACAAGCCAGAGCCACCATGAGCACCCAGCAGTGAGTGGCAGCACACGGCAATGCAACAATGGCAGACACAGTGCCAACATGCACAAACCCCCTGAGGCACAGCTGAGAGACCGAACATGTGTCGCCACAAGAGGTACCCCACACATGAAAGGGCGTGCCCCTGACACCATTGCCATTGATACAGCACCCTGCACAGTAGACAAGTGCCACAGTGCGACCCACCACAAGCCACAGCAGCCAGCACAGACACCCACAGTGGTGCGTGGAAGCATGCAGCACACCGGATGCAACACAGTGCAGGGGCAAACACACACCCATACCCTTGGGGACACCAACACAGGGACGCGGTAGTGCGGCAGCAAGCCCCAGTGTGGGCACATGTAAACTGTGCACGCAGCCTGCAGTCCACCATGGCACAGGGTGACACCCACCTGTGCATGAACTGTGGCCCTGTACGCCACCAGCATATGCCTGGATCACAAGTCACAGACAGTGGTGCACAGCCCCTACAACACACACAAGCCACAGCATGGAGGGTGAACAGCAACTGTGGAGGCCACAGTGTCACCCGAGGCAAACATGCACCTCACCAGTGACAGGAGGCAACCCAGCATTGTGACAGTCACAGTGGATGACCAGCAGGGACAGCCACCACTGACAAGGCAGCAGACCTCGCAGGCCACATACATGCAAGGGTGTCAGCTGCACAGGCCAAGGACAGTTTGACAGGGGCACAATGGACACAGAGCAGGCACCATGGACCACTGCACACAGCAAAGCAATGTACAGAGAACAACACACACCACAGATGCCGACTGATAGCCGCTCCCACACCTGAGACACTTCCCCATGCACACACACACATACCCATGACTGAACTACCCCAGATGCCATGCACACCACTGCAACTGAGCACCTATAGCCAGCTGCAAATCAGAGACCACCACAGAATTCATATTAAAATCTGTATTATAAAATATACAACAACAACAACATCAACATCTATTTACATATATACATATATGGGTTGGAGGTACAGGTACAAGGTGGGGGTGGGTAAGGGGCAGGGGTGAACAACTGGGAGAGGGAAGGAGGGGTGTGAGGGTCAGTCAAAGGGGAAAGGTAATGTTCCACTATTGGTGTCCATCCTGCTCCCCTGCTGCCTGGGGCCGGTCCCGGGGTCGCCATCTCCTCCTCACCCCATGCTGCTGGAGGTCCTGCAGTATTGCCAGGGATTCTGCCACCACAAGTAACAGCTGCTGCATGGAACACTCTATGCGTAGGAGTATCTGGACACCTAGGACAAGGGATCAGAGTCAATGGGTGTGACTGACCATCCCCCTGCAGTCCACCCATCATGAATGGCATACAGCCATGTGACCTGCTCCTGTGATGGTGTGCACCCACCCACAGTGACCATGTGCACAAGACATGCCCAACCAGGCAGCAACAGCCATGTGTACCACTGCACACACACACCGCCCATATCCAGCACAGCACAACCAAGGCTGTACAGTAACGTGGCTATGCGGTGGGCAGACAGTGCCACAGCAATGTGCTCAGTGCACGCATGGACCACCATTGATACAGTCCCAGACATGCAGTGCCACTGGACAGTGCTGACTGTCACATGTTGCATGCATGGCAGTGGTGTCCATGGATGGTGGCCATGCCCTGCTCCCCACCCTGTCACACAGCATGCAATAGCAATCATGTTGTCATGGCACTCACCCTCATCGGGCTGTTGCTGGCATTGTGGTTGTTTACCACCACGATCTGGTTCTGCAGCCACCACCCTCTGCTGCTGATCCATGGCCCTCCTCCGCTCTGCCATGCCTGTGGGAAACAAAAGGTGAGAAACACATCAGTACAATCCCAAAGCATATTTCCCCTTCCTCAATGTGTGTGCCCACCCACCCAGCCAGACCCATCCATCACATACCCTGTAAACACCACCACAGCCAACCCTAGACCATCCCTCCCCCATGTGCTGGACACAAAAGACAGTGTTACCCATATGGATCATACAGGTGCGTAGACAGATCACCCACCTGGATGAGGCACCACGCCCCTCCTGGCATGTGACCGCAGACATGCAAGTAGCCCCGGCTCCCTCCTTCTCAGGTCCCCATAGCAGTGCCTGCATTGCTCAGAGGTCCTCCTGCGGCCAGTGGCCACCTCCAGGTCAGTGGCCACCTGTTACCAGACCTGAGTCCTGGCCCTGTCCAGAGGAACCTCACCATATAGTGGGCCATAGAGTGGCTCCACAATGGCCACAAGGTTGGCCAGCTCGAGTGCACTCCATTGGGGGGCTCTTCTGCATGCCATCTCCAGATCTATAGTAGGCAATATGGCGCTCCGCAGCACGGCAACCCCACTTGGAATTACTGCACAATACAACGCTGCCATTCCCTATCACACTGTTGGTACAGCTCCGCCATTCCCTATCGTGCTGTCACCGAACCGCGCGATAGAGCTGCAGACATGCCACACGTACAGCGCCAAGGGGGCAAAGGTCGGGCACAGGGTCATGGGTCTCTGGCGCAAGGCCACACACAGTGCCATTGGATGTCTATGCATCCAGCACAATTGGTCGCCTGTGTGCCATTGCCAGCTAACTGTGCAATTGTGCCACAGCACCATGTAGTGACCGTAACGTAGTGCCACTGGCACAATGGTGGCCGTGACCTGAATTGCCTACTGCACACAGCACGTCATCAGTGTGGCAGATGCCTGCGTACGCTACCTGGGCATGCGCAGTGCAGTGTATTACGCAGTCACAGAACTGTGCCATTGGCTCAGCACGTTCAACCATATTACTCAAAGCGCAACAGAGCGATATTCAGCCGTCATATGCAAATCATCCGATCAGCCATTCAATGGCGCAGCAGCGTGATTTGCATCTCATTAAAGTTGCTCCACACCTAATTTGCATGGATTGCGCTACAAAAATGCGACACTGTTCTGCAGTGGCCATATTCGGTTACTGCAGTTGATAGGTGAGTTGCATGCTGTGTGCTGCTCTGGACTATGGTCTCAGGGAATTGCTGTGTACTGTACAGTCACAGGTGACCACTCTCACCCATACAGGCTGAGAAATGACCGAGCGAGGACTAGGTGAGGAGGATGATGGTGGGCAGAAGAGGAGGCCTAATTTTATGAAGGCTGAGATGGAGGCACTCTTCAAGGCCTACCTGGATGAAGAGCCACTGCTCAGTGGACAGCAGGGCACCCCTCAGGCCTGTGCTGCTGCATGGGAGGGCGTGGCACGTGCCGTCAACCTGCACGGCAGCCACCAGTGCTCTGTGCAGGAGTGTAAAAAGAAGATGGGAACCAACAGGAGGAGGGTGAAGGAGAAGGTGGCTGCCATCAGGACAGCATGTGCTTCAACAGGTGGGGGCCAGCCAGAGGTGGTGCAGCTGACATCGGCAGAGGACAGGCTTGCTGTAAGCATGCAGCCCAGTGCCATTGAGGGCGTTCCTGGAGATGGCTTCCAGACAGGTGGTAGCCCATCACTGCATGGTATGTCATGGTCTGTGGGGGGGAAGGTAGATCCCATGCACTGACGTGTCTTTACTTTCTGTTACAGATCCTCTGCATCTGCAGGGGTCAGCGGTGGAGGGCCTGTCCACTGCAGACAGACATCTGGAGTTGGAGGAGGGACCATCCACCTCCGCTGGTAGCCAGTGTGCATTGCAACAGTGTGCACACCTGGCTGCCAACACTGATGTCATTGAGACAGGTGTGGGGGGTGCCCTTCCTGTGTCTCAGCGGTCTGGCGTCCAAGCATAACAGCACACTGTGGCTGTGGCTGTGGCACAGACCTGCACCATTGATGATGCAACGACCATTATGGGCATTGACATGTGTGTGTCACAGAATGGACACACAGCAGGACAGCTCACGCCAATGGACCTGGCTGGTTCCGACGTGTGTGCTAGCACATCAGCACAGTCCCAGGCTGTGCCTGTCAGCACCAGTGGGGCAGCATTGGTGGCTGTACAGGTCACTGGCACTGTTGCCTCCACAGCGGCAGAACAACTGATCCCTTGGGCATGGCAGGTGGAGGGGCAGCAGCAGCAGTAGTCACCTACCAGGACTGGGGGTACAGGGTTCAGTGGTGGCGTATGTGCATCGCCTGTGGACTTGCCCATACCTGGTCCTGGTGAGCAGCGCCCACCCTCAAGGGCTGCTGAACATCAGGCCCTTCCATACCCTAAGGGACAGGTTGCCGATGTGGCAGACGACCTCTTTGACGAGCATACCCGCCTGCTGCTGGCATCAGTACAGCAGCAGATGCGGGTTGCAACATCCGTGGAGGCACTGTGTGTGGCTTTGGAGCAGGTCAAGGAGTGACACAGCAGGGACAACGAGAGGATCCTGTCACGGATTGACCATTTGCGGATGGATGTGACCGCCGCCATTGACAGCCAGACACAGGCATTGGTGGCTGTCGTGGCCACCGTGGGCACACAGTCAGGTGCCCTGTGCCCACTCACACTGCGCGATCGCTATCAATCCCATTCCCGACATTGTGCGACACCCACCCTGTCGATGCCGGGTTCAGCTGTGGGCATCCCGAGCACTCCTGGTGCAGGTATGTTTGGTGTGCTGCAGACCCTGTGCGGGCACGGTCATGTTCGCGCAGTGGAACTCCTGGTGGACCATCGGTGCCACCCCATGAGGCCCGTGCTCAGTCTGCCAGTGCTGCTGGGTCTCAGCAGGGCCGCTCATGCATCTGAGGTGGCCATGGCACTGTGCCGCAAGACTGAGCTGTCTCCCAGTGCGGGCCCTGTCTGGTGTTGCCCTGTGTGCAATGTGTGTTTAGGTGGGCAGTGCACTGGTGGGTGCCCAGCCCTACATGCAGACACACAGACCACCTGCACACCCTCCCGACTGCTGTCCACAGGTGCGTGTGCATGATGATGCCTGCACTGTGCTGTACACCAAAGTGCGGAGGTGCCCAGCATCTGACTCATGCACATGGACAGTCAGCGGATGTGGTGGCCTGTGGAAATGTGTGTTTTTAGTGTCTGTGTTCCGGCTCTGTTGTGCACCTGACCCCTGTGAACTTTGTGCCTGTGTGTGTGTGTGTGTGTGTGTGTGTGTGTCCATCCATGTGGCGTGTTACTGTTCACCCCTCCCTGGTTGTATGTGTGTGCTTCTATGCCTGCCACTTCCTTGCCGTCATGCACCCTGGTGTGTTTCCTGTGTGTATGTGGGTTGTGCCTAGCCACTGTTGGTTGCACATGGCCCCATGACTTACCTGTGTTGGGTGATGCTCCTCTGTGATGGTGTCCCGGTGCAGCTGGGCCAGCCGGATCAGTCGGGGGTCCCGTCATCCAAGGGGGGGGCTGCCCATCCCCATCGTCACCGGCATCACCGTCGTCCCCATCGCTGTCCTCCTCTTCGACTTGTATGGCTATCCCACAGTCTTTGGCCATGTTGTGCAGGATACAACAGGCCAGGATTATCCCACAGGCCTTTGAGGGGCTATACTGTAGGGCACCGCCAGAGGTGTCCAGGCAATGGAAACATGCCTTCAGCATCCCAAACACCCACTCAATGATGTTGCTTGTGATGGCATGTGCCTCATTGAATCATTGCTGCGATGGGGTTGTGGGCCGCCGGTAGGGTGTGAGCAGCCAGGGACGGAGTGGGTATCCACTGACACCTGTGTGGAGATAGTAGAGGTTAGTGTCTTGTTCAGGCTCAGACTGCCCCAAACCCTGTGTGCCACACCCATGGCACCTGTGGCTTACCCCCCCTTGCCCACAATTTGTCAGTTCTACATGCATACTCACCCACTAGATGTCCTGTGGGGTTGTCCCCACTCTCGAATCAATGGCACAGTGCTGACTGGTACCATATGAATGAATCATGTGCTCCCCCAGGGTGCGTGGCACAGACATTGATGATGCGCCCACTGGCATCACACACCACCTGGCAGTTGACACTGGCATATCCCTTCCGGTTCATATAGGCAGCCCCATTGGGGCCAGGTGGCGTGCGAATGGCCACATGGGTGCAGTCTATCACCCCTAGCATGCCAGGCATACGTGCTACCCTGTGGAACTCCTGTATGTTTGCTGTGCGCTCCGCCGTGGAGCTGGGGAAATGGATGACTCTGCAGCATGTGGCAGCAGTGCGCTGAGGAATTGGGTGAGGATGCGTGACATGGCCGACTGTGTTATGCCTGTGGTGTCCCCTGTTGGTCTCTGGAAGGTACCCGTGGTGAGCAAGCACATGCAGGCTGTTACCTTTGTCTCCACTGACAGAGCATGACTCCGTCATGTGGGTGCCTGCATCACATCACTGCACAGCTCACAGAGTTGCCTCAGTATTGCTCTGTTCAGGCGGTACCAGTCCACAATCTTGACATCTGAGTACAGCTCAAAGCTGGTGCAGGCTCGGTACTGCCTGTTGAGGGCGTACCGCCGACGGGCCCTTCCACGGCCACGTCCCCCTGCAGCATGCCTTCTCACCCCCCTCATTACGGCTTCCATGTGGAAGGTGGCACTGTCCATGTCCCTGGCTTGTGTTCACCCCCAGCTGTTGCTGTGTTCCCCCCGCTGTCCTGACTGCTACCTCCACTGCACCGGGTACACCTACTGGCCTCTGCTCAATGTGGCCCCACACACCTTCCCTTGCCCCATTCTATCCTCTTGTTTCCCTGGAATGCCCTCTTTGTCCCTCTTGCCCTGTCTCTCTCCCTGCCTCATGTGGCTTCCCTGTAGCGTTCTTGTGCCTCTTCCTTGCTCCTTTTTATTTTGGCTCATTTCCGCTATGGCGCAACTTCCGCCTGATCCACTGTTGTGCATTGCACAAGTCTTTGAACATCGCACTGCTCACTTTATGCATGGTTCCACCCCCTTCAGTTGTGCATGCCTTCATTATCATTGCGCTGTTGCTCAGCATGTTTTCAGTGGCGCAAATGCCTCCTGCTGAATATCGCAGAATGGCGCATTTTCTGACTTGCGCTGGCGCAACCCTATTGCACATTGCGCAACCCTTTTGAATATCCAGCCCACTGTATTAGACTATGATACTGTATTCTGTTTCAATATTCAGAGGAAGATGGTCTATTGTCCACTCATCACTGTCTTTTATACAGAACTTTGAATTGGCCATCACTTGATTAAAGATAAATAGAGTATTTCAGATTGGAACATTAGCCAAAAAGTCACCTTGGGTAATGTACCTAATTTTTTCCATAATTTATCCCAGGCACAGAGCTGCACAATTCCCACATGCGGACTACTCTAGGAAACCCTAAAATGAGGACTACTCTAGGAAAGAACACTTCACAGAATTTCACAGAATTTCACAGAATTTTATACAAGTTCAAATAGACTGAGGTCCAATAAAGAACTTGACACCATTTGATTTTCTAATGGTGGTAATGATAATGTTTATCTGCCATGAACATATCCTACCTAATTTTAAATATTTTCATGTTACCGCTTTCAGCAACATAACTTGGAAGTTTATTCCACAGTTCAATAACTCTTTGTGACTACCAGTGGTTTCTTTTGGTAGTTTTATTTACCTCACCTTTGTATTTATATTTATGAGATCTTGTATTTAGGTCATTCATACTTTGTTTTGTAGCCCCAGTGTACATTCTAAGATTCCATCTGAACATGCTCTATATGCCAGACATAGGTCTCCTCTTATCCTTCTGTAATCCATAGAGTATAGCTTTAGTGAAGATAATCTTTCACTGTGTGTTTTGTTTTTCATATTATTGATTTTTTTAGTGATCCTCCTCTGCACCTTTTCAATTTTGTGCTTTCCTTCTACAGTATATGGAGCACAAAACTTGAAGCAATACTCCAGATGTGGTCTAATGAGGGACGTATATAGTGGTATAATGACCTCTGCATTGTGACTTTTGATATTTTTCATGATGCAATGATAGATACCATAACATTTTTTCAATATCATGTTTCTATGGTTTTTAAATTTAAGGTCAGGAGTAATATGAATGCCCAAATCCCTTTTGTTGTCTGCTGCCTTTAAGATGGTATTATTTAATGAGTAAATGAAACACAAGTTATTCTTGCCAAAGCGCATGATCTTATATTTTGCCTCATTAAAGATCAGTTTATGCTCTGTAGCCCAATCTGATATTTTATCCAAATTAGTTTGGAACATATCTGCAGGTTTTTGATCAACAACAATACCTCCGACTTTACAGTCATCAGCATATTTACACATCCAAGTATTCGACATTGGTTGCATAAAACTAATTATTTTATTAAAAAGCGTAGGGCCAAGAACTGTTCCCTGGGGTACCCCACTGGTTACTTTGCCCAAGTCAGATACATAACCTCTTAACATTACCCTCTGTTTTCTATTATGCAACCATGAGGTAATCCAATTAATTATATTTGAGTGTATTTTATAAGATCTTAATCTTTCTATTAATATATTATGAGAGACCTTGTCAAAGGCCTTAGAAAAGTCCAGATAGACCGCATGCACTGATACACCAGCATCCAAGGCTGCACACACAGGCTCGAAGAACCCAAGCAGATTTGCAAGACATGACCTTCCTTGACAAAAACCACGCTGAAGAAGATCTATTTGTCTATTCTGCCTAATATGATCTATAATAAGTTTCTGAATGAGTTTTTCAAGAACTTTACCAAGTACTGAGGTTAAGCTTATAGGTCTATAATCTGTTATGTTATGTTATGTTATGTTATGTTATGTTATGTTATGTTATGTTATGTTATGTTATGTTATGTTATGTTATGTTATGTTATGTTATGTTATGTTATGTTATGTTATGTTTATTTCCTCCTTTAAAGATGGGGATGACATTTGCCTCATTCCATTCCTTTATTGTTTTCCCCTCCAGCATAGAGGTATTAAATAATTTAGTTATTGGTTCAACAAGTTCATAAGCCAATTTTTTTAAGAATAATGGACCAAGTCCATCTGGTCCTGGTGAGCCCGTGGTTTTAATATTGTTCATAGCATCAAGAACTTCAGCTGCTGTAAATGTAATAGGTTGTTGTAAAACTGGTTTAATTGTAGATTTATTTACTTCTTCATCATTATAAATGGATAAGAAGTACTGATTGAACAATGTTGCCATATCTTTTACATTTGTTATTTCACCATTTTTTTGTTATTAATGGGCCTATATTATTGTTGTTGTTCCATAAGGAACCTATATAATTAAAAAATTGTTTCTTGTCGTCCTTGACTTTTTTTACCAGGTTATGTTCAACCTCCTTTTTAGCTTTTTTAATAATTTTTTACAGTGTTTGACTGCGTCTTTGTATCTTAGTAAATTGGACTCATGGGGTTTCCTTTTATATTTTTTAAACAAACTGTGTTTTTTTTTTAACATTTTTTTTGTATTATATTGTTCCACCAAACAGGAAGTCTTTTGGTCTTTTTATATTTTATTCTGTCAGGTACCCATTTGTGTATGCAAGTCAGTAATTTATCATGTATTATAGTCCATGTATTTTCTAGGTTCTGTCCTGTCACTTCTGTTTCCCAACCACAATTATTTAGAAATGTTTTTATTTTGTCATAATTTGCTTTATAATAGTTTTTAAATGAAGCAACTCCATTGCACTTTGTATATTTTTGCATTTTGATGTTCATTTGGACCATCATGAGGTCGCTACCTCCCAGTGGTGGGAGCAGAATAAGTTTATCTTGGTTGATTTATGGGTTGATAAAGATTAAGTCCAGTATAGTGTGACCTCTAGTAGGTTCCAATACCTTCTGCTCTAAATTATTTTGTAATATTATATCTGTGAATTTTTTTTCAACAATAGTCTTACCATCCATGTTTTTCCAGTCTATTAGTATCTCCCTGCATTTCCATGCTCTCTGTTTCTTTAAGAAATTCCAGGGTTTCATCAGTTTTTAAGTTGGGGAGTCTATATCCTAAACCAATAGTGAGATAACTATCTTTAAGTACTATTTTTGCCCATACAATTTCATTGGTCTTATACACCTCTTTATCGGGGCTAATATTAATAGGTTTGAGGCTATCCCTTATATATAAGGAAATCCCACCTCCTTTTTTATTATTTCTATTTTCTTCATTGCATGTATAACCTGGAATTGAGGTATTCCATTCCTCATGTGAGTACCATGTTTCTGTGATACCACAGACATCAATGTTGTTATTTACCATAGTATATACCAGTTCATCTGCTTTATTTTCAGGCTCTGTGCATTGATTAAAAGTACTCTTAGTTTGTTATCTGTTGTACTATCATTTACTTGTTTAACTTTTTTAGAAACTTCCTTTATTGTTAGTTTTTTGTTTGTTTCTGTTTCTTCAGCTGTTTGTAGGTTCTGTCCTTTTACATGATTGATAAATTCAGTTCTGCCCCCTCTTAATTAGTTTAAACACTGATTAATATAATCATTTAATCTTTTTCCTAATTTGGCTGTACCTCTTTTATTAAGGTGTAAACCGTCTCTGCAACAATACTGGTTATTTTGGTCAAAATCTTCCCAGTGATAAATACATTTTATGTCTTGCTTAAGACACCAGTGCCTCATCCAGTTGTTAATCTCCTTTATTTTACTATTTAGATAGGAATTGTATTTTGGTGTGGGAAGTATTTCAGAGAAGGCAACATTGTATCCCATTTCCAAGATTTTATTGGATAAGGCCACACAATCCTGCTTTATTTTGAGCACTGCATCATGTTTGACATTATTTATTCCTATGTGCATAATCACCATTGCTCCCTTCTCATAGTATTTCAACAAATCTGTGGCCATTGTTGTAACATCTGCTACTTTACAACCACTAAGGCTAATGAGTGACCTGTTTTCTCTATCTTTCTCACAGATTGGTTTACTTAGATATTTAATCATTGAATCCCCAATGATTAATAAGTGTTTAGTTGTTTTCCATATATATATATATATATATATATATATATATATATATATATATATATAAAACAGTAACTTCTTCTGTGTTTCTGTGTTCACTGGCAAAGGTGTGTCATGTTGTACCCATGTTTCTTCCTCCTCTACTGTGTTAATGGGAACTGTTGGTATATTAGTTGGGGTTATAATTTCTTCTTGTAGTGTGTTATATCTGTTTAGTAATGGCAGATCATAGTATTCTGCTCTCCCCCCTTTCTTTTTAGCAGCCTTGCTACTCTGGACCAGGTACCACTGTTTATCAGCACTTAAAATGATCTCTTCTCTGTTTCTTTTTTTATGTTTATGTCCTGGTTTATTTGGCATATACTTATTAAATGTTGTTGGTATCGATAGGTCCATGTTAGTTCTATCTATTTCAGTAGATGGTGAGGCTATATTACAGACATTTTCATTTTCCTCTGTATCCTGTTCTTTAACTTCAATATCATATGTTTGGCTTGTTGTAGTACTGTAGTTACAATTTCTCTTTCTTTAAACCTTTGCAGCATTTGTTTTTGACTTTCCTCAATAATTGCTATTCTTTCTTTGAATGTCTCCATCTCAAGGTTTAAGCTTTCAATAAGTCTACATTTTTCACATTGTGTTACTTGTGGAATATCCTTGTTTTTACTGATAGTGTGCATGTTAAAAATTGGACATTTAATTCCTTCATCCCCTTCAATAGTCATTATTTTATCTGACATCTTTCTTTCCTTCACAGATATCAAATGTGAAGTTTTGTGTTCACAACTTCTACCTTTGTAAATCACTGTTGTTATTTTTGACTCAACTTACCTGCCTTCACCCGCCAAAACCGCATAACCCACGCTAGACGTGTGGGTCTTTGCCCGCATCTTCACACGTGACAAAGGCGCACTCTGCTCGAGCTCACACTGCTCACTGGAGTGACTCTATTATATTAGGTGAATTCAGAAGTGTGTGCAAGTCAGCTGGTCTCGCTATTGCGAGTCGTGCAATCAAACAAAATTAGTTTAAAAGTTTTAAGTAGTCACAGCAAAAACAGCTCAGTAACTAAGAGCCTGTTGTGCCAGAGCAAATAAAATCAAGGGATTTTCCCTGTGTCTTAGGATTTATTTAAGCTGCTACCTGCTGTTTGATGTAGTTCAATGAATGCAGCAGTAGCATCAAACTGCACTCTGAGTTGCAGTACAGCTTCGTGAAATACAAGAGAAAGCGGCTCCAAGTTATGCAAACGTTCCCTGCTAGATCTGTTTCACAGTGAGGAGGTGTCTCACAGCATGTAGTCAGAGAGGGTTTTCAGCTATAGAACAGAGCACTTCTTTTGTATCGGGCGAACCCAGAAGTGTGTGAGTCAGCTGGTCTCTCTACTGTGAGTCGTGCAATCAAACAAAATTAGTTTAAAAGTTTTAAATAGTTACAACAAAAACAGCTCAGTAACTAAGAGCCTGTTATGCCAGAGCAAATAAAATCAAGGGATTCTGCCTGTGTCCTAGGATTTATTTAAGCTGCTACCTGATTTGTAATGTAGTTCAATGAATGCAGTAGTAGCATCAAACCGCACTCTTCATATAATGTCCTTCCATTTTACAGTTCTTTTCCTTTCACAATCACAAGTACAATGACTATTGTGTATGGTTTTAAGGGGCCTTGAAAGGGTTCCTCTTGGCATATTCTTAGTGACCATTGTACATAGAACACTTATTTTTTTCTCGTGATTGTGCGGTACATATTGTATTTTTCATGACTGTATATATCGTTGTCTTTCATATTGTATTTCTTTCTTTTATTGTGCTGATTGCCATTTCTTTATTTTATTGCTCTGATTGCCATTGTAAGTGGTTTTTTAGTCCATGGATTTACAAGATTTTAACTCAACAAATCAATAAAATAAGCAAACCTCTTCAGCCAGTTGTGTCTGACTAATATAAAGCACTATAGCAAATCAGACTGCATAGCCTCATTCCATGTCCTTCCTGCCTCACCCCTCCCTCATGATTGCATGCACTCTTGAGGATGTTCACTCCCATTAAAACTGACAAGATGTCAGATCTGGTACTTTTACTAATTACTAATGGCCAGGACACTTACATATGGAGCAGCAAAGCACTGCAGCAGCAGACTGTGTGAGAAACACAGTGGGAGGTGGGTCCAAATGATTAGCATGGAATACTGGTTACCACTGTCTCACTGAATCAAGGTAAGGGGTCAAGGGGAGGGCTGAAACAAACATGTATATGTAAGAGAATAGGGAAGTTGGACTAGAGCGGGAGTGAACTTTAAAAATAACTCTGTTGGATCATGGCAGAGTGCCAGAAACTGACCAATAAATAACATTATCTCTGGTGCTGCCTTGGGCACTGGGGAAAGGGGGAGATTGATGGGGAATGGCTGAAATTGGCTGGGATGGTAGCCAGGACATTAGCTCTGGCCAGCAGCTAAGGGTAGATGGTGATTTTACATTCCCTTCCCACGAACAGACAAATACCATTTAACAAATACGAAATCCTTGAATATATGGGTACCTGATTATAACATTTATCCCAACTATTTGGGAAAAGGTATTAGCACAGCCCTAGCTAGTGGACTGGGCACTGAAATCCATCTTTATTGTTATTATTTTTTTACTTGTTTTGCCTATGTAAAAACTAAGTGAAGTAGGCTGCTGAAGGTCTCTCACTGAGATGGAGCAGGACTTGAATGGGTATCACTGGTCAATGCAACAGGCATATGTGTGTGCAGTAATCTGCCATTTTGTGGTGTGTATACTATGAGGAAAAGAACTGGAAGGCTATAGCCTGTAGTTCAAGGAAGCGGTGCAACTGGCCATATCCTGATTTTGCCAGTTTAAGGGCTTTTCTCCTAACTTCACACACAAGCATTTTTCCTTGTACCTGGAGGCACTGTTCATGTTCCTTCTCTCCTGGGGCCTCCTAGGGCTTTGCTCCCCCCATGCATGCTTGTACTCTGCTTGGTTTGTGCTGTACTCCTGTTTTTCTGCTTTTGGTTTATATTACTCTGTGCGTCTCTGTCTGCTGGTTCCATTCCTGCTCCTGTCCTTGTGTTTACTTGTTTGTTTCTTTTGGGCTTTCTAGTTTTCTACTGCCCTGTCTATATATTTCTACTTGCGCTTCAGGTTATACTCTGTGTTTCCTTGCCTCATGTTACCTTGTGCCTGTACCCCCAGGCTCCATTTCTCCTCTACTATTGCAGCCCTCTGTTACTGCATTTTTCTCTGTATGCTTTAGCTCACTCTGCTTTCTACCTAGCAAGCCTTAGTCCCTGCTATTGTCATAGTCTGTTTCAGCTCACACTGTGATCAGCTGCCTTGTTCCCCTTAATTGATTACACCAGCTTTGCTGCCTAGCTAACAACTTTTCCCTGTTTAACCGTACTTCTTCACTATAACCTAAGCAACCTAGTCCATGGAACCGAGCCCTGCTTCCTGAACTTATACCAAGCAAATATCGGTTCTGTTTTTAGTGCATTGCCTCTCCCTACAGTTTCTATCTTCATTCAGATTGCTACCTCTTCAAGCTATAGTTAATTGCTTCTAGATGCTGCCCAATTACTTTTGCAGCCCTACTGCATTAGTCCTCAGACTCCTCACTTCTATGTTTGTGTTATTTAGGCTCATTTATTGCTACTCCCACCTTTATCAAACCTTACTCATACCAAACTCTTAGCAGTTTGTTTATGATGGTAAACTAATCCTGCTTTAATGGCTGACATGTATTTAACTTATTTCATTAGCAACTTGGCATTGTGGTGTCATGTTTGTGACTTCTTTGTTTTTCCTAAGGTGAGAAACTAAGGAGTCACATCGGGCACCATGGCTCCAGGCAGTGGGAGCAGTTTTTAACTTCTTACATGTTTTATTGGTCTCTGGCTCACCCTAGCCTTCTGTTGCTGCTCCACATGGCCTTTATGGCATTCTGCAACCAGTTATTGCAGGCAACTCTCTACCTTAGGGCAACTGGCTCTGCCCAGCCTTCCACCATCCTTTCTCTGCTATTCTGCACCTGACATACACAGTCATCCCAGCCTTCCTGTCCTTTGCAGTCCTCCCAGCCTTCATGTCCCTTTCACTACCAGTATTGCTCATATACCAGCCATCATGGCACTAAGGCACTCAGCTTGCAAGTCTATTCATTCCAGGACCTCTCCCCTTTCAATACCAGCATCCCCTTCCAAGTCTGAGAGCATATCATGTTTACTTGCTTCAAACTTCACCTCCTACCACACTGGTTTTGCAGCCTCCTCCTACCTAACTGGCTTCACAACCTCCTCTCTCCAACTGTTGGGCCCCGGGCTTCACCTGGCCTTGCCATTCTCTTACTCATAATATACTATCTAATTCACTCCCAGTTTGGCATTCTAATGGACTTGGTTGGCATGTATTCCTGTGGTTTACAACTGTTATTTGCCTTACCTAGACCCACGACCGGGTCTGTATTGCTCAGCCTGACATACATACATACAGGTCTCATCCAGTCTAGACCCACATTAGGATCCACAGTGCTCAATCTGAGCTACATACAGGTCTCCCCATGTCTCTGTCATCCATTATGACCCATGTACGGGTCCCATGCTCCTTACCATGTGCAGGTCATACGCTCATTATAACTCACTTTTCCACATTTTGGAGACATGCTGACCATATCCATTACTCCAGGACTCAGGGCTAGTCCTGTGGCTGATGGTCTTTCTCTGTACCTTGAAGTCCATATCTTGAGCATGCTAAGTTTGGCACAGGGTCCTTCTCACTTGGCCCATAGCTGGGAAGGTACTCAATCCAGGTGGACCTTCAGTCTTCAATCCTTACTGACGGCACCTCTTGATGTAGCATTTAAGACTTCAGTGGTGAAGGGGTGGGGCTGTCACTGGAAGGGCTCCTTTAGCTGCCCGAGTGGATTTGAAAGCACCTTTTCATACTATTCTCCCTACAACTGCCTCTGGTTCACCTGGTTTGTTCATAGATCAGTAGGGCGGCTGAGTGCCTCAGTGGTCGTTACTCTCCTCCTCCCGCCTTGGTCGACTCTTGTTGCAGAGTGTGCTCGCAACCCTCCACGGTGTTCCTGTTAGAGGGATAGAGTGAGAGTGTTCCCTGAAATTGCAATTCCCTTGGATTGGTCTAATAAATTGCAGTAGAAGAGCCACCACTAACCAAAACTGTCCCAAAGCCTGGAGAGAAGGTGACCTAGACCTTGGATCCCAAGAGGTCTCCTCCTTAAAGGGGGTTTTTCCCTCTCCTCTGTGCCAATGGTCATAATACTAGATAGTAGTCCTTGTAGTCCCTAGGTCACTTAGGCAGGTTTCTGCTGTTGGATGGAATTCGGTGGATGTTCTGTAATCATCCCCTTCCCCCTTTGGCTGTTCTCTCTCTCCTTAGAAAGCTAAGCCTCCATGCCTTACAGTCAGACCTCTGAGTGGGTCATGATTCACCTGTCATTTCCTGCCTACTTTACTCAAACAATATGACCAACTGACCTATGCTACTAGCTGAAACCCATTACCAACTGACCTACATTCAGGTCTTCATTGACCCACGCTACTAACTGAACCTATGCTACCACCTGACCTACGTACAGGTCTTCATTGACCCATGCTACCAACTGAACCCATTCTACCAACCGACCTACATATAGGCCCTCGACACCAATATGTGTTCACTACCTTGTATGCTTTGCTTGAAACTCTTTTGGGGCTTCTTCCTAAGGTACCTTTAGCCAAGAGAATCACTCCCAAGGCACCTCAAGGGGTGAAACCCTCCACAAGGGTTCCTTTTCTTCATACCCCTGATGGGTGTTATATCCCATGGATAGTGAAGTGAACAGCCAAAGTTTATCTATGTTACACAATCTCAAAACCAGTTGCACAGGCACATTGAATTGGAAGGTTATAGCCTGTAATTCAATGGGCGATGCAACTTGCCACAACCCCTTTTTGCCTATTAAAGGGCTTCTCTCCTCACTCCACACACGAGTATTTTTTCTTGGCCCTCCATTCACCCCTCCTCCTCCTCCTCTAGTGGCGCACTTCTTCTCTCCTATGAGGTTCTTCCTAAGGTACCTTTAGTCAAGAGAATCACTCCCACAACACCTCAAGGGATGGAACCCTCCCCTAGGGTTCCTTACCTTCGTACCCCTGAAGGGTGATATATCCCATGGATAGAGAGGTGAACAGCCAAAGTTTATCTATGTTATACAAGCACAAAACTAGTTGCACAGGTACATTGAATTGGAGAAGAGAAGGATGCAGGTGGAGGAATGGGTAAGAAAAAAGTTCCATTATGCCATTTTCATCAAATGTCAGTTCTGTAAGCAATGGTGGTGGACTAGGCATCAAGAAAGCGACTGGGAGTCATAGTGCTGTGGCATGGGTGACACCTGAAGGAAGAACTAGGGCTAGGTATGTGATAGTCTGTACAAAGAAACCATGATTTTATTAGTCCCCAGAAGTCAATGGATTCCATACCCACTGCAAGTAGCAGCTTTCCCAGCCAGTCCCAGTCATCCAGTGCTTCTGAGATGAAAGCACCTTAACCTAACCAGAAGTACTTAGGTCTCCCACTGTTCCTCTTTCAAGTACTTTCAGGTGTCCTAGCCCATTGGGATATAGGTGATCCATGCCAGTCTGTAAAGGCAAATACTCCCCCCATCTATCTTGTACAGACAAGATGACACCAGCTGCTAGTGCCAGTGACACTAGTACCTGAACATTCGCCTCTGCACTATTGGCATGTACAATTGCTTGTCATTCTTAAGGCATTATATAAACCCCTCTCTGACCCCAACCACAAAGCATTCATCAGCAGTAGTAGCATCACCAAGCCCAGTTCTGCTTCTCAGTCACTGTATGTTGAATGTGAATGTGAGTCTAGGTCATGCACTTATACTACTGTTATCTTGTCAGCTAAGGAAAAATTGGAATTTTCTGAGTTTAGGTAAGGTATACAAGCCTCACAGTTCTATAAAAGCAAGTCAGTAGTGGATGTGTGTGTCAGTGAGGAGCTCAGGGAAGTGGAGCTGTTGGAGTGGTGGGGGCATGAAAGTGAGGCAGTAGAGAAGGGAAACAGAAGCACATGGGGAGGTGGTACAAAAGGGCAAGGGAATGCTAAAGAATCGCCCAAAACTGAGAAGGAAGGGCATGAGGATTGGGAAGAAGACATTGAAGAGGAGGAGAAGCAGGAGGATATGACATATGATGAGGAAGGACATGATACATAAAGGAGTAAAGAAGGGTGAAGCAGGGGAGGTTGAAAGTGTTCTGTCAGTTACATCAACAAGTTCCGATGATGACTGTGTTACAAAGGAGTGCAGGCCAGCCTTGGAAGAGATGGCTAAACAAAAAAAATTTAAAAATACCACTGCAAATGAGAAAAGCAAATAAAAAAATCATTCAGAAAAGGAACTCTAGAGACAAGACCCACCCCAAGATTCCAAATAATCAGTCTTATTGTAATCCTGCTGCTGCTGTCGGTGCTGCACTGCAGAACATCCAGTCCAGCCATGTCTACCTACCTTGGCAGAAAAAACAAAATCATTGTGAACTCACTGCCTATTGCTTCCAAAGAACCCCAGTAGTCCAATCATGCAGCTAAAAAAACAACAGATCTTCTGTAGTGTGGGAGTATTTTTCTGATGACCCCACAAATCCACTGAACATGATGCAATCTGTATGACAAAAAGAACAGCAGGGGTCAGTCCACTCAGACATCGGAAGCCAGTGTTTTAGGTGATCATCCAAAATGTGAACATGGTGTCATCTTACCAGTCACATTGATTATCTATCCCCACTCAAGTCACGATTGCCCAAAGCAGCAGGGACAGTTAGGCATGGGTGATGGGATAAGATTATTTGTTCTAGTGATGCAGTAACTATGGCAGCCACAACAACCAACTGATACATCACCAGGGACTGGTGCTGCTTCAGAAGCACAACTTTAATTACCAGCAAAAAAAAACTATTATGCTTAAGTTATTACCTTCCCCCACCAAGAGATCCTACCTCTGTTTGAATCACACAGGTGACTAGGGAGATGATGGTCTTGGTATTTAGTTATTTCCCATTGTATTGTAGAGAACACTGGCTTTTGAGAACTGTTGCATGAACTGGAACCCAAATAAAACCTTTCACCAGGCTTCACATTTTCCAGGCATGTTTTCCTTTGTTCATGTGAGTCAGTATTCATGCAGACGGTGACATTTCTGAAGAAGGCAGAGGGGTTTATATGCATTTCACTAGTGATATATGAAGCAGTACTACAAACCAAAGCTTCCTAAGTCTTACTAGCAATTTAGTTCTGTCCACATCTTGCAGCATTCACATCATTCCTGCCACACCATTCCCACCACACCTGCACCACCTCCAGCCCTTGTAGACATTACTGTATACTGAAGCAGATAACCTCACTCTGGCACACAAATAGAGGGATTGTATTACTTAATGTGTCAGTCATGGAGAGAAAGCAGAGTGGAGAAAACATTGTGTGGTTCATCCATCACTGCTGGACATCTGAATATGCCCTCATGATCAGAAGTTGGGAATGTTTGTGTGGGACAGTGGGACTAACATGTTGAAGGCTATGAATAGTAAAGATTTCTGCCATACACTTCATTTTACACACACACTTCGGGACATTCCCTGGTGTTTCAGCAACCTCATGCCAAAGTCATATTTGTTTGCCCAATACATGATGGTCATCTGAACATTTAAAATCCACAACAGAAAGCATGAGTTGCCATGCTTGTTTTTAAGTTATGTTGATAAAACTTAATCTGCCTCAATGGAAAAAAATCCAGAATGGGTCAGACTGTTTTATGTGGTTATAACATCAATATTTTAGATGTCAACATGATTGTGAAAGAAAATGTGCAACAAGGACTCATTATTTGTCATGAGGCTTGCTTGATTTTTCCACAAATACAAAAATAAAGAGTAAATTACCAAAACTGTGACACCCTCTTGAACTGATAGTCCCTCAAAAAAGGGGGAAATATACATTAAACCATTTCAAACCCATGTCATTTTCAAAACATTTTTTAATAGATGTAGAATATGGTTATGAATGTAAAAATAGAAATAAATATAGGGGTTGCCATGCTTCTTTTGGTTATATCTGCTTTTAAAGTTGCAGTTTGAGAGGTGGTTGGCTCAGGACAAAAATAACTGAAACATCGCAATAAAAAATAAAACTTGTAAGACTGCTATTTAAACAATTCAAAAGTAAATGCAGAATGGCTACGACTTTAGCATAAAATAAACAGTATAACCAAAGACAGAAAGATATTTTGGTAGGGCGCCTTGAATGATACCAACTGCTGCAATTGTGGGAGATAATTTCCTTGATGCCATTATGTATATATTCTTAGCTGCTCATGACATGTTTGGATAAATCATCATTCTAATAATGCATTCATATATTTAAGACTGTACTTGTACCAGAAAACAACCCTGAAAACGTTTTTGACAGAATCAGAAAAACTGGAATTTGAAACACCAGGGAACGTCCTTAATATAGCGATGAGTCATGTACAGTACTTGACAAACCAGCACAGGTAAAAGAAATGCATGACTCTGCTTTGGATGGTACTGGATATTTCCATCATTCCCCCAAATGTGCTGAGCTCCTCTACCAGTACCATCAGAGACGCAGTGCTGCACAGCATTGCTTAATTAAGGATGTGGTAGCATAGTGGAATGCCATCTTTTATATGGTGGTGAGATTGGTGAAACAGAAAGCTATGTTCTCAAATATGAAATTCAGTAATGTGGCTTGTGAGGGATATCTGTCCTGTGTGTAGTGGTCTCTGTTGCAAAAGCTTGTTCTGCTTTTGAGACTTTATTAACTGACTACCAAAGATGTCAGTGCTGAATCTGCAACCCTGAGCATGGTCCTTCCCTTGGCAAGGCTACAGAAATTATGCACATAATATTATTTGAGACATGCTACAGCAACCAAATAAAAAAAAAATAGAGGTGGTGGCTCCCACGGCATCATGTTGATGGTTGGCAGGAGGCAGTGAAACCACTAGTTACATACTAACATACTAAAATGCCAGCAGAATAGGCCTAACGGTCTTTCGTGTCTGCTCGTTTGGTCAGCCCCCACCCTGGGTGCTGACCTTGCTGTCCCCCTCGCCTTCTCTGGCTTCTCCCTTCCCAGTTCCGGATATTCTTGCTGCATTGGATTTTGCTTCCAGAACCCTTCCCCTGTACCTGTCCCACCGCTTGAACCCTCCACTGTCTCTGCCTCCACCAGCCCCTAGGCAGTGCATTCCATGGCTCCACCACCCTCTCAGTGAAGTAGCACCTCCTCCTTTCTCTCCTGAATCTTCCCCCCTCCAGCTTCCACCCATGCCTTCTAGTGGCCCCCTCCTCCTTCCTTCGAAGCACCCTGACTGTTCCTCCCCTATTTACCCTCTTCATGTACCTGAAGACCTCTATCATGTCCCCCCGGTCCCTTCTCTCTTCCAACGTGTACATATTTAGCTCTTCGAGCCTCTCCTCATAGGTCCTGTCCCCCAAGCCCAAAATCATTTTGATTGCCCTCCTCTGGACCCTCTCCAGGAGGTTAATGTCCCTCTTTAAGTGTGGCCTCCAAAACTGCATGCAGTACTCAAGGTGCGGCCTCACCAAGCAGTTATACAGAGGGAGTATCACTTCCCTCCTTCTGGAGGTGATCCCCTAGCGATGCATCCCAGCATCCTGTTGGCCTTGCTGCTGCCTCCCTCAAGTCTCAGAGTTGTTCATCTTGACATCCACCACCACCCCCAGGTCCTCTCAACCATCGAGACTTGTAGCATTCCCCCACCCCCGGGTGTACACTTGGCCCGGGTTTCTGGACCCCAGGTGGAGTACCTTGCATTTCCCTGCATTGAACCTCAGCTTCCACTTTCTAGACCATCTTTCCAGAGCCTCCAGATCCCCCTGTAGGGCCACCCTCCACTCCTCCCCATCCACCACCCCCCAGTTTCGAGTCATCTGCAAAGAGACTCATCTCACTCCTGATTCCTGTCCTTATGTCAGATACGTAGGCGTTGAACAGAAGGGGCCCAAGGACTGATCCCTGTGGGACCCCACTAATGACCCTCCTTGGGGATGAGACTATCCCACCAACTATGACCCTCTGTCCTGGAGCCAATTGCCTATCCATCTGATTATCTGGTTCCCAACCCCCATTTCTCCCAGCTTATCCAACAGGGCCACGTGAGGAACAGAGTCAAATGCCTTGCTGAAGTCTAGAAAGAGGACATCCACTGGTCTACCCAGGTCCAAGGCACTAGTCACCCAGTCATAGAACTCCACCAGGTTTGTCTGATATGATTTCCCCAGGATGAATCCATGCTGTCTATCGTCCAGGCACCCTGACTTATCCAGGTCCCCCTAGCCTCTCCTTGACGATGCCTCCATCACCTTGCCCACCACCGATGTCAGGCTGACAGGCCTGTAGTTCCTGCCACCCCTTGATCCCTTGTGGATAGGCACCATATGCGCCACCTTCCAGTCTTGGGGCACCTGCCCTTTCCCCGAGAGAGATGGGTGAAAGCCCGCCAGGGTTTCACCAGACATCCACAAGTTCCTTCGGCACCTGGGATGCAATTTATCCGCCCGTGCTTTCTCCATCTTAAGGGAGCTGAGGGCTTCCTCACTCTCTGCTGTGATTTCCACTTCGGTACCTCTTCTCCTGTAGCCTCCCCACCTGCCAGTGATGCCTCCTCCTCTCCCAGACCCGCCGATCGGTAGAGTCCCCCTCCTCAGTATCTCTGTCTCCTCCCATGTATGATGCAGCACCCCATTTCCTTGGTGAAAACTGAGGTGAAGTACTCATTTAGTACCTCAGCCTGCTCCCCGGGTCTTGTGCCCATCTCTCCTGATTTAATCCTGCTAATCTGCCCTTCACCCTTGTTTTTCCCCAATGTATCTAAAGAACTCTTGTTCCTCCTAATATCCCTGGCCAGGTTCTGCTCTTCCTTGCCTCAGCCGCCCCTCACCACTCTAGTGGCCCTTCTAGCCATCAACTCGTACTCCCTCGATCCCTTTCACCCTTGAGCACTTGAATTGCTTATAGGCTGCTTTCTTTCCCTCAACCACCTCCTGGACCTCCCTGGTCCACCAGCAGGGTTTTGGGCCCCACGCATTTGGTCTTACTCTGCACAGGTGCTGGTAGCATCCTGCACCCTTCTCCTGATGATTTCCCACCTACTATCAGCGTCCATGTCTGACCCAATCCCATCCAAATGCTCCATGATCCTTCCCATTTCCTTAAAATCCGCCCCTGAAGTCGGTTACTTCCGTCTTTGTGCAGCCTTCTACCTCTCCTAGGTCCAGGCAGAACCAGACCTTGGCATGGTCACTCCCGCCAATGGGTCCCTACCTCCAGGCTCCCAATCTGGTCACTGTCTGCCAGGACCACATCCAGTACCTGTGTTCTCCCTGGTCGGTTCCCTCACCATGGAGTTAGGAACGCTGCCTTGAAAGACATCTACCACCCTGTTTCCTGGTCACAGAGGATGCCAGTCTCCCAGTCTGTTCCTGGCATGTTTAAGTCCCCAACACCACCACGTGCCTCTGCCCAGTCTGCAGTGTCTCCCAACATCTGCCACCAGACTGTCCTCTAGCTCCTCCGCCAGGGTAGGGGTCTATACACCACTCCTATTTTACTCTTGCCCCCTGTTATCAAGGTGACCCAAATCGCCCACGGTTCCCCTCCGCTCCTCTACTCCCTATGCCAATGCAGTTTTTGACTATCTGCCACCTCCCCCTTCCCTCCCCCTGTCCTTCCTGAACATAGTGTAACCTCCAGGTTCAGGTCCCAGTCATGTCCTGCAGTGGCCCAAGTCTCAGTGACCGCTGCCACATCCACTGCTCCCTCAGTTAGCATCGCCTGGAGCTCAGGCATTTTATTGTCCAAGCTCCAGGCATTTAGCAGGACTATCTTCCACCCTTTCCCTATAGTTCCATTTCCCCTGCTCGTGTTCCCATGGGGATTCTGTTTTCCCCTGGTCTGCACTTTGCCAGTCAGCCTTTTCTTGCAATCCTCCTGGTCCCCAGGGGGTGGAGACAGAGTCCTTCCTTTATCAGCACCCCTTGACAGCCTTTTTTCCCATCCCACCCCTTCACAAGTTTAAACCCCACTTTTCACCAATGAACCCTCTATTTTCGACTTAAGGATTCCTCCTCCAAATTGAGATGTAGTCTATCTCTAGCATGCAGCTCCTTATCCTCCAGGTCCCCCAACTCCCATCAACCCATACCCTCTGGCCTCATACCACTCCCTGAGCCACTGGTTTTATCTCTAATCTTCCTTTTGTGTTCCCCACTAGCCCATGGCACTGGCAGGATTTCTGACAAGGAAACTGTGCATCCTATGTCATGACAGACCCTGGCAAGCTCCCTGAATCTTGACTGTATCTCTAGCTTGCTATTTCCCTCAATGTCATTTGTACCCAGGTGGACCAGTATGTCTGGGGAACCCCCACAATCCTTTGCCAGCTGAAATACCTCGTGCTTAGCCCTGTGCACCGTTAGTCCAGAGAAGCATCTTGTTCTAACTGGCCAGGCTTCTCCTCCCTATCCCATTTGATACCCTGATCATAGAATCCCCAGCAGGAGCACTCTGACCACTCCTTTTCCTCCATTCCCCTCCCTTCCATGTCCCTCATCCTTTCTACCGACCCCTCCACCCAGCCGGCTCCTTGCTCCTCCCCCTATCTGGGTGCCACATGCCACCCCCTCCTTATTTACCATGGCCACCCCCTCCCCTCCAATCCTATGTCTCTCCTCCTCCTGAGTATCCTTCTGTACCTTGCTAATTCCCCCCTCACTGCTCGCAACTGGTCCTTTTCCCCCATCTGCTAAACTAGCCTGGCTCATCCTTCCTTCCTTCCTGTCTCCATTTAGTTCCTCCTTGCTCGTCATGCTCCCCTGGCCTAAACCCTCAGCTCCCTTTACTGAATCCTCCTTGTACTTCTGGTCCTTCTCCTTTACCTTTCCTCCCAACTGGTCCTTCTCCTTGCGCTTTCCTCTCTTTTCCCCCTGCCCCTCCTGCTCTGATTCACTGCTCCCACCATTCTCCTGCATTCCAGGTCCCCCCTTTCTTCCTGCTATCTGGCCCCTGCCTCCTGCCTCCCACTCCCTTTCCATCTCTAACCACCCCTGTCGTGGCTACATCACCCCCCTCATCCTCGAGCAGAAGAAGAGAATTGAAGTGGTTATTGAGTGTAAGGTCTGATCCACCTCCCCGCCTTGCTTCCTTCTGTCCAGCCCTGGCCATCTGCCTACTTCCCTGAGAATGTTGTCCCTCCGTCCCTCCTTTGTGAGGGTCCCCAGTTACCTGCCTGCTTCCTTGGTAGTGTCCTTTTGGACCCCCTCTGCCAGGGTCCCTATGTGACCCCTGAGTATTCTTCTGCATTCCTTTCCCTATGCCCCCACCCCCAGTGCTTCATTTGCTTCATGTGATTCATAGTTCAGCTGGGTAATTTCTTCACCAGTACAAGCAGTAAACAAAACTCATTAAGGAAGTGGTGGAGTTGTTACTGACACAAATTCCAGACAGATTTAAAAGAATTAGATCAGGCACACAATTTGGCATGGTAACACTACTGGATGCTAGAAATAAAGATATGTGCATTCCCTGGGATGCATTGACTATATCAAACAGATACTATTGTGTACGCTCAAATGAAGCAGCACACTATCTGTGCTGCATCAAATGAAGCAGCACAGGTAATGTGAACAGACAACCAAGAATCCTGCTCCTGTCGTACTGCTCCTCCTCAGTTAACTCAGTTAACTTTGTATGCGTCTGGTCCCAGGTGACAACTTGACCACATTAAAGATGACTTGAATAGTGATGGTCTGAAAGCAACAAAGGACATTTGTGAGCTTTTTGACAGTGACTACTGGGGCTGTGCAGACAATTTGGAGGAAGGTATAGACATGTCACCAGAGTGTATCATGGAGTATCTAGCTGAGCCACTGTCTAGCCAAAGTAGTGATCCTACCAAATTCTGGCAAGACAGGAAAGTAATTTGGCCTGCACTGGTAAAACTGGCTTTTTTGTTTTCTAGGCTGCCCTCCAACATTGGTTGCTTCATAAAAATGTTTCAGCACAACTGGTGATATTGCCTCATACATTCCTCCAGTCCAAATCCTGAGAATATTGAATTCTTATCCTTTCTCAGACACAGCTTACCATATATCAACTTCTGCTATACATTTGATTATTCCCATGTCCAATAAGTTCAATAAGTTACATTTACTGCTACCTTGTCTCCTGTACCTCCTGCCAGACTCCAACTGGAACTGGCAGCACCACAGTTCAGCTCACTATTACCAGCAGCACCAGCAGCTTGAGCAGGAAAAGAACAATGACCCTCCCCTCCACCTCCACATCAGATCCTCCTGAGGATAGTACAGCTTTCACAGTATCTCCAGTAGTAAGTTCATTGTGTCCAGGTATGAGGTGTAGCTCACACCTACTAACTCTCAGTTAAATAATACCCATCATGTCACTAAAGAAGTCATCAGTGATGGTAATGCACAGATATGCAACTTCTTCAGTCTCATGACCTCCTGTAGTCCATTGACTACAACAGGTTTGACTGCCAGTTGGCAGCTGCTGTTTTAATTATTATTTCAGTTTAATTAAAATAAAAAACTGAAAATATTAAAAATAAAACAATAAAAAAAGAAAAACTCTTCATCTATGCATGGCAAAACAATGGAAAGGCAAATGTAATGTCCTAAATGTATTGCCCTTTAATTTATGTTTATGGTCTTAATTGAATAACATTTTTTGGGGGGGTGGGGGTATTATAAATGTTTTAAATATATGGGGCCAGTGTGAAGGTAGTAACTGGACTGGCATGGAGATAAATACAGACTAAACGGTAGCGGTAGGTGAAGTTAGAAAACTTTGCTTCATGGAGAAATTCAAAAATGTACTAAATTCACGAAATTCTCCTCTAAAGGAAACTTTGTGAATGGCAAAATCATGAACGTCACCTGCAAATTTTTGCTCTAAGGTGAAATTTGCAAGGATTTACAGGTTTGGAGGTCACATGTTGTTGCAATGAGCGGTTTTGCCGGCTCCATGTCATAACTGCGACTGCAGAATGGTGACCCATGACAAGGGGCGCCAAATCCGCAACACAACCAGTTTGGAAACTATGTTTTTTTGAGGGGGCCTTTGCCCCTGCACCCCCTTTGACCCCCACACCCTCCCTTCTTTAGTATTCTAACTCCAGGGGGGGCACCACTCGGGGATGGGGGGAACCGTCAGTTGGGCAAAGGTGTTGATGCCATGATCCCCTAGCGCTTGTCACAGGTTGCCGTTCCACAGTTGCGATTTTGATGGGTTACCATTTTGCCATGTACAGTCGGAATTTGGTGCAGTGTGAGGAAGAGACAGTTGATGTTAAGTGTGCTTTTTATCTTTGTGCCTGAAAAGCTTTGAAAAGCATTTAAAACATGCAGTTTTTTTTCCGGCAGATCTCTCCATTAAGTGTCTACTGTGTCTTGTGCCTCTGGATCACCAATTATTTGTGGTAGTTTTTTGTGATTTAGTTAGGTTGTAGTTTCATTTTCAGTATTGCGCAGTGAGGCAGTGCTGTGGTGGGGAAGGGGATCATAGCAGCAGCAAATTCCAGAAAGAAGAAGGCAGATTAGGCAGCCTTTTCTGCCTTAACAGTACTCATGCTGTTGTTGTTGTCACTGTTTTGTATGCATTGTTTTTCAATGTTTTCTTTGGTTTATAATTTTAGCTTTGTAGAAGAGTTAAGTTTGTTTTGTTGAAATTTTTGTCACTGTATTTTGACTATATTAATTTTATTTTTGTTTATTTATTGAAGTTAGTGGGTTTTTTTGTGTACACAGTAATGTGTTTATAATTACCTGAGTTATTGCATCTTGTGTGTGTCATCTTAGTCCCTGAAATCCCTGTTGGGTAATGTTTGTGTAAAAAAACAAAGAAAAAACTGGTGGCTGTGTAGGTGCTGCTTGTGATGCTGGTTCATGAGAAGCTTGTGTTTCAAAAGAGGGCAGTGTTGCTTCCACAGGGTGTGCCCACTGCCCCACCATGACATGGGAACTTCCTTTACACCCTCCACAAATTCCTGCCAGCAAGGATGAACCACCACCTCCACCACCCACATTCACCACTTCTGTCTGCTTTTCCTCTCACTTAATCCAGTGATTTGCCATGAGATGGGCCCTCTGTCCCCCAAGACCCCTGTTGGTCCTGTGCTTGCCCCAGAGGACACATTTATTGCATATTGTAGATTGCAAATGACCACACTATCCCTAACCCTAATGTCCCATAGGATAACACTGCAACATTAAAAAGCCATAACTCCACCAGTCTTTGAAGTTAAGGGGAACTCTAGATCCAAAAATTTGCTCAATGAGTACTACAATAGCAACATATTATACCCCTGGAAAAGATCATGGGGTATGCACTGCACCCCAAAATCACCTCCTAACTTGACCAAATCCACAGTTTAAAACCAATAATCATCAACAATGCAACAGATATGCATCTCCTCTTGAACTACAAACATGCCAAGGCTCCACTCATGTGTAGTCTGTTTTATCCTGTGCCAATTACTGCACACTGTGAGGCAAAGTGGTTTGGCTGAATTGAAAAAGCTGTACTAAGTTTTGAGGCTTCAACTCACATCCAAACTGAAGATACATAAGCTCTTTCCCTTCTGTCTCATCCTTAGTGTAAGGGAGCTTGCAATGTGCTGCTGAATAAATTGAGCTATGAATGGAAGTGATCCATCTTAGCTGAGATGGAGTTGACAAACTCATGCTAATACTTCCCTTTCAGTGCAAGCAGAAGATTGATGTTCTTCAAATTGGTGCCTATGTATGAAGATGGCCTAGTTACTTAATAAAGGTGCATACCCAGGCTGCATTGGCCCGCACTCACAGATAGGCATGCACTGAGCACCATTCAACAATCTGGACCATGAGTCCTAAGCCCCCCCCCACTATGAATTACCTACATGCATTTAGGTGCATAAAGGGGCTGGGGATGGGAGACTGTCGGGTGGAGAACATGACAGGCATCCAATCAGATTCCCCACCCTGCAGGTGGGTTAGATCATCTGCCTCACACATAAAGGAGAATAGTGGTTACCAACAGGCCATTTTCCAGTATGGTAACCAATAACACAGGATAAAAGCACTGCAGTACACTGAGCCCTCGCAGCATGGTAGGAGGACTGCAAGCAGCAGGATAGGGGGAATGCTTGCACATTAAAGAACCTTTTCTGCTGCTTATCACTGCCAGGAGCCTACCAAGCTTTCACCAGAACACTTGTAAGACAGGCTGGGCCAGGCAGCAGGGAGTGGTCTTGACAGTGGTGGCCAGCAGAGTGTGGCGTGCATGAGGCTGTGTACATTCCACCAGCCAGGTTTCAGAGGAGTGCTGGTTACACTAGCCAGGGGCAGTCATAATGGGCAGGAACGCCAATGATAGGCATCCACATGTTCAGATGCAACCCTGCTGCCATGGACCCCAGCCCTCATGCATGCAACAAAGGGTGGGGAAGCAAATGATAACAACAAGGCACAGTGTCCTGCCAGGGGTTAATACCTGACTCTTTAGATCCAGAATCAGGAAATGGTGTTCTTGAGTGGAATGCAGCCCGATGCCGGGTGGGAGCTGCTAACTCACAACAAACAACAAGTTCCAAGAGAAGTTGGGCACTCCAGATGCGTGTGCTGCTAATAAGAAATTCACAAGGCAAAAAGTATCTTCCAAAATTTGTTGTAGAACAATGCAGCACAAGAAAGCGACAGGTGAGGGTGGGCAACAACGTCTTGTCACTGCAGATGCCTACCCTTACTTGTGCCTTTCTTGTGCTGCATTGTTATCCAATAAATTTTGGAACATGCTTTTTGCCTTGTAGTTTTCTTTTTTTGCAGCACATTCACATGGAGTGCCCGGATTCTCTTGGACCATATTCCATAATTCCCCTGCACCCACAGAGCAGTGAATCTTCTGTTGGACCATCTCCCGGGAAGGCTCCAACCCTTGCAAGTTACAATGCTATGCAACCATGCATCTGGTCAGCCACTGCCAGGGTTATTGTATCACACCTCTGTGTGACTGGCAGGGGCCAGGTACACAGTGAACAGTTATGCTGCTCAGTACACATCTTTCTGAAGTGTACCTAATACTTTTGTAGGTAAAGCCTGCAGAAGCACTGAAGATTAGGGGTTACTGGATGGGGGGTTGTTCACAACACATTTAGGGGTATAAGATGAAGGTATGTTTATTAACAGAAAAATGTATGAAATCACAAGATTTAAACATTTCATAATGTCTCAGCATCAGAAATAACAAGAAGAAGGATTTTCTCATATACTGAGCTAACAATATATGTTGACAATACCAGAAAGAATACATAAGATTACATACAGTACATTATTAAAGTGCAAGAAAAAGTGCCTAATCAGGTACCTTATTTAAAAAAGGCAATGACATTCCAGTCAAAATGTTCAATGACAAACATTATTGATACATTTTTTAAGAATGACAAATACCCAGATTTTCTCACAGGCAGATGGAAGTGGTTCAGTCAGTTTTTCCTGTCATTAACTAAGTCTGGGCAATAGAGCATAAAATGTTAAATTGTGATTAGAAATTCAAAATTTCAGTACATTCCATTGTGGTTAATCATTTTTATTAAAACAACAACACAAAAATACAACAATTACAGATAAGGAAAAGTAGATGCAATACAGCACACTGAGCATATGCAAGTCAAATGCAGCATTATAAACAAACTTAGACAAACAGTAACTAAGGTGGTGCCAGTACTTTTGGTACCATTAGTGTGCAGCAGCAACGTATATTAAGTGCAGTAACAGTGTCCTACCCAGTTTGGTTACAGTGTAAAACTGAGTCTATAGCATGAGTACAGTTACCAACCACGGAGTCCAAAAATTTTTGTCAGGCGTGCTAGTCAGTATGGTCCCTATAACAGGAACAAGAAAACACACAAAAAAAAAAGACGACAGTAAAAGGAACTATAAACCTATTCACAACACGCTGTATCGTATCTATATAATCAGAAGTACTCATGCTACATAGGATTAGGGGACTGATGGGGGGGAACAAGTGCGGGTGTATCTGAGGCCCTGCCTGGAAGAATCTCAAGTTCAGAAAAGGGCCCAATATTTGTAGCATCCTGTCAGTGTGCAGTACACTCACAATGTCCATTTGAATCATTAATTCACCAAAGTCGCTACATTTGAAAAGTAGCCAATCAACACTCCTAACCTAAATTTGAAATAGGCCATTCTGTACATCTTGTTTTCACAGAACAGTAGATAATTCTAAGTTCCAAATTAAGTTTTATACTTGCTAATAATCTTTTTAGAAAATACGCTTGATAAATTCCCAAGTCTGATTGGCTGAGAGAACTCTTTCCAGCCATTCATTTATTTCTTTACAATGCCTAATAAACAAAACAAGCTCCAGCTGACACTGCCCACTTACAAAAACATATCGCTGTGTCACCATTCCATGAGAAAACAAAGTAATTGCCATTTTTCTGTGCTCGTTTACAGAGAAAGCCCCCTCACCACCACTTGATGCTCTGTAGGGAGCACTTCCACGCCACATAAACAAAACAGAGAGAGTCCAGCACAGCTCAAAGAAATTCCCCTCCCTTTTTTCATTTTAAAAACAAAAGGAAAGATAAACAGCTTTTCTGATACAAGGAAGTAGTACTAGCACATTGCATACTCAGTGCTACTGACAGACAAACCAGCTTGCCTTGTTGCCTCCATCACGTTTGACAAAGACAGATGCATTTCTTTCTTTCTTTTTTTAATTTTTTATAGCAAAAACCACCCACTTTTATATCCCTCACCTCATCAAGATGGAAATCTCTCAGCCCCAATTCTCACCTCATAGCGCTCCATGTCAGTGCTGCAACGCCTGCTGCACTCAGCCCCCACTGTCAAGTTCACTTCCTGACCATGGACTCTGAAATGAAGCACAGAAGAGGGGGAACCAAATTGGAGAAGTGAAGCATCATTGTGGAGCATACAGGATGCATGTCTTTTTTATATACATATATTTTTATACCACAGACCAGCCAGCTTTTATATCCCTCATCTCACCATGATGAAAATCTGCAGACTCGTTCACTCACCTTATAGTTCTCTATGTCTGTTCTGCGATGCCCCCTGCACTGGGTCCGTTAAATCAAATTCACTTCCTGACCATGGACTCCCAAATCAAGCACACCAGGGGAGAAAAAAACAAAACACAGCAGTGGAGCATCAGTGTGCAGGAGATGGGTAAAACTGTGAAAGAAGTGCATAGCACTGCACTTCCCTCTATTGGCAAGTATACATTAGGGGGACTTTTACCAATAAAACCAATTTCAATTCATTTCTAGTCATATAAATATATATATATATATATATATATATATATATATATTATAGTGGCACAGTAGTAGTTAGGGTTGAGTACCCCATTTAAGGTTAAAGTGTGAAATTTTGCATCTTAATAACTTTTTGGAAATTTGGCAGGCATGGAGTGGTACCATAGGTCTCTGGATCTGCCAAGTATGTAATGGTCGGATATATGGTTGCGGAGTTATAAAGCAACATTCCGTAGCACATTTACACTTTTTTGTGCATTCTTTGCTCGCACCAACAGGTCACACGGTTTGCACGACCAGTCCGAAAACTTCAGGAAACATGTGGCCAGGGTCCCCAATGTGCCTTTCAAAGAGTTTGTGAAAAAATTTCAAAGGTTATTCAAAAAACAAGTTTCCCATTATAGTCAATGGGAAAAGTTGACAAAAAGTTCAACAGTGTTGCAAATGCAGTTTTTAGTGTCACAAATGCACCTGTAGTGTCGTGAGTCAGCCACTTTTTTTTTCAGTTACTGGTCACAGAAATGCTTGGCATTTAAATTTTGCAACCCTCTAGGGACACAATTCTTTTTGTGTTCACCTAGTCTGACACTGAGGATACTAGCCATGTCTTTTTTGGGGGGTTAAACACCCCAGAAATATGTTTTTTTAATTTTTGTAAAAAGTAGTGTAGCAAAATAGTGTCGCACTCACAACACTTTTGTGATTTCATTTGTGAAAGTGTTGTGATTTGCAACACTATTTTGTGACACTATGCCCAAATACTATATTACACCACCTCAGCTTGTTTGTACATGGGATGGGGTGAGAGTTAGGACTGATGACCCCAACGCACACCCCGATGCCTGTTGGTGGGGCAGGGTAGGGTGCAAGGGGGGGTGGGAACCCTAGCATCAAATTTCCTCACTTTTGTCACTGTGGAACAACCCAAACTGATGCATTAAATGGATTTTTTTGCCATGAAAAAAAAAAAATATATATATATATATTATAGGGGTGCAGTCGCACCCCTATATTTAGGGTTGAATAGGCACTTCTAAGTTAAACTCAAAATTTTGTACATTAATAACATTGGACCTGTTCAATGGATTTGCATGAAATTTGGTATCCGAGGTGTGGCCTGGTAGATCTCTTGATCTGCCAAATTTTGTTTCAGTCAGATTTACGTTTTTTGCGCACCAAAATGCTGAAAAAGGCACTTTTCACCAGTTATGTGGGCAGTTTTTTAGATTTTGTCTGTGGCACTGTGCAGCCATTGTGTGTCATGCCACTCTGCGACTTGAAAGAGCTAGGGTCAAGGAACATGCCTCTTTTCGTTTGGTGGAAAAATATTAATCCATTCAAAAGTTATTAAACTTTTAAGTTCCCATTGTAAGTCAATGGGAAAATTTATATGGTGATTTTGTGAAAGAAGAATGGTGTCTTGGCCATCTAGTCCATCCTCATGATCAAAGAATTTGCAGGCTTACGATCAAAGAATCTGTGATCGCGAGGAATTCTTTGATCATGACAACTGCCATCTTGTTTTCAGTTTGTGGTCAGAAAAATTCTAATATCTTGGCTCAGGGGTGACTCCTGAAGTAAAACATAGATGGGTTTTGTGCAGGGGGCTTCGCTCTATACAGCCATGGCTGTGGTTTCTTTCAAAATGGTCAAAAAATAGAGTTTTTAAGTTTTTTATTATTTGATCATGGCTCGCTAACAATCTTTGATCACGAGCCTGCAAATTCTTTGATCATGAGAGTCTTTGACAGCGATCTTTGATCACGAGGGCACGACTAGATGGCCACTTGAAAAAATCAATTTTCTCCTCTCAGGGGTGGCTTATTAAGCCAAATGAGTGTGAGTTTTGCTCAGGGGGCTTAGTTCTATTGAGGCATGGCTGTGGTTTCAAGTATTTTTGCCTAAAAATTTAGTTTTACAATTTTTATTCTTTGATCACAAGCCTGCAAATTCTTTGGTCATGAGCCTTCAAATTCTTTGATCGTGAGATTCTTTGATTGTGATTTTTGATTGCAAGGGAGGGATTAGATGGCCAGATTTGGAGGGACCAGATAGCCCAATTTTAACAATTTTGTAAATTAAATATCTCGAAAATGGTTTGGTCTTTTCATTTGAAATTTGGAGGGTGCTGACAGGATCTCTTGTAGATTTGATTTATGGTGTTTACATGTTAGAAAATAAATTTTTTGTGGAGATATTGTGTGGTGCAGTTTACGTTTTGTGGACAGTGTTTTCCATTCTGGTACTGGCTTGAAATTTATATGGTAGCTACCCTTACTGCCATGGATGTACTTTTCAGTCATTAGGTGTCTAACATGTAAACAAGTGTGGAATTCTCTAGAAATATGCAAGTTGGTGGGAGTGTGGGGCCCGAAGGGCATGAGCTCTCACCAACTTCTGTGACTTTCTACTTTTCTATTCTTTCTCAAAAAGTAAGGACATTCTATGGAAAAAACTTTGTTAATGAATCATTTAAAGTTAAAACACAAAAAGTCAGGAAATGAGATGTTTATGGTTGCCCCCTCCTCCCTTGTGGAGCCGTCCATCATCCCGAGATTGACAGCTGATGGGGTGTGTCATTGGGGTTGTGAGGCCTAAATGTCACCCCATTCTTCTTTACTGTGGCTTGTGAATATGATTACACATGGAATGGGGTAACATTTAGGCCTTACAACCCCAATGACACACCCTGTCAGCTGTCAATCTCAGGATGATGGGAGGGTCCATGAGGGGGGATGGGACACCCTAAACATCTCATTTCCTGACTTTTTGTGTTTTAACCCTAAATGACGCATTAATGAAGTTTTTTGCATAGAATATATATATATATATATATATATATATCTATATATAAAATACTGGCATGGTAGTGCCAGCATAGTTAGGGTTGCTCAGCCACTTCTATGTTAAACCCAACATTTTGCACTTTAATAACTTTGCGATCATACAACTGTTGTGCCCCAAATTTTTCAGGCACCATCTGGTAAAATAGATCTCTGGATCTGACAAGCTTCATTCTGTTCAGAGTTATGGATCCAGAGCTGTGGAGTGCCACAAATGTGAAATTTACTATTTAGGTGCAAATTCCTTGCTTTCCTTTAAGCCCAAAATGGTTTGCAGGTCTGGTCTGAAATGTTTAGGGTGTATGGGGTCTGGGTCACTGATGTGCCTTTTGAGGGTTTGGTGAAAAAATATTAATCCATTAAACAGTTATTTAAAGTTTTAAGTTTCTCATTATATCCAAAGGGATAAATTAGATGTCTGGTGTGAAAGTAGTTTCTGCTTTCACAAAAGCACTTTTTGGTGCCACAAAAGAGAAAGTAGTATTGGGCTGCCACCATCTTGTTTTCAGTTAGCAACAGGGAAAAACACTGTAATTTAAAAAATACTGCCTCTTTGTAAACAACAGCAGTTGTGTTTACCTAACTGGGGCCCAAGGAACATGATCCTGGCATTAGATTTGAAAATAATGCTTGGAAATGTGTTTAATTTGGCCGTTGGTAGTGTCACAATTTGTAGCACTATTTTTGTGAAATTACCACAACTTGTGGCAGTTCTCATGCAACTAATGGCACTGTTGCATGAAAACTGCCACAAATTGCAGCACTGTTTCACAAAAAGTGCCACAATTTGTGGCACTACTTCAATTAAAAAAGACTTCTGCCCCTGTCAAAAACATAAAAACTTTTCAGGCCACTTTTTGGCCAAAGTAAGTAAAGAATCATGTTCTTCGGCCCCATTCATGTAAACACCTGTTGGTGTTTACCTAATCAAAGGAGGTTTTCTCCTTTTACTGCTTCCAAGGGATGTTTTCAGAATATACAACTTTTAGCCAACATCGGGTTCCCCAATTCCTCTGTTGGCATTTATTCTCCACCCAGTAGTATGAGACACTGGGGAGCCCACCCCCAGTGTCCTGAAATACCACATTTTTTTAATCTTTCTTTCTGACACCAAGATGCACACCCCTGGTGTCAGATTCCCCCCAAGCCCCCAAGCCCATAGTCAACTTCATCTTTGCCAACATCGGGGTGGCCAATCCCTGTGTCAGCATTTAGTCCTCCTCAGCAGTTTTGGACACTGGGGAGGCCATGCCCAGTGTCCTGAAATAAAGATTGTCACCCAGTAAAAAAAATGAAAACTGTCCCTTGACACCTTTATTTTTTTAATCCTGTAAAAAAGAAAATGGCCCCCTCGTCATCTTCCTGTCCCCCATCCCCCATCTCAACCCTCTCACTGAGCAACCCACCAACACACATCCCCCACTTGCCCTATACTTACCACCAGAGATCATCTTCTGGGGACCGGGACACGTGTGCACTCTTCAAAGCCAAACTGCGAACTGAAGAATCAAGGTAAGTACTGTATAATGGCTGTCAATGGTGTTTTGAACTTATGTTGATATCTCAGCCATTTTCTGGTATGTTTACACCAAATTTTCAACATGTGCTTCTTGGGACCCCACCTCATGAAAACTGTTACTGTTGTTTTGTTAATTGGACTGTAAGGTGATTTGGTGGTCACTGTGTGAAACCATCTTTTGGGACCAAGTAATGAAATGACAGTGCCAGTGTTCATGAGGTGGGGTCCCAAAAAAGCCCATGTTGAAACTCTGGTGCAAAAATACCTAAAAACACCCAAGTTATGCACATTCAAATTTTTCTATGCACACTCATAACTTTTTTTATTTGTTCACTCCAAATTCTCAACATTGCCATTTTTTTATACCACCTCATGAACAGTACTGCTGTAATTTTTCACCTCCTGCCCAAAATGTGTTTTCACTCCTGTGGTGCAGAATGGTGCATTCACTGCGCAAAAAAAATGAAATAACAGTACTGATAAAGGGATACCCAATTTCATGTCAGCATGAACACAAGAGTGATATTAGGAGACATGGTGAGGATTCACAAGTTGCAGTACATTTTAAAGAAGCCAGGCACACTGGAGGATCCCTTAGGTTCTGGGAACTGGAAGCTGTGTATCCACCAAAAAGGGATGGAAATTATCAAACAAAATTTGACAGATGTGAAATGAAATGGATCTATCAACTAAAAAGCTTAAATCAAGAGATTGGAATGAACACAGGGGTTAACTAGCAAGCATGCTGGTGGAGGAGTCCATACAGGTGTTGTGATGGGTAAGCAACAAGGCATTAAGGGTCATATAGACATAATTTTCAATAAATAGAACATAAGGAGAGGTTCGCTCAACATTTTTTTTATTAATAGAATATACAAGATAAGAAGAATCAAAGAACAATCATTTGTACACTTGAAAACAATATCCTTTTCCAAAGCCCCCACTCCATCCTGAACTAAACCTGATGGTTTTACTGTCTAAAGCTAAGAACTACTGTGGTTAGCAGAACAATCATTTGTACACTTGTAAACAATATCCCTCTCCGGGGGTAATGTGGGACAGTGGATTGTTTGTTTAGGGATTATTGAGTGGGGAGTTGGATGTGGGGGGAGTCAATCATCTATGGTCCTGTTTTCATCATTGGTTAGTTGGTCTGGGTGTGATTCTTACTACTGCCCCAGGCATATTGTCTTCTGTTTGGTTAAGATATGAGTGGCCCATACTGTTTTATTAGTTGGAATGTTAAGGGAGCCCAGGATAGGTGCAAGCGTTCGATGACCCTGCGGCATCTTAAACAGCTTAGAGCGAGGAGGGTATGTTTACAGGAATCTCATCTGTGGCTTGAGGATGTCCACCTTTTTGATGAGAGTGGGTCAGGCAGGTTTATGGGTCTGGAGTCTCCTCCAAACAAGGGGGGGGTGTTATCTTGATAGCACGGTTCATGCCATTTTGGCTCATCCAGGAGCTTTGGAGTCCTGTGGGATGCGATATTGTTATTTGTGGTATTATTGGTATCCATCCCATCGTGATCGGGTCTGTGTATCACCCAAACACAGATTCACCTTACATTTTTACACAATTCATTGCCCTTCTGATTTCTGACCACCCTCCCCTATTTTACTTGGGGGTGATTGGAATGTTGTTATTCAGTCGGATTTCGACCGATCAGATAATAGGACTGTTGGTCTGTTCCCAGGTCAAAGGGCCTCTGTGATTTGATGGAGGGGGTTGACCTTGTTGATGTGTGGTGAGTGCTTAATCCATTGATCCAGCAATACACTTTTTACTCCCCACCCCATAAGACCTTTTCTAGGTTGGACTACTTCTTGGCAAGTGCCACTTGCTTACCAGGCATATTGACTGCAGATATTTATCCCATGGTCCTTTCTGACCATTCCCTTGTAGGTGTCTAATATTATTGGGTGATGTCTGGTGCTGAGATATGCTTTGGTGACTCAATACACAACTGCTGCAGACCCCCGACATTTTTCCCATATACAGCAATTTATTTCTACTTTTCTAGACCTCAACAGGGGTTCAGTTGGCTGTATGGACATTACATGGGTGGCCCTTAAATATGCCCTCAGAGGGGAGTTTATCCGACTCTCCGTGGTCAGGGCCAGAACCGGCAAGGCTAAACTTGAGCGACTTCTTTATGACATCAGTAATCTGGAAAACTGTCATGCACCACGCCTGAAGCAGACTGGATTAGGTTACACTCCCTCAAAGCCAATATACAGAAATACTGGCTCAAAAGGCTGAGCTTGTGCTCCACCATACAAGGATGTTTTATATGGATGTGGGGGAGAGGGCTGACAAACTCCTTGCCCTTCACCTGCATCAAGCTGAAATGGCTAAGTTTATCCTAGGAATTCGGCCACGTTTTGAAGCCTAGGTGGTCACCAATTCCAAGGAAATGGCTGCCATCTTCTGTGCTTACTTCACACAGCTGTATTCAGTTGACCTGGCTTTAGACCCTACTCCAGTGTCCACTGTGGCCTTTTTGGACTTTTCTTCCGACTCTGTCACCCGTTGCAGTGTCTTCATTTGGTGCTCCTGTCACTACGGCTGAGGTGGATGGTACCATCCATCATTTGCCTCAAGATAAGGCACTTGGGCCTGATGGGCTGTCCAGTAATAATTTCTACAGAGCGTGCATCACTGAGGTGGCACCCTTGCTTGTAGAAGTTTTTAACTTGTGTTTTGAGAAGGGCGTGGGGAGTCTTGCTTTTTTAGAGGCCTTGATTACTCTCATATCGAAGCCTGGTAAAGACCCGCTGCTGCCAGGAAGTTATTGTCCTATCTCTCTCTTAAATTCAGACATTAAGATTCTCTCTAAAATGTTGGCCACCCAGCTGACTCCTGTCATGAGTTCTGTCATTGGGCACGAGCAATTTGGATTTATGGCCAGCCAATTTTCTGGAGACCATCTCCGGAAGTTTTTACATCTCCTTTCCACGTCCAGAGAGAGCAGGTCCCAGTGGTCCTGGTCTTTCTGGACATGGGAAAGGCCTTTGATCGGGTTGTCTTGAGCTATTTGCTTGCCACGCTACTAGATATGGCATCTCCTCTGACTTTATTAACTGGGCATAACTCCTATATGCTGCCCCATCAGCTTGTATTTGGTGCAATGGTCAGCTCTCCACCCCATTTCCTGTACAGCGCAGTACCCGGCAAGGTTGTCCCCTTTCTCTCCTTGTTTAACTTTTATTTGTAGCCACTTATTTGGTGTCTCTGTAACTCGAGTGTAATCAAAGGGATTCCCTTGGTGGGCAAGCAATATGTTCTATCAGCATATACTAATGATTTGCTCCTGCACCTGGAGGATCCCATGGTATCCATCCCAGCCCTGCTCCAAGAGATTTCAACCTTTTCCAGAGTTTCCTTTTACAAACCGAACATGTCCAAGACAAAAGTATTTCCCCTAAACAACTTTGTGGGTAAAAGGGACATTCTAAGCTTGGGTCTTTCCTGGGAACCCCAGGTATTAACCTAGCTGGGGGTCAAGATCACCCGCTCAGTACTGACCATGGTTAAGAAGAATTTGTCTAGAATCCTTGTTGTACTCAAGACCAACCTGGACCAATGGTCTGCCCTTCCTTTGTCCTTATGGGGGACAGTAAACATTGTCAAGATAAATGTCTTGCCCTGTGTTTTATATATATTGGGAATGTTGGGTTTCCGCCTCCCTAAACTTTGGTTTTCCCATCTGCAGTGGTTGTTCAATTCCTTTCTTTGGACATCCTCGGTTGTTCGTGGAGCCTACATTAAACTGGCCACCCCAAAGGTGAATGGGGGGGTTATCCCTTCCTTTGGTGTTTGTATATTATGATGTTCAGCATTCCAGTATATTCCTGCAGTGGGATGTGAGAGGCACCCAGTCTGGTCCCCCTGTTTACATTCCGCTTTGGCGGGACATCAAGAGGGCTCTAGCCGGGCAGGCAGGCTGCTCTCTCGACATTCAGCTCTATCTCCATCCTTCTCAGTTTCCCCATCCCTTGCAAGCCACTTCAATACATAGAAACATAGACTTTGATGGCAGATAAAGACCGCTTGGCCCATCTAGTCTGCCCATTTCCCTACCTACAGGATAGGCCACAGATCCTAGTTAACCAACAGCCTATTTCTTCCTACCCCCCACAAGAATTGCCTTATGTCTGTCCCATGCATTCTTGAATTCTCCCACAGTTTTAGACCCCACAACCTCCTCAGGAAGGCTGTTCCATGCATCCACTACCCTCTCTGTGAAATAATACTTCCTCACATTGCCCCTGAACCACCCTCCTTCTATCTTTAAATTGTGTCCCCTTGTTCTTGAACGTCTCTTTTTCTGAAAGATGCTACCCTCTTGGACTTTGTTGATTCCACTGAGGTACTTAGAAGTTTCTATCATGTCTCCCCTCTCCCTTCTTTCCTCAGGGGTATACATATTAAGCTCCTTTAGTCTCTCCTCATATGGCTTTCCTTGCAGACCCTGCACCATTTTAGTTGACCTCCTCTGGACTGCCTCTAACCTGTCTCTGTCCTTGTGGAGATGGGGTCTCCAGAACTGTATGCAGTACTCCAGATGGGGTCTCACCAACTGTCTATACAGAGGGATAACAACTTCCTGTTTTCTGCTGCTGATGCCTCTCCCTATGCATCCCAGTATACCCCCAGCCCTCCCTTCTGCCTTCTCACATTGCTTGCTAACCTTAAGGTCATCTGATATGATTACCCCCAGGTCCCTTTCCTTTTTTGTTGTTGTTACTACCCCCCCATTGTGTATACTTCCCTTGGATTCTTGTTTCCCAGGTGCATTATTTTGCACTTCTTTGCATTGAATCCTAGCTGCCATACTTCTGACCATTCCTCCAGCCTTGCCAAGTCCCTTCTCATCCTTTCCACGCCTCCTTGTGTATCAACCCTGTTGGAGATCTTTGTGTCATCTGCAAAAAGGCATACTTTTCCTTCCAGTCCCTCTGCAATGTCACTGATAAAGTGGTCACATAAAGCCTGGGCACAACTGCAATCAAATCTGGTGCTGTCCTGGAACTCAGCTATCTCCCAGCCTAAACCCCCAATTTAAAATACGTTACTGCCTTATACCAACTTCTTTTTGGCCCAATTTGAGTGCATGTACACTGGCTGACTTCTCCCAAGATGAGGGATTAGTCCCTTTTCAGGCTGTACAGGCAGGGTTCCAGTTACAGAACCAGGAATTGTTCATTTTTCTGCAAATCAGAAGTGCCATGAGTGCCTTCCTGGGTCCCAAGCCCTGGCACCTGATGCAGGCAGAGGGGGTAGATTCTGTGTTATCACTAGCTATGTGGCCTTGTTTGGTGTCCTTGCTATATAAACATTTTCAGTCTATAGACCCACATCTCCCTAATGGAGTTTGTTATTATTGGGTCCATACGGTTCAACTACCAGATGATCAGGACTTCTGGAGGGCATCTTGGCTGAATCTATATAAATACATAAAGAAGGATTGGCTCTGCCTAGTGCAGTTTAACATAATGCATGACTTGTATTTTTGACCATTAAAGCTGTACAGGATGGGCAAACTTCCTTCCCCCTTATGCACCCGGTGCCAAGAGGCCAGTGGTTCCTTTTATCATATGTTATGGGACTGTACCAAGATTCGGCCCTTTTGGAGCTCCATTGAACTGGTCCTGGACCCCTTGTTGGGACTGGATGACCTTTTTTCCCCCCAGAGTTGCCTTTTGGCTCTCTTTCTGCCTGGCACTCCAACTGTCAGGAGAGCTCACTTGTCTCTGTGGCAGTCATAGCCAAGCTTGTATTGTTATGACATTGGAAGGATACTGATCATCCCTCCTTCCTAGAGTGGCACAGCAAGATCCTTGTGGCTCTCCAACTGGAGAAATATATAGTGGCAATGCAGCAGAGACCCCAAGATTTAAGTCACACCTGGAAGTCTCTTTATACCCTATTATCCATTTAGCGCTCCCAGAGTCTTAACTGACTGCCTTAGCCCCATCTGCCCTTTGTCAGCTTTGCTCCAGAATGGCACCTATCCTGCTTCGATATTTTTTTATCTACTAGTGCTATAGATGAGGGGGTGCGAGTGATAGTGGGTGGGATGGGAAGGGATGAGTTTTTCCTTTTCTTTTTTGTATAGCTTCATGACAGATATTGTAAGTTCTCATGATACAATCTTTTTGTATTGATGTTTTTTCTTGTTTTTTTTGTTTATGTAATGCTTGTTGAAAACTTTAATAAAGCATACTAAATGATAAAAAAACAATATCCCTCTCCAAACCTCCCACCCCCTACTATCCCCTCCATCCTGAACTAAACCCAAAGACTTTACTGTCCAAAACTAAGAACTACTGTGGTAAGCAGTGTGCATAGAGTTAATCATTATTTAATCATAGTTAAGAATCAGTCCATAAAAGACAATATTATATATGGCAACTAAAAACTTAGAAATAATTAGAGAGATATCCCATACCCCAATACTCAGTTATGGACATGTTTTAAAAACAATATGCATTATAAACAATGTCACTTTTACTGCAAGTAAGAAGCAATAGTTATCTTCAGTAACATGGTATTTCGACTAAAAAGTCTATTGTACAAACAATTATAGTGACACTAGTTAAAGAATGCTTCAAATAAATCATCAAAAGAGAGCCCACTCATCCACCAAGCAGCAATGAGTGTTCATAGCTGCAGACTGGTTGCTTAGCAACAGTAAAAGCACCAAAGGTGCATGGGACTGCATCTACTGTTCTTGCGGTCACGTGGACAAGTGGGCTCAAGATGGTAGTGAAGTCCAAGTCTCACACATACAGCAGCATTCAAGGAGACACGCTGAGTCACCATTAAAGCTACAAATGAAAGTAAGTCTTCAAGCTATTCTATATAGCTCTAAATTTTGACTAACAAAGAACCAACAAATATGGTAGTAGTTGAGCAAACCAAATAATTTTGACTTTCATTTTAGAGAAAGAGATAAGAGACAAACCAGTACTTCTGAAAAATACAGTGTGGTGAACTAGGAAGAGTTCAAGTAAGGCTCCACAGCTGTTTTTACCTTTGATGAAAATAATATAAAATGACTAACAAGAATAGCAGTACTTGAACAAATATATTGTTTTTGACATTCATTTGCAGAAAAAATAAGAACTGAGTGGTGTACTTCAGAAAGCTGCAGCATGGTGAACCTTGGAAGTTTTCAAGCTAAGGGGTTAGACAGGCTCTATGAGCAGTTTTTCACCTTTGATGATATGCTTGAAACATTTAGATTTTGAGTAACCTGACAGAAAATATAAGTACTATATAATCAATTAATTTGTTTAATATTTATTTGCCAGAAAGCTTTCTAGATTTAATTGGAGTATTGCTTTTTAGAAACAAAAACTTCATCAGTACAATGAAATCAGTTATGATGTAGGAAGTTAACAGCTATTTAACTGACTTCAGGTAACATACTGATACTGTTGTGTGTTTCAAAATGTAATTTATACTGGTTGTGGTAACAAATAGAATGTGAAGAAACTATATATGTTGTAATCTCTTCTACAGAGTTTGAAGTAGTTAAATACATAAGAAAAAGACATAGAGAAGAGAGACAAATCAAGAGTGCAGAGCAGCATGGTAATTTTACCAGTCTCATTGAGATAAAAAAAACATTGAACCTGTTTACTAACATGTATGTTCACAAGAAAGTAAAAAATATATTTATATTTGATTATAGAAGATGACTGAAGCCCTTTTAAAAAGCAATGAGTTACAGTGCGAAATGTCAGGGCAGTTTTCACATGCAAAAATAAAAAGCACTTTTGATGAATAAATCAACGTTGTGAAATCATGTGAAGATTTTGTGCATCCTGCAATAAACATTTTCCAGTGTCTAGTGACATCCCCTGCCCACCCATTGTTTTCCTGTATCCCTAGTATATAGTGGTACCTCCCTCATTATGTTGCCGCTATGTAGTGGCACCTCCTCACCCTCCCATTTCCATGGTTTATTTTTATTTGCTGACAGCGGGGTGCTCAATCCCCTTGTTGACAATGTAAGCCCCCCACCAGTGTGGGACACTGCAGAGCCCACTGCCAGTGTCCCCAAACAAGTTTTTTTCTATATTTGGTGACAGGGGTGCCCAATCCCCCTGTTGGCACTGTAAGCCCTCCCTGCCAGTGTGGGACACTGTGAGCCCACTCCCAATGTCACTACATTTAAAGCATGTCCTCCCAGCACTGTGGAACACTGTGGAGCCCACCGCCAGTGTCCCAAAATGTCCATTTTTTCTATGGCTGAAACAAAGGAAACAGTCCCCAGATTTCTTTTTTGGGGGGCTTAAAAAAGAAAATGGTCCCTCATCTTCTTCCCATCTTCTCATCCATCCCCACCCTCCAACTGAGCAACCCATCACCCCACACACCCCCGCCCTATACTTACCACTGGAGAGTGTTGGCTGTCATCTTCTTTGGACCAGGATACATCTGCACTCTTCAAAGACCAATCATGAACTGAAAACTAAGATAAGTGCCGTATAATGCCTGTCAATGGTGTTTTTAACTTATGTTGATATCTCAGCCATTTTACGATATTTTTGCACCAAATTTTCAATGTGGGCTTGTTGGAACCCCACCTCATGAACACTGTCACAGTCATTTTGTTAATCGGGCCTGCAAGGTGATTTTGCAGTTGCTGCATGGAATAACCATTCAGGATGAATTAACGAAAAAACAGTGTTAGTGTTCATGAGCTGGAGTCCCAAAATGTCCATGTTAAAAATTTGGTGAAAAAAATTTCTAAAAATGTGCAAGTTAAGTGCACTCATTGAAAGTTTTCTATGCACATATGTAACTTTAGTAACATATTGACCCTAAATTTTCAGCATAGCCATTTTTTCACACTACCTCATTAACAGTACAGCTGTCATGTTTCACATTCTGCCTGAAATCTGTTTTCACACCTGTGGCATGGAATTCCCTGGTGGCTGTGCAAAATCATGTTTCAGGAATGATTATTGAAATGACAGTACCAGTGTTCATGAGGTGGAGTCCCAAAAGCCCATGCTGAAAATTTGGTGGATGAAATTCATAAAAATGGCTGAGTTATGTACGCTCATTGACATTTTTCTATGCATGTGTGTAACTTTGGTAATTTTAATATTTTGACTCCAAATTTTCAATATAACTAGTTTTCCACACCACCGGATGAACAGTACAGCTGCTATTTTTCACATCCTGCCCAAAACATGTTTTTGCACCTGTGGCATGGAATGACATTTTCACATGGATTTCAAAATTTTCACGTATAGTGTGGGGTTTATGAGGTGGGGTCATAACAAGAGTATCTTCAAAATTTGAGGTCAGAATATAAAAAAATGCCAAACTTATGACCATTTGTTGCAATTTTCCTGCAGAAAAATAAGGACATTATTATATCATCACAAAAAGTGAGGCAATGCAAATACGCATTTATGGATGGATAGGAACACAGGATCCAAAGGACCCTGCACTCCAACACTAAAATAAGGATACTATATACTATCTGAAAAAGTAAGGAAATAAATTGCAAAAAAGTTTGTTAATGTACCATTAAGGTTGAAGCATAAAACGTAGGGAAATACAACCTGAGAATTTCCAAGCCTAAGACCCCAATCCTACCCTTGGCTTCCAACCCTGAGGGTACAGAATAAGATAATGGGGTGAGCATTAAGGTTCACAACCCCAAGGCACACCTCTCACACCTGTTCCTGCATGCAGGTTGGGGGGTGGGGTCTTAGGGTTGGAAGCCAAGGGTGGGGGTGGAGTCTTAGTCTTGGGAATCCTTAGGTCATATTTCCCTGCTTTTTATGATTCAACCCTAATGGTGCATGAACAAAGTTTTTTTTGCAATTTATATATATATATTCTTTGCAAAAAACTGCATTAATGCAGCAGTTAGGGATTTTTACAGTAACAAAAGCAAGGAAATTCAGTGTTAGGATTTTCAACCCTAACTCCAGCCCCCCCCCACCCACACACTGGCACACGCACACATACACACACACACAGACAGGCACAGACACACAGACACACACACACACACAGAACACACAACTATGGGGGCAGTACAAGGCAAGACAACCAATCACAGACAGACAGACACCATACCATAATGCAACAGAAATAACATACAACTTCTTAAACATACCACAACAGGCATCCATCATCATCTTTCACCAACTGTATGACTTATTCTGGCATTCAGTCTCCTATCTGTGCACAGTTTTCTGCATAACAGAATATCACTGACACAATGGACATGTATTGTTCTCAGTGTAGGCACCTTTGCTGCAGTGCTCTGTTAGTAACATATCAATTTATGCATTTAACTATTAAAGTCTGTTACTACTAAGCTTAGCATTTCTCCATAAGACCAGACCACAGTACTCTTCTACATTGCTGATCACTGGATAAGACTATAGCGACATGGTATCACAAATTGCAATTGTCGATACTAGGCCAGTGTGCTGTGTTACCCTGGTTGTCCAAGTATAGATAACACAATAATTTGTATACTTAATTACATGCATTGTCAATGGCATGGTTCTTAGTTGCTGCTAGCTTGTGAATGTTTGTATTGCAGCATCCCACTGTGGTACAACAATGTTTCTATATCTGCATAACACTATACCAATGACTCCTCATTCTTGTCTGTTTCTGCTAAGAATTATATGTAACTGGCAAGAGGCGTTCAGCAACTTGACCAATTTTACATACCAGCATAGCCCAATTTTCCCACCAAATTCTTGTTTTTTTGTACATGCCCATTATAGAAACAACAACATGAGTTAGTGACAACACAGAAGATGTACTTTGTAATCACACAATCACAGACTTCAAAATGGTTATGTATTCCCTGGTGCTATACTGTAACTCTCCTTCAGACCAACCACAGGCTATATAATAGTTCATTTATTCCCTAGTGGTGCACTGTATCAGGCCTTCAGCTCAATTATGGGTCACATAATAGTTGTTTTATTTACTGTTGGTGCATTGGAACTATCCCTCAGCCCAATCACGGGTACATAATAGTTGTAAATGACAGTGCTCCACTGGAGGCACTGCCCAGCACAATTGTCAGCTCTGTTAACAACAATCTCTGGTGCTCCACTGCTACAACACTACCCACCTGCCTACTCAAGCCCAGCACCATACTCTAACACCAGTCAGCAACATTCACCAGCTCCCCACCTGCAACACACCTGACCATCTGCCGACTGGCAGGTCAGAATACAGCTGTATCGCTATTGGACCCCTACATGGATCAGTATGTGTGGAGCATGTACTGTACTAAACAGTCCCAATTTATGAATGCAGCACTCACAATTCAGGACTGTGTAGTACACTGCACCATTGATGCCCATTGTGCTTCACATGGGTCTAATAGGCATACATGCATATTATACCCTCTCACTTGGCAGACAGTTGAGCAGTTTGCAGGTGGGGAGCTGGTGGGCATTGCTGATGGTAGGCTTTGGGGGAGCAGTGTATTGTTGATCGTCATTGGTGAGGTCATAAAGAGGGTACTGCAGGATCACCAGTAATTGTCATTAACAAAAGCCCGCAATGGGGCTGCCCAGGAGTTCCCCTAGACCACGAGGGCATATTAAACTACTATATAGTGCACGGTCATACTGTGGGACAGATCCACTAGACCACCAGGGAATGAAAAACTGTTATGTACCCATGACTGGGCCAAAGGACTCATCCACTGCACCACCAGGGAATAACTCACTATTATGTAGCAAACAATTTGGGTTGATGTACAGGAGCACTGTCCCACCAGAGAATACATAACCATTTCAAAGTAGTACATCAGACAAGATGCTAGTGTCTACTGGACCACCAGGGTTTCTATATTTGTAATACAGCCTGTGACGAGGCAGTGAGTGAGCAGAAGTAGGCACATTCGGCTTGTGTCTCATGTGATTGGGTAGCCTGGCTACAGTAGATGGCTGCTGTGTAGTGTGTTGTAATATGCCAGCAGGACTGTGGGTGTATCACAACTTGTTTCTACATTTTCAGGGACATCTTTGCACCCCTCCTCTCATGTATGGTACAAAGTGGGTTTGTACCACCATATGGGTCAACATCCAAGGCTGAATATAGAGGTGTGCTACATATGCACGAACTTGCTCCCCCCTCCCAGTTCTGTGTAATACATTAGTGGTCCATACCTGTGCATCGGGATTTGCACCATGGAACATCCTGTTTTGAACATTATATCATGGTGCATTAGTACATTGCGCATGAAGCAACACTGTTGCATCATATGCAGATCCTTTGCTAATCAACCCATGAGTTTTCAACTTTATCACATATATAAGAAGAGAAAAACAAGAATTATAAGGTACTTACATTCCTCAGCTGGAGGGTTAGCCAGACCTAAAGCACCTGCTGGATGTCCCGCTGCTGAAGAGATCACCGCTTGTTCCCCACAGGGTTCAGTTTCAATGATGTCTATATCTTCTGGACATACAGCAACTCCAGCAATGTCCTCCACAGGTGGTTCATCCTCTATTTAAAAAAAAACATTGTTAAAGACAAAATATTAGTTGACTGTCAATCTAAGTATGACTATCTATACCCCGCACTGCCAGATGCACATAATTGTTAATTCTGAGCAATGCAACACCATCTATCAAGCAATTGCTTAACAACTGAATGCTTTGTCACTGAATCAGAACACTTACTAGATACTGACTCTACAACCATACCTTTAATCAAGCTCTGTCCATAACTGGTATCAGTACTGTAACACTGGCTGCTTAAAAGCTAAGGTAATGAAGCATTACAAGACCTGATGTAGACAATGTTGTACCCAATTCTACCCACTCTATAAAGTACATTTAAAGAGGCAAGTTCTAAATACTCCCTGACCACTTCCTTTACAACCTTGTTTGATTAAGTATTGTATTCCCTACATCAGAGTACATCAAAACATAACTAATCTATATAAACTGCATGATTTTGTGATTTATATGGACATCAATCATGACAGTGAATGACTGTGTGTAGTAACATATTCAATACTGTCACTCTATATACAACTTACGCCATGGTGAATACAGAAAGGTACTGAAATTAAGAGTATATATATATATATATATATGGAATACCTTCAAGAACATTGCACATGTATTAGTGCACCATCACATGACCTATATGTTTGTATTCTGTCCAGGGTCTCTGCTGCCCTCTGCAAATCTCTAATCTGAGCAATTTACTATTAATAGTGCATACCAATTTACCACTTAACACATAATACTGTCATACTGCTCTGTTTCTAAACATGTTTGCACCACATATATAACGGATACCTGATAGTCTGTCTTAGTAGACTGTACTGCTATACAGTTGCTACACAACTACCATCCCCCTGCCATACCTGATACACAGAAAAAAGGAAAAAAACAATATTCAGTAAATTAGACAAATAACCTACCTTACCCCAGGTATGTATAAGACTCAGGTTTGTAGCCCTCATAACAAACCTGGGGTTGGCATGATCTTTAACTGCATTTACCAAGGCCAACACCTCCCTGTCACTCCAGGACTTGGGCATCTTTCTCTGTAAAAAAAAAAATAAATTGTTCTTCACAATCATTCACTATAACATATATTATGATATCCCTGTCTAACATTGATTTGTGTTTCTTTACACTCAACACAGTATATAATTTCCAACCACACAGAACCAGCAGTATCATACCAGCTACCACTTAGTGTGATGCCACATCAGTTCATTGTTTTGTTTTCTTCATAGCTGCCTTCACAACAACATACCACTGAACAAAACTGTGCTGTAATTGTTGTAGCGAAGTTCTCTGTAACACTCAGAACAGCTAAAATATTGTAAGCAGAAGTATTGTGATGGCACTGCATCACCCAACCCCTCATAGTGCTGTGCCTACCTGACACAACAGCACCTTAAACAAGCATTTATCAATGCTGAAAGTTGTCATGCTGGCATTTGCAGAGGCAGTGGCAGAGGTAGAGATACATAGTGCTGTGATTGTATTAATGTACCCCAGAACATGATTTTGCTCAGCGAGGATGCCAAAAGGGGGCGGGGGATTGAGCACCCCTCAGCATGTTACAAATGGGGGGGTGGGGGTGATGCTTTATGCTGACAGGGAGTGGGGTCCCCCATAACCAGATACATCGTGGTGAAAGTAAGCCAGCGGGGTAATTGGGTTTCCCCAAAAGCCAGCAGTTTGGTGGACAGTGTTCCACCATGTTGACAATGTGGGTGAAGACACCAAAGGAAGTTCCTCTGCATCTGATTAGCTTTGCTTAGATTGCAGTGGACCTTTTCTTAGATGTGCTTGCCGCATTACGTATGCATGGTGTGGTGCTGTGCAATGACGGACACACCCACTCATGTGTGTCCTGGAGTCACTGAACAGTAAGCGTGCCTCCAAAACTGCACTAATGCAAGACGTTGGCTGCACAAGCATGCCAATATAAAAATCACAGTATGAACCACACAAGATGAATACTACAGAAATGATTATTCTGTGTTGTATAATTGCTTACCAAGATCATGAATATGAAAAAAACACTAAAAACATGTTTGCTTACTGTTCAGTGATAGCAATGTCAGCACTAAAACCTTCAAGTTCTTTGCTCCAAATCTGTTGAAAGAGATAGAGATAAACTGTCAGGAAAGTGGAAAATCCAAATAAAGGAATCAGTATGTATGGCACAGCTCACTAATATTAATTACACACATTTTACGAGTCTCATAAGTTATACACCAGACTAAGTATCACCCTACTACTATCAAAACAGTAACAGAAATTTAAATGAAAACCCACAGCCTCAGTAGAGCCTTCTATATTAGCATCATACGTGCATGGTGGCAATATTGCAAAAGGACCTATTGAATCAGAGCATTCACACTATATCTCCATTTATTACAATAGTCAATACATGTCAAATACAGAAACACACCTCAAAAAAGTCATATAAAAGAATATCACACCTACAACATATAACCCCACTTACATATAAATTATAACACTAACTATGTACCTTCAAATATGCAAGACTATGTTATCATACCACCACAGAACTACTAGATCCTCACTACACTGCCACACCGCTGCCACATTCAGAAAGGCCAATCAGCACTTTGTAAGAAAACATCACATCCAGTTTCTCAAACATCAGTGGCACTGTCTCAACATAAGTGGCTGGTAACAATTGCACAGTAGTTGAATCACTCAAAAGTTGCACAAAGTTAGTCACACAATACAGCCCCTTAAAATCAATGAAACCCCATACACAGTTGACAGTTGGATATAAAGTACAAGTTAACAATACAAACAGAACACATATGTCATACCACAGCTACACAAGTCAGAAAAACAAACACTTGCACAGTAACACCCAACCAATATCTCACCATGCTGAAAAACTTACATCTTGAATACAAATTAACATGACAAACAACTTATTAGCATGCATCTAAGAGCTCTTTGACACAAAAAAAACACAGTCTATATTAACCAAAGAGTGACACTGTAAGATACAGACAATAATGTGTAAAGTGCAATATTTTCTATTTTTTTACCATTTATATTGGTTCTTAAAAGAGCCATTTTTTTACTATGTGATGTGCTTCAGAGGCACACTTGTACAGGTACATGATCACAGAACTGTAAGGATGCCATCTTGAAGGTCCCAAACAAAAAATGTTATTGCCTGTGTTAAATAGATGCACACCATCTTTTAGATATAGCCAGTATTTGTCATAAGTAATTTGGGAGTGATGAATGGCATGCATTCCCATAGCACGAAGGAATCCAGATATTTGTATGTTCACCTTCCTATGTGATCTTTCAAGTGCAGGACAGTAATCTGAACCTCTCCAGACCATGCGATGTGTAATATCTGAATACAGAATCTTACAAGCTGGTAACATACTCATAATATGCTGCAAGTCAAACTGTGCTGCTTTGATTAAGTCAATAGCCCTTTTGTACCCCAAATCATTACCTCCAAGATGAATAAGGAGTATGTCTGGTTGCGGACGTGTCTCCAACAAATGATATGGTAGGCATGCCACCCTTCCCAAAGCAGGACACTGAGCACCCACGTAGTTGTAGGTCATTGCCAAAATGACTACCTCTACTGAATACTGCTGCCCTTCTCACCAAACTTGATCCCACTATCCATACAGTCAATGTAGATTTTTCTCCCATGCTGAGTGATAAATCTCAAAAACTCAGATGTAGAAATATCACAATTGTGTCTGTGACTACCAAGCACTACCAACTTTAATCAGCAGAATGACCAGCATTCAGCTGCATCACAAAGATAAATCCAGACAAAACAATCACAAGTAATAACCTGATCTCAGATTGGCTTATACACACTAATTGATCTAGCTATCTATGTAAAACCTATTGCTATTGACACTATGTTTATAAAGCATTCTTTTTTGTTTGGTGGGACAATACTGTCTGCTCATTGATTCACTTCATGACTTGCCAATAACACAAATGTTCATTGGTCAAACTTACTGGCCATAATGCTCTGTCAAACTAAATTCCCTCTTTTTCTCAGCCAGCAGCTTGAGTGGTGAGTGGGACTATATGTAATAATGTACTTCACATAGATAACAGCTTAAAACTCTACTATATTGATTAACCTGCTATAGTATTATTACAGCAGTTAAAATTAACAGTTAGCATATTTCCACCAAGAAGTATTGTTATTCTATATGTTAAGTGAAATATATTTAACAGTCTCTGTGTCTTAGCAATTTAAATGTACTAGCATATTAACCTAGATAGTACAAATTTCTTTCTCAGCTAGGATTGCGCATCTACAAAAACACACACATTTTAAACCAAATATTTCTAATGCTGTCACATTATCAACAAATTTTCACAAAGCAAACCACCACTAAAATGCAGCACACCTGCTTAATACAATAACTGCGAAGTGATGAAAAAGTGTGGTAGAAAAATGGGAAACTGTAATAGGCAATACTAAACCTGAAAAGTATTATCACCCATAAATAGCAACTGTAAGAGTAACACTTTTGAAAAAACTCCCAATCAACAGGAAAAAAAACATTATTATAACGTATAAAAATATCATACTACAACCTTCAAAATAACAGCTTTGCAGTTTTTTCCCTGGGAGAATCCTAAGTCTTTACAAACTATCAATATAGCTTTCCTAGAACTCTTATGTGTGTAAAACACATTGAGGCAAATGGCATCCATTTTACAAATGTTTCAGCACTTTTATGAGCAAAATCCCATCGAAATGTTGGACACAAACTAAACCCTGAACATTACACAATAAAGAAGGAACACAATGCCAAAATTGAGCAGTAAACATGCCACTGTGCTTCCTAACTTGTTATGAAGTAAAATATATACTTCAGCTAACTAAAAACATCACTTTAAACACATTTTATCTAGCTTAGAAAAAGACTCACTATTTTTCACTGGAGTATCTCCTGCTCGAACACTGAGCTAAAAATGGCTCCCAGAATGTTATTCTTTGATTCTATTGGCTCAGAAAAGTCACATGCCAAAGTTAGCCATTTCTTTGTTTGCAAGACAGCAAAATCTTTGATCACAACTCATACTGACTGTGAGGATCGACCACAAGCATGCAAAATCTTAGACCGCGAGAATAACGTGAGACTTAGCTATCAGGAAGTCCCAAGTTGTAAATCACAGTAGATTCAATTATTTTTCAAAACAGCACACAATAATAGGCAATTCTAGCACCAATAAGTAACAAATATAATGTACATATTATTTTTTCATATATTTTCCTGTGTTTTTACGATCTTTGATCGCAAGTGTGCAAATTCTTTGACCGCCACTCGCTTTGACCGAGAGGATTGTTCGCGAGCGTGCAAAATCTTTAATCATGGGAATGACGTGAGACTTTGTTATCAGAGTATCCCTGTTTGTAAAATACAGTAGATCCCATAATTTTTTAAGACAGTACACAGTCATAGGCACTTCTAGCACTAATAAGTTAGAAATATAACGGTAATATTCTTTTTTTTGTATTTTATTAATTTACCCATGTTTTGATGATCTTTGATCACAACCATGCAAATTCTTTGACCGCCGTTCGCTTTGACCGTGAGGATTGTTCACGAGCCTGCAAAATCTTTAATCATAAGAATAATGCAAGACTTTATCAGAGTATCCCTGTTAGTAAAACACAGTAGATTCCATCATTTTTAAACACAGTACACAGTCATAGGCACTTCTAGCACTAATAAGTAAGAAATATAATGGTAATATTCTTTTTTTTGTATTTAATTAATTTACCTGCGTTTTGACGATCTTTGACCGCAAGCGTGCAAATTCTTTGACCGCCACTCACTTTGACCACGAGGATTGTTCATGAGCGTGCAAAATCTTTGATAATGAGAATACTGCAAGATTTCACTGTTAAAAGTGTCAAAATGTTTAGCAAAAGTGAAATCCATTAGTTTGACAACACACTGACTAGTCTTGAGTCGTTATAGTGCCCTGGAGAGATACATAACCATGCTAAAAACCGATTTTTTTATTAGTTATCAATATTTGCAGGTTCTTTGTTCATAACTGTGCAAATTCTTTGTTCGAGTTCTTTTTGAGCGTGAGGATCGATAGTGAGATGACAAATTCTTTGGTCATGACAAAAAAATGTGAATTTTACAATTTTAAACTCATATTACTTCCTTTTTTTTAATTTAATATGCTTTATTAACATTTTGAATAACAAAAAAGAATCAACAAACAAACACATAAAAAACATACAGATTTCCGTAACCCTATACAGTAGGAAATACACTCAACCACTTGTGTATGTAAATATACAAATATATATAGGTTACCTTGGCTCAACTAGGCCCCAGACCCCCCCTCTCTACCCCCCATATGACCACCATTCAAGGCTAACCTAACGTACTAGCTGCAACAAAACAGGGCCAAGGGAAGGACTGCTCGACCAGAAGACAAACTCCAGTATCTTATTAAAAAAACAGTTTGGGGCCAGGAGTTAACGTATCATTATAATACTGGCTACTTAAAAGTCATCTATGCACCTAGGTAGCTGTGTCCTTGATGGATAAGTACAGTGCATAAAGCCTCTCCCATTTCTTATCAAAGCTACTAAGATTATGCCTTAAAGATGCAATCATTTTTTCAAACCTAAGGTTGTAAAGTAGTTCATTCAACCATTCACTGTAAGTAATTTCTAAGGAATCCTTCCAGTGCTTAAGCACCAGTTTTTTAACTGTGTGGGATATAAGGGCTAAGTTGAACCATCTCTCTTTAACAAGCACTGTGTCATAGTCACCCACTATTTAATCTCGGCTATAAAACCCTCTTTCAGACCTAGTAAGGGATCTATTTTCTCTTGTATCTCTTTCCATAAGGCTTTCATCCTTGGGCAATCCCATAGTATGTGGAGCAGAGTACCCTCTGCCTTACCACATCTGGTACATATATTGTCACTTAGTTTACCCATGACTGCTAACTTGGAGGGAGTTAGGTACATATTATGCAATATATAGAATTGCAGTATCCAAAGATTATCATTGGAAGTATAAGACAATGCTGCCTGCCATATCTTTTCACAGTTTAGATCCTTAGTGGGAAATTGCTCTGCCCAGTATGCTGACTTGCCAGACACCCCAGGGCAGATAAGGGGATATAGGGTTGAATTAATTTGAGAGACCGCATGTGGTTGCCAAGCCAAGGCTCGTAGTGCTTCTATGAGCCCTGATTGATCCTCATCCTATTTATCATTTCCCAATTTGGTAATTAACAGGTGCCTGACCTGGTATCCATAAAAATCCTGCCTCTCAGGAATGTTTAGCGTATACATAAGATCTTTAGTAGCTTTGAGTTTGCCTTCTTCCAAGAGGGCTGAGATTGTTACATTGGAATTTTGAGATGATGTATATGGCTTTAGGCACTGCCCACTAATTTTAAAATTGGGATTTGAGTATAGAGGCTGGGAAATATCTTTAAGGTTATTATATTTAATAGCCTTGCATAGCTGCTTGTGGACCTTAATGGACATTAAAATTGACTCATCCCTAAGGAAAGGGTGACACTCCTTAACCGTGGTATATAATAGGGCAGATGGATCTATACCACTCTGCTTGATCCAGTGTCACTCTAATTGTAACCACACTGGGTCCTGGGTGTTTCCCTGGATCTGGAAGGCAGGATGGATCCAATGTAAATATTTAGCCATGTGGCTTGCTAAATAATAATAATAAAAGTTGGGAAGTTTAAGGCCTCCACATAGCTTCGCTGCCCCTAACCTCATGTACGACCTTCTTGGTGTTTTTTCTTTCCACAAAAACTGAGAAATAGCACTGTGTAGTTTCTGAAGCCAAGAATATGGAAGGTGGAAATTAAGCATATTTAAAGGGTAAAATAACCTTGGGAGAATATTCATCTTTATCACACTAACTCTCCCCTGTATCGAAAGATGTAAAGGGGCCCATCTATCCAGGTCCAACTTAATAATTCCTAATAAAGAGTCTAGGTTAAGTTTCTTAATCTGCCTCATATCCCTGGAGATAATAAGTCCTAGATATTTGATTTGGGAAGCCCAGCTCAAATTTGTATTATTTATATATGCACGATGTGGATTTCTCAATGTTTAATTTATAGTTTGCTAACTTCCCAAAAGCTTCTATAATACCCAAGGCTGCTGGGATCGAAGTCTCTGGGTTCATCAAGTGTAACAGAATGTCATCTGCATAGGCTGACAAACAGAGACACAGATAACCTATCTGAATACCTTGCACCAAGGGAGAATGCTGCAGGAAATACAGTAAAGGCTCAATATATAAATTAAATAACATTAGCAACAGCAGGCATCCCTGATGGGTGCCCTTATGCAATGGAAATGAGTTGGAACAGACCCCATTACAAAGAATTTTTGCTATAGGGTTTGTTTACAGGGTTTTAATCCATTGAATAAATTCCTCTGGGATACCGAATTTCTCTAAAACTGAAAACAAGAAGGGCCAACTGACCTGGTCAAAGGTCTTCTCTGCATCCAGGGATACCAGAACCATTGGAGACGGGCTTAGCCTGGATGCAGAGAAGATATGAAAGAGCTTCCTTAGGTGGTCTGCAGACGACTTCCCTGCCACAAATCCCACCTGTTTCGAGCTGAGCAGAAGTTTCCAGACCTGTGCTAATCTTGTTGCCAGAATTTTAGAAAACAATTATATATCATAGTTCATTAAGGATATAGGCCGGTAGTTGCTTACCTTGGTTTGGTCTGTACCCAGCTTTGGTATCACCATAATAAGCACTTCCAGCAGGGTTGAGTCAGTTATCCCTGACTCACAAAAAAAGTTAAACACCTGCAAGAGCAAAGGAGGAAGCTGCTCCTCAAATATTTTATAAAAACGAGGCTGGAAGCCATCTGGTCCGGGGACTTTATCATCAGGAAGGGCATGTATGGCCTCTGACAGTTCTTGCTTTCCTATCCTCCTAACCAGAAACTCTCTATCTGATGGGGAGAGTGAGGGGAGATGGCCATGCTGTAGGTAACTCTTAATTTCAAACAGTGTTGGAGGGCAGGTTAAGGGGGAATATAAATCTTTATAATATTTCTCAAACTCTTGAACAATCTCCCTAGGTTTCATAAGCAGTGTACCATCATTACCGGAATTCACCGCCACCATCATTCTAGACTCCTCCTGCTTTTTAAGTCACAGTGCCAGAAGACGGCCTGCTCTGTTACCCTGTTCTACGTCTTTTGTGTGAGACCTAAAGAGCGCAAATTGTACCTTTTCCCTTAAAATTTCTAAGTATTGATTCCTTAGCAAAGCTAATTGGGTCAGGGTCTCTTCATTTGGATTTTGATTTGCCCTATTTTCCAGATTTTGTATTTGGCCTAACAAGGAAGAAGAAAGGGCCTCTCTTTTATTTTTCCGAATTGTGGCCAACCGTATGCATTCTCCCCTAATAACACATTTAAATGAGCTCCATATCATGTCTATACGTTGTATGGAACCAGAATTCTCTACTATGTAGTGTTCTCTACACTTTTTAAGGATGTCCACTACTTTTGGCTCTTGAAGCATCTGTACATTCAAACTCCAACTACTATCTTTCACTGTGGACTTAGGCAAGGTTCCCTCCAACCAGATAGGCGCATGGTCTGAAATAGTTCTAGGGATTATCCCACCACCAGCTGTCTCATTCAATAGTGGATTATTAACAAGGAAAAAGTCTATGCATGACAGGGATCTGTGTACAGCAGAATAACATGTAAACTGCTTGAGGTTGGGATTTAATAAGTGCCATGGATCAAAAAGTTTGTGGTCTGCCATAAATTCTTTAAACGCTAGCTGTGCAGGAGTTGGAAATTTTTTATTCTGACTGCTTGACCTATCTAATTCAGGAGATTGCACAGTGTTCCAGTCCCCTGCAAGCACTACTGGCACCTTTGGAAAGGATCCTAAAGTTTGTGAGAGGTCAGTAAAAAATTCAGGGGAGTCCTTATTAGGCCCATAAATTGAGCACAATTACATCTTTACATGATTCAATATTCCCAGTAAATGTATAACCCTACCTTGCGGATCTATATGCGCTCGCTGCAACTGAAAGGCTGTATCTCGAGTAAAAGCTATAGCTACCCCTCCCCGGGCCATGGAATTACCTGCAGCATGGATTTGTCCAATTTGACATCTTCTAAACAGGAGTTTTTCTTTCTCCAGTAAGCGCATCTCCTGGAGAAAGATTACCACTGCCTAACGACGCAAGATGCCTCAGAATTTGGTAACATTTAACCCTATTCCTGGCTCCTCTCACATTCCAGGATATAAACCTCATCATTCTGTCCTAACTATAGACCAGAAGAAATCAGTCATGAATCTGCTCAAGACAGAATGATTGCATCTTATCTCCCTGCTGTATCCTTTAAACTGGACTTCATTATAGTACAGCACTTTCCCTAAACTTGTAATCTTTTTTTCCCTCATTCATCCCCTAGAATGGTGGATATTCCTTCCCCTCCCTCCCTCTCAGCAAAAACCCGAAAATCTAACACCACTTATACCCCGTTCCCCCCCGTTATCCCAGAACTAATAAACCGCCATTCCCAGTCCTACAGACTGTCCTCCTCCCAAGTATCGGTTATGATCCAACTTTACACTAGATATCCCGCCCCTCTCTCACCCTCTTCCCCCATCAGTAAGCATTAATTCAAAGAAAAGGAAAACTATGCTATCTCTTATCCCCTTACAGAGTACTATTAGAATATCCTAGGAACAGAGTTCACTTTCCTTTCCGTTCAGCCATCCCCGACTTTAACAATACTAATTAAGAAATCTCATGAATCTCTTAACTACCTCACAACGTACAACTGTAAGGGACCAGATTAACCGACCTAACTTGCATTATATCATAATTGGAGGAAAATACTCTTACAGTTTAAACACAGTTTAAGCGATCCCCACTGTTATTAATAAAGTGTCCCACCTTGCAACATTAACGTCCCACATTGAATTCGTTGAGACTCACAGTCCCTAATAGAGACAGCGCACTTCTACAGGTCACATCACTTAAACAAGTCTGGAAATCTCTTCTTTAGGTCTGCCATAGCTTCTGACAAAGATTTATATGGTATCCATTTGCCCTCATGCTGCACTTGGAGTATAGCAGGATACCGCATATGGAATCTTATATCGGCTGTGATTAACTTCTCTACCACTGGGTGTAGCTCTGTGTGCCTAAGCTTCACTGACCTTGGCAGATCCCGTGTGATACGAATCTTTTTATTTTCCCACTGGATGTCTTTCATTTCTCTGACCTTGTCTAGTATATACTGCTTATCAAGATAATTTAGGAAACAAACAATTAGCGGACGTGGAGGATACTCCTGCTGTGGTGTGGGTCGAATAGATCAATGGGAACGTTCTATTATATAGACAGGGCCATTCGGTGGTGGTCCAGATATTTTGCAGCACAGCTTCTGTATAAAGACAGCTAGATTCACCCCTTCTTCTCCCTCCAGCAGCCCTAGGATTACTAGGTTATTTCTACGTGATCGGCCCTCCAAGTCTTCTAACTTTTCCTCTGCTTTCTTCAGCTGCTGTCTTAAGGTAGCCATCTCAGGTTCAGTTTGTGCCCTCCAATCATCCAAGGACGAAATCCTGATTTCATTATCCCCTGTCCTGATGCTTAATTGGCTCAGGGAATTTTTCACTTCTTGCATGTCCCCCACAACCACTTGCAGTGCTTCCTTTAGTGGGGCCAGGCACTCAAAAAAGGTGGCCTCCGTTAGCAAGGCCTGAGAAGCCAGTGGATCCATTTCAAGCCCTTCCCCCATTTTATTTCTCTTGGCCAGCTTTGCTTTATCTGGGGATGTGGGCGGTGTATGTTTAGAGCATTGGGTCTTCATATCCACTTCCATATACCCAGGGATTGCACCCGTGTAGATAGTATAGCTCTTTCTTTATGCAGCAGCCTATCCCCTCTAATAATGCACAAATTCTGCCTTTAGTATTGATTTCAAATGGGGGGATTTGTGATCAGACCTCCAACTGCAGCTCTCCTCATTTGCAGCCATCAGTCCTGGATTCTAATGCGCAAGTTAGGCGTCGAGCGCTATTTCCGAGCGGTGGGATTCGCAATCGGAACAGGTATTACTATTTTTTCCTTAATCGACAAGCTTTTTCAGTGTTAGCACATGAACTTAAACTTTCATTAATGAATTCGACCGGGGGGGTTCACAGAGCTGGAAGACTCGCACCTCAGTTGGCAGCCATCGCAACTGTAAGTCCCCAACTCATATTACTTTCTCTGGATTTACTTTGCCACATAATCTACATCCTATCAATATAAATATGTTATCATATCAAGCAAGATACCTATAATATTATACCTCCAACACAACATTAGTAACACCAGCACCACCTTTGTAAACACTCATACCTCTATCACCATTCACTAACACTACCCTGCCTATCCTGTCATTATAAATGTAAACCTAAGAGGGTAACAACATTTGACAACTACCATGTAGCAAATCTATAACTTGTCACTTTATAATAGTTAGATACCTGCACCACACAAGTTGTCACAAATTATCTTTTAACAACTATAAGTGCTTGACAATCTCTCCCAATATTCAGATAACACAGTGGAGCACAGAATCACAGAATCTGATCACACAGTGTGATGCAAATGTTACCATAAAAATAGCTCCTTTTTAAACATGCTATACTATCAACAACTTAAGCAGTATGTGTTTTTAATACCTCATAGTACATTTTTCTTAATACTTTATGATTTTATTTAACTTTTTTAGGAGACTACAACAGAGAAGACACTCAAGATGTACTTGAGCTCTTTCATCATGGCCATTTGTCATAAAGTTAGAGTGCAAAAGAAAAATGATAGCTGTACTGGTTGTTCATCGTCATGCCATGTAATCAGTGAAGGTAAAACGTATCGCCGGAAGAAAAAGACAACTTCTTCTGTTGCAGCCACATATTCCATAAAACACAGAAAGCTAAACAAAAACACCACCTCTAGTAAAACTACAACAAGTAGATATTCTAGAGGAAGTGTCCAGATACAATGTCCAGCACTGACATTAACAAAGCACAAACAGGTGAGACAGAAAAAAAATGCTGTTTATGCTAGTTCTGCCACAGCACAACACAGCAAGACAAATGTTTTCAAAAAAAAGTTGTCCATAGAACCAAAATTTAATGTCTGGTCTCTAAAATAGTGCGATGCAAAAGGTACAGACTGTGTAGAAAGCTTGCATTGATAAAATTGTGCTTGAGAGTAAGACGATTTGTTAATATGGCTCTAGCATTCCATTCCCAATTATGAGCTAAAATGATGTCAGCTATTAATAAATTAAGTGTTAAGATTGAGGAGATTCTTAACAAAATATTGTCATTTGAACACTTGAACACACAAAATATCTCTGTGGTGTTTCAAGGAGACTGGTTTCAGTCCGAATACTCGGAAGCATTCTTCTGGGAAGAGACATACCATGCACATGAGCGAAACAGCACTGTAACAACTGATGATTATGGAAAACTGCAGAATGTCTTACCTCTATCTCATGAAACCCTTGACTTGCAGAATGACGATGAAGTAGAACAGGATGGTAGTATCCCAAAATCATCAGATAAAAATTGGGCATGTGACACAACATGTAATGTTAGAGAAGAATCAGTAGTCTCTATTGCAAGTTTTCTCTCAACATTTTTAACCAAAAAGAGATGTGAATGACATACACTGATTCACAACATTGACAAGTGTGAGATTCGTCCTCACACAAGACTAATGGGTCACTCCTTTGCATGGTTAGAGAACATGAGCTGCAACAGCACATTTCATCACTTTCACATGCTGGCAGTGCATAACTCTGTGATTTGAAAATTTGTACAAAGATTATATCGAGTGAGATCTGTCATTCGAGACTATATGCACATTCAAGCATTGCTTGATAATGGAAAAGTGGAAGGACTTACGTACTTCATTAAAGAGTTGCAAAGTAGCCATAGATTAAAGTCAAGTCAAATGCTACTCTTCCAGAACACACAAATACAATGAACACATCACTGTTGCAAGAAGCCCAGCTTCTAAAAACTTTTGGTCATGATTTTGCCAACTTAGAAATCATCAAAACACAAAAATCGATGTAATCTGTGTATCATGTGAGCACCTGTTCTACAAACACTTATGTGTTACAACAGACCTGCAGAACATTCTATGTTGGAATGTTATTTGGGGACATCTTTATGCATACCTTCTCTTGAAGTCTGACTTTGGAGAAGTTGGAACTGTGTCACTGTGTTCCTACTGTTATAACATGATTAAGAGTGACAGTTTACCTCCTCTGTCTGTACTTAATAAGATGGAAGTTGAGCCAACTCCTCTGCAAATAGCAGTCTTGAACTTGTTTGAGAGGATTCTGATTCAGACCATGAAACCATTTCAAACAATCATCTGGCTGATTATAAAGACACAAGACCTGCCAAACAAGGACCTGGTATGGTCTCTGACAGGCTCTGTTGTATATTTGCCTTTATCTTTGCAAGAAAACGTCATCACTATTTCTCAGGACAGTAGTGTACTAATCTTGATGAATGGTGTTCCAACAAAGGCAAAAACAATATGGCAGGACATAGTCAATGTTGACAAGGTGAAGAATGCTTTGCAATAACTAGAAGAGCATAATGTTTTTTTATGCTGACATTGACATTGATGCATTTGCTGGTATTTCTACAGATATTGCTGTTGACAACTCTGATAAAGCAATACTGAAAAAGGTTAACATCTTAACTGTACACAATGTGTATGAGCAATTCAACATACATCCATTGCATGGCAAAGAACCAGTAATGGATAACATCGATTTATATCAGATGAAGCAAGTAGAGGGTAATCCTGTAAGTATATGGGATGCTACTCTAGAAGCTCATTGTTTTCCTGATCTGTTCCCACTTGGCTCAGGTAGTCAACTAGATGAACAAGATCTTTGTATCCCAGAAGCAGAGTATAGGACCTCATGAGTTCTACTCAAGGATGACAAGTTTCAAAGAAACATTGCATACCTTTTTCACCTTCTTTGGGAAAGTGAACTTGGTGTCCTATCTGCTAGTATTGCTCATACTTTGAGACTTGGTACAGAGTTTAACAATATGACAGCTGCACAGTTACTACAGAAGTTGCAGACCAAAGATGAAACACTGCAAGTCAGTCTTTCTTCAGTTTTGTCTAGCATGCATGGTACCAAGGAATATTGGTACAGATGACACTCTGAGGTGATGTGCATGCTGCAAGAGTTTGGACCTGCAACGTGGTTCGTTACACTGAGTTATGCTGAATATTATTGGGATGATCTGCTTGATCTCCTCAGATGGGAAAACTCAGACATTGAGAACATACAAACTATGACTCTCAACAAACTGTGTTCACTTGTCCCAGTGACAGTTTAGCATTACTTCCACCACCGGTTCCACAGTCTTTTAAAGTTCATACTAAGTCTAATCCTCCTCTCAGCATTGTTGAGCACTGTTTCTGGAGGTTTGAGTACCAAGCTCGTGGAGCTCCAGACGTACATATGTTGCTGTGGATCAAAGATGCCCCATGTATAGGAGACAACGACACAAGTGACATACTAAGCTTCATACTGAAGTATATCACATGTCAGATCCCAGAGAGGTATGACAGTGCACACTTTGGGAACTGGTTCAGAAATTCCAATGACACATCTGTGGCAAGTACTGTCCAAGGAAAGTAAAGAACAAGGGACAGTGGTACACTCAATGCTGTTTTGGCTTCCCAAGGTGAGCTTGTATGGCTGCTTGTCTCAATGATGTATTTTCAGCCATGTGACACCACCTGAAAGCAAAGTCCACAAAGCGAGTGTATGAACTACCTCACACAGAATCAGAAGTCTATATCAATAACTATAGCCCTTCTCTTCTGTTGATGTGGCAAGCAAACATTGACATTCAGTTTGTTGCTGACAACTCAATGGCTCCTGTAAGGTATGTCACATCATACATCACTAAACATGAGCAAAAAAACCTTCAAGAAATGTGGGAAGAATTGTCTAACTGTGATAAGTCAATGTCTTCTAGGCTTTGGTCACTGGGACTTAAGACTCTGTCACACTGTGAGTGTGGAACCTATGAAGCAAGTGACTGACTTACAGGCTTATGTCTATATGGCAAATCAGAGTCCATTCATTTCTTGAATGTGAACCACAAGCAGAACAGGTGTCATGTCCTTAAAAGCCATGAAGAGATTGAGGATCTGGCTGCTACAAGACCAGCATCCACAAATATTCTGAAGAGCAACTTAATCAACAATTACTATCCACAGCCCCACAGTGCCATGGACAATCTGTGTCTCTTTGAAGTTGCTCAATGTTACGATTACAAGTGGGGTCTTTCTTCTGATCCAGAAAAAGGCATGTATAAAGTCACTGGATTTGATGGCTCACTTGTTAAAAAGCGCAAACCATGGCTAATTGACCACTGTAGTCTCACCTTGAACACAACAGAAAGCAAAGAACATTATTATTTTGCTCTATTGTTTCTGTTCAAGCTTTGGAGATCAGAATATGAATTAAAAGGATTATCTGATACATAAGAACAACAGTTCATGGAAACGTATCATACCTTTAAGAGTCATGTCTTCGAGATTTACATTGACAGACTTGAAGCAGAAAAAAATCAACTGGAGGAAACTAAGAAAACTCTGGATGATGACACCCCAGTAACATCGCAGGAAATGGTTGATGTTGAAGGAGAAGGAACTCTAGGTGCCCCTCTTCCTCCTAATGACCCAGCTGTCCTGATGTCAGAGGTAGAGGGCACAGTGCAACAAAGCATGCAGTTCTCAGAGTCAACTACAAACATTGTTGACAACTTGAACTCACAACAAAAAGTTGTGTATCAGTCTGTGATACACACTGTGGAACATGCCATTCAGCACAATACCAAACACAGTGTTTGTCAGGCACAGACACCAGTGAGGATGTTTGTTAGTTGTGCTGCTGGGACTGGAAAAAGTTTTTTGATTGCAGCTATAAGCAAAGGTGTATGTGACCTTACTAATGCAGCAACATCAGATATTGTTTCTGCTCCAACAGGTTTGGCAGCTTATAACATAGGTGGAATCACACTTCATAGGTTATTTATGCTACCAGTTGAGCATGGGAAGAGTGGTGATTACAGAAAACTGTCATATGACGTTGCCTCTGAACTGAGGTCAATGTTTGACAAAATGAATTTGCTGGTAATAGATGAGATCAGTATGGTTTCAAATGTCCTTCTCACATATGTTCACCTACATATACAAGAGATACTAGGGACCAATGGCGACGTACCATTTGGCAGTAAGAACATTCTTGTTCTTGGAGATCTCCTTCAGCTGGCTCCTGTAAATGGCAAACATGTTTTCTGTAGTCTTTCCATTGAAGAGGCAAAGAAAACAATTGGATGCATAGGTGGAGTCAATCTGTGGAAGTTCTTCTCATATGTTGAACTCTCACAGAATATGAGACAGCAAGGTAACATGTCTTACAAAGCATTGCTTGATGAGGCGCACATTGGTGCACTGTCACCCACCCATGTTAAAATGCTAAGACAGTGCATGAGCAAGAGAAAAAAATGCCCCTATTCAGGATGCATGTGATATCTTTGCACATGTGCAGAAATCTGGGATACATGTTGTATGTCTATTCCCAAGACTGAAGCAGTGTGCAGAGTTCAGTCAGATCATGATGCAGAGAGAACATCAACCTATTGTCACTCTTCCATGCATAGATACCATAGATGGTATTAACCTATCGCAAACAATGGTATTGAAAATGGTTGAGTGACTCAGAGAGCTCACAGGTGATTTGTGACGCACAGCTGGATTAGAAGCTCTGCTACCACTATGTAGAAATGCACGCATCATGCTTCACAGAAACAATGGCATTGATCGAGGTTTTGCCAATGGAGCAATGGGATACATACATGACTTCCAGTACAACGTGCAGAACACAACTGTGGAATTTGTAGTTGTCAAGTTTGACAACTGTGAAACTCCTCAACCAATAGACAGAGTAACAGTCAGGTTTGAGCTTGTCAAAGACATATATGTGACAAGGAAACAACTTCCACTGTGTGCTGCTTATGCAGTGTCCATACACAAATCACAAGGTCTCAGCCTTGATAGTGCCATTGTAGATATAGGCACTGGTATATTCAAGGATGGGATGTCTTATGTTGCTCTGTTTCATGTCAGACAATTGTCTAGAGTACACATAGTTAATCTTGCAGAAAGTGAAATACATGCTGACTCAAAATGCATAGCTGAGTACAACAGATTACGTGTATTGTACCAACCAAATGCTCCTTTGCTACCATTTCCCAGGTATGCGTCTGGAACAGCTATTATGATGGATGGCTGACACAAACCATAAAGGAAGCACAAGAACACTCCAGAGTCATCACCTCAGCAGCACATAACAGAGCACTGTCTTCAAAAAAAAATCACATCTCCACCTGTGAAGAAATATATCAGGGTTAACACACTGCCAATAGTTGACAACAGCACAGGAGTAAACTGCTATGCAAATGCAACTATGCAAGCACTTTTCCACATCCCTGAGTTTGCTAATGTGTTAAACTCAAGTCATTCAACACCTCTGTCAGAAGCATTAAAGAGAGTCATTAAAGGTAGCCAAGTGCAGTTGCCCAGTTTACAAAGCTTGACTTCTCTATGACTAACTCTTGGGAAATATGCAGGACAATCAATGTTTGCAGACAATGCACAAGATGTCACAGAGTTTATGATGGGAATGGTAAACAGTCTAGCAGATGAGGGCATTGATCTGCGTCAACACTTTAAAGTTGACTATGTGTCCAAGTACACATGTTTATCATGCAGCCACAAAGACACACAAACAACTCCGGATATGCTCCGGCTGTCTGTCTTTGTCCCTGAACAGACAACTGTTAAGTTCTGCAAGTTATTTACAAATGCAGAAACTGGTTGGCTGTGCCGAAGATGTGGTCATTCTTGTGTTTGCTCTCTGAGAGTTACATATTCGAGTTCATATATAATGATTGTATTGCAATGCTTTAACTCTCAAGGAATGAAAATCACAACATCAATTTCACACTTCATTGCTGGCTGAACTATGTTCTCAGGAACTCAGTTTGACACCCATGCAATGATCTTCCACCATGGGCTATCCATTCACTCTGGCCACTATGTCACTTGGCAAAGATTCAGAAAGGGATGGGTAGAGTGCAATGATACAGTATGCACTCGCAAAGAAAGACTCCCAAGGAATCTGAAAGATGCATATGTAATCATTCTCCATTCAACCAATGTTGCACAATATGTGGAGGAGTGATGACAGCTAATTACATCATCTCACTAAACCAGTATATCTGCAACAATAACATAATGTGTGCATATCCCTTACAGAAATTACTGTTTTCCACCAATGTAGATACATATTTTTCTGTTATACAATAACTTATGCCTTCTACTGAAACCACTGTTGTACAAAACCACCCATGGTCTATGTCTTCCACTTGTCATACAGTATCACCAGACCCCACATGAACTGCTCTGATTTCTCTGCCATAGCAGAAGAGAACACAACAGTACAGCAATGTAGCAACCTGTGATAGACAATTCCTTATTTATCACAGTCTTGTTCTCATACATTACATGCAAAACAACACTGTTTTCATCATTGATTGCAATACAATTTTTCAAAAAACATTTTTATTGTGATACAGAACATTTGCAACTTTGATATACTCAACTACAAAAACTGCAATGTTACTGCTCAAGTAGACTTGAGGGTATTGAGCTGTAATCATTAGACAGTCAGTGAGTAATGTCTTTTTTGAAGATGCCTCAGTTAAGTCTGTATGTCTTAGCACATATTACTGTGTATTCAGTTCTTTTGCAGTACAATTTTACATGGCAGTGACAAAGTCACTAACTTATTTAAACACTTATCAGAGTTGCAACCACAGTTCTCCACATTTTGTGTAGAGAACTATTCTTGTTTCAACAATACACATCAGGTTAAGTTCTCGGTCCTTTTCCTGTTGTTGTCTACATTCTTGACCTTGACTATTAAACTTACTAAATTGACTTCCACCAACTCCAAGCAGACCCCGAGGGTGTTGGATATCACACTATGTCACTTGGTGAGTCATGTCTTGGCAAATGTAGTTATTATACCCACGTTAACAGCATGACTATCTATATAGTAGTGTCATCTGCTACCACTAAACCAAAATTGTTGAAAACAATCAGAGAGACTTTTCTGTCACTTTTCTTGCACTCTGAAACCTGAACATGATGAACTCCACCCCACGAATGTGACTTAGACTTGTACATATGTATATTATGCTCACCTTCTACTGGAATGTACATAAGTACACTTTAATTTATTAATGTTTCTTTTTAAAAAGAAAGCAGAAACATCACATGAATGCATTTATTAACTGTGCAGGATTATGTATCAGTGTTCTTGGACTCTCAACACTGAATATGACAAACTATTCCCAAGAAATGCGACTCAGACTTGTACATATGTATATAATGCTGAGCTTCTAATTGAATGTATATAAGTTAAATTGCCTTTGTTTTAAAAAAACAAAACAGAAAAATCACATGCATTTGTATATGCACTGTGCCAAAGCTACTGTATATATGCATTTAATGGTATTGCATTGCATTAAGTGCTACTGTTCATATTACTTATAGCTAATAATAGAGATGTATACATGTGATTATCTGGCCTATTTTCACCGTACAATACATTTCTATATATCCGTGCAGATGTGTACAACTGATAACTCAACACAAAATGTGAAAAATGATTGTATACTTCTGCCCCACAATGCAACCACTTGTGCTCTTGCTTTTACAGGATCGTCCATATTTTTGGAGGTCAGATGAGGATTTTTTCCCAGTTCCACCAATAAATAGTTTTAAAAACTAAAACTCGACCAACCTTCTTGCCATCACTCATAAAATGGAAGTGAAATGAGTAACCTCACCACTCCTTGACATACTGAAATATGTAACATATTGTTTTAATCCTTCATCTTTTTTTTTACTTCTTGATATTGGTAGATCCACTTTCAAATAAATAGCTGCTACTTTAGAAAAACAGTAGCAAGACATATGTAGACATCACTAATAAAGTACTATAGTACTTAAATAAAAAATGACTGTCATCTAAGACACTATAAATACACGACAACAAATAGAATATCAAAATGTGTGAACTGAAATGTAAAATATTGTAACCTACTTTAATACTGTAGCAAAAATATACACATGTGGTTCTCCCATAGAAAAATGTGTGAATATGATCATCAGAATCACCAAATGTTTCTTACTATCTGATGTGCAAATCTAGTCAATAACTAAATGCAATTAGATATCAATTAGGTAAAAAAAAAGCTAACTCTATTTTAATTAGTTGTGTTAAACAGCTGTTAAATGTTGATAACCACATGTAAAATAATGTATCATCACACTCCATTCTCTTCCATTCTCTTAATATCTAAGTGGTCAGTGAATGTTATAAAAAAAAGTATAAATGGACACATAACTATCACCACTCAGCAATTGAAGTAGCAAACATTAAGATTAGCTCACTACATATTCTGTAACATTACCATCCATATGGAGCCACTCACCAAATCTATATACAATCTTAACTCAAAATTTAATGCATTTTTAAAAGAAACAGTGTAGATAAACTCAGTGAAATACAAAAAATTAAAAACAAATCCCAAAAAATCATCATGAATACAAAGAATGAACTTTTTTTGTTGCCGATCCCAAGAGCAACCAAACAAATTGGCCTAAAGATAAATAAATACTAAAATAATAAACCAATTATTAACCTTATTCTATGTCTCCTGAGTTTTATTTTGGAGCAATCACTTTTACAGAGGTGTACTATTGATCTACATATCTTTTATTGAACTCTGGCTCATGGTCATGACTACGGAGAGAAACTACAACAGTTGACAAAGTGTCTCCTGGGAGGAGGGAGGAAGGCACAAGCACCGGGCACAGGTAACCTGGCACTGTGTAAGTCTTCTAAATTTTAAATAATTATCAACTGATGTGAACTGTTTATGTAATCCATGTACATGCTATGATTTCCATTCCTCACCTGTACAGAAACACTGTGTTAATAAAGCAATGAGTCACAACACGATCTGGCTCATTGGGGATTTACTCACAACTTGTGTAGTGCATCACAAGACACACCCGACTAACTTAACCACACAAAAACTGAGTAAATCACCCAATAAGTCACACCCTGGACAGCATAACTGTGATCATACAATGGACTCATATGGAAAATACATTAAGAAATTGTCAAATTATGTTTTTTAATATATACCACTGTTCAGCCATTGGTAATACAAAATGTACCCAAATTCATGAGACATCTTTTTGTGATCATACAATGGACTATTATGGAAAATAAGTTAAGAAATTATTAACTTATGTTTTTCAATATATACCACTGTTCAGCCATTGGTAATACAAGATGTACACACATTCATGAGACATCTTTTTACCAATGAGGTAACAGAATTTGTACACACCATTCTATTATTAACAATAAGTCATATCTTGCACTGCATTTTGTGAATATGTGAGTATCTCTCTCTCTCTGTGAGGAGGTGTGCAATATACTCTTACTTCACCCTTGTACCCTATAATAAATGCAATTCCTCAGCCATAAGTAATGCAGCATGTACCCACAATCATATGACATCTATTGACCAATGATGTAACAGCATTGTCAGACACCATTGTATAATCAAGCTATAACACAGAAGGGTATGTGGATTCTCATGCTATTCACCACATCTGCAGTAGTTTCCCACAAGACACAGCCGAGTGGGTAAATCCACACCAACCATGGTAAATCCCCACAGAACCCACATCCCCAAGTGGCTTATTAAGCAATGACACATGACCAAGGGTTATGTTAACGGTGTCTTAATCACCTTCTAGGGGTGTACTGTGTCATGAAGTGTAGCCGAGTGCCACATGCCCTAGAGGGTGATTAACTTACCATTAACATAATCCCTAAGAGTGCCTTATTGCTATTATAATAAAAAAAAATGTAAAACAGTGTTAAATCTTGTTCAGCACATTTTTTTAAATTTTTTTTTATTTTAATCTTTGGTAACAGGGTAAGGCCCACTAGGCACAAGTGCCTGGTTTCAGGGATGACCTGGGAGCACTGGGTGGTTAAGTGACTTGCTTAGAGTCACACAGTATGCAAGTGGAGGCTGTGAGAAACAAACTCAGGTCTGATCTGCTGGATGTATCAAGCTCATTCACACCTCGTTCCTCTAACCTCTAGGCTAAACATGGCTGCATTCTACATGTATGTTAATAAAATATTACCATGAGGGTCTTACAATCATTGCAGCCAATCATAAAGCTCCATGACTCAGACCCTTTGAATAATAACAATGATACCAAGTACTGTTTTTTTATGTAAAAAAAACACTACTTGGTATAATGCTTAAATAAGTGAGTGAGTACTACACCAGTCTTTTTTTTTTGTTCCACTGATTTATACAGCTGGTGCTTTACAGTCTCCGCTTACCACAGAAACAAGATGGCACTCATATTTCTGTCATTTCACCATCAGATTCTTTCTTTCTTTAAGATAGAGCTGTCTTCCACCTTTTCCATTACTAATAATAGCTTTTACAAAGGTAGAAATGTGCCACCTTGCTGTTCTCATTGCTAGTTTTCAAACGTACATGGTATAATGCCCAATAAGTGATATACTGCACAGCATTTTGTGTATGTATCTGTCTAACTCTCACCACATCCCATGTGTAAACAAGCTGAGGTGCTGCATTGTAGGAAAATGAGGTGAGAGCTACTAGCAAGTACCCCAATGCGCATCCCAATGCCTGTTGCTGGGGGTGGGGTGTAAGGGGTGGTAACCCTAAAATCAAATTCCCTTATTTTTTTCGCTGTAGAAAAACCCTAACTGATGCATTCAATTAACTTTTTTGCATAGAATTTCCATACTCTTTAAGAAAGAATAAAAAAGTAAAAAGTTGCAAAGTTGGTGGCAGTGTGGGGCCCTTCGGTTCCCATGTTACCACCACGTGATTTTCTGTGACATAGAAACAGTAAGTGCAATGCAAACATAACCCGCAAACAGTTACACACATGGTGCTGCAAATGTAAATGGAAATACAAACAGAAATAACAGCATTGAAAAACACAGTGTAAACAAATAATGAATCTATAATTATGGACCTCGAAGCACAAAATAAGGACTTGGAATACTAAATTTCTTATATCTCAGAAATGACACAGAAAAATAATTAAGACTTCATATGAATTATAACTTTTCTAGCTAGTTTTGTGCTTAGTCCCCATTAGGGGCTAAGCAGTTTTTGCTGAAAAGTCCATATCTCGCACTGTTTCCAAGATACGGGTCCTGAAAGATGCGATGGACACGATAAAGCTATCCTACGAGAAAAAGCATCAACTTCGGAGTGCCATCAGTTTGCCACCTTGTAATATTTTTTAACCAAACCACTGAAAGGCACATCTGAGGGATCTTGGCTTCCTCCCCTACAAATTTCAGACCAAAAGACCAAACCATTATTTTGCAGCAGGGCAGCAAAGAATTCCTGTAATTCAGCATACACTATAATGTTACCCCATGGGAAAAAGCGTTAACTGTATAGTGCCGTAAGTTTGCCACCCTGTAATATTTTTTGACTAAACCACATAAATCCACATCTGTTGGCTGTTGCCTTTTGTCCATCCAAATCTCAATTAAAAAGACCAAACCATTCCCAAGATATTCAATGTCAAAGATTAGTTAAATTTCCCTATCTATTTCATTACAAAAACTCTGGCCATCTTGTCCCGCCCTCATGATGCACTATCGCGAGCAAAGAATCTTGTGGTCAAAGAATTTGTAGGCTCACGATCAAAGAATTTGTAGGCCCACGATCAAAGACTAAAAAATTCCACAAATCAAAAAATTGCAGGAATTCCGGTAAACCACCACCATGGTTCAACAGAACAAAGCCCCCTCACTAAAACCCATCCTCATTTGACTTGCTAGGGCACCCCTGGGATGAGAAAATTCATTTTTTAATCCATCCATCTCGTCCCACTCTCATGACACACAATCGCGGTCAAAGAATCTCACAGTCAAAGAATTTGCAGGCTCGCAATCACAGAATAAAAAATTCCACAAATAAAAAAAATTAAGGAATTCCAGTAAACCACCACCATGGTGTGACAGAATGAAGCCCCCTCAGTAAAACCCACCCTCATTTGATTTGCTAGGGCACTCCTGGGCTGGGAAAATTCATTTTTTAATAAGGCCATCTCGTCCCACCCTCATGATGCATGATCACAATCAAAGAATCTCATGATTAAAGAATTTGTATGTCTGTGATCAAAGAATTTGCACGCTCATGACAAAATAATTAAAACTGGTGCAACATGAATTTTTGACCATTTAGATCTGAACCAACGCCATGCCTCAATAAAACAAAGCCCTCTGATCAAAACCCAGCCTCATTTGTGACCCTAACCCACCCCTGAGCTGAGATATTTGTGAAAATAGGTCGCGATGCAAGACTGCGGCCAAAGAATTTCACGATCAAAGAAATTGCAGGCTCATGATCAAAGATCATTAGCGAGACGCAAATTGAGATTTTAAAACCTTATAACTTAATTTTTGACTGATTTGGATGGAACCAAAGACACGGCTCGATAGATCGGGACCCCCTGAGTAAAACCCATTGAAGTTTTACTTCAGAAGTGACCCCTGAGCCGAGATATTTGTCTTTGTGCGATTGGAAAACTGAAAACAAGATGGCGGACCTCACGGTCAAAGAATTTGAAAAAATCCTCAGGGCCAAAGATTCTTAAACTGCGAGGGTGCAAATTCTTTGACCATCAGGCGGGACGAGATGGCCAGAGACCCATTCTTTGATCGCAAAATATACATATAAATTTTCCCATTGACTTATAAAGGGAATTTAAAAGTGCCATAACATTTGAATGCCTTAATATTTTTTCACCAAACAAAAAGCGACATGTTCAGCCACCAAAGCTCTTTTAAATGAGTGATCTTGCAGAGCAGCATGCCACTCAATGACCATGCAGGACCACATTAAGAATGCCAAAAGGTGCCTCCAAAAATGGATAATATTGCATTTTTCAGCACTTTCATACACAAAGATTGGAACTCTGACCGATACATAATTTGGCAAATCAAGAGATCTACCATTCCCCAACACATGTGCCAAATTTCAGGCAAATCCATTGAATGGGTCCAAAGTTATTAATGACCATACTTTTGACTTTAGTATGTAAGTCACTACTCAACTCTAACTATAGTGGCACAACTGCACCACTATAATACGTATACTGTATATATATATATATATATATATATATATATACATAATTTTTAGTGCAAAAAACTGTGTTCATGCACATTAGGGTTGAAACCTAAAAGGTAGAGAAATGAGATCTTAGGGTTCACAACCCTAAGACCCCACCCCAGCCTCATCTTCCAACCTGAACACCCTACCCCCACCCTTGGTTTCCAAATCTAACACCCCCCCACCCTGCACACAGGAATAGGTGTGAGGGGTGTGCATTGAGGTTGCAAACCCTAATGCTCACCCCATTTTAACAGTAAATAACCTAACATGGGTACAGAATAAAAGAACAGGGTAAGCATTAGGTTTTTCAACCCAAAGGCACACCCCTCACACCTGTTCCTCCCTGCAAGGTGGAGTTGGGATGTTAGGGTTGGAAACCAAGAGTGGGGTTGGGGTGTTCAGGCTGGAAGTCGAGGGTGGGGGTGGGGTCTTAGGCTTGGGAACCCTATGATCTCATCTCCCTACTTTTTAGGCTTCAACCCTAATGGTGCATTAACAAACTTTTTTGCAGTGAATTTCTTAACTTTTTTCAGAGACTTTATTTGTATCCCTATTAAGTGCCATTAAGGTATTAAGGGCCAGTATTCATGAGGTGGTATGGAAAATGACTATGTTGAAAATTTGGAGTGAAAATTATAAAAATTACCAAAGCTACGTGTGTGCATTGAAAAATGTCAACAAACTCTCGTAACTCAGCCATTTTTAAGATTTTTTTCACCAAATTTTGAACATCAGGTTTTCATGACCCCACCTCATAAGCAGTGGTATTGTCATTTCATACATCTTTCCCAAATGGGAATTTCACACAGATTCTGCATCATTCTTCTCCATAGGTATGAAAAAACATTTTGGACAGGATATGAGAAATAACAGCTGTACTGTTCATGAAGTGGTGTGAAAAAATGGGCATGATGAAAATCTAGAGTCAAAATATTGTAAATTAACAAATTTATGCATCTGCATAGAAACTGCACAATGCATGCTCACAACACGGTCATTTTTATGAATTTGTCACCAAATTTTCAACATGGGCTCTTTGGGACTCCACCTCATGAACACTTATACTGTCATTTTGTTAATCAGTCCCTAAAGATGATTCTTCACCACAGGTGCAAAAACACATTTCTGGCAGGAACTGAGAAATGACAGCTGTACTGTTCATGAGGTGGTGTGAAAAAATGGCAATGTTGAAAATCTGGAGTGAAAATATTAAAAATTGCCAAATTGATGAGCGTGCATAGAAAATGAGCAACTGCAGCTCATAATGCAGTCATTTTTAGAATTGTTTCACCAAATTTGCAACATGGGCTTCTTGGACCCTGCCTCATGAACAGTGGCACTGTCATTTCATTAATCAGTCCCAAAGGTTGATTCCGTGCAGTGGCCACAAAATCACCTTTTGGGACTGAGTAATGAAATGATAGTGACAGTGTTTATGAGGTGGGGTCCCAAGAACTCCACATTGAAAATTTGGACTCACAATTCCAAAAAAAGGCTAAGATATCAACCTAAGTTGAAACCCCCATTGACTGCCATTATACACTGCTTACCTTGATTCCTCAGTTCGAAGTTTGGCTTTGAAGAGTGCAGATGTGTCCCAATCCAGAGAAGATCACTGCTCCCAAGCTCTGGAGGTAAGTATGGTGTAAGTGGGGGTAAGGCAAGGTGGGTGCTCAGTGGGAGTGTGGGGATGGGGAGAGGGTAGTGGAGAGATGAAGTTGGAACATTTTTTTTTGTACTGATAAAAAAAGACATTGGGGTATGGTTTTCTTTATTTACAGAAAACAATAAAAAAATGTGGGCACACAGGGGTGGGCTCCACGTGTGCCACCATGAGTTGGGTGGGATACATGATGCCAACAGGGGGATTGGGCACCCCCATCAGCAATGAAAGTGAGGGAGGGGCATCTAACACCAGGAGTGGGCATACCAGTGTCGGAAAGATAAAACAATTATCTCGGCACACTGGCATGGGCTCCCAGTGTGCCACAATAGAGTGTGTCTGTGTGTGTGGGGGGGGGCAATACATGCTGATACGGGGATTGGACAGCACAATGTTGGTGGATTTTTTTGGGCAGACTACAGTACTTTAATGCAGGATCCTGCATCAAACATTTTGATGCAAGATCCTACATCAAAGAAAAAAAGACATTGGGGGACAGGTTTCTTTATTTACAGGTATAAAAAAATTGGGGCACACTGTGGTGGGCTCACAGTGTGCCACATTGGTGGGGGAGTTGATACATGCCAGCAGAGGGATTGGGCACCCCGATGTCAGCAATTTCAGAAAATGAGCTGGGGGGGAGAATCTGACACCAGGAGTGAACATCCTGGTGTCAAAAACTGAGAAAAAAACATTATTTGGCAAACTGGGGTGGGCTCCCAGTGAACCACAGTAGTGAGGGGAGGAGCAGCCAACAGGGGGGATTGGGCACCACACTATTGGCAATTAATAACCAGGTATTTTTGCAAATTATGGTGTGTGTGTGTAAAAATAGGACACACCTATTTAAGCACACACACCATGATTTGTGAAAATATGGTACTTTTGTGCTGAACACTTAACTTTTCCCTTTAGGAAATAATGGGAAATTTAAAATTGATATAACTTTTGAACCAATTAATATTTTTTCACTAAACCTTCAAAAGGCATATCTGTTACACAAAGGCTTTCTACTCTAATATTTTCAGACTGCAGCACAAAGCCATTCCTGAGATACAGGTGGACAAAGAAGTATCCAAATCAAAGGTACATTTAGGGTTTTTTGACCCTCTGTATCTCAAAAACCTCACAATGGATTCATACAAAACTTGGCACATCAAGGAATCTTCCCCTAGAGATCATGCATGCCAAATTTCATGCAAATCAGTTTGAAGAGTTGCAGAGTTATTAAGGTTCAGACTTTCAGGTTTAACATAGACGTTTGCACTCAACCCAAATATACTGGCACTACCATGCCACTATAAGATATATATATATATATATATATATATATATATAATTATATATATATATATATATATATATATATATATATATATATATATATACCGATTTGCTACTCGAGAAACAAAGTGTAACATTCAAGTCTCAAAATTTGTTTGGGCCAGTTGTCATAACCATATCATGCGTATATTGAGTACATGTGATAGTATTGTAATCCCTAGTACAAAGATAGTTCAAAATTTAGAGGTCCTAAAAAATGGGATTTAAAGTTCCTAGAAGGCCAATGTAATGTGAGTAACATTGTGTCCTTGACAGCAGATTTGCCATATTATCTAACATATATTTTTTGATATTGCTATGTCAATGGTATCCATTTAGGTAACATAATATTTAACTTTTCATGCTTTTATCATAAACTTAACTTTTTGGAAGTTATGCCACAATATGTTTTCTGATAACAGTATGCCCAGATCTGAACATGTTTAAGTGTAGCTGCCACATTCATTTAATTGATTTTCTAGCCCATTTTTTTTGTACAACTATGTTTCCTTCGTATGAAAAACCAAAAATCACTGAATTTTCAGAAAGCGAATTATACTTGATTTACAAGCATTTTTTCCACACAATGTAACGTGAGTAAACCAGACTCCATAGGACATCATGCGAGTAACACAGACACGACACAAGAAGTCACATGAGTAACATGGACACCAGAACAACATTAGTATTGGTACCATATCGAGTGTCTCACTAAGGCATACCAAAAGTAATTGCTAATGTTCAACCATAACATTATTTTCACACTATGGATATTTGGTATAACATTTTTTGAACATTTTGAAGAATGTTCTGTATTCACAACATTATATTGGCTTACAATATTCACAAATGTTTTACATTATGCAGTGTAGTATGGATTGAATTTCACCTGGTCTGTCAATTACATATACCAGGTGGTCCTAAGCCCACAATAAGAGAGATGGAAACTAACCTATATATCTATAAGTGAGGTGAATGGGAGTGTGTGGGAGTAATACATGCCCTTGCTGCTTGTGCCATTCAAGGCAGAAGGAAAAACACTGGAAGAGTATTAGTGACTTATAACATGGGGTAGAGAAAGACAGGTACCTGATTGATAAAGAGTCATCAGGTGACCATTGATTAATCCACAATATATGCACAGCTAGTGGTGAACCATCCCTTTGAGAGATCAGGCTGCATTCCTGATCTCATTATTGTGCCAAAATTGCAGTCTGTGGAGCAACCATTACTATTCCCACTTAGTGATCGACAGCCAAGTCCTGTCATGTAGTCTCAGGCAGAGCAGCAACAGTGGCTGCAGTGTTTGAAATTTGCACAGTCTTGCTTCTTACTCACTGACATGCCCTTGGGATCATCGCAACACAACCACATTTTTTGTCTGTCTCCATCTCTCTGTGATGAGGACAGTGCAGAAAACTGGTGCCGGCAGCCATTAAAACATTCTGAGTAAGTGATCAGAAGTGTGGCATATGGCATTTTCTTGTTCTACGTGGGACTTCCTGAGGGACAGAGAGAGAAGCACCATAACATTTCATTCAACATTAGTACCTCTGTCCTCTGTGGGCATATCCTGTGCCATGATGGTTGCCCTCACAGTGCCTCTCCTTAGATCACAGAAAGAGATTAAGAAGAACTTCTGGAGTGCCTGTCTGTGTGTGGTACCAAGGAATCAGGCAGCAAACAGTACTTGCCCATACATTACTCTATCCATGAACACACAGACTCCAGACTATGGGACAAGTGCTCAGTGTGCCAGATGGATTCAGCCAGTGGCTTGTTTTTTTCCTCTGAATCCCATGTGCATTACAACACAAAAGTACTGTATAGCAACATTCACTCTTCATGGACAAAAGGAACATGTACAACATGTGTCTCCACTGCTCTGCAATTGTTGGTGTCACTTTACATGGTGACAGTAATAGAGACAGTGAGAGTCCCCCACTGTAATTCTGGAGGAGCAGACATCATCTACGAGAGTGAGCAGCAAATTGACAGCAGTCCCCCGGTACCACTGCTGACTGTCTGTGTCTCAACTCTGTGATGTTGTGATAAAGAGGAAGAGATGTGTAGCAAGGGGAGAGAGTGGGAGCTGGGGACAGCATTAAATGAAACTTGACTTAATGAACTTGTCTCTTTTGCTGTCTCTGTGCCAGTGAACTCCACGCATCAATGCGATCAGCTTGTCCCCAGAGAGGTGTGTGGTCCCCGCTGTCATTTTTCTGTGGCATAGCCAGATTGATAGGTTAGTTCTATAGTTGTGGCATAAACTCAGATAGGACAGTGTGAAGGGAGTGAGTACACCCCTGCCCCCAACAATGTCACGCTGTGAAAGTGAGCTTTATGCCAGTGGACAGAGAGAGACAGAATGTCAGCAAGACCTGCAGGCTCTGAGTCCAATTAGTTGCCATTTCTTAACTGGTGGAGTACAGGCTGGCAGACTTTGTGACAGCACTGATGGGGAAAATGTTTACTTGCTTGCCATGCCTTAATGTAACCACAGACAGAGGGATAGAGCAGCTAAACCAGCGAGGTACTGACTCCTTGTCTGTACCATGACAAGAGGTAGCTCCATGTCTTGCACTTTAGAGCTACTGCCTCTGAAAGTATATCATGTACAACAAATGTCATAGAAAGCATAGCAACACATTCTTTCTGACATCTGTACGTATGTGACAGCAGTTTTTTGGGGGACTATTTTTCTAGGCAGCAGGATACAATAATTTTTTGTCTTTTGTGCATGGAGAAAAACCTTAATGTTGCTTTCTCCTTGTTTTGTAGTACACCCTATGTTGTAAGTGCAATAACCCACTCCAGGGTGTGTGGTTATTGGGGATTAATCAACACCCTGGGTGCTGTGAGGACACTCAGCCAGCAGCCTCGTGCCTTACAACACACCCATCATATTGATTAATCCCAAATAATTGCATACCCTGGAGTGGGTTACTGCTTACTAATAGAACTATGCCCTTGAGTGGGTTGTTTCTATCTTAAAATGCTGTTTTAAGAAATAAAACTGAAAGGAAAAACTGACTTCAGGGGCTAGATCTTCAAAAGTTTGCCCGTGTGCAAAACCTAGTTTTTGTACACAAACCCAGTTTTGCACAGATGTCCATATTCCAAAGCCCTGTTATTGTGTGCAAACAAGGTTTGTGCCCAGGAGATTTTTTGATGTTGGCACAATGCAAATGAAGGGTCAGAGACCTGAAAATTGGTTATGCCCTGTAATCACAGTGTGCACACTGTGCAAGGCCATTTTGCATGGTACTCTTGTATGGTGCAGATACACACAATTATCCCTGCTGCTAATGGTGCCATCCCCTAAATCACAGCCACAACTGAAGACACAACCTCTCCCTGTTGTTGAATGGCCCCTTCCGTGGAACCCTTACTCACATTATCCATAGCATGGTCCACCTGCAGATGCATATGACAACCAGTGCATTTTGGGATGTGGTGCACTTTTAGGCTTCTTCGGCTATTGTAGTGAATGTCAGTAATTGTTTGGTATGTCATGTTAGGCCCTCAGCCTATCGTGCAGTACATGGCACGCCAAACAATTACTGTGATTCACTGCAACAGCAAAATGAGCCTGAAAGTACACACCAAAACCTGAATGCAAAATAACTAGAACCAAGGGTGATGCTTTGGCAGTCACTGCCAGCAATCATCTCAATAAGGAACAAATAGTATTTTACTTCACTTGTACTGCCATGGAAGCCATTTTAAGCATACCATGCAGCACATGGCCCAATTATTGGTTACACTACAACAGCAGCCAAATGAGCCTAAAAGTGCACAAAAACAATGAATAGGGTTGATGTTGGTGGTGACTGCAACCCAGTCACCATCCATTACAGTAATTTTACATCCATTATTTGTGTTTGTGCACTTTTAAGGCTCATTTAGCTGTTGCACTGAATCTCAGCAATTGTTTGATATGCCATGGTAGACCCTCGGCCTAACATACAGCACATGACACACCAAACAATTACTAAGATTCACTGCAACAGCAAAATGGTCAAAAGTGCACAAAAAGACACAAGTGATGCTAAAATACTAAAACCAGCTGTGCCGCTTTGGCAGTCACTGCCACCAAACTTCCCAGTATGAAAAAAAAAACAGTATTTTACATCACTTCTACTACCACATAAGCCATGTTGGGCCTAACATGCAACATATGGTCCAAACAGTTATTGAAATACACTACAACAGCCAAATAAGCCTAAAAGTACACAAAACAATGAACATTATGTAAAATTACTGCAACAGAGGGTGACTGGGTGACAGCACCACATGCATCTCTCCTAGTGAGAAAACATTTCTTTATGTCACATTTACTCCCGCATATGCCATCCTAGGCCACATAGCACACCAAACAATTACTTTTACTTCCCACATTTTACATTTCCTAGTGGACATTAACACACACTGAAACTCAGAATCATGGCATACATAGTGATTTTTATTTTATTTTGTTTTGTTTTTGTTCTTTTTTCTTCATTAAACTCCTTTTAATCTTTGTGCCATTACGCACCTATGACCTTTCTTTTTAAGTCCCTTGTAAGCACGTTTATGTTTTAAGTCCATCCCCCCCAACACCACCACCAGACTTTACTCATGAGCAACATTTTAGGTGTACTGTATAGCATGTCCTCTTTCAGTTTCATGTCAGTTTAGTATCATAAATGGCACTGTATATAGGACAGAAAAAAAAAACAATGTACTGTATTATAAGACCCCACCCCCCCCCTTGCAGGACTATAGAGGATTGCACAAAGAAAACAAATATATTAACCAGGATTCCTTTTTAAATTCAGCAGACAAGCAGGCAGTTTTAAATTAGTTTGGTGTTCTGATGTCTCCCACACAACATAAGCTCCTAAAGGGATCAGGTCTACACAAAATGAGCACCTGCAGAGACCAGGTCCATTCATTTAATACCCCAATACTGCATTTATTTTATTTTCCAGTACATAACTCTCCCAAACAGTACTTATGGTGTTCTGATGCCTCATACAAAATGAGGACCATGTCCAATTGATGTACTCCCCAAAACTGCATTTTGTTTTATTTTTTTGCCCAGTACAGAACAAATTATTTAGCAGCAGTAAAATTAAAGGAGCTCCTGCAGAGAATAGCCTCACACATAACGAGCCCCTGCAGGGACCAGGCTACACAAAATAATCCCCTGTAGAGACCTGGTCTATAGAATAATAGTACATGTGTGACCATTTAATCTAGGAAACCTGCAGCTGTTCAACTTTAAAATATTTTATAATCAACTGTCCCTGACCCTTCCCCACCCTTCAATCCCCAAGCCCAGAATCTCAGGACCATGAGGCAAAGTCAGACTACATTTTTATTTTATTTATTTAGTTATTCTTAACCGGATAGGTGCACTAGTCAACAAGACTATTTTCAGGCACGACCCTGGAGGGTACAGAGACAAGCTTACTGAATACATTTAGTACAATACTACAAATGACAAGTAAGAATTTGAGTGCAATTAACAGCGGAAAATGCTGACAAGAACAATGCATCATTTAGGTTAAGCATGTATCAAAAGTACAAACAGGTCAATTTTTAGAGTGACTGAGCAGTGTACAAGGGATGAGGAATAGAGCGCAAAGACAGCAGGTAGTAATAATATAGGAGACAGGTTGGTAGTGGGCAGAGGAGGAAAAAGGAAAAAGGAAAAAGTGCTCCCTGTTGGAGTGGAACCCAGGGTCAAAGGACAAACAGAGGAGAGGGCCGGAAGAGGGAAAGTGAGGGCTAGGGTGGTTTAAAGGAGGAGCAGACATAGGAGGAGATGAGATAGTGGTGTAGTTCTCTTTTGAAGGAGATATGGGAATTGGATTGACATAGGGTTAGTGGGAGTATATTCCAGAACCGGGGAGCATGGCAGGCAAAGGTGTGACCACCTTTGGAAGTGTGGTGTCTAGGGATTAGAACAGGGGCCTGGTCAGCGAGTGCAAGGCATAGTTTGTTTTCTGGTGTAGAAAGAGGCTAGCGAGGGGTTTGTGAGTACGCGATCTTATGATGTTATCAGTAATGGATCTGAAAGCATAGTACCTGAGCTCTTGGGGGGAAGCCAGCCCAGATCTGAGTAGAGGAGACAATGATGTTTCAGCCAGGGAGGAGGAAGAGAAGTGACAGATATTATTGTAGGTAGCATCCCACTTTTGTAGACTTGAGTTGCAGGCAGAGATGTAAGCAGCCACCCCATAGGTAAGTGAGGGAAGTAATATCCCATGGACAATAGCCAGCCTGGCTGAGGGGGTGAGTGCATAGCTCATACAGTAGGCGATGCCTAGTTTAGAGTTGACCAGCTTAAAGGTAGATTGAATACGGAGGTCAAAACTCAGTGACAGGTCAAGGGTGACCCTAAATATTTGAAGGAGTTTACCACCCCAACTGAAGAGCCATCCAAAGAGGAGACATTGAAGTGATCTTGGGAGTGTTTGAGTTTGAGCTTGGACCCAAATAGCATAGCATGGGTCTTGGTGTTATTTAGGATAAGTTTGTGATTTGCAAGCCACTGTTGGATAAGCTGAAAATCAGTGGAGAGTCATGAGTTTATGTCCTCTATACTGTGTGAACTGGTATGCAGTACAACGTCATCTGCATACAGTAGGGAGGAGGTCTTTAGGAGATTGGAGGTGATATTGTTTATAAAAATTGAGAAAAGTAGTGGACCCAAGATGGACCCTTGAGGTACACCAATATTGATGGTGACCTTGTCAGAGAGGGCAGAGTTGAATTTAACATATTGAGACCTATTCGTCAGGTAGCAATTAAACCAGTTTACAACATTTGATGAGAAACCTAGACAGACAAGAGTGGTAAGGAGAATGGAGTGGTCTATGAGATCAAATGCCTTGGTCATGTCTATGAAAATGGCACCCTTGAGCCAGCCAGAGTCCATGGCCGCTAGGGTATCAGATGTGAGTTTGAGCAGGGCAGTAGTAGCACTGTGTCCCTTCCGAAGCCATGTTGAGCATCAGTTAGGAGGTCATTTTTCAGAGTAAAGTCAGTAGTTTGGAGGGCAACCAGTTTCTCTAGAATTTTGCTGAGTGTGGATAGTATGGCAATAGGTCTGTAGTTAGAGGGGTTAAGCGGATCACCCTTTTTGAGTACAGGGGTAACTCTGGCTATTTTCCAGATGTCGGAGATGGAGCCCTGACACAAAGAGAGGGTGAAAATCCTTGCAAGAGGGGTTGCTATGTATGGGGCAGCTAATTTTAGGAGATTTGGCTCCAAGTTATCAGACCCCACAGCTGTATACTCAGAGATGTTTCGAAGAAGTCTGAGAACCTCATGCCTGTGTACTGATTTAAAGTGGAAAGTGGGCCTAGCAGGGTTTGCTTGAGGGACCGGATCTGAGAGAGGGGGGGAGTGGAGGTGTATTGAGTGAGGTCAGCAAATTGTATGTTAAAGAAGTTTGCCATAGTGAGGGGATTGTTACAGTGGATGTCATTTAAAGTCATGTTGTTAGGCGAAGTGGACTGACTTGAGCCTAGGAATTGCTTAATATGGACACAGAATTATTTGGGGTCACCCTGGGAGTCAGTTAGCAGAGCCTTACAGTAGGAGCTTTCTGCTTGCTTAATGTCTCTTTTACAGGCATTTCTAAGTTACCAATAGGTAAGTAAATATTCTGGTAGACCCGATTTCTTAAACTGAAACCAACTTTTGTCCCTCAGACGTAATTTAGAGAGAAAGATCAGATTTAAGCCAGCGGGACTGTCTATTTCTGACTCTTCTGGTCACTAGATGACTGTGAGTTTCCTGTAGTGTCAAGAAGGTGGACAGGAAGATATCTAGGGCAGACTGTGCATCCGAGGAGCTGTAGAGAGCGGTCCAGTCAGTGCCAGCAATGTCAGTCAGGAAGGCCTGGGGGTCAAAAGTTGCATAGTTTCAGAAGGTAATGAAACAGGGCTTTGTGGGTTCAGGCCTACCTTTGCCCCATATGCAGAAAGTGGGGGAGTGGTCAGAGATGGCATCAGGAAGGATGCCTACATCCATGATGTTCATATGGTGGTTCATCACAATCCAGTCCAGTAGGGTGCTGGTATTAGATTGAGGAGCAGTTCTAGTAGGTGAGGAAATAAGCTGGTGGAGGTTGAAACTTTGAAGTTTAGACAGGGACATCACCTGTGAGCCTCCCAGCCAGTTAATGTTAATATCCCCTAGCAAAAGAACTTCACTATTTCCAGAGAGAGAAGCGGTTTGGTCAAGGAGCTCATCGAGTCCTTTTAGTCCATGTGTAGGGGGACTGTAGGCACAGACAACATGTAGCTTTTGTGCCAAGGGTGAGAAGGGCATGAAGGGCCTCACAGTGATGCAAGGGAGATGAGTTAATTAAGGAGAGCTGAAGGTGAGACTTGTAATATAAAGCTGTTCTGCCACCCTGTTTCGAGGAGGACCTGTCTTTTCTCAGGAGATTATATGATGGGAGTGAGTATAAAGAGTCAGGGGCGGATGGCTTAAGCCAGGTTTCAGTGAGACATATTATGTCTGGCTTATAGAGGGTGGTCCACGATTCTAGTTCAGTGAAGTTTCGCACAAGGCTCCTAATGTTATGGTGTATAAAGAGGAGACTTTTGGCATCTGGAATAGAGGCAGCTACTGGAGTAATAGGCCTTGAATTTGTTTGTATTTCTCCAGACAGCAGAATAGCAAGCAAGAGGAGGTACCAGAACTTACAGTGAGAGAAAAATGACAAGGCACAAGCTTATTGGAAGCTGAGGTTGTATGCATAGGCAACCAGGTGGACCCATATCTTGGTAGGGAGTAGTGGGGAGGGATCACAACATATGGCAGGCACCACAAGAAGATTTGAGAAAACAAAGCCATTTTGTTTATAGTGGGGAGAATGGATACTAACAGAGGGGCCTTTTTGATGGACAGATGTAGCAGAGGCACAGTAACTGTGAGGAAAAATGTCATACACAGTTTATTCATTTTGGCCCCAAAACTAGCAGGCCAGGTGGAGTGGCAGAGTAGAGGGCAGTGGGGCAGGAAACAGAGGTAGGGAAGTAGAAGACAATGAGGGTAGGCAAAAGGGAAGGGATATAAAAGAGTGGTCACTAGTTTACAGGGTTTGGCAGAGCAGATCAGAGAGGTTTTCCTCAGAAGGCAGAGAATGGAGACCTAATGAGCCAGAAAGGGAGGAAAAAGGAGCTGTGGGCAGTATAGAAGCAACATTTATAACAGTCACCAGACTATTTCTAGCAAAGGAGCAGGAAGAGTTTTAGGGGATGGGGGAGGGCTGCTAGGTCGGCTAACTATGGTAGCGTGGAGGCAACTTCCAGTGACAGAGGACAAAGAAGTACTGAAAATGCTTCGAAATTAGAGTTTAATATTGTGGCTCGATTAAGAGTAGTAGGGCTAGTGGAGTATAAGAACAGACAATTGGAATGGGCAGCACTGGAGCGAATCAGAGTTAAACTGGAAGGAGAGTAGGATACCTATAAAGTACAGAGCAAGCCACGGAATGATGTGTAGGGGAGAGAGGAGTGAGAGAGCCAGTGGGGTGTAGTTGAGAGGAGGTAGGCGGGTTCAAGTAGAGTATTTAATAGGTGGCCTGGGGGTTGGGGGGAAGAAAAACAGAGGTGAAGTAAGTCCAGGAGCTCGGGTTTTAGCCTGGGAAAGACAGGGCAGAGAGGCACACTAATCGGAAGCAGTGCACTGTTCTGAGGACCAATTGGCAGTCACCAGTAAGAAGGCACTCCAATCTGAGGTAATGCAGCCACTCAGCCAGATAAGAAAGTATCAGCGGTAGTACCTTGGGTCATGGTCCATGGAGCAGGACCAGGAGGGCGGCTTGAGGTCCTGGGTTTTGGCGGTAGTGGCAGCGGCCAGAAAAATGGCTAAAAAGCACCGCCTTGTCCGAGAGCACCACTCGGGGTGCAGGGCTGGTCTGAATCTGTGTTAGAGAGAGAGAGGGAAGAGAAACCCGGAGTTAGATTTAGGGACTGCAAGGGGCGGGAGGCTGGCGGCAGACCGTCAGCGGGACGGTGGGGGTGCTAGGATTGAAACAATAAGGCAAGCGATTAGTGATAAAAGGTAGGGTGGGGTCTGAGGGGGACAAAGAAGATGGAAATGACTGTGGGACAGAAATAGGTAACAGGCTGGATAGACGAGGGGGCTGGGTAGGGTCAGATCAGTCAGGAGAGACCAAAGAGATTAGCAGCAATTTCAGTGCTGGGGTGGGGAACAGAGGTAGAGCAGAGAGGAAAAAGAGTATGAGAGGTAGCGAGAAGCTATTCTAGACAGAAATTTAAATTACAAAAGCAGTCAGCAGTACTTAGGGAGACAAAGCTAACACAATGTGCCTCACTGGGCATTTACACAGATACAGTGCTGGACATATCTTAACTACAAAATAATTTAGATATATAAAGTGGCTAGCAATTTCAGTAAAAGACTGCAAAAAATAGAGTACAGTAGGGGTAAAATTATTGTTTGAACAAAACCAGAGGTGAAGTAAGTCCAGGAGCCCAGGTTTTAGCCTGGGAAAGACAGGGCAGAGAGGCACACCAATTGGAAGCTGTGTGCTGCTCTGAGGACCAATCAGCAGTCACCAGTAAAAAGGCGCTCCAATCCGAGGTGATGCAGCCACTCAGCTAGATAAGAAAGTGTCAGCGGTAGTACCTTGGGTCAGGGTCCATGGAGCAGGACCAGGAGGGCGGCTTGAGGTCCTGGGTTTCAGTGGTAGTGGCGGTGGCCAGGAAAACAGACGAAAAGAGCTGCCTTGTCCAAAAGTGCCACTTGGGGTGCAGGGCCGGTCTGAATCTTGGGTCAGGGTCCAAGGAGCAGGACCAGGAGGGCGACTTGAAGTTCTGGGTTTCAACGGTAGTGGTGGCGGCCAGGAAAATGGCCAAAAAGCACCACCTGGTCCAAGAGCGCCACTCGGGGTGTGGGACCAGTCCAAATCTGTGTCTCTGTATTTTCCAAAAAGCAAATTTATACTTTTACAATCTGCAGATGTGCAACATACTGGGGAACAAAAGAGCAGAGGAACTGTACAGGGAACAGCCCACTGTAGTGCCTGTAACATGCATAACGCCAAACTTCAGGAGGACAACATGTCTTGTCCATAATGCAGGCAGCAGTAAAAGGAATGCAGAACCACCAGCTCCATGGCTTTAAAGAGCCATGGGGTGATGACTGAAGGTGTCGGTATGCATTTCTGGTTCTCTGCATTCTGGGCCAGTGGAGGAACCAATAGTAACGTGGGTCACAAAAGGACACGAGAATACCATGCCACGGGAAAAGGGAATTTTCTAAATAAATGAATTCAAACAAACTGCAAGGTTTTGGCAGCATGTCATCAACAAAAAATAGGTCAACAACCACAATAATGCTTTTGGACCACAAACCATGCAAATTAAAGGCACAGTATGCTTAGGATGCGGTACTAGATGGACACTACATGTTATGAACATTACAGCTGTGTAAAATGATTTAATAAAATGTAAACACTTTTATTCTATACAGGGAGTTCATGGGGGAGGCTAAAATGAAATAAATAGATAACACATTAACAACAGTTGGGTTTCTAGGGCACAATAAAGGGCTGTATTTAAATGCTTAAATTGGGACTGGCAACAATGTCACAAAATGGAGCCCTATTTGAAAGGGTAAATAGATGCTTGTGATAAAACTGAAAGAAGACAGTGGAACCAAACTGGGTCATGTTATGTGTAATGTCTCTCCTAATATGGCAGTACAAATTAGGGGTGTGATATGAAACTTTTAAAAATTCAGCAAAAAGTTACAGGGTGTCAATGTGCAGTAGGTACGAGTCTCTTGAATACTGTATACATGCCTATAATATTAGGAGCAAGCAAAACTTGATGACATGCAGTTAGAACCTACATAGTGACAAAGCAAGGAAATTAGGCAGTTGAGGCCCCTGACCCCCTCGAGCCACTCCCCAACTGGCATCAGGGTGCGATTGGAGACATCGGCCCTAACTCTCACCCATCACATGTGTAAAGAAGCTGAGGAATAGGAGAATGGGGTGAGAGTTAGGACCGAAACCCCAACGCGCACCCCAATGCTGGTTGGGGGGTGGGCTGGAGGGTTCCAAGGGGGGCTTTCAACCCTTACAATGAATTTCCTTGCTTTTCTCACTGTGGAACAACCCTAACTGATGCATTAAATGGAGTTTTTTGCCTCTAATTTCTCTTCTTTTTGAGAATGATGATGAGAAATAGTGAATGTAATGTGGCAGCAGGAGCACGGGGCCACCACATGGTGTCTTGTGACATACTAACAGGAACAACAACAAAAAGAAGTGGCAACAGTGGCGCACATGGTAACGCAAACATAAATGGTAAAGGAAATGTTAATAGAAACACAAGCGCAAAGTGATGCCGAAGCTAACAGTGATGCAAACGGACATTGAAGCGTGTATGAAAACACAACTGGTAATGTGAACAGTGATGGCAGAGGTATTTTAAATGGAAATGTTAAGTGTCACAGCAAAAAGAACGCAAAAGGGAACAGAAACTTAAATGGGAATGCAAGCGCACACGTAAATGCAAACCGTAATGCGCACAGGCATGGTACTGCAATTGTAAATGCAAATGATAAAATTAACATGAAGAATAATGCCAAAGGAAACAGAAATGGGAACAAAAGCGCATATGGAAATGAAACCAAAACACGCACGGGCATAGTATCGCAATTGTAAACGCAAATGATAACGGTAACAGCAACAATAACAGCAAAGGAAGTAGAAATGCAAAAGGAAATGCAGGTGCATATGAAAATGCAAACCGAATTGCGCACGGGCACAGTAACGCAATTGCAAAAGCAAATGCTAACAGTAACAGCAAGGAAGATGCAAAACGAAAGAGAAACGGAAACACAAACGAAAGGGCTGTCAGAAACACAAATGGCAATGCGCATGGTGACGCAAACAAAAATGCAAACAGAAATGCAAATGGTAACAGTAACGAAAACGCAAGCGCAAATGACAATGCAAAGGGTAACGCACACGGTGGCATACACGGGAATGGTAACGCAAACAAGGACATAAATGCAAGTGGAAACAGTAACTGTAACAGTAACAGAAGTGCATACCTTGCTTTGCCAAATAGGTGCATAGAGAAACACAGTGTGTACAAAGAATGTATGCATTGTAATGGGCATTGAAGCTTAAAACGAGCATTGGAAGTGCTTAATTGCTAATATCTCAGCAACTGCATGACATAGGAAAAAAATTTAAATTTCACAGAAATCATGATTTTCCTGGCTAGGTTTTTGCTATTCCTTTGCCCAAAGGGCTATGCATCTCGCAACAAAAAATCTGTATCTTGCATCGTTTTCGAGATACGAGCCCTGAAAGGAGCTGTGTACGCCACCATGTTAGTCTATGGGGAAAAACGGCAACTCTGGAGTACAGTAACTTTGCAACCATGCAATATTTTTTTCACCAAACCACCAAAAGGCACATCTGTGAGATGTTGGCTGCCTTCCCTCCAAATTTCAGCTCAAAAGACCAAACCGTTCTTTTGCAGCAGGGTGGCAAAGAACTGCTGTCATTTTGGCCATAGTCTGAAAAAGTAGTGCCGTGATTTGCGACAGCTTTTGCAAACATTTGCAAAGTGTCGTGAGTGTGACACTACTTTGCGACACTACTTTTTCAAGAAATTTGAAAAACATATTTATAGGGTGTTTAACCCCAAAATAAAGACATGCCTAGCATCCTCAGGGCTCGACTAGGTAAACACAAAAAGAATTGTGTCCCTAGATGGTCCCAATTTTAAATGCCAAGCATTTTTTGATCACCAACTGAAAACAAAATGACAGATTTATGACACTACTAGGGCCATCTGTGACACTAAAAAGTGCATTTTCGACACTGTTGAACTTTTTGTTAACTTTCCCCATTGACTTATAATGGGAACTTGTTTTTTGAATAACTTTTGAACGTTTTAATATTTTTTCATGAAATCTTTGAAAGGCACATTGGGGACCCCAGCCACACGTTCCCTGAAGTTTTCGGACTGGTCGCACAAACTATGTGACCTGTAGGCACGAGCTAAGAATTCACCAGGAACAGTAATTGTATGCACAGATCACACTTAATAACTCTGCAGCTGTACATCCAACCAGTACAAAAGTTCCAAATTTCAGGCAAATCCATTGAACGGTGGCAATGTTACTAAGGTGCAAAGTTTGACCCTTTAACCTTAAAAGTGCTACTCAACCCTAAACATGGTAGTACTACCATGCTACATAATATATATATATATATATATATATATATATATATATATATATATATCATTGCAAAAAATCCATTAATGCATCAGTTAGTTCTTATTACAGCAACAAAGTATGGAAGTTCGCATTACAGTTCCCAACTCTACCACCCACACCACACTCTCCACACACCAACAGGCATTGGAGTGTGCCTTGGGGTCATCGCCCTAACTCTCACCCCATTCCATGTAACCACAGACATGGTACAGGTACAGGAGAATGGGTGAAAGTTAGCCTAATGATTCCCAAGGCACACCCCAATGCCTGTTCGTGTGTGGAGGGTGTGGGGTGGGGGTGGTAGGGTTGAGAACACTAACGCTGAATTTCCATACTTTTGTTGCTGTAATAGGAACCCTAACTGATGAGTTAACAGAGTTTTTTCAATGAATTTCCCTTCTTTTTGAGATAGTATAATAGTATCCATATTTTACTGTGGGTGCACAGTGTCCTTTGAACAACAGTGACCAAATTGTCAGCATAGCCAACTTATTACCCCACCTCATGTAACCCGCTACAGAGAAATTGTGAAATGCAAGGCAAAATGTAATTATGCACTACTGCAATGCCATTCTACATCACAGATGCAAAATTGCATTTTTGGCAGGATGTGAAAAATGACAGCTGTACTGTTCATGAGGTGGAGTGAAAAAATGGCTATGTTGAAAATTTTGCATCAAAAGATCAAAAAGGAGCAAAGTTATGCATGTGCATAGAATAAATTTAATGGAAGCACGTAATTTGGGCATTTCCAGGAATGTTTTCACCAAATTTTCAACATGGCCTTTTGAGGACCCCACTTCATGAACAGTGACATTGTTACTTCATTAATCCTTCCCAAAAGTTTATTTTGCACAGCAACTGCACCATTCTGTGCCACAGGTGTGAAAACATGTTTTGGGCAGGATGTGAAAAATGACAGCTTTACTGTTCATGAGGAGGTGTGAAAAAAATTGCAAAGTTGAAAATCTGGTGTACAAATATTAAAAATTGGTGATGTTATGAGCGCGTGTAGAAACTTGTAACATGCAGGCCAGGAGTATACCCTGGGAGGAAACATGATTCAAGTCACAGAGGATGAGAGGTACCCGGGGGTAGTGGTAGATGTCAAAATTAACAACTCAGAGACCTGTAGGAGGGCAGCAGCAAGGACGTGTGTAGTAACTTGTAACATGCACACTTGTAACCTGGGCATTTTTCATCATTTTTACACCAAATTTTCAACATTGGCTTTTTGGGACCTCCCCTCATGAACACTGCCACTGTCATTTCATTAATCCATCCTGAAAGTTGATTTTGCATAGCAACCACACCATTATGTGCCACAGGTGCAAAAATATGTTTTAGGCAGGATGTAAAAATGACAGCTGTGCTGTTCATGAGGAGGTGTGAAAAAATGGCAGTGATAAAATTCCGGAGTGAAAATACTCAGAAGGTGGTGGTTGGAGGGATAGCCTCATCCCCAAGGTGGGTTACTAGTGAGGTTCCCCAGGGGTCAGTGCTGGGGCTACTCCTGTTCAACGCCTATATCTCAGACATCAGGAGGGGGATCAGGAGTGAGAGGAGTCTCTTTGCAGATGACTCAAAGCTGGGTGTAGTGGTGGATGGGGAGGAGGGAAGGGGAGGGTGGCCTTGCAGGAGGACCTGGAGGCTCTGGAAAGGTGGTAGGGAAAATGAAAACTAAAATTCAATGCAGGGAAGTGCAAGGTTCTGCACTTGGGAGTCAGAAATCCAGGCCAGGGGTATACCCTGGGAGGAAACAAGATTCAAGTCACAGAGGGTGAGAGGGACCCGGAGGTAGTGGTAGATGTCAAAATTAATAACTCAGAGACCTGTAGGAGGGCAGCAGCAAGGGCAAATAGGATGTTGGAATGCATCATCAGGGGGATTACCTCCAGAAAGGCAGAAGTGATCCTTCCACTGTACAACTGCTTGGTTAGGCCACACCTCAAGTATTGTATACAATTTTGGAGACCACATTTAGAGAGAGACATTACACTGCTAGAGAGGGCCCAAAGGAGGGCAACCAAAATTATCTGGGGCCTGGGGGACAGGACCTATGAGGAGAGGCTCAAGGAACTCGACATGTACACCCTGGAGGAGAGGAGGGAGGGGGCCTGATAGAGGTCTTGAAGTACAAGAAAGGGATCAATAAAGGAGGCCCAGTCATGGTGCTCTAAAGGAAGGAGGGAGGGGCACCAAGAGGTCAAGGATGTAAGCTGGAAGGAGGCAGGATCAGATAGGAGAGGAGGAGAAGTTATTTCACTGAAAGGGTGGTGGAGCCATGGAATGCACTGCCCAGGGAACTGGTGGAGGTGGAGACTATGGACGGGTTTAAGAGGGGATGGGACAGGTACAGGAGGAGGATAAATCTGACCAGGCCCAATACATTTGGAATATCTGGAACTGGGGACAGTATAAGCCAAAGGGGAGGGGGGACACCAAAATCGACCCTCAGTGTGGGTGCTGAAAATCAAGCAGACTCGAGAGACCGTTAGGCCTATTCTGCTGGCATTTTAGTATGTTAGTATGTTATGAGTGTGTGTAGAAACTACGCAATGCATGCTTGTAACACAGGCATTTTTCAACATTTTTGCACCACATTTTCAACATGGGCTTTTTGGGACCTCCTCACATGAATACTGGCACTGTCATTTCATTAAACAGTCCGGAAAGGTAATTCTGTGCAGTGACTGTGAAATCACCAACCAGGTCTGATTAGATGACAGTGACAGTGTTCATGAGGTGTGGTCCCAAAAGGCCCATGTCAAAAATTTAGTGCAAAAAACAAAAAAAAAATGCCTGAGATATCAACTTCAGTTCAGAATGCCATATACAACCATTATATAGCTTACCTTGATTTTTCAGTTTGCATTTCGGCTTTGAAGAATGCAGATGTGTCCCATTCCACAGAAGATGACAGCACCCGACTTTTGGTGGTAAGTATGTGGTAAGGGAAGATAAGGGGAGGTAGGTGCACAGAGGAAGGGTGGGGATGGGGATGAGGGAGATGATGAGGGACCATTTCCTTTTTTCACAGGATTAAAAAAAAAGACGTTGAGGGACTCTTTTCTTTTTTGCAGGTATACCAGTAAAAAAAATATTTTGTGACACTAGCGGTGGGCTCCCCAGTGTTACTAGTACTAGTGGCTGTGGGGGATGTATAAAAGAACTGGGGACACTGGGAGTGGGCTCCCCAGTGTCCCACCTTGTGGTGGGGGTCGACTGCTGACACGGGGATTAGGCACCCACATTGTCAGAAATAAGTTAGTAGTTTAACTTTTATTCAGTACACTGGGAGTGGGCTCCCCAGTGTCCCATACTGGTGTGCCAGCATATAGTGCCAACACGGGGACTGGACATCCTGAAGTCGGCATTAATAATAATGTTCTGGGATTTTTGTAATATGAAGTAGGATCTTACTTCGTATCTCATCATATGAAGCAAGATCCTACTTTGTATTACCTGGATATGAAGTAAGATTTTCAGTATCAATTAAAAAATAAATTTAAGGACATGTTCAAAGAAGTAAAGGGCAGAATGCACTTAGGGGGTCACATGAAGCAAGGTACCGGTGTAGGTTCCTCCATAGAAGATCATTTTGGGATGGTTCCAAATTTGAATTTCGGGCAAAACTGAAGACAAGATGGTGGCCATGCAAAGAAGGAATATTTACATACGAAGCAGAATTCCTACTTCGTTTCATACAGCAATATTGAAATGCCTACTGAACATGCTCAGAAACAATTTTTTCCAGTTTTTTTTAATTGCAATAACTTAAAAACAGCTTATTGTTTCTTGCTCCACACTAGCAAAAAGCACATCTGTGGGGTAGTATCTTTCTACCCTGAAAATTTCAGACCAAAACAACAAACCCAATGGGCTGCAAGCAAGTTCAAAGAAAAATCCCAGCAAAGTCAATGGGTGAAAACAAGTTTTTTTACCTATCCACAACTCGGAGACTGCACATCTGACCAGAACGTAACTTGCCACATCAAGAGAATCACCCAACAGGATGATGCATACCAAATTTTGTGCAAATCCGTCAATTAGTTTTAAAGTTATTAAAGCACAAAATTTTGAGTTTAACATTGAACTGCCTACTTAACCCTAACTATAGGAGCTATACCGCACCTCTATAATACATATATATATATATATATATATATATATATATATATATACTTTGTATTCTCATGAGTGCCAAAGGCACGAGTGAGAATGCACAGCTCACTCTGCAGGGCTGAGAATAATTTCCATATCCATTGATCTGCACATCACGAGCCAGATATTCAAAGCATAGTGCAGCGTGCAAACCAATAGTGCAGAAATAGCGCAGGAATAGCATGGAGCAGCCATATTCAAAGGACCAGTTAGCACGCGCTAACAGCAGTAGCGCAGGGCAAACCAATAATGTATGCAAGGGGCAAACTGGGGGGGATGGCCAGGGATATTCAAAGGCCCAGCGCTGCACTAGGACACATAACGTGACACCTAGCGTGGCGCTAGTTACCACCTATAAAAGGCTGGTCTTATCCCAGGGCAAAATACCTAGGAGAAGGGACCACAACGTGAAGTGGGAATGTGTGCAGTGCCAGTAGCAGTGATGCTGCCATTGATGGCAGCTGTAGTGGAGGAGGAGGAGAAGAAGAGGGAGCAGGCACAACATGGGCCACAACACAGGCCAAGAAGATGGTATGCTGCAAACAGGTGGTACCAGTCCAGGGTCTCTTTCGAGACCCTGCCTGATGATAACATCACTGGCCAGTACAGGATGAACAGGGGAATGTTGAGGCAGCTCTGTGAACTCCTGCATGAGCAGCTGCACCCAAACACCAGATGCAGCCATGCCATGACAGCAGAGGAGAAGGTGACAGTAACGATGTGCTTCCTTGCCACAGGGATGTTCCAATGACCAACAGGGGACACCATCAGGGTAACACAGTCTGCCACCTCACGCCTCCTGACCCAGTTCCTAGAGGCTTTCCTGCCACATACTGGGGTGTTCATAGTATTCCCCAGCACGGCAGAAGAGCGCAAAGAAACAATGCAGCAGTTCCATTGAGTTGCACACCTATCATCTGTACTGGGTGCCATTGACTGCACCCATGTCCCCATCCATGCACCACCTGGTGATGACAGTGATGTGTACGTAAACAGGAAGGGGTACCACTCCATCAACTGCCAGGTGGTGTGCGATGCGACTGGGTGCATCACCAATGTCTATGCACAGTACCCCAGCAGTGCCCACGACGCCTTCATCTGGCACCAGTCCCAGCTGTGCCAGGCATTTGAGGAGGGCAGGATACCCAGTGGGCAACTAGTCAGTGAGTAGCAGCATACAAAGCATACACATGACAGCATGGATGGGGGCAGGCAGTGGAGGCCAGGGAAGGGGTGTGTGGAGGGCTACACAGAGGTGCAGGACAGCAACGGACAGACTGCAGTATGGCACTAACAGGTACACATCTCTTGACAGGGGACAGTGCCTATCCCCTGTGACCCTGGCTGCTGACACCGGTACTCTGACCAGCCACAGTGGCCGAGGAGATGTACAACGAGGTACATGCCAGCACAAGGAACATCATAGAGAGGGTGTTTGGCATCCTGAAGATGCAATTCAGATGCCTAGACACACCAGGCGGTGCCCTACAGTATACACCTCAGAAGGTATGCCATACCTTTCTAGCCTGTTGTATGCTGCACAACATGGCAATGAACCGTGGGATACAGGCACCTGAACCTGAGGGACAGTCTGACAGTGAGCCAGAGACAGCGGTCAGGGGGATTGTGGAGCAACTTGAGAGGAGGGACCCTCGCATGGCATGCAGGGCCATAGAGCACAGGGGCAACATCATCAGAACACTGTCACAGACAAAAGGTTAAGTACAGACTGCACAACAACTTGAAACAGTACAATGATGAATCTATTTAATGTGCTCAAGAAAACAGAACAGTGACACCAACAATCACAACAGTAACACAACAGAGTGGAACAGACAACATGTGTGCATGTGGTGTGATGTTGGGGGTGTGCAGGACATGTGGGGGGGGACACACAGCCATGGTGTACTGTCACTGGGGAAGCATGATGTGTGCTGTGAGTGTAAGGAGGGCAACTGTGGCAGTGGAAGTGTGAGTGTGCATGTGATGGAGTGCAAGGCTATTTGTTAGTGTGTGTGTGTGTGTGTGTGTGCATGGCACATGTGGGTGTGTCAATGTTGAAAAGGGGGTGATGACTGCGCAGTGATGCAGTGTGACCATGACCATCACCGCCGACTACCACCACCCGCACGACGTGCACCACTACTGTGGGTCACAGATGCTGGTGTGCTCTGGGCTGAGGACAAGGCCGATGAAAATGGTGGGCAGGCAGGGCTGGCCTCCTGTGCCACCATGGGATGGCGGAGCTTGACAGGGCGGGTGGATGGCCATGGCGGCACTGTGTTCCTGACATTGTGTGTGATGCAGTGGAGCTGGACCCAGTGCCAGCTGTGCAGCCACAAGTTGCCGCCTGTATGTCCCTGTGCCTTCTGCACCCTGACCAACCAGCTCATGCTGGCGACCCCCATACACCCCATGAAGCACATTAGTGATGTCGACCACTGCAGCTGTCAGACCAGCAAAGTCACGGTCAATCGCACCCACCATGCGGCCCAACCTGTCCTCCGACCACTGTTCGGCATGGGCAAAGTCCACTTAGATGGGCTCCCTCATCAGTGCCAGCTCATGCCTCAGCTCCCTCCGTAGGCGATGCAGGTTAATACGAGCTTCCTGCTGGGAAGTGACAGCAGCCTGCAGGAGTGGGTGGGCACCATGGGCATCCTGCCCCAGGGGCACAGACCCCTCATTTTCAACTGGCACAGGTGCCTGCTGCACAGGAAGAATGGGACGCTGTCGCACGCCTGACATGGCCTGCTGCTGCTGCCGACCACTGGTGGTGATCTGTTACACTGGATGGCCCGGGACCACAATATGTGTGGGACACTGCACATCCAGCGGTGCAGAAATGTTCCCCACACTGCCCACCACCGGATGCACAGGGACAGCCACACCAGCAATGCTGAACACACCACTGGCACCTGTTCCATGGCCTGCCAGCAGCCCCACCCCTGCATCCCCCTCCACAGGCATGTCCAGGTGGTGGGAACCCTCTGACACATCAGTGCCATCACCACTGGTCACAGTCACTAGGAGTACCTGCCCTACACCCACATCCTCCATTTGTGCATCCTCCAGGTACTCAGTGGATCCCCCCCCTACTGAAGTGTGTCCCCTCCTCAGGCAGTTGCAGCCCTTGTCTATTGGATTGCCATGCATACAGTGTCTCTGTGCATCCATGACTGGCACACAGACTGGATGTTGATGGCCGTTCACTATCATCCTCCACAACCTCTGTACCATGGCCATACATCCTTTGCCGCTCCTGTTGTTCCGCAGGCCTTGCAGACACCGCTGTGGAGAAAATAGGGACATGATCAGTCACCTGTACACAGACACTGTGCCCTAACACCACCACCACCACACCATGCAGACCCCAGGACATGTACCTCCTTCACACAAGCCCATGACCACATGCACCCACCCAACCCACAGTGCACATGCCATTGCCATGCAGCTGTTCGGCAGCCCACAGTGCACCCTGTGCAGGACACAAACAGCAGGACTATGCACCCATGCCATCACAACATGCAGGGTATACACATGCGAATATAGACCTGTCCTGGGCAATGCGAGAGTCGTCTCACATCCACCACCCTGCACACCTGCGACTGCCACCGTCCTCAGTGTTGATGCCACCACAGCCATGAGTGGCTCCTCCACCCACTGCTGTTGGTCTTGTGGTCCTCCACTGGTTCTCATCTTTTCCCGCAGTCGCTGTGTCTCCTCTTCCTTGGCATGGCACAGCAGGTCATTCCAGCACTTTCACACAGCCTTGGTAGTCCGACCACGTCCACCGACAGCATTGACTGCATCTGTCACCTCCTCCCAGACTTGGTGCACCAGCACATCCATGGCCCTGTGCACGCGGAGCACATGCTCCCTCTCCTTCACAGCATGCACCAGTGTTGCCAGCTCATCTTGGAAGAACTTATGTGCATGTATGCACTCTTGTCGAATTGCAAAACCTATGGGACAGTCAAAAGGGGACATGTGTCAGCAGCCGTGTCAGGACTGCATTGCATTATGCACAGACATCACCATGCCTCCCTCTACAATGACACAGGCCACATGGACATGTTACTGTGCATCAAGTGCATGTACGGTACACACGGCCACATAGTCACTGGTCGCCCTGTGTCTGGGCAGCAAGCCCTGTACCCACATGTGCACTGCTGTCGCCTGTGGCTGGCATGTGCACCCATGAATGGGGCCACCCCTACACCCACCACCTGGCACTGTACTGTGCCCTGCATGATCACTACACTGAGTGCATGGACAAGTGCACTGGCATGTAGACAATGTCAGGATACCAGGCACAGTCCACACAGTGCATGGAACAGCACAGCACCAGGACCCTGTGTACTTCCTGCAGAGTGGCCACAGTCTACCATGCCACACATCTGGAGAGTCATGTCAGTGAGCTAGTGTTGCAGAACACACCTCGGTAGTGCACTAGGGCCCCTGCCTGGTGCCCACAGTGTGCAGGCAGTGCCACACAGCACACTGCACTGCAGGGGAATGTGCACAGTCCACTGGATGGTATGCTGCCCAGGCGGACGTCTATAGCTGTGCACCATCACACAGCACAGTGCTTGCCTGTGATCCAACATGTGTCTGACCATTCACCAGTAGGTACATCTGTGTGCTGCAGTCCATGCTGACCCTGTCCTGAGCTCTTGCCATTCCAAGAGTCCAAAAGCAGTCATACGTACCTGCCTCTCGCTGCTCATCCCCCTGTTGCATCTCTCCATCTGTCCCTTGTAGGTATGCAGTATCTGTAGTATGCTGCATTACCACAACACAACACTGGTAATTCGCTGCTTGCCCTTTTATAGCCCAGCCAGACAATCAAGCCTGTTATGCATGCAAATCAGCACATAATTATATGCTAATCTCACAGTTTGCCCCATGTATACATAAGTACCTCCATTTGCATAGTCCAGTTGAATATGTCCCTGAGTAGCACCGGTTATCACCGTAGCGCTGTGCAAACATCAGCACAGGGCTATTGGAGGGGCAGAGCCATGCTATCCCATTAGCGCAGCACTCTGTGCTATAGCGCTACCAACACGCATGCTTGGGATGAACCCATGTCTCGCTATCATCCTGGCATAGCATGTTGTAACGCCGCACTAGCCAACACAGCGCAGCGCTATGTGCATGTGTGGTACACAACCTCAGGGTCATGCCCGGGATCATGCATGTGCAGTGCGAACACTTCCGGGCAGTGGTGTGCTACATCATATGATAGCACGGCACTACAGTGGTTGTTGCAGGAGAGTCCTGGGTGTGCCAATCGCTTGCTATCTGACAGATGTTGAGGAATACGAGCTGTGTGGGCAATGTCAGGACGTGCAAGACAGCGTGCAGTGGTGCACAGAGACAGGCACTGGGGGGAGGTTGGGACAGCCAACCTGGTGGAGCTGGTGGAGGCTCTTTGGGGAGATCTGGGAGGGGGACCTCCCACATATGCAGGTGTGGGACACGGTTGCACACAAGCTTACTGCCCACACTGGGATACCCCATAATGCTGAGAAGTGCCGGCACAGGTATACAGACCTGTGATGGAGGCAGCATCAGCAGCTGGAGCGCTACAAACGCATGGTGCGTGATGACACTGTGCCTGTGCCAGGTAAGTGGTGTTGCATGTTGATTGCACCATCATGTCAGGCTGCAGTGTGTGTGGTGGGCATGGGGTGTGTGTGGGTGTGTGTATGGGGGTGGTGGTGGTGTGTGTGTGTGTGGAGGAGGTGGGTGTGTGTGTGTGTGGAGTGGGTGTGTGTGTGTGTGTGTGTGTGTGTGTGTGTGTGTGTGTGTGAGCAGGTGTGTGCCACACTGCATGGTGCTGTGGCACAGGATGAACAGGTGGGGTGGCACTGTTTGGCCCCTTAGGGGCACGGTACATGCTGTGCCCATTGATGTGGGAGACGGGTTGGGTCATGCTGTTTGGCATGTCCTGGTGCATCACCAGCCTGTGGTCAGCAACACCATGGTGCAGGGATCCCACTCCTGGGGGACTGTCGACATACACACACGGGTATGCAGATGTTTGCATGGGAGCTGCAACAGGCACTATCGCAGTACTGCAGCACCATTGATCACTGCCGTGTGTGTCTGGCGAATGCGCCATGGACCCTGCCACCCTCTGTGTTGGTGTCCTCCATGTTCCCTCCCTGAGTGTGCATTGTTGTTAGGGTTGCATGTGCATCTTGCTGTGCTGCACATGGTGTATGCTGTGTCATGCTCTAACACCACTTTCTCACCTGTCCACTGTAGAGCGGATTGAGCAGCCCATGGCCAATGGAGGGAGTCAGGGTAGGACCCAGGGGCAGAGGCGAGATGAGGCAGCCCTAGGGTGCCATCCATGCTGCAGCGGGCGCAGGAGAGCAACCCCGAGAGTGGTGGCGTTTTGCATGAGTACCTGTTTCATTGCTCTGTGATCTGTGCCCTTTCACTAGGCTGTGTGTCACATCTGGGTGTCCTGCCACTGACTGGTCTGGTGGCATGTCTGCAATGAGCAGTGGGCCAGTGGCGGTGTGGCACTGTGCTGTGCAGCACACCTGTGTTGCACACCACAGTTGGGTGCTGTCAGTCTGGCCCGGGGGGGGAGAGGGGTACTGTCAGCTTGCATTGCTGTGTGGGTGACTGATGGTGGTGGTTGCTCTGGTGGTGAGTGTTCCATGGGGACAACATGCTGTCAGCTGCCATGTCCACCTCTGGGGTCCATCCATACCCCCGCCGCAGGGCATCCACATTTGCACTGGTGGTGGTGCCTTGCTGTGCATGTGGGACAACACGCACCATGCTTTACGGGCATATCTCTTATCCTTCTGTCCACCAGCTGTGGAACATTGCCTGTCAAACTGTGCTACATCCTGGCACTGTGCCGTATGCATTGTGGAGTCCTTACCTGTGTATCTCATGGTGATGTTACTGTTTTCCAGTTTAGTTACAGGGTACATTTATCACTGTGCTATTACATTATGTGCATCGTTGCCTGACAATGTTGACCTTGGCTGTGGAACTTGTCCCCACAGGGTGGGACGGGGCTCCTGTCATGTGGGTTGGGGAGCCTTGTACCATGTCACAGTTGGGTGGTATGCTTTCCAGTGGCCTTGCCTGGTGGCATGTGATGTAATTCCTTCACTGACAGCATCTGTGTGCCTGGCTGACTGTTATCCCTTTCGCCTGGGTCGGTCATTGGCAGGCCACTGTCATGGTTCATTGATGCTTATCTATGCCTGTCGTTGTTGTTGGTGCTGTGCTCTGCATTACTGTACATTTCCATCTTTTGGTGAGCAGCATGTGTCCCAACGTGTGGATAACCCCTTATTGCATGTTGTGGCGTGGCCTTGCACTCAACTCTTCAAGGGATCCAGCTGTGTCTGCCATGTCTCTCTGTGCTTGTATCAGGGTGGGCGTGTCACATGTCCCTGGTGCTGTCGGACCATTGTCATCATGTGTGCGGTTTGTGTTGGTGCCTGTGTCACCCTGTGCTGCTTTGTGCGAACCTTCCATGTTGGCCTACCAGTGCAGCACTCAACTCCACCCAGGATTGCCCATTGGGACATGCTGTCCATCCCTGTATGGCCAGCTTTGGCTGCTGTCTGCCTCTTGTCTGGTGTACCATCCTCATGGTCTCACCCTTCCTCTTGTAGGTCCACTCTGGGCATTGCTGTGGGTGACCAGGCCAGAGTAGTCGGAGGGAACTGAGGACCTGCTGCGCCACATCATCAGACAGCAAAGGACTCTAATTGAGCAGCAGGCCATCCTCATTACAGAGACATGGAGGGTGGCAAATGTGCTAGAGGCTCAGCTCCCGGATCCAGCGGGCAGCTAGATATGCCCTACTTCCCATGCTGTTTCCTTCCCACACCCCCTCACTGGACTTGTTTATCCCTTCCTGGAATGTAGTCATCTGTCCCTGTGTGCATCCTCCTCCCCTTTGCACCCTTGTCCTGTGCCTTCCTGTCCCTCCAGTTATTATCATCACATATGTTTTCCTTTGGAATCCTTGTTTTGCCGATAGTGCATTCCTTTTTTTTCCCATAGTGGCATTTGGTTGCATGGGTTGTGTGTTGGGGGGTCTTGGCATGTTGCTTGGTGGGAATGGTCCTGTTATGTTTCTTTGTTGTGGGGAGGGTCATCCAGTGGTGGGTGGGGCATTTTTGACTCTGTGTTTTGTTCCTTGGTTTTTTTATGAGTTTGCTTCACCGTAATGTTTCCGTTGCCTTTACTTTTGCATATTTGTCATTACAGTGCATTTACAACATTTTACTGTGTCCTGTGTCATTCTTGGGTGCTGGGGTTCTGCATGCTTTGAACTGTTACTTGTGTTCTCCACATGGGTCTGGGTTGTTGCTAGACATTCCTGTGCATGTGTAGCATCCTCTGGGATGTGCACTGTGGTGTGCTCCTGATACCTCATTCCAGCATGTGTTTCCTTGCATGTGTCCCAGGGTCAGGCTTTCTCACCTCTGCACTGTGTTCCATTTTGTGTTTGTGCTGCCTGCCTGGGGCTATATTCAGTGCTGTCTTGCATGCTATATTCAGTGCTGTCTTATTCCTGGGCTGTTTTTGCCCTGCACTCCTGAATCTGTTTGCCTAGCTTCCTTTGCTTGCTATATTCATCTGGTTTTGCACTGTGCTTTTCCTTTTGGATATTGCTAGCATTTTGCTCTGGGCTATGTTTGCATGCTGGGCAGTGCTACATTGGCCACAGGGCAATTTTCTGAATATCTGGCCCCATGTGCGCAATTTATACCATGTAGGTGAGAGCTTTAGAAAAAATTTTCTATATTCTGTTTCTGTATGTTTTCTGCTCTTTCTGTGCATGGTGTGAGTGAGTGAGTGAGTGTGTGTGTGTGTGTGTGTGTGTTCTTCTGCAAGTACTGGGAGTCAGAAACACAATGGGACACAGGTGAGTGTCTTTTGCAAATCTAATTGAGTAAGTTGTAGGTCTCATTGGCTCTCTCAGAACCCTGCTGCTGAATTGACTTACTGTGCCAGTACAGCACATTTCTTCTGATTAAACCTCTCCTTCCCTGACCACTACTCCCCACAGCACTCCTGTGCACTCGGGTTATCCTGATTGGCCCTATCTCACACCAACCTGTTACACTAGTTTATCCTGGGGCTTGTAATAATCTGGCTACAAAATAAAAAAGATACAATTAAATAAACCAAGATGCTGCCCCCCACTTTAAACTTCATCCTTCTGGTGTTTGCAGCACTTGTTCTCCCCCCTCTTTCCCCTAATCCCTCATTTCCTTCTCAGAAACTTAATGATTTCCCTCTTCCTACTTACAATCAGGTTAACTCCCCCTCTCCCATTACTATATCCTGGTCTCACTCACCCATCCGCCCCTGTACCTCTCTTGTCCAGCTGCCTATGTATATTACTCTTATACAGCTGATTAGCTCCTGGCCTCCCTTAGCTATTAGCCAAAGCCTTAGCTCCCAACTGCTATGCTACCCCTCCTGGTTCAAGAGTGCAAAGCTGCATTATATTATTATTGCCCTCCTACTTTTATCACCTGGTGACATCACTCCCAATCCTGGCCCATTTCAACCACCTCCTGCGAATAGCCCTGAGCCATGACTCTCAGCTCTTCCAAATGGCCTTAAAATACTACCTATCAATATGTAGTCTCCTCCCTAAAGTGGACTTGCTACATCCACTGGCGGCTATGCTCAACCCATATATAATAATAATTTCTGAATCCTGGCTAAATAAAAAAATCTGCAACTTGTCTCTTACTCTCCCTGGCTTCACAATATCATGTCAGGACCGGCTTGGGAGAGGAGGCGGGGTAGCTGTCTACATCTCCTCTTCCATCTAATTCACTTCCATCTTTTCTAGTGCTATAACAAAATCCTATGAGTCCCTGCTGTTGCAAATCTCTCTCAGCTTCTCCAAACCTATCTTTGTAGCAGGTGCCTACTGCCATTCTTGCTCACAACCCAAAATTGCTACTGACCTCCTAACCACCTTAGCTAACCACTCTTCTGCTGGAGAATTATATATTATGGGCAATTTCAACATAAACTGGACTACCATACCCAGCAAAGTGCTAAATGCTATACATGCACTCAGCCTAACCCAAATTATCCAAGATCCAACTAGGCTAAACCACAAGACAGGAAACCACTCCCTCAATGACTGGGCCCTTACCACTCACACCCATAGGGTCATTAAATCCTGTATTCTAGCAGATGCCTTCAGTGACCATTGCATGACTTTCCTGGTGTGCAAAATCCACAAAGTCAAAGTCCCCTATAATACTCTACAGATCTGCTGTTACAAATCCCTGAACATTGCCCCACTTCTTTATGATTTGACCAACTCTAACTGGGCACCCATATCTGTTGCCAGCAACCTCGATGTCACAGCCAACTACTTCAGAGATGATTCCTTGAAGTCTGGAATCAACATGCACCATTATGCTGGGTTCAAGTCCATGGAAACCACCTCCCCTGGATCTTTCTAGAACTCATTGTTTGCCGAAGGGCATGTGATGCAGCCTGGAAGCTCCGTAAAAGTACAAAGTTTCTTAATGATTACGAGGCCTACTGGGTTCTCAGAAACAAATGCACAAAAGCCACTCATTTGGCCAAGACTGAGTACTTCAGCTCTACCTTTAACTCTAATATAAATAACCCATCCAAATTCTGGAAAGTAATCCACTCACTTTTCTCCCCGCAGGCACCCCCTTCCTCCCCCCTCCTCCAAATAAACAATACTGTCATCTCTGACCACCCTAGCATTGCCACAGCTTTCAACTCATACTTTACCTCATGCGCTTCTGCTCTGTTAGGCTCCCTTCCAACCATAAACCCATAAACCAGTCTACCTCCGCACCCACTAGAAGTCCACCAGCCCCACCTCATAGTTTTTCATTCTCTAAAATCCTGACAACTGACATGCTGACAGCCTTGGAAGCCCTTAACCTGAACAAAGGTACTCTCTGATGGACTGGACCCGAAGTTTCTAAACCTGTCTTGCTCTGCCATTGCTCCCCCACTCACTGCTCTTTTAAATCTCTCATTTCACTTGGCCAAAATTCCCTTTGATTGGAAACATGCAATTGTCCTCCCTCTCCCAAAGTGTGGTGACTCCTCCTCCCCTGAAAACTACTGCCCTATATCACTCCTCCCAACGTTAGCCAAACTACAAGAACATCTAGTCCTTGACCAACTATCCTCGTACCTCTCCGACATTAATTCCTTCACCCAATATCAATCTGGGTTCGGAAAACATCATTCTACTACTACCTCACTACTTTGAATCACTGATGCAATCCTGTCAGGCATGGATTGCGGTCACATCTCCACTGCCATTTTTATTGATCTTGCTAAAGCTTTTGACACCATTTTCCACTCACTCCTACTCTGCTCCCACTCATCAACCGGGCTGCCTGAACATGCCATTAAGTGGTTCAGCACATACCCTAAACAACCACTCACAATCTGTAAAAATATCCGACCACATCTCCCTTCCTCCACCCATATGCTCTGGAGTCCCCCAAGGGTCCATACTAAGCCCGATTCTCTTCTCCATTTTTCTGAACGATCCTCCATTCATCTGTACCTCATCTTCTATACATATGTATGCAGATGATACGGTTCTTTTCTCCTCTGGGTCCTCACCCTTGGATGTCACCTCCAGGCTCCAACGTGATTTCAATAATGTCCAGAGCTGGATTCAATCTCACCTACTCTTCTTAAATGCCAAGAAAACTGTGTCCATGACATTTGGCATGCATCAGAAACTGTCAAGGCTCCCTTCTGCCCCTACCTTCACTACCCTCGAAGGGGCAACTATAATCTCCACCGAGTCTTTTAGGTATCTGGGCATTTGGCTGGATCAACATCTCACCTTCTCAGCCCATATAGAAGCCATAATAAAAAAGCTTCACCCCAAACTCAGCGCCTTATATAGAAACCGCTCCTGCCTCCTGCCCGCCACAGGCAAGGTGTGAACTGATCCAAAAAATGATCCTCCCAATTTTTGACTATTGAAATATCGTCTATTGCACTGCTCCTGTCACCTCCTTAGCCAACTAGAATACTCTTTACAACTCATTGTGTCTGTTTGCTCTGGATGCACCTCCCCTTACCCACCACTGTCACTTGTACCAAGCTTTAGCCTTCCCATCCCTAAAAAATAGGCATCTGCATCACTGTGCTAATTTCATCTCTAAGTACTGGCTTGGTACACTCCCTCCCTATCTTAATTCCCTAATCCTCCCACTCCCACTTGACTTCTAAGATCCCATGACCACAGAACTCTGACTGTTCCTGGAGATCCACCTCAAGTGGACAGGCCTCCTCCTCCTATCATCTCCCTAAACTGTGGAATGCCCTTCCTACACAAATCTGATCCTCTTCCTCACCTGGCTCATTAAATCAAGCTCTACATAATTTCCTCTCTGTAAATTGCACTTGCCCTTAGCTCCTCCCCTTCTTGTCCCACATCCTGACTGATGCCCTGTTAGCCTAACCATAACCAAATTGATGCACTTATAGTTTTTGTGCCTATTTCGGCTTCAGTTGTATAATGATTTTTCAAATCATCTCTCTCCCTCTCTAAATTGGTCTATCTCTTTAGCCTGTCAACTTAGCCCTGGTCTCTAGCTCGATTCTCTACCACTTTGTTATTTCACCTTGCTTGTTGCTCTGTGCCATTTAGTCTGAATAGTTTAGGCCATTAGTCACACTTGATATTATTTTACTTTATGTATGTCTCACCACAAGTTCACTGTTACAGGATTTAACTTCTCTACCCTGTAAATTCTTGCTTTTCATACTAATGTGTAATTCACTTATAACCTATGTTTGTGTATGCTATTGTGTAATTTTCGTGTAGTCATTGACACTATGTAACTCCCATCACCCTCTACCCTAGGTCATACTGGGAGATGAGCAACTTGTTTGTTCAGTGTACCTTACCGGGTGAAACTTTTCAATAAAAAAAATAAATAAATAAATCAGCAGAGTGTAGGTTAATGTCATTTATCCTCACTCTGCTGATGTCATCAGGATTTATCCTTCCTCCAGTAGAAATAACACTATTTATAAAATGGGTAGGGAAATTGTTGTTCTATTATTGGACCATGAGCATCACATGACTGTGCGTATATCAGAGCACGACTGCACACCTGCACTTTTACCCTTCCTCCAAAACAATTTTGACATTTTATAAGATAGATAAACCACTCTGAGGTGTGCGGTCGCGCTCCGATATACGCACGCCTTGGGCGGTTGACGCACTCGGCCTGCGGCCCCATGCATACAATGCACACCAAGGCATGCATATATCAGAGCATGACTGCACACCTCAGAGTGGTATATCTATTACATATTCTACTGAGAAAGCTCTCACCCGATGGTGTAAACATAGAAACATAGAATTTGACAGCAGATAAGGACCGCTTGGCCCACCCAGTCTGCCCATTTCCCTACCTGATGGATAAGTTGCAGATCCTAGTTAACCAGTAGCCTACTTCTTCCTACCCCAACCCCCTAGAATTGCCTTATGACTGTCCCATGCATGCTTGAATTCCACCACTGTTTTTGACTCCACAACCTCCTCTGGAAGGCCATTCCATACATCCACAACCCTCTCTGTGAAAAAATACTTCCTTAAATTACCTCTGAGCCACCCCCTTCTATCTTCAAATTGTGCCCCCTTGTTCTTGCACACCTCTTTTTTTGAAAGATGCTACCCTCTTGGACTTTGTTGATTCCTTTGAGGTACTTGAAAGTTTCTATCATGTCCCCCCTCTCCCTCCTTTCCTCAAGGCTATACATATTAAGCTCCTTAAGTCTCTCTTCATATGTCTTCCGGTGCAGCTTTGTATATATAATATATATGTGTATATATAATATATATATTTTTTAATATTTGGGCAATTACACTTGAAAATATGACATGTAGCCTATTTTCTAAATGCAATAATATCTTCCAGGATGGGCAGTATTGGGACATACCAGATCTTCCAGGGGCTATAAGGACCTCCGCCTGTGGTGTTGGGCCTCATTATGCCCTTGGGTAGTCTGATATATCCCTATACTGCCTACTCTCTCAGGTATTATTGCTTACTTACCATCCAGTGCATGCCTATTTTCTAAATCTTTTTGCCTTCATGTATCTTTCAGTATCTGGGTTGCTTCTGATACATGATTCTTTGAATTACTGTATTTATCACATATATCGACTATAAATCTCTCTATCCTGCTCTTTTCAGATGGTTACTGCATTTCTGAAATCAATTATTTGCATTAGTAATAACTAATGCATCCTTCTTGCTTTCCCTAGGAAGTCATAATTTGACCAGAGTATTTAACAGCAGTTGTATATAACCCAGTTTCTAGAGGTAGAAGTCCTGTTTCTAGTCGCATAAACACATTTGGTATGTCTCTTTACAGTACAGGCCCAAAGTAGTTATGTTAAAGACTTTTAGAATAACTTTAATTTCAGATGATCTTTTACTATGTCCCCATACTTCAAGGCCATACATTATCAGGCTGTTAACTTTAGCTTCAAAAGTTACTTTATAGGCCTTGAATGAACTGCCCTCAAAATTACAAGCAAAACAGGTAATGCTAAGATCGGATGTACAGTATGGATATTATCCATAAGATATTCAAAATGGGATTTCCATATAATCCATAATCAAGCATTATCCCTAGGCATCAGTGCTAGTTTCTTCAAATTTTCTACCATCATTATGCCATTCTGGCAATTGTCTCTCTTTTTCTCAAAGGTTAAGATCTTTGTTTTAGATGTTTTAGAGATATTTAATTCTACATTATCTATCCTAGCTAGGCTATAATCAGTCTCAGATATTTATTATTCCCAAAAGGGTCCTAGATATAACGATGGTGTCATTTTCATAACATAATACTTCAATATCATTTTTGTTATCTTGAGGGCCCATGTATCAGTAGTATTCAACTTATAAACAATGGTTTCAACGTACAAATTAAAAACTAACAGGGCCAATGAGCAGACTTGTTGAACCTTCTGTCCTGCTAATGCTGGGTTCATAGTGTCACCATTTGTGGAGAATTTAATTTTACCACATTAGTATGCAACAGCTACAATAATGCATAAAAATGCAATCTAGTTCAATGTAAAAAGCGTGTGCTGTGGTAGATAAAAAATCTCATCTGAGAAAAAAATGGCACTAGGCACCAAGGGCATTTGAATGTATTTATTTATTTATTTCAGAGTTTTAAAAACATACTTATTACTGCCACATGGCTGAGAGTACGGGTACAACCTAGCCAGTTTTACACATTGTGTGACTTCATGCGTAGGAGAACTGCAAGGCAGGCATGACTTTTAAATCCCACAGGTGCAGACAGATAAGTTTGGAATTAAAGGCGCATGTGCTAATAATGTGCAGAATGAAAAAAATGTAAAGTATGTGCAAAACATGTTAGAAGGTGCTATCAAGCATGAAGCAGCATGCGGGGGGGGTGAGACAGTTGCAGCAGTAGCAGGGGGATGAGACAGTAGTGTTGGAGGGGGAACTAGTAGTGAGACTAGAGACAAGGTCAACCCAGGGGAGGTTAACAGGGGTAGTGGAGGTGGGAAGACAGAATGCGGGCCAGGGGGCTCAGAAAAGACTTGAGAGAATAGGGAAGGGTACAGAAAGGAGGTGGGGGTGCCCAGTCTGGGCTGTAGTACTAAGAGGAAGAGGAGAAGATCATGTGATGGGGAAGGAAACAGATTAGGGGAGGCACTACTGGCCAGAGGTAAGGAGAGAGCTAATACAGAGCAGAAAGGTTGGAACTGGGAAGGGGGGGCAGGTAAGGATGCTAGTGACAAGCTCACAGTCAACACAGGCAGTATCAGGGTCAAGCAAGTGGGGTCTTGGGCAAGGACACAACAGGAATCTACTGAGGCAGAGGGGTCCGCAGGGATGAAATCAGGGGTGGGAGACCAGGAGTGTGGCCAGCAGAAGGGGTCGCACCAAGGAGGCAATCAAAATAAAGAGGGGAGAGTCATCATCCTGGTGGACTCAATATTAAAAGGTTTAAGATGGGGTGGAAGAGGATCCAGAAAGAGCTGCATATGGGTGGAGTATATGCTGGGTATGACAGCGGGAAAAGTGGAGCAGCAGGTTAAAAGGTGTGTAGGGAAGCTAGGGGGGAACCTCACATTGTGGTACACTTGGGTACTAATAATCTGGAAGGAAACAGGTTGGAAGAAATGCAGAAGAGTTTCAAGGAAGTAGGAAGGTTGTACAGTACTGAGGGGAGGATAGCGGCATTCTCGGAGATTCTTCCAGTACCAAGGGCTAGCACAGCCAGAAAACTAAGAATCTCTGAGTTCAATAAATGGCTGGAGACATGGTATGAGGACATGGAGTACATACTAGTGGGGGGGGTGGGATAGCACATGGGTGAACCAAGACCTGTATGCACATGATAGGATGCACCTGAGTAGGGAGCACTCAGGGATTCTAAAGAAAAAGCTGGGAGAGTTCATTACAGAAAAGTATAATTTAAACTGGGGGGGGGCAAGGGGTAGGCAACAGACAGAGCTACCAGGCAAGAGAGTCCATTGGGCTCACCCACATAGAAAGGCAGGAAGAGGGGAAACAAAAGGCAAAAAAGGGGTGGCAAATGAAGATGGTTTAGGCAAGTGGGAGAAGAACTCGTAGGGGAGGGTGGTCTCATTGAACGCATGGAGCCTTTGCAATAAAATAGAACTGCAGGCTGTGATGGTGGAAGTACAGCAGAATACAGAGCTCAAATAAAGAAAATAAGGCAGAGAAATTAGGTGATAAATGCCAGTGTGTTTGTATTTTACTTTCTTGCCACAACAAAACAAGTATCCAGGTAAAGAAAGTAAAATACAAACACAGTCGTGTTTATCACTTAATTTCTCTACCTTATTTTCTTTACTTGTGCTCCGTATTCTGCTGTACTTGTTCACATTTGTGGAGATTAGCCATCTCCCATACGGAGCTGCAACAGCCATATTGTAGGTGCATGGTAACAGTCCTAGACCTGTATGATGGTGGAAGGGAAGGTGGACATAGCCACCATAACTGAAATATGGGCCACCCAGTACCATAACTGGGATCAAGCAATCCCTGGGTATGAGCTATACTGCAGGACAGGGACAAAGGGAAAGGGGAGTAGCTATATATGTTAGGGAGGGGATAGTGTGCATCAGGGAGGAAGACAAGGAGGACAAAGCCGAAGCCTTACTGATTAACCAACAGCATTCAAAGGGCAGGAAGGTGAGATTGGGGGTGGTGTATAGGCCTCCCTCCCAGAGTGTGGAAATGGACATGGAACTGGGAGAAGACATAAAGGGGCTTAGCGATAAGAGTAACACAGTGGTGGTCGGGGATTTCAGTCTGCCAGGGGTGGATTGGAATACTCCAACCAACTCAAGAGCCAGAGAACGGGTCCTCTTGGAGGCCTTCCAAGATAGCTTCCTCACACAGAAAGTGCTGGAGCCCACCAGGGAGGAAAACATCCTGGATCTGATGCAGTACTTATGGATGGAGAGCTAGTTAAAGACATTGAGGTGGAAGGCCCACTGACATTGAGTAACCACCACACAGTGTGGTTCTCACTCAGCTTGAAGAAGGACATGGTCACTACCAAAACAAGAGTGGTGGATTTTAAGAGGGCAGACTTTGGCAGGATGGGAAACATCTTGAAGGGGCACCTAGACTGCATCAGCCTGGACATGGATACAGAGCAGAAATGGAACATCGTAAAGAGGGATCTGGCAGAGGCCACTAGCTCTTGCACCTAGTACTAAAGCAAGAAGTCCAGGAAAAAGAGACCTAGCTGTGTGAATGGTGAGGTAGTGGATAGGGTGAGGGAAAAGAGAGCAGCCTTTTGAAAGTGTAAGAGATCCTGCCAGGATGAGGATAGGAAGGAGTACGTGAAGAAATCCAGAGAGGTGAGCAAAGCAGTGAGGGCAGCCAAGACTTCGAAAGAAGTAAGGCTGGTACAGTGGATCAGGGAAGGGGAAAATGATTTCTTTAGGTACATAGGAAAGAGGAGGAAATGCAAGGACCAAATAGTGAGCATTAGGAAGGAGGGCAGGTGGGTAGAACAGGGGGCAGAGCAGGTGGAAGTACTAAATGAGTACTTCTGCTCAGTGTTTACTAGGGAAGGGGACAGCCCTACACCTCAAGGGAGGGGTGGGGAGGGTAGGGGGAGAGGAAGTGATAGATGTAGATACCCTAGTTGAAAGGGTGCTGGAGCGTCCAAGGTTCCAAAGGGTGGACAAGGCACCTGGTAGGGATGCAGTGCATCCCAGTGAACTCAGGGAGTTGGCAGGGGTCCTGATGGGACCACTGGCAGATTTATTTAACACTTCCATGTGGACAAGATGTATGCCCCAGGACTGGAACATGGCACATGTGGTGCCAATCCATAAGAGGTGGCCCAGAGATGAATCTGGGAATTGCAGACCATTGAGCCTTACAGCCATTGTGGTGAAGCTAATGGAGTCTATTCTTAAGGAAAGGCTGGTGAGTTTCCTTGAAGAAAATGACTTGCAGGATGACAGGCAACGTGGGTTTGTGTCAGTAGATCATGTCAGACTAATCTTGTTGACTTTTTTGACTGGGTGATGAGGTCACTGAATAGGAACCATGGATTTCAGGAAGGCATTTGATTCCTTGCCCCATGGAAGACTGACCAGTAAGTTGAATAGCCTGGGAGCAGAGAGGAAGCTGGTTGAGTGACTCAAAACCTGGTTACAGGGCAGGCAGCAGAGGGTGGTGGTTGGGGGAGAACTCTCAGCACCCAGGGCAGTAACCAGCAGGGTCACAATGGGGTCAGTGCTAGGGCCGGTTCTATTCAACACATTCATAGCAGACATATCAAATGGGATAAGGAGCAAGATCAACCTCTTTGCAGATGACACTAAGTTTGGTTCTGTGGTAGACAGTGAGGAAGGGGGAAAGGTTCTGTAAGAGAATCTGGTGACCCTTGAGTGCTTGTCAGCCACATGGTAGCTGAGGTTCAATGCCAAAAAGTGCAAGATCTTGCAAATGGGGGAAAAAACCCAAGATACAGCTACTGGTTGGGGGAATGTAGTCAGTCACCTCAGCAGAGAAGAACGATCTGGGAGTGCTGGTGACAGGGGACATGAAACACTTGGTACAGTGCAGAAAGGCAGCTACAAAGGTGAACAGAATGCTGGGATGCATAGCCAGGGGAATCACCACTAGGAGGGAGGGAGGAAGTCATTCTGCCCCCATGCAGGTCTCTGGTGAGGCCACACTTGGAGTACTGTGTGCAGTTTTGATGTCCCTATTTGAAAAAGACATCAGGCTACAGGAGGGGATTCAGTGTAGGGCTGATCGGGTTGTACATGTACCTCATACTGTCATGGCTGTAACTGATATGTGTTTCAAACCTCTGAAATAAATAAATACTTCCACATGCCCTCAATGTCTTGTACCAGTTTTGTTTCTTGGATCTGAAATGACTGCAATATAGCTTGTAGTCTATTTTCTATACCATAGGCCCTCAGAACTAGTGTTGCTCAGATAGTGCTTTTGTGGATCCTACCACTATCTGGCAGATAGTGCTGGTATCCTACCTAGGACACTAACAGAAATCCTAGCAAAGACAGATGTAGGATTCAGGGTCAGATGGTGATGGATCCTAGCTTGGATCCAGGTATCCTAGTTAGGATACAGGGATCCTAGGTCAGATCCAGGGATCATAGATCAGATAGTGATGGATCCTAGGTCAGATCCAAGGATCCTAGGTCAGATTGTTAGGATCCAAGCTGGATCTGTTGCTAGGATCCACAACATTTGTAGGATCCATGCACAGGATCCTAGAGGGTAGGATCCATGCTCAGATAGCACTGCTATCCTTCCACAGCAACTATCTGGACAAATGGGAGGTATCTGTTGGTATCCTAATTTCAAGGACACTATCTGAGCAACACTGCTCAGAACTTGTCGTAGTTAAGACCTATAGGGCCAGATATTCAAAACTTTGCTCTGGGGCTAAATTAGCACTGCCCAGTGAGCAAACTTAGCCCAGAGCACAAAGCAAGCTATATTGAAAGGGAAATAGCCTGGTTCTAATCCTGCTGAATATAGCAGTCTAAGGAAGCCGGGCTAACCAGTCTGGGAGTGCAGGGCAAAAATAGCCCTGGAATAAGACAGCATTGAATATAGCAACAGGGAAGTGCAAACTGCAACTGCAGCTCATTAGACTCTGTAGCAAGCCAGTGTTGCAGGTGGAGAACATTGTGTGTGATTGCACAGAGGTGTCTCACATCTGCTGCAAACACACCTCTCAACCCCCATGCCTCATAAATCAGGGACAAGACTTACAAACATCAGGGACAAAGGTTTAAAATCAGGGACACATCTTAAAAATTGGTGATATCCACTCTGGAAGCTGGTAGAATAAGTGGTTTAGTGTAAAATGCATTGTCTAAGGAAGAAGACATCCGTAACACAAATGTTTGACATTATTTTATGGTTATAGCCCCCACTGTTTGGTCATGGAAACATAATTTTTAGGAGGAACAGAGTAAAGTTTTGAGGTAAAATCAGGGATGTTCCTGAAAATCAGGGGCAGTTGAGAGGTATGACTGCAAGCAACAATGTAAGCCACACACTGCAAAACTGTACTATACTGAAGTGAGGTTTGCCCAGGGCTAACCTGATTGCAAAGTGCTAACACATTAGCCCGGTGCAATCTGGTTAGCCAGGGGCAAACGGGGGCTACATTCAAAGCTCCCATGCAAATGAGCCTACTTAGGTAATCCGTGGGCGAACAGGTATATTTGCATCTCATTAAGTGCTGCTTAGCATACATTACCATGCAATTTGCCCAGTGCTACTGCAAGGAGCACAAAGCTCCCCTTTTTGGTTGGAATGGAAGTACAGGCTGGATACTTCAGGCCAATCATACTCACAGCATCACCTGTTGGTTGGAATAGAAGTACAGGCCGGAAGCAGCAGGAACTGTGTGCTGCCAGGCACATTTGGTGCATAAATACCTCACAACCCCTTGCCTCCTGAATCAGGGACAAGGCCAGTGTTGGGTAAGTTACTTTTTCTATTACTTTCTATTACGTTTAGAAACTTGTTCCAGGAAGCTCTCTGCAGTCACTAATAAGGATGGAGAAGTGCTGGAAAAAGTAATACACCTTACAATTTTAGTTACTTATTTCTTTTAATACAAAAACAATACAAAAATAATAAATAACTATAACATATTGCATTTTTTGAAAGTAATAGGTTAGTTACTAGTTACTTTCAAATAAATGTAATCAGTTACAGTTATGTATTTCTTTTGTATAAAAAGACATAAGTAAATGTAACTGTAAGGTGTATTACGTCTTTCAGTACTTCTCCATCCTTGCTAGAGACTGCACAGAGCTTTCTGGGACACGTTTTCAAAAGTAATAGAAAGTAATAGAAAAAGTAACATACCCAACACTGGACAAAGCTTAAACAAATCAGGGACAAAGGACCAAAAGCAGGGACATATCTTCAAAAGTAAAGATATCCACCCAGACAGTTGGTAGAATATGGTGCTTAGTGCAAAATGCATTTGCTAAAGAAGCAAGTCTGTAACTGTAATGCCTGACATTATTCTGTGTTTACAATTGCCACTGTTTAGCCACGGAAACAGAACTGTGAGGAGGGACAGAGTACTATATTGAGGCACGTTTAGGGAGGTCCCTGAATATCAGGGACAGTTGAGAGGTATGCTCCTGAACCATACGCAATAGAATGAAGAGTAATGTCCCTGGTAGTCTAGTGGTCCCCCCACCCTCCTGAATGAATCCCAACCCGTTTGTTTTAATATTATTAGTAATTTCCCTGGTAGTCTAGTGGTTCCCCAACCCCCCTGCATGAATGCCGACCCGTTTGCTTTACAATTATTAGTAACTTCCCCGGTAGTCTAGTGGTCCCCCCCACCCAGCTGTGCACCTCCTGGTACCCCTGAACACGGCATCCCTCTTGAGCCAGCGACTGGCTCAGCCCTCCTCTCTCCTCCACAGCCGGCTGCTGACTGTGGTATTCAGGAGTGCCACTGAACTGAAGAGGCGCACCTATTCAATACAGTGGCACACCTGAATACCGCAGTCAGTGGCCAGCCATGGTGGAGAGGAGGAGGCTGAGCCAGTCACCAACTCCAGAGGATGCCCTGTCTGGGGTACCAGGTGTGGTATAACTGGGTGGGGGACCACTAGACTATCAGGGAAATATATTCTTTGACCACGGACGGGGGTCGGGATTCCTGCAGGGGGGGTGGGAGGACCACTAGACTACCAGTGAAATTACTAATAATATTAAAACAAACGGCTCAGGATTCATGCAGGGAGGTAGGGGAACCACTAGACTACCAGGGAAATTATTAATAATTGTAAAGCAAATGGGTCAGGATTCGTGCAGGGAGGTGGGAACCACTAGACTACCAGGGCTACGCTACTCTTTTGTACCGAATGGTGGCCAGGAATCATGGGGGGGGGCACCACCACATTACTGCTAGCTTTTTCCCTGTGGTATCTAGTGCCACGCTACAGGTTGCGCTAATGCCTGTAGCACAGTGCTATACATTTGAATATGCTGCACTGCTGGCATTCATGGGGGCTCTCCTGTCCACGCCCCTGCATACCGTTACCTATTAGCGTCGGCGCTACCACACAGCACCAGTGCTAATAAGGCTTTTCAATATTGCAGCCTCACGCAAAACCAGCACTATGGATTTGTGCCAGGCACAAAGGTTTGAATATCTGGCCCCTAGTATTTAAAGTTGCATCAAAAGACATTCAGATATTTCCAGATAATTTGTGATATTTCTAAAGAGATTCACTCTGGTGGCCCTTATAGTGGTACTGCAGGCAGGCAGGGAATTTCTTTTGAAATATCACAGAAATGTCATGACAATGCTGGCAGTGTCATTTGCTGCAACCGTATACTGCCAAACACTGATTTATATCAGTGAAGTACTGTATATCTTTACTTACTTTTGTAATACTGTACATATTTTTCTAATATATAACTGTGAGTGAAAAACTGACTCGGTATCATAAATCCTATTCTAAAGCCTCTTTGTAATGGGGAAGTAGCCACATTTCTGCAAACAAACTTTCTAGTCTGTTTAATAAAACTCTTGAATACATTTTAACCCTATGTAAAGTACAGGTATTTGCCTGTAACATGCTAAGTCTTGCATATGTTCTTTTTAAAAAAAATAAGCACTATAATCCCGGTATTCTAATCTTTCAGTAAACATTAATATTTATTCATTAAAGTAATAAAATATGGCTAATACTTTGAACCATCAGCCAACATTACAATGAAATATTTCAGTGGGTAGGGTGCCAATCCAGGGAGTTTAATTGCTTTTATAGGTTATACCTATAATAGCATTCACCTTTTCATAGGAGAAAATAGGTTCCACTTTTCAGTCACTACTAAGGGTGCATAAACTCAACCAGGCAAAGTCCTGATTCGTTGTCTGAGGTCAATTCACCCACCTTGTAGATCTTTTTGAAATGGTCAACCCAAACTTCAGAACTTATCATCACATCAATATTTCACTGTCTACAGTATTACTATTACATGTCTGAAAGCCCAACAGCTCCCAAAATGACTTTTTGGAGCAGATTCTAAAAGAGCAGCATAAGCCACACCAACGGTGGCTAGCGCCCATCACCAGTGCATCAGGGACCCCACATCCAAATCCCTAATGGGTAGGGTCCAGGTGCAAAAATCCTGCAGCTTGCATAAAAGGTGGCCATAAGACAAGGATATGACACACCTGAGAGGTTTACTGCAAGCTGCTGGACAGTCGGGTGGCATATGTGCCCTGGTAACGGTGCCCACTGGGAGGCTGCTGGTGCATGCAGGATGGCACAGTGCAGGGAAGGGTTGGTGGCACACAGATGGGTGCCAGGAGGGGTGGTACCAGCACTGCAGTGGGGCATCAGGGGTGCTGCTTTGGTGCCAGTGTGTTTATGGGGTACACATATGCTGGGCACCAGAGGGGCCACTTTGGGCACCACTCCACAAAGGGCACCATATCTTTGTTTTATTTTCTGATTTGTGCACTAGACAAATACATTGCCAGTGCAAATACCAAGCTGTTATGAAGTGGCGGTACATGATCCCTTCTGCCCAGGGAGGGCTCTGGGGATAGCTCAAGGGCCATTAGACCCAGCCCTGGCTGGTCAAATGATACTTAGAAATGTGTCGTCTGCAAGGGTTGAGCGAATCCCAGAGTTGGGGATATGGTAGCTTGTGGCTGCCAGAGGCCCCCTAGCACCCTAGCACACCCAGCAGCTTGGAGCAGACGGTACAGGGCCAGTCTGGTGCACTGGGTCCTGGTGTGGTGCATGGGGCCTTTGAGAATCAGGCAGTCTGCAAGTATTGATGAAAGGTGCCCCTTGCGCCACTGCTGTGTGACACAGGCACCATGCATCATATTCAGGCATTTGAGAATTGGGCCCATTATCTTTAGCTCAAATTGCTTCCTGCAGCTGAGACCATGTTTGATCATGTCCCTTCTTTGTATCCCTCAACATTTTGTTATACTCCCTTTTTAAATAAATACAGGTTTGTCTATAAAGAATATTATCATTTTTCCTAGTCTGTTTTCCAATTTGTTAACCAGACATTTAAGCTGTCTGTGTTCTGCAGCAAATCAAGGTCTAGACTCCCCTATTCTATTGTATGGGTCTTTTTTCCTGTCCTTTGCACTCAGATTATCTGCCACATGTGTGATTATCTCCTTGGACATGGAAAATGCCTCTTCTCTTACATTACTAGTGTAACTATGGGCATTTTGTATCAGTCTGGTTTTAGGCTGTCCTATCTGAGTTTAATTTAGTAATTCACTCATTTTTTCCTCAATTAACAGGTTCCAGATAATCTTTCTTGAATTACTGATGCAAATAGAATTATTAGCATCTGATTCTGTAATGGACTGTATTACACCAAGATTGCTATCACACCTGATTCTTACATCCCAAATTTCTGTAATAACTATTTCAAAGACTTTAGTCAAGTAGGCTACTGCCATTCATTGTGGGAAGCATACTATTTACCCCCCAGTTTACCCTTGCTCTACTATTTAAAAATAAAGGAATAATGCATGACAGAATGTGTGTCATGCTGGGATAACATCACACCTTGGGTGGTTGGGCATGAGGCCATAGGCTGAGTGTGTGCAATACCCGAGAAGTGACGTTATCCAAACACTATTATATTCCTTTTTAATGATTTCTCATTTGTAACAAAAAAAATATGAAAAATTACATTTAAAAGCATATTTTTCCTGTTTATTTCAATGGGTAAGTATACTGTAAAACAATTTGTGCTGATTGACTGCTTTGGCCAGTAGGTAGAGCTGCTGTTACTGTGGCTCTGCAGTCTGCCACAGTAAGCTCTCTCCCTGCACCAATCTTTATACTGCTGTGTTGTTCAAGTGACACATTGTTTCCACCCACTACCACCACCATTCTCACAGTGGCTGGTATAGTATTTGAAGAGCTGTTTGCAATTTGGAGATACCCCCCACCATTCACTATCATGGCTCAAATGCTGAAGGGGGAAAAAACAGGCAAAAAGGTAAGCAATTGAAGGGCATTCTTTCTCACGCACTCAGTGGATGGTGCTAGGAGACCGGGAGGGACTGCCATGAAGCTGATCTTAATGATGGCTTTACATTTGGCAGTGGGGAGTGTGTGGAGACCTGAAGACAGTGGGGTAGTTGCCTCTGAAGCTGACGTGATGGCTTTCAATGTGACTTTTTTTTCTTGAATTAAAAAAACCCATTAAGACTTGTTATGGTATTGATGGAGCAGAGACTGCCAGTACAGCGGGTGACTGTTGCGAAGCAGATTGTAAAGATGGCTTTCACTTGGCTCTTTTTTTTATAATAAGAAAATGAAAGTTTGGGGGAATGTGAGAGGTTTCTGGGTGCCATTTTGGTTGTTTTATCTCCTGTGGGAGGGAGGTATTTAAACTGAGGTTCTGTGTAAACTGTAGACAAGTTTGACGTGCCTTGTAGAGTGATTTTTTTCTCATGCGATTTAGTCAAGTGTGCGCTGGGACTAGATCCATGATGTTATGCTGGGATAACATCACTGGTCCAGCCCCAGACTTAGCAATCAGAGGCCAGCATTCTTTCTTGCCATTGTATAATATTAGTTCAAAGTCAGCAATCAATTTTTGAAATAGTTGGTCCTACTTGTTAAGTAGTAGTTGTGGTAGTAGTAGTAGTAGTAGTAGTAGTAGTAGTAACAATAGCAATGGTGGTACATTTATTTTTAATTCACCCTTTCCCCGTGTCTCAGGGCACCATACAGGTATAGACAGGCAAATAAAATAAACAACAAACAATTAGGAAGATTAATAAATCAGCAATTTAAAATAAATAATTCAGATACAAAATTCAGCCATAACATTTAAAACAGTTAAAACAGTAGCTGCACCATAGATAGTATTCAGGGACTAGTTATATTCAATCTCCCAAAGCTTTCTAAACAAGTAAGCATTCAACACCCATGAAAAGGCCTCCATCAAGGGGGCCTCACTCAGTCCCAGAGGCACAGTGTTTGATAGCACAGTGTTAGCCACCTGAAATGTGTGCCCCCCCCCCCCGAGTAGTTAGGCCAAGCCTTTGGGACTGAAAGTAGGCCCTCAGAGGAGGAGCAAAGGGGCATGAAGAATAGAGGAATCAGAAGATGCAACAGGTAGCAAGGGCCCAACCCATATAGGGCGTTATACTGTAGGTTAGTAACCCAACCATGAAGATAACATGCTACTTCACAGGCTAGACCTCGAAAGGCCAGTCAGTAACCTGGCCACTGCATTCTGCACCAGCTGCTAACATTTTAGGGTACTTCGAGGTAAAGTGCATTACAGTAATCCAGCCTCAACATTATGAATGCCTGTGCCAATGGAAGCACATATTCAAGAGGGATAAAGGAATTAATCTGGCTGATGTTCCTGAGATGTTAAAACCCACTACTGACAACTGCAGACACCCAAGCCTCCAGTGTCAACCTATTATTAAAAATGATTCCCAGATTTTTCACTGTTGCAGAAGCTAACAGTCTGTACAACCCAAACTCGAGCCTCATTCCTCTTGTGACTACTTCAACTTCCCTCCTCTGATCAGGCTCAATCACTAGTACCTCGGCCTTGTCCAGTTTAATGCTCAAACAACTAAATTCCATCCACTTCTGAATTACAGACAGGCACAAATTCAATGTTCTTATCTCTAGCTTGCTAAATTGGTATTCCCAATATATCATCTGATTCAAAGTGTTAGTTCTCTCGAGTTTCAGTCCCATGCTGGCATTTGCATCCCCCACAGTACTAGAATAGCATTTGGACATTTATCCTTAAAACTTGTTAAAATATCCCTTAATGTTAACACTTCCTCAAAGCTACCCTCGCTAAGTGCTGGGGGACAGACATATTTATTGCTATTGCCAAAGTATTATTTCCCACAGAAAAATGACACATAGAATGTAAGGATTGTTCCCCTACATGTTTTTTTTTTTTGCAATATGACATACAGTAACATTTTTAGAGATCATTATCATCAGCTTACCATGTGGATGGCCATATCGTGAAATTCTGTTTTCAGGAACCACCTAGCACTGGAATCATTATATTTCAGCGATATGTTGCTCAGTCACCAATGATTCCTGTAATAAAACTACAGTATATCAAGTTGTCTGATAAACACTACTCATGATTTCTCATATATTTTTTTGCATAATTTCAGCAATGTTCCAACTGATCAGTCTTACGGTACAATAATTGTTCGTTTTGATAAAGCTACTGCATGTATTTATATTGAAGAGCCTGAGTCAAGAAAGTTTTGTATGTTAAGAGCTTCATACAGTCCTGTTACTTTCCTCCTCAGAAGATGATGCTTCAAAGTCAGACCTGGCTGTGGCTTCTACTTCTACACTAGAATTACTTCTTGGCCCTTTTTGAGTTCTCCCCCTTACTAGTATCTTATTTTCCCAAATAGTGAATTAATCATGATTTTTAAGTCATGTTTCCTCTCAACATGTAAGTAAGCAAGTCTTTATTTATCCAGTGCCCAATCCTGGAGGCTCTCGGTGCCTTATAAAGAGGTGTAAGAACATACAAAATTACATTGAAAGAATACAAGGGTCAGCAACAATTACAGAACAGTTAACATCAATAATTAATAATAAATAATAATAATAAAATCAATACTGCAGCTAGCTAAACAAGCATTTGTCAATGCTGGATGTGTGCCATGGTGTGTGTGTGTGTGTGTGTGTGTGTGTGTGTGTGTGTGTGTGTGTGTGTATGTGTGTGTGTGTATGCGTGTATACGTGTGTGTGTGTCTGTACTGGGAGGGTGGTCCTGGCTGTCCGTTCCTGTAATGTCAACTGTGTGACCACATGTGTTCATGGACAGTGTTGAAAGTAGCACCAGCCAACTAGCCAAATGCTGTTAGATTTTCTTTTGGGATAGTCAAAAATCTTTTTGAGTAGCCAGAAAAGCTTGTACTGGAAGAGGTAATATTTCAGTAAGTAGATCAGCTGGGCCAGTAGAAATGTCTGTGGGGCTAGTGGATTTTGCAAGTCACTACCCTGCTGGCTAGTATCAACAAAACTTAATCTGGCCCCTGTGTTGATCATTGCAGACATAAGGCTGGCTGCTTGAAACAAACAATGTTTTTACTGCAGCAACTATAAAATAAAGGGACACTGCATGCTACTAGCTACAACTTGGAAGTGCATAAATGCTGTTACAAATATAAATATATAGCATGGATGTTACTGAGGCATGTAAAAATAGAAAGGTTGCAGGGATAATCACCTTTACCAGCGAGTAAATACGATTTGCCAACAGTGAGACTTGGGGGGGAAGACACACATACACACATTACTTTGAACAGTTGCTGTCTGGAACTGTGCTGTTGGATGCTTGGAATTCCTCAGCCAGTCTGATAAGGAGAGGTCAGCATACTGGGCAACTACATCAGAGGAAACCATAAACCTATGATATGGTCGGCTTTTTGTTTTGAAGTCCAAGCAGTTTCTACCCACCAAGCTAAAACTCTGTCATAATTAGACTGGCTGATAATTGGTCTGCTACAGACTTGCCCATTAAACCATACTCTGCATTGAAGGGACAGTATCACACCCTTCAAATGTCACTATCATAGGAAGATGTTTGCTTGATGTGCACAAGCGTGCATGGCAAACATAAATAATGGCTTTTTTAAACATGCGTTCCTTCAGCTCCCTCTTAAAAGCCTCCACCAACAGGGCCTCGCACAGAAATATGGGGAGTGAGTTCCAGAGGGCTAGGCCAGCCACTTCAAGTGCATGATCTCCCAAAGTTTTTAGCCTGGTCCTCGGAACTGCCAGGAGGCCCTTCAATGGAGGAGCAGAGTGAGAGCACTGGGAGGGCAGGGGTCAGGAGGTTACTCAGGTAGCTTGGGCCTGAGCTGTACAGGGCCTTATAGGTGAGCAAGTCCACCTTGAAGATGATCCTCCATGTAACAGACAGCCAGCGCAGGACAAGCAGGACTGATGTCATGTGACAGGACCTGGGAAGGCCTATCAGCAACCTGGCCACTGCATTCTGCACCAGCTGCAGTCGCCAGAGGTTCCCTCCACTGACCCCAAAGTAAAGAGCATTACAGTAGTCTAGTCTTGATGTGACAAAGGCATATACAAGCATGGGCAGGTCACCAGGTGGAATTCGGTTTTTAATCAGGGCAACATTCCTTAAATGGTAAAATCCATTCTGGGCAATGTATGACACCTGTGATTAAAGCGTCAGACCATCATCAAGGATGTCATCCAGATTTCTCACCCTAGTGGCTGCCATCAACAGAGCAGGGCCAAGGAACAACCCTCTTCCTGACCTTATGGCAGACACATCACACCAGCAACCAGGCTCCATCACCAGTACTTGTGTCTTGTCAGGGTTCAGTCACAGCCAGTTAGAGGACATCCAATCTTGGATCATGGCTAGGCATTTATTTACTGTAACACTTCCACGTCCCTGGAGCAAAATACATATACATCTGGTTATCATCTGCATAACAGTGACAACCCAGACTGTAACATCTGATAAGCTCACCCAGGTGTAGCATGTACACAGTGAACAACATCAGCAACAAGATCGAGCCTTGAGGAACTCCACAGGGCAGGGGCTTCGGACAGGAAGAGAAATTCCACATCACTGCCTATTGAGTCATGCCCATGAGACAGGACTCAAACCACTTGATGACAGTAATGGTGAGTCCATAACACTCTTTGAGACAATCCAGAGGCACAGTGTTGTCCACGGTGTCAGATGCTGAGGAGAGATCTAGGAGAATGAGAATTGACCAATGTCCTCTATCTGTCACCCTGAGGAAGTAATTTTGCACCCTGACTAATGCTATTTCATAGCTATGCCTTAACCAAAACCCAGACTGTAATTGCTCATAGATGTCAAAGGCCATGAGGTGTGCCTTGAGCTGCAGAGCCATCCTTTTCTCAATAACCTTCCCAGACCTGGTCATGGGTAGAGTGAGGGGTATCCCCCAGCAGGCTTCTGGTTCTATGGGCTTATGCTATGTTACGAAAATGGGTATTCCCTGGTTCCCTTCCTCACCTGGGCATGGGTTTATTTGGTAAGATTCCTTTCAACTTTAGCATACAGTTTGGCATCTGGCAGGCTTTTTATCCAGCTTTGTGTTTGCTACTGTATGTTCAAATGTTTTGGAAAGTTTTGTATTCCAGGGTTCTGATTTGATTGCTATCTGTGTTAAGGCTCATTACTGAGTTATCATTTGACTATTGAGGATTGGAATTATTGACTTGTGGTAAAAGGTTTACTTTAGTTGGCAGAAATGTGGGTCTGTTTCTGTTTGGATTCATGGGTTACATACAATTGTACATACGGTATTTGATGATGTATCCTTATATCCTGGCATCAGATTGTAACACACGGAACCTTTGTTTTGTCTAGGTTTCGAGATCTATGCTGGCATTATTATTGTAGTCACTTGTGCCTTGTGTATTCAATAAAATCCTCAATAAACTATAAATTTCAAAAAAACAACCTTTCCCAAAAATGGGAGGTTGGAGATAGGTAGATAATTCACCAATATGTCAGGGTTGAGTGCTGTTTTCTTCAAAAGGGGCTTCACCAATGCCTCCTTCAAGGCATCAGGGAAGAACCCCTCCAGGAGCAAACACTGGACTGTCTTGGGCGAACACTGGACTAATGGTTTTGGCACATCCCACTAGGAGAAAAGTTGAGGCTGGGTCCAGTTCACAAAAGGTGTGCTGCAACTTAGAGATTACCTCAACAACCTCAGCCATCCCCACTGGCAGAAACTCACCCCAAACAATAAGAGTGCCTCTGCTTACACAAGGCCCACCACTGCTGGATTGATCTTGCCCCACTGGGGAGATCCTGGACTAAATAGAGGATACCCTGTCAGAGAAGAACTGAGCAAACTCCTCACACAAAGTGACTTAAAATGCACTTTTCAGCTGCAGACAGGCAGGATGAAGTAGCCTGTAGCCTGTAGCCTGTCCACAGTCCAAAAGAGAAGAGCTGGTCTGTTCTTCCCTGTGGCAATCACCCTGGACAGGAACTCTGCCTTCTTATGGTTGATTGCCCTTTGATATTCACTGCAGTGAACTCTCAAAGCCAGTTTATCCTCCTCAGACAAGGTCCTCCACCAGCAACACTCCAACTTCTGACCCTAGGTCTTCATCTTCTTGAGAACCCCATCAAACCAAGAGGGTCTCAAGTGAGAAGAACTGGATTATATATGGAACGGTGTGATGGCATCGAGCATCTTGGAGACAGCACTATTATAGGCTGTCACTGCCTCACCCAAGCCAGCCGCATATGCAGTACTCACACTAGAAAAGTCCACTACCTCCAAAAGTCCCTCTGGGGACAATCCCCTCAATGTACAATAGGGGACCATCTCAACAAGGGAAGGACTATGGGGGGGGCCAAAATGAGAACTCCATTGCGCAATGATCAGAGCAAATGACCAGATCAATCCTGAGGTTGGTGACCTCAAGCCCCAGTGAGAATACCAAGTCCAAGGCATGCCTGTGGTGGTAAGTCGGAGAAGCAATGATTGTGCAAGGCCCAGTGATGTCATTATCTGGAAGAAGTCCTGTCCAAAGTGCAAGAGTTTTTCATTAACCCAGGCACTAAAGCCACCCAAAATCAACCATCTGGGTGACTCCAACACCCTATCGGTGACGGAGTCCATGTCTTCCTGCAGGAATGCTCCCTCTCACCCAGGGGGATGGTACATGAGAGAATCCTACAACCTGCACCTGGACCCCTACTCCGAGCCTTGCATTCACACAACAAGGTAGAGCCCACTGGGTACACAAAGAAGCTCAAGCTGGATCTAAAATAGATGGCTACACCCCCAACCCTGCGTTCCCTCCTCAGGCAGTGCACTACAGAATACTATATACAAGAAAAGGCACTCAGGCAGTATTAGATCTTTTAAGAATCATTTTATTTTTTCATATTTGCCTCAAAATAAGACAAAAGCATATTCTTAATAACAAAGCAGTCTTTAAATAAATACATACATATAAATATGTGATTAGAATTTAAAAAACTTAATGTGCAAGATTCACACACAGTACCATGTCAGTATAAGCAGCCCAGTGCTTTGAGGCCACTAAGACCTCATCATCAGGGGTCACTACAGCATACCTGGCTGGGACCAACACCTCCAAAACTGGACTTGCATTTTCCCCCAACCAGCTTTCTGTAATGCAAGCCAGATCAACTGAGGAAATCAAGTCCACCATATCTGTGGTCTTGTTCTTCATCGATCTAGCATTGCATAGCACCACCTGAAGGGGACCGGTAGAGACTGCAGGTCCGTCAGCTACCTGCCCACTCAGTCTGGTAGGACCCTTGGGGATGGGCACTAAACACGTCTTGTCTCTCTCCAGGTCCTGTTTTACCCCAGGGCACCTCCTGCCTCTAACCACCCCAATGCTGCTCACCCTCGCTGTACCCCCAGTGCTCTGCCACCATCTCTTTCATTCCCTACCAATACCAACCTCCCGACACCCCGACTATTTTTTTCCTTTGCTTAATTAGAAGATTGTTTATGTGAGGTTTGTAGGTGTGAAAAAGTACCTCAGATATAAAAGGCAATGGATGACTGCCAGTACTTGACACCCTGGACACATGTACACTCTGGAACAGAGGAGGGAGAGGGGAATATGATAGAGACCTTTAAATACATCACAGGGTAAATATGGTATAGGAATGAAGAATTTTTCAGAAGAAAAGGACAAGATGACACACTATGAAGCTGGGGGGTAGATTCAGGACAGTTATGAGGAAGTACTGTAAATAGCCGACTGCATTTAAAGACTAATATTAGTTTTAGGCTGTGCACTAGCTCTCTAGATAGGAAGATGACTAGAATCCTTTATAGTAAAAAGATTATAGTCAAATTTGTTGCCCAGTTTCATTGCACTACTGCTTTAAATTATATTTAGTGTCAGTCTGCCTATCAGAGACAAGCTACCGTAACTGGTGAACTAAAGGCCCTGCAGAATGTCACACATGGCACTTTTTTGCTAACAGAAGATGGGCAGCTTAAATCATCTGCGTTGGGGAGGATAATGTCTGCTGCCATGTGTAAACTGTATAAGATTATGACTCATCTGGGACCCTGCTCAGCATTGAACTGTACAGACAAGAAAAGAATCTGAATACTCTTGCTATACAATCTTGTGTTAAACAAGCAGTAGCCCTGCACACACACGCACACACACACACACACACACACACACTTCTGAAACAGTAAGCTTCAATATTCCAGCAGCTAACCAATACATGTACTGCTACCCCAGTAAAACTCTTCTTGCAGATTGCCTTTCTCCTATGTTCCCTTCCTCTAGGGTACTCGATGTCTGCAGTAACTATGGTTGTTGCAGCATTGTCTGGAGTGCAGGAATACCCACAGGGTCTCTGAGTTCTGGTTCATAGGGCTGCAGTGGCTAGGTATTTCAGTACAGAAGCAGCCAGAACTCAAGGGGTGGAGTTCAGAGTGATCTTACTTCAGTCCACATGAGGCAGGAAAGAAGGGGAATACAGTTCAAAATGCTTGGTCCCACACAGCATGTCAGACAGCTCAAGGGAACTTTCCTTTATGTGAAAGTCACAGGCATTCTTCCCCTTTTCAGCATGTTCTGCTTCAACTTGAATACACAAAGCAGCAACCAGGTTATAATTGAAGTGTCAGTTCTAATATACATTGTATTTCTATGGTATTTGCCATGTCCTTTAGTGACCACTACTAAGCTGAGCAACTGCCCCATGAAATATTGTGAACAATATTAAGCAGGGCAAACTAAAGACCTGACATAAATTAAAAACCAAAATGTGCAAATGCGTTTCCTTCCTTGAGTAAAGTTTGGCATGAATAGAATGGAAAGGGTATTTAAATAGCATGGCACAAATATAGAACCTTGCTAAGTAAATCCCAATACAATATACAGAGTTCAAAACTGGCACTGTCCTACTGGCCAAATGCTGGTAGAGTTTGTATTAGGCGAGTAAAAGCATTTTACTAGGTCTGGTCCTGCACTAATCCTGCTATTAGTGACATAACCCTCAGTAGGTAACCTGACTTTATATAGTTTCATTCCTCCCAGCTGTAAATTTAGGAAGCAGCAGGGTCCCCTACCAATGGATTTACAATGCTGGTTCGACAAAAATATGTTGACCCGACATTACAGTTATGGCTGCATGTCAACTGCAATTGCGGTTGGCATTGGAAAAATAAAGTGTTTTTTGCAGGGGGCTGCACCCCCCACACTACCCATATTTTATTATAATCAACTCCAAACTGGAGTTGATTCGGGAAGGGAGTGCAAGACACCGGGAAGCCATGCTGGGATCTCAAGTGGACTTTACGGTGATCCATCAATGTTGTTGCTGTCAATGACATCGCTGTAAAGTTGTCGCTGCAACATTGGCATACTCCTGCTAACAACAAGCTGGGTTATTTGAGGTAAATAAATCACAAACAAAGACATGGGTTTCTAGTGGCAGGAGTGGGGCAGGGTAGAAGAAACATAGAAACATAGAATTTGACGGCAGATAAAGAAAGCTTGGCCCACCAAATCTGCCCATTTCCCTACCTAATGGATAAGCTGCACAGCCTAGTTAACCAGCAGCCTACTTTCTCCTACTCCCCACTAGAATTGCCTTATGTCTGTCCCATGCATTCTTGAATTCCCCCACTGTTTTTGACTCCACAACCTCCTCAGGAAGGCCATTCCATTCATCCACAACCCTCTTCATGAAGAAATACTTCCTCACATTACCTCTGAGCTGTCCCCCCTCTATCTTCAAATTGTGCCCTCTTGTTCTTGCACATCTGTTTTTCTGAAAGATGCCACCCTCTTGGAATTTGTTGATTCCCTTGAGGTACTTGAAAGTTTCTATCATGTCCCCCCTCTCCCTTCTTTCTTTGAGGGTATACATATTAAGCTCCTTTAGTCTCTCTTCATATGTCTTCTGGTGCAGAACCTGCACCATTTTGGTTGCCCTCCTCTGGACAGCCTCCATCCTGTCTATGTTCTTGCAGAGGTGGGGTCTCCAGAACTGCATGCAGTACTTCAGTTGGGGTCTCACCAACTGCCTGTACAGAGGGATAACAACTTCCTGTTTTCTACTGGTGATGCCTCTCCCTATGCATCCCAGTATACCCCTCAGCCCTCCTTTCTGCCTCCTCACATTGCTTGCCCACCTTTTGGTCATCTGGTATAACTACCCCCAGGTCCCTTTCCACTTTTGTAGCTGTTAGTATCTCACCCCCCATTGTGTACTCTTCCCCTGGGTTTTTGTTACCCAGGTGCATTACCTTGCACTTCTTAGCATTGAATCTAAGCTGCCATACATTCAGCCATATCTTCAACCTTGCCAAGTCCCTTCTCATCCTTTCCACCCCACCTTGTGTATCAACCCTATTTCAGATCTTTGTGTCATCTGCAAAGAGACATATTTTGCCTTCCAGTCCCTCTGCAATATCACTTATAGAGATATTAAAGAGGACCGGTCCCAGTACTGAACCCTGCGTTACCCTGCTAGTAACCTCCCTTTCTTCAGAGTGGACTCTGTTTACTATTACCCTCTGCATCCTGTTTTCTAGCTACATTTTTACACTGGCTACCACCTTGGGACCCACTCCAAGGCTGGCTAACTTGTATATTAATCTTTTCTGTGGGACTGTGTCAAATGCTTGCTAAAGTCTGGGTAGGTCATGTCCACAGCCCCTCCCTGGTCTACTACTTTGGTCACCAAGTCAATTAAATCTATTAGATTCACCTGATATGACCTTCCTGCAGTGAATCCATGCTGCTTTGGGTCCTGTACCCCACCGGCCTCTATGTACTCAACAATTCTTTCCTTCAGAAGTGATTCCATCATTTTTCCTACCACTGAGGTCAGACTAAGTGGTCTGTAGTTTCCTGCCTCTGACCTACTCCCACTTTTGTGAAGTGGAATCACAGCTGCCCTCCTCTAGTCCTCAGGTACCACCCATCCTCCCATGATTTGTTAAAGAGAGTAGTCAGTAGTGTCACTAGTTCTACCCTTAGTTCTTTTAGAATTCTGGAGTGAATCCTGTCAGGCCCCATTGCTTTGTCCAACTTCAGTTTTAAGAGTACTTTCAGAACCCTTTCTTCTGTGAATGGACTGGTATCGATTCCCCTTACCCAGAGTGTTTCTCTTGTTTGGTTTAGGTACCTCCCCCTCCTTTTCTTTTGTGAATACTGAGCAGAAGTATTCATTCAGTATCCCTGATTTTTCACTGTCACCCTCTGCCCACATTCCTTCCCCTTTATTAAGCCTCAGGATCCCTTCCTTGGTCCTTCTTCACTCCCTAATGTATCTATAAAAGGTTTTATCCCCCTTCCTAACTGAGTTGGCTATTTTTTCCTCAGTTTGGGCCTTTGCTATTCTAACTGCCTTCCCTGCCTCCTTCTGCTTTAACTGGTATAGTTCTCTGCCCTGCTCCTTCTGTGTTTCCTTGTATTTCCTGAATGATATCTTTTTTCTCCTTAACCTTCTCTGCCACCTCTTTTGAGAACCATAGTTGCATTTTCCTTCATTTTGCTTTGTTGATTTGCTTTACACAAAGGTTTGTTGCCTCTGTGATAGCAGTTTTGATTGTTCCCCATTGTTCCTCCACCTCTCCTTCTTGCCTGTTTGCTAGTGCTTTTCTGAGGTACTCTCCCATGTTGCCAAAGTCAGCCCTCCTAAAGTCCAGCACTCTTGCATTTGTATGGCTTGACTCTATAACTGTGTTTGTGAACCAATGAATAAATGAGCAACAGCTACTCCAGACTAGTAAGTAAGCACTAAAATAACAATGTATTGAAGCCAAAAAAGTGGTAACAAAAACAGGTATTGCAGTCCTTTTTTTAGATCGAGAATAGACTGCTCCAGATACAGGAGAAGGAAATATAGGAGAACCAGAAGAGGTGGCAAATGCTACTCAAAACAAAAGAAAAACCAGGGGTCTAGGGAGTGGCCAGGGCAAGAGTTCCAAATAGTTAACATATCTACAAAATAACTTTCTGAAGCACAGATTAAATTACTGGAACACGGATTGTCCTTTGTCCAGACACCCTCTTTAAGCCCCTTTCAGATTCAGGTTGATCTTTACAAACTTTTTCGAAAACTGAAATTCAGAGCATTTTTTTCCAGAAGAACAGGAAAACACCACAAACATAATAGATTTCATGGAGACCTCACTGGAGCAGGATACCATGGATTTTGCAGATATCCTCCTAGACTTGAAAAATGAGGCTCAGAATATTGAAGAAGACATTAACTATATAATCAATATGATAGAAGGGGACCTAGTGAGATCTATGGGTTCGAGTCCCACCGATGTAAGTACCCAGTGTGACATTAAAACACAGAGGAAAAAATTATTTTCTCCCACTTCTGATTTTATGCCAAATGTAGTCAATTCAGCAATTTCTACATTTGACAGGATTGTTCTTGAAGAAATAGAACAAATTACAGATAAAGCAGGGCAACCAAGAGATAGAAATCTAACTGTACAAGAAAGGAAAGCTCTTAAAGAGCTACAATCAAATGAGGAAATAGTGATAAAATCTGCTGATAACGGTGGGAATATTGTCTTACTGAGTAAAGAACATTACACTGATATTGTGTTAAGATTGTTGAATGTCACTTCTAATTATGAGAAATTTAAACAGAATCCCATGAACCAATATAGAGTTGAACTCAATCTCTTGTTACAAGATGCAGTAAGAAGAGGGGATATAACAGAAAGAGAATTAAAGTTTTTGTGTAGTGAAAACCCCATTATACACTGCAATTACATTCTACCAAAAATACATAAGAATATAAGGGATCCCCTGGAAGACCTATTATTTCCTCAATAGGATCTATTACAGAGAAACTGGGTAATTTTGTAGATTTATTTTTACAGAAAGAGGTAATAAAGTTAAAATCTTACACAAAAGATACTACACATGTTATTAATAAATTGAAAGATGTACAGTGGACAGACAGAATCGTATGGCTGACGACTGATGCTGAATCTCTCTATATACACATACTACACAAACAAGGAATAAATGCCTGTAGATATTATCTAGAGAGAGGGAATACTACAGAGGATATTCCTGTAGACTTTATTCTGTCTGCCATCCATTTTATTCTGACTCACAACCATTTTGAATTCTTAGGAGACAATTACAGACAGGTTCAGGGGAAAGCTATGGGGACCTGTATGGCACAATCGTATGCAAATCTATTTCTAGGTAGATGGGAAGAAATGTCTGTATTACAGAATACAAATCCCTTATTAGACAAAATAATTCTATGGACCTGCTTTATTGATGATGTTCTGGTTGTGTGGGAAGGAGACATGTTGGAAGCAGATTTATTTGTAGAATGGCTTAACAGCAATGACATTAACATGAAGTTTACATACAAACAAACCCAGATAATATAGAATTCTTAGATCTCGCTTTAAAAAGACCCACTTTCCCTAAAGAATCTATCATTACAAAAAACTATAGGAAACCCACAGCCACTAACAATCTATTTAGGGCTGACAGTGCACACCCCAAACATTTGAAAGACTCAATTCCCTATGGACAGTTCTTACATTTGTGGAGGAACTATACAGAAGCTTTTGACTTCTGGGCCCAAGCAGAAGAACTAAGGAATAGATTCATAGAAAGAGGCTATAGGGAGGATTTACTCACATAAGCTATGAACAAGGCATATGGTATGAGAAGAAAGGAATTACCTAAAGAAAAAAGGAAGGACTCATCTACCAGTATTAATTGTGTTACTGTACATTTGTTACTGAACACAATAATTGGCCATGCCAAACAGGTAAAGTTGTGTACAGGAACTGGCACATCTTGCATGCTGATAGAAATTTAAGGGAAGCTGTGGAAAAAAAAAAACATGCATCACCTTTTCAAGGGGACCTAATTTAAAAGAAAAGCTAGTTCAAAGTAGACTGACCAAGCCAGCTAAGAGTACATGGCTAGGTACCAAACCAATCGGAAGCTTTAAATGTCAGAGGTGCAACATTTGCAGTTATTGTAACACAGGGCCTGAATTCACACATCCCACAAACAAACAATAACATGAGATGAAAGACTTCATTAATTGTGATACATCACTTGTAATCTATGTTGTGTGGTGTGGTTGCAAACAAATGTTCATAGGGAGAACAACTAGAGCACTTAAGCAAAGAATCCAGGAACATGTCAGAAACATAACTAATGTAAAAACTGACACCACTGTAGGTCTTCATTTTTTTCAAAAACATAACTCAGACCCAAGAAGCCTAAAGTTTATGGGAATTGGCTGGCAACAACCCCTCAAGTATGGGGGTGATAGAAGCAATGAATTGCTTAAAAAAGAGAGCAGATGGATCTACAGATTAGGGACAGTGAAACCTGATGGGTTAAATGATCAATGGGATCTAAAATCCTTTTTGAAAGATAAGAAATCATAAGAACATTCCTGTAGTTGAAATTGTATTATGTATTAATTATGTTTGTTTACATATGAAAAAAACTAAATTATTTCTGTATTTTTTTCTCTTTTCTACAGGTAAACTGGAGAATGAATGTCTGTAGATCCCCAGCCAAATGAATGGTTTCTTCTCCCACACTGTGGATGGAAGTTGCTCTAGGATGATCACATCTTGACATTTTTCCCTGCTGCACTGCTTTCTTTTTCTTCTTTCTTTTCCCTTCCCCTTCCCCCCATTTTTTCCTTTCCCCCTTCTTCCCCATCTCCCTTCATTTTCCCCATCTCTTTCTTTTCTTTTTCTCCTTCTCCCTTCTCTTCCATCACCTTATCATATAATTTTCTATCTATGTTGTTTCTACTGTTTAGACATGTATATATTTCAGACATGGCTGCTCCATTTTTGTTAACCCAATGTAGGTGTCTTAATATGCTTAAAATATTTAATATACCTTAAATGTTTACTAATGGATAATGTCAGACCAGTCCTTAAACTAGAAACATTTTTTTAAGGAACTTTATACTTGTAGAAAACTCTGTTTGGTCACCATCTCCCTAATAGAGGGTAATTGGGACTAATGTAATTTACTGAATGGTTTGACTGAACTTTGAGGTCTGCAGAGACATTATGTTTTCTTATTATTTTTTTCTTTTGTTGATTCACTTAAATGTATCCTTCGTATGTGTACATACATATGAGCTTTTCTACTAATTGATCTATTGTAATATTAACTAGAACATAGATTTGTGTAGTGCATCGTTGTCACCTGTTGATGATGCCATTCATTTATTCACTATGTATATATGTGAGCTTGTTACTTCATGAAGCCATACCCCCTTTAAGGCTTGCATTCCGAAGCACAGGGTTTCCTGGCCGTACTTTTTTGGCTTCAATAAATTGCTATTTTAGCTCTTATTTAATAGTCTGGAGTAGCTCTTACTCATTTATTCATTGAAGTATTCTGAGGTTTGCTACCTCCTTAAGAACACCCCCTTCGTTAGTGGTGCACCGCTTTGCTTTGTTTTTGTTTTTTTTATTGTGAACCACACTGTTTGGTGATCGCTTGTTCCCAGATGACTACCCACTTCTAAATCTGAGATCCTCTCTCCATCCCCATTTGAGAGTACCAGGTCTAAGATTGCTCCCTCCCGAGTGGGTTCTAACATGAGCTGTCTGAAGCATGCCCCCTGTAGGGCATCGAGAATGACCCTGCTCTTGGATGTGGCTGCAGTAAAGGTGCTCCACTTAACATCTGGCATATTCTGGTACCCCATCAACAATATCTCTCCTTTTTCTGTCATTCTAAGGATTCCTTCTATCATTTCCCTGTCCATTGCCTCTCCCTGAGATGGGTGTCTGTAAACAACTCCTATACATATTGTGGTACCATTTCCTGTCTCCAGGGTAACCCACAGTGCCACCTCTCCTCCCTGTTTACCTTTTAGTTCTGTTGCTTTGATTCCTTCCTTCATGTAGAGAGCTACTTCTCCTCTTTTACCCTCCCTGTCCCTCCTGTAGATTGTGTACTCTGGTATGTTGACATCCCAGTCATGGTTCTCTGTGTACCATGTTTCTATGACTGCAACGTTATCAAGGCATCCCTCTTCAATCAAGGCCATTAGTTCAGGGAGATTGTTACCCAGACTACTGGTATTGGTAGTCATTGCCTCCATTTTTTGATGTCCTTACCCCTTTTAGGCCCATCCCTGTCCTTACTGCCTTTGCCTTTTTCTGGATTTATCCCTGTCCTGCTCCATATCGACTTTTCTACCTTTGTGTCTACCCAGTACCCAGTTTTGTTGGGGGTTTGGGATTCCACTGCTCCCCTATAGTGCCTTCCCCTTGGCTAGTTTAAATACTTGCCAATGAAGCATTTAAACCTATCACCTAGGATCCTGGTTCCCCTCCCGGACAAATGCAGACCATCATGCCAGTATAGGCTATATCCCTCCAGGCAGAGTCCCAGTCCCCAGTGAAGCCAAATCGCTGAGCTCTACACCAGTTTTTCAACCAGTCATCAAATCCCATGGTGCAGAGTACCCTAGCCTCACCCATGCCATAGACAATTAGCACTTCTGAGAAAGTTACCATGCATGCTACTTGTCTAATGCTCCTCCCCAACTCCACAAACTCCTACTGCACTGTTCTGATCCCATTCCCAGCCAGATCATTTGTCCTTAGGTGGACAATGACATCCAGCTTCCTCCCCCATGCAGCTCATCCCATGATCCTGAGGATTTGCTTTCTGTCCCGCCAAGCCATGGCACTGGACAGGCACCTTACCTCCCTCTCTCCTTCCTCCCCCAGTTCTACCCCCCAATGACTGAGTCCCCCACAACAGAAATTGTTTCCTTGCCCTGTGGTATCCCATGTCACCCTCCTGTGGGTCTCCATTGTGGAAGTTCCCAGCATCCTCCTTGGTCTCCACTGTGGGTGCCTCCATAGAAGAACCACACTCTGCCAAAATGGTGAATGAATTGTGGAGAGGCACAGCTGGAAGGATGCACCTCTGTTCCACCACTCTCACCCCCCCTGAGCCCACAGTGGTCCAACTGCTCCTCTTTCTTGGCAACCTCTGAGGCAGTGGTGGCGGCCTGGGTGGGGGAGGAGGTTTCCCAAATCCTTTCCAGGTCAACATGGAGATGAGCAACCTCCTCCCTCAGACCAGAAAGATGCCTGAAAATATGGCAGCAACGCAGTCTCCAGAACATCTCCCGGAAGATGGTTTTTATAAGTGGGTGCAAGTGTGTGAGTGTCTTTACCCCCTATTCAGTGTGCTGTGCCTTTAAGGATATGAACAGGTGTATGTCTTTTGCACTTTTGGGGAAGTGATGTCAGAACCCCTGATATAAAGGAAATTATGAACTTGGGGTGAGTGGGGTGAGGGGCAGGGTTGGTGGGACTAAGCCTGTGCCCTCCAGAAACAATCAACTACAACTCTGACCCACTACCCCAGTGAATGCCTTCCTTAGATCTATTTCACAGAGTTTAAGTAACAGATCTAGTCACAAATGACTGCAAATATTTTCCCAGTTAGATTTCCTCCCTGGCAAATAAAAGTTACACCAAGAAAAGTCAATCCCAAAAACAGAGAACCAAAACATTGACTGCTGCTTACTTGCACAGGCCCCAAAATTAATAATTCAATTCAGTGTATTCTATTAAATCACCTCCTTGATTTAATGAAGCTGGTGGCTGCTCTCTCTCTCTCTCTCTCAGCTACAGTAGACAGAGTCCACAAACAACTCCTGTTTTAAATCCACAGTTCCTCAGGCCCCTTTCAGCTCCTCCCCTTATCAGACACCTATTTCACAGAGTTTAAGTAAAAGGTCTAGTCACAAATGACTGCAAATATTCTCCCAGTTAGATTTCCTCCCTGGCAAATATAAGTTACACTAAGAAAAGTCAACCCCAAAAACAGAGAACCAAAACACTGACTCCTACTTACTTACACAGGCCCCCCAAACATAATTCAATTCAATGTACTCTATTAAAACACCTCCTTGCTTTATGGAAGCTGGTGGCTGCTCTCTATCTCTCTCCCTCTCCCTCAGCTACAGCAGAAGCAGGCAGAGGGTATGACCCTGCAGTAGCCTAGATGCTGTCACACTAGAGGATGGATTGTGCAGTCAAGCAGCAGCAGCTAGAACTCAATATGACTGTGGAAGTCCTGGAAACTGCCACTTTCCATCTGCTTCTCTCAGACAACTCCATGATCTGAGTCACCTGGCCAGTATGCAATTCAAGACATCTCTCTCTGCAGCAGAAGACAGGGATCAAGGCAGCAGCACTAACACAGATGAGTGCATAGACAGACCACCAAGGAATCTGAGAGTAATGCTCCCTTCTCAGTATGACCAGCTCTCAGCACTGGGTCAGATGTTACCATTTATGCATTTAATCATCCAAAGGTTTGGAGAAGAATTCAGAAACTGAAGCTTCGGATCTAGCATGGCGTGACACAAATCTGCATTGATGTAGAGCAGATAACCCAGCCCGACAGTCTACAGCAGAGTAAACGCTAAGCTGGTTTGGAATTGGTAACTGGTGATGAAAGGAGGGGGTGGAGAAGGGCAGCAGATTTTTTCTTTGGATTTCTGGATGCAACAACTCCAAGGAAAGCCCATTTTAAGCTGAATACATCACTTTTCCAAGGGGGTCCATCCCACCAGGTGTTAGGAAAAACACACAACCCTTCCAATTGCCCTACTGTTACTCAATTGCCTTTTTTTGCTGTAACTTTATAACTGACAGCTCTGCAAAAACAAAACTTTCTTAGCTGACTACAGCAACTAATCAGCTATACTGGATTAGGAGATTGCCATGTTTGACTTAGTTGAAGGATGAAAATGAGAAAGGAAATTGTGGGTCACCAGGATTTGAACCTCAGACTTCTGGTATGCCGGTTAAGCGCTCTAACCATTAAGCTACAGGCTCACTGGTTAAAGTGTCCGAAGAACTTCCTATTTCACAGTTCCGCATTCCTTTCTCTAGTGTTGCTCAATTCTGCAACCAGAAACCAATTTAGAAATACCACTTCTCTCAGTGCAGTTTAACCCCTGCAAGGCATATAGTTGTTTAAATCAAGGATGGAAATGAGAAAGGAATGTGCAGAATTGAGCAACACTAGAGAAAAGAATGTGGAACTGTGAAATAGGAAGTTCTTCAGACACTTTATCCAGTGGGCCTGTAGCTTAATGGTTAGAGCACTGGAACGGCATACCAGAGGTCAGAGGTTCAAATCCCAGTGCTTCTACATTTTCCTTTCTCATTTCTATCCTTGATTTAAAAAACTATATACCTTGCAGGGGTTGAACTGCACTGAGAGAAGTGGTATTTCTAAATTGGTTTCTGGTTGCATAATTGAGCAACACTAGAGAAAGGAATGTGGAACTGTGAAATAGGAAGTTCTTCAGACACTTTAACTAGTGGACCTGTAGCTTAATGGTTAGAGTGCTGGAACGGCATCCCAGAGGTCTGAGGTTCAAATCCTCATGCACCCACATTTTCCTAGCTCATTTCCATCCTTGATTTAAAAAACTATATACCTTGCAGGGGTTAAACTGCACTGAGAGAAGTGGTATTTCTGACTTAGGTGAGTCATTCGCTTCACCGGGGATAGGATTTGGAGACTGTCAGTTTTTAACGTAGGCAAGATATTTGCTGAACTGGACTAGGAGGCAGTAAGGTTTGACATGGGGGAGTGAAGCTCCCATTAAGGATGGGCTGATAGATACTAGAGAGGAGACTTGGACATTCAGGATGGCTGGCTGTTGTTGGACTACCACTGCAACTGCTACTTCTGTGCCTTTACACAGTATTCCAGAGCTGCATTTGTTAGTCTCCTCAATAGCTGTAACTGTATTAAGGAGAGGTCCAAGGGACTGGGCATGGAAGCCACCAGGAAGACAGTGATCTGCAACAACAAGCAATTCCTGGAGCTGCCAGATCCCAATCTTCTCCCCAACAAACTGGCCAACTTGTAATTAGGACCACATTGATTGCATCACCACTTCCAGATGTGGGCTACACTAGGGGGCTGGCTTTGTTTGTACTTTTTCTTTACATTTACACACATACGCAGTGTTTGTGTCATGTAAATCAAATCATAGACATACAACAGTACTGTGATTCCTACTGTAGCCCCATGGAATTCTTCAGTTTGGTTGTCCCAATCAATTCCCATTAATTTGGCTTCAGCTATATGCAGGCAGGGCACAGGACTTCCAATCTATCAAAATCCATATGGTGCATGTTTAGACTTCCAGAATTACTCTATCATTTCTGACTGTCTAAGCACACTGTTCAGAAGATTGCAATAGATTGTAATTATCAGTCACTGTAAAGGTTCTCAGAGTATAGATAACAGTATTAACCCATGGTTGTAACAGACTGCAACCTATAGCTGCTGCAAAGTCTTTCTGACTGTTCAAGTGCAATATTAGATTATGAGTAGTCAGTTATGGTGATTTAGTGAAGTGTGCTAAACATACTGTCTATTTTTATAGGCTTGTTCTGCATTTTCTGTATGAAATCTTTTTGCGCTGATGTGATAAGAGTTTTGAGTCCTGCAAGAACAATTTTTTTTTTCATGAAGACACTGGAAAACCATTTTAAAGATCAGTGGTAAACACGATAACACATTTTCACTTTTTTCCACTTCCTTACAGGCGGTATAATATACTCTGACATGCTCACAAGAGTCAAACTGTCTACTGTGGTCATTTTCTGTCTAAAGTCACATTTATGCCTCAGTAAGTTTCTTGTAGAATAACTGGCACTGCTGAGATTTTTTTTCAGTGTTAGTGCTGTTTGAGACAGCTTGTGATATCAAAGATGAGTGATGTCATGAGTGTATGAGAATGTACAGCAAGATCTGTATGTGCGTGCTGATCTGCTGTTTATGTGACTCGATGACTGACAGACTTCAACCACTGATCTAAAACCGGCTTTTATTTTATATATACTGTATTGCAGACTCCAGTCATGTATCTAAATACTGACACCTTTGAAAATTAGTGATCTGTTCCAAGTCCAACTGATCAGATTTCCCCGGTCAGACTATGGTTCCTTTTTCTTTTTTTGAGTGTTAGACTGTATAGGATTAACATCACCTTCATAATAACATATCTGTGCCAGTTCAGATATCTTGTTTTGAACAAGTCCCATTGCCATTCAGCTGCTCGCATTCCAACTGTTTTTTTTTTTATTCTGTATTACATATGAACATATGAAGAAGCCAGCAGAAGAAGGCCATTTGGTCTATCTAATCTGCTCATATTGCAGGGTCCACAGCTTGAGCTACTTTCTCTGCCCCCCTCCCTACTCCTCGCATCCTCCCTACCCATGATCCTTACCTACCCACTGTGCCTATCTTAGCCTCTCTTGAAGCTGCCCACTGTCTTTAATGAGGCCACCTCTTTTGTCAGAGCATTCCAAGTGTCCACCACCCACTGCATGAGGAAGTGGTTCCTAATCTCCCTCCTAACACCCAACTCCTGTTTAGCACTTTGCCTCCTTGTGCTATGGTTTCCAAAACCCTCCTTATCCACCTTCTTTATTCCTTTCAAGTACTTGAAGGTCCCAGTCATGTCCTCTCTCTCTCTCTTGCTCTCTGTCTCTCTCCTGTCCTCCAGGGAGCAGAAAGTCTCACTGTTCTCATACAGTAAATGTGGGTGAATGGCTCCTCCCACTAAGCTAGGGCACCCTGGAGTCTAGGGTGCCCAGAAATGGTATTTCTGGCCATTATTTTAAAAAATCAAACATCAGAATCTAGCTAAACAGGTCCCATTTAGCTAGGTTCAAGTGTTTATTTTTTAAATTACACCATTTTCTGTATTCGCTGTGTCTTTTTTTTTTTACAGGAAAAAAAACTAGATGGTGGGTCTCACAGGACAAAAAAACCTTTTTGGTGTTGTGACGTATGTGGTAAGAAGCCAAAATTGGTCTTGTGACACAGAATGTTTAGTGTCGTATCAAAACTTTATCCCAGAAAGCCTACTGAACGTGCTCAGAAAAGAAAATCCCAAAACTTTAAATCCTTATAACTCTGGAACCATTTAATATTTTTTTTCACGCAATCTTCCAAAAGAACTACCTTGGTACAACATGCCTCCCCCTGAAAGTATAATAAAAAATTCCATTCCATGTAGGTGGTACATGAGCACAAACCCAACTCTCATGTTAAGAATAGAAAGAAATTAGATGTCTACAGGAAAATGACATATGTGGATCTCAAAAACTGCACAAGCTGCCCTCACAAAACGTTCCAAATATTTAGACCTTGACTACTAGATAATGCATGCAAAATTGCAACTAATTTTGTCAAAGGCTGCCAAAGTTGATAAGTTGTAGAGTTAGGGGTTTAACATTGAACACCCTACTTAACCCTAACTATAGGGGATCCACTGCACCCCTATAATATATGCATTATAGTGGCACGGTAGTGCCACTATAGTTAGGGTTGAGTACCCCATTTAAGGTTAAATGTGAAATTTTGCAGCTTAATAACTTTGTCACTGTAGAACGAATGTGCCTGAAATTTGGCATGCACAGAGCGATACCACAGATCTCTGGATCTGCCAAGTTTTGTAATGGTTGGATATACAGTTGTGGAGCTATATAGCACTGTAGAACAACATATTTACACCTTTTTGCACATTCTTTGCTCACGCCTACAGGTTGCACGGTTTGTGCGACCAGTCTGAAAACTTCAGGAAACATGCAGCCATGGTCTCTGATGTGCCTTTCAAAGATTTTGTGAAAAAATATTAAACAGTTCAAAAGTTTTTCAAAACATAAGTTTCCCATTATAGCCATGGTGAAATGTTAAAAAGTTTGACAGTGTCACAAATGCAGTTATTAGTGTCACAAATGACCCCTGTAGTGCCACAGATCCACCATCTTATTTTCAGTTGGTGGTCACAGAAATGCTTGTCATTTAAATTTGGGATCCGCTAGGGACACAATTCTTGCTGTGTTCACCTAGTCGAGCCTTGAGGATGCTAGCAATGTATTTTATTTAGAGTTAACACCCCAGAAATATGTTTGTAAAATTTTTGTAAAAAGTAGTGTCACAAAGTAGTGTCGCACTTGCGACACTTTTGTCCTTTTATTTGCGAAAGTGTCGTGATTTACGACTCTACTTTGCAACACTATGCCTAAAATAGTAGGAAATCTTTGCCACTATGCTGCAAAAGAATGGTTTGGTCTTTTAGGCTGAAATTTGGAGGGAAGAAAGCAAAGATCCCACAGATATGTCTTTTCATGGTTTAGTGATAAAATATTACAGGGGTGCAATGTTACGGTTCTCTGAAGTTGACAATTTTTCCCATAGGCTAACATTACGGCATCCGCTGCGCCTTTCAGGGACCGTATCTCGAAAATGCTTCGAGATAACGGACTTTTTGTCGCAAAACTTCTTAGTCCCCCACTAGAGGGCTAAGTGCAAAACTAGCCAGGAAAGTCATAAATAATATAAGATTTAAATTTTTTTTCTACCTCATACGGTTCCTAAGATATAAATAATTTAGTATTCCAAGTGTTCATTTTCTGCTCTGAGGGCCATTATTATTCGTACATTCTTTGTATTCATTGTGCTTCTGAATGCACCTTTTTGGGAAAAAAAAGTGTGTGCATTTGCATTACTGTTACAGTCAGCATTTCCACTTGCATTTCCATTACCGTTTGTGTTAGCATTTCCGTTTATGTCACTGTGTGTTACCCTTTGCGTTTGCGTTTGCACTTGCATATGCATTACTGTTATCATTTGTGTTTCCATTACTGTTTTTGTTTGCATTTCCTTTTGCGTCACCGTGTGCATTACCATTTGCATTTGTGTACACGCTTCCGTTTGCATTTCTGTTTCCTTTGGCATCATCGTTGGTGTTACCATAAGCATTTGTGTTTCCAATTACGTTACTGTGACTGTATGTGTTACCATTTGTGTTTGCGTATGTGCTTGCATTTGCGTTTCCGTATGCATTTGTGTTTCCTTTGGCATCATTGTTGGTGTTACCATAGCCGTTTGCATTTCCAGTTGTGTTATCATTACTGTTTGCATGTTCATCACTGTTTACATTTGCGTTTCTGTTGGCCTTAGCATTCACATTTTTGGTAACGTTTCCGTTGTCGCTAGCATTACTGTTTCATTCTGCGTCGGTGTTGCCATTACTGTTTGCATTTCTGTTTGCGTTTCTCTTACTGTTTGAATTTTCATTACCATTTGCGTTTGCGTTTCAGTTGCCATGAGCATTTGCATTACCATTTGCGTTACCATTTCTGTTTTCATTAATGTTTGCATTTGCATTTCTCTTACTGTTTGCGTTATTGTTTACATTTGCATCACCATGTGAGTTTCCGTTTGCGCTTGCATTTGTATTACAGTTAGCATTACTATTTTATTTTACCTCACTGTTTCCATCACCATTTGCATTAACATTACCGTTTGTATTTTTGCATTTGCATAGTTCACTGCACTGTCTTCTGCAACACATAGCACAGCCTGTGTGTGGTTAATTGGTCTGAAGCTTTGCAGGTAGAAATACATTTATTCAAGGAACATGCAAGTTTTTGTTTGGTGAAAGAATGTTGTTCCATTCCAGAGTTATGGCCATTTGACATTGTCCCACTTTGCAGTCTGCCATTTTAGTGCATCTTTGCCCGTGATTTCTGCCATTTTGTGTTGGAAGACTTCTTAAAGGTACAGAAACATAAGAATTGAATATCTCTGGAGTGGTTTGGTCTTTTTACGTTAAGTTTGAAGGGTGTTGAGTGGATTTCATGGAGATGTGAATTATGCTGTTTACATTTTTTAAAAATAATCTGCTGTGGAGATACTGTGTGATGCATTTAACGTTTTTTGCATAGCATGCTGCATGATGCTACTGCCTTTAAAGTTATAGTGTAGGTAGCTCTAGTGGCTTGGAGGTGCCTTGCAGTGGTTTCATGTGTAAAACATTAACAGGTGCAGAATTATGCCGCTCTGATGAATGGAAATTTGATTCATTATGCTTCAATAACTTCTGAACCGAGTGTATGATTTGCCTGGCATTTGGAAGGTATAAAGATTTTTAATTCATCTTTCAATAAGCCAATTTTCAGGTTGCTGGCTCTTACGATTTCTGAATTTTGTATGTTACATTGTTTGCTTGTGGCGCTGTGTGACTGTTGAACAGATGTACACACAATTCTGGACACATGGTGTGCCATCATACATGTCTTCATTTACCAATTTTCATTTCACTCGGTCATACAGTTTTTGAGCAGCACAGTGACAAACAATCACATGGTGGGAGCACTCCCACCACCACATTCCATTAACTATTTATAGCACACATTCTCAAAAAAAAGGGAAATTCAATGCAAAAAACTCCATTAAATGCATCAGTTAGGGTTGTTCCACAGCGACAAAAGTGAGGAAATTCAGCGTTATGGTTTAAAACCCTAACTGCGCATCCTCCCCTACCACCACACACACACACATACATGCAAGTAGGGGAAGGACCAAGGCAATACAACCAATCACACACAACCAGCAGCATGTAACAGGAATAACATACAACTATCTAAAGCATGAAACCACATACCCATGCTCCCATCAGGCTGTGGCATGGGGTGTCATTGCTAACTCTAAACCAGGACATTCCATGCACCGCAAAACACATATCACAATGAACAACTGAGCATGTTGGGCCACACGCTACCACCAACACATAACACAGAGTACATATATGGTATTTTGAGGTTCGCAAGATCCAAAAGAGGATTTTGCACATTACATAGAAACATAGACTTTGATGGCAGATAAGGACTGCTTGGCCCACCTAGTCTGCCCATTTCCCTACCTACAGGATAAGCTGCAGATCCTAGTTAACCAACAGCCTATTTCTTCCTACCCCCCACAAAAATTGCCATACGTCTGTTCCATGTATTCTTGAATTCTCCAACAGTTTTAGACCCCACAACCTCCTCAGAAAGGCTGTTCCATGCATCCACCACCCTCTCTGTGAAAAATTACTTCCTCATATTGCCCTGAACCACCTCCCCATCTGCAAATTGTATCCCCTTGTTCTTGCACATCTATTTTTCTGAAAGATGCTACCCTCTTGGACTTTGTTGATTCCACTGAGGTACTTAAAAGTTTCTATCATGTCCCCCCTCTCCCTCCTTTCCTCAAGGGTATACATATTAAGCTCATTTAGTCTTTCCTCATATGGCTTCTCTTGCAGACCCTGCACCATTTTAGTTGCCCTCCTCTGGACTGCCTCGATCCTGTCTATGTCCTTGTGGAGATGGGGTCTCCAGAAATGGACACAGTACTCCAGATTGGGTCTCACCAACTGTCTGTACAGAGGGATAACAACTTCCTGTTTTCTGCTGGTGATGCCTCTCCCTATATATCGCAGTATCCACCCAGCCCTCCCTACTGCCTTCTCACATTGCTTGTTAACCTTAAGGATATCTGATATGATTACCCCAGGTCTCTTTCCATTTTTGTTGTTGTTACTACCTCCCCCATTGTGTAATCTTCCACTTGGTTTTTGATTCCCAGGTGCATTATTTTGCACTTCTTTGCATTGAATCAAAGCTGCCATACTTCTGACCATTCTTCCAACCTTGCCAAGTCCCTTCTCATCCTTTCCACGCCTCCTTGTATATCAACCCTGTTGCAGATCTTTGTGTCATCTGCAAAGAGGCATACTTTTCCTTCCAGTCCCTCTGCAATGTCACTTATATAAAGACATTAAAAATGACTGGACCCAGTACTGAACCCTGCTGTACCCCACTAGTAACCCCTCTTTCTTCAGAGTGGACTCCATTTACAATTACCTTCTGTGTCCTGTTGTCCAGCCAATGTTTTACCCAGGCTACCACCCTGGGACCCACTCCTAGGCTGGTTAATTTGACTATTAATCTTTTGTGTGGGAATGTGTCAAATGCTTTGCTAAAGTCTAGGTAGGCCATGTCCACAACCCCTCCCTGGTCTACTACTTTGGTCACCCAGTCAAAGAAATCAATTAGATTTGTCTGACATGACCTTCCCACTGTGAACCCATGCTGCCTTGGGTTCTGTGCCCACTGGCCTCTAGGTACTCAACAATTCTTTCCTTCGAAGTGATTCCATCATTTTTCCTACCACTGAGGTCAAACTGACAGGTCTGTAGTTTCCTGCCTCTGTCTTGGTCCCACTTTTGTGAAGGGAATCACATCCCCTTCCTCCAGTTCTCAGGTACCACCATCCTCCCATGATTTGTTAAAAGGGTAGTCGGGGTTTCACGAGTTCGCCTTAATTCTTTTAGAATTCTGTGGTGAATTCTGTCAGGCCCCATTGCTTTGTCCACCTTCAGTTTTAGGAGTTCTTTCAGAACCCTTTCTTCTGTGAAAGGACTGGGATCGATCCCCCTATCCAGTGTGCTTCTGTTAATTGGATTAGGCACCTCCCCCTCCTCCTTTTTTGTGAATACTGAGCAGAAATATTCATTCAGTTTCCCTGCTTTTTCATTGTCCCTCTCTGCCCACCCACCGTCCATTCTATTCAGTCTCACTATCCCTCCCTTTGTCTTTCTACACTCTCTGATGTACCTATAAAAGGTTTTATCCCCCTTCTTAACCGAGTTGGCTATCTTTTCCTCAGTTTGTGCCTTTGTTATCCTGAGTTCTGTCCCTACTTTCTTCTTCCTTAACTGGTAAAGCTCTCTGTCCTGCTCCTTCTGTGTTTCCTTATACTTCCTGAATGCTATCTTTTTCTCCCTGACCTTCCCCGCCACCTCTTTTGAGAACCATAGTGGCTTTTTCTTTCATTTTGATTTATTTGCTTCACACAAAGGCTTGTTGCCTATGTAATGGCAGATTTGATGTTTCCCCATTTCCTGACATACTTTCAAAAATAACTTTTGCAAATAAGACAGTGTTATACTATGCATTTGAGACACTTTCATGTTTGTGACCGTATTTTGCAACACTATTTTGCATTCTTTTGCAAATGCATCACTGTTGTGTCTTCCGTTTGTGACACTTTCGTGTTTGAGACAGTATTTTGCAATACTACTTTATATGCTTCTGCAAATGTGACACTTTCATGTCTTCCATTTGCAACACTTTCATGTTTGAGAAAGTGTTTTGCAAAAGTATGCTCCTAATGACTGCACATCTTTGCCATCATCCTGCAAGCAAACGGTTGGGTCCTTTTGGCAGAAATTTGCAGGGTGGCAAGACCTGTCCCACAGATGTGCCTTTTCCTGCTTTTGTGCAAAAATACTTAAGGATGACAAAGTTACACTGTTCCAAAACTGAGCAATTTGCCATAGACTAACACTGCGGTGCCCATGATGACTTTTGCCACCCATATGTTGAAAACGAAGTGAAGTACACCTTTTTCGCTACTGCCAGCTTGGTTAACCTTTATGTGAAGTAATCTTGTAGAACAACTTTGTAAATAATGTATGATATCTTAAGTTGTATTTCTCCACTTCCTACAGTAACACAGGTATACACCTCTTGCTGGTTGTGCGTGATTGGTTGTGTTGCCTTGGTCCTTCCCCTACCCGCATATATGTGTGTGCGTGTGTGGTGGTGGGGTGGGGGGAATGTGCAGTTAGGGTTTTCAGCCCTAACATCAAATTTCCTCACTTTTGTCACTGTGAAAGAACCCTAACTGATGCATTAAATGGAGTTGTTTTCAATGAATACATATATATATATATATATATATATATATATATATATATATATATATATATACTTTGCAAAAAACTGGGTTAAAGTACCAGTTAGGGTTCAAGTTAATGCCAGTAAAATAGGAAAATTTGGCTTTGGGGTTTCCAACCTAACTCCCTGTTCCTTCCTCCCAAGCAGCAAAAGGACAAGACCACATAATCAACCACAGACAGCCATCATCAGGTAAGACAAACAACATACAACTGTTTTCAGATGACATATATGCAGCAGCACTGATGTACTACTTTCAGCAATTTTTATCTGTGATACACAAACTGCAACATATACTCACTCACTTCTGGCTGCAGCAAGAATTTCATGGTACTCAAATCACACAACACTACTTATGTGTGCAGAAGCATAGTCCCCTGCAGCCACAGGTACAAATGAACAATATGCAGATTAGAAGAGGGTTTTGTTGTCTTCAGAAATGCAGACCCATATGGACCAATGTTTCTATTATCACAGATACTCGTCCACACTGTAAAACATACACACAGATTGTTCTGCAGAAGTGCAGGTCCCTGAGTCACAGCTTCAATTTTTTCTCAAAAAAAACTAAAGTGGATTAGAGTGCTCATTTCTGAAGGGGAATATCTTTGCAGCAATCCCTAGCAGGAACACTAAGAGACTGGCATCTGGCAAAAAATAATTAACTCATTCATGGATGAGTTTACCCATGCCTCATCACCATTCCTGCTCATGGACACGTGCTGTGGGCATTTAGGTCAGGTCGACTGAAATAAACTTTTTACAGATAAATAACAAGTATCTTGCACTAGCATACAGGTCTTGTACCATTAATGTATTTTATATTGCTAGTGCCTGTTTCAGGCACACTCATTACATACACAATGAAAATGGGCACAAAAGCTGACAGTGTCCCTTTAAAGCAGCAGTGCAATGAAAACTGTTTCTCCAAAAAAGCTAGATTCAACTAGTGTTAATACAGATATTAGAATACCTGACAAATCTACTTTTCTGTACACCTCCTTTCCTGTTCACCAAGAATAATTTTAGCTTTTTTCAAGACCAACCCTTCCAGGACTACAATGCTATTTGTAAGCCAAATGTGGTGGTCATCTTTTTTCTTGAGAAAAAAATCAATTGAAACATTTATAAAATACCCAAATTGTTATGGAGCTAGAAAATGTTACCACCAAAAGAGCTAGTGGGGCCAAAATAAACAGACCAGAAAATAATACAAATTTTAAGAAGTAGTCAGTTGTAAAGTTTTATTTCTGAAGTATTTTTCTTTTTTCCTTTCACTCATTAGAATGTTATCTAAATGATAATATTGGCTGGATGTATGGAACAGTTCTTAGCCTGGCAGCTGTCATAGCTGTCTGTATTCACTCCATTACATCATCAGCATTGTGATCTCACTGACAGTCATATCACAGGTGACTGACCTGGCAGTCACTGGAGTGGCTGTTTCTAAGCAGCAGTGATGTCACAGTCAATAATGTCATAATGCCAATGATAGTGGGAGGTACAGATAGATATTTCAGCTGCTAGGCTGACATACAGGTGCAGATAGATATGCTAGCTGTTAGATGTATTAGGGTTGACAACCCCCAATGAAGACCCCACCACTGATTTGCCAAGAATCTGGAGACCCAAAACCTTAATGTTTTTTCCTTTTGCTTCATGAGGGGGTGGGTGGGGGGTCTTGGAGTGGGAAACCCTAATGCCACATTTTCCTACTTTTGTGGCATTAAGTTACCCTAACAGCTGCATTAACAAAGTTTTTTTTGAAAAGAATATAAAATATGGATTTCCAAGATCCTATGCCTATTCTGACTTGTATTCCTGCTTCATGCAATCATGTGTCTCAGCATTAGATGGACCACTGAAATGATAGACTTGAGCCTTCTCTGAAGCCAAGGTTCTGCACAAAAAAAACTAGTGCTTTGTGCCCTCTATGTATCTTTTCATGCACAGCTAGCTAATCACTGAACAGAAACAAAAGAAGAGCTTTTACATGGAAGCTTGAATGGATCCCCAATCAAATTCAGTACAGAGGCTATCTTTTCCTTGAATTCTTCTACCACCAGCTCTCCTTCTCTGTTGCAATAGCAAAACAAGTATCTCAGAGTATTATAGTACTGCAGCCCTTTTCAACTCTTTGCAGGTTTCCCACTATTCTGCAGTTCTACACACAGCACAGCCCACATGATTTCTTACATCTCCATTCTCTTCCACTGTAGTTCTTCCAAACAATACTTTCAGATAAAAAAAAGATCTATGGAGGGAGAAATTCAAAACACTTCTGGGAGCCTGCAGTCAATATCTCTCAAACAAGTGAACAGAAAAATATTCAGGTCAGCCAGTGAACAATGGCATACATTTCATAAAGCACACTCAAAGATATGTCTGTCTATGGCATGATTATTATTATTTTGCCTTTTTTCTAATGCTTTTGGTGGAAAATCCTACAAAAGAAAGGAACCTTAAGGGTTAATTAATAGGGAGCAGAAATGTTCATGTCACATTTGAGGGTACAAGATGAATGTTTATTATACTGCAGACTACAGAGTTCCCAATTAAATAATTTGTAGTATTACCAAAATTCAGAACAAGTGAAAATAGAATTTTATAACTTAAAAAAAACATGCAATTTTATTTTGCTTCAGTTCAAAAAATAGCACAAGTACAATGTGTTTCATGTTATTTGACTGTCACAACAAAGTATGTCAATAATACATTTTAAAAAGATTGCTTCCAAATAGTATTGGTGCATATTTTTATTTATGTATTTATTTATTTTTATTTATGTATTACTAGGATTACAAATACCTTTGAACCAAGGTTTCTTTTACAAAGGTTTCACGTCAGCAATGGGTGCAAGCAAAACAGTGGTAAGATACAATACAGGGTCAGGTTAACATAGAAGTAAGCAGAGGTAAGATACAATACAGGTTAGGAGGTTAACTTAGTAGCAAAAGACAGTACATGTGTATAGACTGGCATAGTAGCAAACAGTCAGTGGCAAATATCAATGTACAATTAACAAAATGGGCATGTATATGTAGCAAGACACAAATACAATTAAAAACCATCCTGGGGTGAGATAAGTGGATCAAGGGGTGGGGTATAGGAAGGGGAGGGGTGGGGAAAAGGGGGTTAGGCAGTCAAGGATTTGACATTGTCATAAGTGCAAGAACAGAAAGATTAAGTGCTAGGTGGTCTAGGGTGGAGCAACAAGAGATAGGGTGATAGGGAGGGGGAGACAGGAGGAGAGGAATGGGAGGGGGTCGAATGGTAGGTGGGGTGGGAGAGATAGATGGGGAGTAGCAGGGGATGGAGAGAAGTGGGAAGGGTAGCAAGTGGGAGAGAAGAGGAGGGAGAGGTGAAACAAAGCCGCAAGCCTAGGCAGAGCAGTCACAACTGCTGAGGTCAGTGAGGTGCTGGCGGAGTTTACATTTGAATGGGCCAAGCTTGTTTTCAGCTGCAATTTCAGGGAAGGTTGTTTAGCAGCAGGGGGGCCCTGATGTGGAAAGCACATTGAGACTGGTTGGTACAGCAGAATGGAACGATAAATGTTGGTTTGAGGGAACTGCAAGTAAAATGTGCAGTGACTGCGGGCAACATTAAGTCAAGAGTTGCTGGGGGTGTGAGGTTAAGACAAATTTTCTTAACAAGTAGGCAGGTCTGGTAAACAAGTCTACTATTTAGATTGAGCCAGTTGGATTGCTTGTAGAGATCATAGGTATGCCTCCTTGCACCAGTGAGAAGTCTACAGCATTTGTTAAGGGCTGTGTTGACCCATTTTAGGGTCATATCAATGGCAGCCCCATAGAAGACAAACCCGTAATCAATGACGGGTAGGACTGAGGCAGTTATGGCTGTGCACATAGCTTTTTTGGTGAGACAGCGACGGTGGCATTAGAGGACCCCAGTTGTTGAGTTCACTGATTTTGAGATGTGTTGAACACGTGAGCTCAAAGACATTATGCAATCAAGGGTAATGCCAAGGTATTTAAACTCCTGCACTTGCTCAAGTGGCTGTTCAAGTTAATTATGTATGGTGAAGTTTATGGATCTGTATTTGCTGTGAGAGCTATGGAACAACATGGACTTTGTTTTTTTGTAATTCATCAACAGCTTATGTTGGAGAAGCCAGGTTTCAGCTAGGCTGAAGTTCATCTGTAGCATTTTGGAGAGCGAGATGGGGTCAGTATGAGAGGAATAGAGGACTGCATCATCGGCACAGAGTATTAAGTTATTATTGCAAGCTGCAGGAAGAGTATTGATTGAAAGGCTGAAAAGTAGAGAGCCAAGAATGGAACCCTGGGGTACACCAGAATGGACAGGGATGGCACTTGAGAGAAAGTCAACGATTTTGACTTTTTAGCTCCTTGCGGAAAGGTAGCTTTCAAACCATTTGGTTACATCATTAGATAGCCCAGGTGAGGAGAGTGAGTGAAGCAGGAGCTGGTGGTTCTCAGTGTCAAATGCATTGGTCAAATGAAGGAACACTGCACCCAGTAGGTGGCCAGTGTCAATTGCCTTATGAATATGGCTGGTGAAGTCAAGCAGGGCAGTGGTAGTACTATGGTCTTTTCTAAAGCCATGTTGTTGCGTGCAGAGTAAGTTATATTTGTTGAGGTGTTCAGACAACTTTTCAGTTCAGCTAAAATAGCATCAACACATACACATGTCCTTTTATTAAAATTATCCTTATCGTTCTGAATTCAAACTTAAATTTGGTTTCTAGCCATAATTGTTCTTAAGTTAGACCTTATAAAAGCTCATGTCTTTAAAATGGGATAACTTTGAAACTGTTCAGTGTGGAAAACTAAATTAAAGCTTAGAGTCAACTATGCTGATATATTAATGTAATATATATCGGTGTCATTTTTTCCCCATAGGGAATCAGTAACATCAGAAACTCATAGTACTTTCACCCTGATATCAGCACCTCATAATACTATTTTTCTAACATCAGATCAATAGTATTATGAGATGGAATGTTTGTAATGTTCCATGTATTACAAGAAATAACAGCTAGAAAACTAGCAGTAACTAGGCTTGTCATTGCATCTTGGGATTTTGGTGACATCACAAATGACCCAAGCTTTGCTCTCATGGTTTTGATGTCACTAGAATCCTTCAATGGCACTACAGCCTTGCTACTGATGAGTTCCTATCTATTATTCTGTTTATAAACAATTGTCATATGTAAGTATAAAGAAATATACAATGGTGTAAACATTTGATTTAATCCTGTTGTTTTTGAAGAAAGCAGATGAGATAAAGTCAGTTTCCTAAAAATAGTGAAAACAATACTAGTGCTATTCTAAATCAACATATATTAGCCATGAAATATGCCAACATTTCATATAACTCTATCCACTTCCATAGCGTCCTCAGTGATCCATCTCATTACTTTTTGATTTGCGCATGCTCCTGATATGATTTTCTTATCTCGTGTGGATATACCTATTTGTGTTCCCTTTATTGCTATCATGTTTGTCCAACAAGAAGTCCAGTTTTAGTAGCATTTCTCTCTAGCAAAGTACAGGCATCCACTGCACCCAGCAGCAGGCCACTGCTGAACACAGTGGATACCTATACTTTGATAGATGGAAGTGCTGCTAAACTGGATTTATGGTTGGAGATAGGTGGTAACAATGACGGTGACACAGGCAGGTATGACTACATGAGACAACATGACAATCCTACCCTGAGTGTGTGGTAAATATTACAATGCAATGCAGGAGGATATTCACACAATGTAGGAGAACGGTAGCAAAGGCAAGTAAAATGTTTACTCTATTGCCAGCCAAATCAGCAGAAGATGAGAGGAGGTAATACTGCCATTGTACAGGTAATTAGTGAGACCACATTTGGAGTAATTGTGCAGTTTTGGTTCCCATGCCCTAAAAAGGACATAAAACTAATGGAGATGGCATAAAGGAGGGCAACAAAAATTATCATGGGTCAACAGTGTAGGACGTATGAGAAGAGGCTGAGGGTACTAAACATGTACTCCCTGGAAGAGAAAAAAGAGAAAGGAGACATGATTAAGACATTTAAGTATTTGAAAGGAATAAATAGGGTGGACCAAAAGGGTCCTTTCAGGACGAGCAGGAACCAAAACACTAGGGGATACAGTCTCAAGTTGGGGGGGGATTAACAAAGGCTAGGAGGTGTTTCTTCTCTGAGAGGGTGGTGATGGGTTGGAATATATTTCCAGAGGAGGTAGTTGCATTGAAAATGGTTGGCAACTTCAAAAGAGGTTGGGATAAAGTCAATTGGAAAATAAGGGCGAACAGAGGTGCTGTCATTAGAGATTGGGTCCCTGGTGGGCTATTGTAACCCCCTCCCCTCCCATACGCCTGATTGCGGGCTTCTGTAATATTAAATATTAACCTGGTGGTCTAGTGCTTCCCTCCCCCTATGCCCAATTGCAGGCTCTGTAATATTAAATATTAACCTGGTGGTCTAGTGGTTCCCTCCCGATACACCCGATCATGGGCTTTTGTAATATTAAATATTAACCTGGTGGTCTAATGGTTCCCTCCCCATACCCCCAGTCATGGGCTTTTGTAATAATAAATATTAACCTGGTGGTACAGTGGTACCCCTCCCACCCACCCACAGAAGACCCCTGACCACCCAACTTCCCCATCATTGGCAGGCAGAAGCACCCCCCCAAATACCGCATGGCCACCAGCCAAATGACAGTGTACAGTATGATCTGTATGACTAGTACTGGACCAGATATGTGAATGAATGCGTTCATTCACATATCTGGTCCTGTGTAGTACAGTATGGTCTGCAAGCCCATTGGTCCACACTGTAGACCAATAGGCATACAGATCATACTGTACACTGTAATTCAGCCAGTGGCCAGGCAGTATACAGTATGTGGGTGGGGTGCTGCCACCCGCCAATGACTGGGGGGTGCTGGGTGGCCAGGGGTCCTCTGTGGGTGGGTGAGGAGGGGGGTACCACTGTACCACCAGGTTAATATTTAATATTACAAAAGCCCATGATCAGGCATATGGGGAGGGAACCACTAGACAACCAGGTTAATATTTAATATTACAACAACCTGCTATCGGACATATGGGGAGGGAGGGGGGTCCACTAAACTTCCACAGAGGGTCCGGGAGCTTGTGGACGGTGTTCCTGCTGGGCAGGTGGCCACCCACAGCTGGCGGCTGTTGTGTTGTGTCTTGCAATACAGCTGCCCACCTGTGGGTGGCCAGCATTTGAGCCTTTTATTTTCAGCTCAACTGTGAGCACCAGTATGCGGAGCATGTAGAGGCTGAGCCAGCATATGCGCTGCACATTCTGGGCTGAATATCGGGATCTGCTGCATATGCATAGGCACGCCCACTGCATCTGCACTGCATACATTACCAATGTGCCCTGGCACATCGGAAGTTGCGCCAAGCTACCTGCCCCTTTGAATATCACGAATTGCACCATGCTCAACCCCTTTCAATACCTGGAACTTAGTGTTTTGCTATATTATATTTTTAGCTGCAAAATCAACAGAAGGCACTCCTTTGTGACTAGATTTAGTGAACGTGGAACTTATAGGTTTCAAATCCTCACCATTTTTATGTTTGTTTGTGCGCATGTGCAAGAAACATTATGTCACAGCTTAGGAGAGAAACGGGTTCGGGAGGCATGGCAGTGTGGCAGCCAACAGAAGCATTGCATTTGAGGGCTTGGCCATGGTGCACCAATGGAGGCACAGTGTGCTGATGACACTGGCTTCCAGAAGTGGCACCAAGTTGTAATGTTTTCGCCGCAACAATCAAGGGCCACCTCATTATTGCAGCATCAGCGAGTCACTGCAATGAGAGAGTGACCCGTCATTGCTGGGTGGAATGTTGCTAGTATAATATTGTTTGTGAACATGGCAGTGCCTTGCCACCATGTTCACAAACAATATCAAACTAGCCCTTGTGCCAAGGGGTTGTCCAATCCCCCTTGGCAGCATGTGTCCCTCCTCACAGACATGTGTTTTTGCCGACGGGGGCCCCAATCCCCATTGGCATCCATCCCCGGTGCAATCTGACTTGTCGACTGGGAAACCCACTCTCCATCGGCAATATGTTCCCCCTCCCTGTTTGATGTGCTGACGGAGGAGCCCACTCCCTGTCGGCATCAGCCTCCCCAAAGAGTAACAAGGGGTGCCCAATCCCCCTCACCTTCTGCACCCCCCTGCTTTTGTGCCGATGGGGGTGCCCAATCCCCCTTCAGTTACACCCCCCAAAAAAATATTCTGGTGGAATGCTGGGAGCCCACCCCAGTGTGCCCAATGACCCTGCAGAGAAAAAAGTCCTGCAATGTTTTTATTTTGTAAACCTGTAAAAGGTCCCTCACAATCTCCTGGCCCCTCCACAACCCTTTTACGCACACCCAGCGCTTCCCACCCCCTCACTCCATACTCACCTCCAGAGTCCAGCACGATGATCTTCAGTGGACCGGGAACATATCTGCACTCTTCAAAGCCGACCGCAAACTGAGCAAATTCCTGTAAGCTGTATAATGGCATAAATAGGGTTTTGTTCAACTTTTTTGCATATCTCAGGCATTTTTTGGAATTTTGGCACCAAATTTTCAACATGGGATTTTTGGGACCCCTCCTCATGAATTCAATCACTGTCATGGCATTAATTGGCCCCAAAAGGTGATTTCACAGATACTGCACGGAATCACCTTCCGGGACCAGTTTTTGAAACAACACTGCCAGTGTTCATGAGGTGGGCTCTCAAAAAGTGTATGTTGCAAATTTGGTGGAAAAAATCCAAAAAATGACTGTTTCATGAGTGTGCGTTGCGCAGTTGCTACGCACACCCGTAACTTCGTGAATTTACAATATTTTCAGTCCAGATTTTCAACATAGCCATTTTTCCATACCTCCTTATGAACAGTACAGCTGTCATTTTTCACATCCTGGCCAAAATGTGTTTTGCACTTGTGGCGCAGAATAGCACGGTCACTAGAGGAAATATGTGTTTGGGACACATTACGAAAATGACAGTGACACTGTTCATTAGCAGAGGTCCTAAAATGCCTATGTTGAAAATTTGGTGACAAAAGTCTATAAAATGACTGTGTTACAAGCGTACATTGCACAGTTTCCATGCACGCTCGTAACTTCACACATTTGCAATATTTTCACTCCAGATTTTCAGCATTACCATTTTTCCATACCTCCTTATGAACAGTACTGCTGTCATTTTACACATCATGGCTGAAATGTGTTTCCACACTTCCGGCACAGAATAGCATGGTCTCTGTGGGAAATCAGTGTTCGGGATGCATGAAGAAAATCACATTGGCACTGTTCATTAGCAGAGGTCCTAAAATGCCTATGTTGAAAATTTGGTGACAAAAGTCTATAAAATGACTGTGCTATGAGCATGTATTGTGCAGTGTCCACGCATGCTTGTAACTTTGCTCATTTACAATATTTTCACTCCAGATTTTTAACATTGCCATTTTTCTGCATCTCCTTATGAACAGAATAGCTGTCATTTTTCACATCCTGGCCAAAACGTGTGTTTGCACTTCTGGCGCAGAATAGCACAGTCTCTGTGCGAAATCAGTGTTTGGAACACATCATGAAACTCACAGTGACTGTTCATTAGCAGAGGCCCTAAAATGCCTATGTTGAAACTTTGGTGATGAAAGTCCATAAAATGATTGTGCTACAAGCGTGTGTTGCAGTTTCCATGCATGCTCATAACTTCACACGTTTGTAATATGTTCACTCTAAATTTTCAACATTGGCATTTTTTTGGCCCTCCTTATCAACAGTACAGCTGTCATTTTTCACATCCCTGCCAAAATGTGTTTTTGCACTTGCAGCGCAGAGTAACGCGGTCACTGTGGGAAATCAGTGTTGGGGGCACATTAAGAAAATCACAGTGACACTGTTCATTAGCAAAGGTTGTAAAATGCCTATGTTGAAAATTTGGTGATGAAATTCCATAAAATGGCTGTGTTACATGTGTGTATTGCACAGTTTTCAGTCATGCTCATAACCTCGCACATTTATAATATGTTCACTCCAGCTTTTCAACATTGCCATTTTTCCACACCTCCTTATGAACAATACAGCTGTTATTTTTCACATCCTTGCCGAAATGTGTTTTTGCACTTCTGGTGCAGAATAATGTGGTTTCTGTGGGAAATCAGTGTTCAGGACACATCAAGAAAATCACAGTGACATGTTCATGAGCAGAGGTCCTACAATGCCTATGTTGAATATGTGGTGACGAACGTCCATATAATGACTGTGTAATGTGCATGCGTTGCGCAGTTTCCATGTACCATATGCTTGAACGTGCAAGCATTTTTTATATTCCCAGTACAGCTGTTCGACATTGCCATCTCTTCACACCTCCCTGTGGATGGTACAGCTGTCATTCTTCACATCCTGCCCGATCTGTGTTTTCATTCATGTGGTGCAGAATGGCACTGTCACTGTTGGAAATCAATGTTCGGGAGACATTGACATAATCACACTGCCACTCTTCATAGGTAGGGTCACAAAAAGGCCATGTTGAAAATTTGTAGTATAAATACCAACAAACACCTGAGGCATTAAGGTTTCTAACCATAATGTCCTACCCTGTACAGACTGACAGGCATCGGGGTCTGCCTTTGGATTGTCGACTGTACTGCTCATGCCATCCCACCCACACCTCCAGCCACTGACAGGCATCGAGGTGTACCTTGGACTCTTCAGCCCCAGACTTCACCCCATTCTCCTATTCTGCACCCATTTTAGCATATGTCCTTATGGAATGTGGTGACTGTAAAGCCAAACACCCTAAGGCACACCTCAACAAGTGTTGCTGTCTGCAGAATAGGGTGATGTGACATGGCATGCCCGTCATGGCTGACGACCCAAGCGCTTACTCCAATGCCTGTCCATCTCTACAGAATGGAGGTAGGGTTGGTGTGAACTTCAATACTTCACTGCCATTCCTATTCTGCATCTGTCTAACTCCTGCATTTCCAATGCTAATACCAGCAAGCAAACATTCAGCATTGACAAATGCTTGTTCTGTTTTAGGATGATATAAAAAATATTTAAAAATCTACATTTAGCTACAGTTAGAGACTAGGTTCATGCCAGGCATCTTGCCAGAATAAAATTGCACTTATGCACCTTTGAACATGGATTTCTGAGGGCTGAGCATTCTTTTTCTAAATATTTAGCTACAGTACTTTGACCCCTCCCCCCAAATGACTACTTACTCATTTTTACAAAATGTGGTAGTATTTTCAGTCTTTCCAGAAATGGTGTGGTTTACAATTTTCAACTCTCTGGATTATATATATTACCTGAGAGTACAGCAGATGAAAATTGTGATTTAACATAGATGTTCCTTCTCAATCATACAATAGCTATAGTGCCCCTCCCACATCACTATAATAAGAAACACAACAGCAAAAGAAAATAATAACTAGGGGTGTGTGAGTAATGAATAGTATTTCCTGAATACCACATATAATGTATTCAGAAAATACAAATGACCCTCCCCCACAAAAAAAATAAAACAAAAGAAACAGCCTCATGTATAATATATTGTACAACCCTTGTCCTTCCTCTCTGCTAGAATACATCTCACCCTCTTGTCCACAGCACCCACAATTAAAAAAAAATTGTTATATTTAAAAAAACTCCCATTATTGGTGGCCAGCACAACCCACCCATCTTTGTGGCTTGCAACCCATCTTTGAACACTTATTAGCACTAAATCCATGTTTCCCATCTCCAACCCAGGGGCAGCACCTTCTCCCCCTTCCAGCATCCAAAATCTGGCATCTCACAAGTGGCGATGACAAGTCAAAGGAGAAAGAAGGAGGCTAATCACATAACCCATCCTCCTCCTCCTCCTCATAGCCTGCTTTCTTCTTTTTTTTCACCAATTGTTTAAGCTCATCTGCCAAGGCGGGGTAGCTCCCTTCAGCCAGTGTCACCACCACCTAACACCACCACCTAACACCACCATCCACAGTTCCTAAGCTTACCTGGCAGCTAAATACCCCCAATGGATTTTGCCTTGTAGTGGGGTCAGGAAGAGAGGGCCACCACCCCAAAGTTCATGTCCATTATTGCTGCCACAGGATCTGGTGACATGGTGGGTGGAGGTGTGGTGTATGGGTGTCATTCTCACTGCTGTACTATCCATTTTGCCACAATGTTCTCCCCTAGTGCAAGTTTGTGGCATGTGGTGAATGCATACACATGGAGGTGTGCTTGCACTCCTGGTCCACTTCCCTGTCCACCCACCCAATGTTATGTCAGCCTCCCAATATCCTTGCTCTAGCACCCAGACTCCACCAGGTGTCAGCTGAGATGGGGATAACTTACCACCCTGACACATGATAGGAGAGCTGCCCAGCAGCTTGCTCATTTCTGTTCCCACCCTCTCATCACTGCCGACCTCCAGCAACCCAAGCTTGTGACCAAACTTTGATCACTGGCATCATGCAAGGAAAAGTGTCTGGCAGTGTCTCAGCCCTCTGCACCCCTTGCTTGGTCACCTTCTTCTGAATGAATGTACTTGCACATTTGGTCATAGTAAAAGCAGCTGATCACATGATCAGCCAGTTTTATTTTGGGCATGTGTACAATTGAGAAGCTGCCATAAGTTTCTCGTTGCCTTCCTCGTGGAACAATATGCAAAAAAAATTGAAGCTGAGCTGTCCTGTTGGCCTGAATATTTTCAAGTCGCTCTATGACCACTCTGTGACGGAATCCTGCAAATGTTTCCCACATTGCTAACTCACCTATTTTCCAGTTTCCCTGCTGCCCATCCTGCCTCCCACCCTGCCTCTGCCCCAGCCTCTCTCTCCCTACCAAAATATCGGCTTCTCTGCCTCTCTTTAGCCATGGCCAAGTTTCACCCCCCTTCCCTGAAGTATGCCAGTTAACTATTCCAACCCCATCATTTCTTCCTAAGCTGCTAGTCCCCTTCTTGCCTTTCTCTCTCCTTTTAAATGAACATTCTGGCTGTACCCAGTTATGAGCCTATCTGTTGTAAAGGCCTTCTCACTCAGATGTTGTTGTACATATGTATATTTTTCTTATTCTTTGTATAATATTGCATTATGTTTTACCATGTTACTGTACTATGATTTTTGTATGACCAGGTCCAACTTGCAAATTAGCCCTACTCAATGGTGCCCACCTGGATAAATTAAGATTTTGATTGATTGATTGATAGAATTGCTTTCATTCTGAAGAAGGCAGCCAGCATGAAGGATGGTGGGTTGTGTAACCAGTCATCTTCTTCATCTTTTAACTTCCCATCACCATTTGGAAATCACAAGATTTTTGGTGGTTGGAGAGGGGAGGAGGCACTGCCACTGGGGAGGTGGTGGGAAACATTCTGAATGAATGGACTTAGTGCAAATAAGCCCTCAAAGACTGTAGCTGGCCATAGAGGTGGGCAGGTTATGCCGGCTACCCAACATGGGAGTTTTTTTTATATATGGCATTTTTTTAATCATGGGTGCTGGAGGGGGAAGAGGTTGGAATGGATTCTTACAGAGGGTGGGGGAACAAAGAAGGGAGTTGTCTATCACACAGGATCTGTTTCCCTTTTTTTCTTTTTGTTTGTTTGTTAGCATGTTAGTTTGTAGCATACCCAAATAATGACTATGAATACCAAATACCCAAATTTTGGGAGCTCTGAATAGAACGTTCAGCCTGAATATTTGGGATAGTGTTCACACTGCCCAAATAATAACTGCAATAGTTTGTCTGCAAATCCCTCGAATGCCATACACATTCATGTACTAGACCAAAAGCATTCATCTCTGCCCTTCACCACAAAACTGCAGCTATAGTACTGTGAATGCATGTTACTTGTAATTTACAGCACTTAAATCAGTTACAGTAATGCAGCTTTTATGTAGATTCTAGGCTGGTTACTTAATGATTTCTGAAATCAAAATACTTGACTACAGTACTGTAAGTTTATAAAATATTTTACATAAAACAGCTACTGTAGATTAGCTTTATGATCACTAATTGAAGCAGCAGTATTTGTATTCACAAATATTTTTAAGATGCCTATTACCATAGAAACATAGAATTTGATGGCAGATAAGGACCACTTGGCCCACCCAGTCTGCCCATTTCCCTACCTAATGGATAAGCTGCAGATCCTAGTTAACCATCAGCCTACTTCTTCCTACCCCCACCCTCTAGAATTGCCTTATGACTGTCCCATGCATGCTTGAATTACACCACTGTTTTTGACTCCACAACCTCCTCTGGAAGGCTGTTCCATGCATCCACAACCCTCTCTGTGAAAAAATACTTCCTTAAATTACCTCTGAGCCGCCCCTCCTCTATCTTCAAATTGTGCCTCCTTGTTCTTGCACACCTCTTTTTCTGAAAGATGCTACCCTCTTGGACTTTGTTGATTCCCTTGAGGTACTTGAAAGTTTCTATCATGTCCCCCCACTCTCCCTCCTTTCCTCGAGGCTATACATATTAAGCTCCTTAAGTCACTCTTCATATGTCTTCCAGTGCAGACCCTGCACCATTTTAGTTGCCCTCCTCTGGACAGCTTGATCCTGTCTATGTCTTTGCAGAGATGGGGTCTCAGAACTGCCATGAGTACTCAGATGGGGTCTCACCAGCTGTCTGTACAGAGGGATAATAACTTCCTGTTTTCTACTGGTGATGCCTCTCCCTATGCATCCTAGTATCCCCCAGCCCTCCATGCTGCCCTCTCATTGTTTGCCCACCTTTAGATCATCTGATATGACTACCCCAGGTCCATTTCCATTTTGTTGTTGTTAGTATCTCACCCCCATTGTGTACTCTTCCCCAGGGTTTTTGTTTCCCAGGTGCATTACCTTGCACTTCTTAGCATTGAATCTAAGCTGCCATACATTTGACCATTCCTCTAACCTTGCCAAGTCCCTTCTCATCCTTTCCACCCCACCTTGTGCATCAACTCTGTTGCAGATCTTTGTGTCATCTGCAAAGAGACATACTTTTCCTTTCAGTCCCTCTGCAATGTCGCTAATAAAGACATTGAAGAAGACCGGTCCTAATACTGAACTCTGCAGTACCCCACTAGTAACCCCCCTTTCTTCAGAGTGGACTCCATTTACTATTACTCTCTGTGTCCTATTCTCCAGCCAATTCTTTACCCAGGCTGTCATCTTGTGACCCACTCCCAGGCTGGCTAACCTGTATATTAATCCTTTGTGTGGGACTGTGTCAATGCGCACTAAAGTCTAGGTAGCCATGTCCACAGCCCCTCCTGATCTACTACTTTGGTCACCCATTCAAAGAAATCTATCAGATTCGTCTGGCATGACCTTCCCGCTGTGAATCCATGCTGCCTTAGGTCCTGTGCCCCTCGGCCTCTAGATACTCAACAATTCTTTCCTTCAGAAGTGATTCCATCATTTTCCCTATCACTGAGGCTAAACTAACAGGTCTGTAGTTTTCTGCTTCTGCCTTGCTCCCCCTGTTGTGTAGGGGAATCACATCTGCCCTCCTCCAGTCCTCGGGTACCACCCCATCCTCCCATGATTTGTTAAAGAGGGTAGTCAGTGGTGTCACTAGTTCTACCCTTAGTTCTTTTAGAATTCTGGGATGAATCCCATCAGGCCCTTTGCTTTGTCCACCTTCAGTTTTAAGAGTTCTTTCAGAACCCTTTCTTCTGTAAATGGGCTGGTATCAACTTCTGTATCCAGAGTGTTTCTATTGTTTGTTTTAGGTACCTCCCCCTCTTCATTTGTAAATACTGAGCAAAAATATTTGTTTAGTATCTCTGCCTTTTCACAGTCACCCTCTGCCCACCTACCCTCCCCTCTATTATGCCTCACTATCCCTCCCTTGGTCTTTCTTCACTCCCTGATGTACCTATAAAAGGTTTTATCCCCCTTCTTAACTGAGTTGGCTATCTTTTCCTCGGTTTGGGCCTTTGCTGTTCTGACTGCCTTCCCAGCTTCCTTTTGCTTTAACTGATACAGTTCTCTGTCCTGCTCCTTCTGTGATTCCCTGTACTTCCTGAATGCTTTCTTTGTCTCTTGAACCTTCACTGCCACTTCCTTTGAGAACCATAGTGGTTTCTTACATCATTTTGTTTTGTTTATTTGCTTCACACAAAGGCTTGTTACCTCTGTGATGGCATTTTTTATTATTCTCCATTGTTCTTCCACCCCTTCTTTCTTCCCATTTGCTAGTGCATTCCTTAGGCACTCACCCATTTTGGCAAAGTCAGCCCTCCTAAAGTCCAGTACTTTTGCCTTTGTATGGCTTGACTCTATTGCTGTATTTATTGTGAACCATACTGTTCGATGGTCGCTAGTTCCCAGATGGCTACCCACTTCTACATCTGTGATCTCTCCATCTCCATTTGAGAGAACCAGGTCTGAGATTGCTCCCTCTCGAGTGGGTTCCAAAACTAGTTGTCTAAGGCATGCCCCTAGGGCATCTAGAATAACCCACTCTTTGAAGTGGCTGCTGCAACTGCACTCCAGTTAACATCTGGCATATTCAGATCACCCATCAGCAATATCTCCCCTTTTCTGCCATTCTAAGTATACTTTCTATCATTTCCTTTTCCATTTCCTCCCCTGAAAGAGTCTGTATACTAACCCTGTGCGGATTGTGGTACCATTGCCTGTCTCAAATTGACCTACAGTGCTTCTTCTCCTCCCTGTTTACCCTTTTGTTCTGTTGCTTTGATTTCTTCCCTTATGTAAAGAGCTATTCCTCCTCCTCTTTTACCCTTCCTGTCCCTCCTGTAGATAGTGTATCCTGGTATGTTTACGTCCCAGTCATGGTTTTGTGTGTACCATGTTTCTGTGACTGCCACAATATCCAGATGTTCCTCCTCCATCAAGGCCACTAATTCAGGAAGGCTGTTACCCAGACTACAGACATTGGTACTCATTGCTCTCCATTTTTTGATGGCTTTATCTTCTGTTGCAGCATCCCCAGCTGACCTTTCTACCTCGGTCTTTTTCTCATTTAGTACCCTGTTTTGTAGGGAGAGGCTGGGATTTTCCTGCTGCTTATCAGTGCCTCCCCCCTTGACTAGTTTAAAAGCTTGCCAATGACTCATTTAAACTGTTTGCTCAAAAGACTTGTTCCCTTCCTGGACAGATGCAGACCATCCTGCCAGTATAGGTTGGTGTCCCTCCAGGTGGAACCCCAGTCCCCAATGAAGCTAAACCCATGTGCTCCACACCATTTTTTCAACCATTCATTAAACTGCATGGTGCAAAGAACCCTTGCCTCACCCATGCCATTGACAGGCAGCACCTCTGAGAAGGATACTGTGTGTGCTACTTGTCTTAGGCCCCTCCCAACTCTACAAACTCCTCCTGCACTGCTCTAATCTCATGATAAGCCAAGTCATTTGTCCCTAGGTGGACAATGAAGTTCAGCTCAGACTCCCGTGCAGCTGTTCTCATGATCCTGAGGATGCCCTTCCTGTCCCTCCAAGCCATGGCACCAGGCAGGCACCTTACTTCAGTTTTCCCTGCTCTCCCCAGTTCTATCTCCCTAATAATTGAGTCCCCCACCAGGAGCTGCTTCCTTTCCCTGTGGTGTCCTCTGCCTCCTTCCTGTGGGCCTCCCTTGTGACAGTTCTCCTCAGCCTCCTTAGTCTCCTCTGTGGGTGCATCCATAGGGGAACTATGCTCCCCCAGAATGATGTATGGATTGTGGAGTGGAACAACTCACTGGGTGTGCCTCTGTTTCACCATCCTCACCCTCCCTGAGCCCACTGTGGTCCAACTGCTGTGCTTTCTTCACAACCTCTGAGATAGTGGTGGTGGCTCTGGTGCTCCCTGGATGGGGGAGGTTCCCTTCCTACCATCCAGTGTGGCCTAGGGGAAGGATCCCTTACTACTGTACAGTGTGGCCTGAAGACGGGCAACTTCCTCGCTCAGGGCAGAGAGTTGTCTGCAAATAGGGCAGCATTTCAGCCTCCAGAAAGACTCCTGGAAGACTGCTGCCCCACAGCCATTACATTGCACTACTCCCCACAGGTTTATCTACTTTTTTTTGTATGTGTGTGCGTGTGTGTGTGTGTGTGTGATTGGTTTGTTATATAGAAATATATGTATTATACAATGTGTATGCTTATATTGTCAGTGCAGTGTGCTAGAGAGGATACGACAGTGATAAGCACCTTGCACTCTTGAGGGAATAATGTCAGAACCCCAGGTGTAAAGGAACTATTTCAGGGGTGGGTGGGGAGAGGGGTGGGCAGTTGGGCCTAAACTTTGCCCTCATGAAATAATCAGCTAAAAGCTCTGACCCACCGCTGCGATGAGTGCCTTCCTGTCAGCAGGATGCCCTACACACCAATTTGACAGAGAAAATACCCTGCTAATCAAACAGAGAAAAATCCAGACATCCAAGTCAGACACAGGTAAACCTCCCCAGCCCCAAAACAGCCTGATGAGTTGTGCTCTAAAGCAGTCAGCCCCAAAATAAGTCAGTTGTGCACCAGGACAGACACAGTAAACAGTATTCCATCCCTCAGGGTTGAAACTCTTCCTGCACTGAAAATCTTAACAATTGTAACAAAAGTAAAGCAAGATCCACCTCCCTCTGTTGCTTGAAAGACTGTCTTTCTTGATAATTCTAAGTTCCTTATTTCACCTTTCAGTTAGAAGTAGCCTCCACCTGCAGAATATCTGCTACAAACCAAAGACAATTGTACGGTTCACCTCCCTCTGTTGTGAGCACAACTCACTTTCTTGCAAATCCTGTGTTCAGTATTGCAGCTTCCAGCCAGAGGTAGCTTCACCTGAAGAATATTATAATTTTGCAATTAATGACTTGCATCATTAATGATGGCCGTCAATCACAATTTTGAAAAAAATCTCTTCTATTGAGGTTGCCTGTTGAATGCACGTGCTTGATTAATAATGTCGATGTGTTAGAAATGTTACCCCATGCTTCTGATGGTGAATAGGGCAGCACTGTGCCAAAAATGTATTTCTTTTTTTATGGCATGCGTGTTCAGCATTGGGAACTTTTAAAAACTTCAGAATCCTATACTTGGTCTGAGAATGAAAAAATAAATGAACAGAAAGTAAAATGACTAGCTTTATATTCTGTGAGACAAATGTTATTGCTGAAAAAACTGTACGGTGACTAACAAATAGTGCTACTTTAAAGTGGTTCATGTCAATTTTAGGCACATTGAAAGTAGAAAAGAGAATATTTAAAAAATAAAAGCCAGCAGTATACCATTTAGCTATCATAATCCATGTCTGATAAACTCAAGCTTTCAAATCAGTTATTATATGTCTTTTTTTTCAGTTGATGAAGAAGCTGTATTCTGTCTAGTGAAGATTATGGTAGGGGGTTTATTTCACCATACAGTATAACTAGAATATGAAATCATTTGCAAGCCTTTGGAATCTCAATAGGCAACACAATATTGCATTGTGTGATTATCAATGGCATACTAGTGACTGGCATCCAGGTTTTGAGCTTTTATTCCAAGAACTGTGTAGTTCCTTGGAGCTCAAATTCCTGTGCTGTTGTTGGTTACTGAAATGATCTATTTGTTACTCCTGACTGCATTCAAAGAACCATTCAGAAATGTCTAGGGTCATTTGATTTGTATGCAGTTCAATGCTGCAGTACACTGCAGAAAAAGGAAAGCATGTTGAGGTCTAACCTGAAAATCATTTGTATGATAATTGATGAATGGAAACTGATATTTCAAGATCTTGCTGATTTTGCTTATCAATTACACATTTTAAAAAAGAAGCTGCTTTCACAAGAAGTAAAACCTTCAAAATGAATTTTTTCCTCTGGTTTCTTCAGCACTAATACTTTATATGCAGTCAACATAAACAACATATGCAAGTTGCTGGATACAGCTCTTCATACAGTATGTATATCTTTAGACATTTATTTAATAGTGACTGGCATTATTTTGAAAAATGAATGCTATTAAATGAGATATTCAAAAATCTGTGGCTACAAATTTTCATTTTTATGCCACTGATAACATATACTAGTAATGGTAACAGAAATAAAATATGCTTGCTTATTGCTTTGCCATAGCTGATCTCTCAGATGCCCATAATTCTGATTATATCCTTTATGTCACTAATGCTTTCTGTTTCTAGACCTTTATGGCCAGTTGTCTTTTAAAAGCAGTGAAATATTATGCAAATATTTACCAAAGGTGAGGGAAATATTGGCAACATATTGACCCTGAGTGATGAACCTTTGCCTTGATAATAGTTATGTTATCCAAAGATGAAGGGTCTATGTTTTCCTTTTATATCCTGACACAGCTGTGGTCAATATCTGCTTTATTAAAGCATGCCTGACCTATGAGGATTACAGTGAGAAACATCTGAGAAAGATAAAACTGTTGTTATATTCTTAGGAATTATTGTCTAGTTCTAATGAACTATTGGCTGATTCTAATGAACCATTGTCTGGTTCTTTGCTTTGAACCAGCCAATAGTTTAAAAGCCTTGTAAGTAATGTGACTGGCTCTGTTACAATCAAAGATGAGGATTTTTTTCTATGGTTTAACAGCAACAAATAATGGCCAAATTGGTGACTTTTTTACTGAGGGATCCAGTTCAGTTTATTTAGCTTTTGCTTATCAGGTAGGCACACTAATTTTCAGGTGTGACCTGGGGAATTACAATCAAGAATACAGACAGTGGAAATACAATATATTGAAACATACACTGGCAGAAAACAAACATCTAATAGAACAGGGTAAATCTTATAAGAAAGTGCATAGTTTGCAGAGCCATCAGTTACAGATACCAGCTTAGGAAAGATACAGTTGTATCAGTAATGGCCATACATAGATTTGCAATACATTCTGTGTGCCGTGGAGAGAGAAAAACAAAATTAGTTACATGTTGATGTGTCTGTAATGAAAATCATAATAACATCACATTTAGTATAGAGAGACACAAAACATTATGGAGAGGAGAAGAAGTCATTTTCATAGTAATTAATTCAGTAGGGTGCTGTTAAGAAGCTGTTAAGTTAGCAAAATTCCACTTGGAAAAAGTACAAGTGGAGAAAATGCTCAAGTACCATGACAGGAACAGAGTGCCTGGCTAAGGAGATGTTTTAAATGGAAGGAATGTACAGAAGGGCATCCTTGAATGTCAGGAGGAATGGAATTCCACAGTTTGGGAGCAGAGTAGACAAAGGAAACTTCACCAGCTTGAGTTGTAACTCTAGGGACAGTGAACAGGGCATTTTCACTAGATCTCAGGTGGTAGCCATTTTCAATAATCTAAAGACAGGAGGCAAGGGATCGAGGCTGTCCATTTAGTAATATATTAAATGTTTTGGTGAATAGAATATGCGGTTAGTAGTGCTTATGTAACTGTAGTTTACTTTTTGGCTTTTCTCTATTCCCATCCTTGGTAGGTTTTCCGGGTAGTGAGTAAGGAATAGAAAGCCCAGTGCCAAGGGTGAGTAGAGTGCTGGAGAATGAGGAGGCAGAGGTGGATAGTGGGTGTTTCACAATGTGCTAATCAGGGAACTGCCATGGGAGGGTGGCCTTTAAAGGGATGTGGGAGGAGCTATTCCCCCACATTGAACCTTGGGCTTTAGCCCTCCTATTAAAGATGACACCATCATACCTGCGGTCACACAGGAGTGATGGGGGGAGCTAACCCAGCTTATCATAGAGGGAGCAGTGGTGAATGAGTCTTAATGACTTTGATGCAAAGCAGCAGATATTATTATAGGTGACATCCCATTTGAAGACGGTGGTTTTTGAGGCTACAGAGTGCACTAGGGCTCCATAAAGAAGTTTGAGGAATAGCAGTCATCTGGCAATGGCAAGGCATGCCTGTGGTGTCAGGTCTTGGATAGTGTTGCACAGGATAATGCTTTTGTGGATTCTACCACTATCTGTTGGATAGTGCAGGTATCCTTCCTAGGATCCTACCATAAAATCCTAGCAAAGCCAGATGTAGTATTCAGGGTCAGATAGAGATGGATTCTAGTTAGGAACAAAGTATCCTACTGTAGTTAGGATCCAGGGATCCTAGGTCAGACAGTTAGGATCCAGGGTCAGATAGCAATGGATCCTAATTAGGATTCCGGTATCCTAGGTCAGATCCAGGGATCCTAGCTCAGAAAGTTAGGATCCAAGCTGGATCTGTTGCTAAGATCCACAAAATACACAATGTTTGTAGGATCCATGCACAGGATCCTAGAGGGTAGGATCCATGGTCAGATAGCACTGCTATCCTACCACATCAACTATCTGGACAAATGGGAGGTATCTGTTGGTATTCTAATTTCCCGGATACTATCTGAGCAACACTAGTCTTGAGCTACTTTATATCTTTATATAAGACACCAAGGATGGAGCTCACAAATTTGCAGATACCCATAACATGAGATGCGTAATCAAGAGTAGGGGGAAGGATTATTCTGAGGTATGTAAGGAAGAAGTGGTTGAGACCAAGGTGCCACCTTAGTATTGATACATAGATAGATACATTAATGTTGTTGACAGATAAGGGCTGCCAGGCCCATCCAGTTTGCCTGTTTATGCTACCTGATGAAGCAGCCAGTGACCCTATCTGATCACTGGCTTTAGCTTTTTCTTCCTGTCTCTAATATTGCTTTATACCAGTCCCATGCATGTTTGAATCCTCCCACCATATGGGTGGCTACCACATCCCGGGACAGGCTATTCCATGCATTCACCACCCTCTATGTAAAAAATAACTTTGTGACATTAGTCCTTACGTGGCCACCCATCAGTCTCATGTCATGCCCTTTGGTTTTTGGCACTACTTTTAAACTGGTATATGTTATCCCCTTCCACCTTGATCATGCCCTTGAGGTATTTGAACATTTCTATCATGTCACCTCTCTCCCTCCTTTGCCCCAGTGTGTACAAATTACGATCTCTGACTCTTTCCTCATGAGGCTTGCAATGCAGACCCTTCACCATTTTGGTCACCCTCCTCTTCACTGTCTCTATTTTGTCAATGTTCTGATGAAGGTGTTGCCTCCAGAACTGGGCACAGTATTCAAGGTAAGACCTCACCAGGGTCATGTTCAGTGGAACCATCACCTCCCTCCTTCAGCTTGTGATTCTCCTTCCAATACACCCCAACATCCCAGTGGCCTTCCCCACCTCCTTGGCCATCTGCCTTGTGGCCTTCAGATCTTCTGTTATTATGACTCCCAAGTCCCTCTCTTCCTTCGTAACTGCCAACAGGTCTTCCCCCAACCTGTAGCTTGCTCCAGGGTTCCTGCTCCCCACATGCATGATTTTATATTTCTTTGTGTTAAACCTCTGTTGCCACTCATCTGATCATCTCTCCAACTGTTCCAGGTCCTTTCTCATCCTTTTCACACACCCCCAGGGTATTCACCCTGTTGCAGATCTTGGTGTCATCTGCAAACAGGCAAACCTTTCCCTTCTGCCCATCTGCAATGTCACTGATGAAGATATTGAAGAGGACTGGCCCCAGAACTGACCCTTGAGGTATGCCACTGGTCACCTCACTTTCCTTCAGTTGGGTTCCATTTACCATTACCCTCTGTCTTTGCTCTTTTCATCAATTTTCAATCCAGTTTACCACCTTGTGTTCCATCCCCATGCTTCTTAGCTTGTTGACCAGCCTCCTATGTGGGACAGTATCAAAGGCTTTGCTAAAATCTAGGTAGGCAATGTCTACAGCCCCCCCCCCCTTGGTCTTCTGCCTTTGTCACCTAGTCAAAGAAATCTATTAGATTAGTTGACAGGACCATCCTGTGGTGAACTCTTGTTGCCTGGGTTCCAACATCCCCATGACTTCTAGATGCTCCACTATTCTTTCCTTGAGGAGTGTTTCCATTATTGTTCCTACAACAGAGGTTAGACTAACTGGTCTGTAGTGCCCTGCATCTTCTTTATTACTGTTCTTGTGAAGCGGGACAACATTTGCCCTTCCTCATTCCTCTTAGATCACTCCAGTGTCTAGGGACTCACTAAACAGGACTGCCAGTTCCATTCTCAGTTTCCTTAAGACCCTGAGATGTATGCCACCTGGACCCATGGCTTTGTCCACCTTCAGCTTTGCAAGCTATTCTAGGACCCTCTCCTCTGTGAACAGACTTGTGTTTACCTCCTTTTCCTCTGTTCCTTTAAATGTTAGCTGTGGGCCCTGCCCATGCACTTCCACAGTGAAGACTAAACAGAAATATTTGTTCAGGATCACTGCTTTCTCCCTGTCTCCCTCCTCTATCTGCCTCCTGGCTTCTCAAAGCTTAGCTACTCCCCCTTTTGCCTTCCTTCTCTTGCAAATGTACCTGAAGAATGTCTTGTCTCCCTTTGTAACCGAGTGATCTATTCTTTCCTCGGTTTGCACTTTAGTGCTTCTCACTGCTTTTCCTGCCTCTCTCAGACACTTCAGGTACACTTCCCCTGTCCTCATCTCTTTGTGTTTCCTTATACTTCCTGAAGGCTAGCCTCTTCACCCTTATCTTTTCAACCACCCCCTTGAGAACCAAAGCAGTTTTCTTCTTCTTTTTCCCTTGTCTATCAACCTAATACATTGCTTTGTGACCTCCGCCATGGCCTCCTTGATGTGTTCCCATTTCTCCTTAATGTCCCCCCATCCCCCCCCTTGTTACAGAGTTTCTCTAAACTAAAGATTTATCCTGGTAAAGTCTGCCCTTCCGAACTCTAAGACTCTTACCTTCATAAGAGTTGACTGAATCTCTGTGTCCACCTTGAACCACACCACATGGTGGTCACTGGACCCTAGCTGACCTTCCACCCTGAGCCCTGTTATCCTATCCCTGTTTGTCAGTACCAGATACAGGATTGCCCAGTCTCTGGTAGGTTCCTGCAGCAGTTGCCTATGGCCAGCCCCCTTAAGGGAGTCAACAAAGTCCTATGCCCTGGCTGAGGGCCTTGCTGGGATGGACCAGTCTATTTCCAGCATGTTAAAGTCACCCATCAGCAGCACTTCCCCCCTTTGCTGCCATGTCATGCATGTTTTCCAGCAGCAGTTTGTCAGTTTCTTCTGTGTGTGCTGTGGGCCTGTAAATGACTCCTGTGTGAATGGCTGTTCCATTGCTTGGCTCAAGGGTGACCCAAACTTCTGCCATTTCCTCATATTTGTTCTGAATTTCAGTTGCCTTGATGCTTTCATTGATGTAAAGGGCAACCCCCCTCCCCTTTTACCTTCCCTGTGTTTTCTAAACATGACATAACTAGGTACAATTATGCCCCAGTTGTGGTTCTTGGTGTAACTTGTTTCAGTAATGGGCACTATGTCCAGATCATCCTCTGTCATTACAGCCATCAGCTCTCGGACTTTGCTCCCCAGACTGTGGGCATTCATGTTCATGACTTTCCATGGAAAAGTGGCATCCTCTTGGACCATCCTTGTGTTTAGCCCCTTGTTTCATCCTACTATTCTATGTGGTGCTTCCCTTTTACTACCTCTGTTAATGATGATATCATCTGGCCCTGTGTGCAGCCTTTTCTGTCCTGTATGGTATGAATAGAGGAGATAGGCATGCTCTGAGTTTGGATGATGTGCCAAAGAGTATATATTGAGTTTTAGTGGTATTGAGGATTAGTTTGTTTAGCAATAGCCAGGTGTGCACAGACTGTAGGTCTGCTGTCAGGTGCTGATTAATCTGATCAATATTCTTTGAGCTGGTATAGAGGACCACTTCTTCAGTATAAAGTATGGCTGAGGAGTGGGTTAGACTATGTATAATAGACATGGAAAACAGCAGCAGGCCAAGTATGGAGCCTTGTAGAACACCCATAAGTGAAGATGCAGGGTCTGAGAAGAACTCATACATGACCATTTGGGCTCTATTCATCAAATCATTACAAAACCAAGGAACAGCAGTGTGTGAGATACCCAGGTTTGCAAGTTTACCAGTCAGTAAGGTGTGATTGGCCAGATCAAAGGCTTTCATCAGATCAATAAAAACAGCACCTATCAGGCTACCAGTGTCCATGGCAGAGAAAATGCTGCTTGTGAGGGTGTGGAGGACAGTGGTAGAGCTGTGCCCTCTATGAAATCCATGCCGAGTATGGGATAGTAGGCTATGGGCAGAGAGGTAACTTGTAAGTTGCGATGCAACTACCGTCTCTATAATTTTATACAGGTTGAATAGCAATGGGCCTATAGTTATTTAGGATTCTGTGGTCACCCTTCTTAAAAACTGAGACAACTAGTGCAATTTTCCATACATCAGGCACTTTGCCTGTAGTGAGGGACAGGTTAATTAGTTTAGCTACTGGGGAGGCCAATTCTTTGGCAGCAGTTTTCAAAGGTTTGGGTTCAATACTGTGTAGACCCACAGATTTGGAGTCAGAATCCACATAAGGTGTTAAAAGTACAAGGGATGTTGAGACTGGGTTTGCACTAACCTAAAGCAGGTGCTGGCTTGTAGGATAGCAGGGTGAACATCAGAGAAGGCACTCACACAGGAGGAGCAATCTGAAAAATGTGAGTTGAAAGCACTTGCTAGTGTCATGTTCTTATTGCAATGCAACCCATTTAGTAACATCAGGGGATGAGCAACGTCCTTGCTGACCAAGCATTTTTTTTATTTGCTGACAGAACAGTCTGGGATTTTGGGCCGTAGTACTAAAAAGCATTTTACAGTGATTGCTGTTGTCTTTCCCTGACCTCCCTTTTCTATATGTTATGCAGCTCTATGTAGGCAAACCAGTCCAGGGTCAATGAGGAGACCTCAAAGACCTCCCTTCTCCTATCACCTTCAATAAATTTTACCAGTAGCTTATGGTCCAGCCATTTTGTTAGAGAGGCATGCACCCACCTTTTGGTAGATGGGACAAATTTATCTTGCAGGTTGGGTAGCACTGTCGTGAAGAATTGGCTGCTGAATTTATTTCAGTTGGATTATACAGCCAGGACCAGTCTATCTTAGCTACAGCCAGCCTAAGGAGTTCAGGGTCCAGGTTAGCAGATTTCTGGAGATGTATAATACTTGATGGGGGGGGGCTTTAGGCAGTTTTGCATGCCATAAGCAGAATATGGGAGAGTGGTCGCTAATGGCATTAATAAGGACTCCTGTGATTTTAATTCTATCTGACCTAGGTGTTAGGATCCAGTTGATTAGTGTCTGCATACTGCCATTGTTGGAGCACCTAGTGGGCTCAGTAATAACTTGGGTGAAGTTTAAGATATTGATGGAGTGTACTACTTTTTTGCTACAGTCGCTGAGCCAGTCTGTTAAATCACCAAAAATGATAAATTCATTATTTTTGACTATTGAACTAATGGCTTTGATTAAGGAGGGGAGTAAGGATGAAAAAACTGTAGTAGGAATATACTGAATAGATATACAGAAACGGTGAAGCTTTTTTGCACTACCCAAGGTGAGTTCACCGTAGCAGCATTCCACTGGTGGTTCTGGGGGAGGTGTGAGCTGGGGCCATTACCTGTTGGTGGGACCCTTAATATATTAATGTGCCACCCCATTTTCTGGGCCAGGGTGATCACAGCAGATAGCACTGTATCCTGGAGAGCACATAGTTATCAGGTGTGAGTGGTTTTAGCCATGTCTCTGTTATACCAAGGATATATGGTTGGTAGTGCAGGACCAATAATAATAGTTTGTCACATTTGGAGAATTGGCTTCTGATGTTGATATGAGCAATTTTAAGGCCTTTAATATTTTGCCATGGTGCTGGGTTATCAGCTGAGGCAGCAAAGCCAGGACCTGGGTTTAGCTCAACATCACCAGAAAGTAGAAGACCAGTAGGGACTAGCTGAATAAGGGGACAGAATCTGAGGTACAGGCTGAAAAAGTTACAGCAGCATTTCCGTCTTTTTAGGATTGCTGCCATTCAAAAGTAACAATTAGATGGCAACAAGTCTCTAGATGATACCATGGGAGCATGATAGATTAAAAGATAGGACATAGAAAAGTCCTAGCATTCATAAGGTTCAGCACTAGGTGTGACCAGTTGGAGGAAGGAGTCAGTGAGATAGAGTAAACTACAGAGGCTTACTAAGAGCCATGCATTCCATATAAACAGACCCATGATGGTAAATAATTGTGAAAACTGTGAAAGATTGTGGAGCATAGCATGTCTCTAGGGGGCTCCTGCTAGTAGTATATTTGAAGGACTTCCCTTAGGATGTAATAATCAAACTGAGTGTGATTAATAACATTACTAAGTGAAATCCAGTAGACTCTGTTGAAATTAGACACACCTAGGGACAACACTTATTAGTAAGTGAAACATTCTAATTAGGGCTGACTGACACCGATATGCATTTAGAGTTATATACCACATGTGGGTGCATAGCTAAAGACAGAGATATACATATAGCTCAAAAGTAATAGCCAGGTCACACTATATAAGCAGTAAGGCAGCTTGCATATTATAGAACTATCACAATGGTTACTAACATTAGCCAGACTAGTGTGTGGAAGGTACCCTATGTAGAGACACATAAGGCTTGGGTGTGCTATACAGTACCTAGAAATCACCTACATGAAAATCTAGAGGGTGAAGCAACTTGTAGACAACCACTCACAGGTACAATAGTTATATGTAATGTACCACTTGTCAAGATTTACAACAGCGTACAACTAAGCACTTTGTTTGTCTAACTAACATGGTAAAACACATGTCTTACAACAGTGTGTCCATTTTTATGTCTAATGAGGCTCACGCGGGCGGGCAAGGTAGATGCACTTTAGAGCAGCCTGGCTAGTCAGCGACTGACTCCCGCTACTGACACGCACAGTGTGACACCCTTTGCGCTGTGGACCTCAGCCCTCTGAATTACTGGCATGGAGAAACGCTAGGGGGAAGGGCCTTATATGGCAGTCAGGTGAGGGAAATGGCTCCTCTGTTTGGGGGTCATGGCAAGTGGTGAGGCAGAGAGACTATTCCTTCAAGCCAGTAGTCCATTCATTCTCCTGGTCTTGGTGATCATCGGGGGGTGCTGAGGGACTGTGCCTACCCTAATCGATCCCAGGTGGTGGCTCTCAGAGAACTGCATTGTGAAGACTGGAGGCAGGTAAAAATCTTCAAGTGTTTTAAAGCAGGTAGCCAAAGGGAAACAGAATTTGGGCAGGCTTTTTTTTAAATGTTGCCTGGAAGTCACAGATGGCTCTTCTGATTGGCAGTTGCAGTGAGTTGGGAGGTACACATAAGGTCACTTCCAGCCAGCAGTCTGTTCATGCTCCTGGGCTTTGTGGTCATTGGAAGAGAGGGTAGGTTGAGGTGCCATGTGCACCCTTTTGACCTCAGTTGGTGGCTCTGAGACTACTGCACTGTGAAGACTAGGAGCAGGTAAAAAGCTTCAGGCATTGTAAAGCAGGTAGCCATACAAAGGGAAACAGAGTTTGAATAGGATTTTTTTTAGTGTTGCCCTGCAAGTCACAGATGGCTGCTCCAACTGATGGTCACAGCAAGTAGAGAAGTGGAGAGAAGGTCCCCTCCAGCTGGTATTCCATTCGTGGTCCTGGGCTCAGCGATCATTGGGAGGGTAGGGTGAGTTAAGGTGCCCTGCACACATTCTCAACCCCATGAAACCATTTCAAAATGGCTACTCTGTGAAGACTGGAAGCAGGTAAAAAGCTTCAGGTGTTTTAAATCAGGCAGCCAAATAAAGGGAAACAGAGTTATTTTTTTAAATGTTGCCCTGCAAGTCACAGATGGCTCCTCTGATTGGAAGTCATGACAAGCAGGGAAGTGGAGAGAAGGTCCCTTCCAGTCAGTAGTCCATTCATACTTGTTGATTTGATGATCATGGGGGGGTTATGGTGCATGCACACCCTCTCAACTTCAGGTGATGGCTCCAAGAGGACTGTGCTAGTTGACAAAGGAATCAGTTTGCCACTTTGTGGGGAAAAATGTGCTGTGACTAAAATGATATCACACTGCTTCCCACAGAATGGTATAGGGTAGTTTTGAATGTCAAAAAACTCTGGAGAACACTGTACAGTAATACTTTTAGCTTCCATATATTTTTTATTAGAGTTCATTTTGTTACACATTTACTTAAAATATATTTTCAAAGAGAACATGGCACAGAATTAATTTTATGTTGCAGATGCTTTTTAATTGATCTGGGAAATATTTATTTACAGTAGTACTAAAAGGCCAGATATATGTTTCAATTTAACAATTAATGGAAAGAACATATCCCAGATGTAATGTATTAGAGGCAATATGTTCATTGTCAAGGGGGAATTGATGACAGATGACAGATGGGCAACAAGCAAGATGCTGTTGAATAGTACTGGATGAATTTACAAACAACCTAGAAGGTCTGAAAACATTTATCATGTTTGTTTTGTGTCAAACTTGTTTTTATAGTACCAGGGCTCCCAAATCTACTGGGATTCCTGTATTTTACAGGAAAATTGAGCCATCTACAGGGAAATTGTTCCCATAAGCTTGTATTGATTATATGGGAAAATAGAGCAATTTTTCATCCATGGGATACAATGTAATCTACAGGAAAATGCAAGTATAGTGCACTGCAGTTACAAGGAAAATGACGTATCAGTCTGGGAGCACCGTAGTACAGACAATTTGCCCAGCACGGGAAGTAAGACAGTTGATGCTGATATGATAGGGTTGAAGAGGACCCTGTCCCAGTTGTTATGGAGAGTTTGAATGCAGGGATCTGTTCTGTTCTGTCCTTTCCTGTCTTTTGTCTGTTTGGTTGCACAACCAAATGTTCCTGTGAGACCTAGGAGTTGATCACCCCAATAGCCTTGCAGATCTCTGACTCTCACTCTCTCTAAATCTTCCCTAGCTGTTTCTGTCTTTTCCCACCCTTGCATATCTGCTGGTATAAAAATATATGCAGATCATTATGTGGAAACATAACTGATATTGGGATCGCTTTGTTTAGAAATTATATAGTGTTACTGATGAAATGTAAATAATTATAATTTGAGATGATTGCAAAAACCTATTGGGATCTAAAGGGGTTAACCTAAGAGCAGTTTTCAAGCCCTTTTTCAGAAGCTGTGGAGAAGGGGCATCAGTTCTGGGACATTGTGTTCTTGCTGCACCTGCATGAAATTGACAAGAAGATTTTAGGGAAAAACAGGATGCTTATTAAGGAGGATGGTTGCAAAGACATAAGAAAGAGTTGAAATGTTTTGGGAGACACACAGAGATTGACAGAAAACTCAGATGGATCTTCTCTGTTTATTTGCCTTTGTAAATAGTTATACTGAACAAGTTTATTTTTTTATGTTACTGCTAGTACTAATAAACACTTTTTTGGAATTCTACAACTGCTCCTAGTTTTTCCTATGCTTCCTGACCTGTGCCTTGATGAGAGATGTGTCAGCCTAACTGGGATTTATGTCATGCATACTCTAAGCCAGGAGGTCTGTGTGTGTGTACTGAACTTAGTACCAGGGAAGCATAGAGAAAGGTATGGATTCTGCAGCAGCAAATCCAGTAGTGATTATTAGGAGAATGGCAGCCAAACTAGCAGAGACAGAAGTCCAAGCTGAGATTGTACAGCCAGCACAAGTTATGGAAAAGGGACAGGCAGTGACAGAACCTGAAAGACTGATTGACATAAAGGGTTAAAATATGAAAATGCTGAAGCTAAACTGATAACTGATTGTGATTTTGTTTCAGAGCAAGCTAACAATGCTTCTCTCCAGGGCTAGTTTAAGCAGCTGAGGATGAAATCAAAGCAGGGTGAGCCACAGTTTACAAAATGTAATGGGTTACTGTACTGAGTCTGGGCTAAACCTCAGACACAGGAACAGACAGAACAACTGGTTATACCACAGAAGTATAGAACAGAGTTATTACATATAGCACATGATAGTCCTATGGCTGTTTACTCAGGGAGGATTTGGACCCTTGCCAGATTGCTGTATAGATTTTACTCTCCTGGAATTCATGAAGATGTTGCTATCTGTTGCAATTCCTGTGCTGAGTGTCAGAAAGTAGACCCAGTCACTAGAAAAGACAAGGTGCCCCTGGTGTCTCTACCCTTGGTAGATGTGACTTTTGAAAGAATTTCAATGGATGTGGTTGGTCCTTTAAACAAAAGTAAAAAGGGTAATAGATTTATCGTAGTAGTACATGACTATGCTACTCGATACCCAGAAGCAGTTCCAATACGTACTGTCACAGCTTCAAAAATGGCAGCAGAGCTTGTAAACATTTTCAGCAGAGTGGGCACACCTAAAGAAAGTATTACTGATCAGGGTAGTAATTTTGGTGCTGCATTACTTAAGGAGCTGTACAGACTACTAGGTATCACTGCCAGAAGAACCTGCCCCTATCACCCTCAGACAGACGGTCTTGTTGAGCATTTAAAAAAAACAAACTAAAATGCATGTTAAAATGGTTTGTAAAAGGGGAAGGGAAAGATTGGAACCAATACTTGTCTTATCTATTTTTTGCTTACAGAGAAGTGCCACCGGCATCAACAGGGTTTTCACCATTTGAAATGCTGTATGGTAGGCAGCCAAGAGTATCACTGGATGTGATAAAAGAAATGTGGTAAGATAACCCCCACTCAGAAACAATCTATAATGTCTTAAATGTGTGCCCTAAGAAAGATGCTCGCAAAATATGTTGAAATTGCCCATAGTAATCAGGAAGAGGCACAAAACCAGCAAAAGGTATATTAAGACCATGGGGTAAAAAAGAGTTTTTTGAGCCAGGTGAAAAGGTTTTGCTACAGTTACCCACAACAGAAAATAAACTGTTAATTAAGTGGCAAGGACCTTATAGATTGCTTAGACATACTGGCACCATTAACTACAGCACTGAGACCCCTGACAGGAAAAATCCTACTAAGATATACCATGCTAACCTCCTCAAGAAATGGGTTGAAAAAATGCCAAGAGCTGCTTCGCTAGTTTTACTAGAAACGGATAAAAATGATATTGATGTAGCTTATGATTGACTGGAAGAAACTGCAGCTGTTAATGCTGTCAAGGTGACTGTTTCCTTAACCTCTGAACAAACTGCAGAAATTCGTAACTTGCTAAAGACATTTAACAGTACTTTTACCACAGTGTCAGGCTGAGCTAAAGGTGTCAAGCACATAATAGTAATAAGGAATGCTCACCCTATTAGACAAAAGACATACAGGTTATCAGAGCAGTTAAGAGCCGATGTGGTTAAGGAAATACAAAAAAATGAAACAAGTGGGTATCATAGAAGAGTCGAGAAGTGCTCGGTCATCTCCAATGGTTATTGTAAACTAAAAAGAAGAGGGTGTTAAAATCTGCCTTGATTTTGGGAAACTTAATCAAGTGTCAGAATTTGACAGTTAGTCTATGCCTACAATAGATGATTTGCTGGACAGACTGGGGAGTGCCAAATATATCAGTACCCTCAATCTCACCAAGGGTTACTGGCAAATCCCCCTAGCTAAAGAATCCAGAAACAAAACTGCATTTGCCACTCCTGTAGGATTCTTTCAGTTCACCACCATGCCATTTGGTTTACATGGTGCACCTCCTACATTTCAATGGTACATGGATGCAATTTTATACCCTCACAATATTTATTGTGCTGCATACCTGGATGATGTTGTGGTGTATAGTCCAAATCAGAAAAGCCACCTGAAACACTTATGAGCACTTACTGAATCAATCAAAAAGGCAGGTCTGACAACTAATCCTACCAAGTGTGCATTGGGCATGCAGAAAACCAGATATTTGGGCTATGTTTTGGGAAATGGAAATGTTAAGTCATAAATTTCTAAAATAGAAGCTGTAGCTAACAGCCCTGTCCCTAAAACAAAGAAACATGTCAGGTCATTTTTAGGGCTGGCTGGTTATTATCAGAGATGTGTTCCCAACTTTGCTGAGTTACCTACTCCCCTCACTGAACTCACAAAAAAATGATACCCAAACAATGTGAAATGGACCCCTGAGTGTGATGAAGCTTTTCAAGTCATAAAGGCTGCATTATGTTCAGCCCCTGTTTTAAGAAGCCCAGATTTTGAGAAACCATTTTTGTTACAAACAGACACGTCAGAGGTAGCACTAGGTGCAGTCCTGAGTCAAAATGTAGATGGGACAGAACATCCTATTCTGTACATAAGTAGGAAGTTGCATGACAGAAATAAAAGGTACGTCACCATTGAAAAGGAATGTTTAGCAGCAAAGTGGGCCATGGCATCCCTTAAGTTTTATTTGCTAGGAACTGACTTTGTACTTATAACAGATCACAATCCTCTCTGTTGGCTCAACCAAATGAAGAAAAAAAATCCTAGAATCACACGGTGGTTCCTGGCAAAACAGCCATTTAAATTTAAAGTGATGCACAAATCTGGGAAAGAGAATAGCAATGATGGTTTTCTGTCAAGATATGGATCAGGATTTGAGGGTTCTAAAAGCTGAAAAACAAATGTATGAGTTTAAACTTTACTGTTTACTGTACTGTTATAGAAAAAAAGGATAATGACCACATGCTTAATTTCTGAAAGTTAGAAGCTAATGTCAGTGGAGAATTAATAGAAAGTTTTGGAAACCTGTTTAATAAAACAGGTTCCCACTTAAGGAAGGGGGTATGTGACAGGATTGAAAAGGGCCCTGTCCCAGTTGTTATGGAGAGTTTGAATGCAGGGATCTGTTCTGTTCTTTCCTTCCCTGTCTCTTGTCTGTCTGGCTGTGCAACCAAATTTTCCTGTGAGACCTAGAATTTGATCACCCCAACAGTCTTGCAGTTCTCTGACTCTCACTGTCTCTCAGTCTTTCCTTGCTGTTTCTGTCTTTTCCCTCCCTTACATATCTGCTGGTATAAAAATATATGCAGATCTTTATGTGGAAACAGAACTGATACTGGGACCCATTTGTTTAGAAATTATATAGTGTTACTGTTGAAATGTATATAATTATAGTTTGAGATGATTGCAAAAAGCTATTGCGAACTCAAGGGGTTAACCTGAGAGCAGTTTTTAAGCCCTTTTTCAGAAGCTGTGGAGAAGGGGCATCAGTTATGGGACATTGTGTTCTTGCTACACCTGCATAAAATTAAGAATATTTTAGAAAAACACAGGATGCTTGTTGGGGGGGGGGGTTGCAAAGACTTATAAGAGAGCTAAAATGTTTTGAGAAACATACACAGAGATTGAGGGAAAACTCAGATGGAGCTTCTTTGTTTATTCTGCCTATGCAAATAGTTATACTGAACACGTTTACTTTTTTATGTTACTGATAGTACTAATAAACACTTTTCGAATTCTACAACTACTCCTGGTTTTTCCTACACTTCCTGACCTGTGCCTTGATGACAGCTGACAACTGTTTTTCTGCAGTGACCAGTTTGTGTTATTTTGAGTCAACAGAACTGTATTATTTTAAAAGACAAAATCTCAAAGAAAGGAAAGAAAGTAAGGTTTGATACAGTAGCACTTTTCATACAACCTGTTTCCCAAACCCCTTTACAACCCAGGAAAGGGAGTGAGATAATTGTTGCTGCAACTCACAACACACAGATATTCAAATAGAACAGATTAGAGAGGAATTAGAGAGTTTAAGCACAGGGCCCAGATTCACAAAGAGATTTTGGACTAAGTCCCACTGCACAACTCCAATTACAGACTGAAATCTCCACAGCCATAGAGATTAGTATTCACAGTCCTCCACAGCTGTGGAGATGTTACGCTGGATCCCATAATCTGTAAAGTATTTCTGCTGCTGCAAGGACTTCCATGGCAACACTACTCACAAGCTGCAGTAAATAATGCAGCCGGCCATAAACCAGCTCCACCTTTGTGAATACTGCAGCTGCGGAGTTGCAGGAAAAAGTGTAGATTTGCAAGTGGCATCCCACTTGCACCAGGTCTTTCCTGCAGCTGCAAGACTTTCATGAGCTTTGTAAATCTGACCCAGGGAGATTATATGACTTGCTTAGAGTCACACAATAATTATATAGCATTTGTGGGATTCAAACCTAGGCTGGTTTATGGCTCTGTGCTCGATTGTCTAACCACTAGCTATGGGCCAAGATTACTCTAATACATCATGGATTTAATGCCAGTGAGTGTGTGTGTGTGTGTATGTCCACATGTTCACATGTACACATGTACACATGTGTGTGTGTGTGTAACTGAGAGAGACTGTAGTACCAGGGCTACACAGGCCTGGTATACTAGAGCAGTGGTTTTCAAGCCTCAAATCCTGGTGACTGCAAAGTGTGGCCACCAGAACTTACTGGTGGCCTCAATACTTACTTGTTATCCCAAGCTCCCTCTTATACCCCAAACCAACTACTATAAAGCATACAGGATAATGTATGGACAGCCACATAGAACAAACCTGTGTCTGCATTGAGAGGTTTCCATGGCAACCAAGAACCTTGAGAGTGTAGCTCGAGAGGTTTACTGGTTGCTACAGAAAACTCAAAATGGAGACACAGGAGGCTTGTCTATGTATGGATGCCCATTTATTATCTTTTATATTGTATGTGTATCCATGCCCATTTCAGACATAGAATTTTTTTTTTTTTGACAGCAGATAAGGACTGCTTGGTCCACCTAGTCTGCCCATTTCCCTACCTACTGGATAAGCTGCAGATCCTAGTTAACCAGCAGCCTACTTCTTCCTACCCCAACCCCCTAGAATGGCCTTATGACTGTCCCATGCATGCTTGAATTCCACCACTGTTTTTGACTCCACAACCTCATCTGGAAGGCCGTTCCATTCATCCACAACCCTCTCTGTGAAAAAATACTTCCTTAAATTACCTCTGAGCCACCACCCCCATCTTCAAATTGTGCCCCCTTGTTCTTGCACACCTCTTTTTTTGAAAGATGCTACCCTCTTGGACTTTGTTGATTCCCTTGAGGTACTTGAAAGTTTCTATCATGTCCCCCCTCTCCCTCCTTTCCTCGAGGCTATACATATTAAGCTCCTTTAGTCTCTCTTCATATGTCTTCCAGTGCAGACCCTGCTACATTTTAGTTGCCCTCCTCTGGACAGCTTCCATCCTGTCTATGTCTTTGCAGAGATTGGGTCTCCAGAACTGCACGCAGTACTCCAGATGGGGTCTGACCAGCTGTCTGTACAGAGGGATAATAACTTCCTGTTTTCTACTGGTGATGCCTCTCCCTATGCATCCCAGTATCCCCCAAGCCCTCCTTGCTGCCCTCTCACATTGCTTGCCCACCTTTAGGTCATCTGATATGACTACCCCCAGGTCCATTTCCATTTTTGTTGTTGTTAGCATCTCACCTCCCATTGTGTACTCTTCCCCTGGGTTTTAGTTTCCCAGGTGCATTACCTTGCTCTTCTTAGCATTGAATCTAAGCTGCCATACATTTGACCATTCCTCTAACCTTGCCAAGTCCCTTCTCATCCTTTCCACCCACCTTGTGCTTCAACTCTGTTGCAGATCTTTGTGTCATCTGCAAAGAGACATACTTTTCCTTCCAGTCCCTCTGCAATGTTGCTTATAAAGACATTGAAGAGGACTGGTCCTAATACTGAACCCTGCGGTGCCCCACTAGTAACCCCCCTTTCTTCAGAGTGGACTTCATTTACTGTTACTCTCTGTATCCTATTCTCCAGCCAATTCTTTACCCAGGCTGTCATCTTGGGACCCACTCCCAGGCTGACTAACTTGTATATTAATCTTTTGTGTGGGACTGTGTCAAATGCCTTGCTAATGTCTAGGTAGGCCTTGTTCACAGCCCCTCCCTGATCTACTACTTTGGTCACCCAGTCAAAGAAATCTATCAGATTCATCTGGCATGACCTTCCCACTGTGAATCTATGCTGCTTGGGTCCTGTGCCCCTCTGGCCTGTAGATACTCAACAATTCTTTCCTTCAGACACTCCACTTCCTTTCAGTGAACTGGCAGTTGGGGAGTGAAGACACTTGAGTGTTGGTGGCAGGCTCAAATTACTAGATTCAGTATGTTGCAGTCATTTCTGTAAGTTTAAGTTTAAAAGAAAAAAGAACAACTTCTAGCTCAATTGGCTAGAGGAAAGCAGCTATGTGGCAGCTTTCTAAGTTGTGCTGCAGTAGTGATATCATTACTGCAGCACAATATAATGATGTCACTACTGCAGCACAACAAGCATATTCCATGCATGGAATTCCATGTGTAACAGCATACTGTACCACCACACACTATTTCTTTTCACACAGTATACTATAAATTAAGTGCCTGATATATTTTCACTTGAAATGTGGCACCTGTGTCTATTTAAAAAGTAAGACACTGTAAAGTCCATTACCTTATTAATTTAAGCTCTAGTTTGCTCTATGGCCACAGAGAATTATTCTGGTTGCCTCATGCATCCATGGTGACCTCATTTTAGAAACACTGCACCTCACAAGAACTTTGTTATAGCAGTGACTTAATGTGTCTTCAGTGAAGCACAGCAGAGAGGAGATTATTGGAAACAGAGAAAATTTGCTTGCAACCTGTTCTCAGCTGGGATATTTGCAATCCAGCAGGCCTAGAACCCATGGAACCACTGCTGTAGAAGGAAATGGTTCCAGCCAGAGCCCAGGAGATGCAGAGGTAAACAACACCTGTCATTTGCCTTGCTCACAGACATTACAAGGTGCCTGTGCCAGCCATCTTTCACAGTCAGAAGGGTGGTATCTGATGTCCCAGGGTGAGGCCTTGTCATGCGGGAGGGGGGTTGGGGTATGTGGCCACTGCAGTGTAGTTGCATACTCCCCAGTAGTGTGACCAGCTTGATTAAAGACCTGATAGGTGAGCCAATGACAGCTCAGTGAGAAGGAACCCAGCAGAGAGGCTTTGCTGGACCAAACCTGCTCTGTTCTGATCCTGCCTAGCAAATTTAGGTGATCAAGATGGATGAGAGAGAGATGGAGGCTTAGTCCAGCAGAGGGGTATGGTACAACACTCTGAACTGCTGATGATGGAGAGTGGAACAGAGGGAGACCAATCCTCAAAACCTTGAGTAACCTCAGGGATTTGGCCTAGCAACACTATAGGCAGTTAGACAGCTAGGGGCATAGGATAAATTCCTGGGCAGGATTCCATCACTGTAATTAATAGACCTAGCCAGAAGACATGCAATGGCCACTGGACCCATTCCATTAGTATTATAAATAAGAGTACCTTTCTTTGCTTCAGTAGTTTGGGTTTTGTTAGTATGAAGATTAGTTCTGTATGCATCTACTGGCCCCAGCATGGCTAGCTTTTGAAAAAAATGCTTTGTATGCATCTATGAGGATAGGTCTCCCAAAAGGCAAGGGGATTCACAGGGGGTAAGTTTGTGACCTTACAAAGCATAGATGCCCCCATATTTAGAGCTGGTTGCTAGTGCTAAGCAGCCTGTAATGCTCCACCAAAAATATTGCATGGCAAGCTCTGAGCTATATTCAGCCAGTTAGCATACACTAATGGAGCATGTTAACTGACTGAATATTGGCCATGTCAGTGCATCTCTAAGTGGATATGGGCTGCACTGACATGGACCAAGGCTGCATATGGACCATAGGATATAGCATGCCCAAAATGGGATAGCATCAGGGCTCATGTGTGCCATATTTAGTCCAGGCATGCAAATGAGCCCATTGGGCATGCAAGGTATTATGGGACCATCTACATGTCCATTATGGGTGCATTTTCATGCATGCATGCAGCAGAACACCACACACTCATACCGGGCAGTAGACAAAAGAGTCCCTGGAAGTCTAGTGAAACTCCCTCTTCCTAGTTGCCCATAATCTGTGATATTTCTAATACTGTGGTAGTCTAGTGGTCCACCCCCAACTTCCCAATCTCTGTACATTTCAAATACCCTCACTGTCAAGAGGACCCCCAATCACCCATTGTATGTATTTTCTGTACCTTGGTAGTGAAGTGACCCCTTCCCCCCAGTGTCCCCAAGTCGCAAGTATATCTAGGAACCATGGTGGGCTAGCATCTCCCCACCAAGTGCCACAGATCCCATCAGTGCAAGTAACACCCCCACCCACTGAGGACCCCACTCTGCATTCCCCCTAGTCTTTACTAATCCAAAATGTTATCAGATTGGTGGCTAGCACAGCCCTCCACTCATCTCCTTGGCCCACCACCATTTGACAGTCACAGAGCATGATCATGAGTACTGTACTTGCTCACAATCATGCTCTGTGATTGGTAGATGGTGGGGTTGGCCAAGGATTTGAGTGGAGGACTGTGACAGTCATCGATCTGATACAGAATTTCAGGTGATGACTTGTGGGCTACTGGGTGGGTTCTTCAGAAGATGGGTGGGTGAGGGGTGTCACTCTTATGGGGGGATATCAGGGCCACTTGTGGGGGGTGGATGTTAGACCACCAGAGTTCTTAGATACATGCGGTACCCTGGGTAATCTGGGGAGGAGTATCACTAAGCTACCAGGATATGAGTCATTTTTTTATGCCTATTTGGCATTTTGTATTTTTAGTTGGGACTTGTTGGTCCCTCAGGGGGTCCTCTCCACTTTTTTGTTGGAGTACACTCCCTGCCCCAGGGGACTCCCTCTTTTTGGAACTCTCTGCAGGGGATCATGGAAGTGGAGAGAAATTTCCACTTCCTTTCTGGAAGCCATATTGTATATAGTTTGTGTTTATCATAGGATATTGTTTTGGATCCTGTTTGTTAAAGGACCCAGTTACAGGTTACCTAATTTCCTGGCACTACTAACTGGACAAACAATGGGCCCTAGGCGGTTTCTGGTTTTGACTTTATCTGGGGCGGGCCAGGCTCCTGCTAGTTGGAGTAAGGAGAAGGGAAAGGAAGGGGTACATTCTGATTTATAATTTTTTTAAGGCTGTTAAGGCCACAACAATTTGTTCACATTTAAATTTGTTGCATAATAATAGTTGTTCTAAAAAAAAATTAAGCATACACAAAAAAGGTCTGTACAAATACATAGTTAATTGTCCAGTCTGAGATAAGAGAAGCTTTTGGGGAATGATGAGGTCTTCTTGGGGGATGTATCCTCTCCTTGTTCCAGCTTACTGCTTCGGGTCCTTCGGGAAAGCTGGATAGGGATGTGGGTTGTGCTCCTAGGTTGATCCCCTTTGGAAGATCCTCCTGGTGTTCTGGGGGGGGCTTGTCCTTCTCCGTGGCAGGTGTGTACCCATCAGGCATGCACATGTCAAATATGAACCCTGTAAAGATATTTTCACAGACTATTAATGGGTTAAAAAAAAATACCATTAAAAGAATCAGATATATGCAATATAATTTTTTCCATACATACTTTATGCCTTCTTTGGCACTGGCAGGTGGCTCTGACCACTCCCACGGAGGGGACTCATCTCTCCATCTCTCCAGCAAGGCTTTCCCCACACCCACCCCAACCAGCCAGACCCCATGGGCTGCCCCCCATGACAGGGCCAGTGGCGAGGGGTGCCGGCCTCCCCTGCCCCCGGAAGCCAACATCTAGATTGCCTGGGGGAGGTGCGAGGCACAGCCCACCATCATTGAGCCTGCCAACTCAGAACCTTTTTCCATTTTTCTCTCTGGACCCATGTATGTGCAATGGGTGAGGTGACTATCTCCACCTCCACGGAAGCAATCTTATGCCCTGTGCATGGGTTCACCCTTTCTAGCATCATGCCTGTACTGACCCCCAGCATCTGCTCTGTATCAGTTTGCAGTGCAATGCTGAATCCCCCCACCCCCAAGAAAGGAGAGCTGTTGGTGGACACTCACTCCTTCCTCGCCCCAGCCAACCCCCAAGTGACCTGAGTCCATTCGCGAACCCGGGTCGCCAGAGTAGGATGAGGTAAAGCATCCAGCACCTCAGCCCTCTACAAACACTGGGCCAGGTAGATTTGTACAATATTTACAGAATGATAAAGCAGATTTATTTTTACCAAGAAACTCATATGTTGAATCATGAACATGCTAAGTTAAGGTGGGGGAGCAGATACAAAGTATTTTCCACCTCAAACCACAGTGTAAAAAAATGGGGCGTGGTTATTCTTGTCGCTAATGTGACTCAATTGCAAGTACAAAGCTGTTATCAAGATCCTCAGGGGAGATACGCAATTATACAGGGTACACTATTTGCTCAATCTGCGATTCTGGTAAACGTGTACTTTGCTCTCCTAACCACAGTTCCAGTGGTTTGCACCTTTCTTAGCAAAATTATGGAACTGTTGCAGGGTAGACTTATTATGGCAGGGTACTTTAACATAACATTCTCGGTGGAGCTGGACACCTCCCATCCATCCTCTCATTGAATTGCTAATGCGCTGAGGTTCTTGCACAGACAATTTTTACAGCTGAGAATAGTGGATGTGTGGAGGAAAATGTTTCCAGGGCAAAGAGCATATACGTACTATCTGCGGTGACATAATACCTATTCTCGACTAGATTGCTTCTTTGTTACTTGGGAATACTACACATCCATCTGTAACATAACAATAGGACCCCACCTTCTCTCAGATCATCACCCAGTTATCCTGAAAATAGAAATGAGTAGACCTGGGCATAGATCTCTTTGGAGATTTAACAACTCCTAGTTGAGGGATCCCAAGTTTTGTTCATACTTTTGGGAATGGATCCTGCAAATCGTGCAAGAGAATATTTCTCTGCAGACGCCATCCACTATATTTTGGGACACAATAAAAGTGGTATTAAGGGGGGATATCATTGTGTATGCAGCTTGGAAAAAGAGAAATCAAGAAGCTAAATATAATACCTTGAAATACCAACTACAGAATTATCAACTTCTGTACAAGGAGGGGGATAGGGATCTCAGACTTAAAATTAGAGAAACTCAGACAGAAATACAGAAAACAATGGACGAAAATGTGAATCAGGTCTTATTCTACTTAAAACAGGATACTTATGAGGACAGAGCGAGGGGTGCTCGACTGCTAGCTAGGAAAATTTGGATACATAAAAACTCGATCACTATCCTTAAACTTAAACACCCAGTAACGAAACAATTACTCCACCATTAAGATGAAATTTGAAGCATTTTTGGACTTCCGGTGATGTCACTGAGTTAATGGGAGCATAGCCTGAGAGCTCCGAGACCTGTCTAACTAATCAGACAAAATCCTCCCCTCAGATCAACATAGCAGATGAACTTCAGCTCTACTAGTGTGTAAGTTATGTCAGCAAAAGGAAATAAGCCCAAAACTCAGAGAAACAATGTCTCCCAAGCCAAGCTGAAACAACTTACTTTGGACTTGGAGATGGAGGCCTTCACACCCCAGGCCTGCCACGACCTCACAGTGTCGGAGTCCTCTACTGACTTGGAAGATGAGGAGTTTATAGGGTCCAGGAAATCTGAGCGAACCCTCCAACAGATCCTGTCATTGATCCAAAAGATAGAGTCGTCCATCGTGGACCTCCGACCTGATGTCAAAAGCATGGACAAATGGATTACAGACAATGCAGATAAGATTTCTGAAGTTTCTAACAACCAAGACACTGAACACAGAGTACTGTTATTTTTGCTACAACGTGAAAGGGAAACGCATGCTAGGCTGGAAAATATGGAGAATCGGTCTCGCCAGAACAATTTCCGTATCCACGGAGTCCTGGAGGGCACCGAGGAGGGTTTTGCTACCCCCATTGATTTTGTCCAGCAGTTGATCAAGTCAGTGCTTTCCATTCCATTGGACCTGGACTTAACGATGGATAGGGCTCATAGATCACTTGTGTCGAAGCCTGTCAGCCCTACTGCAAGGCCTCGATCATTGGTGGTGCGGATGGCTCTCTTCCAGAGAAAAGAATGGGTGCTACAAGAGGCATGGAGGAATAATGATTTAAAATACCAGGGTAGCACTGTCTTTTTTGAACAAGATTTTTCACCAACGCTACAGAATGAGAGGCTTAAGGTATGAGCTGTAATAAAAGAAATGAGACAAAAAAAACTGTAAAGCCCAGCTTCTGTTTCCAGCAAGGCTGCGATTACACTTGGACTCCTGCCCTAAAATATTTGCTAACCTTTTGGAAGCCATGCCACAACTGAAAGAATGGGGCATATCTCTACCGGATCTGTAGCTGGAGACACTCGAGCAGAACCTCCTCAAAGCCGTCTGGCAAGTAGCGAGCAAGGCACAAAAGCGAGCGTTCCCAAGAGCCCTACCAAAAAACTTAGTAAGAGATACGGCTAAACTAATGCTCCGAGCAGAAAATACTGCGACTCAAACCAACCTGGGGTCAGCACTAAGAAATTCACTGCATCGTTGAATCAACTCAGCTAGATGAAAACCAGGGAACGAAGTTGCTGAGGGTGCACTTTAACTCCTGAACTGTTTCCAAGCAGATAAAGTTGAACTTTAGCACTGAAAGAGCTGTGATCACTGAAAAAAGATGTTTTAAGTCTACCTTTATTAATCATAAGACACCCTTCACCCCCTTAATGTCCCCATGCTCCAGAGCGTGGTTTGGAGCGGATATTGCTTGGGAGGCTACCTGACTCGATTCCTTTGAGCTTGGGGCTTTGGGATAATGTTGGGCAATGTTATGGATTTACTAATTGTGCGGATGGTTATTGAAAGGCTACTATGGCCTGCCAGGGTAAGGCGGGAGGGATGCTCCTGGTTTACTGTACCGAGTGGAAAACTGCTTGGGACACCTCGGATGAAGGGATCGGTTGGGGACCATTCAATTCAGCCTACGGGTTCAATAATTGGAGGTATGTTAAATGCTTTTAGGCTGAAAATGCATGGGGTGGATTTAAATTATTTTGTTTTTTCTCCATTTTAGACCACAGCTGTATAGGACTTATGTTGGGAGCAGGTAGGGGGAGGTGCTCCTATCCTTCTTACCTCCAGGAAAGGGCCTGGCAATAAGCAACTGATGAGCATTTTGCGCTCAAATATAATGGGACCTCACAACTAATAGAAAGGGGTGGGTGGGCCTGTGCTGAGAGGCACTCATCCAGAAAAGATGTATAGGAAGAGTGCACTTACGCTGGCCCTCTGTACAGCCTTAAAGTTTTGACATAAGGCTCTGGGGGAGGGGGGAACAGAACTACATCAACAGAAAAAATAGTGGTCAGATGGGTGTTGGATGGCAATCAACATCCCTCTTCTTGGTGACATTTCATAGTTTCGGGAGCACTAACCATCTTAGCTCCAAGCCTCTAATACTGAGACAAGAAGTGTTTTACACACTACACACCAAGTGTGGATCCAGCCTATCCCCATTCTAAGTATAGGGGCGGGCCTGGGATTTCACCTAGGAAGTACAAATTAAGTGTGGTTTCAGGACAGGAGGAGTTTTTCCCTCATCCCTGAGACTTAAACAGCTAATTGGCTGTGAGGGTTAAGGCAACCTCTGGGCTATTGTTAGGAGGTTGCTTTTTCCATCTCTGTTCTTTCTCTTTTTCTACAAAAGTTCTGCTTAGTGTTACCCCTAGTTAAGGGTTTGGTTGGTTTCTCTTTTTTTTTTTTTTCTTAATTGTTTTTAAAAAAAAGTTATTATCAACCGATTAGACTTTAAAAACAGCCAAGCTGAAGCCTACCTTACACAAAGGGTTTATCCCCCTCTCAGAGGATAATAGAACACCACCAAAATAATGACAAATTAATCTTAAAAAGCACCACAGGGTCTATAAATCTCAAGTCTCCTCATCTAATGTAACATTATGGCCTCCCTAAAGATATGTTCCTACAATGTTAGGGGAATCAACTTGCCTATTAAGCGAACATGATTGTTACAAAAATTGGAGCGGCTTAGAAGAGACGTGGTCTTCCTCCAAGAAATGCACCTCTCAATGCCTGAGCACTTAAAGTTAAGATGGGCATGGGTAGGTCAAGTGGTGGCAACATCTCACCCCAAATCAAAAAAAGCAGGGGTGGCAATATTGATACGAAGAGGCCTGAATTTGGTGGAGGACTCTATGGAGGGGGCATTGCAGGGAAGATATGTGAGGGTTTCAGCCCACACACAGGGCAGGGTAATTCAATTCGTGAACATCTATGCCCCCAGTACTCAGCAGGGAGAATTTTCCAAAAACATTTTTCAGAAAGTGGCTCTCCTCCCCCAGGGCCAGTTAATACTTGGAGGCGACTTCAACATAGCCCCGCATCCCCAGAAAGACAGATCCTCAGGCCAGTCACTGACTAATCAGACTGCTACCAGGTCTTTGGCCTCCCTGATGAAAGAAAAGGGCCTGATAGATGTGTGCAGGGCACCACCCAAGAGAAAAGGTCTGCATATTTTATTCAAATGCACAAAGGTCTTATTCTAGAATAGACCTATTTTTTACACACCTCACTAATCTCCATGATGTGGTCAACTCCCACATTCATTCTACAACACTGTCAAATCACTCCCTGGTATCTAGTTATCTATCCCTACCACCCCAAGACAAAAAGACATTATGGAGACTAAATGTCTCCTTGCTAAATAACAAAGGATTTGTGAATCGGCTAAAATAAAATGTAAAAGATTTCACAGAAATACACAATCCTACCACCTCCCCAGCCTTCCTGAAATGGGGCACACTTAAAGTGGTTACCAGAGGGGAGATAATCAGCTTTGTTTCCGCCCCCAAAAAACTTTCCATTTTAACACAAAATAGGTTGCTAGCAGATATCACTGCCTTGGAACAAAAGCACAAAGCCAATCCTGTAGACCAGAAGAATTTAAAAGAGTTAAGATAAGCAAGAGAGGCCCTGCAAGAATTTGAAAATAAAAAAGTAAAAGGATAACTAAGGTTCACAAACCAGAAATATCATGAGGTGGGGGGTGGGGGGGTAAGCTTCTAAACTATTAGCATTCAGGCTCAGGAAGGCCCAAGCAGAACATTATATCCCATATATTGAAGAAAAGGGAAACCTGAACAAGAAATGGGACTCCCCCAAGGAGATAGCCTTCCAATTCAAAAGTACTATCGAGCCCGATACTCGGAAGACCAGGAATTAAGCTACACCCAAAATAAAACTGAAACCTTTTTGGATTCTATCAAATTACCCCGATTACCAGAATCTGCACGAAAAAAGCTGAAATGCCCCATATTGGTGGGAGAAGTACTCGAGGTTATTAAACACCTACCTTCAGGGAAGACCCCAGGCCCAGATGGGTTTAGTGGAGAATTTTGCAAAACATTGGGCCCATCATTGGCACCCCTCCTAGTGGAGGATTTTAATCAATGCCTGGAAGAGGGTAGACTGCCAGAAAGCTGGTCACAATCGATTATAACAGTAATACCAAAATCAGGGAACAATAAAACCAAATGAAGTTCTTTTAGACCTATAGCCCTACTTAATCAAGATCAAAAGATTTTCACCAAAATACTCTCAATTCAGCTTCAAAAACATATTGAATTATTAATCCATCCTGACAAAATGGGATTTATCCATACCACCATTTATCTGATAACATAAGAAGGCTCTTAAACATATTATACAGGAAGAAATCCATCCAACATCCTGCCCTTGCAGCTTTTCCAGATGCAGAAAAAGCCTTTGATAGGCTGAACTGGGGGCACGTTTTCCGGGTTATGGAGAGAATGGAGCTCAAGGAGAACTTCCTAAATTGGGTTAAACTTTGTTATCAACATCCCCAGGCCAGAGTTAGGGTGAATGGAACTTTATCCTCACCCTTCAAGATTTCTAGTGGGACAAGGCAGGGATGTCCTCTGTCCCCACTGCTGTTTGCAATCAGCATGGAGCCTTTGGCTCATGCTATAAGGCAACTGGAAGATATTGAGGGCATAACACTACAGCATACAGTCCACAAGATCTCCTTATATGCCGATGATACCCTGGTATACTTGAGCAACTCCTACTCTACCATCCCCAAATTATTGAGACTACTTAAAGATTTTGGAGAAATCTCAGGCTTTAAGGTAAATATGACAAAGTCAGAAGTGCTGCTAATAGCTGGCACCAGAGACCAAGCTTTAATAAAACAGGATCCCCTTTAACTGGGTGGACACTAAAGTAAGATATTTGGGAATTCAGATCCCCTTACAACTCACAGCACTGTACCAATACAACTATGGGACTCTTAGGCAATAGGTATTCACAGACTTGTATAGATGGAATCTTCTCCCTCTTACGTTTAGCAATAGACTGGAAACAGTTAAAATGAACATTCTGCCCAGATTTCTTTTCCTGTTCATAACCTTCCCCATCCTGATCCCCCCAAAAGACTGGAAAACCTTAAAAAAGAAATGATCATACTTCATCTGGGCCGGAAAAAAGCCAAGAGTCTGGTGGGATATTCTAACAGAGGAAAAGGGTAAGGGAGGCATGAGACTTCCAGACTTTACGAACTACTATTTAGTGGCGCAACTGCTACTGGTGATTAAAAAGCTGACCCCAGAGAAAGGGCATGGGTGGCTAGAGATAGAGGAAAGAGAATGCCATTTGGCACCTCTTAGTGTTTTACAATGAAGAATTCTCCCCGGGGATCCGAAGCATATCACAAACAAGTTAACTAGGCACACTTTAGCACACTGGCTTAAAGCCAGACAGACGAGGGGTATAATCCACCCGGTTTGGAAATCCCTTCCTTTTGAATATTTGCCTGGATTCCCAGCCCAGAGACGGGACCAGACTTTTCATAGGTGGGCACTGCTAGGCCTTAAATACCCACCGCAGTTATTGGAGGGGGAGTGCCAGAAATCATTCACCTGAATCTGAACAGAGTTCAGTTTGTCAAAGGTAGACTCCATTAGGTTCTGTCAATGTATATACTATATCACAAACACCATAGGACTGACAGAACTAACACAGAGCCTGGCAGCCCCCATCTTGCTCACTTACCAAAAAAGTATCATGAGAGATACTTAATCTTATATTTTCCTAATCTACAAAGTTATGATGGAGGATAGGGGAACCTTAGCCATACAAAAGGTGATAAATCGATGTAATGTAGAGGTGAATCGTCAGATTTCAGACAGTACCTAGCAGGCAATTTGGCAGGGCACTCACAAAACCACTAATTCTCCCTCATGGAGGGAATTAAGATGGAAAATAAACATTATTTTTTTCTGATCCCCTAATATAACTTGCCACTATGCAACCTCTACAACAAATAAATGTTGGAGACAGTGTGGGTCCTTGGGCTCACATTACTGCATTTTTTGGGACTGACCCAAAATTATGCACTTCTGGGCAGAAATAGTGGATTTAATAATAAAAGTGTTAGCATTGACTACCCTCTTGGAGTTTGGAAATTTGGTACTGGGCCCCCCACAAGAGATAAAAACACAAGCAGCCAAATATCTGTTCAATATCCTTACAGTGGCAGCCCTGAAATCAATTACACAGAACTGGTTGAAGGGAGATCCCCCACAGACCTCATACTGGTATCAAAATATTAATCAAATTAAAGAGATGGAGGCCCTCACAGCTAGACTAAGGCTGGCCACAGAGAAATGTAACTCCAGATGGCTACCCTTTTTCCACCACTGGGAGGAAAAGGAGGGACAACCTGTCTTGGAGCAGCTACTACAGAAATAGGGACCAATATAGAGTCACCTTACAAAGTCCTAATGCGAAACAGAGGTTTATGATAGCACCAAGAGGAACTGGGGAAATGAGAAAACCTACTGTAAGGATACTGTTAGACCAGAAAGGAGGGCAGTACTACACAGAAACCTATTATGGCTGAGAGCTTGGTGATTCTGTGATCAGACTAACCGATAGCTATATAGGTTTTTTTGTTTGTTATTTTTTGAGACAGGAAAAAAAAAGTTAATGGAAGTAACAAATAATATCTTTATTGAGATCAAAATGTATTATAGAAGAAAAACAGATATACTAAGGATGCTTATATTTTGTGATTTGTTTATTCAAGAGCAAGGTTAACTGAGGTCTGTCTTTTGGTTGATCACAATTCTACATCCTATGGAGGCCTATTACAATTAAGCTGAAAACTGAGGTAACACAAGATTAGATAAAGAATAAAATGAACTTGATTTTAATCTCTTCAATGGACAGCTAGTTCCTTCAGACACCCATATTTATAGGTTATTGGACCACTCCATGATTAAAGCTGGATAAAAGAGAGACTTTGAATCTGTAGGGATGGAAGACAAATGGGCATAATATTAGATTACATTTTAAGTAAGATTAAATACTATGCTTGTATATGAATCTTTAACTAGTATGAAAGTCTAACCTCAGATTACTACATGGTATGCATTATTCTTGCCTCGATGAACTTTGAAAAATAAAGTCTGAAGTTAAAAAAAAAAAAGAAATTCAAAACATTTTTGAAATCTATTACTGCAAACTATATGTGAGTGGCCCCCTCACTATGATACAGTGTTGACAGCATTTCTTAGCTCAGATTAGTTTGCCCAACCTCACAGAGGCCCAGTGATCTAGTTTGGAGTCTCCAATCTGGATTAAGGAGGTGAAACAACAACTGTGCAGTTGTCCTGGGAAACAGGAGAGGGAGAGAGAGAGAGAGAGAGAGAGAGAGAGAGAGAGAGAGAGAGAGAGAGAGAGAGAGAGAGAGAGAGAGAGAGAGAGAGAGAACATGATTGGGACCTTCAAGTACTGAAAGGGATAAATAAGGTTGATAAGGAGAGTCTCTTTAAGCTGAGTGGCAGCCATAACACGAGGGGGCACAGTCTTAAGCTGGAGGGTGGGAGGTTTAGTATGGCGGTCAAGAAGCACTTCTTCACAGACAGGGTGGTGGACACTTGGAATGTGCTGCCAGAAGAGGTAATCTCGTTGAAGACGGTGGGCAGCTTTAAGAGAGGCTGGGACAGGCACAGGGGGAGGGTAGGGAGGATGGGGAGAGTGGAGGGCAGGGACATTACCTCAAGCTATGGACCCTGCAATATGAGCAGTCTTGATAGACCAAATGGCATTCTTCTGCTGACTTCTTTGTATGTATGTTCGTGTGTAAAAGCACAGAAATGTACTGGCCCGGATGGCTATCTTGTGAAGTAGTACAGGAAATTAGCTGACCTACTCCTTCCCACTATGTTAGGAGCTTTTAGAGATGTGGTGGAGGGAGCCCATCCACCGCCCTTCTGGACTAATGTGATTATAGGTCCCTTCCCCTCCCTAAGCAGGGTAAAGATGCTATAGATCCTGCTGCCTGTCAATCTATAGCCATTTTGAACATGAACTATAAATTATTTATGGCTGTTTGGCATCCAGACTAGAAAGTCTTTTACCCACTATTATACACCCAGATCAATCAGGATTTATTAAGACTCGCAATACAATGGACAACATCCGCTGCTCCCTCTTTATTGCAGAATACCTGCAAACCAGGCAGCTCCTGGCAGTTTTTCTCATTCTGGATGCCGAAAAGGCATTTGACAGGGTGGCTTGGCCCTTTCTGTGGGCTACCGTATGATGCTTTAGGTTTTCTGACTCCTTTTTGACTTTGCTGCAAAATATATACTCTCCCCCCCTTCAAGCTTACATCAGAGTTAATGGAGCTAGTTCTTGAGGCACCAGATAGGGTTGCCTGATCGCCCCACTCCTGTCACCCTATATATAGAGCCCCCTGCTGCAGCTCTACGACAAATCTAACTAACTGAGGAGGTCACAATGGGTAAACAAGACTACCATGTTTCCCTTTTTGACAATGATTTTCTCCTTACACGTTTGTCCCTGGATCTTAGTTCCAGCAGTGTGGGACACGTTACAGAAACTTGAGGAGATGGCAGTTTTTAAATGAAATATTTCCAAAACTGAAATACTATCCCTTAATTTTAGGCTGTCGATGGCACTTAAACAGAAATACCCCTTGAGATGGTGCCAAACACTTATAAAATACCTTGCCATTTACCTTTCTAAAAATATTAATAATGTAGACTGCGTTAACTTTGAACCCATTACTATTGCAATACAGGAGGATTTGGCAAAATGGGCTAGGCTCCTTCTTTCTTTTCACCAGAGAATTGAAATGATAGGAAATAAATATCCTCCCTCAGTTGCTCTATCTCTTCCAGAATGACCCAATGTTTCCAATAAAGCCTTTTCTCACAGCATGGTCTCAGATGGTATCTAATTTTATATGGCAGGGTCAGCACCCTCGAATTCACCTATCACTGCTTCAGCTCTTGATGGCAGGCGGAGGCGTCAGCTTGCCTAATCTAGAAATGTATGCTCAGGCTGTCATGCTCTGTGTTGTATTTTTATGGTTGCTCCCATCATGTAACCCTCCATGGAAAATCTTTGAATTTACCTTTAATGAGTTCCATGATATAGACCCTGTCCTCTTTGCCCCCTGGGAGAGGGAACCACCATTGGTGAATTTCTCTAAATGTATGGGGAACATCCTGAAAGTTTGGTACTACATGAAACACCATAACAAGTTTGAACATATTTTTTACTATTTTCAATTACTGGCAGTGGAGAGCGATTTCCTACTGGCTCATATATACCTCACGTTTGCTCATTGGAGACATCAGGGTCTACGCTTTCATTTCCAATTCCTAGCTAAAACCAGGGTGATTCCTTTTGAAACCCTTCAAACAATGCATGACTTGACAGGCAGGAAACACTACCATTACCTGCAGGTTAGGATGTATTTATATCATAAATGGAGAAGTTTTACTAAACTTCCAGACCCTATGCCGCCACTCTTGCAGATGTTAATGGAAACAAGAGAGGATAAACCCTGGGGGCATTTAATAGGGCAGATTTATGACATTCTTTGAGATAATCTGGGGAACTCCACACATACTATTTTAAATAATTGGAATGAAGATAGACCTGGCGGTTACATGTAAGACTTGGATGAAATTAACTCTTCCCTCAGATAAACTTACTCTGTCCAATACAAGGAGGGAGTTTGCATGAAAGTGCCTTTACCACTTTTTCCGTACTCCGGCAGTTCTGGTTAAATACCTACCTCCTTCCTATGTTGAGTGCTGGAGGGGATGTGGAACGAATCCCACTAACTATGGCCATATATTTTGGATATGCCCATGACTCTCAGAGTTCTGGCAGACACTCCAGGAAGAAATGGATGAGTGTTTGGGAGAGCATATTGAGCTAATGGCCAGTTTAGGTCTTCTTTCTGTTCTTCCTCCTCATCGTCCAACAAGTGAATAAGTTCTTGCTATTATTATATCTCCTAGTGGCTAAGAAAGCCATTACTCCATAAATGGATGTTGTTTGCTCCTCCCACTGTTCCTGAGTGGAGACAGATTGACCTAGAAATTTATAACATGGAATGCCTTATGGCCTCGCTACAAAAAAAAAGTACCCCTCTTCACTAAAAGATGGCAAAAATGGGTCTGGTATGTGACTCAGATGAATCCGGGCTATGTCCTTTGAAGGAAGCCGGGGGGTGGGATCTGCTGCCACGGAGAGGGAGGTGAGGGATGGAGGTGCCCAAATGGAACTATACCCTCCTGATCATTGATCTTTGATTTATTTCCAGTTATATTCTGTGGAAGTGTCTTATGTTCCTTTGGGATAAAAATTACCAAACATGGATGTTGGCCCTTTTCTTCGACTGAATAATTGACAATTCAAGCTAATTGAGCATAAAATGAATACAATATCTTTCGTATGTGTTATATAAGCAATATGGATTGTATGCGATGCTTCTTCTGATAAACATTAAAATAAAAAAAAACTCTCAGTCTTGTCCCCTCATTTCTTTCTATGCTCCACGATATACATATTTAGTTCCTTTGGACATTTCTCATACAACCTTCCCTACTGCCCCTGGATCATCCTGGTAGCTCTCGCCTGAATCACTTCCAGCCTGTCTTTGTCCTTTTTAAGGTACGGGTTCCACAGCTGTAAACAGCACTCCAGGTTAAACTGGACCAATGGCCTGTACAGGAACACCCTCCTTCTGCCAGTGATCCTCCTGCCTATGAATACCGCATCCTATTTTCCTTTCTCGCATGTGTGCCTACTTTATTGCATTTGTGCCTCTCCTGTGCTCTCTTAAAGTATCCTTGATTATCTTCAGATCTTTTTCCCCCACCAGGCTGTCTAACACCACCCTGATTCTATATTCTCTGTTGAGGTTTTTGTCCCTATATGCAGAACTTCACACTTCTTTGCTTTAAATTTCAGCTGCCATCATTGAGACCCCTATCCTGTTTCTCCAGATCTCTCTCTTCATGGCCATAGCCCCATCCTCATAATCCACTCTACCATGCATCATGATGTCATTTGTGAAGACATATCTTCCCGTAGACTCCCATCCCATATCAAAAATTTATATATTGAAGAGAATTGGTCCCAAAACCGGTGCCTGGGGCACCTCGCTACTGACTTCACAGATACCTGATGGCTCTCCATTCAGTACTACCCTCTGAGTTCTCCCACTCAGCCAGTTTTTGGCCCCCTTGTTATTTTAGACCTAAACCCACAATCACCCTACTTCTTTACAGATCATCCATGAGGGATGAAATTGAAGTTTTACTAAAATCTTCTAAAATATGTAAACAACCTTCCCCCGGCCAGTGCTTTTCTGACCATATCAAGGTTGATCAGGCTGGTCTGGTCCGACATCCCACTTGTAAAACTGTGTTGCCTGGATTCTGCTTTTCCCCGAGTAATCCCACAGTCCACTTCTTCATAATGAATTCAAAGATCTTCCCCACTATATATCTCAGCCTGACTGGTTTATAGTTTCCCTGCCCCCCTCTACTCCCACTTTTATATAAGTGTACCACAGACACCATCCTCCAATTGCCTGGCCCCACTTCCATTGCTAATGAGCTGATTATGAGGTCCATAAGTGGGTCTAACAGGCTGACCTGGTAGTGCAGAGGATTAAAATGCTATAAGTATCTTACCTCTCACCATGCCAGTGACCCAAGTTCAGGAACGCTAGGGTTCAGAATTGAAGAGGGCTGAGAGAGGATTAAGCAGCAACTTGGCAGCTCTCTTCTCTCAGACTGGGGTGGTGGGCCTTGCCGGCTCTTGCCTGCCACCAGGTGGAGGCCTTGTAGCATGTCCATCATATGGGAAGCAGATGCTAGTTGGGGGTAGAGGGAGCTGTAGTTCTGGAATGCATGTGTGTCTCCATGCACATGCATCCTCTGTTCTGCTGTAGCTTGGGGACCTAAAGGGAGAAAAACAAGGAGGAAAATGAGAAGACCAGGGCTTCATGAAGCCCTGCCCAGACACCTGGATCTACTCTTCCTCTCCAACTGTTTAGGCATTATGGATTAGAGTACTCCAGAAGGGGAATGACAGCTCTCCCTTCCCTGGCCCCGCTGCGGGGGTAGGGAACAGGTGGGTGAACTAGCCTCCAGTGTGGAGGGAGGACAGGTGTTGTCAGAGGTCTCCATGGACATGGCTGAGTAGCTACCTGGTCTGGCTCAGGAGAGATATCTATGTTTTTTGGAAAAAGTGGTCTTAAAAGAACCTACACCATTTCCCTCAAAACCCTGAAGTGCAACATATCTGGATCCATTGATTTTACTACCTTCTGTACCTGATGTCCCTTCAGCACTCTCTCTGCTGTAATGGGATCCTTGCCAGCAGCCCCTTACTAGCCACTTTGTTGTAATCCGGTAGAGGCCTCATGTCCTCTACCATGCATTCTGAACAGAAATAATTGCTCAGTCAATTTACCTTGCCCTTCTTTAGTCAGATCACACACCCCTTTGTTTTTTGTTTCTCCTGAATAAAGCACAAGAACAACTTGTCACCCTCCCTGTCCCATGCTCCTAGCCTTAGTTTGGCTTCAGCTTTTGCCTGTTTCACTACCCTACTGACTTTTCTCATCAGTTCCTGATATACCCCCTCTCCTCATCCTTTTGACTACCCTTAAATCTAAATAATGCCATTCATTTTTCTCTCACTGCCTAAGCTGCAATCTTCATTAACCATAATGGTTTCTTTCCCTTCCTATTTCCCCCACAAATTTGCACACAGACCAGTTGCCTCTAGTACTTCTTTCTTGAGTATCCCCCATCTTCTGACTACTCTTACTGTGCCACCCACTTCTTTTAATTTTTCCCATAACACCTCTCTTATCTTCCCAGAACCAGCACTTATGAAGCCCAGGACCTTGGTCTTAAATTGCACCCGGGTTTGTTCATGAAAAAGGTTTACCAATGCTCATCATACGGTTCACAGAAAATTTTTAAAAATCAAGAACTGTCAGTCATATGTTTTTTACTAAATCTGAAAGCTGGCAATATGTGCAGATAAATAACATAACTATAGAATTCTAGGATATCCATATTTTATTTTGAAGGGCTATCCCATTCCTATTTGCTGCTTTTTTTATCTGAGAAAGTGTGACACGCAAAACCACGTTTTACGTATTAATTTTGCAGCTTTAGTTACTGTTTTCCCTTAATAAAGTAAACCTGATTACTAACCTGGAGTTGTGTTTTTTATTATCTGTTCTCTTCGGCCCATTGTAATTCTCCATGTTGTATTTATGTAGCTTTGTATTTAGTGTGATGAATGTAACAGTTTGTGTCACAGCACGCTACATTCACTCACTTGGCCCCCAAATCTGTAATTGTGCTATTAGCACTTTAAATGATTTTCTGGCTGCTCTCCCAGTTTGCCTCCTTGTGATAGTTGACTGTGTTACTGCCTGATCTAGCTCTCCCACAGAAGGGAGCACAATCTTTGACCCTCACTCTACTTGGGGTCACGTCAGGCCCAATGTTTACCTGTCAGTCTGTGACAGTTGCAGAGTCATAACCTGACCCTCAGAACCAAGCAGCAGCCATAGAGGGAGTAGCTGAGTTGTGGTTTAAAACCCATTGTTTGCATGTGGCTCCTCCATTTTATAGGGCTAATTTCTATGAAGATAAGCACTGCATGTAGCAATGACGATTGCAGTTACTTTCACCACAGGTAGGCTTCGGTAACCATCATTCACTGATTGTGGGGCACATTTTCAGAGAGCAAATTCCAGTGACAACTGCATGCCAAGGGAAACTGCTGGGAATCAGTTGTACAAAGGATTATACTGTGTATATGGGGTGATGGGGGTAAAATAGATTTTCTTTGTGGTGTCACTCATTACATTCACCACGATATGTGGTGTCAAACATCACACCTTCCAGTACTGTTATTATTGTCAAATTTCTTCAGGTTTTGTAGCACTGTGTCAGTTATTAGTAGTAGCATGTTAGCCAATCAGCATGTTCAGTAAACTTTTTAAAACTGAAACAAATGTGTGGTGTCACTTGTTACATTCACCACGTTATGTGGTGTTAAGCATCACACTTGCCAGTAATGTAATTGTTGATTTTTTTCCATGTTTTATAGTAGTATGTCAGTTAGTAGTAGTAGAATGTTAGTTGTTAGGAAAGTTTAGTACAGTTTTAGTAAGTCAAACATAAGTGTGGTGTCACTTGTTACATTCACCATGGTATGTGGAGTCAAACATCACACCTTTCAGTAACATTATTGTTGTCAAATTTCTCCATGTTTTGTAGCACTATGTCAGTCATTAGTATCAGCATGTTAGCCATTAGCCATGTTCAGTTAACTTTTTTCTACTGAAACAAATGTGTGGTGTCACTTGTTACATTCACCACAGTACATGGTGTCAAACATCACATCTTTTGTACTGTTATTATTGTCAGATTTCTCCAGGTTTTGTAACACTGTGTCAGTTATTAGTAGTAGTAGCTTATTAGCCATTAGGCATGTTCAGTAAAATTTGTAAAACTTAAAAAATGTGTGGTGTTACTCATTACATTCACCACGGTATGTGGTGTTAAGCATCATGCTTGCCAGTAATGTAATTGTCACATTTTTTCATGCTTTTTAGTAGTATGTCAGTCAGTAGCAGTAGTATGTAGCAGTAGTATGTTAGTTGTTAGGCACGTTTAGGCATGTTTAGCACAGTTTTAGTAAGTGAAACATAAGTGTGGTGTCACTTGTTATATTCACCACGGTACGTGGTGAAGAATATGAAATTTGCAATTAATGTAATGTAATTCTTCTAAATATTTGCTCATGATTTAATATAACTCATTACATATGTTTATTAAAGTTTTTACTACTAAAATAAATATCTTGTGTCAGGTATTACATTCACCATGGTGTGTGGTGTCACTTGTTACACTCACCACAATACAGTTCTTTTATCTCAGGAACCTGTGAGGTTTTTATCTCCCGATACATTTCTTTTTTTCAAACTTGGGTCATAGTATTTTGAAATGTATCACAAATGTAACATAGTATTAATCTGAAAATTTGACTTTCATGTCACACTTCGGTAACCCCTTTTAATGAACATATTCACCCCTCAGCCTTATATTTGACTCAAGTCCACACTGTTCTTTGCTCAATCCCCGTGGCTCCCTCACATTTGTCTCCCCTATGTTATCCCTGTTTGTATGAATAATCCCAAAATAGACCCTTCCCTAGTTGATTCAATGACCTTCTGGCTCAGGAATGCCTCTTGAATTTTGTCCACAAGGACTTTGTTTCTTGCAGTTGCTGCAATTAGAGTGCTACAGTCCATATCTGGCAGATTGAAGTTCCCCAGTATCAAAACCTCCCAAAGCTCTGCCATCCTATTAATTTCATTTCTCAGCTTCATATCTGCCTTCTCTTTTTGTTTAATGGTATTATTGACCACTCCTATCCTGATAACCCTCCCCTGCCATGTACCATGATTGTCTCAGTCCATTTTGCCCTGCCCTTATCCTGAGTCTCTGAGGCCAGTATACCTTACTTAACATACAGTACTACTCTGTATCCCTTCCAATTTATCCTGTTCTCCAGAACAGTGTGTATCCTGCTACCTGACAGATCTCAATCATGGTGCTATGTCGCCCATGTTTCAGTAACAGCCACCATGTCCATCTGTGCCTTTGCCATTACTGTTTAAAAGTTGCAGGTTTTGTTTCCCATGCTTCTGGCTGGGGTAGTAGTAGTAGTAGTAAAACATTTATTCACTTATGCATACAAAATGAATTGGATTACTCTACTGAGCCAAAGTTCATTTTCAGTAATGTCCAGAAGTTCAGTTCCAGTTACTTTTACATATAAATTTCATCATGTTCAAAAATACTAACAACATACAATAAAATATATGCAGATTCAGTAAAATGCCACAATAACACCATCTTGAGACAAACATGATTAAACCCATTACATAGTACAGTACATTACTTTCTACTCTATCTGCATTCTTTGGTATCCTGTGATATGGGCAGACCGCAAGGGGGTGCCTGCCGAAATGGTGATTCACTTGCGGTGACTGCCCTGATAATGAGGATGTGGGGTTGGTGACTGAATGAGTAGGGTCATGAAAAGGTGACAGGATGTCACACGTATATACAGATGGGGGGGAATGAGCCCACCGAACATGGGGTGGGAGGGTTTGTGAGGGGTGGTGCTACACTTGCCACAAACATTTCTGATTTAGTAGTAAATATTAAATCCAGTATAACTGATGAATTTGGATTTTTGTATTCAATCTAGTTATACCTTTTATAATTTGAGTTAGCCCCAGGGTGGTAGCCATGTCATTTAAACTGTGATGTGTGTCTACTGTGCTCCAATTAACATTAAAGTCTCCTACCAACAGTAGCTCATGAAATGTAAGTAACTAGAGATGTTGCTAAATAAAATTTTGCCACCGAAATTGCCTGGAAATTGGCAACTTTAAAATGTTGCCACCAAAATTGCTTGGAAATTGGCAATTCTGCAGTGCAAAATGTTTTTCCAAATTGCAGTGAAATGGCAAAACTGCACCCAGTTTCGCACCCTGCATATCCCATTCCCATTATGTAAAACTCTCCCTGGTGTATAGTGGTCCCACCATGACTCCCTGGTTGCTCACTGGCCTAAATTATTCTGCCTGGTGTCTAGTGCCCCCCCAGCTGATCACTGGCCTTCATTGAATAAAGCCCCCCACAGAGTTACTCTGGCCTCCTGTCCTTTGTAAAAAAAAAAAAAATGAAACCCACACTCCCTTGTGTCTTGCGGTCTCCCCTCAGCCACTCTCCAGCCCAAATTATACTTCCTGATGTCTAGTGGTCCCCTCTCGGCTGATCACTGGCCATAATTGAATACATTCCCCACACCCTCAGTGACCCAGGCCCCTCATTTTATTTTATTGAAAAAATAAATCAAACCCACACTTCCTGGTGTCTAGTAGACCCCCCATCTCCCCACCCTGTCATCATGAGCTAGCACCCACCCCACTCCTCCCCGTACCTTGATCGGGCCACCGGCACAACCCTCCACTCACCTCCATAGCCAGCAGCCCTACTGAACGTGACTGAGCACTTGAATGAATTAGTGAGCTGGGAGTGGGGAGGGATTTATTCAATTATGGCTGGTGATCGGCCAGGGGAGGTACCACTAAACACCAGGGAGAATAATTTGGGCCAGTGAGCGGCCATGGGGGGGTGACCACTAGACACCATTGAATGTGGGTTTATTTTTTTTTTTTTTTACAAAGGACATGAGGGGCCAGGTAACCCAGGGGGCTTTATTCAGTTATGGCTGGTGATTAGCTGGGGGGACTACTAGACCCTAGGGAGAATAATTTGGGCCAGTGAGCAGCTGGGGGACCACTAGACACCAGGGAGTGTGGGTTTCATTTTTTTTTACAAAGGACATGAGGGGGCCGGGTAACTCTGAAGGGGCTTTATTCAATTATGGCCAGTGATAGGCCAGGGGGGGCCACTAGACACCAGGGAGAATAATGTCAGCTGATGAGCAGCCAGGGGGGGGGGGCCACTAGACTCCAGGGAGGGCTTTGGAAACCTTTTATTTCACCCGTGGGTGGTGAAATTTCACCCACAAGTGGAACATTTTGCGAGTTTGTGGGCAAAATTTTGCTCGCTCCGGGATGAAATTTCACATTTCGCCCTGCGAACTATTTCATACAACTCTAAAAGTATCCTTTCAATGCCTCTTGCAATTCTTCAGACACTTGGAAATTATTTTTGTTGTGTGGTAAATACCCAGGAGTAACATCGGTTTTGAAAATGGTAATTTTATTTCTACCGGAAGAGTTTCTGCTCCTGACCATTCACTCAATTTTCCCATTTCTTTTACTTCAACCCAATTTCTAGCATATATATAGCAACCCCTCCCGTCTTCCAGTTCTATCCTTTCTCCAAAGGTTAACTTCCTCTAGTGCTATTATGCTGTCTGTGACATTTGTGTGTAGTTATGACTGTTATAACTACCACATCTGCCTTATATTTTATTACCCACTCTCTCATCTGTTCAGTCTTTTTATACAAACTACATATATATGCACAATCCTAAGTCCCTGTTCCCTTAACATCTCAGCAGTATGGTCCAACTGGGAATTAAGTTGAGGGTAAGTACACATCACTCTCCATACCTACTATATCCCACCTGATTTCTGCCTTTTTTCTGATAGTGTATCCAATTGCCCTTACTGCCCTTTTCTGTTTTCCTTCTGTTGTACAGAGTCCACAACATGATAGGCACTTTGATGCAGAAACAGAGAGGGAGGCTGCAAAAGGGAAGGAAGTGGTTGTGAGAGATTGCAACCTGGCAGAGATCGACTGGGACATGTCGTCAGCTAAGAACACCAGAAGTTAGTCCCTGCAAGATACTGAATATTGCATGACTGCCTAGCAGTGCAGCTGGTCAGGGAACCCACAAGGCAGGCTTCCATTCTCAATGATATGCTCACCAACTCAGAAATGCTAGACTTAGGGCGAGTGGGAGAACCACTGGTGTCCATTAACCACAATACCATATGGTTCAAATTGGTCCTTGGTAGTGGCCCAGTGGCATAGATGGTTGAGATGGTGGATGCCACACCTGCCACCACACCAACAACCCTGGTCCAGGAGAAGACCACGGTTGCTGGAGGTTGGCTGGGAAGGGAGAGGATTGAGTATCCGGGGGACAGCTCTCCACTCCCGGGGGGGGGTTTATGCCTGGTGAAACCCTGTCCCCTAGCAATGGCTAAGGGCAAGGCAGTAAGAGACTATTACATAGGGAGAGGGGAGTGGCAGCCAGCAATACCTGCACACAGGAGCATGCATGGAGCCATCTTGGGCCACACTGCACCCTCCCAGGAGAAAAATGCAGGAAAAGATAGTTCATGATTCAGTTTGCCATCCTGGCCACTTGCAGATCCCACACCCAGTGAGTACCTGGACCATGCAGCAGAATGCTCAACCGTAAGTCCCAGTGGAAAGCTGGGGGGAGACAGGGCTGCAGTGGCTAGGAGTGTTTAACCATCCCAGGGACAGCTGTTGGGGTAAGAAACTAAATGCAAATAAAGTTGGCCCTTGGTACCAGACCACTGCCATCAAAAGCTGAAGTTCTGGAATTCAGAAGAACAGACTTTAAACAGATGAGGGAATTAGTTCAGGATAGGTGGGTTGGGGTGGGCAAATGGAGTAGTGTGGAGAAAAGGTGAGGAGAAATTTAACAGGCCATTCTTGAGGTAATAAAGTCTTGCTTAAGGATGGTCACCAAGGGAAAGAGATACAAAATATCAATTTGTTTCTCTAAGAAGGTCAGGGAGGTGGCGATGACCAAGAAACAAGGAGAAGCAGGGGCATGACAAATGGTGTGAGTACCAAGTACAATCAAGGGTGGCCAAGAGGGCAGTCTATGATGGAAAAGCAGACACAGAACTACATATTGCAGAGAGGGTCAAGGGTATGGAAAATGTTTTCAGATATATTGGGGAAATAGAGAGATGAGAGCATGAATTATTAGGTGGACAGAGGGAGGCAGGGTTACGGAAGAGGATGTGCAGAAGGCAGTCATGCTTAGTGACTACTTCTGCATAGATTTCGCAGTGGAGGATAGCGGATCTCTGGTGAAAAGTGGCATAAAGACTGCTGAAAGGAGGATCCCAGAGATGAGGCACACAATACTCACTGGGAAGGGTCAGAAAAGGGTTTACAGCCTTGAAAACAGGTAAGGCCCCGGGTCTGGATGGGATGCATCCAAGTGTACTCAGTGAACTGGCATCAGAATTGGCTAAACCCCTGGCAGGATAATTCAACAGCTTAATTCAGACGACAAACCCAGGTGGCAAGCATCTGGGATAATCACTACCTTTTGGCAGTATTACCTGCCAACTTCCCTTAAGCCCTAGTAAGACCGCAAACTTGTGTAGCTGGCTCTAGTCACCGTACATTAGAGCACCCCACCTTCACCTCCTTTTGCTACTCTGCATAGCATTTACTTGGAACATACTCGTCCCACCTACGTGCCTATAGACTTCCCACTGATCCAGTTTATTACAAACATGGCAGTTGTGCATCGGCTCTTTCTCCTCGCTGCCTTATGTATGCTACCCTTGGTGGGATACACTCCAGACAGACCGTACTCCTGGGAGGAACCGCATCCCCTATCACAGGACTGTTTACTAATCAAGTCCTTATACAACTCATGCTGTGCACCTATCTTCCAGCACCCACACCTAATTGAGTATCCTCATCGGAGTGTCACCAGCATCCCGATGCCTACACAAGAAATGTTACATTTCCCCATGAATACCCAAGCCCATTGGTGCTTTATGGCAAGGGTCTTAGTCTACGTGTCAGTAAGGCAGCTCAGTATGAAACATAGGCCCAGGCACCCCCACGCTGATGTCTCAACTAGATGAAGAGGGGTCAGGATAACCAAACTATCATTTGTTGTCCTGAGGAAACTTGTACTCCTCCTATTGCTATGCTCAGGCAATGTTGAACTCATCCCTGGCCCAACAAAAGTCCTTTACTCACCTTCAGAAATCAAAAAGCTTAAAGTAATCAGCTTTATGCACGTCAATGTGTGTAGTCTCTTAAAAAAACTTACTTCAATACAGGCATGGACTGCTCACACAGAACCAGATGTGCTCGTGGTCTCAGAATCCTGGCTACGACCATTTACGCTGGATAGAGAGGTCAATATTCCAAACTATCTGCTATTCAGAGCTGATAGACAGACTAGAGGTGGTGGGGTTGCCATTTATGTTAGAGACACATTTACGGTTACCAGCCTTGATTCCACCTCCATTGCAAACGACTTTGAATGTCTGTACATCAAAATCAATATACCCCCGTCGTTGGCCCTCCATGTCATAGGTTGCTACAGACCCCCATCCTCAGGTCCGCAGCTCCTGTCTCACCTTTCATCTATCCTGGGTACTGGCACCTTGGAAACAATTATACTAGGGGACCTTAATTATGACTGGCTGTCCAATGCCTCTCATCCCCTCAAATCCTTCTATGACTCACATGGGCTCACACTTCTTATTGATGAGCCAACCTGTATTAACAAGAAAAACCCTATGAAAAGCACCCTCTTGGATGTCCTCCTAGTAAGCAAGCCCTATTCCTTCTCCCACGCTGGAATTTTCTCTGCCGATGTTAGTGACCATTGCTTTATCGCTGGTATAAGGGCTGACTCTAAAATGACACCTACAACCAAGTTTTTTACAAAAGGTCCAAATGTAACTTCGACCCATGTGCATATATTAATGACCAAAAAGCCTCCCTGCTTTGGCAGAGCTTCTACCTAGCTAAATCAGTGAAAACAGCATACGCCATCTTCTATGAAATTATAACAAGTACCCTTAACTTCCATGCACCATTGGTCAAAACATGCATAAAGACAAAAAAGTGTCATTGGTTCACCACAGAACTCAAGGCTGCTCTATTAAATAGGGACAAGCTCTGGAAAACAGCTCACAGATCTCACAAAACCAAAGACTGGTATCTCTTCAGAACAACCAGAAACCTCTGCACTAAGCTGGTCAGAGAGACCAAGGCCAGTTTCTACAGAACTGAACTAAATTCTACCACAAAATGTCCTACCAAATTTTGGACTACATTAAAAGAACTGTCTGGGCATACTTCACAAAACATGCTTCCATCAAAAGTCATCTCGGACAACATCGCTATCAACGACAAAAAATATATTACAAGCCTTCAACAACCACTTTGCCACTGCAGGCTTAGCATTTGACAACTTGCCTGTATGCAGTCTGCATTCCCAGATTGCCACACAACTCCTGTACTTAGTCCCACAAATGCAGTATTTTCCTTCTCCCCTGCCTCTCTAAAAGAGGTTGAAGATCTGCTCCTCCAGTTGGACACTAAGAAAAGTGCCGGCATGGACAGCTTCGACCCCTACTACCTAAACATTGCCTATCATGTCCTGGCCATTCCATTTACCCATCTATTCAACCTGTCCCTTTCACAAGGGACTCTCCCTAACCTATGGAAAACCACACATGTCATCCTGCTATTTAAATCTGGGGACCCCTGTGACCTAAATAACTATAGGCCCATCTCCCTCCTCCCCATCCTGTCAAAACTCTTGGAAAAAATTGTGAATGCTCAGTTGTGTTCTTATATTCACAATACAAAACTTTTAAACCTTATACAGTCTGGGTTCAGAGCCAAACATAGTATGATTGTGGCGAGGCCAAGGTGACAAATGACTGGCAGTGTGATCTAGAGAACAAAAAGTTTGTCTGTGCTGTATTTCTTGACCTAAGTAAGGCCTTCAATACGGTAGACCACAGCCTACTTCTTTCTACACTAAAATCGATTGGTCTAGACTCTGTGTCACTGAGATGGTTTGTCGATTACCTCACAGACAGACTTCTGCAGGTCAAGGCCGAAGGTGAGCTCTCTGCCCCCAAACCTTTACAAAGAGGTGTCCTTCAGGGCTCCATCCTGGGGCCACTTCTATTTGCTGTCTACATCAACAGTATAGACGTAGGCATCAAGGATGCAAGTATCCATCTTTTTGCAGATGATACGGTGCATTACCTAAGCCGCACAACTCCTGAATCTACCTGTGCCGCCCTACAAGCTGATTTCAACTTATTGCAACACCAGCTCCTTAATAAAAAAAACTGCTACTTAATGCCAAGAAAACAAAAACAATGTTGTTCTCACCTGTTAATTACTTGGCGTACCCAGCAGCTGCAGGTACCCCCCACATCTCTACATTACTAGAAGAAAATTAGGAATATGTAACAAAATTCAAATACCTGGGGGTCTGGCTAGACCACATACTCTCCTTCGTTGATCACCTGGAGGACTTGTTGAAAAAGCCGAGGCAGAGGCTTGGACTTTTTTTAGGATAAATCGCCTACTAACCACAGAAGCTAAGAGACAGTTAGTCCAGTCTACGTTTCTCTCCTTAATTGACTATGCAGACTTCATCTATAGCCATTGCGCTGCCTCATATCTCAGAAAACTGGACATATTATATCACAGAGCTCTGCGCTTCATTACTGGGCTACCTTTCTCCACTCACCACTGCTCATTATATGTGGCTATGGGATGGACCTCATTACAATATAGGCGTAATAGGAATATGGCTCTCTGGACGTACAGAACCATTACTGGCAAACTCCCACAGTATATTGCTGACTGTCTGACTCCTACTGTGACAAAATATTACGCTCTAAGAAGCTGCTCCCTAATCTCCCTGCAAGTGCCTAATGCCTGTACGTGCTTCAGGAGAGCTGCCATAGGCTTCGCTTTACCATCGCTCTGGAACAAGCTTCAAAATTCCTCGAACAGCCTAGCTGTGTTCCAGTCCCTGTACACAAAAACCTACTCAGAAGTCTGCAATTGCTTCCATCAAACCTAGCTCATTCATGTCCATCTATAACTAGCATTCCCTTGCACTTCCTTTCTGTTCTATGACACATAAGCTAACCCTAGGTAACTACAAACCCTATGACCACAGTTCCCCCCCATCTGCCACATCTTCCACTTCTACATGCCCATGGCCTGCTAAACATTTCTCTGCTGGTAGTATAACACCTCAGTACCAACTTTCCCCGGTATGCCATATCCCCCTAGCCCACAATGTCCAGTACCCTGTACATGAGTTCTTTTAATTTGCAAAGTTTTTTGGTTGTCCTTATTATCCTCTGGCATCACCTTCTCAATGACCCAACTTTTTTTTTTCTGAATATGTTACAATTATTCTGGAATACTAGACCATGAATATGTTGCTAAACCTGTACCTTCTACTGTTTATTCTGTTTACTCTGTTATATTGCTGTTTTTTATCCCTTTGTTACTTACACTTACCTTCCGCCTGTCAGTACATAAATGTCTTGCTATTTTACCTGTATGTTGCAGGACCCCTGCTCCAAGTATACCTTCTCTGATTGTATTTTTGTCTGTACATAAATGTATTGCTACCTGACCTAGTGCGATGCAGGTCCACCTTGTAAATGAGTTTGCTCAATGGTATCCACCTGGATAAATAAAGATACTGATTGATTGATTGATTGATATTTCAATCAGGGGTGGTTCAGAAACACTGGATGGTAGTAGATGTAGTTCTTTCTGTTCTATCTTGGTGTGGACAAACAGTAACAAGGTAACTATAGGCTTGTTGGTCTTACTTCCATTTTGGGTAAACTGATGGAGACACTAGTTGAAGAGGGCCTAATGGAACACCTGGATAGCAAGCAACTCCAAAATAGTAAACAGCACAGGTCTGTGGCAAGGACGTCTTGTCAGGTCAACCTGATAGTATTCTTTAACTGGGTTACTAGCGCAGTAGTTAAGTGACAGGCAATAGATTTACTCTACTTTGATTTCAGCAAGGCATTCGACTCAGTGCCACACAAAGAGTTGTTGAAGAAGCTGGCAGCTCTAGATGTAGTGATGGGCATACAGTAGTTAAATGGTTGCATAGCTGTTTAAGGGGAATAGCAGATGGTATTGGTAAACAGAGTCAAATTCAAGAACCGAGAGGTCACAAGTGGGATGCCACAGTTGGGGTTCAATTAATTTCGGTATATTCATCAGTGACAAAGGAAAAGAAACTCAGGGCAAGATGTTTCTCCACAGATGTCACTAAGTTCTGTGGTAGGATAGATAGCAAGAAGGGGGGGGGGTAAGGGAGTTGCAGAGGTTGAAGAGGTGGTCCAGGGTTTGGCAGTCAATGGTTTATGGTTTACCTTATTAAATACATTTGTGGTAAGATATTTATTGGACAAAGAAAATGTGAATTAAGGCTTAGAATCTCAGAACATAAGTCCATTGTCAGATGGAAAGATACTGCTTCAAGCCTATTAAGACAATTTAATGGTGCCAACCACCAGATCTCTGTGTTGTAACTTATAGGGCTACAACAGGTTGAGCCCCTGAGGAGAGGAGGAGGAGACAGTGAATGTAGGCTTCTCCTCAGAGAGGCATTTTGAATTGAGTCATTTGGAGCATTACGTAGTACTCATGGTCTCAATGAAGAAATTGATTGGTTACCTCTTTTGTAACAACTGTTGGGACCCTATTTATATTGTAATTTTTCATTTTTTTGATGTACATTTATATATAATATTTTGAAAATATTGATTATTTGAATTGTAGATGCGTATTTTTGATTGTACCTTTTGTGGAATTATTGTGTGATCTGGTGGTGCACTTGGTATGTGCATGTCTTGCACCCTGAACTTAAGAGTCATAACACATTTATCTTGCATTCTACATAATTGGTCCCCCTTGATCCTGAGCATTTATGCAGCCTATCTCCCGATCCTCATATTGACTGTGAGTAATTTTTTTAATCTTGCACATTCTTTCATCAGAATCAGCTATGTAAATTAGAATTTCTTTTTTTGTTCTGTGATTTTTTTTTTTGGACATGTTTATTTTTACTAAAAGAACAAGTTTGTTACCCAGGAAACTGGCTGAAACTTATGGGAGGTGTTGACTGTAAATACATGTAGTTACCCTCGACATCTGACACTCCTCCTGAGTGCCAATAGTGATGATGTCATCACATTTCCCCACTGATGATGCCCACATGTTGCCGTAGCAACTTACTTAGCTCGAGGTTTTAAATTCCCATGTAGATCTGCACCAGGTGTATGCGAGCTTGGAGCAGATATGCTGTTGGTTGTGTGCATGTGTGTATTGACACAAACCATTTGAAGAAATGCGATATTACTTTTGACCACTGAGGCATTCGGTAAGTCATTTACTGACACTTACTGAGAGTTTTCAAAAATATCTTCTATGTATATAAAGATATAAGACTGCTTTAAATTATGTTTTTGGTGCTTACGTTGTTTATTTTATTTATTTATTTAATTTAAGTGTTTGGTAACTGGGTAAGTGCACTGATTCAGGGGACCATTTTCAGGTATGCCATTATAAGATGAAATGTATTTTTAAATATTTGCATATATTTTTTTAACTGCAGGACTGCTCCCCTTGATAAAATTGGCAGAGGAGGCCAGCAATAATGTTTAAGGTTTATAAATAGTGTCCAAGCTTGAGGTTTCATGAAAATAAATTACCTTGATTCGGCCAGCCCGTTGGCGCAGCGGTGGGATTTCCGCATGTGATGTCGGGTGACATGGGTTCGAATGGACCCAGGTCATCGGAGGGTTAGCCGGGGAGAAGGATGGAGCGTCCTATGGACTGCTTTCCTTCTCCGGGGTGGGGAAGCACTCGGAGCACTGAGGACTCCTGGTGGAGGCCGGGAGATCTCACTCTGCTGACGCTAATCTCTCTGGGAGGCGGGGCGGATGCTGGCATCATTGCACGTCCCCGCCTCCATGAGGAAAAGACAGAAAAACATAGGTAGGCGAGGGCCACTGTCTAAATGAAGCCCTCCCAGAAGACCTCGCTTAACCACTAGCACTGCGGGTCCCCCGACCAGATACTAGTTCCGTGATCATGGAAGATGTGACCACGGCCCCGCACTCCGGGGGGTAAACCGGGGGTGACTGGGGGACCCCGGCAGCCATAGATAGTGGCAGAGGCTTCCAGGGGCCATGACCAGAGCTGACAAAAAAGTGACAGGGTCCTGCCGGAAAAAGAGGATAAAAATAAAAAAAAAAAAAATAACCTTGATTCACTGTAAAAGAGTGTCTTCTGTTCACTGGCTGATTGGGCACCTCACCTGTTTGCAGTCAAGTTTCTATGCAAAAAGTGAAGGTGATGCACATTTGGAACAGAATCTTCAGGACAGAATATTTGATAGAAGGGGTTGACACAGGCACTACTACTGAGGAAAAGGACATAGGTGTCCACGATAAATGACTTTCTTAGACAATCTAGCCAATGTAGCAGGTCTACAGCAAGACACCATGGATGCTGGGGTGTATTGGGAGAGGATTTGCTAGCAGGAGGAAAGAGGTATTACTACCTCTCTATAGATCACTGATAAGCCCACACTTGGAGTATTGTGCCCAGTTCTGGAATCCCCACTTGAGAACAGATAGGGAGAGGCTGGAGATGGTGCAGCATAGAGCACAAAAATTATATATGGCCTGCAGGACAGAGCCTATTTGGATTGGCTTAGGGCACTGGGCATGTACTCGCTGGAGGCCAGAAGCGAGAGGGTTGATATGACAGATCACAGGTAAAAAACAATGCTACTCCTGGTATTGTTGAGCAATGGTGAAATAATACTGTTATCACACTGAACCCAGGAAGACAAAAAGTCAAAGAGCTTAATTAACTATTTGTCCTGGTCTCATATTTGTTTTAATTATTGTATCTCTGTCACAGCTTTTGTAACTCCAGTGCACAAGAGTGGTGACAGAGCAAACCATGCCAACCACCATCTCATTTCAATGTTACCACCCCTCTCGAAAGCCCTTGAACCCTTAGTGGCCAAACAGCTAACTGAATATCTATCCTCTCATGGTATTCGATACCCTCAGCAACATGGGTTTAGGAATGATCATAGCACTGCCACTTCCCTCCATACCTACACAGACTATATCCATAAAGCCCTTGACTGCAGTCACCTTGTAGGGATCTTACAAAGGCTTTTGATAAGGTCAATCACTCCTTACTGCTTTGGACCCTACCTTCCCTAGGACTCTCCAGCAATATTACCTCCTGGTTCAGAAGTTATATAAGTGGCAGAACCCAATGCATAAAAATCTTTAGACTCACTCTCAAGTAGCCACCCTATGCAATCCGGTGCTCCTTGGTCCCCTACTATTTAGCCTCTACCTCAATACCCTTCCCCTAGCTTGCCCTTGTAACCTTTTCCTGTATGTAGAAGATGCTGTGATTTACACCAGGCAGCCTGATCCTACACCTCTTACTAGTGACTTGCAATGTAGCATTACCTCCATTGAAGCTCTGGTTTGCCTAGCGTAGATTAATTATGAACAATAAAAAGACCAAAGTGATGGGCTTTGCTGGGATTCATAACAAGTTTGAAAGAGCCCAACTACTCCAACTACCCATCTCCAACAATATTTTTACACAGCTTGAGCAGGTAACTATTTTTAAGTACCTTGGCATCACTCTAGATGGTACTCTCTCCTGCCAAGAACACATTAATAACATTTCCAAAACTGCTAATATCAGGCTAGGCTTCCCTTATAGACATCGGCAATGTATGACCAAAGAGGCATTATGCCTCACAGTGACTAGCTCCATACTGTCTATCATCAATTATGGCATTTTAATATATGGATTGTTAAAATAATATGCTTGAAAAGCATACAAAAATTTCCTGGTAATACCATCGCTCCTGGAGCGATAATACTACTCTTCCTGAGTGATAATACTATCGTTGGGGTGCCATAATACTATCGTTCGGCACCCGAACGATAGTATTATTAACAAAACTGAAGAAGCGCATGTACAGAAATCTATCCCCGATGTCTTAAAAGGCATGGCCTTCTGATTGGCCGCTTTTCCTTTGTGGCGGGCAGAACGAGTCTGAAAACATGGCGGCTTGCTCACTCGCTTAACAAGACAATCTTCCCTGCAGCAACTGTTTTTTTTTTTTACTTTGAAAACCATTTGTCTTGTATTATTAACAATCAGACTCTCTCCGGGGCTCCTCTGCTCACCCGATATCGCCACTGACAAACACTAAAAAAAAAAAAAAACACGGCTAAATGAAGCCCACAGCAGCCACTCATCCACACAGGACTGGGGAATCCTGCCAGCACGCACATCCACCCGCTGACTCCAGTGGTCAAACGGAGGTGAGTCAATTCACCTCGTATCCATATATTAAAAAAAATAACAAATAGGTTCTGGCATTACAAGGTAGTAATTCCATTTCGAGGTTCTGGGGACACATGAAACCTTCCGAGCTGCGCTCTTGAGGTTTTCTGTGTCCCCAGAACCTCTCGATGGAATTACTACCTTGTAATACACCAGAACCTACCTATTATTCTATTTGTATTTTATGGTGCTGCCACCCCTACTGCCTTCAGAAGGTTAGGGGTTACTCTTAACAAAGCCTGCAGGTTAGTTACTGGTTCTAATAGGGACACACATACCTGTAACCTATACTTACAGTCCAATTGGCTCAACCTCCAGAGCAGAATCTTCTGTCACACCTGTTTTACTGCTAAAAATATCTATTTAGGGTTAGCTCCCCTGTCTACCCAGCAGCACCTCAACAGGACTCACACTAAAGCGTACTGCACAAGAAGCACACCCAATCTAACTTTTCAGGTACCATCATGACAGACATCTCAAGGTCAAAGAGCATTTATGTACAGAGCAACTAGCTTGTTTAACAACATCCCTGCACTCCTTCAATCTACTCCCAAAATTAGTCCTTTCAGAAACTGTCTTCGATAGCACCTAGTCAACTGCAGTACCGTGACTGCCCCACTTAACCCTGGTGGCCTTCTGCTTATATTTATCCTGCCATTTTAATGACAATGCCCTCTTGTGCTGCTATTCTGTGTCACCACTGAGTCTACAGTCATCTACAATGTTTCCCATACTATAACTTGGAAAATCACCACTATCATCCAATGCCTAAAGTCAGCCTCCTCGACTGCTCTTTCTTCTTCTTTTCATCCTCCACCTATTGGCCTGTTAACTCATCACCATTCTAGTTTGCTTCTAGCTGGTTTTCTCTGACTGTACACCTGCCCTCCACCAATGTCTGGTTACCTTTTTAACCCTAGCACTTAATGTCAGTATTATGTATTTTTAACCTTAGCACTCTATATCAGTATTATTATGTATTGTATGTACTAGGTTTATTTTCAAATGTCTCCTTGGTTTATTGTACCTCATCCAACCTGCTTACTTGTACCCAATGTACTCATGCCTGTTACTCTCTCTCCTCTGTATAATTCCTTGTTTACATGGAGCCTTTGTAAAGGAGCTCTTGGCTTAAAGGTCTCAATTCTGAGATTCAATAAATAAATAAATAAATGGTAAGGGCCTTGTCAGCCCAGCACTTCACACTCATTTCAAACACCACCAAAAACAGTAACAAAATGTGTTTTCTTTTTTTTTCTGTCCTCATCTCCTAATAGGTACCTGTCTGCTATATTTCCACTATTACCTTCCTTACATCCAGACAGCACATTAAACCCATAGTGCTGCAGCATCATCACAAAATGTTGCCCTTGTGTGTCAGATGACCTGATCAGATGACCTGACACCAACCACTTTTTTTTGGTTTTTGCAATTCAGTGTCTGTGTTTACAGTTTTTCCAGTCATTTAATAATTGAATCAAACAGACTGTGTGACCTTACTGTAAGAGAAAAAGATAAAACATTTACTGAAGATGGCAGAGCCTCTTGTCAGGTCTGTGTGTAAGGTAAGGGGTAAGATGTGGGGCGGGGGATGGTGCCGGCATGAAGAGAATACCAGAAACTGTGTTTTTTTTATGATTTGTTTGGCGGCAAAACATTAATTAATTTTTTAAAAGGAACTCGGTTGTGTGCCATTCATTATACAAGATAATATATGACCAACAGTTAACAACCTCACTGAGCTCACTTCTTGAGGTTGCCATGGCAACCACTCAGTGTGCACAGCGTGGTTGTTAACTGTTGGCCATACATTATCTTCTATGTCCTTTTCTAGATATGGGCACCAGAACTGCACGCAGTACTCCAAGTGCAGTCTCACCAAGGACCTGCACAATGGCAGAATGATTTCCCCTTTCCTGGGGGTGATTCCTCTGACGATGCATCTCAGCATCCTGTTGGCTTTGGCTGCTGCTTTATAGAAATGTGCAGAGTGCTTCAGGTATCTTGTGATGATTACTCCTAAGTCCTTTCCTCCTTAGAACTGGATACCTTTACTCGTACCAACCAGTTACTGGCCCCTGGGTTCATAGTTCCCAGGTGCATGACCTTGCATGTGTTAGCATTGAACCTGAGCTGCCAAATACCTGACCACTTGTCATGCCTAGCTAGGTCCTCTCTGAGCTCCCGTCTCCCCTCCTCTGTGTCCACTCTTCCACGGAGCTTAATGTCATCTGCTAATAGGCAGATGTTTCCTTCGATTCCATACACTATGTCATCAATAAAGATATTAAATAACATTGTGCCAAGCACTGAGCCCTGTGTAATTTCACCTAGCCAGTCCTACAGAAACTCTGCCGATCGGCTTACAGTGACAGCACAATGTCGACCGTAATTGCAATCTTCATTGTGCCATCAAGAACCCAGATTATATTATAATCACCTCCACGGCAGAGATGTTTCAGTGAGAGGGCTCAAGACCCAAAGAAGCTGTACCGGAGTCACACATGACCTATTACAGCAACAAGTCATTTTATTGCTGTAATATTTTCAAGGAAGTTACATGCTACAAGCCCTGTGGACCCTATTGGTTACAGGCCTAGACTTTGAAAGTTCCCACCCCCACCAACTCTGGTTTTTGTCTTGTAGTCAGCTCTTGACTCATCCCACCAGATTTACCCCAACTCCCAGGTCCTGCAACTTACTGAGCAGTCTGCTATGTGGCAGAGAGTTGAAGGCCTTGCTGAAGTCCAGATACAGGACATTGCCTGGCCTCTGTCCACATTCCTTGTGACCCAGTCACAAAAGTCTATCATGTTGGTCTGTCAGGATCTCCCCAAGACAAACCCATGTTGCCTTTCATTCTGGAGACCATTAACCTCCAGAAAGTCAACTCGTTTCTCCTTTAGTATGGTCTCCATTAATTTGCCTAGAATGGAGGCAAGGTTGATTGGCCTGTAGTTACTTGGTTCATCCCTGGGTCCACTCCTGTGGAGAGGCACAACATGTGCCATTCTCCAGTCCTTAAGCACTCACCCTCTCTTTAGCAAAGTGTTAAACAGGTCCCCTAGGGGGCTAGCCAGGACTTCAGCCAACTCCCCCAGAACTCTCAGGTACACACCATCCCATCCAGGAGCTTTGTTCTCCCAAAGAGCCCTGAAGCCCTTTAAAACCTTGTCCTCCTGAATTGCTCCATCTGTTTCAACCCCCCTTCCCTTCAGAACCCCTGTTTTTGCCTGTGGCATAGGTCTATCCTTCTCCCTAGTGAAAACAGAGCTGAAGAACTTATTCAGTGCCTTTGCCTGTTCCTTACTACTTTCCACCCATCCTCTGTCCCGTTTTAATCTAACAATCTCATACTTGATACTTCTTTTTCTCTCTTATGTACATAAAAATGTATTTTTCCACTATTTTTATCTCCTGAGCTAACTTTAATTCCCTCATGGCCTTTGCTACCCTGACCACTCTGCTTGCCTCTTTTGCCTTCGCTGAACAAACCTTCCTATCTACATCTCTCAGAGTATGTTTGTACTTATGAAAGGCTGCTCTCTTTTCCTAAACTTTTGCTGCCACCTCTTTGCTGAACCAGCTTGGCTTTTTTGATCCTAGCTTTCTTGCTCTGGGCATTGTACACATATTAGTGACCTCAGTCTGACCCATCTTTATAATGGACCATTTCTGCTCCACTTCCATCTCCAAACTGATTTGGACAAGATGCTCCTCTAGGATTTCACCCATCTTTTTAAAGTCATCCTTCCTAAAGTCCACTACTCTGATCTTAGTCCTGGTTACTCTGTTGCCCAGATTTAGGTAGAATCACACCATGCAGTGGTCGCTGCCTGCAAGTGGGTCTTCCACTTCAATTTCCTGGACATACTCATTGCTGAACAGTACTAAGTCTAGTATGGCTCCATCCCTGGTAGGATCCATAACTCCCTACACCAGGAAACTATCCTGGAAAGCCTTCAGAAGGACCTGTTCCCTGGAGCAGGAGGTAGCTGAGGTCCTCCAGTCCACTCCAGGTAGGTTGAAATCACCTAATATGACACTGTTTTGTCTACCACATACCATTCTAATCTGCTTCCCCAGAACTCTGTCCAACTTCACATCCTGTGAAGGTGGTCCATGAACCACCCCCATTCTAACCTTTCTCTTCTTGGTGGTCAGAAGCTGTACTCACAAGGCTTCAGTCTTACCCTCCGCCTCTTCCTCCCTGGTGCATTTGATCTCTTCCCTCACAAATAAAGCTATTCCTCCCCCTCTCCCCATTTCTCTGTCCTTCTGGTAAATTCTATACCAAGGGATCACGAAGTCAAAGTCATGGTATTGGGTGGCCCACATCTCTGTGATAGCTGCTGTGTCCACCTCTCCCTCAAACATCTGTGTCTGAAGATCCAGCCAATTTGTTTGCCAGGCTCCTTGCATTTAATTACACAACCTTCCACCATGACCCCTGTACCCCATAACAACTGACCAGCCCTTTTTATCTCCCCCCTCCCCCATCCCTTCTCCCTCACCCCTGGCCTTTACCTTTATTTTCATATGATGACTTAATAGGGGGGAGGCCCATTGATCTCTCGAACCTGATGACTACAGTTGCAGCACACTCTATTGACCCCCCACTTCAGTTTAAATTAAGTTGTATTGCCATGTAATCCTCAAGCATATCATTTAAGACCCTGGTACCCTCTCTACATAAATGCAATCTATCCAGTTCATTTGGGTCCTTATTATCCCAAGTCGAACCCCATCCCCCCACCAGCCCATATCTACAGTATTTGACTCACACCACTCCCTTAACCAACTGTTAAATTCTTCAATTCTCTGTTTCCTTACAGTACTTTCCCTAGGGACTGGGAGCACTTCAGAGAAGGCTACTGATCTTACTGCCTCACTGCAGATGTTCATTACCTCACTAAACCTCTTCTGTGCCACCTCTACCCCATACCATGCAAGATCATTTGTACCCAGGTGTATCATAATGTGAGGCTTCTCACAAACCTGCCCACATACTTAGTTATAAAAGGCCCCACCCTTCCTGCCATCATGTTTGGCATACAGTACACTCCACCCACCTATGGCTAGAGCTTGCCCCTACCTCCCCAGCTCACACCCTTCACTACTGAATCTCCTTGGATAGCAATCCTCCCTTTTTTTTCCAACCCCCCAAATACATTCTGCCTTCCCTGCTGCACAGGTACCGCTGATCCTTTCATTTCCCTCTGATACCCCTCCTCTCCCACATGTTCAGCTTCCCTGCTCCCCTGCATCTCCCCTTTGTTACAATTCCCTTTGGCTTTCCTTCCTCCAACCCTCCAGACTCCCCACCTGGACTACATCTCCCAACCCCAAGTAGCCATCCTTCTGCTCACTTCTCCTATCCACCCTCATAGCCTCCCTCCTTCATCCACTCTCACCCCCTTGGCAATATCTTTGGACTCTATGTTTTCTCGGTCCTCTACCTCCCCACCTGCCCCATTCCTCCAAACTGGCAAGTACTGCAAACCTGTTTGAATAGGGGCCCCCCAAATGGACATACATCTGTTCTCCCTCCATGTTATTTCCCCTTCCTTCTTGTATCATTTCCTTTACCCACCTACCCTTTTTCCTTACCTCCTGCCAAATCCCAACTCCAGTTGCCCCAGGGTCCTTGATGGGAAGATATCCCTAGACACTTTGGCATCCTCCCTGTGTCCATCCTTTTACTACCATCTATTTGGCCCACAGCAGCCCTTACCTGCCCTGTCTGCCTCTATTATTTCCCCCTCCTCTCCCCGCTCCCTTTCCCAACTCCCATCTTAGCCACCTTATGTCTCCTCTAAGTTTCCCAAGGTGTTGCCACACAGGGCAGGCCCCAGCTCTCCACATTGTTCCCAGAAAGACTGCAGCCCCAAACCCACTGCAGGTGACCACACTCACTCCCTCCCTCCCCCACCCTATACCCTATATCTTCCATCTCCCTCCTGTTCCATGCCTCCCACCTGTCCTGTTGTCTGCACCAGCTCCTAGGATCCCACATTCTCCCCAGTTAGCTTATACCCACCTTACAACATTAGCATTCAAATTCCATCAGACTTTTAATGACATTGCATTAACATAACTCAACACTAACTTGCATACACACATTGAAATCAAGGGGGTATGACTGCAGTTCAATGGGTGGGAGCAATTAGCCACGCCTCCTGCCTGAGCTGTTTAAGTCAGCTCCCTGCAGTCTCACTCAGATGCATTCTTTCTTTTCCCCATCCTCTCTTCCTCTTCTTCCTGTCTCTCTCTCCTGAAGGGCTTCTTCCTAAGATATCTTCAGCCTAAAGGAATTATATTCCCGTGGCACCTCTTGGGGTGGCACCTTCCTCAAGAGGGTTCCTTTGCCTTCTTGGTAAGCTGAGAAGGTGGTAGTTTCCCATGGGATAGAAAGTGTGAACAGCCAAAGTATCTGTTTATCTCAATCAACAACATAAGCATTCAAATTCTATCAGACTATCAATGAAGTTGCACAAGCATAACTCATCACTAGCTTGCATGCACACATTGAAATATATTTGTTGTGGATTTTGTTTCTTTGCGTCCAAGTTTTACATCTATAACTTGTTTGTTAAATGTATTGCAAGCAGTTTCCATATGTGCTAGCTGCATTTAGAGGTTTGTATCATGTTTATGCATGTGCTCCCACTTTTAAAAGTAGTTATATACAGAGCTCATTATAGCCTTTCAAATGCTGAAACTTTAACAAGTATATGCCATGATGTATTTAAATTCCATTTTTATTCTAAAATCAATTGTCCTAAGGTACATTGTACTAAGTGAACATTTCATGACCTGCATTTCAGCAGTCAGAATTCTTGTGCATCAACAGGATATTAAAAAGGACTGTAAACAGAGTGTTGCTTACTCCAGTTTGTGAGCAGCATTTATCTGTGGCCCTTAATATAAAAAATGACTTAACAATAAAATGCCTTTTTTTTGTCATTTTAATAGCTCTTGGTGCTCCCACTAACCATTAGGAGCTGTGCATCATTGTGGATAAAATATTATGCTGTTCTGAAGTTGAGCTATTATAGATCTATATTAAATTGATACAAGAATACCACTGAGAATTGTACATAATGTAATTCTATTTTCAACAGTGGCTGTCACTAGATTTAACTCCGTCTGTTTTTATATTTAAGTGTATATTTTGGGGATACATGTTGGTCTTTCACACTTTAAATTAATTGAATTGGTGTTCTTAACTGAATCCCCTCAACTATTACTTAATTGGTGGCAGTCCCTTATTGGTGGAAGGAACTTCAAAAAAAGAGGGGTATTGTATGGTTGGTTGTCTCTGAGAAAGTGTATATGGGCATGAAACATCAGAGGTAGGGGTTGGGGAGCTTGCTAGTACATCCGCTGTTGTAAGCTGCACTGTTTTGTACTATTTATTTGTTACAAAACATTTTCCTTAATGTACTAAGTTGCCGTGGTGACATGACAGAAACCTTCAAGTTCCTGTAAGGAATCAACATGGTAAACTGTGAGGAACTATTCAACAGAAATAGTGACTCTAGAACACAAGGACATGTGTGGAAGCTGGCAGGAGGGAAATTCAGAAGGAACATGAGGGAGTTCCTCTGTTATGGAGAGTGTGTTTGAGCCATGGAAGAGCCTGCTGACTGAGGTGGTGGGTGCCAAGAAAATCAATTGCTTCAAACATGGATGGAACAGGATTATTCGCTAAATGGGCACCCAGGTGTTAGCGGAAAGTCAGGGAACATAGGGTCAGGTATTGTGGGCATCAATGCCATTTACTCACTATGTCTTTGGGGTAGGATAGAGTATTAGGAGCAGACTAGATGGACCACTGGACTTTTTCCACAATCAGCCTCTATGTTTCTGTTTTGAAATTTGCATACCTGCAATTCAAAAAGTTGGAGATAAAAAAAAATAATTTCCAGAATGAGGTATTTTGGATTGCCTAGCTCAAGATTTTGGAATAATTTGAAATGAACAAACTGGATTGAAAAAAACACTCCATTTGCATTTAAATAAATCCGTACTGTAACATAGTCTCCCCTTAATTTAGTGTGGTTTTCTAATGCTTCCTCTGTTTAAATATTTTCCTTTTATCTTCTTCACCATTTTGTTATCTCTGCTTCTCTTCCTGCTGACTAGTACCTCATCTTTGCTACATTAATTCATTCATTTACACCTAATTATGAACCTACATCCTCCCTGTGAATCACATGCAGGACCTTTGTTTTAACAACTTTTAATTTTTTCATCACTTTCTTCTCTCTCTTTTTGAATTTTGCTGTTTAAACCCACTGTACTCTGCCATTCCCCATTCCCAAACGGTTGCCTTTTTCGGCTGAAAATGCATTATTATTTTTATTTTGTTTATTTTCTTTTGCATATTGTTTTTATAGCTCAAAGAATAAAATGTGCAATAAAATTTCTTTTGGGGGGTACCAGTGCATTTATTTGGATCCAGTAGGTGACAGTATGTATGTGGTTTGGAGACACACATAAAATACAGAGACTAACTTTTCTCCCAAGTACTACACTTACAGATATAAAATACAGACACAAATTTTCCCCAAATATTAGACACTTATTAAGTTTTCCAGTAGCACTTGGGGTTCTTTAAAGATGGCTTGCTGAAATAGCATTGCTTGTTTTGTACAGTATGCATAGCACTGGCGAGGTACAAGGTGAGGATGAATATTAAATCCATAAATGCTACTCCCCAACTATTACATCAATATTACTCTTATGGTTGGAATGGTTGGTAGTTCAGTAGATAAAATACATTTCTGTTAAAACAACACAGCCTTTGTATTAAACAATCTGGCTTCAGAGCCCAAGATATCAAGTCAGCAGTACTGAAGATATTTAACAGTTTTCAATCTGCTATAAGATAGTGTTTAACTGACCTTGGCTGTCTACATCTATCTCTTGAAGGCTTTTTTTTTTTTACTAGCAGCCATGGTATTATGATTAGAAAGCCTGCCTACCCAGGATTCAGGTGTGATTGCCTGCATTACTGTAGATGACCAAATACATGTCCAATGGAAGACAATTAGTAATGGTACAAGGGGGGAATCAAAATTCCTGCCAGCATTAAATGGTGACCTCAGGAGCTCTGTACTAGGCCTCATTTTGGTCACCTTTTGCCTAGATGACATTATAAACCACCTGCAGGTTGTTCCATGTCATCTACATGCTGATGGCATCATTTTATACTTTTCAGGTTACAATGTTAGTGACAGTTGGGCCAGATCAGCACTACTCTTACAATACTGTACTTGCACTAACATCTAACATGACACATATCATGCTGACTAGCACAGAACTTAAGGAAAGCTTAATGTTCCCCTAACCATCCAGTTATATGCAGGAGATACCTAACAAAAAGTCCCTTATCACAAGTACTTAGAGCAGGTGCCCAGCTTGACTTCCAGTTAAAATGGGATATCCAAATCCAAGGTCTTTTAAAGAAGCTGAGAAATGGGTCCTTGCTCAGATGTAGACCCTTCTTATCTCAAGAAGTCTGATTAAAAATCATATACCAGTGCTATGGGTATGCCCAAAGTAGACTATGGGGACCTAACATATGGTAACACTGCAGCTTGCCACATAATAAAATTTGACAGCACTATCAATAGAATGGCCAGACTGATTTTTAATGCACCTCACTGGACACACCATTGTACCCTGCTTACCCAATTTGGCTGGTCATCCCCAATGACTGGATGGAACTACACTTCCTTTAATGAAGTTGTTTAAATATTAAGGTTCTTAAGTATATTCTGGACATGCTGAAAAAAGAACAGGTTTGGAGAGGTGTGCATGTGCTCGTGTGTGTGTGTGTATACAGTATATGTGTATTTATTACTTTGCCTTCTGACTTTATTTAAATTTATTGTGATTTTATCCACATGTTTATTATTATTTTGCACAACACTTTTTGCCCCGGGATGTTGTGGGAACAAAGGCTTATAATATCACTTTTTATAATGATGCACTTGGATTCACCTTGGGCCTTACCCAAAAAATATTTTATTAATTACCAAAAATAATAAATATTCACATGTGATATTATTCTATGCTCTACAGATTCAACTATAATTGTAAATGACACTGTGTACCACCCGTACAGTTATATGAAAAATATATATTTTATTTACACTTATACAATGGTTGTAAATATTTTTCAGTAGCATACATATCAAGACAAATATTGTAAACATTAACAAAATTGTTTCTGAAAATCCAGCAACTAATAAAACAAATTCTAGCAAACAAACAATGTAAAGGAATAAGAAATACTTAACATAATAAATGGCAACAGTTATACTACTTTTATCATACTTAGTATGTAACATAACCTTCATGCATAAGAACATATACTTATCAAGTTAGTATCTGAGATTATTTCTGTATAAAACTTGTTTAAAAACTTCATTGCATGTAAAATGTATTTTCTATGAGAACTAGCAATAACTCATTACATCAGTGATTTGTACTACTTTTGTAAAACTTAGCTTAACTTTTTAAATCATGCACAATTCTTTTTCAAATTTAAAGCATTTAAACTATATACCCAGATTCTGTAGTTAAAGGTTGATTCCCTCTTACTTTCCCAGATAAGCCAATTTAAATTACCAAGACTATTAATTAAAATTAGTGAAAGTAATTAAAAAGGAATACTTATATTTCTGGTTGTAGAAGTGAGTCTCCTTTTCTTCACTTAGAACTCTGGCTGAGTCTGGCTTTTGATGACAAGGTTTCTTTGTCAGCTAACTTTGACCCTGGAACTCCTTTTAACATGGATACACTCTGCAAGTTAAACCTTTGCTGAACATCACTTTACCAAAAGTCAGTTCTTAGAGTTGTAGAACACAGCTTCAATCTGCACTGTCCATAGCAATACTGGATTCAAAGAATGTTCTTGTGACTAGCAAGCTGTTTTAATAACTAAAGCTTATTGACCCTTTCATGTTGTGCATCTGCTTTTAAAACCTTGGGACAAGAGACCTCTTTTTGCTCAGCATGCTGCGTAGCTTGTGTGAGTCTTAAAAGTAAGTCTGTCTGGTTTTCAGCAGGCAACATTACAATCAATCAATCAATCAAAATTTTATTTATAAAGCGCTTTTCAATAAATCAAAGCGCTAATACATAACAAAAGATAAAACATCAACAATAATAAATAATAACATAAACAATAAAATGACCATAAAATAATGTATCCGAATGCCAGTGTAAATAAATAACTTTTCAGAGACCTCTTAAATGATTCCACGGACAGGCACTCTCTAATCTGACGAGGTAGAGAATTCCACAGGGTCAGGGCCATAAAAGAAAAAGCCCTTGCCCCAGATGATTGAAGACAAACCCTGGGAATCTCTAGCAATCCCTTGCCAGTGGAGTGGAGTGGGCGGACAGGGCAGTAGGGACAAAGGAGATCTTGCAGGTAACCCAGTCCCTGACCGTGTAGGGTCTTATAGGTCAGCAATGAGACCTTGAAGGTGATTCTCCACCGCACTGGCAGCCAGTGCAGTTCGCGCAGCACAGGTGTGATATGGCAAGTTCTTGATAACCCAGTCAGCAACCTGGCTGCTGCATTCTGTACCAGCTGCAGGCGACGGAGATCTACCCCCGGCAACCCTAGACATAAAGCATTACAGTAATCAAGGCGTGAAGAAACAAAAGTGTGGACCAACACAGGAAGGTCATCATACAGAACAAGGTGTTTTATTCCTGGCGATATTCCTCAGATGGTAAAAAGATGACTTGACAGTGGCTGACACCTGTGTCTTCAGTGTCAGCACACTGTCAAAAATCACGCCCAGATTTCGTACCTGTTCAGTAGGTCTCAACTGGGTATCCCCTAATAAAAGACCAGAGGGGACCACAGGAGTCAACTTCTCTACATAATGACCCGGGTCCACAACCAACACCTCAGTCTTATCCGGATTTAACTTCAACCAGTTCGCACTCATCCAGTCCTGAATCTCAGTGAGGCAGTTGTTAAAAAATGACACTGCGTCATTTTGTTTGGGTGCAAAGGACATATAGAGCTGAGTATCATCTGCATAGCAGTGAAAACTCAGCCCATAACGCCTTATAATGTCTCCCAATGGCAGCATATACACTGTGAACAACATGGGGCAAAGCACAGAGCCCTGTGGCACCCCACAGGACAGAGCAAAGGGAGCGGAAGAGAAAATCCCTGAAACTACCCTTTGACTTCTGCCTGTGAGGAAAGAGTGGAACCATCTGAGGACTGTCCCTGACAGTCCACAGAGTAGCCGCAGGTGATCCAGCAACATCCCATAGTCCACAGTGTCAAACACTGCAGAGAGATCAAGGAGAACCAAGATCAAATGGCTCTTCTGATCTCTCGCTATTAGGAGATCATTAAGTACCCGAACTAATGCAGTCTCGGTACTGTGCCTCTTCCTGAAACCAGACTGGAGAGGATCATAGACTTCATGGGTGGTAAGAAAGTCATCGAGCTGCAACGCAACTACTTTCTCAATAACCTTGCCCAAAAAGGGCAGGTTAGAGATCGGTCTGTAGTTAGCGAGGCAGTCGGGGTCAAGGGAAGGTTTCTTCAAAAGGGGTGTCACGACAGCCTCCTTCAAAGACTCTGGGAACACCCCTTGATCCAAAGAACTCCAGACTATCCTCACAAGGACTGGTCCGATCACATCCATGCACCCCACAAGGAGGCGCATAGGACCAGGATCCAAACTACAGCAAGTCGGTTGCAGGCCCTGGACAATCTTCATGATATCCATGATCTCTGGCTGGTCAAAATCCATCCAAGTAGACTGAGGGCATGTAGCTCTGCATCGGTCACTGCAATGCTCATTTGAACGTATGCTGCAGATCTCCAACCTGATTGATGACACCTTATCATCAAAGAACTGAGCAAACTCATCACACTGTATTTGTGAAAAGGCTCTCTGACCCCACAGACAGGCTGGATTGCACAGTCTGTTGACAGTCTGGAAGAGCTGAGCAGGTCGGTTTCTTGATGCAGTTATCTCCCTGGACAGGAACTCTGCCTTCTTATGGGAGATTACTGATTGATAGTCCACATAATGGGCCATCAGTCCAAGTCTGTCACCCTCCAGGCCAGATTTCCACCAACAACACTCCAGTCTTCTCCCCACTCTCCTCAGCTCCCTCAATGTCCCATCAAACCAAGGGAATTGAGGGCAGAGGGAGAGGGGACGAATGCAGACAGGAGCAACGGAATCCAGTGCCCTCAGCACCATATTATTATAGTGCACTACTAAGGCATCTGGTTCCATGCACTCCACAGGCCAGCTCAATAGGTCCAGTACCGCCATCAGACCCTCAGAGGTAACTCCCCTCAAAGGATGATATTGGACCATCTCTAAAGGGGTGGGTCTTGTAAGGGGGGCGCCGCGAAACTGAACCTTATAGAGTGATGGTCAGACCACCCAACTGGTTCCACCACCAGTTCCGTGATCTCCATCCCCAGGGTGAATACCAAATCCAAAGACTGACCTTGAATATGGGTAGCAGCGGTAACCACCTGTGTGAAGCCCAACTAACTCATTAGTTGGAGAAAGTCTTGACCATACTGCGAGAGTTCATTGTCGACCCAGGCATTGAAGTCCCCCAGGACCAACCACCTGGAGGGCTCCAGCACCAGGTCGATAATGAATTCCGTGACTTCTTGCAGAAAAACTTTCTCGTTACTGGGTGGATGGTAAATGAGCAGAATTCTGCAGCCTACTCCTGCTCCCATGATACACTCAAAGGATCTAGGGGACACCACTGGAACCTCTACAAGGCCCAATTACAATTTAAAACAAATAGCGACCCCCCCACCCCTATGATCCAACCTCGGGTGATGTATTACCGAGTACCCGGCTGGAACGGCTGACTCCAAAATGGGATCAGCATTTTCGTCCAGCCAGGTCTTGGTAATGCATGTCAGGTCAGATGATTCAACAAGATCAGCAATAATTGCTGTCTTGTTTTTTATAGACCTGGCATTGCATAACAACGCCCGGGTTGGATGAGAGGCCCTGGAGGAGCATGCTACATGCCCACTCTCAGTGGAGCCCTTGGGTATGGAACCAGGCAATGCACTCCCCTATCCTGGGCCCATTTTGCCCCAGGGCATCTCCCTGACCTCACCACCTTTATTCTCCCACTCCATTCCCCAGCTCATAGCTGGGGAACCCCCCTCCCTCTCTGCCTCCTCCATGCAATCCCCAAGGCATGGCAATGCCTATATACTTTGGATTGCAACAGGAGTCTATCAAAAGGGTGCAGGTCCCTCAGCCTAGAGGGGGAATAGTGCCTGTCCATGGATATTCAGTCCCAACACATAATTATCTAAGTATTTAAGAGACAATCTTAAACAACCCCTTTAATATAAATATTGTCAACACCAGCACTAATTTAAAATAACTAAAAACAATAATCCAATTTCTCTTCAGGCCTACTCCTTAGAAAAAAGTCTTCAAGCAAATCTGGACAAGTTTTATAAATTCCTCAGAGAGAAAAAAGTTTGTAATAATTAAAAGCAGAAGTCACAGTTTCTTCCAGTTTACACTTTTTCTAGAGAAATGAAAACCCTTCAGAGCTCTCACCCCTGGGGAATCTGTCCCATAGCCTATCTCTCACATAGGCACTTAAACAGAGATCGAATAAGAGATTCTTTATAGCTGTATCATGTACTCCCAAAAAAATATAAAGTGAAAACCAGTCTGCAGAAAATTAATCCAGCTGCTTAGGAGGGGGTATAATTAATCAGCCGACAAAAAGAAAACTCTCCCTATGGTCATCTCCCAAGGTATTATTTAGGGAGACCAGTCTATAACTGGATCTGTGTGAGCAGGCTATCCAGCCTACCCCAACAGAAATCCATAAACCATGGGTGTCCTAGGCCCATCCTCCAGTAGCACTCCCCGAACTCCCATGGTGGCTGTTCACCTCAGCAAATCACCCTGGGTTCAGGCCAACATTTTTACAGAATGGAGAGAATCCCCTTGACCGTCCCCCATGGTGCCACTGGGGGGATTGATTAGCAACTGGGGTTCACACGAGCAGGCTCTCCAGCCTGCCCACTGTAAAGCCCAGAAACCACGGGCACTCTGGGGCCCGTCCTCCGACAGCACCTCCCCCAGTCTGCCCAACCAACCACCCCAGCAGACTACACTGGGTTAAAATAAAAAGGCTGATAAACTCACCCACACCTCAATGATGGTCAAACCAGTGAAGAAGTCCATAAATCCTAAATGTAGGAATAAAGCCAAATTCTTCCAGGAGTAAGCCCAATCGAAATCCCAGTCTCCAACTATGAACACACCGAAACACAAAAGCAAATCCAGATGGATGGACAGTAAATCCATAAAATCAATCAGAGAGCTCCAAAGTAAATTCCTCAGTAGAATGCCGCAACTCAAAGGAGTTCATATGTTCCCGGCGATAAATCCTCAAACAATCCCCCGAAAGAGAGGGAATTCCAAAACAGACTCCTCAGTAAGATATCGCAGCCCAGAAAAGTCCAGGCAATCCCGGAGGCAAATCCCGAAGGCAGATCCTCAGGCAATCCCAAAGGATGCACCACAAACGCAGCTCCAACTCCAGCACCAGCAAAAAGTAAATCGGGGGCAAACAGGATCACACAGCAGTGAAAAGCACGCCAAAACTACTGTACCGCAGCAACTCAAACCCAACGCTATCGACAGTACAAACCCAATAACATTTGAGGAAAAAACTATTCAAAACAAAATAAAAAATTGAATTAAACAAAATAAAACAAACTAAAATGGAGCTAAAATGAAGGCTGACCCAGTGTGGTCACCATCTTGGTCATCATTGGTCATTACGTGTCAAAATGCTCAGCAAATAACACAAATCTTGCTTCTTTCACAATAAAAATGTCCTTATACTTCTTTCTTGCCTCTGGATATCTTCAGCAGCACTGAGCTCTGGCTCTTTCTTGGCTAACCCCTGCATTTCAAACAGGCGTGGCCCAAAGTTCTTTGGCCTAGCATCAGTATAAAGCCATAATATTCTTAGTCAGCTGAACATAGGTCTTTCTACATCGATGGTTAGCTCAGATCTGGGGAGTGGCCAGCAGTGTTTACTATTATAAAACTGCTCTGGTGATGTCATCACCAGATTTGAATTGGTTTGAGTCACTAAGAAGGTAGGGCATCTTATAAGATGAATGGTGACATCTAGACATGACTCTTTAAGACAGCCCCTTTTCCTCAAACATATTTTTGGGTTAAAATTATTTCTTTAAATAAAAGTTTTATTTAATGAAATTTGAACATTAAACTTGCATATTTAAGTGTTTTACATTAAGCCAAACATTTTTGAAAAAGTCTGATATCTGTAGTATGGATACTTTTTAAACTACACTATTAAGGTTATAACTTCATAATTTCAATAAAACTTTTTTAAAACAAAATAATAATTTTACTTTTAATAGTCTAACCTACAGAATGATATAAGATTCATAAGAAAAATCCATTCCTAAAGTCCTTAAAACATTAGTTTTTGTAAGACACACACAATTCTTTTGTTCTTGTCTTAAAGACATCAATCACTGTCAGAAAAGTTAATTCACTATAAACTTTTAGATGGTATTTCTCTCAATAGCAACAAACTACAGATTTAATATTTATCTTGTTAGGCTTCCTAAGATGTGAGCTATCACAGGATACTAGATTTGTCTAATTTTCTAATAAGAAAATTATATTAAATAAATTATATTCATAACTTTGGAATGCTTCATTCTGCAACTATAAAACTTGGTAAGCTTATTTATTATACTAATGTCCTATACTGTCCAATTTTTATAGTGGCAGTATATTGCTTCTTTAAACTATGAATAAAACTTTTTATTTCTGTACAGGGTAATGGAACTTTCAAAGTTTAAGACTTTTTTCCCCCTTGGTGCAACCAGACACATGATCTCTTATCTTGATCATAGCCATGGATACCTAGCTCCATCTAAAACTTTTCCATGCAAGCACATAAATCGTAATAAAAGTGTCTTCCTGGGAATGTGGAACATGTAAGTTAGGCCCCATCTTATCTTCTCTGTTCTACAGCTAGAGCAGAGAGCCCTGAAATTTAAAACAGTCTATTTGAAACCATTTTTTTCCTGAACTCTGAAGCTGACTCCATTTTAAATGGCATTATTTCCATTTTACTGTTTTTAAGACTTAATCAATGTTAATCTTGACCAGAAATAAAAGTAAACATTCCACATCTTAATATCATATTAAATCAGATAAAATAATAATGATAATTAATTTTTGAAAATAAAATTAAAATATTTTTTCCATCAAGGCTTTTGTCCTTACAATGTGACATTGTAAAAACAGTGCTGCTTTGCCTAGATTAGTGTACCTTTAAGAGTGTGTCTTGAAGACTGTGAAACTGTCTTTTGTTACTGAGTCACTCGTGGCAATAGAAAATTCTCCCATGAGTCTTATCTGGTTATCAGAACATTTAATGAAAAAGCAATTAAAATGTTAAGCTATAGTACATGTGTAACTTGACTTTAGTACAATTGGGATATCAAATACCATACAGTTTACTATCCTGGTTTGAGATGAAATAAAACATGGACCATGCCATCATTTAATCTGCCTGAAGAGACACAGCTTGGTCTAAGAATAAAGTTGTTATGTATATCTGATCTTTAGCAAGGCAATTATCTTATGTATAATAACCCTGCATTCAGGTCAGCTTTCTATTACTGAGATACATGCTCCAAATGTACCTTACATTCTGGTTTTCTGTAGACAATTTGATATTTGTGCCTAGACTGATTTTTGCTCTTGAAATCAATAAAGTGTTCAACACAGAGAGAACACCAGAAGAGTTGTGGTGCTTATCTTTGATATATTTCTTCTCCAGTGTCTGAAATTCCATTCAGATTGCACACATTGGAGACAGGACTATTAGTTTTCCCTCAGATATATTACGTTCAGAAACTATTGGCTCTGAGTGTTACAGTAGAATACTTTACAAAATGCACTACATATACAGTATTTTATAACATTATGGTAAATAGCCCACCACATTATTACTTGTTGGTAACTACAGTACAAGTCACATTAAACTGTTCCATCAACTCACTGGTGTAGCATTTTTTTTTTGTGATTCTACTGCAGTGACAACTTGAATTGTTGAATCTTTTAATTATTTTCCAACCATTCTTCACTGCCTATTTAACTCACTTGTATCTGTTTAGTGATATGGCAGTAGCTGTTTTGCAGTGTTTATGCAATGCATTTTCATGGCATTGTTTATAAATATCACAGCATTTAAGAGCATTGTTTGTAAATATCACAGCATTCCTTAAGAGTTGTTTAGTCTGCCTTCTGAAATGAAACTCATAAGCACTCAGTTGAAAATAAAGTTTATAGTCCTAACAGCTAGTTGTAAGCCAATACTAACCTCTTACTAATTCATTGAATTAAACATTGCACAGATTAGGAAACTCACTGAACAATGCTACACCAGTGAGTTCAGGGAACAGTTTAATGTGACTTGTAACATGGCATAAAAAAGAGAAATGAAATGAAGCAGTGAGATAGGTGCAAACACACCATGTGGTACAGTAGAAACCATGGTCTAATACCATAGTAGATCATGGTTTGTATTGTAATACCGTGGCAATCCACTACAGGTAAGAAGCAGTATACAAGTGAAAGCAATATGCAAATAGCTTGGAGTGTATAATTGTCCCAAGTTGTATTTACTAAGAATTTTCCTGGCACAGGGTTTTTGACTTTTTCAACATTGCTCTATATTGTAACTACAGCAGAAGTGCATGAATTACTAAAGATTGTACATTTAAACTCCACATATACTGTTAATTATGCTGCAGCAATATTTCTGTAGACGTGAACAGTTACATACTGTTATCATCCCTTCTGATCTACTGCTTTCTAAGCAACTGTGGGTGCAATGCATTGTGGATGACTGAATAACACTATCTGGCCTAGCCTTGTCTTGGTGAATACACAGTGGTAAAGATGAGCGTGCAGCTTCTATAACCAAAATCAAAAGTAACAGACAGTGAGATAAACTAAGCAAAATTAAAGAGAGAGGATACTTCTGTGGGTGAAAAGAAAAATAAATTGAGAGAAACAAAAAGAAATCAAAGAAACAGACTAACAGTAGTAGTCAAAACAAGTATTTGAAAGATGAAAGCAGTAAACGTTATGTTGTTCTATGTCCTGCTGAGTTACGTAGTTTAGAGGGAAAAAAAGTGAAAATAATATTCCGCAAAAATATAGTTGTTCAATAAAGTGTTTTTCAGATTGACTTAGTTCAGTACATTTGGAGAAAAGGTGCTTGTGCTACTAGGATTGTGTGATAGCCACCTATTGGTCTGCAAAGGAACTGAAAAAGGAAAACTAAAATGTACCATAGCACACTCCCATCATGCAGTGCAGCCCATATCTTCTAATACATAGAGAGGAAAATCAAAGCACCTAGAATAGAAAGTGAATTGCAAGGTTTTGAAAAGTTGTAAAATATGTTTTGATGTTAGAAAGCGTAAAGCTTGTAATCTAAGTTATTTTAACAAAAGTGAAATAGCGGCCACAATATTTCCAATAGGTGTGTTCCAATTGTTTTCAAGTATATGTACATCATGTTTAATAGCTCAATTTATAGTATTCTGAAAGTAAATCAGTGTGATTGCACTCATTTATTCAAAGACTAATAGTTATACACTGATTGCCATGTTACAAGCGGATTAAGCCACTAGTAAGGATGGGTCTACAGTGGAATTAATCCATGGTTGGTTGGGTTGGACCCACTCGGCCTTTGGCCTCGTGGTCCAACCCCCCCAACCATGGATTAATACCACAGTAGACCCATGCTTTTCTCGTGGATTAATCCTTACTTGTACTGTATGTATTCTATTAAGTTATTGTCCCTATTTTTCCATGTGTCCAGTACTTTACTGATATTTATCGTATCTTATGTTTTGCATACTGAGTATTTTACATAAATACTTCACTGTCTGTGTTATTGTATTTGATATGTGAAGTTAGATTGCAAGATGGTGTCTATAAAAATACACTACTGGTATGCCCACAAAGTTACCCTGTCTAAATACTCTTAATAAATAAATGAATCTTAATTTATTCAGCATAAGTGGGGATACATCTGTAAAAAATTGTATTATCTTTTGTTGATGAAATACCCAGCTACCAAGATATATTATCACTGCTGTTGGATAGGTCACAAGCAACATGTTGAAGTCTGGATACATAACCATGGAATGCAAACCCAATCAAAAAGCAGCATTCACAATGCTTATGGTATCATAATCCAAACGTTTAGGACTAAACCCGGCAATTCAAATAAAAGAGAGACAATACAAAATGTATATAAAAGAACAGATTTAAACACTATGGACTCGATTCTCAAAGCCCTGAGATTGACGCAAGGTGCCTGTGAGAAACATACATAGTACAAGTGGCACCTTGTGTCACAAACTGGCCCCTGAGCTATTCACAAATGCAGCCTGCATCAACTGCAGGCTGCCATGCTCCAAACAGGGTTTGCATTACCCATGTACCCCAAAACAGGCTGTGACCTGGTGCCAGGGGGCATGAGGCAGATGCAAGCTACCAAATCCCCTAATGTAGGAATCTCAGAACTTTCATAGAGGGAGACATTTTTTTATATACTTTATTGTAAGTTTTTCATTTTGCATACATCAATTCTAGACATTCAAGTTTTGCATACATTCATATATAGGCAACTTGTCTTTGTTCAAAACTGTGTGCTTCATGTTGTAGTTCATTTTGTGTTTGTTGTTCTCTTTCCATTAGTCCACAATGGTTTGTTTTACAAAAAAATGTAAAGCAATAAAGTAAAACTTTTACCAAACAAGTAAAACTATACGTTTTCTAACCATAACTAGATCATGAATCTCTGGTTTCTCTATTTTGGTTTTTTAGTTTAAGTCTTACTGTAGTTGTTAGATGTGCTTCCCTTCGGTTCACTGGGGCCTTTTCCTTTTAATAGTGTGTGTCTTTTTTATCCTTGGTCATTTTACTTTTACTATGTGCCTGTCTAGCCCAGCCTCTCTTTTTTCTTTCTTTCTCCATTTGTATACCCCTCAGTACTTATGTTTTTTATTAATTTGTTTCCATCATCCACTTTGTCCATCTCCCAATGAAGTTTTCTGTTCTGTCTTCTATCTGATGTGTCATCCTTTCCATTTCCTGAATTTCATTTACAATCTTTTCTCAGTCCTGCACTGTTTGTGTCTCCTGGTTCAGCTACCTTTCAGTGCTAGCTTTCCCTATGGCCACAACTCCTATGTTCCACAGATATTTTGCATGTGCCTCTTTTATTTCCCTTGGTGGGAGGCCCAAGATTATATGGTGCATTTGGAGGGGTGTGGTGATTTGAAACAACTTTTCTAGTTTTGTTTTCACTTCTGGTAAGAATGTGTTTATGTCTGGGCAAAAGTAGAACACATGTTCATGGGTAGCTTTCTGCTTTCCACAGCTTCTCCAACACCTACAATCCACCTTGTTTCCCACCTGGCCTTTCTATCTAGTGTTATAAAGTATCTAGACTTCACTTTCCATGAAAACTCCTGACACCCCAGGAATGATGTTGTTTTAAAGGTACCCTCTCTAATTCTACACCACTCTTTTCTGGTTGGATGAAATCCTCCCCCATTTCTCTGTAATGTGTCTTGCCCCCTCCTCCCTGTATGCATTTATAAATTGGTAGATGCAGGATATTGCTCCTTTGGGTGTAATCATGTTTAGTAGTTCATCTAAATTGGGGGCTTCCTCTGGAATATTTAATATGGTGGCCTATTTTCTTAACTGTGTTTGGCTATAGTTCCTAAGCTGAAAGTATCTTATCCTGTCTGCCTCTGTCCAATTAAAGTGCCTGTGCCCTTCCTCAAATATTAGGATAGTGTCTCCCTTCATCATCCTGGCTTGGCAGGTCATCCCCTTTTGCACCTGTCTCTCATACCAGATGTCCAGGCCTCCTGGTTGGAAGTCCCTGTTCCAGATCCACCACTTACACCTCCACTTATCCCTCCTCATCAGTTGTTATTTCTGAAATTGTGACCAAGCCCCTTCTGTGATCCTCACCACTAGATGCATCCTTACATCCCTTTGGCTGCCCTCCTGTGGGTTAAAACATCATGCCTCCAGTGGCCAATCTCCCCCTTCTCTTTCCTCCAACTGGCACCAATGTGCTGTGATTTGTGGCTGTCCCCATATCAATGCCCATCTAACCTGTGCCGCCAACCAGTAATCCTCCATTTCTGGTACTGCCCAGCCTCCCATATTTTTTTTTTTTATCACTAGCACATGACTTCGTACCATGGGTTTCCTATCTGTCCATATGAATTTATATATCATTCTTTGTATATTCTTTAGCCATTGGGTCTGTGGCTTCATTGGAACACACTGGAACAAGTATAAAAAACCTTGGTAAAAGGTTAATCTTTGTCGTTTGGATTCTAGCATGGAGTGGTAAGGGTAGGAGGGTCCATCTTTTAATGTCTTCCCTAAATTGTTTTATTAGGGGTCCTAGGTTGTCCTGAAATAATAGGTTATTATTATTTCTGAGGTAGATCCCTAGGTATTTTAGACACTGTAACTCCCATTTCATTGGGTATTGTTTTTTAATTCTTACAGAGGGATATAGTTAAATCTCAGCCTTTCAGTTTTGGATGTGTTTAGAGTATATCCGGCCAATTTTGTGTAAACTCCTTTATCATATGAGATATTCTGTGTATGGTCTTTTCTGGTTCTGTTATATACATTAATACATCATCTACATAGAGAGCCAGTTTATGTTCCTGGTCTCCCACTTGTATCCCTATTATGTCTGGATCCTGCCTGATTCATGGCACCAAGGGCTCAATGTATAAGGCAAAAAGCAGAGGGGACATCAGACAACTCTGTCTTGTGCCTCTTCCCAAATCAAACCTACTGGACAAATTCCCATTAGCCCTTACATATGTGTGTGGGTTGTCATACAGTTTTTTAATTGTCCCTATAAAGGTTTTATCAGAGCCAGTCCTGGCAAGGACCTCAAACAAAAATAACCAGTCCACCTGATCAAATGCCTTTTCGGCATCCAGACTCATAATGACTGCTGGAGTCTCTTACTGTTTAAATATTCCACAAGGTGCAATGTGCATTGTACATTATCTGCTGCCTGTCTCCCCATCAAAAAGCCTGTTTGATCTATCTCCACTAATTTTTGAACTAAAGCTTCTAATTGCGTTGCAATTACAGCTGTTAACATTTTGTAATCTAAGCTGAGCAGAGAGATATAGGATTGTACGAGGCTCATATAGTTGGGTCCTTGCCAGAACTGGGGAGTACTGAGATTACTGTTTGTATCCATGATGGCGGTATAGCCCCTCTCTCTTCCATCACCTCCTGGCATGTGCCCTGGAGCATTGGTGCCACTTTCTCCATGAACTTTTTATAACATTCACTTGGGAATCCATCTGTTCCAGGGCACTTCTTAGTCTTACTGTTCCCAATTACTGTTTTTATCTCTCCTACTGTTTTCTGCCTGTACAGGGCTGCATTGTGATCCTCTGTTTGTTTCAGTAACTTGAGTTTCTGTAAAAAGAGGCACTAATCTGTCCCTTAGGTATCTCTGGCTTCCTGGTATATCATTTTGTGTAATATGCCATAAATGCTTCCAGTATTTTGTCTATTTTATGTGTTTTTTCTCCCAAGGTCGAAAGCTGTATTTTAGTAATTTGCACCTTAGCTCTCCATGCCCTAAGTTTAAATACTATCAATTTAATGGCCCTTGGTTCCCCCCCCCCCAATACTTTTGTTTTAGAAATTTTAGATTTTGCTCTACTTTCTGATCTATGATGTAGTTCAGTTCCCTTTTAAGTTTCACAAGTTTTTTTTCCCTCTTTGTCTGTCTAATCTAAATTGTTGCCAGTCTTCTAATTGATGCATTTTCTCTTCTAGTTCTTTTTGTTTTTTAATCCTCTGTTTTTTTCCTAGCTGTTCCTAGAGATCAACTTGCCCCTAAGTATTGCATTGGTCATGTTCCATAGTACACTTTTACTGACATCTATATTAATATGTTCTTGCATGGTTTGGGCTATAAGTGTTGGGATTTGCTCTATTGCCTCCTTATCTTGGAGGAGAGTTAGGTTCAGTATCCAAAAATGTCATTGTCTTGACTGTTTGTACATCTATCTCCATCATTACTGGTGCATGGTTGGACAGGCCCAGTATTCCCATCTCACATTTAATTAATTTGGTAATTGCATCCCTTGTTGTGAAAAATAGATCCAACCTGGAGTACATTTGATGTCCTGAAGAATAATTGGTGTACCCACAGCTGGGGCCCTCCAGATACCTCCACACATCCTGCACACCTAGTTTTTTCAACAGGGCTTTCACTGGTTTTGCTACTCGATGTGTCATCCTGGGTGTATGTGAGGTACTGTCCAGTCTGGGGTCCATCGTGAGATTCCAGTCCCCCCACATATAACTAAGCCTTCTGCTTTTTCCACTAGATTCATTAAAAATTGTCCTGTATAGGGTGTATGGGGATCCTGGGGGCATATACACAGATGCTAATGTTACCATTTTGCCAGTTAGTCTGCCAATAAGTGTAATGTATCTGCCCTCTTTGTCTATCTCTTTCTCCATGCATTCAAATATTGACCCTCTCAGGACTAGAATCACAACCCCTCTTCTTCTTCCATTTTTGTAGGATGAGGAGTACACCACTCCATACCCAAACTGACCCAGCTTTGTGTGCTCTGATTCTGACAGGTGTGGTTCCTGAAGGAAAACCACCTCAGCTTTAGTTTGTTTAATATAAGACACATTTTTTTTTTCTTTTAACTGGGCTAGACAGGCCATTCACATTGTAAGTCAGTATCCTCATCCCATTATTATTCATCATTACGTTTTTTATCTTCCCATCACTTATTCCCTTCTTGATTCTGTTGACTCCTGCTCCCTTATAGGGGTACATCCAAGTTAAAGTTCCCATGCCCATTACGTTTTTTTTTTTATTAGTAATTTTTTTGTTTTTTGTCCCCATTTTCTCTGACTCAAGGTTGTTCCCAAACCCAGGTTGCTGGCGTAGCATGAAGTTAAGCATCGAGCACGTCAGGCCTCAGTGCTACTGGGCCAGCATGCTCATCACATTTTAATCACTTAACTCTGGCGGGCTCTCCAACTGAGCTGCCTATCTTCTTAAACTTTATTGAACTATTTTTACCTCCAAAGTAGAGGATGGTGTGCAAGCCATCCCTGTCTCCAGTTGAGGGTATGCTCCTTCCCTCCTTATACCCCTCTTCCAGAGTGGTAGCAGTGCCACTTCCCCTGCTCCCAGGGGGCCACTACCTGGGTCTCTAGTAAATGTGACGTTTGGTAACTTGCACTTATACTCTTGAGGGATGTCACTTTGTCTGTTGAATACTCTCTCCCCCACCCCATTTCCTAGTCCCTCACTCCCTACAGATTTTATTTTATTTAAAAGTCTAGGAATTACAACCATTTGAGTCAGGGACTCATTTACAAAGGCTCCACATCATACAGAGAATGAAGGCAAATACAGAGGATAACAAGTGCAGAGACTAAATACAGTGGCATTGTGCATTACTACGACATTGAGCAACTCAGAGGTGTATATGGTACAATCAAACAATAGAGTCAGGTACATATTTAGCAGAGGAACTTGTCATTTCTGGGAACGAGGGGTTATCTGCAGTCATAGTAGGAGCTGGTCATAATGTAGTCACATAGCTCAGTTTTGAAAGGCCCCAACCTGGGAATTGATAGGGTAGACCCAGGGATAGGGTTAAAAAGTATTTTAAACAGGCTACAACAGGGCTAGACTTTGTTTAAATTACTGTGCAATAATTAATTCACTATGGGGTGGGAATCAAATGCACAGGATACAATGGGGGGCAGCATAGGGTAGAAACAGAAATTTAAACTGATTTGGTGCCAAAAAAAAAAAATTTAGTTCTTAAGGTGCACTCAGGTATCGACTAGATCTGCAACATAAATTTCTAAAGCATTTAAGCAGAAAAACTATCTCTACAATTGTGGGGTCGGTAAAACCTAAGAGAAGAGATTTTAGCCCATTAAAGGGATTAAATTAAGGTCTTTGCCTCTCCTTTCCGACTCCTGTAAAAACAGACACTGAGTGGCTGCAGTGCTTCAGCTGCTTCTGCTAGGAGTTCTGCTAGGAGACACTCGTTACCTGGATTGCTGTGGGGGTTGGGGTTCATGAAGCTCAAGGGAGGGCATCCTACCCTCTAAACCTGCACCCAAGAAGGGAGCCTGGGTGTGTGCTGGATTGCTGCAGGGGTTGGGGTCCACATAGCTCAATGGAGGGCATCCTACCCTCTCGGTCTGCACCCATGAGGGGAGCCTGGGTGTGTGCTGGATTGCTGTGGGGATTGGGGTCTGTGTAGCTCAAGGGAGGGCATCCTACCCTCTCAACCTGCACCCATGAGAGAAGCCTGGGTGTGTGCTGGATTGCTGCAGGGGTTGGGGTCCATGTAGCTCAAGGGAGGGTGTCCTCCCCTCTCAACCTGAACCCATGAGGGGAGCCTGGGTGTGACTGCATAGTTTGAAGAGAAGAGAAAAAAAAAGGGGGTCGAGGTGGGAGGATGAGGGAAGGGGGGCTTAAGACTGTAATGGTACAATGTGAAAGTTTTTCTGGAGACTGTTTTCCTGTTTGTATTGAAAAATTTTAATAAAATATACTAAATAAAAAAAAGGAAAAAGGTGGGGAGACAGCTATTAAAATTCAGAGGGAGGGACAGTGAGAGAGAAAGACAAGTACCTCACGAAAAAATAGAAAGGAGAGAAGGTCCCACATCCACCACCACAGTTCGAGCATTAGTCACCCTTTATTTTCACTGTGTTTGTTCTGGAGAAACCTTTTTTGTCCTCCCCTGCCATCTGATCTTGAAGTGTGTCCCTTTAGTCAAATTCAGTACCCATTTAGTACCAAGGAAAGTCCCAAATTCTGTTCTAAAGTACTTATCTGATCACGGCGAGTCCGGCTTCCCTTCTCAGTGTTCCGATGCGTTCATCAGTTGCTGAAGTAGGGTTGTGATGTCCGCCATTGTCTTGCCTGTGGCACCTATTCCCACTCCACATGTGCTTCTCCTTTGTATGCATTACCATCCCTGGGGCTCTCTTACTTGCTGTATCATCTGGGTCCTCTTTCTCTGTTCTGGGGTACCCCATGCGGTTGTAATGCATCTGTTGCTTCTTCTGGTGTCTGATATAAGCGGGTCCCTGCTTCCCAAAATTCTTATCTTAGCTAGGTAGGGTGTTTCAAATTTGATCTGTTTAGCTCTCAATGCCTGAATAATATCTAAGTACTGCAGTCCCTGCCTCTGAATGCCGGGCGGGTAGTCCTGATCAAAGTAGAGATGACTGCCACTGTAACTGACCTATTTTTTCTGCCATGCTGTCCTTAAAATCTTCTCCTTTGTGTGATAGGTTGAGAATTTTATGTATACAGTGCGTGGCCTTGCAGGTGGATTAGTGGGTTTTTGGTAGAGAGTTCTATGTGCCCGCTTGATACACACATTCATCCCCTCCGGTAGCTCCAAAACATCTTTGAGTTGATCTTGTAAGAACAAGGACATGTCACCTCTTTCAGATTGTTATGGTAGCCCTGACAGCCACAAGATGTCTCTGCATGATCATGCCTCCAGGTCTGTACATTTGTCCTGTAAGGCCTCCGTCTGTGCTAGAAGGGTGTCTGCAATCTTGCTCAGGTTGCTGGTGTCCTGCTCCATCCTTTCTGCCCTCTTCTCTGCTGCTTGCACCCACTTTTCCATGCCGGTAAATTGGTCTTGAATATTCTTGAAATCAACCTCATTTTCTGGCTTGGATAGTTTGATTTCTTGGAGGAGCTTCTTAAATCTATTTCTCGTGATCCGCTTATCCTCCCAGACGGTCTCGTATCCCTGGCCTAGTCGGCTTTCTGGAGACATGTTACAACTCCCCTCTGAACTCAGGGCTCAGTGTCAGGAGCCATCTTTCACTGTTTTTAGCCTCCCAGGCTCTTGTGTTCCATGCATCCCCTTTTCTCCTTTGCTGCCATTTATTTCAATTTGTTTTATAGTTTGTCGCTCTTTAGGGGTATTTTGTCTCAGAGGGGAAGGGAGCTCTCCTGTCTAGGCTCTTACTCCATCTGTGATGTCACTGGAAGTCTCAGAGGGAGAAATTCTGAGTACCCTTAGACCAGCCAGGCCTGGTCTAAGGGTACTGAAAAGTCTCCTCTGGGAGAGTTGCCTGATTGCAGCAATGTGCTTCAGCCCACCCCATCCTCTATGTCACCATTAGTTGTAATAAAATATTGTTCCCTTTCCTGATGGTTGAGTGACCCTCCCTTCCCAATCCTTGATTCCACTCCATAGGAAGCCAATCACCATACCCCTGTCCTGGTGGTCTAGTGGACTCCCACCCCCACCCAGCAGGTATTGACCACCACCCACTTCCCCATCCAAACACAGAGCCAGTTCCGGCACAGCCACCTCTCACCTCCACGGGTGGCACTGACTGAACTGTCACTGAGCCTGCACTGTATAGGGTACATACTCATTGACTGACAAACAATGAGTGCTTACACTATACCATACAGTATGAGCTCAGTGACAGTTCAGTCGGAGCTGTCCACAGAGGAGAGAAGTGGGCTATGCCAGCACTGACACTGTGTCAGGATGGGGGAGCATAGTGGTGGGCAATACTTGCTGGGTGTGGGGGGTAGGGTACACTAGACCACCAGATCAGGGGTATGGTGATCAGCTTCTTGGGGAGCAGAATTGGGGATTGGGGAGGGAGGTCCACTGGACTACCAGGACAGGGATATGACATTTAATCATTTAGAGAGTGGAATTGGGGATTCAGGAGGGGGGACCACTAGACCACCAGGTACATAATGTATTGCACAGGTACCAACGCGGGCATATGTGTGTGTGTGAGGAGGGGGCACTAGACTACTAGGGAAGGATTATGTGACACAGTTTTACTTTTTGGGCACATTGAGATGGGGGGGCGCTACTCCACCAGGGCAGGGGAGGTTATTAATAACTATTATTATGGGCAACATCTGGGATCCAGGAAGGGGGACCGCTAGACCTCCAGGGTCTAGAGTGGAGCACAGCTGCCCTGCAGCTTGTGTCAAACCCTCCTGGTGAACTGTCTGTTTGGCGCCTGGCCATGGTTGCCGCAAGCCATAGGACTTTGCCGCCTGGACCCTGCCCAATAGAGAACTGGGTGCAAGGTCCCTGGCACACCAGGCATTGAAGCAAGTTGCCTTTGGTGGCAGCTTGTGTCAAACTTAGGACTCTTTCACAATCAAGCCCTATAACTAGTATAATGGTATGGTATAAATCAAATATGCAATGACCTGAGTCAAAATACACAGTTTATCATCACTTATGAAGGGACAGGATCTTTATAACTAACTTGTGACTGTGCCAGTCATGGGTTATAGTTATTTCCCCTCATACTTTAATATAAAGATAATAAGGCCTCCTGCCTTCTCCTTGTTCAAATGGAGCTAACCTGTACATTTTAATCTCTCTGCTGGCTCCTTTGTTTCTTTGGAGCCAATCCCATCTTTGGTTGTTTTGGTTTTTGGCCCTCACTCCTTCCAGCCCATTAACTTTAGTCCCTTATGTGGTTATGTTAATGAATGAAATCTAGGCTGCTCACAGTAACAGGACATTAACATTTGTCTGCCAATTAGAGATTCAAGGGAGTCACTACAGCTGTAGCCAGAATCTGTCCACAAGCTATTGAGTCACTAAATCATACGGTAAGTCATTTAGTCTCCTTTACTACAGTACTACTACCATACAAGAGCATTTTGCTTAAGGCTGACCACATAGGATGACTGTCAAATGTGAGTTCACTAGTGTGCAAACACCTGGATCTATAGTATTCTAATGTTACTCTATATGTTTATTTATTTATTATTTATGACTTCGATTACTGGGTAAGTGCACTGATCCAAGGGACCGTTTTCAGTCATGATCCAGGATGCACGAGTGGCACAGTGAATGACATATATACATACATACATACATGATAATTGTTTACACATAAGTATAATCGTTACAATACATGAAAATACTGATTGAAATAAAAAGAAAGCAAACTATACAAATGCACATAGGATAATACAGAAAAAAATCAAAACTGACAGAGGTCAAAGGTACAGTTACTAAATTCCTATGCAATCAATAAGGTGGCTGTAAGCAGTTACCCTCAACCTGGGACTTGACGGTCCTGTTGGCCTGGCAACCACTGAGCACAGAAAATAGTACAGCTGTCAAGGGGGGGTGCTACTTGGCCGAGCAGTTACAGCAGTATTGCCCAAGAAGCCAGGTTTTGAAGCTGGATTTGAAAGAGAGGTGAGAGGTGGCTGATTTGAGAGATGAGGGTAGATTATTCTACAGGGTAGGGGCTGCGACAGATAAGGCTTTACTTCCCATACTATTAGCAACTCTAGGGACTTCGGGGGGGGACAACTGAGGAATGGAGGGTCCTAGGTGAATATCTAACCTTGAGGAGAGAGGGGACACATTCCCTGTGCTGAGGGTGTTGTCAACGATACAGCCAAGAGTAAAGTCAAAGCAACCTTTAAGCGGTAGCCAACCGATGGACTGGTAGAGGTCACACTGATGGGTAGAGAATGGGGTGAGTAGGGAAAATTGGTAAACATTGTTGTAGACAGAGGTGAGTCAAGATTGAAGGGCAGTGGTTACCCATGAGTAAATGGGAGAGCAGTAATCTAAGATGGGAAAGAGATTACTACAACAATAGCCAGGTGGGCCTCCTTGGACAGGCAGTGTTTGATATGATAGGCCACCCCCATTTTCTGATTCACTTAGCATGCAACCAGGTTGCTGTGTTCGGCGAAGGAGAGGGAGGGGTCCAGTGTTACCCCAAGTACTTGAAGGAGGTGATGTTCTCCTAGGCAGGGCCATCAGGAGAGCAGACATGGAGGGAGGAGTTGGCTTTGAGTGCTTTGGCAAGGTAGAGTTTGGACCCAAACAGCATTTCCTTTTTTTTTTTTTTCATTCACCAAAAGCAAATTGGCTGTGAACCAACTGTGGGACAAGCAGTAGTTATGTGTGAGGATGGAGGATATATGAGGGAGGGACTTTTCACTATGAAAGAGGACAAGGTGGTCCACATAGAGAAGGGAGTTGCAGGTAAGGCTGTCAAAGGGGAGGGTGTTAACCAAGATGGAAAAGTGAAGGGGTCCTGGAATGGAGCCCTGGGGAACACCAATAGTGATTGATAGGGCTGGGGATGTGGCAGACCCAATGCACACAGTTTGGAAAAGGTCAGAGAGGTAGCTCTGAAACCAATTGGTTGTCTTCAAGGAGCAGCCAAGCTGGTGTAGCTTGGAAAGGAGAAGGACATGATTTATCATGTCAAACGTCTTGGACAGGTTGACAAAAATGACACCAGTGATGTATCCCTGGTCCATGTTAGATAGGACATGGTCAATGAATAGTGCAAGGGCTGAGGTGGTATAATGGTTTTTGCAAAAACCATGCTGCTGGTTACACAAGAGGTTGTATTTCCTGAGATGTTCAGACAATTCGTGATGGACGACCTTCACTAGAAGCTTACTAAGGTGAGGGAGGATAGATATTGGTCAATAGTTGTCAGAGGAGAGGGGGTCACCAACTTTAAAAATGGTTAACACGTTAGCTGATTTCCATGGGTCAGGCATTAAAAAGGTGGAAAGGGCCAGGTTAAAAATAAAAATGAGTGGTTTAGAGATAGCTAGAGGCTATCTTTAGCATGACAGGGTAGAGGCCATCTGAGCCCAGGCTGCTGCGGTTTGAGAGGGTTCTTAGAAGCTTAAAGTTTTCCTTTTGGGAAATAGCCTTAAAGTAGAGGGAGGTGATGCTAGGAGGGCAGAGAGGGGGTGGGGATGTGGTGCTTGCCCCAGGGTAGGTTACTATATGCGAAGGAAGCTTACTAAGAAGGGTGGAGAGATCAGTAAATTTCATGTTGAATGTCTGAACGACCTCGGCGGGCTTGGTTAGCTGCCCAGAGGGTGAGTCAGGTTGAATTATTATTACTTTGTGGGCAAGGGTTGAGAAGGGATCTAATGGAGTCCAAGAATTTTCTAAGGTTGCCAATGCTATCCTTCTGGAGGTTGAGGTAGTAGCTCTGTTTTAAAGATCTAGTCATGTGTTTGCATTGATTGTGCAGTTGTCGATATTCATTCCAAAGGACTGTGGAAGGAGACAATTTGTGGGCAGTTCATTTATGGTCTCTAGCTTTCATGAGGGCTAAGAGGTCTTTGGTTATCCATTGGGTACACCCACCTCTAATGCTCTGTGTGGTAATTAGGAAATTCTGGTCCTGGATTGTGAGACGGGCATTGATGAAGAATGCAACAGCTGAGGACACGTCGGTGATGGTGTAGAGGTCTTGCCAGTTTAGGGCTCTAGCATCATCCAGGTGGAGGGAGGTGTCAGGGCATAGAAACATAGAAGCATAGAATTTGACGGCAGATAAGGGCCGCTTGGCCCACCCAGTCTTCCCACTTCCCTACCGAATGGATAAGCTGCAGATCCTAGTTAACCAGCAGCCTACTTCTTCCTACCCTCACCCCTAGAGTTGCCTTATGACTGTCCTATGCATGCTTGAATTCCGCCACTGTTTTTGACTCCACAACCTCCTCCGGAAGGCCGTTCCATGCATCCACAACCCTTTCTGTGAAAAAATACTTCCTTAAATTACCTCTGAGCTACCTCCCCATCTTCAAATTGTGCCCTCTTGTTCTTGCACACCTCTTTTTTTGAAAGATGCTACCCTCTTGGACTTTGTTGATTCCCTTGAGGTACTTGAAAGTTTCTATCATGTCCCCCCTCTCCCTCCTTTCCTCAAGGCTATACATATTAAGCTCCTTAAGTCTCTCTTCATATGTTTTTCAGTGCAGATCCTGCACCATTTTAGTTGCCCTCCTCTGGACAGCTTCCATCCTGTCTATTTCTTTGCAGAGATTGGGTCTCCAGAACTGCGCACAGTACATCAGATGGGGTCTGACCAGCTGTCTGTACAGAGGGATAATAACTTCCTGTTTTCTACTGGTGATGCCTCTCCTTATGCATCCCAGTATCCCCCCAGCCCTCCTTGCTGCCCTCTCACATTGCTTGCCCACCTTTAGGTCATCTGATATGACTACCCCCAGGTCCCTTTCCATTTTTGTTGTTGTTATTATCTCACCCCCCATTGTGTACTCTTCCCCTGGGTTTTTGTTTCCCAGGTGCATTACCTTGCACTTCTTAGCATTGAATCTAAGCTGCCATACATTTGACCATTCCTCTAACCTTGCCAAGTCCCTTCTCATCCTTTCCACCCCACCTTGTGCATCAACTCTGTTGCAGATCTTTGTGTCATCTGCAGAGACATACTTTTCCTTCCAGTCCCTCTGCAATGTTGCTTATAAAGACATTGAAGAGGACCGGTCCTAATAATGAACCCTGCGGTACTCCACTAGTAACCCCACTTTCTTCAGAAGTTCTGAAGGGCAGTTGAAATTTCAAAAGGAGAGGTACTTTGGGGTGGAGTGAATGGTCCTTGAGGACCATACGGCACAAGTCGGGGAGTGGTCACTAATGGAGTCAGTGAAGATTCCTGCCTGGAGTACTCTGTCATCATGGTTGGTAATCACCCGGTCCAGTAGAGTGTTGGTAGAGGTGTGAGGGTTTAGTAGAGTGGGGAGAGTGATAGTTTGCACCAAGTTGTGTTGTTTCAGAAGGATGGCAAGATCAGGTTCTTTATTTATAAATATCTCTATATAATTCCTCCAGAACTCATTAGCCATAGCACTGCTTAAAAACAATTAGTCAATGTCTCCCTTGTATTGCTGAAATATTCAGTGTTCATACTATTGCCCTGAAAGCTCCTTATGCATTTGATTTATTAGCCCAGCTGGGTCAATGTACATTCAACGATGCTGCAAAATATTTTGTTTCCATTGCTGCCTTATGTTTATCTGAACAGTCCTCTTTATTGCCACCATATTTAGGGATTTTCTGCTGCACATCTTTTTGGATAACTGATACTTGTCAGTCTGAGAATTTTAAGTGCCTAGAATACTTACAGCTACCCCTCTCCTTCCTTAACTAAGCAGGGCATTACCTGTCTGGCTCACTGTTTTCACATTCCAATCTCCTCGACCTTCAGAATGAAGTTCCATACCCATTTTATACTCATAGGCCTTAGCCTCCTAGTTCTAATTACTATCACTGACCTCTTCATCCCTGCTTTAGTCTGCTTAACACAGTGCACAGCTAAGGACCTCCTTGATTTTCAATTCTCCAATACACTGGTTCTCTCTACCCTGATTATGCACCCCTGCTGGTACATAAAACCCAGATAATTTTTTTATATCACAGGGTATCTTATCAAATTCTCTGTCTGAAGGCCTCATACTAGGACCCCAATACACTAACTCAGCACCCTATGGTTCTACTCTATTTCTCTTACATTGTCTGGGGATGTTGAAACCAACCCTGGACCCCCACATTTCCCCACTGCCAATTCGTCCCAATTTCACAATTCTAAGGGTCTCAGGATTGCACACCTCAATATCAGAAGCCTCATTGCAAATCTCCCAGAATTTTATTTATTTTTATGAAGTTTTTATTTACCAGGTGGGTGACCTAGCCATAAAATGACTATTTTCAGTCATGACCCAGATTGAAAGCTTGGGTCACCTGCCCATAATCTCGACATTCTTTGGATTACTAAATCCTGGTTAAAACCATCTATCCCTGACATTATGTGTTGCCTTACTGGTTACAACTTGCTCTGGGTGGACTGTCCCGCTACAAAGTGAGGTGGTGGGATCCTAATCTACTACAAAAACCATCAGAAACTCACTAACACCACAGGTGCTAAGCCTTCATCCAGTAAGGTCCTTTACTCACTTCTAACCTTAGGTAGATCTAAAACACTGCACACTGTATGTGTTTATAACCTTCTGAAGAGTGTCATAATTGGCCTCATCGACTTGATCAACTACCTATCCACCACCAATGAGAAAAATTAGATTATCAGTCTGGCAGACTTTAATCTCAACTGGCTTCGGAAACATACCTTTGACTCTCTACTAAGCAAATTTCACCTCTCCCAGCTGATTACTGACCAAACCAGACTATCTGTAACAGGGGGATACACTCATCGACTGGATCCTCTCAAATAGGAAGGACAGGATAACAACTGCAGGCATTGTTGCAGATGCAATAAATGATCATACCCCCATCTACTGCATCTGGAATGCCCATGCTCCCACCCTCCCTCCCAAGGAGCTTGTGTTCCACGATTTCTCCAGACTTGATCCTGCAGCATTCCAACATGAACTCAAACAAATTGACTGGTCTAGACTCTTTAACACAGATGATGTCAGTGTAGCCCTTAACTATTTCTCCACCACTTTCCTTGATCTCCAGAACAGACATGTCTCAACAGTCAGATGTACGGTAAAAGGAAAACTTACCAGGTGGCTACACAGCAGCCTACTGACCCTTATAAAAACATGAGATGCATGCTGGCACAAATTTAAAGCCTCCTTGCAGCGTAACGACTGGCTGGATTACCAGACAATAAGAAATGTCTGTAAGAAGGAAATACAGGCTGCTAAAGGATCTTACCATAGGGAACTATTACAAGCCTTTGCAAAGGACCCTAAAAGTTTCTGGAGCCACACTAAAAAATTCATGGGTACTGAGGAAGACTCCAATTAATCACAGTCAGACATGAACATCAATGGGTCTAATTGCAATATGTGGACCATTGTTTACGCTTTCAATGACTACTTTGCCAATCTACTTTGTGCCTCCGAGCAACCTGTCATCTGAAGTAAATCTTCCTGAACCCTACCCTCCCTCTCTGCATTTCTACTTTCATACTGTCTCTTGAAGGGAAGTGGTAAAACTCCCTAGGTCAATCTCCTCCAGTGGGAGTGTTGGTCCTAATGGGATTGAACCCAGGCTACTCAAGATGACAGCCACAACTCTAGGGGCCCCTATAACCAGGCTATTTAACCTGTCAATAATCACAGTACTTTCTCTACAGACTGGAAAACAGCCAAAATTGATACTGTCCTTATAAAAGGTGACCCAAAGTGTTTCATGAACTACTGCCCAATTGCCATCCTACCAGTTCTCAGCACATTTCTTGAGAAAATAGTCACACTCGGGGTCACAGACCACCTGAACAAGTACAATCTTCAATAACCAGCTCAACACAGATTCAGACCAGTCCACAGCACCACTACAGTTCTAACCCAGCTAACCAATGATATCAAACTGGAGATGGACCATGGGAAACTAACTGGGTCTATCTTTATCAACTTAACAAAGGTGTTTGATCTCATTAACCACTCTAAGCTGAAAATCCAAACTCTCCACTTTAGGCATTTCCAGAACATCCCTTAAATGGTTCTCTTGCTACCTAAGTCAAAGACAAAAAAAAATCAAAATAAATCAGGCAATCTCCTCACTTACCCCTATCAACACAAGTGTACCCCAAGGCTCTTTTCTTGGTCTGTTGCTGTTCTCCATATTCATAAATGATGCTCCCAAAACCCTATTGCACTGTAACACCCTTCTCAATGCAGATGACATGGTGCTCTACACCAGCTCACACAGTTTAGAGGTGATCAACTCACAACTAGTCTCTGATTTTGGAAGTCTTCAGTCCTGGCTTACTCAAAACAGCCTTATCCTTAATACCACCTAAATCCAGGCTCTGCTATTTGGATCCTTGCCAAAAGCTCAAATCCTTCAGCCCCAGCCTTCTCATCCAGTGCTCAGATGGCTTCTCTCCTCTCCACCATAAACTCTTTTAAATACCTAGGTGTTACTCTGGACCCCACCCTTGATTTCAGCCTGCACATCTTAAATGTTTGTAGATTTGTTAACTTCAAACTCAGTCTGGCCTACAAAATTAAATATTCCCTGACTCCTACTGCCAGACTTAAAATAGCTAGGGGTATCCTCCTTCCTAGCCTCATGTATGGTCTTACCCCCTTATTACATTACCAGTGCCTCAAATTTAGACAAATGGAGCATGACATACAAAAACATATGCTGGTTTGCACTCTCCACAAATAGAATGATCCATTGTTCACTTTATATCAAGCTAGGCTGGCTATCCCCACCCTCTTGTTGCCTACATGCACTCAGATGCATGACTGACAACTTCATAAGGAACAATTTTACCCACTGTGCTCATGAGTCCAGTCTGTCTGGGAGGTCCCCAGATGTTCTGCCAAGATGGGTGAACAGGCCTTTGCCACCTTCACCCCAAGAATCTGGAATGCTCTCCCATCCCACCTCAGAGTTGCGCAATCCCACTTATGCTTTATAAAAGCACTTCACAAATTCTTAACTGACACTGACTCTGACATCTGCAACTGCAGCTGATCCCCAATTTCTGTCCTTTTCATCCCACATACTTTCAAGCACCCCTTGCTCATTCTACTGAGTGGGGATTTCACACTCACCTTTCTTCTTCTGTACAACTCCTATCAATATACAACTCCTGTCTCTGTCTTAGCCCGAAGTGCCATGCTTTATACCTTCTGAATTGTAATGCTTAAAGAAATGCTTATGCTTTCTGTATTGTTTACCTCTGTCTGTGTATTGATTTGCTCTATGCAATACTTAAGTTTACTGCATTGTTTACCGCTGTCTGATTGTCCTGCTGCTGTATCATTGTTTGTAAGCTCCCAGGTCATGCCTAAAAATAGGCAGTGTCTGCCTAGTGTACTTACCCGGTCAAGAAAAAAACAACTAAATAAATAAATAAAATAAAATTGCATAGATTGAGTCGGACAATTAAATATCCCCTATTTAAATTCTAAGTGTCATTGTATATGTGATAAGAATCTCGATTTTTAGTTCAAAAAGTAATTAAAAAAATGTTGCTGTTGGTTAACTGGTAATATAGACATTTTGTTGCTTAGGATAGTATAAACACATCAAAAATGCTGATATGTAATTTGCAGAGCTAGAAATAAGAAATGAATTGATCCAGCACATTTCTTTCTTATTACCCACAGCACAGTACCTATTCCTTGCATGATGATATTCAACAATGCATTCTTTTAGACTTCAGGTGGTGCCACAGAGCAGTTAGCAAGGTACAGAAAGAGCTACCAACCCCCATGAAATAAAACCTTCTCCCTCTTCAATCTTAACCATCCAAATCAACACAAATGACCAGCAGAAGACAGGGATATGAACAGGCAACTCGATCCAGATCACAGAAGTTTTCAGTGGCAAAAGATGACAGCAGATGTAAATCTGATGGTGGTGATCACAGTCAGAGTAGATCTCCTACCAGCTTCAAAGGCCTGGACTATGAAATAAAAGGTGAAGCAGATCAACTGACCCAAAAACTGCTTTGAATAAATTCTTTCAGAAATCAAAGCCTCCTGAAAGGAAAAAAAAAACAGGAATTCAGAAAGCTGCATGAATGACTTTCTTGGGTAGAATGGAGGCTTGGAGAAGCCAAGGAGAGCACAGGGGTAAACAAAGATGGCACAATTCAGCTTAGCCAGTTTGTAGACTCTCTCATAAAATGTGCTGAAGCACTCCAAGAGAACTGCCTGGATGGAGGCCAATTGAGATGAGATACTCTTAGGCTTACGGGCCTCCTGAGGGCACAGAAGTGGAGAACATGAGCAATTTCCTAGAGGATTTATTTCAGAAAGTGCTGGCTCTACCACCCACTATGGCTCGCTGTATAGAGCAGGCTTGCCAGGCCTTACTCCGAAAGCCAACAGACCCCCATGCACACCTGAGACTATTATCATTAAGTTCTCAAGCTACATGGTCAAAGATGAAATTTTAAAACTTGCTTAGCAACAAAAGGAACTTAAATACAACAGTTCCCATTTGTATCTAGACCATGACTACCTGCTGGAAATTCTACACCAATGGCTACAATATATGGAGATCATTTGTACCCTTAAAGCACATTAGATAAATGTTCAGACTCCATTCCATGCATTAATTAAAATCTTTTGGAAAGGTGGTACATGTCTATATAATACCACCTAAGAAGCAACACAAGGTCTGCAGAACAAAGGATTGAACTTAAACACTAAACTCACCTCGTCGCAAGACAGGTCTAAACCACAAATGGACTACTTTTAGCCATGCATATATTAAGGCTACAGGTTTGCAACCTACGGCTCACACAATGGCTTAAATTCAGACATTATTGAGCTGCACTATGGGAGCTGCTTCTGCACAAAGGACACTGACTGGGATTACCTGATTTTTCTTCTGCGGATCATGGACACCCACCAGAATCAAGCCAAGGAAAGTCAAGCCACTTCACTGAACTATGCATTCTCTCATAACTGTTCTCCTTAGAACACTCCCCATAGACTCTTTTTGTTGACCATAAGGTCATTTTTATATACTCGCTGCTTCCACCATTAATCTAGAAGAGACCTCTGCAAGGAGTACTTACAGCCTGGATCCCCCAAAGATTGAACTGTTCCAATCCTTGGCATATCCATCCAAGTGGCCGGTTGTGGCCTCACAGCTTCCTCAATCTGACTCTCATCTCTCCTGAGGAATGAAGCTCAGATATTCCTCATGCAAACCCTTTCTGCTGAGCATGCCATGATGAAGGAGCAGAAAATGGGTAACTCTACTTTTCAGTGGCTAAGGGAAGATTTGACTCTTGTGTATGGGGATGAGGGAGGTGGATTCCTGTGGTAGATTAAAGATGATTAACACATTGCATGCTTGCACCACTTAAGATGGGGGTGTGTGTGAAGAGTGTCATGCTTAAAAAAAAGGGTGCATAATATTGAAATGCTTATTGTCTTGGTGTTCCACACTGTATGTCGAGCTGGTTAATATTACTTTCTTGAGGCTACGCCTTTTCTTTTTTACTTTAGCTTAAATTTGAACATGCCATTTTAGACGACTGTGACCAAGACCTCAGAGAGTTTTCCATTATACTCACAGATGCTCTGTAGGGCCTTCTTTAAAATGTTAATCCCCCACCCTCTCAGCACCCAGGCATGGTGCACTGTTGGTAAACCCTATATTCCATTTGTAGAACCTTTAATATACAACCCATAATCTCCTGTGGCATCAGCGATGAGTGTATTGACTTGGCTACCTTCGCAGAAAGACTTTGATTCTCTGATCCTCCTTATTTTTAGCCTTACACTGAATAGAGTGTTTAGAGCTGGCTGCTTTGTATTGGAGTGGTGGCAGGGTTACATTTTAATCTGCAAATGGCCACACTTCAGTTACCTTCTCCATTACATGTATAGTTATGTACGTTTACACCTTTTCTTCCCATGGGAGAACCCCCCCACACTTTGCTTAAAATACTAATATACCTCCCTAGAAAAGATTAAGAGACAGTAAGGCAGTACAGCTCGGTGCCTGGGTTTTGGGGGGATGGGGACGGACAACACTTATAGCTCAAGGCATAGTTGAGTATTCACCATGAAGAATCTAACAATGGAGAATGGTGCCATCCTAATCCATTGAATCTATGGTCCTGAAGTGTTTATCACTAACTCCATAACTGCATAACTTAGAAAGGGAGTGACATGCTAGAGAGCATATGCACCTGTTGCTAGGCAACAAAACCAACATATTTAGAGAACTGTGACCTCTTGACTTTGCGCGTAAAATTTTTCCCTACAGACTGTCAATCCCTATGGCTACTCCCCAGCTGTTACAAGTCTTTAGATACAAATCCTCATAAAATGATATGACATCATTCCCCTACCACAGTTTCCTTAAAGGTTATAAAGGTTTTTGTGGATCGTAATAAAATTTCTAATCTCAGATATTTCAGCGGGTAGGGTAGCTCAGGTAGATAGGCAATGCTTCTATTATGCTACTTATTAGCACTAGTATTTGACTTGTTTTTACAATTTATTATCAAACAGGGGGGTCTTTCTTAATAGATACACTTAAGGTAGCACCCCTGTGTAACTGAGGGTGATAGTTAACTACTGCCTGATTGGTATAGCCCGTAACACAAGTTTCAGTCATGCCTTTGGGAAGGGATTATAAAATCATTCTCTTCACCCTTGGAAGGTTTGTTTTGTTACAGTTGGTTGGTTTACTAGCCCTGCTGGCCATTCAAATACAGAAGTTAATATCTAGAGGTGAACAGTTAGGTTGGCAGTGTGGTCCCTGGTTAAATTTTGGAAAGGCACTGCAACAGTATTTAGGTGTTTGGTTAAAATTGAACAGAAATGTTTGTTCTAAAATGAGTACCTCCACAGGGCTCTGATTTTAACTTTTTTTTTAGAAATTGCTTATATTTATAATGGAAAAAGCAGGGTCATGTGATGGCAGCCTGAGAGTCGGCAGCACACGGCCGGAGCTCCACCACTCGCTACATAATTTGGGCTTTTTTATCGCACCATTGGACTGAATTCTCTCCTACTTCTGGTAGCTTGGATCCTTGTGAAGCGAAAACTCACCCTCTCAGTCCCGTAATATGGAGGCTTTCATGAGAAAGGCGCCGCCGAAGCACTCACCTCCCCAGACCCCGGAAGAAGGCCGCTAAGCGGGCCAACAACAGGCGCTAGCCTATCCGAGCTACCCACTGTGGATGCCCCACTTTCCGAAAGCAGGTTCCTTGAAGTCATGCAGCCTCTTCAATCCTCCGTAGCAGCTATTGCCGAAGATATGCAAATGGTCAAGCGATCGGTGGATTCTTTGTCCAGGAGGGTCGGGGATGCGGAGGTGAAGTTGACTTCTCTCGAAAATAAGCACCTTGGGCACGAGACAGAATTAGTTATGACCAAACGGAGATTAAAAAAACTCGAGGAAAAATTAGAAGATCTAGAGGGGCGCAGTCGGAGGAATAACCTCGTCGTGATTGGGATCCCTGAGAGAGAAGAAGGCAATACCCCGATTACTTTTCTCCAGAAGTTTTGTAATAAAGTGGCAGGGGCCCCCCGAATACATAATAGAAAGGGCTCATCGGGCTCTGCGCCCCCCGCCCACCCAGGAGCAACCGCCCAGACCCTTGATTGTGCGATTTCTTAATTTCTTGGACAAACAACACGTTTTTACCAAAGCAAGGGAGAGGAAAGAACTGTTGTGGGAAGGACATAAAATTTGAATCATTCAGGATCTGCCCCATTCAGTGAGGTTGAGAAGGCAGGAGTTGCATCCGATCGTTGCTAAACTTGTTGCAGCATCTAAATTATACAGAGTTAAGTACCCTGCAGTGCTGATGGTACGTCATGAAGAGAAGTGGCTATCCTTCGATTCCTACTCGCAAGCTCAACAGAAGTTGCAGCGTTTGTTTCCAGACCTCTTTAAAGGGTGATGCTCTCCTTGTAATATAACTTTAATGGCCCTGCCTCGTGGATCATTAAGATATTAATCTGAGGATATGGACATGTCTACAGAGTGTATCCACTAACCTCCTGTCGGTTTGGTCTGGTTTTCTCTGCCCCTCATATATGTTATTTTGGAGTCTCTCAGTGTTCCAGTGACCTGCATCACCTAGTACGGTCTATGGATTCTGCATGATGAAGCTTTGCTGACGTCTCAATTTTGGACTGTCCCTGCTCTTTCCGCCTTCTTTTTTTTTTTTTTTTTCTTCACCTCTCAACATTTGGGATTACCTGGGAGTTGACTTCTTCGGCGCATATGACTCTCCTGGTTTCCGTTGAACAATTTGGGGATTAGACCGAGTTTGAGGAATTTTTTTTTTTTTTTTTTTGAGTTCCTGATTCTAGTCAGCAACCTCCCCTTTTGGATGAATAATTTTGGTCCAGATGGCTTCTGCAACAGAAGTACTGTTTCGGTCGGGGCACATCTTTTTTTTTTTTGGGACAACATGGATGCTAGACTTTATGTACTGAGCTGCTCCTTTCCATGTGGATGTTTTTTTTTTTTTCTCTTTCTCTTATTTAAGCTGTGTGACTGATTACCTATCAAGCTGTCAGATAATTTCTAGCTTACCGGGAAGATCTATTCAATTTGTTCTTAGTCTAAAGCGACAGGCGTTTAGTGATCTGTTGGGGCTATTTACTTTCCTGGGTAGTGACTATCCAGCCCAATTGGGGATTAATTGTCTGTTTTTTTCTCTTGGTGGGTGGGGGCTCTGGGGGTGAGGCGGTGGTATTGGGTTGTTTGGATTGTTAATCATGTGGCATGCTTTGTTTAGGAGGGCAGTCTTTTGGGACTGGGGCTAGGCTCTGTTTTAGATTGGAGGATTTTGGTTTATTATATTCCTTGGGCATGGGGAGGGCTAGGGTTTGGGGGTTCGTGATAAGTTTGAGTTTTCTCGGGTGGGGTTATCAAGGTTACGAGCTATCTGAAGTACATACATATATCAGGGGTCAGGGAGCTCGTAGTTATTTTTTGGAGACCTTGGGCATGATTTGCCTGGGCGCATTTTACTTAGCTTGCCCTAAATTTTGTTTATAGAAGACTTGGTTTGCTGGCCAAGGCACCTAGCTTCACCTGAGCTCTTTCCTTCTAAGACTGCTTGAAAGGCAGAGTAGAGAAACTTACCAGAGCAAGGGAGAAGGATTAAGACTTAGTTTGGCTAAGCAGATTTACTGTGTGGTGGTGTTTTAATTTTTTACTCACAGGGATTGCTACTGTTTGTTGCTAACATTTCATTGCTTTATTTTTCTCTGATTCAAATTGTTGTTGCTGGTATACCTTCTTCTGCATTATTACAAGGTGTGCCTACAGGTGTGTGCTAACAGATTACTGCTGTAATCTTCTGATTCAAATTGTCTTTTGCAAGGTATATCTTCTGTTACTGCTTTATTTTTCTCTGGAGCAAAGTGTTTCTTACAGGGTATATCTTCTCTGAAATTATTACAGGTGGTGCTTTACAGGTTTTACAGTTTTATCTAACATTAGGATAAGCTTTCAGGGTTACTGCATTTGTTGTTGACTGATTGTTTCTGCTCTTACCTCCTTGTTCTTTCGTCCGTGGTTCTTCTTTTTAGGCAGGGGAAGGGCCCAGCCACCCACCCCATCCCCAACCACCCCACGCACTCCTTTTATAGGGTACCACAGTTGTGACATTTCCTGTGGCAGAGCAGGAAGGGGCGGATCAGTGGGGCCTCCACAAGGTGATCTCATTTACAGGGCACTAGTAATTTAACTTGTTATAACAAGTTAAACAAAGCACAATTAAACCATTACTTGCATTTTTTCCTTCTAATTACTCTGACTAGGTTACAAACCCAGCAACTTATTTGGAATGGATTTCATTAACTGCAGGTACTGTGGAACAATTTTCAGAAGGACAGTCTTACAGGATTTAGGACACTGTCCTACATGCTGGGCCTTGAGATCTTAGGTCTCAGCTCCAGGCAGCATGGGCAGAGATTGCACGCCTCAAATTTCATATTGAAGAGGAAATACATAAAGAACCACCCGCCATTTCCCCAGCATCCAACAGAAAAACCTCGACTGCAGAGGGTAGTTGGTCCAGGAGGTTGGCAGGTGGTTAGGAGGAGCAAATCAGGTGCCCCATCACTCTCTGCTCTCCAACACATTACCTCCAAAACCATATAAACACTACAAACAGGTATCTGCCTCTATCTCTGAAATCAAATAAAGAGGCAGAAGACACTGCAGAGCAGGACACTGCAGCACAGAAGCTAGCACAACAATACTCACCCAAATCAGGAACCAAAACTAAACAAGCACAAAGGAAATCCAAAAAACTTCTGATCATAGGAGACTCCATGATTCGGGGAGTTGATACCCATCTCCAGCCAGGGGTGATGGTCAGATGTCTCCCAGGTACATCAGCATGGAGAGACACTGACCGCATTGCTAAAACTGTTCACAAAGCAGGAGAAAACATTGATGTCCTAGTACACATAGGGACTAATGATCTCACCAGCCGGTCAGTTGTGGAGACCAAGGAACACCTGACTAGGCTGGGTGACAAACTATCATCTATTTCGTCCGGCATCTCCTTCTCTGAGATCCTGCCAGTCTGGGAGAGGGGAGCAGATGGACGGAAGGTCAGAGAAGGGGAGATAGGGGAGCTAAACACGTGGCTCAAGGGCTGGTGCCAGGAAAAAGGACACAGATTTGTAGGGAACTGGCAAAGTTCTGGGAGCGAAAGTTCTTTAAATTTGATGGACTGCATCTGACTAAAGAGGAGTCCAGTGCATTGGGGCAGAAGTTTGACGTCTTTGCAGAATATTTAAACTAGCAAATGGGGAGGGTGCAGCACCCATACGTCGAATGGGAAGAACACCCTCCCCTCCGCTAGTGGTCAAACAGGAATTCAGTGTGTTTGCCGTTCATTTGCATCACCAGGTAAGAAAAAGGTTTGTCTCCCCATACGATGCACAGGGTAATGCCAAACTTCACCCAACAACTAACACACCAAAATCTGGCCAATGGAAAATCATGTACACAAATGCTCACAGCCTGGGAAATAAGATCCCAGACCTGCAGGCATAATGTCAGAGGCTAAACTGGACATAGTAGCAATTAGTGAGACGTGGTTTACCAGTAACCACACTTAGGAGACTTCAGTACCTGGCTATGTATTGTTCAGAAGAGACCGAGGTGCAAAAGGGGAGGGTGGCCCTGTATGTTAATGAAAATATCAAAGCTACAGAAATTCAGAATACACATAAGGAGCCAGAAGAACTGTGGGTCACCCTGGAAACAGGAAATGGGACAGCCATAAGAACTGGGGTTGTCTACAGGCCCCAGACCAGAGGGAGGACATAGACACATTACTGTTAGAAGATATACAAAACATGACAGCTAAAGGGAGGTTCTGATAATGGGAGACTTCAACATGCCAGATACAGATTGGTCAATACCAGCAGGAACATCTGCCAGAACTAGACTCATAGTGGATTCCCTGCAGGGGAGGGCCTCAAACAACTGGTACAGCAACCCACAAGAGACAGGGCTATCCTAGATCTAGTACTGACTAACAAAGAAGGGATCACAGATCTCAGGTAGAAGGTCACCTGGGGGCCAGTGACCATCACATGGTATGGTTCAATTTGGCTACTACATCTAAATCATCCCATTCCAAAGCAAAAATATGGGACTTCAGAGGAGCTGACTTTGATAAGATGGCCAACAGAGTTAAGCTAGCCCTGGCAAAAAGAAACACAGGTGAGGAGGTACAGGCAAAGTGGGCAAGCATTAAGGATACAATACTTGAAGCAACATCCCATTGTGTTAGACAGAAAAGGAAGTGCAAAAGAAGAAGGAAACCACTTTGGTTCTCAAATACAGTAGCAGAAAAGGTCAGAGCCAAAAGGCTGGCCTTCAGAAAATATAAGGAACACAGCGGATGAAGATAGGGAGGCATACCAAACTGCCCTAAGGGAAGCAGGTAAGGCAGTAAGGCAGGCAAAGTCCCAAACTGAAGAAACACTAGCACGAACAGTAAAAGAAGGTGACAAGACTTTCTATAGATACATTAGTGAAAGGAGAAAGTCCAGAGGGTATGCTAAGCTTAATGGAGAAAAGGGAGCATGTGAGGAGGAGGACCCTGTAAAGGCATCTATCCTAAATAGATACTTTTGCTCAGTATTTACTGAAGAGAAGGTAGGGCAGGGCCCACAGCTCAGCATCATGGACACAGGGGAGGGAGGTGAGCACTACTCCCTTCACAAAGAAAGGGTCCTACAAGAGCTTGCTAAGCTCAGGGTGGATAAGGCAATGGGACCTGATGGCATACATCCCAGGGTACTTAAGGAGCTAAAGGAGGAACTAGCAGAGCCATTAGCAGAATTGTTTAGTGAGTCTCTGAGCACAGGAGAGGTCCCAGAAGACTGGAGAAGGGCTCATGTGATCCCACCCACAAGAGTGGTAGCAGGGAGGAGGCGGGGAACTACAGACCGGTCAGTCTTACCTCAGTAGTGGGCAAGATTATGGAGGCACTCCTTAAGGAAAGGATAGTGCAACACCTGGAATCCATAGGGGCACAGGATCCAAGACAGCATGGGTTTACAAAAGGAAGGTCCTGTCAAACTAATCTCATAGATTTCTTTGACTGGGTAACCAGAGTGGTGGACCAAGGGGGAGCAGTTGATGTCGCCTACCTTGACTTCAGCAAAGCTTTTGACACTGTTCCACATAGAAGATTGATAAATAAGCTAGGTAGGCTCGGGGTGGGTCAGAAGTTGGTCAACTGGGTGGCAAACTGGTTGACTGGCAGAAAACAGAGAGTGGTGGTAAATGGTATACAGTCAGAAGAGATGCAAGTCACAAGTGGGGTACCTCAGGGATCAGTCCTGGGGCCAGTCCTATTCAACATCTTCATTAGTGACCTCGCAGATGGACTAGAGGGTAAGGCTTGTCTGTTTGCAGATGACACCAAGATCTGCAACAGAGTAGATGATCCAGATGGGTGGGCAGAATGAGAAGAGATCTGGATAAACTAGCAGAATGGTCAGAAGAGTGGCAACTGGGATTTAATGCAAAGAAGTGCAAAATCATGCACATAGGAAGAGAAACCCTGAAGCCACTTATAGGCTGGAGGAGTTGCTAGCAGTTACAAAGGAAGAAAGAGACTTGGGCATCATCATCACTGATGACCTAAAATCATCAAGCAGACCTCTAAAGCAGTAGGTAAGGCTAGGGGTGTTAGGGTGTATTAGTAGGGTATAACAAGTCGTAAGAGGGAGGTAATAATCCTCTGTACAAGACATTGGTTAGGCCCCATCTGGAGTACTGCGTGCAGTATTGGAGGCCACACCTTCACAAGAACATTAACAAATTGAGGCAGTCCAGAGAAGGGCAACCAAAATGGTGCAGGGACTGCATCAGAAGACATATGAGGACAGATTAACGGACTCAATATGTATACCCTTGAGCAAAGGAGGAGAGAGGTGATATGATCGAGACATTTAAACACCTTAAGGGCATAAACAAGGTGAAAGAGTCTAACATGTTTAAATATAAGAAAATAGCAGGACAAGAGGATACAGCATGAGATTAGAGGAGGCCGATTAAGGGGGAATGTGAGGAAATTCTTTTTCACAGAAAGGGTGGTAGATGCATGGAATGGCTTACCACAAGAAGTGGTGGCTATGAATACAGTGCAGGGCTTCAAACAGGCATGGGATAGGCATAAGGGAGCAATACAAATGACTATGAATAGATAGGTCACTGACAGAGCAAAGGCCGATGGCACATTTATAAGGTAGAAAAAGAAATGGGCAGACTGGATGGGCCTTGCGGTCCTTATCTGCCATCAACTTCTATGTTTCTATGTTTCTATGTTTATTTCCTGATGGCTGGCATTTACAAGTTTGTTAGTTGGAATGTAAAAGGAGCCAAGGACAGGGTTAAGAGGCAAATGGTATTAAGGCACCTCCATCATTTGGGAGCGCATATTGCTTTCCTTCAAGAGACACACCTAAAAAGAAACGACCTTCACTATTTCAGAAGAGCGTGGGTAGCACAGGTGTATGGGGCCGGGGAATCAACGAAAAAGGCGGCGTGGCTATTCTTATTGCCAGGAGCATCCCTTTTAAATTGGTAAGTGAATGTTGGGATCCCGAAGGCCGTTATGTGATTGTACACGCGCAGTTGGCTTCACAACCGATTATATTAGGCTCGATATATGGCCCTAACAAAGACTCCCCCTCCTTTTTTATGAACCTGCTACGCTTAGTGGTATCTGATACTTACAAACCTACGTTTATTGGGGGAGATTGGAATTTAGTGTTTCAAAATGACTTAGATAGGTCAGGTTTTGCAAATGGGGTTATCGCCTGCAAAGGGCCTCAGGATTTCATTGATAATGCAGCCCTGGTGGACATCTGGCGTACTCTCAACCCTGAGGCGCGGCAGTATTCCTTTTATTCACCAGTACATAACTCCCATTCACGAATTGATTATATTTTAGTAAGTTCATCAGTGATACCCGAGGTGATACAGGCGGAGATTTCTGCAAGGGTTATATCAGACCATGCCCCTGTTAGTGTGATATATAGGCAAACCTTAGGGGGTAAACGCTCATCTCAATGGAGACTAAATTGCCAAATTTTAAAAGATGAGTCCTCTTTGTTGCTCCTCAAAGATTTTATTAAGTCCTTTCTAGAGGATAACCAGGACTCAGTAGACCAGAGAGATCTGGTTTGGGCCGCCATGAAATGCTCCTTAAGGGGTGAGTTAATTAAGATTGCCTCCAAAAACAAACGTGTCCAGAGGGATAAGCTTGACGCCTTGCTTACTTCGATCAGACGGATAGAGACTATTTTATCCCGGTCTTCTTCTGAATCGGACTGGGCTAGGCTGCATCAGCTCGGGCACCTTTCGGAAGCCGTGATGCAGCAAGCTGAGTTCAACACTCGGTGCGCGAGACTTCAATACTTGGATATAGGCGAAGCTGGAACAACTTCGCGCGTGATCCGGTTGCATCTGGACCGGATCGCCATATTCGGTATTCGCAGAAGATCCAGGGGCCGGTTTGCACGGACCCGCAGGAAATCTCCAGTGCGTTTGAGGCTTACTATCAGAGATTATACGCGGATGATCCTGAATCTAAGCCTCAATCATGGAAATTACCTCATATCTGAACTCAATTTCCCTCTCAAAATTACCGCCAGACGACGCGGCCAAATTAGATGCCCCAATATCACTTTCCGAGATTTACCAAGCTATTCAGCAGATGCCCTCTGACAAGTCCCCTGGGCCCGACAGGTTTCCTAGCAATTTTTACAAGGTGTTTTACCCTATCATATCCCCAATTTTGTTGGCTGTTTTTCATTACTGGTTTGAGCATGGTATTTCGGACCCAAATTTTCAGGAGGCCACTATTTCGTTAATTCTGAAGCCGGGGAAGGATCCTCATAACATGGACAGTTACCGTCCTATATCTCTCCTAAACACAGATATTAAAGTACTGGCTAAAGTTTTGGCTAATAGGTTATCTATAGTCATGGATAAGTTGGTCAGTAGGGAGCAAGTGGGCTTTATGAGGGAAGATTGTCCCAGGACCACCTGCGTAAATTGTTACATCTTATTGCTGAGGCCAGAGAGTCGAAACACTCAGCAATACTTCTTTCCTTGGGCCTTGAAAGGCCTTCGACCGGGTGTCCTGGGACTTCCTTTTCACTACCCTTTCGGCATTTGGGCTACCTGAAGTTTTCTTGAGATGGGTTAAAATTTTGTATTCCTCTCCCTCTGCACGGGTGAAATGTAATGGGGTACTCTCACCGCCTTTTAGGTTAGAGCGTGGTACAAGACAAGGTTGCCCCTTGTCCCCATTACTATTTAATTTGTATCTGGAGCCCTTTCTGCTTAGATTAGCGCAGAATCCGCTTATTAAGGGTATACAGGTGGGGGAATCTAGGTATGCTTTTTCAGCTTACGCGGATGATGTGCTATTGCACATTGAGACCCCGGAGCTCTCTGTATCGGCTGTCTTGGAGGAGACTTCTCTAAAGTATCTTATTATAAATTGAATCGGACCAAGACTAAAATCCTCCCCCTAAATCATGCTGTCATTAAAGCAGACCTACAGAGGTTTGGCTTCGCTTGGGAGGCCAAATCTCTTACATATTTGGGCATTAGTATTAGCACAAGCTTACCCTCGATGATTAAAGATAACCCTTAATCTGGTCCAAATTATTTCGGAGATCTGGACAGATGGCGCACATCTCTCTGTCTATGTGGGAAGGTTGAATCTCCTTAAGATGAATATTCTCCCTAGAATATTATATCCTTTGGGGATGCTCGGAGCTTATCTTCCCAAAAATGGTTTATTAGTTTACAGAAAACATTTAATTTTTTGTGGCAAAGGAAGAGAGTACGTAGTCTTACATCAAGTTGACAGCTTCAAAATTCAAGGGAGGATTGATGGCCCTTCCTTGTTTTTATACTATGCAGCACAACATTTCTGTAAGTTATCCTTGTGGGCAGACGGACATAGACTCTCCGGTTACTCTCCCTATGGTTAGATATCAAGTGTGACCTCAGAAGAATGAAGAGTTCTTTACGCGTCTCTTATTTGCTCCCCAGTCCATTATTTCTAAAATTCCATGAATAACCCCATGGGCTGGTCCTTGAAGGCATATATTCAGTTGCAAACCCATCTTGGTGTCAGATGGTGGTTCCTGGATAATCAACCTATTTTGAAAATCCTCAAATCAAAATAGGGGTTCTGCAGTGCCCACCGCTTTCTGGCCCCAGATAAGTCATTTCTCCGTATCGGACTTTTGGGAACAGGGTTGTTTGCTTCCTTTCGACCAACTGAAGAGACTCCATGAGATTCCTGACCACTACTTTTTCAAGTGGTTACAGCTTAGTAAAGCTATAGTTCCGGCTTTTCACTCAGAGCCCTCCACTGGTTGTACTCCGGCTAGTTTGGATGCTTTATTAATTGCTGCGGCCCAACCACATCCAGTTTCCAAGGTTTACAAATTGCTTCAGGAATGGGACTACAGGCTCCCCTCAGGGGTTTGTTATTACTGGTCGGGAGTCTTAAACGTCCAGGCTACTCCGAATCTGTGGAAAAAACTCTGGGTCACCATGTATAAATTTATTAAACAAGACAGGTTAAGGATGGTATATTTTAATATTATGCATCATCTTTATTTAACTCCTTCTCATCTATTCAGGCATGGGGCATCTCCCACGTCTTTGTGTTGGAAATGCAAGAAGGAGGAGGGAACTTTGTACCATATGCTATGGACTTGTCCAGCAATACAGCCCGCCTGGAATGCCATTTCCAATCTCTTGAACTCTGTCCTTGGCTCACATCATAAGCTCACCCCGAGATTTGTTTACTGTTTCTTTTTCCATGAGTATTCCAAGGCTTGGAAAGCCTATGTTTCTTGTTTCAGCTGTTATGAAATTGTTAATTTTAAGACATTGGTCGTCTGATAAATCACCGTCCTTATTAGAATGGTATCAGGAATGTACTTTAGCTTTACAACTTGAGAAGCACATTGCATATATGCGGGTCAAGCAAGGGCGCTTTGCACTTCTCTGGGGCCCTTTGGACGAATTCTTCAGGGCTTGGAAACCTTAGTTTCCATTATCTTAACTTTCATGTATTTGTTTTTGCTCCCTGTTGCTCCTAACCCTTGGGGGCGGGGGTAAGTGGGGGGATGAGGGAGGGGGAGGACGGGGATGGACTTTGGGTTCCTTTTCTCGTCTGTGTATCAACTCATTGTAACTTGCACCTAGTTATGGTGAGATTAAGCCAATATTTTCTGATTTCTACTTGCTTTCTCATTGTCTGTCCTCCACCCTGGGTGTGTTTATAAAATTAATAAAGATGTTTAATTACAAAAAAAAAATATAATGGAAAAAGCAGAAAGAATATTAATATGTGGAGGGGGCTTTAACTTGATCCTCATCCCTCAAGAGGATGGTACATCCCAGATTCTCAGAAAAGATAATAAGATAGCCAAACAGGTCAAAGCTTTTTTGACAAAGTTAAGACTGCAAGATGAATGGCATTATTTGAACAGCCCAAATAAAGGTTACACTTCTTTATCACATGTACACCAGATTTATACTCAAACCACTTCTGCCTGCCATGAGATGTCACTTTGCACCTAGAAAGAGTCACAGTAGGACAAACGGTCCTTTTGGACAATGCTCCATTAACCACAGAAATGGCCCACCAAATCCAACAATGCTCTTCCTCTTGGTGCCTCAATAAATCACTTTTACAAGATGAGGAGATCAACTATAAAATCCTCCAGATCATAGATCAAGCCATGATGGAAAATAACACCCCTAGCACTGATCTGGGTATTCTAAGGGGCACAGTAAAAACCATTGTCAGAGACCAATTAATGGCTATAGCCTTGGCTAGGAAAAAGAAGTGTATAGAATATTAAACTCTGTTGGAAACACAAACCAAAACACTCAAACAACAGCAACAAGACTGGTTAGATAGACAATGGGGCAAAGAGCAACAGAAATAAAAAAAAAAGAATTAAATGCAATACTGGACTACAAAGTAGAACAAAACCTAATGTTACCTACATCAACGGTACTATGAAGGGGGCCCCAAAGCTTTGAAGCTGTTCACTTGTTGGCTAATGGCATGGAGAGCAAGGGCCCATATTACAAAAATAATCCAGAGATCACGTGATGAGCTGATCGGGGAATGACGGACTGAGTGGAGCTCCCAGGCCCTGCTGAATCTGCCTTATTATTAAGTTATTTTTGTCCCCTGTGTGGTGGTGGAAACAGAGTGGTTAACCCACTAGAGACTCCTGTATTCCCCTGAGAAACCTTTTGGTTTGGATTCCGGGTCTTTGTTAGCTGTACCACGGAGGCTCACGGGGCCGACTGCAATGCCCAAGATGGAGTAGGAAACTCCTGAGAGCCTGGATGCATGAGCGCCGGCAACGAAGCACCCCAAACCCCCCATCGCCTGTGCCGGAGGACCAAGGGCCTAGATCTGAGATGGCAGGAGGAGGGCAGGCATCTCCCGAGGACATTACCAAAACTAAAACCCTGCTTCGGGGGCTTGTTGCTGACTTCTCAGCAGTTAAACCAATGTTAAATGCACTGGCTCAAAGAATCGGGGATGTGGAGGTGCGTATGGTGTCTCAGGAACGCAAAACCCTAACTCATGATCAGGATTTGGTGGCCCTCCGAAAGCAAGTACAAAAGCTAGAGGATCAAGTCGAAGACCAGGAATCTCACAGCCAGAGAAACAATTTAATTCTGGTGGGTCTCCCAGAGCGATAGGAGGGATCAGACTGTATTACATTTATTCAGGATCTGTTAATGAAGCTCCTAGGTCCAACTCCATATGGGGACTCATACAATCTGGAGAGAGCTCATCGTTCGCTCAGAGAAATACCTCCACCAGGGGCCAGACCAAGAGTCATCATTATGCGGTTTCTAAATTTTAAGAAGAAGTCACACGTTCTAAACAAAGCCAGAGCACTTAAAAACCTGCAGTGGAATGGTGCGTCCTTGTTGGTATTTCAAGATCAAACCCCGGCGATTCGGGAGAAGCAGGAGTATGGGGATATAAAAAAAAGCTTTATTTGGCAGGAGTGAAGTTTAGAACTCAGCATCCTGCTACTCTAGTGGTGAAACTACAGTCCGAGGACCAGAGATATTTAATGGCGAAGGATGCGGCAGAGGGGCTGCGACAAGAACTCCCGGACTTGTTCAAGTCTGTGACCTGAAAGTGGCTCGCAGGGGAAGGCTTCAACCAGACTTGGTACTCTTTAGGAGACTGGATATATTAATGCAAGCTGGACAATAAGGAAGAAATTACCCAAAAAGCCTATAAGAGAAGGGGAAGTAGAGAAAAGGAAGAAAGAAGAGGAGCGAAGGAATAAAAGGAAGAGAAGAAGAGAGACAGGAGGAGAAAAGAGGAAAAAGAAGAAAATATCCCCCCCTTTTTTCCTTTCTTTCTTTCTTCTTCTTCTCTCTCTCTCTTCTCTTCTATCTTGCTGCATCTCCTTCCAGGGGTCTGGGGGGAGGGTGTTGGGGCTGTTGTGGTTTTCTTTTCTCCTTTACTCTTTCTATCTTGGGCCAGGAATATATGGTGGGACTGACCAATCATATTCTGACCTGAGGACTCATTTAAGATGGCTCAATTGTGTTGCTATGTGTTTTAGGCATAAATGTAGGCTCAAAATGTGTGCTCGAGTATAACTCTGGGTCTAAAGGGATTAGACCTTAATTTGACACCTCAGTGTGGCAAGAATGTGTGATCTCATACTGGGGTGTTTTATTTGTCTTTAGCTATGTTGGGTCAGTGGTATTTGACTCAGTCCAGGCTACTATTACTATTTTTTTCTGCATAATTTGGTAGGGCATACCTAAGGTTATGAGTGAATACCAAGGGGGGCAATAGGAGGGATGAGCTGGTGTATAGGGGAATTGGGAAGGTATAGAGACTATAGTAAGGATGTGGAGGGTCTGGGGGTCCGCTCAGGAGATGGCTCATCTACGTATCCAACTGGGCTAGGAGGATGATCGAAGGATCGGGGATAAGGTTGGGGGGGATTACTGGGAGAGGGAAAAGAGAGAGTCCACGATATGTTTATATGCAAAGGCAGATTTTGTTGGTGTGAGAAGCAGGGGTGTAAATAACATTGCATGATCAACATCAAAATTATTACTTGGAATGTTAAAGGCCTCAGAGGGAGAAAGAAAAGAATGGTGATATTAAAACATATCCATCAGCTAGGGGCTCAGATTGCGGCCCTGCAGGAGACTCATCTATTAAAGGAGGAGCTGGGTCTCTTAAAGAAATTGTGGATAGGACAGGTCTTTGGAGAGGGAAATGCCAAAGCTTCGGGGGGGGTAGCGATATTGATTGGGAGAGACTGTCCGTTTACAGTGCTGCAAATTAAAATTAGAGAAGACTACAGAGGGATCTATGTTACGGGCACTATTATGAGTAAATTACTATCGGTTGCCTCTGTATATGCTCCCACACCACCTAACCCTGATTTTTTTGCTTCGGTGGAAATGGATATATCCCTTTTTTCATCTCATCCCCTGATTTTAGCAGGAGATTGGAATCTTTGCCTTAATAATATGGTAGATAAAAAACCCATCGAAACGGCCACCTTCTACAGCACAGGCAGCTATGGCTAAACTTCTAGAGGTAACAGCTGGTTGACCCAAGCATGGCTTGTAATAAAGGGGTCACAGTATGACTTTTATTCAGGGCACACAAACCCATTCAAGAATTGATTTTGTTTGGTTAATAAAGAAGCAATCCAGGGAGCGAGGAGTTGATCACTCACACTTGAATTTTTCTGACCACTCTCCAGTTCAGTTGACTTGGATGATGGAATATCTCCCAATGAAGCCATATAGATGGAGGTTAGATGATTCTCTATTAACTGATGATAATATGTTAGCCAGATTAGAGCATGCATTGGTGGAAGTTATCCAGACCCAAGTCCCAACACTCTCGGACAAGAGATTAACGTGGCCCACTTGTAAAGTCTTATACTCTGATATAGCTCAGAGGTTTACAATTAGGAGAAATAGTATCAATCAATCAATCAATCAAGTCTTTATTTAACCGGGCATTCATTGTTGAGCAGAAGCTCATCTGCAAGATGGACCTGGGTGGAGCATGAACAATTGTATATACAGGTCAACACAGGTATTTACAAGGCAATACAGATATTGCTCTTTACAGAGAGGAAGAAAAAGAAGATCATATGTACATAGAATTATACAGATATTATACAGATTACACGGTATTTACATACATAGAAGTGTCTATAGAAAGATAAAGCAGGTTATCTAAGGTTGCAGGAGGAAGTAACGGAAGAAAAAATTAAAAATAAAAATATACACCAGGTAGAGGTGAAGGTAGGGGGGGAAGAGAGGGAGGGAAGTATGGGGAGAAAGGCTAGGAGGGCACGGTGCACAGAAAGGAGTTGGTAAAGCTGGATGTAGAGAAGGTGGATGGAGAAAAGGGTATGTGTGAGCCCGGATTGAATGCTATAAATGGGGCATGGTAGGATGTCACAACCCAGGGTAGTGAGCTCCTATCCGAGGTTGGGGAAAGGAAGAATAAGGGATGGATGGGCCTAGTGTTGATAAGACAGGGGATAGAGAGAGAACAATTAGGCTGGTGAGGAGCAAGCTGGGGGTCAGTACTTAAAATTGGGTCTAGGCATGGCTATATACCAGTACTGGGTCTGAGTGGGTGAAGCAGTTACATACTTCTCTGATTGTACGGAAATAAAGCATCTTGAAAGCATTTATACCGATTAGAGTGCTTAATTTGAGGGTTTTTTGTAGATCGTTCCATAAGGTAGGTAGCAGCTTATGGCTGCCCTGCCGAGCGGGATTTTGCTTTGGGTACTTTAAGTGTAATAGCTGAGTAACTTCTTAACGCGTATTTCCCAATTATACTCAGGGGAAGACAGCAGGAGATATAGTAAGGCAGCTTATTAGAGATGGCTCTATAGGTCCAGAGAGCGGCATTTCTGTGGCACCTGAACTTTAATGATGTCCATCCCACTGCTGCATATAGGGTGCAGTGATGTGTGTCGAAGGGGAGTCCCGTTATAAACCTCAGTGCTCGATGGTAGAGTGTGTCCAGTTTAGCCATGTAAGAGTTGGGGCATTGGCTGTAGAGGAAGTCAGCGTAATCAACCAATGATAGGAAAATGGATTGGACCAGTTGGTTCTTGGCATCTCTGGTGAGAAATTGGCTGATTCTAAAAAACAGTCCAAGCCTTTGCCGAAGTCGTTTTAGCAAGTCCTCAATATGTTCAATGAAGGAGAGTCTTTGGTCTATCCAAACTCCCAGATACTTGAATTTTGTAACAAATTCTAGTTTTTCACCTAGAACTGTGGTAATTTGGGGAACTGTCCCACTGGACACAGGCTTAGCTGTATGCATAAAAGGAGAGAGACCATCGCTTTAGTTTTTGGGCATTAAGGAGTAGCTTTTTGAAGGAGTTGGCTTTGCAAAGGTTGAATTCTGACTGTAGGTCATTGCAGGCAGCTTCAGGTGTTGGGCGACTACGTGAGAACTGTATCATCTGCAAACAGATGGATGTTGGCTTTTTATACAGTAGTCGATGTTATTAATGTAGATTGCAAAAGTAAGGGTCCTAATATAGAACCTTGAGGTACCCCTCTTGCAGAGTTTTTAAGGGGACAGGCCTCCTTCGGCTTTAACTTGTTGAAGCGCCCTGTAAGATAGTCAGTGAACCAACGAGAGGAGGGTCCACACCTATGGTTTGAAGGGCAGAGAGGGCAGACTATGGTCGGCGGTGTCGAAAAGCCTTGCTTAGATCAAGGAAAACAGCACAAATAAAGTTTTTGCTCTCAAGATTACACTGCCAGTCGTTAGTAACTTTGGCGAGGGCTGAGATAGTGCTATGTTTAGCTCTGAATCCGGACTGCATAGGATTTAGCAGTTCCTAGACTCAAGGTGAGTCCTCAGCTGTGCATTTACAATTTTCTCTAGGAGCTTGGACAGGACCGAAGGAGGGAAATTGGCCTGTAGTTATTGAGATCGCCACGGTCACCTGATTTGAACAGTGGTATGACATGTGCTGTCTTCCATATAGGTGGTAAGGTGCCCTGAGACAGGGATAAGTTAAAAGGTGGGTGCCGGGTATCGCTAGAGTGCGTGGTAGGCAATTTTAGGAAGTAAGGTCAAGGGGTCGGCCCCAGCACTTTTCTAGTATCCAACTGAAGCAAGAGATCCTCTACCTCTTTCAGTGTGGCAGGTTGAAGTGAGAAAGGCAGTGAAGCTATCGGAGTTTCAGGCAGTTGGCTGGCAGTCTGGGAGTGAAGTATGTTTGCAGGGGAGTTATCAAATGCCATGCCTGCAGTAGCAAAGTGGTTATTGAATGCGTCAAGTATATCCATCTTTTCGGTTATAGTCAAGTTGCCAGAGGTAATCTTGGTCGGGAGTAAATTTCCTGGGGAGTGGCCTAGCAGATCACTGATTGAGTTCCAGAGCTTGATTGGGCTCTTTGTGGCAGAGTCGAGTTCGGATTTGAAGAAGGTGGTCTTGATTCTCTGATTGTTTTGGTACATAAATTTCGTAGTCTCCTGAACTGGTTCCAATCCTCTGCAGTGTTCAGTCTGCGTGCTTTTTCCAGAGCTTATCTCTTTCTAGAAGCAAGGACTTGATCTGAGGGGTGAACCATTTACAGGTTTTGGTCCTAGTTCGAACTTTAATAAGGGAGCATACTTATTAAGGGCCCTTGATAGAATGTTGTGGAAGATATTGTAAGCTGGCGTGTCGTTTTGGCCAGTAGAAATCTTGCCACTCAGGGAGTACTTAAGCTCATTTAGATAGGCATGTTCATTGAAGTTGCGCCTGGATCTCTTCATAGAGAACTTGCTGATGGGTGCTGGGTTGTTGGTGGATCTTACTCCTGCAATAAAACAATGGTCACTGGCGTCTGAGAAGAAGACATCAGCGTGGGAGAAGAGATGAGGTTTGCTCACCAATAGCACATCCAAAAGTGTACTTTTACTGGGGTTCTTCATGTTTGGGCGTGTTGGTTCAGTAATAAGTTGCGTCAGCCCATGTTCATCACAGAAGGATGCAAGGGGGCAGCTGTGTAGAGAGCCAGTCAAAGTTGAGGTCTCCTAAAATAATAGTTTCTGGCAGCCCTGTCCCAACTTGTCACTTAGATATGACACAAGCTGTAGGCCAGCAGGCGGTGGTCTGTAGCATCCTATTACGCAGAGTGCAGTAGTCTGTGTAATTTCCACTTTGAAATTAGGCATTGGAATTCGCTGGCGACAGATGCCGAGGATAAGCAGGAGGCAGAAAATTTGTCTTTAATGTAGATAGCTACCCCTCCACCTCTGGCATGCCTATCAGCTCTGAACAAGGCATAGTTGGGTATGTTTACTTCTCTATCAGTGGTGCTGGGTCTAAGCCAAGTTTCGGAAATCACAAGTATGTCAGGAGAGGTATGATTTACCCAGGTTTGTATTAAGGTTATCTTTTAAGGAGGCTACATACGTTAATATGCAAGAAGCTTATTCCTTTTAAATTTGCTAGTTCTGCTGGCAAAGCAATAGCTTCTGGGGGCTAGGGTTGGAGTTCTACGTTGCCTGAACAAAGCAGGAGGATAAGTAGGATTTTTCTAGAGCGCTAATTATAAGCTTGTAATTCCTGCCTTTCTCCCGTCTAGTAGATCTGATGTTTTTAGGGACTGGAAAGTAGCCACCATAGAAGAGCTGATCTGTTGTAGCAAGAGCTAGTACCCCTACCACAATAGGCGGGGAGGAGATAGAAGTCTGCGTGGTGGGAGTTGGACCTTGTGGTGGGGGAGTGGTATAAGTACTACTGGTATGTGTATGAGAAGAGCAAGGGAAGAGTTTATATTGGGTGCTATTAATTCATTGGCTCCCCTAGAGGGCACTTCTGAGGGGGTAGACCTCGAGCTTAAGGAACTAAGAGATGAGATGGCAAGCATTCTTTATGGTAAGTTAGATCAGTGGTCTGAAAAGATTCATGCAAACTATCTGATGCAGGGGGATGTTCTGGGTAAGCTCCTTGCAAATAGAATAAAAGAATGGGAGGTGGCTGGGGTGATTCCATTGATAAGCTTTCAGGGGGAAATAATAACAGAGCCCCAGAAAATGGCTGATGCCTTTGCGGCTTATTTTGCAGGGATTTATCAAGGGGTGTTCCGGTTAAGGAGGTGGATATTACAGGGTTCTTGGAGAGCATACCTCTTCCTAAGCTGGATCAAGAACAAGCTCAGGGGTTGGCGGCCCCTATTTTAGATTCTGAAATATTAGAGGTGATCAATTTACTCCCGAATGGTAAGACACCAGGACCAGATGGTCTAACAGTCCAATTTTATAAATCACATACTGCAACTATATTGCCCTTATTGAAAGAATTATTCTCAAACATTATGCAGGAAGGGTTCCCACACCAACCATTATATCAGGCCTATATCACACTTATCCCAAAACAGGATAAACCCAAGGAGCTTCCAGAGAGCTATAGACCTATTGTCCTGATGAATCAGGATTTGAAATTGCTGACGAAGATACTGGCCAATAGAATTTTGAAAATTGCCCCTAGGCTAATTAGTCAAGAACAAGTAGGGTTTATGCCAGGCAGAGGGGCGCATGATGCACTTTGGAAACGTCACCATATATTACATAAGGCCTCTACTTCTAGGTTACCTATGGCGTTAATTGCATTAGATGCCGAGAAGGCCTTCGATAGGGTTTCGCATGATTTCCTATTTGCAACTATGAAATCTATGGGTTTCCCGGAGGGCCTTCTTAGAGGTATTAAAAATTTATATGCTGCCCCTACGGCTAGGGTTCTGTGTAATGGCTATTTGTTGAAAGAAATTTGTCTTGATAATGGGACCAGACAGGGATGCCCCTTATCACCAATTCTGTTTAATATTTATCTGGAACCCCTATTAAGGGTGATCCAAATGGACTCGGCTATACAGGGGATTGTTGTGGGAGGGAAGGAAATGAAAATCTCTGTCTTTGCAGATGACATTCTGCTGCATCTACAGGAACCAGCAAGGAGCTTTAAAAGGGCATTGGAAATAGTTGAGAGATTCTCTAGGGTGTCAAATTACAAGTTAAATTTGAGTAAGACACAGGTTCTCCCCCTTACTGTATACACTTACAAAGCGGACTTTGAACCTCTGCAATTGAAGTGGTCCCCAAAAAAGATTAAGTATCTTGGCATTTGGATTACAACTAATGAGGATGAGGGCCTGGAAACAAATATAGGTGAGTTGCTATCGGTAGCCAGAACAGATATGATTAGATGGAATAAACTCCCTTTAAACTGGACAGCGAGACTAGGTTTGATTAAAATGAATCTATTGCCTAGACTTTTATACCCAATATATTTATCCCTGTATAATGTGCCAAAATGTTGGTTTATTAAAGTACAAAAGCTCATTTCTAACTTTCTTTGGAATGCTAAACCCCCTAGGAGAAGGTATAATATCTTGCGGCTACCCTATAATTTTGGAGGTCTCAAAATTCCGGATTTACACTTATATTATGTAGCTGGACAATTAAGAATAATGGGTCGATGGCACAGACCGGTGGAGGAGGAGGGATATATCCCAACATGGCTTCAGGTTGAGGGGCAAATTCTCATCGACTTGGGCATTTTCCCAGAAGCAGTATTGTTTTTTAATCCAGAAGATTTATCAGATGGGGGAAAGCAAACCTCAATCTATAAATCAATGTTGGCCTGGTGGACTCTCTTGTCCCTGAATCAAAGGAAAGCCCAAAAGGGCTCTAGAGAACAGCCTATACTGGGTAATCCAAATATGCTCATTGAGGGACAAAGAATTAGAAGGCAATGGGCTCCTCAACTGCTTAACTTAAATTGGGCAGACTTTATAAGAGGAGATAAGGTGGTCTTCCCAGACTAATGAAAGAATATGAATCCTTTTAAGAAAATACAGGTTACTAATCTGGTGCAGAAAATGGAGAGAGGAAGGGGTGGACTACAGAATGCCCCGTTTACTTGGGATAGCTTTAAGGAAGTTAACTATTCCAGAAGACCTCTTTCCAGGATATATAAGGTGCCATTAGATTTCTTAGGTGGAGATGTCTCTGTAAAAGTTTCATATTGGGATAAAAAAAAGGACATTATACCCCAGGGGCCTGACTGGAAGGAAGTTTGGAGGAGTGGTAGGTATATTCCTATACCCAAGTATAAGATCATGCAGTTTTTTGTAGTTTCTAATATATATTATACCCTTGCCAAGCTATGTGCTAGGGGTCTCAGACAGACAGACATGTTTTAGGTGTGGCACGGACCCAGGGGATTTATTGCATGTCATGTGGTATTGTTCCAAAATTCACCCTGTTTGGGAGCAAATTAAACTCAATATGGACCCTATGGTGAATTATATGGATTTTATTTTCCGAGATTTGTGTTTTGGGAGATATGACTTATGTTCCTAGTACACTTGCAAAAGGTCATATTTCTTTAATGTCCTTCTTAATAAAAGCATTTGTCTTGAGAAACTGGAAAAATGATCTGATCTATGCATATGAGCAGTGAGTGGGAGATTTGCTGAAAACGCTTAGCAGGCTTAGAAGGCAAATGCTTCGAAATGGACGAAAAGGAATATATGACAAGAGATGGAGGACCCTAGAGGCGGTTTATTCCATGCAGTCTAAAACCTCCCAAACATGGGCCTGTCTGTCTGAATGTACGTAGTTTACGATCTATGGATAGGGAGTAGACGATATAACAGTAGTGGGCTCTATTTAATTATTCCTAGCTATGGGGGTATATACACTCTGATCGAATATTATTCGGATCCTTTAAAGGGAGCCACAAAATCTGCCAAGTGTTTGGGGGTGAGGGGGACTCTCTCTTTTCCCTAGGGATGCAGCTGCAGGGTATTACCCTAAGGGTTGCAACCTTGTAAAACACTGTTTTAAATACACGAAGGGACGTCTTGGGATACTGACTCTGAAATATAAATGTAGCTATCTAAGCAGAGGATGTCCTATATTGTGTAAAGGAGAATAGTTATGGAGAGTGTGGCTGAGGGGTATGCAATGCAGCTATGTATGTACATAGTTAATTGTTGTATATAGTAGCCACACTCAGTTTTGGGGTGTGGGCTTGGGTAGCACCTGAGTATCTATGTATGTTTGTCTAATGATCATTGGAAGAAAATGACAATAAAGAAGATTTAAAAAAAAATATATAAATAATCCACCCTGGGATGAATGTCCAGGTCTCCAAATTGGAAGACATTTTTGAGGCATTTGCCTACTATTATAAAACTTGTACACTCTTCAACAGGGGGAGCCAGAAATTAAAATGGATAAATACCAACAGAAGCTTAACCTTCCCCAGGTCACACAAGACTGCAATGAAATGTTAGGTGCTTTGATCACCACTGGAGCAATAGACTGGGCCATCAAACATAGTAAGACAGGCAACATAACAGAGCACCTAAATCACAAGGCAACTCCACCACTAATAATAAGCATGGATGCCAAAAAAGTATTTGATCAAGTGCACTGGGTATAAACATATATATATATATATATATAATCCTTGCTGGGTCTCGCTTCTCTTCAACAATAATCCTATGTATTTAAACCCTTTACATAGCCCTCCCCCCAAGCCTACGTCCATGCCCATGGCTGTGTCTCACTAGGATTTGTCCTGAGCTATGGGACAAGATAAGGATGTCCATTATCCCCCTTGCTTTTTGCATTATATTTAGAACCCATAGCTCAAAAAATAATAGGAGATGAGACAGTGAGAGGAGTCACCATAGGGTCCGGTAACCATAAAATTGCATTATATGCAGATGATATGCTGCTTTGTCTCACTTCCCAGAAATATCACTCCTAAGAGTAATGATGCTAAAAGAAAAATGTACCACTATGTCTGGTAACACCCTTAACACTAAGAAATGGAAATACTTACCCTTAACTGCCCCCCTTCACCACCTTTACAAAAGAGATTTCCCCTGAAATCGGCCATGAACAAGTTACCATACATTGGCATTGTTCTAAGAAATACTACCGACTGCTTATACCAAGATAACTATGCCCCTCGGTATCCCGTGACTTTGGCAATCATGATTGGGTACCCAAAAAACAGCGACTCAGTCGTGGTGCCTGTCATCCGGGCTACCAGCGAAGAGGGTAACAGGATGGGAGGTTCACGATAATAGTGACATCTTGTCACCACATGTCTCCACGTGGGGGGGAGCGAGCATGCTGAGCATGGGGAGGGAGGGACTGTGAAGGTGGTGTCATGGCAAGCTGCCAAGCTGCTCCTGTGGTGTGCTGCCTGAATTTTTTTTTCTTTTTCACCCCCCTGACATGCACTCCCCCTGGAGTTGAGAACTGTTCAGTGGGGGGTGAGGGGGCACAGCCTCCACATTTGCATGACAAATGTAAGTCCTGGCACCCTTTTGCTGTGCAACAGGGAATACATTGCCAAAAATTTTTGCGGTCATGTGACTTCTCCATAACGGCCATCGCTATTCTGTGATCGCCATTATCACATAGATCCATGCCCCTCTGCTTCAGCAGATAAATATGAAAAATGCAATGGAAGCAAATGTAATAAATGATTTATCTGCACAAGAGCAGTTTGACCTCAGGTAACCTCACAAGTGGCGTAAGCCACGAGTGAGGTGTTTGAGGTCAAACTGCTCGAGTGCAGATAAATCATTTATTACATGAGTTTTCCATTGTATAGTCCATTTATGCAATTCTTTTGTTTTTGCTTTTGTAGAGGGCATTTGTTAGTAAAAAAAGTGAATAAAAATGGAATCTTCTGCCATTTTTTGCTGATTATAGAAAATCTAAAAGGAATCTAGAAATGAAACACTTCTCATTTTGTAGATATTTTATGCTGAACAACTTTTGTGCTCAAAGTACCATACTACCACTTTTTGTTTTTAAGTTATTTCCATTTGTTTGATGAAAAAGTGCATACAAATTGAATTTTCTGCTATTTTCTAATTCTGAAAAAACTAAAAAGTATCTATAAATGAAACACTACTCATTTTGTAGATATTTCCATGCTGAATAACTTTTGTGCTCACAGTACCATGCTATCATTTTTTTGTTTTAAAGTTATTCGCCTTTGAATATGGTTAATACTGCTACTGAGGCTGAACATTCTAAATGACATAAGCGCTGTATAGACAAGCATTTGTCAATGCCGAATGTTTGCTTGCTGGTATTAGCATTTGAAATGCAGGAGTTAGATAGACGCAGAATAGGAATGGCAGTGAAGTACTGAACTTCACATGAACCCCACCTCCATCCTGTAGAGAAGAACATGATTTGGGGTAAGTTTTTGGGTCGTCACCCATGACGGTCAAGCCATGTCACCTCACCCTATTCTGCAGACACCGACACATGTTGAGCTGTGCCTTAGGGTGTTTGGCTTTACAGTCACCCGACTCCATAAGGACATATGTTGAAATGGGTGCAGCATAGGAGAACTGGTCTTGGGACGAAGAGTCCAAGGTACACCTCGATGCCTGTCAGTGGCTGGGGGGTGGGGGTGGGATGGCATGAGCAGTACAATTGGCAATCAAAAGGCACACCCTGATGCCTGTCTGTCTGTACAGGGTAGGACGTTATGGTTAGAATCCATAATGCCTCAGGAGTTTGTTGGTATTCACAGTACAAATTTTGAACATGGCCTTTTTGTGACCCTACCTCATGAAAGCATTTGGGACCTCTTGTCATGAACAGTGGCAGTGTGATTTTGTCAATGTGTCCTGAAAACTGACTTCCAACAATGACAGCGTCATTCTGCACCCCATGTACAAAAACACAGATTGGGCAGGATGTGAAGAATGACAGCTGTACCATCCATAGGGAGGTATGAAGAGATGGCTATGTTGAAAATGTGTAGTGGGAATATTAAAAATGCTTGCACTTCTGAGCATACGTGGAAACCGCGTAACGCATGTGCGTAACACAGTCATTTTATGGAGTTTCATCAGCAGATTTTCAACATAGGCATTTAACGAGCTGTGGTCATGAACAGTGTCACTGTGATTTTGTTACTGTGTCCTGAATACTGATTTCCCACAGCAACCACGGTATTCTATGCTGGAACTGCAAAAACACATTTCGACCAGGATGTGAAAAATGACAGCTGTACTGTTCATAAGGAGATGTGGAAAAATGGCAATGTTAAAAATCTGGAGTGAAAATATTACAAATGTGCACAGTTATAAGCGTGCATGGAAACTGTGCAATGCACGCTTGTAACACAGTCATTTTATGGACTTTCATCACAAAATTTTCAACATAGGCATTTTAGGACCTCTGCTAATGAACAGTGTCACTGTGATTTTTGTGTTGTGTCCCAAACAGTGATGTACCACAGCAACTGCGCCATTCTGTGCTGGAAGTGCAAAAACACATTTTGGCCAGGATATGAAAAATGACAGCTGTACTGTTCATAAGGAGGTGTGGAAAAATGGCAATGTTGACAGTCTGGAGGTAGAATATTGCAAATGCACAAAGGTACAAGCGTGCGTACAAACTGCACAACGCACACTTGTAACACACTCATTTTATGAACTTTTCTCACCAAATTTTCAACATAGACATTTTAGGACCTCTACTAATGAACAGTGTCACTGCGATTTTCTTAATCTGTCCCAAACATTGATTTTGCACACCGACTGCGCCATTGTGCGCTACATGCGTGGAAACACATTTTGGGCAAGATGTGAAAAATGACAGCTGTACTGCTCATAAGTAGGTGTGATAAAATGGAAATTTTGAAAATCTGGACTGCAAATATTAAAAATTTGTGCACTTACGAGCGTGCGAAGGAACTGAGCAAAGCATGCTCCTAAAACAGTCATTTTTAGGAAGTTTTTCACCAAATTTTCAACATAGCCATTTTAAGATGTCTGCTCATGAACAGTGTCACTGTGATTTTCTTAATCTGTCCCAAACATTGATTTCACACACCGACTGCACCATTGTGCGCTGCATGTGCAGAAACACATTTTGGGTGAGATGTGAAAAATGACAGCTGTACTGCTCATAAGTAGGTATGATAAAATGCCAGTGTTGAAAATCTGGAGTTAAATGTTACAAATTCGCGAACTTATGAGTGTGCATAGGAACTGCGCAATACACGCTCTTAACAGTCATTTTTAGGATTTTATTCACCAAATTTTCAACATAACCATTTTAAGACCTCTGCTCATGAACAGTGTCACTGTGATTTTCTTAATCTGTCCCAGACATTGATTTTGCACACCATCTGTGCCATTGTGCGCTACATACGTGAAAACACATTTTGGGCAAGATGTGAAAAATGACAGCTGTACTTCTTATAAGTAGGTGTGATAAAATGGCAATGTTGAAAATCTGGAGTGCACATGTTACAAATTCGCAAACTTATGAGCGTGCATAGGAACTGTGCAACGCACGCTCGTAAAACAGTCATTTTTAGGAATTTGTTCACCAAATTTACAACATAGGCTTTTTGAGAACCCCCTCATGAACACTGGCACTGTCATTTTGTTAATCTGTCCCGAAAGGTGATTCTGGGCAGCAACCACGAAATCACCCTTCGGGCCTGATGAATGCCATGACAGTAACAGAATTCATGAGGAGGGGTCCCAAAAACCCCATGTTGAAAATTTGGTGCCAAAATTCAAAAAAATGCCCGCGATATGAACCAAAGTTGAAAAAAACCCTATCTATCCCATTATACAGCTTACCAGCATTTCTTCAGTTCACGGTTGGCTTTGAAGAGTGCAGACGTGTTCCCAGTCCACGAAGATCATCACTCTGGACTCCAGAGGTAAGTATGGGGTGGGGGTGGGAGGCAGGGTGCACAGAGGGTGGGAGCAGGTTGTGGGAGGGGCCCCAGAGACTGTGAGGGACCGTTTTCTGCTTTCAGGTACAAAAAAAAAATACAACGCTGGATGGTTTTTACTTTACAGGCATTTGGCACACTGGGGTGGGCTCCCAGCATGCCAATGGAGTCTTTTGGGGGGGCAGTTGTAGCTGATGGGGGATTGGGCACCCCTGTCAGCACACAAGGAAATGGGGGAGACACCATGCTGACAGGGAGTGGGCTCCCCTGTCAGCAGACAATAAACCGGGGCGGGGATTACAGCATGCCGACAGGGAGTGGGCTTCCCTGTCTGCAGACAAAGACCATTTGGGGGCACATGCTGCCGAGGGGGATTGGGCACCCCCTTGGCTCTGGGGTCACAGTAATATTGTTCGTGAACAGGGCGGCAACTTGCTGCCATGTTCACAAACAATATTACAGCAGCAACATTCCACCCAGCAATGATGGGTCGCTCCCTCATTGCAGTGAATTGCTGACACTGCAATGACGAGGCAGCCCCTGATTACTGCAGCAAAAACGTTACAAGTTGGTGCACCTTCAGGAAACCAGTGTCATCAGCACACTGTGCCTCCACTGGTGCACCATGGCCAAGCCCCAAAATGCTGTGCCTCCCTTGGCTGCTACACTGTTGCACCTCTCTAACCAGCTTCTCTCCTAAGCTGTCACATAATGTTTCTTGCGCATGCGTGCAAACAAACATAATAAATGACTGATGACATAAGCACTGTGTGGATAAATGGATGATGACATAAGCAATGTATACATAAATGAAATTTGTGTACACAGTTACTCAGATAAACAGATTTATCACACTCTGTTTATCTCCACCCCTATTGCATAAATGAGGATATCAAGTGGTGGCTTTTGTTCCCACTCCTGCTAAATGCCTGAATACAACCGGTTAAAATGAACATTCTCCCTTGCAATTTTTACTTGTTCCTGTGTGCCTCAGTCTTCTTATTAAAAATCCAACTTCACAATATGTAACAACAATTGTACAAATTTATATGGGCCAAAACCAGAACACGAGTTTGAAGCTCATTATTTTTAGCCAGAAAACCCTGGGGGGATGGACATGTCCTCCTATTTTAGATTACTGGGTGAATACCCAAAGAAGGTTAGCTTTCTTTTAGTCAAATTCACAAACTGTTGCTTATTGGAAAGAGATGGAAGAGGAGCAGGCAAGGGACAGGCCACTTACATCCTACTTTAGTAAACCCCAATCACAAGGTAAGTGAACAAAATTACATTACATTGCACTTAGATAGAGGTTCCTCTCTGGGCCAGGGATTGGTTTGTGAGCTAGCCTCAGGTAAGGACCCATTTTTGGATATGTGTGTGGTTAGCATGGGACAATGAATCACCCCAACAAAGAAAGACCCCTGGTATAGATGACAAGCAGAAATAGGGCTTCAATATCCTGACCAAATGCTTACAGGGAACATTGTGAAAACATCTGAAGAATGCAAAATAGAGTTTCGTTGGTCCAGTTCAGACTGATTTAGATATTTTCAACTCAGACACTATATACAAAACCAGATAAATATATCTAGGTGACCGGAGGAGGATGGTGCTCAGGACACAGCCCCCACTTTAAGATGTTTGCTGAGGAATTTACAACAGAAAAGGGCAATCACAGAGATATATACTTATTTAACTTTACACCAAGTCACAGCCTCAGAGTATTTCATAAGCAAATGGGAGAATGAGGCAGAGATTACACTAACAAAGAAACAATGGTAGAGGATATGGCAAAGTTCATTTAGGATGACCTCCTCTCCCTATTGTCGAGAATACTCATGGAAGGTCCAAACTCATTCTTTTATGATCCCAAAACAAAAGCAAAAAAGTATCAGGCTTTTCCTCAATTTGTTGGAGGCTATGTGGAGAAGTAGAAGCAACACACATACAAATATTTTACAATTGCCTCGCTTCAGTGAGTTTCTGAGGAGCAACTAAGGTGCAATTTTGGAAACTGTTTAACATATAGGAACCACTACTGTTTTACAGCCTGATTCTGGGCCTCCCCCTCAGATGGTAAAAGGATCCAGTACATTTGGTATATTTGTATTGTTGCTATTCAAAAGTGATCATGAGATGCTGGCTTCAGGCAGACCCTCCAACATTAAAGGAGTGGTGGACAATAGTTAGGGATATAGAAGAGATGGAAAAATGAACTTTTCAAGTTTGGGATCAGCTAGACAAATATATGGAAAGATGGACTAGATGGTACCTGACTATGGGGGATGGTCTAGAGTTAGTTGCTGACACTAAGCCTTAATATCAATCAATCAATCAATCAATCAATCAATCAAGTCTTTGGATGATCGAAGGATCGGGGATAAGGTTGGGGGGGATTACTGGGAGAGGGAAAAGAGAGAGTCCACGATATGTTTATATGCAAAGGCAGATTTTGTTGGTGTGAGAAGCAGGGGTGTAAATAACATTGCATGATCAACATCAAAATTATTACTTGGAATGTTAAAGGCCTCAGAGGGAGAAAGAAAAGAATGGTGATATTAAAACATATCCATCAGCTAGGGGCTCAGATTGCGGCCCTGCAGGAGACTCATCTATTAAAGGAGGAGCTGGGTCTCTTAAAGAAATTGTGGATAGGACAGGTCTTTGGAGAGGGAAATGCCAAAGCTTCGGGGGGGGTAGCGATATTGATTGGGAGAGACTGTCCGTTTACAGTGCTGCAAATTAAAATTAGAGAAGACTACAGAGGGATCTATGTTACGGGCACTATTATGAGTAAATTACTATCGGTTGCCTCTGTATATGCTCCCACACCACCTAACCCTGATTTTTTTGCTTCGGTGGAAATGGATATATCCCTTTTTTCATCTCATCCCCTGATTTTAGCAGGAGATTGGAATCTTTGCCTTAATAATATGGTAGATAAAAAAACCCATCGAAACGGCCACCTTCTACAGCACAGGCAGCTATGGCTAAACTTCTAGAGGTAACAGCGCTGGTTGACCCAAGCATGGCTTGTAATAAAGGGGGTCACAGTATGACTTTTTATTCAGGGGCACACAAAACCCATTCAAGAATTGATTTTGTTTGGTTAATAAAGAAGCAATCCAGGGAGCGAGGGAGTTGATCACTCACACTTGAATTTTATCTGACCACTCTCCAGTTCAGTTGACTTGGATGATGGAATATCTCCCAATGAAGCCATATAGATGGAGGTTAGATGATTCTCTATTAACTGATGATAATATGTTAGCCAGATTAGAGCATGCATTGGTGGAAGTTATCCAGACCCAAGTCCCAACACTCTCGGACAAGAGATTAACGTGGCCCACTTGTAAAGTCTTATACTCTGATATAGCTCAGAGGTTTACAATTAGGAGAAAAGTATAATCAATCAATCAATCAAGTCTTTATTTAACGGGCATTCATCGTTGAGCAGAAGCTCATCTGCAAGATGGACCTGGGTGGAGCATGAACAATTGTATATACAGGTCAACACAGGTATTTACAAGGCAATACAGATATTACTCTTTACAGAGAGGAAGAAAAAGAAGATCATATGTACATAGAATTATACAGATATTATACAGATTACACGGTATTTACATACATAGAAGTGTCTATAGAAAGATAAAGCAGGTTATCTAAGGTTGCAGGAGGAAGTAACGGAAGAAAAAAATAAAAATAAAAATATACACCAGGTAGAGGTGAAGGTAGGGGGGAAGAGAGGGGGAAGTAGGGGGAGAAAGGCTAGGAGGGCACGGTGCACAGAAAGGAGTTGGTAAAGCTGGATGTAGAGAAGGTGGATGGAGAAAAGGAGGTGTGAGCCCGGGATTGAATGCTATAAAGTACGGGCATGGTAGGATGTCACAACCCAGGGTAGTGAGCTCCTATCCGAGGTTGGGAAAGGAAGAATAAGGGATGGATGGGCCTAGTGTTGATAAGACAGGGGAAAGAGAGAACAATTAGGCTGGTGAGGAGCAAGCTGGGGGTCAGTACTTAAAATTGGGTCTAGGCGTGGCTATATACCAGTACTGGGTCTGAGTGGGTGAAGCAGTTACATACTTCTCTGATTGTACGGAAATAAAGCATCTTGAAAGCATTTATACCGATTAGAGTGCTTAATTTGAGGGTTTTTTGTAGATCGTTCCATAAGGTAGGTAGCACTAAGCTTATGGCTGCCCTGCCGAAGCGGGATTTTGCTTTGGGTACTTTAAGTGTAATAGCTGAGTAACTTCTTAACACGTATTTCCCAATTATACTCAGGGGAAGACAGCAGGAGATATAGTAAGGCAGCTTATTAGAGATGGCTCTATAGGTCCAGAGAGCGGCGTTTCTGTGGCGCCTGAACTTTAGTGATGTCCATCCCACTGCCGCATATAGGGTGCAGTGATGTGTGTCAAGGGAGTCCCGTTATAAACCTCAGTGCTCGATGGTAGAGTGTGTCCAGTTTAGCCATGTAAGAGTTGGGGCATTGGCTGTAGAGGAAGTCAGCATAATCAACCAATGATAGGAAAATGGATTGGACCAGTTGTTTCTTGGCATCTCTGGTGAGAAATTGCTGATTCTAAAAACAGTCCAAGCCTTTGCCAAGTCGTTTTAGCAAGTCCTCGATATGTTCAATGAAGGAGAGTCTTTGGTCTATCCAAACTCCCAGATACTTGAATTTTGTAACAAATTCTAGTTTTTCACCTAGAACTGGGGTAATTTGGGGAACTGTCCCACTGGACACAGGGTTAGCTGTACGGATAAAAGGAGAGAGGACCATCGCTTTAGTTACATATAAATAGAACAGAGTATAGGACTATACCTAAAGGGCCAATAATTATATACACAATGACTTTCTCTGTTAGATAAGTTCAACACCTGATTAGCACATGCACACTTTATTTTGCATTGCCCACTGGACTGGGCACCACGCTGCCACGCTGCATTATAAGGGGCACACCTTCCTTGGGAGGGGGGCCTCATTCTTGTTTGCCTTCACCTTGTGTAATTTTAGATAAGTGTTTTGGGGCTTTTAAGTAGTTTAAAATGTAGAGTTTAGATAAGAAACCTTTGTATACAGAAAATTATGGAAGAATTATGGTACTACACAGGCTAGCTTACAGAGTTTTGTTACAAATGACTCTGTTAACAGTTATGGACCACCTGATGTATACTGTGACTATTTAATGTGTATTGCTAAATTCCTTAATAAAGTAAGTATAAAAAATGCATTCTTTCAGTTTGAAAATTGGGAAATTAGCATTTCACTAATTGTCTTCTTCTGCATGGAACTTGCTCACCCGTCTGTCCCATAATGCCACCTTATTAAATATATTAATCTCAAGCTTTCATTTGGAGTTCTTTGTAACTTTTTTAGATCTTGAAGCTAAGGATCGCATGTTGGTGTTGCATAACTTGTAACATACATGTGCCTCCCTGTGTACAAGATATTCCATCTCTTGTCCTCTGAATTATTTGAATAAGTATTTAAATTTGAATAATATACACAACATCCTAATTTCCATTAACTACTATCAAGCAGTTAAATCCCATGTGAGTGGGGATGCCCACTATGAAATGTATCACAAGATTATTATTAGTATTATCTTCCAATGCTTTTGCAGTCAAAGGCTGTGAAAGCAAGGAAAAATAGGTACTGCTGGGGAGGAGAGTGAAATGTTAGCCATGCAATTTAAGGTGTAAGATGAATGTTTATGGGTATTACATTTATATAGATACAAATTAAAGTATGGAGTCTAATACCAAAATTCAGAAAAAGGACCCCCCAATTTTTTTGAATGTTGTTTTTTAAAACCATAATTAAATTTTCCATGTCGATATTAAACAAGCATTTGTCAATGCCTAATATTGTCTTGCTGGCATTGACATTGGTAGTGCAGGCATTAGAGAGACACATGATAGGAATGGCAGTGAAGTATAGAACTGATGTCAACCCCACCCCACCCTGCAGAGAGTGACAGGCATTGGGATGTGCCTTTGGGTCATTGACCATAACACTCAGGCTATTTCACCTAACCCTACCCTGCAGACTGACAAATGTTGGTTTGTGCCTTGGGGTCATCGGACCTTGCACTCACCCCATTTCATAAGGGAGTATGTTGAGATGGGTGCAGCATAGGAGAATGGGGTGAAATTTGGGGCCAAAGAGTCCAAGGCACACCTGTATGGCTGTCAGTGGCTGTGTGGGGGGGTGCAATGGCATGAGCATTATAGCTGACAATCCAAAGGCACACCCTGATGCCTATTTGTCTGTACAGGGTGGGATGTTATGGTTAGAAATCCTAGCACCCAGGGCGTTAATTGGTATTTGCACTCCAAATTTTCAACATGGACTTTTTGTGACCCCACCTCATAAAATCATGTGGGACCTCTGCTCATGAACAGTGTTGCTGGGATTTTGTTAATGTGTCCCAAACATTGATTTCCCACAGTGACCGTGCCATTCTGCACCACATAAAAATGTCAGCTGCACCATTCATAAGGAGCTGTGAAGAGATGACAATGCTGAAAATCTGGAGTGAAAAGATAAAAAATTCTCAGAGTTATGAGCATGCATGAAAACTGTGCAACACACGCTCATAACAGTCTTTTCTTGGAATTCTTCCACCAAATTTTAACATAGGCATTTTGGGACCTCTGCTCATGAACAGTGGCAGTAGGAATTTCTTAATATGTCCCAAATGTTGACTTCCCACAGTGACTGTGCCATTGTGCATCAGATGTACAAAACCACATTTTGGGCAGGATGTGAAAAATGACAGCTGTACTGTTCATAAGAAGGTGTGCAAAAATAGCAATGTTGAACATCTGGAGTGAAAATATTAAAAATTCTCGAACTTACAACTGTATGTGGACACTGTGCAACACACACTTGTAACATAGTCATTTTGTGGAATTTTTTCACCAACTGTTTAACATAGGCATCTTGGGATCTCTGTTTATGAACCATGTTACTGTGATTTTCTTACTCTATCCAGAACATTGTTTTCCTACAGTGACAGCGACAGTGCCACTGTGAGCTGGATGTGCGAAAACACATTTTGAGCAGGATGTGGAAAATGACAGCTGTACTGTTCATAAGGAGGTGTGAAAAAATGGCAATGTTGAAAATCTGGAATAAAAATATTAAAAATTCTCGAAGTTACAACTGTGCGTGGAAACTGCTAAACATATGCTCGTAACACAATCATTTTTTGGAATTTTTTCACCAAGTTTTCAACATAGGGATTTTGGGACCTCTGCTTATGAACAGTGTTACTGTGATTTTCTTACTCTGTCCAGAACATTGTTTTTCTACTGCAACTGCGCCACTGTGCACTGGATGTGTGAAAATACATTTCGGGAAGGATGTGGCAAATGACAGCTGTACTGTTCACAAGGAGGTGTGAAAAAATAGCAATGTTGAAAATCTGGAGTAAAAATGTTAAAAATTCTCAAAGTTACAAGCGTATGTGGAAACTGTGCAATGCACGCTCGTAACACAGTCATTTTTTGGAATTTTTTCACCAAATTTGCAACATAGGCAGAGGGTGGCTGTGGGCTTGGGGAGGGAACAGGATGGTGAGGGACCATTTCCTTTGTTTCAGATTAAAAAGTAAAATTCATCGCAGATTGTTTTCTTTTTTTTACAGGTTTGGCCACACTGAGGTGGGCTCCCAGTATGGCACATTTCTTTGGGGAGGGGCATGTTAGCCACACTGGAGTGGGCTCCCAGTGTGGCACACAATCGGGGTGGGACAGTGGCAGGAAAATGGGGAGGGGGTTATCATGCTGACAGGGGGATTGGGCACCCCCATTGGCAAGCATATCTGTTTTCAGAGGCATGATGCTGAGGGGGATTGGGAACCCCCTCGGCAGACCACATCTGTAATGGGGTCACATATGCCAATAGAGGGATTGGGCACCCCCCATGTCAGCTTCCTAGGGACTGTGAGTGGCGGGTGGAGGATGGTGAGCCACCGCCCGCCATGTTTATTGAAATGTTATGCCAGGCAAGGCACACCCTGCAATGAGGGGTCGCTCCCTCATTGTAGCGACTAAAACATTTCATGTTGGAGGCACATTTTGCAACTGCTGTCATAGACAGCATGCAATCTAATTCATGTCATGGAGCTTAGCCCTATAAAGTAGTGGCATCACTGGCCACAACTTGACCGTTCCTCCAAAACCTGCTCTTCCAAATCAAGCAACCCCAATATGTTGTTTGTGCTGGGTACACAAGACAAATTAAAAAGTATAATGATATACTTTATTGTTAAAAGTGTATCAATAACATTTATTTAACAAAAAAGTTCTGCTGTGATGTAAGTATGCATATCAATATAGCTAGAAAAACTGCCTGTTTATTTTTTATATCGATAATGTAATTACTACTCATATCTTAACAACAGAATAATGACACAATTTCTTAATGCCTGGTCTCCGAGCTTTTATTAAAAAAATTAAGTCTCTAGCCCCAATAGATCCATAGTTACATTTTTCAGATTACATTTTCTTTAAAATGTGATAACTTTGGAACCATTAGAGCTAGGGCTATATCATTACAATTACCATATACTGATATACAGAATCATAAAATGTTTCATATGATATAAAAAACATAAAATTGTTCACTGTATTTTTAAAGTCCTGTCATTTTTTAAGATATTATATTGGCTTGTACTGTATATGGAAGAAATAACACAGGAGAACTATATTAACTGTTCAAATCTTACAGCTCTCAAAATATATCTTCAGTTATTATACATATAAGATTATTTTTGAAAATGGTCAGAAGATACTAGTGGTTGTTCTATCTAGGAATAAACACATTTGGGCCGATTCTCAAAAGTCAGCACAAGCTGCGCCAAAGGTGGCTTGCACTGATTGAAGATGCACTGGCAGAGACCCTGTGCCAGATTCTCTATTGGGCAGGGTCCTAGTGGCAAAGTCCCATGGATTGCAGAAACCCTAGCAGTGCGCCAAACAGACAGGTTGCTGCAAGCCTGCAGCAGTGTGCAGAAGAAGAACCCCAATGCCCCCCCAGCCCTGATCTCCCATAATAATAAGATAACACTAGTGATCATGATTTGTCATTGTATTCCCTGTACTTATGCCAACCTGTACCGAATTGTGGTTTATTTATTTGTCACTGTAATTTTTCACTCTGGTATAGCATTTTTGTTGCCTTGTACGCAACTATTTTGCTATGTAATTGCAATTTTCTTATGTGCTATATGATGTAACTGCCTAAATTTGCTCCCTTTGTTATTGTTCTTCTCCGTGACTTGTGGCCTGGGTCATGCCTGTAAATGATCCTCCAGACCAGTGTACCTACCCAGTTATCAAAGTCATAAATAAATAAATAAATAAAATATATAATGGACTGCTGGGTCCCTATCCACCATTACATCAATATGTAATATACCTGGTGGTCTAGTGGATCCCCTTCCCCAATGTCCATATGTATATTATATGCTCTGGTGACCAAGCGCCTCCTTCCCCCCAAGCCCCAATCCCCCTTGTTATGAAGTATGACATATTCATTGGTGGTCCAGTGGATCCCCAAGCCTGATCCCCCATTATATACATTTTTAATATATCTGGTGGTCTAGTGGACCCCTATCCCACAGTATCCTACCACCCCGCTCTCCCCCAACCTGTAACGGAGTCGGTGACTGGAACAGCCCAACGCTCACCAGTATGGCCAGCCACAGACTGAGCTCTGAATGAGCATATACTGTATACAGTACATGCTCATTCAGGGCTCAGTCAATGACTGGCCACAGTAGTGAGTGGTGGGCTGTGCAGGTTGCCAGCTCAGTTACAGGTTGGGGTTGGGGGGTAGGGCACTGTGGGGTGGGGTGTGGGGATCCACTAGACCACCAGGTATATTAAAAATGTATGTAACAGGGGATTGGTGTATATTGGTCTCCTAGACCACCAGGGTTATTGTATGTATTATTATGGGAGATCGGGGCTGGGAGGTACAGTGGCACACTCTCCAATGGATTTCTAGGTACTTAGACCATTGCCATCTTGGATGGTTTTGAGAATTGCCTACATCTGCTGCAAACCCCCTAGTGCCATGCCGCAGCCCATTTTGTGGTGTAAGGCTGACGCATGCCCACTTTAGGGCAAGCAGCCTGTATTTGATGCAGGCTGCTTTTGAGAATAGCCCCCAGTGCTTTTTTTGATGCAAGGTGTCACTTGCATCTTTTTTCTTTGATGCAGGCACCTTGCATCATTCTAAGTGCTTTGAGAATTGGCCCCATTATTTGTAGTTCAGTAAATGTTTTTCTCAAAATTGTTGGCTGGCAGAGAGAAGGCTACACTATAGATTTTGTATTAGCAAAATGTCAAATACATATTTTTGGGATATAGACACCCATAGTGGTGCTCAATGTCATGTTTCTTATTTTATTTACAAAATGTTTCACCAGGAAAGACAACATGCACTGAAGAATAGCTCATTTCCTGAAGCATCCTGGAATGTGGGGGGTACAACGGTTGGGAGAGCAATTAAACCATAATAATCATAATACAAAATAAAACAAGACAGGTACTGAATTTTACATCACAGAGTAGAAAACTACAGCACTATATCACATGAGCCATATGGCCAAGCTGAGCAAACCAATAAGCTGGGAATTTACATGTTACCATACAGTGCTGAAGACCAGGGGGCCAGTTGATGAGAGAGCCAGTGAAGTGCCGGGATGTGTGGAAGCATAGTGTTAGTAAGTGCTAGTGGAAACCTAGGGAAAGAGTGGGGGGGGAGGGGGGAGTGGAGGGGAGATAGAGAGCTTGGACCAAGAAAACCGCCCTTCAGGATGCAGAGAAACCCTGCAAGGAGGACAGGACCAGATGGGGAATTTGGATGGGAGAGAGTTAGAGAGAGAGAGAAAGAGAGAGAGGAGGAGGAATATGAGGGAGGGGTAGACAAAGGGGTAGATGACTAGAAATAGGGAACATGTAAAACTGGATGGGCAGAAGGAGGGCTGAAAACCAGCCCAGTCAGGATAGATAAGTAGGTATATTGTGGTGATTTACTAATAAGCAAAGCAGAGAGAGTAAGTGAGTGAGAGGGCTGGAATTAAGAAGATCAGTGCCTGACCTAGGGCTGGGGTGCTGTTGGAGGGTAAGGGGGGAGAAAAGGAACGAAGACTAGGGAAGAAGTGCTGAAGTTAGGGATGGGATTGAGGATAAGCAGAGCAAGTAAGGATTGGATGAATGAACAGCAAAAAATTAGGGTCAGTGGGGGTAGGGTGCAGGAGGATGGAAGGGGTGGGCAAGGAGCAAAGATTTAAGGAGAAGATAGGGTAGGGAACAGGACTTGTGTAGTCATGTTAATCAGCACCTTCAGACATGAAGTGGCAAACATGGATTAAGACACCACTGCTAATTGCCTAATTGCTATGTGTTTCCAATCATTATTTCTAGACATGGCTCTAGGCATCATTGAAATCATGTCACAACATGACTAGGCAAGATGAACATGACACTGAGCTCCACTGTAGAATTACAGCAGCCACCAGAAACTAATGGTATGGAGGAAAGTGCACATTGGCCAGTGTGACTTGGACACCATCAAGTGTGCCCTGTACGATGACCATTCTGCCCTCAGTGTCCTCCAAAGTGAACTGATGCTGAAAGGGTGTGGTGGAAGGGATGACTACAGCTACCCCCTGAAGTCTACCCCCACTGGATGAACTGTACACTGTTCCTCGGTCCAGCCTGGCTAGTTTAGCATGTTCTGAAGTAGACAGTTGAGTTTTCTGCAGGTAGATTAAATCTGCCCTACTCTTGCGGAGAAATGAGAACACTCATGACCTTTCGATTGGGGAGGTTAAACCATTAATGTTCAGGGAAAGCAATTTTAAACTGGAGCTAGACATCGAAAGTCTTGTGCAGAGCTGTTATCTCGGGAAGGGGACTCCTTGCATACTCCTTCATAGTTACCTCTAAGGATTCTGTGTGGTACCTGTTTTCTTGAAAAACCAAACAGTAACTATTTGTCAACAAAATGTAACAGCTAACAAACATAACAAACATTAAACATGATAGGCCCCTTATTAGGAACAACTGGTTGTTTAACAAATGTAGAATTAAACAAATACTTCCAAATGTCAGAATCCAGACATGATTCTGATGTAAGGCGAGGACCTTCCAAGAAGGATTCATCTCAAGTTGAGACGCCTCTGGACACTAATTGTGTCTTATATGGTAATAGGGAAAGGGTGGTGGGTCTGAGATGGTCTGTCGAGACCAACTCATGTGATTCCATGAGTTGTGGAAGCCCATAACTTTTTAGAGTTCCCTCCATGTGGAAGGTTAATCTCCAGACCCCCAAAATCAGGAGAGGGGCTTCTTATGGGGGGGGGACCCAGTGGAGAGCAATTCCTGGGCTCCGATCAGGAGCAATTACACAACCACAGCATAACTTTAGGACCATAAGATGATAGAGCGGGGAAAATCCCCAAATATCACCCAGTCAAAGGAAGGGGGTGGGGCGGTGAGGGGAGAGACTTGGTCATCCCATGCATCCAAAGCCAGGTTAACCCTTGTGAGTCTCAGGCACACCAACCCCCCACTTGCCTCACGAGTCAATATGCGGTGAGGACTCGCTGCATGGGCCCCAGGAATAATCAGCTCCCAGGATCCAACCGAGATCCCTGGTTCAATTTCAGCTAGACCTCCAGAAACACCTAGGAAGGTCTACGCCTACTGAGATAACCCCCCCACAAACGTCCCCGCTAAGAGGCTAGCTAATATGCCCATAACTTAAGTGGGGGGGTGCATTCGGGGAAGCATTAGGCCAAGTGAACAGACCTAGGCAAACTGCAGCACAAAAATATTTTAAAAGATTTGTGTCAGTGGTGGGATAGTGTGACATTTGGAGACATTTACACCCCAAGACCAGAAACTATTCCCACTATTCCTCGGCCCACCAGTCATACTCCCGCATAGACCTAACATATACTCAGGTGGAAAATTTAAGCCTCCTGGTAGACACCAGCTTGGGTGACATTATTCTCTCTGATCACGCCCCCTTGGCCTCTAACTGGGATTTAGGGTTTCAAGTTAAAAATACTAGATGGCGACTCAATCCTTATTACCTGCGCTCTAAGCAATTCTGAGAATATATCTCAGATAAAATTACCGAGATAACAGAGAATAACCCTCAGAACGATACATCCCCAGCTATTTACAGGGATACCATTAAAGCGGTTCTGCGGGGTCACCTTATTCAATATATTACAATATTAAACAAACAGAGAAGGAAATGAAAGACTAGACTAGAGGAGACCCTCCACTTTTTACAGATGGCACACAAGATGGGGGACTCTTCAGTGGTGGCGCAGCTCCAGGAGGTAAAAGCTGATCTGGACAAATTAGCATTACAGCAGACAGAAATTGCCTTGACTTTCTTGAGGCAGAGATACTACGAGGTAGGCTCCAGGGCCACCAGGCTGCTGGCCTACCAGATACGTAAGCAAAGGAAAGCAACCACAGTTCCTGTTCTGAGACACCCCAAGGTGGCCAGCCATTAACCAAAACTCAGGACATGGCTGAGGCCTTCACCTCATACTGCTCTACTCTCTACACCCCAGAGCATATTCCGTCAGACCAACAGATGGCTAAATATTTGCAGGAAATCAGTATTCCTCACCTCTCTGTTGACCAGAGTAAGGCACTAATCACTCCCATTGTGGAGCATGAAATTGCGGCTGCAATTTCAGAGGCAAAAATTCTTAAATCCCTGGGTCCGGATGGGTTCTGGAACAAATTTTATAAAATCACTAAAACACAAACAGCCCCTAAATTCCTTCTATTGTTTAATTCAATCTTAGAGGGCGAACCGCCTCCCCCATCCTGGTCCTATGCAACCATTTTGGTTATACCAAAGCCAGGTAAAAACCCACAGTTGTGCAGTTCATAACGACCAATATCAGTCTTAAATACAGACTATAAGTTGTTTATGCATATATTAGCTCAACACATAGACCTTATTATGCCCACACTGATAGCTCAGGGCCAGACAGGGTTCATTAGGACCCGTTCTACCATGGATAACATTAGACAGACTCTACACCTTGCTCATAAAATGCAAGCATCGAACCGCCCTTCTATCCTGGTAAGTTTGGACACAGAGAAGGCATTCGATAGAGTGGCATGGCTCTTTCTGTATAAGGTACTGGAGAAACTAGGATTCCCCAGACCCTTTATAACTATCCTACAGAATATATATTCAGTCCCGCAGGCCTGCGTAAAGATTGATGGGCACCACTCTCAGTACTTCCATCTGAAAAGAGTAACAATGCAGGGATGCCCACTCTCCCCTCTCCTATTTGTGGCCTTCATCGAACCTCTTGCACAACACATTAGAGAAGCCAAAAATATCCAAGGAATTGAGGAGGGAGATGTGGAACACCGGATAGCCCTATACGCCGATGATGTTCTGCTATATCTCCATGACCCCGAGAACAACCTCCCAACAATAAAACAACTACTAGAGAAATGTAGTCAGGTCTCAGGATATAAATTGAACTTAGCTAAAACTGAGATTCTTACTTTTCACTATTCTCCTTCCCCCAGTATACAGAATAGCTTCCCTTGTCGATGGAACTTAAAAAAATTAAAACATTTAGGCATATACATCTCACAGGATGAGAATGCCACATATAAAAATAATTACTCCCCATTTACTTCATAACTGAAGGCAGATTTAGCCTCATGGTCAACTTTGCCCCTGAGCCTATCAAGGAGAATTGATTTAGTTAGAATGGTTACCCTACCCATGGCTTTATACTTGTTTCAGAGTGTGTCCATCTTCATCCCACAGAAAACATTCAAGGGATGGAATTGTCTCATCTCAAAGTTTATCTTGGCTGGCCGAAGACCCCTGATTTGTTTTAAAATTCTCACTCTTCCACGAGAAGAGGGAGGCTTGGCTCTTCCTGACCTACAGTTATATCACCAGGCAGCGGCTTTAGTTCACCTAATGGTAAGACAAAATAGTTCCACTGCTCCCCATTGGATGCAAATTGAGCAATCTCTGATAGGAGGTGATGAATACTTCCAAACTCTCTATCAACAGGGCTTGGAGCTGGGACCCCCATTGTTGACTAACCCATGGATAAAATACAGCTGGAGGACCTGGCAGTCTATCAAGAAAGATACATCTGCTGACTGCCTTCTTAGCCATGCTCTGCACGATTGCCAATCTCAAGGGCTTTCTCCTGAACAGATTGGACCATGCCTTCCAAACATGGGAGAGATATGGTCTGAGATATCTTACACAGATAATTGCCAAGGGAGAACTGTTGCCATTTGAATGTGTCCAACGACAATTCAATTTACCACACCGGGACTTCTACCGACTTCTATACTTACAACTTCAACATTTTGTACAGGGCCTACCCCGTAGGAGCCCAGATGGTAGAGAGATATCCCCCCTTTCTACTGGCACAGATTCGCCTTAACTCCTCCCCAGATAGTACCCACCTAATATCAGTATATTATCGAACATTAAACTCCCAGGGAGCATCCACAGTAAAAAGCATCCAACTGCAATGGCAGGAGGAGACTGGCTGCCACCTCTCACAGGAGGACTGGCGGTGAGCCTGCTGTGATGTAGCCCGAGTAACCAGCTCCCACCAATGGTGGGAATATGCCTGGAAGAATCTCATCAGGTACTTTAGAACTCCAGTAGTAACAAGTCACTACTCTTCTAATGGTTCAGCAGCATGCTGGTGACTATGTGGTGAAATCAGAGCAACTTTTACCCATGTGATGTGGTCCTGCCCCTCCATTCAGCCATATTTAGTGCAACTGCAAACCCAACTCCAGGAAATGTTTGGCCCCCAACTGTTATTAACCAAAGAACTATATCTCTTTCTCACACTACCTAGAGAATACAAATCTGCCTCCACTAGATATCTCATACATTTACTCATAACAGCTACCAAAAAGGGGATCACTAGGAACTGGTTGACTACTAAGACTCCCACAATACAAGACTGGTGGTCTATCACTAAGCAAGTTTACCACTTGGAACGGATAACCTTTAACTTAAACAAAAAAGATGGGAGTTTTTCCTCCAGATGGGCTCTCTGGCAAATGTATTACATGCTTAAGGACGAATCCTTTGTCCCTTGAAGGAACCCGGGAGAAATCCCTTCCACACTATGGCATTCTAAAATGTGATGCTCCACTGGAGGGGGGGAGATACAGAGGAGAGTTGAAGAAATGTGATTCCTTACTCCCTAGAGGAAGGGGATACAAGCAGGTCAATCAACCCCAAAGAACTGGGTACACTCTGAGGGGGGCATGGACACCTGGAATCTTAATTTAACCCTCATGGATATTGAATGAGCTTATACATTGGTTTAACCAGGTAATTATTGGGGAAGGAGGGTGGAACTGAATTAGATTAATTTTATGCACTGATTTCCAGGAAGGGGAGAGGATTGAGATACACCTCTGATTAATGAATATAAAATTGCTTAAATTATCTAAGCTGCCCAATGGAAATTAATTAATTACCCTTAATGGAATGGTACCTTATTTTAAGTACTAACTTTTAACCTCTAGGCCAAAATATGCTGGAAATGTAACTGCTATTGCCTGTTGAAAGGTTTTTGTGTTTTTATATGTGTATAAAAGTTGGAAATTTTATTAAAGATTAGATTTAATAAAAAAGAAACTAATGATAGGCATCAGGGTCATACCCATAGATTTTAGAGCTTGCTGTGATGAAAAATAGAGCAAAAAGCAATAGTCATTGCTGTTATAGAATATGCAACAAAAAATTAGAGCCACGGTGATTATTGTATGGACTCTGGCATGTACCTAACTTATTTAAAATTTACCTTCCAGCCTTGCAAAAGTTTAGTAAAGCAACTACCAAGAATAGGCTACAGCCAACCACACTGTGTAAGGCTTTCTGTTGATACTATTTCTGTAATTTTAATATTGATGTTAATGTGTGAACTTAGATTGAGGGGCTAGATTTGAATGGCTTCCTGTTTAAAGTTTACAGTATTGAATTGGACCATATGTTCAGCTGCAGGGACTGCTACTAAGTGGTTGCTATAATTACTTATCAACAGTTGAACCTTTGTGACTCTATTCTGCTGTGATATTCCCAACGGGGATTGCAATTCTTCTATGTAAAATTAATAAAGCAGTTTGGGGGTCCTGTTACAAATGGCCCACAGGGTCATTTCCAAAACACAGCAACCCCCATTAAACCTGTCACAGACTGACTGCAGTTTTGGGGATCCAACAGAATTTTAAAGCAGCAGTATTTTTCAGTTGCTAAAAACATTCACAATATAGCTTTTTCATAATAATGCATGTCTGTCAAAAACATCAATATCCTTTTTTTCTTTTCAGTTTATTTTATTACTCAACTGAGATATGTGGCTTTGAAATTTTTGTAAGAATTCCACTTTCTAGTGATGCCCAATATGATGAAATTAAATATCTTGATGAGCTGCTGTGCTATTTTTCAACAGAAAAAAAAGGATAGCATCATCCTAATCATTAACAATAGGAATCTAGCAGGTACAGCAAAAAAGGAGCATCAGTAGGAACACATTTTAAATATTCTGGCTGATTGCTATATTTATTGAATTGCATCATTAATTACAAGAAATACAGTGAAATACAAATTATTTCTCAATGAGTTAGAAATATACTGGCAATGAATATAGTGATATCAGAAGTACTGTACATTACTGCTATAAACTATATCATGACACTTTTTGCCAACTAATAAATATTTCTGATTTGATTTTGGTATTGAAATAATCCTTATACAGTATTTCAGTTTGGATGGAGCACTGTTCATATGGGATAGTTAATTATAGCATGTTAGTGATGTTTCTTAACTTAAACAGTTTTTGGAACTTGGGAAATATCCCCTACTCCTGTTTTTCTGTCTTTGGGAGGAACATTTTTCTTTTGCATTGATAGACATTTTCTGACTGATGATGTATTTGTCTTTGTGAAATGTATTTTAATTAATGAAGAAAATTATGTTGTCAGAGTTGGTTGGGGTGAAAAAATATTGTTTTTATGGTGGCCATCTTCTTTCTGTATTTTGTTTTGTAAAAATCTTGAAAACTCATAAAAATCATATCATGGAAAGACACCAAGACATGTATCTTGCTAATCAGGACCCATTAGCTGGATTCTGCAGTTAGTTTATGGGAAACTGACCCAGAAATGTGTTTTTAACACATTATAATCTTTTTTTTTTCATGAGATGGTTATCTTTTTTGTATGGCCAAATGAAATAAGAATAGGGATATAAAAACATAACATTATCTTCATACAAAGAAAAATAATTTGGACTTATTTTTTTTCAAATTCTTTGTCAGTATGAACCAATCCTGTTTCCTGAGAATGATACACTCTCACAAAAGGATTCCTTCATATGAAAATGAATTTGGACTTGTTTGTTTCATATTCTTTTTAGTATGACGAGATCCTATGTTGTGTGAATGACACAATCTCATGAAAAAACTATTCCTTCATATGAAAAAAGAATTTGGTCATAGTTTTTTTTGCCACATTTCAACTTTAACAAGACATAACTCCGTCAATATATGCAATTAAGGGGTCATCTATATATCAAAAGAATGGTCGTACTAAGTACCACAATACTAATACATAATACCCTACATAAGAATTCAGGAGCCATATGAAAACATACACATTTACAAATCACAATTCCCACAACATTACAAATTTAACAAGCTGTAACTCTGTCAATCTTAGCAGTTAAAGGAATATCTATATATGAAAAAAGGGTCTCAGTGACTTCTACAACACTAGCATATACTAACCCCTAGAAAATGTAGTGCCCATATTAAGAAAAAAAAACCTTCAATTTAAAAAATGTAAAGTCCCATAAAATTTAACAAGCCATAACTCCATCACTTTTTGGAGTTAAGAGACAATCTATGCATCAAAAAGGTCTCAATTAGTAGTCCAAGATTAACACATAATAACCCCCAAAAAATGTAGAGGCCATATAAAAAAACAACATTAAAATAGAGAAATGAAAATTCCCATATGATAACATTGCAACTTCAACAATCCATAACTCTGTCAATAACTGGAGCTAAGTGACAATGTATACATTAAAAGAAAAAGGGTTCAATGAGTACCACAATACTAGCACATAATCCCCCTTAACATTCATGTGGTATGTACTGCACTACAAAATTACCTCAGATCTTCATCACGGTGCCAAATTCACAATGAAAGTCTGATCATCATAATCAAATATGCACCACATGTGTATCTTGTCATTCCCTACAACCATAACAAATTTCAGAGCAAACCAACAAACATTTACTGACTTAGTGGTAAACACTTAATATATATTTTTTCTTGGTAAGTGAGTCCCACAAAATAAATACATAAAATAAAAACCAAGCAGATCAATTGCTTTTCTGGAGGCATGGAAAGGGCCATGCACTTCAACAACCAGATGGATGTTTGCATCTATGGTGGGATGGAAGTTCGGGGCCCTCTAGGCCCTACACTTCCTTAGCTTGATGGATGTGTTGATGCAGGTTCCAAATGGACCTGTATGAATGAGGATACAATTCTACGTTTTTGAAAAGTAAGGACATTCTTTGCAAAAAACTGTGTTAATTCACCAGTTAGGGTTCAGATTAAAGCAACAAAGTACAGAAATGTGGCATACGGGTTTCCAACACTAATTTCCCATCACCACCCCTCAAGCAGGAAAAGGAAAGAACATTATGGTTTTCACGTCCTGACTGTTGGCAAATCATGGGTGGGATCTTCCTTGGGGTTCTGAACCCTAACGCTCATATAATTCTATGACCAAATAAAATGGTCTGTGAGATGTTTTCTTCAGGCAGGGCCTACAGGTTGTTGGCAACATGTGGGAACGCACAGTTCTGTACCTTTGAACACTATGTCACAATGGGGTGAGCATTAGGGTTTAGAACCTCAAGGAAGACCCCACCCCTTTTTCACCAGCAGTCAAGACTGTGAAAACCATAATGTATTTTCCTTTTCCCCGCGGGGGGTGGTAGGGAGTTAGGGTTTTGGTTGGAAACTCTTATACCACCCTAACTGGTGCAGTAATGCAGTTTTTTTTGTTTGTTTTTTGCAAAGATTATAGCTATATAGCTATTCAAAAATACCCAAGTAACCCTTGGGTATGAAATCAGACTCTCTGGGGTTTGGATTTGATACATTCACATCCACAGAGAAAAGTAGATAATCCCAGCATGGAAAGAGACACTTTAATAAGTGTAATAAAATGGAAAAAGAGTTGCACAAGAATTGGTTACCATAATAGAGGTTAAATACACTTGTATAATTCTAAGCACATCCATTGTCAGAGATCCCTTGTAGCTCCTAATATGGGACAGTGCAAAATTATATGTTTGCAATCACCTCAACACACAAGATACATTTACAGTGTGGAAAGACACTGTCTACCCTTTCTTGTTTGTAATGTAGATTACTACTTTTAAGTAGCTTGAGGCTAAACCTTGTAAATAATGTCCTTACCCTCAAATCCTCAATATGTGTCAGATAATATTCTCAGTTAAATGTTGTTTTTAAATGTTTGTAGGCTAAATGGATTTTACCGTTTGCACAATCTGCCAAATCATTTTGTGCTGCTACATCTCTATTCTTATTTAGGTTTTCATTGGTATTTCACCTTTTGGTCTGTGGTATATCTCTGTCAGCAGAGTGCCAATGCCTATAGTGTCAGTGTGGCTCAGTTGGTAGCACATCCACCTCTGGACCAAAAGGGAGTAGGGTCTTGTCCCACACTGGGATTGGACTTGCACCTAAATATTACAGGCATCCGAGTGCAGTATAGGGGGGGCTATACTGCTGGGGTGTGCCGTCCTTCGGATGAGACGTTAAACCAAGGTCCCTTCTGCCCATTCTGGTGTTGTCCTGGTGGGTGTCCAGGTGGAAGTAAAAGAACCCAGGGCACTCTTTGCAAAGAGCAGGGAACATTCCCGGTGTCCTGGCCAACATTCCCCTTCCCATAAACTGGTTCATGCAATTATCCAGGCTGTGTGTGGGTGATGATGTGCGATATGGCTACCACCACAATTCAGTCACTTCACTACCAGTCTAGTATTGCTTGTAAAGCACTTTGGGATACTATGTATGAAAAGCGCTACATAAATGCTGATTCTTCTTGTTCTTCTTCTATAGGGTACACAGTCAGTCTTCTTAACAATGTTCATGTATGGGTATGTAAAACTATGAGATGACCAATCAATCTACTCCTCAATACACATGTTAGGAAGTCTGTATTCAGGCATGGTTAATAAGTTAAGAAAAAAGGTGATTATTGTTTCATTCACCTGTGTCAAAAGAGAAAAATGACCCAATTCAACCGTCAGGACTGGCAGAGGTACACAGTTAGGAACGTTAAGAATATATCTGTAAACTTTATTTAAGATCATTTCTAAAGAAGAATAATTTGCAAAGCCCCACATTCCTGAGGAACAAAGGACTGCAGTTTTTAATTTAACATTAAAAACCATGAGTATTTCCTTTACAAAATGTCCACCATATTTATATATAAATATTTTCAAGCCACTGAAAAATTTTGAATTTTTAGTTATAGACATTAAAAATTCTTATTCCATTTAGGAGAGGCAGCAATACGAAAGTGTTAACAACAAGCTAGTTCACACACCTACTGGGTGCTGTCATATCATTTTGCATAAGAACGAAGTTTGAGTGCATTAATGATATCACAGCACCCATAAGGTATGTAAACCTATGAGTTCTTTAACATTTGTTTTCTTTTTTAATTTTTTATCATACACCATTTAGAATGTTTTTAAGATATTTGCATTTTTGTTCTTAAACACTTGCATTTTTAACACTGCAGACTGCTGCTGAATGAATAATTTCAAAATGTTAAATACAATATAACTGAGTTTGCAGCTCAGATTAGCACAAGAAACTGCAAATTTAAAAGGCATTGAAAACTTGTAGGGGGGTTGGGAAAGCATTCAACACTTCAGTGAGAGTCATTCATACAATATTCACAAATGATTTCCTTTTATCATTATTTAGCTTGAACCCCAGCATTTCTCCATTCAAATTAGGGCATTCTCAAGAGGAATTATTTCATGCTCTTCTTAAAAGAACAAATAATTTTATTAGCATTCTTTACTTTGATATACATAAGCCATTATATGTTAGATGGCAACTGATCAAAGTCTCAGACTGACTACCATCTTTAGGCTCTCAGCAGACCTCAGAAACCTTTAGCTGCCAGCCCACATGCCACATCATCAAATATGTTACTCTGACATCATGGATTTGACATGTTCTTTTTCCTTTGATAGTTCCACTTCTCTGTGGAGAGCTGGTCCAATAAGATTTGTACCCTGTAACCTAATTCATGGATTGCAATGTCCATCCTTATTTTTTCCCATCTGAGAAAGTCAATGGGGATCCCATCTCCCTTGTTCTGGGTTTGCCTAAACTTTAAAATACAGCTCAAGATTATGAAAACAATTCACCTCTTTGAAGCTGAAGTACCCTTTAGCTAACAGGAAAGCTATTGTTTGCCCAAACGACCCCCTAGCTGACTACCTCAAGCCTGGACTCCAGTGTCATACAACTTTTAGATTTACCCTGCAGTTTTATCTCAGCTGAAATACTTACAAAAGGTCTAGCTGAAAATAAAAACTAAACACAAAAACAAAACAAAACAAATAAATACACAGAGGCTGTGATATTCCCCCCAAAAAATGAAAAACTAATTTTTTAGCAACAGTATATGATATTTGTTTTCATACGAACCAGCTGATTCCACCTGATATGCCCTAAGTTCACGCTCTGAGTGAACTCCACGTTAGTTTCTCATAGTGCCTCCTCTACATAGAAACAGGTACTATGCACCTAAAGTCCATATTACAACACTTCAGCAACAGGCTCCACCATAGCAATTTTAAGTTGTGTCCAGTGGTCATATGCAGCCATGTGAGGGGGTTGTGGTCAGTAATCAGGGTGAACTCCATCCCATACAAATAAGGTTGCAGCTTCTGCAAAGCCCATATACTGACTTCTCAACTGTGGTGTAGGCTTTCTCTCTTCCTGTTCAGGTAGAGAACATGGTGTTCCACTCCTGATTGCTTAACCTGAATCAAAACTGCACCTGGCCCATGATCAGATGCACCTCTGTGCACAATAAACCTTAGAGAATAGCCTGGGCTGGTGAGCACAGGTGCCTGACACCTCCTTCAGCTGGTAGAACACTATATTGCAGGTACCCAGGCACTGAACCTTTTCTGGCATTTTCTTCCTGGTGAGATCAGACAGCAGCTTGGCCATGCTGCTGAAATTGGGCACAAACGGTTGGTAGTTCACTGCTGTCTCTAGGACAGCTAGTACTTTTCTCTTGGCCATGTATGTGGACAATATCTCTATGGTGTCAATTATCACTGCCTCAGGCAAGGTCATGCCACACCTTCTGCCTTTGTTGTGCAGTGGCTAGATGCTCCTGGACAAACCACTTGAGCTCCCTGAGCCATCACCTGAAATCAGGATATACTCAACAGAGTCCCCCTGGGGAGAAAGCTCACTCTCCCTTTCATCCATTTCTAAATCAAGGGGACTCCTTACACTATGGTCAAACAGGACATCAAAGGGTAAGAACCCTGTGGACTCCAGAGGGACTTCCCTATATGCAAATAAGTGATGGAGTAGGTTTTTTTCCCACTCTATCATATGCTGGTCAGCAGTTTCCTTAACATGGTCTTAAGAAATCCACTGAATCACTTGACCAGGCCATTAGTCTGGGGGTTGTATGGTGAGGCCCTGAGTTGCCTTAACTCACACTTTTCCCTAAGACTGACAACCAGATCAGACATGAAGCTGGTACTCTGATCTCACAGAATCTCCTAGGGAAAATCCATCTGGTTATATATCTCCAGCAGCTTGTCAGCCACTTTGTCAGCCTCAATTGAGGACAACAGCACTTCATCTGGATACCTTGTGGCATAATCTATGACCATCAATATGTATCACTTGCTGGTGTGACTTGGGGTAGTGAGTGGCCCCTAATGTCCTTGGCAACTAGCTGAAATGGCTCTTCAATAATAGGCAGGGGAATCAAAGCTTCTTTAACCTTGCCCCCAACCTTTTCCACTCTCTAACACTGTATTCAAGAGTGGCAGTAGTTTGTCATGTCTTGATAAATGCTTGGTCATTAAAAATTGTTAGTCAGCTGCCTTTTTGTAGAGCTGTCTTGCAGGTGTTCAAAAAAGCATATGTTATGGGCTAAGGCCAGAAGCTCCTTTTTATGCTCCCTTGGAACCACTATCCACCAGACTATCCCTTCTTCCAGTCCGCCCTTGGGATCCCACACATGATACAGAGCTGGCTCACCCAGTATACTTCCCTCTTCTCTACCCCCCTGGAGTGACTTTCCACTCTGGTGGCTAACTCCCTTAAGTTTTGCAGGGATGGGTCCAATTACTGAGCTCTCCTGAGCTGTGCATGCCTCACCTTCCCAAAAATATGCTGTGCTGTGGTAGTACTGCCCATGGCTGGGCTCTCCTCAGTCTGTAGCTGTAGTTCAGAACTGCTATTCCCATCTTGCTCTTCAGATACTTCTCTTGCTACTGAGGTAGGGACTACTTTGTGATGTACTGCCCCCTCTGTTTCCTCATGAGCTGGTTCCCTTACCTTGCTACATGTCCTAACATGCACACAATATTATACTATTGAAGGCATTAACTACAATTGCATCCACAGGTAGGTCTGATCCAGCACCCACCTCCTGTATGCCATGGCCACCTTCACAGCCTAGGAACATCAAGGTCACTGGCACTAAGACCACAGGATCCATCACTCCTCAAATCCTAGATAACTGGCCAGGCAGGATCTGTTCCTCCTGCATGAAATTCTGCTTCACCACAGCATAAAAATGGAGGCCCCAGTGTCCCTCGATCCCTGAGTTACCATCCCGTATTCAAACACAGAGTGCATGTATGCAGTAGAATTAGTGGAGACTACACACTGTGTGCAAGGCATTAACTGCTAGGAGCTTCCCAAACTACCCGATCTAACTGCAGTTGCACATTTTAATTTATTTTTGGTGCTATCATATGACATATGCCCCAGGTATTAGATAATAAAGCACATGCATTTACCTGTCTCCATCCTTTTGAAACCAAGTGGCTTCCCTTTTTTCAGGCACAGGCTGGCTTCCATTAGGTCCTACCACCACATGATTCCCCTAAAACAACCTGATGTCCCTTTCCCATGACATTTGTGATGAGAAGATGACTGTCTGAATAGGAACTGATCAGTCCTTCAGGCTGCTGTCTTTGCAGGGCTCAGAGTTCTATCCACTAACTATATTCTCAATTCCTCAGGTACAGTTTTTAGTAACTGTTCCTGAAGAAATAAATCAGTTATTTACTCTACAAAATAAGCTTTTATTTTTTTTTTTTAGTTTTATTTTATTCCTTGGCACCCTCTATCCAGTGTTGTAACAAATTTCTTAGCTGCACTCACATTTCAGCATAGCTGTCTCCTGGTGCCTTTCTTAAGCCTCTTAACATTTGCTTATAGACCTTGGGAGTTAATTCAAAATGCTCTAGCAAGGCATTTTTCACTTTATCATAGTCCATTCAGTCTTTATTGTCTGGTATGGCAAAAGCCTGTAATGCCTTTATTTTATTTTTTATTTATTTAGCTTTTGTTGACCGGGTAAGTGCACTAGACAAATCCTGCCTATTTTCAGGCATGACCCGGGGGAAGGGGATACAGATGAATGCCAACTGACCTTGAACCACATTAAGCTGTTGGTGGTATTTTTAGTGAATGAGGGTAATTTAGCCAGGACACCGGGGAAATTCTCCTACTCTTTTTCGATAAGTGCCACGGGATCTTTAACATCCACCTGGACTACCACCAATCCAGGCAGATGGGACCTCGGTTTAACGTCTCATCCGAAAGACGGCACCTCAGAAGTGCAGCACCCCTCTCATGCTGCACTACAGTGTCAGTACTGGGATATTAACCCAAGTGCCAGATGTGGGAACTGAACCCACAGCCCTCTGATCTCCCGGCCTCAGAGGCGAGTGTGCTACCTACTGAGCCACTGACACTGGTGACACTGGCCTTGCCTGTAAGTAGTGACAATAGATGAGTCACCTAAGAGCCCTGCTCAATTCGAATTGCCCACAGATTCCCTCTAAAGGTTTTAAAAATAAATCAAGAAAACCCCCCTCCTGATATCTGGGAAACATTTTAGAATTAATTTCAACTTCCTGGGTCAAACCCCTCATGCCATTGCTCACAGTTTGTGGTGTTGTCCTCTGACACAGAATCTTTATCTGTCTCTCATTGTAACAATAATTTTGTAATTTTTTTTTCTGTGATTTTTTTTCTCTTTTTAATTCATTCTGTCTGCTGTGGGAACAAAGATGGACTGGGGCAATAAGACTGAAATTGCTGCCAGAGGCAAAAGTATCTGCCCTTGACAACTAATTACCAATTCCTTTGTTTGTGACAACCAGACCCCCTGATCAGGTGACAAGTGAGCTTCAAAGTCATCATGGTCTTTCATGTCCTGGCTATGCAGCCAACCCTGATGAGACAGACAGGGTTCAGAACAATGAGAAGGTTTCATAGTATACTAAAATGCAAGACTCTAGTTTAGGACAGCTCTCCAGAGAGGTGGTACCATCCACAGACAAACAACATGTCAAATCCATGATGTCAGAGTGATATATTTGATGATGCATCTTGGGGAACTGGCAGCTGAAGGTTTTTAAGTACTTGTTAGATCCTAGCAAGGTAGTTAGGTTTGGGACTCTGAACATTTACCATCTAAGGTTTGAGTATGCCCTGATTCATTAAGCCATTCCATGTGGTAAGGGAGTCTACTTTACTTAATAGAGAGAGAGAAGAGTAAGCTTTTTTATGTGTTCATTGTACTGTACAAAGCATTTTATTTTTATCTCTTGTAGAATTACTGTTCCTCATAGCCTTTGTGCAGTATCTTGTAGTATATGTGTAGATATCTTGAAGTAATGAATATTACTTCTTATATAATTCATGTTTATGTGACTGAGTCCTCTGAGGTACAGTTAACTGGCTTATAAGTGTCATCAACTGTGTTCTGACTCTGAAGAGAAGGCTATGATTACCATATATTCTTTCTAAAGCAAAGTGATTCACAGCTGTGCAGTAGGGGTGGGTTGTTTGCCCTTTTGGTAGAACATTGCACTGTATGAGCAGTGGCTCTGGTGGATTCAGATGTAGAGACACCTCAAGTGAGGCTGTGGCTGAGTGGTGGTGGAATACCAAGGTGACCCTTTCAGGGGTCTGACAAGTTGAGAAAGCTGGTAATAGTTGCAGGTTGAGTCTGGGAGAGACCAATCTGTCTCACTCATGCTCATGCTCCTTTGTCTGCATGTCATGCTGGTGCTGCCTTACTTGCTCCTCTCACTATCTTTTTCTCTTGTGCTGCCTCAGCTGGATATTGTGCTGTTGTTGCTTTTCTTGCTCTTCAGCTTCCATTTTTGTTCTCTGCAGATCTACATCTGCCTTTTGCATCTTGGTTTCTGCTTTCACCTTAACCAGGGTGAGCTCCAACTCCAACATTTGTACCCAGTCTGCTTGTGCAGCTGCCCTAGTCATGGGCTCTGGCTCATCTGCATTCTCCCTAGCCTCCATCTCATGACTTTGGTTAGCAGTTACTACTTTTGCACCGCTTCCCTGTTCACTCTTTTTGAAGATATCTTTGAGTTCTACCCAGGCTTGACCTTCCTCATAATCCAGTCCTCTCCTTCTGCACAACTCCTGCAGCTTTGGTGGTGTACATTTCTCATATAGCCCAGACATAGTGTCTTCTGTCTATCTACCCTTGCTTACAACAAAATAAAACTGATAGAATATACAGTTGCCTTTTGTATATCCTGTTCTGTGACTGGACACATAACATTTCTACTGATAAAACTGTTTCAGATCCCATGCCCTGTCTCCAGTTTGTGACAAACTTGTCTCTCCCAGACTCAGCTTGTGACTGTTACCAGCTTTCTCAGTCCTTCAAAGGGCTGAGTCACCTTGGTATGCCACTCAACCACAGACTCTTTTGGGATATCTTTAGGTCTGAATCCCACCAGAGTCACTACTCACTCAGTACAGTGCTCCACCAAAAGGGTAAGCAAACCACCCCTACTGCATAGCTGAGAATCATTTTGCTTCTAATATGGTAACCGTAGCTTCCTCTTCAGAGACAGAACACAGTTTCTATCAGTTAGAACCCAGTTATCTATACCTCAAAAGAGTCAAGTATAGAATCATGAAGTATATAAAAAAATATTTAAATACTTCAAGATATTTGCACATAAAATACAGGATAATTTACTAAAACTATGGGAAACTTTAATTCTATAGAGATAAAAAAAATGTTTTGTACAGAAGAACATACACAGATGAAAAGATCTCACTCTTCTCCCCTATTAAGCAAGGTAGACTAGCTTACCACATGGAACAGCTTGTTGAATCGGGGCAGACTCAAACCTTAGATGGCAACTGCTCAGTTTCTCAGGCTAACTACCCTCCTTGGGCTCTTAGAAGACAGTCACTCTGAAATCATGGATCTGACATGTTCTTTGTCCCCTGATGGTTCCATCTCTCTGGAGAGCTGGTCCAAACTGGATTTGTACTCCAGGCCCTGGTTTTGTGAATTGCAATGCTATCATTTTGTCTACCTATCTGATAAAGTCCATGGGAGTTCCATTTCTCTTTCTCTGGCTTTGTTTACACTCAAAACAGAGCCCAAGATTGTGAAAGCAATTCACTTCTTTAAAGTGTAAGTACCCTTTAGCTGACATGAACCCTATTGTGTGCCCAAGTAACCCCCTAGCTAACTGCCTCAGGCCTAGGTTCCAGTGGCATGCAACTTTTAGATTTACCAGATAGTTTTAGCTCAGCTGAAATATTTACAAGAGGTCTAGCTGATAATAAGGATTAAACACAAAACAACAAATACACAGAAGCTGTTACACACATTTGCCAATTAAAAATGAAATATTGCACATAGGTTTACTTTTTTGAGCTTCTTTCCTGTCCATCAAAAAAAATTCCTATCCTTACCTGCCTACCAGGGAAATCTTTGCTGCTTTACCGTGCCTATACAAAATTGACTCCCTGGATTTATTGACATCTTCTGATATGTGTGTTTATGTTGGAAGGGGTGAACATTCTGCTGCTAGACTTCTGCAGAACATTGAATTTCTGTGTTCACTGATAAACATTCCATCTACTGAATGTTTGGAAAGACAGATGATAGACATAAGGATTGGCTACATTTATACATATTTTTAAATGTATTTTGTTTTTTTTACAGTTTCTCCATTTCCCCATTTTATAAGTGCAATTAGACATGTCGTGGGTGGGTAGTTATGTGATAACTGCACTTCCAGGTAACTGATGTCACTCGGCATAAATGCCTCATGCCTCACAATGCACCTGATTCTGTATTTATCACATAACTATCCTTACCCTGTTGTGTTCTATTGCTTACTGAGCTTCTCAAGTTGAGATTTACATCCCGTCACAGCACTGAGTCTGTACTTGTCTGAGAGTTCCATGATCTCCTCAATGAAAGGAATCAAGGACTTTGTTCTGTCTTGGATATTTTTGATCTCTTGTAAGCATTTGACATGGTGGACCATGGTGTGCTGTTGCATTGCCTGAGGAACTATGCTGAGCTCACAGAAATTATTTTATGCTGGTTTGTGTCCTAGATCACTAAGAGAACACAACATGTGACTAATAGTAATTCACTCTATGAGCCCCTGTGACCAACTGTGGTGTTCCTTAATGCTTGTTTCGTGAACATATTTTGTTTGGCATGTGTATATTGTAGTTGGGTGAGATCACAAGCCAGTATGGTTCTAAATTTCTCTGTTATGCAGATGATCTTCAGCTATACTGTACTTGTCATGTACACCTGATGGGAGTAAATGGGTCTCTGTATTAGGACAGCACCTAGTGCCTTCAGGAGATCAATAATTAGATGGCCTTATAGGGGCTAAATACCAACCCTGGCAAGGCAGTGGTACTGATTATCAAACCAGATCAATAAGAGTCAGCAAGGACAAATGCAGATGTCATATTACCATATTTAAATGGCAGTAAACTTTGAGCTGTGAATGCAGTAAATAAGCTGGAGTCTTTGTGGACAGGAAGCTGACACTGGAGCAGCAGGTGTAAGCAATGAAACATCACCTGGCTTAAAAAACTTGTTGAGACCACAGATTTGATCATTCTAGTCCACACCTTTGTCACTTCTAGACCGGATGAATGTAATGCTCTATACTTTGGGTTATCTGAAGGGTTTGATGTGTCAGTTGTAGATGATCCAGAATGCTGTGACCAGGCTGCTGGTGGGAATTACTCAAAGTAAAATGTATCCATACTAGCTCTTATGAGCTAATTCATTCACATAGCTGGGTCTCAGTAATAGGGGAAGTTCAAATGAACAAGTACAGTGGTACAAGCACTGTTTGTACTGGCACTCCTGGCACATTTTGTTTGTATTTTACAAAGCACACACATTTCATAGAGTATTACCTTTAAGGTGCAAACATATAATGGTATTATTGCTGCTGTGCGAACAAACATAATCCATGGTGCATGAGAGTAGAACCCAGACTAAGTTTAGTTTGTTCTTACTTATTGCTATTCATGGCTTTTCACCTAAAATCCTCCATACTCCCAAACTCAGATAGTGAGAATGGATAGATGTGCGGATGTGTGTACTAAACATGTGCCCAAATGGGTTGATGTTTTGATGCGATGTCATGGCTTCATCAGAGCTGCAAGTTAGTGCCCAACCTCTGGCTATGAACAAAACCAAATGTCATTTTCAAATATTGCAATTGTGCACACTGCAGAAACACAACAAACACCACAACATTCTATTACCTGTATTCTGGGAAACCATATGAGATCAAATCCATAATCAACTTTTTGGACTGTATTTGGGTCAGCACAACAACAGTACTAAAAATACTTTTGGCACCTTAAAGGTAAGTCTGTGAAATGTGTATGCTTTCTAAAACATAAACAAAATATGCTAGGAGTGCCAAAACAAATAGTGCTTCTTTCAGCCCCATACTTGTTCTTCTCAAAGTAAACACATCCTGGCAGTCCTACATACTCTGAACTGGCTGCCGATTTCATGGTGCATTGTCTTTGAGATGTGCTTGTGGACATTCAAGGCTCTACATGGTTTTGTTCTGATTACCTTAAAGATCTGTTATCATATTACACCCTGTTTCACCCTGTCTGCTCTGCTGAAATAGTCTTGTGTGTTGTCCACTGATCTAATCACAAGTTCTTGGAGGACAGGGCATTTGGGATGAATGCTCTGCTTCTGTGGAATTCCTTGTTCCCCAATGTTGTCTCTGCCTGCACAGTGCTGGCCTTTAAGGCATCTCTAAAAATGTATTTGTTTGCTCAAGGCTGCTCTGTTAGCCTAGGTCTATATTTATTTACATTTTTTCTATTGTTTAATTACACTTAATATATATTTTTTGTAAGCCTCCTTTTGCCCATATGGAAGGAATGAATGCTGAAACCAGCCAGATCCTACTTGTCTCCTTCCAGTGCTAATTTCAGCACCCTCAGTAACTGGAACTTCATCAGTTGGGAGTCATCCTGGTGTGAGAAAAAATGGTACCTCGGCTACTCAGAATTTGTCAGCAGATAAGGACCACTTGGCCCACCCAGTCTGACCCCTTTTCCCTACCTTTACTGTCACTGTAGACCATGCCTGATTTCTGGCTACTTGCACCTTGCTTCCCTACTAAGAAACCTTTGTGCCTACCCCATACATGCTTGAGGCCCACCACTGTTTTCACCACCACCTCCTATGCTGAAGACTCTTCCAGGCATCCACCACTCTTTCATTGAATAAATATGTCTTCATATCCCTCTTAAATTTCCCCCTTCCAGCTTCATTGCATGCCCCCTTGTTCTCATGCACCTTCTCCCCTAAAAAAATATATTCCCCATCTATGCCTTATTCAATAACTCCCATGAGGTAATTGCAGGTCTCTATCATGTCCCCCCCCCACTGTCTCCCAGATTGTCCATACTGAGACCCCTTAGTCTCTCCTCATATGGCTTCAGATGCAGCCTTGCATCATTTTAGTTGCCTCCTCTGGACAGCCTCTAACCTGTCTATGTCCTTTCTGAGATGTGATCTCTAGAACTGGACACAATACTCCAGGTGAGGTCTCACCAATGATCTATACAGTGGTAATACCACATCTCTCCTTCTGATGGTGATACCCATCCAATTCATTCCTGCTGGCCCTATTTATTACCTTGTTGCACTCCCTTGCCACCTTAAGGTCATCCAATATGATTTTTCCACATTTAGTGACCCTTCCTGTTTAGTGACCGTCAGTACCTCTTCCCCATTTTATACTCTGCCTATGGGGTTCTGTGCCCTACATGCATGATTTTGCAGTTTTTTGCATTGAAACACAGCTGTCATACATTGACCACGCCTCAAGTGTTCTCAGCCTGAACTTCTGCAATATATTTGCTCATCTGAAGTGCCATGCACCAAGATACTCCCACATTATGGACGATCCTCACCCAGATACCCCCACTCTGTTGGTCTGTTTTTGACCTGTTAATCCACAGTAAGACCATTCCCTTTTTTTATCACAGCAACATACCTGAGTTAGCCCCACTTCCCACTGTCATATTTGTTCTAGGCCACTGCATCAAATGCTTTCAGTGTCCCACAAAATGCTAAGGCATATGATCTATAAAACAACTACACCTCACAGTGGTCAGTGAAAACCTGCTGTAGGGAAGCCTGCAATGCCTCAATGATTGGAGGGGACATTGGGCATCCAGTGCCCCTTCTCTTGGTCTACCCATGTGCCCACCACTCTAAGACATTTTGGGTTGCCAAGGAATGGGTGTTGTTGGTGATGCTCATCACTATGGATACTGTATCTAAGACAGCACAGACAGGTGCTGACCTACAGACTAATGCAAGTGGTCTGCTGCCCTTGAACACAAGATAAATACCCTGAGCTATGCTTCTGAGAGAGTCCATGTCTCCAACTATCCCTCCTTGGCTCTTTCAAATTCACGTCTGTACTAGGTCATTAGTCAGTGTATTGCCAGTGTCTCCATTATTGATTTGATTAATAAGTGAATCCAAAATGAAAAAGTTTTGCTAATCCTACCCAGTCCATTCATCACAGTTGAATAATTCTCTGTCAGTGCTGTTAGAGAAGTCTAAGAGATCCATATCAACTTCCCATGGCAGGCTAACCTTATTGTTACTAGGGGTATTTGAACCATGGAAATATCAATTATTTACATTGTTATTGGGTTACAGAATATAGTGTCAAACTGTGATTTTGCATGACTTACATTTCAAATTAGAATGGTTACTGCTTTCTGTCATAGCAAGTGCACAGTGTAAAACTGAACATTTTTCATAAGACTATTGTTGTAAAAAGTAATTGTGTATGCCACTGTTGGGCTTTCACCTTTTGTAGTTGGTGCTATGAGTAAGACAACTCAAACTGTTTTAACTACATCAGCTATGATGTCAATATGGATATGTGGTGCATCACCAATGGCTACCATTACTTAAAGGAAGCTGATCCTCTAAGGTACCCACCATACCTCTCAACTGTCTCTGATTTTCAGGGATGTCCCTGATTTTCCCTTAAAATTTTACCCTGTCCCTCCTAAAACTTGGCATGTCCGTGACCAAACAGTGGGAGTTGTAAGCACAAAATAACATCAAACATTAAAGTTACAGACTTATTCTTCCCTAGAAAATGCATTTTACACTAAGTTCCTTATTCTGCCAGCTTCCAGAGTGGATACCACCATTTTGAAGATGTGTCTCTGATTGTGGTCCTTTGTCCCTGATTCTTTTAAGCCTTGTCCCTGATTTATGAGGCAGGAGGTTGGCAGGTATGGTACCCACCCCCTGATGAAGTTCCACTGAGCAAAAAGCCAAGGTACCTTTCTTGCAGTCATTAATTTAGCTGTAACACCAGCAAGTACTATATGTGGATTTATGCACTGTATTGAATTTTATATTCTAGTTATTGAAGTCTTCAAGCTCAACTCACCTCATATTTTCAGCTTGCTATTTTGAATACTCCATGATTAGGTGGCTGTTTAACCCCTGTTTAGTCAAATAGGATCCAAAAGACCAGCTGCATGTAATGACAGACCATACTCTCAAAAATAGTACATACTAGAGCTGCTGTATCATGGATTTGTATCATACAGCTGCAGCAGTGCATACATAAATACAGTACAATATTTGTGCAAAACCATATGGGACCTCATGACAAATCCTTGCAGCAAAGTGCTGGGGTGCTACTCTACCTCCAAACTAATTTATTGTTTTTGCACCACTATTGCACTATATTTATGTATGCTGCATGAATATCAAAGTTTGCCAGCTGGCAATAATGCAAGTCTGTAATAGAGCAACTCTTGTATGTGCTATGTTTGGGTGCATGGTCTCTCATCATGTGCAGCTGGTCATTTTGATCCTATTTATATAAAATCCTGCTTGATCTGGCCTCCCTCCTCCCGTCTGCAGCAGTCTAAAACTGCCTATCCTGGGAAAGGGGATCTCATTCAGTATATGACGGATGTCATAATAATACACTACACTTGCTGCAAGACTCTACTTTGCTACCTCTTCTGTGCTTTCTCTTCCTTTGCAGACATATGTCAGACTGGTAAAAGACTCATCACTGACATCATCCCATCATCCAGTAGTGTGCCAATCACCAGACTGTAATGACTAGTGGTGATGTCTCCCCAAATTGACTGTGGCACTTTCTGGTTACAGATATTACACTTACATCTGGTTCAGTGTAAGTCTTCCAGTACAACTCTGGAAAACACAGCTGCAGGCAACATACACCCGTAGGATGTCACTCTGCAGTTGTTGGAAGCTCTCTCTCTCTCTCTCTCTCTTTCTCTCTCTGCATTTAGTGACCTCCTTCATCCAGGCTGTGAAGAAAGCATGAGCCTCCCTACAAAGTATCCATCCCTACAAAGTATCTATCTGCACAATTCTGGAAGTTTGTTTGTTGTATAACAGTCTCAGGTAATCTCTGTGTTTTGTAACAGTTTCAGCTAATTGAGTCTAAATTGCTGGGAGCTAAGGTTCTTTTCCTTGGTCTGCTTTGGGGGTGGTGAGCAGATACATTTCTCAAAGCTTCTGTGTTGTGTAACAGTTTCAGGTAATCTCTGTATAACAGTTTCCGCTAATTGAGTTTAAATTGCTGAGAGCTGAGGTTATTTTCCTCTGTCTGCCATGTGGGTGGTAAGCAGCTCGAGGGTAGGACTGGCTGATTGTCTCACAAGTGAAGCATCGGTGTAAGCCACCCACCCTCCCCACACCCCACCAACCCCTGGGCTTGTCCACCTATATAGGGTGTGGGCCCATAGGTATTATGCCTTCCTGCCACTAAACAGGAAGTACCAAACTTTTATAGGTTGATTGAGTTTAAGACTAAAGGACAAATGGAGGGGTAGATTAGATGGGGGCAGGCAAGTCTTGGATATGGTCCTCAGGCTGCAAGATCAAGAAGCAGCCTTGGAAGGGTGGTAGGGTGCAATGGATGTGGGACGGCCATAGTGTTGGCTATGGCATGGAAGCTGGGGGGGGCTGCATTGTATGTAGTATGTATGGGTCCCAAGATGACAGCCTGGCTAAAGAATTGGCTGGAGAATAGGACACAGAGAGTAACAGTAAATCGAGTCCACTCTGAAGAAAGGGGGGTTACTAGTGGGGTACTGCAGGGTTCAGTATTAGGTCCGGTCCTCTTCAATGTCTTTATAAGTGACATTGCAGAGGGACTGGAAGGAAAAGTATGTCTCTTTGCAGATGACACAAAGATCTGCAACAGAGTTGATGCACAAGGTGGGGTGGAAAGGATGAGAAGGGCTTGGCAAGGTTAGAGGAATGGTCAAATGTATGGCAGCTTAGATTCAATGCTAAGAAGTGCAAGGTAATGCACCTGGGAAACAAAAACCCAGGGGAAGAGTACACAATGGGAGGTGAGATGCCAACAACAACAAAAATAGAAAGGGACCTGGGGTAGTCATATCAGATGACCTAAAGGTGGGCAAGCAATGTGAGAGGGCAGCAAGGAGGGCTGGGGGGATACTGGGATGCATAGGGAGAGGCATCACCAGTAGAAAACAGGAAGTTATTATCCCTCTGTACAGACAGCTGGTCAGACCCCATCTGGAGTACTGCGTGCAGTTCTGGAGACCCAGTCTCCACAAAGACATAGACAGGATGGAAGCTGTCTAGAGGGGGCAACTAAAATGGTGCAGGGTCTGCACTGGAAGACATATGAAGAGAGACTAAAGGAGCTTAATATGTATAGCCTCAAGGAAAGGAGGGAGAGGGGGGACATGATAGAAACTTTCAAGTACCTCAAGGGAATCAACAAAGTCCAAGAGGATAACAACTTTCAAAAAAAGAGGTGTGCAAGAACAAGGGGCACAATTTGAAGATAGAAGGGGGGCGGCTCAGAGGTAATTTAAGGAAGAATTTTTTCACAGTGTGGGCTGTGCATGCATGGAACGGCCTTCTGGAGGAGGTTGTGGAGTCAAAAACAGTGGTGGAATTCAAGCATGCATGGGACAGTCATAAGGCCATTCTAGGGGGTGGGGGTAGGAAGAAGTAGGCTGCTGGTTAACTAGGATCTGCAGCTTATCCAGTAGGTAGGGAAATGGGCAGACTGGGTGGGCCAAGCGGTCCTTATCTGCCATCAAATTCTATGTTTCTATGTTTCTATGTCAGGTGGCACAGCTAAAGGAGAAGGTGGGGTGGTTGAGATGGACACTGAACAGATTACAGGACAGGGTTATGGGGGAGGACTGGTGGGGATCCACAGGGGGAGTAAGATGGACAAGGGGTAGTAGAGGGAACACAGGAGGAGCTGCAGGGGGACTGGAAACAAGAATAGCAATGAAGAGGAGAGGAAGGGGAGGTGACTGGAAGAGAACAGCAGGGTATACAAGCAGGAAGGGAGGAACAAAGGGGGGCATAAGGGGGAAGCACAGAACCAAGGAAAAGGTGGTGAGAAAGACAAGAGGGGCCAGGGGGAATGGCAAACAGTAAGGTACAGGGGGACAAGGTCTGCACAGAAAGATAAAAGGGGAGAAAACAAGGAGGGGATCCCCAGTCAGTGAGGTGTGGGAAGTGGGCATAGAGCAGGAAAACAGATTCACACCCCTAGGGATATGTGTAGAGGAAGAGAGGCAGGAGAAGGATGGAAAGGAGGCCTTAAGAGAAAAAGGAGAGGCAAACCAAAGGAATGTTCTGGAGGAAGGGGAAAGGGGACACCCCTTTGGGAAGGCACCAAGAGGAATGCAAACATAAGAAGAAACGTGAGGGAATGAACACATCCCTAGAAAAGACAAGACCCATAGGAGGGAAGGCAGCAAGCCCAGGACTTGAGGGGTCAATCAAAGCAGGGAAGGTGGAGGTCATCGACTCACCTAGGGAATCAGCCAAAGTACAAGCAACAGAAGGACAAAGTGAGGGGAAAGTGCTCGAAAAAGGAGGGGCAGGGCTGAGTGAACAGCAGAGGACACTGGTAGGGGGTATGGTGGGAGTAGCACGGGGGAACAGGATTCAAGGGATGCGATAGACAAGGGGGAAAATGAAAAAAGGAAGTAAAGGAAATGCCAGGAGGTTGGAGTAGGATAAAATAACAAATGAACAAACAGAGGGAAAAGGGGGAAAGGTCATACTCACTGGGGACTCAATAATAAAGGAAATAATATGGGGGACAGGTGAGACAGGGGCAGGGCAGTTTGGATGGAGTGCCTGCCAGGTATGACGGCACTAGAGGTATGGCACAATATACCCTCATGGGGCAAATGGCAGGATGGGGAAATGCACCTGGTGTTCCACCTGGGCACCAATGATCTGGAGGGCAATAGCCTATTGGAGGTTTCAATCTTTGGCTTTTTCAGAGGTGTTGCCTGTGCCAAAAGTGAGTACTGCATGGAAGCAGAGGATTAAGGAGTTTAATCACTGGCTAGTGGGATAGTGCGGGCAGATGGGATATGGGTTAATGGGGACTGGGGTTCAACGTGGGAGGATGAGAGCCTGTTTGCCCCAGACAGACTGCACCTGAGCAGGGAGGGAGCGGTTGTGCTGAAAAGTAATTTAGGGAAGCTCATAGAGAGGACATATAATTTAAACTAGATCGGAGGTGGGTTAGGAAATTATCCACATCAAATGTCAGGAGAGACAGGTGGCTACCAGCCTCCTCCCATGAAAGGGATAGTATGTTAAACAAAAGCTTGTCAAAGGGAAGGGGAGAAGGGGGGAGATTTAGAAGGGATTAGCAGCTAATGCCAGGAGCTTGGGGAACAAAATGGTGGGCTTGGAGGCCATCATGGGGGATGAAGTACTGAACATAGTAGCAATAAGCAAAACTTGGTGGACAAAACATCATACCTGGGAGATGACTGTCTCTGGCTACAGACTGTTTAGAAGGGTCAGGGCAGGAAGAAAGTGGGGGAGTCGCTTTATACATCAAGGACAACATAAGAGTAACAGAGGTGCAGGAGGAAGATGGGGAGACAGAGCTCCAGTGGGTAACACTGGACAGAAGAACTGGGGAATTGTTGCTGCTGGGGATGGTATACATACCTCCTACACAGGGGAGGAAGAGGATAGGCAGCTGATACAGGCAGATACATGGATGGCCCACAAAGGGAACTGCTCCTGGTGGGGGACCTAAACTTCCCAGATGTGGAATGGGACATCCTGGATGCAGTTTCGGCTAGGAGCAGGGGGATACAAGAGGCACTACAGGGTGTATTCTTACAGCAGCTGGTTAGGAAATGTACAAGATGAAACAATCTGCTGGAAGTGGTCCTGAGAAATGGGGAGAGTGTGGAGGAAGTAGAGTGGGAGACAGACTGGGCACCAGTGATCACAGAGATGGTTAGGTTCAGGGAGGGAGGTAAATCAAACCAGCACAACAATTATGAACTTCAGGAGCACAGACCTTAATAGGATGAGAAGAATAGTGACAGAAGAAATGGAGGGAACAGAGAATATAGGAGAAGTGGAGGAGTTATGGGAAACTATTAAATGAGGAGTGCTGAAAGCCGCAGAAATGTGTATAAAGAAGGTAAGAAAGAACAGAAAAAAAGAGGAGACCACTTTGGTTAACAAGGGAGGTGGTGGCAGTGGTCTGCGACAGGAGAAAGGCTTTCAGAAAACATAAAAGGACACAAAGGAAGGAGGAGGAGGAGGACAGGGAGGCTTATAGGGAGATGAGACTAGCAGAACAGAAGATAAGGATGGCCAAAGCAGATACTGAGGAGAGAATAGCTAAGCAGGACAAAAGGGGAGACAAAACATGTTTCAGATATGTGAGAGAAAGAAGGAAGGCAAGGCAGGGGGTTGCAAGGCTGAGGGGGAGGGAGGGATATCACTGGAAAGGGACTGGCAAAAAGTAGGAAAACTTAATAAGTACTTTTGCTCAGTATTTACATAGGAGGAAGAGGGCAGGGGACCTATGCTGAGGGGAAGAAGTAGTGAGGACAAAAGGGTGGACCTGAGCCCATTCAGCATAGAAAGAGTTAGGGAGGAATTAGGCAGGTTGGAGGTGGACAAGGCAATGGGGCCAAACAGTTTGCACCTAAGGGTGATCTGGGAACTGGGGAGGAGCTGGCTGTCCCACTGACGAGGCTATTCAACTTGTCTCTGGACTCAGGGAGGGTGCTGGGGGACTGGAAGAGAGTGAATGTGGTGCCGTTGCACAAGGGTGGTAGCAGGGAATAACAGAGAACTGTCACCTTGTCAGCCTCACCTCAGTGCTGGGAAAGGTCATGGAGGTACTAATAAAGGAAAGGGTGGTGAACTACCTGTAGGATAGTGGATTGCAGGACAACAGGCAGCATGGCTTCACAAAAGGGAAGTCATGCCAGATGAATTTGATTGCGTTCTTCAGTTGGGTGACACAGGTCATTGACCAGGGAAGGGTGGTGGATGTAGCCTATCTGGACTTCAGCAAGGCCTTTGACACTGCCCCTCACAGAAAGTTGGTAAGTAAGCTGGAAAGTATAGGGGTGGATGGGAAAATAACTAGGTGGGTGGAGAACTGGTTGGTGGGCAGAAGCCAGAGAGTGGTGGTAAATGGGGTGTACTTCAGGATGGGGGGGTGATGAGTGGTGTACCCCAGGGGTCAGTACTGGGACCCCTTCTTTTTAATATTTACATCAGTGATATAGAGGAGGGGCTAAGGGGGTGAGTGTGCCTATTTGCTGATCATATGAATATCTGCAGTAGGGTGGAGATCCCAGGGGGGTGAAGGACATGAGACAGGACCTGAAGATTCTTGAGGAATGGTCAGAGACTTGGCAACTGATATTCAATGCCAAAAAGTGCACTCTGATGCACTTGGGGTGTAGAAACCTATGAGCAGGATACACCCTAGGAGGGGAGGTCATTAAAGTAAAGGAGCAGGAGAGGGATCTGGGGATTATAGCATCAAGCAACCTTAAGGTAGGTAGCCAGTATAGCAGGGTGATGGGAAAGGCCAATGGAATGTTGGCATGCATCAGCAGGGGCATTACTAGCAGAAGGAGGGAGGTACTGATGCCCCTCTACAAAGCCATGGTGAGGCCGCACCAGGAGTATGGAGTCCAGTTCTGGAGACCACACCTGTGAAAGAACATAGATGGGATAGAGAGAGTTCAGAGAAGGGCAACCAGGATGGTGCAGGGTATGCAAGGAAACAGATATGAGCAGAGGTGTAAGGAAATGGATCTGTATACGTTGGAGACTAGAAGGGAGAGGGGACATGATTGAAACTTTAAAGTATGTGAAGGGGATCAACAAAGTGAAGCAGAGTTGTTTGCTTAAAAGGAAAAAGGGGGCTATATCTAAAGGGCATAACCTAAAACTGCAGGGAGGAAGATACAGAGGCAATGTGAGGGGGCAATTCTTCAAGGAGAGGATGGTAGAGGCCTGGAAAAGAGTACCAGAGGAGGTGGTGGGGGCTGAAACAGTAGAGTGATTCAAGAGGGCATGGGACAGACATACGGGGCTGAATATCGGGGGAGGGGAGCCAGTGGGATGAGGGATGAGTAAGCGGGGCAAGGGGCAGACTAGATGGGCTGATGGGGTCCTTTTCTGCTGTCAAGATTCTATGATTCTCACTGGTAGGGGAGTAAGAAACCAGGTCATAGGTAACTAATAAGGGAAAGATTTATTTTTAAGAAAGTCAGTATGTCCCTTTTTTCCCACAGGAGCCTAAATTGTGCTTCTATTCTGTTGCCACATTACCCTCAGAAATTAAGAGTCACTGAAAATACATTGGTTGGGGGTCAGACCATGTATTTCAAAGCTACCTACACAAGTGCAGGAAACACAGGGTGTCGCTTTGCAATTATTTTATAGACTCTACATTCCACTCAATATCATTTTCTTGCAAAAAGCAGTAAACCATGGCCTGGGCAGAAGCACTGATATATGAAGAATGAAAGTATGATTTTTGAATGACAACAGTGTCCAAGTGACCCCAAAGCTGACAGCGAAAGTAGAACAGAATGGCAGCAGTTGGTTGGTTTATAGGATAATGAAGAACAGAGGGCTGTGAAAGCGCAAAAGGGATGGATGAGGGGGTTGCATCTATTGTCTTGTTGTTTTTTGTTTTTTTTTTCTTAAAATTCAATCTGTTTCTTGAATGATGTTCTCTCTGCAGTTTTGGACCAGATTGGAGACATGCTGTGTGTAACCCCTAGATGGCGCTATCCCAGGGGCTACTACCCCTGCCTGATTTGCCACTAACAGGTTGAGGGGCCTGGATCTGATGGCGGGTGCCTCCACCCAGAGGTCAGGGTTTGCAATAGTTAAACTAACTTGGTCACAGCCCTCTGGGACACTGCAACCCCCCTTTCTTCCCACTAGTGGCCCACACAATATATCAGAATTACCTTCACAGTATACATTTACCCCAGGACTGGTTCAGGCACTGGGACCTCCTGTAAAATAAGATACAGTGCAACAATCACAGTACAATACTTTAACATAGACAAATACCTCAGGCAGTATAACTTTGCTGAAACAAACAGCTCTGATTTATTTAGGGGGATATAACAAGGACAGGGGAAAATCAGGTTAATTAGCTTATCACTTTACTCATCTACCTATGGCTCTGTGCACAGGCCTATCCCTACCAGTTACTGTCCCTGGGTACCCAAGCCCTAGTGGCTAGTCCAAACCGTGGCAACTGGTAGGGGCCCTTTCACACAGAGAAAAGAAAATTAGTTAAACAGTCAGCAGTACAGTAATTCCATTTGGATTCAATGTGGCAATTCAACAGGGAGCGACCCTGAATTAGTACTCACGACCTCCAAACAAGATAGGGTCCTTCAATGTCAGCAGGGCTACTCTTGAGCTCCACGAGACTCCTCACACATTTATATGGTGAACAGTAACAGGCAAAAGTCCTTTAATGGCAGCAGGATTCACTCGAGCTACACAAGCCTCCTCACACATTTATATGGTAAACAGTCACAGACAAAAGTTCTTTAATGGCAGCAGGATTCACTTGAGCTACACAAGCCTCCTCACACATTTATATGGTAAAAAGAAAGTACTATACCAGGCAGGCTGCTTCTCTATCCCGATCACAATTACTGCACAATACCCGGGAGAACACACAGCAGATTCAGTTCCTGACAGACCGAGTGCAATTCAACAATTTCTCCAGTCTTCTACAGGGTGAGCCTGGTTTCTACTCTTCAGATATCCTTTGATTCTCTTCACAGGACGGATTCAGTCCAACAAGCAGTTACACAAGCTGCAGACCAGAACTCTGGGCCTTACACACGTTCCTGACTAAAACTGCACACCAAAAACACAGGGCTCCTTCCTCTTCACTGCCAGAGCTCAACTGAAACTCCAGCAGACAAAACCGGCACTTCCTTTGAGTTCCTCCCAGTTCTTGGCTGGATTGGCTGTCACTCACAATAGACTGCCCCTGTTGGTCCAAAAAGGCACGAAGTCTAAACTACATCTCCCGAGTCACTGCCCATACAATCCTCTTGTGGCTGGCTCAGATTATGAATCCAAGTTCTGATTCGTCCAAGGACCATTTTAGAGCTACCTTAACCCACACTGATTGGTCCAGTTCAGCAGTTCAAAACTAGAATGGGAACTAGGCAAACACAGTTCTGACTGCAAAGAAAGCAGGTTAGACAAACTGCAATTTCATTATTACTCTAAATGATTTCTGGCAAACAGTTACATCTTTCAGATAGGTTCCCTTTGCACTCCTAGTGACTGCAAAATGGAGTGAATTGGCAGCAGCTCGAGTGGTACTCAAGCAGAGAAGCACACAGTCCCCCCATACAAACTAATTATGTCTGCAAGCAGACAGCTCTTAAAGAGACAGTACCAGAGGCTCTAAAAACACTCACTGATAAATGGCTTAAACGTCAAACACCATTCAGGCTTGGAGCATTCAAGCAAGCTCCTGGAAGTCTTTTGGGAACCCCCATTTGCAGGGGGGTTACATGTGGAAGCTGTTTTATCTTGTACCATAAGTCTAGCATTGTTGCTATAATGTATCGTTCTGCCTTCAGCATTTCACAGAGTTTTTCATCATCTCTGACTTTTCTAATTATCCAGTGGACTGTCTTTTATTCTGGTTGGCACATCCCTATCAGTAGCATAAAATTCTCTCATCTGAAACTGGCTTTCCAGAAGTTCCAAGTTATTCCTGATTGCATTTATCTGAAATCTAAGAATCTTAATCAATGGGATTATTTGGCCAACTGTGGCACTGTCAGAATTCACTTTCCTAGTAATTTCTTCAAAGGGTTGTAGGATCTTGATAAGAAGTTCTGTACTAGCACACTGTTGAGGATTAATGTACACATCAGGATTTCCGGTGCTGTTCTCCAGTGTACTTTCTTGTCTTATAGCCTTTTATTTTTGCTTAATCTGTTTTAACCCCCATGGCCCTTCTTGGCAGACCACTCTTTCGAACTGCCAAGTCCTGTCCCATGATTGAGCTCCCCATTGCCATCCGCTGCCCCTCATCATGCTATACCCCAGACAACCCGATGTATCCCTTTGTCAGGGGGCCCCCACCCCAGGGTCACAACTCAGAGAGGAGACTTGCCCAGTGGGGCATTTCATTCCTCTCTGGAGATGGCAAAGGCACAGCTCAGACATCTCTGGGCTTCGCAGTGAATGGGGGAATGGTTGCCATCATCCAGATGCCCAGGCGGACATATTTTCCAATTTTTCTCCCAGGCCATCCCCACCTACATGAGTTGTATGCCTTTGACATCCTGGCCAGATGCACATGTGACACGTGGTCACCCACACTGCAAATGTGTCATTGCAAACAGCTGCCAGGAGCCGATCGAGGGTGATACTGGCTCTGGTCCCACCTGGGGAGGACAGCATCCCTCAGACACTCCTAGCCCTCCCTGCTGGCCTCCACTCCTGTTGTTCTGGGCTTAAGTTCAAACACAGATCGCCGGCATGCCGGGCCATCCCCTATCACTCAGCACCACAGAGATGGCCTTACAGCTTTTTATTGCTGAATAGCTAAAAGCTATGTAACATAGTAACATAGTACCATAGTAACATAGTAATTGATGGCAAATAAGGTCCTGCACCGTCTTTGTTGCCCTTCTCTGGACCACCTCCACCATCTATGTCCTTACAAAGATGCGGCCTCCAGAACTGTACATCATACTCCAGGTGATCCTCACCAGAGTTTTGTACAGTGGCATCACCACCTCCCTCCTTCTTCTAGTGATACCCCTTCTTATGCACCGCAGCATGCCACTGGCCCTACCCTTGGTACATTGTTTGGCCACCTTTAGGTCATCAGAGATGATTATCCCTAAATCTCTTTCTTCCCTGGTAGCTGTCAGTAACTCCTCCCCATCCTGTAACTCACTGCTGGATTTCTACATCCCAGGTGCATAATTTTGCATTTCTTTGCATTAAACCATAATTGCCCCACATTGGACAATTTTTCCATCTTTCCTAGATCCCTTCTCATTCTCTCTACCCCCTCTGTTTTGTCTACCTTATTGCAGATCTTGGTGTCATCTCCAAATAGGCATACCATCCCCTCCAACCCTTCAGCAATGTCACTAATGAAGACATTAAAATGGACTGGACCCAGGACCGATCCTTGTGGCACCCCACTGGTCACCTCCCTTTCCTCTGATTGGATCCCTTTTACCATGACCCTCTGCTTCTTGTCCTTCAACCAATTTCTAACCCACTTCTACATTTTGTGGCCCACCCTTGGCTACCCAACTTGTTCAAAAGTCGTCTGTGTGGAACAGTGTTGAAGGCCTTGCTGAAATCGAGGTAGGTAATATCTACTGCCTCCCCCTGCCCAATCCACCTCCTTTGTCACCCAGTTAAAAAAAGTCAATCAGATTTGTCTGACAAACCCTTCCTGCTGTGAATCCATGCTGCCTCGGGTGCTTTGCTGCATGGATTCCAAGTGTTCCATGACCCTGTCCTTAAGCAGTGCCTTCCTAATGTTTCCCACAACTGATGTGAAGCTGACGTGCCTATAGTTTCCTGCTTCCTCCCTGCTTCAATAATTCTAACAAAATCTACACTCACCACTGTTGTTGCAAAATGCTTTAATGATAAATTACTTTAAAAGGTTCCAACACAATCTAACACCACAGGTAGTAGCTGAACAAAGACTCCGACTGATTTCATGCTCTAGCACATCATCAGGGGCGGTACAAGCAGTCTCTATTCTCTTAAGTAGTACAACATTTTAAAGATGCAGTGCACACTTCCCATGTAATGAGTTTAAAAGTGCTAAGTGCCAAGTGCCATACTATCACATCAAGTGGCTAATGCATTATATATCTAAAAGAACCTTTTGATCAGTGTTGCTTCTTTGTTTCCCCACTGCCCCTCCCCTCTGCAGGCAACTATTTTGTTGCTGCCCTTCCCTTCTGTTTCACTTCTGGTTCTCTTTTGCAGCTGAAAATAAAACAGAAAAAAAAATCCTAGAAATCCCTGTCTGACCACCGTATGATCATCGACTCGCTATGTATATAATATTTCTCTTGGTTCTAGTGGCCCCCACCCTCTGATCCCCATCCCATTACTGGAACATTTTTCCTTTCACTTCTCTTGTGGCAGAAAAAAAAAAGGAAACATTCATGTCTGCCCCTGTCTGATCGCTGGACCCCTGCTTATACAATGTTTCCCTGGTGTCTAGTTGCACCTACCACCCTCCGATTCCCATCCCTTTATCATATTATTTCTATGGTGTCTAGTGGCCCCCCACCACCAATACCCTTCTTGTAATGTTTTCCCTGGTGTGCAGTGGCACCCGCCACCCTCTGATCCCCATCCTCTTATTGTCATGTTCTTTTTGCAGTGGTTTATAGTGGCACCCCCTGCCTGACTGCCCTTCTCCGATCACTGGCCCCTAGCTAATATAACATTTCCCTGGTGTCTAGTGGCCACCCCATCATCCAGTCTCCATCCCCATCGTGTAATGTTTTCCCTAGTGTCATCCCCTCCCTCTGATCCCCATCCCCTTATTGCCTTGTTCTTTTAGTTGTGGTTTATAGTGGTGTCCCCCTCCCTGATTGTTGTCCTATAGCTGCTGTACAGTAAAGAAAAAACATCCCTTAGTGTTTTTTTTATAAACCTATAAAAAAAATGGTCCCTCACTGATCAAACCCTTGCCACTCTGACCACCCACTCAGCACTCACCACCCCACACCCCCAGTACACCCCCAAGCACTCTCAATAACCTGAACAGTTCCCAGGAGGAAGATCCACTCTTTAATTGAAGACACGTTTTACTGTTCAAACCAGTAACAGAGATCTGAGAAACTAAGGTAAGTGTGGTTCAATGTATTTATTTTCATTTTTTTAGATTTTACTCCCTGATCACCCCAGAGCAGTCCCCATCCTACAGACCCCTCCAGCCCCATTACCTGGCTCCTCTGGTAACTAACCTTAGCGGTCCATAGCTTGGAACAGCTGCCTGACCACTGGTGCACAGCCTGCGGGGGGCCTGGTCACCATCCTACCACCACAAAGTGTTTTACCTCTGGTTTTCTCCCCAGACCCAGGCACGTGCAATGGGCAGAGCAACTGCCTATGCCTCCATGTAGGCAGTCTTGCACTCTGTGCATGGGTCCACCCCATTCTGAGCAGCATGCCTGTGCTGACCCCCAGCCTCTGCTGGATGTCAGTGTACAGCGTGCTGCATTATCCCCCCTTCCCTGAGGAAGGAGAGCTGTCATTGAACGCTTGCTCCTTCCTCACCCTGGCTGACTCCCGAATGACCTGTGTCCATTCCCAAACCTGGGTCGCTGGCGTGGCATCAGTTATGGTGTCCAGCACCTCAACCCGCAGTGCTGCCGGGCTGGCCTGGTTCAATGTATGTAAATGGTGTTTTGAACTCTGATGCATAACTTTGGCAGTTGTGCATATTTTCACGCCAAATTTTCAACATGGCCTTTTTGGGGCCCCACCCTATGACCAATGTTGTTGGAATTATGTAAATCAGGCTCAAAAGGTGTCTTCACAGTTGCTTGGTGAAATCATCTTTAAGACAGGATTTGAACATTTTCACCGACCTGGTTCACTTAGGTGGGGTCATAAGATGGTTATGTTGAATATTTGAGGTCAAAATATGTAAAAATGGCCGAGTTATGAGTGTGCATTGAAATTTTGCAATGCACACTCATAACATTGGTCATTTTCATTATTTTGACCTCAAATTTATACCCAGTTTTTCACATCACCTCATGAATGTGATAACTGTCATTTTTCAAATCCTAGCCAAAAATAAGTTTTAGCACCTGTGGCACGAAATGACATTGTCACTGCACAAGATCACATTTTTGGCAGATTTTGAAATTGTTTTCCATACTTGTTCATGAGGTGAGATCATAAGAAGACTATGATGAACATTTGGGATAAAAATATTTAAAAATGGCAAATTTATGACTGTATGGTGAAATTTTGCAACACATGCGCTTGACTTTGGTAATTTTCACTATTTGACCACAAATTTTAAACATAGCCATTTTTTCACATCACCTCACGAACATGACAACTGTCATTTTTCACATCCTGACCAAAATGTGTTTTCGCTCCTTGGCACAGAATTATTATATTATACTGGGACTAGAATGGTAGAAGACCTTTGGTCCATATAAACCGTTCCCCATGTCAGTGGGTACTTTTCAACCTATTCCCTATTATCAGTTCATCGATCCTCCTTTTAACTTCTGCCAATGACTTACTAGTAACTATTTTCCCTGGTAAGGTATTCCAAATTCTCTCAGTTCTATTCGTAAATTAGTATAATCTGTTTCTTTTCACTACATCCAACTTTATCAATAGTTTCCATTTTGGTATAGTGACCAGACATGAGGTACTTAAACTCCTATGGCACATTAAAGTGACTTGATCTGCTGAGTATGACAATCTTGAACCTAAGATCTTAAACATTGTAGCCCCAGGCATCACATCCCTTATAACTTGGCTCTACAACAGGTCCCTACTCGAAGGAAAAGTCCCTGCAGTATGGAAAATAGCCCTCATGACTCCAATCCATAAGGGAAAGGGGAAAGGGAACATTGTTTAACCAGAAGTAGCACACTAAGCCGAGGCTTGTTTCAAGATGTGACCTGGGAGCACAAGGAAGTTAAGTGACTTGCTCAGGATCACACAGTATGCACCTAGAAGGCTGTGGGATTCAAACCCAGGTCTTCAGATCTGCAGCTCAGAGCCTTAACCCACTGTGCTATACTGCCTCTCAAGGGAGAATCACAAGAGGTATAATGCCTCCTATAAGGGAGGATCTCAAGAGCTGGTTGAGAATTACTGTCCTAATTCTTTTTTGCATTCTTAGCAAACTGCTGGAGAAGATTGTCTATAATCAAGTTCAGGAGTATATCAAACAACGTGACCTACTCACTGATCATCAACATGGTACTGGGTGTGGTGGGATCCGTGCTGGCAGCATAGCTTAAAGGTAAGAGCTCCTTCCTTAGGGCTCCCTTGCTACAGTCGGCAGATGTGGGTTTGAATCTTTTGATGCCTGTTTTTGAGGGAGGAGGTCACCTGTCTCCAAGCTGAGTTGACTAGGTTGCAGGGGATATTCACCCCTACCCAGAGAGAACTGTAAACACAACCCCAGCCTCAAAGGATGCCCAGGAGGAGGACTGATTGGATCATAGTGGGCTCAAGGAGAGTGTGGGAGGGGGCTATGAAGCACATCCTCCAATTAGTCCAGTTAAGCAACTCCTGCGCTGTTTTGGAGGAGTGGGACAGCCCCTCAAGTCCACCCACAGCTGAGACCAGGGAGGATGAGAAGGTCCTCCATGATGGAGCCCAAGGGAAAGGGGAAGGAGAACCCCAGATAAGGAAGAAGCTTCTCCTGGTGAGGGAGTCAACTGTCTGTGAAGTTACTTTAGGGAAACCTAGTAGGAAGGACAGGGAGGTCAAGTGCATCCTGGGAAGCACTGTATGGAGGGAAGGGAAGTGGATCAATAGGATCACAAGGCAATAGTGAGGGGGGAGGAGCTGGATGTCATTGTTCATCTGGGGGTCGAATGACCAGGTGGGAGACAAGATGGAGATAGGCAGAATCCAGGAGAATTTCAGGAAGTTGGGGGGAAGCCTGAAGCAGGTAGCACACTCCATCTCCTTTTTGGAGGTACTGCCCGTCCATGGCAAGGGGGAGGCTAGGACACTCTGAATCCATAAAGTCAAACTTTGGTTGATGGAATGGTGTGAAAGGGAGGGTTTTGGCTTTATGGAGGATTAGGGCCCCACCTGGATGGATGCGGGTGTCCGTAAGGAAGATGGCCTGCATCTGTCCGGGAATGGGATCATGGTCCTGAGTGAGAAGTTTGAATGCTCCAGCAGCAAGCATTTAAACTGGCCAAGGGGGGGGGAGCCAGGAAGGTCAGGTGGAGTAATATCACCCCCCTCTGGGACAAAAACAGGAAAATAATCTGACATCTTGGACAACTGAAGGAGATGGAGAGGGTGAAGCAAGGGGATCGGGCCCACACAAGGAAAGTAAAGGTGTAGGGAAGAAGAAGCAGGAAAGGGGAAAACAGGGGTAGAGGGAGGATGGAAAGCAAAACATCAAAGGCCATAGTAACCAATGCCCACAGCCTGGGAAATAAAATACCAGACCTGGAGGCCTTGATAGCAGAGGCAGACCTGGACATAGTAGCAATAACTGGGACATGGGACACTGAAAATATGGGTGAGACATAACCGTACCAAGTTATGCTCTGTTCAGGAGAGATAGGGAGGGCAGAAAAGGAGAGGGGTGACCCTGTATACCAGAGAGGGTATAAAGGCTACAGAGGTGTGGGGGGGCAGAGGGAGACCCAAGGCAATTTGGGTCACCCTTGAACCTGGCAATGGTGCAGCAATATGCACAGGGGTGATCTACAGACCTCTGTCACAGGGGAAGGAAGTGGACAGGGAGCTAGTGGATGAGATCCATGAGATGGCATCAAAAGGAGAAGTTATGCTGCTGTTGGATTTCAATATGCCAGACGTGGACTGGACCACCCAGGCAGCTGCTTCAGCCAGAAGCAGAGGCATCCTGGATTCCCTACAGGGGGCAGGTCTCAGGCAGCTTGTGCTTGATCCCACCAGAGACAGGGCCATTCTGGACCTAGTATTGATAACGGGGACAGAATTACAGAGGTTCAGGTAGAAGGACAACTGGGATCCAGCAACTACCACATAGTGTGTCTTAGCATTGAGATGGAGAAACAAGTCAAGTCAAACAAGGGTGAGGGTTTTGGATTTCAGGAAGGTGGACTTCAGTGAAATGAGAAGAAGTATCAGAATTGTCCTAGAGAAAAAGGTGGTAGGAGACGGGGTGGAAAAGCAGTGTGGACACCTAAAAGGAGCCATACTGGAAGTGACAATCTAATGCATCAGATTGGTATCCAAAGGTAAGAGAAGGAGGCAGCTACTATGGTTCTCAAAAGAGGTGGCAGGCAGGGTAAGGTCTAAAGGGGCAGCTTTCAAGAAATACTAATAGACCCAAAGGGAAGAAGACAGGGAGGTGTACCTGGAATGTCTAAGGGAGGTGAGAAAGGCTGTTAGGAGAGCAAAGCAGCAGAATGAGTAAGGGTTGGCTCAGACGGTAAAGAAACAGGACAAGACATTCTATAGATACATCAGAGAAAGAAGAAAACTGGGGGAGGGAGGTGGGATTGTAAGACTCAAGGGGAAGGAAGGGAAGGGGAGTGTAGGGAGGGGGACCTAGAAAAGGTGGAAGTACTGAATAAATACTTCTCTTCAGTATTCACTGAAGAGGGGGAGGGTCAGGGACCACAAATCAGCAACAGATGTAAAAGGGTGGGTGGACACCAGCCCATTCACAGAGGACAGAGCTCTGAAGGAGCTCACAAAACTGATGGTGGACAAGACGATGGGGCCAGATGGCATACACCCGAGGATTTTGAGGGAAATGCAAAGAGAGCTTGCAGTGCATCTGGCAGCCATGTTCACAGAGTCACTAAACATAGGAGTGGTTCCAGAGGACTGGAAGAGGGCACATGTGATTCCTCTACACAAATCCGACAGTAGGGAGGAAGTGGGGAACTATAGGCTGGTCAGTCTCACTTCAGTGGTGGGGAAGATCATAGAGGCAATACTAAAAGAAACAATTCTAGGACATCTACAATCCAGTGGTGCCCAGGACCCGAGGCAGCATGGAATCACAGAGGGTTGGCTGTGTCAGACAAATCTGACAGATTTTTTTTGACTGGATGACAAAGGCAGTAAATAAAGGGGGACGTTGCCTACCTTGATTTCAGCAAGGCCTTTGACACTGAACCACATAAGAAGCTTGTGAACAAAATGAGTAGTGTGGGCATGGGGCATAAGATGATAAACTGGGTTAAGAACTGGCTAACAGACAGGAGGCAGAGGGTGGTGGTGAATGGGATACAATCGGGGCAGAGGGGCATGACCAGCAGAGTACTTCAGGGATCAGTCCTTGGGCCAGTCCTGTTCAATGTCATCATTAGAAACATTGCGGAAGGGCTGGAGGGAAAGTTCTGCCTGTTTGCAGATGACACCAAGATCTGCAACAGGGTGGATACTCCAGACAAGGTGGAGACAATGAGAAGGTACCTGGGGAAGCTTGAAAAATGGTCTGAAGAGTGGCAACTAAAGTTTAACTATAAGAAGTGCAAGATTATGCACCTGGGGCAGATAAACCCTGGAGAAAGCTACAGGATGGGAAGAAAATTGTTGACAATCACCAGGGAAGAAAGAGACCTAGGGGTTACTATTTCAGATGACCTGAAAATGTCAAAGCAGAGTACTAAGGCTGGAGGGAGGGCCAGCGGCATGCTGGGGTGCATAGGCAGAGATGTCACTAGTAGAAAGCGGGAGGTGGTGATGCCTTTGTATAAAACACTGATCAGACCTCACCTAGAGTGCTGTGTGCAGTTCTGGAGGCAACATCTTCATAACGACATTGACAGGGTGGAGGCAGCCCAGAGAAGGGTAACCAAGATGGTACAGGGCTTTCACCACAAGACTTATGAAGAGATATTAAAGGACCTCAATATGTATTCACTGAAGGAGAGGAGGGAGAGTGGGGACATGATAGCAACTTTCAAGTACCTAAAGGGCATTAACAAGGTGCAGGGGGTAAACATCTTCCAGTACAGGAGGAGTACAAGAGCGAGAGGGTATTCTATGAAATTGAAGAGGGGATGATTGAGAGGGAATGTGAGAAATTTTCTTCACAGACATGGTGGTGGACACATGGAATAGTCTGCAACAGGAGGTGGTAGGAGCAAGCACTGTGGAGGGCTTTAAACATGCCTGGGGCAGGCATAAGGGAACCTTAGAAGTGGAGTGGATGGAGGGAAAGCCACAAACCAGATAGGGTCAGAGGCCGACATCAGGTGTCGGGCTTAAGGGCAGACTAGATGGGCCTGGCGGTCCTTATCTGCAGAAAAAGTCTGTGTTTCTATGTTTCTATGGCTTTTGTACAAATCATGGAATGGACACTGCTCTAGTTCGCCTTAGTACAGATATCCTCTCTGCCTGGGATGCTGGCCTGATAACAGGTGCAGTCATTATAGACCTTACAAAGGCTATCGATTTGGTGAACCATCAACTCCTCATAACTAAGCTGAAATCCCTTGGCCTAGATTGCTTGTCCCTGCGGTGGTTCACTGACTATCTCTCTAGATTTTACAAATTGTAAAATAGAAAGGTGCCCTGTCAGATAAATGCTCCATCTTATTTATTGAAATGTTTCACCAGGAGGGCACACTAAACAACAAGTTGCTCATCTCACGGTGTGACCAGGGAGGAAGGGGTTACATGGGGTTGTGAAGGATGATCAGTTACAAAAGTATGTAGATAGCACAAACAGTACAACATTGTAAGATTATGCAACAGTTGGAACACAAAGTATTGTACAATAAACAGTAGTGGAACATTGGATAAATTACAATACAAGTCCAAAATCATGCAAAAGAACATAAATGTACAAAACAGTAATCATGCAACAGAACCATTATAATGCATGAGTGTACTAGGAGCAGGCTCAAGGTAGTATGCAAGTGCTGTTGAAGTAAAAAGGACAGGGTAGGTTGTGCACACGGGTGACCCAGAAGGGCAGGTGGAGAAGAGAGGGGGTGAGGCAAGAACTGAATATGAGGGGAAGGGTTAGCCATTTCCTGATTCCCCCTTCAGGATGTTGAGAACCCTGCCGGGGGGGTCAGGGTAAGAAGGCAGAAACTGGGGATAGGTATTAAGGAGGGTTAAAGCAGGAACAGCTGAGGGAGAGGTAATTGTGCAGGGCAGCGGTAAGGGAGTAGTTGGCGGAGGAGTGTAGTATTTCAGGGGGGAGGGAATTCCAGATTTTAGGGAAGCGATGGGCTTAAAACCAGTCTAACCGATGAGGGTGGAGTAGTGAGGGACCATCAAGGTGCGGGCATCATTAGATCTGAGAGAGTGGGTGGGGGAGGTGGAGTGGAGAGAGAGGATGAGAGATAGGAGGGGAGCACTCCGAACCAGAATTTGGAAGTTAGTTTAGCACAGTGTGAGATGTGTCTGTGAGATAGTGGAAGCAAGGTTAGAGAGCAATAGAGTTCACAGTGGTGGAAGTGGGAAAGGGAGTCGAGAGCAAAGTGGCAGAAGAAGTTAAAGAGAGTGTCCCACTTGGTCAGGGAAGGTTTTGGAGCAGCAACATAGACTACGTCACAGTAGTCAAAGATGGGGAGTATCATCTTCTGGACAATTTCATGCCTCACAGTCAGCAGGATGCAACTACAATTCCTGTACAGAGCACTGAGCTTGGGGTGCAGTTTCTTCAGGATAGCATCGATATGCACAGAGAAGTTGAGGTGCTGGTCCAGCCAAACCCCTAGATATCTAAATGAGGAGGTGTCCTCCAGGATGGTCCCATCAAGGGTGTGGAAGGTGGGTAGGGCTGGGAGCCTAGAGAGTCTCAGCCTGGTCTTCTTGGCATTTAGAAAAAGCTGGTGAGAAACAAACCAGAGCGGAACTTGGTTGAAGTCATGCTGTAAGCTGGTTTCCACAGCAGCAGGGTTTTTGCCGGAACTGTATAAGACAGTATCAACAGCATACATGTGGATAACTTGGTAACTTGGTATGTATAGACAAAATAGGCCTCAGTCCCATTTAATTGTCTCCTACTCCTAGTGGGCTTATCTGTTGATGTTTCTTGTACTATTTTTGAGGACAGAAATTTATCTAACTCATTTTCTGAATGAGTCAAATGATGTTACTTCCACTACTTTTTTTGGCAAATTATTCCATATTGAGGGTATACGTATATTATAGAAGTTCATATGCCTATTAGTTCTTGCCCTGCTTATAAACATTTGCTTATTATGTGATCTAGAATTTACTGTTTTATGAATCCTTGTTATATTACATTGTGACATTAAAGTTTTATCTTCCAAAATACAGTATAAGAATAATAAATCTCCTCTAATTCGTCTTATTTCCAAGGAGTACAGATTAAGATTTAATAATCTGTCTGCATATTCCATATTTTTTAAGCCTTTTATTGATTTTGTCAATCGTTTTTGAACTTTTTCCACCCTAAATATGTCCTTCTTTAAATATGGACTCCAAATTGGAGATCCATAATCAAGATGTGGGAGTACGTAAGTCCTATACAATTTAAGAACACACTCTTTATTCCTTGATATGAAGGCTCTTTTAACAGAATAGATGATACTATTACATTTTCCTATTGTTTTAAGAATATGTGTGTCTGAGGATAGTCTAGAATTTATCCATATACCCAAATCCTTCTCACAATTGCTGTTTTTTATCTTATTATTTAGAACATATGAATATTTAGAATTATTTTTTCTGAAATGGATTACCGCGCATTTATTATCATTGAATTTCATATCATTTTGTTCACCCCAATCTTCTATTTTGTTTAAACTGTTCCTTAGTTCTTTATAATCACTTAGTGTCGTAACTTCTCCCCCTATTTTAGTATCATCAACGAATTTAGTTATGTAGGAGTTTACCCCCCTACTCATATCACTGATGTATAATCCAAATAATAATGGGCCCAACACTGATCCCTGGGGAACCCCACTGGCCACCCTCCCCTCATCAGGAAGAACTGTATTGATACGTACCCTTTGTGTCCTATCCGATAACCAATTTCCAATCCACCTTATAATATTTATATTTAAACCAAGTTTTATTAATTTATTAATTAATTTATGGTGAGGGATCGTGTCAAATGCCTTTCCTAGGTCCAAAAAAATTACATCTACTGGTTTACCCTTATCTAGTTTATGACTAACATGGTTGTAGAAGGCTAATAAATTTGAATTACAGGAGATCCCTCTCTTAAAACCATGTTGTGATATATCCTGCAACCCTAATCTTATTACATCCTCTTTGATACTATTTTTAATTAATCTCTCCAGTATCTTACAACAAATACATGTCCGGCTAATTGGTCTGTAATTTGTCACACTTGATTTGTTTCCCTTTTTATGAATTGACACCACTATAGCTTTTTTCCAGTCCAAGGGTATCACACCACTTAAAAGTAATTTGTTAAATATTTTAATCAGTGGATCTACTATTACATCTGAAAGGTTTTTCCATACAATTGTGTCAATATTATCTGGGCCTGAAGAAGAAGATTTCCTTAATTTTAATAGTTCCCGTTTCACCATATCACAACTTATACTAAAGGGTTCTTGATTAATTACCCCTGTAACACTTGTCTTGGAGTTGTATTCCTGATATGTGGTCACAACATAATTATTAAAACTATCAGCTATTTTTTATTGTTCACTAATGTTTCACCATTCACAGATACTGAATTAATCTTCTTTCCTTTTTGATTATTATTTATGTATACATAAAATGCCTTATGATTTTTACTTGTTGCTAATTTATTTTCAAATTTAACTTTTCCTTTTTTGATAGTAATTTTAAGCAATCTCTGTTGCTTTTTGTATTTATTTTGATTGATTTCAGTTGGACTATTTTTGTATTTCTTAAATGCTTTGTTTTTCCTTCTTATCTGTTTCTTGATGTCTTTATTGAACCAATATGGAATATGGCCTTTGCTATTGTTGACTTTACGCTTGGGAATAAAATTAAATATTATTTCTTGAATTTTGTTTTTTTAAGTTTTCCCACATATAGTTTACTCCTAACTTACAATACGCTTCTCCCCAGTCTAGATTTTTAAACGCTTCAATAATCTTATTCCAGTCTGCTTTTTTATAATCAAGGGATAGTGTGGATTTATTAAATTTGGGTTTTCCAATATTGATTATACATTCAACAATATTGTGATCACTATTTCCTAAATGGGGCAAAATATCTACTTTGTCAATTGTATCAATATTATTAGTTATAATAAGGTCTAATATACTTTTTCCCCTAGTTGGAACTTCGACCAGTTGATAATAGCCCTGTGATATTATGGTGTCAATGAGTATTTTTTCAAAGGCAGTAATGCCTTTCCGTTCATCCCAAATAATACCTGGAGAGTTAAAATCTCCCAAAATCATGAAATCCCCTAGACTGGAAACTTTAATAATTTCCTCTATTAAATTTTTATTGTAAACACTATTGCTATTTGGGGGTTTATAACAGATTCCTTGATTTATTTTTGGCAAATGAGGGAAGATTATACTTAGCCACAAAGTTTTGGGAACATTATCCATATGGTCACTTATTTTAATTTCTTGACACTGAGGATGAGCAGGCTGTGGGAAGATCATTAAGGAAAATGGAGAAGAGTAAGGGACTAAGCACTGAGCCCTGATAGACACCAGTGTTGATGGGGAGTGGAGGGGAGATGGAATCAAGGATTCTCACCTATTGGGTCCTGCCAATGAGGTAGGAGTTAAACCAGTTAGTGGCTGATGGAGCAAGGCCAGCTGAGGAGAGGGAATCAAGAACTGGTGATGGAAAACAGTGTTGAAAGCTTTTGCTAGGTTGACAAAGATGGCTGAAGTTATCAGGCCATCATCCATCCCTGAAATGATGGAGTCAGTAAGCCTGAGGAGGGAGGTGGTTGTTGAGTGGTTCTTCCAAAAACCAGATTGGAAGGGGGTGAAGAAGGAGGAATTGGAGAGAAAGGGTGATAGCTGAGAGAGAACTGAATGTTCTTGAAGTTTGGCAAGGGTAGGAAGGAGGGAAATGGGGTGATAGTTGCCAGGAGTGGATGTGTCACCACCCTTGGGGAGAGAAAGGACTACAGTGTGTTTCCAGGATGAGGGTATTTGGGCAGAAATAAAGGAGAGGTTAAGGATTAGGGAGATAGGATAAGCAATTGCAGGATCAGAAAGTTAGAGAAGTTAAGGATCAACCTCATCTGGTGAGGAGCCTTTAGAGGGGTTCAGGGATAGGAGGGCACTAAGAGCTTCATCAGAGGAGATAGAAAAGGAAAAATGGGGAGGGGTAGGCACTGGCTAAGGTGAAGGGCTGAAATTAGTAAGCAGCAAGGGGGAGAGGGAATTTAGAAGAGATGTGGCACACAAGGTATAGTAGGCATTAAATTAATTGGCCATGGAACCAGGGTCAGAAACTAGGAAGTTATTTATTTTGAGAACTGGAGGGGGGGGAGGGGGAGAGACTAGGTCATGAACTACCCTCCAGAATTTAGATGGAAAGTTAATGCTAGTCAGGAATGAGAAGTTGAAATAATTGGTCTTAGCCAGTCTAGTAGCTTTAGTACATGAATTGCGTAGCATTCTGTACTTCGCGAAGTTTTTGGATGTTTAGTAGATTTGTGTTTTCTCCAGGCCCAATCAGGCTTCCTTAAGCAGGCCAGAACTTCAGGAGTGATCCAAGGGAGGTGAAGCCCACGGACTCTGGTCCTTCTGAAAAGAGCAAAGGCATTCCAGGTGGCAATGAATTTATCCTTAAAATAGTCAAGGACTTGGTTGACAGAAATGGCAGTGGAGAGGGGGGCCCAGTCGATGGAAGCAAGTGCAGAGCTGAGTGGGGTACGGTCTAAGGATTTAAAGGATCAGATCTGTATGATTTTAGGGGAAGATTTGGGGTGATAGACCTGATGTATAATGAAAATGGGGTTGTGATCACTAAGGCCATCAGGGAGAAGACCAGATTTAATGGCACAGTGCAGATCAATTGTGAGTGCTCAGTCAAGCAGGGTGTGGTTTTCTGTTTTGGGATTAGGGCGTGTGGGCTCGAGAGTAAGTTGAGTGAGGTTTAGAGCAGTGACATCATTGCATAGCTTGTTTAACTTGGGAGACAACCAATTTAGATTCATGTCATCCATTATGAACAGTTCACCAGACTGCGAGAGGGAGGTGATATTGGCTAAAAGTTCAGTCATGACCAAGGGTTGAATGCTTGGGTGGCAATAGATGCCATCCACAAGGATTGGGATTGAGAAAGGAAGGGTAATGCAGGTGATAAGGGCTTCATAGGTAGCTGGGATGGAGGTAGCTAGGGTGGTAGTAAACTGCAGTGAGAACAGGATATACATGACCACTCCACCCTTTTGACCCGATTGATCTTGTCTGGAGAGGGAATACCCAGGGATAACAATGGCATTGTCAGGGATGCATTTTTTGAGTCTTGTCTCGGTAATAATTATGATGTCAGGGGTGTGTGAAAATCATCAGAGTTTGTAGGAGGTTGATTTTAGGTAGCAGGCTGCAGATGTTCAGGTGGAGGAGCTTCAACCCATTAGGAAGGGTTGTAGTGGAAGTGGGGTTTGGAGACATGTTGTTTGGGTAAGGAGTCAGGGTAGGAGAAGAAGTAGGACCAGGGCTGGGGTGGATGTTCCCTGATGAAAGAAGGAGGAGGGCAAGGATTAAATAGTGTAGTTTTGGACTTTTGCAATTAGAGTAGGAAATACAGGAGGGAGGGGAAGAGGGAGGGAGGGGTGGAGAGAAGTAAATAAGGAAATGAAGAAAGGCAAAGTGACTAGGAAGGGAAAACAGAGATTTTATTTTATTTTTTTTTATTATTTTATTAAAGTTTCAGAATTACAAACCTTTGAGTCGAAGACTCTTTTGCAAAGGCTCCACATCAGTACAAAATGGACACATTACATTAAGACAATTGTGAACAAACATTATTAAGCAGAATAACACATTAAGAATTTTACATGATTACATCATACATTTACAATGCTAGGTTAGTATCTCTAGGGTTGATGATAGACCCTGGGTCATCAAGGTGGAGTGAGTTAGTAACAGCCGCAAGTCTCAGAGTCAATGAGATGTCTCTTAATTCTGTTTTTAAATTGACCAAGACTAGGGGCCATGGAGATGAAGATGGGAGGTTATTAAGCCCAGGGCCCCTACTTTTCTGTGGCACAGTGGGACCAAGTTCTGCGGCAAGATTCCATTGCCGTGCAGAACTTCCTATGGCGGTGGTTTGTAATTCTGCAGTTCTCTGGGCACTAACAAACTAGCACATCACAGTGTCAGCCTGTCATCCTGACTTCACTTTCATGGCAGTGGTTATAGCAATCAGGATGGAGGAAAAGCACAGTAACACTAGTTCAAAAAATAACAGACTTATAAAAATAATTTTATACCTAAAAAGGCAAAACAAATGTCTCTCCCTTCAGGTCCTAGCCTGTTGCATAAATGACATATGCAGAGGGGATCTTATGTGATAAATAAGATATTTATATATGCATGCTATCTATCCCACTAATGAGGTTTCCACTGTCTATCACTTGTATATTTATATGTGCTTTCTACACCACTCATGAGGTTCCCACTGTGTAACACACATATTTATATGCAATCTGTAACATACTGTACATACAAATATGTGTGTGTGTGTGTGTGTGTGTGGTGAGAGAGACAGATATACTGTATGTGTGAGTGTGTGTGTGTATATATATATATATATATATATATATATATATATATTTTTTTTTTTATTTCCATGAACTTGCATCCTCATTCCTACAGGTCCCATTGGAAATGGAATAGAGGAGTTATTGCAAAACTCGTTTTTCATGTCAACCTGCTTTCCCTGACACACTGTGTAACACCATCAGGCCATGACATGCATGTGAACCGATTGTGAGATAGAGCTCTCCAGCCCATGTCCACCATGTGACAGAACACTGCACCATACCTTCCCAGGCTCCAAGCAGTGATGTGTTCCACCAATCCTTGTGCTGCCCAGCCAGCTCACAGAGCTAATCTCTGAACCTGAGTTGCCAGCACAGAAACACAGCATGCTACCCTCTGGCCCAACAGCTGTCCCTGCACACAACATTTCTCTGTAACTTTTAGGTGATTCTATCAACCAATGACAATATGTAATCAATAACCCTGGCAAAAATGCGTACAGGGCAATTATTTAACAGGTCTATTCTTTCAACAGGTCTACACATTATTATATTCCACTTTTCAGGGCATAATTACTTTATTTTTCTTAAAAATGACAGTTAAATTCATTTTACCAGTTATTCATTTTAGATGGCATCTCTATACCTTAAAGCCACAAATAGGTTTGTACAAAGTGAGGTATGGACTTAACAGGTCTCTGCTATTGACAAGGTTTTATTTAAGTTGGCCCTAGTGCAATAATTTAAGACTGAAAATTGTATTAGGCTATAGTGCAGGTTGAGCAAACATCACCATGCATGATGTGCTGTGCCACCATCTCTGGCAGTGGAAGCTGTGGTAGATAAGTGGCTGTTCATTTCTGTTGCAGAATGCAGTCATTTCATTAGCTAATGTATGTTGTTATAGCGATGATAACATCACATTCTGAGCATATAGGGGGGTTTGGATATAAAAAGAGGGGATGGGAACCAGATTCTATGGATAAACAGAAATATTAATAAAAAAATCACCAAGAAGAGTGAATTCTGTGGCATTGCAGAAGTTCTGCGGTAGATTGCAAGTTCTGCTCAAAATTCTGTGGCTGCAGAATTCTAGGGGCCTTGATTAAGCCAGACGGGAGCCCGATAGCAGAAGGACCTTTGCTCTAGTGCAGTCCTTCAGTGGGGGACTAAGAGGGGTGTGCTAGCCTGGTGCCTAGGGGTGCTCCTGTGAGGGTTTGGTAGGATGAGGGTGAGAAGGCCAGTGGGTGCAAGCTTCATGAGTATCTTTTTGGCTTGGAGGCAAGTGTGGTATTTTAGCCTCCCTTCAAAGGTCAGCCAGTCCGCTCGCTTATAGAGATCGCACGTGTGGGTTAGTCTATCACTACCTGTGACTAGTCGGCAGGCTTTATTTGGGGCAAGATTGATGCAGTTAAGGGTTGTGAGGTCAGCCGTACTGTAAATTATTATCCTGTAATCGACCAGTGATAGGACTGAGCTGGTTACTGCCAGCCGTAGGGCCTGGGGGGGGGAGGCAGTGTCTGTGTCTAAAAAGAATCCCAAGTTGGGTGTTTACTGAGGAGGAGAGGTGGTTGATGTGTATGTGGTAGGTGAGGGATGTGTCTAGTGTGATGCCTAGATATTTGAGGTGTGGGACCTGTTCAATGTGGATGCCCTGAGAATTAGAGATACTTAGGTGGGTACTACTGTAGGGGTTTTGGCGGTGAGCAAAGATCATAGATTTGGTTAGCTGGAGGGTAGTAAGGAAAGTGGGGTCTGTTTACGAGAGGAGCAGTGGAGGTGATTGACAGAATGAAGAAGGTATCTGGAAGGGAAGCAGAGAGAGAGAAGTGGCAATAGGTGATGAGGGGAGACTGGGATAAGGGTAAGAACCAGGAAGGGTGTGAGTAGGGGCGAGATAGAAGCCATTCTGGGTTGGGTAGTAGAGGCTTTCTACAGACTTGCAGATTCAGATCACACCACTGAATATTAGGACAAAGATAATTTTCTTTTGGTATAAATGACACAGGACTAGAAGTGTTAGGGGAGAGCAGTGGGAAGAGGATTGCAACCCACATGTCTTGTTGCCATCTAGTGGCTTTACAATATAATCTGCAAGCAATGGCTTGGGGAGTGTGGCAGCAGGCTCTTCTCGCCATGGAGGCATGTAGACTCCCATCTGAGGTGCTGTTAGCCCAAAGGACTATGAGAGGATGCCTACAAGCAATGGCTCAGGGAATGTGGCAGCAGGCTTTTCTCACCGTGGAGGTGTGTAGACCCCAATCCGAGGCGCTGTTAGCCCAAAGGCTCTTGGATGGCGTCCCTCAAGGATCAATACTGGGACCTCTACTTTTGTCTCTGTATATAAATGATATGCTCTAGAATTGTGATGGTGGTGCTAAACTGTTCCTTTACCTAGAAAATGCTGTACTGGACAGGAATTCTCATGAAGCTTCCCTCCTGAATGATCTACTTGCAAGTAACATTCAGTTACTGTAGAATTGGTTCCATACCAATAAATTGATTCTCGGTGTCAAATAGGCAAAGGCCATCCTTTTTGGCCCTAAAAACCTAGGTCCTAATAGGCATCATATTCTAACACCTGCTCTCTCAAATGGATTTGCAGTTGAGGTTGTGGAGTCCATTAAGTACCTAGGGTGCACTTAGACCAAGACAGCACCTTCAAAGTACATATACTGTAGATTATCTAACTAAATAGCTGAACCAAAAGATAGGTCTCCTGTATCACCTAGTCCACTTTCTTTCTAAGGAGTCACAGCTTTTCAAAGCCAGTGGCATCCTTCTTCCTATTCTGCGCTATGGGTCTTTGATTTTATGTTTTGTTAGGATCATGGAGACTCACAAGCTCAAAACTCTTTACCATAGAATTGGTCGCTTGGCAGCTGGGGCTTCACCTAGGAAGCATCACTGTAATGTTTTACACTCACTAAATTGGCCATCACTTGAAGGTAGGTTAGCCAAATCTTTCCTGTGCCTTGCCTTCAAACTTAGATTCAGTAATGTTCCACAGAGTCTAAAAGACCTGCTAATAGCCAAACTGAGCAGGCAGACCCTCAGATCCTCAGACCATTCTCTCCCCCAAGTCTTAAGAGCTAGGACTACTGTAGGCTATAGGCCATTTGCGACCTTCGGCCCAAGCTTGTTGAATGCCCTCCCTAGAAGCCTACAAGAAAGAGCCTCACTTGGTGGTTTTAAGAAAGGCCTAAAGACTCATTTGTTGGAAATTAGCATATGCAACTGTAACCACTGAAGTGTTTCCACTTGTGTTTTGCTAAACTGAACCAATTTGGTCGTTTACCTCCTGACCATTCCAGTGCTTAGTGTCTATTGTTTTTGGACAAATACCCTGCTAGTATGCACATTTTTAATTCAGTCATGCATTTTTAACCTGGACCTTATCTCTGTCATCTGAAGATGTAACATGCATGTACAGTTACTTTAGCTATTACATATAGAAATTCACCTATGTCAATGTAAGTATTGTTTAAATGTTTTAGTCTAATTGTACCTATTGTAACTCACAAATTGTATTGTAAGTGGACTTCCTTTTGTCTTTGTCTGAATATCCAATGTAATTAACTATGGATTGCCCCTGAAAAAGGGACTCCAACAGTCTCAGTGGGCCTACCCAGTTAACAAAATTAAAAAACTAAAAAGCTTGATTGTAGATAGAACAGTATGTGCCCACTGTCGACTACAGCAGATAACGCATGAAACTTCTGCCTGACAGTTTTCTTTAGAATTCTTGGAATTTGAAACAGATCTTATTTTCCCATTCTAGAGTATGAATCTGCTATGCCTTCTTGTGATGAGGCCGCAACCTCATGTTTTCCAGCAGGTAATCTAGGGATTTAGAATCTCTGTGAGCCAATCACATTGTGACTTTCTGTTTGCTTTTTATGATGTTTGAACCACTGTCAGCCACAGTATAACCTACAGAAAGGTCTTGTGATTTAAGTCAGTACTTTATCATTCTGTTTAAGTCAGGATGTTCGAAGCTGTGTGATCCTGTGGAACATACTGGATGTGAAGGAAAGTCAGATACAAAGGGGATTTGTCTGTGTCACTACAGGGAGTAAATGACACTCAGTGTGCAGTCATTGATATAACTGGTTCTGGCTGACAGCTTGTCCATATGTCAGTAGTAAGATGTACAACACTAGCAACTGCACCTCAAAGCATTTTTATTACTTTTGCACTGACTGTCTCAAACAGTACATCTGAGACACTGCAACAGTAGAAAATTACTTCGTGGATGGAATGTTGCATCATGCTGAAAGGTGATTAAATAGCCTTTTGAAATCAACATGCTCCATGACTCTGAAGGCTGTAAGTCCAGTAACATCATCACAGAAATTAGTTTTGTCATAGCAATTGCTTCAGGATGACTATATTGGTATTTAGCATTTAAATTCAAGTGTTTGAACAATTGGGAGCTGTCTTCTAGCAAAAGAAGATGTCTTCCTCAGACTGGACAGATTTGAAGTGCTGGATGACAATATAGGCAGAAGGGGACTGTAGCACTTTTTCTTCTAGAATGAGAAATAGAATTGCCAATAACAGGCAGCCCAAGTTGTCAGATGGCCCCTAAGGAAATAAGCAGAGAAAGGAGGAGGGGCTGGGCTTAGTGAGGTCACATGTGTCATTTGACACAGGGGCTGGGGCTCAAGCCCTTTGGCCAGGGGGAGGGGCTTGGAGGAGTCCTAGCCAAGGGGCCTGGAGGGGTATAAAAGAATATGCACCCCTCCAGCAGCCCTCTTTTGCTGGGAATTTTCCTTGGTGAGGATTCTGAGCACCTTCGTTGACAACACTGAGGTAAGGCACAGGGCTAAGGGTTCTATGGGGCCTTGGGCCACATGGAGTCTCAGCTGGGCCTGAAAAGGCCATATATTTTGTTTTGAGTTAATTTCAGTAGTGCAATTCCATAAGGCTAGGCAGGTTTTTGTCTTGAGGGAGGGGGTCTGGTAATCTGCCACGCTGGCAGCAGATGCTTTATGCTAAGAGTGTGGTGGAAGTGGGCCTTGGCCATGTGGAGCTGAGCTGGGGCATGAAATGGCTGCCTGTTAAAGGTAAAGGTCAGTGGATGGACTGGTTCTTGAGAAGGAAGCAGGCATCATTGCGTGAGGGAGGTAGTATTGGTGTCACAGCACAGCCAGTGTTTTTTGTTAGGAGGATGGCCAAATGATTGGACCTTGAGCCATGTGGAGCCTGGCTGGGCCTGGAGAGGCCAGCAGTACGGTGCTGCGTTTTGAAGCAGGCTGGTCTTCAGAGCTGGGTGAGTGGTTTGGTATGAGGGGGTAGTGTTACTCCACAATGCTGCTGGCTGGTGTTTTTTGTTTGTTTCCTGGCAGGGGCATGGCTGAAGATGGGACCTTCAGTCACGTGGATCCTGGCTGGGGCCTGGAAAGGCCAGCAGTAAGGTGGCAGTGCTAAGCGGGACCTCTGGTAGTAAGGCGGTTCAGCCGCATTGAGGCTGGTTTGTTTTGTGTTAAAAAAACACAAAAAAGAGGTTTTGGAGGTGGAGTGTCTCAGGGGATTGAGTAGGGGGCTGAGAGCAGATTGGTTGTCGTGGTTGCTGCTGCCGCTCGCCGTCGGACCGGGAGTTTCTGTATGCAAGAGGACTAAGCAGCCAGCGTGGGGACTTGGGTCCCAATGTGGGAAGGGGGTGGAGGTGAACAGCCGAGGGGGCATACATGGTGGGCCTGGGGGTAAAACGGGTCCAAAAAATTTACTAATATCAGTGGGATGCCAGAGCAAGTAAGGATGTGAACTGGTGGGATAAAGGGCCCTCCCGGCCAGGCGACTAAGGACTATCTGGCGGGGGCTGGGGGAGGGCATTAGAACTGAAGAAAACTGTGAAAAGGGAGGCAACTGGGAGCGGTGAGTGCTTACATTGGGGCCAAGACTGGCCAGTGGAAAGGGGGAGAGTGGCGGAGCATGGACAGGCCAACAGGGGATAAGGGGTCAAAAATGCTGTTGTGGATTTGGGCTGGTGCTAGGCACGGGGCACTGGTGAGACACTGTAAATGATGGGTGGGGGGGTGTGGCCGACAAGAGCTGACAGGTACAGGGGGCTTTGAGGCATGCAGGCCATTGCATGGAAGGGCCTTCTTGGCACGAAAGGGGGCAGGATGGTTATCCTGAGTTTGGGGAGGGTCGCTTGGCAGGACCCATTCATGGAGGAGGGGCTGGCAGACAAACCAGGAAGGGGTCAGGGACGATTGGGGGATGGTCAATGAAATTGGTAAATCAATAAGCCGGGGTGATTCCCGCAACCCCCCCCCCATTACAGATGGTGTGACGATGAGCAAAGCCAGGACCACCCTGGTACTCCTGGGGCCCCTTTGAAGCAGGCATTGGTGCTGAGTGGACCTTACACAGTACCAAAAAAATAAAACAGAATTTTTGTTGTTTTTCATGGAGGCCTGCTCATAGAAACAAACAGCGGCCCAGGAGTTACCTCTCGGGGGGGGGTGAGTGGGAGAGGGGTGAGGACAGGTGGAAAGGGTTGGGTGGTGCCCCGGCGTGAGGCATTCGGTGGGTGCCAGATGGGCAAACAAGGAGGAGCGGCTGCCTGGAAGGGGCCGGGGTGACAAAAGGATGGGACTGGGGGTAGAGGGCATGTAGCACTCATGGTTGTCATTTCTTCTCCTATACCACAGCAGCGGGAAGATGGCACCAAAGAGAGACCCAGTTTCCAGTGCCAAGCTGATGGAAGAGGTGTCCAAGCTGATGAACAAGATGACAGAGCTGGTCGAGGTGGCCAAACAGCAGGAGGAGGAAGAGGAGGCATCTAAAAAGAGGAAGGAGGGAGAAGAATGGGTGGGCAGTGGAAGGGGACAGAAGAGGCCACAAGGAGTGGGCCTGGCCCTTTGCCCGTCCCACTGCCAGAGCCTGCACCAGCGCCAACTGGACCAGGCCCGAATGGGGGTAAAAGCGACGTAGATGTCACAAATGAGGGCTACCTGAAGGAGTACCTGGAAGGCCTTATAGGTGATATGGGGTACAATGGCATAGAAAATATGAAACGGGCACTGCAAGTGATAAAGAGTGGGGTCAAGGAAGGAGATGGTACTGCTGGAAATTGGACAGCGGGGAAGAAACTATATGAAGGGCCCCCGGGTTTTACTTTAGGTGACCACGTACCATCCTCACTCAAAGATAAGATCTGGAAAGGGGATTATGTGGATATTTTTGGTCTGGTGGTTGAGGATATGGCCAAAAAATACAAACAGAAGGAGTCGGTAGGAAAATCAGAGATGGCAGTGGCGCTGGTGGTGGTTGTAGGGCACAAGGAGGAGGAGGAAGCCAAATACAAGGGAAAAAACATAGACACATGGCAGGAGGGTTTCCTGATATATGGTGCTTTGGTCCTGGAAAAACAGCCAGAGTTGGCAATTCCCCATCTGACCTACACGACCATCATTAGGGATGCGTATAAAGCAAAACTGGGGTATGGATGGCTAAAGTATGATGAGGCATTCCGAAAACAGATGACAGCTAAAGGGGACCTGAGGTGGGATTGCACACATTCGTAGCAGTGGGTAAGAACACTATTAGGCCCCGCTGGTGGGCCCGGAGGGGGACACACTAAGAAGGGCACCCCTGCCCCAGTAGTGAAGCCATGCTGGGGGTACAACAGGGCCTCATGCATGTGGGCAAATTGTAAAATCAGGCATGATTGCTCACACTGCTCGGGTCCACACCCAGCGGCAAGCTGCCAGCAAGGGGGGGGCAAGGGGTACACAGGAAGGGGGACAGTACTAGGAGCAGTCCTTTCAGGGAGGGAGGGGCAGTGGAGTGGGGATGGGCAGGAGAGGACACATGCACAAGAGGGTAAAACTCCAGTTATGGTTGGAACTGACGGGGTAGTGGGGGAAGGATGCTGGGGCTTTCCCTTGGCGCGTACTCCCATAGTCAGAAGGGTGGTCGAGGCCTTGACGCAGGAATACCCAGTGGTAGTGAAGGCAGATTTCCTGAGGAAGGGTTTCGGGGGAAGGTTTCAATTGGGTTTTGAGGGGGGTGCAGGGCAATGATAGCAAAAAATTGGGATTAGTCAAAGGAAAAGAGGACATTGTCCGGGCAAAAATCCAGAAGGAAGCACAGACGGGGAGGGTGGAGGGCCCCTTTCACCAAACCACCTTGCCCTAACTTCCAGGGTATCATCCGTAGGCATGGTACCAAACAAGAAGGAGGAAAGTGGATTTTGACTCATCCTCCACCTCTTCTACCCAGAGGGGGCCTCAGTGAATGAGGGAATTCCTGGAGAACTCCGGGCAGTCTCGTATGCATCACTGGACCAGGTGGTGGTGCTGATCAGGGCAGTGCAGGGGGGCATGGTTGGCGAAGACAGACATTAAAACCACCTTCCGGCTGCTGCCAGTGAGGCCTGAGGATTGGGATCTCTTGGGTTTTCAATTCAAAGGTGGGCTATATTTTGACAAAGCCATGCCCATGGGTTGCTCGGTAGCCTGTTTGATCTTTGAGGCCTTTACTGTAGTTCTTGTGTGCAATGGGTGTTCGGGTGGAGATATGGAGACAGGAGGAAGGTACACTATTTGGACATTTGTTTCCTCATAGTTGGGAGCAAAGCGGAGATGGAGGGATGTTGGCAGATTTTAAGGGGATTTGTGGATGCATAGGCATTTCGCTGGCAGATGGGAAAATGGAGGGCCCGGCCCACTAGCTGGAAGTCCTGGGTACTGAGGTGGACACAGTGCAAGAATGCTTCCGCCTGCCAGGGAATAAAGTGGCCTGGCTCAGGGGTTTGTTGGCGCAGGTAAAAGGGAGGAGGAGGGTGCCGCTGGTATTGGTATGGCAGCTGCTGGGGCACCTTAATTTCACTTGTAAGGCCATATGCCCAGGCAGAGCATTTACCAGGAGACTGGTGAGGTCTACAGGAAAGGCAAAAAAGCCTCAACACTGGGTAGATATCACAAAAGGGGTACGGGAGGATCTGGGGGTGTGGGAGGAGTTCCTCGATGGTTATAATGGGGTTACATTCTGCCTGGAGGAATAGGCCTACAACACGGACCTCGAGCTATACACTGATGCTTCGGGTCTTGGGGATGGGGCCTTCTTTAGAGGTGGTTGGATCTCAGAGGCATGGCTGAGCTCTTGGGAGGAAGCAGGGTTACTGAGGGATATTACCTTCTTGAAAATTTTACATAGAAACATAGAAAAATAGACTTTGATGGCAGATAAGGACCACTTGGCCCACCAGGTCTGCCCATTTCCCTTCCTATTGGATAAGCTGCAGATTCTAGTTAACCAACAGCCTACTTCCTGCAACCCCCCACTACAATTGCCTTATGTCTGTCGCATGCATGTTTGAATTCCCCCACTGTTTTAGACCCAGCAGCCTCCCCAGGAAGGCGGTTTCATGCATCCACCACTCTCTCTGTGAAAACAAAATCCTCACATTACTCCTGAGCTGTCCCCCATCTTTAAATTGTGCCCCCTTGTTCTTACACATCTCTTTTCTGAAAGATGCTACCTCCTGGACTTTGTTGATTCTCTTGAGGTACTTAAAAGTTTCTATCATGTCCCCTGTCCCTCCTTTCATCAAGGGTATACATATTAAGCTCTCTCAGTCTCTCTTCATATGGTTTCTGATGCAGACTCTGCACCATTTTAGTTGCCCTCCTCTGGACTGCTTCCATCCTGTCTATGTCCTTGCATAGATGGGGTCTCCAAAACTGCACACAGTATTCCAGATGGGGTCTCACTAACTGTCTGTACAGAGGGATAACCACTTCCCTTTTTCTACGTGTGATGCCCTGTCCTATGCATCCCAGTATCCCCCTGGCTCTCCTTACTGACTTCTCACATTGCTTACCCACCTTTAGGTCATCTGATATGACTACCCCCAGGTCCCTTTCCATTTTTGTTGTTGGTAGTACCTTCCCTGCTATTGTGTACTCTTCTCCTGGGTTTTTATTTCCCAGGTGCATTACTTTGCACTTCTTTGCATTGAATCTAAGTTGCCATATGTCTGACCATTCCTCCAACCTTGCCAAGTCCCTTCTCATCCTTTCTACCCCCTTGTGTATCAACTCTGTTACAGATCTTTGTGTCATCTGCAAAGAGGCACACCTTTCCCTCCAGACCCTCTGCAATGTCATCTATAAAGATGTTAAAGAGGACTGGACCCAGTACTGAGCCCTGAGGTACTCCACTAGTAACCCCCCTTTCTTCGGAATGTGTTCCATTCACTAGTACCTTCTGTGTCCTGTTGTGCAGCCAGTTTGCTACCCAGGCTACCACCCTGGAACCCACTCCCAGGCTGGCTAACTTGATTATTAGTCTTTTGTGCGGGACTGTGTCAAATGCCTTGCCAAAGTCTAGGTAGGCCATATCCACAACCTCTCTCTGGTCTATTACTTTGGTCACCCAGTCAAAGAAATCAAATAGATTCGTCTGACATGACCTTCCTGCTGTAAATCCATGCTGCTTTGGGTCCTGTGCCCCGCTGGCCTCTAGGTACTCAATAATTCTTTCTTTCAGAAGTGGTTCCATCATTTTCCCTGCCACTGAGGTCAAACTTACAGGTCTGTAGTTTCCTGCTTCTGCCTTGCTCCCACTTTTGTGAAGGGGATTCACATCTGCCCTCCTCCAGTCCTCAGGTACCACCCCATCCTCCCATGATTTGTTAAAAAGTGTGGTCAGTGGTGTCACTAGGTCCTCCCTTAGTTCTTTTAGGATTCTGGGGTGAATCCCGTCAGGTGCTATTGCTTTGTCCACCTTGAGTTTTAGGAGTTCTTTCAGGACTCTTTCTTCTGTAAATGGACTGGTGTCAACCCCCTTACCCAGAGTGCTTCTATTGTCTGGTTTAGATAACTCCTCCTCATCTTCTTTTGTGAATACTGAGCAAAAGTATTCATTCAGTATCTCTGCCTTTTCACTGCCTCCCTCTGCCCATCTCCCCTCTCCTTTATTAATCTTCACTCTTCCTCCCTTAACCTTTCTATGCTCCCTAATGTACCTATAGAAGGTTTTATCCCCCTTCTTAACTGAGTTGACTATTTTTTCCTTGGTTTGGGCCTTTGCCATTCTGACTGCGTTCCCCACTTCTTTCTGCTTTAATTGATACAGTTCCCTGTCGTGCTCCTTCTGTGATTCCTTATACTTTTTGAATGCAGCCTTTTCTCCTTAACCTTCCCTGCCACCTCTTTTAAGAACCATAGCGTTTTTACTCTGCTTTGTTTTCTTTATTTGTTTCACACAAAGGCTTGTTGCCTCTATGATAGCAGTTTTGATTTTCTCCATTGTTCTTCCACCCTCCTTTTGGCCATTTTTGTGCATTCCTCAGGTATTCACCCATTTTGCCAAAGTCGGCCCTTCTAAAGTCCAGTATCCTTGTTTTTGTATGGTTTGTCTCCATGGTTGTGCTTATTGTGAAGCACACTGTGCAGTGGTCACTTGTTCCCAGATGTCTACTGACTTCTAAATTTGTGATCCTCTCCATTTGAGAGTACCAGGTCTAGTATTGCTCCCTTCTGAGTGGGTTCCAACACTGCTGTCTAGGTTCTGCCCCTGCAGGGCATAGAATGACCCTGCTCTTGGATGTGGCTGCAGTACATGTCATCCAGTTAACATCTGGCATATTCAGGTCCCCCACCAACAGTATTTCCCCCTTCTCAGCCATTTTGAGAATGTCCTCAGTAGTATAAGTTCATATATCTCGCCAAATGTTAAATTTCAGCCAATCAGTGCGTGCTTGCCATTTGACAGGTGGGCGTCCTAAAATGGACCAATCAGAATCGCCCTTGTTAAACCGAAGTCCTCCCTAAATGCGCTAGCCCGCCTACTTCTGGCGGAAGTGATGCAACCTCAACCTGTGCTCCGCCTCATGCAGGAATGACACGATTCAACCCATGTCCAGCCCCTTTGGCGGAAAATGACATGCTCAACCCCAGTGCCCCGCCTTTGCACAGGAAATGACCCAACAGCACCATTTTGTAAGCTGCTCACGCCCTCCTCTCGACACCCTCGAGCCCTTGCCAGACCATCCTGTCTCAACCCGAGTCCCACCATGCTAGGCTGAACTCCTGCATCCCCACCTGTCTCCTGCACTCCCACCATCCTGGCCTCGAACCCCTGTCACCCACCCTCATTCCTCGTGACACCTCGAGCCCCGCCAGACCATCCTGTCTCTAACCCGAGTCCCACCATGCTAGGTTGAACTCCTGCATCCCCACCTGTCTCCTGCACTCCCACCATCCTGGCTCGAACCCCGTCACCCCTCATTCTCGAGACACCTCGAGCCCCTGCCAGACCATCCTGTCTCAACCCGAGTCCCACCATGCTAGGTTGAACTCCTGCATCCCCACCTGTCTCCTGCACTCCCACCATCCTGGCTCGAACCCCTGTCACCCACCCCCATTCTCGTACACCCTCAAGCCCCTGCCAGACCATCCTGTCTCGAACCCCGAGTCCCACCATGCTAGGTTGAACTCCCACGCCCTCCTGTCTCCTGCACTCCCACCATCCTGGCTTGAACCCCTGCCCCCACCCCTCATTCTCGTGACACTCGAGCCCCTGCCAGACCATCCTGTCTCGAACCCGAGTCCCCCATGCTAGGTTAAACTCCCTGCCCTCCTTTCTCCTGCACCCCACCATCCTGGCTCGAACCCCTGTCCCTCTTCATCACTGCGTTCTTCCACCCCAAAAATCAGTTAGTGTTTATGTAGTGGGTGTGTGACCCTGTAGGCCTATTGTATAACTGGCAGGGGCATGTGTTTTTGATTAGGATATTTTCAGAAAGAAGTATCTAGGAGGGAACCTGATCGTGCAGAGATGTCACAGATCTGTGGAGACCCCCACTTCGAGGAATTCATCTGCCGTGTGTGAGTACCCCTTTTTTTCTGTTTTTGCACAGTATACAAATTATTTAACATGCATCTGTAGGACTGTGTCAAACTTGCATCAAAAGGATAGCTATGTATACGCATGTAACATTTATAAGCTAAAATGGGGACCCTGTGTAAATAAGATGGTTCAGCAGTTTTCCTGGATAGCATTGCAACAATCGCTAAAACTAATTATACTTTTGTCATGAATTAGAAAGAATAAAACTATATAAGAAAAAGGAATCACACATCCTATAGTTCACCCCTCAGCTCTGTGTAGTATCAAGGAGAAGGCTGAAATTAAATGTGTGATATTTATAATGTTTTGAAAATGATATCTTACAAAGAAAAGACAGAATGTAAAATGATAATGTTTTTCTTCAAAAATAATTTTAGAAGTACACAGTCTTAAAACGATATATAGCTTTTGCTTAGAGTCGCTAGAAAATACACACTTTTGTGTGTGTGTGTGTGTGTGTGTGTGTGTGTGTGTGTGTCCGTCTCATTAGGCATCGTAGGAAAAGCAATGCTTTTTGTGAATGTTTAAAATATAGATGGACTTTTGAGCTCACGGCCTGTTGGCTGTGGTAGGTCTGTGTCTGTTAAGACGTGACAAAAACATCTGTTGTTCATTTGTCAGCCATGGCTACAAAGGCTATTGATTCTTTTTGGAAACGTGTGTCTCAAAAATTCTTGGGATTACAGGGGTCTGTAAAAAAGTAGCTTTATGCTTTGTTGCAAAATGCCTATAGTTACATTATCAAAAAATTAAAAAGTCATGTAGTACTAAATAGAAAAATAAATATGTCTATAGTTACATTATCAAAAATTAAAGCCATGTAGCACTAAATAGAAAAATAAATGATATGTTACAAAGATTTATATTCTGATTAGTGGTAGGCAAGCAGTTTTACCTAATTACTAATTTGAAGGATGCAGCTGTTTAAAAAGACAAATTTCTTGTTTTACTTTTCAAAGCATAACTTAGGCTTGCACCCACAGCCTCTCTGTGTTTTAAGATTGATAAAATCATCTGTTTTAATTAGACTGTGACCAGCCTATTAGCAGAAAGGCATTTTCTAATGCCTTCCAGCTGTCGCAGGAAGTGAGAAACAAAAGCCTACATTGACTAGCATAGGGTCTTTATAGCCCTTGGAGAATGGAGGAGGGGTGTTGGTCTGATGGACAGTGCCAGATGTTTTTCACTACTTGACACATACTTGCGGTGGGTGGTGAGGGAGGGAGGGGGTCTGAGCTATTTTATATAAGCATTTGAAGATACTGAAGCTCAAGTAGCAGTTGTAGTAGGTATCGTGCTTCTGTCCTTTGTTTTGAGTTGAAAATTTAAAATATTCAACATCAGCCATGGAACCGTGGACTCTTGATGAAGATTTATCCAAACATTTAATGCTTGGCTAATCCTCAGATTAATGCTACAGAAGGTATGTATTTTTAACTAGAAAATAGTAGATGCTGCATGTTTTAGAGTTTAAATGTTGTCTTATAAAAGTTTTAAAATACCAGTGACAGGGGGCTTATTCTGTTTTTAAATAGGAACTGCAGAGAAATCCTGAGGTGTGAGGCTGGCTAACCCCCAGATTACTGCTACAGAAGGTATTTATTTTTATCTAGAAATAGTAGATGCTGCAGTTTTAGAGTTTAAATGTTGTCTTATAAAAGTTTTAAAATACTGAAGTAGTGACAGGGTTTATTTTCTGTTTTTAAACAGCCTCACAGACAAACCTCACAGGTGTGTGAGAGGGAAAAGAGATCATTACATGAACGTGATGTTTTTCAAAGGCATGGCAGAATTTCAACTGGGGTCAGTGACCAGAATACATATAGCATAACTGAACAAGATATACAACCACCCTAATAGCAATGTTTTTAAGAGTCTCTGCAGCTGTAAATGAACCAAATGTGCCAATAAACATTGTACACCATTTAGAGCAGCTGCTCAAGATTTCTGACCAAAGGTTTCAAGAAAGTGACATTGACTTGATCAATATTGGGAAAGCCTTATATTTTAAAACAATTGATTGTTTGTTTAATGCCTTGTAATTGAGGGAGATTATCTAGTGAGGATTACGATCATCAGCTGCTTAAATCTGAGCTTTTTAAAAGTTCAGCTACTGTACCTGAACAGTGTGCTTGGTTTAATCAATATTTCCAAATGTTCAATCAGAGAACTGAAGACTCGCTTAGTGCAGTCATGTATGAAAAGTACAGGGCTTGGAGGGAAAAGCTGCCAAAACAAAGAACAAAATACAAAGTGAAAGCACAGAAGCTCTCATAAACTGAGTACAAGGGTTTGCATCACTAGCAAAATGAAAAAATAACAAATGGGGTCAAAAAAGAAAAATCTGGGTAAAAAATAAAACAATACGAGAAAAGTTGATCAGAAAAGTAAAACATGCTAGGAAAATAGTGCAGCATAGGTTGTTACAAAATGTTACAAATGGTCTGCAGTCTGAATTAGAAAACCATGATGATCAGGCTAACAGGGGGCCCCCTACAGTGTATTTAGAAGCTGTACAGGAATATGAACGCAGTTTAAAAAAATTTAATGCTACAGAATTTCATCAAAGATATAAGTTTATAAATCTAGATAAAATAAAATCTTTTACAGAGGCTATTGCAGCAATGCACCAGGCTATAGAAAGTTTGTTAGACAGTGTGAAGAGAAAAACACAATATGGGGATTTTATAGGTAAGATTAAATGCTGCTTTGAATCACCCTTGTTCTCAAGAAAGACAAGTCCAAATGAACTAAATGCTGCAACCTTCTTAGATCAGATATTGATATGCTGCTAGAGCAATACTGAAGTACATTACTGATTCCTCTATACATCTTGTGATAACGACTAATAAGAAACCACCAGGGTCTGGGGGTGGGGGAGACGGACACTGAAATCCATCGGTATAGCAGGATTTTACAAAAAGAGACAATACCTGATTGATTTAAATAACAGAGACAATAGTTTGTGTTTTGGGGGCTCCATTCTCGCACTCTTAAATCCACATATGAGTGACAGTCGGTTGTTGAACAAGGCTAAAATATTGTATGCTGAGCTAGGTTTGTCAGACCAAAGCCCTGTCACTTTTAGTGATGTGTCACAGTTTGAACGCTTTTAGGAGTCAAAATTAAGATTTTATATCATAATGAAGGAAATCTGGCAAACATTTTCAACAGGTCCAGAAAGATTTCTAAACACTGTTTGTATTATTACATGAAAACATTATTATGGCATCACTGATGTAAAAATTCATAGGCGCACGGTACCTCTGTAATATTGTGATGTAGCCTACAGCCATAAGGGAATTATATCTGTGCACAACAGTGCAAAGTTTGTTTCGACCCATGTTGTCTCGGAAAAGAAATTGGCACAGTATCTTGTCACAAATGTAAGAAGATCTGTAGGTCTTCAGCGTGTCTAGAAAGACATTTAGCTAGAGCTGATGGTGATACAGGGTCTTGTAAATCCATGAAACTGTGTGAACAATGTTTTGTTTTTTACAAGGATCTCATACATGTAAATTGATTCAGTGTAGCAGATGTGGTTCTTCATGACAGCCGACAAGCATCTGTGTTAATGTCACCACTCACAGTTGTAAAAAGCACTGAGAAATATATAGTGTTTGATTTTGAAGCCACACAAGAAACGGGGTACATACCAAATTTTTGTGTATGCTAAGCAGTTAGATGGGAAGAGGTCCGGGAATTAAGGTGAAGATTGCATAAAAGATTTTGTAGGACATTTTATTGATGCCCCATTTAGACACTGCACATTTATAGCATTACAATGCCAAAGGCTATGATAGTTACTTTATCATTAGCCAGCTAGTCAAGGAAAGAATTGATATTAAATTGCTCACACAAGGGAGGAAAAGTACTTGTGTCACAGTGACATCCCTACACATCTAGATTTATTGACAGCCATTGTTTTCTTCCTTTTAAACTAGCAAAATCCCCAGCCCTTGGATTTGAGAATGAGATTGCTAGCTACTTCCCTATTTTTAACACCAAGGCTAATGAAAATTATGTAGGACCCCCTGCTCGATGCTCAGTTTTATGGTCCTGAATATATGTTGCCTGCAGAAAAGCAAGAGTTTTTTGTAATGGTACCTTAGCTAACAGACATAGAGAATTTAATTGAAAAGAGAGCTTCGCTATATTGTCAGTTGATGTTGAAATTCTTCGAAAAGCCTGTGTCAGATTTAGAAATGAAGTACTGAGATGACTAGGAAAAGTATTTTAAAACAAGTCAGACGATGATACCGTGGGTATGAAACAGTATCCTTAGATTCCTTCCAGTACGTCTACCATAGCCTCAGTTTCTGTGGCGATGTACAGGTTTCTGTTTTTGAAAGAATGCACTGTTGCTGTTCTCCAGACAACTACCATAGACAATTGAAGAGGTACTCCACACCTGCTATTCAGTGGCTTATGTACATATCTGAGAAAGAAAACATTTCTATTCAGCATGCGCTAAGGGTGGTGAATTTAAGGTGGTCCGACTTTTGGATGGCTATTCAGTCATAAATGGAATACCCACAGCATTTGAATTTAATGGTTGTTTTTTTCATGGCTGCAACATCTGTTACTGTGAGAAAGATAGAAACTACATGACAGGGACTAGTTTTGACAGTTATTCAATAGGACCATGCACAAATTTCATTTTCTAAAAGACAGGGTTTTGCAGTTAGAGTATTGTGGGAACATGAATGGAAAGCAATGCAGACCACGGATCAGGGCTTGAATAATTTTTGAGGGACAGGCAGCTACCACAGCCACTCGAACCTAGGCAGTCACTGTTTGGGGAGAACAAATGCCATTTGTCTGTACTATAAGACACAGCCTGATGAGAAAGTACACTATTATGATTTTACCAGCCTCTACCCTTTTGTTAACAAAACTAAATAGTATCCGGGTCGGTCATCCTGACATCATTTATGACCATTTTGATGACCTCACTCAGTACTTTGGTTTAGCAAAAGTAAAAGTCTTACCCTAGAGGTCTTTTTCTTTCCAGTGTTGCCATCCAGGATTGGTAAAAGCTCATGTTTACATTATGTGGCATGCGCTGAAAATAGATTCAAACAACATCATGCACACATGATGAAGAGCAACGGTCACTTACTGGTACCTACTGTACCGTAGAACTAAACCTGGCACTGGAAAAAGGCTACAAAATCATTAACATTTATGAAGTTTGGCATTTTAAAGAGTCATGCACAGAGCTTTTGCAGATTACATCAAGCTGCATTTAAAAAGGCAAGCAAGAGGCATCTGGTTTCCTTCATGGGTCAAAACTGAAGAGGATAAAGTCAGGTACATACAACAGTATTTTGAAAGGGAAAATGTCCATTTGAACCCTGCAGCCATAACTGTTAACCCTGCAAGAAGACAGATATCTAAACTGTTTTTAAATTCTCTTTGGGGTAAATTTGGGCAGAGAGCTAATTTACCGACAACGAGCATAGTAACAGACCCACAGAAATTATTTCAATATGTCTTCATCCCCTATTTCGATATCTCATCATGCTTTTTCATCGATGATGAAACAGCTTGTTTAAGCTGGAAATATACCAGCGATCATTACACAAATTCAATAATATCAACATATTTATAGCTAGTTTTACAACGGCATATGCCAGAGTCGAACTCTACAACCTGCTAGATAGGTTACAGGACAGGTGCCTTTACCACGACACAGACTCTGTCATTTTTGTGTCCAGACCTGGTGACTGGGCACCCCCTCTGGGTGATTATTTAGGGGAGCTGACCAGTGAAGTTCCTGCTGATGAACACATTACAGAGTTCGTTTCTGCAGGCCCAAAAATGTACGGTTACAGGCTGTCCAGTGGTGAGGTTGTTCTTAAAGTGAAAGGGTTTACCCTTAATGTAGCCAGCAGTAAACACATTAATTTTGAAAGTCTGAAGGACCTGGTCTTTGACTATACGGGTCAGAGATCTCTAAAGAAATTACCGTGAGTCAACCCAGCATTGTTAGGAATAAAAAGCAGTGGTCCCTTGAAACAAAACGCTGTCCAAGACACAGAGAGTAGTTTATGACAAGCGAGTTTACAAGACAATTTAAAACACTTCCTTCATGGATACTGACTGTGAAAATGGATATCAGGTTGCAGCATCCCTTTACTTGTCTGTTGGCTGGCCTCTAATAGTGGGAAGAGCTTTTTTATAAAACAGTTGTTGGAACATGCTGATGCCACTTTATCACACAAGCCTGAAAATATTGTCTGGTTCTACAGCTGTTGGCAACCTTTGTATAATGAATTGCTGTTAAAGTTCCTCAGATTAAATTTGTGGAGGGGTGCACCGATGTCACTAGCTGACAATGATCTCTTACCCCCTGGAAAGGTAAATTTTGTCGTTATAGATGATTTGATGGACTCTGCCTGTCAAAATAGTGAAGTGGAATATGGGTTTACCAAGTACAGTCATCATAAACAATTGACAATATTTTTAATTGTCCAGAATGTGTTCTGTCAAGGTAAAAAAAGCAGGACCATCACACTAAATGCCAAATACATGATTCTGTTTAAAAACCCTAGAGACAAGCTTAGATCACAACACTAGCTAGACAAATGTATCCTGGTCAGACAAAATTTTTCTTAGAAGCTTTGAAGATGCCACAAGAAAGCCTCATGGCTATTTACTGGTTGATTTAAGATCCAATACACCAGACGAATATAGACATACGTGAGTGGGGTGTTTCCTGACTGGCCTGTGGCTATATGTCATGAAAAAACACATTCTGCTTCTAAAATATTTGATACTGTATTGTCATTATGTCAAAAGACTGCAGAAAATCTGTCTGTTTTAAAGTTACTAGTAAAAGGGCCTCCAAGCTAAGAAAAGCTATTTTATGTTCAGCCTCTGATGATCTGATATCAGCTATAGCTGAGATAGCCTTAAACATCTCTGAGAAATATTCCACTGTCAGCAAAGCAGTTAGGTGTACTGAAAAAAACGGAGAGTTATTAAAACTTTAAGCGATAAACAAATAACCTTAAAAGGAAAAAGAAAATAGTTAATCAGACTGATGGCTTTATAGGAACGCTGCTAGGAATTGCCATCCCTTTGATCACAGGTCTGGTTGGCTAACAGATAATGGATTTACACAGAAAATGTATTGGTACCTCAGCAAACAGATGGATCACATTAAACTAATTACCCTGATCAGGATATGAGAACATTGCAACTAACAGTTTGGACACTGACATGAGAGCTATACTGTCCGGACTGATTTATCAGACTATGACAAAGCCAAGATGTACTCTGCTGTGTTACAACGCTATCTGACTTTGGTAAGACAAGGAGAACAAGCTAAAACCAGTTTGACATTACTCATGCCTGAAAATGAATCAATGTCTGACCCCCTGCGGTCATGGCAGAGACAGCTTGTACCTAGTAGTACTATGGAAAAGACATTTTAAGTAGTGTTTCTCATGGTCTAAAACCAATGCTGAACTTTTGTTAAAGCATATGTCCAAGAACAAGGATATTGTGTTTTGGAGTGATAAGGTGAATTAATGTATAAAGGCACTGTTGTTTCTGGGTCTCACATGGTCGATTTAGTAAGAGCGGCTACAGCCACTCACGCAATCCCTGACCACAGAAAGCCAAAGGGCTGGGATGTTTTGTCAAAGCAATGGCTGAGTCTAACATACCACCTCAGTGTTTGCTCACTCAGCAAACAGGAGCTATGTGAAAGGCTGAAATCGGTAGCTGGTGCAAAACAGCCATAGCCATCTCAGTTAGCCAATGGTCAGTGACGCCCAAAAGCCAAAAGTCTTTTAAGAAACCTGTGTGGATCACTATGTAAACTTAAAATGCAATCTCTATGTTATAGATGTTAGATACCTCCAGTGCCTGTTGTGTACAGCATATGTTGAACATTTTATCTCATATTAAATATGTAATCCTACCTCAGTGACTGCTGTGTACAACCTATGTTAGCCATTTACCTCATACTGAATATGTAATCCTTTTTACAAAAAGTGTTTATATTGATGCATGTTAGTCTACTTCATAGTTAAATATGTTAACATGTTTTTTAGAAAGATGTGCTTATAATTATACCTCAGGGCTATGGGCGTATATAGGTGCATTTTTAACAGGAGATGCTTTTGTTTTATTATATCATATCTATGATGTCACCACTGATGCTTGTTGTATTTTATTGCCAGTTTTTACAATAAATGCCTTTGTATTTTATATATTTGTCATTATTGAAGACATTGCATATCTTATCCATGATGTTACCACTGATTTTTGTTGTATTTTATTGGCAGTTTTTTTACAATAAACACCTTTATATTTTATATATTTTGTCATTATTGAAGACATTGCTATATCTGAAAATGTTAAACACAGCCCCACCCCAGTTTAAACACAGCAAACAGAGACACACAAATTATGAGTGTTTATATATGATTTTATAAGTGACTGGTTTTGAATAAAATTACAAGGCTGCATATTTTAAATTCATTACAAGACAAACAAGTCTGAACATGTTGCCACCTCACTGATCGTGCCCTGACATGTTCAGATGTCTGGAAAAGTGACGCATAAAACTAGTTACTATGGCATCATTTTCAGCAAATCATTAGAGTACATTTTAAAATCTGATCATAAGAAAGTCCTTTGCATCTGTGGTGTAAGAAAATATGCGGTGAAATCCGCAGGTGGTAGAAAAGGTATCTTGTAACTGTGTGTTTAGGTACAAAATGTTGTTTGCATTTCTGTTTAAAAACCCCAATAGTTTTGCATGATTGTCAGGATGAGAAACTGTAGCTAGTCGAAGAACTCCCCAGTCCCATTTTCTGAAATGTATCTGACTAACCAGTGCTGTCCAGGAGGTCATGGGGGTAGCATTGATGACTAGTGCTGGGGGAGGTTTCTCAGTCTCTCCTTGGGTAGCAATCACAGGAAACACGCTCAGAAAGCAGTCAGGATGTGGTGTCATTGGTTACAATTTTTTCCAGCTGCTTTGTGTTCATTTTTATGGTTTATCACATATAATCAAAAATGACATTTCTTCTCTGGTTTATCTCAATGACATTATCAAACACTGCATAGATAATGAGATTAACTGTTTGTGGAAGGCTACTGCAAATCTGATCTCAGCTCTAGGGAGTTCCCAGTTTTAATTAAAGAATAATGATCAGCACATTCTTGGTCCGGAGTGAGATCAAAGGCAAACAGGGTGTACCCTTGGGTAAATTCGATGGTTAACTAAAAGGTCGATCTTTCATAGATTTCCGCCGCAAGTACTAGATTAAAATATTCTCTCACAGCATTCCCATTTCTAAAATCTGGCTGCAGAGGTTTAGCGGGGATTTGTTCACCGTCCAGATACAGAGCCACAAAATTAATGTTATAATGCTTAAAGTTAAAGGGGTTTTAGTGTAGGAACCACTAAAAAGCATCATTGTCAACAAATCCATGACTATCATTTTGCAACTGTCCCAAAAACAAATTATCTTGGTTGCAGACCCTGCTGCCTGCAGGGAGGCTGAACACTTTCATACCCACTCTGTCTATAGGGTATTTAGCGTTGGAGGTGAGCAGGGCTTCTGAGTGTCCCAGACGGACTCCGGGGGTCACTTTAACCCTTTTGACAAACAGAGAGGCGGCCATGACTTTTAGCTTATAAGGCTCAGCATCTCCACTCATCAGGCAGAAGCTGTCCCTGTTACGTGTCAGTTTAATTTTAATATCCACGCCATTCAGCATCAGTTTCTCTTGAAAAAACAAGTCTGTGTGCAAGTGTCCCAGCAGTTCTACCCTCTACTGAGATGTGTGAAGGAGCTTCTTTATTAAAACCTACATTATCACCATCTCTGTCTGTGATTTCATGTTTCCCTGGGTGTCTTTGTAAAATAACCCTGCGGTAAATTGTGTAGAAAGGGTCTCTTCACTGAAGTTCAGACAGATTCTATGACAGCCCTGTAGGGTAACAGTTATTGCTCTGACTGATGAGCCGATCACCCGACAGTCACATCCAGCTGACTGAAAATGCTTGCCACTGGGTAGTTTATAAGGCACACTTTGGCGCTGCAGGTATATCACTACCATCCGCTTCAGTGATTTTAAACCAGGTAAAGAAGTGTGTTGTTTAGATCCAAATAGTCTTCACCAGTCCCTGCTATATAAAATCAATTGGTGAGTTTTCTGAAAGGGCAGCCAGAGGGTATCTCTACATAAATGCTTTTTCAATGCTTGTCTGTGTGGGAGAAACGGCAAACAAGTCAAGTTCTGATTTTGTGCATTCTTCAGAACCACAGTGCCAAGCCATGTTTTTAGAACAGGTCTCTGCTTTTTCTGACCCTAGAAGATCCTTTTTGCCTTTGGCGTTTTCTTTTATGTGAAGTTTTGCTTTTGAAGCACCTCTTTAAAGTAGCCGGGGGGCCAATGAGAAGCGAAGGGTGTACTCTGCGCTTTTCTTTTACCTCTCTTGAAAACAATCAGCCCTGAGCAACCCTGAGTAGGCTTTATCACCCCTGACATCTTTTGAGCGACACCGCCCTAGTCACATGCCCTACAACATCCTTTGCAACATTTTTAGCAGCTGTCTGTAGATGTGGTTTTGCAATTTCAAACCCCTTTCTTAAAAATGGAACTGCTTTTCTGAACAGACTACTAAATATCCCTCCTATGCCAGAACCATACATAGTAGGAAGACCATGAGAAAGCCTGGCAGACCGTATCCTGCCTGTGCCTTGTAATAGCTTCTGTACAAGGCAGGTCCCCATAATGTCGAACAATCACCATCCTTGTTTAAATTTTAGAGCACTCTCTGGGCGAATGTAACTTCACGATCACCTTTCAAATCGAAATGGTACAGGTTCATTTGATCATTCTTTATTTCAATAGTGACTGTATCGATCTGATGTTTACTGACTGTTTGATAATGGGGTTTATCAGTAGGTCACGGTCACTATCTCATTGTCTTGGTCCTGACGGGTACGCATCTCAGCAAAGGCACTAGGACTGTCACCCACTATTTCATGTGTGATAATGTCAGTGTATATATATAATGTGTAAATCCCCATTAATATCTGGAGGGTTCTTTGCTAGATTCTTCCTACACCTACCTCGAGTCTGCTAAAACCCAAAGGTACTGTAACTGTCCATGCATAAACAAAATACATTTGATGTCACTGTCAACGCTTATTTCTCTCCCGACGGTTTGTTGTTCCAAAACCACTGGCAGTTCATTTACTTCAAATATGCTTTTATTAATTTGAGCAATAACACCAGCCATGTTAGGATAATAGCCCGATGGGATTTTAAATGCTGCTGACTCAGTAAAGGGTCCAGTTGGTGGTGTTTTACTGTGGGCTACGTTTAGAGGTTGATAGAGCATACTGAACCTGTTTTTCTGTGCAGGCACATTGTCCCAGGTATGAGGGTACTGAATTTCTGCTAAGCCCACTTCCCATTCACCAGGTAGTTCAAGCATTTGTGGTAACTTTACAGTAAAAGTGGATATAGTATTGTTGGGGAAAATGTTGTGCGATGCATTGCTGGGCAATGTAATATAAAATCCATTTTTGAGCATATTAAGCCTTATCTGCTTCTAATGTCCTGAACTTGTGTTGCCTCAACCCAGCTATTAAATTTATCAGGCCACCCTCTCCACTTTACCAGATACCAAGTTTTTCTGCCACGCTTTTTCTCCTTCAGTATTTTCTGCACCCTGTACACACGGTCCTCATCAGGTTCAATTTTTTGCAGCTCCTCTGCGTAAAAAGTACCTTTAATGTCTTCCCCCTGATAGTCTTTTAGCTTATAGGTGGGCCTCTGTGTCTTTAAGACCTCCGTCACAATAAATATCTCATCTGTGTACGTCTGTTCATATCCCTTTTCAAACACCCCTTTTAGCTTAGATAGTCTCACGTGATCATCTTTCTGAAGGGTACCCTTTTGTTTTTTGCCAAGAACAGAATTACCGTATAGGATCTTCCATACACCCAGGGCATTGGAAGGGTTAACATCCACAGGTCTGTGTTTAATGCTTCTGTGATAAGTATGGTTATAGCTGTGCACCAGGTCTGACAACACATCTGTATATCTCCAAGTATTCTGGGCTGTAAAGTAACGCCAATATGTGACTTCAGTGTCCTATTAAATCTTTCTACAATGCTGGCCTTAACTTCATTATTCGTCACAAAATGGTGTATTTTATTTTGTTTTAATAGGTTCTTTAAGGAAGCATTTAAAACTCTTACCCTGATCAGTCTGCAGCTTCTGAGGTGTCGTCCAGTTTTAAAAATAGTTTTAAAGGCTTGCATCACGGCCTTGCCTGACTTGTCTCTTAAAGTCACTACCCAGGCATACTTGGACAGCACATCGATGCATGTCAGTATGTACTTAAACCCATTATTGTACTTTGCATATTGACTCATATCCACTAAATCAGTTTGCCACTGTCTGTCTATGTCAGAAACAATAACAGGATTTCTCTTAAATCGGACTCTGGCTGCTTTGTGTAATGACTAGGGTTCCTGCTTCACAAGCCATTCTGCAACACCTTTCCTGGTGACCTCTTTATCAAGTTTTTTGCAGCCTTATACAGCTGAGTCACCCCTGTGAAACTACCACTTTTTTTGCATTAAAATATATATTCTGGAACAGGTGATCATTCATCTCCTTTTCACAACACCCGACACATCTGCTAGCTAGCAAAACTCTTGTCACCAGTAAAATAAAGTATTGCTCTTTTGTTCTTTTTAAAAACACTATGACAACCACAAAGTGCAATGCATGATTATATTTTATTTATAAATACACACGTCATAACAGTATTTGAATATTTACTTTATAATACATCAACTAATGCATATAGGTTCTACATACAAAAGGCATAACACTATGACAACCACAAAGGGCAATGCATGATTATATTTTATTTATAAATACACACGTCATAACAGTATTTGAATATTTACTTTATAATACATCAACTAATGCATATAGGTTCTACATACAAAAGGCATAACACATGGTAAGCATGCAACAGATTATATAATAATTTTGTTTTTCTACTCTTCAATTTTTACACGCTTCACAATACCCTGAAACAGCAACTTTTGAGCTGTATGTTTTACACATGCATTGGCATCGTCCACTTCACCCTTAGTGATGAGGTATGCACACATACACACATATGCCATACACCACTCAAAATAATAAGGCTGATTTTGAAGACATTCTGTTACATCAAAATGACATTCACCTTGCATACTGCTCTCGGTTACTGTTTTCCATTAGGTCAACATAGAATCTCCATACAAGGGTGGCAACTCTTTAATCAGAGTCAGTGTGTTTTCTGCCAGTGAAGCAGCAGCATCTTCAGAGCAGACATTTAATGCAGGCTGCTTTCAAAGTATATAGGTTCCTTTAAATGTCCTTTATCACACGGTACATTGTAGACATCAAGACTGTCTGGAATATTGGAAGCATGCCAGTACGCTCCATCTGAAAGTACATTATAATACACTATTTAGGAAAAGCATATGCTAAATCTGGTTTATGAAACACAACAAAAGCGATAAAAGAAGCAAAATTTATGATGTCAGACTCAGACCCCCCGTTCTGCAAACTAAACACTAAAAAGTCAACAGCAGTACAGATAAAACCACAAAAGTGTATTACATCATAAGGGTTATGCATAAACTCTATAGCAATTTTAAACATTGCTTCCTCAAGAGTAGCCCCCTCATCCTTAAAATAATCCACAGTTTCCTTTTGGGGTCCCTCTGGGAGACCATCAAAAAGACCTTGGCATGTCTCTAAAAGTACAGACGGTGCTTGTCCTGTAGGTAGATTTAAACCAGGTTGTTTAGCTTTGTGTCTGACTAGTTGGTAAATAAGCCTCTGGATGCACTGACAGAGTGTTTCCCATCGTTGTATACTCTGGAAAAAAACATACATTTAGCAAGTGGTAAAAGCCAGGGTAACAATATGAACAATATTAAAATGGTAACAAGTAGCAGTTTTTGGGGTGGGGGGGTTTTAACAATGAAAACAGTGTTCTGAATTTCCTTATATCATTTTTAAAGGGTCCTTTTTGACCAGTGGATTATTTCAGCAAGCAGAGAAGCCAGGTTAACAACACGCACAATATCACAAGGTTTTTCTGCTTTGTAGTACACACACATGGCTATGACGACCATGATATAAAGTCCACAAAGACATTCATCGTCTTCCATGAATATATCAGCAATCACTTTAACATTTTCTACAAGTGGTAACACAGATTCATTTATATATTTATCTGTATCCTCCCATACTTCTGGAAGGGCAAACATCATCAGTTCATAGGCTGCATGTATCTCACAAAGGCAAATGTCATATTGAGGTGAACCAAACAGTGATGGATGACAGTAATGGCTTAGGATCAGATACATAAACCTTTGGATTCTCTTGTACTTGCATTCCGCATGATTATCTGTAAAAATAAAATATGACACATTTTGGTACTGAAATGTTTCCATGTAGTAATTTGGGGAGGGTAGGGGCAGGTGTTGGGGTAATTTTTTACAATATAAACAGTGTTCCTGAATTTCTTTTAGAAATTTTTTAAAGGAGCCTTTGCTGACCAGACGGCAGGCATCTTTTTTAATTTCACCGTCTGTCTGCTGTAACATTTGCATAACTAGCCACATGGGGTCATCAGATTTTCTCACATCATTTAAAACATGACTTATAGTTTCCAGGGTACAATTGGTCATATTTAACCCCTGATGCTTCATAGCGATTGCCAAGATCACGGGCATGAGCTGTCCTATATGTATGGCTTCAGAAACATTTCTGTATGCTTCTTTAGACCTTAAGTCATCAAGGACACATGAATGGTTTTTCTGACTCGGATCATCTATCTCACACCCAGGACAGGAATCAACCAATTCACAATGTATTACCCTCTGTATCACTGAAGCAATTGCACCACGGATGGTATGATACATAATGTACTTACAATACATATCGTTGTCAGTTTTGGGGGGTTTACTAAGGCCTGATTTTTCACATGAGGCCCCCTGTCTAATCTCAGTAGAAGAAGAGGGTTGTGTGGTGATCACAGCCTGTTCTGTGACATTTTGAAACATTCTATCGCTCTCTGTATTTCTAACATACTGGTTCTCACACATCTCTTTATAACCACATTTGTATCTTTCACACAGCAAAGACAGTCGAGCAGTAGATTTGTGGAAAGTCAGAATCCATGCTGTCCGAATATGACTGCTGCTCCATCGCAAATCCTTCAGTCTATTAAAGTAAAACAAAAGACAGCATTGGTCCTCTGACTCATTATAGGTAAGATTTAGTTCTACTGCTAACTCATCTCCCTCAGTTATGCCATGTAACCACTCACATTTTTTATATGTTAAAATGCATTTACCTCATCAAGGCAACTCTTTTCTTCATTTCTCATCTTTCTCTTTCTTAGCCTGGGCCTGACTGCTTGTGGCTGCATTATCATCATCATCACCCTCTTGGTCAGAGCGCCTCTTGGCTCTGTCTTGCATTTCTTTTCACAACTTTCTCTGATGCTTTTTGGCAGTGTCTCACTGACCATCATCTCTGCTCCCCCTTCTTGTCACTCTCTGTTTTTGGTTTCATAGTAACTTTTTTTCTGCATCAGATTCACACCCAGCAACTCTTCAAGGTCTTGCAGTGGTGTCTCTTCAGAAGGACAGTCAGGTTTAGATTTTCTGATTCACCAAACTGTTCAGCGAGTTTCTTTTTATGTCAGACACTCTTCTACTCAACAAGACTTGTGTGGGGCATTGGTTTCACCTCACGTAGTACACACGTTGGCTTGGGTTGTGGGGCCCCTATAGCTATCTTCTTGCTTGCTTTTCATCTCCAGACTTTTCATTAGGTGGTGACAATCTGGCTTGTTACAGGGGGTTGAATTTCTCATTAGGTGGTATGACAATCTGACCTGTTACAGGGATGTTGAAATGAGAAGCTTGCCATCTTCTTGCTTGATGTTTTTGATAATCTGCTCCAAGTCTCTAAAACAGAATCTGAGAAATCTCTCAAAGCTGCGCCTTCTGGCTTCAAATGCAGGGTTTATATAATGCTTAGCAAGATGGACTGCCCTTTGGTAAAACCATCACCACACCCATCATACTATACATGGTAACGTGTCAGAGTACATCTGTTGTAGCCCCACCCCCACCCCTTTTTCAAAACATTATAAATATCACACATTTAATTTCAGCCTTCTCCTTGATACTACACAGAGCTGAGGGGTGAACTATAGGTATGTGTATTCTTTTTTCTTATATAGTTTTATTCTTTCTAATTCATGACAAAAGTATAATTAGTTTTTAGCGATTGTTGCAATGCTATCCAGAAAACTGCTGAACCATCTTATTTACACAGAGGTCCCCGTTTTAGCTTATAAATGTTACATGCGTATACATAAAGCTATCCTTTTGATGCAAGTTTGACACAGTCCTACAGATGCATGTTAAATAATTTGTATACTGTTACAAAAACAGAAAAAGGGGTACTCACACAGGCAGATGAATTCCCTCGGGGTGGGGGTCTCCACACAGATCTGTGACATCTCTGCCGATCAGGTTCCCTCCTAGATACTTCTTTCTGAAAATATCTAATCAAAAACACACATGCCCCTGCAGTTATACAATAGGCCTACAGGGTCACACACCACTACATAAACACTAACTGATTTTTGGGGTGGAAGGAGCACGTGATGAAGAGGGACAGGGGTTGAGCCAGGATGGTGGGGGTGCAGGAGAAAGGAGGGGACGCAGGAGTTCAACCTAGCATGGCGGGACTCGGGTTCGAGACAGGATGGTCTGGCAGGGGCTCGAGGAGTGTACGAGAATGAGGGGTGGGGGGCAGGGGTTCAAGCCAGGATGGTGGGAGTGCAGGAGACAGGAGGGGACGCAGGAGTTCAACCTAGCATGGTGGGACTCGGGTTCGAGACAGGATGGTCTGGCAGGGGCTCGAGGAGTGTACGAGAATGAGGGGTGGGTGACAGGGGTTCGAGCCAGGATGGTGGGAGTGCAGGAGACAGGTGGGGATGCAGGAGTTCAACCTAGCATGGTGGGACTCGGGTTCGAGACAGGATGGTCTGGCAGGGGCTCGAGGAGTGTACGAGAATGAGGGGTGGGTGACAGGGTTCGAGCCAGGATGGTGGGAGTGCAGGAGACAGGTGGGGATGCAGGAGTTCAACCTAGCATGGTGGGACTCAGGTTCGAGACAGGATGGTCTGGCAGGGGCTCGAGGAGTGTACGAGAATGAGGGTGGGTGACAGGGTTTGAGCCAGGATGGTGGGAGTGCAGGAGACAGGTGGGGATGCGAGGAGTTCAGCCTAGCATGGTGGGACTCGGGTTCGAGACAGGATGGTCTGGCAAGGGCTCGGAGGTGTCGAGAAGGAGGGGCATAAGGCAGCTTACAAAATGGTGCTGTTAGGTCATTTCCTGCATGAGAGGGCACTGGGGTTGAGCATGTCATTTCTGCCAAAGGGCTGGACATGGGTTCGAATGCGTGTCATTTCCTGCGCAAGGGGCGGGGCACGGGTTTGAGGTTGCATCACTTCCGCCAGAAGTGGGCGGGGCTAGCGCATTTTAGGGAGGGACTTCCGGTTTAACAAGGGACAATTCTGATTGGTCCATTTTAGGCCATGCCCACCTGTCAAATGACGTGGCACGCACTGATTGGCTGAAATTTAACATTTGACGAGATATATGAACTTATACTACTGTCCTCCATCATTTTCTTATCGGTTTCCTCCCCTTGAGATGGGGGTCTGTATACAACCCCTGTGCGGATTGTGATGCCATTCCCTGTCTCCAAGGTGACCCAGAGTGCCTCTTGTCCTTCCTCTTTACTTTTTAATTCTATAGCTTTGATCCCTTCCCTTACGTATAGAGCTACTCCACCTCCTCTTTTACCCTCCCTGTCCCTTCTGTAGACTGTGTACCCCGGTATGTTGACATCCTAGTCATGGTTCTCTGTGTACCATGTTTCCGTGACTGCCATAATATCCAATTTTTCATCTTCCATCAGGGCTACTAGCTCAGGAAGCTTGTTTCCCAGACTACGGGCATTGGTACTCATTGCCCTCCATTTAATGTTGGCTTTATCATTTTTCCCCCATCCCTGCTCTTATTGCCCTTGTCTATTTTTCCATTTACCCCTGTCCTGCCCTCTGTTGAGCTCTGTACCTCAGTGTTTACCTTACTACCTGCCAGGTTTTGTGGGGGGCTTGAAATTTCCTGCCTCTTATCATCACCCTTCCCCCCTTGGCTAGTTTAAAAGCTTGCCAAGGAAGCATTTAAACCAGTAACTTAGGATCTTGGTTCCCTTCGTGGACAGATGCAGACCATCATGCCAGTATAGACCTTCATCTCTCCAGGTGTACCCCCAGTCCCCAATGAAGCCAAAACCCTGTGCTCTGCACCAGTTTTGCAACCATTCATTAAACTGCAAGGTGTGCAGTACCCTAGCTTCACCCCTGCCATGGACTGGCAGCACCTCTGAGAAGGTAACCGTGCTTGCTACCTGTCTGAGGCCCTTCCCCAACTCCACAAATTCGTCCTGCACTGCACTGATTCCATGCCTAGCTAGGTCATTTGTCCCAAGGTGGACAATGAGATCTAGTTCCCTCTCCTGTGATGCTGCTTTTGCAATTGTGAGGATTCGCTTCTTGTCCCTCCAAGCCATGGCACCAGGCAGGCACCTTACTTCTCTCTCCTTTCCCTTCCCCAGTTCTACCCCCCTAACAATTGAGTCCCCTATCAGAAGCTGTTTCCTTCCCCTGTGGTGTCCCTTGCCACCCTTTTGTGGGTCTCCCTTGTGGATGCCCTCAGCATTCTTCTTGGTCTCCACTGAGGGTGCCATCATAGAGGAACCTTGCTCTGCCAGACTGGCGTATGATTTGTATAGAGGTACAACTAGGGGGCTTCACCTCTGTTCCATCACCCGCACCCTCCCAGAACCCACTGTGGTCCAACTGCTCTTCATACTTGGCAACCTCGGAGGCAGTGGTTGTGGCAGTGGTGCTCTTTGGGTGGGGGAGGCCTCTTTAGTCCTTGCCAGTTCAGCCTGGAGGTGGGCAATCTCCTCCCTCAGAGCTGACAGTTGCCTGCAAATAGGACAGCAGTGCAGTTTCCAGAATGACTCCTGGAAAACTGCTGCCCCACAGCCAGTGCATTGCACCACTCCCCACATGTCCCTCTCCCTTATAATATACAATATGTAATATATATATATATATTTTTTTTTTTGTGGTGTGTACTTACCCTTTATTCACTGTGATGGGTTATTAAGAATATGACAGTTCTGCCCCAAGACCTGTTGAGGAAGTGATGTCAGAACTTTGGCTATAAAGGAAATTTCCCATTTTCTTTGCCTGGAGGTTTGGAGGGACAGAATGAGGGGGAAATACATACTATTTTGGTGCGACAATAAAGGGGTGATGGAAGTAATAAATAGACATGGGGGGGGTTAATGACACGGCATGGGGGGTTATGCATCGGCTGGTCCTGTTGGGGCTTCAGGTGAACTTGTCACTTAAAGCACAATATATTGAAGGCATTCAGAATGACGTTGCTGACAGTCTTTCTCATTTGCTGTTGGACAGGTTTCGGGAGTTGGCTCCAAAGGCAGCGGTACACAGGACCAGGGTCCTGGACCATCTATGGGAGATTGGAGAGAAAAGACCAAATGGTTGTATCGGGACTCCTGAGCACCCAGCACGCTGAGAGCATATGAAGGGGCATGGGGGCATTTCAGGAGTTCCGGACCAGGGCCATCTGAGATACGGAGGAGCAAGTTTCTGAGGACCAGGTGAAGCAATACATAGTGAGGAAGTGGGAAGGGGGGATGGCCCACACTACCATGGGGGTGCAGCTGGCTGGTATAGGATGGGTCTGCAAGGACAGATGTTGGCTGGATGCCACCACAGGGAGGCCATGAGGTGTATTTTCTCTGGCTGGCAGTGAGGACATGGGGTGAGACTGGACAGGAGGCAGACCATCATGGGGCAGCTGCTCTGGAGGGTGAAGGAAGATTGCTTGTTTCGAGCAGTGTTTGCAGTTATGGCAAAGGGGGCTTTCAGGGTCAGGGCGGTAGTGGCCCCAAGAATGTCTGAGACAGCAAGGGGGTTCCAGGTGGTGGAAGTTGAGTTTGGGCAGGACAAGGTGGTCATTTGTCTGTTAAGGTCGAAAACAACTCAAGGTGGAAGAGGTGAGACCACAGTATTGGTCAGGCAGGGACCGGGCGAAGTATGCACCATTAGAGAATTGGAGGAGTATGGGCAAATGGGGGGTCAGGAGGGGGGATATAGTTCTGCCACGGGGATGGGAGCCCGGTGACAGGTTTTCAGGTTGGGGGTGTCCTTAAGAAGGCACTCGTAATCTCCTTAGTCATAGGAAGCACCCCCTTGCCTGAAGCATCTCCTGAGTCCTTGTTTTCCTACCAAGAATTTCAGTGGTTCACCAATTTAGTAAATGCTGCTGGAGATGAGGGTGTTGGGAAGTGTGGGGTTTTGGGTAAAAGGATTTACTAGGTTACTATGTAAATAGATTATGTCGAATTTGTTTCATTCTCATTGTTACTGTTTTATTCAACATGTACTCATGATAATGGCCTGTTTGACTTGCAAGTATCGGCCTGACTAGGGCTGTAAATTTCATGTAACATTGCTGTGTTAATAAAGTAAATTGAATAAAAAAAAAAAGGAAGGCACTCGTGTTTGTCGGGGAAGACCCAGACAGATTTGCCCCCCCCATTCTTTTTGCATAGGGGCGACTTCATAGGCTGCAGCCTGGGAAGGGTCTGAGGATGAGGTGAAGCAGGTGGGGCGCTGGAGATCCAGCTGCTATAAGGGGAGGCAGTATAGTGCAGTGGTTTAGAGCTCTGAGCTGCAAATCTAGAGACCTGGGATTGAATCCCACAACCCCCACTTGCATAGTGTGTGACCCTGAGCAAGTCACTTAACTTCCCCAAGCTCCCAGGTCGCACCTGTAAACAAGCTTTCAGCTTAGTGTGCCACTCCTGGTTACACAATTGAAAAAAAAAAAAGGAAGTATGTAAGGTGTTGACAGAATGGATTTTCACCCTGTCTTTTGTTCTTTTCCCCTGGCAGGAGCAAAGCAACAGGTCTGGATGGTGGGGCACTCCTTTACTTATTGAGCCGAAAGATTTGCAGCATCCAGGAGTGGGGGGACACAGCTGCGGATGGATGTGGAGCACACGAGGGTGTAGTGGAAAGATGTAAGGGGCATGAAATGGCACAATTGATGCCACTGTTGGAGGAACTATGGGTACGGTGAAGCAGGCCAGACTTGCTCATCATACACTTAGGGGGTAATGACCTGTGAGAGGCACCATGGGGGGCACTGGTACAGGCCATAACAGCTGATCTTGAAAGGTTGAAGGGTTGGTGGCTGGGAGTCGTGATCGGTTGGTCCGAGATCACATCCCGTAGGGTGTGGAGATGGATCAGAGAAGTTAGGGCATTGGAGAAGGGGAATAAGCGGCTCAATAGGAAGCTGGCAAGAGTGGTGATTGAGATGAGGGGAGTACACATACAGCACAGGGACATTTCTTTTGAGATGGCGGAAGTCTATAGGTCAGAAGGGGTCCACCTATCAGAGTTTGGCATGTGCTTATTACTAAGACCCATAATAGACCTGTTGTGGGAGATCGAGAAAAGGGGTCCTAGGTACTAGCCCGCAAGGGGGGAATCCCATCTTCCATTGCTAGTGGGAGATGGGTCAGTCAAGGAAAGGGGGGGAGCAAGAGAGGGAAAAATAGGGGGGTAGGCAGAAAGGGGGAAGGGGGCAGGGCAATACAGGCTGGGGCAAATGGCACCCAGTCATGGAGGGGGAAGGGTAAAGACTGGGGTCGGATTGTAGTGTCTGGTCCAAGTGGGGTGGAGGTCCTAGTAAGTTGGTACCTGATACTGGTGATGGTGTGGGGGGTCGGATCTGGGTGTCCGAACCGTGAAAGGTGAATCATGCAAGAAGAAGAGGACCAGGAAGGAAGAAAGTTCTGGAAAAATAATGGGCTGTTGTATTTACTTTTGGGAAATGTAATGTATAAATCTGAAACAAAATTAGTATGTAAATATTAACTTAGTGCCTAAAATAAACTGTTGCCAACGGGCATCCAATCTACCAAGTGTGGAGAGAGTTTCATTTCCAGAAGGCGATCAGATGACAATTAGGGTTGCAGCTACTATTTTTCACATCTCGCCCAAAATGTGTTTCTGCACATGTAGCGCACAATGGTACAGTCGGTGTGTGAAAACAATGTTTGGGACAGATTAAGAAAATCACAGTGACACCGGTCATGAGCAGAGGTCTTAAAATGGCTATGTTGAAAATTTGGTGACAAAACTCCATAAAATGACTGTGTTACGAGTGAGCATTGCACAGTTTCCACGCACCCTCGTAAGTTCATGAATTTGTAATATTTTCAGTCCAGATTTTCACCAGTGGCATTTTTCCACACCTCCTTATGAACAGTACAGCTGTCATTTTCCACAAAATGGCTGAAATGTGTTTTCACACTTTCAGCACAGAAATGCGTGGTCGCTGTGGGAAATCATTGTTTGGGACAGATAAAGAAAATCACAGTGACACTGTTCATGAGCGGAAGTCCCAAAATGCCTGTGTTGACAATCTGCTGTAAAAAATTCACAAACTAATAACATTACGGGTGTGCGTCGCGCAGTTTCTATGTACGCTCATGACTTCACCAGTTTTTTTAATATTTTCACTGCAGATTTTCAACATTGCCATTTTTTACACCTCCCCATGAACAATACAGCTGTCATTTTTCACATCCTGTTCAAAATGTGTTTTTGCACCTGTGGTGCCAAATGGCGTAGTCACTGTGCAAAATCAGCTTTCGGCTAACAAACTGATATTACCACTGTTCATGAGGTAGGGGTCACAAAAAAAAACATGTTGAAAATTTGGAGTGAAAATACCAATGAACGCCTGAGGCTTTAGGGTTTCTGACCATCATATCCCACCCTGTAGAGACTGACAGGCATCAGGGGTGTGACTTGGGATTGTCGCCTGTAATGCTCATACCATTCCACCCCCACCCACACCATTCAGCCAGTGAGAGGCATCGAGGTGTGCCTTGGACTCTTTGGCCCCAAAGTTCACACCATTCTCCTATACTGCACCCATCTCACCGTATTTTCTGATGGAATGGGGTGAACATAAGGGCCAAAGACCCCAAGGCACACCATGACACTTGTCAGTGTCTGCAGGGTAGGGTGTGGTGAAATTGCATGGCTGTTATGCCTGACAACCCAAAGGCACACTCCAATGCCTGTCAGTATCTGCAGGGTGGTTTTGGGGTTGGCTTCAGTTCAATACTTCACTGCCATTCCTATTATGCAGCTCTGTAACTCCGACACTACCAATGCAGCTCTGTAACTCCTACACTACCAATGCCAATGCCAGCAAGCAAACATTCAGCATTGACAAATGTTTGCTATTAATGTATTGTTACTGGCTACAGTGCAGAAAAATGCTGTGATTGCTCTCCTCGAAATAGAGAATCAGCTAGTGGCCTAGGGCTACAACAAACTGATGTATCCATATATAATAAATGGGATCCCTTCGGGGACAGACAGGCACTAAGTCAGTAGTAAGCAACACTACCAGTCAGACAGACAGGAGGCAGAGAACCAGGTCACCTAAATGTTGCCATGTATTCAACTGACTGGCACATCTGTGCCATAATGAGCTCTCAGTTTTCATTTTCTGAAATGCTGTTTACAGTTCTATGTGTGTGTCATAGATCTTAGTGTCATTTTATGCAACTGTATGACAGATTTTAAATTTTCCTCAGATTTTACAAAAGGTTCTGATTAGAACCCTGGACTATACTGTTCTGCTGACTTTTTTGGATGTCACGCTGATTGGTGAAACCAGGAGGTGACACATGGGACAATTTGGGAGTAATCGAGCCCATCGTCCAGCTGACAGCTCTTTCTTCAACTTCATCCTTACCACATCTGGGGTATCGTTGGTGGATCTGAGGTTATTGGCCTCCCTCACCTGCCTGGACCTCCCATATGGTATTATGCCCTCCCAAACCCCTTCTCTAATCCTATCACTACTGATTGATCCCCCTATTGCTAGAGCCACAGCTCTATCCTATGGCCTCTTATCAGCATTACAGCCTTTTCCTTTCTTTGGTCCAGCAGCACCTTTCCCATAGGTAGGCCTCTCTTCTCCCTCTGTGCATTATAGTAGCAGGTGTGCCTTCCCACACAAAAAATCATACTTGTATCAACAATATCATCAATTTGGGGTGCTGAAACAGCTCTTATTTTACTTGCAGCACAATCTGCTCTGCTTATTCATGACCTGTGATGATTTACTTTCCTACTGGTCCACTTTTACTGACAAGCCACTGTCCATTTGCTGAACCTTCTGCTGCTGCGCGTGTTTCGACATATGGTGGCATGTCTACCTCTTCCCACTCCCTGTCTAGTTTGAATAGCTGACATTAATGAAAGTCTTCATCATACCAGAGTCATGCTGTGCCAGCTTCCTCCAATTGAGCTTTCAGTACATACTCCAATCCTAAAGTAACCTCTAGCTCTCCTTGAGGTGATGCTCGCAACTTGCACTAGCATAAATGATGCAGGCCATGGAAGAGCTGAAGTAGGTCTCCTTATTCTTTAGGCTCTTCTTCACCTCTGAGGTCTTTCTTTTCTTATCTTTCTCATTCTTCTCTTTCTGCCTATCGAGCAAAGAAAATATGTCCACGAACTCACGGGTCACCATCTGTCGTTTCAACTTTTCTGTTAAGTGAGCATCTAGTGGTGCCACTACACTTGTATATACATGCTTATGTGCCATCTTCCTGGCCTTATCTCTCATGTTGTTGGTGCTTACTCCACCAGGGTAATGCCTGCCTGCTGCTGCTGCTGTCCTATGAGAGGACATAACCTCTATCACCATGAGGAGTGGGGCCAACCACTGTTCCATAGGGGAACACATCAGGGAGCGAGCCTGCACCCCTCCTAGTGTACTAGGCAAAGGAAATGCCACATCCTAGCCTCATGCAGATCTGCTCATAATTCCTATTTTTTCAGGTAGGGAGCTTGGCTTCTGACCCACCTCAGGAATGGTGTTCTTCTACTACATGTCCAGCCCCATAAACTCTACTTCTAGGGTGGTCACCCCACCCTACCCTAAACACGTGCACAATGGGCGCAGTTGCACTTCAGTATCCAAGAGATCCTCAAAGTATATTGGCTGCTTCTCTCACCTGTGGTCTGGTGCTGCTCTTGTGGACTGATTCTTGGCTGGGACCTTTGGGCTTGTTTGTGATTTCTGTAATAGCCTCTTTAGTGGGGGCATTTTGTGGCAGCTGGCCTCTTACACCTGTTCTGGATACTCCACCGACTTCTCCTTTTCCACTGGCTCCATTAGTGGGGGTGGGGGGTTACTGGTGTGGACAACTGTAGTCTTGACAAGTCCAAGCTGCAAGCTGGCCATTTGAAGGTTCAAACAGGGGCTGAGTGCTAGGGCAGCAGCCTGTTTGGGCCTGTATCTGGAGGCATGCCTCAATCTATGCCTGCCCCTCTGAACCACAGTCTCCTGCTATTTCTGCAGTATGGTGTCCACAGGATGCACTCTTTTCCTCTTTGGTGCAATTAGGGCCCTTACTGCTGGTTCTTGCACTAGCCCCCAAGCTGATGGTGGTTTCATGCTGGTTCCCCATTAACTGTGAGCTGGCTGCTTTGTTGACTGTCTTTTTACTGTTATAACAGGGACCCCAGCATTGAGCAGCTAATCCCAGTTTGCATTATTTGCCTGACATGCTGCTTATGAACTGCTCTATGTGCATCTATTGGTTGTCTAAGGACACCCGCTACTCTCTCAATTGGTCCACTAGCTAGTTAAGTGGATAATCCTTCTTGCTTGCCTAAGATCTGCTGCAGAGCTTTACTAATTAACCCATTGTTTTGATTTTGTGGCCCACTGAGGAAAGATGGCTGTCAGGCTGAGCTGCTGTCTGTTTGGGCTCTAGCTGAGCTCACTAAAAACTCTCTCTGCTGCACTTTCAATTAATTTTAAATGAGAGTAATGAGAATCTGAAACTTACACTGAACTGAAGCACCCAGAGAAAATAGAGTTTTAGTTTTATTTATTATTTTATAGTAAGTTAAGTTAAGCTATCATCTGTTGGTTAGGTTTTTATTTATTTTTTGTCCATCGGCTACTGCCCCCCACAGGGAGCTCTGGTCCCCTACTCTCCTCGCCACTCCCTCCATCCCCAGGCTTGTCCCCCCCCCGGGTGGAGCCACTGGGTGGGCACCCCTTCCCCAGGAAACACAGTCACAAAGCCCTGGTTTGCCCCCAAGGGTGAGGTCACATGAACAGGACCCCCTCTGGCAGACTTTAGTCTGCAGCAGGGAGCAGTGGCAGAGGCGGGCAACATCATTAGTGGCCAGTGATGCTTTTTGATGATTTTTTTCCCAGCGGCAGGGACGGGAAATGATGCCAGCATCTACCCTGCCCCCTTACATGTTGCACCAGCCTCAGTGGCACCCCCAGCATCCACTAGAGGTCAGCATAGTGCCAGACACTCTTCCCACCTGCCCCCAGAGAAGGAGAGCAGTCCCTGGGATGCTCAAGCCTTCTCCCCCCAGCTGGCCCTCCGACTCCCAAGTCTGTCCTTGAAACTGGGATGTCGCCGCTGCAGATGAATACCTTGCCACTGTGCTGGTAGGCCGGCATCTATTGATTAGGTTTGAGGCATAGGGCAAAAGGCTTAGACAGGGTCAGGCAAATGTGACAGAATAGGTGTCAGTTTTTATTATTTTTAGTTAGAACTTATGGATGTGCTGCTGGTGAGTACCTGTTCATTTCATTATAGACTGATTTGCTGCTGTTTCACAAAGGTGGCATCCTCAGTTGAGAGAGACACCTGGAAACAATTGTTGTGGCTGTGTTCAAGCTCAGAGTCTCAATGTGGAGACTGTGGAGATGTTGCATTGGCTGGAAGTAGCTGGGAACAGAGACTGGGGTTACTGCATCTGCCAAGAGCGTTCAAGAATCATGAGAGGTTGGTGGCTGTGGTCCATAATCAGATGGGAAGAGTGCATTGTGGGGCCCTAGGACAAAGAACTGCTGCCAGACAGTTCAGTCTCTGTTACTCAGGACAAGTGGACTGGCATACCCCCGTCTGGCATTTATCTAAAGACTGGTTGTGGAACATCTGCTCCCAAAAGAACTAGAACCTGTAGAACTTGTATGGTGAGAGCATCATTTTCCTACACAAACTGTTTACCCGTTTGTTTCTGTCTAAGCACTGGTGAGAGCTGTGCTGGAAGGTTACCTCTCATAAACTGACTGAGAAAGTTTTTCTGATAATTCACTTTTGGACACATAGCTATTTTTAGGCCATTGCTCCTTAATAGGAGCTGAATTCTGAGAAAATTGCTCCTTAACATTACCTTACCAAAATTCTCCTATTATTATTTGGTTATTGTCATTTTAACATCTTGTGGGTGAGGAGGGAGTTGGGTAGTGGAGGGGTGGTAGGGGTAAGTGAGTTTGAGTGGATTAACGTCTTATTTGTTTAGGTCGACTGCTTAGTGATTACTGTGTTTATATTATTTTATTTTGGTTATTGCTGATTTTTGGGGAGGGAGAGAAAATTTACTGGTTTTGTTTTATTTCTTATTTAGTTTTTAAGAGAGGAAGGGGATCATTTATTTGGGTTATTTAAACAAGGTTTTTAAATTGTATGAAACAGCAGTAGAAAGATGTGCCCTGACCTTAGACCCCAGCAAATTACCTATCCAGCATCCCTGCTGCTTGACCTCCACCCTTTCACTGACCTCCCTTTATCAGCGACTGAAATTAGGTGCTTTAGGGAGGTCAGGATTGGGAGAAGGCAGGATGATATGCAGTGGGGTGCTGGAGGTATGGCGGTTATGGGTCATATTGAGGTGATCAGGACCAGAAGGTGTCCAGGGGCAAAATGGGGCCTGGAGAGTGGGCAGACATGTTTGGCACCCATACCCAGGGTTCCAACTGGTCTGAGTGGGCAGGTAGCTGTTTGGTCAGCAACCTCCTCCATTCCCCTTCAAGTGGTTCTATGCAATGCCAGATCAAATAGTAACAGGAAAGCAATTATTGTGAACTTGATTTCCTCTGTCGATCTGGCTTGCATTGCAGCAACTTGGTTGGGGGATGATGTGGGTCCAGTTCTAGAGGTGTCTATCCCAGCTTGGTTCTCCATATTGCACTGCCCAAAGTGGAAACACAAGGGGTGTGGCTATTTGCTTTAGGTCTGACCTGAACTTCTCACTGTACCCAGTGGATTCCTTTTCATCATTGGAATGTGTGGCCATGTGTGGGGATGCAGGTGCAGGTTACAGAATCCTCTTCATATACTGACCTCCAGGGTGCAAGGTGGAATTTCTATAGGAAGTCGTGGACTTCTTTGTCGAGAAGGTGTTAAGTTGCCCAGATGGTTGGTTCTGGGGAACTTCAGTGCCTGGAGTGATGACGGACTCTTGCACTTTGAACATGACTTACTCCAGACAATGATGTCATTGGATCTTGCACAAGCTGTTGCTTGTGTGACCCACAGACATAGTCATGCCTTTGACCTAGTGTTCTCGCTGAAGCTTGAGGGCACCAACCTCAGAATTGATCCACTCATGTGGTCAGATCACTGCACTGTAGAGTTCTCATTCAGGGCCTCCCATTAGTCCTTCTCCTGTAAAGATGGTCCATTACCACCTTTGAAGGAGTTGTCCCCAGAGGGACTGATGGAAGTATTAGATCTATCTGGTGTGAGGGTTGCTTATGCAATGTGTATGGCTGAAGAGGTGGCAGGTAATAATAGTGCTGTCTACAAGGTGCGCAACTCTGTCTCACCAGTATGTATATGACCCAGATCTTCTCACTTGAGACCCCCGTGGTTTGATGGGACTCTCATTGAGATGAAGATCAGGGGCCAGAGGTTGGAGCATCGCTGGTGAAAGTCTCTGTCCGAGGACAGGACAAGGGCAGTCAACCATAAGAAGGCAGTGTTCCTGTCCGGGGAGATTGCTGCAGAGAGGAACTGACAGGGTCTGCTTTTTTGGACTGTAGAAAGGCTACTCTATCTTGCCTGTCTGCAGCTGAATAGAGCAGCTTCTCTCACTCAGTGCAAAGAGTTTGCTCTATTCTTCTCTGACAAGGATGCCCTTCATTAGAGCCAATGTGGCAGACACAGCCCTGCAGTGATGAGTCAGGCATTTACAGATGCACTCATATAGTCTGGAGAAAGCTTAGGCCTGTGGGGTTGATAGAGGCATGCAAGGTGATTTCAGAGCTGTGATCATGTACTGTGAACTGGACCCTGGCATGACCCATTTCTTAATGGGATGTACTGAGTCCATTGGTCCAGTGTTCATTGAGATTGTCTTGTGCTCACTTTTAGAGGTACTTTCTCCCAGTGTTCTGAAAGAGGAGCTGGTGAAGAAGCCCCCCCCCCAAACAAACCATCTGTCATCCCTGACATCTTGATGGATTATAGACCAATCTCTAACCTCCCATTTTTGGGTAAGGTTATCAAGAAAGTAGTGGCTCTGCAACTTAAGGCACACCTTGTGGCCTATGACATCTATGAGCCCTTTCAGACTGGGGTTAGGTCAAGGCATGGCACAGAAACGGCGTTAGTCAAAGTGTAACATGATCTCCTCAGGGCAGGGGATGGGGGAGTGATCAGTACTCATTCTCTTCTATCTTTCCTCAACATTTGATACTGTGGACATGTAGTGTTGCTGGATTGCCTAAGGGAGCTCTGTCAACTCACTGATAAAGACATTAACTGGTTTGAGTCCATTCTCACAGGCAGGATGCAGATGGTAATGATGGGAGTTTCTCCTCCTGCCTGAAGTCCCTGCCATTTGAAGTCTCCCAGGGTTTGATCCTGTCACCTATGCAGTTTGCAGTGTACATGCCTCCCCTGGGTTAGAGCATTAGACAGTAGAGAATGGGTTTTCACTTTTATGTGGATGACACCAAGCTGTATATGTAATCTGCACACAGGATGAGCAACACTATTGAGGTGCTTAACAAGTGTCTGGCTGGGATCCAGGACTAGATATCTGGGACTTAATCCCATCAAGACCGGTAGTGCTAGTGGTTGAGTCTGGTCTCTGGTAGGAAGCGGGTGCTGCCAGGATGGGAACAGGGTTATTCCTTTGCCTCACTCTTCTGGTTGCATCTACTAAGGTGAAAAACCTGGGCATTATCCTTGATGATGGAATGACACTTGAGGCTCAGGTGTTATCCGTCATCTGGAGTGTTTTTTTACCACATCAGGATTACCCGGATCAATGCCTTAATTCTTCCAGATGACTTGCCCTCATTGGTACACAGTTCTGTAACGTCTAGACTTGACTGCTGCAATGCTCTTTATCTCAGGGTCAGTGCAGGGGTTCTTTGTCACCTGCAGCTAATGCAGAATGCAGTGGCCAGGTTGCTGACAGGCCTTTCAAGGTCTTGTCTTGTGATCCTAGTCTTGTGTGACCTGTATTGGCTGCCAGTGAGATGGAGAACCACCTTTAAGGTGGGCTTGCTTTTAATAAGGCCCTATAAGGATCAAGCCCCAGCTATCTGGGTGACCACCTCACTCCAGTCTACCCTGTGAGCTCACTCTGCTCCTCCACTGAAAGCCTCTGGGAGGTTTCCAGGGCATGGCTGAAGACTTCTGGAGAGTGATCATTTGTGGAGGCACAGCCCTTTCAAACTCGCTTCCAAGATTTCTGAGGAAGGTCCCATCGGTGGAAGTGTTTAAGCGGGGTCTGAAGGTGAATCTTTTTAGAGATGCATTTGCAAACTTCTTATGAATATAGAAATAGTACAGTGTAGACTGCTGAATCATTCATTTTAAATAAGGATCTTATTTATGTATAGTTGTTTATTCATTGTCATTAATATGTTTGTATTTGATGTATTTTATTCATCTCAAATTCTTGTCTGCTTGTACAGCTCCCAGAGCCTCTGAGATGGGGTGCTAGACAAATAACATGTTACTTACCTACTTACAGGTAATGTGTGGCAGATGCTCAGCCAGAATGAGATTACTGGAGTGGTTAGCTCCCATCACTGCCTCAGACAATATTGCCCACTGTGGTGCAGCCCAGTCAGCCCTCCCATGCTGCTCCTCATGTATTGAGCTGCACTCAGGGTAGTAGAGGATAAAGGTTGGTGAATACTTTATTTCAAATATTCATCCAAATATTCCAACTCAGAGTTCAAAAATTCAGAAATCTGGTATTTGTATTCATTATCTGTGTACCTGTGGGTGCAGTAAAAAAAAATAAAAAACCCTGGCCTCCTCTCCAGCTCAGTCATTTTAAACTACAACCCAATTCCCCTATTGTATTTATTTATTTAGAAGTTGCATACATTGCATGATAGGTTCCATGGGCAACAAGTTTCATTTACAGAATGTTCCAAGTCAGTTGAAAAACAGTAGACGCATTAACCAACACATCAATTTAAACTAATACAAATAGACTGTTCCTGCAACAACAATTTTTTTAGACCATGTTTAAAAATTCCAGTGATTGGTGAAGTGGTATCCTGTGAATATGGCGACTGCAATTGAGCGACTGCAAAATGGTGACTCACTCATGGCACCTGTGTTCTGGGCTACTTGGCAGGGTAGTGACCGGATATCACAGTGGGCGAATGAGGGTGACAGGAAGTACACACGAGGGGGGGAGGTACCACACCATGTGAGGGGTGGAAGGGGAGGGAGGGTATGCGGGAGGTAGTGTGGCAGTCAGCTGCCAAGCTGGCCATGTGGCATGGTGGTGAGGGTGGCCAGCTGGGGTGGGAGGGGTGCTGGGTCCGGGTTCTGGGGCAGGTGTTGCTTTTGCGGCCAGGCTGTTTTTTTGTAAGTTTCACCCCCAACATGCACCCTTTAGAGATAATCTTTAGTTAGAGGGTGCAGTGGGCACAGCCCCCATACATTACAGTCCCATCACCACCTATGGAGTCACCGCAAGTGTACATCACCATAATTTATTTTTTGAAGTACACTCACCCAAATGGCGATCACCATTTTGACATGGAACCAATGAAGTTCTTAGCTGGAGAGAGAGAGAGAGAGAGAGAGAGAGAGAGAGAGGAGAGAGAGAGAGAGAGAGAGAGAGAGAGAGATTATTCCATGAGAGTGGAGCAGTGTGGAAAATAATTCTTTCCCAAAGTGAGTTTGAAACTTTGTTAAAAAAAGACCACAATGAGACACATCTCTGAGGCTGTATTTGTAGGTGGGATCTATAAGTCTTTCAAATAGATAAGTGGGAGTCTGCTTGTTCACAGTTTTATAAATAAGGGATAACCAATGAAGAGTACATCTGGAAGAAGGGGACAACCAATGCAACAGAGACAGAAGGATACAATGATATTCATTCCACTTAGCCTTTAAGGTAAATCATAGACTCTGACAGCATACAGTATTCAGTGGGAGAAGGTCTAAGACATTCCCAAGACAATAAATAGTACTTCCATAGTCTAATATAGGGAGAATGGCCCGGGCAATAATATGCATATGATTCATGGTTGACAGACAATGCCTGGGAAACTTTTGAAGTAGTTTTGTCAATATGGGATTTTAAAGTTAAGGATGAATCAACAGTGAGACCAAGATATTTGAATTCACTGACAAGCTCAAGTAGGTTATTGTTTAAGGTGATAAAAAAGGAAGAATTTGCCAAGGACACAGTGGACTGTGACCCAAACAGCTTTGTTTGAGTCATTTTACTATTTAAAAGTAGGAGGTTATTAGAAAACCAGTTCGTGATTTTATCTAAGTCATTCTGAAGAGTTGAGGATAGAAAAGGAAGATTCTTCTAAGTATAGAAAAAAGCTGCATCATGGATGTAGATTCAGAGTGAACAATGGTCAACAACAGTGGGTAGAGGATTTACAAAAAGATTAAAAAGAATAGGCCCAAGTATAGACCCCTGAGGAACCCCAGTGAAAATAGGAAGGGGTAAAGAACGGCAACCATTCCAATGCACAGACTGAGTTCTCCCATGTAAGTAGGAAAAAGTCAAGTAATAACATTAGTAGAGAAACCATAAGCAGATAAGTGAGCTAAAAGCAATGAGTGGTTAATCCCATCAAAAGCCTTAGATAAGTCAATAAAAACAGAACCAACAAGATATCCCTTGTCCAAAGCCCTAGAAACAGAATCATGGAAGTCAGTTAATGCTGTTTGGTGAATGGTTTGGTCTAAAACCCAACTAAATATTGGAAAGGATCTGATAAGTGGCCAAATAATCAAAACTCTGACAATGGACAATTTTTTCCAAAAGTTTAGAAATAACAGGGAGCAGGGAAATGGGCAATAATTATATGCAAACGTTTTGTCCTCACCTTTAAATGAGGGAATAACTAAAGAATGTTTCCATGCTGTAGGGGAAGTTTGGGTGGTAAGGAATAAATTAAAAATGTGAGCTAAGAGAAGGGCTACAACATCAGCACAAGACTTAAGTAAATAGTTGTCTAGATTATCAGTTCCCATGGCAGTATCCTCTCTCAGTGAACACAACTTGAATACTTCTTCAGATTTAATACACTTAAAGTAGAATTTAGGTCTTGGGAGAGAGAGTACAGCCAGGGGATTTAAAGATATTCCAGCAGTAGACAAACCTGCTTTTTTTAACAGCAGAGCAGGAGCCTCAAAAAAAAAAATATGCTAAACATGCCACAAATAGTTTCATTAGAATAGACAGTAGAACTAGCATAGGATGCATTTGTGGTGGAGAATACAGAAAGTGCCCTTCAAAAAGAATCAATCATGTGCCAAAAGTACTTAGGGTCATTTTTCACATTAGCTAAATTGGTTTTACAGAAGGATGATTCTGATTTCCTTACAATAGAGACACAATAAGTACATAATTTGTGAAAAGACTGCCAGGCCTCTTTTGTATTTAGATTTTTCGCCTTTTTAAAGTGTCCCATAGTCTCTTCAACAAAGTCCAATCCCACCCTCATCCTCCCTAGTACCCACAATGCAACGTTTATATTGGTATAACAAAAAACTAACTTCCACAGTGGGTTACTGGCACAACCTGTCCACCAACATGAATGGCTACCATCTGTGGCTGGGTGTGGTTAAAGGATAACACAACAACAGCAGATTGGTGCAAAAGTCTGGATTAAATAATAAACTTCAAAATAAATAAAGCAACATTTTTTACAGAATTGCAGGTAATTCTGTTTTCTTAGTGACCACAGTTGATAACCTTAGGCAATGGCATATCCCTTCTTCTTCAATACATTAGTTTGCAGCAACAGACTATGTATGTCCTTCCTCTGCACTTAGCACTAGAGGTGGGCGAAGTGGGCTCAATCAGATCCGTGAAGTGATTCACGGAGTAAAGGTGGATTTGCAGAGTATACCACAACACAAAGCGGAGTACTTCGCGTTATAATGGGTAACTTGAAGTCCATTGAAAGTGATGACTTAGTGGGGGCGTGGCTACCCACCGAGCTGAATGAACGCCTAAACCTTGTGCTCTTAGAAACCTCACCATAAACCTGATTTAAGCCCACTTCATTTCTGCTTTTTGGCGTTACCTGGTGAACAGTGTATCTCTCGGTGGATCCTGTGCTCCAAGCCGATGTGCCATCTTCAATCTGCTTTCGGTGTGGGAGGTGCAAATTGTGATCGCCATTTCTGTCCCCCCGAACGTGGAACACGGCCTAGTACACTAACGAAATGGAGCCCACAGAGTCAGTGTCTCAACAAGAAGGCAATCTAACCAAAATCTGGCAAATGTTTGCCGAAATCCTTTCCCAGATGGACAGGATGGATCTAGCTACAAAAAAAAAACACGGCAGACATAGTAGATCTGTCTCAACGGGCTTGCATCACGGAACACAAACTTGCCAAAGCGGAGGACAGCTGGCATAAGGCTGGGGCTAAATTACACGAACAAGAACTGACTGTGCAGCTTCTGTGGGTAAGAGTTGAGGATCTAGAAAACCGTAGTAGGTGAAACAATTTATGGTTTGTGGGATTCCCAGAGGGTAGTGAAGGGAATGATGTTGTGTTATTTTTGCAAACTGAGTTATCACCTTTACTGGACTGGCACTGTGAGGGGCCACCTGAGATAGACAGAGCCCATAGAGCCCTGGCCCCTCGCCCGGCCTCTGGGGAATGCCCGCATACTATTTTGGCTCGTTTTCTTAGGTTCCAGGACAGGGAACTGATTACTCGACTGGCTAGACCAAAAAAAGAGCTTATTTGGAAAAGCCACATGATCCAAATCTATGCAGACTACTCCCAAAAACTCACAGCACATTGTAGGGCCTTTACAGCTGCCCGTACAGCCTGCACTGAATTGGGTCTGAAATACTCCCTGAGATATCCTGCTTCTCTGCGGATTATAATAAATGGTTCACCACGGCTATTTGATAATTCAGCAGCCACATAGAAGTTTCAAGCAGAGCAAACTCCCAAACTTACTTGTGGTTCACTGAGGGAAATACCCCCATCTAGGACTGTTTTGGTGGTGCCCACCCAGATGGAGATCTCTCAACAAGAGCCACCAGCTTCTACCTTTGTTCCCACATCCTCTCACGCGTACCTCAAGTCTCGTCACCTCAGACCCCTGCATGACTGGCCCCTCAGAAATCACCGGGGAGCAGGAAAAAGAATAGAAGGAGGGCTCAGACTGAAGGGGCCCATATCGACAAGACCCCCAGGCTTCATTCTCAGAGCCGCAGTGTAAGTCCTGCATCTGTAGCCTCTCATTCGCCCTTCACTCCTGATATGAGCAATAATAAATATAAGGCCCTGATGGATGTACCCTCGGATGGTACACTTCAAGTTCCTCCACTGCCTCCTAGATAATTACATTCCAGAGAAGTGAAACTCCATGCAGCAAGGGCCCTCTCCTGGGTGGCGGACTCTAATCCTGTTTCTTCAGACATCTGCATTTCAGCTGACACATGTGAGTTGCCATTTGTCCACTTTGAAGGGTCAGCTATTTCTTCTCCTTTATCAGTGGGTTGAATAAATGGGGAGTCTTCTCTTCTGATTACTGTTCCCTCAGGATGTATTAATGGGCTGTACCGCCAAGCCTCTCCTTCCTTTCTCATTTAGGGTGTGATAATTCTGTGTTGTCTAGGTGTTTATATGAACTCTTATTCATGCCTTAATATGCAGTTGGGCCTTAGGGAAGTTCATGCTGTGGCCCCAGGGTGGGTTCGTAACTGGTTGTTTTCATTGCCCCCTTGACATAACTTGGTTGTGCTAGGGGTGGGATGCCCACCCTACCTGAGATGATTTCCCTCCTCTGATACAATAAAAGGGTGGGAGTGGACCACAAGCTATCCAGAGGGCTAAAGGGCTGGGTAACAGTCTTATAGAGCTCATAAGCAGACATGTTTTCTTTCCCCTAGTAGGGTGGGGATGATATGCAGAGAGATTTCAGGATGTTGGGGTGTCCTAACTCTACTGCTGGAGTTGCTTATATTATACCCCCCCAGCGACCTCCGCTATATTCTGGGTCACTAGTAGGCTGATGTTCGAAGCGGAAGCTGGTCTGTTTTGTGGAAGTTTTTTGGGTGTGGGAGGGGGAGGGGGGTTTTTCATTTGTTGGGAATGTTATTATTATTGTGGTTTTTTTTTTTTCTTCTTTTCCAGGCACAACGTTACAGAGTTAAGATATGTGCATGGTTATACAAAGTTAGTAATTTTGGCAATCTGATCTATATGAAGGTGATTAGAATTACGGTGAGTCTTTGCTGGGGGAAATATTTCAGAAGCTTTTTTCCCCTGTCCTGGTGTTCTCGGCTGTTTACCCTTTCGGCCATGTTCTTTTTCAAGCCAGATGGAGACTAGATTTATCTCCTGGAATGTCAGGGGATTTAACTCACCTATTAAACGTAAAAAAGTTTTGATGCATTTGAAAAAACTGAGACCCATGGTGGTATTCCTGCAAGAGACCAAACTATCATCTGGAGAAGCAAAAAAACTCCGTCAGGGTTGGGTAGCAGAAGAACTCCATAGTGTGGCCTCGACTCATAAATGAGGGGTATCTATATTGTTACATAAAAATTTAGGGTGGAAATTCAAGAGACATATTCAGGATAAAGAAGGGAGATGGATCATGGCTGAACTGAAGACACCAGAAGGCCCCCTAGTTTTATCCAATCTCTATGCCCCCAACCAGGACTGTCCCTCTTCTTTTCATACATTTAATCAAACCCTTATGGATTTCAGTTCGAATAGGGCTCCAGTTTTATTGGGAGGGGATTTCAACGTGAGTCTTGATCATAACATGGACAGAAGCAATAAAGCCCCCAAGCCACACAGGCAAGCTAAGAAAGCCCTCTTGCGACTGATGGCTGAACATGGGCTACTCGATGCTTGGAGGGTCCTGCACCCTGGGATGCATGATTTCTCATGTTTCTCGCAATCGCATGGTACCTCCAGTAGAACAGATCTCTGGCTGATTTCCTCTGAGCTCTATGATAGGGTTGTCTCTGCTCATATACACCCAATATATGTTTCAGGCCATGCCCCATTACAGATACTGTTTAAATTAGGACTGGATTCTCCATCTTCCCCCTCCTGGCAGCTAGATCCTCTCCTCCTAGAGGATAAAGACTTCCAACAGTGGCTGGGCCTTGAAATAAGGGACTACTGGACTAATAATGATAATAATGAAGTCTCTGATACGACCCTCTGGAAAGCTTTCAAAGCAATGATAAGAGGCAGAATAATTGCTTTTTCAGTAGCTAGGAGATGTCGGCAAGAGGCTGACCAGAGGGCCCTGGAGAGACAACTGCACCAGTTAGAGACACAGTATAAATCCCTCAACTCCAAGACCCCACCTGCATCCTTGCTTGCACAATTGGCCAGTACCAGGCTTTTACTGAACACTCATCTATCCCGATAGGCTGAATTAAATATTAAATGAATTCGACACTCCTATTGGGGTTGGGGGGGAAGCCAGTAAACTCCAGGCATATTGACTTAAACAACAACAAATTTCTAAATGAATACAGGCTTTGAGAGACCATAAGGGTATTCCCTGCTACTCTGGTTCACAGGTAAACACAATCATGATGCAGTTTTATGAACAGATATATGCCTTCCCTCACCTTCCAGAACCCACAAAATTCAAGGTTTTCTGGCCTCACTACCTATCCCTAAACTCCTCCCCACTGAGGCCAAGTCATTAGAGGCTTTGATCACACTGGAAGAAGTGGACAAGGCTATGAAAACAATGAATCTTCATAAAGCCCCATGGTCTGATGGACTACCTATCGATTTAGATAGAGTCCAGGGAGTTAATATTACCCCATATCTGCTTCGGGCCTTCAAACATTCACTGCTTGCCGGATGTCTCCCCCCAACCATGAGAGAAGCCACCATTATGATTCTGCCAAAAAGGAAAGATCCACTTTTACTCGGCAGTTATCATCCTATTTCTTTATTAATGCGATTTGTGGTTTTTAGCCAAGGTTCTCGCTGGCAGACTCGAACCTCTTCTCTCAGGTCTTGTTCACCTGTCACAAGTGGGATTTGTTAAAGGCCGATTGGGATCAGATCACCATAGAATCTTGTTGTCATTAATGCATTATACCAAACTGTCCCAAACAATTCTCTGTTGCTTTGGCTGTAGATTTTGAAAAGGCCTTCAACTCTGCTGCCTTGCCTGTTGTAAGAGGAGTTCCTCAAGGATCCATCTTAGGCCCCATCTTGTTTTCCATATATATCAATGATCTAGACGCTAACATAACTACATCCCATCTGCACTTTTTTGCAGATGATACTGTTTTGTATACTTCTGGATCATCGCTATCTGAAGTCAAGGGAGTGCTCCAAATGGATTTTGCACAACTTGAGCATAATCTAAGAAAGACAAAGCTTCTGCTGAATGCGAAAAAGACTAAAGCGATGATATTCTCCCACAGTGCTGTTACAGGCTCTCCCAATACCCTAGCCCAAGACTTCATTGTCACCACACTAAATGAGCCCTTGGAAGTTGTAACCAAATTTAAATATCTGGGTATCTGGATTGATAATAAAGTATCTTTCAATGACCATGTTGAAGATGTCTCTAGAAGGTTAAAAGCCAGGTTAGGTTTCTTCTACAGAAATAAGCCCCTTTTTCCTCTTGAAACTCGGAACAAACTTGTCCAGGCCACCTTTCTCCCCCTGCTCAACTATGGAGATAAAATCTATTCCTCCACCACTCTTTCAAATCTAAGTAAACTGGACATCCTCTATCACCGTGCGTTAAGGTTCATTACCAACTCCCCTTATCGTTCGCATCACTGTGACTTATATGCAGCTGTCGGTTGGACATCCCTTACTACTAGATGCCTGCTCCATGCTGGGCTATGGACTCTCAAACTGTTCTTGCAGAAATTGCCAAGCTACCTTTCATCCCTCATTAGTATCTCATATAGTGCATACTGGTTAAGGAAATCTGACTTTATTATGCTTGATATACCAAGGACGCGGACCTCCTTTGGTAAAAGTGCTATTGCATATGCCCTTCCTGCTATTTGGAATCAATTGCAATCCAGTACTGAAACTAACTAGCACAGTTTCAATTAACTTTACAAATTGCTAAGTTCAGCCAAAATAAAAGACACCTGTAACTGTCATTAAATCTCTCCCCTCCCCATGTGTGCTATTTTTTATACATGGGTATGATATAATTGCCTTACCATATTAACTGCTTTCCCTCCCCATCTATTCATGGCCTCCCAGCGAATAAGTTCCAATGCTACGCTATCAAATCACTTATACCCCCCCCCATCAGTTGTATTCTGTTTGTCCTAGCTGCCACAATATATGTATTGCATACATCAGCTTCATTTATCAGTATGCAACCTGTAATTCATTCCCCTGTGTTAAATCAGTGTTCACTACCTGTGCACATCATTGTGGAACCTTGTATGTATGTATGTATATTCAGCCTCTATCATATAATGCGCATCTCATGTATTTATTGTTATTACCTACTGTATCTGTGTTGTACATTGCTTGTCTATATGTATCAGGACCTCCTTGTGAATGAGCTTGCTCAATGGAGTTTTCCTGCAATAAACTTGAAACTTGAACTTGAAAACTTGAAATGGCCCTTTCTTTTTCGTACTCTTTCTTCAGTGGGTATGGGGCCTGGTTTCCTCTCCTGGATACAACTATTATATACGTCCCCTTCAGCCAGAGTCCTGACAAACGGGCTGCTGTCTTCCCCATTCCACTTGCAAAACGGCACAAGACAAGGCTGCCCTCTCTCCCTGCTACTGTTTATTTTGGCTATGGAACCCCTGGCTATAGCTCTTAGGGAGTCCCATTCTATCCCCAGAATAAGTGTGGGAGGCATCACTCTCAAAACATTTTTATATGCTGATGATCTTCTCATCACTACTGAATGTACCCCTTCAGTGATTAACAACATTCTTTGTATACTGTCCGAATTCTACAGTGTGTCTGGCCTTAAGATCAACCAATCAAAAATGGAGGTTCTTCCTTTGAATTTTATACCATCTAGTATGGATTTTAAGGCTCTTGGCCTTAAATGGTCTCCTGATAGTATAAAATGCTTAGGTATCTTTTTACATCCAAATTCAACAAAAATGCTTACCTTTAATTTTTCAACCATGGTGGAATCTATCAGACTAGATATGGAACGTTGGAAGGCCTTACGGCTCTCTCTGGCAGGCAAAATAGAGTCTATAAAGATGATGGCTGCCCCACGGATCCTATACCTACTGGCCCATCTCCCTTTATCTATAGCGTAGAAATGGTTTTCAAAGTTGGAAGCCTTGATGGGTAATTTTTTATGGGAAGGCTCCCGACCTCGCTACAGTAAACTTAAACTTCACCAACATTGGAGTAGGGGAGGTTGGGGTCTCCCATGGCTGCAAGGATAGCACATGTCCTTCATTACTGCACAAACCACTAGATGGTTCTCTAGACCTAAGCAAACTTCCCCTATTTGGCTCTCACTAGAGGCCTCACTGTTTCGAGCACCCTTGTCAGTGGTGGCCTTGTATAGTAAGAAAAATTTATATCCCACTCTCTCTCCTCCTATCCTGCCATCTACCCAATATTGGAAATGTGTCCTAAGTCCTATGGGACATGACCCAGCCACCTGGAATTACACCCTCTCTGGAATAATCATGCTCTAGAGACTGGTAAAAGCACAATATACTGGAAAATCTGGGAAGTGCAAGGTATCTCACTAGTACAGGATTTACTACTACCTAATTCCAATACACTTGATACATTTGAATCCCTACAATCTAGATATCATCTCCCAGTTACTCACTTCTGGAGATATCTTCAGATTAGGGATGCTATAGCTCACCTCCTCAACCCTCCCAGACTACAGTTAGTTGAAAAAAAAAAACACATCCATTATATATTTGGCTGCGCCACCCTGCACTTAGCTAGTGCTATTTATAGTGCCCTAAGGGATATTTCCCCAGATCCCACTTGCTCAGCAAAACTTCAGTGGGAAAAGGACCTCTGATCCCCTATCTCTGGACAGCAATGTAAGCATGCATGGGTACGCATTCACCTGGCCTGTAGAGATGGGCGTACTCACCTTATTATGAACAAAACCCTACAGATGGTATAGAGACCCAGCCAAACTTAAAAGGATGGGATTCTTATCAACTGATACTTGTTGGCGCTGTGGAGGGATAGGGGCCCACCTATTCCACGTTTTTTGGGATTGCCCCAATCTTCAATCCTTTTGGGCTTCAATTCAGGATATGTGTGGGCAGATATGTCCCCAAATAGATCCTAACCCACTTATTCTTCTGTTGGGATGTGCCCACCCTAATACCCCTAAGTTTAGCCCGGGGGCTCAATGGGTCACAGTAGTGGGGGCCATAGCCAAAAGGTTTATCCTCATGAAATGGAGGTCCCCAGAAATCCCAACCTTCCATGAGTTCCTTTTAGCTCTTAATCAAGGGGCTATTTTCAAGATAATGTCTAGTTTTGTGGGGGGCAATGTGTCTCACTTTGAGGAATGTTGGCAGCCATATTAACCATCCAAGTATTGTCATGACGTATCCCCCCAAGCTAGTATCTAATTTTGCAAGTTTCCCTGGCTTATTCCCCCTCTCTCTTTTTTTCTCTCTTCAAGAGGACATAGGATTCACTAGATTTGCCCTTTAACAGGCTGCACCTGATTCTTAAGATCAGATTGCCTTTAGTTGTACATAGTTATGTGAAGTATATGCCTGATTCGGACACATCTTGTTTCCACCCGAGACATTGGTTCCTTATGGTTTTATATATTGCACTAGAGACATGTCTAGATTACGTAACCCTTTAACCTGGGAACATATGTGATGTCACATTTAACTCTTTAGCTACTTAATTCTGAAGTGTTTATTATTATACCTTATAGTATTCCTGTATGCTTTAGATGCCTCATGGTACGGTTGTTTCTACCAAATGTTGCGGTAGACCTTAATATTGTGGCATAGCTGTGTATCTATAGATGTGTCCCAATACAATTTCAATAAAAATATTAAACTATAAAAAGAAAGTGATGACTTAACATTAGTCCGCCTTCCCAGACCACTACTCCACCAATCTTAGAAGCGAAGTGCATTGGAAACAATGTACTTTGCCTCACTTAGCCTTGTTTTTAAGCTCCAAAGGCAAATTTTGCAGCGATTCATGGGATTTCAGGTCACATGGGCTCTATATTGATCTGAACAGCCTCAGTTCGGGGTAGTGTGTGTAGGAAGCTGTAGGAGACAGTGTGCTCTGAGAGCTGTCTGTGATTCAAACCTTCTAAAAGCTGTTAAAAAAGCATTTTTGGGGGGGGGTTTGGGCTCAAACTTTAGTTCATCGATTGTAGGAAACCCTCCTCTGCTCATAACATTGAGTGTTTTTGTTTGTGTGTGGATTTGGAAAGTTAATGTACAACATTGAGTGTGTGTAGTAAAAGACAGTGAAAGTGTGCTTTGAGGGAGGGGCGTATCTGTGGTGTAGGTAGATTTAAGTTGGAAAAATAGGGATTTCTTTGTTTTTTGGTTATATTTTTGTTATATAACTGACTGTGTTAATGTACAGACAGTAATATTGTCAGTAATTGTTGATATTTTGTTGCAGATTGTGTGTTGTGTGGATCTGGTGCACAATTCATAATTTCAGGTTGTTTACAATATGTGGCAAATTACTGAACTTTTCAATTTGCTATGCATTACTCATTGACCATTGTAAACAAACTGTTCTGTGTGCAAGTGTGTGTGTGTGTGTGTGTGTGTGTGCAGTGTTGTGTGACATCAAATAATATACCTTTTATTGTGCCACAGTGTAATTGCAGACGCAGCAGTGTGAAAGTGCTATCCACTGCAGCTGCTTGATTTTGTACTGCCATCATGGTATCTGTTCTTTGTTTTGCTGCTTGTACTGCTGTAAAAATCTACACTCAGTGCTCTCCCCCACCTCCACTGGCAAAATAAATTTTTTTCCATATTGGATTGTTTGTGACCTCAGCACCACTGGTTACTAAAGGTGTTTTCACTTGTGAATTTCCGTGATCGTCTCTATTTGTTGCTGAAGCCAAAGTTGTTTTTTTGGCTTCACATCCAGCGTCCCCCCAATCAGAGAATGAATGTAGAAAAATCTTCATTTGTTTAGAATATTGTTGTTGATCCCCCAAAATGCCTGCAAAGAGACGTGCAAACAAAGCTGATTCTCGCCATGACTCTGCTGCCAGTAAGATAGTCTGTGGGAGTGGTAGTAAGCAGACACAGAAGTGCATTGCTGATGTGAGGAAAGGTATTTCTTCTGCAATGTTTTTTTGCAGCCCAATCAGCAACTTCACTCATAGTTGGAGGAGATGATGATTTCCCAGCCGGTGATGTTAGTGCAGTTGCTGGTGGTGGTAGTATGAGTATTTCTGCCTCAGGTTTGACTTCTGACCAGTGTACCGTATCAAAAATATAGTGGAGTGTGAAGCAGTGCAAGTGAGTGGCAGTGTAGATGATGTCATACTTCCCAGTAACATCCCAGTAACTGAACCTGAGGATTCTGATAATCATGTCAACGATAGCATACAACGTGATATTCCATCCACCGTGGCTCATGTCATGCATTTTCCAAGCTGTGATTCACAGTGTGGTGAAAAAATATCAGGTGATGGTGGTGGTGTTGATGATGATGATGAATGTGATGATGTTGCTGTGGTTGCAACATGCAGTCCACATGCCAGCATCCAAGCAGAAGATGTGGATGTGTGTGATGTTGATGAATATGATGATGATGTAATTGACCCTGGTTGGGAATTGGAGAAAAAGAAATTCAAGGTGGCTGTGTCTGAGTCTGTTTGCATTAATCCCCCCCCCCCCGTAAAAACTTGTGGTTTACCAGTTTCAGTTGATGATGATTATGACCCAGTAATAATGATAGGTAGTCATGGTGGTCAGTTGCAGTCCGGGTGTGCAGTGCCCGAAACATCACGTAGCACCCCCCCACTTCAGTGCTTAAAAGAACAGAGTTCAATAAGCAGCATCATGAACATGTTAAAAGTAGAGCATCACAATCCCTTGTTTGGGATTTTTTTGTTCAAGATGCAAATGATGAGTCAGTTGCAATCTGCCAGGTTTACCATGTGCATGTGAGTCGGGGTAAAAAGGGGAGCCATCTGGGCACAGGAGGACAGCATATGCATCTCAAGAATAGGCACATGGCACTGTGGACCCAGCACAAGATGGCAGCTAATACCACAGTGGGACGTTCACCCTTGTCAGCAACCATAACCAGCATGTTATCCCCTTCCATGAGTGTTAAGTCCTGTAGGAAAGTAAACATGTGCAGTAGTGAGGAAATAAGAGCAGAGGATTACTACAGGCATGATGAGGTGGAGGAGCATAATGATTTTGAAATGTTGTCCAGTGCTGGTGAGAGTAGCAGTTTTGGTGGTGGTGGTGGTGGTGATGAATGCAGTATGTCTAGTGCAAGTGGTACATCAACCCCGGTTGAGAAATCTGGCAAAATAACTGCATTTCTGGGTTTGACATTGTCATCTGTGCAACCATTTTGTGGAAGAACCCATTTCGTACCTATAGGTCTGCTTAGGAGGAGTCCCCTTTTGTATCCATTCCATACATATATGTCCTGTGGGTATGTATGTCCATGTGTCTTACATGGATTGGCCACACATGTATTAATTGTTTGTTTTCCTGTAGAGTGTTGCATTCGTGTTGAGTGTCTGTCTCCCCCCCCCCCCGTCTAGGGCAGTAATATGGTAAACAATATAATACAACAAAGAAAGCAAAATCAAAGCCTAATCATTTTTGTTCATGTTTTCATAGCTCACAAAATATCATAGATAGCACTGTGTTAGCTAAGTTGTTCTGTCATTAGTGCAAGGGGGAAAATTAAATAAAAATAAAGGTAGGCGGTTCATTTGTCAGTTAGTAAGCGCTATTCGCGTTACCCACCAAACCACGATATTCATGTATTGCAACTGCACGCACAGTTTTTCCTGAAGTCTAGAGGTGTTAATAAAAGAAAAGAGTCCATTGAGAGTACAGAATGTGCTGTGGTAAAATATCCGGTTCTGTACGCTCCTTTGTGATTGTGCAGCTGTTGTCTGCCTCACGAATGTGCACACACTCGCAGTGGTTTTCAAACTGCCCACTTAATTCAGCCGAATACGAGCTACCAACAGAGATTGAGCTGAACAAAGAATAAGCCTTCCTGCCAGTCCAATAAACAAAGACTAGACTTGCTATATCTTTTAGGTAGCTACTTTTTAGGTAATTTAACAGAAATATATATAAAGAATCCTTTGGTTTTATAAAAGCAAAAACGAGCTTACCCAATAAGGGCTGCATAGATTCTGTTGTGTGACCACTTCAGCTAGGCACTTTTAAGAGCTGGCGGCCTCAATTTCTCTATACTTATACAGAGCCCAACTGAGGGAAGGACAAGCAGAATATTTCCCAAGCTTATTTCTTAAAATAAAAGACTAGTAATGTTTCTGATTTCTAAATATGCATATTATGAATGAAAGAATTATAATGTATCTGTTGTTATGACAATGTAAATTCATTAAAAGAAGTTGAAATGTTTGTCAAATAACAAAACTTGAATGACAGGTAATTTGAACCAATCCTAAGCTCTGACAGGCTATATGTGTATTCTCTCAAGCCTAGCCAGATCAGATTTGGTTGGAGTGTTGAAGGGACAATACTCAGAGGGACTAGTACTTTCTAGTCATATGGACCTTTAATCGTTTTGAGTACAATTTATTGTGCTGAAGTTAAGCCATGTTTTGTTAGTGTTTATTATTTTATTTTGAGGATACCAGTCTATTTAATTTTTGTTCTGTAAATAAATAAAAGAAGATTATTTTTTTTAACTACATTTTTGGCTGATGTGTCCATCTGTACCCACTTAAGACTTTCACATATGGTGTCAGTAATGGGATAAGGTGGTGAAATTGTTCCCCAGTAGAAGGATCTGGAAAAACCCTGATGGACAGCCAATGTCACAGGACAAAGCAGATGGTACATGGCCTCCAGGAGCAACCACTATATGGTCAGTAGCAGCATATCAGATACCCTTATTATCAGGATTACCATTGGTGGTGAGATGGAAAGAAAGTAAAGTGTTGCCAACTCAACTCAAGATGGAAGACCCAAAAGAAGGAGTGGAGATAGGGAACAGCAAGTGGAGGAGGATCCATTGAAGAAGAACCCCTCAGGAGTCACAGGATCTTCTCAGATGGCTATGTATACACCAGGTAGAGCTGGAAAGACAGAGAAAAGGGACAGGAAGGAAAATGAAGCCGACTGGACAGATACCTTACTGGCTATTCAAGCCATGGGTGCTCATCAACCCCCTGTTTCCTCTGGTGGTGTACACAAGGATATCAAGTTAGTAAAGTTGTCAGACAGCAATGATATCGAAGCCTATATAATGACTTTTGAAAGGGTGGCCCTTGCTTGCATGTGGCAACGGGACCAGTAGGTTATACGGCTAGCACCTTTCTTAACTGGGAAAGCCCAGCTAGCCTATAGCCATGTGGACATAAATTATGCAAATGACTATGACAGAGAGAAATTGGCTATTTTAAAAAGGTATGACATAAATACTGAAACGTATAGCAAAGCTTTCACTCTTATAAATTTCAGTCTGCTGATAATCCCCAGGATGCCTATACTCAATTCAAGGATCTATGTATGAAATGGTAACAGCCTACAATGAGAACACTAGACCAGATTCTGGAAGCAATTATTTTAGAACAATTTATTCTGATACTTCCCCAAAATGTTTAACTGTGGGTAAAGGAGCATCGTCCTGAGGCATCTGAGGTAGCCATATGACTAACTGAAGACTACCTGGCAGCAAGGTCCCATCAGCAGGAAGGATCTTTGCCCTCTACTGCCTATCAAACATTGGTAAGACCTAATACTGCAGGGGGGAACAGTACTAACTCTGGGGTCAGGCAACCTCCTAAAATAGGGAGGGGCTTCAATCCTGAAATAATTTGTCATGACTATAAAGGGAAGGGGCACACAGCAAGGTTTTGCCCAAAAAAGAAAAGTGAACTAACACATTTGGCCCAGGCTAATTGGGGGCAATATACAGTTCCAGTAACTTTCGAGGGAAAAACTGTGCAAGGATTGTTGGATTCTGGTAGTAGACAGACATTAGTGCAAAGTGATGTTTTGAACTGTTTACCCAGACTAGGAGGACTGACAACTGGGATTACCAGCATTTATGGGAACATACATCATTACCTGTTGCAGGAAATTATAATGACTGTGCAAGGTCAAACCCAGCAGCTACCAGTGGGGATAGTACCACATTTACCAGTTCCCATTCTACAAGGACATGATTATCCAGACTTTGACACCTTATTATCATCTACCGTGTGTGCCATGGTAACTAGGTCTCAAACCCATAAAGGAACTTTGGGACAAGTATTTCCTTTTACAGATGAACTTATGGAGAACCCTGGCAGGGATAGAAAAACCAAGAATCAGAGGTAAAAATGAGAAACTATTATGGACTAAAAAGAATTGTAATAATGATGTACCAGATGATATGCCTACTGTACTAAAACTTGTTCAAATGAAGGGATTTAAAGAAGTACAAAATAATGATATAACCTTGCTACCCTATTTTCCACAGGGTACAAATACTGAGGGAATTGTCTCAGGACATAAGTATGAATTAGAAAAGGGGTTATTATATAGAAGTTGTATTAATCCCAAATCTGGGGAAGAAGTGAAACAACTAATGCTTCCTCAAATGTATAGATAGCAGTTGTTGGAGGTAGCACATGATATTCCTTTGGCTGGGCACCTGGGCAGAGATAAAACTTTGAGTTTTCTGCTTTACTGGTTCTTTTGGTCTGGCATTCATGAACAGGTGGCAGCATATTGCAGTAGTTGTAGTGAATGCCAGAAAGTTGCCAAAATTGGTAGACGAGACAAAGTACCTCTCCTACCCCTGCCTCTGATAACTACACCTTTTGACAGGATTGCAATGGATATTGCAGGGTCATTGCCAAAGAGTGCAAAAGGTAACAAGTATATTCTGGTGGTCAGTGATTATATTACCAAATACCCAGAAGCTATTCCCTGATGGAGTATAACAGCTTCAAAAATTGCTGATGAGTTGGGGAAGATCTTTAGTCGAATGGGTATACCCCGAGAGATATTAACTGACCGAGGTAGCAATTTTTGTTCAGTGTTGTTAAAACGTCTCTATCAGACCTTGGGGATAACTGCCATACATACAACACCCTACCATCCCCAAACTGATGGTCTGGTTGAGTGTTTCAACCAGACTCTCAAAAAACTGTTGCAACAGTATGTGCAGGAAGAGGGAAAAGATTGGGATGTTTACCTGCCATACTTATTGTTTGCCTATCGAGAGGTACCTCAGTCTTCCACAGGGTTTTCCCCTTTTAAGCTGTTATATGGCCGAAACCTGAGGGGGCCATTAGATATAATCAAAGAGCAGTGGGAGGAAGGTGAACTACCAAAAGGAATGGCACCCACTGAGTACATGTGCCATATATGACGACAGTTGGTAGATTTTGTTCAGAAAGCACACCTAACTAATCAAAAAGCAACAAATGGTACAAAAACAACAGTATGATAAGGGGACTAGCATTAAAGAATTTAAAGAGGGGGATAAAGTTCTCTTATTACTGCCCTCTTCAGACAATAAGCTCTTCATGAAGTGGCTGGGGCTCTGTCCAGTATTAAGATGAATGGGTCTTGTCACCTATGAGATAGCTCTTCATGATAAAGTATCTAAAACAAAGATTTATCATGTAAATTTGCTAAAATCCTGGTCAGAAGATTCCTTCCATGTGTGCCTTTATACACCCAGAAAAGCCAGCTAGTGCTCTGACCGTTGCATACCAGAGATTGGAAAACCCAGTGAGCTAAATGAAATCACCATAAATCCTGATTTAACTCCTTCTCAGCTAGCTGAGTTACAGACCTTACTCCACACTCATGAGCGTCATTTCTCAGCAACACCAGGGCAGGCCCTTAACGTCACCCACCACATTACCATAAATCAAACATTACCCATAAGGCAAAAGGCATATAGACTGCCAGAACAGATGAGGCCAGAAGTTATTAAAGAATTAAAGAAAATGCAAGACCTAGGCATCATAGAACCTTCAAAAAGTGAATGGAATTTTCCTATGGTGGTAGTGGAGAAGAAAGAAGGGAGGGTCAAGGCTGTGTCTAGATTTTAAACGTCTGAATAGTATCTCAGAGTTTGACAGATATCCCATGCCCCAGATAGATGATATTTTGGACCATTTAGGTAAAACCCGTACATTAGCACACTTGACCTATCAAAGGGTATTGGCAAATACCCTTGGATGAAAAAGCAAAGATAAAACAGCATTCAGCACTCCTTAGGGTTATTTCAATTCACAGTAATGCCTTTTGGCTTACACTGTACTCCTACAACCCTTCAAAGGGTAAATGATAAAATCTTAGCTTCCCATGTTTCCTACAGAGCAGCTTACTTGGACAATGCAATTATGTTTAGTACATCATGGGTGACCACATACATCACCTGTCACAGGTCTTGTCAGCCATTTCTGCAGCAGGCCTCAACTATTAATCCTGCAAATGTTCTTTGGCCATGCAGAATACCAGATATTTGGGTTTTCAGATTGGGCAAGGACAAGTAAAATAGAGAAAAGTAATGTTGAGGCAGTATCCAATAGTCCTCGACCCTATACAAAAAAGATGTGCGATCTTTTTAGGGTTTAGCTACTATCACCACTTTATACCCACTTTTTCACTCTGGCCACTCCCTTACTGAATTAACCAGAAAACATAGACCTGAAAAGTACAATGGACACCTGAGTGTGAAGATGCATTTCAGTCTATAAAAGCTAAATTATGCTCTTCCCAGTTTTAGAAATGCCAGATTTTACCCAGCCCTTTATATTGCAAACAGATGCATCTAATAGTGGAATAGGAGCAGTTCTCACACAGATAGATCAGGGTGAAGAACATCCTATTATTTATATAAGTCAAAAATTACATGATAGGGAGACCAAATATTCCTTAATGGAAAAGGAATGCCTGGCAATACATTGGGCAGTAGAAGCTCTTCAATTTTATTTATGGGGCACTAAATTTGAGATATGGACTGATCATAATCCTTTATGTTGGCTCCATGTAATAAAAGATAAAACCCAGAATCATGTGCTGGTATCTTACTTTATAGCCATACCAGTTCACGATTAAGCACGGAAAGGTAGTGACCATTGTAATGTAGATTACCACTCATTTCACTGTATAATTTAAGAAACTAATGTAACACACTGGACATCAGGTCTCGGGGTAGGAAGTAAGTAGAGAGCAGTTATAGTTTTAAGGGACCCGGTGGAGCCTTAGGAGATGGGTGGGCTATGGCCATCTCTCCTTGAGAAAGATCTGACGATCCAGTGATTGAGAGAGATCTGATGATCCAGTGAGTGAGAGAGATCAGATGTTCAAGAGAGGAAGAGATAAAACCTGAGATAGGTTTCATCTTAGGTAGGAGGAATCTGGAAGAACCCTTTCTTACCTGTAGGTCTGCCTAGGAGGAGTCCCTTTGTATCCATTCCATACATATATGTTCTGTTGGTATGTATGTCTGTATTCTTACATGGATTGGCACCCATGTATTAATTGTTTGTTTTCCTGTAGAGTGTTTGTTTTCCTGTTGAGTGTCTGCCTCCCATCTTGGGCAGTAATATGCAAAACAATATAATACAACATAGAAAGCAAAATCAAAGCCTAATCGTTTTGTTCATGTTTTTCATAGCTCACAAAATATCATAGATAGCACTGTGTTAGCTAAATTGTTCTGTCATTAGTGCAAGGGAGAAAATTAAATAAAAATTGAGTGGCGGTTCATTTGTGCAGTCAGTTAGTAAAGCACTATCGCCTACCCACTAAACCACGATATTCATGTAGTGAAAGTGCTCCCACAGTTTTTCCTAAAGTCTAGAAGTATTAATAAAAGAAAAGAGTCCATTGAGAGTACAGAATATGCTGTGGTAAAACGTCCGGTTCTATACGCTCCTTCGTGATTGTGCAGCTGTTGTCTGCCTCGCGAATGTGCGCACAATCTCAGCGGTTTTCAAACTGCTGGCTTAATTCAGCCGAATACGAGCTACTGACAGAGATTGAGCTGAACAAAGAATAAGCCTTCCTGCCAAACCAATAAACAAAGACTAGACGTGCTATATCTATTAGGTAGCTGCTTTTGAGGTAAATTAACAGAAATATATATACAGGAATCCTTTCGTTTTATGAAAGCAAAAACGAGCTTACCCAATAAGGGCTATGGAGGATTCTGTTGTGTCACCACTTCAGCTAGGCGCTCTAATAGCCAGCTGGCCTCAATTTCTCTGTACTTATACAGAGCCCAACTAAAGGAGGGACAAACAGAATACCTCCTAAGCTTATTTCTTAAAATAAAAGAGTAATCATGTTTCTGATTTCTAAATATGCATATTATGAATGAAAGAATTATAATGTATCTGTTGTTATGACAATGTAAGTTCATTAAAAGAAGTTGAAATGTTTGTCAAATAACAAAACTTGAATGACAGGTAATTTGAACCAATCCTAAGCTCTGACAGGCTATACCTGTATTCTCTCAAGCCTAGTCAGATCAGATTTGGTTGGAGTGTTGAAGGGACAACACTCAGAGGGACTAGTGATTTCTAGTCATATGGACCTTTAATCGTTTGAGTACAATTTATTGTGCTGAAGTTAAGCCATGTTTTGTTAGTGTTTATTATTTTATTTTGATGATACCAGTCCATTTAATTTTTGTTGTGTAAATAAATAAAAGAAGATTATTTTTTAACTGCATTTTTGGCTGATCTATCCATCTGTACCCACGTAAGACTTTCACACATCTTCATCAAATGTCCACACTCCACCCCCTGCCATTCATCACAGAGCAGAACCATTTGTCATCACACCCCATGTAAAACATTTAAGGCAGCCCATGTTACAAAGTGTTTTTACGCATAAGCTAAAGTACCTCCCAAATCATATAGTGTCACATGAATTTAATGCTGCTGTAGCTGAAATGCTGGTAATTGATCTTTTGCTCTTCTCCTTTGTGGAGAATTCTGGGTTCCAGCGGTTTTCGGCACATGCCTGTCCAAAATGGAAAGTCCCATCCAGGACATACTTTTCAACCTGTGCTGTCCCCGAGTTGTTCCGTACTGTGTCCGATTCAGTAAGACATGCCCTTCAACATTCCTCCTCTCCATTCATCCATTTAAGTATGGATATGTGGCAAGTGGCAAAACAGCGGTGAGTTCATACTGTATTTGTGTATAACTGCACACTGGGCGCAGGTGCTGGGGGTTATTTGTGATGCTGGTAGTGTGAATAATCATTGCAGTAAGGTGGATTGTCGTGGTAGCAATCTTCCAGGAATTTGACAGCACGCAACGATTGTTATGTGCAATGTGACCTGTTCACACACTGGTGAAAACATGTTGGATGTGGTACTGGCTGAAACTGGATAAGTATTGAACCCCCTGTCCCTGAGAGCTGGGTTCATAGCAAGTGACAATGGGTCAAATGTGGTGAAATGCATCACAAATGGTGTTTTTCTACGTGTTCCATGCATAGCCCATTGTTTAAATCTTGTGGTGCAGGAGTTTCTGCAGCACCCTGATGTAAAGGAAATGCTGACAGTTGCACGCCTTATCTGCTCTCACTTTTCATCATCTGCAAAGGCCCATGACCAACTGCGACAGTTGCAGATGCAAAACAGCCTCCCTCAGCACCGCTTGAAGCTGGAAGTTGTCACCCAATGGAACTCCACTTTATACATGGCAGAGAGGTTGTATAAACAATACAAAGCCATCTCAGAATATCTTGCAATGCACACTAGCCATGACAGTTCTGGGGCCTCCATGTCTATGACGACTGAACAGTGGCACCTCATGGACTCTGTAATAACAATTTTGAGGTCTTTTGATCATGCCACCCGGGCAGTGAGTGGCGAGTCTGTCTCCATTAGCCAATCAATTCCACTGCTGTGGATGCTGAGGCAGACATTTGTGAATGTACAGCAAGGTCTTGATGTTGCCAGAGATAGTGCTAGCAGTATGTTGCTGAAACACATGCTGACAGTAATCAACCAGAATCATCACATTTTGAGCATTCAGCATAGTGACAACTTTGCCATAGCAACAATTCTGTACCCACGATACAAATGTGGAATTGCATCAGTACTGGAGAGAGGGCCTGAACAGGTAAAAAATATCTGTGGGCAACTGGTGCACTTGGTTCATGGGGTACAGAAGTCACGTGCCAAGGTTAGCAAACCTCAGCAGCATGATCCGGCTGAAGGTGTACCTGGAGGACCATCAAATATATCCTGCAAGGGGAAGGGGACTGCAGTTCCAGGTGGTCTGTCATCCAAAGTGGCTGGCATCAACCCACTTTGGGAGGCTTTGTCCCAAGTGGGGATTTGTGAAATAAATGATTCCAGAGAACAAGATGATGCATCAACCACTGGACTTAATGCGGCACAGAGAATGGTTGAGTCATATTTGTCTGAAAACAGGCATTTGACAATAACTGATGATCCTCTTTTGTACTGGAGTGGAAAGGCCAGTGAATGGCCAGAGCTGACTGCAGTGGCACTGAAATACCTCATATGCCCACCCACCAGTGTAAGTGTCGAGAGGGTATTCAGCTCAGCAGGTGCAATAGTCGGGGATCGTCGGACAAACCTCTCTCCTGCAAATGTTAGTTTGCTAACATTCATAAAAATGAATGAGAGGCACATACCAGCACAGACCACAACCTCGGTATTCATACCCCAGCCTAGTCATGGTGGTTTTGGTGATGTGGAAATGGACCATCCTGGTGGTACTAGCAGTGACAGCATGAAATAGCCCACCACTGACATAGATGATGACACAATGGAGAAAGAATTTCCCTGTGGTCAGACTTCAGACATAAATGACTGTGAGGGCAGCTTTCTTTATAAGGATGATGATGATGTGGTTAATGTTGGCAGGTTTTAACTAAGGTTGTTAAAAAGCAGTGTGCCCCCCCCCTGGATTCAGACCACCACCACCAGGACTGATGTTAGCCACTGCCACCACTGAGCATAAGTTTGTCCACCCCCCCAGACCACCACCACCACCACCACCGGGACTGATGTTAGCCACTTCCACCACTGAGCATGAGTTTGTCCACCGGCCCCGGACCACCACCACCACCGGGACCGATGTTAGCCACTGCCACCACCACCAGATGCAGGAAGATATAACAGGGAATGTCATCATGTGCCGCAGCTATCACCACCAGCACCCACCACCAGTGTCATCCAGACAATATTACCCCATTACATTTACATTTACCATACCAAGGCAGAGGGAGTCAGAACAGGAGACCACATCCATCAGCCACATGCATAAAGATTCTTAATATTTAAACTATAAAGTGAGTAGTGTACTAATCTTTTATATTATTTATCTTCCTTTAGCTGTATGTTTTGTTTTCTGTAGCTTTCCTGAGCCGCAAATGGTCAAACACATACAGTAAACTTAGTTTTTTACAGGTTAACAAAAAAACTCTCCTTCACTGAAACTCAGTATGAATGGTACTGCAGCTGTACCGTATACAGGAACCTATAGAATATCCATTTGAAATCCATACTGGTAAGTATCAAGATTTTATTTAATCCGTTCAATTTTTTTTTAAAAGACTGCAGCAAATGCGACTGAGTACGATTCATAAACTAGGTGACATGTGTATGTCACCAAAACTATTTCTGTAAGATATCATGCACTGTATTCTGAACTTGTAGCTGTGCAGGCATGACCATGACAGTACTGAAAAAGTTGCACACAGGTTATGTTACTTGACAAGATGTGGTTTTGAAATGTAACTTGACTTGAGATTGCGAACCAGGGACAATCAAGTTGCAAGAAGTCATTCACTTCTTTTTTTAGGAAACTTCCAGATGCTTTGTTGTTTTGTCAAAGTGGCCTTATCAAAAGAAGTTCTTCAACATCAGGCCCCCCCCCCCCAGGCTGGGGCAGACATGCAACATGCAGAAGTCATTTCATTCGATGACCATGACCATCATTAACATCCAGACTCGAGGAGGATGCAAATGAAATCTGTGAAGAAGTAACCAAATAAGAAACCATTAGAGACAAACCTGCAAATATGCTTCCCCCACTACAAAAAAAAAATACTTACCTTCATTTCTTTAGAGTTAGCCATTTCAAATTTCTACGCAAAAGGTTCTCATTGAGCACTGGAATGTGCACAGCAAAAGCATCTGTGACCTGTGATACAAAAACAATACAATGAATACGTGTCTGTATATGTAAACCCCCCCACCTACAAAATACACAAATATATATACTGTATATATATATATATCAACTCACCAAGGCTACTATTAGTGTACAGACAAAGGGCACACTTCCATCTGGTTGAGATGATCACATTGCATTTGCTGGAATCGCAGCAAACATTGGACCAGCAACAGTTCGGTCACGGTCATCGTTTTATTCTGGGGGACTTTGCATGGGGTGTAAAGCTCATATTTGACTTCATCACCACTTGTCAATTTTCTGGACACAAGACAGTTGCATTTTGGGCATGCAGAAAAAAAATCTAGGGACTCTGTGTGAGTACTACAAGCATGACTGAGTGCGCCATTAATTCTGGGCAACTTTGCATGTGGTGTAACACTCAGATTTTACTTAGTCACCACCTGTCAATTTTATGCACACAAGATAGAAGCATTTTGTGTTGTGTGATTGTGGGGCTCATGATATCATACTGAAATTATCAATTAAAAGCAGAATTGCAAGAATGTGGTGATAATTTTGAACTGTACTTTTTTATGCTATTTTACATTGCCAGCCACTAGTTACCTCCGAGTCATGACTTGAATGATACACCTCTTTTCACAATTTCTATCTGCTTTACTACTTTTTGTCATGTATGAAAAAAAGGAGCACACCTTTCAATATTGTTCTGACCAGGTTTGTAGCACTATTTGCAGCTGCTTTTCAATAAATATTGTTCTGTGGGGTCATAAAACACTGCCTGTTGCGTAACTGTTAATTTATAACAGAAGTGATATATAGCAACTGATGTGATGGAGAAAAGCAGCAGAAAATACTGACAAAGACCTGGTCAGCACCATATTAAAAGGAGTGCTCCTTTTTATGATTTCAGACATGAAAAAGTAGTACAGCAGACTTAATACGAAATTATAGTATCATACAAGTCAGGATGTAAGTAAAGTAAGTAGCAATGTAACATAGCATTAAAACATATAGATCAGAGTTCTCAATAGAATGTTGCACTGCTGCTTTACAGAGATTCACCATGTTGCATAGTTATTATGGTGTTGCACCTAATATCGGGGCCTCTACTTACAGAAATCTTTCTTGCTCCACATGTTCTTACATAGTGCAATACATTTCTGTCAAAACTGCCTGTAATTTCATTATAAGTGTGTCATGTACAGAGAATTCCTGTTCTAGCTGCAAATTCTGCCCCCCTTCTCAGCAATGTTAGGATGTGATGCCCAGAGTTGATTGGTGATTAATGCTCCATTACCATAGAGAATGTCCGGCAACTTTCTGAATGTTAATTTATGCTATAATGGTCAGTTTGTGGCAGTGAAAGCATTGGGCACATTTCAGTAACAAGAGTCTTGTTAGTGGAAACGCGCCCATGGTTCACCACAACTGACCATTATAACATAAAGAAGCATTCAGAAAGCCGCTTGACATTCACTATATGGAGCACGACCTGCTCCGACCATCATGACATTGCTGAGAAAGGGGCAGAATTTGGGGCTTTTAGAATGGGAATTCCTCCGTGATGTGACACACTTTAATGAATTTACAGGCAGTTTTGGCAGAAATGTATTGCACTATGTAAGGACATGTGGAGCAAGAAAGATTCCTCTGGAAGTAAGGCACCCCTATATCAGGTGCAGTGATGTAAGCTGGTGAATCTCTTTCATGTCTGTTTCACAAGCAAAATAGTTATAGAGCCTCAGTAATGTTTATTTTGTGTCAGGACTCATGAATCAGATTTGAAGTGTTTTGCAAACAGCATGAAGACTGAGCAATGCAAGTATGTTGTGTTAAACTGCATGTGTGCCGTCAGTGTTCTTCCCTGTGTGTGCATACATTGTCCAGCTTCATGCAAACATATATATGGTAAGACTTGTTATAAAATGGGTCAATATAATGGTTCAAACTGATTGGCTGAAGGACCTTTCACCCGTGTCCTTATCAGCCGATATCTATGCCAACCGGCACTTTTCTTCCCTAGCTGACCTCCTAGCGTGAAAATATCAGTAACCTGTGATAGCTTCAAACTGCTTTCCTGGCGAGCAAACACTGCACAGGGCATGTACTGCCCTGGCCGACCTCAACCCCGAACCATGTACAAGTGAACCCAACTAAAACATTAAAAAGCAAAGTCTGACCTGTAGTACTGAAATTCAAAACCCAAAAAGAGCCCTCAAAATCCCACTTCAAGATAAGCCGTCGCAGTTCACTGAGCTTCGTCGCGTGCTCGAAAAAAATTCATTTTAAATTAAAATTGACACTCGCGCCTCCAGAAGTCTTCTCGCCACAAGTATTGGAAATATTCATTTAACTGCACACACTTGGGCACAACTCTGACTGCCGTCTCTTTCAGAAAAACGCAATGCAAATAAAACCGCTTTGTATGGAAGCCGCTAACGGACATACTCGCTCCCGATCCAACTGGAGACAAGTAAATACTGTAAGCACAGAAAAAGCAGTGTGTAATTTTACAGCCTGGCAAAACAAAATTCAAGACAAACTCCAGGCAGGCAAAATACAATGAAATCTATATGTGTCAGTGAGTGGTGGGAAGCGTGGTACTAAAATGGAAAATCATGATAGAAAGCGCACACACTCGCTCTCACTACCAGTTGTGCTGGCCACTCCGCTACTGACAGCTACTAGACAAAACAAAAACATGGAAAACAAATAAAACAAAACTAGAAACAAAACATAAAAAAAAATGAAGTGTGAGGGCAAAAATACAAAAGTGTGTGTCTGTGTGTGTGTCTGTGATTTTGCATATTCTGCACTTCAAATGCTGGGACTATTTTTTTCCAGTTGTCTTAACCTAATTTTTAACAGTTATCAGTCTTCTTTCATTTATTAACTACATTTTCACTGTAAAGTTTTTATGGGGACCCATTTATAAGCGCAATAAGACACGGCAGGTGGGTTATCTCCTGATAAAACACGCCCAGGTGCATAGGCACTCGGCGCCAGCGCCTGCCTAACAACGCACCTGGGCGCTCTATCAGGAGATAACCCACACCTCGTCGTGTCTTATTGCTTGCTTGCAGTATCAAGAATAAAGATAATAAAGAATACCTGATATATATTTTATTGGTACCATCAGCACCAGCAGAGTAAGTGATATGATATTTTTTCAGAGGTATCGGGTCACTGTGCACCTCAGTCACTCACAGTGCACACATGACTTTGCAGAGATCATAGAACAAAAAGCACATGCTCTCCTAAAAGTTATGTGTGCAGTATGTGACTAAGGTGCATTCTGGCCAGACACCTCTGAAAAAGCATCGTATCACTTAGTCCACTGATGATGATGACGACAATAAAATGTACGTTATTTTGCTCGCTATTCTTTAAACCATTAACACTGCAACAAGTCAGCAACATCAACGTATGCTTGCAACACACTGAACAATGTCTGATGTTACACACACACACACACACACACACACACACAGAGTAAACAACACTGACTGCACACATGCAATTTAGCACATCATACTTGCACTGCTCACACCTGTTTGTCCACAAGCTCTCCACAACAGAAAGTCAACATTACTGAGGCACTGCAACAACAAAAGGGCAAATGTCTATTATTAAACAACAAAAAAACGACACAAAAACAGTATAGCACAGTAGTGGGGGGGGGTGTTCCAGAAAAAAATCCATTAATGGGGGATTCCATTGTGTTTGAGCAGCCGATGGAACATTGCCAGTATTTGCAGCTGCTGTTACTGGATTTGATCCACCTGCTGCTGCACAGCAACCACCCTCTTGTTGCTTTCATCGAGGGCGCCCACACCAGTGCAATGTCTGTCTGCATTGCAGGCACTGTGGTAGGGTCCACTGCAGCAGGAAAGCCAGGTAGTGGTGGTGGTGGTGAGGCAGTGCTGGTGGCTGTGGTGGAGCAGCTGCTGCAGTTGCCCTTTTCTTGCTGTGGTGGTGAGGCTGAACACCCCTGCACCTCTGCCGCTGCCACAGAAGGGCCAGCAGGTGGATGCCTGGCCCCTTCGGTGGCAGCCTGCCACTCCACCATGTGGTGGTTTGCTGTATGCATCGCTGGCCACCGGCCCCAAAATCTCCCCCGGAGGCCACGGCGCACCTGCATACCACACAGATGGCAAACCACAATGGTTCTGTCTCCCCCCACAAAGTTAAAAAACTGCTACACTGTGGAACTGTGGGGGGGACCAGATATACTGCCGGAAGCACCTTTATTTACCTGGGGCTCCACCTGCAGCTGTGGAGGTGGTGGAGGGGTGCTGCTGGGCCCCTGCAGCTGCTACTGGTGGTGGTGGTGGTAGTGGTGAACTAGGTGGATGTGCCAGCACCAGTGCCACTGATGCTTCCACAGGGAGGGCACAACTCCCAAGAGTGGGGAGGTCCAATAACACTCTACCGCCCCCCAAGTGTATGCACCCCTCTCCTCTCCTCTGCCCACACCCACAGGCCATAGATCTCTCCTCATCCCAGGTCCATTACGTACAAGTTCCTGACTCTGACCAATGCCTCAATACTTCGACCTTCACCCACACTCCACAGTCTCACACTCTTAACATCACACACACACAAAAACAAAACTTATAAGAAAAATTCAGTAGCAAAAACAATGAAAACACAGTACAAAACAAAATTAAGATGTAGCCTTTAAAACTGTTTTGTGCTCGAAATCACAAAATGCAACTAGAAAACAAACTCTCCTCTCTCTACACCAAAATGGCTTTCTCCTTCTACAACTGCAAAGGAGAAAGTGAAAGTAACCTCTTTTCTGACTCACTTTCTTCCTGCCTGGCTAAAGCATGTGATGTGTGGGGGGCTGCCTATATTGTTGTCACTTCACCTTACTTCATGTTAAGGCAGAATGACAATGCAAAGTCATAATGAGAAGGTGAAATGAGTACTTTGCAGTGGCCACTTCATGTAGCATTCCACCAATGTGAAGTGGTCACTTTGCATCAACTTCGCTGGTGGATTTTAAATTCACTGCATCTCTAGTCAGCACCTAGTGACTCACTGATCTACTGTATCTTTCAGAGAAATAAACTATCCCTCTATGTTGGTCTTCTGTGTTTGGGTGATGGGAGACCAAAAAAAAAAAAAAACAAGTTAAAGACAATGAACCTCAGTGCAGAAGTACTGAAGCAAGGGTTACCACAAAGGGCATTGGCAAAAAGCCAAGTTTCAAAGAAACAAAAGATCACACATACCCCCATCCTGCAAAGCATCATGGATATGTATGAAATCACCATGACATTTAGGCTGATTCAGCTTAAAGCAGGAATGCATAGTGCTAAAGGGCCTCTCAAACAATCTGTAATTTACATGCATTTAAACAGCACAGTGGGGTTTTCTATTATCTCTACCTGGTAACTTATTTTTTAATACAGTCCCCTTGTAACTTTTTACCTTTATCAAAAACATCTAGTGCCGTGGTATTTTAACAGTTACAGGTTTTAGTCATATAAGGTACATACAGTACATCAAGGTATTTTATGACATAGTGCTATTGCATACTTAATCCAACAATGAGGAACACAGACTGTTGTTTTACGTCAGCTCTGAGGTCACCACAGTAACCTCCCTTATGAGGACCTGAGAGGGAAAAGGAAAAATTAAAGAGGACACTATAGCATACTCAAGAAGGGGTAAGGGCACCATAGGTGGCCAAATCATATAAGTGCGAAATTGTAAAGGACAGATTAGGCTAAGAAATAGAAGAATTGTTGCAACAGATTTAAGAAAGGTCAGTGTTCAAGAGTGGCAGGATTTCCTTGTCACATATCCCCACCTTAAGAGGCAAGCAGTTATCTCAGACTGGTTAACACCTTCCTGTCCCAGGAAGGGTGAGCTTCCACCCACCCATCTTCAGAAGGTGCATCTTAACGTCCCTATTAACGATAAACATGCCATCATAAACATAGTGGATATCATCATGCTTAACCCTGAGGTGTTAACACATTTCTCAACAGAGATAAACGGTACCAGTCTCTGTACTGTCTCATTTTAGGTAAAGTCATTAACATCATCATGATTTATAGTGGTCATCTCAGCACTATGTGATCTAACAGTACCAAGGACTGTTACAAACTGGTACCATGTGTCCTGGGAGGGAGGGAGTGTCCCCTATTCCAAGGGACCATTTCTTCTCCATAATGACCCTTCCCTTTGGGACACTCTTCCGTCTCCCCATGAACCAGTAACTCTGCTTAATGGATGTCTTCTTTTCCTAGCAGGCAGCTCCACTACACTGCACATTGGACAGGTCCTAATATAGGCCACCACCTGTCCGTACATACCAGGCCAGTAATAAGAAGGAGTTAGCTGAGCCAAGACACTGCTATGGCTTAGATGTCCATGGGGACTGGAGTGAGCAGCCTCCATCAACTAGGAAATAATATTTTGTTTTTTTCCCTTGCAAACCCAAAGCAGTTTACATAGAATAAAACATAGATTACAAGGCTTTGTGTTTCATATACTTTAATATACTTGAAGTAGAATTTATGTCTAGAGAGAGAGAGAGAGAGAGAGAGAGCATGGCCAGGGGATCTAAAGATATTCCAGTAGTAGATAAACCTGTTTTTTCCAACAGCAGAGCATGAGCCTCAAAAAAAAAAAATGTGTTAAAAATGCTGCAGATGCCTTCTTTAGAATAGAGAGTAGAACTAACAAAGGAAACATTTGTAGTGGAGGATACAGAAGATGCCCTTCAAAAGAATCAACCATGTGCCAAAATTACTTAGGGTCATTTCTCACATTAGCTAAATTGGTTTTATAGAAGGAGGATTTTAATTTCTGTACAATAGAGACACAATAGTTACATAATTTGTGAAAAGCCTGCCAGGCCTCTTGTGTATTTTGAGTTTTTGCCTTTTTTTAAAGTGTCCCATTGTCTCTGCAACAAAACCTAAACCCACCCTCATCCTCCCCAGGACCCACAATTTGATATTTATTTTGGTATAGTAAAAACTAAGTTCCACAGTGGGTTACTTGCACAACCTATCCACCAACATGAATGGCTACCATCTGTGGACGGGTGTAAGGACAACACAACAACAGCAGATTGGTGCAACACACCACAGTGTGGCTTTATATTTTTAAAAGTCAGGATAAAATAATAAACTCCAAAATAAATAAAGCAAAATTCTTTACAGAACTGCAGGTAATTCTCTTTCCTTTAGTGACCACAGTAGATAACCTTAAGCAATGGTGTATCCCTTCTTGTTCAATACATCAGTTTACAGCAACAGACTATGTATGTCCTTCCTCTGCACTTAGTCAGCACCTACTGATTTATCTTTCCTCAGGAAATAAACTATCCCCTATGTTGGTCTTGTGTGATGGGGAGGCAAAAAAAAAAAAAAAAAAAAAGTTAAAGACAAAGAACCTCAGTACAGAAGTGTTGAAGCAAGGCTACCCCAGAAGGCATTGGCAATAAAGTCAAGTTTCAAAGAAACACAACATCACAAATACCCCCATAATGCAAAGCATCATGGGATGTATATGCAAATCACCATAACATTTTAGGCTGATTCAGCTTAAAGCAGGAATGCATGGTGCCAAAGGGTCTCTCACACAATCTGTAATTTGCATGCATTTAAACAACACAATAGGGGTTTTCTGATATCGCTACCATGATAACTTAATTTTAATAATGCAGTCACCTTGTAACTTTTTACATTTATCAAAACACCTAGTGCTGTGGTATTTCAACAGTTACAGGTTTCATACATATAAGATATATACATCAAGGTATTTTATGACATAGTGCTATTACATACTTAATCCAGCAACGAGGAGCACAGCCTGTTGTTTTACATCAGCTCTGAGGTCACCACAATAACCTCTCTGTATGAGGACCTGAGAGGGAAAAGGAAAAATTAAAGAGGACACTATAGCATGGTCAAGAAATGGAAGGGGACACCCAGAGGTGGCCAACCTTATGGACTAGAAATTATAAAGGACAGATTAGGCTAAGAAATAGAAGAAGTGTTGTAATAGATTTAAGAAAAGGTCATTCTTCAAGAGTGGCAGGATCTCCCTGTCACAACACATATTCCCCACTTTAGGATGCAAGCAGTTATCTCAGACTACTTACAACCTTCCTGTCCCAGGAAGGTGTAGCTTCTACCCATCCATCTTCAGAAGGTCTGTGTCAGGGTCCCTATTAATGATAAACATTCCATCACAAACATAGTGGATATCATCATGCTTAAGCTTGAGGTGTTAACACATTTCTCAACAGAGATAAGCGGTACCAGTCTCTGTACTATTTCATTTAGGAAAGTCATTAATCATCATGATTTACGTGGTCATCTCAGCACTATGTGATCTAACAGTACCAAGTACTGTTAGCATCTGGTACCATGTGTCCTGGGTGGGAGGTTTCCTTTCCAAGGACACCATTTCTTCTCCATTATAACCCTTCCCTTTGGGACACTCTTCGCCTCCCCATGAACCAGTACCTCTGCTGAACGGATGTCTCCTGTTCCTAAAAGGAAGCTCCACTACACTGCACACTGGACAGGTCCTAATATAGGCCATCACATGTCTGTACATACCAGGCCAGTAATAAGAAGGTGTTATCTAAACCAAGACACTGCAATGGCTCAGATGCCCACAGGGACTGGAGTGAGCAGCATCCATCACCTAGGAAAGAATGTGTTGTTTTTGGCTTCTTCCAATTCCAAAGCAGTTTACGCAGAATAAAACATGGAGTGCAAGGTTCTGTGTATAAATTCTTTTTCATTACTTATATTCCCTCTGTGTCTGCCTGCAGTACAGCACAGGATAAGGCAAGCAACTTACTGCCTCTTGTCCTTCTTATATGTTCCTTATAAAGTACTTGGGAGAAGGGAGGGGAGAGACTACAAGACAGAAAGTGGCCAGATTTCAGCCTGTAGCTAGAACAATAAACTTACAAGAACAAGACAGTGTAGAAGAAAATGCTGTACAAATACAGACAGGGGCTCCAACTCTGTCACACCATATCCTCACTTTTTTTGTTGTAAATAAAATCATTCTCCATCCTACTCCTGCAGCAACCCCCAACTTCTACCCTCCTCTTCCACAACACCCACAATTTAAAGTTTACTTCAGCTTAATAAAAAATAGAATCCCTCAATGGGTGACTGGCACAATCTGCCCACCTCCAAGACTGGCCACCATCTCCTCAGTCTTTTTTATTGTAAATAAAATCATCCCCCACCATGGCAGCTTTGCCCAACTACCAGCCCTCATTTTCAGCACCCAAATTTCATAATATGAAGCCCCTCTGCGCACAGCAAAGGCAGCTAGCCCAATTCACCTTCTACTATCATCTAGGGTCCTTCTTCCAAATGGAAGTTCCAACTATACTTGTCCACATAGTTAAACAGCTGATCATGTGATAAAGCTTTTTTTACTATGCAAGGAAGTGCGGGAGTACTTACATTCACAAGAAGGCAGTTGGGCATGAAGGAGGGCAGGTGTGCCAGTCACTTTTGCTGCACGTTGTGGGCCTTTCAGGTTATGAGATTTGGGTGTAGAGGTTGGAGGGTGGGAGTTGGGATCTGCTGCTGGTGTTTGGGTGTGGAGGGAAGGATTTTATTTACAACAACAAAAGCATGAGGAGATGGTGACTGAACGTGGTTGTGGGTGGGTTGTGACAGTCACCAATATTGGGACTCAGTTTATAATTAAACCAATACAAACATTAAATTGTGGGTGCTGGGGGGGGTTTGGCTTTGTTGCAGTGGGTGAGGGGATAGGGGTGCAGTTTAAGGTGACTGGGCTGGGGAGGATGCTGAGTGGCTGCTTCTTTATTTCTTATTTTTTCAGTGCGGTATTTTCCAAATTTGAATATGCACGAAAAATGCCACTATCTGTTATTCGAGAGGAGAAACCAAGATGGCTGTTGCATGCTGTGCAAGTTGAAGAGGAACAGCAAGAGTAGGGGAGCTTAATGCCTTCTGAGCTATTTTAACAGGTATAACACCATTGCCTGAATAGCCCTGTAAGACTCCCTTTCCAGATTTCTTGAGCAGCCAGAGCTTGGATCCTTATATTTCCTTGTGCTTTGTTTCCTTTACTAGGTTTATTTTGGGAGCACTGGCAATGGATAGCCCACAATACATGGTTCATGGAATGGCAAGCCCTGAGAAGGTTTGATCAAGGACACAATACAGGGCTAAAGATTTAACTCAGTTTGTGATATTGGAGTTCATTGACTTACCAAAGAAAAGCATGCTGAATATGAGGTTTTGGATGCTCAAAGGTTGTGCCTTTGGGAGCTGTTCCTTGCTGCATTGCTTGTCTGTGGTTAAAATTAGCATTTCACTTTATAACAAGAGTGAACCTGATGTTTTCTTGAAATCTTCATTGGTGTCAAATGGTGTTCACTGGTGAATTACTGACTTGGGGACATTTAATTCTGCTAACCTTTTTTACTGGGTCACGCTGAATTACTAATTTTCGAGACTTTTTTTAGAACCCAATTTTTTTACTCTTTATTGCTCTTAGCATTGAAGTTCTTTCCTTAACTTATTCAATAGTTTTTACTACCATATTCAGCCTGCTTGATAATATTAATGATTTAATCTAAAGTGTATTTGTTCCTTTAAACACAGGTTATTTAGTGTAACAGTGCAGAATTAAACAGTGTGCTAATAAGTGTCTTTAGGTATCAGTAGTAAGGGAATGAATAAACTGAGTAAAACAAGAAGGAATTTGGTCATATAAAGATAATAAAGTAACTGCTTCATTAAATCCATCCTTTTCAATAATTTGTATTAACTTCATTCAGATCTTTCTGGTAGCCCAATGATTAGATTAGGTTAAGATTACCAGCAGTGAGCTAACTGACAGCATTATCTACCTCTCACCTATTTAATTGACAGCACAAAATTGTGAGCCCTGTATGACTGTCCAATTATGTAAGCAATTAATAAAGTCATTAAAATTATTAACATCAATAACTTCACTAATGTACTGAAAATATAGTGCATGTGTGCCGTGTTCCAAAACCCAGATGGCCACTTGCTTTGAATACTGCTAAGAGAGTTGAAGCTGAAGCAAGTAGAAGCATAGATAGATGCACTAGTTGCACTGAATCTGTTTTCTGGAAGGGGGAGATTCCAGTAAGGAAGCTTAATATTGGCTTAATATCTGCTGGATATTTTAAAATAACATAAAGAAGAGAGGTTGAAACATGTTTTAGTACCTTTTCCTTTTCCTGATGTAGTCAACAAAGGTGGAGAACACTTTTAGTAAAATGAAGTGAGCGATATAACCCAAAGTAAGAGCTACTGTTGATCTTAGAGCAGTCAGATATGTTAGTCAAGGTAAAATATACCGACATAGCTCTGGAAATTTCAGATAAATCCCTAAAGAAACATTTGACTTATTCATTTTGGGGCCTATTCTTGATGGGCAAGTGCTACGCACGGATCGAACATAAAAGTGGGTGCGCAACTGCACACCACACAGTGGCAATGTACAATGCGGCATGCACAACACAGCCAGATACTGCCATGGAAGTCAGGATGGAGACAGAGGGCATGCACAGCTGAACGCAGGGCATTTCAGAGCCAGCACAAGATGATAGGAATGCCCCATGACCCCACCATAAAAGATGATGCAGAAGGGCCATGTGCCAGTAATACACACAGTGTGGAAGAGGCACGTTCACGGATGGAGCATGCAACACAAGTGAGTGAGAGGAACTGGTGGGAACGGCCTCAGGGCACCCAACTGGCAATGACACAGGATGCAGCACTGGCAGAGGTGGTGGTGGGAGGCATCAGCGGGCCCCAACGTCATGGGGCCACAGGTGGACAATCTCATCAATGAGATCAGGCAGCACTATGATGTGCTTTTCGGGCAGGGGCACTGAGCACCCCAGCAAAGGCCAAAGCCAGAATATGGCTGGACCTGCAGATGGCAATAAACACCACTGGGTGGGAGGCACACACACTTATGGCAATTAAGCACAAGTGGCTTGACCTCTGGTCACAGGTGAAGTGACAACTGAGCCGGGCATGCCAGACATTGATCACCACGGGTGGCAGACATCTGCTCATAGATTCCCCCAACAATCCATAGAGCAGCAGGCATTGGACACCATCAATGATGTCATCTCTGACAGGGAGCCCAATGGGCTGGACAGCATGCCAGGTAAGCACAAAGTGTGGGTGCACAGGGCACAGACACAGCCAATGTACCAGGGACAACCCACAGTCAGTAACCACCTACCCCTTCCACTCCCACAGTGCCTAAGGATGACAAAGATGGTGAGGGCACATCAGGTATGGGAGGAGACCGAGGAGACATAGGACCACAGATGGCAGGCGGTGAAGGTGGATACTGTCAGGACCATGGAGTACACAGATGCAGACACTGTACACACATGCCTAGTAACTGGTGTCACCCCTCTCACACACAGGTCCACAGAAGCACAGAACATTGGCCACACAGGAGGTGGACAGCCAACAGCACACACTGCCCATGGACCACCACAGCACTGACAGAGAATGGACCCAGGAGCGGCAGCAACATGAGGAGGAGAGCAGAGCAGCCACTGGCAGAAGCATGGAGGCTGCTGGAGCTGCAGAGGAGTAGGGGCACAGCACACCGCTAAGCAGGAAGATCCAGGGCAGGGGTGTAGAACACCCAGACAGCAAGAAGAACCAAGGCAAGGGAGCAGCACACCCAGCGAGCAGCTGGCACCAGGGTATGGGGGTTGCGGTAAGGTCGATGCAGCACTCCCAGTAGCCAGATGCACTGCAGCTGTGACAACAGTGGCACCAATCACACCGCCCGACACAGGGGACTGGGACACCAGGAACACCAAAGGCCCACCGCTATGGTGCCGCAGACTGGGCACCAGAGGATCCCTCTTTGCCAGCTACTACCCTGACCTCCATCAGCTGGAGTGTGACTACCTGCAGGTGACAAGGGAGTGTACAGAGGCAATGCACCACCTCACAGAGGTCATGGCAGCATCTGTGCATGTGCAGGAGAGGCTTATGGTAGGCATCGCTGCAGGTGTGAGGGCACAAGAGTGCATGGCCAAGGCTGTGGCAGCAGGAGCACATGCCCAGGAATGCCTGGCCGACAAGGTTATCACAGCCACCAAGGCACGGGAGTGGATGGCCAATGCCCTCCTGGACATCATCGTCCACCTTGCCACCCAACAGGGATGGCCCACTGCGGTCACTGGGGCTGCACCCGAGGCACCGGCATGTGCATAGGGCCCCATGCCTGTGGGACCAAGTGATCAATGCAATGGTGCAGTACAGCACACACACCCCATGGTGGGTGATGCCGACCCAGAGGCGGGTCCAGGCACCATGACTCAGTGATCTAGCCACATGCAGGCAGCATAGGGTGCTGCACACCCTGTGGACCCCATATGCCATATGGCTGTGGGTATACAGCTGCACAGCCATGGTACACCTCAGCGAGACCTGCAACCTAGTGAAATGCCATTCCTGACAGCATTCATGTGCCACACCAACCGACACCACCCCATATACACATTACCTGCACTACCGCATGCACCCCACCACACATCACAGTCTGTAGCTAAATCCCATGGACCGGCACCACCTGGAGAGGATGCTGGGTGGGACTGCACCATGTCCATGGTGCACACCACACCAGAATGCACACCCATGATACAACACCATGCAGCATGCACACGTCTGTCTGCGATGCCTATGGCAGTGATGCCATGGCATGGACCACACAATGGATGTGGGATGCACCACACATGGTGGACCGCTGCTGTGGTGTGCACACCTGTGGCACGCAATGGCCATGGATGCACCATGGCACTTTCAAAATGCACATTCTGGCTGAGTCATGTGCTCTCATCATTGCCAATGTGTACACAAACCTACTGTCTAAATGTGCCATGGGCCACGTGATCGCACATGGCCCTAGCCGCAATGCATCCCACTGCACAGTGGTCCATAGGCAGTGCCCTGGTGCCCTCCTCAAGCGATGCCAGTCCATGGGAGGCTGTGGTGAGGTCCCGCTGCTCTCCTCTGGGTTTCCATCCTGTGGGAGATGCACCATATGGAGCATGCATATGTTGCGCAGCATTGCACAAGCGGTAAACACTCTGCACTCCATGCCCGGTGCAAGCATCATTGTGCCACCTGTGTGGTCCAGGCATCAGAAGCGCATCTTCAGCATCCCTGTGGTGTTCTCCATGATGCCATGCACCCACGTGTGCTCTGCACTGTATGCAACCTCTGCCGGGTGCTGTGGTGCCAGGTATGGTGTCAGTAGTGTCAGCATCAGGGGGTAGCCAATGTCACCTGTGAGAGTAGAATGGATAGGATAGGTTAGCAGTGCCAGGAAACACATATGGCTGCCTTTCACATACATTGTATTGTGGAATCACCAAACAGCCAGTCATAGCCCTCTGGCAGTCATTCCATATGTCACCTAAGGGTGCTGTTGTCATTCATGTTGGAGTCATGGCATGACCCTGGGTACCATGCCAGGATGTTGGTCAGGATGCCAGTCGCGTTGCAGATGACCTGACAGTTGATGCTGTTGAATCCCTTATCATTTCTGTAGGCATCCTCATTGACGGGAGGGCTAGGATGGGAACATGCATGCAGTCAATCACACCAGCTGTGTTTGGCATGCCATACATATCCAAGAATGCTCCCTTGACTTCCCTGATATCCGCTGCATCAGTGGGGAACATGATATGCCTCTCCCAGTGCCTCACCAGGGCATCGGTCAACTGGTGTAGCACCCGTGACACAGACCTCTGACTCACCCCTGTCACGGTGCCAGTCTTCTGCTGGAATGTGTCCATAGCATAGTACTGCAGGGTGCACAGCACCTTGGTCTCCATGGACATGGCCCTGGAGCGCAGTGTGACTGGTCCAGTCTCATCCTCCAGCAGCCCACAAATGTATCGGAGTGTGCTGTGGTCTACCCATTAGCACTGTAGGAGCTCAGTGAGTTGCAGCATCTGGACAGCGAGGCATGGGCAGGACATCTGCGGCCATGCTCTGGCACACTGCTCTGCATCGGCCTCCTCGAGGAGGACCGCATGTAGTACTGCCCCTGGGCACATCGCACACCTCCAGCATGTTATGCTTGCTGCGTTCACTCCATGGCGTTGCACGTCCACACATGTGAGCTGTGCATGGCATGTGGCATGTCACATGTGCCCTTATGGGCATTGCATGCACATGTGGTGTGGGCATGCACTACATGGTATGGCATTTATGCTGTGGTGATGACGACAGTGGTGGCAGCACCCTTGGAAGAGACTGACATCTGTAGCAGGCTCACACTGCCATGCGGTTGTACGGGTGAAAGAGTCCACCTATCAGGATGGGATTCCCGCTGGTGAGCTCTGGGAGGTCATGGAGCGATGTCAGATGGGTGCTTCCAGCAGTGGCTGTATGGCCTGTCTGGTCAGCGGTGGGATGGCGGTGGGTTGCACACTGTGCCATGGGTGTGTTAGCAACTCACTGTCCACATTTTGTTCTGCAGGGGACCTGGCATTGGAAGGCAGTGCTGGTGTTGGAGCATTGGGATCTGGGCAGGCCAGGCCCAGCCTGGCCTATGTCATCACCCCAGGCGGATGGCACAGGATTTGCCATGGCACCTGTATCTGTGGAGTAGCATGGTGGACTATATGAATTGAGATGACGAGGGGACATAGGGCCATCCATGCCCCATCTAAGGTAGGTGGCCTGTAGCAGTGTGTATGTGTTTGGGGGAGCTGGTGGGTGGCTGGCTCATCCATGGCGAGGTTGTTGCATGCTGGCATGGCACTGATGTCAGTTCCCTCTGTCTGCTCTTCTCATTTTAGCATTATCATGGCCCTATCAGGCAGCTGGTACTGGAGAAGAGGACATTCACGGACACGCCCCCCCCCCAGAGCTGACACCTTCCACCAGTCCGGACCTGCCCTTGAGGAGGACTGTGACTGAGTGGTGCATTTGTCCATCCCCATGTCTGTTGTCCCTGTGCAATTCATGCACCCATTTTACTATGATGTGTGCTCAGTAAAGGTCATTTGCTTCTTACCCGTCTGGTGTCTGGTTTCTTGCCCTGGCATGGTGTGCATGGGCGGCTGTGTGTGTGTGTGTGCATGTATGTGTCATTTTGTGCACAGCACTGCCAATTCTGTACCTTCTGCCGTGCCTGTGTCCATGCTGCATGCCTGTTGGTGGGCGCACTGTGCTGGTGGTAGCCGTTTGGGAATGGCTGTTGCATGTGTGATGCCAGCGCGTGGGCTGGTGCAGTGGCCATGCATTGCATTGGTGCATGTGTGGCTAGTGTGTGGCCTCCTGTGCCTGGCACCCTGTGGACTGCTTTGCTGGGCACTCACGGCTGTGTGTGCACTGTGTAGGCGGTTTAAAGCTGCTTTCAGGATGCATAGTGTGTACGCAGGGTGGCAATGTGCCTTTCCGACGTATCATGCATTGTGCATGCATGTCCTTTGTCCCGCATGTACCGTGTCCTCAGGCAAACCCCTCCACTGCTGCATATCCTCCTTGGTGCACATGTCAGTATGGCTGTACTGCACACAGTGCTATGCATCGTTGATGTATGCTGCGCCATGGTGGATTCCACGTATTCGTGCATCTTCTTCTGTGCACGGTGCTTACGCGGGGTGTGTAGCAGTGCATAGCATTAGTAAATAATCCCTTTTATGTTTAGTAGCCTTAAACAACAGTTCTAAGCATGCTGATAGTAAATGATTTATACAGGAACAAATACAGAGAGAGAGAATGTAAATAATCCTATATTTATTAGCTTTTTAACCCTTAACATAGAAGAGGTAAATTATTTCTAAAATAAAATCAAAAGCACTGTTTTTTTATACATAATAGCCACTTTACTGATTGACTGTGTTATACTGATTTATTGCTATGTGTATGCTTTGTGTCTCTTTTTAATAACTGAATATAGCCTGCACTACAGCTACAAAGATTAAATTATATTGCTACCACTAAACTACATCAGAGAACATTTTTAAATGAACTGAAAGTACTCTCAAGGAGTGATTGAATGCTGCTGATTCACTTTTGCACTCTGCAGCTACACCTAAGTGAAAATTGGTTATTCTTGCACTTTTAAAGGACTGGTATCTACATTAATAGGACTGTGGCGGTATCCATATGATAACAAGCATTTGTCAATGCCGAATGTTTTTTTGCTTGTATTAGCTTTAGAAATGCAGGAGTTAGACAGATGCAGAATAGGAATGGCAGTGAAGTATTGAACTTCACGCCAACTCCACCACCATCCTGTAGAGACAGACAGGCATTGGGGTAAGTGTTTGGGTTGTTGGCCATGACGGTCATGCCATGTCACCTCACCCTATTCTGCAGACACCGACATGTGTTGAGGTGTTCTGTAGGGTGTTTGGCTTTACAGTCACCCCATTCCATAAGGACATACGGTGAAATGGGTGCAGCATAGGAGAATGGGGTGAAGTCTGGGGCCAAAGAGTCCAAGGTACACCTCGATGCCTGTCAGTGGCTGGGGGTGAGGGTGGGATGGCATGAGCAGTACAGTCGGCAATCCAAAGGCCCACCACAATGCCTGCCAGTCTGTACATGGTAGGACGTTATGGTTAGAAACCCTAATGCCTTGGGCATTTGTTGGTATTTGCACTACAAATTTTCAACATGGCCTTTTTGTGACCCCACCTCATGAAAGCATTTGGGACCTCTTCTCATGAAGAGTGGCAGTGTGATTTTGTCAATGTGTCCGAACATTGAGTTCCAACAGTGACAGTGCCATTCTGCATCACATGTACGAAAACACAGATTGGGCAGGATGTGAAGAATGACAGCTATATCATCCATAGGGAGGTATGAAGAGATGGCAATGTTGAAAATCTGTAGTGGGAATATTAAAATGCTCGCACTTCTGAACATCGTGTAAACTGGTAACACACACTTGTAACACAGTAATTTTATGGACTTTCGTCACCAAATTTTTAACATAGGCATTTTAGGACCTCTGCTAATGAACAGTGTCACTGTGATTTTCGTAATGTGTCCTGAACACTGATTTCCCACAGTAACCATGCTATTCTGCGCCAGAAGTGCGAAAACACATTTCAGCCAGGATGTGAAAAATGACAGCTGTACTGTTCATAAGGAGGCATGGAAAAATGGCAATGTTGAAAATCTGGAGTGAAAATATTGCCAATTCACAAAGCTACGAGTGTGTGTAGCAACTATGCAACGCATGCTCGTAAAACAGTAATTTTTTGGATTTTTTTGCACCAAAGTTGCAACATAGACTTTTTGAGAGCCCACCTCATGAACACTGGCACTGTCAATTTCTTAATCAGTCCCAAAAGGTGATTCCGCGCAGTGACTGCAAAATCACCTTTAGGAATCGAATAACACCATGACAGTGGCTGAATTCATGAGGAGGGGTCCCAATAACTACATGTTGAAACTTTGGTGCCAAAATTCCCAAAATGCCTGAGATATACACCAAAGTTGAAAAAAACCTATTTATGCCATTATACAACTTACCGGCATTTCTTCAGTTCGCGGTCGGCTTTGAAGAGTGCAGATGTGTTCCCAATCCACTGAAGATCATCACACTAGGCTCCAGAGGTATGTATGGGTGAGGGGGGTGTGGGGAGGCAGGGTGCGCAGAGCGTGGGCGCGAGTTGGGAAGAGCCGCTGACCTCGCCGAGGGACCATTTTTTGCTTTACAGGGGGAAAAAAACAAAACATCGCAGGATTTTTTTTTTTAACAGGGACATTTAACATGGACATTTGGCATGCTGGAGTGGGCTCCCAGCATGCCAAACTAGTGTTTTGGGGGACGACTGTAGCTGACAGGGATTGGGCACCTGCTGGTGACATACAAGGGGCGTAATACATGGGGGATTGGGCACCTTTCGGCACACACCTACTTTTGTTCGAGAGGGGAGATTATGCCAATGGGGAGTGGGTTCCCCCATCAGCAAATCAAACTGGGAGGGGGGAGATTATGCCGACAGGGAGTGGGCTCCCCCATCGGCAACCTGAACTTGCGCGGGGACTGAAGCCGATGGAGATTGGGGCCACCGTCTGCAAACAAACACTGTTGTGGGGGGGACATGCTGCTAAGCAGGATTGGGCACCCCCTCGGCACTGGGGGCTCAGTAATATTGTTTGTGTACACGGTGACAAGCCACCACCGTGTTCACAAACAATACCACAGTACTAACATTCCACCCAGCAATGACTGGTTGCTCCCTCATTGTAGTGGAATGACTGATGCTACAATAATGAGGTGGCCCCTGATTGCTGTGGTGAAAACATTTCTACTTCATGGCACTTTTGAAGACCAGTGTCATCGGCACACTGTTCCTCCATTGGTCCACCAGTGCCAAGTCCCCCAATGCAGTGCCTCCCTTGGCTGCTACAGTGCCGCCTCCACAACCCGCTTCTCTCTTAAGTTGTCACATAATGTTTCTTGTGCATGCGCGCAAGCAAACATAAAAAAGAGTCCCTGAGTGAACCTCATTACACACGCTGAGCTAGCAGAAGGTCAAAGGTACTAATTTATCAAGTCTTAAAAAACTCAAGTGTTCTAGTGACTGTCTCCCTACTGTCATATTTATTTCTGTTATTATTTTTTATAATATAAATTGAGTCATCAGAAGATTAAGGTACTGTCTTAAGAAGCTGGGAAATTATGAAAACCAAAGGTTTCTTTGTGGAAGTGGTATCTGGATTGTGGACTCTATGAACTTTGAGGTCTTCAAATATCTAAAGCATACAGTATAAAGGATTTATTGTTCTATAATTCATAATAATTGATCATAATCTGGAGTAATTTATCTTATAACTCATCACATAATTAAATTAGACATTGGGTTGCTAAAACGAATACCTGAAGTGGAAAGACAGTTATCTCTCAGACCAAGGATGTGAAAGTAAAAAAAGGGTCAGTTTTTAAGGGCTACTTACAGATTTCCACATCCCCTCAACTCTCCACCTCTACACCCACAGAATAAGAAAAACAATTTACTTACACAGAAAAAGCTAAAACTCCTATTGCTAATGCTAATATTCCAAAGAATGGAGGTATATCAGACAACTCTTCCACTAGAACAGGGACACATAATATGAACGTACAAACATACGAAGAAGCCAGCAGAAGAAGGCCATTTGGTCTATCAAGTCTGCTCATATTACAGGGTCCACAGCTTGAGCTAATCTCCCTGCCCTTCCACCCCACTCCTCCCATCCTCCCTACCCATGATCCTTGCCTTCCTCCTATGCCTATCCCAGCCTCTCTTAAAGCTGCCCACTGACTTCAATGAGATAACTTCTTCTGGCAGTGCATTCCAAGGGTCCACCACCTCCTCTTCGAAGAAGTGCTTCCTGACCTCCCTCCTAAACCTCCCACCCTCCAGCTTAAGACTGTGCCCCCTCATGTTATGGTTGCCAGCCATCTTATAGAGATTTTCCATATCAACCTTATTTATCCCTATCAAGTACTTGAAAGTCCCAATCATGTCCCCTCTCTCTCTCTTGTCTTCCAGGGAGAACATGTTCAGTGCCCCCAACTTCTCCTCGTATGCCTTACCCTGCTGACCCAATATCATCTTTGTAGCCCTCCTCTGTAACTTCTCCGCAGGTTAATGTCCTTTTTTCAGTGCCAGCAACCCCTCCCTCACTCTATTCTCCTCTATAACTACATCTGTGTTCCCCTGCCCCCCTGCTCCACATTTCTCTCCTGAAGGCACTGGCCCTTCCTTCTCTCTGGCAAAGATGGAACAGAAGTATTCATTTAGCATCTCTGTTTTCCCCCCATTATCCTCCACCCATGCCACCCCTTTCTTAAGCCTAAAAAATCCCTTCCTTCTTGTCCCTTTCCTAACTTATATAGTGAAAGAAAGCCTCCTTCACCTTCTTAATTCATTCAGCTATTCTTACTTGCCTCACTAGCCAACATTAGGCAATTTTTCCTATCCCTCTTGGTCTTCCTGAATTTTATATAAGCCAACCTCTTTTCCTTTACTGCCTGGGCAACCCCAGAACTGAATCAGGTTAATGGGAATAGAGAACTGAGTAGAGACTTGAACTGTAAGAAGGAGGGAGGATGTCTACTGGTAAAAAAAAAAAGCTGTAAAGAAAATGTACAGAAAGGGTGAAAGCAAAAATAGCAATACAATTGAAGAAACAGAAGTAGGGGCAATACAAGACATTAACAATGCAAAGAAAATAATAAATAAGATAACAGAGCCAACACAGGAAGCATCTCAGAAAACTATAATTGAGGTTTTTTTTTTTTAAGAAAGAGATCCATAATGACAGGGAGAGCAATAAATCAACGAGAGGTATCACAATTAAGGAGCAGGACTTTGAAAATAATAAAAACAAGTTAAGTGGGACTGTACAGCTTTCTTGGGGGACAAAATGGAATTATTCAGCCCTCTTGAATTTTCAGATAAGTCATGTATTTTACTATCACCAGTAAAGGCTGGGATAACTTTTCCATATTGACAGGTTCCCAAACACAGTCTTTCAAAACTTAGACAGAGAAACTGAGTTAATCAATTCGACCCTGAATTTTATACACAATGTCCAAATACTCTGTCAAATATACTATTAGGCCATCACTCATCCAATAATGGCAAATATTGTCTTACTGGAAGACTTAAATGATCTGAGAAACAGAATTGAGGCATTTTCTAACAACATACTATTTAGATTGGACAGCTTGGATAAAAAGATGTGGGACATTGAAAAAAGAATGGTAAAGAATAAATTAACTTTCTCTTCAATAGAGATTCTGGATATATCTATAGAGATAGTCAACAAGAAAGGGCATCAAATTAAGGGACAGAAAAAGATTAAAAACAAGAAGAAAAAAAGAAAAAGCAGAAGAAAGGTAAACAAGTGAAACCTCAAGAAACTCCTCAAAAGCATAAAATCATTAAGACAGTTTCTTTAAGTTCCACAATTATCATAAGCAAAAACAGGTCATAATGACAAAACTGGGGGTACACAGGTTAAAGATAAACCAGCACAGAGTGGAAACAAAACACAAAGTTGTCACCAATCTGTATTCCTTAATGTCTCCGAAAGAGAAGTATTTAACTGGAAAAGAAATCTGTATTAGATTAAAAGGCCTCTTCTTAAAAAAAAAACGAGACAAGGGATTCCTTGAGAGAACTGATTGGTCATCAATTTGCAGCAGAACTAGGGTTATGCTTTAATAAAAAAGATATTTTATGGGTGCACAGAGACATACACAATGGAGAAAACCCAGTCTATGCACTAGTAGCAGAAATAGAGTTTGCAAAGAAAGTATGGGCTGGACAAAAAAGGCTAAATGTCTTACGCTTGGAGGTTCCGCAACCTGTATATTGGCAATCAATTAGTCAGCTAGTTCCTAATGTATTTGAAACAAGTAGGTTTGCCTCCTAAAAAGGCAGACTCATTTGTCTCAGGCCTTGAACAATAGGGTGGATGCTAGGCATGGAACAAGCAGCAGGAAGGGGGGGTTGTCCTGGGGAAGGTAAACTGAGGGCAGGCCACTCAGGGAGAGAGATAGGCAGGGGGAATTCAGACAGGGACAGAGCCTCATGTCTCATGCCACGAGAGGAGAAGGTGATTGGGTAAGAAAGAGAGAGAGGGCTGAGCAAAGGGGGTTTAAAAGGGGCAGGCAGGGCAGAGAAAGCTCACAATTTGCTTCAGTAAAATTATTTACTATGAAGCACATTAGTTGGCAATTAATGAGCAATGAGAGATATTCACAGCTAGCCCACAGCACATCAGTGTGGCAACTGATTTTAAATTTAAGTTGCTTTAAATGTCGTTAGATGTTGAGCAAGGAGAGATATTCATGGTAACTTGTTGATCCAGGTGGTGATTACAGTGGGGGGATGGTTTGGTGAGTCGGTTGGTTGTTGCTACAGGGTAAGTAGAGAATGGAAAGATACTGAATGCAGGCATGGGGGATTGAGCTTCGGCTGGGCCAATGCAGTTTTGATCGTGGATACCTGGTATGTTAATATTGCCCACCTGGTCACTAAACGTCTTATCGTAGACGGGGCTGGGCTGTACGGATAGGCCGAGGCTGCAGGACGAAGGAGGGACCAGGTAGTCCTGATAGGTTCATCATCTTACCGCATGGTCGCTGAAAGTTTTGGTCATTCAGCCTGAGCCATACTATGGAGAGGTAGTAGAACAGCATCGGGTAGGCCAATGTGTCAATGAGCCAGTTTTGTGGCTCAGATTAGTCCCAGGATGGCTAGCTGCATGGGAAGGTAAACCTCATGGTAGGAATGAACTTGGGGTGACGGTAGCATTACCATGTTGGCAACAGCCTGGAGAGTGGGAGTTTAGGAATCTCATGAAGACTATGAGACCCCAGACAATGCTCAGGGGACAGTGGGTGGTGTAGTAAGGGTACCGGTAGAAGCACTGCATGTACAACAGCAGGGAGAACTTGGGATGTGGGAACGAGCACGGAGACTCCTAGGACTCAGGCAATGTTGTGGGCAGTCGGCAGGATGGCTGCCCGCTGATAAGAAGGTAGTGATGTTTTTCCCAATCATGGTAGGATCGGAGGTCAGGATACTGCTGGCAGGGGGAGATGCCAGCTCAGAGTGCTGCAGGTTTGCTGTGGTGATAGCTCAGGTGCATTATCCCTTGGGGCATTTTGATAGAGGAGGCCAGAAGGGAGTCGGGTTAATTTAGCAGATCGCCGGGCAGGGGTATAGCAGGAAGAAGAGATCCCCAGGTCAGGACAGCAGCCAGAATTGATGGTAGAAAGGAAGCATGGTTCCGCATGGAGCAGTGGTCAAGTCCTAGGGGACAAAATAATGTTGGTTGGGATAAGAGTAGTGGCCATGGGGCTAGGGCCGATTGGTCTGAAATGGGGACACCAAGGGGCAAGGGGAGATTACAGAGGGTCTGTACAAGGTCCCAATTAAAAAAAAAAGCACTGTGAAGCAGGGTTTTTTTGGGGGGGAGAGAGAACTTGCCACCAGGAGCCCAACAGATACCACAATTCTGGGAGGGTGCCAGCCCTGCAACCTGCCAAGAGAGGACAGGATGGCCCCAGATGCGTGGTCACTATTGGGTGAATGGACACACGGCTGCCATTCCGGGGAGCTTGGGTGGTGGAGCAGGGGATGCAATGTCAAGGGTGGCAGGCGACCACGAGGTGGCCGCCATCTTAGATCTGGGAGGCCTAGCTCCAGGAGATAGGAAGTTAAAGGCAGGAGGGAGCTGCGTGATGGATAATGAAAAGCCTATGGCTATTTGGATGGGGGCATTAGGCACTGGTGTCAAGGGCGCTGGGTGCACACATTGAGGGAAAATGTGGTTAGCAGTGTAAGGGAGACTATTATTAGAGGGCCCATACGTCGGAGGAATAGATGCTAGAAGGTACAACTACAGTATAGAGTGTTCAAATGGAGGGAGCATGTGTTTACCATGCAGCAGGGGAAGGGATCTTAGGTCCAGCATGGCTCTCTGGTAGGCACAACATAAGCAATATGGGCCATGAGCATACAAGTAAGGATTCAAAGGACGGCCATTCCACGGTGGTCTCAGAGCATGCAGCAGGGCTGGGGGACTACACATAGATGAGGGTTCTGAAGGCAGAGGAAAATGAGAAAAAAAAAGGGGGGCGGGGGAGGGCCCGGGATAGGATATGAATTCTAGTTGGTTTAGGGAGTACAGCAGGGGGAGAGAGCCTGGGGTGGGTAAGCCATGATACCCATCCCGGCAGCCATTTTAGCAAGTGTGTCAGCCACATGGCAGCCACCATTTTAAGACAGGCATGTGGCTGGGGAGGGGGGCGGCGACTGGGATGGCTCAGGCTTAAGACTAGATACATTAATACTATATGAAAAATAAATGGCTAAATGAACGAGAACATATGTTACAGGAAGGAAAGTTTGCCAAGGAACCAGTTGGACAGCTGGGGATTTACCGGCCATTAAAAAAAAAACAAAAAAAAGTAGACATGGTACTTAGGAATTGCATTGGGGACAGGGTAGCACAATTAAAGTAACCTGAGGGAGGGGGTCCAGGGGATAATTAAAAGAAAAGTTGTTGGTCAATACTACAGTTTCTGTGATTCTGTTTAGTCAAGTTGCAGCTCTTCACAACAGGGTGCCCAGGAAGGACCACCATGTAGAGGAAGATGGCAGAGTCTTTATGGACCGTGGTAGGAGGGGGCAACTGAGGCACAGGATGAGCGCAGAGGAATGCCGGGGGGCAAGAGTGAAAAGGGGGTCAGAAAAAGGGCCTGGTAGGTAGGGTGGCAGGGGCTCTTATGGTGGCTACAGCCCAAAGGGGTCCATGGGTCCAGTGCCACCACCTACACTGGTCGCAGAACCACTGACTAATCCAGGCCCAACACCTTAACCACCCCTCTGATTCCACAGACCACCATAGAAGGCATCGGGGCTTCCGGCACCTACAGCAACCCCAGGTCACAGGACGGTGACCATCAATGAGCCCAGAGGCTCAGAGCAAGAGACTGGGTCGCCCCTCACCACAGGAGGAAGGGACGTCACAATGGAGGTATTATATGTGTGTGGGAAACAATGAGTAAGTGTCTGGGGGAGGGAAGCAGGGGTGCAGACACAGGGCATTGGGGAAGGAATTAGGCCAGAGAAAGTATATGGCCAGGAAGGAGCTGGTCCTTGTGGGATTTGGAAGCAAGGATAAGGGGAGGCACTGGGGAGTAGATGAAGCAGAGGAAAACAGGGATGGTCAGCAAGTTTTAGCAGGAGCGGTGGGCCCATTTCAGTATGTGGATTTGGGAGATGAATATATCCGTTCATTCAGGATAAGAGGGTCTTTGTAGGAGAACTGATGCACGGAAAGGTCAGGATATGTGGTGGGGTGGTGACTGAGGTAGATGGAACAGCGGAGCAAAATGTAGGGTAGCCGGCAGGCAGTTGTTGAAAGCAAAGGTTTGGGAAATACAACAGAGGCCCAGCAGGATGGACACATGGGGATTTCTAAAAGGGGGGTCAGCCTACAGGTTAGAAGATGACCAGACAAAGCAATAAAAAGAAAAACATAAGAAGGAGGTGGAAAAGCAGCATAGGAAGCACCTCTTCCTGGGCAACATTTACCAGTGGAGTACCACGGGGATCAGTACTTGGCCCCTATTTTGTTTAGTCTCATTATGGCCCCTCTGCAAACATCGAAAGCCTGCTGGATTTCAAAATTTGTGAATGATAAAAAAATAGAGAGTATTATAAATAACTCTTCTGTTGCATTTAATATGAAAACTGAGATAAACAGGTAGGAAATTGGATTAGAAGAAATATTCAGATCCTAAACCGGGACAAAAGGCAGGATTATGCAAATATGTACTATATATAACAGGGATCGACAAATCCCATAGCCCGACGTCCCAGGCTACAATCTCATACTGCTGGACAAGTACTTTTACTGCCCTAGGTTGTCCCACGGACAACCAAATTAGTGCTGGCTTTTTTTTATTTGTGAGGTGCAGTGTGCAGTCCAGCCAGTAGAAGTCCCCTGCTCATCTGTGGAGTGCCGGACACATAATGCGAGTCCGCACACCACATGTTTGCACTGCAGCAGGTATCGCTTGTGGCGAGAAAGGAGAAGGAGGGATTCAAGGAAGAGGCGGATCAGAAGGAGCATGCCCGTGGCAATGAGTACCACCTCCCGACCTGCCCACCATCAACCAACAGATCATCAGCACCCAGCGCCAGCCACAGGACTGACAGGCAAGTCGACGAATGGGGTGTTACTTAAAGCTGCCTGTCAGTCCTGGCACAAGGGGGGGAGGGTTGGTCGAGGACATTCACATTGGTGCCACTTAGGGGAAAAGTGCCACTTTCACTGAAGCAGCAGAGAGGTGTAGACGCATTCTCTGTTCGGTGTGACCAAGTGCGATCGAAGTTGGCAGTAGACAAGAGAGTGAACTAGTGGATGGAGGGCATCTTAAGTTAATTTTTTAGTCCCACTGCACGACATATAACTGGGTCTGTAAAAAAAAAAGAAAAGAAATCTCATTTTTGGGTGTTCTTGGAACAAAAAAAAAAATTAGGAGATGGTGAAGGGTGGAGGGGGGTAGGACAGCAAGGCTTAGACTGGGTCTGTGTTGTTCGGCTACATAAAGGATCGATGACCCTGATCCGATCCATGTAGAAAAAAGTAAACTGTGTCTAAAGGGAAGTCTGGAAAAAAAAATCAAAAATAAAGTAATTGAGTGACAAAATTGGAGGAACCTACCTGAGCCACATTGAGCCAAGAACCAGGCATCCAGAAAGTTGTTCAACTTGCTGTTAAAAAAACAGAAAATAATATACTCAGAAGAGAACTAGAAAAAACTGAAAAGGGAATACATTGCATTCTACTGTAGTGTACAGCACTTAGGTCATCACAAAGGGGGATTTGTTTTCTGTTTTGTGTGGGGTTAGGGTAGTTGGACAGTTGTGGTTCTAGGGGAGAGGAGTGCTGTACGACAGGGAGGATGGATAACTGACAAAACCCATCACTGAAGCGGAGCAAAAAGAAAAGGGTGTGGGACTTGCCTTGTGTACGGGTCTGTTGTGTGGGGCTATTACAGAAAAAAGGAAATTCTCTGTACTGTTGTGTCGAACATTACAAACTAAAGAGTGTATCATAATTTACTTTAAAAAAATATACTTAATTTAGGTATACTTGCAGACACTTGTAGAGACACCAATGGGGACCAGGTAGTTATTGTTGAAGAAGAACAACAATAAGCTTTTTATTTCATAAACAATGACTAAATTCCTGTTTCAGATATTGAGAAAGACCATGGCGTTTTGGTTAATTCTACCCTAACAGCACATGATCAAGGTAAATCTGCAGTTAGTAAAGCAAGTAGAATGTTAAACTTCGTCCTGAGGAACATAATGAGTAGGGACAAAAAAGTCAGCCTTCCTTTTTATACCTCACTTGTGTGACCACAATTGGAATATTGTATCCCATTTTGAGCTCTGTACAAATAGAAGGAAATACAGATGATCAAGAAGGTACAAAACGGGCCACTGGGTGTATAACACACATTAAAAACATCAAGTATACCGATAGATTAATTACACTTGAGCTTTACAGTCTGCAATACAGAACAATCAGAGGTAATCTATGCCTTGTATACGAAGCAGTAAATAAACCTGACCTAGGGTTACTTGGCCTCAATCTAGTTACTACTAGGGTGGAAGATTTCTCAATACCAGTTGAAAGGGGAACATTTTAAAATCAGCATTAGAAAAATCAATCAAAACAGAAAAATAGAATTGAGGGGGGAATCTTTGTTTGCTCACTAGCCAGAGCTGCTAGAGGCTGATGGGACAACCTAATGGAGAGCAACCATCTGGTTTATTTTTCAGTGTACAAGAACATGGCTGAAGCTACCTGGTACAGGGGGCAGATTAACGGGAAAGAAGTTGGTTTCGCTTTCCATGCCCCATGATAAGCCATTCCAAATCTGAAAATTTAACAAATGATAGCAGCCCATGTAGGTGTCAGAATAATTGGCTGTGAGGTGTCGAAAGGTGAGAGTGCAGTGGGAAGTCCGGCAGTAGGGCCGGAGATGCATTCAAAATTGCCCTGTGGTGTCTCCCACTTTGCAGCAGTTCGACTGCTTGGTGGTTTTGAGCCACATGACTTTCCAGACTACTGAAAACTGAGTAATGCCTCTCTGTTCCTGGTATAAGAGGTTATGTGCAAAGCTGCAAATGGTATAAATTATGGGGAAAGGCTAACCACTGAGGCAGCAGCAGGTCAGTCATTGACGGTGGTTTCCATGGAACAAGAAAGAGGAGCAGATTCAACCAGTGAGCAGGATGTAAGCAGTAGTCGGTTGACAATGTACAAGGAGAAATGGGTTTTTGAGGTTTGTGGCGGGAGTACCACAAGGACTGACAGCCTCCTCGGTGGGGGGTGAGATCAATGGTCTCCGTGTGTGGAGTTGAAGGAGGCAGCCTGACATATTAAGTGGCAGAAGAGCACAGGTGAACAAGGGGCAGCACCGTAGCATAAATAGCAAGTTGATGGCACGGGCCTGGCAGGTAGGGTCCAGGAGATGGCTCCGGGGCAACCAAGGAGCAGGTACACAGTCCCTGTGGTTAGTGGGAAAAGGGCAAGGAGGTATACAGCAGACAACTGTTTCTCACAGGGAAGAGAAGTGGGGGAACACAGGGGTCCCTCCTCCCACCCCTTCCTGACAATTTGGGAGGCCGAGTGTGCCAAGAACAGAGCCCCCCAGAACATCCGGGAAGGGGGGAACACGATGGACTCAGGGGATCCTAGTTCCCTTAGTGAAGATGGGACTTCATATTACAGGGGAAGTCCCTGCGGTAACTCCTCTCTCCCCTGTGGATAAAGCAATGACAGTGGTTGCCAAGAAAAGGGGGGTCAAAATATCCCATAGGGGCCATTAGTTACTCTAAATGGTGTATGCCAAACAGGAAATAGGGCATTGGACCACAGTGTGGAAGGGCAGATCAGGTGTTGACCTGAGGGGAACTCTCTCTCTTATGCAAAACTGACAGACAGGAGCCCGAAGGCCCAGGAGGGGCAGAGCTGTAGGACACAGATTAAGTTTACCTGGAAGGGGGAAGGTGATACAGTTGAGCAGGGTGGTCATGTCCCTGTAGTAGGTGAGTTTGGAAACAGGAAAGGGGGACATGGTCCCCAGCCACAAGGGTGAGCGGAATTGAGGGGCCTGGCTCTGAAATGAAATATAAAAAAAAGAAAAGAAAGAAAGAAAAGGAGAAGGAGCGCACCTAGTTGGGGGGAAGCCCACCATCCATCACTCGCTGGAGGTGGGCTAGTGGAAAAGAAGAGACAGAGTGCGCGGAGAGAGATAGACTGTGAAGGTGGACAGCAGGTCTGCCAGGAATGCTGCAGGTGGGCAGCAGAGAAGAAGAAGGGCACAGAAAAAGGGAGGGGGATGAGAATCGGGTGGGATAATATCTGACTCAAAGTCACGAGAACAACACCAGCCAGATAAGTGGTATGTGTGTATATGCATACCCAACAAGAGAGAGAAGCAACGAAGAGAGCGCCCAGATGTACATCTGGGGGGGCGTAGAAGAGAAATCAAGAATGAAAAGGTTGTTTATGAATATTGTGGCAGCCCCTGTTTTATGTTGGGGGGCAAGAAGGAAAACAATGAAAAAATGTGGTTTATGGAAATTATGTATAATAAAGATATGATGAACATAAAGTTGAAAGATATGAGAATAAAACTATTGTGGAAGTGGACATTTGGAAGAAATGATAATAAATGAATTGCCAAGTGAGCATCCACACAAATGGGAGTCTGTGTTTTCATTAGGCAGGGCTCTGGGAACAAGTAGGTTTGCCTCCTAAAAAGGCAAACTCATTTGTCTCAGCCCTGAACAATAGGGTGGATGCTAGGCATTTGACAAGCGACAGGAAGGGGGGGTTGTCCTGGGGGAGGTGAACTGAGGGCAGGCCACTCAGAAAGAGAGAGAGAGAGATAGGCAGGGGGAATTCAGAGAGGGGCAGATCCTCATGACTCATGCTGAGAGAGGGGAAGGTGATTGGGTAAGCAAGAGAGAGAGGGCTAAGCAAAGGGGGGTTTAAAAGGGGCAGGCAGGGCAGAGAGCTACAATTTGCTTTGGTAAAATTCCTACCCACCACCCAGCGCAGCGTTGGATTCCTTGCTACACGCAGTGACCTGGGTTTGAGAATGGACCTGGTTCACTGGAGGTTGGCAGGTGGAGAAGGATGGGCGTCCATGAATGTCTCTCCTTCTCCGGGAGAGGGTGGGGTAGTGTCTGGCACAAGGGAGGACCCTGGGGGAGGGTCACTCACGTACCAGCACTTGACAGTGTGGGATGTGGGGTGGACACTGGCATCATTGCATGTCCCCACCTCCGAAACAGAAAAAGTGGAAAATGGGGTAGGCGGGAAGGTTCACTGTCTAGGTGAAGCCCTCCCTGGGGCTTCAATTAGCTGCATGCGTCATTCCCCAACCAGTTCTAGTTCTGCAGCTCGGATATGGGGTCGATGCTGTGGCCCCACCTCCATGGAGCAAGCCGAGCTAACTGGGTGAAAAACAGCCATAGATGGTGGTGGAAGTCCCAGGCACTGTGACCAGCACTGAGGGTTAACAGTAGGGACCCTCCAAATAGAAAAGAAAATAAATAAATAAATAAATAAAAATTCCCACCCACCCACCCTAAGAAGAAGGGAAAGAAATGGAAGGAAAAAAAAAGGGTAGGTGTGCAGGAGAGGACAGATTGCTGAAGGTGGACAGCAGATCTGCCAGGACTGCCAAAGGTGGATGGCAGAGAAGAATAAAGGGGCACAGAAAAGGGAGGGGATGAGAATGGGGTGGGATAATCTGACTCAGAAGGCCGCAGAGAACAACACCAGTCAGATGAGTGGTATGTGTACACACATACCCAAATACAAGAGAGAAGAAAATGAAAGCGCCCTCAGATGTACGCCTGGGGGTGGAAGAGAAATCAAGAATGAAAAGGTTGTTTATGAATATTAGGCAGCCCCGGTTTTAAGTTGGGGGCAAGAAGAAAAACAATAAGAAAATGTGGTTTATGGAAATTATATATAATAAAGATATGATGAACATAAGGTTGTAAGATCTGAGAATGAAAATATTGTGGAAGTGGACATTTGGAAGAATTATTATAAATTAATTGCAGAGTGAGCATCCACACAAATGGGAGTCTGTGTTTTATTGGGCAGGGCTCTGGGGACAAGGGGTATTCTACTTTGAAACATATGCAATCAAAACACTGAAATGGAAATTCAACAGGTGCCTGAATCTGAGGAAGTAAGAAACAAAGGAGAAATTGATTCTCTCCATATCTGGAGTTGAGAAGTTAAGTGAGGAAAATAATAATATGCTTAAATCTTTCATTACAGCACTTTTATACTCAGTGTTAGGGATCCAAATTGGTAAACAGGAAATACTAAAAGTTGAAAGAGTGTTTGAAAGAGAAGAGGAGAACCAAATCAATTTCACTTGTGTAACTAAGGAATTATTTTACTCATTATTACTTGGTTTAGTAAGGTAGAAGGAGCTCAAGGTCCATTGTGTCTACCTCTCCATTCCTTGTGGAAAATAATGTTAGATATCCAGGATATGTTTATCTAACTTAGCCTTGAATTGCTCAGAACTGGTAGCATCCACAATAGTCTGAGGTAGTTTATTCCAGAGCATAGTAGTCCTAATTGTATAGAAATGTTTTCTTTATTTGTAACTGTCCTAGGCACTATTAATTGTTTTGTATTACACCTAAGATTGGTTGGCTTATTAGCATATGTGATATCACATTCAGCCATTAGTTGTTCTTCTTGTAGGATTTTGAATAATAATAAAAGGTCTCCCCTCTGACGCCTTGCTTCTAATTCAAATAAATTACGTTCCTTGCATCTATCTTGGCAGGAGAGTTTATGCAGCCTGGGGATGATCTTGGTAGCCTTTCTCTGGACATTGTCTGGGAGTTTCTTATCCTTGGTTAAAAACGGGGCCAAGAAGGATGCTCCATAATCAAGGTGAGTCCTTATATAGGATTTATATAGTGGTAGGATACAGGCTTCTTGTCTCGATGTAAATGCCCTCTTCTGAATACCGTATCCCATTTGCCCCAAGTGCTATGCGCTACTGTGCTGCCCTGGTAAAAAGAAGGTTGTTTATTATTATACCTAGGTCTTTTCAGATTTGACTTGTTTTAAAGGCTTATTATTTAAACAATATTGTGGCTGCTGGTTTCTAGTCCAAAGGTGCATTATGACACATTTCTCTTCATTGAATGTCATTTTATTTAGGTTGGCCCAATTCTCCAGCAGTATAATATCCTTTTGGAATGTCTCAATTTTATTGACAGAATCAACTTCACTACAAAGTTCAGTGTCATCAGTGAATCTGCTGATATGTCGTGTAATTTCATGATGTAAGTGAGATATAAGAATCCCAAAAAGAGCAGGTCACAGGACAGAGCCTTGAGGCACCCACTAGTAACATCTATTGGGTTAGAATAGCGTCAGATATCTTAACCACCTGGGTTCTGTTGGACAACCAAGCCATCATCCAGTTTATTATATAAGGATCTAATTTCAAATTAGACATTTTGTCAACATGTAACCTGTGGGAGACAGGTTATTCATTTAAACAACTAAAAATGGGCACTAAAAACTTGATCAAGCTGGACTTTTGTTACTAGACATGTATTATCTGAATAATAGAGACACACTTGAAGTTGAACATAGTGATTGACTAAAAGGGCATAATTCTGCATATGAGGATTGCCTTGTTGTTGGTAGTACCCCTAAAGAGAATGCAAATGTTATAAGATGAAATATTGCTAGAGTAATGGGAAAGATGGTCAATTCAGATTGATTACAATATGTAAAAATGTATGTTATTTTATTGCAAAACTTGGGCTGAAGAAATTGTAATCATAAATGGATATCAGGTGTGCTGTTCTCCAGCAGTTAGAGTTAAACAAATATGGAAGACCTATAGGAGGATTCATTACAGGTGTTAAAATAAGTAGGAATGTTTCAGACCTGGACATTTTCAAAGTTAATCCTAACTATGTCATTATTTTTATAAAATGGAATAAAAAATGTTTTCGCTATTATTAATGTATATATTCCTCCATTTAAACAAGCAATAGATCATTAAAACATCTGGAAAAATCATTCCAAGGACATAGATTTGGCATTTAAAAAGCATCCATTTAGCACTATAATAAATGCTAGGGACTTCAATGCCAGACTATCAGACTATGACAACATGAAAATATTAGAGTCACTACTGAATTTGAATGACTGCAATAAAAGAGCAAGCCAGGATAAAAAATTTTTATGAAAATGGCATGGAATTACAGAAACTGATAGAAGCAAACACATCATTAATCTTAAATAGGAGGTTATCAGGGGATTCTAAAGGAAACACTACATATTTTGCACATAATGGCCAAAGTACTATCGATTTTGCTCTCTGCAACCAAGAAAGCTATAGTATTTTCAGAAACGTATTTATTAAAATGAGATCAGAAAGTGATCACACCCCATATGAGTTAACAATAGGTACACATAAAGAACAAACAAGTAATGAAATAGTTTTAAATCATTCATTACAACAAGTACCTTTGAACAAAACACATTAATAAGAGTGAAGCTAGATACATTATGTTAGCAGACATTCTTGAAGCTTATACTCCCATAGAACCGGCCTCTAACATAACAAATTTAAAACTAATGGAACAGAAGATTAATGATATAAACAAAAAAATTAAAAGTGTAATACATGTCAAAGATAAAACATCTAGGAAAGGAGAAGCTGAATCTTAGTTTGACATGGAATGCAAAAAGGCAAAAAAGGAGCTGAACAAACTTATTAGATGGGCAAAAAGACACCCAACTAAAAGTAATTTTGCACATCTAAAGCAAGTCAGAAAACAGTATATGAAATTTCTCTAAACAAAAATTATAGAAGCACAAAACAAGCAATGAAAAGAAATGTATACAGCAATACAATTAAACAACAATAATATGTTCTGGAGATTGGTGGCAAAAGGGGTAAATGCTTATCAACATTCAACTTTCCATGTATAGCCCAAAAGAGACATGGGTTACAAACTTTAAAACCATTTTCTCTTCCAGTGAATGTTTAGAGGCAAATTCAATTTTTTAACATTAATAAATTAAATAATGAATATAGTCTGTTAATTCTAACTGAACATGACATTGAGATAGCCATTAACAAATTTAAAAATAAAAAGGCATTTGGCCCTGACTTGATTTCCCTCAGAAATTTACACAAATTATAGCCATTTTTGGATCCCAATGTTAACATGTTTTCTCAATTTGTGTTTAAAGCATAAATATGTACCTAATGTCTGGACTAGAAATATTATAGTTTCATTATGAAAAAAAAGTTCAATATTCGATCAAAAACAATTTTAGGCCTATCAGCCTACTTAGCATTTCATTCCAAATTTTTGGCAGACTTATACTCAATAATTTAATGGATTGGGTAGATAAAAAGGTATAATTTCAATATTTCAGGCAAGATTCAGAGAAGCCCACTCAACTATTGATAACATCTTTGTCTTTTCCCATCTTATAGAAAAGTACTCCCACATATGAAAGATGAAATTATTAGTTTTTGTATGTGTATTTTTCTTCTTCTTTCAATTCTATAAACAGAATGATATTATGGGATGCTTTAATTTAAAAAAAATACCCCTCTCTTTATTAATGCCAATTTAATTACCATATACACACACTTCAACTGCAGTCAGGTAAAAAAATAATGGTAATTTCACAGATTACTTCTGTTCTAACAGTGGTGTCAAGTAGGGGTGCCTTTTGGCCCCACTTTGTTTAATATTTATATAAGGTCCCTGCTTGAATATGAAGATTCCTCCAGCTGGATGCCCCTTTAATTAATAAAATAAAACTCCTTTCACTAGCATATGCAGATGACAGAATATTGTTTTCTCTATCTAAAATTGGTTTAAAAAAACAAATTGACATCTTTATAGAACAATGCAAGAATCTAGAACTAAAAATTAATAAAACAAAAAACTAAATGTATGATAATAGGGACATCTCCTAAACTTAATAAATACCAAATAGTAATTGATTCTGAGACAGTAGAAATTGTAAAAAACTACACATATCTATGAATAAAAATGTCCTCAAATGCTAGATGGAATAAACATCTTAAAGACGAAAACTTTAAAGCAAAACTAATAGCAAAAGTATTATTAAAATTAAATTTTAAATATGGGGAAACCCTATTTTGCCTGCATTAGTGGTTGGAGAAGCTAACATAAACTCAGTAATTATGTAAGGGGCAGAAGTGTGGGTGTCTGACCCATGTAATTACTTAGAAAATCCTCTCACATATTATTATAAATCTCTACTTAAATTCCCAAACTCAGCTCCCAACACTATGGTGAGGGCAGAATTGGGCAGGGTTGAAATAAGTTGCATAAAAGAAATGAGGCTTATAAACTACCCGCTGAAAATTATAAATAACTCACACAATAAATTAACCAAGATCTGCATAACCAAAAATAGGCTGGGCCAAAAAGGGAATGTGCTCTAAATGGTTGGATTGTTTAAAGGAAATAATTTCTAAAATAAATATTCAGCATCTATGGACTGATAACAAGAAACATATTAAAATTACTCCACAATATAAAGAGGTGATTAGGAAAAAAAAAAAACTATTCACTAATGCAAGAAATAAGGACATAGAAAGAATCCATAATCAAAATTGTGCATTATGGTATAAAAATAATAAAATGGGACATTTCTTTGTGGACCATCTAATAATCCCTATCACACCTGAGCAAAAAAAAAATATAACTTGGGCTAGATTTTAATTAATTTCCTCTTAACATACCTACTTTAAGAAAATTACAATTTCTAACCACAAAAATAATAACTTTTTCAGCTCATGCAATAAAGGACACATAGATACAATTAATCATGTTATCACGAATTGCCCTTTATACTCCAAACCTCATAGTGAATACCTATTAAATACATTAACATTATATTCAAATGCCCATTACGATCCTATTTTCATTATACTGCATCCAAGGACAGTGGAGGAAGCCACAATGGGTTCCAGTCAGTAACATCGCGGAACAAAATAAACTGGACAAAAATAAAGCGGCAAAAACAGTGTCACCATCAATATTGGCAACATAAAATGTAGTGTGCCAGAACAATGCAGGCCACATGACATGCAGGTAGCAAACAAGATCCACCGCATGGAGGCACTGCACTGGAACACACAGCTGCAGGCACTCGTGCACAGGAACAGCACAGGGGTGCAGGGAGATGGAATAGGGCAGGATGCAACCACCACTGGGGAAGCAGGCCACTGGAAACCTACCATGGTATTCTAATGGCACAAGCACCCACATGGTGAGGTACCCCCACCCAGAATGTTGAGTGATGGAGAACATGCACCGGGGTAACCACTGGAAGGCAGGTGGACCATGGCCACCATGTGGATGGCCATGCATAAAGCAAGGACCAAGGATCACAAGCCAGCATGTCCCCAGCAACACACACAACACACAGGACAGGGAAGATGGCGTGCTGGCTTGTGCTTCTGGCCCCCTGTGGTTCTAGTGCAGTGTCTCCATGTGGTGGGCATTGTTTGCTACCTGCGTGCCATGTGGCCTGCATTGTTCTGGCACGCTACATTTTGTGCTGCCACTATTGATGGTGAGACTGTTTTTGGCACTTTATTTTTGTCCACTTTATTTTAATCAAACAATGTTACTGACCGGAATCCCCACAATGACAACAAATTTCAAGGCCTCAGTGATTAAAATCAAGAAAAGGTTTTTCAGATCACAGAGAGCAAAGATCTGAAAGTTGTAAAACATTTGGCAGCTATAACTAGGTAACTTAGAACCACCAAGTAGAATAACTGTTTTCAAAAGCAAATCTAGACTGAATTTTAAAATGAATGTAAAGTGAATGTTTGAAGGTGTTTTATTGAATTGTAATATAATTCTTTATAACTCGTGAAAAGTTTTTGTAGACATGTTGTAAAGTTAATGATGCTTACACATCATGATCGACCGATAAACTTGAACTGAAATGAATATTTGTTATTCAGATCCAAATAATAAATGGTGCATTATTAGTGGTATAAGGGAAATACTTTTCATTACTCACACGCCCCTAGTTGTGCCACATGTCACACTCACGGCAGTAGCAGAGCAGAGAGTTCATTTCCGATGACTGCACTAATGTTCTCTACCTATCCATGGGTTATTTGCAGAGTGAGTGAGTTTGGTTCCCCCATTGCAGGCAGCCATCAGTTGAGGCTGTGCTAATGGCTTCCAGAATGGAGAGGAAGGATAACTGATCCATCAGAACATTGGAGATAGCCAGCTGGTGTGGAATCAGGCTGGCACAGTAAGATCAAAATTAGTTGACTCTACTGCAGATGGCAAAAGCAAAAGGGAGCTCCAGCAAGCTATTTTTTTTAATTACTCTCCAGTATCTACCCCCACTGCCCAGCCATCATGGTTGCCACTACCAGGTATCTAAACATGTGTCACAAGGGAAGTCTTTTAGATATCCCACAGAAGGAACTACTGTACAGATTTGGGATTTTTTAAACTGTTCTATACAGTTTATCATGTGTGTTGCACAATGCCAATGCAATTTAATGTATGTGGGGAAAATGATCAGACAAGCCAAGGAAAGATTTTTTGAACATTCAAGGGACATCAGAAATGTCAACCTTAGTTGGGCCTTGGTTGCACACTTTAAAAGTGTTCACAATAGTGATCCAAGGGACTTACGTTTCAGCGTCATAGACCATGTCAAACCACAAGTGAGAAGGGGGGATAGAAAGAAAATGTTGCTCCAAAAGGAATGTAGATGGATTTTTACTTTGAAAGGCCTATTACCTAAAGGTTTGAATAACGGTCTTAATTAATTCATGTATCTGTAAATTTCAGACACTTATGCTAACAATGTAAAATTGCTAATAACTTGTGTAAAGACGTATGTTTCCCCAGTTCAACACTTCTTTTCCTTTTCCTTCCCCATCTGCTTCTCTTTACCCTCCTCCCATCCCATTCCTCTAATTGTCCTTTTAGTTCCATTTTCAACTCTCTCCTTTTCTCCATTCCATCTTTTCTCCCTATCCTCTTCCCATTCTTTTCCTCCCCTCCCTTGGTCTCCTCCCCACCTTAACCTGTTCTTAATTAATCAATTAATCTTTTGGACCCAGCTTGGGGCCCGTAATAATAGTGTAACTGTCTTTGCCCTCTCACTATAGTTTACATTCATCTCACCATAGGAAATAATAGAATCACCATGAAAAATATATGTTATTCCTCTTGTAATTAAATTACCATTAAAGGAATATGTGATCGCTTTTTAGTGGATCCAATATAAAATGAAATAAAACAATTGATTTTTTCAGTGCCTGTGAAACTAATGTGGGTTAATAGGAATTTTTTTTGCTGCTAATTATTATGAATTATTGTTTTGCACAATGTATTAAATCTTCAGTAGGATTCACTTAGTAGAACTCATTTAGGCATAGAAATTTGTAACCCAACAATAGCATTGTTTGTGGTGATTTGAAATGTGTGAATCTGTGTTTTTGTAGTATTGCACCTTGATGGTTCAGACACTTATTCACTGTATTTTTATAGCGGTTGAAGATACCTTTAGATGTTTTTAATGACATCCGAGTATGTATATGTCATATTACCACATGATCACTTTTGCACTTTAAAAGTGTTCAATGTTACTGTTGACGCTACCCCCCAATGAAGAGGGATTGATCCCTCGAAGCACCGGGGTGTGTCTTTGCGTCCTCACAATAAAGCACTTTAACTTGTAACAGTCTCTGTGGAGTGAATCGTTGCTACTTGTGTTTTTTGTGGGGAGAATTTTGCCAGATTAGTGGCCGACACCGATATGGCCTGCAAGCACCTACATCTGTTTTCGTTATGGTTGCCATTACAACCTGCTGTACTCTGCCCCTCCCAGTAAAGACCTAACAAGCCCTAGACATCTCTTTAGGATTCTGTAACTAAGCCTTCTCCAGTCCTCACAGGACCACCACTATCCTACCAACTGAGGCCCAAACCTTACTTACCTCATGGTCCCAGCAGCTCTGCTGATGTAGTCATAGCTCCCTGTTATCATGGGCTGAACAGGCCAAGGAACAAGCCCTTTCTTTTTCTCAACCTCCCTTGCCCTACATGGGGCTGCCCCACAGCTATCATTCTGTTGGTCTCCCACTCCGCCCACTGTCTACTTAGCATTGCCATGTTCTACCTTCACCTTGCCCACCTCCAGCTTTGGCTGGATGCAGCTAATTTCTGGCTCCTGTCCCTCAGCACACCCCCTGCAGCATTCTGGCTCAGATAGCAAGGGTGGAGGAGGGAAAGGAACCTGGATTGCTGGTGACATGGCAGCTGCAAGAGCCAAAGCTACTTCTGATCGGGACCCTCACAGAAGAACCATTAAGTAGCCACATACCTTTTCCTTTGCCAGCTGATTCCTCACCTTTCATTTCTTACTCCTCAGTGCCTCATCAATTGTATGTGAACTTTACTCCATGACTATATGTACATATTTGTATTTTTAAATATTATGGCCCCAATATCCAAAGGTTAGCACTGGCAGCAATGTGGTTAGTTCTGGTGATAACCGGGTTTTCACTGGCACTCTGAGTGGGGCCATATTTAACGGCCCCAAAATTTCTACCACCCGCAAACCCAGCAGTGACCAGGTGCTAAAATATTGTTATATCTATGCAAATGAGGAGGTCCTTTTATGAACACCAGAGCAGTGGTGTTTTCAAAGGTTTACAGTGGTGGCAAATAGTCCATACCTCTGTCAAAACCCACCTCTTATCTGGTTGCTAAGCCTGCACCCCACCCCTCAAAGCAGAGCAGCTGTACAGCAGCCAATCACCTGTGCCAAGCTGCCCACTACACATGATTGCCCAAGGTGTATTAAAGGATTCCTTGGTGGTCCAGTGGCTCCACCTCACCCCTGATCATCTGTTTTCTAGTAGTTTGCATATTCTGTAGGGGCCAAGTGGTGCCCCCCATCCCTGATTGCCTGTTTTCAAGTAGTTTATGTGTTCCTTGGTGCTCAGGTAGATCCTCCACCCCCAGACAATCACTGGACCCCCACCCCCCATCCATCAGGAACTCCTGCTCTGCACCCCTTACCCCAGCAGCTGATCCTATGAACTTAGCACAGCCCTCTTCTCACTTCCTCAGCCTGCCATCATCTGACTTTCACAGAGTGCAATTTCTCTCCGTGACTGTCGGGTGACAGTCAGTTGAGGAGATGAGGGAAGCCTGTGCTAGCCACTGAATTAATGAGACCATATCCTGGGGTGGGGGGTGCAGGACAGGGGTTTTTGGCAAGTGGGTGAGTGGTAGCAACAGGCATGTTTAGGGGATGGGAGAACCCACTGGACCACCAGGGAACATGTAAACTACTAGAAAACAAATGATGGAGTGGGGGGAACCATGGAACCACCAGCAAAATGCTTTAATACACAAAGAGCAACTGAAGTTAGGTGAAACCACTTGACTACCAGGGTTCTTGCTTCTTCTGTGAATGTGGCACCAAGGGGTTGTTTTGTCACATAAAAATGAGCCCATAATGGGCATGCAAATGGCCTTTTAGCACCTTGCTTGCACAATGGGCTCATTTGCATGCTCAGGCTGAGTCTGGCACACAGGGACCTGGCACTATCCTATTTTGAACAGCTATTCCTGTCAGCCATACGTAGCCCTCTAGTACATCTGAGAGCATGGCAGATCCGTTTAGCACTATGCCAACATGGACTGATATTCGATTAGATAGTGCCACTCCATTGGCAGGTGCTATCCATCTGAATATCGCCATGGCTGGGAGAAATGCAAGTGCAGTGCAAATAGCAACATTGTGCTTGACCTGTTTTTTTAAATATTGGATCGTACCCGTATTAATTATCACATACACTTGCGTCATATACTTGTAAACAACAATTATGGTAAACAACTTGCTACTGTAACTGTTCTACCCTGGGCCCGTTTGAAAACTATGCTCTTCAGCCTAAATGGGGATTTCATGTTGTGTGAAATTCTAAATAAGAAATGAAAAAGCATTCTGAAGACTACCTTATATAGCAGATAGTAAGTGGCTTAGATATCTGTTGGATAACAGAACTGCTCATTTACTCCATGTTTTCTATAATTCCGAACAGAAACCAGAGGCATTTGAAATTACATGTTGTTAATATAGGCCATTTAATTTCATTACAAATTTTAGCCCCAGTTACTGTTAGTTTTGACTGTTTTTGCAGCAATCTTAGATTCAGACATTTATATCTTTACTATCAATCTGATCATTGATTTATTTCCAGTATTACAGTTCTAGAATTGAAATACTCTTCCTTTTTTAGTATCATTAGATTTGACACGTTGACAGTTGTGTCTTAATTAGAAGAATCTCAAGGTTGTGTGTAGGGGGATTCTTAGCGATGCATAAAAACGTTTTTTCCCTCCAGGCTATTAATCCAAGATTTACAGTGTATTTCTCTCCTTTCATCTGTTCACTGGGACCTGCTACTTGTTTTAAGATACTCTGCTGTGTATTGATTGGTTGTTTCTGGGGACATGCTATGTGCCTACTGTAGTCCCTATTCTCACATCCAGATGATGAATGGGCACTGCAGGGAAGCTTTAATTACAACAGGAATAACACCCACCTTTTGGCTGCAAAAGCTTTTTTTTTTTTCTCATTTGACATTTGCTGCCTGAAGGTAGAGGATCACATTAAACACATTGAATTCATGCACCACTACCTAGGAAAAGAGAGGATTACAACATGAGTATGATATTACCTTATTTTTCTAATATAATAGGATTTCAGTTTAGCAGTGCTGTAAATTAACTTAAATAAATGTTCTCACTAACATTGCAACTAGATGAATATCGACACTAACTACTTGACTCCAACCTGCAGCGTACATAACAGTGTGTGTGTGCGTGCGTGCATGAGAGTGTGTGTGTGCGTGTGTGTTTGTGTGTGTGTGTGTTGGGGGAGCTTCTCATTTTAATCAGTGTTGGAAATAGAAACAATTCTCTGGGGGAGCCCACCACCTTTGATGTAAGATCAGATATACTTGACAGGGCTCGGGGGACACATTCCCTCACTATACTGTATGGTATGTTGCATTGTTACACTTTCTTTAATAATTTGCATGCCTTAATGATGATGCAACTTCAGTAGGATCAGTCCTTCCACATTTTGCTCTTGGAACTAAGTCAGACTTTTAATTATACTCTTGGGGCTCAATTTTCAAGAACCCTTAGAGCAGCACAAGTTGCATTGCTCTAGGGCTGCAGTGAACTCTGGGTATGTCAGGGACCTTGCACCCAATTTTATAAATGGGAGTCCCTGTGCCAGAAACAAGTCATTGCCACAGCTGGAGGCTAGCTCAAACATTTGGTGTACCTGGGGTAACTGCTGCAGGGATCTGACTTCCCCACCCAGCGCAACACTAGAGGCCCTGCGAGGATGCATGTGCTACTGTGCATGGCTGGAGGGAACAGGCAAAAGGGCTTGGGGGTGACATGGGGCAAGATAAAAGAGCAGTTGATCAGTATGGTGATATGGCAGCCAGTTGGGGTGCATGTTACAAGGACAGACAGTCGATTGGCTGGTGGTCCAGGGAGGGTTGGCATGTAAGGAAACTGACCTGGCCTCAGGTGGGCACAGCAGTGGCAGCTTCCCCAGAGGTGCCATGAGCCACAAGTCTGTATGCTGGAGGCATCCTGCCACAACACAGGGGGCTGAGTACCTGGGGACTGTTGCAATGCCCAGCTAAGATTCCACTCCACCACTGGATGCTCTCACACTGCAGCCAATGCTTCCCACATACAGGCTTGTGGCTCAATGCAACTCTGGGCCAGGTGCCACAACTGTGTCCACCTGGGGACAGGTCAGGTTCCCTCCCTTCCTACCCTCCCTGGACTGCCAGCCAGTTGGCTGCCTGTCCTTGCAACATGCACGCCAATAAGATGGTATGGGGGCTCAACCAGTAAGGACAGACAGAACTCTTTTGATGAGTTATCTCAATTGCACTTTAATTTTTTCTTGTGGATTCGATTCTCAATGTTTCACCTGAGTTTAAGGCTTCATCAGGAGAATTGTCTTTATGCCTATTAAAAAGCATATATACATAAATAAATACAACTGTCCATCTATTTCTGTTCTAAAATAAAATGGATCTCAGTCATAAAACAAACTTGGTACTCACTTTACAGAGTGCTTGCTAACTAGAGATGTTGCGAAGTTAAACTTCTCCTGCGAATTTCGTGTGAAGAGCCGAAAATTCACATTTCATAGAATTCACAAAGCTCTGACTAGCCATCAAAACTTTGATTTGCATGATTTGTGAAATTTGCTGTTTTTTTCAACTAAGAGTGTAATTTGTGGGTGAAGTGCAAAATTTGCAGGCAAAATTTCAGGTTTCCACGAAATCAGTGAATTTGACTAACTTGGCATGTTTCTGTTGTTAACTGCTTAAGTTTCTTCTTTTGGGTTTAGGAATGATTTTTTTACAGTCCTATAACAGAAAAATGTTTAAATAATATATACTTTTCTTATTTATTCCCTTCCCCAACATATTAATTCTGTCTTTACACAGCCTCTATTTATACGCAAAGTAAATTAAATTAATGCTTACATATTTACATAAGTCTTGGCTATATTCATTATAGCAGTCCGCATTCTATTTATTCCTTGCAATTTCATTTAATGCAGTATTGTGTCATAATACCAATTCAGTGCACCCTTTTCTTGCACCAACGCTAGAAAACCAGAAACCAAAGAAACACGGTAGCACATCAGTTCAGCGCGTCAATTTTAGTGAGTCATTTATGGCAACTCAGTTACAGTGCTTGCAATTATAGTGAGTAAGTAATATGGGTGACGAATGAGTATAGTAAGTCAGGGGGTTAGATTACTTTCTTCTGAGATCCAGCTGCACCTCGGAGGATGTTACTTTAGAAATAGCAGGGGGTTTGGGGGGCGCAGCCCCCCCTGCATAACTCTATTAATTGTGTAATGGGAACATGAAAATATGCCCATTGTTATGGATGCAGAGCCAGGATACACACCATCACTGATCGGGTTGTGGCTACTATGAGGGACCATAATCATGTTCCCAACACTGCAGAGGCTGGTGCTAGGCAGGTTATGTGTGGCATTAGGGAGAGAGCATGGAGCACGGCAGATGCTACTGCACAGGTAGTGCTCAATTGTACTGCCAGAGCACCCGCTGCTGTAGCAGGTGCTTTGCCAGATATTTGTGCCCTAAAACAGGCTGTCCAGAGGATTTGGCAGTTAGAGATAGTTGCACCTGTGACCTGAGGTATCATGGAGGAGTTCATTATACCCCCAACCTATACACGCACCCTTGGAGGAGATTGATTCCTTCTCCATGATTCAGGCAATGGAAATTAGCTGAAATTCCATGCCCTGCAATTGATGGTCACCATAATTACCGTCTCTAAAAAACAGTCGCTGAAATTGCATTCACTAATGTTAAATCCCCAAACTGACATGGAACCAAGAAACACATGCTCCAAAAATAGATTTATTTACACTAAATAGTCATAAAGGGTTTAAATGCTACCTTTAGGCTCCAATAAGCTTCATCTGGTTCAAGGTCTGTTGGCATTCATCTGAATCCCCTTCCCCCAGGTTGTGCCTGAAAATAGGCAGAATTTTTCTAGTGCACTTACCCGGGCAGCAAACAAAAAAAAACATTCCAAGGACATGTGTTTGAACAAACAGATTAAATGTATTTTTCTAGCCCCTTCAAGGCTGCTGTGCTGTTCAAATAATAGAAAGATTTTTGGTTATTATTAAACTAGTTTCTCAGGTTCCTCAAATAGTTAATCTTTATATGTTTCAGTGTTCATTATTTCTATGTACGGCTTAAAAATGGACATTTTATATATGATTCTGAGTTTAAACGAGGCTGCATTCATAAAATCAGCATCAATGTCCAGATATATCATATCATATCTTATGTTACTTGATAAATTACATCATACTTCTCCTTACTTTTAACTGCTAATCACTCCCATCTCAGTTTTTCTATTTTTACAGTTAAATACCTCATCCACCATGCTCGCTTTCCCAACAAGCTGCTCCAAAGTTCTTTGCTGTTACGAACACACGCCATGCATTTATACTAACTCCCTTTACATTCCAGTTCTGTTCTCCACATACCACAGTAAGTTTCTAAATGGCTCAATCTGTTTCTTTTGGTTATCAAGTAACTACTTTTTCTTTTGTTTGGATAATAATCATACTTGTTGCTTCCATTTGTCTGCGTGCTAATCTGAGGAATGCCAAGAGTAACTGTCATGCAATTCAGATACTCAACATTTGTGAGTCTTGCCTCTTATTTGAGCATCACAGCCCTTGCATGCTGCATGTTGCTTTCACTATATTATTACAGAGTCTATAGTCTCTTACTGAGCATGCACTAAGTCCATAGAAACATAGACTTTGACGGCAGATAAGGACCGCTTGGCCCACCTAATCTGCCCATTCCCTACGTATTGGAAAAGCTACAGATTCTAGTTGTCCCAGATTTCCAAAGAAAGAGGCTTACACAGTAGTGGTGGGTGCTGCTCAAATCAGCCAATATTTATTCTTTTTATATATAGCCCCAGATATCACAATTTCATTAAATCATATTTACAAACTTGAAGATTATTGGTCCCGACTTTTCCAATATCTTCCCAATTTTTGTACATTATTTTCCAGTTTATGTGCATTTCATTTTATACAAAAGTTCCACACATTGATTATTCATTTCTTATGTATTCTTCTTTCTTCATCTTCTCACCCCCCAGACATAGAATCTGGGGGGCCCTTCTCCTTCTTCTTGGGAGGTAACAGTGTGACACCCATTACTGCATCTTTTCTCCTCTTTTCTTTGTTCTCCATTTGTGTGTGTTCTCCCCCCTCCCCTCCTTGCAGCTCTTATAATCTTTTCACCACTAGGCCGTCTCCAGCTTGTGTTGGATGACGGCCTTCCTTCCCCAACTTTACTGGGACCTTTTCCTTGTTAACCAAGGCTCCTCCTCCATTGTTCAATACTCCCCATGGTCTTTGAATTAAACAGGTCGACCCCTACATCTGATAGGTGTACCCAGTCTAGTCTATAGAATCTGTCCTGGCGCTCTACTATGTCCCACCTAATGACCCTGTCCCCATGGTTTATGAACCATGTGCCTATCCTTCTGTTCATTTTTCTCCTTGCTCTAGCCATTGCAAGGTGGCTGTGTGCATGACTCCATGCTCTGTGGGGGACCATGTCTGACCACATAAGGGTTACTTTTGGCCACCATTTCTTTATTATGCTCATATCATACTTAATCTGTAAGTAAATATCCAGCCATGGTCTGGATCCAATGTCATTGCCTCCCAAATGTATAATAATCATGTTTGGTGGTGGACGTCTCTCTCACATGTCTCTAAATGTGGGGAGCAGCTGGGCCCATTTCATGTCCCTGATGCCCTGCCATGTCACCCGTCATTGTCTGGGGTCTTGCTATAGCTGTCTGCCCCCCTTCCTTTTTGGACACTCTCCTTTCTGCTCAATAAATGTAAGAGTGTCCACATATCCATACCTCCAGCCTCCGCCCCTTATCTGCTGAGAGATCACAGCGTATGTAATTAATGATATATTCTTGTTGTTCCCGCTCTGTACTGTGTCTATGTTTGTCCTCCCTCATCCTTACTGTCAGTTGCATACTACCCCCCAACCCCTCCCTTAACCTGTGGAGAAAAGTTTGGAGAATTTGGTTAATCACTTGTTTTCAGCAGTCTTTTGTATCATTTGTAACAGTCAGATTTCCACCATTCAACCCCTTGCACTTGTGCAACTGACTCCCCTGCTGGTGCCATCTCGCTTGCCTTGGTTGGAATGAGTGTGAGGAAAGATTCTTGGGGTTTTCCACCAGGAATTCTATGCATTTTTTAAGAACCACTGTCACCTGATAGCCAGTGGCTCTTTTCCTATCCTCATCAATAAAGAACTGGCATGCTGGGGCTGGACGCACTGTGGCATAGGCCAACAATGCTCCGACCAGTCAACTAGCCAGCTCCTATTGTCTGTCTAGTCTTATCTGGGCTCCCTCACCCTCCAGATCTGTCTTTGATTTTTTGATCCGAATGCTAATTGCATCCCTTTGCCATGTCAGGTCATCCTGTTCCAGACTGCTCCCCAGGCTTCCCCTGTTATGCCCTACTGCTTTGCTCACCCTTAGTGTACCATAATACATTGTGGTAAATACTGCATGGAATAATAATTTCTCAAATATTGTGCTACATATCGCTGCCGTTGCTTGCCCCATACCTTCCATCATGCTTTGTGATACTGGTTTCCGCTCATCCTTTGCCTTCGTTCTCAACCTTCCCCAACCCTGAATCATTCTCCATACTAACATCGTCTTCGTTGGGTCCTTCCACTGTCTTAGGTTACATACTATGCTGATGCCTGCCAGATGGACTCCCATGGTGGCATGCACCATTTCCTTCCCCATTGGTGCAAAATGTATTTTCCCACTTAATCAGCAGTGAATTGCCCACTTACCTCCATGTGGTGCAGTTCCCTAAACTTCTAGAATGTTCCCCAAGCCCCTTCATAAGCTCTGACCATCCTGGTGGACCAGGAGTTCCGAAATAGGACCTCTGCTCCTTCCAGCCAACTTCCCATATATCCTCTGGTATCAGCATCTGTTGCACCTCTGCCTTCAGTGCTGAGGTCCGTAATCTGTCCAGCTGCAGTTGGGAAAGGCTGCCAGCTATAGTTTTTCTGATCCCTAGCCCTGAATGCTATGTTAATCCTCAACCCTTGTAACATTAACTGTCTCAACACCCGCACTACTGGCCCGGTCGATGCCCTCCTGTTGTTAAGGACATCCACCACCACTCTATTGTCACACCAAAAAGTCACTTTTTGGTTCTGGAGCTCCATCCCCCACACTACTGTGCAAGCCCAGATTGGCATGATCTCCAGCAGGGTGATGTCCCTAGTCAGACCTAAATCTACTCATCTCTGTGGCCATGCCTCAGCAAACCATTTACCTCTACAGCATCCCCCCATTCCCAGACCCCGTGGTATCTGTATACTGCTCCAAATCTGTATTAAAGACCCAGTCATCTTGCCAAAAGGATGTGCCATTGAATGTATCTAAGAATGTTTTCCATATTTTCAAGTCCTCCCCTGTGTTCCTTGTGATATCCACCCAGTGGTGCGGCTTAGTCACTCCCCGTGTGGCTTGTGCTATTCGTCTGGTGACTGCTCTTTCAGGGCTTATGGCCTGCCACGCAAAATTAAGGTGTCCTATTAGTCATTGCTCCTGCCTCAGTTGCTTCCTCCTGCCTTGCCTATGTTTCCTCAGGAGCCCCCTCAACTTATTTAGCTTGTTTTAGGCAATCTAAACAACTCTTTCTGTGCATCTCTATGCCCAGGAACTCAATGATCCTGCTAGGTCTCTCTGTCTTGTCTGGTACCAATGGCACCCCCAGGTCTCTGCACAGTTTCTGGAAGCTCTTGAGCATCTCCTCAGTCTCTTTCCTTCCACTCCCCATCAGTAGGAAATCATCAACGTAGTGGATCACTGTCCTATAACCTGACTGTCTCTGAAATATACCCTGAATAGCTCGAAAGAGGCACAGGCTGTGGAGCAACACATAGACATGGCTTTGTCAAAGTAATAGTCCCCATCTAATTTAAAACCCAACAAGTCCCAATCTAGGGGGCACACTGGAAGTAGCCTGAAGGCAGCCTCTATGTCGGTCTTCGCTAGCCATGCCGTGGTGTTGCCTTGATGATTTCCACTGCTTCCTCCAACTTGGCATAAGTCACCTTGGAGTGTCTTTCTTTGATGTAATCATTCATTGACTCCCCCTCTGGGAAAGATAGGTGATGTATCACCCTAAATTCCCCATGTTGTTTCTTAAGCACTAAATCTAAGGGAGATATTCTCAAATTGTCAATTGGGATACCTGAAATGGGCCCTCTGTCCTTCCTGCATCCTTCTCTTTTTGCAGTTTTTTCTGCTGGATCTCCTCATTCCCTTTCAGTGACCCTACATTTTTGCTGTCCCGTCGTGCCCTGGGGCCCTGACAGTGTAGGCTAAAACCTTCTTTAAACCCCCTCAGCAATGTCTGTGCTGCTGTTTGGTCAGTGTGTCCCTGTAACACCACTTCCCAATTCTTGATATTGATCAATGTCCTTGCCATGCTAAATATATGCCCCCATTCTGCTAGGCTTCTTCTTAATACTTGTTTCCCCTCTCCCAAACCCCTCCCCAAAAACCTCTAGCACCATGCTGTCCCCAGAACCCCTTGGTCCCCCAAAAGGACTGGTTGGAGCTGCCCTGTGCCCCATTGAATTGCCCCCAGCCACTCAGATTGTCCTGCACATGGATGCGGGTAGGTCACCCTGCATTTGAGCATGCATGGCAGAATCTACATTGTGGCCAGGAGCAAAAGGCCTGGTTGTAGCCCCAGCAACATTTTTGAACCAGCGGGGTCCTCTTAGTCCCTTCCTCATCTGGTGTGGACTGATCCATGATGTAAACTGTCCATAGGTCCAGCTGTTTGGTATCCCACCTAACGTCTCCGTAGGTGGCCATCCTTTGCTAGAAAAATTCATCATAGTATATCCAACCCACCCCCCCTTTGGCTTTCACCCTCCTTATTATGAGCTGATAAGTTTTCAAGAGAATTCCCAATTCTGGCTTTTTCTCTAATACTATGACTGCATACGTGGCGAAGCCCACAGACCAACTGTCCCATGTCTTGCCTTTGGTGAATTTTGTCCTCCTCCTTCTTCCCAAGGAGGACTACTGCTGCTGCTGCCATCTCTGCATTCTCAATGCCCATCCCTTTCATCATATTTCATCACCATTTCTCTTACCAATGTGAAAATGTCACGTATTCTTCCTTCCAGAGCTTTTCTTTTGTTGCTATGGGGACTTGTTTGCCTATTCTCATCCCTGGTGAACCTATGTCCCTAGTCCCTCTGAGCAGCATCCTGCATCCTGGTGTGCACCCAGTTCCTGCCCCTTCCCCTTTCCTGTCTTGATTTCTCCTATGGCCTTTTCCAGCTGCCCCAGCCCATTTTGCCTCATAGCCGTAATCATTTGGTCACATATTCTTTTATGCTACTGCTCACATTGCCTCCCACATTACCTTGTGTTGGACTTGTTATTGCTTCGCTCGTCTTTGAGGTCTGATCTCCAGCTGGGTTCGGTGCTGCTGGTTCCGGTCCCGGCATCTCAGGCAGTAATGGGGTTATTGGAATGGGCACTGGAATCTACATCTCAGGGACCGGTGGGGTGGCTGGCACAGGGCTTGGGGCACTGGGTCTGGGCAGGAGCCTTTTTGGGCTAGGCAATCTGGTTGCCCAGCGCCCCCTGCCGCTGCTTCCTCCCAAGACCCCTTTTCTCTTACCCTTCGATCCCTGTGCATCCTGATCCTCTACCAGCTCCCATACCTTATTGGCCCTCTCAGCCAACTTGATGATAGCCTTGTAAGCTTCCTCCTTAGTCAGCTTGCTCTTTTTTGGTGCCATCATCCTCTGCTCAGGCTCTCATTCCTACTGCTAGAAAAATGCTGCAAAAGAAAATGTACATGTTGATCAAGGGGCTTTTCCATCCATGGTGGTAAATGGTTCCTTTCACTCTTTGTCATTGCTGGGTCCACAATATGCCCCCCGATTTGGTCCCATCCCCCCAGGCCATGGCGACACCTTCCTCCATCGTCCATAAAAACCCAGGAGGTTGGGCATGTGGCCTGTCCATCTATCATGCGTTCTGTCTCTGTTTCAATATATCTTTTCTTCTTTTTTTTTTATCCCTTCATCCTTTCAAGTTTGCCTCCAGGCTGTCCCAGTATAATATGCATCAGTCCAGGTATTATTATGTTTGTATGTGTCCTTCCCCTTTCTCTGGGCCTCTCTGGGTCCCCTCCCATCTCATGACCCATGGCCTTGTCCAGAATAGCCTCTGCTTGGGTTTTTCTGCCTTATTTCTTCCCTTGGCCCCTTTCTGCCCTCCTTGTAGTGCCAAAACCCTGTCTGCTTTTCTCCGCATCTTTAAAAAGGCCTTGCTTCCTCCCCACCCCAACGCAGCCTGTGCGGTCTTTCCACTGTTTCCTGGCCTGTTGCTCCTATGGCCTGTCCTGTGGTAGGCCTAAACCCTTTGAGATGCCCCCTTGTTGATCCCTTGTGTCCTCAGCCAAAACCCGTTTCTTCTTTTTATTATATATATATATATATATATATATATTTTTTTTTTAATTAAGGCCCGATGCACAGCAAAGCATTACCCCTCTCCATAGTGAACAAGGACAGGATTTTTGACAAGAGGCTATGGCAGCTGAAAAGGAACGCCCAACCCCTTTTTATTTGCCCTGATACCTCACTCACCTTGTCCATGTGGCCTTCGCGGTGAAAACTTGGGACATTGACTCTCTATCATGGTGCAGTCAATCTATCTACAGTAATCTTGGTTGTTGATATTTACAGCTATGCAGTTGAAATGACAAAAAAAAATGTTTGTTTATCCTGTTACCCTGCTCGCCTCGCCCACATGGTATTTGTGGTGAGACCGCTGCGTGTATAAACCCTAAGTGGACCCCCGCCTTCTTTGGGCCTCCTTGTCCACATGGTCTCCTTCACTTTCCCTGCCCCCCCGCCGTGGTGCTGTTCCCAGTTGACTGGTATGCCTTGCAGCATCCCCCATCTGTTTTTTTTTTTTTCCCTCCTTTCCTTTTTTCATGCTTTGGACCTCCTTTGAGGCAGAACACCGCCTACTAGGCCACCATGCGGTCTGATCCCCTCTCCCCTACCTTCTCTGCATACTCTTCATCCTCCTCCCAGCACATTCTGGTCAGCAAAACCTTTATTCAGCCCCCTTTTGTGTATGCATTTCTTCCCCCCCCGCTAGCAGCTTGCTTTTGCCTCGCTCACTCCCATTGATCCTCTTGTCACTGTGGTGGTAGTAAAAGGGCACTCTCTGTGCCCTGACTCATCTGCTCCAGGTGAATCGCCTCCTGGTGGGGTCTTGGAGATGAACAGCTGCTCAGTGCAAGTAGCAGCAGAAGGAATGGCATTCTCTGTACCTGGTTCCTTCACTCGCCACCTTTACCACACAAAACAGCTGACTTGCTACGACTTAGCAGGCAGAATGGTGCTCATAGCGCACTCACTTTCAATTTTTCTACCAGCTAAAGCTTGCAAGGCAGGATAGACAGATAAAGCAAAGCAAAACAAAAAGAAAAGAAACAAAGTAAAAAGGCTTTAAGCTTTTATACGATTAAAACAGCACTGATTAGGTGTTTAGCTCAATAGTTATTCGACACACATGGAGGTGCTTCACCAGATCTTCCTGAGGGCCAATACTATGGACCAACAGCACGGTCACAAACAAAAAAGGGGGGGCATTTCAAGGAACCTCATGGTGGGAAGCTGTCCCAACTGTGTCGCCTGCCCCCCCCCACACTGAATCGCTCACCCCACAACAAACATCAGGCCCTCCTGCTTAAACGTGGATAACTTTAAACCCCCAAGACTGGTTCCCAAACAAAGGGTGACTTACCTGCCACGTGTCTCCAGATGCTTTCAATCCTCTGTACAAACACCAGCTCTGTTCCTCCGGTCCTCACTGTTTTATTCTATTTCTTTCATTTTTAGATATATATATATTACCAACCTTGTTGAAATAAACCAGTAATAGTAACGGTTCTTATCTGGGTAGTCTATTTCTAGTCTCTTAATTTGTTAGCTGATCTGATGTGCTGCTCCCAGCGTTTTTAATAACTGGTGGTGGCAAGCTAAAAGAGGGCTGTTCCTCCTTGCAGTCCCTTAAAAGGCCAGCATAGCCCCTCTTCTGCCTATCCTAGCCAATTACTTGCTACTCCAGCCCCTCAATAACCCCATCCCTTGTGATGTCATCTCCTTGTCCCCCTCCCTCCCTCCCTCTTCTTTTCCTCTGAGTTACCCTTAGCTCCTCCCCTTTTATTTTATTTTATTCATTTGGCCCTTCTAGTGTGGTCACCAGGACAACCTGGTCTGCCCTTTAGAGGCAAACTCCCTTAACCAATAGCCTACTTCCTCCTACCCTTCACTATATTTGCCTTATGCCTGTCCCATACATTCTTGAATTCCCCCACTGTTTGTGACCCCATGACTACCTCATGAAGGTGGTTCCATGAATCCACCACCATCTCCATGAAAAAATACTTTCTGGCATTGCTCCTGAGTCATACCCTCTCTGTCTTGAAATTGTGCTTCCTTGTTCTTGCACATCACTTTCTATCAAAGATGCTCCCATTTGGACTTTGTTGATTCCTTTGATGTACTTGAAAGTTTCTATCATGCCCCCCCCTTACTCAGGGTATACATATTAAGCTCTTTCAGTATCTCATTATATGGCTACTGTTGCGGACCTCGCACCATTTTAGTTGCCCTCCTCTGGACTACCTCCATCCTGTCTAAGACCTTGCAGAGATGGGGTCTCCAGAACTACATGCAGTACTTCAAATGGGGTCTCACCATCTGTCTGTACAGAGGGATAACAACTTCCTGTTATCTACTAGTGATGCCTCTCCCTATGCATCCCAGTATCCCTCCAACCCTCCTTACTTCCTTCTCATATTGTTTGCCTACCTTAAGGTCATCTGATATGACTACCCTGAGGTCCCTTTCCATTTTTGTTGTTGTTGTTATGCCCCCATTGAGTACTCTTCCCCTGGGCTTTTGTTTCCCAGGTGCATTACTTTGCACTTTTTTGAATTGAATGTAAGCTGCCATATTTTTGACCATTCCTCCAACCTTACCAAGTCCCTACTCATCCTTTCCACTCTCTCTTGTGTATCAACCCTGTTGCAGATTTTTGTATTGTCTGCAAAGAGGCATCATTTTCCTTCCAAACCCTCTGCAATGTCTCCTATAAAGGCATTAAATAGGACCAGTCCCAGTACTGAGTCCTCCGGTACCCCACTAGTAACCACCCTTTCTTCAGAGTGTACTCCATTTGCTATTACCCTCTGAATCCTGTTGGTCAGCCAATTTGTTACCCAGGCTATCACCCTGGCACCCACTACTAGGGTGGCTAACTTGTTTATTAATCTTTTGTGTGGGACTATGTCAAATGCCTTGCTAAAGTTCTAGATAGGCTATATCTACAGCCCCTCCCTAGTCTACTACATTGGTCACCCAGTCAAATAAATCTATTAGATTTGTCTGATGTGACCTTCCCACTGTGAATCTATGCTGCCTCATGTCCTGTGCTCCACTGGCCTCTAGGTACTCAACAATTCTTTCTTTCAGAAGTGATTCCATCATTTCCCTACCACTGAGGTTAAACTAACAGGTTTGTAGTTCCTTGTCTCTGTCTTGCTCCCACTTTTGTGAAGGGGAATCACATCTGCCCTCCTCCAATCCTCAGGTACCACACCATCCCCCCATAATGTGTTAAAAAGGGTAGTCAGTGACATCACTAGGTCTCTCCTTAGTTCTTTTAGAATTCTGGGGTGAATCTCATCAGGCCCCATTGCTTTGTCTACATTGAGTTTTAGGATTTCTCTCAGGACCCCTTCTTTTGTGAATGGACTGTTATTGACCCCTGTCTAGAGTGCTTCTATTGCTTGGTTTAGGTACCTCCCCCTCTTCTTCTTTGTGACAACTGAGCAAAAGTATTCATTCAGTATCTCTGCTTTTCCACCATCATCCTCTGCCCACTTCCCTTCCCCTTTATTAAGCCTCACTATCCCTTCCTTGGTTTTCCTTTGCTCCCTGATGTACCTATAATAGGTTTTATTCCCCTTCTTAACAGAATTGGCTATCTTTTCCTCGGTATGGGCCTTCGCTATTCTGACTGCCTTCCCTGCTTCCTTCTGCTTTAACTGATACAGTTCTCAGTCCTGCTCGTTCTGTGATTCCTTATACTTCCTGAATGCTATCTTTGTCTGTCTAACCTTTCCCTCCACCTATTTTGGGAACCATAGTGTTTTTTTACTTCATTTTGTTTTGTTTATTTGCTTCACACAAAGACTTGTTGCCTCTGTGATGGCAGATGTGATTTTCTCCCATTGTTCTTCTACCCCTCCTTTCTGCCCATTTGCTGGTACATTCCTAAGGCACACTCTGATTTTGCCAAAATCAGCCCTCCTAAAGTTCAGTACTTTTGTCTTTGTATGGATTGACTCTACAGTAGTATTTATCATGAACCACACTATTCGGTGGTCACTAGTTCCCAGATAGCTACCCAATTCTAAATCTGTGATCCTCTCACCATCTCCATTTGAGAGTACCAGGTGTAAGATTGCTCCCTCCTGAGTGGGATTTTACTTTTACTGGACTGTAGTCTCTTACTGAGCATGCAATAAGCCTGGTTTAGATTTTACATTTCATAAACCTGTTTTATCTCTAAAAAAGAAAGAAGCATGGTTTTCACCACTAGTTTACCAGTGTGCTGAGCAGACACCTGCTTTGCCAACTCTTTATAAATCATCTCTGATGATGACCAAAGTTCTCAGTGTAAACTGTAGGTTTGGAGTACCTCTAATACCATCATACAGTATCTTAATCACTTTACCGTGGAACTTTTGGGAATTTATTCCATAACTAGGCTTTCTTCAACATGCACGCCAACCAGGAGCCATGACACCATGCTGGTCTATTGCCATGTCCTCCATGTTCCCTAAGGCCCCCTTTGCTCCTTCTTGCCCCGGCCCCTTCCTGGCAGGTTAACCAATCACCACATTATCACGCAGTGGTGCAGGGCCCTTGTGTCCATGGCAGGGCTTTCAAAATTCTAAAAAGTGGTATGGTTCAGTTTCACCATGGCACAAGCCCCTTCGACCTGGTACATCCAGATTTTGGTCTCGGCTGGTGCAGTGCCAATCTGGCACAACGGCTCATGTTTTCAATACAGACTGCATTTCAAAATGGGATTGTTGCAAATTTTGACACACAGTGCCACTTGTTTCAATTATGTCTGATGCAGGCACTCGTCAAACTGGGATCTTTAAAATTGAGCCCATGGAATCTGAGTTCCTTGGGTCCTCTCTCTCACCTACCACTTTGTTATTTCACTCTATTAATTTTGAAATGTTAGACAATACCCTGCTGCTGTAATAGTCCTCTGGGACCCACTAAAGAAACAGGCAGTGCTCGAAAATATGGATTTCCTGTTGTGTGTAAAATTTTAATAAATAAATACAAACATTGGTTTTAATAGATGTTAACAAGGTTTGTAATGGCAGCATGTGGTTACGTTGGATCTGAATACAGCTATATTTCCACTGATTCAAACTTTACTTTAGACATGTAGGTGCAACTGCAAATATATATTTGAAGAATACTTGATTGATTGATTGATTGATTTTGTGAATTTTGTTATCCTTGTAGGCCCACTGGAACACAATGTTCCTTTATCAGGGGCACCTGAAATTAATGACATAGATACATTGCAGAAATATGCAGAGTCAAATACATTTGCAACAATAAAGCAATACCAAACTAACACAAGTCCACGTAGGACAGATTATTAATTTGACAGCAGTTATGCAAAATTACAGAATCAGTCAGTACAGTTCGGAGGCATAACAACATTGTCAAGTACAGACTAGAGACACAGGAACAGGAGGAGAAGAAGCTGAAGGTCAACAATTACAAGAACATTGACTCTGTCCAGGTAAAAACAGTTTTAAATCTTTTTTAAAGTTGCCAAGTGAGGAACAGTTTTGGAGGGTTGCTAGGAAAGTGTTCCATAGAAATGATGTTGAGTTGGCGAAGGATCTCTTCCTCGCACTGGACATCACCGTAGGTGTTTCAAGTAGTGTACAACCAGAGGAGCTGAGCATTCTCCTTAGATGTTTGGGAACCAGGACTTGTAATTACCATTATTACCCTGTGTTTGTTTTGATCCAGTATCCCCCACTCCCTAAGAGCGATGACGTTACATGCACGCTCTCTTTAATTGTTGTGACCCTACTTTGCTAGATTGCTTTGATTGCAGTTTGGATGCACTTACTTCTACAGTTTGCCTCGTTTTGTCTTGTATAGCTTACCCTGTTTATAGCTATTCCTCCTGGAATACATTCACTTATTGATTGCTTCTGTCATCCCTGCAACCTCCATGAAAACAAGATGCTGCATCTCCAGGGGTTAGTCCAATTGAAGTAGTTTTATATAAATAAATAATTAAATAACCAGGTAATTATTTCTGTCTGTTACAGCAAAAATTAACTTTGAAGCAAGAATCTCATTTTGAATCTCACACTAGCATATGATCCATTTTGTATCTTTAGGAAAATCACTTCATTTTTTGGGGTGTTATTCCTCCTAGCTATATACATGGACTGACACTGAAAAATGAGAAGCCCTATTCTTAGTCTCTAAACTGATGAAGTTTTCTTGTTCCTATAGCTACACAAATGCAAATGCATTGCACCCACAAATGTCATACACAGAAGGGTTAGTTTGCACAACACAATAACTGTACCAAGTATCAAAACAAGTGTAAATACAATTGCAAAAGTGGTCATGCATATGCAAATACTGTAAGTGCAAACTGTACTCCAACTGGTGCAAATATCATACACAAGCCAGTTTAATTCTTAGCAACCTGCACATGCATTCTGGTATTTTAGAGTAAACAAATACAGTTCTAAAATGCAGTCCATTATTGGATACATCCTTTCAGTCCTACTCCCTATCTGCTCAGGTGTTCCCCAAGGTTGTACTTGGCCCCATACCTTTTCTCCATATTCCTAACTGACCTTCCTTCAGCTTGGTCCTCTGCATCAATCCACACACACACATGGCACTGTACTGTTTGCTTCTGGGTCCTCTACTGCTGACCTTTCTGTGTGTCTCCAATAGGATTTTACAGTGTTTACGCTGGTTCTGTTCTAACCTGCTGTCTCTCAATGCCATGAAAACAGTTTCCATGATCTTTGGCTCCTGGCAGAAGCTCACATAGGTCTCTCTCTCCTTCCACAACCTTGATGTGCATCAGTTGAGGATTCCTCCTCCTTCAAGTACCTGGGGTCTGCTTGGACTGTCACCTCAACTTCCGGTGCACATTGATGCCATGCATCTCAAGTTTCACCCCAAACCAGGTGCGTGCTGTACAAACAAAGCTAGTATCCCACTCCAGGTGCACCAAGAGCTTTTCACAGAAACAACACCTCCAATTTTTGACTATGATGACACTACCCACAGTGTAGCTTCCATGTCCACCATTGCCATACCTCTCATTCACTCAATCTGACATTTTGCATAATTATCCTTCTCCTACACAAGTGCTCTCTATACTCCTCCCTCTTACTCCCTTCCTTGATTCCAGATTCCTCATACACATTGTCTCCTTCACCTCCAAATTTGGGTTTGGATCTCTCCCTCCCTATCTTTCTGCCCTCCTATTCTCCCCCTCCTTCCTCCTACCCCCTCCAGAAAACTACTTTCTGTTCCCTCTCTCTCCACTCCAGGAAAACCTCTGCTGGCCAGCTGCCCTCTCATATCATTTTCCTTAGCTCCGGTCCTCTTTCCTTCTTGATCTGCTCAGGCCCATCCTTCTTCTCCCAGAAGACCCTTCTTCATGACTTTTATACCCCCTCCTGCAACTTTACTTGACCAGTGTTCACCTCTGTATGTTTTGTTAATACCACCCTGCTGTGAGCAAGTTCATACTAAGGTGTAAGGAGCAAGGAAAGGTGGTTAACTCTTTAGTTCCTACCCACAGTAGGCCTTCAGTTTGTTTGACAAAAACTGCACCCTATCAGTTATTCACATCTGATAATGTTTTGCTCAGGTACCTACCTTACTGCACTAGCATTGAGTTTTTGACTCATGGAGTGCATTACCCAAACAGGTAGTAAGTGCATCAAGTGCGGCAGCATTTAAATCACAGTTGGATATACATATGGGGGATAAGAAATCAGCATACATCCACTGTTCATGGCAAGTCACTACATGACTTTTCAGCAACGGACTTGTGAATACCTATAAACCTATAACTATTGCCCTTCATTGGCTGGGTGGTAGTAATCTGTTCCTTTTCTGGTGTGTGCTTCCTGTACTATATTGTATTTGCACCTCAATGCATTGTTCTACATCTGTAGTTTATATTACCCTTACTATCTGTCTGTACATTGTGTCTGGACAACAGTAATGTATTTCACTTTTATTTTTATTGTATTTGTATTGTACTGTATTTTTAATTATTATTACACTTTACAGTATGTTATTTTTACTTGCAGATATTGTACTGTTTTGTTTCTCTGCACACCCCTTCCCCTACGATGCATTTGGAAATGAGCTGTTACCAGCTCAGTATGTCTTTAATGGTAAAATGTTCTGAAATTAATTAATAAACTATCCAAACCATGTATAAACTAAATTGATTAATTTAACGTAGTCTGCATTAGGCTTTCACCTTTAGCAGAACATGAATAAAAATAAGAATGTTATACATATAACATAACAATCTCAAAGAAATGTTAAATGGACATCTAAAACAGTTAAAGATAACCTGTTTTAAAATAGAAAAGGTAACTCAGAAGGCTGCCTCTGTGAGAAAATAGAAAGCAAAGTGGGAGGAGTCTGTTCCTGGCAAGCCATAAATCCATGATGTGCAGGTTAGGGAATGAAGACTCACTCACCAAGTGTGGTTATAGCCTTCACAATGTTTTTTTATTCATTAATGTATGAGAACCATACACACTAATAACAGCCTGCTTCATAATAGCCAATGGTTTGAGGTTATACCTCTTTGTATAATTGTACAATTGTTGCCACAAACTTTGGCAGGGACAGCACTATCTGCTTAATTGTTGTCTCTTGCCTTATCTGTAACCTTACTTACTATATTGTAAAGTGTTGCTCTTTTGTACTGCATTGAGTTGTACTCTTTATATGCAGTCCCCCATGCTTGCTGTGTTACTGCTGTCACTGACTCTAAGACCTTTGTAAACAGGTTCTTACTAAATTGGTTTATGTGGAATAAATAAATAAAAAAAAAATATATATATATACATATATATATATATATATATTATGGTAGCACGGTGGTGCTACCATAGTTAGGGTTGAGGAGCCATTTACATGTTAAACCCAAAACTTTGTACCTTAATAACTTTGCAACCATTTGATGGATTTGCCTGAAATTTGACATACACAATCAAGACCCATACACCTTGGGATCTGCCAAGTTTTGTACTGGTCAGATACACGGCTGTGGAGTTATTAAGCATGATCTGCATGTGCGTTTACACTTTTTCTGGAATTCTACGATCGCGCCTACAGGTAGCACAGTTTGTGGACCGCCAGAAATCTTCAGGGAATGTCGTCGGGGTCCCCAATGTGCCTTTCAAAGATTTCATGAAAAATATTAAATGGTTCAAAAGTTATTCAGAATACAATTTCCCATTATAAGTCAATGGGAAAAGTTAACAAAAGGTTCGACAATGTCGTAAATGCATTTTTACTGTCGAAATAGCCCTCTTACTTTTGCAAATCTGCCATCTTGTTTTCAGTTACTGATCAGAAAAATGCTTGCCATTTAAATTTGGGACCCTCTAGCAACCTAATTCTTTTGTATTCACCTAGTCGGACCCTGAGGATGCTAGCCATGTCTTTATTTTGGGGTAAAACACCCCAGAATATATTTTCAGATTTCTGGAAAAGTACTTTCACAAAGTAGTGTCAGTACTCATGAAAGTGTCACAAATTTTCTGAAACCTTTCTCAAGTGCGACAGTACTTTTCTAGGCTGTGGAAAATGACAACAATTCTTTGGCACCCGCTGCAAAAGAATGGTTTGGAGTTTTGGGCTGAAATTTAGAGAGAATGCAGCCAACATCTCACAGATGTGCCTTTCAGTGTTTTGCTGAAAAAATATTACACGGTGGCAAAGTTACAGTACTCCAAAGTTGATGCTTTTTCCCATAGGATAACATTACGGGGTACGATGCATTGCAGCAATCGTTTGGCGCACTGCTGCAAAATAACGGTTTGGTCTTTTGAGCTGAAATTTGCAGGGATCACAGCCAACATCCAACAGACAGTGGCATCATGCCCATAGGGCAATTATTATTGCTCAAAACTAGTATAAAATACGGATAAATGTATTTTATTTTCCAGAATATCACAAGGTCTAAAACAATATTGACTTTTTTGAAGTCATAAGTGGTGGGGCGGGGATCTGTTGATGCTGCCACGCATCAAAGAGTGGATTTTCAGGCACCATCTTACTCTGTGCGCTCAAGGACAGACTGAGGAGAAGACCGGTATGAGAAAAACTATGCAAAACTGCAACCAAGAAGGGTAAACGTTCACCTGTGGCAGGCCATGTTATTGAGTGAGATCGGTCGTGGGTGTGTATTTGCCACCGCTACTTCTCAGGAGAGAAGTACTAGCAGTACCAGCAGCAATAAGAGTGGGTGAGTCCAAATGTCTTCATTCGTCAGTCTGGGTTGGCTTCTTAAAGGGCTGTGTTCTTGGAGGACGTTGTATGTGACAGGTAGATGGGGCAGAGTGGGTGAGATAACAAGCCTCATTCTTCCGAGCTGTGCCCAGTGTCCATCAACTACTTGATGAGCCAGCGTCATCCCACAGACAAGAATTTTTGTGTTTGGAAGGCTGAGGAGTGGCGTCCACCTGGAATGTGTTCCCCATCCCCAATTTTTTTTTTTTGCAGGTACCTCTTCTCCAAATTGCCAATCCACTCCCACTTCCGACTTTCAGGTTTTGTCTTTCCTTTTCTCAGGTGATGGACGTGTGAGCAGAGTTTTGTTTCATTTCCTTTCTGAAGTATCATGGAAAGGAAAGGAAATGAAACTCTGCTCACACGTCCATCACCTGAAAAAAGGAAAAAAGTTGCATCAGACATGCTAGTGTCTCTCCTTTGAATGGTTAGCTTTTGTTCCTTTTCCCTGAAAACTCAGAGACAAATTGTAACTTAACCAGGTAAAAAGAAACCTGAATTTGATTTGGGGAATTCAGTTTTTAGCTTTGAAGTGCAGGCAGAAATGCTCATGGAACACAAAACTATGCCATTTTTTTGTAACTCTGCCATACTGGATTTTGACTTTTCTTTCTTGGCATGTCTCCTTATTAAAGATAACATATAATGAGCAACAGGCATCCAGGGTTCTCACTGACTGTAACAACTGCAACCCACATAATTATCATCAGAAGCTTTTGTAGGCATACAGGGCCAATACACAGTGACTCTTGGGGGCCGATATATGGTGGCTGTCGGGGGCGATGGACTTTAGGGGCACACAGAGACTCTCCATACTGCCATGCCATAAAGTGCTTTACACAAAGCCCTCACTTAGTGGCCAGGCAAGGAGTGTGTGTGTGTGTGGGGGGGGATGATGAGAGTTGTCGCTATCAGTGGCCAGCAGGGATACTTGTGTGGGGATGGGGTGTTGGAGGGGCTGCCTCTGAATGCCACAGATACTTGGACATGAGGCAGGGTGTGTTGGGGTAGCACCATACACCTGGGATACTCGGACATGGTGTTGGAGTGTCACTGAACTGTGCAGTCCCACTGGGAAAGTGGCAGATGCCACAGTGCTGGGACCCAGAGCAATAGGAATAACAGATGCTCCCCTGAACAAAGCAACATACTTAGTGGAAGTGACCAATGCAGACCAGCCTCCAGCGTCTGCAAAAAGACAGTGGTCTATGCCATGAGCTGAGCAGTTGTGGGGTCTGGGGAGCAAGAGAATCAGAGGGAATACTACTGATAAGAGTTCTCCTGGGCTCAGTGTAGGGGACACAGAGGGACACGACCATTGGACCACCCCAGACACCAACAGAGAGTTGTAAAAGTTTGGTTTTCCGGAATGAAAGAATCCTGTACTCAGCTGGAGCAGCAGGAGTGAACTGTGCCACATTCACCACAGCTTGATCTGCCGGGGATGCCCTGTGGTGCTGAGAGGCAGGCAGAGGAGCTGACCACCTGTCACTATGGACAAGCCAATCAAAGTGGGGCAGATGTTCATGCAGCAGCAGAAGTTCAGTAGGGTCTGGGTTGTCAGTCTGTGTTGTATTTTATTGTCATTCATCTGTTTCTGTTTGGAGGGTTTGCAAGAGAAGGTCACTCATCTGGGTGTGGTGTTACCACAAATACCACCCTGTCAATTGTCAGTGTTGGAGGGTCATTAGTAAAGGCATTAATTTGTTGTTATTAGGCTTGCTCTGGTTGAGAGTCTGCAGGATGTGGTTGTGCTTTTGAATGGAGTGTAAACTGTGTGACATGGAATGGGTTATTCCCTCCCCCCAAGGGCAGTAGGAGTTTTACAAGTAACATTAATTAGTATGATCCTTTATTATGCTGTTCTGACAGTTTTACTTTTGTTAGCAATACTAAGTACAGTGTATTGCAACCTGGCTTACTCTGTTTACAGTACTTCATTTGGAGGGCCTGTTAGTAGGGAGGCGGTACTGATGTGTATTTATTTATTTTTTTATTTTAGTCTTTGGTAACTGGGTAAGGCCTACTAGGCACAAGTGCCTGTTTTCAGGGGTGATCTGGGAGCACTGGGCGGTTAAGTGACTTGCTCAGAGTCACACAGTATGCAAGTGGAGGTTGTGAGAATCAAACTCCGGTCTGGTCTGCTGGATGTATCACGCTCATTCACACCTCATTCCTCTAACCTCTAGGCTATACTGCCAGCCCAAATGTGATGGATTATTCTCACCTACATTTATTTCTGCCTTGCATTGCTCATCATGATCTCTGTCACACCTGTTTGCAGTTTTTCTGGGTTGTTTGCAGTTTCATAGTAAAAATGTAACTTTTATTGAAACATGCTTTGGCACTAAGCATAAGAAACCCACTATTTGTATATTGATTAAGAATGTGCTACACATTCAGGCAGTTTGCTTGCAATTTAAAGACAAGTGCTAACAAGATAAGATGAGAGGTATGGTCCAGACTTCCGAGGTCAAACAGCACTTGTGCAGATAAATAATTTGTCTGACAGCTCACCATTGTATATTTCCGTTATACAATAAGGGATGCTTTCTGACACTGCAGGGACATTTGCTTTTGATGTTTTTTAAACAATAGGTTATGTGATTTTTTTGTCAACTTTCCAACTAGCACAGTGGTTGCTGTTAAATGAAACACCACTCATTTTGTAGACAGTTTTGTGTTGAACAACTTGTGTGCTCAAAGTACCATGCTGTCATTTTTTGTGTTTTAAAGTGATTTGTATTTGTTTCGTGCAAAAAGTGAACAAAATTAAATTTTCTGCAATTTTTTGCTAATTATAAAAAAAAACTAAAAGGGAACTATAAATGAAACACCACTCATTTTGTAAATATCTTTCTGCTCAGCACCTTTCATTCTCACAGTATTATGCTATCATTCTTCATTTTAAAGTTATTTGCATTTGAATACGGGAATACGTGACATCACTACTATGTAGATAAATGATAATGACATAAATAATGTGTGGATAAATGGTGATTAAATCATTACTGCATAGATGAATTTGATTTATTCAATGGCTGTGCAGATAAATGGATTTATTAAATGGGTTTTGTGTCCATGTAGTGTATTAAATAATCCAAAAAATTGATTAGCAGTTTCACATGTGAAAATGCTAATCGGCTGCAAAAAAAGGTATAGTATATGGCACAGACTGGTTAGCAAAATGAAAAATACTTTGTTTTTAATGTGTTTTGTATGTGTAAACTTGAATAAAATACATAAAAAATGTTTAGCAGTCTAGTGCTATACAATTCAGAAAATGGATAGCACCACCCTCTGATACTGAATAGCATTGTGCTATGCTATACTAGCTATTTAATACCCTGCCATGCCTATTGCATGAATAAGGTATATACGGGGGGGGGGTGACTGTGTGATAAAGCAGTTATCTTGTGAAGTTGCCATTGACCTCAAGTAACCTCACGAGTGCTGGAGCGTGATGTAATAACTGTGTGTATAAATAAAATTTATACACACAGTTACTCAAATAAATGGATTCATCATACTCTGTTTATCGTCATCCCTATGGCATATATGTAAGTAATACATGGAAAATATTACACAGTAAACAAAGTATCACCAAGAACAGATGACCTGTGTCATTATTTTTCATGCAAAGCATTTATAGTGGATGACTGTAATAATTTGACTATTCAAATAGTGCATTTCTGGCTTTTAGCAAGTAATTAATTAGTTAGGAATGGACTGTAAATAGCTAGCTGATTCACTGTATGGTAAAAGCCACCAAAATGCACCATTTCAGTTCAGTTTTTACAAAATTGGTTTGAAAATATAAGAGGTCACTGTCACAGACTGAACAAAGAAAAAAAAGTATCATTATGACAGCATTTAGCATGTTAAGGAAAAGCTTCCTGGCCTTCTAAAAGTCATCAAAATGCACCATTTGACCGAAGTTTTTCAAAATGTCCCTGGGGGAGCATGTCCCCAGACCCCCCCTAGAGAAATTTTGATTTAATGCCCCTCCAAAATTTCTGGTTGCATGATGCCCCTGCCCACAGATGTGCCTTTCTGTGGTTTGGTGAAAAAATATTACAGGGAGGCAAAGTTATGGCAGTCCAAACTTGTTTTTTCCCATAGGATAACATTATGACATTTGCAGCGCCTTTCAGGGCCGTATCTCAAAAGCGGTGTGAGATACGGACTTTTTCAAAAATTATAAAAATATATATATATATATATATCAGTCAAATGGTGTCGAAGTTTTAAGCTGCAAAATGCCACACTTTAACCTTAAATGGTGTACTCAACCCTTAACTATAGTGGCACTACCATGCCACTATAATATAAATATATATATATATATATATATATATATATATATATATATATATATATATATATATATATACTCTCAGGATTTTGAGTGGCAGGCTTCTGGCATTGGGCTTCCGGGTGTCGGGAATGTGTTTTCAGTAAGATGCAGTGATACCACACAAACTGACCAATTTTATTGTATAAACCCTTGAGATTACTGAGTTCCATCTCTCTAGCAGAGCATATCACTGGGGCACCATATAGCTGTCTAGGCAGGAGGATGCTGTTGGTGACAAATAGGTATACTGAAGAAATGAGATAGACTCTAATCTGGTACGTAAGCCCAAGCTTCTGATGGATGGATTTTGATAGTTGATCAATCTGTGACATGAAATCCTGGTATTTAGAAGTATCAACTCTCTCTCTAATGAGATCCCGTTATAGAAGGTATGCTAAGTAGATTACTTCTATCTGCACCCTCCTTCTTGGAACCAAATAACATGGCCTTGGTCTTTTTGGAGTTTATTACCATTCTATTTCTTCTAAACCAATCTCCAAGTTTTGTAAAATCTTCGAAAACATGAACAAGAAAATTCACATTAAGCAGTCCTGTCTAATACATTAGAGTGTGATTTGGCCCCCCCTCACAGAGTTTGCTATATTAATTAAGGGAGGTGTGGGGGTGAAGCCTCCCACATTGGGGGGGTTCAGAGGGTGAAGCCCATCAAATCATGAGGGAAATCCCACTGTTATCATTTTGTTACCCTAGAAGTAGGAGAGTTGCTTACTTTCTCTCCTAAGGTCACCATCTTCCTCCTCTCTCTAGTCTCTCCTCCACAACCCTTTTCCCCCTATCACCTCTCTGAGCTTCCTTGTTCTCTCTCTCCTGTGACGTCTGGACTGCCTGGTGACTAATTCTTTGTTCCCTTACTCCACCAGGAATGAAAGAGATGATGACCCTACAAGCAGGCTCCCTTGCTACAGTGGTTGTCCTTCCAGACTCCCTCACCTCTGCAGGTAGAGACATGCAAGGCTCATTTCTGGTCAGCGGACCTATGCTAGCCCACTGCCACTCTCATGGTGGCAGCCTCACCCAACCACACCCCTATCAAGGTGGCTGCCCCACCCAACCCCCACCCCTCTTGTGGCAGCTGCCCCACCCACCCTGGATGGTCATTTCTTATAATTAATATTTTATTGCTTTTGTATGCCACTCCAGTAACAGAAGTTAGACAGTAGTATCTCGCTATGACAGATAGTACACAATCATCCCTAGAAAAATGACATAGTGCATCTAGGGCATATTATAAACAGACATTTGCCAAAACAGGTCAAGAGAGGAAATAGACAGGAAAAACAATTAAATCCCCTCCACCCAACCCCCCTCCCCCCAAGGTTACTGTAGAGAGGAAAGGTTACAAAAGCAAGAAGGGAAAGAAAAGAAGAGAAGAAAAAAAAAAAGAAAAAAAGCAGATCCGCTGGCCCAAGTAATAAAAGTTAATTCTTAGAGTTCCAGGATCTCAACATGTGATCTAAGCGACCCCATCTTGATGTGAAGGCATTCGTCTGGCCTCGATTATGGGCTATATGTCTTTCCAGCTGCAAAGCTAAAGTACATTTTCGGTGCCACTCCAATAGGGTCAGAGAACAGTCTGATGACCAATGCCTTAAAATTATTAGCTTCATAGTGGCAGTGATAAGTGATACTTGGACTCTCCATGACTTTGGAGTGGCATCAGGAAAAACATTCAGTAAGCAAATTTCTGGAGTGTTCATAGCGTAGGAGCCAAGGATAGGGCGTACAAGTTTATTAAGGGACTCCCATAGGGTTCGTATCTTCGGGCATGCCCAAAACACGTGGAGCAAAGAGCCCTCTACTAGTTCACATCTCCAACAGAGTGGGGAATTGCGCACCTTCCATCTGTATAGATGCGTGGGTGTTAAATATAGATGATGCAGTATGTTAAATTGAATCAGTCTGAGTCTATCTTGTTTAAGATATCGATAGATAGAATTCCAAAGGTTCTTCCAGAAGTCTGGGGTATCCGTAGGTTTAACTTCGCTGACCCAATAATAGCAGACTCCTGATGGGAGTTTGGGATCCCTCTTGCAGCAGTTTGTATACTTTGGATATTGCATGCGGCTGCATCGCAGCTGTTAATAGAAGGTCAATATTTTCCGACTTGAAAGCCGCAGTTGAAAGCAAGGGGAGGGATTGGGACAGAGCTTTTCCCAGCTGCAGCCACTTGAAAAAGCAATTATCAGCAAGGCCATAACAGCTCTTTAGGTCATCAAAGGGCCTCAGCCTATTCTGATCCAAGAGGTCTGCAGCTGAGAAGTGGCTAACCTCGGCCAAAAAGAGAAGGTATTGTGTTACCACCAATCTTAAAGTGAACATTTTCAAATTTAGGTTGGGCACTCGAAGTCCACCATCTGACTCTGAGACGTCGTTGTAATTGAAAAAGAGCCTTCAGGGACCAACCCATAGGATTATTCTTAAATAATCTAGGGGTATCAGAGGGGGGAAAGAAATAAAAGAGCTCGTAAGGAAGAATTTGCCCTTTTCGCTAGGCCGCATTCTATGTCATACCAGAGGGGTCTGTAATCTAAATGTGCATTGTCTCTATTCCACCAACCCAGCTTAGACACATGCTGTGCAATATAGTACAGATATACAGAAAGAGCGGCTAAGCCACCCTTGTGCTTTGGGGCTGTTAAGTTATGGTAGGATCTGCGAGTTCGCTTTCCTTGCCATAGAAAGGAATCAAACATTTTTTGCAGTTTAACAAACCATTTTTTCGGGAGATACGTCCCAAGCATACCCAAGGGGTATAATAGCCTAGGTAGAATATTCATTTTTAAGATGTTAACTCTACCCCACAACGTTAGGGAGATTGATCTCCATTGGATGGTCATTTCTTTTAAAGGAGGAAGTAGTCATGTGACCGGTCATGTGTGAACTAACACCTTAAACTCCCATTTGCACCTTATACTGTCAAGCCACTAAGTGGAGTGGTGCTACATTCCACCTTGTAGCCTACACTAGACATAACAGAATTTCTAAGGACCCTATCAGGCCACACTCACCCCTTGTGTGATACACAAGGTGTGACTGTCCCAATACCCTTCTCTTTGAGACACCTCTCCCCCTCCTGGAACTAGAATTACAACCAGCAGTGTACTGACTGTACTGCAGTCAGCAACACCATCCATTATGATATACAGCCACTAATAATTCTAACAGGGTTTGCTCCTCTAGTACCTGCAGCTTGGACCCAGTTTCTAAAGAATAATCAAAATCTGAACCTAGGACCTATTTAGAATCTAACTAAATCCTCTCCATTCAGCTGCTAGCCTGCAGTACAGAACTTATAAAAAACCACAACGCTCCCCACCACGCCACTCCCCTGCTCAGCTCCTGCCTCAGGATATGAACCCCAGCCTCATCATAGTTGAACTGCTCCACACAGTAGTCAGTCACTCTAACCACTAGGCCATACCAGAAGTAGCAATTTGACTTTAGCTGGTAGGACTCATTATTTCTCAATTAATCAGGGGCGAAACAACCACTGTGCATACACAGCACTGGAAAACCTCACTTGCCAGGGCCCTTCTAGCCATGACCCTCTTCTCTCTTTGGATACCTCAAACAACAATAGTTTGGGGGCACACTGAATTGACAGTGAATGATAAAATCAATCCTCAACTAAAATCTATCCCCAGGGAGACAGAGAGTAGCATCCCCTCTGCACATCAGCCACAAGTGAGCCATTCCTGCCACCCTTCCAATGCAAGCACATGCTGGCCAATGGTTGGTAACACCATCGCTACCACAACCATTAGTTGAGCTAAACCCCCTATTGACTCCAGACCACTATTTCAGAACAGAAAACAACAACGGAACCGAATATTGGAGGAGTTATCTCAGTAGGTTGCTACATATCCTCCTCCTAAGGTCAGGCAATGTCTACCCCAACCTTGGACCATTACTGGGTGCATACTCAGTCAAGGACCCTCGAGTAACCCAGAAAATCACCTCAATGAACATTGTTAGCCTCCTACCTAAGCTGGCTCAGTTCGAGGCATAGGTGAAACAAGTTCAACCAGACATTATCTCACTTACTAAGACATGGCTCTTGACATGAACCCCTGACATAGCCATCTCACTAAAGGGGTATAATCACTTCAGACTCGACCTGATAGGCAAATGAGGTGATAGTTGCCTAGTATACCTGCATAACACATAGCAAGGATATAAAATCACCTTTACAACACACATGGTGACTGCGAGTGCCTAGCAGTACACATACTACTGGGGAATGGGAGGAAGAGTCTAATCCTTATGACAGTATACATTCTTCCAGGAAAGCAACACAATGGGCTAGATACCTTCAGCATGCACTATAAACAAGCAAGCCAGAACCATGAAACTATAATAGCTGGAGACTTTAATATCAACAGGGTTGTAAAAACCAGCACAGGATACAAGGACCAAATACATAGTCTGTATCTCACTCAAGCTGTCTTATTAGGTACCAGAACTACCTACAAAACAGGTATAAACACCCTCATAGACTGGGTTGTAACCACCCACCCAGATAGACTAAAGGAAGTCACTGTGATGCCAGATGCCCTGAGCAACCACTCACCTATTGTGAGCAATTGGTCTGCCAAACATGACTGGCCAGCCCCCCAAACTACCCACAGTAGGGTACTCCACAAAAGGGCATTAAATGCATTCAAAATGCACCTGGCCAATATAAACTAGAGCCAGCTGGACTCAGCCCCAACTTAGATAGAGCCCTAGACCACTTCATAGCTGTGTTTAATGCAGCTGTGGATAAATATGCCCCATTCAAAAGAAGGGTCATCATTGGGGACTCTGCCAATTGGGTAACTCTGTCACTGCTCACTGAAATGAGGGACAAGTACAATCTATAGCACAAAGCTAAGGAATCCAGCAATTAGACACACTAGCAGGAATACAGGGCAGCGAGGAACAGGTGTACTCGGTATATCAGATAGGCAAAGACCAACTTCTACAAGGAGCAGCAAATTAGCTTCCAGGGTAAGGGAAAGGAATTCTGGGAATCCCTTAAGGACCTCATGGGTAGGAGTGACAAATTGTCACCTACAATGTTCAATGCAAATGGATCTATCATGCTCGACCCCACTGTGATAGCCAACATGTTCAAAGAAGCCTTCACTGATCTCAGTGCAGACCTTCCTCCAGAGGATGAAACCTCAGCCACACCAACCTGTCAAGACAACACCCACAGTGACCAAAGTAGGCCCAAATTCTACTTCAAAACTGTATCTACAAAGGACACTGTCAGCTTTGTTAGGTGGGTAATGGGGAAAATTAGCATGGCTAGGGACTCACTGGACAGAAGTTAATTGCCCTTGTCCTGGATGAACTCACCATCCCATTAATCAAACTATTTAACCTCTCCCTAAGATAGTCACAATTTCTGACTGTCTGAAAAAGTGCCCTTATCACCCCCATTCACAAAAATGGAGACTGCACCTCAGTCGCAAATGACAGACACATTTTCATCCTCTCTCCCCTGTCCAAAGTGCTTAAGAGAATCATATCGGACCAACTCATCACATACCTCAGCCAATACAATATCCAATGCATGCAGCAACATGGGTTCTGCAAAATTCATAGCACCACCACAACTTGTCCCCTCTCTCTGACCTCTCACATACCAGCAACCCTACTGACTCCCTCCTCCCTAACCTCCCATGTACCAGCTGTTCTACTGACTCCCCTCTCTCCGACCTCACAGTTGCCTGCTACCCTACTGACTCCTTGTGCCAAAAAAGTGCACTGATCTACCCTCAGACAATGCCATGCAGGACTGCTACATAAGCTTCAGCTTTTTTTTTTACTGTGAACTACAGACCCACTCAAGTGTTACTTGATTGTTGAAGCATAATGTTATTTAACTTAATGTAAGCATATGTTATTACTTTGAAATTTGTACCATGATGTTGTGTAACTAAATTTATGTTGTTGTGAACTGTCCAGAAGTATTGTAACTGTACCATTTGATGAGAAACCTTTGCAAATGAGCATCTTGCTCAAAGGTGTATATCCAAACCATAAAAATAAATAAATAAACAATATTTAAATAAATAAGGTTAAAGAGTACTTACTCTGACTTTTTAATCATTCTAGGCAGCACATGTGAATATAGTTTTGAATAACTGCAGCCTATATAATTAATACAAGATAAATATGGTTATAAATATCAATGTATGTCATCCAAACAAATTGGTTACAAAAGGCCCACTCACCCAGTTAATATTGATAGAAGTTTTTTACTTTTTCTTAAATACAGTACAAGAAAAACAAAGCAAACATTTCAGAACTAATCCTTCATCAGTGCTGATAGTGAATCTTTTAAAGGAAAAGAAAAACTGTCTTAATATATTTTACTTGAAAAATATAAAATATTCAATAAAGGAAATCAAAAAACTGATTCAGTTCACCCAATTAATCTTTTGTTTTACCATAGCTCTAGTCTTCTATATTCTGTCATATATCTATTTAAAAATTAAGAATAATTACTGTTTCTTACATGTAATTACTTGCAGGTTTAAATTCCCATTCATTTTAAATTAATTACTCAGTAAACTTAAATCAAACTTGCCTTTTAATGTGCGTATATTTAATTTCATTTTTTTTCATTTTTATTTTTCATACTTGCAAATCCAAATGAGCAAACTACCCGTTTTCATTGGAGACAAGTTTAAAACTAAAAAGCACACAAAATATTAACAAACAAACATAATACAAACAAAACATTCAGGGCCAGATATTCAAAACTTTGCACCAGGCAAAAACCATTTGCGCAGATTTAGCACAGGATTAGCACGGGTCTGCTATATTCAAAAGGCCAAATAGCGCGGGCAAACTGCATTAGCGCCGGGCAAAATTATAATGTATGCAAGGGGTGAACTGACATGAATACAGGTGCAATGCTATATTCAGCGACTAGCACCACGCTAAGTGGTTTTGCGTGACTTAGCGTGACATTTAGCGTGGTGCACATTACTGCCCAGGAAAAGGCTGTCTTAACCCTGGGCAATCAGCTTTGTGTGACACTATGGCTTTGTGCGGTGTTTGCACAGGTTTAGTGCAGGTTTTGCATGACCATAACAAATAAATATGACACATAGATAAAGCCAAACATAGAGGAAGCATGCTGCTAACTGATGGCATCACAATGATGCCATCACCTGCCCCTAGTCCCAGCCATGCCAGGCATTAAGTGGTGACCCTGCTGCCAGTGGACAGCATGGCAGTGTGGCCATACAGCACACACCTGTGGACCACACTTCTGTGGACACCAACAGATGCCAGCACACACATGCAGCACTGTGGGCATGGAGGATGTTGAGGGGAGCATGTACAGTATGGGTGGCGAGGCTGTGCAACAGACCAGGTGTGGCCACAAGGCTGGCACACATCATGCAGTGCACATGGGTCAGTATTGGGAATACCCCAACACCAGTGTGCCTTTCAGATAATATATGCCCCCCCGGCCACATACCGTACAGCTGTACAACTGCCACAGCACACAAAGTCAGAAATGTACATGTCACTGTGAGCATCCCATGCCAGAGGTGCAGCATCTGTTGGTCACACAACAGCGTAACAGTAATGTCCACGGTCAGTAAATACCTGCAGGTTGGGCCTCTCACTGTGTACAGTGCAGTCATCATCACTGCCCTCCACACCATAGGCATTGCTGTGTCCACACACTACTGGCCCCCTTGCTACTGTAGTTTCTGCTGTGCACTGTAGCATGACCTACAATGTGACAGTTGCATGCAGCACCACCACCATCTGTGCCTATGCTGTGTTGTCCCAGTATAGCTGCAGGCAGCAGCACATGTGGAAGTAGTGTTCAAAACCGTATAATATTCCCCAAGCTGTTTACGCAGTGCTAACAGGTTTGCGCAGGTTTAGCGCAGGGCTAAACAGTTAGCCCGGTGCAAACTGCATGCAAATCAGGGCATAATGAGTGCTAATCTGGATGTTTGCCCACAAACTACCTAAGTAGACTCATTTGCATGTCACTTTTGAATATGGCAAAGTTTAGCGCTGGGAAAACTTGTTTGCACCGGGCTAACGGTTTAGCCCTGTGCTAAAGCCGTGCAAACGTGTTAGAGCTGCGCTAACAGGCCGGGGCATATTTTACAGTTTTGCACATTGTACTTTCACATACGCTGCAGCCTGCAGCTGTACTGGGTCCACGCATTGGCTGGCACACACATTGGCCACATAGTTCATCTCTACCTACCTTCACATCGCTGTGCACTGTGTTGCTGTTGTGGTTTGCACTTCCTGGCTGCCATATTCAGAGATGTCTTATTACAGGGCTAAGTTTGCCCTGCACTCCCAGCCCAGTTTTCCAGGCCTCATTCCCATGCTATATTCAGAAGCTGTTTGCCCCAGGCTATTCCTTTCGAATATGGCTTGTTTTGTGTTCCGGGCTAAGTTTGCCTGCCGGGCAGTGCTAATTTAGCCCCGGGGCAAAGTTTTGAATATCTGGCCCTCCATCCATAAAATACAATACATAAAAATGCATCATGTTTCCAAAGATAGCCACTGTTTAAACCATGTCTTAAAACCCTGACAGAAGTTATTATTAACAACTTCTGAAGATTTCATATGAACCTGATAAGAACTATTCTGAACAATTTCTAATGGAATTCTATTAAAAAAACTAGGTGCTCTAAATAATAAGAATCTTTGACCAAAAGTAGTCTTAAAAAATGGTATTTTAAATTTATAATTGTGCTGGGACCTAGTAAACAACGCATTAACTAATCTAGGAAACATTAAAGAAATAGAATAAGGAGAAAAATTACATTTAACTTTAAATAAGAAAATGCCCATCTTATAAAGTACTCAATTTTCAAAAGATAAGGAAAATGACTGATTGTACAGATCAGAGCAATGGGTTTGAAAGGGTAAATTTAGCCAAAACCTCAGAGCTGAATGGTCAATTGCTTTAAGAGGACTCAAAACATTAGTACATGAGGATGAATAAATCAGTATGCCATAATCGAGTATGGAGAACAGAAAGCTATGAACTAAGAGCTTTCTGGATTCCAAAGTCAAAAAAGATTTAACTCGATAAAGCATACCCAACCTCTGATGAAGGATTTTTCTAAGACTCTGAATGTGAGGTTCAAAAGAAAAATGTGTGTCCAATGTAATACCTAAGTATTTAAAAGCAGATACATTTTCAATTATGTTTCCTGTCCTATCAGAAACTGGAAGCAAACCAATTGGTACATTTTTCTTCTTAGAAAACACCATTACTTTGGTTTTCTGGGAATTCAAAACCAGGTGACTTAAGGATAACCAATCCTGCAGGAAATTAAAATCAGTTTGAAGATAGGAAAGGGTGACATTGGGTCTGGGATCTGAACAAAAAAGAACAGTGTCATCTGCATAAAGAATCATTTTAGTTTTTGTACATATATCAGATACGGAATTCATAAATAAGGAAAAAATAAGTGGTCCCAGAATTGAACCCTGGGGCACACCACAAACTAAGGGAAGAGAATGGGATAAAGAGGAACCAATAATAGTTCTAAATGATCTTTCAGACAAAAAGTTTTCATACCACATATTTACTTCCTCAGAAAAATGAAGACCTTGAAGCACACCAGGAAGAAGATCAAATTCAGCCTCTCCCTACAAAAAAGACTGAGGTAGAATGGTCAGTGGGGGATGCTGCAACAGAAGGTAAAGCCATCAAAAAATGGAGAGCAATGAGTACCAATGCCCGTAGTCTGGGTAACAAGCTTCCTGAATTAGTGGCCTTGATGGAGGAGGAACATCTGGATATCGTGGCAGTCACAGAAACATGGTACACACAAAACCATGACTGGGACATAAACATACCAGGATACATTGTCTACAGGAGGGACAGGGAGGGTAAAAGAGGAGGAGGAGTAGTTCTTTACATAAGGGAAGGAATAAAAGCAACAGAACAAAAGGGTAAACAGGGAGGAGAAGAAGCACTGTGGGTAAATTTGGAGACAGGCAATGGCACCACAATATGCACAGGGGTTGTATACAGACCCCCTTCTCAGGGGGAGGAAATGGACAGGAAATGATAGAAAGTATACTTAGAATGGCAGAAAAGGGGAGATATTGCTGATGGGTGATCTGAATATGCCAGATGTTAACTGGAGTGCAGTTGCAGCTGCCACTCGAAGAGTGCAGTTATTCTAGATGCCCTACAGGGGCATGCCTTAGACAACTAGTACTGGAGCCCACTGAGAGGAGCAATATTAGACTTGATTCTCTCAAATGGAGATGGAGAGAGGATCACAGATGTAGAAGTGGGTAGCCATCTGGGAACTAGCGACCATCGAACAGTATGGTTCACAATAAACACAGCAATAGAGTCAAGCCATACAAAGACAAAAGTACTGGACTTTATTAGGGCTGACTTTGCCAAAATGGGTGAGTGCCTAAGGAATGCACTAGCAAATGGGCAGGAAGGAGGGGTGGAAGAACAATGGGGAATAATAAAAACTGCCATCACAGAGGTAACGAGCCTTTGTGTGAAGCAAATAAACAAAACAAGACGATGTAAGAAACCACTATGGTTCTCAAAGGAAGTGGCAGTGAAGGTTCAAGTGAAAAAGAAAGCATTCAGGAAGTATAAGGAATCGCAGAAGGAGCAGGACAGAGAACTGTATCAGTTAAAGCAAAAGGAGGCTGGGAAGGCAGTCAGAACAGCAAAGGCCCAAACCGAGGAAAAGATAGCCAACTCAGTTAAGAAGGGGGATAAAACCTTTTATAGGTACATCAGGGAGCAAAGGAAGACCAAGGGAGGGATAGTGAGGCTTAATAAAGGGGAGGGAGGGTGGGCAGAGGGAGACTGTGAAAAGGCAGAGATACTAAACAAATATTTTTGCTCAGTATTTACAAATGAAGAGGGGGAGGTACATAAAACAAATAGTAGTAACACTCTGGATACAAAAGTTGATACCAGCCCATTTACAGAAGAAAGGGTTCTGAAAGAACTCTTAAAACTGAAGGTGGACAAAGCAATGGGGCCTGATGGGTTCATCCCAGAATTCTAAAGAGCTAAGGGTAGAACTAGTGACCCACTGACTACCTTTTAACAAATCATGGGAGGATGGGTGGTACCGAGGACTGGAGGAGGGCAGATGTGATTCCCCTTCACAAAAGTGGGAGCAAGGCAGAAGCAGGAAACTACAGACCTGTTAGTTTAACCTCAGTGATAGGGAAAATGATGGAATCACTTCTGAAGGAAAGAATTGTCGAGTATCTAGAGGCCAGAGGGGCACAGGACCCTAGGCAGCATGGATTCACAGTGGGAAGGTCATGCCAGACAAATCTGATAGATTTCTTTGACTGGGTGACCAAAGTAGTAGATCAGGGAGGGCTGTGGACTTGGCCTACCTAGACTTTAGCAAGGCATTTGACACAGTCCCACAGAAAAGATTAATATACAAGTTAGCCAGCCTGGGAGTGGGTCCTAAGATGACAGCCTGGGTAAAGAACTGGCTGGAGAATAGGACACAGAGAGTAATAGTAAACGGAGTCCACTCAGAAGAAAGGAGGGTTACCTAGTGGGCAAATCGCGAGGGTTCAGTATTAGGGTCGGTCCTCTTCAATGTCTTTATAAGTGACATTATGAAGGACTGGAAGGAAAAGTATGTCTCTTTGCAGATGACACTAAGATCTGCAACAGAGTTGATGCACAGGGTGGGGTGGAAAGGATGAGAAGGGACTGGCAAGGTTAGAGGAATGGTCAAATGTATGGCAGCTTAGATTCAATGCTAAGAAGTGCAAGGTAATGCACCTGGGAAACAAAAACCCAGGGGAAGAGTACACAATGGGGGGTGAGATACTAACAACAACAAAAAAGGAAAGGGACCTGGGGTAGTCATATCAGATGACCTAAAGGTGGGCAAGCAATGTGAGAGGGCAGCAAGGAGGGCTGGGGGGATACTGGGATGCATAGGGAGAGGCATCACAGTAGAAAACAGGAAGTTATTATCTCTCTGTACAGACAGCTGGTGACACCCCATCTGGAGTACTGTGTGCAGTTCTGGAGACCCAATCTCCAAGAAAGACATAGACAGGATGGAAGCTGTCCAGAGGAGGGCAACTAAAATGGTGCAGGGTCTGCACAGAAGACATATGAAGAGAGACTTAAGGAGCTAATATGTATAGCCTCGAGGAAAGGAGGGAGAGGGGACATGATAGAAACTTTCAAGTACCTCAAGGGAATCAACAAAGTCCAAGAGGGTAGCATCTTTCAAAAAAAGAGGTGTGCAAGAACAAGAGGGCACAATTTGAAGATAGAGGCGGCTCAGAGGTAATTTAAAGAAGTATTTTTTCACAGAGAGGGTTGTGGATGCATGGAACGGCCTTCCGGAGGAGGTTGTGGAGTCAAAATCAGTGGTGGAATTCAAGCATGCATGGGACAGTCATAAGGCAATTTGGGGTAAGAAGAAGTAGGCTGCTGGTTAACTAGGGATCTGCAGCTTATCCAGTAGGTAGGGAAATGGGCAGACTGGGTGGGCCAAGCGGTCCTTATCTGCCATCAAATTCTATGTTTCTATAAATCAAAAGCCATGGTGAGGTCCACGAACAATGCTACACATGAAAGTCCACTATCAAGTGCTCCATGGACACTGCCCGTGAACCCCACCAAGGCTGTTTCAGTGTTATATCCTGGCTTAAAGCCATGTTGGTTCTCTGATAACAAAGATTACCTCCCAAGAAAATCCAAGGTTTGGTCCATGACAATCCTTTTCAGAATTTTTGAAATAGACGATAAAAGGGAAATAGAACAATAATTAGTAACTAAAGAAGGATTTCCATTCTTTAGGATGGGTTTTATAACTGCTCGTTTCCAGCTACTCAGAAAAACATTATGATATAAGGAAAAGTTAAAGATATGAACTAATGGATAAACAAAACAATCAATACCCATTCTAATTATCCTAACATCAACACCATCCTGGCCCTGAAAAGGTTTTGGATTATTTTTCAAAAGGTATTTTTTTACTGAGGAAGGGGAAACAGACTTAAAATAAAACTTTGGATTAGTGTCATTATGAATATCATTATTATCAGATACATCATCCAAATCTATAGGAGTTCTATAGGGGCCTAAGGTCCCAAAATGACTACTGAAAACATTAGATACCCTAAGATGATCAGTTATACTGATACATCTTATCAGTAATTTCAAATTAATGTATAGAACTGTATTTTCTCTCTGCAAACACTGAAATACATTCTTTATTGTGTTTGTTTCTTTTATCTAAATAATACGTTAGCATTCAATCCAATTATTTAACTATAAGGAATCATCTCTCCTAGTACCCATTCTCTGTAGGTAAAAACTGTTCAAGTTTTAAAACAAAGTTCCAAAGGTCTTATTCCAAAATAATTCCTATGTATTTTAGGTAATTGCAATATTGATTCAGTCTGTTTATTACTGTCCCCCAAATTGCATTTCCCAAAAAACCTTATGTCGCTTTTGACGTTCTAAATGAATGCTCTAAATCATATAAATGCTGTACTGGTGTTACATAGGTGCTCTCTTTTGAAAAGCGTTTCAGTATTTACCTATTTCATTTTGAAAACTGTTCATCCATTAAGTAGATATCTGTATGAAAGACAACAGTACTTGCTGTTAGAGTCTGCAGGTGTTATACTGATTGAAACAAGTAAATCTCTCAAAGTGTACTCATGGTTAAGTTGGAAAAATAACCACTTACTTTAAGGTAGTGTAGAGCGTGGTGTGACCTCCTGATTTCTCTTTGTGTATGGAGGTACCTCACCCGCCCAATGCAGGTCTTTTAAAGCTATCTGGCCAAAATCAAGCATGGAGCAATATGCATCATCATCTGATATTACCTGACATTCACAATGAATGCACACGCTCTGGGCACCTGACCTGCAGCAGTGCAACACCTGAAGGAATATCAGGTGTCCAGACAGGGAAAATCATTTCATTTTCTTTGCCCACAATCACTATGTACATGTATTTCTTTTCAGTTGTTTCTAAATTTGACCTAATATAGTCATGAGTAATTGATGAACTCTTCATTCCTGTTAAAGGACCATGCACTAATATAGCATTGAAGTGGTATTCTAGGGAGGTCACAGGGGTCATTGGCAGGATCTAAGTTACTCTATATATATATTGAAAGGACATTAGATCTAACAACCTCAGTTAGACGATGGTTAAAGCTTTCGTAACTAACTATATAACATAGTGTGGTTCTAATTATATACTGTGGTCAATCCTATTGTGAAATGGGCGGTCAAAAGGTCACAAAAATATTTTTTTTCTGTGCTCTGTGTAACAAATTGCATAGGCTACATTACATGTTTTTTTTTCAAATAACTAAAGGGTCCTAAACAATGATGTTTTTGAAAACCCATCAAAATCATTTAATGGAAGGTGAAAAGGCCTTTTGTAATGAAAAACTTCACTTATATGCAGAGCAAACCAGTTCTTGATCTTTTGTAAATAAATCAATATATCATTAGTAAATATAAACCCCTACTAGACACTGTAAGCTATTACTGTGCCCCCCCCCTTATATTTGAAGGATCAGTTGCCAATCAACAGAGTCGTTCAATCCATAGTGTGGGTTTGTTGCCTCAAATCTATCTATGTAATAGGTTTCCCTGGTGAGGATTTTTGTCCTGAAATCGCCTCCTCTTGTGTCTGGCATCACTGTTTCTAATCCAAAAAAACCTCAAATATGGGAGTTGATGTCCATGCTCTATAAAGTGTCTTGCCACTGGTGATCTTAAAGCCTTTATAAGAATATTGCTTTTAAGCTCTGTGATTCAATTTTTTAGCATTCTCTCTGTTTTTCTGTCATAGATTTTATCACATGGGCATTTTAACAAGTATATCACCCCACTAGATGAACAGTTGATAAACTGGTTAATAGTAATATCCTTGTCCCTTGCTGTGTTCCTGACTTTCTTTACCTGATAGGTATTGTTACAATGTATACCGTGACCACATTGGAAGTTTCCTTTGAGGTCAGCTGTACTTAGAAAATGTTGGGGCCTAGATTCTGGTATGTTGTGTTCTGTTTTGACCAATCTATTGCCCAATGTCTTGTTTCTTTTGGCCACTGTTAAGGGTAAATGTTGAAAAATGTGTTCCCAAAGGAGCTGCTTCTAAAACATCCCAATGTTTGTTTATTATGTTCTTGACTGATAAAAAAAACATTACAGGTGGTTGCTAGTACAGTTTTACCTTCAGTTGATCCCTGCTCCCTTTGGTGTGCAACTAATAAATCTGTTTTGTCCCTTAAACTAACTTTTTCAGCTGCTGTCTGTGAAGTTGTATTATCATACCCTCTGTGATGGAATCTGTCAATCATATCTGTTTTGGCCCTTTCAAACTCTATGGGATTTGTGCAATTCTTTTTTGCTCTTACCATCTGTCCATAAAGGATAGATTCAAAAGGTTTCCTAGGATGGAAACTTTTTGCATGCAAAATTACATTTTTGTCTGTCAGTTTACAAAATAGTCTTGTAGCCAGATTGCCCCCATCCTTATTCTACTGTGCTGTGATTCATAGTGAAGATCAGGTGATCTGTGCAGTCATTTAAATATTTATCAAAATCATGTAATTCTTTTTCAGATCCAGTCCATATAACAATAATGTCATCAATAAACCACTTCCATAACCTAAGTGTATTGATAAAATTATTCCTGTCATGAAAAATGTACTCTGTTTCAAAATGATTCATGTAGATATTACCGTATGATGGAGCCATGCTGGACCCCATGGCAGTGCCCATAATCTATAAATAAAATTGCTTTTGAAATTTTAAATAATTCTGTGTTAAAACTGTCTCAGCCATTTTGACTGTTAACTCATTGGTGGGTTTTACTTATGTTAGCAATGTGTTTAATGTCTCCCTCAGTATGTCACACCCCTGTCTGTGTGGTATGGATGTATAGAGATCCTTCAAATCCCAGGTTACCAATATACAATTTCCTACTTCCAAATCTGTGTCATTCTGTTGTTCTATAATCCTAATTATATCTGTTGAGTCTTTAATGTAAGATTTTGTTTGTTCCACTATTAGTCTTATGTGATAGTCAATGAAAATGGACAAGGGTTCTAAAATGCAATTGATGCCGTAATGATCAGTCAGCCCAGAGGGGCTCTCAGGTTCTTATGAATTTTTGGAAGAATACAGAACAATGGTATAGAAGGTGTGTTCCTATACAGGGCATATTTCTCCCATTCTGTGATTTCCTGGTTGTCAAAGGCTATAGTCAGTAATATATTAACTAAGTCCATAATTGTTTGGGTGGTGTCCCTTTCTAGCGTAACATAATTATTTCTATTTTCTAGTAAATCTAGACAAGTTTGCCTATATTGTTGATAGTCCATTACTACAATGGCCCCTTCCTTATCTGCACTCTTGATAATGGAGTTTGCCCTTTAAGGGGCAGATCATGTTGTCCTGGTGCACCCCTTCCCTCCATTAGGGAATGGCTGTGCTCAGAAGGGAAGGGGAGAAGGAAGGAAAGGGGAGGGGCCAAGAGCCAGAACAATGGGCAGGTAGCAGGAAGGGGAGGGGAGAAGGGAGTTACATAAGGGACAGCACAAGGGGGCCTCAGCCACTTTTTGCTGGAATTTTGATTTACATCAAACTACAGCACGTCGGATTGGCAATTTCTTTGAGGTTTGTTTATCAGGAGAGAGAGGTAAGGAAACTAGCAATTGAGTTATTGATTTGCAGGACGAGATGTGATGTAAAAAAGAAAAAGGAAGGAGGATGTATATATATATATATATATATATATATATATATATATATATATATATGTATAGATACACAGGTTAAGAAGGAACAGGTTGCAAATTTTGACTGAGCAAATATGGGGCTCTGGATGGTGATGGGAGTCAGGCTGTGAAGGTGAGAGAGACCCAGGGCCACGTGGGGCACTGCGCGCCGTGTGGGGAGAGGTTTTGTGAGAAATTTTGATTGGTTTGATGCTTTGCATATCTTAAGAGCTGTTTTGCTGTTTAACAAAGCTGTAGGCCTGAAAGAACCCCTCGAGACAGGGGAGAGCTGGAGCTACATGGTGTGGCGTCTACGCCATTTTTGTAGCAGGGTAACAAAGTTTTCCATGTTTTCTGGTTTTGTGTCAGTTTTTGTCACCCTTGGGGATGGCAGTGGGTGACAATAGGCCAGAAAGAGGCAAAGAAGTTGTGGGGGTTTGGAGCAAGTGTGGGCCAAGCCACGTGATATACAGTACTGTCTCTGTGGCACAATCAAGTAATGCATTGAATGCTTATCAAAAGGTTGGTGGTTCAAGGTCACCTAAGGGCATATTAAAACCCCTCTGTCCTTGTTGGGTGCTTTGAAGGGGGATAGTGGCATGCTGGATGCCTGGATAGCGAATGGTAGGCTTTAAGCATGGGTTGGGGTAGTGTGATGTCACACGCATGTGAGTTTTTTTGTGGAGAGCATCTGCGGTGGTAGCATCCACCTAAGAATATATTTAAACCCCTCTGTCCTTGTTGGGTGCTTTGAAGGGGGATAGTAGCATACTGGACCCCTGGATAGCGAATGGTAGGCCTTAGGCATGGTTTGGTGGTGGCATGATGTCACAAGCATGTGGTTTTTTTGTGGAGAGCACCTGCGGTGGTGTAGTGGACTGCAGTGGCTAGGACTGTCATTTTTTGGTGTTAATCCTAAGAGGAGGAGGCCTGGAAGACTCTGTGGTGCTGGGAGGAATGAGCATGACCCAGGACCACGTGGCGTGATGTCACACGCTGCTCTGGAGTTTGAAAACCTCCTTTTCTGTTTGCCTGTTTGGTGGCTGTGAAGAGCCATCTTGATTTCTTGGGGCGAATGGAAAACCCCTGGAGTAGGCTCCATTTACCTGGAGTGAGGGTGTAAGTCACCCGCCATGGGGGGGGTTAGGCAATTCTCTAATGGGAGGCGAGCCAGAACTAGGCCATAAGAGACTGCCTCAGCCCAAAGTTGATGCGGGCGGATGGTTTTGGTTTTTTTTTTGGTTTTTAGCACAAAGTCTTTTTCCCTCGGGATGTAGAGCTGGCTGCTGGGCGTAGTAGCTACAGCCACCACCTAGGAAATCAGGGGACCCAGTTTCAGGTCCCGTTTCCAGGACACATTTTAGCATAAATATTAGGTCGGGAGAAGGCCTTGGACACAAGACAGAGCGCGTGAAAGGTAGGGCCAGGTGGCGTGATGTCACACGCCGTGTGGGTGTCGGGAATAAGCTGCACCTGGGTACTTGGGCTGTTTTTGTTCAAATTCATGTTTTGGAGGCCCTGAAGGCATACTAAGGGGACAACAAGGGTCCCTGTAGGGAGGCCTTGAGCGGAACGAGAGACAGGGTGACCGGGGACCTCACAGTTGACCACACACCGTGAGGTGACTGCACTGGAAGTGGGGCCCCCTACCCATTGGGAGCTATGGTGGCATGGTCCTTGGTCAGTCCAGAGAGGATAATTGCTTCAGGAAGAAACAGGTGCTGGAGGGGGAGCACACGGCAGAAGGACTAAGGGCCTGAAGAAGAGATGAGGGAGGGATGGGCCTGGATGGTGTTGGGCATCCCACAATGGGCACGGCTGGGAGCAGCCAGGGGATGAGGCGACCTGGAAAAAGTAAGACAGGGGCCTGTTAGAGGCCTGGTTTTTAGTTTCATGGGGTGTGAGTGCAAGGTGCAGAGAGAGGTGCTAAAACAGGTATACATGTGCAATTAACACTGTTTTTCCTTCTTTACGGGTTGGACCGGGTTGTGTGGTGTGATGGGGGGTGTGATGGACAGGAGAAAAGACACGCAGGGGGTGTACAGAGATACGAATAACCCTGTTTTTCTTTTCCTATAGTTGTTTTTCACAGAGAAAAGGACAAGGCAGACATGGCACCCAAGAAGAACAGGCCATCGAAGGAAGCCACCTACAAGGCTATAATTGAACTGGCTGAAAAAGCAAACAAAATGTGGGAACTGGTGGAGGGGGAGGAACCAGGGAGGCCTGGGGAGAAGAGGAAAGTGGGTACTGAAATAGGAGGCAAGGGGAAAAGGCCAGACAAAGGGCTACAGAGTCCTGCTAGGGTAGCACCGGTGATAGCGGGACCCACCAAGGAGGTCGATCCAGTACCCACGTGGCCAGTGGACCCGGTACCACCAGTACTCACCCCAGATCAGAGGGGAATCTCCCCGGTGGTACCTGGACAAGAAGCCCAGGACAGGAGGTCCTGCCCGCAGACCCCAGTAGCTCACCCTCCACCTCCTCCCCAATCACAGGAGGAAGCAAGGGGACCTTTGGAGGACTCCAGGCAGTTCGGCCAGGACAGGGTTACAGGTAACACATCCAAGGGAGTGGGGGATAGCATAAAAGAATATATAGGGAAAATTGTGGTGGCCCTGGGGACAAGGGGGCTGGGGCAGATGGAATCTGCTCTGGCGGAAATTAGGACAGGACAAGAGGTACCAGGAGACACTGTAAAGGGAGTGGAAAGAGAGGGAAAAGGTACAAGAGAGATAGGTGTGCCGGGGATGAGAATAGGCGAACACGTGCCATTGGCCATGAAAGAAAAAATATGGAGTGGGGAATATGTGGATATATTTGCTTTGGTGAGCCAGGAGATGGTGGCAAAATATGTAGAAACTGAGAGCATAGGTAAGAGTGAGATGGCAGCTGCCATAGTGCTCTTAGGGAAAAAAGAGGATGACAAGTTCACGAAAGGGAAGACTTGGGACGGGTGGTTTCTAGGTTTTGCCACTTTTTCAGCCATCGTTCTGGAAAAGAGGCCAGAGCTGGGCATCCCACTCATTACCTATTCACTGATAATATGGAGAGCAAAAGCAAAAGGCGGTGTAGGATGGATGTACTATGATGAATGTTTTCGGCAGAGAATTGCAACATTCAGGGATGTAAGATGGGACACCAAGCAAATAGACTTGTGGACGGATTACGTGACAGATCAGTCCACACCCGAGGGTGGGTGGGGCAAAAAGGGGTTTACGGCACAGAGAGGCTGCTGGGCTTATAACAGGGCTTTCTGCTCATGGCCTCAGTGTCGCTTTCGACATGCATGTTCAAAATGCGGAGGGGGGCACCCGGAAAGCAAGTGCAGAACAACAGGGATACAGGGAGCACAAGGGCATGGGAGGCAAGGATCGAGCCAACAGTTTTTTCGGGATGGCCAGGGGTTTAAGGGGCAAACATGGAACAGGGGATGGAGGGGCAGGGGAATGGGAGTAGGGGGTCAGAAACCACTGAAGCAAGGAAGGTTAGACAGGAGGGAAAGGGGTCGGGGACAGCAAGGAGCATTTTGGTATGGTCAGAACCCCATTAACCTAGCAGCATAGACAGTTTGCCTGGACAGATATCCAGACACGAGCGTGCAGGATATGATTTTAAGTGGTTTTAACACAGGGTTTTCATTGCAGTCTAAGGGACCCAGGCAAGCAAGGGAGGCAAACAACCTGGGATCCGTAAAAGGGAAAGAGAAAATGCTAAGGCAGAAGATTGAGAAATAGAAAGCAGCAGGCAGGGTGGAAGGCCCATTTGACACCCCCCATTGGAAAACATGCAGATATCACCTTTGGGTTTGGTACCCAAGAAACAAGAAGGGGAATACAGGGTGATCCACCACCTGTCCTATCTGGAAGGGGAGTCAGTGAATGACTTTATCAGTGAGGAACATAGTAGGGTAACATACGCAACACTAGAGGATGCAGTCCGGATAATTCGGGCCACAGGGGATGCATGGATGGCAAAATGGACATTGAGTCTGCCTTCAGACTGCTTCCAGTCAGGAGGGAAGACTGGGATCTCTTGGGTTTTAAAAGTGAGGGACAGTATTATTTCGACAAAGCAATGCCAATGGGGTGTTCCACAGCATGTGGTATGTTTGAGGCATTCAGCACATGTTTGCAGTGGATATTCCAAGAAAAAACGGGTTATAGGTCAGTCATCCATTACCTGGATGACTTTCTCCTCATTGGGAAGGGCGAAAGGGAGACACAGAGGATGCTGGGTAAGTTTCAGGAATTGTGCAGGGAGCTGGGAGTCCCATTGGCACCAGAAAAAACAGAAGGGCCCAGCAAGGTTATGGAATTCCTAGGGATAGAGATTGATGCCATGAGCGAAGTGTTTAGGTTACCAGACAAAAAAGTAAGGAGGTTGAAGGAACTAATCTGGGTACATGCCAGCAGGAGGCGGGTACAACTAAAATTGGTCCAGCACGTACTGGGGCACCTGAACTTCGCATGCAGGGCCATAGGACCAGGAACAGCATTCACAAGGAGGTTAGCCAGAGCTACAGCAGAGGTCACCAGACCACATCACTGGGTTGATCTGACTCAAGGCATCAGGGAGGATTTTAGTATATGGGAAGAATTCTTGAAGGATTACAATGGGTGTTCGTTCTGGCAGGAGGAGTGGCTGTACAACACAGACCTTGACCTCTACAGAGATGCAGCTGGGGGGCTGGGCATGCGGGGCTACCTGAGGGGCAGGTGGTTTGCAGAACCATGGCTGGCAAGTTGGGTGAGGGACGGGAAAGTAAGAGATACAATACTACTGGAGATCATGTCCATATGGGCATGCACCTTGGTTTGGGGGGAAGAATTACGTGACCAGAAGGTGACATTTTGGTGTGACAATAGAGCGGTGGTGGATGTACTAAACGACAAGGGAGCCAGGTAGGATACAGTCATGCAGGTAGTATGACAGTTAGTTTTAAGGGCTTTGCAGCTGAACATGTCTTTCAGAGCAAAACACATAGAAGGGGTACACAATACCCTGGCTGGCAGCCTTTCCCGTCTGCAGCTGGACCATTTCCGGAAGCTGGCACCAGCAGCAGTAGAACAAAATACGCCCATACCAATGAACATCTGGGACGCTGGCAAGAAGGAGCAGAACTGCTGTTTCGTAGCTCATGGGTGCCTCGGACTCTGAGGGCCTACGATGGGGCCTGGAGGGTTTTTCAAACATTCAGGGCAGAACACCAGATGGAGGTAAGTGGGCCGCTCTCTGAGGAACAGTTGGGAATGTTCACAGTGGAACAATGGCAGAAAGGGACTGCTCACGCCACAATGGGGGTTTATCTGGCAGGGATCAGTGTGATCTGCAGCCTAAAAGGTTGGAATGACCCAACAAAATTGATGCTTATCAGGAGAACGATGCAGGATGAGGCAGGTTGAAACGAGGGCCAGGGGATAATAGGCGGCCAATAGGTGACCAGTGGCTAATAAAGCTAAAAGAGGAGCTCCTGGCAATATGCAGATCAAAGGGGGAGGCCCAGCTATTTCACACGATTTATGTGATAATGTTTGCAGGGGCTATGAGGGTGAGTGAAGTGGTAGGCCATGGAAAAGATGACAAGGAAGGAGGTGTGGAATTGGAGGATGTGAGCTGGGGGATAAGAGAAATATGAATCAAGCTAAGGAGGTCAAAGGTGGACCAAAAAGGGCAAGGGTGCATGATAACACTAAAAGGGAAGTCGGAGATCGTGATATGCCCAGTGCAGGCCCTGTGGGTTTTCTCCGTAGAGACAGGTGACCAAGAGGGGAAGCTATTTGTACATGGGGATGGAAAAAGGGTCACCGGCTATCAAATTACAGCAGTGCTGAAAAAGGACATGCGTTTTCTGGGGGAGGACCCAGCTAATTACTCTTCCCATTCCCTACGGATTGGGGCTACCTCACAGTGGGCAGCAACAGGTGAACCCGTGAAGGACATTTTGGAAAAACGGTGCTGGCGGTCAGCCAGTTATAAAAGATACATCAGAGCACTGAAGTAAAAAAAAAAAAAAAAGGGTAGAAGCGGAAGGAGCTGTTAAGAACGGGAAAAGAAAATGGAAGTATGGTGCTCCTATGGAGGAGCACAACAAAAAAAAAAGAGAAGAAAAGAAGGCAGAGGGATGATACAATGAGGGCACTGAGAGTATGTGTAAATTAATTAATTTTCTTTGCACCCCATAGGTAGAGGGAGGAGCACAGAAGTCTGGATCTGTGGCCATTCCTATATTTACTGGGCTGGTAAGAGAGCAGAGAAAAAAGCTGGGGGAAAACAATTGTACCAGGATGTAAGACAGTGTAGGTTGGTATGGTACGACCTATGGGGGATGAGATGGGCACAGCTCCTGCCCGCTTTGAAAGAACTCAAGGAACATCGGCCCAGTCCAGACCTAATCATTATACACCTAGGGGTAACGACCTGGCAGGCAGACCATGGGTACACACATATTTACAGATAAAGAGGGACCTGGTGGCAATAAGACAGTGGTGGCCTCAAGTATGCCTTGCCTGGTCAGATATGATACCACGAAGAGTATGGAGACAGGAACACAGCCACAGGGCAGTGGAGAGGGCCAGGAGAAAGATGAATAGACGGGTGGGGACATTGATAAGGCAGATGGGAGGACAAGTGATACTGCAGGGAGTAGGAATGGGTGGAAGACTTCTACAGGTCAGATGGGGTACACTTGTCAGATATAGCAATAGACGCTCAATGCGAAACAATGGGTTTCATAGAGGAATGGAGGAAACAGACAAAGCTGGAATATATAGAAAAAAAAGAGGGAAGGGAAGGCCCCTGAGGTAAGGGACAGCGAGACTGTTAGGGAAGCTAGTCATCCAACGCAAGCTGAGACTGCTAGGGGGGGAAAAGGTGGGGGGACAGGAGGGGAAAAAAAAGGAATAACACAAGAGGAGGAAGAAGATGAAGGAGAAAGTGGTCTTGGTTTTCACCGTTACCTAACAGAAAAGGAGAAGAAGAAGAAGGCACCCAGGTTTTTGCCTGGGGGTTGGATAATCACAGAGTGATATATGGATGGAAATAAATGAAAATTATGGAAATATGATAATAAAGAAATGGAAAATGGAATATGGATTTATGAATATAAATAAATTAATTGCCAATCTGAGCACAACAAACAATGGTCTCTGTGTTTTGTGAGGGAAAAGGGGAATCGGGACAATGGAGTTTGCCCTTTAGGGGCAGACCATGTTGTCCTGGTGCACCCTTTCCCTCCATTAGGGAATGGTTGTGCTCAGAAGGGGAGGGGAGAAGGAAGGGGAGGGGCCAAGAGCCAGAACAATGGGCAGGTAGCAGGAAGGGAAGGGGAGAATGGAGGTACATAAGGGACAGCACAAGGGGGCCTCAGCCACTTTTTGCTGGAATTTTGATTCCTCCCACCCACCCTACTAGACAGAGTACGAGGGAAATACAGTCAATTTGGGGCTATATGGTGGGTCTGTCAAGGTGGAGGACAGACGCGTCCGGTAGGACAGTGGACTGCCAAAGGTGAATGGCAGGTGATAATATGGTTATGGACTGCCAAAGGAGGATGGCAGGTGATAAAATGCTTTGGGACTGCCAAAAGTGGATGGCAGATGATAATATGCTATGGACTGCCAAGGTGGATGGCAGGGGAAAAAGGGGGAGGAGGGAGGGGGAAGAAAAAGGAATAACACAAGAGGAGGAAGAAGAAGATGAAGGAGAAAGCGGTCTCAGTTTTCACCGTTACCTAATACATGGATTGAAATAAACAAAAATTATGGAAATATGATAATAAAGAAATGGAAAATGGAATATGGATTTATGAATATAAATAAATTAATTGCCAATCTGAGCACAACAACAAACAATGGTCTCTGAGTTTTTGTGAGGGAAAAGGGGGGAATCCGGGACAATTATATTTCTTTTAGAACACTTGTCCATTTTCATTGACTATCACGTAAGACCAACAGTGGAACAAACAAAATCCTACATTAAAGACTCAACAGATATAATTAGGATTATAGAACAACAGAATAACACAGATTTGTAAGTAGGGAATTGTATATTTGTATCCTGGAGTTTGAAGGATTTCTATTCATCCATACCACACAGCCGGGGGTGACGTACTGAGGGAGACATTAAACACATTGTGAATAGAAGTAAAACCTACCAATGAGTTAATAGTCAAAATGGCTGAGGCAGTACTAACACAGACTTATTTTAAATCTGAAAAGCAATTTTATTTCCTGATCGGGGCACTGCCATGGGGTACAGTATGGCCTCATTATACATTAATATCTACATGAATCATTTTGAGACAGAGTACATTTTTCATGATAGGAATAAGTTTTTCAATATACTTAGGTTATGGAACTGATTTATTGATGTAATTATTGTTATATGGACTGGATCTGAAGAAGAATTACATGATTTTAATAAATATTTAAATGACTGCACAGATCACCTGATCTTCACTATGAATCACAGCACAGTAGAAATACTCTGCTTGGATTTGTTGATTTGTAAGAATGGGGACAATTTGGCTATGAGGCTATTTCATAGACTGACAGACAAAAATGTAATTTTGCATGCAAACAGTTTCCATCCTAGGAAACTTATTGAGTCTGGCCTGTATGGACAAATGATAAGGGCAAAAAGGCATTACATGGATCCCACAGAGTTTGAAAGAGCCAAAACAGATATGATTGAATGATTCCAGCAGAGAAGGTATGATAATACAACTTCAGAGACAGCAGCTGAAAAGGTCAGTTTAAGGAACAGAGCAGATTTATTAGCTGAACACCAAAGGGAGCAGAGAACAAATGAAGGAAAATTGTACTAGCAACCACCTATAATGATGTTTTTTTTCTCAGTCAAGAACATAATAAATGAACATTGGGATGTTTTACAAGCAACCACTTTGGGAGCACATGTTTTTCAAAATGTACCCTTAACAGTGGCCAAAAGAAACAGGATATTGGGCAATAGATTGGTCAAAACTGAAAACAAGATACCAGAATCTGGGCCCCAACATTTCTAAGTACAGCTGACCTCAAAGGAAACTTCTAGTGTGGTCACTGTATACATTGTAACAATACCTATAAGGTAAAGAAAGTCAGGAACACAGCAAGGGACAAGGATATTGCTATTAACCAGTTTATCAACTGTTCATCTAGTGGGGTAATATACTTGTTAAAATGACCACATGATAAAATATATGTCAGAAAAACAGAGAAAATGTAAAAAAATTGAATCACAGAGCATAAAAGCAATATTCACACATATGATTTAACATCACCAGTGGTAAGGCACTTTATAAAGCAGGAACATCAACTCCCATATTTGAGTTTTTTCAGATTAGAAAAAGTAATGCCAGACACAAGAGGAGGTGCTTTCAGGACAAAAATCCTTACCAGGGAAGCCTATTACATAGATAGATTTGACGCAACAAACCCACACTATGGATTGAACGACTCTGTTGTTTGGCAACCGATCCTTCAAATATATGGGGGGGCACAGTAAAAGCTTACTGTGACTAGTAGAGGTTTATATTTAGTAATGATAGATTGATTTCTTTACAAAAGATTGAAGAATTGGTTTGCTTTGCATATAAGTGCAGTTTTTGATGACAAATGACCTTTTGACCTTATATTAAATGATTCTGATGAATTTTCAAAAAATCATTGTTTAGGACCCTCTATTTATTCGGAAAGAGCCATGTTATGTGGCCTATGCAATTTTTTTAAACAGAGCACAGAAAAACATATTTTTGTGAGTTTTTGACCTACCATTTCACTATAGGATTGGCAAGGCAAGGCAAGACAAGGCAAAGTTTATCTTTCAAAGTGCCCAATCCCAGAGGCTCTTGGTGCTGTACAATAAATAATGACTGATCTTAAAACCACAAACATATGCATATCTAAAATACTGATAATTAAACCATTTAATATAAAATGGTTAAAATACAATATAAGAGGCATTCCCAGAAGCAGATTTACTACAGTATATAATTAGAACCACACTACGTTATATAGTTAGGTAGCAAAGCTTTAGCCATCATCTAACCGAGATTGTGAGATCTAATGTTCATTCAATTTATTTAGAGTAACTTAGATCCTGCCAATGACCCCCATCATCTCCCTAGAATACCACTTCAGTGCTATATTGCTGCAGGGCCCTTTAACAGGAACGAAGAGTTCACCAATTACTCATGAATATATTAGAACAAATTTAGAAAGAACTGAAGAGAAATACATGTATGTAATGATTGTGGGCAAAGAAAATGAAAAGATTTTCCCTGGCTGGACACCTTATATTCTTTCAGGTGCTGCACTGCTGCAGGTCGGGTACCCAGAGCATGTGCATTCATTGTGAATGTCAGGTGACGCCACGTGATGATGCATGTTGCTCCACTCTTGATTTTGACCAGATAGCTTTAAAAGAACTGGGTTGGGTGGGCATGGTAACTCTATACACAAAGAGAAATCGGGAGGTCATGCCACACTCTACACTACCTAAAAGTAAGTGATTCTTTTACCAACTATAACATGAATACACTTTGACAGATTTACTTGTTTCAATCAGTATAACACTTGCAGACTCTAAAAGTGAGTACTGTTGTCTTTCATACAGATATCTATTTAATGGATGAACAGTTTTTAAAATGAAATAGGTAAATAATGAAACACTTTTCTAAAGAGAGCACCTATGTAACACCAGTACAGCATTTATATGATTTAGAGCATTCATTTAGAACGTCAAGAGCAACATAAGGTTTTTCTGGAAATGCAATTTGGAAGACAGTAATAAACAGACTGAATCAGTATTCTAATTACATAAAATGCATAGGAATTCTTTTGGAATAAGAACTTTGGAACTTTGTTTTTAAACGTGAATGTTTTTACCTACAGAGAGTGGGTACTAGGAGAGATGATTTCTTATAGTTAAATAATTGGATTGAATGCTAACATATTATTTAGATAAGAGAAACAAAAACACTAAGGAATGTATTTCCATGTTTGCAGAGCGGAAAGACAACTCTATACATTAATTTGAAACTACTGATAAAATATATGCACACTAAAAGGCAAGTGTGATATAAGTTTACTGAATCATTAATTAAAACGAATGGGAATTTCAACCTGCAAGTAATTACATGTAAGAAACAGTAATTATTCTTAGTTTTTAAATTGATAAATGCCAGAATATAGAAGAATAGAGCTATGGTAAAACAAAATATTGTTTGGGTGAGCTGAATCAGTTTATTGATTTCCTTTACTGGATATTTTATATTTTTCCAAGTAAAATATATTAAGATAGTTTTTTTTTCTTTAAAAGGAACAGTATCAGTACTGATGTAGGATTAGTTCTGAAATGTTTGCTTCGCTTTTCTTGTACTGTATCTAAGAAACAGTAAAACAACTTTTAACAATATGAACTGGGTGAGTGGGCCTTTTTGTAACCAATTTGGATAGTTTTTAGCACTTAATTGGTTCAGTCTCCTCCCTGAATAAAGATATTTTTTGTACCAAGATTGGCTGTGCTGGACAACTATTCTTTGAACTTTATAAATATCAATGTAAATATAGCAGCCTTATGACCTAGAAGTTAACTAGGATCTGCAGCTTATCCAATAGTTAGGGAAATGGGCAGACTAGGTGGGCCAAGCAGTCCTTATCTGCCGTCAAAGTCTATGTTTCTGTGTTTCCAAGTGTTAGATACTGTATTTCACACTTCTCAGAATGCAATCTTAAACATAGCCTTCACAATTATCAACATATTTCCTCCTCCAAAACTATTTGTACTTTCTTCCATATATTCCAGTACTCCGGCATCTGTTTTTTAAACATATAATGATTTTTTTCCCAATTCATGGTTTCCAGAAAAGGTTTTTTCCACAAATCAATATTTGGACTATTAATGTCCTTCCACATATGGGTAATACATCTTTTGGCATTCAATAAAGCTAGTTGGATCAAAAATGTCGTCTGTTCTTCTGGAACCTCTGAAATGAAGATGTGGTTAACAAACAAAATTCAGGCTCAGATTGGGAGCTGGTTCCCAATATTCCTTTAATATGCTTCAGAACATGTGACCAGAATGGACGAATGTATGGCACAAAACCAATACATGAGCAGAATTAGCCACTTCCCCATATTCTCTATTACAGCACGGAGACATTTCTGCACTGGAATTATTAAGACGACATGGAGTGTAGTAAATTCTGTTACCTATGAAATATTGAATTTGATTCATACTATTATTAGTTGCACAGTTCCAGGATGTTAATATAGACTTCCATTTATCTTCAGAAATATCAGTCTATAGATCTTTGTCCTGTTTTCTTTTTAATGACTGATTGTCAGTGTTAAGATTATGTAGGATAAAATTTATACAGTTTAGAGATAATCTTAGACCTATTTGGAGCTGCTTCCAATAACAGAAATAAGCATTTTTTTTCTTCTGTACAGATTTTTCCTATAGTTATTATTTCTCTTATTGCTGAATGTATCTATAAATACCTGGAAAACAGTTTTTATGTACCACATGTTGATTCTGTAACTGTTGGAGTGATTTAATAATAGTCCCATCTAAATGGTCTCAATTAAACTAATCCCAAAATTAATCCATATTTTTACATGTGCACATGAGAACACTGGATGATAATTGTTTCCTGTAAGTGGCAAAAAATTTATGCAAATAATTGGCTATCCCAAAGATTTAATTACTGAATGCCAGGTTAGACGGTTTACTCATGATAATGGTTAAATCTACAAAGCATATTTTTGTTATTACGATGTTGAAAAAACATTTGCCTAAGTTTATGACTAGAGTGTTCCCCCATTTCGAAAGATTTCCACAGGGGAGAGTTATTACTAAAATATTTGTTCAAGTGTTCTATCTTTGATACCTGATGGTAGTATTATAGATTGAGGGAGCACTCCTGACCAATTGGAGTGCACCTTTCTCCTGCATGTTAGGCACTCTTATTCTGTGAAGAGCATCTCAAGCGCAGATGCCCTGGAAACAGGTACATTCTGGGAAGGTTTTTAAAAAATATATATATATTATTGATTGCTCTTGATCAATAATATATTAATACGTCCCTCATCGCCAATCATTGATGAAAATGAGTGATTTCATTTGCCTTCAGCTTGAGCCAGAACAACTCAGCTTCACTTCACTGTTCTTGCTCACCTGAAGGCACGTGAAACCACTCGTGTTCAGAAATGAGTGGCTCCGAGGGACATATTAACACATATTACAAATTTGGAAATTGCAAACCCAGCTGGTGATAATCTAGATATAACTTATGCTTTTTTAACCTTGGGCATCCATTTGTCAAGATAAATTCACTCAAAATATTGTCAATTTTGTTAAAGGTCTTATCAGGAATACACACACAGGTAATGCTTGAAATAAATAATAAAAACATGGAAGGCTATTCATTTGACCTACCTGAACCCATTCCAACACCCATCCATTTTGCCAGATCTTGAACAAATGCAGTTATAAGGCAATTTAAATTTATATCCGGTAGACAGTTTAATGTATTAGCTAAATGCACCCACAAATAAATCAGGCTGTCTTTTCGTAGAGATTTAAGAATTCTTTCATGATCTATAGTACATTTTCCTGGAAAAATAGGTAGTGTAGCTGATTTTATTCCAGTTCACCAAGTAACCAGATTGCTCCCCATATTCCCTCACCATCTTCAAAATAGTTTCTAGTTCCCTCTCAGGATTTTTAAGATAAAGCAGGATATCATCTGCAAACAAGTATAATTTTAATATTTTTGTCTGCTATATTCAAATCCACTTTTTAGTCTAGATTCTCTAATCACATTTGCTAACATTTCTATCATAATTGCAAAAAGCAAAGATGATAAAATGCATCCTTGCCTAGTGCCTCAGTATAGCGGAAAAATGGGAATACAGTGTTATTAGTCAAAATTTCAGCATTTGGTGTACTATAGATACTTCTAATCCATCCCAAAAACTTTTCACCCAAATGTGCAGATTTCAACAAGGCATACAAATGTGGCAGTTCTCCCCTGTCAAATGAATTGTCAGGATCCAGGGACACCACCATAGCATTTTGATCATTGGCTGTAAAAATAATACTTAAAGCATTTCTTATATTATTATGGCTCCTCTTTCCTTTGATGAAGCCTTTCTGGTCCTCTCCTATTATAGAGGGCATAATCCCTTCCAATCTCATAGCAAACATGTTTGTAAATATTTGATAATCTGCATTCAGCAGAGCTCTGGGCTGATATGATGTGCATAATACTTAATCTTAGCCTTTCTTGGGAATTACCAAAATACGTGCTTCATCAAGGGGGGTGATCATTAAAGGAGTTAAACATTACACAGAGGCCCAGATATTCAAAAGGGTTGCTCTATGCGCAATAGGGTTGCACCAGCGCAAGTCAAAAAATGCGCTATTTTGCAATATTCAGTGGGAGGCAGTTGCACCCCCCCAAATCATGTTGAGCAATAGCACAATGATAATGAATGTATGTGCAACTGAAGGGGGAGGAACCATGCATAAATGGCATAGTGCGATATTCAACAACATGCGCCATGCGCAATAGGGGAGCAAGCGGAAGTTGTGCGATAGCAGAAATGAGCCAAAATAAAAAGGAACAAGGGAGAGGTGCAAGAACGCTACAGGGAAGGCACATGTTGCTGAACTATAGCCAGCCACACAGGCAACACACACACACACACACACACACACACACACAGGCAGGGCAGAGAAAGGGCACCTGGAACCCACAGGCTTAGGGAAGGTGTGGGGAGCCACAGCCACAGTTCATAAGGGAAGTGCCACACAGCACTGAGGCCAGCACAGTTAGGTGTTCCTGGTGCAGGGAAGTAGCAGCCAGGACAACGGGAACCAGAAACAGCTGCTGGGGGTGAACACAAGCCAGGGACATGGCAAGTGCCACCATCCAGATGGAGGCAGTAATGAGGGGGGTGAGAAGGCAGGCAGCAGGGGGGCATGACTGTGGAAGGGCCCGTCTGTGGTATGCCCCCAACAGGCATTGCTTCGAGCTGTACAGTGATACTGAGATTGTGGGCCAGTACCACCTGAATTGGGCAATTCTGAGGTGGCTCTGTGAGCTGTGCAGTGATGTGATGCAGGCATCCACACGATGGAGCCATGCTCTGTCAGTGGAGACTAAAATGACAGCTTGCATGTGCTTGCTCACCATGGGTACCTTCCAGAGACCAACAGGGGACACCACAGGCATAACCCAGTTGGCCGTGTCATGCCACCTCACCCAATTCCTCAGCACACTGCTGCCACATGCAGCAGAGTACATCCATTTCCCCAGCACACCGGTGGAGTGTATAGCAAACATACAGGAGTTCCACAGGGTAGCACATATGCCTGGCATGCTAGGGGCAATAGACTGCATCCATGTGGCCATCCGCATACCACCTGGCCCTGAGGGTCTGCATACATTAATCACAAGGGCTATGCCAGCATCAACTGCCAGGTGGTGTGCGATGCCAGGGGGCACATAATCAATGTCTGTGCCATGCACCCTGGGGGAGCACATGATGTCTTCATCTGGCACCAGTCAGCACTGTGCCACAGATTCAAGAGTGGGGACATCCCCACTGGCCACTTAGTGGGTGAGTATGCAAAATCACAGGGACAAACTTAGGGCTTGGGAGGGGCATGGTCAGAGGTGATATGGGTAGTTGCCTACTTGGCCCTGGGCAGGGCGATGCTGATCACTAAACTAACCTCCACCCTCTACACACAGGTGACAGTGGATACCCACTCCGTCCCTGGCTGCTCACACCATACTGGCAGCCCACAACCCCATCGCAGCAACGCTACAATGAGGCACATGCCACCACATGTAATGTCATCGAGTGGGTGTTTGGTATGCTGAAGGCACATTTCTGTTGCCTGGACACCTCCGGCAGTGCCCTACAGTACAGCCCCTCAAATGCCTGTGGGCTATTCCTGGCCTGCTGCATCCTGCACAACATGGCCAACGAATGTGGGATAGCTGTACAGGTGGAAGAGGGGGACAGTGATGGGGACAATGAGGACACTGGTGACAATGGTGATGGGCAGCCCCTCTTGGGTGACGGGACCCCCAACTGCTCTGGCCGGCACAGCTGTACTGGGACACCATCATGGAGGAGCACTTCAGACAACCCAGGGGCCATGTGCAACCACCAGTGGCAAAGACACAACCCACAAACACGCACGGACACACACCAGGGGTACATGGCATCAAAGGAAGTGGCCAGGCATGGAACCACACACACCGCCAGGGATGGGTGAGGTCTAACATGGCATGCGGACACACACACACAAACACACACACACACACAAACTCACCAGACATGCACAAAGGGTAGGAGGCACGCTGACCCAGAACACCACCCCTAGCCACACACATGTCCACAGACCACCATGCCCACTGCCTGTCATTGTGCATGTGTCAGACACTGGGCACCACTGCACACTGGCGTACAGCGCAATGCAGGCATCATCATGCACATGCAACTGTGGACAGCAGCCGGGAGGGTGTGCAGATGGACTGTGTGTGTGCATGCAGGGCCGGTACCCACCCGTGCATTGGACGCTGAATGACACAATGCACACAGGGCAGCATCAGAGAGTAGCCATGATGGAAGACAGGTCAGTCATGTGCCACAGTGCCCTGGCCACCACGGATGCGTGGGCAGCCCCGCCAAGACCCGCCAGCAGTGACAGGCTGGCCACTGGCCTCATGGGGTGGCACCTATGGTCCCCCAGGGGTTCCACTGTGTGAACACGACCGTGCTCGTGCAGGGGTCTGCAGCACACCGAACATGCCTGCGCCAGGTGTGCTCAGGATGCCCACAGCTGAACCCGGTGTCGACAAGGATGGTGTCGCACGATGCCAGGAATGGGGGTGGACATTGCATTGCACGGTGTCTGCGATGCATGGGCAAATAACTGTGTGCCCCCTGTCACTATGGCAGCTGTGATTGTCTGTGTCAGCCTGTCAATGGCAGCAGTCACATCCTCCCGCATCCAGTCCATCCCTGCCAGGAGCAGAGCGGTTTCTCTGCTGCGACACTCCTCTGCCTGGTGCAGAGCCGCACTCAGTGCATCCACCGCCGTCTCAAGCCGCATCTGCTGATTGACTGATGCTTGCAGTATGTGGGTGTGTTCATCCAAGAGATCATTTGCCTGATCAGCATGATGTCCCTCAGGGTGTTCGCAGCCCTGATGCTCATCACCCCTTGAGGGTGGGCGCTGCACACCAGGGCCAGGCCTGGGCATGTCCACAGGTGGTGCACTGATGTTGCCCCCTGACACTGTACCCCCAAGCCCATTGGCCGACTGCTAATGCTGCCCCTCTGGCTGCCACTCCCCAGAGCTCAATGGTGCTGCCACAGTGGCTGCAACAGTCCCACAGTCCTGTACACACACCAGTGCTGCCCCACTGGTGCTGACAGGCACAGGCTGGGACTGTGATGACATGCAGGCCTCCACAGTGGCACCACCCACAGCCATGGCCACGATATTACCTCATGTGGCCATCATCCCATCACACACGTCACCGCCCATGACATTAGCCACATCATCATCGGTGATGGACCCGGCACCAGCCTGAGTCCCAGCATCCTGGCATCCATGGATGCTGGCATGCTGGGACACGGGCAGGGCCTCCTCTGCACCTGTTCCAACAACATCAGTCTGGACATCCAGGCGGGCCCACTGTCACCCTGAGCCGCGTATTCCTGTGGAGGTGGATGGGTCCTCCTCCATCTCCATCTGACTGGCCTCAGTGGAGAAGCCCACCACCACTGACCCATGCAGATGCTCAGGAGCTGTAAGGGAAAACAAAGTCACGTTACTGCATGTGACCTACCCTGTCCCCCCAATAGACAGACCATGAACTACCATGCAGTGACGGGCTATAACCCATCTGGAATCCACCACCTGGAACACACTGAATGGCACAACACTGCATGCTGCCAGCAACCCTTTCCTCCTGTGGGGTCAGGCATAGCACCTCCGGCTGTCCCCCACCTGTAGCAGACCATGCTGCCCTGATGGCAGCCACCTTCTCCTTAATCCTCCACCCGTCTGTGCCCATCTTCTTCTTGCACTCCTGCACAGAGCGCTGGTAACTGCCATGCAGGTTTACAGCATGCAACACCTCCTCCCATGCAGCAGCAAGGGCCTGCAGTGTTCCCTGGCGTCCGCTGAGAAATGGCTCCTGGTCTAGGTATGCCTCAAACAGGGCATCCATCTCAGCCTTCATGAAATTTGGCCTCTTCCTCCTCCCACGACTCTGTTCCTCTTCCTCCACAACTCGATTGATCATGATTCAGCCTGTGAGAATGACAGGTGTTACCTGTGACTGTGCAGTCCCATGCATGTCCCAAAATCCACAGTCCACACTCCCAAACAGCATGCAACTCACCAATAGACTGCAGTAACCCACTATGGCCAGTGCAGCCCAATGTTGCACTTTTATAGCTCAACCCATGCAAATGAGGTGAGGCACATCTTTAAGTGGATGCAAATGCAGTGACTGCACCATTGAATGGCTGATTAGCTGATTTGCATATGATGGCTGAATATCGTGCTGTTGCACTTTGCACAATTGTGTTGAACGTGCTGAGCCAAGGGCGCAGTTCTGTGACATGCACAGTACACACCTAACTGCACATGCCTGGGTTGATGACGCAGGCGCCTGCCATGCTGCTGACATGCTGTGCATGGGAGGCAATGCAGGGCACAGCCACCACTGTGCCAGTGGTGCTACAGCACTGCTCACCTATATGGCGCTGTGGCACTGGGGCATCATAGGTGCACTGGGCAACAGCGCAGCCACTACAGGAGGTGGCACACAGGCACCCAATCATGCTAGACCATTGGGTTCCCAATCGCGTTGTGGCTGTCTGTGTGCCAGAGACCCTTTGACCCTGTGCCCTACCTTTTCCCCTAGGCTCCATAGCGCCAGGGTGGTTGGTGCATTCACTATCGCACTGTTTGGTGACAGCGATAGGGAATGGCAGTGCTGTACAGCACAGCATCTGCACGTGGCAGAACCAAGCTGCAGAGTGCCATTTTGACTTAACTGAGCAGTAGAGATAGCATGGAGGAGATCTGTACAGTGGAGCCAGGTGGAGCTGGCAAACCTGGTTGCCATTGTGGAGCCACATGTTGGCCCACTATTTGGTGAGGCACCCCTGGCCAGGGCCAGGAGTCAGGTGTTGCAGGAGGTGGCCGACGCTCTGGAGGAGGCCACCAGTATGGAGAGGATGGCATAGAAGTGCCGCCACAGATATGGGGACCTGAGGTGGAGGGACCCGGACCTTCTTGCCCACCTGGGGCACATGCCAGGAGGGGCACGGTGCGACAGCCAGGTAGGTGCAATCCATACACTTTTATCTCCATCACGGGTATCACAGTTGCATGTGTCCAGCACATGGGGGGCAGTCCCCGGGTGCTGGCCATGGTGGTGTTATCAGGTGGGTGGGTGGGTGGGTCTGGCTGTGTGTGGGATTGCACACAATGGGGGTGGGGGCACTTTGCTACAGGATTGTACTGATGTCCCTCTCTCCATGTTTGCACCTTAGGCCCAGATGAGCACAGGCTGGCAAGGGAGAGGAGGCACCACCAGGAGGACCATCAGGCCGGGAGGGGGAGAAGGTCTGCAGAGGCACAGGGACCAGCCTGATGATGGTGAGTGCCTTACATCCATGATTACTATTGCATGCTGTGTAACAGGGCGGGCAGCAGAGCATGGCCACCATCCATTGACACCACTGCCATGCATGCAACTTGTTGCAGTCAGCACTGTCCAGTGGCACTGCATGTCTGGGAGCACGCCAATGGTGGTCCATCCGTGCACCAGGCACATGGCTGTGCCACTGCCTTCACACCACATAGCCAAGTCACTCTACGGCCACGGCGGTGCTGTGCAGGACATGGGCGGTGGGTGTGTGCAGTGGTCCACATTGCTGTGGCTGCCTGGGTAGGCAGGTCTTGTGGACACAGTCACTGTGGGTGGTCGCACACCATCACAGAAGTGTGGCACATGGCTGTATGCCATGCACAATGGGTTTGCTGCAGGGGACTGGACAGTCACACATATTGACTCTGCTCCCTTGTCCTAGGTGGACAATGCTGGATGGCCCTCGAATGGGCAATACAAGAAATACTGCAGCAGGCACAGGTGTTCCTGGCAGCCCTGGAGAGGTTGGAGTGACATGGGGTCCGGAGGAGGAGAACCCGGAGGTGCCACAGGAGTGGAAAGCAGGGCAGGGAATAGGCCCGCCATGACCCCCTGACACCCATACCCCCTGGACCCACCATCACACCCCTTCTTCCCTCTCCCATTTGTACACCCCTGCACCATGCCGCCCCCACCTGGTTTGTGGTCCTTCCCTCCCTTATATAGATTTGTAAATATGTTACATAGTTGTTATATTTTAATACATACATTTTGTTATAACAACTGTGGTGGTCTCTGATTTGCAGCAGACTACAGGTGCTCAGCTGCAGTGGTGTGCATGGTGTCAGGTGTGGTGCACGCATGGGCGTGTGTGTGCGCAGAGGTGAGCCACCTATGGGGTGGACAGGGGGATCAGTCACTGTCTGTGGTTTGTGTGTTGTACTCTGTGCACTGGATGCCTGTGTGCAGTGGTCCATGGGGCCTGCACTGTGTGATTGGCACCCCTGTCAGACCATCCATGGCCTGTGCAGCTGATACCCTTGCATGTATGTGATATGCACGGTCTGCTGGTGTGTCAGTGGTGGCTGCTGTGGCCAGTGCTGGAACGGGATGTGTCCTTGGGAGGGTGTGCAGGGTGCTGTACCACTGGAGGTGGGGTCTGGGGCATGCCCTGTCACATGTGGGGTACCTCGTGTGCTGACACATGGTCAGTCTCTCAGCTGTACCTGTGGGAGGACGTGCAGGATGGCACTTTGTATGCATCTGTTGTATCACTGTCTGCTGCTGCCTGCTTCAGGGTGTCCATGATGGGGCTGCCTTGCATGGCTCCATGGCACACAGGGTTGCATTGTCACAGTGGGGGTGGTGGCATGCATGGGGTGTCCTGCACTGTTGGGTGCTACTCATGGGCAGGGTGTGCTGGGGATCATGGTGCAGAGTGCTCTCTGCATTTGTGGGATGGTGTGGTACTGGAGTGGTCGGCCATCCTTGTGTGCAGTCACAACGCCAGAGGTGTGATGGGGCACCATGGGCCCGGCTGTGGGTTGGTTGCTGGTCTCCATGGGCCAGTGGCTGGATCCAGCCCTCCCCAGTTGTGCAGTGCATGGGGTGTGGGAGACGATGTCTGTTCTGCTATGTGTTCCTCTGCCCATCTGTGGCATGGATGGTGGGCCCTCCGATCCCAGGTTGTGCTGTTGCATTGCTGCCCTGCTGCTGGGGAGTCCCTGTTGCACTATGGCGCATCTGACTGCTCAGCTGAACATCCCTTGTTAGCGCTATGGTGCATCAGATATGCTCAGCCTCCCTCTATTTAGCTATAGGCTGGGTGGTGTGATATTCAGTACGCCAGCGAAGACGCATTTTGACCTGTGCAATTTTTTGAATATCGCGCTTCTTGTGCATGGGCGCAATGGACTTGCACTTGCTCCTGCTGTTGCGCACTTTTTGGGCACAGTTTGAATATCTGGGCCATAGTCTACAGTCAGGGACCCAAAGCTTCTTTAAAAGTTTTCAGTCTGCCTTAAGGCCACCTAGGCCACTAGCTTTACCCAGTTGTATCACATTAAAAGCTTTTTCTGTTTCCCTAATAGCTATTGCTTTTTCTATTAATATGTGTTGCTCTTTATTAATCTTTGGAATTTGTTGATATTTTTTATTTAACTCCAGTGACCCTTGAGATGGGTATAGTTCTTCATAGTAATTAACAAACTCCTTATTTATTGCTTCTTCAGAGGTGTTAATCATCTTGTTATCTGACAATGATCTTATTTCTATTATGGTACATTATGCTTTCTCTTTTTGTAGGAAGTATGCTATTAATTTTCCACTCCTATCAATTTGGCTATAGTTTTTGGATTGCGTTATTAACATACAGTAATACATTTAGCTTTTTTTTTTTGGTATTATTTCTTTATCTCCTCTTGTGCCTCATGACCCACCACTCCTTCCGGGCTACCTAGGTCTTTCACCTGTTCTGCCTATCCTGCCATGAGCCCCTCCAGCTTCACATCACAGCTGCCCCTGGAGTAACCTAGATGTAACCCTTGTTGGCGGGGGTCCCTCCTCCCGAGGGGGAAGGCAGAGGGGCAGCCAGCACTACTTGGCCCCAGGGTGCTGCTGAAGTGGAGGGGCTCTTTCAGGGCATCAGCAGTAATGGAGGACCGGCAGCCATTATCCGGTTGGTTGCCAGGCAGATTTCCATTTTTCTACGCTGTTCCCCATGTGCTGCACTCTGCAGCACTCCTGGTCTCCACCAGGGGCCACTGCAGAGTGACGCCAGCCCACTACCCACCCCAGAAGAGGAGAGCAGTCCCTATGGATGCTCAATCCTCTCCTTCCCCAGCCAGCCCCCAGCATCCTGAGTCCATTCTTGAACCTGAGTTGCCAGCGTGGCGCAATGTGTGGCGTCCAGCACCTCAACCCTCAGTGCCACCGGGCCAGCAAAGCTTTTTTATTAAGAAGGTAATTATATTCATATTTGAGATTTTCTAATTTCTTTAAATGGCTCTTATTGCCAGATTCTGTTTGTAACTTTTGAGTATTAATTATCACAGTTTCTAACTCTTTTACTTCTGTTCTTTTTCTTCTATTGGCAGTGCTGCTTATGCAAATACTGCATAGTGAATATAGACCTTATAGGCATCCTGTCCCATGCTAGGAGAAATCTCCACTATATCAGTTTTTTAAAGAGGTCTGATTATTTTTTAATTTGTTTAAATAAAAATGGGATCCATTAATAACAGATGATAAATCTTCCATGATCTTTGTTTTGTGGTGTCCCTGGATCCTTGCACTAAATAGACTGGGGCATGATTAAAAGTAGAGATAGGCCCATATTCTACCTCTACTATTTCATGATACAGTGAAATGGAGCCTAAAACTAAATCAGACCTAGAATAGGTCTTGTATCTTGGAGAATAGTAAGTAATACTCTTTATTCTCAAAATTGTTTATTCCCCAAAAATCCACTATAGCCAACCTATCCATCCTACTGAGAAGAAATTTGGAATCTCTTTTACTATATTGCCTGTTATTAGAGATGGAATCCTTTCATTCTGCAATACCAAATTAAAATCACTGTTTATAATATAAGATTGTGAGGACCAAACAATTTTTAGAAATAATTCAGACAAGAGTGCAGTTGCACTACCATTTGGATTTATTTTTTGCTTGCAAAAAAATTTAAAGTTCAATCTTAAAAAATATTTAAAAAAAAAAGTATGTTCGAAATCAATAAAAAATAAATAAATCAAAACACTGAACCTCATCGGTGTAGATCCTTCATATAGCATGAAATTCAGGCACAACCATTTTAAAGCTATAAACAATAATAATGTTCCATATGTACACCAAAGGGTTACAACTTGCTTCAAACAGCTAACTGCTACTAACACCATAAGCTGTTATTCTGCTTCCATCAAATAATAGAAATGTATAGTCTAAATAAGCAGGCGTAAAGAGAATACACAAGTCAGTAGACCATCAAACATTTAGGTATAAGGAAACAGGAGCTCATGCTATGGGGGGGGGGGTTGCTTCACTTACAGTACTTCCAAAATCTGTCCTGCCCTTTATGGTTTGTACCTTGTGGGCTTGCTTGGTTGCATGTGGCCCATCTCTTGAGCTTTACCTCCCTTACCTGCCCAGCCCCTGTGGTTATGATCCATGCTCAGAACCGCTACGAGGTGGGGCGGTGAAGCAAGGAGTCTGTTTCTGTGCTTCCCTGTGAGGTGCCTTGTATCTCTCCTGTCTTGCCCTTTGTTCCCCATTTTCTTCTAACTGTTGGTCTTGACTGAAGTCAGAATGCCTACTCTTGTTAGTTACTATAGGCTGCCTCCGCTCCCTGTATAGACTGAAGTACCTAGTTCCATCCCCCCAATCTTCCTTAAGCCAGCTTACCATGGACTTGCCCCCTTGATGCGTAGTCCCTCTTTCCCCCTTGTTTGGTCCCTGCTTCCCTGTGCCCCTCACCTCAGAATATGGCATTCAGGCTGTAACCCATAAACCCCCAACCCGCCACCTTAAAATTATGTATTAGCCCCAAGTTCTAGTCAGGTCAGAGTGCTTGCTAAAGCATCAAGGCATCCTCAAGCAGTGAGAGTACTCACAGAGTCCTGCCTGTGTCATCCAGCTTCTGGAGCTTCTGTGCTGTCCATGAATTCCTCGTTGTCGATCACATCTGCCTAGTCATTTGCTCTGGCAGTTGCCTTGGTACAGTTTTGGGAGTCAGCCACTGGTTCCTGTATCTCTTTACCACTGGAGGAGGAGTCATCCCTCTGTATCTTGGCTGGTGGTGTGATAGTGTTGGGCTTGGTGTTGCCATCTTTGCCTGTTCAACTTCTGGACCTATATCTGGATCTCTGGGATTTTGGTCTTGTCTCTGATTTGCTTTTCTTCTGTGCCTCTGGTGTAGTTGTCTCCTTGTCAGCCGGCTGTATATCCTGTTTCCTGGGTAAGAGGGCTGCCATTTTAGGCATGGTGGCTGCCATTTTGTCAATTTCAGGTGCCCTTTATTTTGAGTCCTCTGTTGCCCAGAAACTAGGATATTTATTTCACCTGTTTCCTGGCCGAGTGTGTGGTTACTAGAGCTTCCTGGTGGTTGTAGTTTTTAATCTAAGTTGTAGCAATTTTTGGGATAACCATAGCTGAATGTCCTGAGGGGAGGCTCCTGTAAATTCCAGCCCATGCTTTATGACTCACAGATTTGCAAGCCCTTGAAAGTCATATTTCACCCCACTTTCTCTAAGTTGTGCTTTGAGTGGGCCTAAAGCGGCTCCGCCATGCGACATGGAATTTGCTGACCACCAGCACAGCCCTGATCTCCACTTAAGTTGAAATTGTAAGGGCCATGTTAGGATGGAGCTAACTAATGAAGTGGCCATATCCTTCCAGCACTAAACCACACCCCTACAATGAAACATTTGAAAAGATAAGACATCAGAACATCCTCCCCATCACTCCAAAACTCCCAAAGCTTACAAACATGACAAATGAGGTCAACATTATGCACAATGCCAAACTGATATACGCCATAATCACATTTAGAAATGGCCCTTCCCCTTCCCCAAAATAGAATACCCCAAGTCCCCAGAAAACTACAAAAACCAAACAAGACTCAACCAACATCAATGTACCCTCCCAGAATTGGTTCTGCACTTGGAACGTGCAGCATTCCACTATAACCTTAGAGGCCAAGAAGATTTTAAGGTCCGATTAGCACCTTTATGTAGTATGTAGAACAAAATCCTGAAAGTAGACTGTTAGGCAATTTGTATACATCCTGCAGGGAGATGCAGGCCCCTCCCCCACCTGACTGGTGTCTCTGGTTGTCCTCCACCACCCGGCCAACTTGTAAAGGAAAAACATCTGCACACAAGAGCATTAGAAATGCTGCACAGAGAACAGCAGCCTGAATTACGACCCCATGACTCAGGTGACCAACAGACCATGCCCTGTAGCTGAAGTCCAACAGACTGAGGCAATGACCCCAGGGTGCCAACCCCACAGTCCACCGCGAGAGGAAAAATTGTGGACCCAAAGGGGAAGGCAAGGTCTGTGGGAGATCTAGAAGCAGAACTCCTGAGTTTACAAGTGTAGCCACTTAATTGATCAGAATGCTGGACCAATCCAGAATGTTAGTGGGAGCTCCACAGGGAGATTACAAAGATCAGCAGGACTGATAATAATGAAGTGGGTAAATCAGCCATCGCCAGTTCACCCCTCCACACCACAGTACCCTGACATAGCCCACTTAACTGATATAATACCCATTAGCCAGCTGACACCAACAGCATTTTCAAGCACCATTTCAAAACTTGGCTACTGAATGAGGCCAAAAGCCTATGCTCTCCAGTGTAATCTCTGTTTTCTTGCCTCCATTCTTGCCTACATTTTGCCAGCAACTCAGCTCTTATGACTGTCCTGCCCCTTTAGTACTCTGTGTCTGCTCTCTGTTTCCTGTTCATCACTTTTCTTTTTTCCACACTTTGTACTATTCTCTAGTGTATACTTTGTTACTCTTCCTAGACTCATTTTGGAAACTATTGTGCACTTACTTGTTTCTACAGTATGTTTTTTTTGCTACACTTCCAGCTCACTGTGAACTATTGTACATTTATTTCATTTTCTTCTGACGTACTGTAAACTGATCTATATTTTCACTGTTTCTGATTGCAATATCATTGTATTATCTTTGATATTCACTGTATGTAACTTCTCCTGTGCTGATGTCTCAGCCGGGGCCTTACCTGAAAACAGTTTCCTGGATCAGTGCACCCACCTGGTTATCAAAGACTTAAATAAATAAATGTCAGTTTAATTAAAGTTAAAGTAAACAGGGTGATCTGTGATATGCAGGTAGTAAGTTCCAAAATCTCTTGGCTAACTTGAAAATTGAACGATGCTTATATAACCTTTCTTTTCTGCTGATACCTGTAGCCCTAGCCACAGTTGGGGGGAAATAGCAGGAGTCAAACCTGCACGGCCAGTCATTGGTCTGACTCATGGACCCAACCACCTCCAAATAAAATTAAATTGTCCTTGTTGTGATTTAAGAGCATAATAACTCCGTATTATAGGATGACTGCTATAATACCCCACCAATTAGCATTACAGTTTAATAAAAGTAAAAGTAAAAAAAGGAGGATCAGCGATATGCCCAGTTGTGAGATCTCAAATTACCTAGCTGATTGGAAGAATGAATGGTTCTCATAAAGACTCCCCCTTCCATCAATACCTGTAGCCCTAGCCACAATCAGTGGTGAAGTAGTGGGAGTCATACCTACACAACCTGCATGATCAGTCCTTGGTTTAGGTCATGGACCCAGCCACCTTCAAAAAAGAAGGTTGAACTGCTATTATGAGTTAATAAGACAGTAACTCAAGAATATAGGATCCTGCAGTTTGAGGATGGTTAATTCCTGCAAGCACCTACACTTGTTTGCTTGCATCATATCAGAACATGTTACACTGCAAAACACATACTGTCAAACCCTCACACTGGTACAAACATGATTCGGTTACCATGCAATGAAGACCACACCATAGAGAGGGAGACTGCATGGCAGATGGCACGGGGCTCTCCAACACAGCTGTCAGAGATATCCAAGTTCTGTCATAGTTTGACAGGACCCAAAAGAAACAAACAAATGACAACTGTCTTAGCCTGACATTTAAATCACAGTTCACGGGTGAAACAGGCAAACACCTGAAGTGATTTCAGCAGGGTGGTAGTAAAGGGAAATCCACAGGTGCCCAGACATGCAGGATCTACTGACCCCCCCCTTCCCCAAGAGCCTACAGAGCAATATAATGATGCCCTGAGTTATATACTACTGTCACTGTCTGTTACTCAATGTGGTAACGTACAAGGAAAATCATTTAAATCCTCCACAGTCTGTATGTACAGTATACAGTCAAAGCCTCAGTTCATGGTGCAACATGCTAGTAATTATACAATGGCAAGAAAATTTCCTGAACTCTGATTGGTCAGTGTATGCCTGAGACAGTGCTGTTATTACACAATAACAACACTGTATGGATTTGGCAGATGTCAGGCTCTTATGTTTCTGAAACAAAGATATATTGCCACACTAAAAATCTACTAAAACATTTTTAAAATATTTTTTTTTATTTTGTATAACATCAAGCCATTGTATAATTGCAATAAGGCACTCCAAGGTGTGTCTTACTGTGTAATGACGTCACACCTGTGGTGACATTATTACACGATAACACACACCTTGTCGTGCCTTATTGCTTAAATATCAAGCTGGCTGATTTTTTCTTACTTGTGATCTGCCTTCATGGGCTGCTTCCATTGTCTTTAAAAAATCCTTGGCTTCTTGAGGTTTGCTGAAGAATTTCTGGGGTTGACCCAGACAGGTGATATGCAGTTGTGCTGGGTACAGGAAGGCAAATACCCATCCCAGCCCATGGAGCTTAATTTTTAGCCCAGCAAATTTCTGTTGCTGCAGTTGAAGCTCCCGGCTAATATCCTGAAAAATAAAGACTTCTGTCCCATTGATATCCAGGGGTCCCTGCCTTCAGGCAGCACACAGCATGCCCTTCTTCTCTGGATGATGTAGGTATTTTATTAAGTAGTGCCATTGCCTGTTACCATCTTTGGGTTTGGGGCCCCATCTGCTGTGCCCTCTGGATCTTGTAACCCATGGCTTCTGGTTCCATACCCAGCTTGTTGGCTAGTAATCATCAGATTATCCTGCCACCTTCCTTGTCCTCGATATTTTTGGAGACACCAATCAGCTTAATGTTGGAGCACTGCCCTAATTTTTCTTAATCATCATATCTCTCACATAAATGCTGGACTTTCTCCTCAAGTATGCTTTGATTACTGGAGAGATCAGCTATAACATCGTGGAGCTCCCCAATTAATTATTTTTTAAACAGTATACTTTACTGGAATATTTTGGTCATAATACATAAATTTCTAATACACTACATAGGCAAAACACAGCACATGATACAAAATGCAATACATGATAACATCTCTGCCAGTTCTGTCATTATAGACTGCATAAGAGTTACCTTTATAAATCCTGCTAGAACCTCTTGCTGTAAATTAAAGAGCAGATTCACCAGCAAGGAATCCTGTTCATTTTTCTCTTTTCCTTTTTCTGCCTCCTTTGCCAACCCTGCCACCCCTGCCATGCTTTGAGCTCTGGAACATGTATCATTGGTACAATTAGCAGCTTTGACGGTGGGCTCAAACAAGACAGTGGTCTGCTTCTTGCCACTTTGTCCCATTGCCACTGGTGTCCTCTGTAATCTGAACTGAATATATTTAGCTCCCGGTGTGAATAAATCATTTTTCTTGCCAGAAATAATTGGTGCCATTCAGACTTTCAATAAGATTCGGTAGTGTGGCCGAGCAGTCTAAAGCACTGGATTAAGGCTCCAGTCTCTTTGAGGGCATGGGTTCAAATCCCACCACTGCCATTGACACTTTTCTGTCCAATTAAAATGCAGTGTCATTTAAAAGCAATTGGGCTCTCCAATCAATCTTCTATTTTTATACAAAAGTGGGAACAAAGAGGAAGCAGGGAACTACAGACCAGTCAGCCCCACCTTGGTAGTAGGGAAGATCATGGAAGCACTACTGAAGGAGAGATTGGTGGAACATCTAGTTGTCAGTGGACTACAGGACCCAAGGCAGCATGGTTTCACCAGGGGGAGGTCATGTCAGACCAGTCTCATTGAATTTTTGACTGGGTGACTAGGGAGGTGGATCAGGGGAGGGCAGTGGACATGGCCTATCTGGACTTCAGCAAGGCCTTTGACACTGTGCCACATAGAAGACTATTACACAAACTGGGGAATAGGGTGTGGGCAGGACAGAAGTGTGGTGGGTAGGTAACTGGCTGGGTGGCAGGACACAGAGGGTGGTGGTAAATGGCTGTCACTCCACAGAGGGAAGAGTGACCAGTGGGGTACCACAGGGATCAGTGCTGGGACCAGTCCTATTCAACATCTTCATCAGTGACATTGCGCAGGCCCTAGAAGGCAGAATTTCACTGTTCGCTGATGACACAAAGCTCTGTAACAGAGTAGACACACCAGAGGGTGTAGACAGAATGAGAAGGGACCTGCAGAAACTTGAAGAATGGTCAGGGGTTTGGCAGTTGAAATTCAATGCAAAGAAGTGCAAGATAATGCATATGGGGCACAAACACCCTGGCACAATGTATCAGTTGGGGGGTGAGGATATAGCATGCACCAAGCAGGAAAGGGATCTTGAGGTTATCATCTCTGATGACTTTAAGGTAGGAAAACAGTGTGACAAGGCAGCATGTAAAGCAAATAGGATGCTGGGATGCATAGACAGGGGCATCACCAGCAGGAAAAGGGAGGTCATAATTCCACTATACAAGACACTAGTGAGGCCCCACCTGGAGTACAGTGTACACTCCTGGAGACCTTACCTATGTAAGGACATAGACAGAGTAGAGAAGGTTCAGAGGAGGGCAACAAAGATGGTGCATGGATTGCATCACAAGTCCTATGAGGACAGGTTGAAGGAACTGAACATTTACTCCCTGGAGGAGAGGAGGGAGAGAGGGGATATGATAGAGACATACAAGTATCTTACAGGGAGGAACAGGGTGCAGGAATACAGTAGTTTTAAGTGAAAAAGATGTTCCAGGAATAGAGGGCATGGGATGAAGTTGGAGGGAAGGTGATTCAGAGGAAACATGAGAAAGAATTTCTTCACAGAACGAGTGGTGGACAAGTGTAACACCCTGCCAAAGGAAGTGGTGGGGGCTGAAACAATCACGGGATTTAAGAATACATGGGATAGACATAAAGGAATTCTGGAGGTCAGGGGTAAGGGGCAAAAGACTTCTAGGAAAACATAAACTGAACTTATAAGCTCAAATGGGCAGACTGGGTGGGCCATAGGCCCTTATCTGCCGACACTGTCTATGTATCTAAGGTGCAACCACTATGTTTAAATGCTTAGCCTGAATTTCTTCGGTTTTTTAATGATTAGCAACACTGATTGTTCAGAAATGATAAGGCCAAATGTTTCCTAGAATAGATAACATCAAGAGGTCATTCTCAGATAGAAATTACTCAAGGAACCAGTACAACCATAATGGAAGGTAGAACTGTGGGAGGAAGGGGAGAGGGAGGTAAGGTGCCTGCCTGGTGCCATGGCTTGAAGGGACAGGGATCGAATCCTCAGGATTGCTGGAGCAGCTGCACAGGGGAGGGAGCTGGATGTCATTGTCCACCTAGGGACAAATGACCTGGCTAAGAAAGGGATTAAAGAAGTGCAGGTAGAGTTTGTGGAATTGGGGAGGGGCCTTAGACAAGTAGCACACACGGTAACCTTCTCAGAGGTGCTGCCTATCTATGGCATTGGAGAGGTTAGGTTGTTCCACACCATGGGATTCAATCAGTGGTTGAAAAACTGGTGTGAAGCTCAGGGATTTGGCTTCATTGGGGACTGGGGGTCCACCTGGAGTGATGCAAGCCTATACTGGCATGATGGGCTGCATCTGTCCAGGAGGGGAACCAGGATCCTAGGTGATCAGTTTAATGCTTCATTGGCAAGCATTTAAACCAGCCAAGGGGGAGGCACTGGAAAGGAGTAGGAAATCCTAGCCCCCAAAAAATCACAGTAATAATATGGTAAACACCAACATAGAGGTGTTGATAGGGAGAAGGGCAGGGTAAATGGAGAAAGTGACAAAGGCAAGAAGAACAGGATGGGGCAAAAGGAGTAAGGCCATCAGAAAATGGAGGGTAATGAGTACCAATGCTCATAGTCTGGGCAACAAGCTCCTGAGCTGGTGGCCTTGATGGAAGAGGGATGCCTGGATATCATAGCAGTCACAGAAACATGGTACACAGAGAACCATGACTGGGATGTTAACATACTAGGGTACATAACCTACAGGAGAGACAGGCAGGGAGAAGAGGGGAGGAGTAGCTCTCAAGTAAAGGAAGGGATAAAAGCAACTGAACAAAAGAGGAAACAGGAGGAGGGAGGCACTGTGGGTCACCTTGAGACTGGAAAGGCACCACAATCCCACAGAGGTTGTGTACAGACCCCATGTCAGGGGAGGGAATGGACAAGGATGTGATAGAAGGCATCCTAGAATGGCAGAGAAAGGGAGATACTGTTGATGGGAGACCTGAATATGCCAGATGTTAACTGAGCACATTTGCTGCAGCCACATCCAAGAGAAGGGTCATTCTTGATGCTCTACAGGTGGCAGGCCTCAGACAGCTAGTTTAGGAACCCACTCGTGAGGGAGCAATCTTAGACCTCATACTCTCAAACGGGGGCAGTGAGAGGATCTCAGATCTAGAAGTGGGTTGCCATCTGGGAACAAGTGACCATCAAACAGTGTGGTTCATGTTAAACTCAGCTACAGAGTCAAGCCATACAAAAGTGAAGGTACTGAACTCAGGAGGGCTGACTTTGGCAAGATGAGATTGCCCTAGAAAGCACTAGCAAACAGGCTAGAAGGAGGTGTGGAGCAACAATGGAGAATCATCAAAACTGCCATCACAGAGGCAACAAGCCTTTTGTGAAGCAAATAAACAAATCAAATGAAAGAAGAAGCCACTATGGTTCTCAAAAGAGGTGGCTGTGAAAGTCCGGAAGAAAAGATAGCATTCGGAAGTATAAGGAAACACAGAAGGAGCAGGACAGAGAGCTGTACCAGTTAAGGCAGAAGGAAGCAGGGAGGGAAGTCAGAATAGCAAAGGACCAAACTGAGGAAAAGATAGCCAACTTGGTTAAGAAGGATAAAACCTTTATAGGTACATCAGCAAGCCGTAGAAAGACAAAGGGAGGGATAGTGAGGCTGAATAGAATGAACGGTGGTGGGCAGAGGGGACAGTGAAAAGCAGGGATACTGAACAAATATTTCTGCTCAGTATTCACAAAGAGGAGGAGGGCGTGCCTAATCAATTAACAGAAGCACTCTTGATAGGGGCTCGATCCCAGTCCTTTCACAGAAGAAAGGGTTCTGCAAGAACTCCTAAAACTGAAGGTGGACAAAGCAATGGGTCTGATGGAATTCACCCCAGAATTCTAAAGAATTAAGGGGGAACTAGTGAACCACTGGCTACTCTTTTAATAAATCATGAGGATGGTGTGGTACCCGAGGACTGGAGAAAGGCGGATGTGATTCCCTTCACAAAAGTGGGACCAAGACAGAGGTAGGAAACTACAGACCTGTCAGTCTGACCTCTGTAGGGAAAGTGGATGGAGTCACTTCTGAAGGAAAGAATAGTTGAGTACCTAGAGGCCAGTGGGGCACAGAGACCCAAGGCAGCGTGGTTCACTGCGGAAGGTCATATCAGACGAATCTAATAGATTTCTTTGACTGGGTGACCAAAGTAGTAGACCAGGGAGGGGCTGTGGACATGGCCTTACCTAGACTTTAGCAAGGCATTTGACACAGTCCACACAAAAGATTAATAGTCAAATTAACCAGCTGGGAGTGGGTCCCAGGGTGGTAACCTGGCAAAACATTGGCTGGACAACAGGACACAGAAGGTAATTGTAAATGGAGTCCACTCTGAAGAAAGAGGGGTTACTGGTGGGGTACAGGGTTCATATTGGTCCAGTCCTTTAATGTCTTCATAAGTGACATTGCAGAGGGACTGGAAGGAAAAGATGCCTCTTTGCAGATGACACAAAGATCTGCAACAGGGTTGATACACAAGGAGGCATGGAAAGGATGAGAAGGGACTTGGCAAGGTTGGAGGAATGGTCAGAAGTATGGCAGCTAGGATTCAATGCAAAGAAGTGAAAAATAATGCACTTGGGAAACAAGAACCCAGGGGAAGAATACACAATTGGGGGGAGGTAACAACAACAAAAAGGAAAGGACCTAGGAGTAATCATATCAGATGACCTTAAGGTTAGCAAGCAACATGAGAAGGCAGTAGGGAGGGCTGGGGGTATACTGGGATGCATAGGGAGAGGCATCAGCAGCAGAAAACAGGAAGTTGTTATCCCTCTGTACAGACAGTTGGTGAGACCCCATCTAGAGTACAGTGTCCAGTTCTGGAGACCCCATCTCCACAAGGACATAGACAGGACAGAGGCAGTCCAGAGGAGGGCAACGAAAACTGTGCAGGGTCTGCAAGAGAAGCCGTATGAGGAGAGACTAAAGGAGCTTAATATGTATTCCCTTGAGGAAAGAAGGGAGAGGGGGACATGATAGAAACTTTTAAGTACCTCAGTGGAATCAACAAAGTCCAAGAGGGTAGCATCTTTCAGAAAAAGAGACGTGCAAGAACAAGGGACACAATTTAAAGATAGGGGGGCGGTTCCAGGGGCAATGTGAGAAGTATTGACTTACAGAAAGGGTAGTGGATGCATGGAACAGTCACCCTGAGGAGGTTGTGGGGTCTAAACATGTGGGAGAATTCAAGAATGCATGGGACAGACATAAGGCAATTCTTGTGGGGTAGGAAAGAAATAGGCTGTTGGTTAACTAGGATCTGTGGCCTATCCTGTAGGTAGGGAAATGGGCAGACTAGATGGGCCAAGCGGTCCTTATCTGCCATCAAAGTCTATGTTTCTATGTTTCTATGGATGCATAACAGTTGTTGGGCCTAAACCTGAATCTAGTTACATAAAAACAGTGTCAGTAACTCCTCTGTCCTACACAGTGTTATGAGTATGGCTAACAAGCCCGGAACAAAAATGTATATTGTGGAATATCAAGAGTATAGACAGCCCTATCTAGAGATGGAAAATGTTAGATCACCTTAGCAGACTACGTGTAGGAGTAGTTGTCTTGCAGGAAATGTATCTTCTAAAGCCTGACAAAGACAAATTTAAATCAGGCTGCGTTACCCAAGTACTGTACTCAGCATCTTGAGGGGTGCCATTCTAACACACAGGGAAGTAGATTTTTAAAGTGCACAATTAGTCATTGTAGAGGAAGAACTATGGGGCAAGGAGGCAACCTTGTTCTATGTCTATTGGCCAAATGCAACTGATGACTATTGTTCTCATCTCAAGTTCAGAAACTGGAGGAATATGGCAAAGGTCATATCCTAGTCCGGGTGGACATGAACACAGTAATGGATGACTTGTTGCATAGAAGCAAAACCCCTACAAGCACACAGTCACCAGCATCCCTAGCACTCCAAGGTCTCACAGCTGAGTTAGAGCCACAGTCATATGGAGATTTGTCAACACTAAGGGAAGGGACAACTCATTTTGCTCCATACCCCACAACATCTACTCCTGGTTAGACATCTGGTTAATGCCAGTAAGTTGGTGGAAGAGGTAAGTGAGGCCACAATAGGGACAGTGGTAATATCAGACCACTGCCCTGCATCTTTCTCCAGGCTACTACATGACAAACAATTGCTGAATACAGCAGTGTAGATTTAACTCCACTTTCCTTTAAGTGATTTATGGAAGTTTGCCATAGAAAATAGGAGTAGTAACTTGTAGGAGTTACGAATCAGTCTCCTACCATTCAAACTGCCAGAAAGTGCTGTTTTCCATGAAAAAAATCATTTTATTTTTGTGCTTTGCTTAATTTGCATAATCCTGCCCCTTTTTCTCTCAGTGCTGCAACCCCTAACCATGACATCATGCAAGGGAAACAAAGTTTTTAAAGGGGCACTGTCAGTTTTAAGTTGACTGTTTACATTGTTTGCAAGTAGCTGTATCTAACATTATAACATGTGTAGACAAACTCTAGTGATTTGACTCAGAAAAACAGATGTATACTTTCATGAAGAATCTTGATCTACCCACCCTCATGCCCCAGCAGAAACTCGAGCTTGATAAACTCTTCACTAGTAAGGTGCTAGAAGAAGTGTTGAGGTGTTTACCCTTAGGGAAGTCTCCGGGGGAGATAGTCTGCCAGTAGAATTCTATACAACCTTTAAGGGCAGCGTCATAGTACTGGTAAAGGATGCCTTAACTGAAGCTTGTTAGCTTGGAAAACTACCCCCATTCATGCACACTGCACAAATAACCTAATTCCCAAACCCAGGAAGGATCCCCAGCTATGTGAGAGTTATCAACCCATCTCCCTGATAATGGTGTATTGCAAGGTCTTTAAAAATCGATTGCCACCCGGGGTCAAAGAAGTGATTGCACACTTAATAGATACAGATCAAGTGGGGTTTATCCCTGGGAGATGGGGTAGACAACACAAGATGCCTTATTAATCTATTCTGGAAAGCCTCCAATCCCCACCCAGCAGTGGTCCTATTGTCATTGGACACAGAAAAAAAGTGTTTAACTGGGTGGAATGGGGTTTCCTGCTCTACACCCTCAAGAGATTTGGTTTCATTCCCAGGATTCTACAGTGGATCTCTAATTTTTTATTTTTTTTTTTCAGTTTTTCTGACCGGGTAAGTGCACTAGACAAATCCTGCCTATTTTCAGGCACGACCCGGGAGAGGGGGATACAGATGAATGGCAATTGACCTTGAATCAGATTAGGCTGTTGGTGGTATTTTAGTGAATGAGGGAAATTTGGCCATGACATGTTGCATTAACAGTGCAGAAGCAGAAGTTATCACAAATAGGAACCACTCCCCAGCTTTTACCATGGGAAGACTGCCCCATCCCAATATTGTTTGTCCTCTTCTTGGAACCACAGGTGCAGGCTATCCATCTCACCCCAGAATAGAGGAGATACACAGGGATGAGGAGCATAAAGTCATGGCCTTTGCAGATGACATCATGCTTACATTAACAGACACACACCGCTCCATCCAGCACCTAGCAGAGTTCATCAGCTCATACGAGAAACTCTCAGGCTATAAAATGAATGTCTCAAAATCCCTGCTTTTGCCATCCCATGCCTCAGTGACAGCCCAGTGAAACTACCTGTGGAATATGACCATAGCCTAGGAGAAGGTAAAGTTCCTAGGGATACATTTCTCCTTGAATACTGCTCAAATGGGGAATATAAATCTGGAACCCCTCCATGTCAGCAATAATATCCAATAAGGTGGGCAGCATTGTGCTATACTAGACTGCCCAGGGGTGTAATGAGGCCCAACCCTGCAGGCTATGGTCCTGACCAGTAATAAGAGAATACTGGAACAAAACACAACAGATCTGCAGGGAGGTAACACAGACTAAAATTATTCCCACACCATCACTGGTTATGTTAGAGAGGGTCCTAGAAGTCACACCAGTGGGATATTCATCCCCCTCCTGCTGCACAAGGACTGGTGAATAAAGGGATGATGATCACAACTAAGAGGGTAATCCTTCATCACTGGACAGAGCATGAAGGTCCAAATCCAAATGAATGGCTTGGGAAGACTGCGAGTTATGAAAGAGTTCAGTTCACTACCAAGGGCAGGATGGATGCCTTCTTCAGTGTCTCAGGGAAGTATCTCACATCAGCTTACTATAGGATCCCTGCAGAACATTTCATACCAGAATATCGTAGAACCCCTGCCTAAAAAAGGCATTCACCCACTGACTGGATGACACTGGTACACCATTCACTCAGACTAGGAAGGAGAGAGGGGGCATAACCCAAGCTACCCCAAGGGAATAGAGGGAAGGGCCTACACACAACACCAGGGCAGAGGAAAGATTTAGTCTCCTTAGGGAACTGCCGGGAATTGGGAAACAGTTGTTATAGTTTGTTATAGATACAGTTTTGACATAGCTAAACATGCCTATAATAAAACAAAGGATTTGTTGAAGTATGTTTAAGGTGTAAGAGTTGTTTTTCTAAGGGGGAAACACCAGCTAGGATACGAACTTATGTATTCTAAAAATAGTTATTTGTTGTTCAGGTAATCAATCTTCATTATATACCCAATTTGCAAACTTATGAATGCTATACTGTAATTGTTTAATTAAAAACAGTAAAAACTTTAGATGCAAAAAAAAACAAAACAAAAATGCAAGTAAAAAACTGTGGAAACTCTGAAGTGCTAAAAATATCAAAGCATGTGCCACAAAGATGTTATTTACACTCTAACTGTTGTCACAGTAAAAATCAGAAGGTATTGTTTATGAATGGAAGCAGAAGTTAATGTTTTAGCTCATATTTGCTAAAACACTAAGATAAAAACAAGCTTTGTAATTTATTTATTTATTTCCAAAGTCTCACCAGAAAAAACATACTTAGCTGGTAACAGCACATTTCCAGATGCATCCTGGGGGATGGAGATTAGGCGTGCAAGAAAACAAACATAATCAAAAAATATATATACAGTACTAGCGCTAACCAATTACAATTAGAAATATATACAACAGCTACTGCATAACACTTTATTACTGCATATCCAAATTTCAGCATGATTGGGAACCCCTAACTTGTCTGTGTGAACTTATATTAGTGGTTCCATGGTAATCGGGAACCCAGAAGTCAGCTGGCAATAGTCTACAAATTGTAGAGAATACTGGTGACTGTATTCCTAGTCTTTTGTAAACTACTGACCACTGAACAACAACCTGAAGATGTCGCTTCTTTCCTGTCTTAGCAAGAAGCCTTCTATGAAGCAGTACTTGTCCCGAGAGCCACTCAGTGCAGAAAGTCAGAGCCAGACCACAACAGTCCCCCTGCATTCTGCTGAGGCTGTTGGTGAGCTTTCTGGTCCTCCTGTAAAATAGTGCAGAACAGAGTATGTGAAGTACTCTGCTGCTGTTCAATTTGAAATCAGAAAATATGCAGCTGACAGTGCATTATGAATGCCATTTGTTATTACAACAAAAAGTACACTGGCAACATAAACAAGAGCATGCCCATGGCTTTAAGAGAGATTTCTGTGCCGAGCTCTGCAAAACACCTGCCCCCAGCAAACTTCTTCTTGAGTGGATTCCACTAGGCTGGAATCCTGAATGCACACAATCAGTGCCTTAATTACTGAAGTCTCACCAAATAAGCACCAAGTTTTTAACTCTTTCTTTCAATAAAGGTTATGTTTTAACACCCCCACCTCCCTCCAAGCAAAGAGCACTGTGAAAACATATTAAAGCAAAAAGCACAAAAACCACCCCCACCAACCTCCCTGTGAAGTTAAAAAAAAACTAAAACACCAAACTAAGACTTTATAACCCACACTCATATGAAAAATTGTGGGCATCCCTTGTTTGATGTGTACGGTGCAGTACGGAGAAGCAAGGAGGTGAAATAGGATGTATCATGTGTGTGTGTGTATCACATGAGGACCACATGAACTGCCAACTACTAGAACATAGCAGCTCTGATCTGTACTCCATACCCCATTGCCTGTGACTCCATTTCCCCAAACACACTAAGAGCACGGAGAACCTGCCAGTAAATGAGGTATGTGAGGGATGAGGCCAAAGGTGTGTGAGGGCATTCAAGGCATTGATGTTACTGTGACAGCAATATACAGAAATACCGTATGTTCAGTACACAGTGTACTGATAGTAGCAATGCTTTGTGTAAACTTTATATCAGTGTAAGCATAGATACATAGATACATAGATACATAGATACATAGATACATAGACAGTGTCAGCAGATAAGGGCCTATGGCTCACACAGTTTGCCCATTTGAGCTTGTAAGTTCAGTTTGTTTTCCTAGAAGTCTGTTGCCCCTTACCCCTGACCTCCAGAATTCCTTTATGTCTATCCCATGCATTCTTAAATCCCGTGATTGTTTCAGCCCCCACCACTTCCTCTGGCAGGGTGTTCCACTTGTCCACCACCCGTTCTGTGAAGAAATTCTTTCTCATGTTTCCTTTGAATCGTCCTCCTCCAACTTCATCCCATGCCCTCTAGTCCTGGAACATCTTTTCGCTTAAAATAGTGTTTTCCTGCACCCTGTTCCTCCCTGTAAGATACTTGTATGTCTCTATCATATTCCTCTCTCCTCTCTCTCCAGGGAGTACATGTTCAGTTCCTTCAACCTGTCTTCATAGGACTTGTGATGCAATCCATGCACCATCTTGTTGCCTCCTCTGAACCTTCTCTACCCTGTCTATGTCCTTACGTAGGTATGGTCTCCAAAACTGTACACTGTACTCCAGGTGGGGCCTCACTAATGTCTTGTATAGCGGAATTATGACCTCCCTTTTCCTGCTGGTGATGCCCCTGCCTATACATCCCAGCATCCTATTTGCTTTACCTGCTGCCTTGTCACACTGTTTCCTACCTTGAGGTCATCAGAGATGATAACCTCAAGATCCCTTTCCTGCATGGTGCATGCTATATCCTCACCCCCAACTGATATATTGTGCCAGGGTTTTGTGCCCCATATGCATTATCTTGCACTTCTTTGCATTGAATTTCAACTGCCAAACCCTGACCATTCTTCAAGTTTCTGCAGGTCGCTTCTCATTCTATCTACACCCTCTGGTGTGTCTACTCTGTTACAGAGCTTTGTGTCATCAGCGAACAGTGAAATTCTGCCTTCTAGATCCTGCGCCATGTCACTGATGAAGATGTTGAATAGGACAGGTCCCAGCACTGATCCCTGTGGTACCCACTGGTCACTCTTCCCTCTGTGGGTGACAGCCATTTACCACCACCCTCTGTGTCCTGCCACCCAGCCAGTTACCTACCCACCACACTACTGTCCTGCCCACACCCATATTCCCCAGTTTGTGTAATAGTCTTCTATGTGGCACAGTGTCAAAGGCCTTGCTGAAGTCCAGATAGGCCATGTCCACTGCCCTCCCTGATCCACCTCCCTAGTCACCCAGTCAAAAAGTCAACTAGGTTGGTCTGACATGACCTCCCCTGGTGAAACCATGCTGCCTTGGGTCCTGTAGTCCATTGACAACCAGATGTTCCACCAATCTCTCCTTCAGTAGTGCTTCCATGATCTTCCCACTACCGAGGTGAGGCTGACTGGTCTGTAGTTCCCTACTTCCTCTTTGTTCCCACTTTTGTATAAGGGGACTACATCTGCTGTCCTCCAGTCTTTGGGTACCTCCCCTGTTTCCAGTGATCGGCTAAACAGGATAGCCAGAGTTTCAGCCACCACCTCTCTTAGTTCTTTAAGGACCCTGGGTGCACCCCATCTGGCCCCATTGCTTTATCAACTCTATTACTTCTAGTTCCTTCAGGACCCTTTCTCGTTAAAGGGACTTGTGTCCATTTCTGCACCATTCTCACCCCTTGTACTCCTTCAGACCCATTACCCTCCTCTTTCCTCAGTAAAGACTGAGCAGAAATACCTGTTCAATATGTCAGCTTTACTGTTGTCATCCTCAACGTGGCCCCCATCCTCCCCTTCAGTCTCACTATCCTCCCTTTGTCTTTCTTTTTCACTTATGTACCTGTATAAGGTTTTGTCCCTCTACCCACTGATTTTTGCAATGTGTTCTTCTGTCTGAGCTTTGGCTTCCTTACTGACCTCCTGCCTCCCTTTGCTTATCCTGGTACTTCTCCCTATCCCCTTCTGCCTGTGTCTTTTGTATTGCCTGAATGCAATCTTTTTGGCTTTCACTCTTTTGCTACGTCTTTGGAAAACCATAATGGTCTCCTCTTCCTTTTCCTCTTGCTAACCTGCTTAATACATAATTCTGTTGTTCTTGTAATCCCCATTTTAAATACTGCCCACTGTTCCTCAACCCCTGATTCCTGTCCCATTCCCCTTAATGCCTCTTTCAAGTATCTCCCCATTTTCCCAAAGTCTGCCCCCCTAAAATCCAGGATACGTGTTTTTGTGCAAATGTACACTGTTAATTTATATTCGTGCAACATCTACATATCGCAGATAAAGTATACATTTATTTACAGCTAAATTAAGGGGTTATACAGTATATACATATATATATATATATATATATTTGAAAATTAGACAAGGAACAGGTAGGGCCCTGCCACATGGGTTTGGAAACATATTTTAGCAATGTAGGTCTAGGTTATTCCATGTGTGGAAGGAAGAGAAGGGAAGGTTTACACAAGAGTGAAACAAGGGGGAGATGGAGGGAGAAGGATGGAGGGGGTATTAGAAAATCAGTTGGCAGATGAATCAGGTACAGCTGCAGGAGGTTCAGAAACACACTTCACACTGCAGAGACAACATAGGACTAGTTTCCCAGTGAAGGAAAAGAAGAAAGGGAAGGTTTACACAAGATCAGAAGAAGGGAGGAGGGAGGGAAAAAGAAGGAAGGGGTATTTTGAAGTGAAGAGGAAGATGAGTCAGACACAATTACAGGAGTGAGCTGTGAAGTCTTAGAGAAAAGAGAAGAGAAAGCTGTGGGAAGAGAAGGAGCAAATTTATTTATTTTATTGATTTATTTATTACAGTCTCGGAATTTGACATACTTTTTAGTCAGACACTGATTTACAAAGATCCTACATACAAAAGAAATCATAACAATTATCTAAATACAAGAATGTAACAAAAGACTAGGTGGAAGACTAGGTTTGCTGGCAAAGGCACCTAGCTTTACCTGATCTCTTTCCTTCTAGGCTGCTTGAAAGGACAGAGCAAGGAACCTTACCAGAGCAAGGAAAAAGAGAAAGGCTTCTTTGGTGAGGCAGATTTACTGTGTGTTATTTTCTTTTGTACTCACAGGGGTTGTTACTGTTTGTTGCTAACATTTTACTACTTTATTTTTCACTGATACAAATTATTGTTGCAGGGTATACTTGCAGCTGCATTATTACATTGTATGCCTATAGGTTTCTGTTTACAGATTACTGCTGTAATCTTCTGATTCAAAATGTTTTTTTGCAAGGTATATCTTCTGTTATTGCTTTATTTTTCTCTGTAGCAAAGTGCTTTTGATAGGGTATATCTTTTGTGACATTATTACAGTTGGTGCTAAACTTTCAGGGCTACTGCATTTATTGTTGATTGATTGTTTCTGCTCTTCTCTCCTTGTTTCCTTCATCTGTGATTCTTCTTTTTTGGCAGGGGAAGGGCCCAGCCACCCACCCCCATCCCCAACCACCTGACACTACACTCCTTTTATAAGGTAGCACAGTCGTGACATTTCCTATAGCAAAGAAGGAAGGGGAGGATCAGAGTAGTATCCACAGAGTGACTTCATTTACAGGGGCACAAGTATTAAGTAATTTATTTGTTTATTTGTTTAGTTTTTGTTGACCGGGTAAGTACACTAGACAAATCCTGCCTATTTTTAGGCATGACCCGGGGGAGGGGGATACAGATGAATGCCTACTGACCTTGAATCAGATTAAGCTGTTGGTGGTATTTTTACTGAATGAGGGAAATTTAGCCAGGACACCGGGGAAATTCCCCTACTCTTAAGTAGGGGGAACCTCTGGCCGTCAAAGGATGGCTGAGTCAGTTGTTGTGCTGCCGCTTGAGGAGATGGATGTGTGACAGGTCAAGGAGCCCGTCTCCAACATGGCTACAGCGCTGCTTGCAATGGATGCTCCTGCTGAAGCTAATGGGTCTAAGCGCCTTTTGGAAGCTGCTTGTTTGACAGCTTTGCCTGTTTTTGATGGCTCGGTTGAGTCAGTATTACCCACTGTGGAGTTTCCTGATGTGGAGCTACAAAAGCTGTTGCAGTTGGAAGAACGTCAGTTTTTTCAAAAGAAAAAGGAACTTTTGGAGCGTTTTCAGTCAAAATGTTCGGTGCCTAGGACTGGGGCTCCTGGATTTGTTGTAGACGCTCAGAAGTCAGTTTCCATGGTTACAGATCAAACAGAGGTTAGGGCTGAACCGAGCGTAGTCTTTCACCGCTCAGGACAGGACCAAACTGCTGCAAATGTTTTTTCTTTCAACGCTGCACCAGACAACCCTCACATGGAGTGAGTTACTCGTAAGGGGTGCCCCAGCAAACTTAGTTGGGCTGATGCTCCTGTTGTGGAAGGAGGTCCCTGGACCGTGAAGGACTCGTTGCAGGCTGCAGGCTGGGTGCACTCCCCTGATAATGGGTCTTGGATCTCGGGCTTTGCACCCATTAAAATTCCGGGAATCAAGCTATCACCTCCTCCTTCTAGTCGTACTATCTCAGAGACTGTAAGTACTAATCCTGACACTGTACCTACTGCATTAACTGTTGTGGTTTCTCTACCTGCTTACCCTAAGCCCACTCCAGTGCAAGAATGTTCACCAGCTAAAGACACTTTATAGCATTCTCCTCTCCACTTGCCTTCAGATTTGGAACTTTCTCAAACCCCAGTTTTATAGCAGCTTAGTACAAATAGAGCTAGTTCTCCCTTACGTGATGTGGAGGCAGCTGAACTAAGTGACATTTCTGACTTTTCAGATATACCTGGAAATATTCCAGCTGATGTTAGGAATTTTCCACAGGCCTCTCATGGTGCGGGGGAGCAGCCACCCCCTTCTGCCCCTCCTAAAACCCTTCGGCCTTTTGCTTCCCTTTTTCATAATCCTGCTCCTTCGGCTAAACGCCATAATGCTGTTTGCCTCATCTGTAAAGTGGGTCTAGATACCTTTTCGGATAGGGTTTATGTGGGTCATACATTGTTGAAAAGCAGTTTAAATTTTCATGTTTCTGAATTATATGCCCTAATTCATGTGTCTGGGGAGAATGTATTTGATATCAGATTTAAACTGGGGAGTGGCCTTGACAAGTTCTGGGCACATTATCACCAGGTAAAGGCCACCCCTTTGTGGGCCCTTTTTGAGGTTTTTCCTCTTACCAGGCCTGCTCACAAAACCATTTCAGTTCTCTTTCGAAATGAAGGGGTCAGTGTTGCTGACTTACTGTTTTGGCTTAAACAACGTTGCACTGTAACTGGTCATCCAGAGGCTATATTTGACTCTGAGGGAATCTGGACTGGAGGATGGAGAATTAGGGTAATTTTAAACTTGGAGGGTGGGGGTCTCTGCCATCTCCCTAATAGTTGTTTTCTAGGTAGGGATAGAGGTGTTTTATTTTATCCTGGTCAACCCAGGACTTGTTATAAATGTGGGCTGACAGGTCACATTAGTAGTGCTTGTGACCAGATGAAATGTTCCCTTTGTCACAAGACTGGTCATCTTAGTGGTCAATGTTTGAATTCAGTTCATTGTAACCTTTGTGGGAAAGAAGGACACGTTTATGTGGCCTGTCCTGAGGCAGCGCATAGGAAATCCTCTTCTGCTGATGGGGAGGAGCAGCGTCTCTTGGTAACTTTAGCCCAGAGGAAATTTAATAAAGCACCTACCACACGGTTAGCTGAGGATGTTCCTCCTTCTAAATTACCTGTTTCTACTACCCCAGGGCCTCCGCCCCCTGAGTCTGCCACTTGTTCTGTTCTAGTTTTTCAGGAGACTTCTCCTCCTTTAGTTGTAGAACCTCCTGAACACTCCCCTGTTTTGCAAGCTGCCTCAGTACCCACCAGTGTTACTGAAGTTATATCTGGCTCCATGCCCCCCCCATGATGTTGAGGGTCCTCCTGAAAGGAGAATGTCAACCAGGAAGCTGTCTACTGGGGCCTTGTCCACTCCTAAAATGCCAAAAACTTCACTGCATGATTCCTCTAATAGATTTTCAGTTTTTTTGGATGCTGATAACTCCAACACTGATTCAGTTTGTTCCTCAGCAGATTCTATTCTACCCAAAGATGTTTCTGATTTTTTGATACCTGATGAGGGTGAAAATCCCTCACAACCCTCACATCGAAAAGGGAAACCTAGGAAGAAAAAACATTGATTTAGTCTCTCCTGTTTTTACAACATGCCTTTTTCCCCTCCATTCTTAATTTTGACATCTAACGTCAATAGTATTAAGAATGCAGTTAAACGGAGTGCGGTGTTTTCATTTTTATGGACTTTCCCTCCCGGAGTCTTTCTTTTACAAGATACTAGGCTACACACTACTCTAGAACTTACTCTTTCCACTAAAGCATGGCTCTCGAGGATTTCCTTTTGGTCGATTGGCCCAGAACGTTGCATGAGGGTTGGTATCCTTTTTCACCACATTCAACCTAATGTGGTTCGGGTGTTGGACCTCGTCCCTGGTAGAGTATTGTTACTTGATTTCATTTTGGACACAGTTTTTTTTTTGTGTAATTAACACTTATGCACCCCAGATTAAAGCAGAGCGTACACTTCTTTTTCAACAAATTAGTCCCTTTCTACATACTGCTCATTATGTCATTTGGGGAGGTGATTTTAATTGTGGATTGAGTAAATGGGATCGGGGTTCCGCCATCACGACGGAAAGAATATTTGATGATATGGCTGCACTGAATAAGGCTGTGCGAGATGCTCGTCTCAAGCATGCAGCTTTTTCCCATACAGGTGTGCAGGAACAAACTTTCTTTTAAAGGGGCATTATCTACCCGTATTGATTTTTTGTTTCTGTCTCTTTCTTTGTTACTCCAGACTGTCTCTGTGGAACCAACTGCTTATTCTGACCATAGGCTTTTGAAGGTTTCCTTGGGCAAAGCCGTTGCTCCTATGGGACCTGGCTACTGGAGATTAAATTCTAGTTTTTTGCAGCAAGCTGATTTTCTACAGCTCATCTCTACTTTTTTGGCCTGTAGGAAATCCTTGTATTCCTTATATGATGATCCAGTGGTTTGGTGGATGGAAACTAAATCAGACCTGCTCTCCCTCCTTATTTACCACAGCAGATACTTTAGGAAGGGGACTTATTTTTTGTATTTACAGGATAGAAAACAGCTACAACACTTGTATTCCCTCTCACAACTTACCCAATATGATTTTTTGGCTCAGATTGCTCATTTTCAGAAGAAGATGATGCAATATCATTTAAATTTAACAGTAGATCTTCAATCATGGCAGCAACATGGTACACAGGGACCATTTGCTACCACTGTCCCTTACTTAGCCATCAGGAGAAGGTACAGGCTAAATCTATTTCCACTCTTTATGACCAACAGGGGGTGGTCCACACTGAGCAGAGTAGTGTTTTATGCATTGCATCTGCCTATGCTGCTTCTTTATTCACTGCCCCACCAGTTCAGCCTTTAGATTTTGTTTCTTTTTTTGGTAAAATTCAGGCTCCCCAGGCACCGCCTGATCAGCTTTTAGGCTTAACGGCTCCTTTTCAGGCCCAGAAAGTTGCTGCTGCCATTCAATCTTTATCTAAAGGTAAAGCCCCTGGTCTGGATGGTCTCACCTCTGACCTTTACCATTTTTTACATGGTGAACTTTTGGAAGAAATAACCTCAGTTTATAATTCTATGGTGCTGAATCAAAATGTCCCTTTTGATATGACTACAGGAATTCTCATCTTTATCTTTAAGAATAAAGGTGATAAATTGGATCTATCTAATTGGAGGGCTATTAGCCTCTTGAATACTGATTTTAAAATTCTTTCGAAACTTTTGAACACAAGGCTGTTAACAGTGGCAAAGTTCTTGATTTCTCCAGTACAATCTTGTACTGTGCCTGGGAACTCAATAACAGATCAGCTCCTTTTATTACGGGATATATTTTTTCATGATTCTGTTTCACCACTGGATGGTTATGTGCTTTCCCTAGACCAGAAGCAAGCCTTTGATAATGTGGCGCATGTCTTCTTATGGCATGTACTAAGCCATTATGATATTCCTGCCTCTTTTATAGCATGGCTACAAGCCCTTTATCATACTGCCACTGTTTGCCCCTGTATTAATGTTTTTTAGGCCCTCATGTTCCTATTAAGAAAGGTGTTCGACAAGGGTGTTCGATCAGTCCCCTTTTATATATATTTAGTATAGATCCTTTATTAAGGCTTCTCAATTCCACACCTGGTATTGTTCCAATTCAGATATCGAATTTTATGGTTCCTTATACTGCCTTGGCCTATGCGGATGATGTAGTTCTTTTGGTTGGGAATACCCAGTCTGCTGAAATAGTGCTGACTGTATGTACCACTTATGGGACATTTTCAGGAACCAGTTTGAACCTATCAAAAAGTATTGGGAAGCCCCTGGGTGGTCAGATTGTTCCTACTGATCACATAGCAGGTCTCCCTTATACGTTAGGTCCTTTAACAATCTTAGGCATTGAGTATGGGTGATCCCAAATGGATAATGCAAATTGGGACAAAAAATTATTGATTGGATAACACATGGTTCAGAATTGGAATAGGACCAAAATGAGTTATTGCAAACGTGTTTATTTAATAAGGACTTACCTGGTGCCTCTTTTTTTGTTTCTTAGTTCAGTTTTTCCTGTTCCCAAGTCAAGGGAGGTTAAGTTGTATAGTCTATTTTTTCAGTCCTTCTGGAGCAGCTGTCTGAATTCCATAAAAAGAAATGTATTATATTTACCTTGCAATCAAGGTGGACAGCAAATGGTTAACCCGGTGTTGTTTTTTTTCTGTCAGGTTTTGTCTGCTAATTTGAAACCATTGTTTATTTCTCCTGATAAATATTGGTGTGGTCTTTTTCATCCAACCATATCACCCTGGTTTGTAGCTTGGGATTTTGGTCATTTTCATCACATTAAACAGGTAGCCACTTCTCCATTGTATTTGCGTGAGGTCTTTGTCAAGCTTTGGTCATGGGGGATCACTAGTAGACATGTGATCTCAAAATCTAAAAAACAGTTATATGCATTTGTTATGGAGAATTGTTTTAGTGAGTTGGACATCTTTCCGAAATGTCCAGAAACACATAAAGGGGCTTTATTAATCTTTCTGAATTAGAAGAGAATTCCAAACAAATTTAAAGATCATCACTGGCTTAATTGCCATGAAAAATTGAATGTAAAGGCTAATTAAACGCAGAAACGGGTGGAGGAACGTATTTGTTCTAGATCTCGGTGCATTAATCAATCAGAAACCCTGCTGCATTTGAATTTTACTTGTACTTATATTGTTGACTTTCGGAACTTCTTATATGACAAGTCCCGTCTTTCTTTTTTTCTACAACTTATATATCCTGCACTTATGTATGGTAGTTATCCTAGCAACTGAGATATTTAGGACACAAGCATATTGACCGTAATTTTTGCTATTATCAAATGGTTTATCTGGCATTCTTGATGTTTGTTTACTCTTCAACAGCATGAATTTTCTTATTATGATTTGTATGGTAATATTTTCAAATCCCTACAGGATGTTTGTTTTTCTGAATCTAAAAGTAGCCGTAGGATCCGTTTGCGGGCCATCTGGCAGAATTTGCCCTGGATTACTGACAATGACTTTCCAATTACTTGAAGACTCTCATCAAGGCTTGTCCTTTTCTTTTCATTGTATCTGTTTTTTTTTGGTTACTAAGGGAACAGTTTGTAAATATTTTGTTGCAATGAGTGATTTTGAGTTCTGTGTTGTATGATTTCTTTAATAAAGTCTTCCCCTACTCTGACTGCAGGGGTGCTGTCACTTTCTGTGGACAGGATGGAGGGGCACAGTTTTCAGCCGGACACAGGAGGAGTAGGAAGTGCTGATGTGGCAGAGGAGCAGGATGTGCTGAAAGGAGGAGGCCTGGTTTCAAGGCCTACAAACTTGCAAACAGGAGAGGAAGGTCAGAACGTTATCATTTTGGTGGCTGCAGTGTCAGTAAGTGAGAAACACTTAAGTGCACCAATGAAGGAGAATGATGTATCTGTATGTTTCTTTGAAGATAAAATGGATAGGTCTCAGATCATGGAGGATATTAAAGAAAAAAAACATTTAAAACAAGAAAAAGAAAGATATTGGAAGATTCAGAGCAAGCTAGAAGCAAAACTCACTTCAATAAATCAGTCTACAGTTTCAGCTGACGCTTTGGATCTGGCTGTCAGTATTTCTGATGATGCAGTCACTTCAAAGGCCCAGACAGGGCTGAGTGAGTCAGCTGTTTTTCCTAATTTTTTAACGTTTGACAATACGTATGAAATGGATGTTTTGGCTGGCAGTTCAAACGCTACTTCAAGCGTGTGCCAAAAGCCAAAGGAAAACACTGTAGTTGCTGTTGACACAGAGAAAAAAACAGAAATAACTTTGCAGGCTGGTGATTTTAATGCTACTCCTAGTAGGAGCCCCGAGCCAAAGGATGCAATCACTGTTTCAGCAGTGCAGGAATCAGAAGGTAATGTTTCACTGCAAGCTGACAAAACATGTATTGATCTACAAAAAACTGAAATACCTGAAAATTGTATGACTGATCAGAATATGAATAACAGTATTCAGGCTGGCAGTTTGGACACTGTAGCAGGTGTGTGCCTGGAGCCTAATAAAATCTTGAAGGATTTGGAGACAACCATTACTAAAAACACTGAACCTTTTATTAATTATTCTGACATTCTAAAACAGGGTAAAAGAAAACACATGGGGAATCAACAAAATATGAAAATTCAGGATAAAGACAAAATGACAAGAGAAGCTGGGTTTGCCTTTAAAAAAAACATTGGATTTAAAAGAAACAGTGACATCTTTTCCTAAGAAGCACAACATACAGTACCAAAAACATACAGACTCCCAGGAAGGGGTGACACTTTTTTCCTTTTCTGCTAAAGGAACACCATTAAAAACAGGAAAAAATGAAGATTTGAAAGATAAACGGGCAGCTCTTACCTTAGCTAAAAGGAACATTCAGGCTGGGAATGTACAGATTTCTTGTACAGAAAAAAATAAAGGAGAAGAAATTATAACTCCAGCAATAGTTAATTACCCTTTCCCTATTCTAAATGAAGAACAATGGAGTCCACAACTTGCTGTAAAACATATAGGTTGGAAACAAAATTCAACTGGGACCTGGCTACAAGATGCAGATTGGGATCCAACTTTAAACTTTTCACAGGCTTCCCCAGAGTGGAAACCACCTTCTGCTGGAAGAAAAACAGAAAAAACCTTGGGAGGCAAACCTCAAAACTTATTGGCAATTGCAACTAACATTTCTAAGGATCCTGATGAACATTTTCCAGAGCTTGACAGTCATATAAATAAAGACACTAAATTGAATTCTGAAACTTCTTCATCAATTACCATGCCTTTAACTAAAAATTCTTCAAAAGAAATTCTTCCACAAAAACCTCTTCTATCAGAACTTTTTACCAAATCAAAGAAGGAGGTAGCCCCTAGGCGAAATTCTGTATGCATTCAGTATAAAGGGGGATTAGCAGACAGACCAGATAGACAATATGTGGGAAAGACACTTTTGAAGGATTCATTACATTTTTCACCAAAAGAGGAGTATGCCTTTACTAATATATCTGGAGAAGATAATTATGACATTAGCTTTAGAACAACTTATGCTCTAGAATTATTTTAGGAACGATATTCTCAGGTTAAATTATCTCCTACATGGACCCCTTTTTTGGTAATCCCTTTAACCAAACCTCTTATTAAATATGTTATGGTTATGTTTAGAAATGTCCATGTGGAAGATATTATATACTGGTTGTCACAAAAATGTGATGTCCTGAGTGCACCTGAAGCTATATTGGACACTGAAATGTTTTGGACTGGGGGATGGAAATACAAAGTGAAGTTACACCAAAATAACACTGGTATTAACCATGTTCCTAATTCATTTATGCTGGGAAGGGATCGTGGAGTTTTTTTTTTATGCTGGTTAGCCCAGAGCCTGTTACAAGTGTGGTTCCAGGACTCATATTTCAAGTACATGTGATAATGCTTGTTGTGACAATTGTGGAGAGATTGGTCACAACACAATGCAATGTGCTAACCACACTAAATGTGATTTGTGAGAAGAATATGGACATGTTTTTGGACATTGTCCTTGGGCAGTGGAAAATAAAGCTACCTGTATTAGTCCAGAGCTATTAATCCAGAAAGCACAGGACCTTGTTATAAATCAATCTCCTCAATCTGAAATTCCTTCTCCTGTAGTATCTCCTCCTTCACCTGTCCTTCCCCCCAGTCCCAGAAGTAGATGAAATAATAGCTATTTCTGAAACACTCCCTCAGACCTCCCTAAAAATGGAACCTACCACTTTTGAAATTGAAAGCCCAGTAACTTTATCCCAGGTTTGTTACACAGATCCTGATGACACTAAAGAGGGATTGTTGACCACTCCCATGGTTTCTGCGTTACCTAGGAGGAGATCTACTAGGACTGTGAAGCCAAAAGTACTTGCTCTTCCTGTGTCCTTTGAATCAAATAATACATATGCTGCTTTATTTATGAATGAAGGGGATTCTGATATAGATCAGGGTGACTCTGACTCTCAAACAATAGGTTCTGGACAGTCAGCTACAAGTGCAGAGCAAGGGGACTATAAAAATTAGAAAAAGAAAAGATGAAAAAAGAATGCATAAGAGTATCTTCTGTTTTTTTCTCTCTCATAATGTTGGCTGCATTAACAATTGGTTCCTAAAATATTCACAGTTTATTAAACAATGTAAAATGCCAAGCTGTTTTATCCCATATACATGAGGAAAAAAATGGGTATTTTTTTCCCTGCAAGAAACCTGGATGTATTCCAGAGAACAGGTGATTAATTTTAAGAGATAGTGGTTATGAGGGCCTTCATATTGGTCCTTTGGACCAGACTGTGCCGATGGTTTAGGATTTACAAATTGATAGATCTCATTCCTGGTAGAACTCTTATTCTTGATGGTTGTTGGAACTCCATGATTTGCTGCCTTATTAACATATGTGGTCCTCAGATGAAAGCAGAAAGGTTTTCTTTATTTCAACTTATTCAACCATATTTAGTAACTTCCTATAAAGTGTTTTTTTTTTCCTGTGGAGATTTTAATTGTGATATTCAGAAGGCACAAAAGCCTCAAGGGAAAAGAAAAAAAAATTATTATAATACTAATATGTTTGCAAAAATAGCTACAGCAAGATTAATTGATTGTAGCATATATAATTCAGGTTTAAATGTTACTTATATTAGAAATAATTATAAAACTACAATAGACCATATTTTTATTTCATCAAACTTGTCACATGGAGAATTGACTAAAAGTCCCGTAGAATTTTCAGATCACCTGGAGTTAAAATTACGGTTAGCTGTCAAAAGTGAGAAATCAGAGATAAGGAACAGATGGAAGTTAAATTCTTCAATATTAACAGAACAAAATGTACCGCATAATATTTTGTTGCTCCTTACTGCTAGATTATCGGTACAATTTTTATATACAGATATAGGAGAATGGTGGTTCGACACAAAAGCAGATTTAAAACATTGGTTTATTAAATATGGAAAAAAGGAAATGATAACTTTCTAAAATATTTATCTTTATGTACACAATTGCAGCAATTGTACACTTTGACATATTTATCAAAACTAGATTATTCAGCTCAAATTTCTCAAATAAAACAAAAATGCAACTTTTCAATATGATAGGGCAAAACTGTTCAAGCAATGCTCTATGGGGTACCCAAAATACACTAGTAGGAGATCCATATGAAGCATGCAAAAAACTACAGGACTCAATGAATTTAGAATTTTTAACCACTCCAGATGGAATAAAGAAGGACACTGTTAAAGATGTAGAGATTATTATTCAACAACACTATACATCTTTTATTCCATCTGAACCCCCAACGAAACAAAATATTTCTAAATATTTACATAATATACAGATCCCCACCTTTACAGTAGAAGCTAAGCAACTACAAAAAGAGATAACGACCATGGAAATAGAAGCAGCAATAAAATCTTTAAAATGCAATACATCACCAGGTCTTGATGGACTCCCTAATGATTTTTATAAAGCCTATGCATCACTATTAGTCCTCTGTTTAGTGAAAGTCTATAACTTTTATTTTCAAAATAATACAATAAATTCTTTGTTTATCAAAGGTTTAATAATGTATTTACACAAATCAGGGGATAGATCAAAAATTCTAAATTGGAGACCAATTATTTTACTGAATGCAGATTATAAAATCCTGACTCACATAATGAATACTAGATTGAAATATTTTGCAAATTTAGTTATTTCTCCCCATCAATATTGTGGACTTCCAAATACAAAAATTCAGGATGCACTTATAATAATTAGGGATGTCATAGAACATTTAACTCTTTTAGGAAAGGTTGGTTGTATTTGTTCAGGAGATCAAGAAAAAGCATTTGACCAGGTATCACATTCCTTTTTATTTGCCACTCTTGAAAAATATGGAGTACCTTTAGATGTAATCAGACACATAAAATTACTTTAACGTTTATGTAAAAATACTTATTAAAGGACAAATAACAGAGGGTTTTCAGATATTTACTGGGATTAGGCAAGGGTGCCCCCTTAGCCCACTTTTATATATTTTCACATTAGAACCCTTAGTAAAACATTTGACTGAGGAATCTAAATGGGACGGATTGTATGGAACTGACATACCACAATTATTGGTTCAGGCATATGCGGATGATAGTTGTAGTTTCTTTTCAAACTATCATAATTTGATATATTTTTTGCAGGAACTAGATTTACATGATCATGTTTCAAATTCTAAACTTAATAATTCAAAAAGTAAAGGACTTCTAATAGGTTCAGTGGCTTTATCTTCCTGTCAAATAGAAGAAATAACATTAACCACGACCCCTATAAAAATTTTGGGTATTTAGTTTGGACAACAAAATATTCCTCAGATTAATTGGGAAACTGCTTTGCAAAAAGTATATAATAAAATACAGAGATGGAGGGATTGGAAGCTATCTAAATTGAAAAGGATTCAAATCCTGAAGAAATTTATTATTCCACAATTACAATATGCGGCATATATCTTTTTCCCTCCAATCCAATTTGAAACAAAAATATACAGTATTTTTTTCAAATGTTATGGGGTACTAAATTGAATTCCATTAAAAGGAGTTATACCTATTTAAATAAAAAATAAGGTGGATTAGGTATGATAGAGCCTATAGTATTTTTACATTCATTATTTATTTTTCATACTGTTAAATATGGTCTATCTATAATATCATCTATTGCTCACCATTAGGTTAAATATACTTTGGAATGATATTTTTTACATGGAAAAATAAAGCCCCTAAATTGCATTCACATCTACATATTCCAGAATATTTCAGACCTGTAGCTCAAAAACTTTTTAAATGGAATATTGCTAAATTGGTAATTATGCAAGGCACAAGGACTGATTTCTATCAAGAAATTATGACTCAAAATTACCCTACTGAACCTTGTTTTAAGAATTGTCCCTCTAGCTTTACTCCCTTGGTTTTAAAACAACTTACAAATGAAAGAGTACCTCAACATATGTGGGAAATACTGTGGCTCACAGTTTATGGGAAATTAAATATTAGAGGTAATGCAAACCACAAAGTATTAGAAGAAAGAAATTGCCCATAGTTGGACTGTATTAATACAGAAGAAACTATGGAACATTTTTTATTATCATGTTCATATTCCAAACCCTTATGGACCTTTTTAGCGTCAAAATGGAATTTGAGATGGCTACAGAATGTTACTTATGATGTGCTAGTAATTGGAAACTGTGCCTTTTCACAACCTCAGTTTAATTATGATACACTGATGATTTTTTTTTCTGTTGTTTAAGATTTTATTTAAGGCAAGCCAGGCGTCAATGGGCAATACATCAAAAGAGAATGCCTCATGAAGTGTTCAGTTACTTAATTTCCCAAGCAATGAAAAATGTGTATCTAAATGATGTACAGTAAGTAGATATAATGCTAACAAAATATTAAAATTGTGGAAAGGGTTTCTGTTTTTTATTACATACACACAACAGGTGAATTTCATAATGTAAAATATAACTCATGATGATGATTACAGGTTTTTTTTTAGGAAAATATAGAATATATTTTCTTAAAAGTATAAATGTTTAAATTGTTCTTATTTTTTTAACTACTTGTGGAATAATAGAAAGAATTAGATAGATATTTTAAACTGATTTAACAAAACCAGTATTCAGGATCATATGAGTTGTAAACATTTTTTGTTTACATTTCTTTTGTGTTTTACTTTTTAGTGTTATTAGGTATATGTTATAGTTTGATTTTTGATTGTAATAACATGTGACACTGTATGCAATATGTGCTTTATCAATAACAACTCCCCTAATCTTTTTGATAAGTGCCATGGGATCTTTAACATTCACCTGAACTACCACCAATCCAGACAGATGGGACCTCAGTTTAATGTCTCTTTCGAAAGACGGCACCTCAGAAGTGCAGAACTTGTTATAACAAGTTATACAAAACCAAAAAAAACACAAAATCAAATTTTTCCTTTCATTTTTCTCCTTCTGATTACTCTGACCAGGTTATAAACCCAGCAACTCATTTGGAATGGATATTATTAACTGCATGTACTGTGGGACACTTTTCAAAGTACAGTTATACAGGATTTAGGACACTGTCCTACATGCTGGACCATTGGAGATCTAAGGGCTCAGCTTCAGGCAGCATGGGTAGAGATCACATGCCTCAAATCACATATTCAGGAGGAAATATATTATAAGAACTACCCACCATTTCCCCAACATCCAACAGAAGCACCTCGACCGCAAAGGGTAGTTGGTCAAAGAGGCTGGCAGGTGGTTAGAAAGGGCAAATTGGGTTCCCCATCACTCAGTGCTCTCCAATGTATATCCTCCTCAAACCACATAAAAACTACAAACAGGTATCTGCCTCTATCTCCAAAATTAAACAAAGGGGCAGAGGATGCTGCAAAGCAGGACACTGCAGCACAGGAGCTAGCACAACAAAATTCACCCCAAACAGGGACCAAAACAAAAAAAAACAAAAAAGGAATCCAAAACACTTATGTTCATAGTAGACTTCATGATTTGGGGAGTTGATACCTATCTCCAGCCGGGAGTAATGATCAGATGTCTCCCAGGTACATCAGCATGGAGAGACACTAACTGCATTGTTAAAATCATACAGGAAGCAGGAGAAAACATTGCTATCCTGGTACACATAAGTACTAATGATCTCACCAACCAGTCAGTTGTGGAGGCCAAGGAACACCTGGCCAGGCTGGGTGACAAACTGTCATCCATTTCATCCAGCATCTCCTTCTCTGAGATTCTGCCAGTCCGGGGAAGATGGACGGAAGGTCAGAGAAGGGGAGATAGGGGAGCTAAACATGTGGCTCAAGAGCTGGTTTGAGGGAAAAGGACACAAATTTGTAGGTAACTGGCAAAAATTTTGGGAGAGAAAGTTCTTTAAATTCGATGGACTGCATCTGACTAAGGAGGGAGTTAGTGCATTGGGGCAGAAGTTTGATGTCTTTGCAGAATATTTAAACTAGCAAATTGGGAGAGGGGTGTAGCACCCAATACGTCGAATGGGAAGAACATCCCTCCCCCTCAGATAGTGATCAAACAGGAGTTCAGCATGTTTGTAGTTTATTTGCATCACCAGGCAAGGAAAAAAGGTCTGCTCCCATATGACACACAGGGGAAATGCCGGACCTCGCACAACAACTAACACACCGAAATCTGATCAATGGAAAATCATGTACACAAATACTCGCAGTCTGGGAAACAAGATCCCAGACCTGCAGGCAACAATGATAGAGGCTAAACTGGATATAGTAGCCATTAGTGAGACATGGTTCACCAGTAACCACACTTGGGAGACTTCAGTACCAGTCAATGTACTGTTCAGAAGAAACCGAGGTTCAAAAAGGAGGGGGTGGAGTGGCCCTTTATGTAAATGAAAATATCAAAGCTACAGAAATTCAGAATACACATAAGGAGTCAGAATAACTGTGGATCACCCTGGAAACAGGAAATGGGACTGCCAAATGAACTGGAGTTGTCCACAGGCTTGCAGACCAAGGGGAGGACATAGACACTTTACTGTTAGAAGATACACAAAACATGACTGCTAAAGGGGAGGTTCAGATAATGGGAGACTTCAACATGCCAGATATAGATTGGTCAATACCAGCAGGAACATCTGCCAGAACTAGACACATGGTGGATTCCCTGCAGAGGAAGGGCCTCAAAAAACTGGTAGAACAACCCACAAGAGACAGAGTTATCCTATATCTAGTACTGACTAACGGGGAAAGGATCACAGATCTCCAGGTAGAAGGTCACCTGGGGGCCAGTGACCATCACATGGTATGGTTCAATTTGGACAGTATAACTAAATCATCCCATTCCAAGGCAAAAATATGGGACTTCAGAGGAGCTGACTTTGATAAGATGGCCAACAGAGTTAAGCTAGCCCTGGCAAGAAGAAATACAGGTGAGGGGGTACAGGCAAAGTGGTCAAGCATTAAGGATGCAATAATTGAAGCAACATCCCATTGTGTTAGAGAAAAAGGCAAGAGCAAAAGAAGAAGGAAACCACTTTGGTTCTCAAGAACAGTAGCAGAAAAGGTCAGAGCCAAAAGGCTGGCCTTCAGGAAATATAAGGAAACACAGCGGGACGAAGATAGGGAGGCATACCAAACTTCCCTAAGGGAAGCAGGGAAGGCAGTAAGGCAGGTAAGGGCCCAAACTGAGGTAACACTAGCACAAACAGTAAAAGAAGGGGGCAAGACTTTTTATAGATACATTAGTGAAAGGAGAAAGTCCAGACGGGGTATTGCTAAGATCAAAGGGGATAAGGGGGAGTGTGAGGAGGAGGACCAAGGAAAAACATCTATCCTAAATAGATACTTCTGCTCAGTATTCAATGAGGAAAAGGTAGGGCAGGGTCCACAGCTCAGCACCGTGGACACGGGGGGGGGAAGGAGGCATGCACAAGTCCCTTCATAAAAGAAGGTTCCAACAAGAGCTTGCTAAGCTCAGGGTGGACAAGGCAATGGAACCTGATGGCATACCTTCCAGGGTACTAAAGGAGCTAAGGGTGGAACTAGCAGAACCATTATCAGAACTGTTTAGTGAGTCACTGAGCGCAGGAGAGGTCCCAGAAGACTGGAGAAGGGATCATGTGATCCCGCTCCACAACAGTGGTAGCAGGGAGGAGGTAGGTAACTACAGACCAGTCAGCCTTACCTCAGTAGTGGGAGAGGTTATGGAGGCACTCCTTAAGGAAAGGATAGTGCAACACCTAGAATCCATAGGAGCACAGGATCCAAGACAGCATGGGTTTACAACAGGAAGGCCCTGTCAAGCTAATCTCATAGATTTCTTTGACTGGGTTACCAGAGTGGTGGACCAAGGGGGAGCAGTTGATGTCACCTACCTTGACTTCAGCAAAGCTTTCAATACTGTTCCACATAGAAGATTTTGATTAATACGCTGGGTAGGCTCGGGCTGGATCAGAGGTTGGCCAACTGGGTGGCAAACTGGTTGGTGGGCAGAAAACAGAGAGTGGTGGTAAACAGTACACAGTCAGAAGAGATGCAAGTCACAAGTGGGGTACCTCAGGGATTAGTCCTGGGGTCCGTCCTCTTCAATATCTTCTTAAGTGACATTGTAGATGGACTAGAAGGATAAGTCTGTCTGTTTGCAGATGACACCAAGATCTGCAACAGAGTAGATGATCCAGATGGGCTGGGCAGAATAAGAAGAGATCTGGATAAACTTGGAAAATAGTCTGAATAGTGGCAACTGGGGTTTAAAGCAAAGAAATGCAAGATCATGCACATAGGAAAGAGAAACCCTGAAGCCACCTATAGGTTGGGAGGGGAGTTGGTGGCAATCACAAGGGAAGAAAGAGACTTAGGCATCATCATCACAGATGACCTGAAATCATCCAAGCAGACCACTAAAGCAGTAGGTAAGGCTAGAAGGATGTTGAGGTGTATTAGTAGGGGTATCACAAGTCACAAGAGGGAAGTAATAATCCCTCTTTACAAGACACTGGTTAGGCCCTATCAGGAGTACTGCATGCAGTACTGGAGGCCGCACCTGCACAAGAACATTAACAAAATGGAGGCAGTCCAGGAGAAGGGCAATCAAAATGGTGCAGGGACTGCATCAGAAAACATATGAGGACAGATAAACAGAGATCAATATGTATACCCTAGAGCAAAGAAGGGAGAGAGGTGATATGATTGAAACATTCAAACATCTTAAGGGCATTAACAAGGTGAAACAGTATAACATGTTTCAATATAAGAAAAACAGCAGGACAAGAAGACACAGCATGAGATTAGAGGAAGGCCAATTAAGGGGTAATGTGAGGAAGTTCTTTTGCACAGAAAGGGTGGTGGATGCATGGAATGGCCTACCTCAGGAAGTGGTGGATATGAATACAGTGCAGGGCTTATAACAGGCATGGGATAGACATAAGGGAGCAATAAAGATTAGTATGAATAGATAGGCTATTGACAGAGTACAGGCCTATGGCATATTCATAAGGTAGAAAAAATGGGCAGACTGGATGGGCCTTACAGTCCTTATCTACCATCAACTTCTATGTTTCTATGTTAAAAAATATGACATGGATATAATAAAAAAAACAATCAGAACAGTCATTATATCAGACTTTGTCAAAGTTGGCAAATACTGTAAGAACCCAAAATAGATACTAGGGTAAAAACTAAGATAAAATACAACAATGTATCAGTATGTAACAGTAGGCAGTCAAGAATAACTTTGTCAAAGTCAACAGGTTAACATCAGTCGGTCAAGACAAATAAAAAGAGAGAGGAGGGGGAATAGGTGGTAATCAGGGTTCAGGAGCTACAGAGTGCGGTGAAGTGAGAGAAAACATGTCAAGAGAGAGACACACCTATGGGGGAGTGGGGGAGAAGGGGGGCTGGTTAGCTAGGAAATGAGGGGATACATGAGGGTGAAGTAGCTTAAGTTGGGCAGTCACAGTGGTTGAGATAAAGAAGGTACTGCCGGAGGTTGCATTTAAACTGCCCTAACTTGGAGGCAGTTTTTACATAAAGAGGAAGATCAGATAGCCAGGTGAGAGCTCTGTAGAGAAAGGCCTGCTGCTCTTGATTAGTCCAACAGAATGAGGTCTGATAGGTAGGTCTAGTTGCGCTGCTTGTCCTTCAAGGATTGGCTACTGTGGTAATAAGGACCTGTGTTCTTGGAGTGGTTAGACCCAGACAGATCTTCTTGCCTAGTAGGCAGGTCTGGTACATGATCCTGCCACTAGGATTCAGCCAGCAGGTTTGGGTATATAGAACACAGGTGTGGGTGTACCTATGAGCCCCAGAAACTAATCAGCAGGCCTTATTGAGGGCAACCTTAATATGTTTAAGTGAAGTGTCAGTAGCTGCTCCATAAAAGAATAACCCGTAGTCTACGAGACAGGACAAAGCTGTTGACAGCAAGCTGGAGTGCATCAGGGGTAAGGCTGTGATGGTGTCTGTAGAGGAGCCCTATTTGAGTATTAACAGCTTTAGAAATGATGTTTATATGGTCTTTAAAGGATAAGGTGCTGTCAAGTGTAATGCCTAGGTACAGTACCTGAATTTGTGTTCTAGCTAAAGAGGATCACAACAGTTGTGAGAATTTGCAGATAACATCACCTTGGTCTTTTTATAGTTCAGGATTAGCTTGTGTTCTGTAAGCCAGGACTCGACCAGGGCAAAGCTGTGCTACAACTCTCTAGTAAGGAGGGATGAATCTGGCTGTCTCATGAATGAGATGGCATCATCCGCATAGAGGAGAAGTTGACTGGGGCAGGCCTGGGGGAGGGAATTGAGGAAGAGAATAAACAGAAGGGGTCCAAGAATGGAACCTTGTGGTACACCGGAGATCACAGGATGGGAGATGGAGAAGGTACCCCTAATTTTCACCCGCTATGTTCTGCCAGCAAGGTAGTTCTGAAACCAGGATGTAACTGCATGTGAAAGACCAAGGATGGGGAGAGACTCAATAAGTAAGGAATGGTTAAACGTGTCAAATGCTTTAGTTAGGTCACTGTAGAAGGACCCAACTAGGTGGCCATGGTTGAGTGCTCTGTGAATAAATGTAGTATATTCAAGAAGTGCTGTAGTGGTGCTAAGATTTTTTCTAAACCCGTGTTGCTGCGGACATTGAGTGTTGTATTTGGACAGGTAGTTGGAGAGCTGATCGAAACGATAAGTTCAAGCACTTTTATGGGGGAGTATAGAGATGGGACGGTAGTTAGAATGCAAGGTCTTGTCTCCGCTCTTGTAGACAGGGGTAACTATGGCTGCCTTCCACAAGAGAAGGACGACCTAGGCAGAGGGACAGATTGAAAATATTGGTGAGGGTAGCAGTACAGCATCTAGGGCAAGGTGGAGAAGTTTTAGATCAAGGGAATTACTGCTGTAGCATGATCTGTTAAGGACCCGAAGGAAGTATTTTTTTGTCTCTCTGGCTGAGACTGTCATAAAGTAGAAAGGGGGGTAGTTGGGAGTGGTCATAACTCTTGGGGAGCTGTTAGGGGTTCCAGGACTAGCGGGGGCATTAGAGAAGAGGTCCGGGGGAAGGACACCACTCAGGTCTGAGGAGACATTATTAAAGATGTCAGCTATTTGTTGTGGATCCTGGGTGGAAAACCCATTGATGTTGATAAGTGAGGGTGGAGTTTTGTTGTGTTTGCCAGTCAGTCCCTTGATGTTCTCCCAAAAATTCCTACTGTTACCCCACGCAGTAGGAATCCCTATCAGCACCAGGTGCACACGTCACACTGAGAAAATGCCCTACCAGGTTCCCCTCTGTAAAACCTCCATGGGTCAGAGAACTTTCAGGTACCGCACCCCCAGTTGGCTGAATTCACTTCCCAAGCCAGTCCTCTTGGCTCCTACCCTGGGACTGTTCAAACCACTTCTCTGTAGCCACATCTTGTAGGATTCAACCTGTGACTGTACCTGACCTACTCCCAACCAAAAACTGTGCCATGACAATGGACCCTCTTGGTCCTGCCTCCAGAGTGCTTATCCTTGGTCTCTGTGTGACCTAGGCCTCTAACTAGCTGTCACTCACTGGACTGCGCTGCTTGCATGTTCATGTCATAAAATTATCTGCAACAAATGCTGCATTGTATGATCACTTCTGTAGATACTGTACAATGTATTTTGCCTCTGCACTGCTTTGTCTCTGGCTGTTGCAAATAACCTGTACCACATTTGCCTGTTTGTTCTAGACGCTGTATTAATTGTAAGGTGTGATACTTCCCACACCGCTGTCTGCACTGTAATGTCTGACATTGTAGCTTTGTATTGTTTTCTATGATGTGGAGCCTTTGTAAAGGAGTCTCTGATTCAAAGGTATTAATTACGATATGTTTCTATAAATAAATAAAATCAGATTTAACAAGGTGAATTGCATGAGTGCAGTTGTTCCTAGCCACCTTGTACCTCTCCCAGTCAGAGGGGTTCCCAGTAGCATGGGCTTTATGCCAGAGATGATCTTGAGCAGCCATCTGATTAAGGAGAGAGGTGGTGATCCAGGAGCTACAGGCATCTTTGGATTTCCTTTTTCCGAGAGGGGCGAAGATATCACAGGCTACATTGAAAGTGATGATAAAGTATTTTAGTGCAGAGTCAACATTAAAGGCTGAAAAAATAGGCATCCAGTCACACTGTTGATGGTAACATAAGAACTGCTGCTGCTGCCCTTTTTTCAGGACACGCTGGTAAATTGCCTTGGGGGGAGTTTTGGGGCCTTGTTAGACCAGAAGCTCGTAACCGGGGAGTAATCACTCAGCAAGTCAGATTAGACCTCAGTGCCCATAAATCTTTCAGGATGGTTGGTAAGAAGTAGGTCTAATTGAGTGCTGTTGCTTGTTCCATAGTTGTGCCTTGCGGGGGAATTGACCAATTGGGAGAGGTTAAGGGTGGCGAGTGTGTCTTTGAAAGCATCAGCTTCAGGGTCAAGCCAGTTTACATTAAAGTCACCAAGAGCTACAATCTCAGAGTGATTTACAAGGCTAGAGATGTAGTCAAGTATAAGACTAAAACCTCTGTAAGTATCCTTTGTGGGGATATATACAGAGAGAACAGTGAGGGACTTACCACTGGTGCCAATTGCAATTTTGACTGCAAGTGCCTGGACATTGTTATCAAATGCAGTTGTCAGGAGGACTTGACCCAGTAGTGAGTCTGACAAGTAAATAGCGCACCCTCCTCCCCTCTTGCCCAGTCTATCCTCTCTGAACAGGGTGTAGCCATCAAGGGCAACAGCAGTGACAAGGATTTGGGGGGAAAGCCAGGTTTTGACCACTATAAAGACATCAGTTTTGTGCTGAAGGACCCATGTCTGGAGGAGATCAAGTCTAGGCAGAAGATTGTGGATGTTGATTGATGCTACCTTAATGCCACCCTGTTTGCACACACTTCCAAGTGGTTGCTGTACAGGACCAGGATTAGGGTGAATATTACCAGAGAGTAGAAATAGAAGTAAGACACAATGAATTATGAAGTTCCTAAACAGCTTAGAATGAATAGGTAATCAGCTTTTCTTGGGTTTATATGTGATAGCAATGGGTGGCTGTGAGGCAAAGAGTGGTATGGGGGAGAGTGAGAGAGCTGAGATGGTCAAAAGTGTGGTAGGCTAAGATGGAGGGCAAGGAGAGTGGGCTGGTGTACCATTTAAACTGCCAGAAGCTTGAGGTGTATTACTTAAAAGCAGCAAAGTGGGGGGGGTGGATATGTAGCCAGATAGATCAAAAGGGAGTGCGAGCAATATAATGAATACAAGTGTAATTGGAAATAGTAAGTGCCCCATCATAATGTAAGCTAGGGAGAGCTGGCGTCAGTGAGGGGGCAAACAGTGATAGATGAATTAAGTGCAGTTGGTGAAAAAGGGGGATAGGAAGAGTAGCAATCATCCTGAGAAACAGGGGGACCAAGCAAAATTAAATATAAGGCAGAGAAATGGAGCAGGAGAAATTGTATCCCACAGATAGTGTAGTGGTTAGGGTTCCTGACTTTGGGGAACAGGGTCAGGAGTTCAAATTCCGGGACAGGAAAAAGGCAGCAGGATTATAGGGTAGAGGTTGTTGGCTCGGGGGACTCTGAAAGTTGGGATCAAAAGAATGTGGGGAGAAATACCCAGGAAAGGAGAGACAAGAGTGCACAAGAGCACCCGCCGAAACCTTACGTGTCATTCTAGCGTTACTTAACTCACACAAATCGCATAGCTGGACTTGTTAGTAGTTTGCACTCTGTTAGCTAGTGACTTTCAACATCTATGTTACTAGCTTTGTTGTTATTCTGTATAATCCTATTATGATCTGCACTATAAATTCATGAGTTTCAATGCTGTACTTGTCCTTTCCCCTTCCCCCCAAGACGCATCTGGAATCGAGTGGTACTCCGCTCAGTATGCTTTCCTGGTGAAACTCTTAGATAAATAAATAAAGAGTGACTCCTAGTGGTCACTGGTGTAATTATTGGAGGTAGCACAGGGAGGCTAGTGAGGAGGAGTTAGCATTTTAGGGGGACATCTAGAAGTCCAGGAGTATAACCTGCTATTGAGAAAGTGGGGAGGCAGAATTTGACAGAGAGATCACATGACGATGACCTGTAAATTAAGGGACAGACAGATAGGTCATATGACAGTGAAGATGGAGAGATCATGTGACAGTGATGACCTATAAATTAAGGGATGGCCCAGGGTAGGTGGGGCAGTCGATACAAAGCATCAACGGGCTAACACAGTATGTTCCTGTGCTCCTGTATCTTGTGCAGTGGAGGGCCTGAGAGCGATTGTGTGGCCAGGGAGTGATTCTGTGAGCTCCAAGCTCTGTGAGCAGCAAGGCCAGGCAGGTGAAAAGACCGGTGAATAGAAGGGACAAAGTGTTATAGGGGAACTTCTGCAGTATTACACAAAGGCCAGACAAGGGGAGGGTAGTAGGACCAAAGAATCAGGGAGGGAAGGAAGGGTGACAGGCACACTGAGCATGTATGAAAACTATGCAGGGAGGAGAGATGGCTTCCTGAAACAAAGACTCCAGCAACCAGTAAGAGGCTTTGAAACTCACTGTGTTAATATAACAGGGTACATGGAGGCAAAGAAAGGACACCAGAGAAGGGTACCTAACTAGTGAAGGAGTAAAACTTGGAAGCTATAACAAAGAGATTGCTGTGAGGACACTTGTACATTAACAAACACAGCCTGCAAATATAATGAAGGGATCAGGGTAAAACAGCATAGGTAGCAGAGCGAAAGCACTACAGGATCTTAAAGTAACACTGGAGAAAATGGTCACAGTACCTAAACACATGCTATGAAAGTAACACTTGCTCAACTAGCAAAAGCACAGTATCTAAAACACAGGCTCTTAAAGTAACACTTGCATAACAAGTAAAAGCAGCTAAGCATGGAGAAAAGTAAGGTAGCAAAAAACTCTGTACTAATTAGTCAAACAGGAAATAAAAATGTAATGAGATCCATTCTGGTCTGTAAATGAAGGAAAGTCCATGAAATTGTTCTTTTAATGTGCGAATGGTTAGGGAGAGAGAGTTCTAAAGTTTGGGGAAGTGGTAGAAGAAAGCCACCTGACCAGCTAGAGATTTACATGAAGGGAGTGCAAAGGAACGATAGCTAGATTTATGAAGGGAGTAAGAGGAAGGTGGAGGAGAGGTGAGGAGAGAGGTAAGGTAAGAGGGGAGAGAGGACAGCAAGAATTTCAAGATAAAGGAGGCACAATAAGTGAGAAGACTAGCTAGAAGGGGAGATGAAGAGAGAGAGAAAGAGGAGTCTAAGGAGCAATGAAGAGTGCAGGGCAGACATTCCAAAGCAAAACAGCAGAAGGAGTGAGAGAGAGGGTCCAGTCTGGCTAGGGTAGTCTTTGCAAAGCACTGTAGATGATGTCACCACAGTCAATAGTGGGTAGAATCATTTTCTGGCTAATAGCTCAGTGAGCAGGAAGAGGGATGCAGCCTTTGTTACTGTATAATACGTCCAGCTTAGGGTGGAGTGTTTATTGGATGGCATCTACATGCTCCGAAAAGTCAAGGTGCTGGTCAAGCCAGACCCCCAGTTACTTGAATGAGGGAACATCATCGAGTGTGGCCCGCCCCTTCGCAGGTGTGGAAGGTGGGAAAGGAAGTAAGTCTCGAAAGCTTCTGCTTGGTGCCAAAGGTCATAGAGACTGCTTTCTTCGCATTTACTGTAAGGATAGCAGATTAGACTGGAACCAGCGCTGGCAGTTACTGAAATCCAATAGAAGCCTGACTGTCAGCTCAAGGAGGGAGGAACATGAGGCAAATATGACCATGTCATCTGTGTACATTTAAATGGATGCAGATGAGCAAGCAGAGGGGAAGTCATTGAAGAAGACAGAGAAGAGTATTGGGCCAAGGACTGAACCTTGGGGGACACCACAGCTGATAGGAAGGGGGGAAGGGAATTATCAGTCTTAACAGATTGTGATCTACCCTGAAGGGGACCTACAATGCTGGTGTAACCCTTAGGTGGAGCTACTCCAAGGGCAACTACCCCTGCCTTCCGTGGCCTAAACAAGATTGAGGGGCCTGGGTTCCTAAACTTACTTTAAACTGGTTCTTTCTATTAGGTTTCATAATGCCCAGTGCCTCCACCTATAGTTTGGCTTTTATAGTGGGCTAGAGGTTACCTGGTGCAACCCCCTGGGATGTCATACCACCCACTATTACCTTTTGCCACCGCAGCACATGTCCCAATAAACATTTCCCCACATTTCTAACACTTTTGTAATTAAAGACCTCATGATACCCTAAAATACAAGCAGGCAAGAAATAGATGTACCTCACAAATTAGGCAAATGAAGAGCCTTATTTCAAAAATGCCCTTGAATCCACCTGGGGTGATGGAAGAGCTTTTTGGGACAACATGCGAACATAATGGGTAAACAATCAAAATTGTCACCTACCATTATGAAAGTTGATGGATCCACCACCCTTGACCCAAGTCTGTTGCAGATGCGGCAATAAGACATTCACAGACCTTAGTGGGGTCCTCCCCAGATTTCTTCTCGGACTTACCTGTGCCTAGCCTAGTATCACAAAACCCCTCGTGACAAACCACAATTTTACTTCAAGAAAATCAAAGTGCACAAAGCACACAAGTACATAAGAAAGGCCTGCTCCAAATCCAGAACAAGTAGTGACACGCTAGATCTAAAATCCTGTCTCTCACCCTGGATGAAGTAATTCACCTTGCAAAATTCTTAATCTGTCACTTTGCAAAGTCAATTTCCAACAAATGAAAATCTGCCTATAGTTATGCCAGTGCACAAAGGGGGACAAACCTCAACAGGAAACTATCGACCAATATCAATACTCCCTCCCTCCAAAGCACTTGAACGAATAGTGGCAGACCAACTCTCTGATTACCTGGACAAATACAATCTACTCTGTAATCAACAGCACGGCTTTAGGAAAGGACATAGTACAACAAGAGCCTTACTTGATTTCTCTGGAGAAGTCCACTCAGCCCTGGACAAAGGGTGCTAAACAGGTGCAGTTTTATCGATCTTACAAAAGCTTTCGACACAGTCCATCATGGCCTACTTACCTCCCTACTTTCTAGCCTAAGCCTGGCGAAGGTCCTTGTGCTTGGGTAAAAGTTACCTGTCCAATCGGTCACAGGCTGTAAAATCTCTAATGAACTCTCCAATTCAAACCAGTTCTCTCGGTGTACCACAGGGATCAATTCTTGGACCGCTTCTCTTTAGCCTGTTCCTTAACCCTCCCAGATATCTGCCAGGAGAAAATAATCTTATCGCTGATGATGCTGTAATTCTCTCTTCCCACAAGGATCCAAACTCCCTACGAAAAAGCCTGCAACTTGCTTCTCTAGTGTTGAAAGGTGGTTCCTGGATAGTAAACTTGTGCTAAACCACAATAAAACAAAAGCCATGCTCTTCTCCAATCACCAAAACAAAAATAGGCATACTCCACTCAGCATACAAACCTCTGCGGGAATTACACTGCACCAAGTAAATACTTTCAAATACCTTGGCATCACTTTTGACCAAGGGCTCACCTTCAACCCACATTGACAACACTGCAAAACTGTGAACCACGCCTTGGAATACTATTCCGTAGCACGTCAATTTCTAAATCAAGCGGCATTGAGAATAGCTATACAGAGTTCCATAATCACAATCATTGACTATGGCCTTATTATTTATGGCTCAGCTACCCACTGCTCTAAGGCGTATCTCAATCACTCTAAATAAGGCCTGCCGGCTCCTCACGGGGCTCAAAGATTGACTCACACGCAGGATCTGTACTATGAATCAGGCTGGTTGAACCTATCAAATCGTCTTATTTATCTCACCTGCACAATGGCAAAAAATCTATCTTGGGACTGACTCCATTATGTATTCAAAAACTACTCCGACTGAATCCTGGCTCACGACCCTCCACCAGATCTGAACGCCAACCTTTCCTGGTTCCGAGATGCCGGACTGCACAGGGACAAACATCTTTCACATACAGGGCCCTGACATGGTTCAATGCGCTTAGTCCACCTACTCTATCCTCAACCTCGCTTGAAGCTTTCAAATCCATGCTCTATGCCCACCTCACCACCACTAGCAACTGTGATTGTGCTAGATAAAGACTACTACTCCTCATGTCCATCCTCACATCTGAGGCCTCTTCCTCCCTGACTAATGAACCCTCTGGTACCTCTACTACTTCCTGTCTCCCACCCAAACTCACTCCCCCCCTTTTTTCCTGTCCCTCTCACTTACTCTCCGCTCACCACCTTTCCCTCCTCTCTAGCCTCCTTTTGGCCTAATGATCACCCTCTCCTGGAAGTTTCCTTAACCTCAAATTGTCTACCGCTTGAACCTGTTATAGCTTGTTTTCTATGAAACTTAAAAACGTTACTGCCTTAAACTGTTAATAGCAAATTTATGATGTAACTTTCCTGTCTGGTTTTACCTGTAATGTGTATCGTGCTTTGTTAAATGTTCTTTGTGATGTGGAACCTTTGTAAAAGAGCCCTGGCTCAAAGGTATTAATTCCTAGACTAATAAACTAAACTAAAAACTAAACTAATAATATGCTCAAGGCAACCATTTGCAAAAACGATAACAACAATATTTATTTAGGGGGCATGGGAGTTAGGAATGGGGAAACAAGAGGAGTAGAGGTAATGTACTGATTATATTTAAAAAACGTATAATTGATTTGGTGGATTGGTTCAAATTTGGTTTGTGCTGGTGAAAACCCTCCAGCTGGGTAGATACTAGTTAAGCAGAAATCACAATCATATTAGACCAATGGGAATGACACCAGAGCCCCGGATATCTAGCTGCATATTGATAATCAGCTGTTATACATTGCACTAACCCCACTACTGGTACCAGTTCCCAGACTTGCATGAAACTTCACAATCTCACATTCAGTTACCAAAGTTCTGGATGGTTGCAGGCCTGGTGGAAGTTGCAGCTGTGGCATTGGCTGGCGCTGATTCAAAAGAGAGGAAAGCATTCTTTAACTTTAAAGCATTTTAAAAAACAGTAACTTTTTCACTTCAGCAGTAGTGCAGTGGTTGCCCCGTGGTTAGTAGTAGCACTAGGGTTGCCCTGCATGTGGCAGACTGAACAATTTTGGTGGGGGTAACCAGCCGATTACTTTGGTTGGAACTTGGATTGGCAATCCTGAATATTCAGCACATTTAAACGTTCTTCACATCCAGCACATTCATATTTCATGACATAATCAGGTACAGTCACAGAAAGGGAACGCCTTTCACCAGGGGCCAGGAGGGTCACCCTGGTTACATTAAGCTAGGTGGAAAGCTATCATTTCTGGGTTATATAGGACAGTGTGAATTAACTTTCAGGGTCTCAGTCCATTAATGTGGCAGTGCGGCCATGGCTGGTGGCTCCATGGGACATCTTGACCAGATAGTTAGCACAAGTACATATCAGCACACTATTAGTCTGTCCTGCATTCATCATGGGTACCCCCAGAACAGACACGATCAGTGGCAGTTACCACTCTGCCCTGGGCTCACTATGGGTACCCCCAGAACAGTCTCGTTCAGCAAACAGTTTTACTGTAGGGGTCCACCCCCACTGAGCTAAGGTTATATGCAGCAGCAGGGTGCAGACCCAATGAGCAGTCACAAATTAGCAGAAACAATTCATTAGAGGTCCACCCACACTGGACAAATGGTATACAAAGCAGTAGGGTGCAAATTAAAGAATGATCTTCAATCTAACAGTTACTTGGGCAATGCTGCCCAAATTTGGCAAGATTTCTTTCTTTCTTGCACCGGGGGGAGTACAAGAGTACTCACTCAGGCTTCTCACTTTAAGCTGAGTGGCAACCATAGCATGAGTGGGTACAATCTTAAGCTGGAGGGCGGGAGGTTTAGAGGGGAGGTCAGGAAGCACTTCTTGACAGAAAGGGTGGTGAACACTTGGAATCTGCTGCCAGAAGAGGTAATCTCATTGAAGATAGTGGGCAGCCTTAAGAGATGCTGGGACAGGTATAGAGGGATAGAAAGGGTCATGGGTAGTGAGTATGGGAGGAGTGGGAAGGAAGGGCAGGGACATTAGCTCAAGCTATGGACCACACAATATGAGCAGTCTTGATAGACCAAATGGCCTTCTTCTGCTGGCTTCTTCATATGTTCTTATGTTTATATGTTCTTCACGGTCGATCTTCCAAAATGAAGGTTCCCAAGTGCTTCAGTTCTCTCACAACTGAGGATTTTCAGCTCTCTCACAGCTGCTTGATGTCATCTGGTTGCAGGTTCACATCTTTCCCCAATGTGTAAGGGAAGGGCTAGTACATAGGGGACATTCTGGTGACCTGCAGGCTAGCAAAAACTACAAAACTAAATAACTTTAAACTACTAATAAGGCAATACCCCTCCAGGACGGAGAGGATTGGCTGGATCTACAGGCTTGGCTGCATGGCTAGAGGCCAGAGCCCCCACCCGGAGGGGATTCCCACTCGAATCTCCCTCTCAATCTGGAAAAATGCTGGAAAACACAGTCTCTTATAGGGCTTTCCTGAGGCTCCTGATTGGCTGAACCTTTTGTGTGAATGGCTTCCAATTAGCTGGAGAGCCTGTCAATCAAGAAAATGAACTAAACATGTACCTCACTTAATGCAGAGTTGGTTTGCTGTTTTGGTGCCTGAAGCTAGGTCCCTGCAGTTTCCCATGAGTACTTGGTATTTTCCCATGAGCTTTGGCTAATGTCCCACAAGTCCTGGCTTTGTTATCCTGGCTTTCTGATTGGCTGTCACTGCTTTCAATGGCTGCTTATCTCACTGTCCTTTAAGCAGATTAGTGACAGTCCCAAATCAAAGTCCTGGTGCAGCCAGAATGAAAAAAGTATTTGCCCAAATGCCCCACAGTTCTTTAGCCCTGGATGTGCACTTGCTGTAACTGCACAGATCTTTTAATTTGCTCAGTCCATTTTCCTGTCACTACTGCCATTATTTAACGATACCTTGCAGCAGCAGACAGACTGTCATTATTTGAGTCCCAATCATTTGTCTGGTGCTACCAGTAGTAGATCATTCATTACTTTAAACACTTTTCCCCCTGGTCAACACTTCTCCTCACATACATTTGAGTTACACTATTTGTAACATTTTCTTTTTCCTTTTCATCGACAGCTGGGAACAAGCTTCCTGAAGGGTAGACACAGACCCTCATGAATATTCAATGTAATCGGGACTCTGGCTCATTAAAATTCATGAGCCCTTATCAAACACTATTCATGGATCTCCTTAACTTTTCCCAAAAGTGGGCACTCAGGGCCCTGTCTGTGGTCACCAGGTCCCACCTACCACATGGGGATCCTGGGACCAATGGAACACTCTGCAGAATGACTGCAATTGCTGGCAGTCAAAGATCAAAGGTGCCACTTGTGCCTACATGATCCTTGATGCACCGGAGTGCAAAGCTGAGTGGGAGATCGCAGTTTGGATTCTGAAGCTTTGCAGGGCTATCTACTGGGGCACCAGGGACAGTGGAACTCAGGTCTGGACCAGGGGATAAAAGAAATGCAGGCTATTCCTGGAGGTGTTCAGGAAGAGGAGAGCAGGAGCTACAGGGTTGCAGGTAAGCCCCCATTTGGCGGGGGTTACCGTTCAACAAAACTGTCGACTGGTAATATACACGGCTTTATGTCGACTCACAAATTGTGTTTGGCATAAAGTCAGCCAGGTAAACTGTTTTTCTTTTTAAGGGTCTTCACCCCCGACCCACCATGCAGGGTGCTCTGCCCACTGCACCCTCTGTATTTCAATATAATTAACTCCCAATCAGAGTTAATTTGGGGACAGGTGCAAGAACCAGAGAAGCAGTGCAGGAGTCCCATGGGTACATTTCAGCAGCAACATTGAACTGACACTGTAATGTACTTCACTTTCAAAATGTCACTAATCGATCGGTATACCCCTAAAGGTGGTATTGTAACCAGCTAGTTGTGGAGTCAGAGAGCTCTGCTGACCTGAGCTTGTCCAGGAGGAGTAGGTGGGCAACAGTGTTGAAGGCTTTTGCCAAATCAACAAAGATGGCAGAGGAGAAGAGGCCCTGATCCATGTCTGAGAGAATGAGGTCAGTAAGGTGAAGGAGGGAAGAGGTTTTGGAGTTGTGTTTAAGGAAACCAGACTGGAAGGGAGTGAAAAAAGAAAAAGATTTAAAGAAGATGGATAGTTGAGACAGCACAATGTGCTCTTGTACTTTAGCTACATAGAAACATAGACTTTGATGGCAGATAAGGACCGCTTGGCCCACCTAGTCTGCCCATTTCCCTACCTACTGGATAAACTGCAGATCCTAGTTAACCAACAGCCTACTTCTTCCTACTGCCAGAAGAATTGCCTTATGTCTGTCCCAAGCATTCTTGAATTCTCCCACTGTTTTTGACCCCATGACCTCCTCAGGAAGGCCACCCTCTGTGAAAAAATACTTCCTCACATTGCCCCTGAGATGTTCCCCCATCTTCAAATTGTGTCCCCCTGTTCTTGCACACCTCTTTTTCTGAAAGATAATACCCTCTAGGATTTTGTTGATTCCCTTGAGGTACTTAAAAGTTTTTATCATGTTCCCTCTCTCCCTCCTTTCCTGCATGATTTTAGTTGCCCTCCTCTGGACTTTCATCTATCCTGTCTATGTCCTTGGGGAGATAGGGTCTTCAGAACTGCACACAGTACTCAAGATGGGGTCTCACCAACTGTCTGTACAGAGGGATAACAACTTCCAGTTTTCTACTGGTGATACCTGTCTCCCTATACATCCCAGTATCCCCAGCCATCCCTACTGCCTTCTCACATTGCTTGCTAACCTTTAGGTCATCTGATATGACTACCCCCAGGTCCCTTTCCATTTTTGTTGTTGTTACTACCTCCCCCCATTGTGTACTCTTCCCCTGGGATTTTGTTTCCCAGGTGTATTACTTTGTACTTCTTTGCATTGAATCTAAGCTGCTATACTTCTGATCATTCCTCCAACCTTGCCAAGTCCCTTCTCATCCTTTTCATCCCCTTTGTGTAGCAACCCTATTGCAGATATTTGTGTCATCTGCAAAGAGATATACTTTTCCTTCCAGTCCCTCTGCAATGTCACTTATAATGACATTAAAAATGACTGTATCTAGTATTGAACCCTGCTGTACCCCACTAGTAAGCCTCCTTTCTTTGGAGTGGACTCCATTTACTATTGCCTTCTGTGTCCTGTTGTACAGCCAATGTTTTCTACAGGCTACCACCCTGGGACCCACTCCCAGGCTGGCTAATTTGTTTATTAATCTTTTGTGTGGGCCTGTGTCAAATGCCTTGCTAAAGTCTTGGTAGGCCATGTCCACAGCCCCTCCCTGGTCTACTACTTTGGTCACCCAGTCAAAGAAATCTATTAGATTCATCTGACATGACCTTCCTGCTGTGAATTCAGGCTGCCTTGGGTCCTGTGCCAAACTGTCCTCTAGGTACTCAACAATTCTTTCCTTCAGAAGTGATTATATAATTTTCCCTTACACTGAGATCAAATCGACTATTCTGTAGCTTCCTGTCCTCTATCTTGCTCTCACTTTTGTAAAGGGGAATCACATTCACCCTCCTCCAGTCCTGAGGAACCACCCCATCCTCCTATGTTTTGTTAAAAAGGGTTGTCAATGGTGCCACTAGTTCTCCCCTTAGTTCTTTTAGAATTCTAGGGTGAATAACAAAAGCTAAAGTGGGAAGCAAAGAGATAGAGTGGTAGTTGCCAGGGCTGGAGAACTCACCACCTTTAGGAAGGGGTATGACAGTGGCATGTTTCCAGGAGTCAGGGATAGAAGCAAGGAAGAAAGAGAGAGATTATAAAGAGAAGAGATTGGGAGAGCAATGGCAGGTGCAGAGAGGTGTAGGAGTTTGGGATCAAGCCCATCAAGGCTCCCACTCTTATGAGGGTTGAGAGCCAAAAGAGCCTTGAAGGAGGCAGCAGGAGTGACAGGAGAGAAGAAGAAGAAGGAGAGACAAGGGGGCAGGGGGAGGGATGAGGGTATGGGGAGGAAGGGGAGAAGGGAGGAGGCACTGGAGGTGAAGAATGTGTTGAACTCTGAGGCAACAGAAAGGGGGTCAGAAATGAGGGTGTGGCCCACCTTAAGCACAGGGGAGGAGGACTGGATGGTGGGGAGAAGAGGGCATGGATGACCTTCCAGAACTTGATAGGGTGACTACGGTTATTCTGGAAGGAAGAGGAGGAAAAGTACTCAGCCTTGGCAATCCTGGTGGCTTGTGTAATGCTGATTTACATTAAACAGGAGATGAGCAGATGGTGTTAAGAAACTATTAACATAGACTTTTTTTATTTTGTTTTTATTTATTTATTTATTTATTTATATTTTGGTAACTGGGTAAACCCACTGAGACCATGGTAGTCCCTTTTTCAGAGGTGAACCAGTATTAATCACAGTTAAAATGTTCCATAAAGTTACAATACAATTACAGGTTGACATTTTGTGAGTTAGCAAAAGTACACAGTATTCCAACGACAGTAGTACAGAGAACATAGATTGGTGTACATCAAACATTGCAATGCTTATCATTCAAATTATAGTTAACATTTAGGCAATTTACCACAAGTTCAACACTCACTATCAACACTCAACCCAGGTTGATAACTAGGTGACATTCGTGGTTACAGATGAAAAATAACAGTAGGGAAACACTGATTGGAGGAGAGGATTTGGTGTTCAACAGTAGAAGTGCATTGGTTAAGCTGTAGCAGATGGGCCTTAAGTCCCTTTTTGAATCCCCCAAGGGAATTACATGTCTGTACATTTTCTGGAAGAACGTTTTAGAGGGCCGGGATGCTGACTGAAAATGACCTCTGTCCCTGGGAAGACCTAACTTTAGGTACAGTGAGGAGCTTATGGTTAGAGGATCTAAGGGGCCTGTTCTTATTTTTACTTTGTTTTATTTTTATTTATTGAAATGTTTCACCAGGAGGGCACACCAAACAATAAGTTGCTTCTCTCACAGTGCGACCTGGGGGAAGGGGGTTTCATAGGGTTGTGAAGGATGATCAGTTACAATAGTATGTGGGTAGTACAAATGATACAACATTGTAAGATTATGCAATAGTTAGAACACAATGTATTGTAAAATAAACAGTAGTGGAACATCAGATAAAATACAATACATGTCCAAAATCATACAAAAGAACATATAAATGTACAAAACAGTAATAAGGCAACAGAACCATTATAGTGCATGGAGTGCACCAGGAGTAGGCTCGAGGTAGTACGCAAGTGCTGTTGGAGTAAAAGGATGGGTAGGTTGTGCACACAGGTGACCCAAAAGGGGTAGGTGGAAGAGAGGGGGAAGGCATGAACTGAATATGAGGAGAAGGGGTAGCCATTTCCTGATTTCCCCTTTGGGATGTTGAGAACCCTTTTGGGGGGGTCAGGGTAGGAAGTCAGAAACTAGAGAAAGGTATTAAGGAGGGTTAAAGCAGGAAAAACTGAGGGAGAGGTAATTGTGTAGGGCAGAGGTAAGGGAGTAGTTGGAGGAGGAGTGTCATATTTCAGCGGGGAGGTAATTCCAGATTTTAGGAAAGCGGTGGGGAAACCAGTCTGACCGATGAGGGTGGAGCATCGAGGGACCATCAACGTGTGGGCATCATTAGATCTGAGAGAGTGGGTGGGGAAGATGGAGTGGAGTGGATAGAGAGGATGAGAGATAGGAGTGGGGCACTCCGAACCAGAAGTTAGAAGTTAGTTCAGCACAGTGTGAGATGCATTTGTGACATAATGGAAGGAAGGTTAGACAGCGTTAGAGTTCACAGTGGTGGGAGCAGGAAGGGGGGGTTGAGAGCAAAGCAGCAAAAGTAGTTAAAGAGAGTGTCCAACGTGGTCAGGGAAGATTTGGGAGCAGCACCATAGACTATGTCACAGTAGTCAAAGATGGGGAATATCATCTTCTGGACAATTTCATGTCTCACAGTCAGCAGGATGCAACTATGATTTCTGTACAGAGCACCAAGTTTGGGGTGCAGTTTCTTCAGGATAGCATCGATATGCACAGAGAAGTTGAGGTGCTGATCCAGCCAGACCCCCAGATATCTAAATAAGGAGGTGTCCTCCAGGATGGTCCCATCAAGGGAGCGGACATTGGGTAGGGTCGGGAGCCTAAAGAGTCTCAGCCTGGTGCCAAAGGTCATTGAGACTGTCTTCTTGGCATTTATAAAAAGCTGGTGAGAAGTAAACCAGAGCTGAACTTGGTTGAAGTCATGCTGTAAGCTGGTTTTCACAGCAGCAGGGGTTGTTATGTATTGTGGATAATGTTTTGTCAAGGTTTGATGGTGCATTGTCTGACTTTAGCTTGTAGGCTAGGCATAAGGAACGGTACTCAAGACGCCCTTTCAGAAGTAGCCATGCCAGGGCTTGGAGCACCTGTCAGTGGTGCTCAATTGGCTGAGCCCCCATGGTGAACCGGCACACCCTGTGGTACAGGATAATATGTTTTTGCCTTTCCTCACCTTTTACTGTGAGTAGCACTGGTGACCCAAACAATAAGGTGGGCAGTAGAGTTCCAGCTGCAATCTTTAGCCTGGTGTCCTGAGTGAGGAAAGGGCTAAGGTGGTATAGGAGCCCCAGTTTCTGATTCAATGTCTTGGACAGTAGTTCAATATGCATCTTGTAAGTGCAATTCTGGTCTAATGTGATACCTAAGTGCTTTATTGTATTTACTACCTCAATCCTTGTGCCATTGGAGAGGCTTGGAGTTAAAATTGAGGCTCTGACTAGTCCTAGACTTGAAGGGCCACATAGAATGGCCTTAGCTTTTTAACCATTAATCACAAGTTTGTTGCTAGCCAGCCAACCCTTGATGAGTTGCAGGTCATTTGTCAGTGCATTGTTAAAAGATCTTAGGTCCTTGGAGGGCCAGTAGAGCACTGCATCATCTATGTATAAGATTATGTTCACATCACCACAGTGTTTAAGCATGTTGTTTATAAAGATGGAAAATAGTAGGGGCCCCAGAATAGATCCCTGGGGGACCCCATTGAGAGATTTTCAGTTTTCTGATTGAGCACCTTGCCATGTGACGAACTGGGATCTCCCTTGAAGGTAGTTGGTAAACCACTGAACTGCCAGACTGTCTAGGCCTATAAGCTTCAGTTTCGCTAGGAGCAACTGATGGTTCACCAGGTCGAAGGCCTTGGTTATGTCTATAACGACTGAACTGGTGGCTGGCCTTTGTCGAGAGCTGTGAAGATGTGGTCAGTGAGACAGACTATGGCAGTATCTGTGCCATGGTTTTTTTCTAAAACCATGTTGTCTAGGCATAAATATACTGTTTCTCTCAATGTAATCTGTTATTTGGTTATAGTTGGCCCTCTCTATCACCTTGCTATAGATGGAGAGGATGAATATGGGAAGATAGTTTTACACCTGTTCACATGACCCTCTTTTATGGATGGGTGTGACCAGGGCAACTTTCCAGAGTGCTGGAATCTTTTCCTTTAAGGAGGGATCTGTTCAGCAGCCATGAGACTGGAGCAGCTATAGCTGGGTCTGTGGTCTTGAGCAACTTTGGTTCCAGCTTGTCGTACCCAGCTGAACCATGGGGTTTTAGGTTCATAAGTAGTTTTAGGACATAATTTTTAGACAACATCTTAAAATTGAAGTTAGGGTAGGGAGGAGTGTTGTTAGAGTCAGGTAGAGTGGTGGGGGAGCCCCTGTAAGAGGAGTCTTGAACTTATTTAAATCTGTGAAGAATGAGTAGATTACATTGGCTGAATCCAAAGGGCTCTTTAGCCCCTCGGATGCTGTTATGGAACTATGTCTTCTTTTTTTTATTTTTGTAGACTCTATTTTTGCTCCTCCTCTGCCCAGGCATCCTTCTGGGGTGCTCACTTGACTGGAGCCTCTACTCTCTGTCTAAACCCTACAATCCTTAGCTGGACTCCCCCGGCCACCCAGGCAGGCCTAGCCCACCGGATCACCTCCCCAGGGTGGGTTTGTCCTTCCCTGATGGTCCATCTGAGATTAGAAAGGCCTTACCTGGGCACTGGGTCAGGTATGGAGTCCCCTGAGGCATCAGGCTGGCACTGGGATATGAGCTGCATCCCTGGAGCCCCTTCATCTCCATGAGCTGAAGTGGGGATTTTCTTGTTTTGTCCCTCATCCTGCCCCCCAGAGTTCAGTCGTGCAATGGCATCTCCAAATGTCTGCCACAACTCCACCCCTCTACTTAGTGTGCAGACATGAGCATGTCCCTCTGGCTTTCACTAGGGGCTGCTGTTGCACTGGGAAGTCCCCGGATCCCTCCCCAGACAGAGGAGAGCAGCCTATGGACATTCCATCCTCCCTCTCCCCTGCCAACCCCCAATGATCCGGGCTCATTCCTGAACCTGGGTCACCAGCATAGCGTGAGGTGTGGCATCCAGTGCCTCAACCATCAGGGCCACAGGGCCAGTGAGCAATGTCTTCTCGAACTGCTATTTGTTTAATGACAAGGAATGCAAGAGAAGAAGAGAAAAAACAGCAAAGGTTACTGCAAGCCTTGGCATGCTAATTAACACCAAAGCAGGAGGAATAATGTCACTATTTACACTGTAGCTGTTGTCACAGTACCAAAAGCTGACAAAACATGCAAGACATGTAGCCAAATAACGATACATATTTTAAAATACAAGGACTAAAACAAGCTTAGTGATGCTGATATACATTAAACAGGGTCTGAGCGGAAGGTGTTAAGAATTTTTTGATATTGCCTTTTTATGGCTGTGGATTAGCTTGTAAAGGGGTTTCTGTGGAACACATCATTTAGTAGTTTTCATTGTATCCTTCCATAACACTGAAAGTATCTATAGCAGTTAAAAAATACTCCCTTCTTTCTGTTTCAAATGATGGACACGTAACTCAAAGCTGTTTTTCTCTAAAAGCAAATATGCACACCTTCCAAACAAATCTAATTATCTTTAAAACTATTTAAGGTGTTCAAAAACAGCCAGCATGAAAGCTGTTTATGGCAAAAATACCTTTCACATGAGGGTAGTCACTAATCTGAATTATTTTTATTTTGTAAAATATGGTCTTCCAAACAACCTCATTTTTTTCTCTCTGAGTGAACACAGTAGGAGTGATGCCAAAAAAATGTAAATATCTCAGAAAGTACACAGATTAGCAATACACAAGTAACATTAAAGTTGTACAGTACAAAATTACCTTTAAAATGAGAGTAGTCACACATCTGAATTCATTTGATTTCTTTAAATATAGCCACTCGAAAGGTGAAAATTGTGAAGAAAAATGAAAATTCAGGTAATCAGATGACCATTGTTTAAAAAATATAATTAGTGCAGCTAAACAAATAGGCTCATTTGAAAAATAGTTTTGTCCTGAACAATTTTCATAAGATGGGTTATGAGTAACTTCTATACCTTCAGACATATTTACATTTGTTCAGCACAACTTCTATTGTATATCTGACAGCTTGATTTCTGAAATCACTACTCTGAGACCAGAACATATGGTTTCTATCTTGTCATGCTTTATTTAACAGCAGATGCTGAAGTTATTCTAGCAATGTAGAACACGTCAATGGAACTCTTTAGTTCTTAATATAAACAAAAACATTTGAAACAAAATGAGTTGCTCATTGGGGGCACATTATATCTTTTTAGGATGGGATCATGTTAAATCTTTTCAGGATAAAAACAGCAGATTCATTTTACTAATTATTGGCCAACAACATCTATATGTGAAGCTGTCACTGATCAGATAGGGGAAAGAAGGAAGACACATAAGAAAACAATGCTCACATACATAAAGAAGACATGGCTGTCTGTGAAACGTTTAGAAGCAGATGGTTTGATACCTTTTAGGCATCTATGCTGTACCACTGATTTATTTATTTTATTATATCCTGTTTGGCAGCTTGTACTATTAAAATGTATTAAATGTATAGTTTACTAAATCTTGATCTTGGGATAACTCTTGAATGGCTGCTAAATAAGTTTTAAGCCATTCCCTTCATGGGAGATTAAGACCTGTGCAAAAGATTGAAAGTTATTTTTTCATATTTTTTTTTTACAAATTTCCAAAGTAAAGGTTTGGAGAAATAGAAAAGTATGTACAACTAATATATGCATTTGTAGCTCAGAGAGAAGTTAATATTTGTGCAAAATCTAACCCAAAGTTTATACAGTTTTTGTTCTAAATGGCAGGCTGCCTGCCATAGTCCAACTCTTGATTTAAATCCCTGGTGGTGCCTGAGTGGTTGTAGCAAACATCTTTGCAGCAGCCCTCCATCTGTAGGGATTAAGGGGACTCAGTTTGGCTGTCCTGTTGTATTCAGGCAGGCTTGAGGTCCATTACAGAAAACAGGTCTAACTGCAGCCCTGGACTCCCAACTCTGTTACTTGTCCAGGACTGACTGCTTGAGAGAGAGGGAGCCTCGCTGCTTGCAAAGGAAATGGGAGGGGTAGCAGTTGGTGTTCATTTTTGTATTTGGGCATGCGGGGGGCTGGTTGAACTGGGAGGAGTGCCTTTAAGTTTAAGGATTGCATGTGTCTGAACTGCTGTGGATTGCAGGGACGTAGGCACATTATCTTGGAAATATTCAAATTTTTGCATTTTATGTTTGGGTTGCCTCAGGCTCAGCTGCTAAAACACTCAAGTGTCTTAGCAGTCTCCATAGCAGCTGGAGCTAGCTGCACCACAATGCTCATGCATGGGACCATTGATGGCTAGGGGAGATAGAGACATAATCTACAGAGTGAGCAGGAGAAGCCTGGTGAGACAAACTAGTGAGCATTCTGCTGTGCTGCATCGTCTGTACAGTGCCAAGCAAGTTGTGGTGTCCCATTCACTGTCATGGTGGTAGAGTAGGACTATGTGCTGCTCTTCTATAGCCTTAGTTGAACTGTGGGAGAACTTGAAGTATGGTCTACCACAGAAAGAACAGACCCGTCCTGGGCCGAGCTGTGAGTAGCATGCAGCGTGTCTTCTTGACTGTGCTGGATGCTGGCTGGACTGGTGGTGTGGTCCGAAGAGAAGACAGAAGAGGTTGAGGAAAAATCTGCCCTGGCCTTTTGGCCTATAGTCTTGTCTTATTTATTTTTATTTATTTATTTATTTGAATCTTGGATAACACCTTTGAGCCAGGGCTCTTTCACATAGGTTCCACGTCATACATACACAGAAACATCAACAGTATTTTGCAAGAATAAGGTACCATAGACAGTTATTTAAACACAGCATTGTACAATGTATGCCAGGCAGTATACTTATAAACAGGGGTCAACAACACAACAAGAACCAGTATTTTACAAGAATGGGGGAGCACAGATCATGGGTAGGACTGGTATTGTACTTTATATGCCGGGCAGCATAATTATAAGAACAGCTTGAGTACTAAATAAGAGACAGGTCAGGAAATTAGCCAGTAGGCCTTGTCAGGTAGGAGACAAGAGGGGGGTTGAGGACGTGAGGGATGAGGAGAGGCAGGGCAGACATGGAAAGGTTAAGGAAAGGTAGAAGCAGCCAGCAGGCCTTGCCAGGAGGTGGGAGAGGGTGTGGTAGGAATGGTAAGAGCAAGCATGGCCAGGGGTGATAATAAGTAGACCAGGTATGGGTGCTGGATGGGTTGGAAAAAAAATAAAATAAGAGGGGTGGATAAGCAGGAAACTGGAATGGGCTAGGGGGAAGGATCAGAGTTTTGTATTGATAAGAGAATGGTAGATGAAAGTGTGGAACACATTGGGGTTTGTGGAGAACTTTGGGCAAATGGGATGGCACACAATGGATGAGGGAGACTGTTAAGAAAAGCCAACAGAGGGATAATCAGCAGAAAAGTGGTGAGTGGAGTAAAGAATAAAGATTGATTTTGGGGAGGGACGTCTCTCATTCAGATAAGTGGTGAGGGGTATTGGCACCATCTCCCAGGGCAACCCACTCATTACATCTCAGCCCCACTGAAGTTCTTCCCAACTTGGAGTTTATCATGTGGAATTGGAATATGTGTGGACAGGCAGATGTCTGACTCACATCTTTATCTCTGGCTGTTGCAGAGGGCTCTCATGTGCAAAGGTGGAATGGGGTTAGGAGTACTTTCTATATGCAGAGGTGGGATGGTGGTAGAGGAGGAGTGATGCACATTTGTGGAGGTGTCCCCATGTGTAGGAGTGGGATGGATGGGGAGTAATGTTCCCCATGTAGGGGCAGTGGGATGAAGGTGTGGATTGCTCTCCATATACAGAGCCAATATGAAGTGGGAGGAAAGCTCTCCATGTGTGGAGGTTGAATGGAGGAGAGGAGTGCTCCCTATGTGCAGGACATGGGATGCAGTGGAAGAAGTGCTCGCTATGTAGAGGAGGTGAAATGTAGTGGGAGAACCACCATAGGGGTCAGGGATGAGTGCTCACAATGTATGAAAGTGGGAAGGAGGTGTAGCAATGATACCTATGTATGGAGATGGAATGAGGAAGAGTGTCTCAAGTTCATTGTGAAGGGATAAAATCCATTGAGCAAGTTCATTTGCAGGAGGTCCCTTGTACAAGCAATGATAAAGATAATACATGGTGTGAGATACTGAAAGTAAGGACACATAATATAAATTAAAACACTTTTCTTTATATTAGTATATACAATATGTACAATGTTGCATTCAGCAAGGGTTGAGACCAACTATGATTACATAAGACACTATGTCCATCATGTAGAAGAGGGCTGGAGAAGGAGAATTGCTCCCATATGCAAAGGAGGCATGAGGAGGAGGAGTGCTCTCTATGTGCAAATATGTAATGGAGGGGGAGGAGTGCTCCCCATGTGTGGAGGAGGGATGGGGGCAGTCACTTAATAGCCACCATCCTAGACCCCACTCCAGCCTTTGTGTGACTTTTTGGAATGGGCACAGTTTATGATGGGGCAGATGTGAAATCCGCATCTCTTCTCTGATTGCAGTAATGTATTGGGTTGATAGGTGGGGGTGCGAGAGGGGCACCAGTCACTCAGGAGCACCCACTGTATCCTACTCCCTCACCCACCCAGCAGAGTCGGAATAGTTTTGGAGGGACAGATACAAGATCCACATTTTTATATCTTAGTACCTCAAAGTGCTCTCCATGGGTAGAGCACATTAAGTGGGTCAGTCTCTGGCTGAAGCAAAGTGTTCTACAAGTGTAGAGGTGTGGCATAGGGTGAGGAAGTGCCAGTCACCCAAAGCCCATGCCAGCCTTCATTCTAGCTCTGGTGGAGCAGGAACGGGTATGAAGGGACCGATGTGCAACTTCCATCTCTATCCCTGGCTGCTGCAGGGTGCTACCCTGGTGTGGAGGTGGGATGGGGGGATGGGGCATCATTCTTCCAGAGCCACCTACCTGGAGTCGCCTCCCCCCACCCCCAGCTCTGTCTGGGTGCTCCTTTTCTACAGTCGTGGAATGGATGCACCAAGTTTGTTTTACACTGTGTCTCTTCTGTTCTCTCTCTCTCTCTATCTCTCTCTCTCCCCCTCCCTCTCTCTCTCTCTCTCTCTCTCTCTTTTTCTCTCTCTCACCTTCTCTGGTATACTATCTTCCCATCTGGTGCTTCTGCTGCAGGAGTCAGTAGATACCGCACAAACTGAGTCAGATGCATAAAATATTGAACAGGATAAGGTTTATTTAGGAGCTTAAACAGGCACATCTCATCAGCACAGGGAACATCCTAGATTGACCAGAGGACAGAGGAATTTGCCCTTCCCTAGCCCCTGCTGGACAATAATTAGCATAACATGTGACCATAGATGGCTGACCATTACTGTTCCTAGTTAAAGGGGCAGCAGTTAATCTTTAGCTCCATGCTTGGTCCCGTTCTGTTCATGACAACCATTCCTACTCATTCCTACGACCTTCGTTCAGTGACATATAGCTCCTCTCCAACCATGAATTCCAAAGGTCGCTGACACCTCGAGCAATGCAAGCTCTGGGGCTCCACCTTCATCTGCCTCGAGAGCATGGGGTCTCAAAATTGAAACTATTCTGCACAACATCCAGTCGTCCATCTCAGCCCATGGGATGCCCACTATGCAGGCCATTCAGGATGACTTTACCTATATTAAAGCTATTTCCCCACATTCAACGATCCACTACAGCTTGCAGCCAGTACCTTTCTCAGCACTACCTCATGAAGATGCTGTTGACTGGCTTGAGCAATTTCAGGCCTGGATCTCCTTCAATGGTTGGACGGATCCATTGCAAATTTCCAACGCCATGTGCTTACTCCTGAGAGGGACGGCCATCTTGTGGTTTAGCACCCTTCCAGACCAGACAAGAGGACACTGCCACTCTGTAGTCCACCTTCAAGGACCATTTCTTACAAGCCCATCCACCCTGGTTGTTAGAACAGCAACTATGGGAGCACACTATGCAACCCTCTGAATCATTGTAGGGCATTTATACTGGACATTAAATCACAGTTCAAACATCTACAAAAATCAGAAAAAGACCAGATTACAGCATTTGTCCAGGGACTGCTTCCACAATTTCATGCATACATTATCTAGCAAAAGTCAACAACCTGGATGGCCACGATCCAAGCTGCATGGTTAGCCCAAGAGTCTATTTCCATGCTTCAGCCTACCACTGTTCAGGACCCACAGTCCTCACAATTGGCTGCACTTGCTACTTGCATCCAACAGCAGCAAATAACAATTGATAAGTTCATTTTAACTGTGAACAGCTTACATTCCCACACTGTGGCTTCTGCTGCAACTCCTGTTAATGCCCTACAGCCACTTCCACAGTGATCTAAGACACCTCCATCATCACGGGAGCCAGTGACCTGTCAGTGGTGTGGGTTCAGAGGTGAGACTGCTGCGGTCTGCCACAAACTGAAAAACTTTCATAGAAATCAAGACATCCAAAGGCATCTGCCACAGTGCAATCAGCAATATGCTAGCAACTATTCACACAGGACCAGGGAAATGAGCAGTACTAGTCACAGGACCAGGGAAACGAGTGCTGCCCAACAAACTAGGGCTCTTGTTGGGCAGGAAAATGAAGCAACTGACTGCCCACTGACTGCATAACACAAACAAACAGTGCCCTTTAGCTGATAAATCAGGCACAATCTCGCCTAAAGGAGCCAATGTTCCTGTCATCAAATCACCCCTCCTTGCAAACTACGTCCCTTTCACTACTGACAATTGGTCCACGCATGCCTTGGTTGACTCCAGAGCAGAAATCTCTGTGATCCACAGCAGTATCCTAGGCAATCCAGCTATTTGCCACATACCTACTGTTGCTCCGGTCGACCTACAATACATCATCACTGCAAGCACTGCTACAGTACCTATCACAGGTGTGGTCCATCTCAAGCTCCACTTTGGCTCACAGCAAGCTACTGTTAAATTCTACTTAGTGCCTGAACTTCAACTAGACGTGATCCTTGGCCTGGACTTTATCAAACCGCACAAAGCCATCCTAGGCTTTGCCTTAAACAAACTGTCACTAGATACCCAGAGGCAACTTGCAGCTATAGACTCAGTCACTGTACCTCCTAAGTCAAAGATGGTTTTAATTGACAAGATTCAAGGTTATGCCCTTCCCCAAGGTGTTGTGAGCATCATCACAGGATCCCCAGCTTTGCACTCCTCAGGTCTCCTTCCAGGGAACACCTTGTCTGCTGTGCATGGTGGTTCAGTATTCCAAAGTGCTGCAACTTCATGGATGAACCAGTGGTCATCTCCAAGGGTGCCAGTATCAGAAAGTTTGTCTGTCTGTCTTCAGGGATAAGCTAGCTTCTACCCAAACCTCAGCCTGGTTCCACTAACAATCATCCTGTCAGTACTGTCACAAACACCCCCACTTCACAAGGAATGCAAATGCCCTTCAGTCAGCATCTCTCTGCTTCAAAACTTCCAGCCTGTCCAACAGAGAAACAGCAACTTCAGGAATTCCTGGAAACCTACTCAGATGTCTTTGTCAGCCCTGATAACAAGCTCAGATGCTGCGATACCCTGCAACACACCATTGAGGTGCAGCCCAACCAAAGCCAATTTGTCAAAGAGCCTACAAAGTGGGACACAAACAAAAAAAATCCTAGAGAACTTAATCACAGACATGCTCGAACAGGACATTATTGAGGAATCCACAAGTCCCTGGGATGCACCTTGCTTGCTGGTAATCTAGAAGGACAAAGGCTATTGGTTCATGGTGGACTACAGGAAGCTCAACACCCTCATGGTACAGGACGCCCATCCTTTACCTACCACAGAGGATGCCTTAGAGAGCCTTGGTGCAGCCAGCCCAGCTTACTTCACCACTCTAGAGCTCCAGAGTGTATTCTACCAAGTCACTATTGATCCAGCTTCATGCCCATGCACAGCCTGGTGTTGTCACTTGGGACTTTTCCAGTTCAGACATCTGCCTATGGGACTTCAGAACAGCCAGGCCACTTTCCAACACATCATGGAAGCAGTGTTACGTGGACTGTCTTGGAAATCTTGCCTAGTGTACCTCGACAATGTTATCATCTTCAGCATAACTTTCCAAGAACATCTCCATCATCTCAAAGAGGTGTTAAAACGTCTCAGGCAAGCCAACCTCAGACTCCATCCAGAGAAATGTTGCCTCAATCAGCATCAAATCCATTAACTGGGACATGTAGTCATGCACGGCATCTCACCAGATCCAGATAAGCTGTCTGAAGTAAAAGACTATCCAGAATCTAAAACCTCAAGGACCTTAGAGCTTTCCTGGGTTTGTCTGGCTACTACGGAAAATTCATTTGCAACTATGCTAACATTGCAGCTCCATTGTACGTTTCACAAAAAAGGATGTGACTACATATGGACTTCCAAATGCAAAGAGGCCTTTGAAATCTTGAAAAACAAACTTATTTCTTCCCCAGTATTGGCCTATGGGACTTTTCCAGTTCAAACATCTGCCTATGGGCCATTCAGGTCTTACACAGATGCTAGTTCCTTTGCAGTGGGTGCTGTGCTATGTCAAATCCAAGATGGAACAGAATGAGTTGTTTCCTATGCAGGGCGCTCTCTTTCTTCAGCTGAACAAAACTATGGCATCACAGAAAAAGAATGCCTAGTCATGGTTTTTGCTGTAAAGAAGTTTGACTGCTGCCTTTGCTACTCCTCCTTCACAGCTATCATGGATCACTCAGCCCTCAGATGGTTGTTCAAAATGAAGGAACCAGTATGAAAGTTTACCCGATGGGTTGCCATACTGCAAGGCTACAATTTTGAAAATCCAATACTGACCTGGTCAAGTTTACTCCAATGCTGATGCAGTAAGCCAGAGATGGTATCCCTCCGCAGCAGCCTCTCCTGACACAGAAGCCTGCCTACAAGCTCTCCCCTTCTACTCCACAGATGAGCTCCATGTGGACAATCCTACAGCACCTCAAGTTGCCTTGCTGCCCCCAAATGCTTCTACAGAGAGAAGCACCAATTCTCATCTATTGCAAGCAGCTGAAGAGCTTCTTACAACCTTCAGCACTGATATCTCCTTGGCCATGATTAAACTTCAACAAAGAACTGATCCTCAGTTTACAGACATCATCACTTATCTCAAGTCTGGAACTTTACCACAACAAAAGAAACACCATCAGGATGTACAGTTCTTTGCAGCACAGTATTTTCTCAATGATGGAGTGCTTTTTCACATTTGGACTAAGGAGAGCAGCTAGTTGTGCCAGCCTCTCTAGTCTCCAAAGTTCTTCAAGTCACTCATGCCTCTACAGTTTGTGGACGTCGTAAGGGTATCCACAGAACTTTAAAAAAGACAAGGCTCCACTTCTTCTGGCTTCACATGAACAAGCACATTGTCCATTTTGCCAAATCCTGACAGCTCTGTTCTCAAAGAAAGCCTCTCACCAAACCAACCAAGGCACACATCATTCCAATGCCTGTAGCCACAGAACCCTTCCAAAGAGTCAGCACAAATATTCTTGACCCCCTGCCTACCTGCCCTGACTCCGGCAACAAGTGCATTCTTGTCTTTGTAGACTACCTAACTAAATTCTTGGACTTGATCCTATTAAAGACATTAAAGCTGCTACAGTGGCAAGTGCCTTCCTCAATGCAGTCATTTTGCCATCATGGTAACCCGGTGTACCTGCATTCAGACAGAGGCACTAATTACCTCTCATCCATTGTGCGAGAAACCTGCAAGCTTGTCGACATCAAAAAGACTCATACAACCAGTTACCATACACAGTGCAATGGACAAAGTGAGAGAATGTTGTTGACCATTCTTAACACACTATCCAAATACCTGGATAAGACTCACGACACTTGGGATTGTTTTGTTCCCTTCATGCAGTTTGCGTACAACTCCAGCCGAACAGCACAGCGTATACCCAATTTTTCCTAGTCCATGGACGTCATCCTAGAACACCTCTGGACAAAGATCTCTCATTGATAGAGGTCCCAAAGTCAGCTTCATCCTTCATCATCCCAATATTGGAATAGCTTGAACTTGTGAGACGGGTTGCTATTGACACCCTTGGACAGAGAAAAATGGCAATGCAAAAAATGTCAGCAGTCAAGTGTCACAATCCTTCATTTTCTGTGGGAGACATCGTATATTTGTATCAACCTGTTCTTGTTCCAGATGCCACCAGAAAACTGCTTTGCCCCTGAACTGGGCTATTTTATACTGTGGAAAAGCATCCCCCTGTTCATGTTTGCTTGCGCTGAAAGTCAGATGGAAAGCTGGTACACAATAAAATCCACATCAACAGGTTGAAGCATGGGTACTTGCATGATTCCCTCCCTCATGATCCCAGTAGTCCAAGTAATGAAGCTTCTTTGGAACTTGCAATACTTTCAAAAACTGAACTTCCTGCTGACAATTTGACAACAGTTTTACCAGAACCTCACAGTACTGATGCTTATTGGCCATATCTTGTTCTTCCTGCCCAACCAAATGAACTTTCTTGAACTTCTCAGCCTCTTGCATCTTGTCATGGCTCTCTTGTACCCCAAACAGTGTGCCAGATCAAGAAGATTCTGCGAAAAATGTACATTAATGGATCTTGGTCATACCGTGTCAAATGGTGTGGGTATGACAGTACTCAGAACTCATGGGTCCCCTTTTCTGACTTGACCATATCCTGTCAAGAACTAGTTCAAGCTACCCACTCAGCAATCCCAAATGACCGTAAAAGTCACAGAATCCAGTGAACTTATTATTCGGACTCAGTGCGATGATTCTGTCAATTCTTTGTCTTAACAATCTGTAAATTTCTTGTGAACTCCTGTATGATCTAACATTTTCCCTCTTCTAAATTTTATCATTTTCATTCCTCAACCAATCAATTGCCTTCTAGTAATGTCTCCACAATGCTGTTAAATGTTATCTTACTGTTAAAAGCATTTGTTACTTTTACTGTTGATCATACATACTGATGTCTTTACTTGTTAGTGGTACTCACATTTACAATACCGGGGTGATGTGGAGTACAGAGTTGAGCATGGGGCTAAAGATTAGCTGCTGCCCTTTAACTAGGAACAGTAATGGGCAGTCAGCTATGGTCATGTTATCTAATTATTATCCAGCAGGGAGCTAGGGAAGGGCAAATTCCTTTGTCCTCTGGTCAGTCTAGGATGTTACCTGTGCTGATGAGATGTGCCTGTTTAAGCTCCTGAATAAACCTTATCCTGTTCATTATTTTATGCATCTGACTCAGTTCATGCAGTACCTACTGACTTCTGCAGCAGAAGCACCAGATGGGAGACAGTATGCCAGAGAATGTAAGAGATCATTTAGTGGCAGGTAAGAGGTCCTTTAATGCTTAGTTGTGGTTTATCAAATACCAAAACCCCACAATTATTACTTACGGCTGACTATGGTGTAATGAAAACACTACACATTCACTTCCATGCTCTTGCCACTCCTAAAAGCTCTCCACAGCCATATCAGCTCTGACCAGAATTTGTTTATGTAGCAGTCCAGTCAAAAGCTATGTTAAGTAGTGAGACATGAAGCTTCTGTCTCTTTCCAGCCCACTTTCCATGGTGTCAAATATTTTCATAAATTTGAACTCTGAGGCCCTTTTCTCCCTCTGTGTTCTGAAGCTGCCATTCAGGACTACTAATTTCATATAATTTAAACTATGTTACAAACTGGAGAAATGCTCACCCAGTGGTGTGTTCATGCTCGCGCTTGATATTGTAGCAGTGCAGGTTCATTCCCTTCCTAAGAGTCTGTCCTGTGTTGGGGCATTTGAGCACATGATCAGATATACATTAGCAGAGAAACACTTAAATGATGCCTACATTTTGTAGTCCTGTTTCTTGTCAGGATATGGGAAAAGTATCTGTTGTAATAATTTGTGGGCATGTTTAGCATCTTCTCTGCTAGCAGCAGAATATCCCTGATACATTCTTATCTGCTGGTATCTTGCTTTAGACAATAGGTTTCATTGGTTGTGGGATTGCCTATGTAAGTCCCCTCTCATTTTGAGAGAGGCTATACCACCTTTAGGGACCCCTTCCTTCTTCATTGCCCCAGAGATTAAGGTTTGTTAGTATTCTGGGATGCAATTTTGTCTTCCTCCGTCATGTACGACAGCAGACAACAGGTTAGCAAGAGTATAAATAGGTAGGAACAGGAAGTTTCTAGGTCTTTTGTACGAGAAAGTAGGAGAGAAGGAGACCAGCGGGCACTGCAGGGCAGTGCAGGGTGGAAATCCCGCTTTAGGCAGACGGCTTCTACAGCGGCGATGCATTGGGTCCCCTGGTGAGCATCTGAGGGGGCATGGAGACAGATACAGTGGCATCCCCTAGCATGACACAATTCTGCAGCATTTGTGGCGCTCTGCAGAATGCTGTAGCAGATCTACTGAATAAAAGCAATGCAATTTCAATGGCAATTAGTCCATTTTGTCATTCAGGAAAATGTGACACTGCCAGAATGAGGTGAATACCATAGTTTCCTGCATGACAAAATGTACTGATTGCCACTGAAATTACATTGCTTTATTCAGTAGATCTACTGCGGAATACTGCAGAGTGGTTTAAAAGTGGATTTCATCCTGCGGTACACTACTGTAGCTGTGGCCATCATTAGTGGGGTCCCAGACTCAAGGGGGCAGTAGGTGAAAAAGGGAGATGCAGGATAGGTAGGCCCCAGAGTTTGGGTAGGCCCCAATAGGCTGGTACTGGGCCTTGATCATTGGGGGTTACAGTAGGCTGTAGCAGGGCCTCTGCATCCCAATGTGGCAAGGCAGCCCAGGTTCCCACTGAAGAGGGGTCTGGGGGAGCCTTTAACCCCATTTAGGGCCTGTTTGGCGGGACAGGCCTAGGCACTGCTGGTCTTTAGTTGAATTGGCTGCTGAGTTCCCTGGAGTTATGCCCCGGAGCTGGTTTGCATTTATCAGGCAGCAGGAGGATGGTGACGAGGGGATGGTTGGGCAGTAGTTTCCATCATGGAACCTTTTTTTTTTTAAAAAGAGCAGCACACTGGATGGAGAGGTATTTTGGCAGCTGGAAATCCAGGAGTTGTGGCAGGGCTCCTGTTTCTTTGTGTGGCAGGGCAGCTCAAATGATTGGTAGCCGTGGGAGTGGAGCATGGCCTGGGTACACTGTGGGTCTTCCATTCCCATGTCTGGGGCAGGCCCCAGGACCTCCATCTTATGTGCAAGTCTTTAGGCCAGGTTAGGCCATGGTTCTTCTTGTAGTGTTCAGGGAGATAGACAGACCAGTAAGCGACCAGACAGGAGGATGTGGGGGTATGGCAAGGTGGGTTTTGGCAGGTACTGCACCATCCATGTCCCTGGAAGGCCAAAACTGAAAGTCAGAGAATAGTGGGGAGAAGCTATATGCTTCCCCGGCTATTGGGATAAATGAGGAACCCCCAGAATATCAGATGAAAGCTTGGTTAGGTGCTTACCCAGTGCCAGTGTAATTAGGGAGCTTCAAGGTCCAGACAGATGGTCACTAGGTTCCTGAGGAAAATCAGGCCTGCTGTTGGACAGCTGTTAAAGACCTTGCTCTGAGTAAAGTTTTGCTACCTCCCTTAATTGTACGAAAGTTTTAGCCCCATGGAGCTGCAGTTTAAAGTCAAGTTACAAGTGAGCCCCTGTTGCCCATTTAAATCATCATGGACCCAGGAGAAATAAAGTGATTGATTTTGAAGGAAACTGAGTGTTCTAATTTCGTTTGTAGATAAGGATGGAATGAAACAGTTAATCCTTAGTTTTTAACCTTCCATTGAGTTCAATTTCAGGGAGGCATTGAAGATCTTAAGTCTCATGCATCGTCTGGGGACCGGAGCAGTGGGAATGAATCCTAAAGTCACCAATATTCCTGCTTTAGAGTTCGGGGCCTTAGGGTGTGATTTCATGTTCCAGAAGTGGCAGTAACCTGGGAGCCAGCAGAAGTAAGAAGACATCTCCAGGTAGGCCAGTAATTATTTCCATTTTGATTTGCTGGAGATGTTGTGGATTGCTGGTGAGTTTTTTTGCTGTTGGGACCCCTCTCCCAGAAAATCAGGACCCCTTGGAAGTTTGGGAAGGGGGTGGCTACACCTATATGCCAGGAATGAGAGTTGGGAAAGACAGCCTGCAGCCTTTTATCCTCTTGGAGGATAGGAATTTATTGATCTTGCACAGGTATTCAGTGTGGGGGCTATATTTGACTACCAGTGTTGTGCAGACAGTTTTCTGTTTTTTTCTCAAATTCCACCAAGTTCTTTCTTTGTATTCTTGTTGACCTGCAGACCTGGTTTTCTATTATCTGTGGGTGGTATTCTTAAGTTGCAAAGTCTACTTTGAGGGTACTGATATGTCTGTCCCTGTCTTCTGTGTCAGAGGATATTTGACTGTACCATGTGGCTTGACTGAAGATGATGGAATGTTTTGTGTGCTTAGGATGGAAGATCTTACAATGCTGGTAGTTGACTCGGTCAGTGAGTTTGTGCTAAATGGATGTTGTATTTTCCCATCTTTTATGATAATATTGGTGTCCAGAAAGCATACCTATGTGGCCAAATAACTGAGTTTAAAATGTATGGTAGGGTAGAATAAGTTAAAGATGAGGTGGAACTGTATGATATCCTGTGTACCGGTAGTCCAAATAGGGTATAATTCATCAGTGAATCAAATATACATTAAGGGTTCAATTTGGCAAGTGGAAAGTAGATATCTTCCAGCTAGTCATGAACAGGTTAGCATTCTGAGGTGCCATTCTGGTGCTCATTGATGTGCTAATGGTCTGCAGGAACTGTACAGTAGTAGCCACAGACATTGCCAGTTATTCCAGATATGTCACGAAATTTTTGAAGAGTTTCTCTGTGCTGTCCCTACTGTGGAAATGCAGAAAGCAAGAGATATTTCTGGAAATATCACAGAAGTTTTGGGACATAGCTGGCAGTGTCTGTGGCTGCTACTGTATGTCATTTTCAAATGACAAATAGCTGTGTGTGAGCATAAATTGGATAATATGAGTACTGTAACTGCTTCTGTTGGCACAGTTTGTTGTTAAGATATTAGCTTCATTCTGGTAGTCCATCACTGTGGGACATTAGTGTACAGGGCTTCAACATCCATGGTTGCTGTAATAGTTCCTCTGGTAAAGGGCCAAGAGTGCTGAGTAAGTAGGTTTGTAATATCCTGTATGAAACTGGGTGTAGTCTTTACCAGTGGCTTAAGAATGTTTTCTACTCAGCCAAATATATTCTCATTAAGTGTTCCAGTTCCTGAGTTAATTGGGTGGCCTAAGTTCCTCTCTTTATGTATTGTAGAGAAGATAGAAGGTGCTAGGTTTGGGGTCCTCATGAATCAGTGTTTAAATCTATTCAGTGACTTGAGCAGGGACTTGTTTGATGATACCTTTCAGTTCTTTAACAAATCTTTGGTGGGGTCACCCTACAATTTCTTATAGTGCTTTGTATTTGAGAGCTGTCATTTTGCTTATTGCCAGTACACTGTTTTGTTCTTGATGACCAAAGCATTCCCTTATCAGCTGGCTTGATAATTAGAGCATGTTATTCTTCAGTGCCCCTGTGTTCCTTCTTTCAAGGGGGCAGATTGTGCGCCTCATTTCATTCTCCCCCGAGTATGAAGAATGAGACCCCTTGTCTGAATCTCTCAGAATACTTATCTAGTTTGGGTTAAGTCCTGGTGGAGAGGTCCAATTTGCATTTTAGGGTTGTGGGCAGAGCCTACAGCCCATCTGTCATTTCTAGCTCTAAAAACAGCTTTTCTTGGAACTTCCATTTTAGACATTTGTATGTATTCCTCCACGGCTACGAAGTAGTGCACTCCCCCTCTGAATTTTGCTATTTGTTGCTCTATGTTAAAGGCATCTGAAGGGGCGGTGCTAATATACTGTACCTCAGAACGTCTCAGGATATTAACAGGACCACTTTTTAAACTGCTGTTTCTATCATCTGTCCAGCTCAGTCAAACAGATTTGTTCTATTTCTTTCAGCAACCTAGGGGACTCATTTCCTCTTGCTTTTTGTGAAAACAAAAGTCAGACTCAGTATCAGATTACAGATAGTGGAATGCAGATTGTTAGCTGCCTGACATTCCTTTCTGCAGGACATATTGAAGGCAATCACTGGAAACAGAATACTATTTTTTTTCTCATTTTATAATATGATGTACTGAGTGTGTGTTTAGTTGCAGGGTCAGGGCCTTGAAGAAAATAATAACATTTATGTAACTCATTCAATATTCCATCAGGTGGTCAGAAAAATGTCTGAGAGAATTTGTGTAAAAACTAACAAATGAAAGATGCAAAAAATAGCATGCGCACTGGCCTCTGAGACTGGAAGATCAGACGCTTGTGGGTTCTATCCCCACACTAGGCATGAGGGTTAAAGAGCTTGTGTACTGCCTAAAACTAATATTAGACTTTAAAAGCAGTCAACCATTACCTTTTATATTTGAGGTACTTTATTTTTTCCCTTTGTTTAATTAGAAGATTGTTTACCTGATGTTAATATGTGTGATGTGTGGAACAGCACTCTGTGTGACAGCTGACATAGCTAGCTATATTGCTCCCACTACATCACCAGCATCATGAACTCATTGACTGTGACATCACTGCCACTTAGAAACAGCAATTCAGTGACTGCCAGGTCATTCACATGTGATTTCACTGTCAGCGAAATCACAATGCTGATGATGTAGTGGGGGCAGTAGAGCTAGATATGTCAGCTGCTATACTAACAGCTCTTCTACACATCCACCACAACATTATGACATAGAAGACTCTGATGGGCAAAAGGGAAAAGAAAGGTACTTCAGAAATAAAATTGTATAACTGACTACTTCTTAAAATTTATATTATTGTCCTGTCTGCCTGATTTTGGCTCCACTAGCTCTTTAAATCCCAATACTGACACTGTAATGCAGCATTGAGAGGAGGGCATGCTCCTGTCTTTTCTGTCTGCCTGTTCAGGTGGATGTTAAAGATCCTATGGAACTTCTCAAAAAGAGATGGGGAATTTCCATGGTGTCCTGGCCAAATTTCCACATTCACTAAAAGTACCACCAATAGCTTAATCTGGTTCAAGTAAGGACTGATGCCATGTTACAATTTCAGTTGATCACCATCTGTACCCCCCCCATCACCCTTGAAAAGGGACTTCTAGTCTTAGTGGTCCTACCTGGTCAATAAAATTCAACAAATAAATTCCCCCAGTATGCCTTATGGATTCCATATAAATCAAAATCATTCAAAGGCCATCTTGACATATAATTTTAATACCTAACAGCAAATCAGAGTCATTTTCCTGATAAAAGGCTGCCAACATATTACATTTAAATAAACAACAAAGTCACAAATAAGGAACTAGTGTCTTATGGAAAAATCTACAGGGATTTATACAGGGATTTAATGCTGTCTCTACAGGGAAAATACAGGAAAATGAGGGCTTGTTACAGGAAAATGGTTATCTGGATCTGGGAGCACTGTGATGATTGTGACTAAATAGCATTATATGGCACTAACAAGAAAATGACTTTAGTCATTTGATAGTTCTTCACAGCCCTATCGGCTCTGGCTATACCTTGTTCTTGTTGCTGTCCCTCTGATTCTGGTTATCTGTATATAGCAACTTACTGTTCGAAACAATATACCAGCAGATAAGAATGTATCAGGAATATTCTGCTGCCAGCAGAGAAGATGGCAGTCTTCACATCATTACAACAAAAATAGTACATTCCACATTCCTCACAAGAAACAGGACTACAAAATACAGGGATCATTTAACTGCTGCTTTGCTTATGTTGTATATCTGGTAAAGTGCTCAAAATACCCCAACACAAATAATAGCTTGTTTTAGTCCTTATGTTTTAAAATCTCTGTAGCTGTTTGTCTGCATGTTTTTAATCAATGTCCTGTACTGTAACAACAGATGGGATATAGATAGTGACATTAGTCCTACTGGCTACTGCTTTGGTGTCAGTTAGTACACCAAGGTTTACATTAACCTCTGCATTGTTTTCTTTTCTCCTGCATTCCCTGTCATTAAACAAACAGCAATTCAGGAGGACAGCTCCATAACAAAAGCCTATACAGTATGTAAATAACTGCTTAACACTTTCTTCTCATCTTCTGTTTAATGAAAATCAGCATTACAACATTTGCTTTTATTCCAGTATTTTAGCCAACATAGGCTAAAACATTAAAGTGACACTGTCAGCTTATTAAGTGTTTTTAACATATTCTTTTTATTGCGTCTGTAGCCTTCATGCTTTTCAATCATGTTATATGAACCCTTGAGTTTCATATATTGACTTTTTTGTAAAATATCAGAAAAAAATAGTTACCCAAGCAGACTGCCCTTTTGCCCAACTCCTGACTCAGATATGCGTTCCTTTGAAAAACATTGTGCAGAGGGGACAGGAAACATGTACATGTACAAGTACTAATTTTTAGGCAAATTCTGCAAAAGGTACACATTGAAAGAATCTCGGCCCCTGAATGTGGGAACGTTGGCAGAACTATAAAACAAGTGTTCTAAAATGTTAAAAATGGCTTTGAAAACTAAAGCTGTGATTCCAGTCATGTGCATCAGCAGTCAGAACAAGTCACTCAATCAATCAATCAATCAATCAATCGATATCTTTATTTATCCAGGCGGGCACCATTGAGCAAGCTCATTTATAAGGTGCACCTGCAGTCCTACAGTAATAATACAGAAAGACAAGTTACAATAGTACAAACAGTAAAAATAGCTGCTATTATAGTAAAATTGCATATTTACAGGTAATATACATTGAACATAGAACTACAAGGAGTCATAGATAATGAAATTGTGCTGGATCCAAGCCCCAAAACTGTGCATTTTGTAGTGGGAAATGTTAGGGAGAGGGTAGTCATACCAGATAGAAGATATCAAGTGCATAATATAGGGAGATGTGGGGAATAGGGGTGCAAGCTAAGAGGACCCAATTGTTACAGCAGAGTGAGGGATTGGGAGGGCGGAGGACTGTACGAAAGGCGACAAAGCCATTTTTGCCCCAAAATGCGGTGACATACGGAAGAGAAAAGCTGCTATTGTTCTAAGTGCAAGAGGAAGAATATAGTAGCAGGGGCATAACTGGAAGGGTCCTGGAGGTTGGGGCAGAGGGAGGTGTTGGATGGACAAGGGACAGAATATTTTGGGGGGCAAAAGACGATAATTATCCCCAAGTGTGGTAGCATGTGCTAGAATCAGGCTGCAGCTGTTCAGAGCATCAAAGAATAAGATATGGGAGTTAGGCAATAAATCCTGTGGATCTGTTGGTGGGTATGCTAAAGGCAGAGGCACACATTTCAGCTGGGGGGCCATCGTTTGCAGGCCACCATTTGAGGGAGGGAGGGAGGTTAGTCAGTGTCTAGTAAAGCAGTTGCAAATTTCCATAATGCCATCACGGTAAAGCAATTGAACAAAAGGGTACTTACTGGGGTTTTCAGCTTAAGTATTTTTGGGGTTTTATTCCATATTGATGGGAGTGAGAATCCAAAGGCAGCTCTCCCGACTCATGTGAGTGCCCTGGGTATATTTAGCAGGAGTTTTGAGCAGCTTCTAAGGGAATACTGTAATTCCTGGGCACAATTGGAGACAGACAGTTGATGATGTATTGAGGGAGTTTGCCACTGAGGGCTCTAAGTGTCCAGAGTGCTGTATTACAGTTGCACCTATAGTGAAGTGAGGTCCAGCCCGTGGCAGCATATAGTGCGCAATGATGGGTAGAGAAGAGGAGGTCAGTGATGAAGTGTGTAGCTCTGTGGTAGAGCTTATCCAATTTTCCAAGATAGGAAGCCACACAGCTACTGTATATGAAGTCTGCGTAGTCAATGAAGGACAGTAACATGGCTTGGACTAGTCATTTCTTTGCGTCTGCTGTAAGAAGTCTTCTTATCCTGTAAAAAAGGCCAAGTCTTTGCCTTAATTTTTTCAGCAAGTCTTCCAGGTGGACAGTGAAGGAGAGTTTACAGTCAATCCAGACCCCAAGATATCTGAATTTCGGAACGTACTCTAAGCACTCTCCCAGCATCGTGGTTATTCACTATTATTAATAATAATAATAATAAGCTTTATTTTCTAGGCACCTTTCAAATACCAAGGTGCCTTACAGAATAAAATCACAACTGAAACATCAAGAACACATCACATAAAATCATTAGTTTCATCATTTCATCAGTCACCAAATGCCTGTTACCATAAAAAGATTTTCAAAGCCTGTTTAAATCTCTCCATGGTTGTGCATTCCTGTAACCAATGAGGTAGAGAATTCCAAAGGGTTGGGGCTGCGTATATAAATGCCTGCACCCTGGAAGATTTCAGACATACCCTTGGAATCTCTAGCAACCCCTCATTGGCCAAGTGGAGTGATTGCCTGGGACAGTAAGGGACCAGAAGCTCTTTCAGGTAGTCCAGGCCCAGGCCATGTAGGGCTTTAAAAGTCAGAAGACTGACTTTGAAGGTGATCTGCCACTGCACAGGCAGCCAGTGCAGTCCACACAGCACCGGCGAAATATGACAGGTCCAAGATGATCCCGTCAAAAGACGGGCAGCCGCATTCTGCACCAGCTGCAAGTGGCAGATTTCCACCCCTGGAAGCCCTAGGTAAAGGGCCTTGCAATAGTCTAAGCATGAGGACAGTAAGGCATGAATCAGAGTGGGAAGGTCACTGGACAAAACTAGGTGCTTAATCCTGGAGATACTCCTTAGATGGTAAAAGGAGGATTTGACAACAGCCAACACCTGTGAATGCAGGGTCAGCCCATCATCAAAAATTACCCCTAGCTTATGCACCTGCTCAGAGGTCGGGAGGGATAAGCCCCCGAGAACTAGTCCAGAGGGTGAACCAACCCCCAATCTCCCTATCCGGCGACCTGGGTCCACCACCAGTGTGACATGGACAGCCAGTTCTGAGTGCTGTATCATTTTTTGTAATATAAAAATGGGTTATGGACTGTCTCTCTTGAGAAATGCTGAAACAGCATGTGAGTATGACACACACACACAGGTTTTAGATACAAGGTGTTACCTGGAAGACCCGAAGCTAATTACAGACTTTAAGTTAATTATAGCTGTAGTTGCTAAGAAGGAAGATCATAAACTTATATAAAGCTTAGAGGAGGAAGAGCAGGGTATGACGTTTTAGTGTGAAATCATAAAAGATGCTTTCATGTCCTGGAAGGGGGAAGCTTATCATAAGATCAAAGACAGTCATTTGATGAACATGAGTTATGCTGAGGTTGCAGAATTTAATACTTGAAAAAAAGACATTCTGTTTTTATATAGATATATTTTTTATATATATTCTGACAGGGAGGAGCTAGGTGACCTCACGCAAATAGGTGGGGAAAACAAGCTTTTAAACATTATTCTGTTTTCCTTCAAGACACACTTCTATCTAGACTCTGACAAAGAAATATCTATGAGCACTTTAAGCAGCTATTTAGAGAGAGAGACAAATCTAAGTACTGTAGTAAGAATTGCACTGTTAAAACCTGTTTTGTTTAAGAGATTTGTATGTCTTGTGATATAATAGTTCTGTATTTTATGTGTTACATATTGTTTATCTATTGTAGTAAAACTCTATTTTTAGAGCTTACTTGGTCTGTCTTTGATTTGTTTCCTTTACAAGTAGAGTATATATGGTTAAAGCAGGCACAGTACATAAGCTGGAATGGTGATACCAAACTGGAAAAAGGTAAGCGTTTTAAACCTGAGGTATTTTATTACAGTTTTTAAGGGTTCATTTCTGTACACCTGGTTGAGTGCCCATAGGCAAAGATATCTGGCCCCACGAAGACAAAATTCTCTGAGCCTGTACATTGGGTATGCTAACAAGAGGATCACAGTTTGAATCCATCCAGGACTTGAGAACAAAGGTTGACTTGAACCCACAAAACAGACAAGAGGGTTACCTTGTTCTGTTAACTGTTCACAAGACTACGCTCGGAGGTTGGCACTTTGGGAGTGGAGGGCTGACCTGCTGAGTTGGTTTGTGACAGACTGGTTGGCAGAGGTGCGGATAATTTTGGTATTACAAGCTTGTACTGTTCAGCATGTCAGCTGAGACCGTAAGCTCACTTGCAAAGAAAGAATAAGGCAGTGATTTATTTTTAAAAAGGAAACAGAACTATTTCATTTGGTGTACAGTCAAGTTCCTACCCGTTTTATTTTTTTTCTCTAAAGTGCAAGTCAGAGTAACAGTAGTGAGGGAAGATGACTTCCGACTACAGCAGGCACACTGTAGACTCCTTAAAGCAGTTGTATGGGGACAGAGGAATTCTGTTTGTGGTGAAAGCCAGCACGCAGAACCTCATAGATGCCCTGATGGTAGCAGATACCCAGAGCAGCATGTCATGGACCGTGACTGAAAAGGACCAAACCTCCAGTGTGGCAGGGATAACGGCCAGTGCAGTGTCCAGATCTGATGAGGAGGACAACAGGGCCACTGTCAGTGAAGGGCCACAGCAGCAGGGGAAGGTCACCAGTATCCTTAATCCAGAAATACTCAGGCTGCAAATTGAGTTGTGCAGGATGGAGCTGGAGTTCCAGGAGAAGAGGGAGTGAGGGAAATGAGAGGCAGACCATGAGGAGAGCGAGAACACCGAGAGGCAGAGCGGGAACAGCGGGAGGCAGACCATGAGAAGCGTGAGCACCAGTGAGCTGCAGAAGAGAAGGCAGAGAGAGAATGCCATGAAGCAGAACGAGAACACCCTGAGGCAGAGGAGAAGAGAGAGGAGCACCAGAGGCAACATGAACTGGAGAAGCTACGACTCTGACCAGCGGCACCAGAGCAGGTAAGCGGCTTGGGTTTAACTGGGACTGCAGGACTGGGTTACAAATTGAATTCCAAATTAATAGCAGACTTTAAAGAAGGGGAGGATATGGATGCCTTTTCAAATTCTTTTGAAAAAGTTTGTATTCAGGCTAAAATTCCTAGAGAGTCCTGGAGCTTCCAGCTATCCCCGCTACTTACTGGGAAAGCTCAAGATGCATTGGGTCAAATGGACAATGAGGACAGTGATGATTACAGCAAGCTAAAAGCTGCACTGTTAAAAAAGTTTGAATTAACTGCTGACTCATACAGACTTAAATTCTGTAAGCTCAGGAGAAGCCCTGATATGAGCTACGAGGAGCTAGCCATGAAACAATGTCAGTTTTTTAAACATTGGTGGGAAGGAAGTGAGGCAAACTCTGTTGATAAAATTGAAAATGTGATTTTATTAGAACAGTTTTTCTGGGCATACCCAGCACAGCTGAAAACCTGGCTAGAAGATCGAGATCCCAAAACAGTGCAAGAGGCTACTGAACTCTCGGACCGCTATGCCAAGGGAAGACCCTGCTCTGAGAGCAAATAGAATTGGGCATGGCAAGCATGAAGGAAAAGCGCACCTTCAGGGCAGCTAAAACCCTCACTGCCTCCACTGAAACCAGTTAGCCCCAGGTTTCAGAGAAAAGATTTTTCTGAAAAGAGAAGTGAATGTTGGTTATGTAAAGAAACTGGGCATATTGCCAGACAGTGCCCCAAAAAGACGAGCAATAATATTCAAGGTGGTGCTAGAAAAGAAGTGGGCTGTTTGTGTGTCCCTGGAAGCATGCCAGTGAATGTGAGGGAACACATGCACTCAGTCATGGTGAATGGTGTACAGACACAGGGGTTAAGGGACACAGGGGCATCCCTGACATTGGTAAAAGGGGATCTGGTACAGCCTGGTCAGCTTATACCCAATAAATACGTCATTGTACAAAGGTTCACTGATGAAGAGAAAATATTGCCACTGGCCATTGTTCTCCTGGACTGGAGTGAAACAGGGGGAACTGTGCAACAGGTGGCTGTAGCTAAAATGTTAGCAGTGAATGTGATCCTGGGCAACAATCTGAGACACGGAATGGTAGAAGGGTCTAGCACTGTAGCGGAAAGAAAATTGTAGTTCGCTGAACCAACGCAAAGCCATTGTGGATACACTGGGAGGCTGGTTCCCAGCCTGTGTCTCCTGATATGGAGACTGATGAAAAGGGTTAGAAATTTCCCCAGTAGCAAGTAACCACACAGCTACAGAGGGTTATTCAAAGAGGAGGGGTGACCCATTGTCAGAGGTTAGGATTGACAGTAATCCTGAGTGCCCTGACACTAGTGCTGAGGGACCCCAGTTTAGTGACTTAAGGGACCTGTCCCATGCCTTAGGAATGTGTGGGGTTTGCAGCTGCTCAGAGAAGTGACCCTAGTTTAGAAAAGCTGAGGGCTTGGGCAGAATCGGACAGCACACAGGGAGGTGATGGCAGACATAAGGTTTATTGGGAAAATGGACTGATGAATACTCAGGCAGTACAGACAGAGGGAGGGGTTCTAGGCAGGCAGCTTGTCATTCCCCAGGGATATCATGAGCAGTTGCTCAAAATTGGACATGATATTCCCGTCTGGTCATCTGGGAATTGCACGCACTATGCAGTGGTTAGCCCAGAATTTCTACTAGCCTACTTTTACCCAGCAGGTGAAGGAGTATTGCAGGTCTTGTCACCGGTGCCAAGAAATAGGGAAGGCAGGAAAGAAAACCCAAGCTGCCCTGATTCCATTTACATCAGTGTCAGTGGCTCAGTAGGTAGCACACTCGCCTCTGAGGCCGGGAGATCAGAGGGCTGTGGGTTCAGTTCCCACATCTGGCACTTGAGTTAATATTCCAGTACTGACACTGTAGTGCAGCATGAGAGGGATGCTGCACTTCTGAGGTGCTGTCTTTTGGATGAGCCGTTAAACCGAGGTCCCATCTGCCTGGATTGGTGGTGGTTCAGGTGGATGTTAAAGATCCCATGGCACTTATAGAAAAGAGAAGAGGAATTTTATTAAACAAAGTAAACATAGCATCAGGCATAAATAAGAAAGAAAAAAAAACATAACAAAAAATCCATATATCATACAATAGTATACAGTATACATCAATCATAAAGAAAAAATATACAGAAAAAAAATACTTGTAGTACAGCATAACAGCAAACATTGGCAACTAGTGCAAAAAATCTGCATGTTTCCACAATGAATGAAAGCGTTGTAACGTAAGCTGTTTATGCTCCAACTCCATAACATTCAACAAAGCAGTTTCCATGTGTTGTATAATAGTAAGTGGAAAGGTTGGAAGTTGCTGTAAGACATATTGACAGCGGGCCTGCCACATATAGTATTTACACATGGCAAAAATCACTCTGAGAGTACTAGGATGAAATTTAGTCCAGGGACCAGAGAAGTCACCCAATATTAATATGTGATATGTGATTCTACTAAGAAATGGCCACTTCCACTTATTGGCTAACATGTTCCAAAATAAAAGAGCATCCTTGAAATCAAAAAAGAAATGTGACATAGTTTCCTCTATTTGGACCCAAGAAGGTTTAGGGCAATATAGTTCCGAGAGGATTTGTGTTTTAAATTTCCCCGGACTTGTAATCTTCCATGGCAACAAAGCCAGGTAACATCCCACATGTGCAGTAGGATTCGTTTATCTCAAAAGGATTAACAAAGCACAGTCCATTAGGAAGAAGGACAGACTGAAACTGTAGCACCAGTTTAGTAATATTCACAAAAGATATATAGTTGTTTTCTGATGAGTGTTAAAATGGATGATTTACTGAGTTTCCAAACCCATAGTTTATGAAACTATCTTCATGGCATAAGATGAAACAGTAAGCACGTGGAATGTGTGGCGGAGTGTGTCCCAGTTATCCATTATGGAGCGCAGGGCACTGCTGATCCAGGTATCACAAATATGGGACATGTACCGTATGCTATGAAAAGGAAAAAAAAAAAAAGGAAAGAAAAAAGGCTATAGGGTGAATCATACCAAGCCCTCCCTGATGTACTGGCAAATAGGTGATGTCCTGTTTAACTGGATTGAGGTGACAGCCCCATATCATCTGGAAGAATACACTAAAGATTCTGGTTTCCAAGTGCCTGGGAGGGGCATATACATAACTAAGAAATAAAAAAATAGAAAGTATAAATTTTTTGACTACTAGTACTCTCTTCCTCTTCCCCAGTTTCCATGATTTCCATAGTCTTACCTTATACTCCCCAATACCAAGGCGTTTTTCCCAGTTATATGTTGCCATGTCCATGACATTAAACCATACCCCCAAAATTAGTTGGGGAGAGGTACTAGTTCGAATATCACCAACCTCAGAAACAACTGTAGACTCAGGATCTAAAGGGATGGAGACACTATTCTGAAGATTAAGGGTGCCCCCTGAAATCAAAGAGAACGTCTGAAAGACCTGGACTGCCTGGTCTCCAGATTCTTTATTATGAGCAAATAAAACAACATAATCTGCATATGCAGTGATCTTTACTGGGAGTAAAGTAGGGTTGGGCGCTAAACCGATACGGACTGAACAGACAGCCTTGACAGATCCCAACTGTCTGGAGTAGAGTATCACCCACAAAACCATTAATCACAGGAGTAAAGTGGACTAGGGAAAATATACGAGTAAGCCATCGGAGAAAGATATCTGGGATACCATACATCTCCATGACCTGAAATAAATAGGAGTGTTGTACCGATTCGAATGCTTTCACCAGATCCAGCAAGAGAAAAAAACCCTAAATTATATTATTTTGTTTAGCCTCAAAATTCTCTCCCAGGAGAAATAAATTAGTATGTATCGATCGTCCTGGAATAGCACAAGATTGGGCAGGGTCAATAAGATCAGGTGCGACACGTTGCAACCGTGTGCTAAGTATTCTAGTCAGGATTTTAAAGTCTGTGTTAAGAAGATGGAGAGGTCTCCAATGTTGTAAAGAGCAGGTATCTCCTTTTTTATATATAAATTTTAGGAAGGATATGCCAAAGTCAGGAATCTCATCGGTGTTTTGTAGAACATAATTGTAAACTTGGGTCAGTACTTCCATTAAATCATCCCAGAATGTTTTATAGAACTCATGTGTAAGGCCATCAGGACCCGGGGCTACCCTCAACTTAAGGTGGGAAATGGCACAAGCCACTTTCTCCTGAGTAATGAGGGTGACAAGATCCGTGGTATGGTGTACAGAAAGCTGTTGGACCGGAGCCGATAAAACTGCAGACAGGTCAGGTGGTTTGGAAAGCAAGGTGCAAAACTGTCGTTTTAAATGGGAGTTAACAATGGAGAGCATACCAGAAATATTATAAGTAATATTACCCATTTGATAAGAAAGGCCGGGCATAACCATAGCCTGAATCCTGTCCTTGTAGGCAGAAAACAGATTTGCAGAGTGGGAAACCGAAGTACCCACCCTCATAAAAAAATCTAAGGTACGGGCACTATCGTACTGGTGTGCAAACATGTGACACTTGATATTATTGATTTGGGAGGAATAATCAATAGGGGAGGAAATGGAAAGAGTCATTAATTTATATAGTTGATTGCTATAAGTTAAGTATGCAATATAATTATCTCGAACTATATGTTTCCCCACAGTCTGGAAAAACAGGAGTAAATCCAGTTTTGTGTCTTTCCCACCATGCCCAGATAGAGTCATAACAGCAAAGAACTGAAATCCGTGCCTGAAAGAGGGTGCAAACTTGTGCTTGGACAGAATGATGGGAGAACAGAGAATTGTTCAGCTTCCACTGAGTCGATGCTGTGGAAAGAATAGTTGGGGCTGTTCCTAATGAAAATACACTAGTTAGCAAATGGTGATCTGAAAGCTCTGTGGGGAGAAGTGAAACCTGATGTGGGACACAATATCGGGAAGAAGAAAAACAATCAATACGGGTATGATAAATAGATCTGTAATACGTGTATCCAGCATTAGTTTTCAGGGAGCGATATGCATCAGTTAAACTTGCATCCGTTATCAAAGTGGACAAAGCAAGGGAATCACAATGAATTTTTTTCCTGCCGCGTCCTGCAGGAGACATCAATACAGAAATTAAAGTTTCCACCCCAAATAACATGTTTCCGTGTACATAAATAGGGTTTAATGAGATCCAGTAAATGAATATGAGCAGCTTTGTTTTGTGAGCCATAAAAATTGATAAGACAGAAGAAATGTCCCTGAAAGGTACAGTCAAGAATCAGTGCCCTGCCAGGACAGACATCCACAATACGTGAAATGGAAAAATCTGGGGCAAAAAACAGGATAGCCACACCATCAGCCAAATCTTCCCCAAAAGTCCAATATGAGGGGCCCTTGATCCAACCCCGTTTAAGCTGCTGAACCTCAAAAAGAGATGTTAGGCAAGTTTCTTGTAACAGGATAACATCTATGGGGAGAAAGGCGGCAAGGTGAAAAAAAAATCCATCTTTTGTAGCTTTTCAAGCTACAAACATTAAATGAGGCTATTCTGATAGTAGTCAGGACAACAGATCACTCAGCCAGCCCCATCTGTGATAGTCATATTTTTACGTTTCTTACTCCCCTTTTTCGTTCTAGTGAGTTTCTTACGGGAAACATCAGGAGGCCTAGAAACAGTGAGTTCCATGTCTGATGGTAAGACAGAGGCATCCGAATCACCATCAGAATCTTCTCTCCCACCCTTTAAACATTCAAAAGGATTGGAGAGGGAAACTTCAGGAACTCTTAAGGATTTGCGAGCAGTTGCCCTGGTGACTCGTCTGCTAAGTGTAAAACCTTCTGGATCCACAAGGGAAGCATCATTAGTCAGAAAGGGAGTAGGGTGCAGGGCAGATTCTACAATATGAGAAGCAAGTAGAACAGTCTCCATAGCAGTAGGTGGATCCAATAGTGTCTGTGGCTCTATCGTCACCACTGGAGGAGTTTGGGGGGCAAGGAGACTTCTGTAACATTGGATACAGTGACCGGAGCAGTAGACTGTTCTTGGGCTTTATCCTGTGCTTTCTGAAATGGACATTAGGATTCCATCCCTCATTATGGTTCTTGCTGGCCCAGGGACATTGATGGTATGCATGTCCCTTTTCGTCACATAAATTGCACTGAAAAACATTATCACAGGAAACACTAGAGTGCCCATACCCCCCACATAAACTACATTTAGCAAATCACAAGTGCTACTTAGATGCGTGTGAGCACCACATTTGTAGCAGACTCCAGGCTGGCCCCCATAAAAGCAGACACCCCTATCTTTTCCCAAGAAAAAAAACTGTTAGGTAGGTGTATCACTTCTGAATTAACCTGAAAGAGCTTCTCACGAAACTTCCATCCTCCAGTCCATAGCCCCTCCTCGTCTACAATAGCTCCGGGGGGGACGACACTGTACACCTGTTTTGCAACCAATGGTAGATGTCACTGATACTGACACCCTCATTTCTAAACATAATAGAGACGGTGTGAACTGTTGGCTTAGTTAGAGGAATAACATAGAAAGGAGTCCATAGAGGGGTATTCTTCAATGTGGCATATTTATGCCAAAATCTATCTAAACCACTATTGTTCTTGAAACTTATATCAAAGGTTCCCTCCCCCGTGATATGAATTAAGGCATAAATGTCTGAGGCCTGGCAATGCATGGCACCTTTCAATAGGGTCCAAGCCACATAATAACGATCAGGGAATTCAGAAAGGCCTCCCTTATAGGGCAGATGAACTGCGTTATGTCTAGGAGCCTGCTCTAGTTTATTTTTAAACAAATCCAACAGGATAGGCCCTCTGCCAGGGGCTGGAGGGGGATCTAAGGGGGGGCAAGGTTGGGGCCACAGTCGAGGGGCCTTCCCCAGGGTCATCCAAAATAGGTGAGACTGGTTGAACTGATCCTAAAAAGGGTGAGGGTGCACTGGGAACAGAAGCAGAAGCCTGCCCATGGACTGAGGTGTGCATAATAGGTTGTGCAGAGGAATGCCTGGTCAGAAGGGAGGAGATAGGGCAGGAGGTATGCAACTCTGAAGAAGGGAGAGAGGAGATATGAGGCTGGAGAGGAGTAGAAACCACAGGTTCCCGGGATAGGGCAGCAACAGTTGCTTCTCCAGCTAATGGCTCCATATTGAAGCTTTGTGTAACAGTAACTGCATTATCAACATCATTAGCATCCACAATATCCCCCCAAATAGCCCCAAAAACAACAGGCTTATTGGCAACATCAGTGTTCTTAGCAATGATCGTGTCTTTTGTAACAGGTACCTCGGTGGAGCTCTTGTCGATAGGTGCAGGCCTGGTGGGGGAAAATAAGACTCCGTGCTTGTCCACATCCAATAATGGATCAGGAGTCCATGATCCCAAATCAGTTTTTGTCCATCCCGCGTGTGTTAGGGCTTCCGTGGCAGTCCAGGTGGGGTCTGAAATGTCCGGGGCAGTCTGGAGACCAAAACGCCAGTGAATTAAGTAGGCAGTAGTAGAAGGAGCAGGCGCAGCAGTGGATGCTCTCTGTGGGTATAGTGTATCCAAAAACAAGTCAGCATCTCCCAAATGTGACTCTGCAGCCACGCTGACTCTCCTGAGCCCTACACTGGATGTAGCAGGGGGATCACCAATTGTTGCACTCCAAAACACTGTCACACTTAGTTCCGTATCAGTATCCTGCAGCATAGATGAAGAAACACTCAAAAGCTCTGCAGACATCATTATAGAAGGTGCAGTAGTTACAGAAGGCATCTCCACAGTGAAAGAGGTGTCTGATTTGTCATGGAAAGGGTAAGACGTCTCTCGGTGCAATAACATATCAGGAGCTGCCTCAGTCAGCAGCATAGTGGTAGAGCATAGAACCTCACTGGTGCATAGCTAAACACCATCTGAGCCCTCCATAGCTGTGACCAGAGTTCCCCCTACTGACAAGAGTAGGGGAATTTCCCCGGTGTCCTGGCCAAATTTCCCTCATTCACTAAAAATACCACAAACAGCTTAATCTGGTTCAAGGTCAGTTGGCATTCATCTGTATCCCCTTCCCCCAGGTTGTGCCTGAAAATAGGCAGGATTTGTCTAGTGCACTTACCTGGTCAACAAAAACTAAATAAATAAATAGTGGAGGAGCCATTCCAGAGAGTGGGAGTGGATATTGTGGAGCCTTTAAATACCCCCAGCTCCTCAGGGAACAGAGTCATCCTGACTGTGGTGGATTATGCCACCCGGTACACAGAGGCAGTCACCCTATCCTCACTGAGGATGGACAAAGTGGCAGGTGCCTTACTTGGGATTTTCTCCCGTGTTGGGTTACCACAGGAGGTAATCACCGATCGAGGGGGTTCCTTCATATTGGACCTGATGAAATGTTTATGGGAGAAGTGTGGGGTGGTGCAGAGATGCACAACACCGTATCACCCACAAGCCAACGGACTTGTGGAAAGATTCAATGGTACCCTAAAGTCAATGCTCTGGGCATTTGCTGAACAGCATGGGATGGACTGGAAGAAATACCTTCCCCACCTGCTGTTTGCATACAGGGAGGTGCCCCAAGAGTCAACTGGATTTTTCCCCTTTGAACGCTTATCTGGATGCCGGGTATGTGGGCCCCTAGACTTGATCCAGGAGGACTGGGAAGGCAAGCATGCCACCCAGGAAACTCCCATTGTGGATTACATCCTTAGGTTTAGGGAAAAGGCTGAAGGAGCTTATGGAGACAGCCCAGAGGAACCTGGCAGCGGCCCAACAGAAACAAAAAGTGTGGTACAACCGCAGAGCCAGAGCTCGCTCATACATGGTGGGTCAGGAAGTCATGGACCTTATTCTGGTCCAGAAAGACAAGCTGCAAGCTGAGTGGGCAGGACCGTACAAAGTGGTTAGGAAGGTAAATGATGTGAACTACATTGTGGAGTTATCTGACCGAAGACAGACAGAATAGATGTACCATATCAACATGATGAAGCCATATGCAAATAGGGCTGACATGGTGTTTGCAGTGTGTAGTCATGGGGAGGGGATGGAAGAAGGAGACCCCCTTCTGGATTTGCTTGAAAAAAGTAAGCAGGAGTCCTCTGTGGAGACAGTAAAATTGTCTCCCCAGCTGGCCCCAAACCAGATCCAGAAAGTAAGGGAGGTTTTAGCAGACTTTGCTCCATTGTTTAGCACCAAGCCTGGACTAACCCCACTAGCGACACACAGTGTGGAGACAGGGACTCAGACGCCCATACGGCGGATAGCATATCGGGTGTCAGAGGCTGTCCAAAAGGACATTAGGAGGGAAGTGGAGGAGATGCTGGATTTAGGGGTAATCCAGAGATCCCACAGCCCATGAGCCTCACCCGTAGTCCTTTTTCCTAAGCCAGATGGCTCTGCTCATTTTTGTGAGGACTATCATGGACCGAATGAAGTCATGAAGTCAGATGCCTACCCGATGCCCCAGATGGATGAACTCCTGGACAAGTTGGTTACAACTATTGACCTGACCAAGGGGCATTGGCAGGTAGAGTTGACAAACAGAGCTAGGGAGAGGTCAGCCTTAATCACTCTAATAGGCTTATTTGAGTTTAAAGTAATGCCTTTTGTAATGAAGAACACCCCAGCCACTTTCCAAAGTTTGGTGAACCAGGTGTTAAATGGTGCTGAGGAGTATGCCGTGGCATACCTGGATGACAGTGCCATCTTTAGTGCCAGCTGGGAGGAACACCTATCCCACCTTAGGGAATTGCTGGGCAGGATACAGAGGGCCAGGCTTACTGTCAAAGCCGAGAAGTGCCAGGTGACCATGGAAGAAGTGGCATACCTCGGGAATGTGGTGGGCCAGGGACAGCTCCATTGTAACCAATTAAAGATAGAGGTAATCCAGGCATGGCCCAGACCAGAAACACAGAAGCAGGTCAGGAGTTTTCTAGGGACAGCAGGGTACTACAGAAAATTTGTACCCAATTACAGTGCCCTGGCTGCTCCCCTATCTGACCTGACAAAGAAAAGGATGCCCAAGAAAATTACCTGGGGCCCAACCTGTGAGGAAGCCTTTTCCAAACTAAAGGAGACACTATGCAGTGCTCCTGTTTTGACAAGTCCTGACTATAGGAAAACCTTTATAGTTCAGACTGAAGCCTCAGACATGGGTATTGGGGCAGTATTGAGTCAGACATCCAGCCAAGGGACAGATCACCCAATAGTGTATCTGAATAGCAAGTTACTTCCCAGGGAGCAAGCATATTCCACAGTGGAAAAGGAGTGTCTTTCCATAGTGTGAGCTCTAAAAAATTAGAGCCATACTTATATGGGGAGCATTTTGTGGTGCAGACTGACCACAACCCCCTGGTTTGGCTGACGCAGATGGGAAAGAACAATGGTAGATTGCTAAGGTGGAGTCTTGCTTTGCAAGGGTATGATATGACAATATTACATAGGGCAGGAGAAAAAAATCAGAACTCAGATGGGCTGTCTAGAGTCTATGAGGAGTGAACTGATTTGGGAAGCTCATCCCATACATGGGATAGAGCCCCCAGATTCAGTTTCGGTGGGGAGGAGGTGACACTTGGACAGCCAGTTCTGAGCACTGTATCATTTTTTGTAATATAAAAATGGGTTTTGGACTGTCTCTCTTGAGAAATTCTGAAACAGCATGTGAGTATGACACACACAGGTTTTAGATACAAGGTGTTACCTGGAAGACCCAAAGCTAATTAGACTTTAAGTTAATTATAGCTTTATTTACTAAGAGGGAAGATCATAAACTTGTATAACGCTTAGAGGAAGAAGAGCAGGGTATGATGTTTTAGTGCAAAGTCATAAAAGACGCTTTCATGTCCCGAAAGGGGGAAACTTATCATAAGATCAAAGACAGTCATTTGAAGAACATGAGTTATGCTGAGGGTTGCAGAATTTAATACTTGAAAAAAGACATCCTGTTTTTATATAGATATATTTGTTTATATATTCTGACAGGGAGGAGCTAGTTGACCTCATGCAAATAGGTGGGGAAAACAAGTTTTTAAACATTATCCTGTTTTCCTTCAGACACACTTCCATCTAGACTCTGACAAAGAAACATCTGTGAACACTTTAAGCAGCTATTTAGAGAGAGAGAGAGAGAGAGAGAGAGACAAATCTAAGTACTGTAGTAAGAATTGCACTGCTAAAACCTGTTTTGTTTAAGAGATTTGTATGACTTGTGATATAATAGTTCTGTATTTTATGTGTTACATATTTTTTATCTATTGTAGAAAAACTCTATTTTTAGAGCTTACATGGTCTGTCTTTGATTTCTTTCCTTTACAAGTAGAGTATATACAGTTAAAACAGACACGGCACATAAGCTTGAATGGTTATACCAAACTGGAAAAAGGTAAGCATTTTAAATCTGAGGTCTTTCATTACAGTTTTTAAGGGTTCATTTTTGTACACCTGGTTAGGTGCCTGTAGGCAAAGATACCTGGCCCTCCGAAGACGGAATTATCTGAGCCTGTACATTGGGTATGCTAACAAGAGGTTTGCAGTTTGAATCCCTCCTGAACTTGAGACCAAAGGTTGACTTGAACCCACAAAACAGACAAGAGGGTTACCTTGTTCTGTTAACTGTTCACAAGACTACGCTCGGAGGTTGGCACTTTGGGAGTAGAGAGCTGACCTGCTGAGTGGGTTTGTGATAACCAGTACCTCAGTTTTTTCCAAGTTCAGCTTCAATCAACTGGAATCCATCCACTCCTGGATTTCTGCTAGACAGTTATTAAAGACAGAGAGAGCTCCATCCTGGTCAGGTGCAAAAGAAAGGTAGAGTTGGGTATAATCAGCATAGCAGTGAAACCTCAACCCATACTTTCTAACAATGTCTCTGAGGGGCAGCATATACACCTCGAACAGTATGGGGACAGCACTGAACCCTGAGGAACCCCACATGACAGAGAAACTGGATCCGAGGAATAAACCCCAGAAACCACTCTCTGTGTTCTTCCTGTGAGGAATGATGTAAATCATCTGAGGACTGTACCCGACAGTCCACAGATGAATCTCAGATGATCCAGCAGTACCCCATGGTCCACAGTGCCAAAAGCTGATGAGAGATCCAGAAGAACCAAAATGGAACGGCTCTTCCAGTCTCTAGCCATCAGAAGATCATTGAGCACCCAAACTAGCACTGTCTCTGTACTATGTCTCTTTTGAAATCCAGACTGGAGGGGTTCATAGATGTCATGGATGGTCAAATGGTCCTCCAGCTGTGTGGCCGCTACTTTCTCAATCACCTTCCCTAAAAAGGGAAGGTTAGAGATTGGTCAGTAATTTGCATGGCAATCTGGGTCCAAAGAAGCTTTCTTCAGGAGTGTTGTCACCACAGCCTCTTTCAGGGAGCTAGGAAACTCACCTGTTTTCAAGGATCACCAGACTATCCATGCTAGGACAGGACTGATAGAATCCATACAACCCAAAATCAGGGAAGTTGGTCCTGGACCCAAACTACAGCATGTAGGGTGCACACTCTGGAAAATCTGCATGACACCCATGAACTCCAGACAGTCAGTGGTACTCCAGGAAAACCGAGGTGCAGTGGCCTCAAACCAATCCAAAGCAACACTCATGGAGTGTGCTGGTTGGAGTGCTACCCTGATGTCAGCCACCTTAGACGCAAAGAATTGAGTAAGCTCATCGCACTCTACTTGGAAAAGGCTTTCTGAATTTGAAGACAGGCTGTGTTGCACAGTCTGTCCACAGTTTGAAACAGCTGAACTAGTCGATTCTGAGTGGCTGCAATCTCTCCAGACAGGAACTCTGCCTTCTTACAGGAGATTGCAGATTGATAGACTTGATAATGGTCCATCAATCTAAGGTGGTAGTCATCTAGGACAGATTTCCACCAGCTACGTTCTAACCTTCATCCTAGTCTCCACAGCTCCCTCAGAGTCCCATCAAACCATGGGGATCGGGGGTGAAGGGAGAGAGGATGAACACGGACTGGAGCAATGACATCCAGGGCCACTGAAATGGCCAAGTTATAGGCCATCACGAGGGTCTCTGGGTCACTGTTTGCCACTGAAAGGGACGATAGGTCAAGCACCGCTGCTAGGCTTTGAGAACTTACATTTCATAAAGGGCGGTACCTGACCATCTCCACAGGGGTAGACCTATGAAGGGGGGCACTAAAACTAAATCCAATGGCGTAGTGATCATCCCACCTACCTGGTTCCATTCCCAATTCAGAGGCTTCAATCCCCAGGAGGAAGACCAGGTCAGGGGAGTGACCGTGTTTATGAGTAGCAGTGGTAACAATCTGTGTTAGGCCCAGAGATGTCATTAACTGGAGGAAGTGCTGTCCAAATTGTGAGAGTTCATTATTGATCCAGGCATTGAAGTGGCCCAGGACCATCAGCCTGGGTGACTCGAGTGCCATGTTGATGATGAAGTTCACAACTTCCTGAAGGAAACGCTTCTTATCTCTGGGTGGATGGTAGATGAGGGCAATCTGACAACCTACACCTGCTACTACGGTACACTCGAATGACTCAGTCTCCTAAACCGGTACACTCGTGAGGTTAAGTTCGGTCTTAAAACAGACCACAACCCTCCCTCACGATCAAATCTTGGGCATTATATCACCAAGTACCCAGCCAACATTACAGCCTCCAAAATGGGGCAAGTGTTCTCGTCCAGCCAGGTCTCGGTGATGCAAGCCAGGTCCACTGTTTCAACAAGATCTGCAATAATTGCAGTCTTGTTTTTAATGGACCTGGCATTGCATAACACCATCCGAGTTGGATGAACCTCTCGGGCTGCCCGATCTACCTGCCTACCACAATTGGTAGTGCCCTTGGGAATGGAAACCAGGCAAGAAAGACCATGATCTGGGTTCCATTTCACCCCAGGTCATCTTCTGGATTTCACCACCCCGATGGGGTGGCCCCCCCCTCATTCACCCTCCACTGTTCGCACCCCCCACCCCCTCCCTTCCCTGCGCACAGTACCTAGTGCTCTACAGCATTGATAAGTTCTAAATTGAAGGGGTGGAGGGAAAAAAAGAGCAGAGGGCACAACGAGCAGAGGGTGAATAACACAACAGTGGGGGCAGGTCTCCTACACGTTTGCATAAACCAATTATATACTACTTAACACACAAAATATTAAAAAAAATAAAACAAATATATACAAAATCTAATTAAAATCAAACAAATACCCTCCCATCCCAAACAAATAATAAACCCAAAAACTAAACACAACTAAACAAACCAATCAACAAAAATGTCACCTCCCCAGGGCCCTCTCTCAGCCACAGGGGGGTGAAAAAACAATATTAAACTAAAATACAATAACTAACAATATAAAAGAGGAGAGCAGTTATCTAAGTCCCATAGGTCCTCTCACCACTAACAGGGCTCAAAAAACCCTCTCAGGAGCCTACACCCCTGAGCAGAAGTAAAATACACTTAGAAATTTATCTCAAGATAAAACCAATATTCCCCAGTCCTCAGGTGCTCTCACTGCCAGAGTCTGGAGAAGAATATTTGACACTCTTGCTGCCAACAAAGGAAAATAAGACTGAAAGTCTGTCCATGGCCAAATATAAGAGACAAACTCCAGTGATTCTCTTCACTCTGAAAACAGGGGGGTAAGCCCCAAAATTCTGAACAGGTGGCCTGCCCAAAACCGTGACAGGTATCATTGGTCCCCATTGGAACCCACCAGTCGATAGGTCTCATGGAGATCCCTAGCAGTAGCGCTCCAACCACCAGCTCCCCGACTCCGCAGAGCCCAAACCCCCGCCCTGCCACAGATGCACGGCCTACCCGACAGATCAGACCCACTCCATCTGGCTCCAAATCGAGCTATTCCACTCCAGCAATGAGTTCTAGGAATCCTCCTTAATTCCTAAGTTTCAAAGTTGCGGCAATAAATCACTTATAGTACCATTTCCTGAATCCACATAGGACATACAGTCACAGATAATTTGGCAACAGTATTTCCAAGAGCAATCAAATTACTCCTGCACAGGCCAGACTTGGGAGAGGCAAAATCTAAAAAATGCAGTTCAAACGTAACCAATTCATGACTGCTTCCCTCAGTGTCCTCAGGTCGGGGGAAACTACACAGCCCCTAAAGCGCCCCACAAACACAGACTGTCCCGCCATCCACTGACCTCAAGGCACTCTATGCCCCTCACCACCCAACCCCTATCCTCTGACAGGGGACTGGAAGCAGGGTCTGGGAGAACTCCAAGGCCATGAGGTAACCCCCATACCAACCCCTAACAGGGAATTAACCGTCTCTTTCAGCACTGTACTCACAACTTACAGACCGTACTCAGTAACAGTCCCAGACTGGGAGAGACAACAGTCCTCTTCAGGCCTTCCCAAAAAGTTAAAAACTGGAAAACACAAGCACATACAACTATGTTGGGGTGGTTATTGACAAGTATTTCCAATTTAATATTCACATACATAACACTGTTAAAAAAGTAACCCCAAGAACTGGAGCTTAGAGGTGAAAACCCCTTTTCATTCCTGAGGAAGCTAGGGTTACAATTGTCTTGCAGCTGATTCTTCCAGTGCTAGAATACTGGTGCTCAGTCTACCAATGAACCAATAAATTCTTGCTGGACAAGCTAGACATGGTGTATAATAAATGTTCCCACTTTGTCCTGCTATGCCCTTGTGACACTCACCACATCATAATGTTTAGAAGCTCACGTTGAGATTCCCTAAATGTATGTATATTAAAACAAACAGCAAATATTGCATTCAAGACATTTAATCATCAAGATATTTAATGGGAAAACGCAAAGTGCAACAGAACAGAACCCAAAACTGATGAATCATAGACACAAGATAAGAGCTATCAAAAAATAGAGGACTTAAAGTCCCAAAAATTCAGAACAGCTATAGAAAGATGACCTCAAACTACCATCTTTCTAAGCTGTGGCACTCACTCCCTCAGACATCGGAAAGATCCCCAAACTGGAGTCTATCAAACATGCCACAAACAACAAATTGTCTGAAGCCAGCCTGGTGGTGCTGAGGGTTGAGGCACTGGACACCAGACCTCACGCCACGCCGGCGACCCGGGTTCGGGAATGAGCCGGGAGTCGCCGGGGGTTGGCGGGGGGAGATATTGAGCATCTGGAGGACTGCTTTCTCTTCCCGGGAGTGGGAGTGGGGAATGCTCACTCACGGAGCAACCTCTGGTGGTGGCTGGGGGTTCACTGACTGAGCAGCACAGTGTATGCCAGGGGTGAGGGTGGAGCTACAGCGCTACGTTGCCATGCTAAGCTGAGCTCCGAGGGGGCGGGGAAAAAAAGTAAGAAAAAGCCTCCTACTCACCGGTGAGATGACAGTGGCCCCTGTGGACCGTCCCACATCCCAAATACCGGCCCAGACGTGCCCAAGAACCCCTCCGAAGGACCCAACGAACTCACTTGTAAGACCCTTCACACTTAGGAGTAGTCACCGAGAGGGGAGGGCAGAATCAGCCCCATAGATGGTACCGGGGGTCAGGTCTGCCAGTGGTCGCCCGGGGGAGGGAGTTAGGGAGAAGCGAGGAGTTCAGGTTGGGAGTAGGGTGGAGATCCGTGTGGGCACTCCTGAAGGATGCCCGGGGTGTAGGTTAAACTAAAAATTAAAAAATAAAAAAATTGTCTGAAATGTGTTCCTGTTTTTAAATCAAGAAATGTATTTATTTTATTTAGTTTTTGTTTACTGGGTAGGTGCACTAGCCAAAAAATTACTATTTTCAGGCCCAACCTGGGATAGTACAGAGACAAACTTCAAACAATAGATTTTGGTACAAAATTCAACATACTGTTCTAGAAACGCTGTATCCTCTGATGTATGTACACTTTTTTGACTTAACATTCTACTTTAAAGTCATGTCTTGACCATGTTTAGTGCTGCACCTGTACCATGGAAAGAACCACCCAACAATGTCATTGTAACAGGACAACTTTGTAAACAGGGCCCCTCACCCTAACAGTTATATCCTGTATAAAAATGAAGGTTGACACTACTTTACTACTATAACTACTTACTGTAATCCAGAGAGAAGACATCTAATGCCCTGTCAATATTCAGTTCCTGTGACACACCATTGAAGAATTCTATGAGGACTGTTTTGCAGGAGCTGCCCTGCACAAAGGTATTTTGTTTGCAGTCCTGGAGCCCAGAATTTTTCCCAATATGGGTGTCAGGCTTACCAACCTGTGGTTCCTTGGGTTCTTCCTAGCACTGCTCTTGTGCAGGGGGATGGCATTGGATATGTTCCAATTTTTGGGGACCACTGACTTGTCCAGGAAGCAGTTAGAATCTTCAGCCATGAGTGCTGCAAGAGTGTGTACCAGCACGCTCAACACACAATGGTGTAGCCCATGTTACCTGGGGGATTTTGTAACCTTTAACCCATTTGATCATTTTAGCACCATATCCTCTGTGATAGTATTCATGGATCAACTCAGCCTCTTCCTAGACAGGATGCCCCTGTCTGGGAGTAGGCCCCTTGATTAGCTGTGGCAACTATTTAGAAGTATTCATGAAGACTCTCAGCTCTGTTTCTCATCCTCCACCTATGACTTGCCATTTTTCAGCCTCTACATACCACTTTTTCACTCCTTCTTTCTGAGAGGTAAATGCCTTGTCATTATCCTTCAAGCCTTTTACTATTTTGAGGTCTGCATCTGCCTTTGCTTTACTTACTGCCTAGTTTGTCTTCCTGTTGCTGCTGAGGTAAGCCTTCCTACTAGCCTCATAATGAGAACCTTGAACTCTTTAAATGCAGTCCTCTTGGCTTTCATGACTTCTCTAACCTCCTGGTCTTCCTCCATCTCGTGCCTTCTTTCATGTGCCTAAGACACCCTTTCATTACCACCAGAACTCCTTTCTTAATAAACCCACTTTTCACTACCCACTCCACCAATTGTTTTCTTGAAGTCTGGCCATAAAGCTCCCCCTTCATCTTCCTGAAATCTGCTCTGTTGATGTCCAGCACCGGTGTTATTTTTGTCCGTCTGTCTGCTTTCAATGCCAGGTCGAACCATACCGATTACAGATTGTTCATGCCTAGAGATGTTGCAAAATTATGACATTTCATTCAAAAATGGGCAGTGAAATTTCACCATTTTTGATATACCATAATAGACAAAAATAAAGCCTTTTCAGGCTATTCCACACTCCTGATGTATTAAAAAGAATGATCATCCCTGGTGTCTAGTGCCCCCCCAAACCAATCACTGGTCCAGTTCATTCATTAAAGCACTCAGATGGGCTGCGGGCCATGGTGGTGAGTGGAGGGCTGTGCTGGTGGCTCACTCGGGGGACTCAGGGGGCGGAGCAGGGGGGGCACTTTCTGATGACCGGGTGGGGGGGTCCACAAGACACCAGGAGTGTGGATTGTCATTTTTTTTTATTACCCTGATGGAGGAACTTAATCAATCTAGGCAGTAATGGGGGATTCCTCCATTCTGGGAATTGGGCCAGTGATTGGCAGGGCGTTGGGTGGTGGGACCACTAGACACCAGGGAGTCAGAGATTGGAATTTTTTTTTTTATTACCTTGATGATAGGAGAAATTGATAAATCTCTGGGGGGGGGAGATTTTTCATTTTAGGAGGAAATGGGATGGTGACTGTCAGGGGAGAACCACTAGACATCAGGGATCAGCATTCTTTTTATTACACCAGGAGTGGGGAAAAGTCTGAAAAGGCTTTATTTTTTTCTAACATGGTATACCGAAAATGGCAAAATTTCACCTGTGAGTGGAAAATTTTGCTGTTTCGCAGGTGAAATTTTGTGCTCTGTGGGTGAAATTTCACATTTGTCACGTGGAATATTTTGAGAAATGCACAAATTTCAAGAAATATTCTGCATAATGAAATGTCTTAATTTTTCACAACACTATCCTTGCCAAGCAGTTCATCCACTGCTACTCACCCAGCACCATCTCTGTTGGTCGGGACCAGATCCAGGATGTTACCTGTCCTATAGTGTATTTCTGTACATGCTGAATCACAAAGCAGTCCTTGTGAGCATCCACCATCACTCAGCTCCTGGTGTTTCGCGCTACTGGAATGACCAACCTTATATCAGGCAAGTTAAAGTCACCTACCAGGACAAGCTCTTCCCTATAGCTGATCTTATTATTTCAACCGTTATTACCTTGGCCTCCTTATCAGGCTGGATGGGTGGTCTGTATACTACCCTCATATGGATCAGTTTCCTGTTCTCAGTGGCTAGTTGCAACCACAGAGTTTACTTCCCTTCCCCATCCAACTATTATCAAGCACTTTGCTGTCCTCTTATAAGTATAAGTCCCCCCTTTACCATTTTCCCTATCCTATCTAAGTATATGTAGATCAAGGGAGTGCTCCCCACCAATTGGAGCATTAATTTCCTCTGCAGATGAGGTACTTTAATTCTTCAAAGAGTGTTCCATGTGCAGTTGCCCTGGGACTAGACATTTCAGTTATGTATTTTTAAAACAAATTCTTGTCAGAGCGAATATAGCTGCAGTCAATGTGATGGTAGTGATGCAGCCATTGGGATGGGAATTAGCTAGCCAGGTTTCCCAAGTACCGTGGAGCAACTTGGACTTAAACATAGACTTCAGACTTCTGTGATAGCAGGTCTACTTTATCCATCTTTCACTATATGATCCTCACACAATATCGACCTTAATATCTATTCCCAGTTCCAGTTTCAAGTAACATGAAGTCTTGCTGTATTCTGACTATTGCAGTTAGCCCCAGCACTCAAACTGCCCCGGAGAGTAGAGGGTTAATTTTCTATGCAGAGCATGGAATGTTGAGGTCGAGCTCGGTTCATACCTCTGTCTGCTGCACTTTGAAGTTCAGCTGTCAGATTCTTTACTCCGCCTAACAGAACGGCTGCTCTGGTGATTTCTCCTTTGCTCATGGTTCGTAAGTCAGTTAAAGTTCTCAGTTTTACTGATTGTTTTTCGCAAGTTTTGTTCAGATCTCTGTCTGTGGTACAGTAAGTACTAGATTGTGAACTAGATATAGTAAACTTGTGGAATTTGTAAAAATTGATTTTTCGACCGGTTTGGCTGAACCGGCCGTTTAGTGATTTATATATTTTGTCTTTGTTTTTAAACTTAGAGTGTGGTCACCGGTCCTTATCAGTTTAAAAAAAAACTGCATTTTCCTGTGTTTTTTTCCAATACCCATGACATGGTTAGAAACCGATAAGGGTGTCTTGCCTGGTTGTTTGCCATAAAAAGGGTAAGTCTGTGGTTAGGATAGCTATGTCTGAGAAACCCAAAAGAAAAACCGGGCCCACTGGGTTTCAACACTGTAGTGTGTGTGGGGAGGTCTTTGCTAAGGCTGATCCCCACACCACCTGTTTTTATTGTCTGGGGTTTGACCACCTCAATTCAGACTGCCAAATCTGTAAACATTTCCCTAAGTTTACCCTGGAAAAAAGATTAGGTAGGCTCAGGGATAAGGAGGCCATGAAGTCCGCTGACCTAGATGGCCAGCCCGGTTAGTTTCTGACCGAACCTGAGGGACTGCTCTCTGACCAGGGTGATACTTCTTTGGGCAAGAGGAGAGCCAATACTGAGGGACCAGTTCCTGCAAAAAGAAAAAGAAAATACAAATTTGGCCGGTTTGGTTCCAGAGACAATTTTTCCAACCGCCGAAGAGATTGCCAATGCGATAAGGACTGTAGAATTGATTCATCCAGTTCCGTCTGATCTGGCACCTTCTGGCAGGCGCTTGGTTCGGTCGGTTCCTCTGGTTCGAGATTATGCCCTTGAAGATTTCTATGAACCAGATTTGGAGGGGGATGAAGATTATGATGATTACGATGGTGTGGGAGGTCTGGTTGAGCCCATCTTCCCAGACAGGCCTTCTGGTGTTTCCCCTACTAGGTTTTCCGAGTCCCCTTCTCACTACATGTTTTACAGGAAAGTGCCAGAAACCCTCCAGCTCCCTGTGGAAGAAGCTGTAGAGGAACAAGAGGAACCTGATTATGTGGAGATGATGGACATCCCAGAGTCCATGAGACTGTCTATTCCCCTTCATAAGTCTTTTGGGAAACAGGCACAAAAAATTTTTAAAAACTCCAAATTCTGTACCTCCTTTTGACAGAAGGATGGACAAAATGTACACCTTATCAGGTTCTGGTACAGACTACTTGTATCAACAATGCTGCCATGTTGGAGTTGTGCAGGCTGTAGCCTGTGATAAGGCTAATATGCCCTTGGCTTCACACACCCCAGATAAAGATTCTAGGAAGCTGGATGCCATGGCAAAGAAACAGTACATGGCATCCACCTTGGGACTCAGGCAGGCTAAATATGTGGCCTATGCAGCCAGGCACCAGAAGTCCAGGTGGGACACTGTGCTGGCACTGGCTAAGCAGGCCTCCCCCCAGCTAGCCTGGGAGCTGGATGGGGTGGCTGCTGATGGGATTGATGCATCTAAGGTACAGTTCCATGCTGCTGTGGACTCCAATGATGTGTTCTCTAGAGTCATGGCTACATCCGTGGCTTTTTGGAGAATGGCGTGGCTCAGATGTACTAGTCTCTCAAAGGACACCCAGGCTAAGACCATGGATTTCCCTGTGGTGGGTAATTCTCTGTTTGGGGAGCAGACAGAGAATTACATAAAAAAGATGGAAGAGTATAGGACCACCTATAGGAGTGCACAGACCAAGAAAAGGCAGGCAACTCCTCAAAGGCAGCAGGCTAGGGGCAGGGGCAGACCTTTTCATAGGCCTTTCTACCAAGCACAGGCCTCTTCTCCCTTTCCTCAGAGGAGGTTCTTCAGAGGGAGAAGCAGAAGGGGGATGAGCAGGGCTGCATCCATCCCTCAACCTAAGGCTCCTGCCAAGCAGACACCCTGATGTGCCAGCCCAGGTCGACTCCCCCATTCCTGTAGGAGGCAGGCTGGCTTACTTCATCCAGGACTGGATGTCTGTTACCTCACACAAGTGGGTCCTGGAAGTGGTAAGCCAGGGGCTGGTTCTCAGCTTCAAGAAATTTCCAGAGCTGAAGGCCAGATCGTTTCCACCTGCAAGCATCTCCAAAACCATTGCCCTAGAGGCAGAGGTTTCATCTCTACTGGCTCTAAAGGCTGTAGAGACAGTTTTCCTACATTGCACAGGTGCAAATGTCTGTACTTAAGGTACTTCCTTACCCCAAACAAGACAGGGGAGTGGCGACCCATCCTAGACTTAAGATACCTGAACAAACTTCTTTTAAAACCGAAATTCAAAATGGTGACTCTGGGAATAATCCTTCCCTCTCTAAGGTCAGGGGACTGGCTAGCCTCCCTGGACATAAAAGATGCCTACTTTCACATTCCCATCAGGTGCTCCCACAGAAAGTACCTCAGGTTCAAATTGCCTTCAGGCCATTATCAGTTCAAAGCTATGCCCTTCGGCCTGACATCAGCTCCAAGGGTATTCAGAAAATGCCTAGCAGTAGTAGTGGCTTTTTTAAGAAGGAAAAATATTTCCATATTTCCATACCTGGATGACTGGCTCATTGTGTGCCAGTCCCCAGACCAAGTCAAGTCAGACCTTCAAGTGACTCAGCAAGTGCTCACTTCCCTAGGATTCCTTCTCAATCTTCCCAAGTCAGTTCTTGTGTCTGTACAGCTCCTCACCTTCATAGGAGCAGAGCTGGATACAGTCAAAGCAAGAGCTTTTCTTCCCCTGGAAAGGGCAAGAGTTATTGTAGAGCTGGTTTCTTCATTCTACCTTCTGGTCTCTCGGCCAGCAAGGCACTTCCTTCAACTTCTGGGCCACATGGCAGCTTCTACAGGAGTGGTCCAAGGGGCCAGATTTCAGATGAGGGACATTCAGTTTCACCTGAGGGTCTTTTGGTCTCAGAAGAAATATTCTCTAACCAAACTAGTTCCAGTGACCCAGACTCTGATCCAGGCTCTCCAATGGTGGCAGGATCAGGGCAACCTCAGGCAAGGAGTCCCATTCTTCACTAAGTCTCACTCTGTGGTCCTAACTACGGATGCTTCTCTATTGGGGTGGGGAGCCCATCTGGGGTCTCTCACAGCCCAGGGACTGTGGTCCCCTCAGGAATCCCTTCTTCATATCAATCTCTTGGAACTCAGGGCGTTCTTTCTGGCCCTGCAAGCTTTCTCTCAGTCAGTGCAGAACAAGGTGGTTCAGGTCAGGACAGACAACACCACCACCATGTGGTACATCAACAAGCAGGGAGGCACTCGGTCCACGGCCTTGTGCACGGAAGCCATGAAATTGTGGTCCTTAGCTTATTCTCTACAGACCTCTCTAATCGTAGTCCACCTTCCAGGAAAGGACAATATGCTAACAGATGCATTGAGCAGGATCTCCCAAGGCCATCACAAATGGTTTCTGGACCCTCTGGTGTTGAAAGTGATTTTTTCAAGGTGGGGCACTCCAGAGATAGATCTCTTTGCAGCCCCAGACAATCACCAACTTCCTCTGTTTTGTTGCAGACCCCCAGTATTGGGCCCAGTCCCTCTGGATGCTCTGATTTTGAACTGAGAAGGGAAATTTCTATATGCCTTCCCTCCCTTTCCTCTACTATTCAAGGTTCTAGTCAAGGTAAGGTCACAACCTTGCAAAGTGATTCTGATTGCTCCAGACTGGGCCAGGTCTTGGTACCCCCTGTTGCTGTGCCTAGCAGTACATCTTCCCCTGTCTCTTCCCAGGAATTACAACCTGTTAACCTCCTCTCAGGGGAGGATTTGGTACCCCAATCTTCGGTCGCTCAATCTCAAGGCATGGCTCTTGAAGAGTTAGAGTATGCAGATTTGCATCTGTCCCAAGGGGTTCTGGATATTCTCAAAGCCTCTCGAAAGTCTGTCACCAGAAAAACTTACAACTCCAAATGGAAAAGATTCTGCATTTGGTGTTCCAAGAAGCATATATCCCCAGACACTGCTGAATTGTCTACAGTTCTGGATTATACGGTTCATCTTAATGGCCTAGGCCTCAGACCAGCTACTCTCAAAGTACATTTGTCAGCTGTTTCTGTTTTTCTGTCAGTGGGAAAGCCTTTCTCACTGTCATCTCACCCTTTATTCTGCAAATTTTTCAAGGGATTGCTTCATACCAACCCCCCTTTAGGGATTCTACACCTGCTTGAGATCTTAATGTTTGCATTGCTCTTCTTATGCAACTCCCTTTTGAGCCTTTGTTTCCAGCAGAGCTTAGGTACTTGACTTGAAAAACTGTGTTCCTGGTAGCTATTACCTCTGCCTGGTGTATCAGTGTATTGCAATCTCTGTCAGTGGAGCCTGATTTTATCTCATTCCATAGAGATAAGGTAGTCCTTAGAACTAATAGGAGGTTTTTACCTAAAGTGGTTTCAGATTTTCATCTGAACCAATCTATGTCTCTCCCTGTGTTCTTCACTGATCATTCTTCTTCAGGAGAAATAAGTTTACACTGTTTGGATGTTAAAAGAATCCTGAGTTACTACATTGAGCATATTAAGGCTCACAGGTTTGACTCCCTTCAGTTGTTTCTCATTTATGGGGAAGTGGGTAAGGGCAAACCTGCCACTAAGAGAACTATTGCCAGGCGGATTGTCTCTTGTATTCAATTCTGCTATGAAAAGCTAAGCAAAATATCTCCCTCAGGCCTGAGGGCTCATTCGACTAGAGGTACAGCTGCTTCCCTGGCTGCGGCCAGGGATATTCCTTAGCTAGAGATATGTAAAGCAGTCACCTGGAAAACAGTCCATACATTTACCAAGCATTACTCCCTGGACATCCAGGCTAGGGTTGATGCTCAGTTTGGTACAGCAGTACTGCAGAGCCTATTCCCAAGGTAGGTTCAATTCCCTCCTCCATAGAGGTACTGCTTGGTAGTCTGCAATGGTCAGAATACAGCAAGACTTCATGTTGTTTGAAGAAAAAATTACTCACCTTAGTAATTATGTTTCTTCTAATGGAGTCTTGCTGTATTCAGACCTCCCTCCCTACCTCCCCTCTCAGAACCTGCTTTTGGGAAGTGGGCTGGCAGATGCAGTGTTGCACCCCAGGGGTGCATTTGGGTACTCCCTCCTTTTAGAGAGGGGGAGTGGGTTATATTATTAATTTAACAGTCTTAAGACGTTCACTACCTAGTTTTTGATTTTGGATTTCTTGACTTGAGTCTTTTGGGGATCCAAAATATTTGGGTTGCCATTTGGCTAGTAAATATTTTACAATTTCCACATAGTAGTTAGTATTAGCTCATAAGAATCTGACAGTTGTGCTTCAAAGTGCAGCATACAAAGGTTTGAACTGAGCTCAAGCTCAACGTTCTATGCTCTGCATAGAAAATTAATGCTCTACTCTCCAGGGCAGTTTGAGTGCTGGGACTAACTGCAATAGTCAGAATACAGCAAGACTCCATTAGAAGAACCATAATTACTAAGGTGAGTAATTTTTTCTTAATGTTCAGATGTTCTGCACTGTGCAGCTTGGGCCACCTCCCTCCAGCTGGTTGTTAATCCAAGGAAATGGTTAGCTTTTAGGTTGTTATTGTGATTTTAAGTCTAATTGCAAGAACAACTTTTTTTTGTTTTGTTTTCTTTAGCTCTTTGCTGTGTGGTGTTAGCAGTGCATGCCATTCTTAAACAGAACGTGCAGTTCTTAAAGGAAAACATTTGCCATTTTTATTAGGTTATAGTAGCCAATGCAGTCACCTTGCCACTTTTTGAAGTTCACTGAAATGGATTTAGAAAATAGTTTTTTAAAGAATAATAGCACATTCTGTCATGGGGTGAGTGTAAATGCATGGCACAGGATGTGTTGTGCTACTTTAGAAAATACATCTTTTGGTGGTTATTATCAGTACAGCTATAAAGTGGATAGCGTAATTGGGGTTGCTTAAATTCCAAGATGGTAATTCTTTCAAGTGAGAAGTTTTTTCTAAAACACATCAGCATATCAGTCCCCCTCTGACCTCTGTGACCTCCCAGTGTGAGGAGACTGTGAGGTTGTGAATTATGCAGCTCAAATTAACACACAGCACTATAAGCTGTGGTGGTAGGGATGAGAGTGATACATATACTGTAAAAAGAAAAAGTAAAACATGATTATGTTCACTGCCCAACCTATCTAGTGCATTGCAATTGCTTATGTGCTTGATACATAGATCCTGATAGCAGATAAGGGCCTTTAGCCATGTAGTCTGCCCAATTGTGCATGTAATTTTGCCTCTTCAAGTTTCTCTTGAACTGGGTTGTCCCTTCCTCCCCCCCAACTGCTAGGATCCCCCGATGCCTACCCCATGCATTCTAGAATCCTGTAATTATTTCAGCTCTCACCACTTTCTCTGACAGGGCTTTTCACTTGTCCACCGCCCTTTCCATGAAACAAATCTTTCCTCACATTATCTCTGAACTTCCCTCCCTACAATTTTATCCCATGACCCCTAGTCCTGGAACAGCTCTTCCTCTGAAAAATGTTTTCCTGCACATTGTTCCTCCCTGTGAAGTACCTGTATGTCTCTATCATATCCCTCCACTTCCTTATCTCCTCCAGTGAGTACATATTTAAATCCTTCAGCCTGTCCTTGTAGTTTGTAGATTGTTGATGTATTAAATTACTGTTTGGAAAAGAAATAAAATTAGTGACATGAGTGGGGAAACCAGACCCTGAATAAATACATAGACTGAGGTTATGATGGAAGGGCAAAAAAACATATATTAACAAGCATTTGTCAATGCCGAATGTTGTCACGCTGGCATTGGCAGTGGGAGTGGCGGAGCTAGAGATGCATAGTGCTGTGATTTTATGAATGTGTCTCAAAAGGTGATTTTGCACAGTGAGCACACCATTGTGTGCCACAGCTGTGGAAACACGTTTTGGGCAAGCTGTGAAAAATGGCAGCTGGACTGTTTATAAGGAGATGTGCACAAATGCCAGTGGTGAAAATGTGGCATGAAAATATTTCAGATTGACGAAGTTACAAGGGTGTGTGGAAACTGAGCAATGCACGCTTGCAACACAGTCACTGTATGGAGTTTCGGCACCAAATTTTTAACATAGGTATTTTAGGACCTCTGCTCATGCATAGTGTCACCGTCATTTCCTCAAAATGTCCCAAAAACTGATTTCGTGCAGCGGCCGTGCAATTCTGTGCTGGACGTGCGAAAACACATTTCAGGCAACTACAGTGTTCATAAGGAGGTATGGAAAAATGCCAATGATGAATAGCTGGAGTGAAAGTATTACAAATTCTCAAAGCCATGAGTGTGCATGCAAACTATGCAACACACGCTCATAAAACACTCATTTTATTGACTTTCATTCCCAAATTTTCAACATAGGCATTTTAAGGCATCTGCTAATGAACAGTGTCACTGTCATTTTCATCACATGTCTCAAACATGGACTTTCCACAGCGACCACACTATTCTGCGTCGGAACTGAGAAAACAGATTTTGGTCAGGATATGAAAAATGACATCTGTACTGTTCATTAGGAGGTGCAGAACAATGGCACTGTAGAAAATCTGGAGTGAGAATATTAGAAGTTTGTGAACGTACGAGCGTGCGTGCAAACTGCGCAATGTATGCTCGTAACACAGTCATTTTATGGAGTATTGTCACCAAATTTTCAACAGTATTTTAGTACCTCTGCTTATGAACAGTGTCACTGTCACTTTTGTAATGTGTCCCGAACACTGATTTCACACAGCGAACACGCTATTCTGTGCCGAAAGTGCAAAAACACATTTTGGTAAGGATGTGAAAAATGACAGCTGTACAGTTCACAAGAAGGTGTAGTAAAATGCCAATGTTAAGAATCTGGTGTGAAAATATTGCGAATGCGCTAACTTACGAGTGTGCGTTGTGCAGTTGCTATGCACCTTGTAAAACAGTCATTTTATGGAGTATTGTCAACAAATTTTCAACACAGGCATTTTAGGACCTCTGCTCATGAACAGTAACACTGTCATTTTTGTAATGTGTCCCAAACACTGATTTCGCACAGTTACTGCACTATTCTGCGCCGGAAGTGCGTAAACACATTTCGGCCAGGATGCGAAAAATGACAACTGTATGGTTCACAAGAAGGTGTGGTAAAATGCCATTGTTGAGAATCTGGCTTGAAAATATTGCGAATTCGCTAACTTATGAGCCTGCGTTGTGCAGTTGCCACACACGCTCCTAAAACAGTCATGTTTTCGATTTTTCCCACCAAATTTGCAACATAGGGTTTTTGAGAGTCCCCCTCATGAACAGTGGCACTGTTATTTTGTTATGCAGTCTCGAAAGGTGATTCCACGCAGTGACTGTGAAATCACCTTTCAGGACTGAATAATGTCATGACAGTGCAAGAATTCATGAGAAGGGGGTCCCAAAAACCCCATGTTGAAAATTTGGGGCCAAAATTCGCAAAAATGCCTGAGATATGCAACAATGTTGAAAAATCCCTATTTATTCCATTATACAGCTTACTGGCATTTCCTCAGTTCGCAGTCAGCTTTAAAGAGTGCAGACATGTTCACGGTCCACCGAAGATCATCACGCCAGACTCTGGAGGAAGTATGGAGTGAGGGGTGTGGGAGGCAGGGGTGCGCAGAGGGTGGGTGGGGAGGGGGCACGGAGACCATGAGGACCGTTTTAGTTTTACAGGTTAAAAAGAAAAAATCACGGGATAGTTTTTTTTGCAGGGCATTTGGCACGCTGGGGTGGGCTCCAATGTTGCACCTAACTGTTTGAGGGGGTGTCTGTAGCCGACGGGGGATTGGGCACCCTCATCGGCAAACAACACGGGGGAATTTATGCTGACAGGGATTGGGCACCCCCGTCAGCACACAAAGAAGGGTGGGGGGTGCAGAGCCAAGGGGGATTGGGCACCCTCCTCGGCATTAAACAATTGGGGGAGGTTATTTCTGCTGACATGGAGTGGGCTCCCCCATCAGCACATAAGGAAAGGGAGGGCGGGGTAAGAGCTGAGGGGGATTGGGCACCCCCCTCGGCATATCACAAATGGGGGGAATGCTTTATGCTGATGGGGAGTGGGCTCCCCCATCAGCACATTCACAGGGGGCAGGGGCAGCCAACAGGAGGATTGGGCACCAACAAAGTCAGCAGTTCGACGGCCAGTGTACCACCATGTACATAATGGTGCCGAGCACAGCAAGAAAAGGACCGCTGCATCTGACAAGCTTTCTTCGGATTGCAGTGGACCTTTTCTTAGATGTGCTTGCCACATTCTCTTATGCGTAATGTGGCGTCCAGCATGCAGGTTGATTGGGGAATGCGGGACGCACATACTGGTGCGTGCCCTGCATTCGCCCAACAGCGACCGCACCTCCAAAGCTGCACTGTCCCACAATGTTGGCTGAGCAAGCGCGCCAACATAATAAGAAGGAAAAGAGGTTGGAATGTATACATCAACCATGTGATAAAATTTTCATTCCTTTATGACACCACTGGGAGAACATGCAATTAACTCATTCCAAAAACCATTTTTCAATTGCATGTTCTCCTAGTGGTATTATAAAGGAATGAGATTTCCATCAAGTGAAACTGCAGCTTTTTTTCATGTAAAAATATAGTCAGTAAGCAGATGGAAAATAAAACAGGCTGGAAAATGAAATATTATCAACATTCTGCAAAGAGCCTTTTCTGTCCTTTGAATTTAATAATAAAACAATGCCTTTGAACTTTGTGATGAAGGCATTTCATTTACAAATGGTCCATTTTAACTGGTTGGGATGTCTAGATGTGCAAATAATGAGGGCGTGGGGAACTGAAAATGATCATGGATCATTCAGTATTTGCTAAAGCCCTAGCTGTTTACTAGGCGTTATGCCCATTGCCATCACACACAGCAAGCATCAGAATAAATACAGTATGTAATTGTGCTTGTTTTCTTTTGTTTTAACTAAAATGGTCCCTTTTCACTGGGTTCTTGGACTGGATCTGAACACTAAAAATGAGGGGAGTCAGGGACTGGAAATTAACATGCTGTGCAGTATTTTGCTAATAAGACACTAGCAGCTAGCTGCTCAGTTATTTTTTTTCTTAGTTTCCCATTGCTGTCTCTCTGCAAATTGCATAGTAATGTGAGCCGTGTGTACGTGTGCATGTGTGTGTGTGTGTGAGTGTGTATGTGTGAAATTTACAACCTAGGAGGAGACAACATAGCAGTGAGTGAGCACAGCACTCTTAACCCTTGAGCTGCAGACAGAACTGAAACGTTAAATAATTCTGGACCAATATGTCAGTCCATGGTAAAGCAAGGGTTAAGCACAGTGGGTGGAGGAGAAATACCTTAGTCTGAAGGGAGTCAAGATGATTCACTGTAGCCTGGATTGAAAGCAGTATCTAAAAGAGTTAGTTTAGTTTATTCAGCACATCATCTGCATGCCACTGCTACTGTATAGCGTGGCTGTTTCTTTGATAGTGCTGGTCTTAAGAAACAGTGGTGAAGGAAGCAGAGGAGGCAGCAGCAGAGATGACAACTCCATTGACTCCACCATCCTCCAGATTCTCACAAGACTTTGGTTTTGTGGAGTTTGAGGTAGCAAGCTCTGCCTCCTGCTGACATCACATCAAAGTCACTGTCAGTGGTCAGATCAAAGCCAAAGAGAGTATGGGTTGTCATAGGAAAAAAAACACACAGATTAACAAAAAGGGACATCTTTCATATTGTCAATCAATGATTGCTGGCAATGATGTGAACCAGAAGTAAGCACACAGCAAAAACATAGTGCAGGTGGAGAGGAAGGGTGAGTGAGTGAGTGAGTGAGTGAGTGAGTGAGTGAGTGAGTGAGTGAGTGAGTGAGTGAGTGATGATGGGGATGTTAGTCCTGGTAAGATACTGTAATAATTTTAATATGGAGTAGGTTGAAGTATAAACCTGTCAAGCAGATAACAGTGGTGCTGACTGGTTTATCAAACTCTTGTACTAAGATTTCAAAAAAGCATCCCCCTCTTCACAGGAAAATTTGTGATAAGGTCACCCATCCTGAATATTCAACTTTATTCACTGTCAGGTGTGAATGACCAAACATCTTTAACTTGAGAGTAACAAGCTTGCAACCCCTACTCATATGCAGATTTTTGAGATTTTAGACATGAGTAATGTGACACCCTGTACATTCTAAAGTGATTAATTTAAAATGTGATTTGTTTTAGGATTACAAGGACCGATTACAGATGAAACTTGAATCAAAACTGCTGATCAGTGTTCAGTTTCAAAGAACTGGCACACAGCAAGAAACAATGGAGTCTGCAGGCCTCATCTATCAGACACTCTCCCTCTGATTTCTTCATAGACAACTAGAATAAGGGCAAGCATAACAATACCAATCAGGTGACATGCTGAGAACCACAAGGATTAGATTGTTTCACATCCAGCAAACAGTGAGAAATGGAGCATTCCAAAAAGGCACTAAAATGGTATGAAATTGTTGATTAAAACAAGGCACACAGTTTTCATAAAAAATATTTATAAATTAATTTTTTTCAGTTCTGAAGAAAAGCATTGCACATGATCCTTAGTAAACATTTTTGCCACACAGCTACCTTAATAGACAAACTGAACTATAATCCAAGACTGCAGTTAATCATCCCATTTGCAAAACTGTATCAAATTGCAAGTTCCTACAACTAGAACTGTGTTGATACACATTCAGTTCTTAAGTGGTGATGGATCAGTGCTAGTATAATGGAATGCTAATGCAAGGCAGTGACATGCTAATGGACCATAGTGATATAGTAATGAGGGTTCGGTGCAATGAGAATTGTGAACCACTCTTCTGTCATTTTGTGACCATTTGCATCTTTGCCTATAGCACACTTGCCTATCAGGGCAAACCTACTACTACTGGCACTTTGAATTCATTAGAATTATGGATTTGCACAATCTTGTCACCCTGTTCACAATTTGTTTTGCAAGTGACCCCTGTGCATAGGGCTATGCAAAGAATTGCATTACTGTTGCAAAACACACATTGTGACTCAGAATGGAACCTGAATATTACATCTCAGTTAGACTATCTGAAGAAAATACATTCAAAATAAACATGTAATTAAGCTAATATATTTCTACCATTAAATCAGAATATGTGACCTTTTCATTAGTCTGTTTTTCTTTTCATCTTCAGAAATGTTAAGAACTAAATTTCTCTGGAGATGCTCACACAATTAATGCCTGTCAAATACTATATATTATGAAGATGTTGTAAAAGTCTAACCTCTTTTGAAATCTAGGCTCCTCTTCTTTACATCAAAAAATCTTTCACATTATATAATTAGTCATCAGGCAACTCCTTGGATCTCTTCATATGTTCTGGCTCAGTTTTGTTTTGGAGTGGCGGCATGCAATCTGTTCTTGTCACTGTGGCTTATTGTAAGGAGATGGTCTTGATTGCAACCTAACTTGGAAGCTGTACATGAAAGCAACAGGGTAAAGTGTCAAGCAAGGAAAGGACAACAAAATGTTTAACTATTTTATTGTTTATACCAAATAGTTTTTCTATTAAAAAAACAGCACTTCTGTTTCTTTGACAACAGCTACTGTTGTTGCAGGTAAGGTGTTTTGATATGTGAATTCTGCAACATATCAAAAAGTAAAATTATGTGGCTCAGTGATTTCCATGGGGAAAGGAGAGGATGCTGAAGTCATTCAGTATGACAATGCTGTAGTTTGGTAAAAAAAGGCATTGCCTGGTTCAAGTACTATGCAGCAATTGAAGGCTGCTAACTCTATTTACAACTGTCCAATCTGAAAAGTAATACTACCCAGATTTCTAACAAGAAGCCATCTGGAAAGGTGTGTAGTGGTCTCTGATACGAAGCAGAAGGCCACCAAACTCATTTAACTTGTGGTCTAAGAGACATTCTGAGATCTCTGGAGGGAAACTGCAGGGCATTTGCCCAGTGAATGGAATTTATTTTACTTTCAGGTGCAGTGAAGCTTTGAAGAAATATAAGCAGCATACTAATCACATACAATCTGCATTTACCTCCCAAATGCTTTGCAGCATTGTTTTTTCAATTTAAAGTTTATTACCATATTTTACAAAATTGCAACAAAGGCAGATGTAAATATACAGACATAGGATACATAGGACATTGATATATCTAAGTCTGCCTCCCCTCCCTTACCACCCTTTCCTCTCCTCCCTCCCTCCACCCTCCCTTCCCTTCCTTGTTAGAGCAACAGTAATAAATGTATCTAAGTTGCTAATACTGGTTGTAGATCCATCCTGGTTTGGGGCAAACAAAAATTACCCTACGAAAGTCTATGTTATAATGAATATAGTGTATAGGGAGGGTCCCAAATTTTTATAAATTTTTTCATTGAGTAGTTTAAATTGGTGATAGCTTTCTCTGTATGCAGATTAGCCAAAATTTCAGTTAGTCACTCAGTATAGAGGATCTGTAGTTGATCAGTCCAGTGTCATAATACCAGTTTCTTGGCTGACATAGCTATGAGAGACATATGGTATTTACGGTTACAGACTCTAATACCTGATAGGTCTCCCATGAGACAAATTTCCTGAGTAAATAAGTCTTTAAGACTGAGTAGGGGATCTGAAAGTTGTTTAATGGTGTCCCATAATGATGAGATTTTTGGGCAAGACCAAAAGATGTGATACAACGTCCCTTCGTTTTGTTGACATCTCACACATAATGATGTAGGTGTTAATCCCATCTTGGCTAATTTACACAGAGTATAATAGGCATTATGCAAGAAATACATTTGCATGAGTCTAAGTCTGTCCTGTGTGACCATTTTGTGACAGTTTCTCCAGATAGTTGGCCATTCTATGTTCCGGTCTGGAAAAAAGGATTCCCAGAGTTGGGTTGGCCCATAGCTGTCCAGAGATTTCCAAAGGTATATTGTATTATAAATATTTGAAATTGCTTTGGAGTTTCCACAGAACTCCAGTAGTTCTCTAGAAAAGGGAGAGGTTTGGGTTAACTGGGGTGTTTGACCAAATGTGTGTATTAATAAATGTCGTACCTGGAGAAGCCTAAAAGAGAACCTGGAGGATATATCTAGCTTAACCATAAGTTCTTTAACTGAGAGCCATAGACCATCATCTGTAACAAAATGAGTTATGCTCAAATTCCATAGAGTGGGGAACCATGCTAAGGGGATTGGTTTTCCATCTATTTTGAGTTGCAGATTTCCCACTATCGGTTGGTGATGGTCCTTAATATAATTATATTTAAGATAATGACAGATCTGGGTATGGATTTTTAAAGATATAGAAATTGTGGAATTCTTACGCCTCAGGGGAAGGAGACTTTCTTTATTATATAGAAGGCCCTCGGGGTTTAACCCGTATGAACATATGAGAGTTAGTTCAATTTTGAGCCAGGACAGGGCAGAGTATAAATTGTCTAAAGATAGCCATTTCAGGTATTTATTGGTGTGGCTGGCCCAATAATAGAGTTGTACATGAGGGAGGTGCAGTCATCTGTTGTATTTGGGAGCAGCCAGGATATGATAAGCTATCCTGGAAGATTTATTACTCCAGATAAATTTGGTGAACAAGGATTGCAATTTCTTGAGCCATAAAGCTGGGAGCCAGATATTAAGCATAGAAATGGGGTATAGGAGCCGTGGGAAAACATTCATCTTGATTAGGTTTATTTTACCTCACAGAGATATTGGAAGTGAAGCCCAGCAGTCTAAATCTTGAGAAATTGTAGAGACTAGAGAATCCAAATTCAATTTGATAATTTGCCTGGGGTTTCTAGATAGTTCTATGCCTAGGTATTTGAGGGAATCTTGTTTTCAAGTAAATCCTACAGGCATTACATCCGTTCAAAAAAGTTTATGGTTGAGAGGGAAAATTATTGTTTTATTAACATTTAATTTGTAGTTAGACATCTTGCTAAAGGTCTTGATAATGTTTAACATAGAGGGTATAGATATACATGGATTTGAGATTTGAAGGAGGAGATCATCTGCATAAGCAGATACTTTGATCTCATAGGAATGAATATGGATCCCCTGGATAGCCTGACAATTCTGCAGGTTACGGATTAGTGGTTCCAGATAAATATTAAAGAGTAGCGGAGACAAGGGGCACCCTTGTCTGGTTCCAGAGTAGAGGGTAAACTTGTCTGAAAACACTGCTTTGCAGCATTTACAGTATATATGTACTTGTACTGAACTATCAAAGCATAGAACTCATGAGGAAGAGTACCAAGAAATCATATCCCTCTGTGAAAAATTATAGAAATGTCAGTATCATAAAAAATGTATTATAAAAGCAATTTCTAAAGCAATGTGATTTCTCCCATTACATGCATGGATGTAGCTTCACTAATCAAATTACATCTCCAACAGAAAATAAGAAATGTCTTTGAACCTCAAGGCTTGTCTTCATAAATATTAAAATGTCAATAATAGTATATAGAACATAGTTTCATAACTCAGCAAGTGCTTTATAGAGTACAACTTTCAAGTGTTTTATCAACAAAACAATTTGAATGTGACTGTGCAAAGAAATACAAATGCATACAAACACACACATGCTCATGAATGCATGCACACACACACATACATTACGCACGCATGCTCATGAATGCATGCACACACATACATTACACACACAGCACCTAATTGTTTATCTCAAATGTTTAAAATGTTATTACTTCTCTAACTTTAGTGAGCCATGCATGTTACAATTGTGTAAGCCCCCTGTCCCTTCTCTGTGTCAAGGAGTGTATGGTGCCTACAACAAGAAACCAGTGCCTTTAATTCACTGCACCAAAATGGGTCTGGGCAGATGGGGAATAGGACAACTAACACATGCGTGGGCACCATTTGCATGAGACTACCCACAAATCAAAGGTCCATACCCAGAGCTGGGATCAAGGAAATTCACATTTATTTGCTGCCTAAGGTGGTACATGTACCTTTAAGGGCATTATCGTCACCATTTGGCCCCCTTTAGGAACTCATTTGGGGTATTACACTTAAATATTGCCCACTGATTAGAATGGACGCTGCTACACAGATTGTCAAATTTCTTAATGGCCTGCCTTCCATTACAGGGTCTTGTGGTGTTATTCCCACAAGATGGGCTTGTAGAAGTATTCTATCCAGGTAGGGCAAGACACTACCCTGGGGAACTAAAAATGCACACTCTTAGCATTACTGAGAGGTACTGGCTCTTAGATAGTACAGCTACCAGAGTATGGTATACTTTCTCATGAGTGAACATAGTTGGTCCAGCACTGTATAACCCCCTTGAACATCACACTGATAGGTTCTAGTGACCCCATTATGCTAAGGGATTCATCACCATTCCCAACCCATGTGGGACATATGGACTCCATCTGCTATCAGGTCCCTTATTCTGGCAAGCACCATTACATTTATGATTACCAATATCAATACTAATACTAATGGATTACTTACATACTTAGTGCCCATTTCTCCTTTTAGAGCATCATATGAAGGTGTGCTTTTACATTGATATCTTCCTTACATTCTCTTTATGGGAGAGCATCTGCAAGGACCTTGGTGACCTTCTTTGAGAGGAAGCACACCACTACTCTATGAGGCTATTCCATGGTGCCTTACAGGTTGGTAGAAGTTCTGGCCCATGGGGCAAAGTTACTCTGGTTCTTCCCACTGCTGCTGTTTCCTGGAGAACCCTTCCCTGCCCAAGGAGGGGATATCAGAGACAGGATTCCCACTGACCTTCTTTCTCTCTCTCTACTCATAAATGTTATCCGTCCTCTCTTTCATTGAAAGAGTGCTAACCTAGGCCAACCAGAGCTCTCAGTTAGCCTCCCCTCCTTATAGAGCAATGGGGGAGGTCAGGGCCATAAATATTCTTGCCTGCACTCCTAGCTGACTGAACAGAAAGCACAGAGCATGAACTCCAGACACCCTGACTGCTAACTGAGGCACATCCTAGTTCTGTTCCAAGATGAATGCTGGTCGCTTGGCATGCTGAAGAGTAGCTGCAGAAGCAGGATTGCTTGATGCTAGTTTTTGGCTAAAAACAGGTATGCCACTATTGCCTGAGTGCAAAATGAATTTATAACAAGCAATCTTTCCAGTAAATCTTTTGGATACCATTTTGGGTGTGCAGGATCTCTTTTGTGTGTGTCTTTGTTCCCCACTAGGCAGACAGCTAAAGACTATAGTCTAGCGAGATTAGTGGAACATGAAGTTGGAGCAGAGAAGCCCTTCGGGAGGGCTGCAAATACCAGGGGGAATGGCACAATAAATTACCCTGAACTACACAAGACAAAATAGGGGAAGGGAGGAAAAAAGAGGAAATAAAAGAATCTCACCAGAAGAGAGACAAGACATCTGATAAAAGTGGAGTGTGTGTTCGAATTCGAAAAGATTTTTAGATTTATACCTACTGAACACCAACTGAGCACTTTGCTACTGGGCGTCTGAATTGAAAGGCAGAACAAATGAACAAACAAAAAAGGAAGATAAATAAAGAAGGGAGAAATAAGGTGCTAGAAGGAACTGGTGAGACAGAATATAAAAGAAAAAAACAAACAAACGCAAGAAAAGAGAGTCAGTTCTGTGCATTTTATAACATGCTTTATGTTTTAGGAAATTTTTTAACTGTGTTTTTTGTAGGTTTTTTTAAACTTGTTTTTGAGAGACGTCATGTGATGGCTGCCTGAGCAGACACATCTCTCACCCTCTCCTGCTCCTCCACTGGAATTTTCTAGTCTATTCCCCATAAAGATTAATAAATCTGGTGCTAATTTGTATTGAATATCCAGCTTTTCTATCGGAGGCATGGATTTGGGGATTGCTTACTGGAAGATGGACACAGAGATGAAGAATTCACCACCCAAGCATACTTCGACGCTGACGCCTGAGTGGGACAAGTTGACCAAGAGATTGAAACAACAGGCCACAGTAGTTCCTTATCCTGCTCCCCCTCCAGATGCTCTGATGAAAGACTGTTTTCTGGAAGAATGTGCTGCCATGAAACACATGCTCTAGACACTGGCCAATGAAATTAAAGAAATAAGATTGTCAGTGGCTTCCCTAACCTGTCGGGTGGGGGACAATAAAACCCAGACCTCTTCTTGCGAAGACTGGCACAACAAAGTGGAGCCAGATATCTGTTCTCTTCACCAGCATTTCAAAAAATTGGAAGCCCAATTAGAAGATTTATAGGGAAGGAGTTGGCAAAACAGAATCATTATCTTGGGACTGCCGGAGCGGGTGGAGGGTCCAACAGGATTATGTTTGTGCAGAAGCTCTGTGAAAAAATTGCCAGACCCTCCCCCAGTGGTCCAGCATGCATCATCAAAAGGGCACATCGCTCTTTGCACCCTATGCCGACAGAAGGTCCCACCCCCCAGGCAGCTGATCTGTAAATTTCTTAATTACTTAGATCATCAGCATGTTTTAACAAAGATATAGGAGCTGAAAGAGGTGCTGTGGGAAGATAGCTGTATCCAGGTGGCCAAAGATCTGCCATGTGCCATCAGGCAAAGGAGGGCTGCATTGCATCCCATAGTCACAAAACTCATAGCAGCTGGAATCCAATTTAGGGTCCACTACCCTGCTACTCTGCAAGTTGTGTGTCAGGGGTTCTGGAAGAGTTTTGACTCCTTTGACCAGGCACTCAAGGTGCTCAAGGCACTGTTCCCCAGTCTGTTTAACCAAGTCTGAAATTAGGACCCATCAGCATTATTTATTTCAGGCTTTGGAGGTTAATCATTTATGCCAGATCGAGCTGTGATCCTGTAAATCTGCTCCCACTAATTGTTTAGTGAAGCTTTTTTGTTCATAATAACTCCTTTGCAGCCTCTCTAGTCAATGGGGACTACATTTTGGACCTAATCTAGTAGGACCTTTAGTGCATTCCCAGGTAGGAGTGTCACTCATGGATATTTTCATTTGTGTTTCCCTATTGAGACTCAGAGAGTGGTTTTGATAAAGGACAGTCTCTCCAGGATTCAACTTTGCTCCCCCTCCAGCTTTCTCTACACATGGAAGCTCCCATTTGCTCTCTGGTCACTGCTTCCTAGGACTACTAACTGACCTCTTGATGCCTGCAGTTTGAGGGCTCTTTCTGTGGCATCAAAGTCATCGGTTCCCTGGAGAACTAAGTAATGAAGCGGTGGATTGATCATTGGAGCTCTAATTCCATCGGTGAGGTACTGTCCCCACTTGAGGATGTGGGAATAATTTGGTGGCTAAAGTGACTTTTTTATGTCTCAAGTAAACTTCGGACTGTGTATTGTATTAGATGGACTCATTTTGTGGTGGATTTGTTTCTGTAAGGCTGTTTAATTTTAGTATATCCCCAAGATTGCAATTTTAAGTGTTTTACAACTATTTACTTTCTTTGATGCAAATGAGGGCTCCAATTATTTTCATTTCTGGTTGATACAGAGTCCTGGGAGTTTTCAGCAGTCTGTGCTCTGAACTTGTTTAATGTCTGGGGAAAGCTGGGGCCATTACTTTTCCTGGGTTTTCTCCAAGCATTTCCACCAGAGATTCTAGCCCCTTTTTTTATTTCTTTACTTGGTAAAGCTGATTCTGCAAGGTAATTTATTACTGCTTTTTATTTCTGAACTCAGTTTTGACGTTATTCTCTTTATATATGGTTTGAGCACTGTTAATATAGACTGTACCTTACATTGAATATGTTGCTTCTAAATAGTGGTATTGTTATTGTATGTTAATTAATGTTTTGGTGGGGTGGGGGTCCTCTTGAGTGGAGTTGGAGTACATCATGGACGGTTTACTTTTTGGAGTTCAGTCATTAGGACTGGGGTTCAGGGGATTTCCTTTGGGATTGTTATTGTAATTCTGGTTTTGTTTTCTTGGACGGGAGGGAGGCCGGGTGGGTTCGTTGGGGGTGGGATTTGAGTGTTGTTGTTCTTTGGGTTTGGTGGATATTGGTGGGGGATGGGGGCCTCCCAGAGTACATGGGCTGCGGAGTTACTATGGTGGGAGTGTCTGTTTTGCATCTGGAGCTTGCATAAGTATGCATGTATATTTTTTGACCAAGTTCTATGACAAGTAAGGTGACATTTACTGTAAATTCATAACATGAACCATTAGGGGAGTGCAGAGCAGGCAGAAATGACGCATGGATCCTGATTCTAAGACATATGGCGCAACTCACTGGTGAATGTGAGTTGTGACATGTGTCGCTATGCTGGGGACCCAGCACCAGATTCCAGAACAGGCAGGGTCCTAGGCAACTATGACCTGCGACTTTCAGCACCTCCAGCGTTGCGCCACAGGAAGGGCACACCTGATCTGGGTGCCGCAAGCTGCTGACATGCCCAACAACAGGGTGCACCCCCCCAGCCCCAAAACATTCTCACAGGCCCTAGTGGGCCATGAGGGGGGTGATGGCAGTGGCACACTGGCACCAGGGGGGTGGCAGTACCGCATCACGGTACCAGGAGCTAGTAGGTGGAACACCCATATTGCTGGGGATTGGAGGGGGCTACTATGCAGTGGGAGGGTCGGTGTGTCACAGCAGTGTGTGGATCAGATCCGTGCATGGAGCATCAAGCTGTTGGGTATGGTGGAATCCCTTTATGTCAGCACATAGCTGCTCTAACCCTGCACTGCAGGAGGGCCTCCTGGAATGGCATTGTGGGGTTATGGCAGTTGCCCTTTCAGAATAGGGCACAGATGCTTCCATAACTCTCACATTCCACCATGCCGTAGGGGCCTTGGGTGGCATAGGTCCCCCTGGGCACAGGCAACCTGCGCGATGGTGCAGGCCACCTCTTGGAATCCCGTATGGCGTAACCCATGGCAGAATATGCTACTTACGCCATATGTGATGGCATAAGTTGCACTGCACCACTGTGTATGGATCTTGGAATTGGGCCCATGGTTTTAAAGCATCTCTACAAACTTCAAGCAGGCGTGGCAATGCTCCAAGAATCCCATACGAAGAGAAAGGACATTTCTCTGTTTAGGCAAAACTGGGTAGGCTGGGTTTTCAGGGTGGGCTCTAGTATAAAGAAAGGTGGGGTGGTTATTTTGGTGGCTAGGAGTCTCCTGTTTCATTTAATATGGGAATATTGGGATAGGGATGGGCGGTTTATCCTTATCCATGCCCGACTGGGGATTTCTGAGGTTATTCTGTGGTCTTTATATGGACCAGATATTGATTCTCTAGTTTTGGTTTTTTTTTCAGAACTGAGGTTACAGCCAGCCTCTTTCCCTAGGTTGCCAATCATATTAGGTGGGGACTGGAACCTGGTCTATCAAAACTATTTGGTTAGATTGGGGTCTCAGAGGAAGGGCCTCTCTTCCACTCAATGAGGATTTAGGGAACTGTTTGATCAGCTGGGTCTACCGGACCCTTGACGGACCTTGAACTCTATGGCAAGTCAATTTATGTTTTACTCCTCCCCACATGGGACCTCTTCTCATCTCAATTCTTTCCTCCTTAGTAAGAATTCCCTCTGCTGACCTATTGCTAGTGGTATTTTACCTCTCATCATGTCTGACTATGCTCCAGTTTCCCTGAAATTGGAATTAAATGAAACTGAGGAAAGAGATAGGGTATGGAGGCTGAACTCTCAGCTCCTCAAGGACTCACAAATCACTCAGCAGATAATTGATTTTCTAACTAAATTCATGGCAGAAAATGAGGGGTTGGTTACTGAACTGGATCACCGTGGGGGGTGGGGGCAGTAAAATGTGGGGTCTGGGAAGGCTGCATCAGACTAGCAGCCAAACTAAAGAAATTCTGATCCTGCGAGGAGGACCATCTCTTATCTGAAATTAGAAGACTGGAGCACCGGCTGTCATCAGCTTCCTCCCCACATGATTGGCGACAACTTAACCATCTTCGGGTACAGTATTATGAGTTACTTGTGAAGAAGGCTGAGTTAGCTCTTTTCTGAACTAAAAGTAGGTATCTTGAGTCAGGTGAATAAGCTGGGAGGCTACTCATGTGGAGGGTCAGACATATAGAAGTGGTGAGAGTCATTCCCATGCTTTGGCTGAGCCCACTGGAGGAGACTCTTACCCACACTAGATACATAGTAGAAGCATTTCAGTCTTTTTATAGCAAACTGTATGAGGATATGCCAGCTACCCCAGAGCTTCATGCTGAAATCATGGAATATTTGGATAGTCTTTCCCTATCCTACCCTACCTCTGCCCTGAACAACAGGTGCTTTTAGAGGGTCCCATACGGATTCCAGAGGTGTGGGAAGTGATTGGTCAGCTCCCGTTTAATAAGGCTCCTGGGCCAGATAGGTTCTGTAATGAGTTTTATATGACCTTTGCAGAGGAGCTCTCTCCTTTCCTTTCCCAGTCATTTAATTTGCTTGCTAATGGATGGGTTGATTGATCTCTCCTTCACTAAGGTTTGGATATCCTTGATCTACAAAGAGGGAAGGATGAACTACTCCCATCTAGTTATCAACCAGTGTCTTTGCTTAATTCCAATATTAAGTTACTGGCCGAGATCTTGGCAAACAGATTAAAATCAGTTTGGGAGGGTCTGGTCTTCCCCATCCAGGTGGGATTCATGTCAGGCCGCCTTTCGAGGGATCACCTTCAGAAGCTCCTCCATTTGATTTCTTCATCTGGGGAGAGCAAGGTCCCTGGGATCTTGGTCTCCCTGGACACAGAAAAGGCATTTGATCAAGTTTCTTGGCCGTTTCTGTTCGCAGCATTGAGAAAATTTGGTCTTCCCTCTTATTTTTGTAAATGGATACGGGTTTTGTACTGTAACCCCTCAGCCCAGATTCACTGCAACAGTCTTTTTTTGACTCCCTTCCAGCTTCAGAGAGGCACTGGTCAGGGCTGTCCCCTCTCTCCCCTGTTGTTTAATTTATATTTAGAGCCCCTCCTTCTTAAATTACAAAATAATCCATCCATGCAGGGGATCTTAATAGTGAGTGATAGGTACAAACTCTCGGCCTATGCAGATGGCTTATTTCTTCACATTGAAGATGCCTCGACTTCAATCCCAGTTGCATTAGCACAGATACAGAAGTTTTCTGAGATACAGTAGCTGGATACAAGTTAAATGTCGAAAAAACTCAGGTCATGCCATTAAATAGTTTGGTGGCTAGGCAGGGGATATAAAATGTAAGGCTGACTTGGGAATTGAATGAGCTGTGTTATTTGGGAATCTGGGTACCCCACTTCTTCCTGGACTTGTGCAGGGTGAACCTCTGCCCCCTCCTGCAGACCATTAAGGTAAACCTTCAGGGATGGGTGACATTACCTTTGACCTTATGGAGCTGGGTATGCATTATTAAAATAAATATCCTCCCGAGGCTGTTGTACCCCTTGGTGATGATGGCTATGTATTTACCAAAATCATGGTTTCTGAAACTGCAATGGTTCCTTAAACAATTCTTGTGGAAGGGTGGTTCACCGCACCTATCTAAAACTTTTGCAACTGAGAGAGAGGGGTGGACTTCGCCTTCCAAACTTCTTAATGTATTGTTTAGCTTTACATAGTTCGCAGTGGCTGCAATGGGGAAGAAGGGTGGATGGATCCCTGCCTGGAACTTATCAGCCTCTCTGGCTTCAGCTAGAAGCTGGCTTTTGCAGGAAGGCAGGGCTGCAACTTGGCAGCTTGCTATATCTCAAACTATCCAGTTTGCTACCCTTGTTTAGATGGCTCCCTTTCATATATTTGTTGAAGACTTGGGCCCCCTTTCATATATTCATTGAAGGCTTGTGTCCAGCTATGGAGTCTTCTTAGGATGGACTGGACTAAGGCATTGACTCAGCCAGTACTGGGAAACCCCTACTTTCAGATTGCAGATCACCCTATACCATTGGTTTTTTCCCTGTTGCTGAGGCAGGTCAGGGTAGACTCTCATCTCTGAAATGGCCAACTGTTGACTCACAGAAAGTGGTAAGACCAGTATGTGCTCCCCAGTTACACGGGTTTAAATATTTACAGTTAATGAAGGCTCTGAGGGACTTTCTTGGCCCTGGTCCCTGGCAGGTGGTGGACAATGGAGTTTTGCCTAGTCTTATATCCAAAGCTGTCAAACCCCATTCGGTCTCTGGTTTATATTTGTACCTTCAATCAGTGGATCCTGACTCACTGTCAGGGATTGGGTTCTACTGGCAACAAAAACTGAATTTGAGCTATACTCCCCAACAATGGTAAACTATATGGGGTATCCTATACAAATTCACGAAGCAGGACAGGTGTAGATGGACCCAGTTTAGAATCCTACATGACTTATATTATACACCCACTAGGTTATGTAGGATGGGAAGGTCCCTGACTCCTGCCTGCTCCCAATGTGGTCTCATGGTTGGTGATTTAAAATATATAGTATGGGACTGTGTCAAAAAACAACCCTTTTGGAATTCGATCAAACTATCACTTGACCTGCTACTGCGCCTAGAGGAGGCCTGCACTCCCGAAATTTCTCTCTTGGGTGATTTTCCTTCCTCCCTAATTAGACAGCGCAGAGCTTATATGGCTTTAATTTCTATTATAGCTAAGACAGTCATTCTGAGACATTGGTTGGAGGATGCACTCCATCTTTCAGAGAGTGGTATAAGGAAGTCACCCAGGCCTTACCAGTTGAAAATCATATTGCGAGGTTGTAGCACAGGAAGGACTCCTACGGATACAGGTGAGAAGCCCTCCATGTACTTTTTTTTTTATCATGACATTATTTATCACCATCTCTGCAGACCTGGCAGGGGCTTTGACCCCCCCAGAGGGGTACATCCTCTGGCACACTGGGGCCATCATAGGTCCTGCTGGGTCCTGGTATTGTCCTCTGTTTTTTCTTCTCTGCATCTGAACCTGTGCAATGGGTGATGCAGCAGTCTCCATCTCTGTGGAGGTAGCCAACCTCCCTGGGGCAGGCCAAACCCCTCTTGTTGTGCTGACACATGCAGCACAAACCCCAAGCCCCAAGGAAGGAGAGCAATCCTCTGGATGCTCAATCCTTATCTCCCCTGGCTGACCCCGGAATGACCCAAGTCCATTCCAGAACCTAGGTCACCAGCATGTCATGAGGTGTGGCGTCCAATGCCTCAACCCTCAGTTCCACCGGGCCAGGCCCTCCATGCACATTTAATGGTGTCAGCAGAGCCCCAGGCGGGAGCGGGGTAGTCCCAGGGTTCCATCTGTCCTGCTATTCATAGATAAGGTCAAACTGGGGGCGGTTGGAATATGTCTATTAGGGGGGTTTTAAATGTTGATCCGGTTGGTGGTGTCACCCACTGGCTTAGGTTGTACCCCCTCTCTGGTATCATTCTTATAACACTCTCATCTGAGGTTTCCCTTTTTATTAGCCATGATCTGGGAGGGGAGGGGGCTGTGTGAAGGGGGGTTGGGAGGGTAGTTAGGATTTTCTTTTTCTTTTTAGGGACCAAGATCAGCTTGCCTACATTTTGTTTTCTGATCATTGTATTGTTACCACTTTGGATCTGTTGGTTTTTCTCATTTTTTTCTGAAAATGTTCAATAAAGCATACTTAATTATAAAGCTTGCTTATTTGCAAATGCCTATGAAAATGCTTTAGAAATACCCCTGAAAACCCTTGAGACTCATATAGTAAATGTTGTTGAATAATTATTGAGCTGCTGAAATTCTTAAGATTTAATTCACACACCATAGCGCAACATGAGCACTACATGAGCAATATGTGTAACAGGTGCACTTTAGGTGTGCAATGTAGAAACAGAGTATGCATGTGACGGCATCCTACACTAAGAACAGAAAAAAGAATCTGTACATTCTGCACATTTTGCACAATGTATATTGCACACTGCAGAGACTCCTTCAGATAGGCAAAATGTTAATTTGACTGAACTGTGTGGAGTCTCTCAATTGTCCTTTGTCCTTCCAGATTTTTTGTACACTTTTTTTTTCTTTACTTAAATTAACGACCTAATACCAAAGTGAACAGATGCTACCAAACTGCAAAGAAAGCAACTGGTGAATTTGGAAACCCTAGGAAGCATAAAACGAAAGAAACAGGTTTTGAAAGATTAATAAACCCATTATATAGAAATGTGTTTGGTCCTGAAAGAGAATAATTAAGGTAGCCAAGGAAAAGAAGTGTTTCCTTAGAATATTTTAACTGTTTTACCAGGAAGGAACTTCCTTCAGATTTGCCAAGCAGAATTTATAGGCTTCAGCCTTTGTTTTTGTTTTTAATCCCCCTTACTCCACGCTCGTACAAATTCTAAACTGTGACCCCTGAAGTTTAAAAATCTGGCTTCATTGCACTACGTCTTTTAGGTTTTAATGTACTGCTTCTTTTAGGTATTTTCAGGTACTTTTATTTTTAAGTACTTTTAATCTGGATCACAGCTCCTCAATAATTGTCACTATTGTTATTGATTTTAGTGCATCTACTGATTGCTGCTTATAAAATTATATAACTGTTTATTGATACTTTACATTGATGCTGTTTTGTACTTATTGCTTATTGATTATTACATATTGTACATTGTGATTGCTTACTGCTTACTGTTTATTGCTTATTGCTGCTTTTCTAATTTTACTAATTGCTGTTATTAGAGAAGCACCACCTTGATGGTTACCAAACTGCAGGTGAATCATTGATTAATACACAGGTACTTGCACCCATATACTGGGTTAGAAAAGCCTGAAATTATCAAAAGGATCAAGGGTACTAGAGATATTTGAAACTTCTGAACTTCGTATATTTTAAGGTATATTTCTTGCCCATTTTTAGGTGCAGATTTATTGACACACCTTAGGGAGAAGGTATAAGCTGATCTCTGCAGGTATAAGAAAATAAAAAAAGCATTACTATACATACTATTATTACAAGGCACACACTTAGCCATAATGCCCTCAACTACTAGAAGTGGTAAAACAACAAGCAATAATCAAATGACAAATAATTAAGCAATAATGCATGACAGGGTGTGGGTTATGCTGGGATAACCTCACACCTGGGATGGATGTGCATGTGGCAGCAGGCCGAGTGCATCCAACACCCCATAAGTGAGGTTATCCCATCACAACCCACACTTTGGAGTGCTTTATTGCTATTATACAATGGCTCTTTTTAATTAATATTGTGGGGACAAAATAGAGCACATGTAGATGGCTATTAGGTAGAGAACAAGTGTTGGAACATCCCTTTTGTGTGTTGGGACATCTATTTTATAGTATCAGTTGTACAGTTTTATTTTTTAATGAATACATTTTTTTTAAGGAAACACTCCCCATGATCATCGGTATGCAAATAATTAATTGTCTGGCATCACTATAGTGTGTTATGCGATACTAGGCAATTAGGTATTTGCATACCCATGATGCAGTGCATTCACATGTGGTGTGTTTCCTCATACAAAATAAAACTGTAAAACTGATACTATAAAAGAGATGTTCCCACACTATAAAGGAAATGTTCTGACACTTGTTCTCTGCCTAACTATGAAATGTTTTAGTTATGACAAATATTTTTTGTCCCCACAATATAAGTAAATAAGGTTTTTATATGAAACTAAGCTTGTGCTACTTCAATTGCAAGATGTCAAACTCTCTTGGTGAGTGAGGCTATGGCTAATTATTCAATGTCAGGAAAAGTCAGTAACCTGTCTGGATTTGATGCTGTGAGGTTGTGCTCAGATAACCTCACTGTAACAAGCACACACTGACCAATCAGAGTGCAGGATTTTTTTTTGCTGTTGTATAAAGTAATTAAAAACAGGATTGGAACCAATAAGGTTGAAACACTAAAGCAGCTAGATTTAATAGCCTTGAATAAACTACAAAACTCTACTAACTTTGCAAAAGGGGAAAAAATTGAGAGATATAACAAAAAATACGCTTGCACCAACTCCAGCTTCAACCCAAGAAATTAGCAGATTGTTTGGGAAACTTTCAGAAGGTCAAGTAAACCAAACAAATGGTGAAAAAGAAAAAAATACAGGACAGTAAACCCTCTGAGGAAAGTCTGGATAAAATACAAAGCAACCAGTGGTGTAGATTTCTAAGAAGTATTTGGGAATTTAGATGAACTGAATAAAACAATAGCAGAGCTCAAAGACACAATGAAGGCCAATCAAGAAGAATTAGAAGAATTTAAATATAAGCAAATGCTGAATACCACTATAATGGGATCAGAAACAGCAGATTCAACAGAAAGTATCATAGCATTGAACTGTACTAGCTACACAGAGAGAGGCAGAATATATATGGGACACAAAAAAAATTACCAAAGACATGGCAACAACTCTTCAAGATCCATTTTAGCCAACATAATGATTTTTGAGCAACTAATAAATATCAAGCAAGATCTCTCATTTGTTAAAGGAATCAGCATAGAAAACAGAACAGTAGAAAATGTAAAGGGAAACAAAGGAGAAGTCAATGAAGACTCAAAGTCAGAGTTTTTTTATTTATTTTGTATTTATTCTAGTCTAGGATTACACAATACCTTTGAGCCAAGGCTCTTTTATAAGGTTCCACCTTAGAAATAGAACAGTATACAGTATTAGAACAGTACACAAGCATTAATCTTTGACGAACAAGTGAATGCAGCAACAAGTAGTACAGGAGGGGAAATGACGGACAGAGGTAAGAAGGTGAGAGGTGGGAGGGGAGAGAGAGCACAGAGTTCCAGAGGTAAGGGTGGAGAAAGAGGGAAGAAGAAGATGGGAGGGAGGAGTGGGGGGATGGTATGCAGCCCAAAGGCCTTGTCAAGGACAGACAGTTGTAAGTGCCAGGTTATGGAGCAGCAATGTTTGTCGAAGAAGTGCTTGATACAGGGGAATAGGCAGGAGGACAGGGGACTAATGGGTTGAGCAGTCACAGAAGCTGGAGGCAAGCAGGGAGAGTCAAAGTCTGGACTTGAAGACACCAAGGATTGGTGCTGCGAGAGTGTTGCTACTAAGGGAATTTAGCCAGTAGGGTGCCCTGTGAGCAAATGCTCGTTGTCCTTGGGTTGTATGACATTGTGGGATATGTAGGGCATTTGGCTTGGACCTCCTTGTATAGGAGAGGCTGGACCTGGATGAGAGAAGAGCACACACTCCAGGAGGGGCAAGACCCATCATTATTTTCTTGGCAGTGACGCAAGTCTTGTATTTAATATGACTGTCAAGTTTCAGCCACCCAGTCCGGGTGTAGAGTTCACAAGTGTGAGTGAGACGATGGGATCCTGTGATGAGTCGACAGGCTTTATTGAGAGAGATAGTTACTCGTTTGAGAGATGTGGCAGTAGCAGATCCATAGATGAGAAGACCATAGTCAATGATGCTAGTGACAGAGCTGTGGACAGCAATTGACAATGCATCAGAGGTAAGGTGTTTTCTATGCCTGAACAGTGGCCCAGATGGGTATTAGCAGATCTCACCACATTATTAATGTGGGCAGCATAGGAGAGATGGGGGTCCAAGGTGATGCCAAGGTACTTGAAGGATTGCGTATGTTCAATTGAGACATCTTTCGTAGTTTTAATGGAGAGTATGTAATGCTTGTTTTTGTTCTGTGGGCTGCTGAAGGTCATTGATTTTGTTTTCTTCTGATTGAGGATCAGTTTATGTGTTGAGAACCAGGCTTCAATGGATGAGAAGCCAAGCTGGAGTTTTTCTTGCAGGGCTTTAGGGTCATGATGAGAGGCTAGGATAACTGCGTCATCGGCATAGAGAATAATTTGCTCAGTGCAGGAATCTGGTAGGGAGTTTAGGAACAGGCTGAAGAGGAGGGGTCCCAGGATAGAGCCCTGAGGGACCTCCAAGCAGACAGGTCTGGGATCCTAGAGGGTATCAGTAATTTTAACTCTCTGAGCCCAATTTATAAGGTAGCTTTCGAACCAGCTAATAGAGTCAGGTGAGAGCCTGGCATTTAGGAGCTGGCCAAGTAGAAGGCAATGATTAACGGTGTTGAAGGCTTTAGTCAAATCGATAAAGACTGAGCCAGTTAGTTGTCCATTATCCAGTGAGTTGTGGATAGCACTGGTGAATTCGAGAAGTGCAGAGGAGGTGCTGTGCCCTTTTCTGAACCCATGTTGTTGTGCTTATCCAAAAAGTCCATAAGCTGGTCAGAGACAATGAGTTCTAGAGCCTTGTGGGGGGGGGGTGGAATTGAAATGGGTCTGAAATTCTCAAGGGCTGTTTTGTCACCACCTTTGAGGATGGGGGTAACGGTGGTAGATTTCCACTTATCCGGGAACTGGCTTAGGCTGAGGGAGAGATTTAGGATCTTGGTCAGGGGCACAAGTACCTCTTCAAGGGTGAGCGACAGGAGTTTGAGATCAATGGAGTCACTGCTGAAACTTTTTGAGGACCAAGGAAGCAGCAAGTGCATACAAGAATTGATAATGTTACCCAATAAAATACACAGAGATGACAGCATAGCAATGGAAATAAAAGAAAAAAATTAAACACTATGGGAGAAGGGGGAGAACCAAGAAATAGAGAAAAGTTGGACAAGGAACGTAACAGGATGGGTAAACTTGGGAGAATCTCTCATAGAAACAGAAGTAGAAGAACCATAGGAATCATAGGAAAGTACCAGGTGCTTTAGCTGATAGGTCATTATCGACCTGCACATTTTATATACTAAACTGATATTGTCATTTTTACTATGTTTATCCAGAGCTGATTTAAATACATGACCAGCATCGCAACCTGTACTTTGAGAACATAGTTCTTTACTTGCACATTATTGATGATGTGCTAATAGTCCGGGATGGCACCGCTGTTGAAATTGAAAATTTTCTTCAATATATAGGACAGAATGAAACGGGAATAACATTTTCCGCTAAAAGTGGTAAGTCAGAAATAGAGTTTTTGGATTTACATCTAGTAGGAGTAAATGGAGAGATGATAACAACAAAAGGTTACAGAAAGAGTACAGCAGGGAACAGCATTTTGTACACTCATACCACACACCCCAGACATTTGGTTGAAAGCTTACCTTAATTGCAGTGAATAAGGTTGAAACAAAATAACACCAGGGAGTCAGATTTTAAGAAGGAAAGTGAAGAGTTTTTCCGGAGACTAAGGGTAATGGGGTACTCTGAGCAAGTAGTGAAAAAAGCTTTAGAAAAAGCTAAAGAGAGGAAAAGAGAAGGGGCAGGATTCACAAAGGGATTTTTTCTAAGTTCCCCTCCACAACTGCTATTGCAGACAGAAATCACCCGCAGCTGCGGTGGTAGCGATTCACAGCCACAACAGTTGCAGAGGGTGCTACGGTGGGTTCTGATGCCGGTAGCAGCCTCCTGCAGCTGCAGTGCTGTACATGGCAACAGCATACGCTAGCTGCCGTATTCCGTGGAGCCGGTCGCACTCCGGCTCCACCTTCATGAATACCCGGAGCTGCGGGCAACCTGCAGCTTCGCAGGTAGATTCCCACTAGTGCCAAAGTTTTCCCGCAGCTGTGGGTCCTTCTCCCCCTTAGTGAATCCTGCCCAAGATCTCTTGGAGTATAGACAAAAGGAAAATGAAACAAGAATTAGTTTTGTAACTACTTACTCAGCTGTGTCAATGGATCTGAGTGCAGTAGTTATGCAACATTGGCAGCTTTTAGGTATAAATATCTTAAAGAGTTGAGTAAAACAACTCCTTTAGTATCCTTTAGATAAGGTAAAATCTTAGGGATCTATTGGCACATAGTGGGCTGGATTCGCAAAGCTTTCTGAAGGTGCAAAACCTTCCCTAAGTCACCAAAACTGCCGTAGCTAAGGAAACAAAGGGGAATTTGCACTGAGTGCTATTCACAAAACCCTCTGCAGCTGCAAAAAACAACACTAAGGACAGTGGAAAAAAGTGCAGCTGTGGAAGTCCATGAGGAAAAAAAAGGTGTGAGATAAGTAGGGCACAGCCACTGAAAGGCTATTCACAACCAGTTTTTTTTCCACAGCTGTGGAAAACATTTTACACACAGTGGATTGAGGTGTAACTCTCCCTCAGCACACTGCAGTAGTGCCCCAGCAATTGGAATCAATTAAGGTGGAGGTGAGGCACAGGTAATAGCATCCCAGATAGTATAACAGTGGCTGCTGTAACAGCAACAAAAGCACACATTGCCATGATATGGCAACAGGCAACAACCACCAGACACAGTGCAGCCCATGAGGGAGCACAACAGGCAGTAGACCCTGGCCAGCCTGCAGTGAGTGCTACCCCTGCAGGCAACAGGAACACCCCAGGGAGGGAGGGAGGACCAGCAGTGACAGTTGGCCACTGTGGTGCCATGGTATTGCTGGTACCTGTGGTGCTGCAGTGGTCGCAGTTGAGGGACTGGTTGCTGGTCTTTTTGTGGGGGCTTTCAGCTTCATTCTATGGCAGCCCTGTTAAAGTCTACGGGCTGGATTCACGAAAGAAAGTAGGGCAGAACAAAAACTGCAAGTGTCCAAATATTGCGCAGCTGCGGGAAAACACTCCTACACGTGCTGCGGGGAATTCTCAAATCCCCTGCAGGTGCGGGAGAAATATCCTGTGGTTGCGAAAAAAACACACGTGTGGAAAATACGTTGCGGGGAAAAAGTGACATGGTATGCATGCAGCGTCCCCTGAAAGGCTATTAACAACCACATTTTTTACAGCAACAAAAGCATACTTTGCCATGATACGGCAACAGACAACCACCAGACACAGTGCAGCCCATGACGGAGTCCCACAGGCAGTAGAGCCTGGCCAGCCTGCAGCAAGTGCTATCCCTGCAGGCAACAGGAACACTCCAGGGAGGGAGGACCAGCAGCCACTGTTATACTATCTGGGATGCTATTACCTGTGCCTCATCTCCACCTCAACTGATTCCAATTGCTGAGGCACAACTGCAGTTTGCTGAGGGAGAGTTACACCTCATTCCACTGTGTGTAACATTTTTTTCCACAGCTGTGGAAAAAAACTGGTTGTGAATAGCCTTTCAAGGGCTGTGCCTTACTTATCTCACACCTTTTTTTCCTCAGTGACTTCCGCAGCTGCACTCTTTTCCACAGTTCTTAGTGTTGTTTTCTGCAGCTGGGGAGGGTTTTTTTTAATGGCACCCAGTGCAAATTCCTTGTTGTTTCCATAGCTACAGCAGTTTTGGGAACTTAGGGAAGGTTTACACCTTCAGAAAGCTTTGTGAATCCAGCCCTCAGTATTTGATGGTAATTGGTTGAAAGATAAACCTCTGGGATTTTTCCCATGCCATAATTGTGTGACATGCACCAATGCCAGACAAGGCAATGTATTTTTTAACCCAAACACCAGTGGCATAAGACAGGTAAAAATAAATCACTTTATAACATGTAATACCACATACTGTATGTGGTATATGCCATATGGTGCGTTTATGGTTTAATATACATAGGACAGACAACACTCAAATTAAAGAAAAGGGTGCAGGAATACTTTAGGGTAATAAGGCAGCACAATTTACAGCATCCCATTGCTAGATATCTGGAAGAAGCAGAAAATCATTTTGAACATTCTATTTGCTATATGGGTGTAGAACATGTACATCCCCCCACCCGAGGTGGAGATAGGGAAAAGGCATTGGATCAAAAAGAATCTAAACTTTTTTTTTTTTTGAATATTCTGTTTATTGACAGTTTTAAATTTACAGACAAACTTGGACATTTAAAAGACACACACATAACGGAAACAAATAAATAGATGCAATCATCTAAGCAATCTGTTGTTAACATTAAGATTGAGAAAAAGGAAAAGAATCATATTTCCAATCCATTCCACATATTCAGGTGTTATGTCATCTCATATATTCAGCCCCATTCTGAGCAACACATTTTCAGAAACACTCAAAGAGTTTAGGAAAGGCGACCATTCTCTCACAAATGCCTCCTCCCTATCCCTGACCACCTGCATCAGCCTTTCCAGTGCAAGGGAGTGAAAAAGTGCCCGCCTCCACTCCAACACTGTAGGCCTAGACCCTGAGACCCAGGTATTTTGAATGCAATGACGGGCAAATATAAACAGGACCCTTATCCATCTAGAAAGTGGCAGCCATTCCTCTTCACCCTCAATCACCTCGACTACAAACAAACATATCAGAGGGTCTCATGGCAATTGTCTTCCAGCTATCTGATTCACTTCTTTCACTACCTCCCCCCAGAATTTGACCAATACTGGACAAGACCAGAAACTGTGCATATAGGTGCCTACATCTCTATTACACCTTCGGCACTGTGAGGATATCGTAGAGTGTGCCCTGTGCACCACTGCTGGGGGCCAATACATTCTGTGTATAAACTTGAAAAAGGCCTCTTTGAACTTATTACATACCATTTTGCCCTCCGGCATACCCAAGACCACTTTCCAATTTTTCCCAGAAATTCGTTGACCCAAATCTCTTTCCCATACAGCTTTTGTGCTCCAAGTCAAATCTGGTAACCTTTGTTTACTCTGCTTAGCAACCTTCCCTATGAAGCCCTTTGGATCTTTCTTGGCATGATACACCAGCTGTTCAACCATGTCCAGTTGCATCCCTTCCCTGTCGCTCTTATCCAACTTTCCCACAAAGACTCTTGATTGCAGGTATCTATACAAGTGGGACGCCCCCAGCCTCAGACCCTGCTTAACCTTTTCAAATGCACTGAGCTCTCCTTTCTCTAGCAGATTACCCACATTGTCTACCCCTCTCCTTTCCCACTTCTGAAAGCCTCCGTCCTCCATCCCCAGTAGAAAGAAGGGATTCCTCACTATTGGTAACAGTATAGTCTCCCCCTGCCCCAGGCCTTTCTGTCTCCAAAGGTGCTCCCATGTCTCAAGTGTCTCACTGACCAAGGGGTTACCACTTCCCAGCTCCCTATATACTCAAAGTCCCCTACTATGCAGGTACGCAGTGAGTCTCCTTGGGGTCCCCCACTGTTCTAACTTCACCCAGCTCGCTACCGATGGTCGATGTACCCAATCAGCTATCCCTCTGAGCTGCACCACCATATAGTACATGCCCAGATCCGGAAAATTGAGTCCACCCCTAGCCCTATCCATCTTAAGCTGCTTTAGACTGATTTGGGGCTTCCTGCCATGCCAAATAAATTATGAGAACCCCTTCTCTATTCTTTTTACATCCCCCATCATTAGTCTCAGTTGTAACATCTGCATAGGGTACAGAATTTGGGGCAGGATGTTCATTTTTATCAGATTGATCCTCCCTAGCCACGAAATAGGAAGTTGCATCCACCTTTTAAGATCTGCGAGAATCTTCTTAATCATGGGAGGGTAATTCAACTTATATAAATCCCCCCACCTCCGCCCAGTCTTTATCCCTAGATATTTAAAATCCATCCGGGCCACTCTAAATCCCATTTGCTGAAATTCCATGTCGACATCTGGAAACCCCATCATTTCAGATTTTCCCACATTAATCTTGTACCCAGAAAAACTGTCAAACTCCTCTATAATAAGCATCAGGTGCCCCATGGACCTTCGCGGATTTCCTATAAACAAGAGCATATCATCTGCGTATAACACCACCTTATGTTCCATCCCCTTTGCCCCACTGATCCCTTCCACCCCCTTATGTTGTCGTATCGCCACTGCCAGTGGTTCAATTGCCAAGGCTAACAGAAGAGGGGACAAAGGGCATCCCTGCCTTGTGCCTCTCCCTAACCCTAATCGTTCCGACAGGCATCCGTTCACCATAACTCGTGCACTTGGCCTAAGGTACATAGATCTTACCCGACCTATGAATGAGTCACCCAGACTAAACCAGGCCAAAACCTCAAATAGGTAGTCCCATTCCACCCTATCGAACACTTTCTCAGTGTCCAAAGAGACCACTCCCATTTTCTCTTGTGATCGGCCTGCTCTCCATATTACATTCAGTAATCCCTGAACATTATGATATGACTGTCAGCCTTTAATGAACCCGGTCTGGTCTGGGTGAATCAAGTCTGGAAGAATATTCTCCAGTCTGGTAGCAAGAACTCTAGCTAAGATTTTCAAATCTACATTAAGCAACAAGATGGGTCGGTAGGCTGCACACTCGAGCCAATTTTGCCCTGAATTGGGTATCAGGCAAATACTGGCATCATAGCAAGAGTCAGGTAGCACTGAGGCCTCTTCCTCACCCTCTACCTTGAACACCTCACACAGCACCCCAGCTAACTGACCACTCAGAATTCTGTAATATTCAATAGGGAACCCGTCCAGGCCACTAGCCTTTCCTTGCTGCATTTTTTGGATGGCCCTTAAAATTTCCCCTCTTGAAATAGGCTGCGCCAACAATTCCCTCTGCTCCTCCATAACCATCTGCAGTTTTAACCCGTCTAGAAATCTCCGTATGTGAGCTTCTTTTCCTGTGTATTCAGCTTTATACAGCGATTCATAAAATTTCCTAAAACATTCCGCTATGTCCCCTGATTTGGTACAGATCCTTCCTTCCCCATTCCGCACTCTTCATATACATGTTGGGTGCCTACCCCCTTTCATCAGTCTCACCAACATAGGCCCTGGCTTTTTACCCCATTCAAAAATCCTTCTCTGGCAATAAAACCATGATTTCCCCACCTCATCTCTTAGCAATGTATTAATAACCTCCCTTGCAGTTAATAGTAACCTAGGGGTTTCCCCTCTTTCTCCTCCCCAACCCGTTTCTCCAGCTCCTTTACTTGTCTCTCCAGTTCCTCTCGCTTACACCACTTTTGCGTTTTAATTTTTGCTACATAGGCTATAATAGCCCCCCTGATAAAGGCTTTACCAGCCCCCCCAAAAATAGCCCTGGAGATCTCTTGTGTGGAGTTTGTTTCCTCATAGAATTTCCACTGTTCTATTAGGTATTCCCTAAAAGCTTGATCTTTAATCAGATACGTGGGAAATTTCCAAGCTGGGATGGTACTCCAGGTGCCTTATCAATCTGCTTCAACTGTACCATGGCATGGTCCGAGATGTAGATAGGGTTATGGGATATCTCTTTTATCTTACCCACCCAGCTCCTGAAAAGATAAATATAATCTAGATGAGACCAGGTCTTGTGAGGGTTCAAATAAAATGTATATTCCTTCGCCCCTGGGTTGACTGACAGCCACCCATCCACTAAATCCAGATCAGCTACCCCAATCTGCCACTGATTCATAACCTCTGAGACACGTCCCTTCCCTTCAGAGTGGGCCATGCATGCATCCATAGTCCAATTAAAATCCCCTCCCATAATAAGCTCAGGGAACTGTTCCCTGACCAGCAAGTCCAGTAAAGAGGAATAAAATTGCAGCTTATACACCGCAGGGGCGTAAATACAGCCAAACATAAGTTTCTCCCCCTGTAACAAACCCGTAACAAAAATATACCTGCCTTCTCTTGGATCCTATACCACCTTTTTAACCTCAAAGCGAAGGTTCTTGTGTAAGAGGATCACAACACCTTTCTTATGAGAGGAAAAGGAGACCACGTAACATTTCCCCACCCAATTCTGCTTCAATTTTCCATGCTCCAAATCTGTCAGGTGTGTTTCCTGCAACAGGGCCACCTGAGCCCCCCCCCCTTTCAATGCAGTCAAAAGTGTTGTCCTCTTTACCGGGCTTGCTATGCCTTTTACATTCCATGAAATAACATTTAAATCTGTGATGTCAGCCATGTGTCATAATGTAAACTTTCCAACTCTGGCCTGCTTCTCCTGGCCCATTTCCCTTTCTTTTCCTTTTTGAACAACTACATTTTAAACAGTCTTACAGAGTAACAGTACATTTCACATTATCGATTGCATCTATAGTTAACACAACTATCTTAACAACATTAACAGTTCTAACAATAAAACCATTTTAACTTTATGAACTCTCCCTGCCCCACCCCCAAATTCCCCTCTCCCCTGCACCTAGCATGTTTTCCCAACAACTCTTATTTCCCAAACTCATACCCACCCTATACCCCCTCCTCATACTCTTCTACTTTAGTGTTCCTGCCTCAAAAAAGTCTCAGTCCGTCTTCCACCAACCCCCTCTAAACCCCTGACACTAATTGCTAATATAACCAAGCGTCCCTAAGAAAAAAGGCAATAACCTCTCCTCAACTGAAATGCACTTCCGCACGCTCTGCCCCACAGTCACTCCCCCCCCTCTGGTATTAACCTTTGTGAGCAGTTCCAAATCATTAAAACCTATCTTAAAACCAGGTCTCCATTTAGTCCTATCTCTCCCCCGAGTGCCCCTCTTCACACATCTGCTCGACCCAACAGCCCGCCCTTAATTGTGAGTCACTCCTCCTTGTTCCCAGAGCTCCTTCTATCCCCCCCTTCTTTCTGACATAGCCTGGGCAGCTTATATTGACCTCATCTCACTGGACCCCCCATGTCAGGTTGAACCTCAGCAGCTATACTTCCGCCGAGGCAAGAAATAGACAATGCCCACGTAGCCTCTTATCTTCCTTAACCACCTCTTTTCCCCTTCTTGGCTCAGTTCTTCCATCCCCCTTTTACCACTTGTGACATAGTTGCTGTATGCGCATACCCCTCACCCCTCCCTCATTCTCTTTCCCCTGCCACCATCCCTCACAAACACCTAAAATCAACACCCCGCCCCAGCAAAAAGGGACAAGACAGATAGTACGGTGGCGCATGTGCCAGGCCGCACCTTCCAACATTCGAGCCACGTTCACTCTCGCTCCCGCCCTCCACGAGTCTCGCACCGGGACTCAAGACCCGCCACTCCACCAAGTCGTCACCAGCTGGAGCTCCCCAGATAAACAGCAAGGATGTGACAGGCCATCAGACCTATTCTCCACAGAGAGGGTGAATCCCAGTGTGATCGAGCACCCCACCTGCAAATCCAACAACCACCCCTCCTTCCTTCCCCCTTCCACGCAAGGGTGAACAAACAATAAAGGCCCCAGACTGTCACACCCATCGACCCCGCCCCTTCCATAGAACCATTGCTCTCAACCAGTTTGTCCCCACAGAGAGAAAGGCAGCAAGACGACAATACACAATCTCCTCATGTCTGCCCCTCTCCCCCATTTCCATGCCCCACAAAAGCAACTCACGATCAGACCCCTCACCTCCCCACCATCCCTCTCATTTACAAGTATTTCCCCCAGATAAGCAGTATTAATACCTCGCCAAACACAAAAATAATAATAAAAAGGGGTGAGCATGAGGGTTGCAAGAGCTAGGCCGCGCCTTCTTAACACACACGCTAAGCCTGTTCTCGCCTCTACCTTTCAGAGGTCTGGCAACAGGATTCAAGGCCTGCCACTTGACAGCACCATCATCATCAAAGGGGGTTCCCTGAACAGACAGAAAACAAAGTGGGAGTAGACTAGGCTGCTATACACAGTCACATCAAAGGGGCAAGTCCTGGTCCAATTTAGTCCGACATCTCCTGATCCAATAATTGCCCCATTTTCCTATTTTTCAGCTCCTTGTGAAGGTGAGTAAATGAAGTAAGCATTACTTTGACTTAATATGTCCCAACAGAGCACAAAACAAAACAAAAAAGAACGGGAAAAGTAGAATAACAAGAGATCTCCTCATGGCAAAACTCTCACCATTTCTCCAGAGATATTTTTTCCTCATGCCTCTCATCCCACTTTCCTTTTCAGGGCCTTCACAAACTCCTCAGCTTTCTCCAGTTCCCAAAATGAGAAGGTCGCCCCTTCATGCTTGATTTTTAATGTGGCGGGGTATACCAGAAAATTTTCGATCTTCATGCCTATCAGCTGGGCCATAAATCCATTGAACGCTTTCCACTTCTTCAGCAACCTTGCAGAATAATCCTGTGAGATGAATAATAGACTGCCTTCATAGCTCAGCGTTCCCTTCATTCTATAAGCCTTCAAGGTCACCTCCCGATCCTGATAATTGTGAAACCTCATAATGATTTGGCGAGGCGGTTGATCTGCAGGCGGACGCAGGAGCACAGCGCGATGGGCCCATTCCTATTTTACTTTGCCATGCTTAGTATAAAGGCCCATCGGCTCCAGCAAAAATCTGCTACAGAAATCCAGAGCATCACCACCTTCTCGCCCCTCAGGCAGTCCTCTCAACCGAAGATTTAACCATCGATGGTAATTTTCTTGGTAGTCATAAGCTTTCTTAAACTCCTCCAGTTCCTTTTGGAGTGCCATGACCTGCCTAGGCACTGTTAGTACTTCGCCTTCCAACTGTGATACCCTCTCCTCCAGTTCTGCCAACCTAGAGCTCTGCTGGGTCTGTTGCTCTAGTACTTCTTGTAGTCTGCTGTCCAGTTTATCTTCAAGCTTTATTAATCATGGCTTGAGTGCTGCGATTACATGGCCAGTTAACTCCTTTCCCAACGCGGTGACCTCCGCTGCAGATAGAGACACCAGGCCCAAGTTTTCTCCCGCAGAGACCGGCGCACCCTTCTTCCCAGCTTTTCCTGCAGCTTATTGGTTTTTGACTGGATTAGGGGTCAAATACTCATCCATACTCGCTTCCTGCACTGTGTAGTACCGTCATTTGTCTGCTCACAGGTATTTTAAATTTATTTTTCTATTAATTAGTGGTAGCATGAGTGGAGCGACCAGAAACCGCGTCTGTTCAGCTAGCTGCTCATCAGTGCCCCCTGCAGCCTGTTTTCAATCACCTAAACTTATTTTTTGTTTAAAAATCCTTAAACTATCAGGGTTCAATGATTACATGGACTGGAAACCCTTTTTGTAAATGAGTTGTAAGGAGCTGGAGATAATTTTTCATGGAATACAAAAAAATGAACAGACTGGTATGGTTCTTTAGGAGTATATGAGTAGGGAGCAAAAGAAATGTGCTCCAATTTGATTATCTTTCATTTACTGAAATTTTTTTTTTATGAAAATATAGATTTTAGAGTTTGTCTCTTTTGGATGGTTATTGTAACTGCCTTGTGCTGTCAGGCAATTAATCTTGGAGCTTTAAATTTAGGAATGTCCCTTTAAATTTTGCACCAGTTGAACTAAGGAGAACCTGGGAACACAAACCAGTTTCTAACCTCCTTCTGAGAAAATTGAAGTCTGGGTAATATTAGAGTTTATTATGTAATAGGTGAAACATTTGCTTATGATGGTGTTTTGCACTGTAGTAATAGTCAACTAATATATTAAACTAATTGTATCACACATAAGTCACTTACAGCAGATCATTAAGTATCACTAATGGAATAATTGTATTACTGGGTTTCAATAATTCAATTAAGATATACAATTATGAAAGAAGGAATAATTGAACACATCTGTTGGTTAACCACTATATACATGTGCACATTGCATGGAGGCCATAACCCTGATGAAGAGGTCTCTGTGGCCTTGAAGTGCTGGGCTACTATCACTGATATGGTATGTGATATGGTATGAGAACCTTGTATATTGTGTTTTATAAATTTCTGTCATGTATTTAAATATGAATTTGTAAACATCTGCTTTTATTGTGAATACATTCTTTATAATATAGAATAAATAATAAAAATAAAAGACTGTTTCATAAGGATTTAAAATCTGCCTGGAGTGCCTTTCTTGTATATAGTAGCTGATTTAAACTGGTTCATGGTGTCACAGGAGACAACGATATCAGGCAATGCATTCCATTGTGTCACTATACGTTAAGAAAACCAGGCCTCTCTTTGATTTTTGTTATGCTTCTCACCTTTAAGTTGGTACTGATGGCCTCAATTAGTAACTAAATTTGGTCTTTTCTCTAGTCCTATGTTTTCCCAAATATCTGTCTCTTTATGTGCCTTATATACCAGGCACATGTCTCCTCTATAACTCCTATACTGTAGTGAGAACATACCCAGTTCCCTCAGTCTCACCTCATAGGTCAACTCTTTCATCCCCCTTACACTCCTTGTTGCACGCCTCTGGACCCCCTCCATTCACCATACATCAGCTTTCAATCTCGGTTTCTAAAAACTGCCAGAATACTCCAAATATGGACATGCCAGGGACACATAGAGAGGGACGATTATCTCCCTTTCCTTACTCTTTATATTCCTCATAATAGAGGCTAAGATACCATAAGCTTTTTGTAGTAATGGAGCAATGGTAGATAAATTCCAAATCCTTGCTGATCCATATTCCTAGATCCTTCTCAGCTTCTCAGCATAGCTTCTGTAGGGGATACATTGACTACATTTATATTGTATTTATAGCTTGTTTTTTTTCCCCCAGGTGCATAATCTTACATTTTGCTATATTAAATTTTTAGGGGTTTTTGGTAGCCGTTTCTGCTAATATATCTATGTTTTCCTGCAGTGTTTTTGCATCTTGTTCATTTGTAATTACCATCCCAACTTTATGTCATCTGCAAACTTAGCTAACCATGCACTGAGGTTACACTTTAAAGATGATACCAACATATTAAAAAGGACCGGACCCAAGACGGATCCTTGAGGGACTCCACTAGACACTTGGGACCAACTGGACATAAATCCCTTTATACACACACCATGCTTTCTTCCAACCAACCAAGCTGTTATCCATCTGATGATATTAGACTCTACCCCTATTTCCCTCAAGTTATTATCAGTTCCTGGTGTGAGACAGTATCAAACACTTTTTCAAAGTCTATATACAGTATGTCCACTGGCAGATTATTGTCAAGGGCAGCACTCACTGTGTCAAAAAAGAAAAGCAAATTTGTCAAGCATGACCTTTCTCTAGTGAATCTATGCTGCCTGATATCTGTAGACACTTTTTCCTGTATACGTTTTTCAATATACTCTTTAATAATAGACTCTAATGCTTTGCTCAGGATACATAGAAATATAGAAACATCGACAATGATGGCAGATAAGGACCACAAGGCCCATCCAGTCTGCTCATTTCTTTTTCTACCTTATAAATGGGCCTTTTCTCTGTCAATGGCCTATCTATTAATTCTCATCTATATTGTTCCCTTATGCATATCCATGCCTGTTTGAAGCCCTGCACTGTATTCATATCCACATCTTCCTGAGGTAGGCCATTCCATGCATGTACCACCCTTTCTGTGAAAAAGAACTTCCTCACATTTCCCCTTAATCGGCCTCCCTCTAATCTCATGCTGTGTCCTCTTGTCCTGCTATTTTTCTTATATTGAAACATGTTAGACTCTTTCACCTTGTTAATGCCCTTAAGGTGTTTGAATGTTTTGATCGTATTACTTCTCTTCTTCCTTTGCTCTAGTCTAGGGTATACTTATTGAGCTCAGTTAATCTGTCCTCATCTGTTTTCTGATGCAGTTCCTGTACCGTTTTGGTTGCCCTTCTCTGGACTGCCTCAGTTTGGTTAATGTTCTTGTGAAGATGTGACCTCCAGTACTGCACGCAGTATTCAAGATGGGGCCTAACCAGTGTCTTGTAAAGAGGGATTATTACTTCCCTCTTATGATTTGTGATACCTCTACTAATACACCTCAACATTTCCCTAGCATTGCCTACTGCTTTGGTGGTCTGCTTGGATGATTTCAGGTCATCGGTGATGATGATGTCCAAGTCTCTTTCTTCCCTTGTGACTGTCAGCAATTCCCCTCCCAGCCTATAGGTGGCTTCAGGGTTTCTGTTCCCTATGTGCAAGATCTTGCACTTCTTTGAGTTAAACCCCAGTTGCCACTCTTCCGATCAATTTGTCAGTTTATCCAGATCTCTTCTTTTTCCGTCGACCCCATCTGGATCGTCTACTCTGTTGCAGATCTTGGTGTCATCTGCAAACAAACAAACCTTACCCTCCAGTCCATCTGCAATGTCACTGATGAAGATATTGAAGAGGACTGGCCCCAGGACTGATCCCTGAGGTACCCCACTTGCGATCATTTGCTACCACTCTCTGTTTTCTGCCCGTCAATGAGTTTGCCACCCAGTTGATCAACTTCTGACCCACCCCAAGCCTACCCAGCTTATTAATCAATCTTCTCTGTGGAACACTATTGAAAGCTTTGCTGAAGTCAAGGTAGGCAACATCAACTGCTCCACCTTGGTCCACCACTCTGGTTACCCAGTCAAATAAATCTATGAGATTAGTTTGATAGAACCTCCCTGTTGTAAACCCATGCTATCTTGGATCCTGTGCTCCTATGGATTCCAGGTGTTGCACTATCCTTTCCTTAAGGAGTGCCTCCATAATCTTGCCCACTACTGAGGTAAGACTGACTGGTCTGTAATTCCTTGCCACCTCCCTGCTACCACTCCTGTGAAGCGGGATCACATGAGCCCTTTTTCACTCTTCTGGGACCTCTCCTGTGCTCAGAGACTCACTAAACAGTTCTGCTATTGGCTCTGCTAGTTACACCCTTAGCTTCTTTAGTAGCCTGGGATGTATGCCATCAGGTCCCATTGCCTTGTCCATCCTGAGCTTATCGAACTTTAGTAGGACCCTTTCTTTTGTGAAGGGACTAGTGCACACCTCCTTCCCCCCTGTGTCCATGGTACTAGTCAAACTGATAGGATGATAATTAGAGCATTCTGATTTTGAAAGTTTTTTATATATGGGAACCACATTGGCCAGTGTCCAATCCTCAAGTACCTCTTCCTCATCAATGGAGGACTGAAAAATAGCTTGTAATGGGTCACATAATTCTGATGCTAATTCCTTCAATAATCTGGGATGCAGTTTATCAGATCCTGGAGATGTATGCAGTTTCAGGTTGGCCAGTTTTGCTTTAAAATTGTCCAATGTTATTTTTAGGAAACTATATAGTTTTGTCATAGGGTCAGCTTGAGACTTGGGCCCTTTTAGATAGACACTGTTGAAATATTTATTAAACTCTTCAGCCATTTCCTTGCGATCTGCTATTTTGTTAACCACTGACAGAAGTGGTCCCACTTTGTTGTTATTTTGGTTTAGGGATCCTATGTAGCTGTAGAAGGCTTTATGATTGTCAGACACTTTGTTTACTAAATTTGGTTCAAATTTATTTTTGGCTTTCGTTATTTCTCTTTTAATTTCTCTTAATCTCTTTTGATTTTATATATCCAATTATTATACCTTTTGAACTGTTTATAGTCCCTATTTTTCCTTTTAATTAACTTATGCATTTTTACATTATACCATGCTGAGATCTTGCCCTTTAAATTATATTTTGTTTTGGTTGGTATTTCAGTTTCCACCAAGCCATGTAGAAATGATTTCAATTCAGTCCATTTTGCAGTTGTCCCTAATTATGAAAACTTCACCTTCCAATCCCAGGTTCTAACTATATTACTGAGGTTGGCATAGGTAACCTTATTATAATTTTTAATTTTAGTTGTCCCTTGTTGTTTTCTGCTTTTAATTTCCATCTCCATTTCTACCATATTATGGTCACTCCCAGACAGGGGTTCCTTGACTCTGCACCCTTTAATTTGCTCTGCCAGGTTACTGATGACTAGATTGAGTATGTTGGAGCCACTTGTTCCTTCTTCCACATTGTTTTGAAGTACCAGTGCATCTAGTACTTCTAAGAAGGCTGCCTCATTTGGGGAAGAAGGGACCCATGATTGCCAGTTGATTCCAGTGAAATTAAAGTCATCAAGGAGTATTAATCTTTTAGAGAATCCAGCTTCCCAATTTGAGATATAAATTCCAATGTTTTTTTTTTAAATTTACTGAGGGCAGTCTATAACAGACCCCTACCAGAATCAGTTTTTCCTGGGATGGACTATCTGTACTAGAAGCTGTTCATAGTCGGTGTCCCTTATGGTGTTTAATTCATAAGCTTCAATGTCATCTCAGACATAAAGTGCTACCCTTCCCCCATGTCTTCCATCTCTGCCACATTTGAAGAGTTGGTAACCATCTAGGTTTTTCCTCTAGTCATCCTTTTTCCCACCAAGTTTCTGTAACTGCACACACTATAACATTGTCCTTTTTCAATACTGACTGCAGCTCATCTTTTTTATTAGCTAGGCTGTGTGCATTTAAAATAGTATTGTCCAATCAGCAGGTGCCGCAGGTTTACCTTTCCTATTCATATTGGCATTAGATTTGGTACTACCTCCCCCCTTTGTTTAGTTTAAAGTATTATGTATTTTGGTATTAAAGCTATCTGCCAACACTCTAATTCCTTATTTATTTAGGTGGAGGCCGTCCGGTGCATATAGTTGGGATGAGTTTACAAATCTTTCCCAATGCTCCATAAATTGGAAATTCTCACATACACACCATCATTTTAGCTACCGAATGAAGTCTCTTTATGTCTTTAGTTTTCTGCATGCCCACAAGCAGAACAGGAAGGACCTCTGAGATGATTACTGGTAGGTTTTTATTCTGGAGTTCCCTGCCAACTGCCTCAAAGTCCTGTTGTGTGTTAGTAATACTTCTTCTTCCAATATCATTAATTCCAATGTGTATGAAGACTATAGGGTCTAAGGTTTCTTTAGGAAGCCAGGAAGTATTTTTTTTTACATCAGCTACCCCAGACCCTGGAAGGCAAGATAACGTTACCTGTTTTTTTTTCAATTGCTACTAAAATGAAATTGGGATAGAAATAGAGAAAATATGCACACCTTTGGATTTATTCCCTGAATTTTACAAAGAATACCAAAGTACCAGGCAACTTAAATACACTAGAATATTGTCCATATTTGGACTCAATCAAATGAGCCATGAGAAAGCTTGCAACACTAAATACAGGATAGGACACTTACTATAAAATCTAACAAAATATACAAACCTTAGACTTTCAATTAAAAGGGCAGTCAGGTGGAGAGAAGATAATCAAATTACTATATGGATGGAAAATGGAAAGGCCTATAGATTATTAATGAACAGAGCATCAATTTAGCTTGTATAGGTATTTATATATGGGAAGAAACATGGGGGGGACACAAACACAAAATATTAAAATGGATTCCCCCTAACTGGACTTACATGGTGGACACTGCCAGATTTGCCTCACTTCTAAAAAAAAACTAGAGAGGTCTATAAAAAGCAAACATCTATAGCAAAACTTCATTACGACTACAAAGAAAAATTATTTAGTTTAATGTCCTGGAATGTTTCAGGACTAAGAGATAACATGGATGACCCAACATTTGTGGAATTTATTAAGAAACATCATTGTATTTGTTTCCAAGAAACATGGTCAAGAGGGGAGATTGATATTAGCAGTTATAAAACTTTTAACAAATTGGTTAAAAAATTAAAAAAATACGGAAGATACATGGGTGGACTTTTTATTGGATGGAAATTAAGGCTGGTATAGAGAACAAAGAACTAGAGGTGGAACATGATAATATCCTGACAGTAAAAAATTACAGAAAAAAAAAAGAAATGATGATTCTTAATATTTACTCCCCCCTGCCCCCCAAACATCAAATCTAAGGCTCTCTCTGACACTCTAAAACTCATGGAAACCCTAATAAACAATCTCTAGACTCAAATCCAGAAATAATGCTATTAATAATTGAAGATTCCAACTCTAGAATGGGCCAACAACTAGAACTGGATGAGGTTGCTCTGGACTCTCTAACAGTACATTAACAACATCCGCTTTAGAAGAAAGACAATAAATATGATTAATAATGAGAAGGGAAGGATTCTGCATGAATTTTTTATAAACAATAACTGTATTCTTCAGAATGGTAGAACAAGGTCAGATACACAAGTAAAATATACATTCATTGCCACAAATGGTTCATCCATTATAGACCTAATATGGATACATATTAACTTAGTACCACACTATTTGAAGATTACAAAGATAATAAATATACCCAAAAGTCCACACTGTCCATTATGGGTAAGCATAAAATGGGACTATCCCAAAGTCATGATTAAGGAAACAAGAAGTCAGTTTATATTTAGAAACAAAAAGGTCATATGATGGGATAGACTAGAGGGAGAAGAATAAATAATAGAAATGATTAACAAAGGGTCATTAGAGCAAATAATTATGATAGAAGAAGGAAAACAGAACACGGAATACGTAGAAACCTTTGAGAAAATGATAAAGTCCATCTCAGATTTATTATACAAAGTAATATACATCCCACTGAATAAAATAAACTCCCCTTGATATAATAAAGAATGTAGGTCAGCAAGAAGAAAGCTAAATAAACAACTGAAGAAAGTAAGAAAGAATCCGAATATAAAAAGTACAAATAAATGTCTAGATAGAATAAGAAAGGAATATATGAAGATAATTAAAATACACAAAAATTAGATATAGGAAACAAATATGGATAAAACCTGAAAGAGCAGTACTGGAAAAAAAACAACCAGAAATTTTGGAAATTAGTATCCACAGGAATGGGGGAACATAATGAAATAATGAAATAATTTAAAGAGCCAGACAACTGGTAAATCACTATAAAAAACTGTATTCTGACACTAAAAAAATGCAGCTGGATAAGAAGTTAGATAAAGAAAAATGGGTTAATAAAATAGAAGAATTTTCAAAAACAGAGATTTTTGAAGCAGTTACCTCATTTGCAAAGCATTAGACACCGGGCCCAGATGGGGCCCCCATTGATGTATTGTATAAATTCATAGTTGTTTGGATCTCTTACTTACACAAACTATTTAAGTGCATCAATGAAACAGGCAGTCTCCCAAATTCTTGGAAAAGCAAAATAATAGTTTCAATTTTCAAAAGGGGGCAAATATGACCTGCATTGTTACAGACCTATCAGTTTACTTGATTGGTCCCAGATGGTATTTACAAAAAATGATCAATACAAGACTCTTAGGATGGATTAAAGCAAATAAAATTAGAAACATAGAAACACAGAAACATAGAAGTTGACAGCAGATAAGAACCACAAGGCCCATCCAGTCTGACCATTTCTTTTTCTACCTTATGAATGTGCCATTGGCCTTTGCTCTGTCAATGGCCTATCTATTCGTACTCATTTGTATTGCTCCCTTATGCCTATCCCATGCCTGTTTGAAGCCCTGCACTGTATTCATATCCACCACTTCCTGAGGTAGGCTGTTCCATGCATCCACCACCCTTTCTGTGAAAAAGAACTTCCTCACGTTACCCCTTAATCGGCCTCCCTCTAATCTCATGCTATGTCCTCTTGTCCGGCTATTTTTCTTATATTGAAACATGTTAGACTCTTTCACCCTCCCTTAATGTGTTTGAATGTTTCAATCATAACACCTCTCTCCCTCCTTTGCTCTAGGATATACATATTGAGCTCAGTTAATCTGTCCTCATATGTTTTCTGATGCAGTCCCTGCACCATTTTGGTTGCCCTTCTCTGAACTGCCTCAATCTGGTTAATGTCCTTGTGAAGATGTGGCCTCCAGTACTGCATGCAGTACTCCAGATGGGGCCTAACCAGTGTCTTGTAAAGAGGGATTATTACCTCTCTCTTCCGACTTGTAATACCCTTGCTAATACACCCCAACATCCCTCTAGCCTTACCTACTGCTTTAGTGGTCTGCTTGTATGATTTCAGGTCATCGGTGATGATGACGCCCAAGCCGATTTCTTCCTATGTGACTACCAGCAACTCCCCTCCCAGACTATAGGTGGCTTCAGGGTTTCTCTTCCCTATGTGCATGATCTTGCACTTCTTTGTGTTATACCCCAGTTGCCACTCTTCCAACCATTTTGCTAGTTTATCCAGATCTCTTCTCATTCTGCCCACCCCATCTGGATCATCTACTGTGTTGCAGATCTTGGTGTTATCTGCAAACAGACAGACCTTACCCTCCAGTCCATCTGCAATGTCACTGATGAAGATATTGAAGAGGACTGGCCCCAGGGCTGATCTCTGAGGTACCCAACTTGTGACTTGCATCTCTTCTGTCTGTATACCGTTTACCACCACTCTCTGATTTCTGCCTGTCAACCAGTTTGCCACCCAGTTGACCAACGTCTGACCTACCCCAAGCCTACCCAGCTTATTAATCAATCTTCTATGTAGAACAGTATCGAACGCTTTGCTGAAATCAAGGTAGGCAACATCAACTGCTCCCCCTTGGTCCACCACTCTGGTTACCCAGTCAAAGAAATCTATGAGATTAGTTTGACAGGACCTTCCTTTTGTAAACCCATGCTGTCTTGGATCCTGTGCTCCTATGGATTCCAGGTGTTGCACTATCCTTTCCTTAAGGAGTGTCTCCATAATCTTGCCCACTACTGAGGTAAGACTGACTAGTCTGTCATTCCCTGCCTCCTCCCTGCTACCACTCTTGTGGAACGGGATCACATAAGCCCTTCTCCAGTCTTCTGGGACCTCTCCTGTGCTCAGAGACTCACTAAACAGTTCTGATAATGGCTCTGCTAATTCCACCCTTAGCTCCTTTAGTACTCTGTATCCTTTATACATAATGCACAGGCTGGTTTTATGCCAGAACATACTTCAATCGACCAGTGTTTCATATTGACTCATTTAATGTACAAGTACAAGAAAATCAAGAAACAAAAGCTTTACTGTGTCTTCATAGATCTGAAATCTGCATTCAATAAGATAAAGAGAGTCTTACTGTACTCTGGAAAACCCTACAAAAAATAAGAGTGCACCAAAACGTAATTTAATTGTTGAATCAAGACAATAAAACACAAATTAGATACAGCTCAATGGGGAAGAATTCTACACTAATAGAGGTGATAAACAAGGGTGCTCATTGTCCTCGATCTTGTTTAATCTTTTTATCAATGAAGTACTAAAGAAAATGCATGACAAAATTCCACATGCCAAAAGTTGGTGGATATCCCTGCCAATACGGTATCAGGTCCACTGTGCAAGTGCTATTACCATGCAGCACTTATGGCATGGCGAATAGCACTAAAGGGATTTCAGCATCTAGAGAAGGAAAGTGAGTGAGTGTACTGCAGATAAGGGGGGCTACAACCACACAAGTTACACCATTCTCCTTTACACAGAGGTATGTGCGATCTCAGAGTTGATTATATTTATTTATAGGGGATTGGGAGGCAAAGCCCCCAATGGAGGGGTGGGGGTGCAGCCCCCTTAGTAAAAGTGTGTTAGACAAATTTTTGTTATTGTTAGTGCAGAGCCATTTAGTTTTGTAGCACTGGCCAGTGTTTTCTACTCATAGAAGTCTAAGGCGCTGAATTTGCTGAGTTCTGCCAAGCTGCCACCATAGAGTAGTGGTAAGGTGACAAGCTGAAGTGCTGGTGACTAGGGTTCATGTCTCACTTTGGGATTGTTATTTTGTGTTATTGTATTATAGTTTTTTTTGTTATTTTATGCCCTGCTCACTTTACTCACTGAAATTATGTCCCGCGTGGGTTAGTTGTGTGGAATCCCTGAGTTTCACCCAGTCCAAGTTCTGTCCCATTACATACTGTGAGCAATCGCATTCTGCTAGGTTTTTGTGTTGCAGCACATTTGTTTTTGATGACTGGGACATTGCGGTCGATTGTATGCATGGTGTTTTGTGCCCCGTTTGCTTCCGCGCTGTGTTTGGTTTCACTGAATTGACATGGATCCTGCCCATACCTAGCCTATGCAGATGATAACATCTTAATATCAACTAGTTAGCTAGGAATTACAAAGTTGTATAAAAAACTCAATTAAATGCAAACCTACAAATAAATTATGAGAAATCTAAAGTAATGGTATGCAGTGGCAATTATAACAATTACAGATATTTCATTGATCAAAAGCAATTAGAGGTAGTAAAAAGCTTCTGTTATTTGGTCATATTAATTTCAGATAACCTCACATGGAAGAAACATATAAAAAATATAGGTAAAAGTCAAAAGGTTCCTCCCAGCTATGACAAGATTTATGCATGCATGTGGTGGTGGGGGGGGGGACTCAATAAAAGGATGCCTCAAAGTAATACACACAAAAATAAAAGCACAATTATTATATGGAGCCTGCAATCTGGGGAATGCATAAGCAAGGAAATATTGAAAGATATCTAAACATATTCTATAAAAAAAAATGTTAGGGTTGCCCCAAGGAACCCCGTCACTGTTAGTTAAGGCTAAACTGGGCCAGCTACCAATAGCAAGACTTATACAAGAGAGACTGGTAAAATATTGGCTAAAAGCATGTACAATTAATGAAGAAAGACTCCCCAGGTGATGTATTGAAGAGGCAATATATTATTTGCCTTTGAAATTATTTTTCCCTGATATTTCAGTGGTAAATATCTCATAATGCCATGTGGACTCCTACACGGTTTGGTTGACATCTTTCTCAGAAGTCCTTTGGACATATATCTTGAGGTAAAAGAAAGAATCAAAGACATTATGAAACAGAAAGATGTAGAGCAATGCACCGACTACAAAATAAGAACTTGGTTAGAAAGAAACAAAAAATAATTTGGTTTTAAGTCATATTTAAATATAATAGCAAACCAACAAAGTAGGGAACTGTTTACCAGATGTACTGTAGATCCGAATACCATGATAGTAATCACCTGGAAAGAATGTATAAAATAAATGAATTAAACTGTATATGTAAATGTGGGCTGGGTCCAGATAACCTAACACATTTAGTAGTATTATGTCCACTGCATTCCAATCATAGGAACATGAAACTTTTACAAATGAATCACTAGGATCAGTAATTTCGCTACTACAAGTTATCAATAGAAAAGAATTACATTTAAATAAAGCTCAGTATTTAAGAAAATAGAATCATTGTTTGAAACATGTGCAACATAAATGGATGATGCAATATTTACGTATTTTATTTATATTTATAGTGTCTGTATATATAAATTTTATATTCTAGGAAAGTTCTAATATTAGATAGGACTTATTTATTATGTAGTACATGTACTTTTGTGAATGTTTGTGATGTGTATGAATTTGTAATGACAAACAATTGTCAAACAATAAAGATTTTGAACTTGAACTTGAACTGAGGCACAGTGGGAAGCCACTCTCAGGGTCAGTTTAACTCTTTGAGTCTTCCCATGTAACCTGTCTAGAGTTTGGAAAAAGAGAGGCTGGTTACATTCTCCTCTTCTAAAACCATTGCAGTCCCTGCAAGGACAACCCTATACTGAAGTCAGCTCCTTTACTTGTGGATGTTCCTACCTGACTTCCCTACAAGGGTGATCATGTGAACATCTCCCTCTGCCTGTGGCCTGCAAAGGCTGGAATGCACAGAAGGTCTTACATTGTACCTTTTGCTGGCTAGTGTGAAATGGGTCCTAACTATAGGAGTGATGGGCACATTCACGTCAACTATGCCACAGAATACTGACTATGTAGGCATACGGATTAGTAGACTTAACCAGCTTTTCAAGTGTCAGGTCTGGGATGGCAATCAGTCACCCTGCAACAGTCTTCATTTTCTCAGAGAATTTGTCCTTCCTCTGCCCTACCTCTCTGTCTCCTGCAAGGACACAATGGTAAAGCCCAGCTACATCTTCACAAGAACAGAAGAGAACAAATGCACAACACTGCTGAATTCTCCAAAAATATTATTTTCTCCAACAAAACAAAACTATTTGAAATGTAAAACATGGATGACCATACTTTTATTTTTTGTGAACGTTAAACCACGCTTCCTGCTGGGGTAGGTCTCCCATGGGAGATCCAAAGTACAAGACTGAGGTAGTTAATGTAGTGTCCTCTGCTGCATAGTTTGTGTACCAGGCAAGTCTAAACTTCCTGAAACTGAGGTCAGTTAACACTCCCATCAAGGTGACAGTGTGCTGCCCACTACTGTCATGTGAGTGACAGCATTTTGCTCCCTCATCGGTAGGGGAACACATGTGGCTTAAACAATGTTAACCTTGACACAACTGGCACCGCTGAACTGGTGGTGAATCCCTGGTAAAAACCAAGCCCCAACCAACCCTCTTTCTTAACATTGCAATGTCGAGGGATGTTTCCTCATGCATAGTGCTAGGGATGGGGCTTTTGGACATGCTCTCATTGTAGTCTGATGATCCAAATGAAATAGCCATTCTGTTTGCAATTTAGGTTGGCTACAGGACCTCATGCATCTGAATGCTCTGGCCTATACCCTAGTAGAAACTTTAGATTTGGCATTGTGGTCAATGTTGTCCTTATTCTGCAGGTATTACTCCTGATCTCCTTTGGTCAAAACCTTCTTGGCTTCCAAATACAAAATTCATTTGCATTGAGCTTCAGTAGTTTCCCACAACTATCCCAGCATGCATTGGAATCAGTATCCATAACAGGTTTCTGTACAACAGTTTTTTGGCACTGTCTGCTTGACAAATATTTTCCAGTCATCTGACATCTCCTTTTCTGGGTGACAACATATGTCCATGTCACCATCCCTTCATGGCTTCATCAAGCACCTGCTGTCTTGGAATTGGTTTCTACAACATGGGCTTCTGTTGTCATTAGGTAGGGGGCCTCCAGTGCAGTGACCAGTGTCAAGAGAGGAGACTCAGGGTTTCCAGTGAGAAACTGTTTTGTGGATGGAGTAATATTTTTCCATTATTTCTTCCTCTCCCACCACATTTAGTTCTGGTTCCTCCTTGTCTTATGGTGTTAAGGTGCTACTGCTGCTGTTCTTATTTTGGGGCAGGAAGTGCTGGCTGAGAACTAGCTTCTGACCAGGCCACAGAATCAATGACTACATCAGGAAATGACTTATGAAGACTGAAGGGGTCATCTAGCCCTTAAAGTGGCAGTTCCACTCTGGACTGCCTGTCAGATTTATTTCTGCACATTGCCCACTCTGGCTAACCGGTCTTCCAAACCCCCCATTCACAGCAGTCAGCCAATGAGGAAGGTCACAACCATGCCTGAGACCTCACCTGGTCTTCAGCTGATGGATCCAGCCTCAAATCCTGCATCCCAGCAGTAGCCTTCTGTGCCCAAAATGTCTCTGCCAGGTGGACACTACTTCTGCATATAAGGTTGTCAGCTATGTCCAACAAGAAACTGCACTCAGAAGCCAGGATAGACTCTCAGAAAAAAAATCTTTGAAGTTAATACAGCAGTTTTATTTTGAATAAAGAGTAGCATGGAGGGCTATTACTCCAGCACCTTGATCTGTGCTAGGCTTTCCTCAGGTGGTCACCCCTCAGTTTAAACTCATAATCCTTTTGTAGTGCATGTCTTAAGGTGACAGTACCAAATACATAAATTGCATATCACAATAAATAAACTCCAAACTTTTGCACCTTAAGTGATACAAATAATTCATAATCATGCTTAGACATTTCTATTTCAAAAAAAAAATACTTTGAAAATATAGAACAAAGGAATTTGAACTGGGAGGGTAGAAATCAAAGGGTCAATTCTAAGAAAGTACTAAACCACCTATAGGTTTCATACTTTTATATACTGCCTCAAAAATATTTTTTTTCATAATTTATGTTTATCAGGCAGATAAAGCCAATGGAAAAAAATTATATCAAATAGTGGTGGAGGAAGTAAATAAGACACCATGTGTTAAAATTAAAAACTGATGGGGGAAAAAACACAATTTCAAACAAATCCTTTTCTTGTGTTCTCAGACCCATATATAAATAAATATGGAGCAGCACAAATTTCCAATATTTCTACATCAGGTAATATGAGGGATCACCTCACTGCCTGTATAAATGGATTCTATCTTCCCTTTTTCTTCTAAGTAAACCTGGGAACTATTCTGAACAGGACTGTAAAGAAGAAGATACATAGAAACATAGAAACATAGACTTTGACAGCAGATAAGGACCGCTTGGCCCATCTAGTCTGCCCATTTCCCTACCTACAGGATAGGCCGCAGATCCTAGTTAACCAACAGCCTATTTCTTCCTACCCCCCACAAGAATTGCCTTATGTTTTTCCCATGCATTCTTGAATTCTCCCACAGTTTTAGACCCCACAACCTCCTCAGGAAGGCTGTTCCATGCATCCACTACCTTCTCTGTGAAATAATACTTCCTCACATTGCCCCTGAACTGCCCTCCTTCTATCTTTAAATTGTGTCCCCTTGTTCTTGCAAGTCTCTTTTTCTGAAAGATGCTACCCTCTTGGACTTTGTTGATTCCACTACTGTACTGTACTGATACTGTAGTTTTAGGAGCCAGAAATCAGAATTTCAAACTGAACAGGTTTTACTGTAACTTTTTCTCAATCCTTGAGATAGGGGGTGTAGTCCACATCCTCATTTAGGCCATTAGGCACCACTGTGTTCAGAGACACTATCAGTATAGTCTCTTTTTGTAACAAATGTGTGACTCTATCACTTCCCCAAAATTTGGGTGTACATGTCACAACCCCATGAAGTGAAGTCCCTCTGGATTTGAGCTGTGGTGGACCAAAAAGTGAGCACCCAGGGTGTTTCTTTCATTGGCATTAATTATGGCCCTTACATGCTCTTGGATTCTCACTTTTAGTAAGAGTACTGTATGTCTCACCTAATGTTTGTAACAACTGCATCACACAATATATACTACAAAGGTGGCAACATAAGAGACAAAAGGGCAGTTTTTGCTATTGTTGGTATGATGTGTATGTGTTTGGCATCTGTAATGTATCTGCAAACATTACAGTTCCCATAATTATGAAGATCTAAAGGTTTCCTAGGTAACCAGTTCTGAGGTACATCTTGTTTACTGTTCAGTAAATGGCTATCAAACAGTAAATCTCGAAGGTTATTTGCTTTCCTAAATGTAATTCTGGATTTTGCTTCTATTTCATTTTTCAACAATTTGCCTCTCATAAGAATGGGCCAGTACTTATGAATCACATTACCTCTTCCTCTGCCATGTTGTTGTAGGTTGTTGAAATGGTGATGGGTGGATTTTTTCCTTGTAGCCTATTTTTTGGGACCAACAATGTTTTTCTATCCAGAGATCTGGCTTTTTTTAGGGTGGGCACCTTGTGCCCGCAGAACTGTATCCACAACAATTGGTTTGCTGTAACCTGAGGATGCCACCGTGGTGCTTGAGGAGGGACTGCACACAACATCAAAGAAAGTGATTTTCTCAAAATTAAATTCATATGTGAATTTAAGATTCCTCTCTGTGCCATCAATATAACACATGAATTCTTATAATTCCTGCTCTGAGCTCCCCCACAAAACACACACAATGTTATTAATACAGTGATACCATCATACCATTTTGTAGTGGTATTTATTTACTCTGATATCAAAAATATACTTTTCCTCCCACAGGCCCATAAAAGGGTAAGCATAGGATGGGGCCATAGAAACCCCCATTGCTGTGCCGTAGATTTGCCTATAGAAATTTATATTCAACGCAAAATAAATTTTGTTCAAAATAAATTCTGGGGCCTGTAAGAGGAAAGTTTTGGGAATCATTTCACCATTTCACCTGCCACTGACACAAAACTATTCAAGGACACAGCCACCCACTCGGGTGCAACTCAGATCCTCCACTGACTTGCCCAGGTCCCTCCCAAGTGGTCCTGCTAGCAGGAGACCAACCGCTACTGACACAAAACTAATCAAGGACACAGCCGCCCGCTTGGGTGTGACTTGGATCCTCCACAGAGTTGCCCAGGTCCCTCCCAAGTGGTTCTGCTAGCAGGAGACTGCCCACCACTGACACAAAACTAATCAGGGACACAGTCACCCACTCGGGTATGACTTGGATCCTCCACGGACTTGCCCAGGTCCCTCCCAAGTGGTCCTGCTAGCAGGAGACCACCTGCCACTGACACAAAACTAATCAAGGACACAGCCGCCCACTCAGGTGCAACTCGGATCCTCCACGGACTTGCCCAGGTCCCTCCCAAGCAGTCCTGCTAGCAAGAGACTGCCCACCACCGACACAAAACTAATCAAGGTAATCTGCTAGGGGCACGGACCTTGCCGCCAGCCAGCATGGCTGCTTGTTTAAACGCTACCACGAAGAGGAGGATTCTTTCTTTCTTTTGAATTTTTACCTTTGGTGCCTTTTCTCTGACACTGATTTCTGCTGGAAGTCCCTCCTGGATGCCGTTTGGGGACACTCTAAGAACAGAATTTTTATTAACTGCATAAACTCATACCCACCCTCCCCACCCACTCGCCCAAACTCGACATTTACTTATGTAGACTTTTCTTGTTAATTTCAGCTGACGTCTAACAGGTTACTTTGCCATTTGCTCCTTATCTCACTCTACCACTAAGGGCTTTTTGGCCAATCTTTAGTGCCTCTTTAATTATTTATATTTTAGGTTCCAGCTGAAATAGTGCTGTTTCCTCCTCTTTCTACATTTTTTATATCTGTAGTGTTGCTGCCCAACATGATACTTAAAGCCCTGGTCCCGCTTGTGACCAGTCTGTTGCTATGCTCACTTGCTAGACTCTTCCTACCCCCATTGATGCTATAGTACCTGGCAACTAAACCCAGCTAGTAACTTCAATTTTTCCAACATGATAGTTAGACCTGCCGAATGCCCCGATCTCACTGCACTATTAGTCCCAAGGCACACCTATTAGTTTATGACCGCATACCTAGATTATACTCTTTGCTCCAAAACTACTGTACCTACTCCGTTTATTCATCGCAAGCTCTAGTATCTGTTGCTGCTAGCTATCCTATTGGCAGGTGATGTGGAACAAAACCCTGGTCCCCTACACCCTAAACCGGGCAATAATGCCTCCTGTGCTACTGCTTCTGGGCTCTGCATAGCCCATCTAAACATAAGGAGCATAGCACGTAATCTCCCTGAGCTGGAGGCATGGGTCACCTCCCATAATCTGGATATACTGTGCCCATCTGAGACATGGCTCAAGCCCTCTACCCCCCGATTCAATCTGCTTGCTACCAAACTATTGTCCTATCAGGAATGACAGGTCATCTTTCAAAGCGGGGCGGGGGTGTGGAGCTGTTTTACAACACGCATCTAAATGTCTCATTGAAAACTAAACCCCAGTCCTCCATATGTGAATCCCTTCATGCAATTCTTCGCCAGAGTGCTAAAAATCTACATATAGCTGTTGCTTATAATCCACCCCAGGTAGGTTTGTCTGTTTTCACTAATATGCTGGAGGATATGGTAGTACTGGCAGGCAAAAATGAACTGCTTATCTTAGGGGACATAAATCTAAACTGGCTTGGTCATTCTCATGAGTCTCTTCCATCTGTAACCCAGAGTTTTAACCTCCACCAAGTGATAACTGAGCCCACAAGGATCTCCCTTAAGGAAATGTCTAGCACGCTACTCGACTGGGTGCTAATAAATAGAGTCAACAGAAATGTGGATGCCGGCACCTTGCCAGATTGCATATCTGATCACTCCCCTATATTCTGTGTGTGGCAACACTCTTTCCCCTCAGACTCAACCCCTGCACTATATCACCTTCAAGAATTACGCTAACTTGAACCAGGCGAATTTCCTGTACAAAGTCTCATCTATTGACTGGTCTTACCTCTCCCAGCCCTTGGATGCACAAGCGGCCTTGGACTACTTCCTAGAGAAATTCTGTACAGTTCAAGACAGATATACACCCCCTGTGACCCAGCGGGTTCAAGTAACACCTACAAAGTGGTTACACAAAGATCTCCTGGCTGCATTGCCTATCAGGGATAAAAGCTGGAAGTGTTTCAGAAAGACAGGCCTTACTGCTGACTACCAAAATTATAGGACCCAGAGAAGTGAATGAAAAAAGCGGATTAGACTAGCAAAAAGCTCATACTGTAAAGGGCTTCTGCTAGAAGCGTCAAGTGACACCAGGAAATTCTGGGCCACATCAAATCATTCTTAGGTGCTAAGAATACTCACTTGGCTGATGAAATGATCATAAATGGGGTCCACTGTACCATTGTGGAAGCATTTAATAAACAATTCACTGACCTATCCAGCTTTACTTCTGGCTTCCTCCACAGTCAGTCTCCACCTCCAACCACTCCACCCACCCCTGCTGCTCTTCCCCCTCCATTCTACTTCAAGGCTATTTCCAAATCTGATGTCTTAGGCCTACTAAATACCATTTCTGACAACACTAGCATAGGCTTTGATGGTTTAGAACCCAAACTTCTAAAACTAGCTGCACCATTTATTGCTCAGTCATTATCATGGATATTTACCCTCTCTCTTTGTAATGGAGTTGTCCCGGATGTATGGAAAATGGCCAAAATCACTCCGGTCTTTAATAAAGGTGATAAAAGAGATATGGCAAACTATCGGCTGATTGCTATACTATCAGTGCTAAGTGAAATAATGGAAAAACTAGTATCAATTCAAGTTACAGAATTCATGACTAAATATAACCTTCTCTCACCAATTCAATATGGCTTTTGGAAAGGTCATAGCACCTCCACGGCCTTACTCCACCTTACAAATGATGTTTTAACTGCTATGGACAATGGCCACCTCATGGGTGCAGTTTTTATAGACCTGACAAAGGCATTTGACCTCATCGACCATCCTCTTCTACTAGATTGTCTCCTAGCTCTTGGTTTCTCACCAAACTCATTTGCGTGGTTTAATAGCTATTTATCCAATAGAACACAGCTCGTTAGATTCAATTCCTCTGTGTCTAGCCCCATGGCAAACAACCTAGGTGTTCCCCAAGGACTGATATTAGGACCACACTCCTCTTCTCCATTTTTATTAATAGCAGCTCGTCAAATAACCCTGACTGCTTGTCAGGCTTTTATGCGGATGACTTGGTACTGTACTGTTATGACAAGAATATACACCATATAAACCAGACACTGACCACTGCTTTTAAGTCTATTCAATCCTGGCTTTCCATGCATAAACTAATCCTTAATAGTGATAAAACACAGACTATGCTGTTTGGTTCAACAGTCAAATTAAACAACAACCACAATCTATTTAAAATATCCAGTCAGGATAGCGCGGTCTTCAAACCTGTACGCTCTTTCAAGTATCTCGGTGTACTCCTTGATGAAAACCTCAACTTTGATAGAAACATAGAAACATAGAATTTGACAGCAGATAAGGACCGCTTGGCTCACCTAGTCTGCCCATTTCCCTGCCTAACAGATAAGCTGCAGATTCTAGTTAACCTACAGCCTACTTCCTCCCCCCCACTAGAATTGCCATATGTCTGTCCCATGCATTCTTGAATTCCCCCACTGTTTTTGACTATGACCTCCTCAGGAAGGCTGTTCCATGCATCTACAACCCTCTCTGTGAAGACATACTTCCTCACATTTATTCATTTATTTATTCATTACAAATCGGGTTTACAACCTTTGAGTCAGAGACTCATTTACAAAGGCACCTCATCGTGGGGGGGCAGACATCAAGACAGTTATTACAGTGCAGATTAAAACAGAGGATAACATTACAAGTGCAGTAAAAGGAACATTTAACATAGATACACTTAGGTTACATAATGTAGTAGTTTGTATGTTACTTAGGTTACATAATGTTACAAAATTGTGAGTTACACTCATGGATATAGTAGGTCCTCAGAGAAGACAGTGGGTTACATCCCTGTTTGGACCTAGTAAGGAAGGGGTAGGTCTGGGGGAGGGAGAAGCTGTTCAGTGGACGTTGTCAAGCCAGGGGGCAAGGCAGGCAGGAACTACAGGTTAAAACATGGGGTTAGTTGCACCTACAACAGCGGGTATTAAAGATATGGTTCTGAAGGGCTGTTTTGAAGGAGCCAATTTTTGGAAAGTTGGACATGCAACTAGGGAGGGAGTTGAACAAGATGGGGGCTCGGTAGAGGAAGGATCTCTGAGCAAGAGAGGTCTTGGTTCTGGGCACCTTGAAAGTGGCCGTAACAGAGCTACAGGTGGTGACAGACAAAGATGGCTGCTGTAGGGAGGTGAAGACCCTTGGGGGGAGAGTCCTAGCAGAGATTTCTTAGTGAGAAGGCAGGTCTGGTAGAGTAGTCGCTCCTCAAAGTTGAGAAGATTGGTGGTAGTATATAGAAGGCAGGTGTGAGTTCGGCTGGGGCCACCGGTCAGGAGCCTACAGGCCTTATTGATGGAGAGTTGGATTTTGGAAAGGGCAGTGTTGTCAGCTGCAGCATAGATGGGCAAGCCATAGTCCACAAGGGACAAGACGGTGGAGGTGATGGCCAGCCTGAGGGCAATCTGAGGCAGGCAGTCCCTGTGCTGGTATAGCAGGCCAATCCGAGAGTTAATGGCGGCTGAGAGGGCATTAATGTGGGTGTGAAAGGAGAGGGCAGTATTAAACGTGATGCCTAGGTACTTGTATGTGGTCACTTGTTCTAGCGGGTGCAGAGTGCTGGGGATAATCAAGAGGGGGTTATTTTTAGCTTTATTTTGGTGGTGGGAGAAGAGCATTGATTTGGTTTTCTTTAGGTTAATGACCAGTCTTCGGTCTCTGAACCACCTTTCGGCATGGTTGTAAGCTTGCTGGAGGGATAATTGGAGGGAGGTGGGATTGAGATGTGAGGCAACGAGGACTGCATCATCAGCGTAGAGGAGCATTTTACTGGTACATGAGCTGGGGAGGGTGTTGAGGTAGAGACTAAAAAGTATTGGACCCAGGATGGAGCCCTGAGGGACCCTGGAGCAAATGGGAAGAGTGCTGTAGAGGGAGCCGCTGATCTTGACATGCTGGGATCTAGCAGAGAGGAGCTAGAGAACCAGGAAATGGGACCACCAGAGAAGCCAAGTTGGTGGAGAGAGTCGAGTAGAAGGGGATGACTGACAGTGTCAAAGGCCTTGGAGAGGTCAATGAACACTGCTCCTGCAAGGCTGCCAGAGTCGAGAGCAGCATGCAGGTGTTGGGAGAATTCCAGGAGAGCCGTGGTTATACTGTGTCCTGGGCGGAAACCGTGCTGCTCTGGGCACATAATGTCTTACTTGGTTAGGTATTCAGAGAGCTGGATCAACACCACTTTTTCAAGGGCTTTAGAGAGTGGGGGGAGGATGGAGATGGGCCGGTAATTGTTGGGGATGGATCGGTCCCCACTCCTATGTATGGGTGTGATTTCAGCTGTTTTCCAAGCACTTGGGAACTGACCCAGGCATAGACACTGGTTTAGAAGGTCAGTCAGGGGGACTAGGACTTCGTCCAAGACCATACGGAGGATCCTGGAGTCGAGGGGGTCACTGCTGGGGTTATTGCTGCCTAAGGCTTTTAGCAAGTGTGGCCTGGCTTCTTGGGCTAATAGGGTGCATAGGTAGAATGGTGGGCAATGCAGGACCAGAGGGAGAGAGGTCGGTATTGGGTCAAAGAAGCTGCTGGGGAGGACCGAGCTTAGGTCAGAGAAGGCAGTGTTAAGGCAATCGGCTATGAGGAATGGATCTGTGGTGGGGTGCCATTGATGGAGAGCTGTGATGGTGGGGGGAAGTGGGATTTCCCATTTAGCTCTTTCATATTATCCCAGAAGGTCTGGGCTGAACCCCAAGTGGAAGCGAGGGTGGTCTGGTAGTGCTCTGCCTTTGCCCGCCTAATGGCCCAAGTGCACTTATTGCATTCTGTGTTGTAGGCCTGTCTCTCAGACGCCTTTCCAGATTCTACAGCAATGTGCCAGAGATTATCTCTGTTTTTGAGTCTCTGGAGGAGGGGTGGGGTGATCCATGGGGCATTGCATTTTTTGGAGAGGATCCTGGTGAGGGGGGTGAAAAGGTCACAAGCCTTACAGAAGGCATTTGTGAAGTGGTCAAGAGCTGAGTCAATGTCAGGGGTGTGCTGGATAGGGGACCAGTCTTTCTTGGCTAGGTATTGTTTTAATTTTCTGAGGCCACTGGGACGTAAACGGCTGCGTAGAGTAGCCTGGGATACTGGCTTCAGAATGGAGGATGACCAGAGACAGAGGACTGGGGAGTGATCATTAAGATAGTTGGGGAGGACAGTGACATCCCGTATTTTGTAGTGGCAGTTAGATATAACAACATCTAGGACAGTGCTGGTGCCAGTAGAGTGGTTGAATCTGGTGGGCTGGGTGACTAACTGGGACATATTCAGGGCAGCAAAGGAGTACCTTATATGGGAGGCAGTGGAGGCAAGCCAGTTAACATTGAGATCACCCAGGATGACTTGCTCCACTTTGTGAGGGAGAGATGTGAGACAGTCAATGATGGACTGTGAGGAAGAGAGGGCCTTGGGTGGGTCAGGTGTGATTTTTAAAGTGAGGGCTTGGGCTCCATAATCAAGTTTAGGAGCTGGGAGTGCCTGACCTATAAGGGAGTCCCATACGAGTAGTGCGCAACCACCACCGCGTTTGCCTACTCGGTCTTCCCTGTAGATGGTATATCCAGGGAGTGATAGTGGAGTCAGGGGTAGATTTGGAAAGCCAAGTCTCCACCAGTATAATTATGTCAGGTTGATGTTAAACGACCCAGCACTGGAGGGCAGCAGATTTCTTTAGGAGACTACAAATGTTTAAGGATGCAAAGTAGAGGCCAGTTGCAGTACAGGGTTTAGAAGGGCTGGAAGCAATAGGTCCTGGGTTTGGGTGTACATTACCAGATAATAATAATAGCAGTGTAATTATTCTGTTTAGTGGCCAGTGGCGATGGAGACACTTGGGTCGACACCCAGCTGAGGACTTTAGAATCAGGGTGCATGGGATAGATAAAGTGCAAAGGGTGGGAATGGCAGGGGAGAGCTGGGCCCAGGTCAGGCCTTGGAGGGTGGAGGGAGTGGGGGTGTTGGCAGGGTGGGGGTGCTGGGGGGTCACGGGTGTGTCGAGGGTGGGGGAGAGCCGGGTCACTGTGGGGTAGTCTGGGGATGAGGTGCCTAGTGTGGAGGAAAGGTGCTCCAGTCTGTGTGAGGTCTGTACCAAGAGGGTGAAGGAGAGAAGACTTAGTAATGGAGTGTAGGTACCCATAGCAGCTGAGCAGTAAAGGAAGAGTGCCAGGAGTCGTAGAGAGTAAGGAAATGTAGAGCAGCTTTGGAATGGTGGGGGGAAAACCCCTTTAGTGGGTGAAAAGACTATAAGCTGCAAATGGGAAAAATCAGTATCAATAGTGATAGACTGACCACACAATAAGTGAAATGAGACAGGAACTATATTGTGTTGGATTGGGTAAGTGTGCTTATAACTGAGCCTGAGCTTATAACTGAGACATTACCTCTGAGCCTTCCCTCCTCTATCTTCAAATTGTGCCCCCTTGTTCTTGCACATCTCTTTTTTTGAAAGATGCTACCCTCTTGGACTTTGTTGATTCCTTTGAGGTATTTGAATGTTACTATCATGTCCCCCCTCTCCCTCCTTTCCTCAAGGCTATACATCTTGAGCTCCTTTAGTCTTTCTTCATATGTCTTCTGGTGCAGACCCTGCACCATTTTGGTTTCCCTCTTCTGGACAGCCTCCACCCTGTCTATGTATTTGCAGAGATGGGGTCTCTAGAACTGTACACAGTACTCCAGGTGTGGTCTTACCAACTGTCTATACAGTGGGCCAACAACTTCCTGTTTTCTACTGGTGATGCCTCTCCCTATGCATCCCAGTATCCCCCCAGCCCTTCTTACTGCCTTCTCATTTTGCTGGCCCACCTTTAGGTCATCTGATATGTCTACCCTCAGGTCCCTTTCCATTTTTGTTGTTATCAGTATCTCACCCCCCATTGTGTATTCTTGCCCTGGGATTTTATTTCCCAGGTGCATTACTTTGCACTTCTTTGCATTGAATCTAAGCTGCCATACATTTGAACATTCCTCCAGCCTTGCCAAGTCCTTTTTCATCATTTTCACCCCAACTTGCGTATCAACCCTGTTGCAGATCTTTGTGTCATCTGCAAAGAGATATACCTTCCCTTCCAGTCCCTCTACAATGTCACTTATAAAGACATGAAAAAGGACCTGCGCCAGTATTGAACCCTCCAGTACCCCACTAGTAACCCTCCTTTCTTCACTGTGGACTCTATTTACTATTACCCGCTGTGTTCTGTTGTTCAGCCAGTGTTTTACCCAGGCTACCACCCTGGGAGCCACTCCCAGGCTGGCTAATTTGTTTATTAATCTTTTGTGTGGAACTGTGTCAAATGTCTTGCTAAAGTCTAGGTAGGCCATGTCCACAGCTCCTCCCTGGTCTACTACTTTGGTCACCCAGTCAAAGAAATCAATTAGATTTGTTTGACATGACCTTCCTGTTGTGAATCCATGCTGCCTTGGGTTCTGTGGCCCACTGGCCTCTAGATACTCAACATTTCTTTCCTTCAGAAGTGATTCCATCATTTTCGCTACCACTGAGGTCAAAGTGACAGGTCTGTAGTTTTCTGCCTCTGTCTTGCTCCCACTTTTGTGAAGGGGAATCACATCCGCCCTTCCAGTCCTCAGGTACCACACCATCCTCCCTTGATTTATTAACATGGCATATAACGACTTCTTGTAAATCAGTCAATGCCAGAATCGGTGCTGCCTACAAATCTATCTATGTCCTTATGAAATCAGCTAGATTAGCCATAGCCCACGGGATCTTGCTCCCGTCATTATCCTATAGGGTAGTCATTTATCTAAATTCATCCTCTACTCTCCTTAGAAAGTGGGATACCGCTTATAACAGCATCTGTAGGTATGCCTCAGCCTCACCCTGGTCTAAACACCATTGCAAGCTCTATGCTGACCTAAATTGGCTACCCCCTGCTTCGGTTTGAACCTGTGCCCTTGGCTCCCTGACTGACAATGTCATAAGAACAGGGATTCCAGTATCGTTGGCCTCCCTAATAAATCCTCTGTCCCCTTCTCATGGCCTCAGATCATCTGACAAATTGCTGCTGAAAATACCAAGATGTAAATCCAACAAAGGAACCCTTGCTTTCTCTTACTCGGCAGCTAAACTATGGAACTCCCTGCCTCTTACAGTTCACCTAGCACACAGCCATGCCCAGTTTAAAAACAGCTGTTGCACTTTCCTCCTCAGTCAGGTCTCCTGTGCCTGCTTCTAGCCCCCCTAAATCTTTTGCATTTCAGACCTCGTCTCACTTCTCCAATGCTGCATATTGTTTCCTACTCAGACTATCCACCTGGTTATGTTCTTAAATGCACTCATGTCTCTATTGGTTATGCCTTTAGCTGCTCTTATCCAGTTGTGCTTAGCCACATTGTATGTAATCATTGTATTGTTGCTACTGTAAAAGTGAACCACTGACCTGACCTGTTATCCAACTGTGTAATCTTGTCCAATCTTGTACCTACTCATGATTTGCCTAATCTTGTTTACTCTGTATCTTGTTCTTCCTGTATTAATCTAATGTAATTTCCTTGCCTACCGATTGTATTCTCCCAGGTCGTGCCTGAAACTAGTCAAGTCTTGGCTATAGTACTCACCCAGTAAACAAGAACTAAATAAATAAAATAGTGTGGTTTATTGAAGAAATGCCTTACAGCTTCTAAACCTGCCCTATATTCAATATTTGTATACAGACTACTGACATCTGTTGTAAGCCAGCAATTTTTTATTTTGACATGCAAAATCCTTTACTGTCCTCAGTAGATTCATAGCTTCTCTAATGTGGTATCTTAAACCTGACACATGGGGTTATAAAAAATAATCCACAAATTCAGGAAGTTTCTGGATCAGTGATCCCACTACAGATACTTTGGGTCTTACAGGTGGGTTCAGGGGATCTTTATGAATTTTAGGAAGTATATAAAAAGTGGTAATTATTGGAAACTCTACTTTCATGAATCCTGCTTCCTCCCCAAAATCCATTTCTGTTCTAGAGTATTCTCAATTAAATTATACAGTTTAATTTGGTATGTGGTAGGGGAATCACCTGGCAGCTTTTCATAATTGCTTTCCACCTGTAGTAGCTTGTTTATCTTCACCACATACATCTCTTCATTTATTTACACAGTGTTATCTCCTTTGTCATAGGGTTTAATTACTACATTTTGAAGTTTATGCGATTGTTCTAATGCTTCTCTTTCTGATGATAGGAGGTTGCCATACATGGTAACATGATTTGTTTTATTATAGTGGTGCAGTAGCACCACTTTAATTAGAGTAGGCCATTTAACGTTAAAGCCCTAATTTTGCACTTTAATAGCTTCATCACCATTCAATGGATTTGCACAAAAGTTTGCATGTGTGGTCTTGGGGTCCAAGATCTCTGGACCTGCCAAGTTTTGTTCCAGTCAAATATGCAGATTCTGAGATATGGATAGTGAAAAAAGACAAAAAAAATATATTTTTTTTATTTTTGCTGTTTTTTAACATTGTCTAGCACCCAGATGGTTTGAAATTGTGCTCTGACATTTTCAGGGCAGAAAGGGCTTGGGGCATTGTGGTGCCTTTTGCTGGTTTGGTGAAAAAATATTAACCCATTCCAGAGTTAAAAGGATTTGGAATTTCAGTTCTGAGCATGCTCAGTATGGTCTTTAGGAAAGGTGTTTCATACAAAAAAAATATTTGGCCCATATGAAAAAAACATTCTGTTTCATATAGGGTAATTTTTTTTAATGTAAAAAAAATCTTTTTTGTATGGCCATCACCTTTTATCCATTGTTTTCAAAATCATGTGTTTTGAAAAGCCATAAAAATTATATCATGCAGAGACACCAACACATGTATTGTATCTTGTTACTCAGGACCTCCTTAGATGGAGTCTGCAGTGACTTTTTTTGAAAACTCACCCTGAAATGTGTTTTTGACACATTTTAAAATATTTTTCCGTGTCCCAATTTCTTTTTTCATATGGTCATATGATAAAAGAATAAGACCATAAAAGAAATGATTCCCTTCATATAAAAAAAAAATGACAGTTTTTTTCAGGTTATTTTTTCATCTGAAGGAATCTTTTTTCATATGAATGACACAACCCCATGAGAAAAGATATCTTCATATGAAAAAATGATTTTGTCTTAGTTTTTTTCTACATTCTGCAAGTACAAGTACGCACTCATTCATTGAAGTGACAGCTCTGTCTGAGGCCTCTTCCAGTCACCGGTGGGGGGTCTGGATGGGGGTGACAGCGTAGTGGGCCATGGTGTCCCACTAGAGAAAAGTAACTTACCAACTCCTATTTGACCAGGAGCCAGGGCATCATACTTGGCACCTACTTCAAGTTGCTAAAATGAACTAACATCTCTTATCACAGCTAAATATCAGATTTTGCAAGGAATAACTATGTCATAAGGAAAATTAATAACAAAGATCTAATTTTTGCACATCAAGAATGTATTTATAAAGTGGAGCCTTAGATTCCCCAGTATCACCCCCTCCCCATGCTTGCCAGGAGATCCAACCACTCAAGTCCAGAGCTCCACTACTTTGTGCCCTCCCCAGACCGACCAATATCAGAGGTAATTCCCCACTAGTGCATACGTAAAGAGAGGTACAGACAGATGAGCAGGAATCTTATTAACAGCCCTGGCCGGCACTGCTGAACCTTTAACACTCTCAATATGCTGTATCCCTCAGAACTGTTCATTAAGGGTTATCCTCAACCCCCCTTCCTTTGTTCCATATGTGTGTGCCACGGTCCTGTGCTAGGGGATCCCAGGACACTTATGATATTGAGCTGTTCACTCCCCAAAGCATGAAGTGTGTTCCTGTGGCACCTTCCCCCACCATCTCTAAAAGAACTCAGCCTATGACCACCATCCCCCCCAGCAACCTATTACACCAACCCTACTACCACTTGCACAATAGAGGCACCTGGAATGAGCCCCTTAGAAGTTAAAGGAGGGCAGGGCTAATGAAACACTAGGGCAATAAGTAGGGTGACTGGGGCACTCCTGCCAGAAGTGAGTATGTTTTACCCTGGAGAGCTTAAATTGGCACTAGAACTATGGAACTGTGGAACAGCAGTTGAACAACTCACTTTGTTCCCATTGGCTACATACAGAACAAGTGATGACTTCACCGACCGCATTATCACACACGCGAGAAGCTAAACTCTGTCTAGACACACCACGTGGTGTGAAATTGACTGCTCAAGTAAGCCTCAGCACCTTAAATTGCTGCTGTAATTTAAAAATTTGCTGTGCCATCAAGTTCAACACAAGTTGTCATCAAATGACAGTCTGCTGAAGCTAAATACATGTACAAATAATAATAATAATAACAGCAAAGCAGATTAAAAAGATAGCTTCTGAATAGTCACAGATTGTGAGTAAAACTTAGTGTCCTTTGGGGCACAAAGGCCTCCCTGGTGCTGTCCTGATTCCTTGTTCAGTGGCACTACAATATCTGTTGGTAAGCATACCTCCCTCTGCTGGTACCCGACATCCTCCTTTCTGATAATCTGGTGCGATCAGAGGAAGATCATTGCAGAGACGAGGTCAAATATCACAAGGGGCATAATTCCTTAGTTGGTAGTCGCATAAGAAGTAGGGCTGTGGCAAACCTGGACTCCCAGAAAAGCTGGAAATAAATTGACTGTGACATAGTTCACGCCCCTGATGTGGACCTACTGCTAAATTGATAGTCCCATATGGCCAGTGAAGCGACTCAAAATAGGAATACAGATGGGCACCCTCAGACTTCCTTGATCTGCCAGTGAGAATATTAGTGGCATGGGCCAGGGACTTTGTATAATCTGTATGGTACTTTTAAATTCAATAGAAAATGGCTCTTAAAGCATATTGGGTATATGGATTCTGCATCATGAGGAATCTAATGGTTCTTGAAGAGAGAGGAGGTAGAGGCATCAGGATACCAACAGAGGGGGCTGGGTCAAGACAAATGAGAACAACAGTATGTAGTATGGAACTCAGGACACCGCAAGGCAGCAAAAGTATTAAGGTGTGCCAGGTTAAAGCCTCTATAGTCTAAGGGATATGTCAATACCTGATTATGTGACTGGTACAGAATGACAGACCACAGATCTTCCCTCCACTACCGTGTCCCCTTGATTAACAAAATCTTCCCCCCAGCAAGCACTAGGCAGGCTTCAGGTACCCCCTCCCTCTGTCCATTCTCATGACTTGCCCCAGCAAACAATTTGCATCATGCTCCTTCAGCACCCGCCACCCCTCCCCTTCCCCCAACTCACAGTCCCATGAGTTTCCCTAACAGTCACTACTAATGCAGGCTGCCTGACCATGCCCCCTCACACCCCACCATTTTAATCTAGCATGTCCTCTCCGCTCAGCCTCCCCTCACCCCACCATTTATCTCTATATCTTATCACCCTTCTTCCCCAACCCTTCACCTCCACTGCAGTACATACCTCTCTCTCATACCTCTTTTCTTCACCCCACTGCCAGCTATCCCCATTCCTCTGAACTACTGACAAGGCGCTTTGTGGCTGCTTATCTCCCCCCACCCTCATAAAGTGTTTTTCTTGTTATTTAAGTTGTACCTATGTTTTGAATTATTCTGTAAGTTCTGAATCCAAGCTGTATCGTTCATTGTAATGTACCTTTGCTTTCTCCTATTGTACTTTGTTTTGCAATCTATGATGTGGAACCTTTGTAAAAGAGCTTGCGCTCAAAGGTCTTTTACAAATTACTAAATAAATAAATAAAACAAAATTTTTGGTTTCTTGGGCAGACTTGAATATTCCTCCCTATCCATGAGTGCCCCCATTAAAATCAAATAGGTTTTCCCTGGTGTCTAGTAGACTTTCCCTCCCTGGCAGGTAGTGCCCCACCAGCCCAAACCCCCTTCCCCATCCTTAACCAGTGACTTGCACAGCCACTGGCCCACCATGCCACCCCCCCATTCTGACACTGCCCCTGGTGACCAGAACAGCCCACAGACAGAGCTACCATGTCAATGAATGAGCACATACTTGTACAAGAATGTGCTCATTGACAGAGCTCAGCCCAGCAGCTGGCCGTGGTGGACAGTGGAGGGCTGTGAAAATTGCTGGCTCAGGAATGAGGAGGGGGAGAGTGGAGTGGGGCTCTGCCAGCCTGAGTGGGGAGGGGGGTCCATTAGACACCAGGGAACCCTATTTGATTTAAAGGAGGGAGGTCAGGGATAGGGAGGTAGGGTTCACCAGACACCAGGAAAATTAATATACTGGTGCTCTCAGGGATTGGGAGTAGGGTCCTAGACATCAGGTAAATTTATGGGCACTCTCGAGGTTAGGAAGGGGGACTGCTAGACACCAGGGAATTAAAAGGTCTTTGATTTTATGACTTTATCAGCGATTGGGGATAGGGAAGGGGGTGTCCTCTAGACATCAGAGAATTAAGGGAGGGACAACTGAATTCAATGTGTACATTCATTCTGCAGTTCAGTGACTCACTGAGCTGTGAAATGAATGTATGAATTGCCCACTGTGCTAAGCTTAAATTTTCCACAAAAGTCTGCAAAATGATTTCAAAAGTTTCATGGAAGCAAAAGTCTAACTTTCATGCAAATTCTGCTGGTGAAAGATTTTTTTTTTGTACAGCAGTATTAAACCAGCAAAAGTATGGAAATGTGGTGTTAGGGTTTCCAACCCTAGCACCCCACCCCCACCCTGCAAGCAGCAAAAATTTAAAAAAAAAACTTTATGGTTTTGACCATCCTGAGTCTTAGTAAATTAGGCCTGGGGTCTTCCTTGGGGTTATCAACCTTAACGCTCATGCTATTCTCACTTAGTCTGAACATCTGAGCGTATTTGCTGATGGAATAGGGTGAGCATTAAGGAAGACCCCAGGCCTTATTTGTTAAGACTCAGGACAGCCAAAACTAAAAAGTGTTTTTCTTTTTGCTTTTTGCAGGGTGGAGGTGGTGCAATAGGGTAGGAAACCCTAACACCACATTTCCCTACTTTTGCTGGTTTAACCCTAACTGGTCCATTAACAACATTTTTTTGCAATATAATTAATCTATCTTTGATGTCACAAATTCTTTCAAATACATCAATAGCAGAGTTAATAGTATGTGGATTAAAGATAGATGTTAGTTTAAATTTACCTTTTCTGTCAGGTACATAAATCCCATGCTCAATTACTGTGTCTCCTGTTAAATTATTATTGTTATGGGTTATATGGTGGCATCTCTTATCAGGGAGGGTCCAGTGCCTACAACAACAAATGAATACCTCTAACTCAGTGTGCCACTTTGGGTCTGGGCAGATGGAGACCAGGGACAACTAATAGACCCAGGGGCAGAATTAACATGAGAACACACACAAAACCTAGGTCCATACCCAGAGCTGGGATCAAAAAGGTTCATATTTGTTTGCTGTCTAAGGTGGAACACAGCTTTGAAGGTCGTTATCCTCCCCAGTCGCTCCCCTTTCAGTTCTTATTTTGTGGTAGTACATTTCACTATTTGTCACTGGTCAGAACAGCCACTGATGCACATAGAGTAAAATTTCTTAAAGGTGTATATCCAATTATGGGTTCCCATAGGTGCTATTCATACAAAATGGACACTTGTCTACAGGCAGGGCAAAACATTATCATGTGGGGCGAAACATGCCTACATTTAGCATTAGTGCCAGTTAATGGCATTTTAGATGTTCCAGTAACCAGATTATTGTAAACTTTCTAATTTGCAAACATAGTTGGAAACAGAAGTGTTCAATAAAATCTCTTAATGTCAGTGGCTTAGTAGGTTGCACGCTTTGCTCTGCAAATGGAAGATGAGAAGTTTGTGGGTTCTAATCCCACATGCAAGACTTGGACTAATGTCCAGTCTTGACATTGTGCTAAAGGAGTAGATGGATGTGGATGCTGCACTGTAGAAATGCTGTCTTTCAGATTAAAGGAAAACATCCATGTGCTCTAAACAGCACCACAGTATGTGTAACAGGTGCTAAAAGCATATTGCAATTGACAGAAGCTAGAAGAGTGAAGTAATACCTGTAATTTTGTACTTTGTGTTTCTTTCAGTGTGCCTCCTCCATTTTCTCAACGATCACCCCTCCGAAGAGCATCCCCACACCGGAAGCAATGCATCATGCAGGGAACCAATCCAACTGTCTGTTCCTGTCCATTCAATAAACTGTGGATCAAATGCAATTCTTCTGACTTGCCTTGCATTCTTTATTTGCAAATTGAATTGTATGCCCTTCCCTGAGTCTCATTTCTTGTACAACAGAAAAATAAGAAAAGAAAGAAAACACCCTTGTGTTTTACTACTCTTGCAGTCTGGTCCTTGGAGAGTGCTTTATATTGAGTGGCTTGCTTGTCATGCTCTGTATAGGAAATTATCATTCGTCTCATTCTGGTGTTTGTGTATGTCAAAGGTTCATATTTAAAAAGTGCTGTGTGATTTGAAGGTTAAACACCCATTGCTGACACAACAGAACAACTGTCCATTCACTGCACTGTAGAGTGGTGCTCTGATGTGACAGCCGTGTAACTTTGATTTTTTTTATTTATCCTGCTATCTTGAGCAGCACCAATCCATAGAAAGAAGCTATGTTGAAATGTACTGGTGCACAAAAGCAAGAGTAAGCAGGCACAAAACATGTTTCATTCTGTCGTCTTACTGATCACAAAGAAAAAGGTTCTCTGACTTGAGTGACCGGTAAAGAAAGGTGGTATGGCAAGCAAGCAGCGCTGATCATGTTCATGTCAAGACACTATGCTTTTCTTATGGTTTTGTGGCTTGTATTTTCTGTTTAGGAGTGGACAAGCATGGTCAGCTGGACACAACTGTATTCCAAATGGAACCCGACTGCATGTGACGTGTTGTCAGTGCTGCTGGCATTCTGTCACTTTTGCAGCTAATCACTGTTGTGCTATTATGTGTCTCTCATCCTGTGCTTATCGTACTATGGGTATGTGTGGCACCATAACATCCAAAGGACAAATGCAGCAGTTCAAAACAATATTCAGTTTTCATCTCGGAGTGTCCCATGATCCTGTTGGTGGACAGTTGCAGACTTGTTTCTGGAGTGCACTGCCTTCCATTAGAGGAAATGTCATTTTTGCTGTCAAATAAATTCTGCTACTCTCATGCCTGTCTTTCTGTTTTTGGAGGCGCAAATTTATTAATTCTTTTCTAACTGACATAAATATATATATATATGTATATATATATATATATATATATATATATATATATATATATATATATATATATATATATATATATATATATATATATATATACTATATATATATATATATATTATAGTTGCACGTAGTGCCAGTATAGTTAGGGTTGAGTACCCTATTTAAGGTTAAACTCTGAAATTTGGCAGCTTAATAACTTTGCCATTGTATGATGGATTTGCCAGAAATATGGCATGCACACTGTGTTACAATAGATCTCTGGATCTGCCAAGTTTCATAATGGTCGGATATAGAGTTGCGGAGCTACATTGCACCATAGAATGTGGTAATTACGCATTTTTGCACATTCTTTGCTCATGCCCACGGGTTGCACAGTCTGTGTGACCAGTCCAAAACCTTCAGGAAACATGCAGCCTTGATCCCCAATCTGCCTTTCAAAGATTTTGTAAAAAAATATTAAACAGTTCAAAAGTTATTCAAAAAACAAGTTTCCCATTATAGTCAATAGGAAAAGTTAACAAAAAGTTTGACAGTGTCGCAAATGCAGTTTTTAGTGTCGCAAATGATCCATGAAGTGTCACAAATCTGCCATCTTGTTTTCAGTTGGTGGTCACAGAAATCCTTGCTATTTAAATTTGGGACCCTCTAGGGACACAATTCTTACTGCATTCACCTAGTCAAGTCCTGAGGATGCTAGCCATGTATTTGGGGGGGTTAGACGCCCCTGAAATATGTTTTTCAAATTTTTGTAAACAGTAGTGTCACAGAGTAGTGTCACAAATTCAACACTTTCTTGATTTTATTTGTGAAAGTGTCACAAATCACGACACTACCTTGCGACACAATGCCCAAAAGAATAGGAAATCTTTGCCACCCTGCTGCAAAAGAATGCTTTGGTCTTTTGGGCTGAAATTTGGAGGGAAGAAAGTGAAGATCCCACAGATGTGCCTTTTTGTGGTTTGGTGACAAAATATTAGAGGGCTGCAAAGTTACAGCACTATGAAGTTGATAATTTTTCCCATAGGCTAACATTGCGGCGTTCGCCATGCCTTTCAGGGCCTGTATCTCGAAAACACTTTGGGATACGGACTTTTTGTCAGAAAAATGCTTAGCCTCCTCCTAAGGGGCTAAGTGAAAAACTAGCTAGGAAAGTCATTAGTAATATGAGATTTAAATTTTTTTTCTACATCGTACGGTTCCTGAGATATAAGCAATTTAGTATTCCAAGTGTTAATTTTCTGCTCCAAGGCCCATTACTATGCATACATTCTTTGTATTCACTGTGCTTCTGAATGCACCTTTTGAGGAAAAAAAGGGTGCGCGTTTCCGTTACTGTTACAGGTAGCATTTCCACTTGCGTTTCCATAACCATTTGCGGTAGTGTTCCCGTTTACGTCACCGTGTGCGTTACCCTTTGCATTTGCGTTTGTGCTTGCATTTGCATTACTGTTAACATTTGCTTTTCCATTACTGTTTTTGTTTGCATTTTGTTTTGCGTCACTGAGTGCATTACCATTTGCGTTTGCATACACGCTTCCGTTTGCATTTCTGTCTTTGTTTCTGTTTCCTTTGGCATCATCATTGGTGTTACTGTAAGCGTTTGCATTTCCAATTGCATTACTGTGATCGTGCGTGTTATGGTTTGTGTTTGCGTACATGCTTGTGTTTGCATTTCTGTTTGTGTTACTGTTCCCTTTGGCATCATCGTTGGTGTTACCGTAACCGTTTGCATTTCCAATTGCGTTACAGTTACTGTTTGCGTGTGCGTCATCATTTGCGTTTCTCTTGACCTTAGCATTTGCATTTTCGGTAGCATTTCCATTGTCAATTTTGTTACTGTTTCCTTCTGCATCACCGTTGCCATTACCGTTTGCATTTCTGTTTGCATTTCTGTTACTATTTACATTTTCATTACCGTTTGCATTTGTGTTTTTGTTAACATTTGCATTTCTGTTGCCATGAGCGTTTGTGTTACTATTTGCGTTACCATTTCTGTCTTCATTAATGTTTGCGTTTCTCTTACCATTTGCGTTATCATTTACGTTTGCGTTGCCATGTGCGTTACCATTTCTGCTTGCGTTTGCATAACAGTTAGCATTACTATTTTATTTTACCTCACTGTTTCCATCACCATTTGCGTTACCATTACCGTTTGTGTTTTGCATTTGCGTAGTGTAGTGCAAAACATTATGTTTCAGCTATGTTTCTGCACTGTCTTCTGTGACACATAGCACAGCAACTGTGTGGTTGATTAGTCTGAATGTTGGCAGGTAGAAAGACCTTTGTTAAAGGAACATGGCAGTTTTTGTTTGCTGAAAAAATGTTTTTCCATTCTAGAGTTATGGTCATTTGAAGTCAGTCTACTTTGCAGTCTGCCATTGTAGTGCATTCATCATAATTGGTGCCTAGAAGCTGTGACCAACTCCTATTATGTTGCTTCAAGTCTTCTTCAACCATTCTGACTTTGTCAACCTTACAGCAAGATGCATCTGAGAACTCTTACTATGGTTTGGACTCAATTCCCATGCTCGTCAGGACAATTTTCCATATTGAGTCAACTCAATCAGCATCCAGATCAACATTCCTGCTCTGTTATCAAGCGTCTTGGTAGATTGATCATTCTGCTAGTATCAGTCACCTAAAACAAGTAGTTACACATTTAAGGTAATCTCTTCTTTGTATCCCAGAGAGCAGGCAGTTTAGTAGCCATAAGTCCTCAGAGGTTTCCTCCACAGGGTTATTTTCTTCTCCTGCATGCCTCTGTTCACAATTTCCATGAGTTAGAGGAGGTAATCTCTTTCTTTTTGGACCTTTCATTTCCTAGTACTGCCTGGCTCCTACACTGAGGGTGGGAAATGAGAAAGGCCAAAGTTAAGCATACACAAGCAACATTCAGCATTCAGCAAACATTGAATGGTAGGGCTTTACCCATGATTCAATGTGGGGGAATAAACTCCTCCCACTGCTTCTATAAAAGCCAGCCTCCCCCACAATCTATGCTGAGAGCATTTTAAGCTTCCACCATTCTTCCCTCCTTCTCTTCCTCTGGCATTTTTCTCACCCATAGTGCTGGGCTTTTCATTCCCTGTTGCTGCCTGGTTCCAGTACTGAAGGTGGGAATTGAGAAAAGCAAATGTTAAGTAGACACAAGCACCATTCAATATTCTCCAAACATTGCATTACAATTAAAGATTTACTGAATGTTTCTCTTAATCAACAGTACGTACAAAGCATTAAATAGGAGAGCACTACATATAAAACAAACATTTCTCACTTTTGAGAATATATATGGGGCAAGGAAGCAATTGTCATGAGCAATATTTCAATACATGCGTAAGTTATTTCACTCCTGTATCATCAGATTTACATAAAACCATCACGGTCTGTCGAGCCTGATATCCCAGCCAAGCTTCCCACGGTATTGTGGGGAACTGCAGGGGTTGAATACTGAAGAACAGAGGTTGGAGCAATCTTGGCAGATGTTCTGCTAACTAGAGGATGAATTGGGAATGAAAACTCACTATGGTGAGTATTAGCAGGCAATCACCTGAAAAAGGCAGAGTTCTTGTCAAGGGGGATTGCTAAGGGGAAGAACTAACCAGCTTACTTATTTCACATTGCAGACAGGCTGCCTAAACTACCTATCTACAGTCGCAAAGCATTCTTGTGCTGAAAAATGCAGTGGGCCTGATTCTCAGAGCTTGGAAAGTGACACAAGGTGCCTGTGTCACACAGCAGTGGTGCAAGGGGCACCTTGCATCACAACTTGCAGGATTTGGGGTTCTCAAATGCCCCTTCCACCACTCCAGAACCCAGTGTGCCAGACCAGCCCTGTTCCAGGTCTGTGCCAAGCTGCTGGGTGTGCCAAGGTGCTAGAGGTTTTGCAGCTACTGCAAACTGCCATTTCTCCTAACTCACGATTCTGTAAACCCTCCCAGAGAACTCACATCCAAGTACCATTAGACCAGCCAGGGCTGATCTAATGAGCCTTGCACCACCCCTGCAACCCACGCTGGGTGGAAAGGAACATGTGCCGCAGTCCCCCATGCCCCCACAACAGCCTTGGCATAGTGAGTTGTTCCCATCCAAAGTCATTAAATTATAATGACAACACATGTTGGAAATACTACAAAGTATGTCACCAATAGGGTTCCCAGAAACTGTACCTACATTCTACTATTTGTAAGATCTAACATTATCCACATTCCCTACCCTAGCATATAGTGGTATAATAGGTACTTACATGCATGAAATGTCAGAATCATCTGTACAGTCTGTCATTGTCCCCATGTATTGTAGGTATGATATTTTATTGCTGTCAGGTACATGATATACAGTATTAGCAGGTACCTTTCTGGATTGTGTGCATTCACCTACAGTTTCCTTCTACCCTTTAACAAGTGCCACCCAACCACCCAACGGCTTCTGGCAAACCTCTCTGGTGTGCCCTCTATTTGCTGTACAGTCACCTTTACTGCAAGCTGTGGGACTTAGGTGCTGGGACCCAAACTAATACTGAATTGGGTGCAGGGTCCCTGGCACACTGGCAATTGACACAAGCTGCCATTGGGTGGCTTATGCCATGTTTTGAGAATTGAACCCAATGAGTTTAATAGTTTCTCCTCACTAAGGTCTACTAGGCCTGGATCTTCTCAAACTACATGAAATGAGTCGACATGGTCATTCCTAAGATGGGCCCAGATGATCAACAATCTTGGGTGGAGTTTTGTCCAGGCTGGATGAGGATGTGTTCTGTGTGATCTTGGGATTGCATCCCACCTACTGTTTATTGGACATAAGGCCCACCTATTGGCAGCTGGGTGGCCCTGTGCTTGATTATTTCTGAAATTGTCAGGTCATAGTTTAGGGAGAGAATCTTCCTTGTCACTCTAAAAAAAGGTGGCAGTGAAACTCCTCCTAAATAAGCCATATTGGAATACTGATATTCTTCCAAATTGTAGCCATCTCGAAACTTTCTTTTCTGTAGAAGGTAATTGAGAAGATGGTGTCGATGCAGTTGGAGGCTCATCTGAAAATGCATGACATCTATGTGCCTATCCAATTGGGATTACACCCTTGCCACAGCAATGAGACAGCACTCATCAAGGTATTCAGTGATCTCCTCATAGTGAGAGACAGACAGCATTGTTCCTTCCTTGTCCTTAGAAACATAGAATTTGATGGCAGATAAGGACTGCTTGGCCCACCTAGTCTGCCCATTTCCCCTACCTAACGGATAAGCTGCAGATCCTAGTTAACCAACAGCCTACTTCCTCCGACCCCCTGCTAGAATTGCCTTATGTTTGTCCCATGCATTCTTGAATTCCCCCACTGTTTTTGACTCCACAACCTCCTCAGGAAGGCTGTTCCATGCATCTACAACCTTCTCCATGAAGAAATACTTCCTCACATTACCTCTGAGCTGTCCCCCCTCTGTCTTCAAATTGTGCCCCCCTGTTCTTGCAGATCTCTTTTTCTGAAAGATGCTACTTTCTTGGACTTTGTTGAGTCCCTTGAGGGACTTGAAAGTTTCTATCATGTCCTCCCTCTCCCTCCTTTCCTTGAGGCTATACATATCAAGCTCCTTTAGTCTTTCTCCATATGTCTTCTGGTGTTGACCCTGTACCATTTTGGTTGCCCTCCTCTGGACAGTCTCCACCCTGTCTATGTCTTTGTGGAAATGGGGTCTCCAGAACTGTACACAGTACTCCAGATGTGGTCTCACCAACTGTCTGTACAGAGGGATAACAACTTCCTGTTTTCTACTGGTGATGTCTCTCTCTATGCATCCCAGTATCATCCCAGCCCTCCTCACTGCCTTCTCACATTGCTTGCCCACCTTTAGGTCATCTGATATAAGTACCCCCAGGTCACTTTCCATTTTTGTTGTTGTCAGTATCTCACTCCCTATTGTGTACTCTTCCCCTTGATTCTTGTTTCCCAGGTGCATTACTTTGCACTTCTTTGCATTGAATCTAAGCTGCCACACATTTGACCATTCCTCCAACCTTGCCAAGTCCCTTCTCATCCTTTCCTCCACACCTTGTGTATCGACCCTGTTGCAGAACTTTGTGTCATCTGCAAAGAGACATTCCAGTCCCTCCGCAATGTCACTTATAAAGACATTAAAAAGGACTGGGCCCAGTACTGAACCCTGCAGTACCCCACTAGTAACCCCCCTTTCTTCACTGTGGAATCTGTTTACTATTACCCTCTGTGTCCTGTTGTCTAGCCAATGTTCAATCCCAGGCTGGCTAATTTGTTTATTAATCTTTTGTGTGGGACTGTATCAAATGCCTTGCTAAAGTCTAGGTAGGCCATGTCCACAGCCCCTCCCTGATCTACTACTTTGGCCACCCAGTCAAAGAAATCGATTAGATTCATCTGACATGACCTTCCTGCTGTGAATCCATGCTGCCTTGGGTCCTGTGCCCACTGGCCTCTAGGTACTCAACAATTCTTTCCTTCAGAAGTGATTCCATTATTTTGGCATATTTAGGTCCCCCATCAGCAATATCTCCCCTTTCTCTTCCATCCTAAGGATGCCTTCTATCATTTCCTTGTCCATTTCCTCCTCCTGACATGGGGGTCTGTATACAACCCCTGTGCAGATTGTGGTGCCATTTCCAGTCTCCAGGGTGACCCACAGTGCCTCCTTTCCTCCCTGTTTACCCTTTAGTTCTGTTGCTTTAATTCCTTCCCTTACATAGAGAGCTACTCCTCCTCCTCCTCTTCTACCCTCCCTGTCCCTCCTGTAGATTGTGTACCCTGGTATATTGACCTCCCAGTCATGGTTCTCTGTGTACCATGTTTCTGTGACTGCCACGATATCCAGGCATCCCTATTCCATCAAGGCCACCAGTTCAGGGAGCTTGTTACCTAGACTACGGGCATTGGTACTAATTACCTTCCATTTTTTGATGGCCTTATTCCTTTTTGCCCCATCCCTGTCCTTATTACCTTTGTCATTTTCTCCATTTACCCCTGCCCATCTCCCTATTGACTGCTCTATCTTGCTGTTTACCTCACTAACTACCCTGATTTTTTTGGGGGGGCCTAGGATTTCCCTTCTCCTTTTTAGTGCCTCCCCCACTGGCTAGTTTAAATGCTTGCCAATGAAGCTCTCTACCTAGGACTGCCTTGAACTGTAATGCACTTCCTGTAGCTAGTCCAGAAAGTAGTAGCAGGGCTGTTCTCAGGGACATTCTGTAGGGATTATATTGCATCGGTTCTTTGTAAACTGCAGTGGCTGTCTATTCAGTGGCACATTAACTTCAAGATATATTTGTTGGTATAAAAGGCCTACGTGGTTTAGGACCTTGCTATCTGAAAGGTCTCTGACTCCACACACAAACCTCTGTCCAACTTCTGTTCTCCACTGATGTTGGTTTACTGTCTGTGTCCTGCTACAGGCTGACATTTTCTGGAAACATATCCTTTATGTTGTCCAGACCAATAGCTTGGAACTTTCTACTGGCTCACATTCAATCTACAAGCATTGTGAGGGACTTCAAGGGGACCATTGAATCATATTTAAACTATCCCATTGCCTGACAGAATTTTACAAAGTGCTATTGAACTGTGGCTATCCAGAATATGTTCTGCTCCAAGGGGCTATTGATTTATTTTAATTAGTTATTTATCCTGTCCGTTTTTTTTTTTCAGTTTTATCTACTGTATATTGTATTTTTTATTTTCCTTGATTTTGTTTTGTTCTTTTTTATGACACCTTAAGCCTCAGGGAAAAGGTGTCTAAGAAATAAAGTTGTCTTGCCTTGTCTTCCCCAGTGAGTCAGGTGGAGCTTTTTCCATTTCTCCTGATCTTTATCAAGCTCCTGTAGTAGGTGGGGGTGACATTAAAGGATCCTAACTGGCATAGACAAGCTGGAAATTGATGCCTGGTTATTTTCATGAGACTCCAGCATGTGTGAGTCCCCAGGGTATTCCTGGGAGAGACTTGATAGTGTCAGACAAAAGCAGAAGGAATTTACCTGTCTTTATATCCAGAGATTGTGCTGCAATGGTGGATTAGTGCCATAAGGGCAAGGATAGAGGAGTCAGGCAAGGTGAGGGTCACAAGAGTTTCTTCTGCACAGACCAGTGCTTTCTGTACTGCAATTAGGAGGATCCCTAGATATTTTGGTTGCCCCGAATGGCAAAAGAGAGGGGTTCAAGAGCAAATATAAAGAAATGGAGAGAGAGGCCGCAGCCTTGGTGGATTCCTGTACCCAGAGGAAAAATTGGAAATGGGAGTCTGTTAGTTGTTACAAAGGCAGGGGCACCATTGCATAACATTATAGCCCATGTTGTGAAGTGTTACCTGAAGCCCAACTCCTGCATTTTCTGAAGAGGTACCACAACACCAACCCATAAAATGCATTCTTTGTATCAAGAGAGACTGGCGCATGTGGGAGCGGGGGTAGGAGGACTGCCATATTAAATTTACAGGCATCTTGTGTTGTCTGAACTGTGCTGACCAGTGACAAAGCATACCTGGTCTCCCTTTATCAGATCAGCAATTACTGTGCTCACCGTAGTTGGTAAGACTTTGGCTATGAGCTAATAGAGGAAGAATAGCCTAAAGCTTGTGCACTTGTAGTGGTCCTTCCTAAGTTGCATCATAAGAAAGATTTGGGCCAACTCATGGATTGTGGAACAGAACCTGAAACAAATACTTCAGGGCAGGTATCTGTGAAAGGCCCAAACAGTTGATTCTGGAACTTGGTATAGAATTCTGCTGCGAGACTGTGTTCCCCTGGGGACATACAGCACCTTTGGAGGATGCCCAGAGTGTGGTAGTCAGTTCAGCAACACTGATGGATTTACCCAGCTGCTCTTTTTGATTGGGGTAAGGGATGGGCTAGAGTGATGTGCCATAAAGGCATCAAAGGTTGTCTCATTTAGAACGCCCTGAAAAGAGTGTAAGTTTGGCTAGGTTTGGATAGTTGATTTAATATCCTCCCATGTCAGCTGCAGGGTTCCATTAATGGTTTTGATTCCTGATATTTTAGTTTTGGCCTCCAGTTTTTAAGATTGGTAGGCAGTAGTCTTACAGGTTTTTCTCTACCCTGCCTGATTGTCTGTTGGAGGTGGAAAAGAGCAAACTTAGTTTGTTGATGGAAATGCATGTTTATTTTGTACCTAGTACCTGTTATGTCAACCAGTACATTTTTGTCCTTGTGGCTACTACTTCTATAGGTTTTCTCCATGTCCTTCAATGCCTGCTGATATGCTTCTAACTCTGTTCCTTTTTCATTCTAATGGTGTGCGGAGTAATTAATGGAACAGCCATCAATGAAGGTCTTGAAGGCATCCCACCTAATGATGGCTGATGAGTCCCCTACTGTACTGTACATTATTGGTCTCAAAGAAATCTTTAATATCATACCACTTTAACACTTATTCCACAGAACAGAGGTGTTAAGAGGCCATTGTGAGTGTTTAAAAATGATGGAAAGGTTAGGTCTGATGGCAAAGGTGACAGGGCAATAATGAGAGATGACAATTCAGCCAACATAGGCTCTCAAAACATCTGGGGCTTGATTTTCAAAGCACCCTGTGATCACCACAATTTGCAGTGATTGAGGGCTGCAGCAAACTCCAGGTGCCTCATGGACCCTGAGAATAATTTTGTGAAAAAATGGGTACCTGTGACAAAGACCTGGGAGTTGCCATAGCTGTAGGGTTGTGGCAGATATTAGGCACACTTGTGGGGTTTAATGGAGGGATTCATCACCCCCTTGGTTCAACCCTACTAGCTGACCTGAGGAGGTTGTGGGGGGTTGCTATGTCTGGAAGATAGGAACTGGGGGCAGATAGAGCCCTGGTGGTGCCATGGGGGTGTGGTTGGCACTATGGCAGTGGGAGGGAAGTGTTAAGGCACTGGGGGAGATGCCATGCAACTTGCCACATGGCCAATTGAGCCAGGTTGTGGGACCACTTCCAGATCAGCATGTTCTGTACTCCAGTGGACAGCAGCCCTGAGAGCAGCGAGTAGCAGTGGGTGCAGGTCGTGGGGTACATGTGGTGTCTGAGGATGTGCACTGGGTACCACAACATGACCCCCATACAGGCCCCCCATGTGGTGGCTGGAAGATGCACAACTGTAATGCAGGAGACTGTGGGTCCTGTGGGACAGGTTCCAGGACTGCTGTCCACTGGGGTATGGAAAATGCTGGTCCTGATGTGGCCCCCCCAGACAGTCCAATGGACTGTATTGAAAGTTGCATAGCATTTCCTCTGGTGCCTCTACACTTTGCTCCCACTGCCACCATGCCCCCTCACCCCCCCATGGCACCACCAGGGCTCCATCCACCCCCAGTTCCCACCTTCCTGGTCCCCCCATTTGCCACCCTGCTGGGCAGTGGTGTGGGGCCCTTAGATCACCTTCTGGATAGTCTAAAGTTAGTCCCCTGTTGTGACCATGGTGGGGCTTCTAGAATTGCAAAAAAGATATGGTTCAGACCTGCCATGCACAACCACCCTTGTAAGCTGGTGCATGGGTGCTTCTGGGGCAAGCGTAATGCAGGAGCACTTTGCTGCATGGTATTCCGATTTCACTACAGCCGGCATTTTAAAATCTAGTTAGCCATAACTTATGATGTAAGGTGCCACTTGCATCATACCAGTTTGGCACAGGCCCCTTTCATCATAGTTTTACATTTGTATATCTAGCCCCTTGTGTCCACCATGTGGTAATCAGCCAGCAGTCTACTTTGGTGCATGTTTAGAGGAGGATGGGAGGAGTCCCAGGCTCTTGGATTAATTATGCACCAAATGTAAGTCACTTTAAACTCAGACATTAATGTACAGAGGACAGGGGCAGCTGGGGGGGGTGCTTTGATCTAGATAGTTCTCCAAGACCATGTTCATGTCCCCCCAGGAGGACTGGAGCATCCCCAAATTCTGACAGTCACTTCACAGGGTCCAGGAAGAAGGAGCCCTCTTTCGTACTGGGAGCACAGACATTACACAGACATATGCTGTGGCCATTCAACAGGCCCTGAGCTATTATGAATCTAGCCCCTTCATCTCTGGTGACCTTAGTCAGTTTGAAATCTGGACACTTATGACACAAGATGGCAAACCCCACATTCTTTGTGTTGCAGGCACTATGGAATACTTTGGAAAACCCACCACATTTTCAGTTTGTTTTGCCTCAGACTGGGTGCGGTGGGTCTCCTGAAGGAAGACAACATCACCATTTTTTGTTTTAAGGTTATCTAGTTTTTTCCAACTCTTTGTGGGGCAATAAATCCATTGTGAGCAGTTTCTTATGATGGAGAAGTTAAGTGTGATGGCAAAGGTGACAGAGCAGTGGTAAGAGATGACAACTGTGCCAGTGTAGGTTTGCAAAACATCTTGTATTCACTGTGTTGTGATCAGCCAGAGCTCCATATCATTTCAGGAATGTTTTAATAGTGCATTACAATTTCATCGAATAAATTGTAGTGACTATGTATATAGCGAATGCATATTGCAGTGAATATTATATATATGTATATGTGTGTGTGTGTGTGTGTGTGTGTGTGTGTGACTTTCAGTGACTACATTTCACTCCTGCATTTAGAAATTATAGGCAAGACCAGGCTTTTAACTTTCCTTGTTATGCAGGGGGGGCTTTGCCCGCCTGCACCCCATGGGGAGTTGTGCCCCCGAACCCCCCCATCTCTAAGATTACAGCACCATGCCACACTTGGACCCTGGGGGTATGCACAATGTCCATATATTCCAGTTACTGTAATGTACAGTCTCTGAAATATACAGTCACTGTATTCTGCCGTTTGCTATAGTGTACTACTTGCTGTAATTGTATTCATCCAAATTAAGTCACTCAGATTCCTTCACTGTTATAACATTGCTCAACTGACGTGCTACCTCAGCCAGCAGTCTTCTTTTGTAAATGTTTTTTTTTTGGGGGGGGAATCCCAGGCTCTTGAATTAACTAGGCACCAAATGTAAGTCAGTTTAAACTCAGACATTAATGTACAGAGGGCATGGGCAGTGGGGGGGGTGCTTTGAGCTTGATATTGCTCCAAGACTGTGATCATGTCCCCCAAATTCTGACAGTCACTTCACGAGGTCCAGAAAGAAGGGTCCCTCTTTCATATTGGGAGCATAGTCATTACATATGCATATGATCTGGCCATTCAGCAGGTCCTAAGCTGTTACGAATCTACCCCTTTCTTCTCTGGTAACCTTAGTCAGTTTGAAATCTAGGAGATTATGACACAGGATGGGGACACCCACATTCTTTGTGTTGTAGGCACTATGGAATTCTTGGGAAACCCACCATGTTTTCAGAATTTTGGCCTCAAACTGGTTGAGGTGGGTCTCCTGAATGAAGACAATGTCTGCATTTTTTTTGTTTTAAGGTTGTCAAGTATTTTCCACCTTTTTACAGGGGAACAAATGCCATTCATTTTGCAGGACACAAAGATACAGGTATATTAGCCATGTGAAATTTCAGACAAATAGCAAGGGAGTGAAGTTGAGAACAGAGGATTCGGCTTGGAACATCCTAGTGCCAAGCTTTAGAGATGAGGTATATTTTAGGCCCATATAGCATCATGCAAGACTACGGAGCTGTCAAGCATGAACCAGAAAGAAAAGGTTATAATAGGGAGCCAGTAATGTAGCTCCATAAAACATTCCACTGGGAGGTGGTTGTATCTTGTTAGTGTCCAGACCATTGAGGAGATAAAGGGTATACACCTAAATCTCCAAGAACCGGGTTCCAGGGTAAGCTGAAGTGCGGGCCCATTTTATGAGACTGGACTCTATCTAAACTCTCTTCCCAACTGAGGGAGCCATGTAAACAGGTTTACAATGTGAACATAATTGCCAGAGCATTAAAAGTTTAAACCATGACCATAAAAAGTAGAAACATTACCAACCAGGCCAACTGTGTAAGAACTTACATCCATTTTAATCTGCAAATCCTTAACACTCTCTCCTCTTATCCAAATTTATAGCAATTGGTAAGGGTTTGACACTGTAGTTAGTTTCCTTGCAGGATAGGGGAAGCTACCCGTGCCCCTGCCAGAGGTATAGAGTGACCTCCCTAGAGTGGGGGAAGGGAGAGGGAGGCAACTCAGCATGTAGGCACACTGATAATCTGTGGTGTCCTTGGAAGGGGTGATGGCAGCTCCCTGCTATTGATTAATATGCATTCTCTCAGTTTCATTTAGTAAGGATGCAGACCCACAGAGAGGCATAAGCAGTGTTGTCTGGCTCTGCCCCAAGCACCCTGCTGTATGTCCCTCTGCACCAGTTCAGTTAGTTCCCACATGCTTCACCACAGATAAATAGTGGTGGGGGGGTTCTATCACATAACTGCAGAAATAAAATAGCAGACAAATTTTAGCCCCCTCCTTGTGACTGAATATGTCACTAAACTGGATAGACCCTGCTGATTGGGGTTTCCTATGTTGACAACTCAGATTTGACAAACTCTACTCCCTTGATCCACCAGAAAGAAAGCAGATTGTGTGCATGGAGACTGAGAGTAAAAGGGAAATATCAAGGGGCAGTGCCATGCAGACTGGGTGCTGGCAAGGCTCCCTTGCCTCATATCAGCAGGTTGTGGGAGTGGCATAATACCCTGAGGGCACCATGTTGTAGGGTGTAGTAGGGAGGGCAGCAAGGTCTTACTTGTGTCTACACACAGTCAAACTCCAGTTTGATGACAAATGTCCCACTCAGACTTCAGCCGCAAACCTTCACATGGTACATACGGATTCCAGACTAGATCAGTTTGGCACTTCAATAAGTCCCAGGTTCTGGTGTTCAAGTGTTCAGCTGTTCTGTCAGTTTTGCAAACAGTCCATCTCCATGGGCCTGTTATGGCTCTCCTGCTTTAGTTCTTCAGTGATAGAAGCAAGAAGGCTGGCAGCTATAGGCCAGTCAGCCAGATATTTGTGGTGGAGAAGTTAATGGAGATTCTGCTGAAGAAAAGGATTTGGGAGGATCTGGAATCCAAGGGGTTACAAACTGAGGCAGCGTGGATTCACAGAAGGAGGTCACTTCAAACAAATCTGATAAATGTCCTTGACTGGGTCACCAGGGATATGGATCATGGTGAAGCAGTGGATGTGGCCTACCTACATTTCAGTAAGTCTTTAAACACTGTTCCATGTAGGAGACCTGTAAGGAAGCTGGGCAGCTTAAGAGTGGATCCAAAGATGGTAACCTGGGTAAGAAATTGGTTAAGCAATAAGTGACAGGGTGGTGGAAAACAAACTTTACTCCAGAGAAGGGAGGGTGATGAGTGGGGTGCCTCAAGGCTCAGTACTGGGACCAGTCGTCTTTAATGTCTTCATAAGTGTCATTGCAGATGAGATGGAAGGGAATGTCTGCCACTTTGTGGATGACACCAAGATCTGTAACAGGGTGGGCACTCTGGGGTGGTGGAAAAAATGTGTAGTGACCTGAGAAAACTCAAAGAATGGTCAAGGGAATGGCTGTTGGGTTTCAATGAAAAAAGTGCAAAATCATGCACTTACTATAGGGTACAGAAACCCAGAGGTGGAGTACAAAATAGAAGAAGTAGTGATGACCACCAAACAGGAACGAGACTTTGGGTAATCATATCTGATGACCTAAAGGTGGGCAGGCAGTATGACAAGGCAGTAGGGAGGGCCAGTGGAATGCTGAGGTGCATAGAGAGGGATATTACTAGTAGAAGGATGAAAGTGGTATTCACTCTGTATAGATCAATGGTGAGACCCCGCCAACAATACTGGGTCCAGTTCTGGGGGCCGCATCTCTAGAAGAACATAGACAAAATGGAGGCTGTCCAAAGGAGGGCAATGAGACTAAAGGTCCTTGCAAGAGAGGAGGGGAAGGAGGATATGTTAGAGACCTTTAAATACCTCACAGGAGTAAATAAGATACCCGAGGGTACAGGGGATATGACAGAGACATTTAAATAACTCAAAAGAGTAAATAAGGTACATTAGGGAAGTATTTAAAAAATATGTTCAAGGACAAGGGGACATTCAACGAAGTTGGAGGGGGTTAAATTCAGGAGAGATGTGAGGAAGAACTTCTTCAATGAAAGAGTGGTGGATGCCTGGAACATTCTTCCAGTAGAAGTGGTGGGGTGAAAACAGTGGTGCGGTTAAAGAATGCATGGAATAGGTGTAAGGGAATTTTAGTGGAAAGTAAGGGGGGGAGAGAGAGATGGCGATCAAGTAGGGTTTGCAGTGACACTAGGAAGGGGAAAATAGGCATATTGGGTGGGCCAAGTGGTCCTTATCTGTCATTGAATTCTATTTTTCTAAGTTTCTTCAGCTGCAAAGATGTCCACCAGAATCGAGCTCTGCATAATGCAGTATGCTCTCTGGTAGAGGTTCCATCTCTGGGGACTGCTGAGGCAGTGGGGAGCTCCTTCAGGGAAGTGTTCTTAGTCCTCTTCTTAGGATTTATGGGCTGGATTGGGAAAATGCTGTTGTTCGATCCTGATCTTGCAGCAGATGTCCTCAAACCCTGACTACAGATCCTGATTGGTCTTGTTGGATAGTCTAAAAGTGGTGAAAAGCAATGACCAGTTAGGGTCACAGGCCAAATACAAGTATAGGGCTTACAGGCACACTAGATGGACCTGATGGTCCTTATCTGCCAACAATTTCTATGTTTCTAAGTTTCTGTGTAAAACCACCCATTGCTAGCCCCAGCTCCCGTGGTGTTTTTTGCTTGGGCACTGAACCTTCCACTCCAGTTCACTTCAAGATGCCAGCTCCAGCATCCATGGGGGGCATGGGAGGGGGAGATCATTCAGGGCCTGTCTCAGGGATCTGATTTCTGTGAGGAGACTTTATTGAAGGACATGGTGGGGGTTGAATCTGGCAGCCAGAAATTCAACCAGAACCTTGCAAAGAACACATCAGCATCTTCAGGCAAGTATGGGAAACACTTTTCTGTTGAAGTCAGTTCAGTTCAGTTTATTGTAGGAAAATTCCATTGAGCAGGCTCATTTACAAGGAGGTCCTATACACATAACAGCTTATTAAAAGAAAGGTCAAACATCTGATTGAGCATCATATAGAAGGAGTAACAACATTAGCAGGAAGTCCGAAGCACATAAAGCAGTAAATAGCAATACAATTCAAATCAATGAAGGTATAACATTTATACATTATATACAAAATGATACACCAGAACATACAAATACAGAAATAGCAAGCAATAAAAGTTTGGGATGGTACATGAAACGTGACATGAGGTGAGCAAATAAATAAGTGCATGGTAATACAGAAAATCAGTTAAGGGTAGAAGGCATGGGGGAATAAGTTATAGGGGCCAGGAAGGGAAGGGGATAGAGGGGGTAGGAGGGAATGGTAGAAGTGTAGGGTGAGGGGGAAGGGGACATACTGAGGAGTGAGGTAAGGGTGGTGGGAATACTAATGGCAGTTACACATGGCTTTAAGTTTGTCAGCAGTCAGAGACTTATGAAAGTTAATTGTGGCAATGCTGGTAAGTTTGAGTATGGATTGTAGTCGATTCCAAGCAGAGGGTAGGGCATAGGAGATAGCCCTTTTTCCAAAGTTCGTATGCACCTTTGGTGTATCAAGGATGAAATCAGACTTCCTTAGGGAGTAGGTGCTATGTGATCTGTGGATAAGCAAGGACACATATCCTGGGAGCTTGTTTAACAGAATCTTTATCGTTCATGTCCCTAGATGAATCAGAAGTCTAGTTGCTAATGAGGTCTAGCCAACTGCAGTACACAGGTCACAGTGGTGGGTTCTAGGAGGGGCCTTTAAAATGAAATGCAAAGCCTGGTGGAACAAGACATCTAATTTGTGCAGAAGATTTCCAACTGAGGTGCAGTTGTAGATGTCACTGTAATCAATAAGTGGGAGGAACGTGGCTTGTACAAGCCTGACTCTGGTATCAGCTAGGAAAAGAGACTTGTTTCTATAGAAGAACCCTAGTCTGGATTTAAGTTCACTGGAAAGGTTATCACTGTGGACATTGAAGGTAAGTTTATTGTCGAGCCATATGCCGAGATATTTAAATTTATCTACCACTTCCAGAGATTCACCTAAGGTGGTGACAATGGGTACAGCTTGTTTAGATTGTGCCAGAGGTGGAAGGGTGTTACTGAGGTTAAAAAACATGATTTTGTTTTTAAGCATTTAGCAGTAATTTGGCGTTGATGAGATTTTGTTCAAGCGTGATAAAATCTTCTTGCAGTACTTTGCAGGCTTTGGTAAGTGTCGACTTAGAGATATTCAAGACAGAGTCACCTGCAAAGAAGTGAAGTTTGGAGTTGACAGTTTTGGAGTTAAGGGTACTGATGTATATAGAAAAGAGTATTGGGCCTAAAATGGACCCCTGTGGGATGCCCCACTGAATAGGTAGGGGGGGTCAGAGAGAAGCCCATCTGCTTTTACTTTCTGGACTCAACCAGAGTGATAACTGGTGAACCATTGTACTGAGTCGGCCGAGATACCTAAGTTTTCAAGCCTATGAAGGACAAGGTTGTGTTCCAGAGAATCGAATGCCTTACTGAGATCGAGAAAAATGGCACCAGTGACCAATTTGGAGTCATGAGTTGTGATCCAGTCATTAGTGACTTTGGCAAGTGCAGAAATGGTACTGTGATTTTTTTCTAAACCCAGATTGATCAGGGTTGAGCAGGGCATACTTTTTGATGTGCCCTTTCAGTTGGGAGAGGATTAATCTTTTGAGGATTTTAGAGAGAATAGGTAGGATGGAAATTGGTCTATACTTATTCACATTGCAGGGGTCCCCAGATTTGAATAAGGGGAGCACATAGGCAGATTTCCAGCAGGATGGTACAGTTTCAGAGGCTATTGAGAGATTGAAAATGTGCAGTATAGGGGCTATAAGATAGTAATGGCCTAGTCTGAGAATGAATGGCTCAATTCCGTCGGTACCACCTCCTTCTTTTGTATCTAGTTTTTTGAGGTGGTCTTCCACTTCTTTGAAGGAGATAGGCCTCAGTTGGAAGGGGTGTGGCAAGGAGGGAGTGGAGGAGGAGCTGTAGTCAGGGAGGGAGCTGTTTAGCACAGTGTATGGAGATGAATCAAAAGCAAGCCCTGCTGTGGAAAAATGTGTATTCAACTCTTCTAGGATTTGAACGGGCTCATCAGATGTGACTCCATTAGCACTAACTTTTGCAGGGATGGAGGGAGCAGTTTTATATCCTTTTATAGCCTTTATGGTCTGCCATGTCTTAGCCGAGTTTCCTTTGACTTGTTCTAGGGATGCGCTAAAGAAGTTGGATTTGGCAGTACCTACGAGTTGGACACATGCATTCCTTGCAGTGTGAAAAGCATTCTAGTCAGAAGGGGACTTGGTCCACTTTGCACGGGCCCCAAGCTTGTCATGGTTAAAGAGTGCATTTTTGAGATTGGGGTGAACCAGGGGTTCAATTGCTTATGGACTCTGGATCGTATGAAGGAGGCATGTTTTTTGCCAGCCGTGTTATTTTGTCATTGAGTATCTCAACGGCCTCATCAATTTACTCCAAAAGATAAAAGCTTTGCCAATTTAGATTGCTGAAGTCGAACAAGTAACTATTAGGGTTGAATTTTCAGAAGGATTGCTTAGAGATGAGTCTGGACAAGAATGGAACCATTTTGTGGGATCTTACGCAGACCACTATCCCATGGTCACTTAGGCCATTGTGGAACACAGTGGTATGCAGGATTTTATGTGGGTGATTTGACAGGATTACATCTAGGATGGAGCTATTTGCACAATTTTTGTATTAGTCCTTGTTGGAGACGAGGGAATTTAAAGATGGTAGGATGTCATAACCCCCAGTGGGAGGCCTATAGCAGCTGATGATGTTGATATTTTCAGATGAGGACAAGTTTATTTTAAGGGAGGCAAGTTCAAATTATTTGGGCTTGGTGATACATATTATGTCAGAGACAATGAACTTGACTTTAGTGTAGATGACCACTTCGCCTCTCCTGGATGCTATATCAGCCCTGAAGGCTTTATAGTTGGGAATAGCGATTTGATGGTCTGGGATGACATTTTTAAGCCTTGACTTAAGGGATACTGCAGTGAATATCTGATTCTTAGGACCTTTGGTTTCCATCAGGCTTCTATAAATATCTTGCCTGACCTTCTCAAGTTTTAAATCTAAGCTCAAAACTTATTTGTTTTATCAGACTTTTTCTGCAGGCTTTCAAAATTTTAAGGATGTTTATTATTTGATTATATTGTTTGTTCATTTTACTGTACAGTGCCTTGGTACTTGAAAGGCGCTTAAGAAATAACATTTTACTTTACTCTACTTACTTCCTTTTAGCTGTTAGTTTGACTGAGAAGTCATTGAAAATATAACTTTTTTGGCCCGTCCAATGAAATGAACCTACTTCCATCACCAGAGATAGGATGTGCTCCTTCTCTGGGAATCACAGAACTTGGCAAGGACTGGGATTGCCTGCCTTCCTCCTTCAGTGGAAGTACAAGCAAGTGTTGGCAAATCTCAGTTTTAAGAGACAGTCTCCAGGTATATTTCAGTGTCAGGGCACTCCTCTTTGAAGGAAGGATGTAATGTCTCTGTCCTCCACACTTTACTGTGAAGCCTACAAACTGCAGGTAGTTGCAGCAACTTCTACTCCTAGCACCCTTAAATCTTGTCCACAACAATTTCACCACTCACTCAAGTTCCACGAGAATGGCTTAATGGTGCGAGTCTTTCTTGCCTCTGTACAGCAAGTTAATCATTGATTCCATTGTTCTCATCGTGAGTGATTTCAGTCTGTCTTCAAGTTCCAATGCAGCCACCTTGAAGGAGGTAATTTCAGAAAGTATGAATTTTAGCATTGTTTTGATTTCAGCTAAATCTGTGAGGCTGGACACCACTCCAACAGCCACCATCTCTTCCTCTCCATACTTCACACAATGATCGTGGAGTTTTGAGTTTATCAAACCACAAAATTAAGTGGTCTGAGAGGTCAGCAGGCTTAAGGCTATATATAATGTAGTTTTTTTCAGGCTGAAACAGTCACTTTGTATAGATGTCAAGAGGGTTGTATATAAGAGTAAACAGGGCTTAAGACCTATGCAGCCATTTTACCATATGGCTTCCCAGATCCCTCTTGCATTTCAAGGCAGTGTCCAGCCTTTATGTAATTACAATTGTACAACCTGATGATGGTGGATAAGAGGGGTTTATTTATTTAAAATTTGGTAACCAGGAAAGGCACACTGAGCAAAGACTTGTTTCCAAATGTGAGCCATGGAAGAGGGAGATGGAAGAGAACAACAGTAGATAATAGCAAAACAACATCTAAACAGACAGGTGATTAATGTGTTACAATATTAAAATAAATAAAGAAAATGTGCATGTACCACAATTAAACAAAGTGCAATGAACTTTAGCAGTCCTTAGAATCATGACCACAAACTTGCATGAGTTCAAATCAAGACTTCAAGAGTAACTAGAAGAAGGGTAACAGGGACAACTGGGGTTGATGTTTCAGCAGGCATTTGAAGGAGTTAAAGGATGGGGAGAGATGCAGGGAGGAGGAGAGTTCATTCCAGAGAGAAGGAAGCCCATAGGAGAATGCAGATTGCCCAGCAGAGAAGCATGGGTGAGAAATGGCAAATGTGCGATGGTCCTAGAGTGGAGGGAATGGGAAGCAAGGGGGGTTTTGGGTTAGGAGTGAAGAGTGGTAGGAGGGAATGGTGTTGAACCAATATTTGGAGATGAATATAGTGCAATGGGCCTGTCGGCAAGATGGCAAAGGGAGGATGGGAAGGGAGTAGTGAAGCGAGCAGTGATGTGTGCATGGAGGAGAGTTATATGCAAAACTGCAGATAGAACTGAGAAGGGTATACAGTCTGGCAAGGGAAGTGGCCGGGGCAGAGAAATAGACTACATCCACATACATTAGTTGAAAACAGGGAACACCATTTTGGCAATCAGCTCCTTGTGGACATGTAGAGATAGGCAGTCTTTGTAATAATAGAGGGCACCAAGCTTAGGATGGAGCTTGGCATGGATGGCATCAGTGTGGGCTGAAAATTCAAGCTTACTGTCAAGCCACATCCCCAGGTACTTAAAGGACTGAACAACTTCAAGTGGGTTGCCATCCAGAGTGGTGAAGACAGGGGGGACAGTGAGTCTGGCAAGTTTCTGACTGGTGCCAAAGGTCGTGAAGACTGTCTTTTAGTGTTAACTCTAAGTAGGTTGGAATGGAACCAGTGGAGGACATTGTTTAAGTCCCTCTGAAGCAGGTTTTCTACAGCTGCAGTGAAAGGGCCAGAGGTGAAGATGACTATATCATCTGCATACATGTGTATATGTGAGTTGCCATCACACACCAAGGACTGTTTGGTACATGATGGGATGATGGTTTTAAACACAGATGTGGGGCTACAGTGAAGCATTCTAACATTCACTAGCTACATGTTGAAATGCTACATAACCCCATATATACAAGTAGATTGGTCACTATGGATGTTATAAGATGCTATCCTCGATAACACCTACTAACATCAGGATTATCAATTTACATTATACTACATTCACAGGGGGGGACAGTGTACCCATTTATGATGGCATCTATATTAATCATTGTAGTTTTGGGTTTCATTCTAATGGAGTGAGTTAAAAGTACCAGTTCTGTGCCATCCCTAAGTGCAACTCTTGTACTTGTCATGTCAGTGGCTCAGAAGGCAGCATGTTCTACTCTGGTGCTGGAAGACCAGAGAGTTGTGTGTTTTAGACTCACACCGGGTATCTCTGGTAATGCCCCTTACTGATACTGTAATGCAGTACAAAGAGGGTACTGCACTATTAAGGTGCCATCCTTTGGATGAAATGTTAAACTAAGGTCCCTTCTGTCAATCCCTGTTTCCTGCCCAGATGGAAGTAAAATACTGCATGAGACTTATCAAAGAAGAGTATGACAATTTTTAAGTAATAACAATCTGTATAATGAATAGAAACAAACCAATAATTATTAGTATATTACTGCTTCATCAGGAGACAAAGGTAAAATAAAAGTTAAATCACAGATTGGAAAAAATACCAGGAGAAAATAAAGCTAATAATAAGAAAAAAAAATCCATGAAACATACAAGACAAGCCATCCTGCTAGACTACTGTAGTTCTCGTGCTCAGATCATTTTACCTTGTCCAAGACATGTTTGCAGTAACTATTCTTTATTGCCATTAATGTTGTTTAGCTTCTTAGTTACACACCTGACCAATTTCTGTCATCACGTTTTCCAACAAACCATGTAAAGAAACACATTTTTATTGTAGTACAAACTGACATCATACAATACCTGCCAAATGCTCCATTCTAATAATACTAGTGAAACCCTTAAAGTCATGGAATGGTGTGTCCCCATTTCCCCATAAATTCCCCCCAAATTAATACATAATAGGACTTATCACAAAATAAGGGTTCCTGCAATTTAAGAGCCAAAAAAGTAAAAACGAATTGTATATAAGTGCACTGAAAGAAAAAATGCTCCATGGACTCCAGTGGCTGGGTACATTCAGGTGTCAGACAATATCTTCCTAGTAAGCTTTTGTGGTTAAGATTATTCATTAAATTGAGGCATTTGTGGCAACAATGCCACAGAGTGTCCCACACCTTCTCTGGTATGTGTTTGTTCACCAAATGGTCAGTGATCCTCTATTTTTCATATTCTGAGAACACAGTTGAACACCAGCTAGATTTTGAAAAAGTTAACACTAATAAGTGTAACACTTGGCCAGTTGGTTATGACTGTTGTATGATATTTGTAATATAAAAATATAGTATGTGAGTCTGTGCTTCCATGGGTGCCCCCCAGGTTTCAGTGAAGCTACAGGATATGTAAACTGACCAGAAACCACTTAATTAACTGTCTTACCTTTTTATGACATGCATAGGCTCGTTGAAGTGGAAATGAAGTGTGACTTTATGAGTCTGCCAAAGGATGAGTGTAATAAACTTTTATGATATCTTAAGAGGAAGAACATTTTATATCAACATAGTGTTAAAAGTTGTAAACCCTTTGGTGTTCCTTGGAAAAATGGGAATCAGGGGGGCGTGGCCTGCTGTGCTGAAGATGGCTGCTTGATTCTTCATCTCCCTGGATTCACCAAATATCACCATCCATCCTACAGATTCCAGACTTCCTACCTTCACCAACATCTGAGATCTTACTATATGTACATCGCAGAACAGCTCTGGTACAGTATTTTTATTGCCTCATAATTACTGAACAAGTTATCTACAGCTTTTCAATTTCTCTGTTAAGGCCTACAATAATGGCAGACCAATCTCCACATAACAGTTCTCTTAATAGAGTGGAGGCAATGTTCCAGCAACTAATAAGTGAAATCAATGTATTAAAAATTGCATCACAACAAAATATCAATAATATGCAGGCACTTGATCAAAAAATCAATGCTACTGATGTTAAAGCATCTCAAAATGAAGATTCCATTAACACATTACAGGCTACCATCAGGGAGCAGGACAGAGTTATTAGAAACCTTCAGGACAAAATAGATGATATTGAAAATAGAAACAGACGTAACAACCTTAGATTTCTCGGATTTCCTGAAGGTGTTGAACTAGGAGATACCAGTGCTCTTCTAACTCATGTACTTTCTTCTTTGCTTAAATTACCAGCCGGCCAAGACCTAACCATCGAGAGATCTCACCGCACCTTAAATCCGAGGCCTGGACCTGACCAGAAACCCAGGCTCATCATTGCCAGATTTCTAAACCACACACATACTGAACTGATTCTTCAAAAAAGCAAGGCAATTGGGTGCACTTACTTGGCAAGAAAACAGAATCCTAATTTTTAGAGACTATTCTAAAGAATCATCTAACAAACGAACAGCTTACAACCCTATTAAAATGATCCTTTATCTGCGTGGAATTAAGTTTGCACTGTGTTATCCTGCAACAATGCATCTTTTTTTGAATGATTCTACCAGAGATTTCAGTACCCCAGAATCTCTCTTTGAATTTCTGAATTGGACATAGCCCGCACTTACATTGCCTTGCGATGCTAATGCAGCTCATTCCTGCTCCAGCACAAGCACTTCGCAATTACAATGTCTTGCCCTTCCTGCTGAAACTGTCCTTCAGGTCCCTGAGAAATCTGCAGCCATCATATCTGCCACTGTAGCTCCTGCCAGAAGCTCCGCATGCATACAAGAAAAAAAAAGCATCTGGTTCTTCTCTAAATTATAATACCTGCTGTCTAAATAATATTTCCACCTCTCCAGCTTCCCATGTGGAACATCACATCAGTTTTTCTACTCCTCTTACCTTGTCTAACAAATTCTCCCCACTCCAAGAAGATCTGCTCCAAGAAGATCTGCACTCATCTACGTAGGATCTGAGACAGACTGTATCCGACACGTTTACTCAAGACCCGAAGAAGCTCTCAATGGGTAATGACTCTCCTGACTCTTCCTGGGCTGATCTTGTGTCCAGTTCTCCCTTTAAATCATCTGAATCACCTAAAAAGAAAAGGAGAAGACAATCGAAGAGAAAGGCTACCTGAGGCTTTTCCCACTAAAATAAAAAAAAAAATTGTAATAAATACTATGGCCCATAATTAGATGTGGTATATCAGTTTCTCACCAGAATCCCTCCTCTTCACACCACCTCATTCGATTACTTAGGTACATTTACCACAAAGCGCAGTCTCTATCGTACCCAACAGGTTTGGAGCACTTAAATGCAGTAAATCGCTATCGCTATTGAGAAGCCTGTATCTGCATGTGGGAAGTGAGCCAGTTGACACTGGTGGTATAATCTATGTGGGAGTTACTCTCAATGTATTCAATAGAAAAAAAAATTAAAAAAATAAGAGAAAGAATAAATATTACAATGTTTGTAAGATCTCTTATAATTAATCCTTGTGTGGTGCCAGACATTAGTATATATAATTGCTATTTACATTCTAAGTTTTCATAAGCTTCAGCGCCACTGTGTGATCAGGCGCATACATACATGTATAGAGTTCTGTATTTCATATCAGTGTGCCCTTAACCCCTATTATTATAGCATTTTTCCACATAAATCCTATCATTTGGAATGTGGAAGATGATTAGACAAATACTGCAGAATCATTTACTTATTTAATATTTATTTTGCATCACTTCTGGTATGTAGTGCATCAGGTGCATTCCCATTATATTACACAGATTTTGCACCAAAGTATGCTTCCAATTGTATTTCTGTACATTGAGTTTTTCTGCCTGTTCACATTATTCTTCATCCCATTTTCTTCCAAATCATTGGAACTTATAAAAATGATTCCACAATACACTGATGCACTATGAACCTATAGTATATACTGCATTCCCTAACCTAGCTTATGTGGATTAATACACATCGGGCATCCTTTTATCTGGCTCACACTGTTCCAGCATTATCTGCCATAATGTCGGTATACTTTATTTAATAGTGGACTTATTGCTAGGTCCAAGCTAATTCATTATGTTTGGAATTTAACATTATTACATAATTATCCTTGTTTATTTGGTAGAATGATGTTTTGGTCTTTTCCAGGGTAATGCTTTAATTACCTCAGCACAAATCTCAAATACACTTCTTTAATATACTGTTATATAAAGTTTAGTATCTTAAGATTATAGGGTAAACCATATCTTGAGATTCACTAATTACTCTACACACCTAGTAGTGTAGAGTGAGAGTCCTGGTGTATTTACTGACTCTTATTGCTCTGCATTTCATAAAAGTTTCAAATTAATATTCTTGTTACTGAGTTTATACTAACGTTTGTTGGTTCTAATGTTTAATTACTTGATATTCCTATCTCTATACTCTCCCTCTGTGAGACTAAAAGAATACAAATACTCAATCATCTTGAACCCATACAAGTTAAGGGCCCTGCATACATTTGTTTATTATATATATTTACCTTTTGAATCTGTGACATCCCCCAAATTAATGGTATTGAGTCCCTCATTCCTATTTGTAACTAATTACCTTATATCCTAGTACCATGAGTGATCTAATCTTACATTCATGGAATGTCAAGGGACTCAACTCACCTTGTAATCGTAATTAAGTACTTACCTAGCTTAACAAGCATAAAACACATATTGCTTTCTTACAAGAAACTAAACTTTTATCAGAGGATGTCGACAGACTTAAAAGGGACTGGGTCGGCCAAGTATATGCGTCATCTTCTCTATCCAAAAAACATGGGGTTGCTATCTTAATACATAAATCTCTTAATTGACCCCCCATAAAAATCATTAGAGACCTGGATGGTAGGTGGATTATAACCCTATTAAACACCACAGCAGGTCCGCTTATGTTTGTGAATGTATATGCACCCAACTTTGATTCACCCATTTCTTCCATAATCTATCCCAACAAATTATGATTAATAATAAAAAATAATTCACCTATTCTTATTGGTGGTGACTTTAACTTAGCACTACCCGCATATTTAGACAGAAGTAACTCACCACATGATGCCCACCCCCGTAGTATTAATGCTCTATCAATGCTTATGAAGGATTTAGGTCTCTCTGACATTTGGAGATTACATTATCCTAGACAACAAGATTACACCTTTTATTCCTCTTGACATAAATCATATAGTAGGGATTGATTATTGGTTCTCTTCTCCCCTCATTACTGAAAAAAATATTGATACATCAGTTCTCCCTATTGTTATATCTGATCATTCCCCTATCAGTTTGCATTTACTCTGAGGTCCACCTTCTTCTAAATCCCCATCTTGGCGTTTAGACCCACTTTTACTCAGAGACCCTGAATTCACTGCTTGGATTAAAACCCAGATTCAAGATTTTCTTTCTATTAACAATACTCCAGATATGTCTCAAGGTACTATCTGGGAAGCATTAAAAGCCACTATTAGAGGTAAAATTATTTGTTATGCAGTGCATAGAAAGAAATTAAGAGAACAACAATTAGCTAATTTAGAAAAATCCCTTAAAGAAAAAGAAACCCAATACTATAAATTAAATAAACCCAATCATAAGTCACAGCTTCATCTGGAAATTCTACAATTAAGAATTAAAATTAACGAGTTGATATACTGTACAGGAAAGCTGAACTTGCCCTTTTTATGATTAAACATGGTTATTGGGAACAAGGGGATAAATGTGGAAAGTTGCTCTCTTACCAGCTAAAAACTCAACAGATGCAGAGACATATAGCAGGTCTAAAAGATTCATCAGGTCAGACACACAGACAACCTTTCAATCAATCATATTATGCAACCTTTTACCATCAACTATACTGCAACCTAATACTACAAATCCCAACCTAATACAACATTTTCTGGAAAAATTGAATCTACCCCACCTATCCCCTCAGGACAAAGCTATGCTTGATAAACCAATCACTTTACAGGAAATCCAAACTGCTTTATCATCATTAAAAATGGTAAAGCACCTGGCAGTGATGGGTTCCCTATTGATTTTTATAAAACCCTATCTGACACTCTTTGTCCTGTATTAGTCAATGTATTCCAAGAAGCAACCTTAATAAAGAAACTCCCATGCACAATGACCGAAGCCATTATAACAGTCTTACCAAAAAAAGACAAAGACCCTTTTCTTCCTTCAAACTATAGACCGATCTCACTTCTTAATACTGACGGAAAAATCTTTGCCAAATTATTAACTCTCCGCTTAGAATCTTTAATGACTAAACTCATCCATACTTCTCAATCAGGATTTATCAAAAATAGAAACAGTTCCGATCATCTTTGCTCATTACTCAATTTAATTCACAAAGCAAAAACTCTTAAAACCCCTGCAGCTGCAATAGCCATTGACTTTGAGAAAGCATTTGACTCTCTCAATTGGGAATATCTATATAAGGTGCTATCTCATTTTGGCTTTACAAATATTTTTTGTGCTTGGATTCAATTATTGTATACCTCCCCTTCAGCTCGAGTTCTCACAAATTCTATTTTGTCCCCCTCCTTTTACTTAGCAAGAGGCACCAGACAAGGATGCCCCTTATGGCCTTCATTGTTTATACTTGTCATGGAACCTCTTTCTGCGTCCCTACATCAATCCGGTACAATTAAAGGCATTACTATTGGTAACTCTCACTATACTTCACTCTCATATGCAGATGATCTCCTTATTTTACTTGAAAACCTCGAAAGTTCCGGGCAACCTTTAGTCAAACTACTGAATGACTTCACCTCCCATTCCGGACTAGCTCTAAACTTTAACAAATCTGAAATGCTACCATTGAATACCCTTTGTAGTCCCCTCATGAACAACTCATTAGGCTTTAGTTGGGCCCCCCAAGGTATATCTTATCTTGGCATTCAGATCATCCCAACATTGAATAAATTATGGGATGCTAATCTGTCCCCTCTGTTAACCAGTATCCAAACAACACTTGATAGATAGAAGCTACTTAAACTTTCTTTTAATGGTAAAATTTCCGCCATTAAAATGTCTATAACTCCTAAAATATTATACCTATTTTCCAATATCCCTTTGATACTTCCCTCTAGTTTCCTTACCAAAATAGAAAAAATTATCAGCAGCTTCATTTGGGAAGGCAAAATACCTAGATTTAGTCATAATAAACTTAGATCCCATTGGTCAAAAGGTGGCTTTGGCCTTCCATGGTTCCAAGCCTACTTATGGGCTTTCTGTACATCTCAAACAATTAAATGGTTTAACAAACCCAACATTCAGTCTCCTTTATGGGTCAATATAGAAACATCCTTATGTCCTGGTAATGTGGTGACTTCTTTCCTTTATAACACCCTTATCTCTTCTTTAAAGTCTCACCCTACCATAGCTGCTTCTATATTCTATTGGAAAATCATTCACAAGCATATTAAATCTAACTCCAAACCCTTAGCTTACACCCCCATCTGGGGTAACCACCATATATCTCTTGATAATCACCCAATTTTTTGTCGTACCTGGAAAAATAAGGGTATTCTGTTTTTGCAGGATATACTTGAACCCAAGTCATTAAAGTTAAAATCTTACATTGACCTACGAGGCATATGGAGTCTTCCCCACCAGGATTTTTGGAAATATCTACAGCTTTGTACCGCATGCAACTCTTACCTCACACCCTTCTCTATCAATTCTCTGTATGATAAGCACATCTCTAAATGGATAAAAACAACATCCAATTTAAATAGTACTGTTTACAAAGATATTTGTGATAGCCTTCCTGACTACTCTGTCAATGCTAAAAACAGATGGAGTACTTTGCTACAATATAATATCACCAATGCACAATAGTCCAGATGTTGGCTCTCCTGTCACAAATCTTTTAATGATAAACGCAGTTCCCTAATTCAAACCAAGATCCTTCATTTGTGGTACAGAACTCCTGTTGTATTACAAAAAATGGGTTTATTGAACAATAACAATTGCTGGTGCTGCAATTCCCCCAATGGGGATTTATTTCATATCTTATGGCACTGTCCCCTCATACAAATGATTTGGCACTGTACTCACAGATTTGCAATGAAAGTGGTAGGTCTACCTTTTACACTGGACCCTAAACATTGCATTCTTGGTATTTTTAATCACCATTCTTATAAAATTTCATATTCACAGAGCAGATGGTTAAATATACTCTTCCTTCAAGTTAAACGCACAATCCTCATGCATTGGAGATCCAACATAATCCCTACCCTTCCCGGTATCACTAACCAACTATTGCAATACACCTCTCTGGACCGTATGACATATATGTTGTCTGACCGACTCATATTATATAACAGTTGTTGGCAGGGCTTTTTTAATTTTTTGGAATCAACTAAATCTTCCAGCACCAATGTATGGACTTAATATTTATGGATTTTCCCCTTTTACTGATACATCATTGTAGTCTCGCTTTGTTTCCCCTTTTTTTATAGTTTCCCTCTCTCTCTTCTTAACTTCTTATATATCTTTTCTTTCCTATACTCTGTTCTCAATCGTTCTTTATTACTCCACAATCCTTTTATGTATGTACTTTTTTCCCTTTTGCAGCATTACATATAATTATGTAACATTTTAATATAAACCGTGTCTAATCATACTATCCGCTTTAAGTTCACTACAAATGTCAAGTATATGCTAATTACATGACCTGTATTGTTTACTATATTTTAAACCAAAAGCTCCTTGTATTATTGTAGCAATGTTCTTATTATATGCTGCCTCAATTTCTTTAAAAAAAATCCTCACATTGTACTGTATGAGGTTTGTCTGTATATCTTATGAAAAATTAATAAAAAAGTTTAACTATAAAAAAAATAAAAATGGAAATCAGCCACCAGTTCAAGGGAAAGGCTTGATTAAAGACTGTCATCATTTAGGAAATGTCTTATTTCTTCTGCGGTCACATTATTTAAAATATCTCCTGAGAGGAAATCATTTTTTTTTGTAATTTTATATTCTAAAAGAAGGAGCTAGATGACTCACCGAAGGGGTGTGGAGAGATAGAGTTAAACTAATACTTGTGTCTGAACTGTTTGAGAGATAGTATTTTGGGACTCCGAGAGAGAGACACAGCTCTCTGATTTAACTATAAAGGCACTTACAGAGATAATACATTAGATAGAAAAGGTCTAAATGTATTGTGGAAGAACTTTATGTTTTGTACTTTTCCCTTGTTCTTTTATGTGATTGTGAGCTCTTTGATACACTGTGTTTACATTTTTCATATTTTTATCATCTTTTAGTCAAGAATCTTTTATTTAAAAGACTGCCTGGGTGTCCGCCAGTTCTTTTTGCACATGATGTATAGATGGTTAAGTCTGACAACTGTTCAACAGCTTGATGGTGTTACAGAACTTCAGTAAAAAGGTAAGAATATTCAGTACCTAAGGTCTCTTATAGAGTTAAAAGGGTTCATTTTGGTAGCCTGGCTGGGTGCCTCTGGTGAAAGATTGTACTGCAATCCTGAAGAGGGTATGTATCTGAGCCTATACATTGGGTACACTAGCATAAGGTAGGAAGGGTGAAATGTTGACTCCAGTACCAGTACAGGCTCGATAGAAACACCAAGGTAAGAGCTCTCTCCACTTCCTCTTTAAGCTTGTGCTCCCAGGTCGCTCCTGTAAAAAAGCTTTCAGCTTAGTGTGCTATACCTGGTTAAACAACTAAATAAAAAAAAAAAGCTTTGCATTTGGGACATTTCCAGGAAAGCAGATTAATCTCAGATTTCTTTTCAAAACATCAAAACATTATTTTCAAGTCGCTCCAATCTAGATGACTGAGACAGCTGTTTATGCAGTGAAGCATTCACTGCTCCTTCCAGTGTTAAGGTCCTTGATGCTACAGCTTTAATCTCAGTCTCATTGTTTTTAAGGGCTTGTTCTGTGGATTCAACTCTAGCTTCAATTGCAGAACAACAAAAAGTTATCTCTGCTAATGAATTCTTGATACATGCTGAAGAAAGCCTAACTTTGGCTTGGAACTCAGTCAGGAGATTTTGTATTGAGGCTAAAGTTGGTTTGACCGATGCTTTAGGCTTCATGCTCACTTCTAAGCATGACAGTGTTACAGGAAATCTCCCTGCTCCAGCAACTGCGATAGTGCAGACAGGACCTCGAGCTGAAGCACCTCTTCTGACTACTTTGGGTGAAATACATTTTTCCATTATGCTTTCTGAGGACTCCATTCACCGTTAGTTAGCACTTCTCTGAAAATTCTTTTATCTAAAGGTTTATTTGAATGAGTTTTCATAATCTCAACCGCAGAGCTCAGCACAAGTGTGTGTACACTAGTCTCAGGTCATCAGCGCCCCCCCTTCCAACACTTTTTATCAGCAGAACAGTCTAGTTCCAATAACTTTTAAGGGGAGAAATAGAAATAGTGTAAAATGTTACACTGTATATGCTTACCTTGCATCCCTCTACTTCCCCTACAAGCATGTTCTCAAGAAGAATGCCATTCGCCATCTGAGATAAGGATGCAGAGCTCTGCCTCCCATTCAGTTTTAGCTGGTAGAGTCAAAGGTTGAGAGTAATAATTATTAACAAGAGGTTTGTATATTATGCTAGCACTTTTTCTTAGTGGACCGAGCTTAAACACTTGCTCCCATTGTTTGTTTCTAGGGAGAGAGAGAAATCAGGTAACAGAACAGATTTTTTTAGTAATGTCCTAAGCTGTACATAATAATGAAAATGTAATTTGTGGATGTGGAATGTATCCCTAAGTTCTGAGAAGGACATTAAGAAGTGAGAACCATCAGACAAAATATCCCGTAGACTATTTATGCCCACCTCAGACAAGTCAGAGTTTGTTAACTGGAAGCTTCCACTAGTTATGGCAGGATTGTATCAAATGGGGGCACAATACGGAATTGTTCTGGATTCAGCACCTGGTTAATTGTTTTGGAAGCCTGATAGATTTGTCTATATATGGATTATTCTGAATATTGTATGGAATAGGGGAATATATATAGTCCAAAAGCATGTGGGGATTTAGAATAACCTTTTCTAGACATAACAATAAAGGGTTGCTATCTGAAATATCTGTATTACTTTGGAGGTGCATGGATGTTTGTTTAAAAAGGGAAGCCAACTGATAATTTTCCCAACATGGTAGGGCCATGCCCCCTGCATCCTATGGAGCCTGTAGTTTCTCTAGGCTCAGCCTTGGTGATTTGTTATCCCAAAGAAAAAGTCTTATAAGGGAGTTTCATTTTTTCAGTAATCTTTTACTTAACAGAACTGGAGCATTTTGGAAAATATAAAAGATTTTCAGAGCTAAAATCATTTTAATGGAGCTCCAACTAATAAATCAATCAAATCTTTGTTTAACTAGATGAAACACTGTTGAGAAAAACTCATTTTTGAGGTGGCCCTGGAAATTAAAATACTCAGTACAAGGACATAAATACATACATACATCCATACGTACATTTCTCTACATATTCATACATGTAACATGTTTATATAAAGTGCAACACAGTATATACATGAACAAGTTCAGTACCTAGCATAAAATGTGCATATAATATACATAATATACATTAGGATAATGAGATAATGCTCATACAGCGTAAGAAATGTTCACTGCAGTATACAGAATAAGACAAACATTCACTGCTGTATACAGAGTAAGACAGTGTGCATTACAGGTTACAGAGGAGTAGGATCCAGTAAGGAAAGGTGACAGGGCTAGTACAGGGCTAAACTAACTCGAACAGTCAATACATTGTTAGAGAACACAGGCAAATACCTAGATTGGCAAACATTGATAAAGAATTTTGTGATGCCTTATGAGCAGGTAACAGAGGGTAAAAACAGAGAAGGAAAATGAGTAAGTGATTTCCCCCCACAGTAATAAATTCAGATTGCTCCATGTAGTTAAGTCATATTTGACATATTTTTGTAATGGTAGTAAATTATTTTCAATGCCATTAGATTATCTATCTTTGTACTGATTTGTAAACCCAAATATATTATTTGGTCCTTAATCCAATCCTTATCAAATAATTCTGTTAGTTGTTTGTGTACAAAATAAGTCAAATTGGAACAAAGAGCCTGAGTTTACCCCCAGTTGACCTGGAGGTCTGAGATAGTGTCAAAGTAAAAGAGGATGGACTTTAATGCAGTACAGGATAAAGGGTATTTGTCAGAGACTGATGTCACTGTTTTATCTTTTATAAAGTAACATTTACATAATCAGGCATGCCTTCTGGGAGGTTTCTAAAAGTCCCCAGATGACCTCTTGACCACAGCTGTAAAGAGAAAGTAAAAAGTGAAACCAAAGGGCAGGCATGATTCTATACTATTTCTTGCATATTGCTCACCAAAAAGATAGTAATAAAAAAATATCAGGTTGATCATTAATAACCCCCCATTATCATTATCATTTCACATGTTTTATTCATTTTGATAGGGCTGAGCCTACTTCCCCACAATTATGAAAGAACAGGCTACACAAATGTGAGTCCAGTTCTGCCAGAGGGCAGAAAATGTAAGTAAAATAGAAAAACATTATGAAAGTTTTGTTCGTACAGATCTGCTTCTTTTTCTGATATGGACCACTGGTTTAGTTTCCTAACTTTCTGTTCCGCTATTGTGATTTTTTTCTGTCCATTTCAGGAGGGACATATTTCCCTTTCCAAATTTGACTTCTAAAACCATTATTGGTCTCTAGTATATTTCAATGTCTTCCCATCAGTGCAAAGGTTTTCACCATGTCAGTAGTCATACAGTACCTCCACTTTTCAGGATGTTTATTCTTGAACCATAAAACTGGGAAAAGGCATTAAGATGCCAATAAGCCTCACTCCTCTGAGGCTCTGTCAGGCACCACCAAGCAGATATCAGCTGAGCATGCCACGATATGCTGAGGCAGGGATCTTCATGGCATCTCTAGGCTTCTGATCTCCCTACTATTCTCTATTTTCTTTAATTCATCAAGGCAGAAAATATATAGGATTGGGCTATAGAGATAGTTGTCTCTTACTGCTTTAGTACCCTACATGGGACTTTCATTCTGCCATTAACCAAGAGAGTCAAGAAAGCAGTGTCATATACAGTCTTTAATCACCACATCAACGGTATTGATATTCCATATGTCTGTAATAGTTTAAAGAGGTATTTATGTGAAACAATCAAAGAACTTCTCTAGCTCTAAAGCCAGGAGAAGGCCATTGCTGTATTTTTAGTACCATATTCCAAAACCTCTCTCATTAGTAAAAGACTGTTTTGAATTCTATGACTTGGAACTGAGCAAGTTTGAGAAAGGGATATAAGATACTTTGCTACTGATGCTAATTTACATCCAAAGATTTTTGTCATAATTTTCAGATCTATACAGAAGGAAACCATTCCTTTAAAATAGTATGTTCTCCTTTTGCCTCTTAATCTTTTATTTATTTATTTAAAATTTTGGTAACTGGGAGAGGCACACTGAGCCTAAGCTCATTTCCAGGTGCAATCTGGGGGAAAGGGAAAAGGGGCTGGAAACAAGTGAACGGTCAAGTTACAATATAAATATGGTGTACAATTATTAAAAATAAAAGGTAATGAAATAACAATGATACACTGGCAAATATTGCTAGATATTTGTAGCCTAAAGTTATCATAGGAAAACCTGCAAAACATCCTATAACCCAGCAGTTTGGCACATCTTGTATAAAAAATTTGTGTCACAAATCCACCCAGTAGCACAGAGGGCTAAGGCATAGGTAAGTACTTTACCGCATCATGCCAGTGACCCAAGTTTGGGAATGAGCTTGGGCCACAGGTGCTGGCAGGGGTAGACTCGAAGTGGATGCAGCAGCCATCAGGCAGCTCTCCTCTCCTGGATCAAGTGGCTTGTGGACTTTGCTCTTGGCTGCCACCAGGTGGTGGTCTAGGGCAGTGCTGATGCATGAGCAGCAAATGGGTTTCATCACAGGGTGGGGGGAGAGCCACATGTTCAGGGGCACATATGTTCCTCCATGCAGATGCTCAACCCATGTCACCATGGTTTGCATAGTGGAAAAAACAGAAGAAGTGCCCCAAGGGTTAGCTGGTGCACCATGAACCTCTATGGACCTACACCACCTCCTGGATTCCTTGGCAACTTCTGAATGTGTACTATGGAGGATTGACAGCCCTCCCTCCCTCCACCTTCTGGCCTCACTACAGGGGGCAATCCATGGGGGTACAGTGCAGAGGCAAGTCCAAGGAACTGGCAGCCAGTCTGAGGCAGGTGGAGATGGAGCAGCCAGCAAACTGAGGGGTAAAAATCTATATAGAAAAAAAAATCTGTGTCACAAAACATTTTGTCTGTCTTTCCTACTTGTCTGATCTCTCCAACACAAAGTTGCAATACCCCCATGCTGTGAACAAAAAGGTCTGCATTACTTTAAAGCATTCTCCTCTCATTGCCTCTGAGTATAAATATTAATGAGTCAAAACCTATCATTTTTGTACTGTATATTTAACATTAAGTTTCTACCAAGCATTGAGTGTATATATTTTTGAACAATTACTTAAATGTTCAAGAAAGAATCCTCACCCTTGAGAATGCTTCTTCCCCTATGAACTAGTAGGCTGGGCCTTTGTACCAACTACATCTTGCACTAACCACTTCTGCAGTCGTACGTAATCTTGCAAAAAAAAAGAATGCCAAACTGCAATTTTTTAAGACTGAGAAGGTAATGAGTACTGCTGCTCAGAATTAGCTGATTTCAATCCAATTTGTTGATTTAGACATTTAGGAAATTCTGAATCCTGATTTGATTACAGTTGAAATCCTAGAAGGATCTCAAAATTGGAATTGGATTTGGAGTGAACTCTTAAATCCTAAATTGCTATGCAAAAGTTGGTTTTAGGATTCAGTATAGGATATAGGATTTTTGAACTGCAATTAAAAAAAGCCCTAAATCCAAAAATCAGGACAGAATCCAACACATTTTTCATATGGTGAATTTCAAGAAACCCTAGCAGTGAGTCTATAGGTTGGGTTCTTCATACTTTTGACATTTAATGTGGTAGACTGCAGGTTATGTTCCTTTAACATACAATGCAGAGTGAACCACAAAAATATTAGACCATTCATTATAATTTCCTTCCCTGGCCTCCTACTGTGGCTTAGTCTTTTTTGGTCTAGTAGATCTTGAATCTGTCAAAGTTCCCTCCATCTATGAGGATGGGTCAGGTTCTGAAGACATCACTGATGGCCCATTTGAGTCCTCCTCAGTGTAGCCCAATATTTATTGTTGTAATAAAGCCTCAAACATATTGTATAGGTGGATACTGTCTTCAGGAGCTTTGCTCTTGGTTGACCCCTTTTCCTCTCTCTTCTGGTTACAATATGCAGATTGAGATCAAGGGCTTTAAATCTGCTTTCAAGACTTCTTTATTTGGGTTGGCTTTCCCTGAGTCTTTTTAAACCTGTTGAAAAGAGTTTTAATAATTGTATCATTTTTTATAAGGACCTGTTTGTATTTATTTCGTTGTTTTTATACTTTTATCTTGTACAAGTGTGTTGATTGCATGGAATTGTGTTTTTTTTTAATAAAAATGATTTGATTTGATTTGCAGTTGCTAGGTAACTGTGATGAATGAGGGGTAAAATTTCTTCATTGGGAATCAAACTGACAATCTCCATCTGTTCTGGACTGGCATGTGGCACACCTTAGTGTTCTGTCTCTATCAGAGTTTGCTTGGCCTTACTTGCTGCCAAATTACGTTCCGATTATGATGGGATGTCAAACATAATTGGAACTGGTGGAGAGGGGATCATCCTATGATGGAGCCATCTGGTACTCTGAAGTGCTCTGCAGGTCCCTCCTGTTCCTAGCATCAATATTTGTTGGGCTCTGTTCCTGATTCTGTGAGGTCTTTGGGTTTGACCCCCTGCTTGTTTACCCTGTCTGGCATGTAGCTTCAGTGCTTATCTCAGGGCTTACCTGTGCAATCATTACATAATAATCAGGGTCCTTCAAATGCAAGGTCTGCAACAGAAGACATATGAAGAGAGACTAAATTAACTTAATATGTATACCCTTGAGGAAAGGAGTGAGGGGTGACATGATAGAAACTTTCAAGTACCTCAAGGGAATCAACAATGTCCAAGAAGGTAGCATATTTCAGAAAAAGAGATGTGCAAGAACAACAGGGCATAATTTGAAGATGGGGGGTGACTCCGGGGCAATGTGAGGAAGTATTATTTCACAGAGAGGGTAGTGGACACATAGAACAGCCTTCCTGAAGAGGTTGTGGGGTCAAAAACAGTGGGGGAATTCAAGAATGCATGGGACTGACATAAGGCAATTCTGGTGGGGGGTAGGAAGAAGTAGGCTATTGGTTAACTAGGATCTGCAGCTTATCTGTTAGGTAGGGAAATGGGCAGACTAGGTTGGCTAAGAGGTCCTTATCTGCCATCAAAGTCTATGTTTCTATGTTTCATGTTTCTATGTTTCAATATCTCTTAGACAAAGCTATCCAAGAAAAATACAACTGTCACCCCTAACCCTGTGTCTATCCATCTTTTTCACCTTCTCTCCTTAACTCAGTCCCTTTTTCCCCTTCTAAACCTTCTTTCCTAAAACCCTAGCCTCATCTACAAAATATGTAACAGCCTGTATGTGTAATGTACTCCTACCTATGTTGTTCTCCTCTGAGAGTTGCACTTATTGTAGAATGCTCTCTATGTAGTTAGAACAACTCTGTAAACTTATTTGTTGTAAATTGTCAGTCTGTATAATCCTGTCCATCCAGGACCCCCCTGAAAATGAGCTTGCTCAAGGAAGCTTCTCCTGATGAAATAAAAATCACTAAAATAAAATAATTAAATAAATCATGTTCTGCTTGGTCCACGGGGTTGTCTTTGTTGTTGTGGGTTGCCCATGGACATAGCTGACAGGAGTGTCCCATTTTATTACATAATTTACAGTGCAGTGTTTTTGCAGTGTATGCTTAAATATCTTATCTCAGAGCATAGGCTGCATTTCTGGTCCGAGGTGCTATTTAGGTGTTGTCAAGATCCACATCTAAAGCAGGCCTTTGTTTGTTAAGAGTTGAACACATGCTCTCTAGCTTTCCCAAGCTAGAAGCAGTTTGTCAGGTGTTTTAGGGTAGCCTCTGTCTGTGGTAGCAGTACTTGAATTCTCCAAGCCCTGCAGATATTTTTGGAATCCATGATTGAATCCTGAAACCCCAGGACAGTGCACCTTGTTTTCATCCAACAGAGAATGTCTCTAATATTGGCCCCACTCTTTTCTTTTATCATGGTTTTTATTCTCTGGGTGCATCACAGGTGGCTTCTCCACCATCTCCCTGACCCCTGGCCCATCAACTGCCTACCTGGTCCACCAAGCCCAATATCCCCACAGGGATTGCCCCCCCATGGTGGGGACAGGAAGGGGAGGGCTGTCTTCCCCCCACCCGGATACCCAGCATCCAGATTTGTGGGTTGGTCAACAGATGTCAGCACGGGGCAAGGGCAGGCAGGCATGGCTGGAGTCTGTGACCACCATTTTTGAATTTTTTTCCTCCCCTTTAAGTCCCCAGGCCTCAGCAGCACAGATGTGCATGCACCTGGAATTGCAAATGTACTCCAGAACCAGCAACCCCCTCCACTTACTCAGACACAGCCTAGTGCCAGCCCCCAATATGCCCAGCACTAGCACCTAGCCTCCACTCAGTGACAGCCAAGAGCTGGAAATACCTTACCTCTTAATCTGGTACAGGAGAGCTGCTTATCAGTTGTAAGTGGTATAACAGAAGAAGGTGTCCATAGAGTGGAAGGCTTCATTTTGTGATATTTCTGCCCAAAACATTCAAGTCTATTTGTTGTTTAGAAACTAATGTCAAAAGTAATGCCACCAGCTGTGTGTATTAGGGTGTTTATCTTTGTTGCATATAATTTAGACTATTTTTCATTAAGGTGCTGGCTATGTATATTCTTGCCAGGGTTTTCATCTAGGCCACCTTTGAACTTTATATGGACAGCATTTCACCATTTAGCCGTTTCAGTCAAGTGTTGGAAAAAGTCTGAAAATAATCTCTGGCTTTATCGAGTATTGGAAGCTAATCCCTGTGGTCCCCTTTTGGGGTTTCCAGGGGTTGGTACAGTTGTGTTTCACCCCCCATGATGCACCTCAAAATGAGTTGTCACAGTTCAGTGGGCCTTTCCTGGTTAAAAATTACCAAATAAAAAATAAATTAGTAAATAACTCAGATTAGAAAATGAGTTGAGGAAATCACGGTCTCTGATTGGCTGATACCTTTGGCAGGGCATATGTTCATGTGCCAACAGAGACCAGGTTGTAAAAAGAATCAGCCACTGATGCTCCAATACACACAGAAATCATTGAGCCTATCATAAAATGTTCACAGAAAAAAAATGGTAGCCTTTTTTTTACAGTAGCCCAGAAATCTGTGAAGAAAAAAATGTCTTCTTTTCTGCCTTTCAGGTATAACCTCCTAGCTGATCTCTATCAAAACAACTTCTTAGGGAGTAAATGCCAGTGATGCCTGTCTTGCCAGGACTGCCACCTACAATGGATAAGAAAAAGGTAACTGTCAAAAAACCTCACCTAACTGTGACAGCTATTGAAATAGAAATGCTTGAAAGTAACCACAAAGAACCAACTACAAAAAAGAACACATCTTGGTCTCTTTTTGTTTTCTTTGATTAGACATCCAAAGCAAAGAAAACTTTGTGAAACTCCACTGATGCAAATTTTGGCCACATCATGGCAATGTGGCTGAAATTCATAATCAGCAGGGTTTTACAAAAATTTCCCTACCTTCAGCAACTTCTACTTTGTCCAAAATTGTGATGTTTTCCATGCAAATGGTGGAATTCTGCCCACAAAGTGGCGAATTTTGCTCAGAAGTGGTGGAATTTCACCCATGAATGGTAAAATCCTGCCATTCATGTGCAAAATTATGCCATTTGCAATTGAAATTCCACACTTTTATGGGTGGAATACCTCTGTTCATGGCAAAATTCTGTATTGCGCAGATCAATCTGCACTTCGCAAATTGTGCTAAATTCATGGATTAATTCATGGAGTGAATTTAGCCAACTCAGCCCATCTTGACTGGAGAGACACAAGATACATACAGATACTGAATTCAAAGAGATGGACACTGTGTGGTGCCTGTAAGAATTATTCCTCTGCTCAGCTGGTACACCACCAGTGGGAGAAGCACTGCTGATCACACCCCTGAATCTGGTTAAGAACTACTGCCTGCCTCAGCTACGGACACAGGAGAAGTTCTGCTACCTATAAAAGTGGTTTATGGTTTATTCAGCTGCAGGTACGGGAGAAGCCCTGCTGCTCATACATGAAGACTGTTTACATACAAGCTATCCAGGTAAAGGAGAATCTCTATTGCCTGTACAAGAAGTCTCCTGATAGTCCAGCCATCTGAGTACAGGAGAAGCCCTGCTGCCCATACGTGGTGTCCATCCTGAGCCGTGTCCAGCGAAGGGGAAGAATCAACTGCTTGAATACATCTTGGCTGGCACTGAAATAAGAACTGAGGAGTGGGAGAAGCTCTGCTACCCACTTTGTGGCAGCGCCAGTATTAAAACTAGTGGCTGTGGTTCAGGGCAAGTTTATCTATCCCTGCACTTACTAGTACTATGGCTTAGCTGGTGAGGGGGCTTGGAGGTGGGCCAGCAGTCAAGCACCTGTGTAGAGGAAAGAGCTTGCCCTGATAAAAGAGCGTGGTGCCTGCAAACACAAGTGCTCAGGTGCGAGCATGAGTACACTCAGAAGATAAATTTTGATAGAAAACTTCTCATTCCTGCAGCCCTCCTGACTTAAGGTAAAACCATTTGTAATATACTCAACATTATTTAAGCATAAAGGGGAGCAGCATCACCATTTTACATTTAGCTAGCTCAAGTGGTGCTCGGTAGGGGTGCAGTAAAACTAAGGTTGAATATTTAAAGGTCTGTCCTTGCCTGAGAGTGCTGCAGAAACTGAAGAAAGCTTTATAATTATAAACTATTTTAATAGATTGCTTTTAACTAAAATTGTTGTTTATAGAACTTACTTAAAATTATAATATTTTGGGGGATAGTTAGGGTTAAAGGGAAATTTAGTACATTTCAGAATACTGACAAATACTAAAGACCTAGTTCAGAATTCTAGGACCTATTTGTAATTAAGGGGATAATTTAGAAATTGAATTGAGAGGTGTTAGCTGATAATAGTGGCAGTAACAAAAAAAAAACTTCAGCATGACTTTAGCAGCATATATTCAAATACAGTCTACTGTACCAAGACCAGAGGAATATCTTAAATGAATCCAAAGATATGAGCAGTTTTGAATGGCCAGCAATCAAGTGAATCATCTGAAGAGAGCCAGGAAAATACTTATGGGAAATGAAGCAGATAATACTCTACAGAGAATGACTCTCAGGCACAGAGGAAAAGCTATATTGTAATAAAGCAAAACACAAAAAACAAAATAAAACATATTTAATATTTATATAGCCCTCAGTTTCCTCACTGCTTCCCCCCTCCCCATGGCACCAACTTATTTCCTGGCTTTGGAGATTTTCCCCTTTTGCCCTTTTGCCTAATGCAGGTGTTAATGGCTGCCATTATCACTTCCATGATCACTGTCCACTTTTTAGCCATCCCCATATCATTCTTTCTTAAGGCTAGCTAGATGTCCCCCCTGTGTGTCTCCCGTCCTACTATAGCAGGCCTTCCTAAAGTCCAACAGTTTTGTCCTACTACTTGTTGATTCCTTACTCATATCCACTCAGAACCACACCATTCAGATGTCACTTCTCCTCTTCAGCCTTAATGTCCCTGACTTGCCCCCCATTTATTAATACAAGATCCAGGATGACTCCCTCTCATGCAGGTTAGGTCACCACCTGAATGAAGAACCTGTCCTGGACTGTATCCAGGATCAACTGGCCCCTGGCACAGGCAGTTGACAGGACATTCCAATTCACTTTAGGCTAACTGAAGTCCCCCCTCACCACCTCATCCTTGTCCACTACCATCCTGATCATGGTACTCAACACCTTATCATTGTTGTTGTCCTGATTTGGTGCCCTTCAAACTACATTCAGCCTCAATTTCTTTCCCATGGTTGTTTGAATCATTGCACCCCAGCACGTCTAGCTTCTCTTCCCCTTATACTAACCTGGAGGCAGTAGTGCCCAACCTGACATATAGTGCTACACCCTCTCTTCCCTTTCCCCCTGTTCCATCTATACAGGATGTACCCTGGAATGGAGATGTCCCAGTTATGGTTCAGTGCAGTCCATGTCTATATGACCACCATCCTAGCCACATTCCCTACTACCGGCATGGCTTGCAGGTCATCCATTTTGTTCCCAAGCCTCCTAGCATTGAGGGATTCCACTCTCCACCACTCCTGATCCCCCTTTTTGTTGACCAAGTGCCTCCCACCTCCACTGCCTGGCTACATGCACCGTTCATCTTCCCTTGGTCCTCCTTGCTTTCCTTACACCTACCCTCTTCTGTTCCCTCGCTCTGTTCTTTGCTTGACCTCCCCCTGCTTTGAACCTAATCACCCTTCCTTCAGAAATCCCCACCTCATGCCCCCTTCCACTCTGCCTACTCTTTCTCCTTCATAACTCCTACATGTTTTCAGCCTTGGGGAGGCCTGACTGCCACCTCTTCCTCCAGGAAACTGGGTACTGTGACCTTTCTGCCCCCCCCTTAGATAAAATTCAAGTTCCAGTTTATATGCTCTCCAATTCATTCCAAAGTATCCTGGATGCCCTCTGGCTTAAATGCAGCCTATGAGGTACATAGAGGGTTTTTATTTTCTGAGGTTTTCTCCCAGTTCCCAACTTACAGTACCCAAATCCCTCTTCCCTGCACCATTCCCTCTGCCCACCATTAAATTCATCTTTCCTGCCTTTCCTGGCTGTGCTGGCCTTAGGCACCAGCAGCACTTCTGAGAAGGCTACTGACCTATCCTCCCCCTTCAAACCTGCCTCAACATCCTGTACCTCTCCTGCACTGTCCCCACCTCACATTCAGCTAGGTCATCATTGGTACCAAGCTTAACTGCCACGTCCCATTTGTGAATGAGCCCACCATTAGGCATATGTGTTCTGCTGTCATTTTGGGGGGGAACACCCCCTCTCTGATCCTGCTGTCTGCCCCAGCTAATAGCCCATCTAATCCCATTCCCTATTTGATGTCACTATGTGTTAGTATGGCTCAGTTGGTAGCACATCCACCTCTGGGCAAGAAGGTTGTGGGTTTTCGTCTCACTCCGGGATTGAGCTCATATCATAAATGGTGGCATCTGAGTGCAGTGCTATGGGGTGCTGTACTGTCGAGGTGTGCCATACTTAAGATGAAACATTAAACAGAGGTATCTTCTACCCTTTTCTGGTGCTTTCCTGGTGGGTGTTCAAGTGCAAGTAAAAGAACCCATGACACTTTCTGCAGCAGTAGGTGATTTTCCACGATTTCCTGTCCAACATTCCCCTTCCCATAAAACCGGTTCATGCAATTGTCCAAGGCTGTTTGTGGCTACTAAAATGCAAAAATGGCTGCCACTACACATTCAGTCACTTCACTGCTAGTCTCTCATTGCTGGTAATGTGCTTTGTGATACAATGTGTAAAACTCTATATAAATACTGATTCTTCATCTTCTTCTTGAATCCACCAGTACTATGACTCTACCACTACACTTTCCTTCTTCCATCACTCATTCTACTTGAAATACCCTATCCTGTTTCACCCACCCTACAGTCTAGCTTACTGCCACCGCACTTTCCCTCCTCTTTTACTACAATCTCTGACTGTCTGTCATCCCCCTTCACAGCTACCCCTGCCTATCCAGTCCTAGTTGGACTCTTCCCTCCCTGCCTCTCCATTTCACCCTCCTCACTATACCGCCACGAATGCCCTCTCTGCCCTCTCCTGCTCCTATTTCCCTTACCTCGGCCCTTCCTTTCTCTACTTCCACTGCATCCACTGCAACCTCCACTAAACCTCCTCTATAGGTCATCTGCCCCCCCTCATCTCTATGTATCTCATCTAGATCTCCCTTATCTCCTACCATGCTCAGGCTGGAAGCAATTCCTTACCAGTACTACCATGGGTGCCCTCCCAATGCCGAACCCTTCTCTTTCACAGTCCTCTATGCTGGTTTCTGAGGTTTCCTCTCAGCTGGGGTAGAGGGTTCCATTGCATCTGGATCCTCGTCCCCCTACCCTAACCCTGCTCCTTATTTCCACTTCTCCCAGCCCAGTTCTCCTGCCTCCCTGCCAATATTCCCACCTTCTTCTTTAAGAACTGTACTTATCCATTAAAAAACTTAACTTCCAACACACTGTCCTGCCTGTCTCCCACATTGTCCCTAGGAACACTGCTATCCTACACCCCCTACAACATGGCATCCTGCCCTTTTCTACGTCCTGCCTCATCATTCTTTTTCTTATACTCCACTCCTAGCTTCCCTACGAGTCTACCCCTTAATAATAGATAAAAGTACCCTTTTGCTTTCCTTTTAACCTCCCCTTAGATAGGGAGTAGACACAAACACTATCTCAGCTTGCCTCTGCGGGTCAACCCAAATAAGGATTGATTGCGCTCACCTAATTTAGCTGCCTCCACAGACCTACCCTAGATACATGTAGCGATTAGTTGCAGTCACCTAGTTCACCTGCCTCCACAGGTCTCCCCTGTAACTTATTGCTTCTTCACTCCCCAAATATCTCTGTTTGTCCACCTCTTTCAGCTTACCAGGCTTACTTCACCCCTCACTTGTTTCCTCCTGAGCAGAGGCTCCTGCAGGCCTACAGGTTCTACAGACACCCTAAAGTCATCCCTAGAGAAGATACCACACTCCTGCTTTGTGGCACTCATGCTAGGGGATGCTAACAAGAGGGGTTGCTAGTTACTGTAGTTAATTTATGGAAGGTATGCAGCCATGCTATTCATCAGCTGCAGTCCAGTGACCAACTCAGCATCCTTGCTTTGCCATCCCAACCAGCTCTTATCATGCTGCCTTCTGCTATATCCTCCCTTTCAACCTGACCAGCACAAATACAAACAATCACAGCAGCACTGTACACATTTTTGGTTTGTAGGCTTTACACCCAGAATTGGAAAGCAAACACAAATGTCTCTGTAGCTCCATCTGATGGACCCAGAACCTCAGATCCTCAGATCCTCTTAGCAGTTATGCAGAAAAAAAGAGAGAAAAACTGCCCCCTGCATAAGCTTTTAAACAAAAGAACTGTAGCCCCACTATCCATTGGCTGTAGATAGGTGATTAACTTGGTGTCCCCACTTTGCCCTCGCAACCCATCCTCAACATGTTGCCTCACACTAATCCCTCCCTTTCATCCCCCTCAGCACAAATACAAACAATCACAGCAGTGTTGTACACTTTTTTTTTTAATTAAAGTTTCACTGGAATCCCAATGCAAATATCCCTTTACCTCTCCTCAGTAGACCTAAAACCTCAGATCCTCTCGGTGACTGTGCAATGGGAAAGGCCATTGGAAGACAGGCCATTGACAACTTTGCATTTCTATTTATTTGTTTTACTAGGAAACCAACTCCATTTAACTGTGTTCATTTGCAAGTAAGTCTTGGTTAGAATAGGCAGTAGTTCAGCAAATGAAAAACATAATACATCACAAAGATCAAAGGTAACAAGTACAGTGGAGCCCACAATGATGCAACACAGTACTGCAGAATACTGCAGCAGAGTTACTGCAGAGAACAAAGCATTTTTAATGGCAGTTAATCACTTTTGTCATACAGGAATCTGTGGCACTGCATTGCATTCTAATGGGCTCCACTGTAGTCAACAATATACAGCAAATATACAGTACATGGCATGGATGTAACCATGATGTAGAAGGTAGAAGTATGGTTACCAAACATCACTTTATAGATAGGTGACAGGTACAAAAAAATGCACCAAAGGGCAGTTCACAGTAATAGCAATGGCAAATTCCCCATGGGGACAGTCTGTTTCATAAACTTTGCCAGCAGTCACATTTGTCTGGACAGTGACTTTCAAGCATCACTTTGAATGAGTTGAAGTTGACCAATGTTCTTAGTTTGAGGGTGACTTGTAACTTGCTCCAGAGGGTGGGGGCAAGCCAGCTAAAAAGCCATTTTGTCACAGTGACCTTGGGACATAAAAAAAAAAAGTTAAATTGTTTATCCTTAAGTAATGCAGGCATGTGGCTCTAAAAAAGGACATTATGCTGTATATGGTGGCAACCCATTTTGAAGGGCCTTGTATGACCATGTACACTGGTTTGCTAGCCTTCTAGTGCTGAGGAAGGGCCAGCTGATGGCTGCATAAAGGGTACAATGATGGGTCCAAGGAGGCAGGCTATTATAAAATGAATTGCTATGTGGTACAAATTTGGCTAGGTTTGCCTTGAGCCTCATTGCTCAAATGGACATGATAGAGAAACTGTCGCTAATACAACAATTTCCCTAAGTATTTTGTGGTCTCAGCATGCTCAGCCAAGAATATGATATTAAACTGAAGCAAAATGCTATATTATTTTCACTCATAACCATAAGACGAGTCAGTGTGCTCCTCTTACCATGATTTAAATATGAACTCATCAAATACAAAACATGGGGACTACTAGGAAAGGGGAGGAGCTTGCCGAATGGTGTGCAGGCATGGTGGTCATGCTCAAGAAGGATGGCCAATGTGAATCTGTGTAGTTCTCACTAAGTTAAATGTATCAGTACAGCAGAATGTATCCTTCCATCTATGGAACAAACACTTGCATGCTAGGAAAAGTGTAGCTATTCAAAAAGCTAGATGCTAACATTGGGTTCTGGCAAATTTGTCTGTCAGAGTCCTCAGCAAAGTTAGCAGTGTTCATCACACAGTTTCAGGATTTCTTTGGGATTTCCTCAGCCTCACAGCATTTTCAAAAGACAATTTTCACAATTCTGGAAGGCCTAGGAGGAGTTGTATGCCATGTGGATGACATACGAATTCTTGGTAGAACAAGTACAGAGCATAATTAACATGGCACTGTAGTTGTTCAGAATATTCTGGATGCAGGGGTTACTTTGAACCTAGATAAAGTGAGATCTGGAAGAATCAAGTCACATATCTGAGACATGTTGTCTCAGATAAAGGTGTGTTACTGGGTCCCCAAAAGCTGATAGCCATACGGAAAACGGATCAACCTACCTGTATCATTTAGAGGTGATCTTATTTTGGCATGCAGAATCTGTTATGAAACTTCATGCCAAAACTTGCAGAAAAGATATAAGTTTCAGGAACCTGTTGTCTAACTGAAAACTGTGGTACTAATGTGAGGAACAAGACAGGGCATTTTGTAATCTAATAAAGAGCCTGTGCCAGTCTCACTGTAGATATTGTTTAACTTCAGCAAAGAGATAACAGTATCAGTGGGTACTTCTTCTTATTGCCTAGGAGTACAGTAGTATTGTTGCCTAGGAGTAATATTGCTGCAGAGAAATGGAAATATTAGATGCCTGTGGCTTTTGCATCTCAGGCATTGACAATCACTGAGCAGATTTACACTCAAATACAGAAAAAGAGACTCTTGCTCTGGTTTGGGCATGTGAGAGGTTCAGTGGTTATCTTGTGGGTGCTCACTTACAGAAGGAAACCAGTCATAAACCTCTTATTTCTCTTGTTGGGCCTAAGCGTTTATTGAAGTTACCACTTAGGAATCAACATTTCAGAATGAGACATGATGAGATATTTTTACACTATAATGTACGTACACTACCAGGTGAAACTCTCACCACAGCTGATACTTTGTTGTGTGCTCCAATTCACCATGGTTCACCACTTACAGAAAATGACTTGTAGGAAGATATCAATATTTTTGTTTATTACGTGCTACAGAAATTTCCAGCAACTGTAAGCAAACTAAATTAGATCAGAGCCAAACTAGTGGAAAATCCAGTTCATAGAGATGTTATAAAATCTTGCATAGAGAGATGGCGTGATAAGGATAAGTTCAAGGGACTGTAGAACTATTTTGGCTTGAAAAAAGTTTGTTCACCATAGAGAATGGGCTATTTTTAAAACATAGAAACAGAATTTGGTTGCAGAAAAGGAATGCGCGGCCCACCAAGTTTGCCCAGACGGTCCCTGCCTAGTCTGTCATTGCAGGTCTTAATTGGTCTTGAGCAACCCTCCCTCCTCCAAACTCATTTCTTAACATTCCCCTATGTCTATCCCATGCATGCTTGAAGCCTCCTACTGTTTTTGCCTCCATCACTTCCACTGGCAGTGTGTTCCAGGCATCCACCACTCTTTCAGTGAAGTAGTGCTTTCTCACATCCCTCCTAAACTCCCCCCTCCCAGTTTCATGTCATGTCCTCTGGTTCTGGTGCTAGTCCTCATTTGAAAGAGACATCCCTCCTGCACCCTGTTTTCCCTCATCAGGTACTTGTAGGTCTCTATCCTGACCCCTCTTGCTCTCCTGTCTTCCAGGGTATATATGTTGAGATCTCTTAGTCTGTCCTTGTAGGGCTTTTGGTGCAGCACCAACATCATTTTAGTTGCCCTCCTTTGGACCACCTCCAACTTGCCTATGTCTTTTTTGAGGTGTGGCATCCAGAACGTGACAAAATACCCCAAGTGAAGTCTTGCCAGTAAGCAATAAAGTGGTAACACCAGCTCAGATACTTACTCCTATGCATCCCAGTATCCCACTGGCCCTATCCACTGCTGTGTCACACTGCTCTGCCACTTTGAGGTAACTGAATATAACTCTAAGATCCCTTTCCTGTTTAGTGACTGACAGTAACTCCCTCAACTTATATTCAGTTCATTGGTTCTTATGCCCCAGGAGCATGAGTTTGCACTTGTTGGCAAAAGCATCCAGACTTGTTATCCCACAGGCAATGAGAGAAAAGGATACGGTCAGACTTCATGAAGTGCACCAGAAAATTGCTAAATGCAGGGAGAGAGTCAGGCAATTAGTGTGGTGGCTTGGACTGAGCAAACAGCTGGCAGAATTCATTTTGAGATGCAACATTTGCTCTAAGATGCAAAGAAATCCAGTAAAACCACTGATGCCATCTGAGCTACCTGAATGCCCATGGCAAAACTTGAAGGAGAATTGTTTGAACTAAGGGGCAGCCTTTATCTTGAGATAGTGGACTGTTACTACAGCTATACTGAGATTGCTAGATTGATGTCAACAGCATCAGCTGATGTCATTCTTCATATGAAATCCACTTCTGCAAGACACAGAGTTCCTGATGTCCCTGTATTGGATAATGATCTTAAGTGTACCAGCAGTGTTTGTTTTACTTTTGCCTAGAACTATGAATTCAAACTTATAACCAATAGCCATAGATATCCTCAAGTGAATGGAGAACATGGAAAAAAACATTCAGATGAACAAGATGCTCTTATAGAAGTTCAGTAACCCTTACTGTGATTTGTTAGAGGTCACTGAATATGATAACTCTAAGATCCCTTTCCAACTGCAATGAATATCCCAAACAACACTGGTCCCAACACCAAGCCCTGTGGAACACCTCTCATCACTACCCTTGGGGATGAGAGCTCCCTCCCCACCCACCACCACTCTCTGTTGCCTTCCCTGAAGCCAGTTCCCAATCCATCTCATCAGCTTTTCATCCACCACTGTGCCTTCTAACTTACTTCCCAGCCTCCCATGTGGCACTGAGTCGAATGTCTTACTGAAGTCCAGGTACAGGTGGAGTTCTATGACTGGGTAACTAGGCAATTGAACGGGGGCCATGCACTGGATGTCCTGTACCTGGGCTTCAGTAAGGCATTGATTTAAATTACTAACATACTATTTGCCAGCAGATTAGGCCTTATGGTCTATCGAGACTGCTCGAACCTAGATCCTTAGTTGGGTGCCGAGACCCTCCCATCCCTTGTGCTCCAGAAACCCCTATCATCCATCCCCACCCCCCCGGGACAGGCCATCATCTGATACATCCACTTTCTGTGTCTGTCCCACCCTCTCTTGAAGCCCTCCACTGTGGATCTCTGAACCAGCTCACCAGGCAGTGCATTCCAAGGGTCCAAAATTACCTTAAAGTTATTAAAGTAATAAAAAACACATACTCAGTAGCAGCAGTGATTGTGAAACAATCAAATTGGAGTAACACAAATATTAGCACATGCGATCAGATTGGAGGGAGCAATGAATACTGTAGCTGCATTCTTGAACTGTACAAACATGGATTTTAAGGTTTAAATGCCGCTGAGCTGGGAGCCATGAACAGTGTTCGTTATCCAGGGTTTTGCTATAACGTGGTACGTTATAGTGAGGGAGCACTGTAACTGAAACAAAAAAGAAGTACTGTATATGATCAGAAAGACAGAGCTTGAGAAATGGAAAAGTTCTACCCAGCTAACAAAGTGTGGGAAAGTGATACAAAAGCACCCACAGTAAAGACACAAGCCTACTCACCAAGATCCTACATCACACACAGTCCAGAAAGCATGCTCAGATGTAATCACTGCCACCTTGATTCTTGCAGTCCAGCAAGTTCAGAAGAAGTGTGTAGTACACACTTTAAACCACCAGCAGGTGCTGCAGCTCTTATACAGTCTAGATCTACTAACATTTTCCAAGATCTTCAAGAAGCTCACCTGTATATGATATGAGTAAAGCAACTTCTAAACCTTCAGGATCTTTAAAGTAATAAAGCCAGAGATCATAGCTTTCAGACAAGGGATCCAAAAGAGATCTGGAAGGTTGTCTGTTGGAGCAGTGAAGCTCAACTTATAACAAAATGACATTTATAACCATGCAAAGTAACTCCTTATTAATACTGCAGACTTGTAATGTGAAAAAACAAATATGGCATGCCTGTTACCAAGTTGTTTAAAATTAATTAAAAGTTAGTTTACAAAATGCTATGATTTTGTTCTCTTCTAATAAGGGTAGAAGTGGCATTACTGTGTACTGTAACTGTTCTGTGATCAACAACAAGGTAGCTGGAGGAGGGGCTTCCAGGTTAAGAAAGGGGAAGTTGTGTAACGTCCATGTCTATGTGGACAAACTGGTAGGCAGTTGTTTAAGATTGTGGCCTGCAAAAAAAATTCGGAATGTTGCATTAGCTTGTGTCTTGGCTGAAAAGAACCCTAGCAAGACAAGCATTACGCAGCAGTTGGGCTACATCAAGCCTCCAACATTCTATACTTTTATATACCTCCCTAATTACATACTGTACACATTCCGAGAGGAAAGAAGACCAGCAGTCAAGCATTGCTGTCTGCCACCAGCTGAGTGGAAATACATTTTCACCCATTTTCTTCCAAGGACTCACCAAACCTGAGCTTTGAGGTCATTCCAGTATCAGCTGTTACTACATGGTCTGGCAATCTACTCCAAGTATTCACCACTCATTCTGTAAAGTAGTTCTTCCTGATGTTTTCATTGAACCTTCCTCCCTTCAATAACTATAAGTGTCCCCTTGTTATTTCATCCTTCTGCATCTTGAAGCTCTGCACATTGCCTGATGGCATCACCCCTAAGGCTAGGTGCAATTAGCAAATTCCAAATTCATGGAATTTTGGTGAGCTTTTATGAAATTCCAAGAAACGTCACTGCATTTTACTGAACTTTACAAATGTATTTGGTTATAACTCCATCATCTGTTGAGCTGCAGACCTGATAATTGGCATGCTTACTTGATTTTAGGTGTCCCAAAGGTAGCATGACAAATGTCATGACATTTGGATGCATAGGTTTGAACTTACAAGGGTTCATAATCAAACATTTTGTTTTTTTGAATTTTTGTGCACATATTTCTCCATTTATAACTCATCCACCTTTGGAGCTAGATGCCTGCAAATTAACATGCATAACCCTCTTGGAAAGGTCATAGAAAATGCAAAATACAGAGATATTTGGTTAAGTAATTTCTAAGTTACAGGGATATATAATTTCACTATTTAATTATTTGCAATATTCTGTAACAATGTTCTAAAAATGTGGATGCTTTTAATGTCTCTACAATTTCAGATATTCTGTAGGATATATGAGTCTTGCATACCCACGTTCAATGAGTCCTAAAATTTAACAAGTCTGGAGGAATTTGGCTAAATGTTTTTAAAAACACAGTGCAAATACTGCAAATTACTTATTGGCAATATTTTCTGAGAAACTCATGGCAGTGTAATCATAACGCTACCAGAATTCGACATGTGGAATTTAATTTTCATAGAGCACTTATCATCCCTGCATATGAGAAATTGAGCTGAGCTGCTTGCAATCCTGTAGTTCACACATTTGGTTTTTTATATTATTGCCAATTTATAATAATTTCCTTTCCCCTGCTTTTTATCATTACAGAGTGCCACCAGTACTTGTAGGTGAAACTGACTTTATAACCAGTAGCTCATTAGCAGTAAATCTCTTTGAACAAACACAGTGTTTTAATATTGATTAAATATCCTGTGTGTTCCACTCTATCTGTATAGTGTCATTGTAACTGTGCTACAATAATGTAATACATGGTTCCTACTCTTTTTGCCACAGGAATTCTGTAGCAATGAAAACTTATAATAGTGCACAAAGCAGGGCATTCATCTGTGATGCTGACGACCCTGGTTCGGAAATGGACTTGGGATGTCAGAGGGCCGGCCATGGGGAGAAGGACTGAATGTTTTAAAGATTGTTCTTCTTCTCCCAGGGGGAAGGGGTAGAGTGTGCAGCACACCATGTACCTCTGCTGGAGGCTGGGGGGATTCACTATGCTGGTGACATCACCTGAGGGGGTGGGGTGACATGGTATGTCATTGCACATTCCCACCCCCAGATACTGCCACAAGTCACAAAATTCAGCCCAGAGCACTATGCCCTGTTCGACTGCCATCCCCACTGCCAACAGTGTCTGCCAGGGTGGGTCCTGCTACTGTGGCCCCACCCTGGGGGGTAAGCCATGGCATGATACGAAGGACCATGGGAGGAGCACCTGCCCTGTGGCCCCACCCAGGGGATAAGTCTGAGCATCGGGGGGTGGTGCATGCACAGGACTGAGCTCCCTTCGGGGAGAGGGGGCAGACCCAAAAATAAAATAAAAAAAAGAAAACTTGTAATAGTATCATTCTGATGTCATGAAATTGTAGTAGTATTGATCTGATATCAGAATGATGCTATTATGATTTCAAGCGTTGGTTTACCACGTGTTCCTGCTTGAAACTGGAAGGAATCTGCTTTAGAAGGAGTTTTCTTTTTCGGTCAGAGTGGTGGCAGTCAAAATGAGTAAACGTGTGGAATAAGCATTGTTTTGGTGTTTTACGGGGAGAAAACAGGTGATCTGTCAGCAATAGTGAAGGTTAGCTACCTGCAGTTGGGGGGAGAAGAGGCTCAGGCTCATTGAAAGTGAGTGAGTAGAACAAATCTGTTTACAGTTTTTTTTGTTTTTTAGTAACCAGGTAAGGCCTACTAGGCATAAGTGCCTGTTTTCAGGGGTGACCTGGGAGCACTGGGTGGTTAAACTGACTTGCTCAGAATCACACAGTATACAAGTGGAGGTTGTAAGAATCAAACTCAGGTCTAGTCTGCTGGATGTATCAAGCTTGTTTACACCTCGTTCCTCTAACCTCTAGGCTATACTGCCAGCTAGTTGGAGCAATAGTGGTCATAACAAGTAAGTAAGCTGAATGAGCATTTTTTTGCTTTCAGAGAGAACGCAGTTCTTCTAATCTAAGATAGAGTACCATGTATTACAAAAAAATAACAGATGGCTCTCTATCTGTTACAGAGCACAAATTCCATCTCAGGATTCTGATGATACTATATGAAATGGGTAAGGAAATCCCTATGTCCTAATTGGCTGAGACTTGGTTCTAGCCACAGCAGTAAGGGAGCACCACTAATGGCTAAAAACAAGTCCCTGCCAACCAGGGTAACCTACAGAATTCATAGACTGCTTACAGCATAGGTGGAGAACATTGGACCCCAAAACTAGCATAGCCTAAAGCTATAGTGAATACGGTGTCGCGTGCTTGCAGGATTGTACTACAGCTGCGCTAGGCTACTTTTGTCGAGTGTTTGGTGTTGAGTTAGTTTTTGTCACTTCATTTGAGTAGGGGGCTCTGCCCCACCCCCCATGTCTTTTTAACACAGGAAGGGTGTTGAGGGCGAAGCCCCCCAACTCAAACTAGTCTATGTTTGCTGTTTTAGGTTTTGTCTGTTAGAGTTGGGGGGCTCCTCTCCACCCCCCGTTCTTTTATAAATGGGGGTGTGGGGGACTAAGTCCCCAACTAAAGTCAACAAAATAAAACTGTAAAGGGTCAAGACGTGGGTCCGATGTTCTCCACCACATTGGTACACTACACTAAAAGTGTAGGTCCACAGTGGATCCCATGTTCTCTGCCTACGCCCTGCTTACTTCCTAATTTCCATTACAAACATAGCTGCAGCTTTTATTCATATATAAAAAACTTCAACTAGGCACTAAAAATGAAAGTCCATTAAAATAAATAAAGTAAGTAAATAATTTAATGTTTTTTTTCACTCAACAACCCCTCCTTACACACATACAGAAATTTTAAAAAATCAAGTGCTATTCAGAGTTTCCATTACAGAAGTTTCTTTGATTACCATGAAAACTCCCCCTCCTATCCCTACCAGTTTGCCAAAGAACTCCCTGCTCCTTATCTGACAACAGAAAAAATTGAGGTTCTGGTTCCACTTGAGGCCTGAGTGTGTGTCTGTGTGTGTATGACAGTGGAATTCTGAAGAATTTTGAATTCATGTATTCCATGCTACTATTCAGTGTGTTTGTGGGTGGGAGTGCAGCATTCGACTATTGGAATAATGCAGAGCTTGAAATTCTTCTATTCCATTGTAAACTTAAGCAATAAGGCACAACAGGGTGTAGGTTACTGGGGATTTACCCACACCTTGTGTGGTGTGTCACGAGGCCTAGCCGAGTGACTTAACCACACAAGAAGTGGGTAAATCACCAAATAACTCACAACCTGGAGTGCCTTATTGTGATTATACAATGGACCCATGTGTAAATAAATTGTGTTTAAAATGTGTTTAATTATAATATCTATAAATGCCATTTCTCAGCTGTGGGTTATGCAGGATTTACCCACGGTCATGTGACATGTTTTGACCAATGAGGTTACAGGATTTTTATATACCATTGCATAAAATCACACAATGTATTTAATGTGAAGAAAGACAGATGACTGACAGGTGAAAAACATCTGTGGAGGGACTATTTTGCATTATTTAGCAACATTTTTAATATTTTTTGTGGCTTTGAAAACTTTTACAGTGTTCATTTTCTAACAGTTGCCTATGGGCCCATTTTATATAAGCAATAAGGCACTCCAGGGAAGTTGGTGGTACTAGGTTCCCCCATGATCACGGGGCTGAAGGCACTCAGCTGCACCTCGTGCTTCATTATACTCCTGACCATGGGGGAAACCTAGTACCACCAATGCCCCATCATGCCTTATTGCTTAAATGAACCTCATGAGCTTTGCTTTCAAGGTTTATGATGTCATCAGAATCCCTAGATGGAGTTACTGCTCTGTTATAGATAGAGAGCCAGCTGTTATTCTATTTCTAATATCTATTGTACAGAAGCATATTGGGCCCTATGTACAAATGTGTGGAGGCCTACACATCACATAGCTGTGGCGCATAGCCACCCCACACCCACTGAGCCCCCTGCATGGGATGCATGCAAGGGGCATGCATCCCTTCTGCACTTGATCCCCTGGCCGCATGAACTGCAATGCGATGGTGGTGGGTGGGGGTGTGTGTCTGCACTATGCACCATGCACAAAGGTGCTCAGTGTATCCAACAGGGGGACTACTGGTGTGTAGGGTACCAAGGGGGGACCCTGACATAACTGTGGTACATGGCCAAGCCTCCACACCCACATAGTGCCCCCACTCCCAGCAACCTGTCTGCAACACCCCCTATACAAAGAGCCCCCCATCCCTGCAGCATGGAGACCCAGTCTCAACAGAGATGTGGCCCCAGTCAGCATGGCAGGCACATGCCACCACAGCTCATATGTGCCCCATCCCAGTTGCAGGTGCAGCAGCCCCCCCACACATCTGCCCCATCCCTGATGTAGCATGCATCCCCATTACAGGTCTGCCCCATCCCCGTAATAGGCAATAACACCCCCCTAACAGATGACAGATCCAGTGTAGCACAGGAACACCCTCCCCCAACCCACCCCTGCTCCTGATCAACCATCCTGGCCTCTGAACCAGAGACACTGCCAGCTTCAGGGGTTATCAGCAGCCCCCAACCCCCTGCAGCACTGACAACACCCCCCATACTTGCCCATCAGTGACGCGGTTCTGGATGGCCACCTCCTTGGCCACTGGCTGTCCAAGTGATGGTGGGAGCATGGTATGTGTGTGTATATATATATATATATAGCAGTGCACTCCCAGCATCATGTAGATATCCAGCGGCTGAAGAGGTGTGAGGGGGGGCTGTGCCACTAACCATTCAGAGCTGCAGCACCAATGGGCAGGGATGGGGGCCAGTGTTGTCGGTGCTGTGGAGAGTGAGGGGTGTCATAGATCACCTATTAGGGGCTAGAGTAGCCAGGATCAAGGTCATGGGGCCGACAGGAGCAGTGGGATACTAGCCCACATATCCAATTGTGGAATGAATAAATGCACATGTCCATGACTGATGGATGGTGACTGGGTGTGAGCGTACCGACCTAGTACCTGGGGCATGTGGACTGCAATGTGTATGATGAGGGCACATCACACTACGGTCATGCTGTACAGGTCAGGGGTGTGTGTGCACCACTACAGGGATGGGCCATGGTCGTGTGAGGGGGTGCCGCTGCAGTCACGGGGCCATGCCCCACTGTATGTTGGGTGGAGTGGGGTCAGCTTTGCTGAGGAAGGTTCTCTGATGTGTTCGGAGGCAGTGGACAGGCATCAGAGACTGGGGCAGCTGCTTTGCTGCATTGGGGGCAAAGCTGAGCACCTGGCATTGGGGGGTGCCACTGGGGCAGGCTTCAGGCTGGGGGCTGTACTGCTGACGGGGACCAGCTTCTCATTTCACAGATGATGCCTGTGTTGCACAAACCAGGTGCTGCATTCTTCCAATGCGGGGCATCCACTCCAGAACCCAGGACGGGCATCCGATTGGCCACCTGCCTGGGTCTGCAACTCCTCCCCAGTCCACCCTGTGCATACCTGTGTGCCGGGCGGGGGGGACCATGGACAGGTGGCTGCCATTTGTGAATACTGGCCTGTGCGCACTTGTCTGTGGGTGCAGAGCTACGCAAGTGGGCTACGCACCACTAGCACATTCTTTCCACCCATTAGTGAATATCCCCATTGATTGCTTTTATTTATATGTTTCTAATATTGATTTACACTTTACACTTGAGCACTGCTGTTTGCAGAATATTGCACTCAAGCTGTGCCACCCATCCCTGGCTGGTTTGACTCAGTATACAGCACTGTATCTTTAACTCAGATGTATATTGCACTATTATGAGGGAGTCTAGCTTACCACTGAAAAAGCACTATGCAAGGAAAGGAAATGTTGCACAGTTTGGGAGCACTTCTTGTTGTTTGCCAGCACAGTTTGTTTTCCATGAATCAAATGAGTAAGCAATAACCCACGAAAGGGTGTGGGGTTATTGGGGATTAATCAACACTAAGGGTGCGTTGTGAGGCACAAGGCCACAGGCCAAGTGCCCTCACAGCCCTGGGCTGTTGATTAGTCCCCAATAACACCACACCCTTGTGTGGGTTATTACACTTATAACATGAGCCCTCTCCCCTGACAATATGGGCTGTGAGACAACTGAAAACAAGAGTCAGAATAGCACACTGAACATGAGAAACAAGAAACTTTATTATGTGTCCTTCCACCCCTGACACATTCTGATCTTTGCACTGCTGTACAAACACAGACTGACATGTGCTAACAATGTCTACCTGATGGCAACTGAACCATGCTAGGAATGGAATTGCACACTGCTACGGCTTTCAACAATGAGCTCTGTAATCCAAGTGTGCTGCACACTATTTCTCATTCAGCTCGCTCGCAACAAACCAAGGTGATGGGAGTGCGCTGATCATGATTGTTCATTAATGCCTGTAGTCTTGTAGGAGTCTGCTCTGCCTCAACATTACCGTGTATGACATTGGCAATGCTGACAATCCTCTATGGGGCTACCACTGTGCTGTCAGTGACTATGCTATACTCGGAGATACTGTATGTACTGCTAACTGTACTGCTCCATGGAACTGTCAGATGTGTGGCCCTACTGCCATTCCTCACATGTGCACTGTTTTTAATTCTGTGCGCCTCAACAACCTAGCTGGTCGGTAATTTGCCCTTGCCTACCTGAGGGTGACTGCACTGTGCAAGCCAGAGAATGGCACACTGCTACGTGCTTCAACAAATCTGTCTTGTCAGATGTGCAGAGCTTGTAATTCTGTGTGGTTCCTGACAGTGACTGCACCGTGCAAGGCAGGGAATGGCACAGTGCCATGGGTTGCAGCAAGTCTGTCTTCCATCTGGAATTCAAGTGTGCTGCAGACTCTGTCTCCTTCAGCTGGGATCGGAACAAGCCCTGCAGGGGCGGAGTGTGCTCGGCAGAGTGGTTTATAAATGTGTGTACAATGCCACTGAGTTGTAGGACTGTGCTGTGCCACAAGACAATCCTGTACTGCTCCATGGAACAGTAGGATGTGCAATAATACTGGGAATCAGGACATGTGCACTGTCTGTACTCCTGTGCGGATTACCAACTGGGGTGGTCGTTAATATGCTGTTGTTCGCATTGGTACTCGGAGAAGCTGTACTGTACTGTTCAAGACCATGATGTGAGGTAATATTGCACCTATCAATCTGTAATTTAACAGTTCTATACTGTAGGATGTGCAGTAATGATGTCATTCGTGAGATGTTCTCTTTTTGTACTCCTGAGTAGGTTACCAACTGGGCTGGTCAGTAAGATGCACTTGTCAGCATCAGTGCAGGTAACATCTGTACTTTACTGTTCATGACCATGCTGTGCAGTAAGATTGCACTTAATGATCTGTAATTGAACTGTGCTGTACACTGCTTATCTTTCAGCTGGGGTAGGATGAAGCTATGTGGTAGGGAGTGGGCTCCATCGCATTGTTGTGTAATGTGTGCAGTTTGCCACTGACTTGCACTTAAGGACACAGTATTCCAGCGCTTTGCATACAGCTCAGAAGGTGTCCATTCACAGTCAACTGTCCCATATGTCTGCACTCTGGGTTGCAGCATGCTCACAAGATGTGGACATCTGGTGCTGTCCAGCACTGCTTTGTACACAATTGCAGCTCTGCTGCATTTTAAAGCTGTGCAGCCATGCAAAGAACAACTTCAGACTTTGTCATAGAATGGCAACTGTGCCACACACAACTGTGCAGCACTTCCTTGGCACCGTTCCCTACTACTTCAAATACACACATGTGTACCGCTGTACTAAACTGTGCGAAAGTCAAGAGCTTCTCAGCTGTAAAAACAACTGCAACTATTTACTGTTTTGTCTCTGTTGTACCACTCTATTTGGTGTGGTAGTGGAAACGTATATGCCCATACACTTTGAAATGCTGCAAGTTGAATCCCCATATGCCAAGGTTGCTGTGCATTGCTTCTGCACTGCAGCTTGTACCCTCACCCGGATCATCTTCAGTGTCATGGAGGTGTGCATTGCTGTGACTCTGCTGTGCAGTGCAGGGAGTCTGTGGACATTGGGCTGCCATTAGGCTGCTTGGCAACTGTGGAATTCTGCCACTGTACACTGCTTCTGCACTGCAGCTGGTACCCTCACCAGGATCATCATCACTGTTATGGGGGGGTTGTACTGCTGGGCATCTGGTGTGCACTGGTGGCACTGTGTGGACATTGGGTTGCCATTTGCATGATTGGCACATGTGAAATTGTGCTGCCTTGTATATGGGGTAGTTTGCTCTGTGCCAGTTGCTCATTTGGTAAAGTCTCTGACGTCAGTGGCTCCAGCTTTGCTGCTACACTGTGCTGAGGTTGAGGTGGTGCTTCTGATGTTCCTGCACTAGTGAGGAGACTACTTCACTTCTGGTGAGCTCATGAAGATGCACTCCAGTAGTGGCACAGACTAGTCTCCTACCAGTGTACAGTCACTGTCATGATCTCTTGAGAAGAGAGGCCAGCATTGGACAATATCTGCATGGCAGTACTACAAATGGAGTGGTTTGTGTACCGCCATGATATCTGAGCCACTTCAGAGATTTTGGGCATCAGATTGCCCAGATAGTTCTCTCCCATTGGTGACTTGATGTACCACACTGGATAGTTTGGACTGACCACTCTTTTGGAGTGGAAATATAGGGCAGGAGCATCCAGATGCGAGTGGCTAATGTACTGTTTGAAAAGTAGCACAGGGCACTGCGGGTTCTGTGGCTTGGCATGCAGAAAGCCTCTTTGACTCTCTTTGTTGACCTCAAGCATGTTACTGTGGTTCTTGGTGTGTGGATTGAATGCCAGGGTCAGATACTCCCAGTCCTCTGTGTCCTTGCTCAAGATAAAGGAGTCTTACATCAGTTCACGCACACCCTCTCTCTCCTGATGTGCAAGTCACAGCTGGAGTTCAAACCACACCTGATGAACTAGACCAGCTGGGTTCGCAGGGGACAGTGCCTCCAAGCTTTGGACTTTTTGCAGGTCTACCACACTGATGGCTGGATGATGAGAAGCATGGTCTTGACCATCCTTTTGCAGCTGTTTCAGCACAGCTAGAAACACATTATTGGCAGGCTGAAAGGAGGGGTCGCTAGTGTTTGTTCACTTGCCTACTGTTCTCAGCATTGTTCAAGAATCTATTGATACTGTTCTTAGGCATATGAAGCTGCTCACAGTATACTGTTTCCCCTTCACACCTTGCACACTTGCATAGAAGTCCCTCAAAAGGGAGTTCAGAGTGGGGACAGGGATGTCTTTGAAATTAATGTTCAGATTATGGCTATCTAACCGGTCTCTGAGCACATTAACAGCCCACAGTGTGCTGTTTTGTGTATTGGGCTCATCTTTACAATGCTGCAAAGCATCAATTTCAGCAGCACAGAGGTATGTGTGCCTACTGCTGCTTGCTTGTTGCTCTGTACTGCTGCGCCTCTCTGCTCTGCTCACTGACTCAGTCTGTGTACTGGTTCTCAGACTGAAGGTAAGTATCGATCTCAGTATCTCAGTGGCGTACATGTGTGCATGCCTATTGATGGTCACTTGGTTTGTGCTGCTGCACGTCTGTGCACTGCTCACTAACTCAGTTTCTCTGTGCTGATTCTCAGACTGAAAGTTTGTCTGCTGTTGCTCATCACAGGTCCTACACCACACAGCTCTGTGCTGGTTCTCAGACTGAATGTTTCTCTGCTGCTCATTATTAGAGTTCCTAGCTTACACAGCTCCCTGAGTGCTGCTGCCTAGTAGCATAACTGCACTGCTACAGCTGTCTCCAGAGTGTGCTGACATGGCGCTCATGCCTGTATCTGAGGCCACATCCCCCACTCCAGCTGTCTGCTGTCATCCTTCGCCTGCTGTGGTGGCAGTTCACGTTCAGTAAAATGCACGTTCAGCCACTCATTGACTGACATATCTCCGAACACGGCAAAATTGACAGCCATTCTTCTGTGCACTGTCGGGCTCATAATGCAACAATGCACACATATAAACTGAGCAGCTCTGATCAGGGATCCACCTCTCAGCACAGAAAAACAACCGTGTGGTCACATGACACAATGTCAGTATGGTCAACTGCTTTGGTGTTGCCAATGGGGAGCATCCTAGCAGAGTATGAGGGATGAAATGAGTCCATGCCCCTCTGCTTACCCTGCTGTGTATGGGTGAGTGGGTTCTTGTGTGTCTTCCATCTGCTGTATGCAGTGGGGAGGGGGGTTGGCATCACCACACCAAATGCATTCCGAGCCCGAACCATGATGTAACATCTGTGTCTGTGAGCTCAGTTCCCAAATAAACATGGGGTGGGTGGGCAGCAAGGCAGTCAGCTGACAGAGGAAATAATGTCACCAGCTGCCACAGCGCACAGTCTCCAAAACTGCGTAGGGTGCACAGTGTGCCAAGTACTCAGAGGTCCACAGGATGGGTGGGTGGAAAGACAGATAGCAGGGAGGACAACAGTACAAAAACTCTGCTGACCATTGCTGGGGAAAAAAGTCAGGGCTCCAGTGTATGCCCATTGCTCAGAGGTTCACAGGGTGGGTGGATATATATACCAGACTGCTGACAAGCAGTAGCAGACACCTGTGGTGCGGACCACGATCTGCCACCATTGCAGAGGGTCTACTGTACACTGACTGGCTGGAGGTCTGCAGTCCGGATGGCTGTACAAGATTGCTGCAAACAGGGCTGAGAAATACAATGTATGCTGGGGTCTCCAAGGTCCATGGGGTGCGTGGGTGTGTAAAACAAAGTGACAGCTGTGTTTCTGCACTCAGTTCCCAAAGGAGTGTGAGCAGGTGGGTGGCAAGGCAATCAGCTGGCAGAGGAAATAATGTCACCAGCTGACATGGTGCACAGTCCGCTACATTGCGTATGGTGCACAGTGCACCAAGTTCTTGGAGGTCCACAGGGCAGGTGGGTGGGAAGACAGATAGTGGGGAGAACAATAGTATGAAAACTCTGCTGATGATTGCTGGGGAAAAAAGTTGGGGTTTCACTTTGTGCCCATTGTTCGGAGGTCCATGGGGAGGGTGGGTGGGTATACCACACTGCTGACAAACAGTAGCCAATACCTATGGTGCGGACCACGATCTGCCACAGTTTCAACTGGTCTACTGTACACAGACTGGCTGGAGATCTGTGGGCTGGATGGTTGTTCACGATTGCTGTAAACAGTGCTGGGGCTACAATGTGTGCCAGGGTCTCTGAGGTCCACGTGGTGGGTGGCTGAGTAGAACAAAGTGATTTTATTGTGCTGTGCTGTGTCTGTAGATATCAACAATGGGCATCCTGTAATGTCAAAACTACAGACATGGCAGTCAGTGTCAGCAACCCTAGCACTTCAGATCTGTATCATGTACCAGCACTGTCAGCCGATATGTGAGGGAATTAAATGGCTGCCTTCAGCAGCTGTACTGTACTGTGCTCAGAGAACAAAGTGCAGGTCAGTGCATGGATCCCTCTCACAACCACTTCTCACCAACTGTGGTGGTAGCAGACATTAATACACCGTCATGTGGTGCTACTTAGTCAATGGGTTTCCTAGTTTTTGCTGTCTATGCTGTAAAGAAAATATTTTTTTTTATATCATTTGGACTGAACAATCTGTTCTGTGACTTGTCTGCTGGTTTTTCCCTTGCTTGTAAATGTATGTTCAATTGTGCTTACGCAACTGGATGAGATGAATGCTTGTGTGACTTTGGTACATTGTGGCTGTTCGTCTCTCTATCCATGTGATATACCACCCTGTAGGGGTACAACACAAGGAATCCTAGAGGAGGGTTACCCCTAGAGGTGCTGTGGGAATTAGTCCCTAGGCTAAAGGTAGCTTGGGAAGAAGCCCACAGGAAAGAAGGACGAGCCACTGGAGGAGGAGGGGTAGATGGCGGGACAACGAGAAATGAATCCTGGAACAGAGCAGGAGGAGTGGCCTTTTAAGGCCCGATGGGGGAGCGATGTTGTTGCTCCACCCATTGAACATCAGGCTTAAAGCCTTCCCATTCAATTGTGCTTACGCAACTGGATGAGATGAATGCTTGTGAGACTTTGATACATTGTGGCTGTTTGCATCTCAATTCGTGGAATATACAACCCTGTAGGGGTATGACGCAAGGAACCTAAGAGGAGGGTCCTCCCCCATAGGTGCTCTGGGAATTATTTCCTGCATGCAGAGGAACATGTGCTAAGGTGAACTGTCCTTGCTGCTGCCTTCTTGCCCTACCATTTTCCAGTGCTGGGATGTGTCTCCCCCTGTGGCTATTCCTGCTCGTCCCCAGTACTAGGCTATGTGACAGACAGATGTTTTTTGCATCCTGCCAGCCCACTCCTCGGGTGTGGTTTGGCCCCCTGCACCTGTCTGCTATCCACTTGAGAATGTCCTCCATGTGACATATGTTGCCATACTTGCTTCTCTCCTCTGTCATCAATTTCTTCAACGGTAGTGTACTGTCCTGCTGTGCATTTTCCTGTACTGTTCAAGTCACCTCACCTCAGGGGAGTAGTAGAAGGTGTGCAGGACTTCTCCTTAGGTGACCCACCACATTCTCTGTATGCCCAGCTCTGATATGCCCTCATCCCCACTCCTCTCACCCCATGGTATGTAGTCCTATAATCTTCCAGGATTGCACATGGCTGTCATGTGCCCCCATCCTGTCACTTCCTGTTGCAATCTGTGACAGCCCAGTCTCTCCATTTGGGTATGGTGATTCTCTCTGTGTTCCTGTTTGGTCAGAGTTGACATGCCATGTGTGCCAGACACTGTGTGTGTCATTTGGTTTGGTGCTGTTTGGGGCATAGTCATGTGCATGCCAGGCAGCTGCATGTCCTGCCTGTACTTACTGTGGTCCATGACATTGTTATGGAAGGTGGATGTCATGGCACAATTCCTATGTGGCCTGGTGCAGCGCACTAGCCCATAATGCTGCCATTCAACATTCTCCATCATAGTTTCTGCTTCTGTCAGTTTTCTGCCTGCAGGTAGAGGTGGACATGGCATGAGACACTGGCCATAGCATCACTGAGCAGTGCTGTACCACTGTATCTCAGACCACTGGAGCTGTGGCGAAATGGAACAGCACATATGTACAACATGTAACCTATGCCCATGCACCAGAACCCTTGTTGCTTTTGTTTGGATAGCTACAATTTTGGATTTAAAAGGTAAAAAGAACAATTATCATGGAAAACAACTGATATGACTATAATGGAATTTAGATTTGGTTATATTAAATGGAAGGACCTCTAGGTACCCTGTGGGGAGTTTATTTATCTTGGAACACAAGTTACATCAACCATTGATCTGGCTTTCTCAAATTGAAAGTGTTTAGGACAAATAATCTCTCAATTTTTACAAGACCAGAAATAGAACACAAACCTATGGAAATCAAAATAGAAATGGCAGGCTCTTATTCTAACTCAGTTAAAATTCCCATTAATGATGCAGATATAGCAAACCAAAAAAGAATTATGAGGTCATGTAAAACTGTGACTTGAATTACCACTTATCTTCTGAACCAATAAAAAATATCAAATCTGAATTTATATCTTCTAATGAAATGATGCACAAATTACAATATTTAGAGAATTTATTTGTTACTATTCCCTAATTTAAATATCTTGAAAATATTTAAACTAAGATTTGAAACAGACTTTAATGCAAGATGTAGGGAGGGTCAGGCTAAACTAAAATTAAGGTTGTATATGTTAAGAAATCAAGGGCAACAATATAATGATTTAGTTTTTGTATGGCCTGAAAGCAGAACTAGGCAATTATACCTCATTTTCAGCCTCATCTCCGGGGCAGATGGAAACCAGATGAATTTCAACCATATTAATTTGTAGGTTTTTTTCACTGAATGGAGGAAATATTGCTCAGGACACCCCCTATTCTTTTACAGAAGTGCCATTAGATCTTTAATGTCCACCTGAACAACCATCAAAACAGTCAGATGGGGTCTTGATTTAATGTCTCATCTGAAAGAAGACAGCTCAGAAGAGCAGCACCACCTCATTCTGCACTACATTGTCAGTACTGGGATTTTACCTCAAGTTCCTGGTGTGGGGCTAGAGCTCAGAACCTTCCAATCTTCCAGCCTTATAGCACTTACTACTTACTAAGGCTAGGAAAGAGTACACATTGCTATAGCAATCAGAGACAGAAAGTTTTCAACAGAATGGGTGCAATGGAATAAAGGTAGTGTTAAAAGATAATACTAGAAAGTTTTGATTAATGGTAGCTAAGGGTCATAATGCTTTTACTTCATCTGTGAAATCTTATATTCCTCATTCTGCTTGAGAAAATATTATTACCCTCTATTTTATAATCCTGCAGAAGTAGCCAGATATGGAATACAAGAAACATTAGAGAAGGAACAATCATCAGTTAGTTATCTACCAGTATCATGGTATATTTCCAATGATGATATAGATGATTCCATATTAGCTATGAAGTTAAACACCCTAGTCCAGACAGAATAGCCTCTATTATCCATAGGTTTGCAATAGCGTTGTGGCTACCAGTTCTTCATCATACTTCAAATCTGATTATATGATCAAAACATTTTCCCACTTTGTGGTTAGGTACCATAGAATTTCCTTTATTCAAAAAGGCTCCCCAACAGGCCCAAAAATGTAATGACTAATCAATTATTAGATTCTTTTCAAAAGATGTTTTCAAGAATTTTCTTTGAATACATTAACATCACAGATGGAGAATACAAAACTTAATAGAAACACAGAATGGATTTTGCTTTAATATATTAGCCATTCAACATTGTTTTGTGTTAATACAATTCTTCCAAATGTAAGTGGCAATTAAGAAATCAAAACTTTTTAGCTGTTTTGTTGGTCTTCAAACAGCATTAAATTCTAGTAGTAGAAAGCCTTTTTGGAACCACTAATACAATTTGGGGCTAGATTTGAATTTTATGGACATCCTGATTTGTTTATACATCTGGACATGGCATCAATTCCAATATGACAAAAAGGTCACCCGAGAAAGAAAATCTTGACTAATGTATGGATACATCAGGGTTGCATCCTAGCACCAACATCATGAAATATATTCTGTAATAGTACAGTATATTACTTCAGCCAACAGATGGAAAATTTCATCCTCCAAAAGTACGTAATACAGTGGTTAGTTATCTTTCGCATGTGGGTGACTTGCTGTTGATTTCACAATCATTACTAGGTCTGCAGAGATTTATTAATAAATCATAATGTTTTATGTTATAGTAATGGTCTAATCATTAATAGAACTTATTTAGTTGTCTTCAGAAACAAAAGGAAGATAATGCCATAATTATTCATAGATAAAATTCCAACTTTAGCAACTCATTATTTTGATTATTTAGTAGTTTGCTTCTTGGATATTTTTTTGCAAAACTCAAATAGTCATGTCCAAGACAAACATGATCAATGTTATCAATGGTTTTAAGGCATTTAATGCTCAATTTGGAGGTTATTCAATGTATGGTATTTTGACAGTCTTAAGCACTAAAATAAGGATGTCCCTACTTTACGCAGCAGAGATTTGGGAGTAAATTGATTTGTCCTCTATAGCGACCATGCTTTGCAAAATGTATAGATATATTCTTAGATCCTTGAATTTTGTTAAATCTTCAAATGTGTGTACAGAACTTGGTCAACAATCCTTAAAACTGCCAATTAGTGGAAGAACCATAATGTTTCTCACAGAGTTGAATAAGTTGTCAGAAGTTTGTTTTTCTCATATCTGTTTAGAGGAAAGAATAAAGTACTCAAAAGTGGGTTATAATTTTCCTTAAACAATTTTTTTACCAGAAGGATTATGATCAGTTCTTGCTAGTGTGCTTAGGCTAACCAAAGAGGAACTAGTAACACAAATCAAACTTAGAATTTCTTACCTAAATAAGCAGGGAAATATGAAACAAGTATCAGAAGCTAAGCTCCACCCTTGGTGTAAAGTTATTTAAACCTTCTGTGAAAGTGAGAGGTATTATCATAGGATCACAAATCCCATATATAGAGCAATTCTAACAAGATTTAATATGGAAGTGTTTAGTAGTACATTAGAAACTGCATAATCAGAACACCTGCTGGAGAGATTTTTGTCCCAATTAAGTAGCTTTCCTGATTATTTGAATAGATGGTTTAAATATCAAAGAGCATTGTGATGGGGTCTAACTAACCATGGCATCTTCAGTATGAATCAATGTAGCAAATAAACAGCACTCTCTGCAATCTTAACACATATAACACATCTATTTCCCCCTCCCCCGAGGAGCTGGAAGGTCGCGAGGGCTGCACTAGAAGTGCCCTCCCTGGATCCTGCAACCACCACCAGGATACCCCCACCCCCCGAGGAGCGGAGCCGTTGGTCGCGAGGGCAAAGCTGGAACTGCCCTCCTGCAGACTCTACCTGCCGCCAGGACATCTCACCCCGAGGGGAGCCGCACGCGTTGTGGGTCTGCGAAGATCTATTCTCCCTCCAGGAGCTGGAAGGTCGCGAGGTGCACTAGAAGTGCCCTCCTGGATCCTGCAACCACCACCAGGATACCCCACCCCCGAGGAGCGGAGCCGTTGGCTCTAAGGGCAAAGCTGGAACTGCCCTCCTGCAGACTCTACCTGCCGCCAGGACACCCCACCCCCGAGATGGTCGCGCTAAAGGGGTCCGCCAAGGTAACCTTGCCTGGGGAAACAAACTAAAAAATAAAATAAATCGCGACAGTCAGTGAGCCAGCAGCCAGCCTACCTGTGGACTTCTGCTCTGCATTTTGAATCGCTGCTTTGGCCCCTTTTTTCCACTAGGCTCGCGTCACCCTCTGTTCCTCTGCAGTCGGTGCACTGGAAAAAAACCCCGATGAACTGTGTCACCATATGCATTTCTGGGACTGTATGAATTTATTGAGGATGTTCCTGTTTTTTGCACTGTTTTGCTTGCTTTGTTAGTACCTAGTTTCTGAGCCTCAAGTACTGCTTTGTGAGAACAGTTTTCTTTTTTTTTTTCTCATCTGCCCGTATTATTGCCAGCCCGCTCTTTTCTCTCCTTCCTGAACCTCTGTAGTCCACATAAATTAATTTATTTTACTCACTACAGCATTTTCCCTACCTTATCCTGCCACGCGCATCTCAGCTGCAAAACTCCCCCGCCTGCACTGCCCGCCCCCTAATCGCTACTCCCCCCTGCCTGCCTACTTAACCTCTGCCTCTTTTCTCCACAGATCTATTCCCCCCCGAGGAGCTGGAAGGTTATGAGGGCTGCACTAAGCGCCTCCTGGATCCTGCAACCACCACCAGGATACCCCCACCCCGAGGAGCGGAGCTGCTGGTCGCGAGGGCAAAGCTGGAACTGCCCTCCCTGCAGACTCTACCTGCTGCCAGGACACCCCACTCCCGAGGAGCTGGTCGCGCAGTGGGGTCCGCTAAGGTAAAATCTCTGCCTGGGGAACTCTTGCTGGGAAACAAACTAAAAAAAAAATTAAATAAATCGCGACAGTCAGTGAGCCAGCCGCCAGCCTACCTGTGGACTTCTGCTCTGCATTTTGAATCGTGGCTTGGCGCCTTTTTTCCACTAGGCTCGCGTCACCCTCTGTTCCTCTGCAGTCGGTGCACTGAAAAAAACCCCGCCGCCCCCACCACCACCCTTGCCGGCTCTCCCTTATATAGTGTATTTTTTCTCTGTCACATGAGGTGCAAAAACCAATCAGCCTACTTTCCCATTTGCTGGTTATATCGTTCCAGCACTAGAGGGAGCCTGCTCTCACTTCTTGCTCTATATTGGGAAATGTCTCACCCAAGCATAGTCCTTGCCATGATGGCCCTCCTCCTGCTACAGCACCCTATGCTCTCTCTCTGCCCCTCTATATCCCCCATAAACCAGCCCCCACCCAAAGCACACTGCCCCCACTCGCAATCCCCTGCTTCACCATCGGATTACCCCACATCTACCCTCTATTCATCCCCCAAATCCTCCTGCACTGGACCACCATGCCACCCCCACCCACCAACCACTTATGTGGTACCTCAGTATTGTGTTTCCTTTCACAAGTGGATCCTCCTCCGCAGCTTCCTCAGTTGTTCTCTCCTTCCTATCCCCTGCTCCTGCCAGGCGAGGTCCCGCCGCCACATATGCACCCCACCACCGGCTACAAACATCATGCAGGCGCCTAATTCTCCTGCTGCTCCTGCCTCTGGCAACGTGAACCCAAACCCCGGCCGGTCGCCCCAGCCATGCCTCTGCCCACAGATGGCAAAGGCCTTAACGCTTCATTAATATATGCAGTCTCCTAAGAAAACTGCAGCCCTTCTATGTTGGGTCACCCAACACTCCCAGATATTCTCCTGCTTGCTGAAACCTGGCTCTCCCACACGCCTGACTCTGCCATCTCCTTCCTGGCTTTACCATTTTCAGGGCCGATAGGATGGGCAGGCGTGGTGGGGGGTGTGCTATCTACTTGCGCAACTCGGTCCTCGGGCTCGCACTCCCCAATCCTGAGCTAAACCATGGGGCACAAGCTATCACCTTAAAAGTCACACCCTACCCTGGACGTGGTCCGCTCTATCTAACTGCGGCTTATCTACCCCAGGGTCTCACAAAGACTCTGCGGCCACCTCTCTCCTTGACTACCTGGCTACCTTACCCCGAAAGCCAAACAGTTAATTATGGGTGACTTAAATTCCAATTGGCTCAGCCCATCGGCTGATAATTTGAAGAATGAGCTTGCAGCCCTTGACCTGTCCCAAATGGTCACTCAGCCCACTAGACTTAACAAAGTCACAGGAACTAGCTCCCTCCTGGATGTCATCCTCTAACCGCCTCATAAAATAGTCTCCATTGAAGTCCTTGCGACTCACCCAGTGACCACTCCCCTGTCATCTGCTTCTGGTCCTCCCCACCCTCTGCCCTGGGTACAGCAGGACCCTCACAGCTCCTCGGAGGTCTCGCCAACCTCAAACGCCACCTCACCATATCGACTGGTCCCCATTGGCCAGCCCTGACGTTAACTCTGCCCTAACCTACCTCTCCACGGCCTTCAACCATGCCTGTGACCTGTATGCACCCTCAACTCTCCTAGGATAAAAACGGACTGCTGCATGGATAACTCCTGCACTGATCCAACAACTAAAAAAGAGATAACCTCTGGCACTTAGCTAATGACTCCGTAGGCTTGTTGACAGCCTACAGGACAGCCTGCAATCAATGCACCTGGTCAATCAAGCAGGCTAAAGCTAAATTCTACCAGACTGCGTTGACATCCTCCTGGGGCTTGTCCAGAGCCTTCTGGGACAACATTAAAGATTTAAATGGTAAGACCTGCTCCCCCCCTCCATCCCAGATTGTCATAAATGGGACTGTCTTGACTGACCCCACCTGTATCGCTGACTGCCTTAACAAAACCTTCACTGACTTAAGTGCCGTCCTCCCGGCCCACTTTTCAGACCCGGTTGCAAAACCCACTCACGCTCCCATTTCCAGGCCACAATTCCACTTCCGTATGATCTCACCCCACATGATGCCAAACCTTTCTTAATAAAATCCCTCGTGAACCCTATCAATGACCCTCTGACTCCAGGATACTCCGTGCTTGATGTCATGCTTACCTCGCTGACGCTATCATTAACAAATCCCTATGCCTCGGCTGACCCCTAAGGCCTGGAAGCAAGCTGAAGTAACTCCCATCCACAAGTCTGGGACCGCACTCTGCCTAATAACTACAGGCCCATCTCCATCCTTCCCTATCTAAAGCCTTAGAAAAATAGTGAACACACAGCCTCGAATATCTTACTAACTACGACCTTCTTTTTCCAGAGCAACATGGTTTCCGCCTGGCCATAGCACGCCCACTGCCCTTCTGGAATTCTCCCACCACATTCACTCAGCACTTGACAAGGTCATCTCGCAGGGCGGTCTTTATAGACCTGTCCAAGGCCCTCGACACCGGTGTGCCACCCCTGCACTAAACTCCTTAGCGTACTGGGTCTCGCAGCCGCCCCTGAAGTGGTTCACAAGCTACCTTCACAACAGGTCCCAAAGAGTCAAGCTAAATGGGACCTTCCCTACCTTCCTGTACACTCGGGGTCCCCCTAGGCTCCATCCTTGGCCCGACCCTTTCAGCCTATTCCTGAACACCTCCCCAGCTCCTGTTCCAGTAAAATTTACTCTATGCTGATGATGCTGTTATCCTTGCATCACACCCTGACCCACTCCACTCCAAGTCATGCTGCAAAGCGCCTTCCTCCAAACCGAAAAGTGGTTCAATAATCACCGCTTAGTCCTGAACCTAAAGAAAACTAAGTCCATGCTATTCTCTCATCGGCAAAACAATGCCAGGGACTTTCCCTCCACATCACCACCAGCATGGCCTCCTCTGGAGCAGGTCTCGTCCTACAAGTACCTGGGCATCACCTTGACCGCCTTACTTTCCACGCCCACCTTAAAGCTTTGGCATCTGCAATGAACTCCAGGATCGGGTCTCTCTACCGCCACAAAGACTGTCTCCCCGAACCCGCTTAAAACTGCCATCACCTCATCGGTATTATCACTGGCTGACTACGGACTCCGGGTTGACGCAGCTGCTGATGCCTCTGCCTTATCCAAAGTCCAGACCTCCATCAACAAAGCCTGTAGGCCTTTACCGGTGCCCACAGCAGAACCCACACCTGTCTGCTATACTCCGCCACAAAATACTCACTCTTGAGGAAAGACTGAAATATCAAACCTGCCTACTGGCCAAAAATCCATGTCAGGTCTCTGCCCTCCTGGGGTCTCTGGACCTTTGCAGCGGGCTGCTAGACCTCTGCCAACCTGCACGCCGCAGCCACCTTCAACGCTCCCAGAGCAAGGACCTCCTGCCAAAGATCTTTCCATCACCTAGCCCTGCCCCTGGTTTAACTCCCTTCCTGAAACCATCTCAAGATCCCAGGCATTGGCCGTCAAAATTGCCTCCGCCAGCATATTATTGACAACCGATGCTGTAAATGTTTGTAGCTCCTGTGCGGTCCTTTCTAACCTTTTCAAGCCCTCTGCCTGGTCCTTTTAACTCTACATATTAGTTGTGACATGTTGTTAATTGAATAACGTATCTCCTGTTGTTTTACCAATGTTAGCACCTTACACGAGTTTGTTCTAGTACAGCTTCGCTGTCTGCACTCTCCAAATGTATATTTTATGTATCTAACCTGTCTGTCATCCCTGTCCTAACACCACTCTATTTGTCGTCTCCCCCACCTTTCTTGACGAGGTACCTTTGTAAACGAGTCTTTGACTCAAAGGTTGTAAAACTGATCTTACAATAAAATAAAAAATAAAAAAAATATAGTACCACTGCTCCAGATTAATGTTCAGTTCCTAACATTAGAGAGTGTGGTGGTGTGGGCTAACTAACCATGCAATCTTCAGTCAGTCAGTCAGTTAGCTGGGAACAGGGGGCTCTGTATCCCGGACTGGATCTGCATTCAACGGCTGAAAAGGTGACTAGGGAACTTGAATTGCAAAGGATGTAAGTTTATTTACCTGAACAAGGGTATTCTACTTTGAACCAGATCAATGTCCAGCCCATATTGTCCTCAGTCTATCATCTTTCAGTCAAACAGTTCCCCCGGTTGTGAACATGGAGAAACAATCAGTGCTATATGTATAGTCCCAGTGCCTCACTTCAGGGCAGCAGTATCAATGTGGGGGTAGAAAAGGCAATTGCAGCTCTGAAGCAAGAATAATCCAAACTGACAAAATGTAAGCTTCTGATTGTGGAGAATATGGTGTTGTGTAGTTTTTAGCATTGGGGCAGCGTGGTCATTACCCTCATAAAACAGGTTCAAGTAAACAAGAAGGAAGTGATAGATGAGTGTTGACATGTGTGGAGGTAGCAGAGAGTCAGATAATCCAGTTCACACCTACTCATCAGGCCATTAAAGGCAGTGAGTATGAGATGCCGGACATTCGTAGGCTCCAGAGCTTGCAACAATGTGGCCCCTAGACTCTGGAACTCCTTTCCATTAGTTCTTCAACAGACCCCATCCCACGTTAGTTTTAAAAGTGGGCTGTGATGGGACCTGTCTTCAGTAGACCAATGTGCTTGTTTTGACCCCAGCTAGCTCTGCTTTGCCTACGCTAACTTTTCTCTGTTAAAATCATAGCACCTTCTGGACCCTACCAAATTTCCCCTCTGCCCACTTGTACTTTCTCTCAGTCCCTACTCTCTCTTCCCTCCCTTTCAATATCCCACCTTTACCTACTGGATATTTCTGCACTTACTCTATTTCCTTGGGTTGCACCCTTCTTCTCACTGTTTCAGCTATTGGGTCCTAGTTGGACAGCCCTGTCTCTCTTAGTCTTTCCTTTTCTCTACACTGCTATAATCTATTCTCTCTATACCAGTTGCCATGGTTTGTATTATTATTTTGCTTGTTTACTCAGATGTAGATAACCCCTTTGAAGCGTGTAATATCTTGCACTGCCATATGCTGCTTTCATTCTAAATTTCCACTAAGTTTTGTACTCACACTGTTTGATTTCATTGCTACTTGCTGCTCACCCATTATGGACTGTACAATGTTCTAATCTCTCACTTATGTTATTTTCTATTTTTATTTTCCACTGTTAGCTGTACCTGTTATTATGTTATGTTTTCACTGATGTAATGTATTTGTCTAACTATCTGTTGTACTCTCCCAGGTCATGCCTGAAAATAGTCATTCTGTGGCTACTGCACTTACCCAGTTAACAAAAACTAAATAAATAAGTAAATAAATAAATATGTTTTTATATAGGCAAAAGTATACTAATATCTCTTCACACTTTGGTAAATGTTAACATAATGAAGTAGGTGATTTGAAACACCTGGTTCTTTTTTCTCCACTTTCAAGAAAGAGATAAATGGTGAGGATGAGTTTTGTCAGAAGTGTACTTACCTTCAGAGGAGTTACTATATTTTGTGTTTAACTCTCATAATATTAAATATTTAAATGCTCTGTTAAGAGATTTGCAAACACTACACATTTGATAAACCTACAGTGTTAGAATGTTGACTTGTTGTAACATGAGTACTTTATTTGGTATCAGGATTATGGCAGACTGGGGCTGTAATAACTAGACCTGAACCCACTCAGTAGTTTTATGTATTTTGCATTAGTTAATGTACTTCCAACTCTACACATTTGTCTGTTAGTTATGTTTACTTGTGCTTGCTCAAAGTGAACATATTGGTATGATAGTAGATTTGAGAGGTGTGTCACTGTCGGTCCAATGCATGGCAGTCTTCAATGGGCTTGGCAGTGTCAAAGCAATAATCTGCCAGGCTGATCATGACACTCTTCTGTGCTTGCTGGGTGGAAAATGAATAAATTTGAAAGAAAAGAGCCATCCAAATCACAAGGCATCTCTTTGCTTTAATCTGCATGATGCCTCCCACCAGATCAGCATCATGATCAGCCTGTGCCTTGTCCCTCCCTGCAAAGCAACTAACACTTTTTTTTAACATTAGTGTGTTTGTGTTTTTCTTACATTTACTCTTGCTTAAAATCTTGAAAAATAGATCACACATGCTATAAAGTATACTTCACACTTCCCTACCATTTCTCATGACCCATAAATATAAACTCGACACTGGGGTACCCAATCTTAAAATTTTGTAAAAAGATTCCACCCTCTGCCATATATCTCTCTCTCATCTCCTCATTGCTTCCCATGGCCAATAAATATGAACCTGACACTGGGGTGCCCAATCCTTAGTGCCAGTACCCAAAATAAAGAAAAAGATCCCCCAATATATTTTTTTACACCCTGTAAAAAATAAAATGGTCCATCAATCTCTGTTACAGCCACCGACACAATCACCTTTATCCTCTGCCCTCTGACTCTCCCCACTCAGCACCCACCACCCTCTTACCCCTTACTCACCTACCAGAGGTCCTAGACCATTATCCTTTCTGGAGCATTGACACATTTTCAATCTTCAATGCCTGACTGGGAACTGATAAATTAGGTAAGCACTGTAATGTATTTCAATGTGTTTTGAACTTGTCCTCATAACTTGGTAATTTTTTTAATATTTTTCCCCAAATATTCAAAATAGCATTTTTGGGACCCCATCTTATGATCAAGATGGGTGACATTTTTCAAAGCCAATCACACAGTAGTAGTGTGGTCCTTTTGGTACCTGAAAAACAAATCAGTCTACCAGGCGGGATCATGCCCCATAAACCTCTCAACAAATACCAACTCAGATGGGGAACAATTCCCACTCTCTGGTTTGAGTTTTAGATTTTATTCATAAAAATAGCATAACAACCAAATAATGTCTACGTTTTGTAGTGTACACACTACTTCATCAGGACCTAGAGATATGTATACATATACACATTAGTACATATATACAACAGGGATTGTTCTTCACAGCATTAGTAAACTGATATCTACTGTTCAAAAAAATCATATCTAATGAATCAAATATACAATACATAACCACACATTTCACAGAGCTCAGGATGGCAACTATTGTTTATGAATTGTGATGTGTTTTAAACATATTTTCTATTGTTTATAATTAATGTTTTTTTTACAACTAATATATTATCTTTATTCATACACAGTATTAATCATAACAGTTCCATTCCCTTCTTTTGGTAGATTGCTTAGAATGCTGTATTCTGTTTGTTCTATTACTCACAACTTTTTCATAATTGCCTAGTAACAATAGTACACTTTGTCAAGGTTTAATCAGGTAATTATAACAGTATTGCAAGTACCAGCATCAAGCAGGTAGTCTTCCACTTCCTGATCTCTTTCATTAGTTATGGAGACATCATATACCACTGTGCAAACAAAACAACTCTTCTGCCCCTGAACTGTTGATTCAACAAGATGTGTAGATTCATCCTTTCATGTGAATGGCCTTCCAATCATTATTTGCTATATGACCAGTTTAACTGGATAAGTCTATCAAGCAGATGTGACTGCCACTAGATATCTTTGTCATACAACAGTGCACAAGAGAAAGCTGCTGAGTATCTCTTAGCAATCCTCACACATCAAGCAGTGCCTACTCACTCAGTTCAACAGCAGCACAGACAATCTCTATTCCCAGGATAAAGTGTGAATTTGATAGAAAGACCTTTGCATTTTCTACACCCAAGACCTGAAAAACTCCCTGTCCAGCTGAGGAATGTGTCTAGCTTGTAAGTGTTCAAGTCTGGTCTTTCCAGTCACCTTATAACTCCCAGTATTGTTTTGGTCCAGAATCTCCCTCCCCCTGACCATGATCATGTTGCATAACAACGCTCATACTCTATGTTTGCAGTGAACCCACTTTGTTAGCTTGGTTTGATTACTGTTTGGAGGTGCATACCTTTAGTGTTTATTTTGCTCTGCCTGGCGTATTTCATTCTACATGTTATTATTCCTCCTGGACTATGTTTACCTGTTGACTGCTTGTATCCTCTCTGGAACCCCAAGAAAATGAGATCCTGCATCTCATGTGGTCATCCCATTTAGGATGAGAAGTTAAACCGAGGTCCCATCTGCCTGTTCCGGTGGTAGTTTAGATGGATGTTAAAGATCCCATGGCACTTCTCAAAAAGAGTAGGGGAATTTTTTATTACTACAAAAATAATCAAAAGCTGTTACACATAATATAAACATAATCAGACTTCATGCTTACAGGAAAAAAATCACATTTAGTTAAACAGAATGTCAAACAAAGGATAACAAATTATAAAGTAAACCATTCTGTGGTTTGTTCCCTAGTACAAATTATGGTTGTAAAATATTTTCCAGTACTTCTTTCCACCGTGTTCTAGCTGTTTCTATTGATAATGTTTGGATTTCATATTTCCATATTAAGTTTTTTTTTTCCCTCATCTGTACTGTTATTCCAGGAGTAGTAGTTACTTGTTGAATCACAAATTTACATCTAACTTGCCACAGTACAAATTTGATACATATGACAATTAATTGTTGAGTTCTCTCCTCTATATCATTCAATTTTCAGGAATAACCTATAATTAAGTCCTCATTTGTCATTTCTTTCCACCCATCATTCTTCCATTTACTGCCTATTTCATTCCATACTTGTTGTACATAAGGACATTGTATAAAAAAAGTTCTAGAGTTTCTTCTGTTTGGGCACATGTTAATCTAGGGCACACTCTTTCTTCCAACATCTTGTGCTTTGCATTGCCTTTGACTCCTAAACTTCCATGACTGTACAGCCATACTATATCACACATTTGGGGGAGGGGTTATTTTGTCAATTAAATAATTTCCCATCCTAATATTATTTCTTGGGTGTACTCCCTTAAATTCAGCCTGTATGTGAAATCCATGTTCCTGTATTGCTGCATATATTTTCTGCCCATCTGGATATGATGCATTTGCAACTACCAATTTCTGTTTCCTTATTTTTTTCCTTGGATGGGAAAAATAAATTTGGAATTTGGGTATTAATATTATTTTTTTTAACTTTCTGAGGAGATTGTAACCATGCCTGTAATAAAGGGGGCAACCACCAAGCTGCTATTTTTTTCCATTCCACATCAGAGAAAGATTGAAATTTTACTATGTTTACCTGAAAAAATAAGCTGTAAAAAAAAATAATAGGATTCAATAAGTTTATCTCTCCTTCTTTAAAAGGCTAGCACAATATTTCTCTTTTAATTAGGTTTAACCTGCTACCCATATTATGTCAAAGATCAGACTTAATAATCTTATGTCTAAGGAAGTCGGGGGAGGAAATACCACAGTCAAATAAGTGAATATCGGGAGTAAGAAGGTTATAACTATAGTTACTTTTTTTTTGGTCTGCTACCATGTTTTCCAGATCATGAGCCAGATTATAGAAGGGTGGTGCAAGCTGCCACCGAACACAACCTGCACCACCCGCAACTGTGACATTGACCCTACGCCCTATTCTAGAAGGGGCAGGGGCATCGCAGCTAAGTCCTGTGACTTACAACATGTAGCCAGGTACACCAAACTGCAGGCATACCTGGCAAGCATGTCGCAAGCTGCAACAGCAGGGTGCTGTGGGCAAACTCCCACCAATGCCCGACCCAGACTCACCAGCCACATATGTGGCATATACCCTGGTAGTCTAGTGCCCCTCTGAACTGTAAAATATCAATTCTGATCCCATATCCCTGGTAGTCTAGTGTCCCCCCAACTATATAAAGATAGTTACAATCCCATATCCCTGGTAGTCTAGTCCCCCCAACTGTATGAAAAGAATTTCAATCCTGTATCCCTTGTAGTCTAGTGCCACTGAACTGTATAAAAATAACTTTGATCCTGTATCCTTCGTAGTCTAGTGGCCCTCATTTAACCACCCAGCACCCCCATCCATAATATCTGAGCATGTCTTTTTGGTACGCTTGATACTGGACTCAGTCAGTAGCTGGCCATGATGGTGAGAGGTGGGCTCGTGCTGTCAGCCTTGGGGATGGATGGGGTGCTGGGTGGCTGGTATGGCTGGGTGGGGGGGTGGGGCCACTAGACTACCAGGGATATGGGATTGAAGTTATTCTTATACAGTTCAGGGGGACACTAGACTGCCCAGGATACGGGATTGGAATTCTTTTTAAACAGTTGGGGGGGCACTAGACTACCAGGGATATGGGATCATAACTATCTTTATACAGTTGGGGGGCCACTAGACCACCAGGGATATGGGGGTTCTTATGTATGTTTACACAGTTCAGGGGCCACTAGACCACCAGGGCAGACTTTATGCTGCTTATGCGACCAGCGATTTGCAGTTTGGGGCACGAGTGGGGTGATGGCAGTGCCGCCCTGTGGATCTTCTTCCAATGGGTGTTTCGGGGGGCTGGGGTATGGGTAGCCCTGTAGGGCCCTGCTGGGGTGTGCTGGGGATGGGGGGAGTGAAAATGTGCCCTGTCCGCTAGACAACTGACAGGTCTACAGGACCCCAAGGGGTGTCCGTAAGTTATACTAGCTAAATGCTGGTGTGACTTATATTACAAGATCTCCTCCGGGGGTTCTTGAAGAATCCCGATGTGGGCACTTTGAGGCTGCCCTTCTAGAATGGGGTGCAACTGCTGCCATAAACCCCCTAGTGCCATGTCACAGGGGGTTTATGTGGGGTAACAGCTGTTCGGTGCACTTTGTAGAATCACGCATGTCGCAACTGCTAGCATAAGTTGCTACATGCACCATTCTACTTGGTGTAACTGCTGTTATGCCAGGTGTAACCCTTCTAGAATCTGGCCCCATTACTTTATTTGCCCCATCTCCAATTTCTCAGTCCAATTAACTAGTGCCAAATCTCCTTTTCTGAAAGTTATGTATAAAATGTTTATGGAAGTATCTGAGATTTGTATTCCTTGTATTTCTGAAGTTTGCTGTGTATTGTCACTTAGTCTGTAACCAATACTTTTTGTGTAGTTAATTCTTGCTCCAGTTAACACCAAGAATTGACCAATTATTTTAAGGGCATGTGTCACTGCAGGGTTATTAGGTAACAGGAGACAGATCATCCACATAAGGTATAGCTTTAGGAAGGTTATCTCCATTCATTAAGTGGATGTGTTCAATTATTTATATTTGATGTATTAATTTTAATAAAGGGTCTATACAGAACACATACAGTATAGGGTTTATTGGGCAACCCTGTTTAACCCCCTATTTATTTTCACCATATTCCCAAAATGCTCATTCACTATTGGTACCACTGCTGCTATCCTATAAATATTTGTTATCCATTTTCAGGTATGCCATATCGTTTTAACACTACTGTTAAGTACGTGTGAGAGACCTCATCAAAGGTCTGCTCCTGATCCAAACTTATAACATATCCATCCATTTTATTTTATATCCCCTGTCTAACTACTTCTCTGATGAGCAAACGATTACCTTGAATGCTTCTTCCCTTAACTGTACATGACTGACATGGTTCTATCACATGGGGTGTAGCTGTAGCAAGTCTATAGTTTAAAATTTTCATAAGGATCTTAAGGTCAGTATTCATTATAGCTAAAGGCCTCCAATTTAAAAGTAGTTCCCATTCATTAGTCTTATGCAAAAATATTTCTGCAGATGTGCCTAATTGGGGTGCTATGTTTCCAGTATCCAGCGTCATATTAAAGACAATTACTAGGATCTCAGTTAGTTCTTCTTTAAAGGATTTATAAAATTCTGATGTCAAGTCATCTAAACCAGGGGTAGTATTATTATTTAAGGCTCTAATAGCACTGTTTACTTCTTCTGATGTTATAGGTAAAGTCAGAGTTTTTGTTATTTCATTTGGAATGTCTAGTATGGCTATGTCCCTTATTGCTTCTCTAACCTGTTCTATAGTGATGTTAGGATCAGAAAACATATATGTCATGTGTTGTTCCATTGCCCCCATCATTTTCTTATGGATTTCTACTGTTCTTTCCTCTTGATTTATCAGTTTTTGCATAGTTTTTTGGTGTACCCTATTTTTATAGCTTTTGAATATATCACCTGATGTGGTTTTACCTGGTGAGCCTATTCTGTGTTCATAAAGTAATGAAGTAGCTCTCAAATATTGTAAGTTTTCCATGTTATTTTTAATAGTTTTAACTCGGTCCAGAAAATGCACCATATCCCTCATTTACTGTACTGAGGACAATATTTTAAAAAATTGAGCCCTAAGGGTTAACTATGTTTTGTATTGTTCAGTATGTTTTTCCCATGCTAGTGTTTGTAAGCATTTTATTAAGTCTCTCTTAGTAGTATCTCACCATCTACTTAAATCATCCTCGAGACAGCCTATAGATTTTCTGGCATTTAATAATTCTATTATCTGCTCTCTAATGTCCTGATTTTCTAACAGGGTAGCATTCAGTTTCCAATTTCCTTTACCCCTTGGTATTTCTTTTGTAGGAGAAATATGAACTAAAACTAATAGGTGGTCTGAGTTTTCAATGGGGATAGTATGAGCTCTAGATGTATGTAACGATGATGTAGAACAAATAAAATCAATATGGGTTGCAAGTGTACTTTTATTAAAAGTATATCTGCCAGTAGAGTGTATGGACCTGTAGGTGTCCTTTAAACCCCCTTGTTCTACAATTGTATTCAGAGTTCTAGAATCACAAAAGTGCTTGTCTGTTTTGGCCCCTCTATATTTTACGTCTTATGCACAGTTAAAACCACCTGCCCATAATACAAAACGGGAAGTGAATAGATGTGGTTTAACTAAGTTCATTAAGTCTATTCTTTCTTTCTTTCTTTCTTTGAGGGGCATAAAGATTAATGATTCTCCAAGCTGTATTATTATGAGTAACATCCAGTAGTAAAGCCATTCCAGGGCAAATATTAGCTACTTTTGAAACTGTATACCTATATCCCTTGAAAAGGATATCTACTCCCCCACAGCATTCTTGAACTATAGAATAAAAGGAAGGTCTCCAGCACTATAGCTTACAGCTGCAGAAATATCACTATTTGTAAATAAACAGGATACATAGATACATAGACAGTGTCGGCAGATAAGGGCCTATGGCCCACCCAGTCTGCCCATTTGAGCTTGTAAGTTCAGTTTGTTTTCCTAGAAGTCTGTTTCCCCCTACCCCTGACCTCTAGAATTCCTTTATGTCTATCCCATGCATTCTTAAATCCCGTGATTGTTTCAGCCCCCACCACTTCCTCTGGCAGGGTGTTCCACTTGTCCACCACCCGTTCTGTGAAGAATTCTTTCTCATGTTTCCTCTGAATTGTCCTCCTCCAACTTCATCCCATGCCCTCTAGTCCTGGAACATCTTTTTCGCTTAAAAATAGTGTTTTCCTGCACTCTGTTTCTCCCTGTAAGATACTTGTATGTCTCTATCATATCCCTCTCTCCTCCTCTCCTCCAGGGAGTACATGTTCAGTTCCTTCAACCTGTCTTCATAGGACTTGTGATGCAATCCATGCACCATCTTTGTCACCCTCCTCTGAACCTTCTCTACCCTGTCTATGTCCTTACGTGAGGTATGGTCTCCAGAACTGTACACTGTACTCCAGGTGGGGCCTCACTAGTGTCTTGTATAGTGGAATTATGACCTCCTTTTCCTGCTGGTGATGCCCCTGCCTATACATCCCAGCATCCTATTTGCTTTACCTGATGCCTTGTCACACTGTTTCCCTACCTTGAGGTCATCAGAGATGACAACCCCAAGATCCCTTTCCTGCTTGGTGCATGCTATATCCTCACCCCCCAACTGATATATTGTGCCAGGGTTTTGTGCCCCATATGCATTATCTTGCACTTTGCATTGAATTTCAACTGCCAAACCCTTGACCATTCTTCAAGTTTCTGCAGGTCCTTCTCATTCTGTCTACACCCTCTGGTGTGTCTACTCTGTTACAGAGCTTTGTGTCATCAGCAAACAGTGAAATTCTGCCTTCTAGATCCCTGCAATGTCACTGATGAAGATGTTGAATAGGACCGGTCCCAGCACTGATCCCTGTGGTACCCCACTGGTCACTCTTCCCTCTGTGGAGTGACAGCCATTTACCACCACCCTCTGTGTCCTGCCACCCAGCCAGTTACCTACCCACCACACTACTGTCCTACCCACACCCATATTCCCCAGTTTGTGTAATAGTCTTCTATGTGGCACATTGTCAAAGGCCTTGCTGAAGTCTAGATAGGCCATGTCAACTGCCCTCCCCTGATCCACCTCCCTAGTCACCCAGTCAAAAAATTCAATGAGATTGGTCTGACATGACCTCCCCCTGGTGAAACCATGCTGCCTTGGGTCTTGTAGTCCATTGACAACCAGATGTTCCACCAATCTCTCCTTCAGAAGTGCTTCCATGATCTTTCCCACTACCGAGGTGAGGCTGACTGGTCTGTAGTTCCCTGCTTCCTCTTTGTTCTTGGAGTCTTGGAGAAAGCACAGATCAATGTCTAGATCTTTTAAAATAGTAAAGGTGACAACTCTCCTTCTTGGGTTCTGGATACTATTTACATTTAAGGTAGCAACTTTATATGCGTATGATGAGGTCATAAGAGGGAAGAAGAGGAAAAACAGGAAGAAAATTATGTCCATTTATTTTTTAGACTTTTCCAATCTGCAACTCTGTCTTGTTCGAGGTCCCAAATTTTTTAGTTTTACTTTAGTGGCTTGTACTTGTTCTGCAAGCTGTTCTTCATCAGATTCTGAGGTTACTCCATGTTGTGAAGAAATAGTGGAAGAGTTTTCTGATTTTGCCTCAGATTCTTGTGGGTGCAATAGTTCATATTTATTGGTCAGAACTAACACTTGTGGGAATGTAGAAGTTTTTGGTAGTTTAGCTTTTGGGTTTGATTTCGTTAACCCTCACCTCTTTGATACCACTGTGATCATTTCTGGAGGAGGCATTTTAGCTATATCTGGGTCTGTGTTTTGTTTGTGTGCCTGTTCTGATGGCATCTGTAGGTCCCGATTAGAAGATCTAGGTCCTGGAAGTTCATCAGTGGTTTTATCATTTGCCACCTCATTGTTGGATGTCTACTGGTGGGGGGGGATGGGGTGGTGATGTGGGCTGACATTTGACATTGCTTCTTGGTTTTCCAGCATAGGCCTGCGTTCTGTCTGGGTTTGTTTTTCCAATATTTTCTGTTGATTTTCAATGTTTGTTTTCAGAGCATTATGAACTATTACTTCTTGGTCTGTTCAGTCCATTCTGTTATGTGTGGCCCATTCACAAGTCCTGTATACATGGCCTATCTCTTCACAAAGGTTACAGCGTAAGTCATTCTTACATCGTGCGATACTGTGGCTGAATTCCAAACATAAGTTACATTTTGCTCAATCACAAGCATTGCTAAGAAGAGTTAAAGCCCCACACTTGAAACAAGTCTTCAGTTGGCCAGGACAGAAGCAGTGGACTCTATTTCATCCACAAAAAAAGGAGCTTGGTAAATGTCTAGGACCTTGTGCACCCATCCTAAATTTAACTTTCAATTTCCACCCTCTGGTCCAAATATGCTCTTCATCTAAAATTCCCCAATAGATCACATTTTTGCAACAACCAATGCTTTATGCCATGTACATTAATTCCTTCATTCCTGAAAATAATTGTCACATGTTTTATAGTGGGTTTAGTGAAGGGAATTGTGTGGAAGGGAAACCACGGGGTTGTGTACTTCATTTTTACATAAGTTGCCCACAAATCTGTCATCGAATATAGTATCCCCAGATGCATGAATCAACACATATATTTCATTTGAGAAGAACTGTAGAGATTCTTTTATCACAGTTCTACCCACATAAATTCTATGGGGGGGTGTAAGGCCTCCAAGGTACTGCAACCAAACAGCATTTTTTTGCTGTGCTGGCATTACATTCTGAAATAGCTGTTCTTTTTTCTAAACTGTGCCCATAACTGTGGTGCTTGTAAAGAGATTTTCTGACCTTGTTGTAATGGCTCTTGCTCCATTTTGTCCCCACAAGATGGAAGTTGGGTATCACTGTCTGTGTCGTTGTCCTCAGTTATTGCACCTGAATCTGGGGGAGGGGAGGCAGGGGTAGGGTAGACTTCGTTTTGTGAAAAAAACACATCTTCTGAGTGTAAGTCTAAGTCAAATGAAGAGTCAAACAGAGTTTTAGTAGCCTTTTGTTTTCCCTTACCATTAGGTTTTAAACTAGGTTGATAATCTGGGTCAGCTAACCATGTCATATCCTTGCTCTCAGTTACTTCAAAAATGTTTGAAAAAATTGTGGTTTTTCAACTAAAAGGATACCTTGAAAGTAACAAGAAGTACAATAAATATCAATCAGGTTTCAGGGCAAAACACAGCACTACCACAACACTTGTTAAGGTTGTGTCAGACATTCAGGTGGCCATGGACAAGGGCTTCCTGGTTGGGGCCATATTTATAGACTTATCAAGAGTGTTCAATACTTTAGACCATTTGGTCTTGATCGATAATTTGCAATCTATGGGCCTCAGCCAGGGGGCCCTAGATTGGTTCCATGGCTACCTGACTGGAAGACAGCAAAGGGTTAGATTGGGGAATACCTTTGTGTCCAGCTATCTGGATGTTAAAACTGGTGTACCACAGGGGTCAGTGCAGGGTCCTGTCCTATTCAATATATATACAAATGGTGTTGGACATCTGTTAGATAATGTCAGACACCATTTGCATGCTGATGATACTATGCTGTATTTTGAGGGTAAATCTATAGGGTATATACAGGAAAAATTACAAAAATCTTTTAATTTATTGCAGACTTATTTTTGGGAATATGGGCTGGTTCTAAACCCTTTAAAGTCACAGGTTATATTATTTTCAAACAAAAAAGTAACTGAATTTAGATATAAAAACACTGGGTGGGTGCAGCTTGCTTGGTCCTTGTGGACTGTTATAAATATCTGGGAGTTTGGATGGACTCCCACTGTAATTGGGAGGTCCATGTTGATAGCTTGACACAAAGACTAAATAAGAAGCTGGAGGTATTGTATAAGCACAGAAAATGTTTTTCACCTGAAACCAGATTAAAAATTGTGAACTCAATGATAATTTCACATTTTGACTATGGTGATGTTGTGTATAACAGGGCGGCTAAGGGTACATTGAGTAAGCTAGATGTTGTTTTTAATAGATTTGCATGTTTTGTCTTAGATGCACCTTGGAATACACACCATTGTATTCTTTATAAAACCCTAAATTGGTTACCTCTAGTGGATCTTCGTAAAATTCATGTGCAGTGTTTGATCCATTGCTGTTGCCTTAAAAAGGCTCCAGAATATTTAATAGAGCTTCTTGAGGAGTAGAATGTTTAGGAGGGATTACGATCTGCTGGGGAAATAAGTTTTAGGGTGCCATTTATGAGAACAGTGAGGGGCAACACTGCTATATGTATGTAGGCCCAAAATTATGGAATTCATTGCCAGGTTACTTGAGGTCACGTACTTATAAAACATCTTGGAATGTATTGAGATCATGGCTTGAAAAAGTTGCATTGTCACCAAGAAGCTGCTGTATTTAAAACCTAGATCTGTTGTTTAAATTGCTGATTTGTATGTATGTATGATTTTAATATATATGTATGTTATATTATTTGTAATTGTCTTTTATAATGAAACTGATATTTTTTGTACAGTAGGACCCATTGTAAATTAGCTTTTGCTAAATTGGGTTATCCTGTTTCTGATATCAGAAATAAACTTTTTACTATTACTGCATAGCTAACCACTCCGCAGTATTTGATTTTTTCCATCCTGCTCCTTTAAGGGCTTTTTCCACTGACCAGGGTGTAGCTTCTTGTTCTGACCCTGTGTCTTCATGCCTACTCCTTCTAAGCCCTTTATCATTTTTTCCTTTGAACTTTCTTCCCCTGTTATACAATTGTCTCCTCTCTGTACCTGCATTCCCTGCAACCCAACAGTCTCTTTTTGGGGGATTAGACTACTTTCAGGTTCAGTTTCAATATTTACTTTTGTCAGTCCAGCACAGTGTTTAGCACTTACTGTGGATTTTTTTAGTGTAGTCCCGCTCTCTGCACTCTCCTCATTCTCCTTAGCTGACGTTCTAATCACTACAAAGATGTCAGAGGGTATTGGCTGCTTGTCAAGCAGTTCCTTTAATGAACCTGCCTCATCAATCATCTAAGAATTGTCTGGTGCATCATTTTCTACATGCTGTTCTGCCATGTCTTTTTCTACCAGCTCAATTTCACTTTCTAGGCTTGCAGTAGCAGAATTGAACTCCAATGCTTGTAAGAGGTACAATAAATGTTTTCTTTGCTCTGGCATTAGTTTTTGCACTAATGCGGCTTCCATTAGTACCACTTCTGTATCTAGCTCTATTTCAATTTCCATAGCTACGTTCTCTACTTCAGCTTGTGTAGTGATCCCCTGAGCTGGACCTGCAGGAAAGGAGATCTGCTCTTTTGCAGGTACACCAGTGACATGGCCATTCTCCGGATCATCAGTCATAGGTTCAGCAGCTCCCCCTACTGACAAAAGTAGGGCAGTTTCCTCGGTGCCCTGGCCAAACTTCTCCCTTTTCACTAAAAATACCACCAACAGCTTAATCAGGTTGGATCTGACAATATTCCCTCTATATTTTTAAAAGAGGTTTCATATGAACTAGCTGGCATATTGACATTACTCTCTAATCAATCAATAGCTAAAGGCATTGTCATCAAAGAATGGAAAGATGCACTAGTTATTCCAATACACAAGAGTGGTTCTAAGCAAGAAATGAACCATTATAGACCTATAAGCTTGACTTCGTCTGTGTGTAAAATAATGGAAAAACTAATATCTCAAAAGATCAGTGCACATATTTTGGATAAAGGGCTTTCAGATATCTCACAGTATGGTTTTCAATCAGGTAGATCATGTCATATTAACTTAATAAATTTCTTTGAACCTATTAGTGAGTCATTGGATCAGGGTTTTCCGGTGGATGTCATTTATCTGGACTTTGAGAAAGCCTTCGATTCTGTATCTCACAAAATCTTAATTGACTGTTTAATAAAAATGGATTTAAATAAACATATAGTTGATTGGATTTTGCTATGGTTAACTGACAGAAGACAGCAGGTTAGCCTGTGTTGGTATAAGTCTACATGGACTGAGATCACAAGTGGCGTGCCTCAGGGCTCGGTCCTAGGCCCAATCTTATTTAACATCCTACTAGCTAGTATGAGCTGTATGGATGGAATCTGGCTAACAAAGTATGCTGATGATGCCAAGTTGGGAGGTATTGTAAATGATATGACCTCTGCTCTAAAATTACAGGATAATCTGAAATTAATTTCAGACTGGGCCACCTCGCATAAACTAAACTTCAACTATGCAAAATGCAAAATTATGCATTTTGGTAAAAATAATGTGTTTCAATTATGTTATTAATGATCATCTACTAAGTAAAACTAGCTCTGAAAAAGATCTAGGGGTTATTATCTCAAATAATTTAAAATTTTCTGAACACTTAAATGATACGGTTAAAAAGTGTACTAGTTTAACTAGTTGTATACTAAAAAACATAAAAAGTAGGGAGCCAGCTATATTAATTCCATTATACACCAGTATTGTGAGATCAAATTTTGATTACTGTTCCTCATTCTGTGCTCCCACTTTAATTAGAGACAGACAATCGATGGAAAGGGTTCAAAGAAGATTTACTAAGCACATCACTGGTATGTGCCCCCTATTTTACAATGAAAGATTAAAAAAATTAAAGCTGTACTCTATGGAATATCGTTCTTTGAGAGGAGGCCTATGTTTACTCTACAGAGCTATGAAGGATGAATTTTTGTTTGAAGCCATTTATCTAGATTGGCATCCTTCAGCTTGTTTAACTAGATCACATAATCTGAAATTAAAGGCCAATACAAATAGGACCTCAAAGAGAAATAACTTCTTTACGCAGAGGATAATCCCAATATGGAACTCCCTCCCACATGAAGTTGTGCATAGTAATAATTTAACACAATTTAAATTGAAGCTTGACTTTTACATGGATGAACTAAAATAAGAATTCCACCTAGAGTAGGTGGCATGATCAAAATGGGCTTGTCCTTCGATCACATATTCATCCTATGAACCTATGAACCTACTAAAGATCAGCTGGCATTCATCTGTATCCCCTTCCCTGGGTCGTACCTTAAAATAGGCAGGATTTATCTAGCATACTTACCTAGTCAACAAAAATGAAATAAATAAAAATAAAATAAATAAGTAATTTGCTCTTTTCCTACAGTATTGTGCTCCAGAATTCTTTATTGTGTATGTTTTATATTGATAAGTTCTCATCCTGTGTACCCATATTCTGTATTCTGCCTGCTGTTTTCTTATTGTATTTTATACTCATTTTGTTAACCGCCCAGGTCCACCTTGAAAATTAGGTCACTCAATGGTGTTTTGCCTGGTAAAATAAAGATTGACTGATTGATTGATAGATGTGCAACCCTAGGTTAAGCCTCCACTAGGATGCTGCTAGAAACACAATTACTGTTTATCTTGGTGGGCATTTCCTGGTTTAAAAACTGTTTTAAATAACTTAAACAAGCTTACTCCATATCAAGCAAGGTGCTGTACAATATGTTGAAGTCCATGCTTCAATCAATTACAAACAAAAAAAATATTATAAACGGTCTCCTTGCAGCCCTCCTACTGATTTATACTACAGCACAGAAAAGATGGAACTTGTCTTGAAGACATTTCATTTGTAAGTGTACTGTATCATTAGGGTTAAAGAAGAGTTTATGTTGCTTATCAAAATTTACCCTTCTGACTGAATGAGCCCAGAACATTTTGTAGATTTCAGTTTCACTGCAAACAGCATTGGATTATATGGGCAGGTTAGTGAAATAGCAGGCTGTATTACAGTGACATGAGGAACAGCAATGAAATAAAGTCATTGGGCGGGATATTCAGACTGCACCAGGCAGGGGCACAAACCTGGGCACAGCACAACTGGGATGTGCCAGGATATGGTCCGGGCGATATTCCACGGTGATGCACCATGGCTCAGCACCATTGAATATGGCACTGTGGCTGCCCGCAATGCATATGGTGCAGTGACACTGCATCAGTGCAAGCGGCAAGAGAGGAGCAGTGGGATGCGCCAGCACAAGTGCGGGTGCGCTAGATGCAAGAACCGTGATATTCAGCACTAGGTATGCAAATGGGGCCATTATACATACAAGGTGCAAATGGGACCATTTGCATGTCATTATGGCCCCATTTGCATGCAGGTGCGCCGATCCCCAGTGACTTGCAATTGGCACCCTGCCAGGCTGCAGTCATCGGGGATCAATGCCCCTACCCCTTGGAGGCAATGCACCCCAATGCCTTATCGTGGGCTTTGTTAAAATGAATAATCCCTGGTGGTCCAGTGGACCTGCTCTCCAGCCCAATCTTTGGCTTAAGTAAATATAAGAACCACTGGTGGTCCAGCAGACCTGCTCCCCAGCCCAATCACGGGCTATAGTTGTAAAGATGTGCCCTGTTGGGCCAGTGGTACCACCAGCCCACTCAGACCTGCCACCCCGCTCCCCCCCAGTCAGCGGCAGGTGGCAGCTCCCCACCCGCAATCCGCCCAGCCACACGCCAACTGAGAGTGTACAGTACGGCTGTACGCCCATTGGTCCCCTGCATGGGCCAATGGGCATGCAGACCATACTGTACTACACAGTCCTGAAATGTGAATGGGGCAGCAGAGAGAAACTCTTTAGAAAAGTCCTGAAATATATGGAAATAGCTGGCCATGTCTGTGGCTACTATTGTAATGGGTGTTTACTTACCTGGTAAAGGTGATTGTATTGGTTGACATCCATGGCACTCCAGACATTACATCATGGGTTTTAGCACACCTGATAGGCTAATGATGCACATGACCTAGTATCAAATTTCTAGACCCCAGGTTCCAGAAGCCCCTGTTCTCCAGTTCAAATTCTCCATAGCTGAAAAATAAGGTTAGTAACACCACAAAATACTTTGAGATAACAATGCACAGTGACACTTATGAGTCTTTTGAATATGGCCGGAGGCTCAATTTATTTTCCTATTAATACAAAACTAGTTCTTGGCATGCTAACTGGTCGACAGTGGGCATCCTAGATGCTGGCATTTCCTTAATGAAGATTTCCTTATATATCTGGTATTATTCTTGTAAACTCCCAGTCATTCTGATCACTCTGTAGGGCGGGCCGTGGTGTGCCATGGATGTCAACCAACACAATCACCTTTACCAGGTGAGTAAACACCCATTGTGATTGGTTGACCATCCATGGCTCTCCAGACATTACATCATGGGTTGCTAATAAGCAGTACTGTACCCTTTTGGGTGGAACAGAGTGGTCTGAGAGTGAAGGGAGTGTGAGCTGGCTGCTAAGAGGATCTGAGTGGTGAATGGGGCCTGTATCTTGTACAGGTGGTCCAACCTGTAGTGTCTGGCAAATGTAAGGCTGGAGGTCCAAGTGGCTGCTCTGCAAATACCCTCTGTAGCCACGTTGGCTCTTTCTGCCCAGGAGGTGGACACAGCCCTGGTTGAGTGAGCTCTAGTGCTCTCTAGGGGCATTAGATCCTTTGCCTTGTAAGCCTCTTGGTTGGTCCTCCTGAACCAGCAAGCTATAGTGGTCTTTGATGCCACTTTACCCTGTCATTGTCCCTTCAAAATTATGAACAATCTCTCAGTTTTACATATCAGTTGCATTCTAGCTATGTACTTGGCTAGTGCACCCCCAACATCCAGGTGATGTCTTATTCTTATATCCCCTGTTTGTGATGTATTTGAGAGGGTCGATAACTCAATGGGCTGCTCTCTGTGGAAAAGTGATGTGACCTTTGGCTTAAAGGATGGGACTGTACATAATTGTACCCCTTGGGTGGTGAACACGATGTAGTGCTCCTACATGATAGTGCCATGATCTCACTAATCCTTCTAGTGGAGCACATAGCCACCAGGAAACAGGCTTTTAGTCCTGCCCAATATAGGTCCACATCCCGGAATGGCTCAAAGGGGGTGGTGCTGAGGGCGTCTAAGACTAAGGTTAGATCCCAGGGGGAGATTAGGGTTCTGGCCATGGGGTGGAGTCCTTCTATTGCCCTGAGGAAGTGTACCACATCCAGATGTGCTCCTGGGCTGTGATGTCCTATAGGACCAATGGCAACACCGATGGCCGAAAGCTGCACCATGAGGGAAGAATGAGAATGTCCTTTCTCTACCCCCTGCTGCAAGTACAGTAGTATGATTGACATGTCTGCTTGCTCTGGATATTTGTCTCTGTCTTTGCACCATGCCACAAAGAGAGACCACTGCCTGCCATAGGTAGTGTTGGTCAACTGCCTTCTGGACTGTAGCAATGTGGATATGACTGACATACGATAGCCTGTTCTTAGCAGTCTCTACCTTTCAGGAGCCAGGCCATTAGTTTCAGGGTTCCCAGTGCAGGATGGACTAGCAGCCCTGGGGTTAGCATGTCGGGTCTGTATGGGAGCCTGCATTTATCCAGTGCCATGGCTATCACTGATGAGAACCAAGCTCTCCGAGGCCAGTATGGTGCTACCAGTATAATGGTCTTCTGTGACTGGTGTATCTTCACTAGGACCTGTAGTAGGAGGGGAATGGGGGAAACACATACACTCGATCCAGAGACCAGGTCTGTGACAGTGCATCAACTCCTTGGGAGCAGTGTTGCCTGTATCTGGAGAAGAACCATTGTACCTCAGCGTTGTCCTCCGTCGCCATGAGGTCCATGGGAATAGGCCCCCATGACTCCTGTATCAGCCGAAATAGGTCGGTGTGTAGGTGCCACTCTCCTGGGTGTACCTGTTGATGGCTGAGCTAATCCGCTCAGATGTTGAGCTTGCTGGCTAAGTAGACCACTCCAATGTGAACAAGATGGGCCTGAGCCCAGTCTAGTACCCTCGTCGCCTCTTTCTGCATGGCTTTGCTTTTGGTTCCTCCCTGCTTGGCGATGTAGCCATGGTGACCTGGTTGTTGGAGTGAATTAATTCCGACTGGCCAAAGATGGTAATTTGAAAGGATATGAGGGTGTGATAGACTGCCCTCATCTTCAGTACATTTATGGACAGTCTGGCCTCTGACGTTGTCTAGCTGCCTTGAGCTGACTGAGGGCCAAAGCATGCCCCCCCATCTGAGGAGGCTTGTGTCTGTCTCAATGGTGACATTGTAGGTTGCCTCTAGTGGGACCCCTTGCATGAGTGATTGCTGAGTTGCCCACTAGCTTAGAGAAGGTCTCACCTGGCCTGGTAGTGGTATTCTGATTTTTAGGTTCCACTCATTGGGTGATCCGTGTGACAACATGTAGTTTTGTATGGGTCTCATATGCCACCTGGCCCAAGGCACCAGGTCAGTGCAGAAAGCCATGCAGCCCAGCATCTGAGCTATCTGACTGATAGTACTTTGGTACATACCTTAATCACTTCTAGGTTTGACTACTGTAATGCCCTCTATCTCGGGGTCTCTGGAACTTCTCTTTGCAGACTGCAGCTAGTGCAAAATGCTGCTGCCCGGCTTTTGACTGGACAAAGTAAGTTCTGTCATATCACTCCAGTATTGCGCAAATTGCACTGGCTGTCTGTCAGGTGGAGAGTTCTGTTCAAGGTGGGTTTTCTCACCTATAAGACCCTACATGGACAGGGCACTGGTTACCTTTCTGATCTCCTGGTACCGTCCACCTCTGTCCGGGATCTCTGCTCCTCAAACGGTGGCCTCCTCAAAGTCCCAAGAGCGAGGCTGAAATCAGCTGGGGATCGATCATTTGGAGTTGCTGCTCCAGCTCTTTGGAACTCGCAGCCGCTGGAAGTGAGAGAGGCCCCCACTATAGACGTCTTTAAGAGACGTCTGAAGACCTTTTTATTTAAGCAGGCTTTTGGAGATTGAATTTTAGATGTATGTTATTTTAATGAAATGTATATGGTATGACATACTGTACAGTTTTGTGCGGTGCCCAGAGCCCTTGGGATTGGGCGTCTTTTTAAATAAAATTGACTTTGACTTTAGTCAGCATGTTAGTGTCTCTTAGTTGATGTGCTAGTGACATCGTAGTTTGCGCCCTGTTTTGGGATGGTTTGGCCCACCCCTGGGACATGTTCACCTCTGCTCCCAGATGCTCCAGTTGTTGCGTAGGCACTAGGTGGCTCTTGGCATGGTTCACGACTCAGCCATGACCTTCCTGTGCCCTAAACGCCGTCATGGTGGCGGTGCAGGATTGTTCCCTGGACAGTGCTCGAATTAGCCAGTCATCCAGATAGGTGATAATATCCACTCCCTGCTCTCTCAACCTGGCAACGAGGACTATGGCCACCTTGGTTAATACCCTTGGTGCTGAGGTAAGACCGAATGGTAAGGCTTGGTACTGAAAATGTTGGCTGAGAATGTGGAAACGCAGGTATTTTCTGTGGCAGTGACGAATGAAGATGTGAAGGTATGCTTCTTTCAAATCTATGGATGTGAGGTAGTCGCCTCTTCGGATGCTGTGGAGTGTTGACCTCAGTGTCTCCATCTTGAACCTCTGAGTGACCACAAACTTGTTGAGGCATTTGAGGTCTAGGATGGGGCGAAGTTCCCCAGTCTTTTTTGGGAATGAGGAAGAAGATGGAGTATACTCCCTGCTCTTGCTCATGGGGGGAACTCACTGGATAGCTTTGTTCTGCATCAGATCCTGTAGTATATGTTGTACCTCAAGAGGCGAAGCCCTTTTCTTTGCTATGAGGGAACTTATGAACCTGTGTGATATCGGAGAGTTGGACAGTTCTATAGAGTACCCTCTTGACACTACCTCTAATACCCATCTGTCTGTAGTTGTGTTGCACCACCGGTGGTGGAATAGCATGAGTCTTTTTCCCACAGGTGGGCAGATGCCCTGTGTGGGTGTCATCTTGAGGGGAGAGAAGGGTCTGTAGTCATTGTTGTTTATTTCTGTTGCCTCTTCCTCTTCTTCCGAACTTTGAGCTAAGCCCCTGAAGTTTGAGGATTGGTAATTAGGGGTGAAGGAATTATGGTGTCCCCCCTGGATCCCTCTTCCCTGAAGTGAATTACTCTGGTAGTACATGTCTCTGTGGGCCTGATGCTAGTAACCCCCCCCCCCCCGAAATCTCCGTCGTCCAGTGGGCAGGTAGGTTGGTCTATTCCTGTGTTTGAGCAGATCCTTCCCTTCTTTTGTTTTAGGTAGTCTTGTAGGCCTTCGCCGAAGACATGTTTGCCTTCATGGGTAGGTTCTGAAGTAGTGTTTTGGGCTCATTGTCTGCTTCTCATAGCTTTAACGATAACACTCTTCTTACCCGGTTAGTTAGGGCCATGGCTTTTGCATTCAGTTGCAGGCAGTCTACTGCCATATCTGCCAGGTATCTAGCAGAGTCTAGTGTGCATTCCAATAGTTCGACCTCCCTAGTATTGGGAGCTGCTTTTTCTAGTAGCTCCTCAAGCCAGTGGATTTGGGCATGCGCAGTGTATATGGCAGTAGTGGAGGACTTGGTGGCTGTGCCCTCTATCTCGAACAACATCTTTAACATGTCTTCCACCTTTTTGTCTGCCAGGTCCTTCAATGATATGGCCCCTCATGGAAGGGCTGTCTTCTTATTGAGTGCAGTTACTTGTGGGTCAATCGTGGGTGCCGTGCACCATGCACTGGCCTTGTCTTCCTGGACTGGATACATACATTCCAAGTTCCTCTTATCTGACATCCTGCCCAGTTCTGTAGACTCCCACTCTTTAATGAATATGTCATCAATCGCTGGGCAGATTGGGAAGGTTTCTTTGGAGGCTTTTCTTTGTTGAATCAAGGGATCGAGCTTCAATTCAGGTTGTTCCTCCTCGAGCTTGAAACCCATAGTGGCCTTAATTATTCTCATAAGACCTGGTATTAAATCAAAGGAGCACAGTTTGGATGTGAGAGATGGGACCAATTGTGTCTCCATCTCTTCTTCATCGGATGGTATAGTCTCCCCATCCTCGAGGGGCTTCTTATCTCCGGCATCGTCCCCATTGGCGGGTGCTGTGGGGCTCGGGGATGGATCAGCTGGTTCTGTTACGATCTCCAAGGTCCCCCCTTGTTTTGCTGGCTCTGGCAGTGGTTTCAGGGCCTGTGTCAATTTAGACTGCACCATAGCTTCCAATTTTTCCATGATCTTCAACACAAAGTTCTGCTGACTCTCCATCATGACCACCGCTGCTTGCTGGTTTTGTTGGAGTATAGTCCCTGGGTCCAACCAAGTGGAACCGCTGGTTCCTGGGGCATCTGAACCCAACACCAGCAAGGGGTCTAAGGATGACTCCTCCTCATCATGGATACACATGGGGCATAAAGGTCCTGTGTTGTGGGGCATCAGGTTGGTGCAACAAGTAGAGCACTTTCTCACTTTCACCATCTGGGGATAAAGAGAGAGAGAGAGACAATGAATGGTGTAGGTTAGGGATGAGTAAATGATGGGCTGCCAGGGAAGTTTGGATGGCCCCAATACGATAACCTGGTCAGCTAAAATGGTATAGTGACCCGGAGATGAGAGTCTTAAATTGTTGTGGTTGGTCCCTGATCCCCCTCCCCCTCGCAGCGTGGTGCTGGACAGGTAGGGTCCTAATCACAGCTGTACAAGTGAGGAGGGCCTATAGGATTGAATTGCTGCCAAAAAAGAGAAGAACATATTGTGGAAAAACTACCTCTGTCGGGGGGCTGCTATGGTGAGGTGCCCTCTATGAGGGAGGGGCTTGCCTGATGAGTCTCCCCTCAACAAAACACCATCCATGTTGTTCTATTTGGGCTTAGCAGTCTCCACTTGAGAGGGGAGATAACTGGCTCTGGTTTTTGGGTGTTCTTTGCTTTTCTGACATGCTCTACTTTAGTTCATCAGGAGCAGCATTAAGAGTCCGATCAGGCCTGCCGCTAGAGAGAGAGGGGACCTAGGCCTGAGAGTGTGAGGACTCGACTAGGCTGGCCACTGAGGAAGGGGCCTAGGTCAGATGAGGTAGCCCCAGAAAATCAGCGAACAAATGAACCAGTTGTCCTCTGTCCCTACGGTGCCTCGAGGTCTCTGCTTGGGAGGGGATCCCCCTGAGGCCTGAGGTAACTTATCATTCGCTTTATTAGTAATCCACCTCCTGTAAATATGGTTCCTCGCCTGAGAAGCAGGGATTCCCCCTCCCCCTTGCCGCTCAAAATCTGCCCAAGAATCGAGGCTGAGGCTTTAGATGGTGAAAACTGAAGCCTGACCCTCTTTAAACAAGTGCTTGGCAGGTCAAGCTCTCCCGATGCTGCTAGGGTCATGTGCAGCCATCGGGAAGAGAGTGAGACAAAGAAAAGACACTGGGACGCTGGTGCATCAGTGGCCTGCCTGACAGGCTGGAAGCAACTCACATGCCACATGGAGCTTGGAGTCACCGCGCTGCCATGTAGAGTAGCGACTCCAGCATTGGGCACCAGCAAGCTGCAGCCTTTCGTGGGGGAAGTGGCACAAGGAGGAGTGGGAGGTCACTTTGACCATGCGGTGCTGGCGAGCATTTTAATTCCTCTCAAGAGGAGGGCTCCCTTGCACGGCACAACATATAACTGATGAAACCAGGGCATGATTGCAATCAGGAGCTTTTGGAGAAAACATGGGTGTGAATTGCCTCTAAGGTAGCGAGAGACTCTCCGGCGTGCCCGTGACCTGCAAAGGCCTTTCCCAGCCCAAACAGAAAAGCCACAGAATAAAACCAAAAGCAGGATTGAAATGATTTAAAACAGTGAAAAAACAATCATAATGGAGCAGCACAATTTGCTGCAATACCCCAGCTGGGCCTAGACAAGCCAGCCTCCTAAGCAGCTGCCATTCAGAATACTCACAATTCTCAATTTAAACCATAGAAGTTATTCAGGAACATATAATAGGCAGGGTCAGATGTATTTTACACAATAAAAAACAATTTTCTGTGGAATCCATAGGCCTACCTTTCCTGGCAGTAGACAGGGACTCCTGAAGTGCTTGTTGCCTTATCAGATGCACAATTAGAACTGGAGAACAAGGGCTTCTGGGACCTGGGGTCTAGAAATTTGATCCTAGGTCATGTGCATCATTAGCCAATCAGGTGGGCTAAAACCCATAATGTAATGTCTGGAGTGCCATGGATGGTCAACCAATCACAATAGATGGTTTCTCAGCATCAACAGTTTAGATGCAGTAGTTTCCAAACTTACAGTGTTTGCATCCCAAAAAGATGCATGCAACAATGCTTTTACTATACTCAAACTGTCTCAGTTCAATGAAACTTTTAAAAATCACAGGACCCTTTGAAAACAAGGTGCCAGAGTTTGGCAGCAATTGAGTGGATGCAGAGTGAGGTAGAAAATGTGTTTGCACTGGCGTCATCTCCTTTTGAAAAATCCCAACCCAAGTGTTTAACATCTGATAAAGCTGAACTAGTATGCAATAGACACTTTCCTGACCTTATGGGATCATGAGTGTTCAAAAACAGCTGAGAACACTCTGAAAACCCAGGAATATCCATAGTTAAAGGAGCATTACTTTAATTACAGTATTTCAAATCTAAAAATATGCTCAAGGAGATTCAACATGGGGAAAAGCATCTTAAAGTACAGGAGAGGGGGAGTCATAAATACAATAGTTACTGTATACTATAGGTACACAACACACTGTATTTTATAGGTACACAATTATCATCAGTGCCCAAGCAAGCACAACAAGAAAGCTGAGAATAGAGGAATTTAACAGATGACTAAGAACCTGGAGTCCTGCTAAAGGGTATGAGCTGGTTGGGGGTGGGAAGGGGGTGTGGAAGGACCTGGGAGGACAGTAGTCTCTATGCCAAGGACAGACTACACTTGAGCGAGGAGGGAAAGAAAGTGTTGAAACAGAGGATGGTGGAGTGCATAGAGGAAGTGGGGAAATTAAACTAGGAGCAGGGGGTGGCAAGTGGGCAAGAAACATGCAGAGACCACAGGATGGGAAGCCATATGAGCTTACCCACCATAACAGGGACAAAGGGCAAGTACTATTGGTGATGCTAGTAAAGGAAGATAGGATGGGAGGAGGGGTAGGGTTGGAAGGTGGTCACCCTTAATGCTAGAAGCCTTGGGAAGAAAACTGCAGAGCTACAGGTGCTCATGGTAGAGGGAGAGGTGGACATTGCAGCCATCACAGAAACATGAGCCATCCAATACAATGACTGGGACCTGTCTGTACCAGGGTATAGGTTATTTCATAGAGATAGGGTGATTGGGAAAGGATGAGGGGGGCTTAAACTATATGTGAGGGAAGGACTGAAATGTGTAAGGGAGGAAGGGGAGGAGGGTAGTATGGAGTCACTTTGGTTGCAAATCCAGGATTTCAAGAATAGACTCTCAGAATGGGAGTGGTGAACAGACTGCCCTCTCAGATGGAAGAGTTAGACAGGGAACTAGCAGGACAGATCAGGAGGACCTGCGAGAGGAGTAGTGTGGTGATTGTGGGGGACTTCAACATTCCAGGAGTGGACTGGAGTACCCCAACAACCAGGAATAGAAGGGAGCAGGTACTGTTGGATGCCTTCCAGGACAGCTTCCTGATGCAAATGGTCAGTGAACCAACCAGGTTAGGGAATACCCTTGACCTTGTGCTGGCAAATGGGGAGTTTGTGAGGGAACTTGGGGTGCAAAACCGCTGTCAGGGAGTGACTGCCACTCAGTATGGCTCACACTGGATATGGGCAAGGAAGGAGTGGAATCTGGCACAAAAGTGTTGGGCTCAGGAGGGCAGACTTTGGGAGGATGGGGGAAGTGGTAAAAGGTTACCTTGCCAGAATTCAACCTAGTATGGGCACTAACCAAAGGTGGGAGCTCATAAAGCTGAGGATAGTGGAGGCAACCAGAACCTGCATCAAGGCCCAGAGCAAGAAAGCTAGGGCTAAGAAACAGAGCTTGGTGAGCAAGGAGATCATGGAAAAGGTAAGGAGGAAAAGAGCTGGCTTTAGGAGGTATAAGAAAACAGGAAGGGGGGAGGACAGGGAGGAGTACCTGAAGGAATCAAAGGAAGTGACACAGGCAGTAAGGGGAGCCAAGACATCTATGGAGCTCAGGTTGGCAGAAGGCATTAAGAAGGGGGAGAAGGACTTCTTTAGGTACATCAGGGAGAAAAGGAACTGTAAAGACCACATAGTAAGGATTAGGAAGGAGGGGGTTGGGTGGAAGCAGAGGACAATAAGGCAGAAGCATTCTGCTTGGTATTCACTAAGGAGAAGAGTGGGGTGATACCCAAGGGGGAGAAATGGTAGAAACAGGTGTGGAGGGGTGACAGATGGGGAAATCATGGAAGGCAGAGTTCTGGAGGGTTTGAGGGCACTGAGGGTGGACAAGGTGCCAGCCCCAGATGGCATCCACCCCAGGTTACTAAAGGACCTGGCAGAGGTCCTTGCAGGACCTTTGGCAGACCTATTTAATGCTTCCCTGCTCTCAAGGTTTGTACCTCAGGATTGAAGGATAGCTCATGTGGTTCCCTTCCACAAGTGTGGCCCCAAAGATGAACTGGGTAACTACAGACCAGTGAGCCTCACATCCATCATGGGTAAGCTGATGGAGACTATCCTGAAGGAGAGGCTGGCAGCCCTCCTGGAAGCCAAAGGACTACAGAACAACAGACAGCATGGCTTCATACATGGCAGATCCTGCAAAACCAGCTTGGTGGAGTTCTATGACTGGGTAACTAGGCAACTGGACAGGGGTCATGCAGTGGATGTCTTGTACCTGGACTTTAGTAAAGCATTTGACTCAGTGCCACATGGCAGGCTGGGTAGTAAGTTAGAAGGCACAGGGGCAGGTGCATAGCTAGTGAGATAGGTAGGGTACTGGCTTCAGGATAGGCAACAGAGGGAGGTGGTGGGTGGGGCACTCTCCTCCCAAACGGTAGTGATGAGCGGTGTTCCACAGGGCTTGGTGTTGGGACCAGTGTTGTTTGGGATATTCATTGCAGACATATCATTGGACATTAAGAGCAAGATCAGTCTGTTTGCTGATGACACCAAGATTGGAGCTGTGATAGATGACCTAGGGTGATGGCAGGGGTTGCAGGATGATTGGGACAAGCTGGAAACCTGGTCAGACAACTGGAACTGGGGTTTAATGCCAAAAAGTGCAAGGTGCTGCATTTTGGGGTGAAGAACCCAAACAGGAGATACCAGCTGGGGAAGTGCAGCTAGCCAAGACAGAGAAGGAGAAGAATCTGGGGTGCTCATTACAGGGGTCAATAAACAACTCAGCACAATGTAGTAAGGCAGCTGCAAAGGCCAACAAAATGCTGGGTGGCATTGCAAGGTGTATCTCCTCGAGGAGGGGGAAGGTGATTCTGCCACTGTATAGGTCATTGGTTAGACTGTACCTGGAGTACTGTGTGCAGTACTGGTGTCGGGATCTGAAAAGGGACATTAAGTTACTGGAGGGGGTGCAGCGCAGGGTGACAAAGATGATCAAGGGGCTGTGGGACTTGCCATATGAGAGGAGGCTGAGAGAGCTGAACATGTACTCGCTGGAGGAGAGGAGGGACGGGGGGACATGACTGAAACCTTTAAGTACATGAAAGGAATAAGCAAGAAATGTACAGAGGGGCTGTTTAAAGTAAGGGAGGGGAGGGACACCCTGGGCCATGATATGAGACTGGAAGGAGGAAGGTTCAGGAGGGAGATAAGGAGACACTTTTTTACAGAGAGGGTGGTAGCTGGGTGGAATGCATTACCAGCAGAAGTTGTATCCAGTAGAACAGTGGACTGCTTCAAAAGGACTGGGACAGGGCAAGGAGGGTAAATGGAGGAGAAGGGTGGAGGAGGGTCAGCTGCAAAATAATGGGTGCTAGCTGCACATTGAGCAGACTTGATGGACCTCCAGGCCTTTATCTGCTGGCAAACTTCATATGTTCGTATGTTCGTATCACCGTAACAGGTAGCACTGCCCTAAATCTTAAAACTGAGTACCAATGTTTTTTGACAACATATCCTAATCAAGATGATTCCTGTACTTATCCATTAGAAATAATATGGTTTTCAAAACAGAGTAATAATACTTTTCTGTTTCTAAGAATATCTCACAAAGCAATAATAGGCAAATTAGGCAATGTTGTTGGAACACTGAAATATTTTTTAATTTAAAATTCAAATTATGATACTCAGTGACATTACAAATACTTAAATGTATTGATAATTTTCCAGCAGAATATTTTGATCAGGTTTAATAAAAGCTTAAGATGGAGTTAAAAAATATAAATTTTTTCAAGCACAGTAGCACCATGGTTTTTCACATACTGTACAGTAGAAGGGGATAGCTGTGTAAATGTTAGTCTACAGAAATATCAAAGAATACAAAAAGGGCATATTTTACTTGACAGTGTGAGGGAAAGCAAATTAGGTATCTATTGTAGTTTCCTTATCAGTATGTTCGTAAATTTTAAAGTTGAATGATGTGGCTTAAACGGAAATAAAGAACAAAGGTCCATAACGGTCTATTTATCTGGAAAAGATGGATTCTAAATTACTCTTTTTATTAGATTTGTGCTACTTGTCAAAAATGGTGGCTTATCTGGCTGCTGCAGATCACATTAATTGGAAGTCAGAGCAGGGGAATAAGTGACATTCATGGTTTGTCAGAATGGTAGCAGAAAGCACTGGTCTCTACAGATCTGCTTGAATGCCAAAAGGACACAGCTCAATAACAGCTGATGTAGCATCATTAGTGGTTGCAAATAATTTCTAAAGCTCACTGTTATGCAACCAGTATCGTAATTACTGTAAAACAAAACAACATGTCCCCTTTCTGTTAAACATGTGCAATAAACTAGTAAAGCAATGTTTTTAATGTTTCATTATAGAACAGTTATTTTCTAGTTTCCATACATATTCATCTCAATGTAAACTACTAGTAGTAACAAAAATTGTGCTATATTTATAAGTGACAGACGTATGATCAAATACAGTAATCTAGCTCTATATATCCTTTTAAAACTTTATACAAGAAAAGTACAAGCAACATTTTGTGCTTAGTGTTACTTGATTTGAAATACAACTTCAGGTTTGATTGCTATATCCAGCAAAGCACTGCTCTACACTCACAGATAATGTATGGATCTGTAGACTGACATGGAAATATATTGCATGGTTCCTACAAATAATGAAGCTGTTAATGAAAAGGCAAACATAACTAGCAAAAAAGAAAATGAAGCTGGACACACACCAGATAGCTGAGATGGAAAACTTTGTATTTAGAAAGACACACAGAGGGCTAAAAACCAGACTAACACCCCTACATATTGGCTCAGCAAATGAGTCTTCTTGACTCCCTGAAAAAGATTCACTAGTTGAGTTGATACATAGGGGTGTTAGCCCAGTTTTTAGCCATGTGTATGTTTTTCTAAACAAAAGGTTTTCCACCTCAGCTATCTGATGTGTGCCCAGCTTTGTTATCTTTTTTTGCTAGTTTGTATTTGGCTGGTGTGTTGGGAGGTTGATATGCCCTTCTGCTGTCTTCCCACAAAAGCAAATATAACATTGTCAAGTTTCCGTGTTATGAGAAAGGCAAAGAAACAATTGGTGCTGTACAGTATGCAGAACCTAAAACTGGAGATTCCACTATGATATACAGGTGTGTGTGTGTGTGTGTGTGTGTGTGTGTATGTGCGCCGCTGCATGCGCGCGTATGTGTGTGTGTGTAAGTAAAACCACACCTCTTGGCCCCACCATATATGAATGCCAACATGGCCAATGACTGTCAGCTGAAGCTGCAGGCAATAGGTTTATAAGCCTCAAGCTGGGCAATATTGTGATGGAACATGGGAGAGGTGATTGAGGGACCAAGCATGGTGCCATCCATAGCATGGTCTTATTGCAGACAGCAAACTTTATCATTGAGCAGGGGATCACTGCAGCAACTGAGGTATAGCATCACTACAGTGTCATTATGATGGTGGGGAATTGGGGCACAATGAACTCCACTGCAGAAGAAGCATAGAATCATTCTGGACATAACGTAAGGCATGAATGACTGTAGCGCCACCCCTAGGACCCTGTCTGCCACCATGTACAAGTGGTAAGACCTGAGAGTGATGGCAAAGCAGAAGCTAGTGCACTGACATTAGTCACTTAGGGGTCATGGGAGGGCCTCCTGAAGTGCCTGACCTCATAGCAATTGAGGAAACAGTGGTGGACAGATTATCACAGATGACACAGAATGGAGAGGATGATGGTAGGGACTCTATGTGAGGCAAGTACTTGGTCAAGGTATGATGACAAATGCCAGGGGACATCGCTAACACTGTGTAGCACCCACATCTGCCCCTAAGGCCAGACCAGAGGAGACAGATGGTGTTGGGGTACTTAAGCCGCCCCCCAACTTAATAGCTCATGAGTGAACTTCTTGGGTGCAAGAATTCCAGATATATGACCCATAGCAGCAGTACAATAACCGCACTTAATACAAGTACACTGATTCCCGAATGTATGTTAATTTATTACTTATTGTAATTGTTGATCAGAAAAGGCACATTGAGCTGCATTAGTTCATTTCCAGATGCATCTTGGGGTTGAATTTCATGGACCTCACTTCCTACTCTTCAACTTCATGAGGAGGTGCACTCTGCTTCATGTCATGGAGCCTTCCAGAGAGAGAGAAGAAAGATGGTGCTTCTCTTGTACACAAGTCTGCCTCCCTCTCCCCCCAGTGTGATATGGAGGAAACAGAGGTTTTTGTTTCTGAAGTAGTGAGAGTGAATTTGGCAGACTGCAAAAACCTAGAGGCCTGGATAAAGAAGAGAAGAAATTGGAAACAGATTTACAGGAAAAGAAGGCATACCTCATAACACTTGTGGCTGAAGAAGCCAGATTTCAACATGAAAAAAAAAGCCTCACAAAGAAAGGACCAGGGTTTTGCAATCACCAAAGGTAGCGTTTGTTGTTCCAGCACGGAAACTGACAGCTGACAAGACAGGTTAGCCCAGCTGTTTTACTGCCACAAAACCTGACGTCAGACATTATCTGGAACTAAGAAGATGGTGCAGCCTGTTAAATTCTGAGGGGCCCCACTGATCAGTTGCAGAAGAAGTTTCAGTCCTCACACCTGAGGAAACCTTGCTGAAGGCTGGATGAAGTGGTTGCCCTGTATTGAAAGTGGCTGTCTGACCTGGTTACCATGGAGGAGAACATGGACGATGATCTGGCACTTAGCAACTGATCAGCAGCAACCCTGTCAGGTGCACAAGTGGGATCTCAGCCAGCAGGTATGTATTTTTCGCTGGCTGTTCCAGTGACTTTTGTATTCACACTAACCACTATCTATATCAGCATGAGTCTGGGGCCTCTACGCCTGTAGAAATGGAACCGGACCTTAAGGACACCACCTTCCAGATAACAGAGGAGATAATCCCTGGGGCTTTCAACTCTTAAGAAGTCAGTATGTCTGCAATCCTCCTACATACTTCAGAGGAGACAACTGGATAATTCCACAGCTACCAACCAAGGAATTGGAATACATCACTCCACCCATGCAAGGCCTTTACCAGGTAGGGGCCACGTGGCTGCAGAGGAGGTTGTGGTGGGAGGTGCTGATGAAAGTGCAGAAACTCCTATATCCCCAAGGTTTAAGTTGTCAGACTTAGTTCATAATGCCACAGAGCCTGCTGAAAGGAGAAATGCTGTCTGGTTATAATACAAAGTCTTGGACGGTATCTCAGACCAGACCAAGAGGAAGGTACGCATGCACCAGAACAGGTTGCATGTGCAGGACTGAGGGACTGTTAATACCCAGGATAAGTAGACAAACTACACCAAAGAGGCCCACACTCTAAAGTTGTAATATCAGCTGCAGTTAAAAAGAGGTTTGAGTCATGAGAATATGCTTAAAGTGTTTATTACACTGAACAAAGGAGGTTTTAGTTCACATTCATAGAAAACAGCCAAGCAACTGCAGCTATGCGAGACAAACTTCTGCTTAGTCAATGGGTGGATGCCTGGACAGAATAATACACCATTTGTACTGAACATATGATCACATGATGTATGCAAATTAATTTAGAAATATAACAAACAAAAAACATTTGTAACTGGTCCATGGCCCTGGGATGATAAGAACAAGTGTACGGGATAAACACTCATATGTATATTCATGCAATAATCATACAGAACAGTATTGAGAAATCCATAACATATCAAGCCAGTGGCTCTGGGGTGCTTAGAACATGTATACAAGAATGTGTATATTATTAACAATAAAACAAAAACACATATTGAAAATTAATAAATAAAAACATGCTGTAAAGAAGCAGAAAAGAGATTGTTGATAATATTGTTTGCATAAAAATGGAGATACAACCCGATCAATTGTTTAATGTCTGTGGCAAATGCAAGACTTCAGATACTGTCAAAAAGAGATTTGTATAGACACTCACATACTATATCAATGATCCTTTTAGTTCCTACCTCTACACAGAGTGCAAGTAGATTGTCATGTTATGGAATTGTTATGCAATCAGCAGCAAAACCCCAAGTATAGCCAGTTATTAATGTGACTTCATGGTTTGAGGTCTGAAGCAGATTGACTATGCTCACTGAACTTTTCATGACTTCTGTAGAGAGAAAGAAAGAGACAGAAGCATGTTAAATACAATTGCAACAGCATTACAACACAGTTAATGAAATAATAATAATAATAATAATAACTATTTTTAAAGCGCCTTTCAAGAATATCATGGCACTTTACATCAAGCACAATATAAAATATCAATTTAAAACATACAAAAATACATTAAAACAACATTTAGTTAGAACAAACCATACAATCATCCAAACAATAACAAATATTGATAAATAGTTTCCACTAATCGTCAAGATAAGCTAAACCCCATAGGTAGGTTTTTAGATCTTTCTTAAATATCTCCACGGAGGTGAACTCCCTTAACCAGCGTGGTAGAGAATTCCAAAGAGTGGGTGCAGCATAAGAAAATGCTCTGCTACCTGAAGATTTTAAATTCACTCTTGGAATCTCTAACAACCCACCGTCGGCCAAACGGAGTGATCGGCCGGGGCAGTAAGGCACCAGAAGTTCTTTCAGATAGGTTGGACCCTGATCGTGAAGGGCTTTGAAAGTCAATAAAATGACTTTAAAGGTGATCCGCCACTGTATAGGAAGCCAGTGCAGTTCGCGCAGCACCGGTGTAATATGACTGGATCTCCTTGTCCCAGTCAATACCAGGGCAGAAGTGTTCTGCACCAGCTGAAGGCGATGGATTTCAACCCCAGAAAGGCCAAAGTAAAGGGCATTGCAGTAGTCCAAGCGCAAGGACACAAAAGCGTGGACCAACATTGGTAGAGAGTCAGATGGAACAAGGTGATGCACCCTGGCAATATTCCTAAGATGGTAAAAGGAAGTCCTGACAATGGCTGACACTTGAGATTGAAGGGTCAGCCTATTGTCCAGGACAATCCCAAGGCTGTGCACCTGTTCAGAGGGCAGAAGTGACACACCGCCAAGAAAAATTCCAGAAGGCGTGCCACCATGTGACCTCACTATCTGACCACCCGGGTCCACCACTAACACCTTCGTCTTCTTAGAGTTCAACTTTAACCAACTAGAATCCATCCACCCTTGGATTTCTTCCAGGCAGTTGTTAAACACTGAGAGTGCTCCATCCTGGTCAGGTGCAAAAGACAAGTATAGCTGGGTATCATCTGCATAGCAGTGAAACCTCAGCCCATACCATCTTATAATGTCTCCGAGGGGCAGCATGTACACTGTGAATAACATGGGTGACAGCACTGAACCCTGAGGCACCCCGCACAACAAACAAGTTGGGCTGGAGGAATAAACCCCCGACACAACTCTTTGTGATCTCCCAGTAAGGAATGAAGTGAACCATTTTAAAACAGTTCCCGACATTCCACAAATTGACCTCAGGCGTGCTAACAACACCAAGTGATCCACAGTGTCAAAAGCTGATGAGAGATCAAGGAGAACTAGAATAGAACATTTCTTCTGATCTCTCGCCCTCAGAAGATCATTAAGTACCCGAACCAGTGCAGTCTTGGTGCTATGTCTTTTCCGAAAACTGGATTGGAAGGATTCGTAGATATTATGGATGGTTAAATGGTCTTCCAGTTGGGCTGCTACTACCTTCTCAATAACCTTCCCAATAAAGGGAAGATTAGAGATAGGTCTGTAGTTTGAAAAACAGTCTGGGTCCAGAGTAGCTTTTTTCAAGAGGGGTGTCACCACCGCCTCTTTCAGGGAGTTAGGAAACTCCCCAGACTCTAAAGAACACCAGACTATTTGAACCATAACTGGACTGATGATCTCAAAACAACCCAAAATTAGGGGAGTTGGTCCAGGGTCCAAACCACAGCTTGTAGGCCGCACACTATGGATGATCCTCATAATATGCATGTCTTCCAGTCGGCGAAAGGAACTCCAAGAGAACTGAAGTATTGTGGGCTCGCGCTGTTCCACAACATCACCCTTAGAGATTACTGGACGCAAGCCCGCCCTGATGTCAGCCACCTTAGTTGCAAAGAACTGAGCGAGCTCTTCACACTCTATTTGTGAAAAGGCTTTTCGAACTTGCAGACAGGCTGGGTTGCACAGTCTGTCTACAGTCCGAAACAGCTGAGCCGGTCGATTATGTGCAACTGCAATCTCCCCGGACAGGAATTCTGCCTTCTTATGGGTGACTGCAGATTGATAGATAGAATAATGTTCCATCAATCTAAGGTGGTCGGCATCAAGGGCGGATTTGCACCAACAATGCTCTAACCTTCGCCCCTGTCTCTGCAACTCCCTCAAAGTCCCATCAAATCAGGGAGCCCTGGGGTGAAGGGATAGGGGGCGATCACGAACAGGAGCAGTAAGATCCAGGGCGCTGGTGAAAAAAACAGTCATTTTCAAATATATAAGAAAATCAAGACAAATAAGAAGCTAATGACAAGATGAAAAGGGCACGACATACTGTAAGTAGAGCAAAGCTGACAAGCAAGCCCATTAGGGCTGAGCATCATTTAAGGGCTAATACTGTATTAGATCAGAGGAAGGGCTTTAATGTCCCAACTGCTGTTGAGTCTATTTGGCTGTAGGCTACCCAAGTTAAATATCCAAAAACCTTTATGCTGGAGTAACTTCTCCAGCCGATTTACAGCCCCATCAGATTTTGCCTCCATTAAAGGCTTAAGCTTCCTTCACATCAATGCATGCAGCCTCCTAAAAAAGATCTCTTTAATCCAGGCCTGGATCGCCCGCACTTTGCCAGACTTTCTGGTAATTTCTGAGACATGGCTCAAACATGCTACATATGACAGGAAATAAATCTACCCAACTACCAGCTATTCAGATCGGACCGCCTGACAAGGCGGTGGAGTGGCTATCTATGTTAAATCAAATATTTCTGCATCTTGTCTTAGTGTAACATCAGTACCAAAGAATTTGAATGTTTATCCCTTAAAATAGCTCTCCCAATATGACAGCTTTTCAACTGGTTGGCTGCTACAGGCCCCTCTGCCGGCCTTCAACTCCTTAATCATTTGGGAAACATAATTAAATTGGGCCCCGAGGATACCATTATTTTAGGTGACCTAAACTTAAACTGGCTCTCCAATGCATCTGCTCCCTAGTATCTTTTTTGTGACACATATGGATTCACCTAATTAATAAATGAACCGACAAGAATTAACTCAAAAACAAAAGTAATAGCACCCTACTTGACATTATGTTGGTAAACAAACCGCACCTGTTTTCACATGCTGGAGTGTTATTCAGTGATATAAGTGATCATTGCCTTATTGCAGGGATAAGATCATCAGTCAAGCCATCCAACCCTGCAAAATTCCTCACAAGAAGAAATAAAAAACCTTAACATCAAGGATATCTCCACGATCTATATCATTCTGTATGCTGGCAAGAATTCACCATACAGCCTTGTGGAAACAGCACTCAAGGTGCTAAATGACATTATCATAGGCGCCTCAATATTCATGCACCTTTCACTAGCGGTAGAATAAAAACAAATCCTGCCGCTGGTTTTCTGCTGATCTTAAACTTACAGCTTGCCAGAGATAAACTCTGGAAAAGGGCTAGAAAGACCAAGGATCCATTTGACTGGCTTCAGTTCAGAAAAGCCAGAAACAGCTGCACCAAAAAAGTGAGAGAGGCCAAGGCTACCTTCTATACAGCCGAGCTTGATGCCTCCTACCTTAACCCAGCCAGATTCTGGGGCACCATCAAGGGGATCCTAGGGCAGGACTCCTGTACTTCCTTGCCATCCCAAGTACACCATAATAATGCTGTTATCACTGACAAGTGTGAAATTTTAGATGCATTCAATGATCATTTCAGTACAGCTGGCCTAGCTTTTGACTCCTCCCCAGCAAATCTACTACGGTCACAACTTAAATTCCAGTCGAGTGATGGTCAGAAGACTGCCTCTTCATTTTCCTTCAAGCCCATTTTATTAAAACAAGTGGAAGACCTATTGCTATATCTAGACACCAAGAAAAGTGCTGGTGCAGACTCCCTGGACCCCTACATTTTAAAAATTTCTCTTCATGCCATTGCAGTTCCCCTAACCCATCTTTTTAATCTGTCCTTATCCACTGGTTCTGTTCCTACATTGTGGAAAACAGCACAAGTGTTTCCCCTCCTCAAATCAGGGGACCCCATGGATCTCAACAATTACAGACCTATATCCATCCTACCGGTACTGTCTAAAATGTTAGAAAAACTGGTAAGTATCCAACTAAGAGACTACCTCGATGCTAATAATCTCCTTAACTCTGCTCAATCTGGGTTTAGGACCAGACACAGTACCATTTCTGCATTAGCAAAAGTAACAAATGATTGGCAAACTGAGTTAGACAAAAAAAGCAACATCTGTGCTGTATTTCTTGACCTAAGTAAAGCCTTTGATACAGTGGATCATGAGCTGCTGATTTCCTCACTGCATTCCTTAGGCCTGGATCCAACCTCTCTTGGATGGTTCAGATGCTACCTCACTGATAGAATACAAGTGAAAAATGAAGGTGCCCTATCCTCCTCAAAACCACTTCTAAGGGGAGTACCGCAAGGATCCATCCTGGGCCCTATCCTTTTTGCTATATATATCAATAACATTGATTCCAACCTCACTGTTGCCAATGTTCATCTTTTTGCTGATGATACTGTCTTGTATGTCAGTAATCCCTTGCCATCAAAGGCCTGTGAGTTACTACAATCAGAATTCTCCCTGTTGCAACATCAACTACTTGAAAAGAAACTACTTTTAAATGCCAAGAAGACAAAGGCTATGTTCTTTTCCACCAATATATACTCTTCCTCTCTCTCAACAAACACTCTTCCCCAACTATCCACCATCCTTGGAGAAAATCTTGATTATGTGGTTAAATTCAAATATTTAGGGGTATGGATTGATAACAAACTTGATTACACTCATCATGTTGAGGAGCTCCTGAAAAAAACTCAGACAGAGGCTCGGCCTATTCTTCAGAATCAAACATTACCTAACCAAAGAGTCTAAACAGAGACTAATTCAGGCTTCATTTCTATCTCTCATCGATTATGCAGATTTCCTATATGGCCATTGCACTATGTCCTATTTAAGTAAATTGGATACCTTGTACCATAGAGCTCTAAGATTCATCACAGATCTTCCTTTCAACACTCATCACTGCCTCCTCTATGATGCTGTTGGCTGGACATCCTTACATCTCAGGAGGAAAAAAAATGCTGCATTATGGATTTACAAAGCTCTGTCAAACAAACTTCCAACTTATATCTCTAGTTGCTTTACTCTGGCTACACCAAGATCATATGCCCTAAGAAGCAATAACCTTATCACCTTGAAGCTACCTAAAGTCTGTACCCGGCATGGGAGGTCTGCAATCAGTTATTTTTTTAGCATCTACCTGGAATTCTCTACAGAAGACCCTAAAGCTGAATACCTTCATCCCTATATCATCCTTCAAAAAACTCTTCATAAATCTCTTTCCTGAGATATGCAACTGCTTCCACTAAGCCTAGTCCCTTCTTACCCTTTACCCCACTTTTTTTTTTTCTTCTCTATCTCTGTCTATATACTCTTAAACTTAGCTACATTATACCCTACAATCCATTGCCATTCCTTCTTTATTCCCCATATCTACTTCCTTAAGTTTCTATCCAATTATAACACACCTAACTACTTTTCTCAATCCCAATACTCACAGTTATTTGTGTCAAACCTGTCTGTTTTATTGTTTAGTTGTACAAAACCATTAGCTACCTTGCTTGTAAATACGTTCTTTATTACTGTACCTATTTATTTATCTAAAACTCTTTGCCTCTTCTCTGTATTTGTTTATGTATTATACTGTACTTTTTTTTGATCTTGACCTATCAGGTCCATCTTGTAAATGAGCATTGCTCAATGATGTTCGCCTGAATAAATAAAGATTTTGATTGATTGATTGATTGATTATTACCCCTCTCATTTGCACTTTAACACATTTGAGGTTCTTAAATCTTAAACATGCTGGGTTTGTTCATGCTGAATGGCAAATAGTTCTGCTACGTGAATATTAAGACTGCCCTTTCTTAAGTCCTGAACGTGTTCATGGATTCTATGATGTAATGGATGCACCATCCTGCGTACATATCCCAGACCAGCTGAATATGGGATGTGCTCTCTTAAAAAGATTCCATGAAATTCTTTTTTTTTATTTTACTTTTTATCCTTGCCTCCTCAGAGCTTGGCAGGTGGCTCCAGCACTCCCATGGAGGGACCTGTTCTCAGGCCCTGATTGACCTGTCCCAGAGTTCCTCCATGGATTACCCCCCATGGTGGGGCCAGGGAGTGGAGCACCAGCTTTACTCCCCACCCCTGAGCACAATTCAGAATCAGGGGCTTGCTGGTGCAGTGGTGCATCGGGTAATCACAGAGACTGCTGGCTCCTGGTATTTTCCTCCTCTTTACTCCCCAGGCCCCTGTACGTGGAGGCAGCCATATGCCCTGTACATGGGGCCCTCCCCTTCTGATGGTGTGCATGTGCTGACACCCAGCTGCCACTGGGTGTCAGGCAAACAGCATGCTATACTGTCCCCACTCCCCAAGGAAGGAGAGCTGTCTATGGATGCTCAATCCTTCCTCACCACTGCTGACCAATGAGCGACCTGTGTCTGTTCCCGAACTGGGGTCACCAACATGGCATGAGGAGTGGTGTCCAGTGCCTCAACCCTCTGCATCACCAGGCTGGCTCAATTCCATTAAATTCTAAGCATCTAAAATACACAAACTTTTCTACACATCAGGGAAATCTACCTATGATGTAAGTTTCAAAACAGCAGCTTCCTGGAACATTTCTGGCAGAAACACAATGAACTTAAAAAATGATTCCATGTGGTCTCCATTCACAGCAATGCCCTTGACCAAATCAGCATTTAAAGTGACTGCATTTCTCCTTAAAAATGAGGGAGTAAATGTTTCTGACATCTTATACAGGTTACAGCTAGTTTTTTTTATTTGCTCGACAATACAATTCTCATTACTAATCTGAACAACAATTATATTTTTAGGCATGAAACCATTTAAACACAAGTGTTAGATTTTACAGTGCATACCATATAATAATGAAAACTATGAGTAAATATTTGGCAAGCATTCTAGGCCATCTTGTAACCCTGTCCCAGACTTTTTTTTATCTCCACTATTTTTATCCTCCTGCAGCCACAGCCCTGCCTACCTCCAGCCACCGCTCCTCCTCACCGCCAGTCCAGGAGTTGTGCATGCCCAGCTGACATACGCATCTGTGTCATTGAGAGGGGCCCCCTCCTATGCCTCCAAGCCCCGGCCAGGATCCAATACCAGCACACCCTCTATCCAGGCATATGCATGCTGGTCAAGCTGAGGCCATCAAGCTGCCGTGAGCTTGTGCTACCATTTCTTCCTTATGGTGTCCCTGGAGTGTGAGTATGCAATGACGTTGCAGCGTTCTGACTTCCACCACACTCCACCCCTTGGCACACCACTCTAGTAGTGCCCCTGATCATCACCAGGGGCCACGTCAGAGCAGTGCCTCCCTGGATCCCTCCCTGGGATGGCAGAGCAGTCCTCCAGATGCTGAATCCCATCCTTCCCCTGCCAACCCCTGGTGCCCTGGGCTCACTTCTGAACCCGGGTCACCAGCATGGCACGAGGTGTGGTATCCAGCGCCTCAACCCTCAGCGCCACCAGGCTGACACAACCCTGTCCCAGACTTGTTCTTTTGGGGTAGGGTCATATAGGACAATCTGCTGTTAATCAGGGAAATCATTGAACAATGGAAACGAAGACTACTGAAGGTCTGTATCCTGTTATTTGGTCAGAAAGAGGTTTTTGTTTGGATCACCCACACCTCTATGTGCACTGTACTGCAGAAATATGGCATCATAGAGACTTTTCTCAAGTGGATACTCAAACACATGCACATACCCATAGCGCCACAAATGTGACATGCAATACTACTTTCCTGTCATAATATAGGCAGATATGCACACTGTCAGCCAACACCATCGCAGACAGCATGCTTTTCCTTCTAGTCACACACATGCATTCTACAGTGTCCAGTAGTATGGGACTTTAATATGGCTGACTTATGCCCTAGGACTATTGCAGCAGAAAGCACAACAAGATATGTCTGAATTAGCAATGAAGGCCAAGTCCACAAATGCAGGACCAACAAGTGTAATGAACTACACGTTACCTACTACACAGAGGGCTGCCAGTTGGAACAGGATAGGGGATCAACTACCAAAGCGTTGCTCAAATCTGGAGGAACTTTACAACTGAAGCTCATAGAATGAAACACAAGTGGCCTGTATTAGGGACATATTATTAGAGCAATCATACAAAATTACATTAATATTCAAGTAAGAGCCTAGTACTCTCATAATTACAAAGTCAGCATACTCTTACCATATAATTCCAATCTTATTTTAATAAAAGGCACCACAATGATACAGTACACATTATAATACTATAAATTCAGTAATTTAATACAAATTTTAGCATTACCAAAATGAAGTAATAGCCCATAGAATAAAACTCCTATAATATATCTGTCTTCCTCACTTAATATACCAGTTTGTGCCTTTTCTTTAAAGCAGCAGTACAGTATTTGTTAGTCAGCAAACAATCTCATCACATAGTTGTTATAAATTAAAAAATGTACTTTGGACATTCTTAGATTAATCATCAATGTATTTTTTATTTTCTTAGATATTTTTAAAACCGCTTTTATAGCCAACTTGTAATTAATGACTTGCATCATTAAAGATGGCAGCCATTCACACTTTTTAGAATTCTGTTCTGCTGAGGTTACCTGTTGAATGTTCATAAAAGATTCATACTGTGGATGTATTAGGATGGTGCTTCCACATGTTTCTGATGATAAACAACACAGCACTGTACCAAGATATTTAAAGTTTTTGTGGTGGCATGGCACAGAAGCTGATACTTTTTCTTCAAAATCCCATATCTTTACTAAAGAATGAAATAAAATCAAAAGACAAACTGGATATGTTGGTGTTTTTGTCAGGGAAAGCAACCATTATTGCTAAAAAAAAACCTGCATGGTAACTAGCAATACCACTGCTCTATGGAGTACTCATTCTAGTTTCTGAATATCGGGATCCTTCAGTGTAAGATTTAGACTTTGCATCTTGCCAAATAGTGAGTTGTACATCTTATTGCACATCAATGCTTCATGAAAGTTTGTCAAAAATTAATTTTCTGTGGTTTCTGTCTAATGTTAAATCTACCTGGCATAATTCATGTGATGTGGCAGTTGCTAAGATGCATTCCTTACATCTACACATACAAAGATTTTATTTATTTATTTATTTATTTTTTGTTGACTGGGAAATGAGAACTAGACAATTCTATTTTCTGCCTTGTCCAGGGCAAGGGGGATACCAACTGACCATGAACCAGATTAAGCTGTTGGTGGTATTTTTAGTGAATGGGGGAAATTTGGCCAGGACACCGGGGAAATTCCCCTACTCTTGCACCAGGGGTCTCTTCTTCCTGTGTACAGGAATGGAGGAGCACAGTTTGAAGCTGGACCGAGGAGGAAGTGATGATGTGGCAGGAGAGATGGCTGATCATTCTGTTGGTGTACCTGAGGGTAAGCAGTTCTCCCAGCCCTCAGGTCCAGCTCAGGAGACCGAACATGCTACAATATGGTTTATGGAAATAGAAAATATAGCAGTTACAGGTGATACAAACCTGATGAGTGGCCCTCATGGGCTGTTTACTTCAGATGATGCTTGGCTTGACAATATACTGCAACAGAATAAAACCTTAAGAAACTTGACTACAAATGCAGAGACAAGAAAATCTTTACCAGTTTTAAAAGATACGATTATTGCAGACTCTCAACTTGCATCATTAGATTCTGGACTTGTCACTGCAGCAGTGAGAATGATTCAAGATGAGCTGGCTGAAACAAAGGCAGGTAAGCTGATATCTGAGCACTGGCTGAGTCAGCCTGATGATGCATTAACATCAAAGGAACTCTGTCAAGCTGAGTCAGAAACATCGAGGGAATGCTTGACAACTACAACAGGGCCTGTCTTGTTGGAAACTGCTGTGGCTCCTCATATAAAGATCCCTGGGACAGTGAGTACTCCCCTTTCCACACATTTAAAAAATATTGATGAAGAAACGCAAGTATTAGGTTTGCGGAAGGGAAGGGCTGATGAAATTCATCCTCCTCCAGCCCATGAGCACTCATTAACTTCATTAGAGCCTTATTTAATGAATGCAGGCTGAAAACATGGAGAAGAAGAAAGTATCTGGGTCCCAGATCCAGATCACAGCCCAATCCCAGTCAAACTACTACCTCAGTGAATAGGCAGCTGAATATCAAGGTACCTACGAATCCACAGGTTAAAATGGCAGCTGCATGGCCTGTGATACGAGAAACTGATAAAAGTAACATCACTGAACAAATACCTTCATAACATTCAGAATCCTCCTCTTCGGAGTCGGAGGTGCAGGAAATATTCCTACAGAGTGGGGAGATGTTGTAGAGGCTGAATTACAGAAGGCTAAACAAATACCCAACTTTCAGAAACAATCTCAATCAGCTTGGGAGAACTTTCGATGTAAAGATCCATTTTCAGGATCCCCCCCCTTACAATGACGTAATGCAGTTCGCCTAGAATATCTAGGGGGGATTAGACTTTGCACCAGACCGATTACATGAGGGGAGAACATTATTGAAAAGTTTGATGGGGTTCTTTTCTAATGAAATTCATGCACTAATTCATGTATCAGGATCAGTATTGTATGATGTGAGTTTTTCTACTCCACAGGGCCTGGATCGCTTTTGGTCTAAACTGGACTCTTTGAAATATACCTAACTTTGGTTACCTTTTAAAATCTTACCCTTGACTAAACCTTCAGTTAAAAGTGTGACAATTCTATTCTGCAATGAATCTGTATCTGTTCATGATGTTACCTACTGGTTACAGAATAAATGTGAGGTGTTAGAAACTCCTACCCCTATATTAGATGACGAATGTATATGGAATGGGGGCTGGATATTTAAGGTTTGTTTGTGGAATAACAGGTTGGGCCCATTTCATCTACCAAATAGTGTATTTTTGGGGAATGAAAGAGGTCATTTGTTCTATCCAGGACAGCCTAGGGCATGTTTTAAGTGTGGGGCGTACACACATTTAGGCTCAGCATGTGACATATTAAGATGTAACCTATGTTTAGAATTTGGATACCATAGCTCTAAATGTCAAGCAGATTTGAAATATAATTTATGTTTTGAATCAGGACACACTTATAGAACATGTTCATGGGCAGCTCATACTCGTTTGGACCAGAGAAACCAGGATATTATAATTCAAGAAGCTCAAAAAAGAGAGATGAATAAAAGGAAAAAGACTCCTTCAGGACCTCCTCCTGATACCCAGCGGGCTCCCTCTCCCCATAGTGGTTATTGAAGAAACTGAGGAGGTCCCAGTAGTAGTTCCAGAAGAACCAGAGAGTATTTCAGAGCCACCCCCCCAGCCACCAAATGATACTTTACCTATTGCTTCAGAAGTGAATACTATGGATATGCCCCCCCTCAGTTTTTTAAAAGTACTGCCAAGAAACTTAGTCTAAAACAGACCAAACCCAGATCCAAGGTAGCTAAGGCTAATTTTCCAGAGGATGAGGACATTGAGTTAACTAATAAATTTGAACTCCTGTCAAATAAGACCCAAGAGTCAGAACAGGGTGGTGATTCAGAGATATCTTCATTGGCCCCCCGCTCTTCTGACTCTGATAGGGAGACACAGAAACAAACAGAGATTAAAGATAGGAGAACACAGACAGGGTCTACAGTCAGGAGAAGTACAAGGTTAAGGAAACCACTGTGAAATTGCAATATTCCCCCTTTTTTTCACTACTGATACCTCTGCTTAGTATAGCTACTATTAATGTTAATCGTATAAAAAATGCTAAAAGGAGACTGATTCCCTTAAATATCTTAAAAGACTTAGACAGTGATATCTGTCTTTTACAAGATCCCAGGTTAAATACTGTTTCCTTAGTGATGGCGGCCCAACAATTATGGTGATGGGGCCCTTCTTTCTTTTCCTTTGGAACTGAGTCTTGTGAGGGTGTGGGTAATTTATTTAAGGGAGACAGCTTTAAAGTATTGAAGCTTGTGGAAATTTCACTGGGTCGGGCATTAATGGTAGATTTTACATTTAAGTCAGTGGGGTGGAGATTGATAAATGTGTATGCCCCCCCCTTACAAAAAAAGACAGGACAATACTGTTCAATACTGTTAAACCTTTCTTAATCACAACAAAAAATGTAATTTGGGGGGATTTTAACTGCATTGTGGAAAGAAGTGATAAGGGTGCAAAGACAAAAAAAATGTACTGCAACTCTAATTGTCTTAACATTTTAGCTTAGAGTCATTTACATGATTCATATAGATCTCTTCATAAAAGAGGAAGGCATAGTTATTGTAGGGGGACGATATCAACTAGGATAGATTTTATCTTTACAAAATCTAATATGAGTGTAATTAAGGCTTTGACCATCCCATAAGAAACTTCAGACCATGCAATACTATCAGTAACCTTGGGAGACATCAATGGTCCTATGTATGGGTGTGGGTACTGGAAATTAAATACCACAGTATTGTCAGAATATCAATTGCGGATTAAAATTACTGAATTTCTTAAGGCACAGATGTCAGTGGTAGTCCTTTATGATAATTTAGGTACTTGGTGGTAGACCACCAAAACAGGGATTAGGAAGGTGTTTCAAACATACTTCACTACATGTCGACAGAATCAGTATAAAGATTACCTTAAATTATGCTTGCAGCGGAGTAAAATCTATTCGGTTATCAATGAAAAGCATATTAGTTTAATGGTACAGGTGACTCATATTAAGGAGGCAATGTCAACCAAACAATATTCTAGAGCTACAGCCTTGTTACATGAGCACAAGATATGCTCACCAGATAAATCAGGGTTTGGGAAGGCTTTCAAAAGCTGTGGACAGCATGTGTCAGATCGATTTATGGCTTCACTTAGTACAGAAGATGGAGTAGTGCTTACAGACAGTCCGAGTATTTTGAAAAATGTGTGTAACTATTTACCGAATATGTATAAAATTGTACAGATTGATGAGGGAGTTTTAAATGAGTTTCTTGCACAGTTTAAGTTACCTGATATACTTTCAGAGACTCTTCAAGATCTAACAAAACCTATTTCCATACAAGAAATTGAAGTGACAATAGGTAGCCTCAAAAAAAGTACTGCCCCAGGACTTGATGGGCTCCCAACTGAATTTTATGAAACATTTAAAGATTTGGTATCACAGATTTTGGTGGTTGTCTATAACTGGGTATTACAAACTTCAGTGATAGACTTCCATTTCTTTATAGCCATACAAAAATTAGTTTATAAACATGGAGATAAAACTAAACTAGATAATTGGAGGTCCATAAGTTTTTTGAATTCAGATTATGAGATTCTGATGAAAATACTACACAATAGATTACTTAAATTATCACCATACTTCATTTCTTCAGCTCAAACTTGTACGGCTCCATGCAACATAATTTATTATTGATTTGGGAACTGGTTGAATTGGGGAAAGAGGAACAGCTCAGAGGGTACTTTATGTTATTAGATCAAGAAAAGGCCTTTGATAAAGTCCCACATTCATTTATCATGCAGGTCCTTACGCATTATGGTATCACACGCTCCTTTGTACACTTGATTTCATTACTATATAGTAATGCAAAAGCAATCCCATTGGTTAATGGGCATTTAGGTAATTATATAGATATATCTTGGGGAGTAAGGCAGGGGTGTCCACTAAGCCCCTTACTCTATGTGTTTTGTTTAGACCCAATGCTACGGATGATACAGCAGGACTCTGAGATTAGGGGCATTTAGTCAAAGGGAGGGGGGTTGAGACAAAAGTAACTGCATACGCAGATGATGAGTGTGTCATTATAGCAAATAAACAGTCGGGAGATAGGGTTTTACATTTAATTGAAAAATATTCATTGCTAACAGGGGCTAAGTTGAATAAATGTAAGAGTGTAGTTTATCCCTTAAACGGATTAGTTTTACCACAGAGGCCTGGCATGGTATTAAGGTAGAGTATGACTCGTTTCAATATCTAGGAGTGTGGTTTGGAAGAGGAGATAATAGTATACTGAATTGGACTGCTAAATTAGAATATGCTTCTGCTAAAGTTAACATTTGGAAAGCTTGGAGCCAAACAAAAAAGAAGAAAGTGGCAGTAGTTAAGACATTTTTGCTCCCGATATTTTTGTTCATAAGTGCAGTATATCCTTTACCTCATACCTTAGAAACATACCTTTTGAGTTTAGTGTTCCAAGTAATATGGGGATGCCACTTAAATCCTATTAAGAGAGAAATACTATATTTGCCAATAGAAAAGGGTGGTTTAAGTTTGCTAAATCCTGTAGTGTTTTTCTTTATGGTATTTTTACGTAACAATTTGCCTGATTTGACTAAACCAAGTACTGCACTCTGGATTTCCTTTGCTGAATGCTGGCTTAGGCCTCTCTATCAAACATGGGGCACACAGAGATATCTGTTGGCTCAGGTTAAAACTAAGTTTATGTTCTTTAGACCGGCTCTGGGAAAACTAAAACAATGGCACCTTAGTATGGATATATTAACAGCGTCCTCAAATAAAGGCCTCTATAATAGGATACAAGCTCAAATTGGCCTATCTCAGGTTCAATTTATAGGGGTTGCCCCAAATTTTATTCTGCAATTTTAGAATTATTGAAGGACCTGTGTATACCTCCCAGATTATGGGACATTACTTGGTTGAGTGTTCATGGGTGATTTTTTGTAAGGGTAATGCTAAGCATAAAAAGTGGGAAGAGAGGATGTGTCTGAGAATGGGGTGTACGGCACAGGAAGAAACTATGACTCACTTTCTTGTTGAATGTCCATTTGAGAAAGAGATATGGGGACTGTTAGCAAAGAGATGGAAACACCCGCGGTGGGGACGACTCACTTATGCAGAAGTGGTGGGGGGATATAGTTTGATTGAGTTTGGGTTCCTGAAAGCAATGGTTTGACTACTCCTTTCATATATCAAATTTGTGTTATGGCAAGTAAGATGTAAACTTGTCTTGCAACAGTTCTTTTTTTTTTTGCAAATAGATGTACTTTATTACATAATTTGAACATAACAGTGACATACACATTATATAAAAAACATACACACAACACAAATACAAAAACAGATGGCAGTGGTCCCTAAACCATAGCATATGATAAAAAAGCATTTAATGTGTAAGCTAATCCAAAAGGGACCCACTGCCCCCTTCCCCTACCCTCCCCTCCCTAGGCAACAACTCATTGGCAAGGAAAAGAAAACCTAGAGGTTTAACAAGGCTCAAAGTTTGTAGCTAACTTATCTCAGTTACCCCTAGTAATTCTAAATATGCTCAACTGCCCAGGTCACCCAGTTTTCATCCTACTGCTCTCTATTTAGTCCAGTTCTAAGTATCTAATTGCTGAGGTTAACAAAGAATGGTTGAAACAATTGGAGATAAACTAGATAAAACAAGGAGCTCCTGACAATTTTATGAACTAACCTGGGCCCCATACTCCATCTGTACCTAGAAAGGCAAAAAATTGTAGGGAGGAGTCTCAACTTTTCAGTAACCATATCTGTCTTTGAGAAGATTTAAGAAGCTTTCCCAGACACGGTTAAATTTCTCCATCGTTCCATAAAAAATTGCAGCAAATCTCTCAGCATTTAAAGCAGTAAGGAACTCATTCCACCGTTCCTTATAAGTTGGAAGTTCGTCACTATTCCAGTGATGAAGCAACATCAGCTTCGTCACTAGTGCAACTAATGCAAGTTGATGTCTAACCTGATTCCTTAAACTTTGTCGGCATAGACCGAAGAAGCAGGATTCTACATTAAAGTAAGCACCCAATTTAATAAATGGCTCCAACCATTTGTCCACTTGATTCCAAAACTTCACTGCTTTGGGGCATTCCCAAAGTATATGATAAGTTGTAGCAATTGGACAACAACACGATTTACAACTCGGTGAATTGGACTTATGTATCCTTACTAGTTTTGCCAGGGAAAGGTAGAGATTATGAAGGATAAAAAATTGCAAGCTTCTTAACCTGTCTTGTTTAACGTATGAGTAAATATTAGCCCATATCTCCCTCCATGTCCCTTCAGACCATCCGAGAGATAAACTGGTCTCCCAATAAAATGAAACAGGGGAAATGTTTGACCCTTTTTTAGCTCGAATTAATTTGTAAAGTTTTGAGATTGGTTTCTTCGAGAGAGTAAGGTCACTCATTTCTTTCAACAACTCTCCTGCTTTAACCGTCCCCTTGCCATCTCTGAGGAAAGAGCTTATACAGCTTCGAATCTGGTACAGGGTAAGTCTGTCCCTAGATTGCACTTTAAACTTCTCTGCCAATGCAGCCGATGACTGCAACAAGCTCTGAAAAAGAAAGTCTGCAAGTTTGTGAATATTAAAATCACTTCCTATATTCTTTTTTAGCATTTGGTTACCTATCAACAGGTTAGGGTTCCTTAAAAGAGGTTGGGCAACATCTTTAATGTATGGAACATTCAACAGCGCATACAATTGATGAAGGGCCTTTACGCTCCAGCCCAAAGGGGTGTCCTTCAGCTTACCGGGGATCCTTGCCCAAGGAGTGAATAAGCAAGATTCCACATCTAATCCCCCCGACCTCGCCATTGCCATATCCATGGTTAGACTAGAACACTCTTTATTACCATCTAACCTCCACGGAGCCACTTTAGCTACGTGACAGGCTAAATAATACATGTAAAAATCTGGAAGCTGGAGGCCTCCTATTTTCCTTGAGTAGGTCAGCTTTTGATAGGCTCTTCGAGGGGGTTTCACCAACCATAGAAAATTAGTCACAAACTTGGTGATCATTTTAAAAAGGGATCTGGGAAGATATACATTGAGGTTACTAAGGAGGTAAAAAATCTTAGGGAGAATCATCATTTTTATTGTATTAACTCTTCCGAAAAAGGAAAGTGAAAGTTTCGACCAGTTCTTCAGATTTTCTTTAAGTGAATTTAGCAAAGGCTTAAAATTTAAATCAGCCAGCTCTCCCAAGTTTTTAGAGACCAAAATACCTAGATAATGGAGAGCATCAGACTGCCATTCTAGATCTAAACACACACACACCATCTAGGTTCCAAAAGAGGGGATAATGGGAGAACTTTAGTTTTCCCTTTATTCAAATGGTATCCCGAAAATTGACTAAATTCGGCAATAATGTGAAACACCCGGGGTAAAGAGTCCCTACTGTCTCGAACATGTAGTAGGAGGTCATCAGCAAAGGCTGATATCTTATATTCAGAGTCCCCAAAATGAATCCCATATACCCCGTTGTCACTGTTTATCGCTCTAATTAATGGTTCAAGATATAAATTAAAAAGATATGGGGAAAGGGGACATCCTTGCCGGGTACCACGAGTAAGAGGGAAGGCCGCTGAGATCACGTTATTGCAGAGAATTTTGGCAGATGGGCAGGTATACAAAACTTTAACATAATTTATGAACTCATGAGGAAAGCCAAATTTGATTAAGGTTTGAAAAAGAAATCCCCACTCCACCCTGTCAAAGGCTTTTCTTGCGTCTAGAGAGACCAGAGATGCTTCCAACTCTGGACGCTCCGACGCAGAGATTAAATAAAAAATTTTCCTAAAATGGTCTCCTGGTGAGCGGCCGGCAACAAAGCCCGCCTGCTCCGGACTCACCAATTCCAGCCATACATTTTTTAGCCGGGTAGCTAATATCTTAGCATAAATCTTAATATCTACATTAAGTAATGAGATCGGTCAATAGTTACCAACCATATCAGTCGGTCTGTCTGGTTTTGGCAGGAGAATGATTTTGGCTTCAAAGAGAGAGGGGTTCTGAATGCCACATTCTTGCCAAAAACTATAGAGTTGGTGTAACAATGGTACTAAAAGATATCTAAATGTTTTAAAAAACTTGGCAGTAAAGCCATCAGGGCCGGGAACTTTACCAAGCTTAAGGTCCTCGATGGTCTCACTAATCTCCTGTTGAGTGAGGGGGGGCTCTTAGTCCCTAGCAACTATTTCCGGAGAGCCTGGGGAGAGGGAGATTCTCCAAAAACTTCTCCATGTTAACATCTCTCTTCTCTGATGTCATTGTACTGGAGTATAAATTTTTATAAAACCCCCAAAATATCTCCAAAATCTCTTTCGGGTCGACTACTAGATTATTAGAACAGGGATGTTTCAATGCAGCAACATTCTTTGCTGCCGATCTCTGTTTCAGCTGCCAGGCAAGAATCTTCCCGGCTTTGTTGCCATACCCCAGGTAAGTGGCTTTTAGTTTGGACACCCGCATCTCTACCCCTCCTCTAATTGTCCTCGAATACCAAGCCCTTAAAGTGGCCAACTCATGCTCATACGAGGATGGCCTTGTGTCATCACCTATTGCCTCCAAGGTTTTAATTCTTTGTAAACAGTTAGAAATAAGTCTCCCTGTTTTCCTCTTGTGAGTAGCAGCGTATCTTATCAAATCTCCTCTCCATGTAGCCTTAAAGGCTGACCATACCATATCTACTGCACGTATTGACCCCCAATTAGACTCAATTGTGTATTCCATAAAGGAGCGAAAACGCTGCAGTGATTGGGGATCCCTCAATAAATCATTATTTAGTGACCAAGATGAGGTTCTAGGCAATGCCGACATCGGTCGACAACTTATAGATACGGGCGAGTGATCTGAGATCACTCTACTCATAATGGCAGCATCACTAACAAAAGGAAAAGCTTGATGGTTAACCAGAAAATAGTCTATACGGGAATAACTTCTATGTACACAAGAAAAAAATGAGTATTCCTTAGAGGTAGGGTTGAGCATTCTCCAAGGATCTAAAAGACTCACGGAAGATGCAAAATCCAACTGAGCCCTTTGTGCCGGTGATCTTGGTCCCTTTAGACCACGACCTGTCCCAATGGTTTGACTGCACAAGATTCCAATCCCCTAGGATGACTGGTCTGTTTGCTAAAGGGCTTATAATAGTGGCTAGCTCTGTGAAGAAGGAGGGGTTTCTTGATTTGGTCCGTAGATAGATCCTAATACCACCTCTACTCCCCTAACCTACCCAGAACTAATATATATCTCCCATTGGGGTCAGCCAGGGTTTGGGTACAGAAAAAAGGGTACCTTGGCTATTAAAATAGCAACGCCTCTTTTATTGGAAGAGGACCCTGCACCATACACCTGCTCTACCCATTTTTTCTTAAAATGGTGGACTTGACTGCTGGGGACATGAGTTTCTTGTAAAAAGACGATTGATGGATTATAATGGGCCAAATGATTTAAGATCACATATTTTTTGGTATTATCCTTGCCTCCCTTTATATTCCATGAGATAAGTTTAAGATCACTGACCATACCTGAATGAGGAGCAAGCCCGTATTTGTGTTAGTTGCTGCCTAGTCCACCCCCCTAAACCCTGAAAAATGCAAATCCAATAAACCCCTACTAACCTTACAAACACCCCAAACCTAAAAACCTTCCCCCTGGCCCGAAGCCAACTCCAAAGTCCTCGGTCCATATATGCTCTGAGAAACCACCCCCACCAACAAGTAGATTGCCCTTATACCTATATGCCTAGTTATTCTCCCATACATCCAGTTCCGCTCATAAACCCGAACATTAGGAATTACACAAATCCCTTACTGATTTACATTTATACTTTAGTTAAACCGGTAGTTGACCTATGCTATATCTAACCTATAAACCTATTATCCTGGCACTTCCCTCTTGGGCTAATATAGAACTTAAAGGTAAATGTCTAGGGCTTATCATGCAGCCCAATTAACAAATAAGAGGATGTGACCTAAATGCCTTAACAGCGTCCATATTATCCCCTTAAGGAGAAAACACCGCTTCTTTGCTCAAAAATAAAAAACTAAAGGAGGATGCCCAAGTATGCTTACATCTATGTCAAAATAGGGTTTAGTTATCCCCTGATTTCATGTTAAACACAGTAAGGTTATCTGAATATAGCCTCCATCTCTAAGGCTCGGTACTTAATCTGCTCCTTTTCGTCAAAACCAAAAAAATTTACAAAAAGGGAGAGTGTGTCCACCTCTCCAAAATTAACACAGATCAATATTAATGAAGGCAGTCCTCAGAATGACCTCCTCAGAAGCTAGTAAACTGCTAACTAAAGGTTATCTCAACCAAGAATGTGGCAGCATAAAGCTCTTGCCCCACTAGCCAATGCAACGCTTAACTCCATAACTATGAGCTCCCAAAGGAAACTAAATTACTAAACTGTGGTAAACTCAAAATAAAACATCAGAGCTATCATAAAGATTAGCCATAATTATGTGGCTGCTTAGACAATAAGCGAACAATCTGCTGGAGGTAGTCCTATTCAGTGTCTTTCAATGTCTTGCAAGTAGCACCGCTGACACCCTTTAATAAAGACTTGCAGGCAGCAGACAGTCAGGTTTTTGTAAACAAGTCTGGGTAAACAGTTTTAAGTAATTTTGTCGCCTCTTCTGGTGAATCCAATCACTTAGTTCCATCTTTCAGAGCGATCTCCAGTCTGGCAGGGTAAAAGAGACGATGTTTGATTCCGCTGCCCATAATTTGCCGTAAGGACGAAAGCTAGCCCTAGTCTGACGTGCCTTTAAAGTTAAGTCGGGAACAACTCGCAGCTTTTTGCTTTCCCATAAAATAGCAGTAAGCTTTTTAGCTTCCTTCACGATAAACTCCCGATCAAGGTAATTAAGCAGTTTAAATATGACAGGCCTGGGAGGTTCCGAGGGTTGCGGCCTCGCTCTAAGGGCTCGGTGTGCTCTTTCAATAATAAATTCCGGGCCGTTTGGGGAGTGCCCTACCATCGATCTCAGAAATTTCTGTAAAAATAAGATGGTATTAGGGCCTTCTTCCCCTCTGAAGGCCAAGCAGAACCAGGTTGTTCCGCCTGCTTCTTCCTTCCAAATCGTCAAGTCTTTCTTCCAACTTAGTGATCGATTTCTTGGCCTCTAACAGCCCTAGGCGCCCTTCCATACTTCTCGACCAACGAAATTCTTGCCTCAGCATCCGTGACCCGACTTGCCAACTGGGTGAGAGCGGGCTTGAAATCGGCTACATCTGCTATAAGCTTGAAGAGTGCCTCTTTTATTGTGGTGAGGTCACTTTGAATTTGCTGTGATGAAAATTCTTCTTGCTGGGGTAGTGGTGACGAGCTCCTCCGCGGTCTTTTCGCCTCCAGCTCCTTTTCCGCGTTCTCCATCCTGACGCCGCCAAATTTATAGAAATCTTGGATCTAAAGGGGCTATAGTCGCTCCTCTAAATAAATCCAGATAAAACAGAGCCCAAGGATGTATAATTTTAATGTAATTTCTTAGCGGGGAAGAGAGGATCACGAGGTAGCTCCTACTTCCTCAGATGCATCACGTGACTCGTCTTGCAACAGTTCTTTCAAGATCTGGAGACAGTAATTTGTATTCTTGAAGTAGAAATTACTAAGCAATGTAGGTTTGAACAACAGTCTATGAATTAAAATGTGCATAAAATTAGGTGGACTAAAGTTCCATTTATGAAAGATAAGATAGGATGAATTGTTATTTCCTATGTGTATGTATTCTGAATGTATGACAAGAAATTGTAAAACATGGTTCATTTTTTTTTAATAAAATTTACCCCTACTCTGCAGGGGTGCTGTCACTTTCTGTAGATGGGATGGAGGGACCTAGTATGCAGCCGGACACAGGAGGCAGAAGTGCTGATGTGGCAGGGGAGATGGCCTCCTTCCCTGCCCAGTCTTTGCAAGAGGCCGATGGGCTGGTGACCCAAACAGAATCCGAGGAAGAAATGATGGAAACAGTAGAGGAATTATTGCCAGAAGAATTCTTGCCAGAGGACATTGGGAACATAAGTCATTCAGAGGTAAACCCAGTACAAGTGTCAAAAATTAAAAGTCATGCTTTACTAAACCTGCAAAAAGAAGAAGCTGATTTAATGTGCAAGCAAAAAGTGCTGCAGAGCAGAATTTTGGTTCTGAAAGCAGTAAAAATACAGCTAACTAACTTTGACAGCTCCCAGCTGTGTCATGTTTTAGCAGCTGTTGAAACTTCACTAAATGTCAAACCAAATGCAGAATCTGTCAACCTGAGAGCCAATATGTCTAAAAATTAAACAGAACTCCTAGCTCAAGAAGGAAGCATGACTGGCAGTGTAATTGCTACAGCGAGTGAGTCGCAAGAGCTAGGAAGTGGCCCAGTGTTGCAAGCAAGGAGCAAGGAATGGAGAATTAACTCGCACATTCAGTTTCAGGAGAATGAGTGTCTTAGCATGGAACTCCAGCCCAATACTTCATTAGGCAATGCAGTAAGAAATTCAGCAACCTCTGGTGTAAATAAAAATGGGCCTGTACAACTGGAGACTGAAACGACATTACAGAGCAAGACAGGAACAGAAGAAAACTTGCCAAAACAACAAGAAGAGTATTTGTCTGCATCAGGTACTGTGTTATTGAAGAATACTTGAACTTGTGACAATACAGAGGGGGAAATAACTCCACAAAATGAAAAGATGCATGTTGTGGGAAGGGAGAAGGAAGTGCTTTTTCAAAATAATGCAAGTACTGTTTTTGAGCAAACAGAGAAAACTAGATCTAATTTTGATGGAAATATGTCAGTCACAGGGGTCTCCATAGCTGAAGCACTTAGGACAGTAGGTTGGAATAAGCAGCAGAGGGCTCAGTCCTGGTCCCCTTCTCCTCTAACAGAGATCAACAATGAAAGTAGTACAGATTTATTGGAAATTCCCTCTCCCTTGAGATTAACCCAGAACCCTGTGTTACAATTTAAAGTAATGCAGAACACAGAAGGGAGGGAACAAGAAGAGGATACTGCCGGATGAGATAACATGGCGTCTCAAGTGACAGAAATAAATAACTCTCCCCACCCTTCCCCCTCACAGAGAACAGGACCCCAAAGACAGGAAATAAATCAGAGAAATAACCAAGGGCCTACCCCTAAATGCAAGAACTTATGCTGGGCTGTTTCATGTGCCCCCAGAGCCTGCAAAACACAAGAATGCTGAGCGTCTGCGATACAGGGGAGGTCTAGAATTATTTCCAGATCAGATATATGTGGGAAAGAAATTGATCAAAGACAGTCTGCAGTTCCTCCCCACTAAAGTGTAAGCTTTAATACACACGTCTGGGGATCCTAATTTTGATCTCAGTTTTAAAACCCCAGGAGGCCTGGAAGCATTCTGGCATACATACAACCAAGTGAAATACATCCCCTTGTGGTCACCTTTCCTAGCCATTCCACTAACAAAACCTGCAATGAGGTATATAACAGTCTTATTTAAGAATGAAGGTGTGGCTGTTTCAGATATTCTGAGGTGGTTGAACCTGAAATGTACTGTTCTTTGGTTGCCAGAACCAATAATTGATTCAGAACAATTGTGGACTGGGGGATGGAGAATTCAGGTGAGACTGCCTCAAGCAAATGGGGTAATTCAACATCTCCCAAGTTGCTTCTATCTTGGTAGAGATAGAGGATTTATATTTTACTCAGGCCAACCCAAATCTTGTTTCAGATGTGGTGCTTATACACATTTAAGTGGAGCCTGCAATAGGCTAAAATGTACTCTGTGGGTGGGGGGAGGTCATGCAATAATAAACTGCCCAAAGCCAAGGTATTGCAACATGTGTGATGAAGACTCTCATACTTTCAAAGACTGCCCTTGGGCCTCTCATAATAACCCTACAAGTGCACAAAATCAGGATGAAACTGTCTTGAATTACCAAAACAGAGCAGCCAGTAGCTGTGAAGGTCACAGAGAGGCTCAAGATAACCAATTCCTGAGTGCATGCACAGCTGTAACAGAAGGGGGACTAGGGCAACACAGCCCCCAGCTGGGTCCCAGTGATCAGATCAATTTAGATCCAGAAACAACAGTGACACAGACTTTGGCTGTCACAGAGAGGTAAGAAGAAGAATCAGCCACCCCACAACTGCCAGAAATTGTTAACACCCAGAACCACCACAAGAAACAACAATGCCACCAACGGAGGAAGAATCATGGTCCCAAGTAGGAACAGGAAGGCAAAAATGGAAGTAAGACCACCAAAGGGTCTAAGGTGGAAAAATAAAAACCAGAAGAGAGATTTATGAGCAGAAATAGATATGCCATATTATACAAAAGGAAACAGTGGGCAGAGAATGATGACAATTCAGATGGATCCTCGGTGGCATCATCTCAGCCAGAGCCCATGACTGTCTCAGAGCATGGAGTAAATGAACCAAGTACTTCAAGGAGGAAAAAGTGCAAGGTGAAATCACCAGGAAAGGGGAAGAAAACCTAATGGCCTGACACCTCCCCAATCATATGCCCAGCAACCTAACTTTCTGCACCCTGAATGTCAATGGTATAAATAGGTTTGCCTCCTAAAAAGGCAGACTCAGTTGTCCCAGGCCCTAAACAATAGGGTGGATGCTCAGCATGGGACAAGCAGCAGGAATGGGGGGAGGGGTGGTTGTCCTGAGGGAGCTGAAGTGACAGCAGGCCAATCGGGGAAGGAGATAGTCAGGGAAAATTCAGAGAATTCAGAGAGGGCGGCACTTCATAACATCATGCCAGGAGAGGGGAAGGGATTGGGTAAGGGGGAGAGAGAGAGGTGAGCAAAGGGGAGTTAAAAGGGGCAGGCAAGGCAGAGAGAGCTCACAATTTGCTTCGGTAAAATCCCCACCCACCCACCCTAAGAAGAAGGGAAAGAAATGGGATGGAAAAAGAATGGGGTAGGTGCGCAGGAGATGGGCAGACTGCTGAAGGTGGACAGCAGGTCTGCCAGGACTACCGAAGGTGGACAGCAGAGAATAAGAAGGGGCAAAGAAAAAGGGAAGGGGGGATGAGAAGGAGGTGGGATAATCTGACTCAGAGCTCTTCAGAACAACACCAGACAGAGCAGTGGTATGTGTGTACATGCATACCCAACAAGAAAGGAGAAAAGAAAGAGAGCAGACCCCAGATGTACATATGAGGGGGCGAGAAGAGAAACAAGAATGAAAAGGTTGTTTCTGAATAGTGTGGCAGCCCCCAGGTTTACGCTTGGGGGGGCAAGAAGGGAAAACAATGAGGAAAAATGTGGTTTGAGGAAACTGTGTATAATGAAGATATGATGAACATAAGTTTGTAAGATATGAGGATGAAAATATTGTGGAAGTGGACATTTAGAAGAAATTATAATAAATTAATTGCTGACTGAGCACCCACAAAATGGTAGTCTGTGTTTTATTGGGCAGGGCTCTGGGGACAAAGAACAATAATCAAAGACGGACTGTCTTTTCCATTTTGGAAAGAAATAATGCACAAGTCATTTTATTACAGGACAATAGATTGCATACACTAAGGGAAATTACCCAAGCAATAAAGGAATGGAAAGGGGGGGGTTGTCCTTTTGGTCTCAGGGGAGGTCTCCTGTTCTGGAGTTGCTAGTTTATGCACTAGCATAAAAATCACTGTTATTAAATTGAACAATTTGATGCAAGGTAGAGTTTTAATGATAGATGCCATCATACAGAATCAGGAGTGGAGGATCATTAATGTGTATAACTCTCAAGTGAAGACTGAGAGAATAGAAGTAATGAAAAATATTCAGCCCTACCTACACACAGCAAAATCTACAATCCTTGGAGGCGATGTTAACTATATTACAGACCTTAAAGACAAAACAGGGAAAACTCAGAAACTATACTCAGACTCTAACTTTCTCAACTCCATGTGCAAAATGGCCAATTTAAAGGACAGGGGAATGGTAGGGACAAAACCCCCTCCACACTCTTATTTTAGAGACAAATCATCTACAAGAATAGATTATTTTTTTATGTCAAACTGGGTACCATGCATTAAAAGCACGGTAACCCCAATAGAAATCTCACACCATTATGCTTTAACTATTCACATAGGTATACCATGAAATAAACCAGGGAGCCACACTCATTGGAAAATGAACACAACCATTTTAGAGGAGGAGAAGGGATGGGAGGGACTTTTGAAAGTAATCAATGACAAACAGTCTGTCTTTGAATTGTATGAGGATCCTGCACACTGGTGGCTAGAAACAAAGACAGAGATCAAAAATTTTTGTAAATCAAGGGCCAAATCTGATAATAAGGGAAAATACCTCCAATATTTAGAAACACGAAAACAATTACAAAAATTGTGCTCTTTGCAGACAGAAATTAATTTAGACTACTCCAACCAAATAACAGAAATAAATAAAGAAATGTCAACATTTCAGAATGATAGGTCCACCTTTTTGTTCTTAGAACAAAAGTATTGTATGAAAGGCAATGCCCAGGTAATAAACCCTTACAATAATTGCAAACAAAGGAACGAGTCCAAGTACATGTCTTCCCTGTGTAATACAGCAGGAATAAGAGTGGAAAGCAATCAGGAAATCTTAGGCATAGTAACAGATCATTCCAGAAATCTTTTCGGACAGGCTATGAAAATACCACCGGAGACAGAAAAGTTTTTACAAAACCTGGACATTCCCCCACTCATGCAGGAGGTAAAAAATTAACTTTTTGGTAACATAGAGGAAGCAGAAGTATGCAAGGTAATAGAGAATCTAAAAAACACAGTAACCCCAGGACCTGACAGGATACTCGAATTCTACAAAAAAACTAATAATGTAATATGCAAACACCTTTCAGTAGTAAATAACAGAATTCTACAAGGAACTACCCACTTCCCACCCTCTCTGGCAGATAGCCTTCTGATTTTATTACACAAGAAAAATGATAAAGAAAACATAAATAATTGGAGGCCCATCAGTCTGATAAATGCAGACTGGAAAATCTTATGTAAAATCTTGTGTATAAGATTGGCAAAATAGCAGGATCAATAGTTAGTACCACACAAACATGTGCAATACCTAACAGATCAATGCTGGATAACTTAAAGTTAATTAGAGAGGTCTTTGACTCTCCGCAGTCTGAATGGTATGTGATTTCTTTAGATCAATCCAAAGAATTCAATCAAGTCTCTCATGACTACCTGTTCAGTGTACTACAAAATTGTGGCATCCCAAGTAAGTTCATCACATGGATACAAGTAATATATAGTCAAGCATCCATGACACCATTTGTAAATGGTGTAATGGGGCCACTCATTAAAATAAAAAAAAGGATTAAGACTGGGTTACCCCTTGAGCCCCTGCTGTACATCTTCTCTATAGATCCTCTATTATGAAAATTAAACAGCCTTCAATCAATTAAACATATAGCAGGATGAGGAAACATGGATTTCCCATGTGCCATAGCGTATGCAGACGCTGTCTGCCTTATGGTAGCAGATGAATTTTCACTAACTCAGGCAGTCAAAATTACTCATGAGTTTTCTGTAATCTCTGAGTCACAATTAAATAAAGAGAAAAGCAAGGGGATAAAACTAGCACAGCAAGATGCTGGGACAACAACAGAAGTAGAAGGGATAACAATAGAAGCCGGAAATCTAAAATTATTAGGAATTAATTTTGTAGATAAGAACCCCACTGAGAAGAACTGGACAGAAAAACTAAATATAACAGAAGAAAAAGTGGCAAAATGGAAAAGTTATCCCTTGTCTAGGCAAAAAAGAGTTCAAATGCTTAAAACTTTTATTATTCAAATTCTGTTAACAGTAAGCTACATTTACCCACTACCTATAAAACTATAGTCTAGGGTTTTTAATACATGCTTTCAATTATTATGTGGTAGTCATTTAAACCTGGTGAAAAGATCTATCACATGTTGGCCTGTAAAACAAGGTGGGTTAAATATGCTTAACCCAGTCCTATTCTTTTTTACCATTTTTGTTCATTCAAACATTCTCCCCACTATTATAGAGAACCAACAAGACTGGGTAAAGAGTCAAACAAGATCTTGTCAATATTTTTTAGACAAATGGACAGCACCCAGATGGGGGGCATTTAAACAAATACCACAAGAGACCCTGGGGTATATTACAGAGGTGTTTAGGAAAGTCAAGCAATGGGGGATCACCATTCAAATGCTACAGAGCCATAGTAGGAAATCCTTGTATGCTTTAGTATTAAGCAAAACCTTTCTAATTGTACCAGTATTTAATACCCCACAGGGAATGGAAAACCAATGTTTAACAAAACAAATAATAGACAACAGAGTTCCTGTCAAGATTTGGGACACCCTATGGATGTGTTGCCATGGAAAGCTAAATGTTAGGGGTAACCATGTACATAAAATCATGAAGGAAAGGTTTTGCTTAAGAGAACACTGCATAGTCCAGATAGAAACAATGGAGCATTTATTCTTTAGTTGTACATATATCTCTCAGGTATGGAGTCTCATTGCAAACAAATGGAGAACCCCCATAATGGCTAAAATGTCCTACACAGAGTTGGTATGTGGCAAGTATGATGCAGCATGGAGCTGTTTCCACCCAGGGACACTAAGGGTTATATGCACGATTTTTAAATGGTGTATCTGGCAGAACAGATGCCACTTTGTTCTGCAGCAAAATAAAGTATCTTTGAATGTTCTGACAGAGAAAATCACTCAAGAAGTGGCTTTGGTGTAGAAAAAGGAAAAAAGTTCAATGCCACAAACTGTAATAAAACAATGGTGGAGGGCCCTCCCAATTTTAATATTTGAAGGGGTAACTTGAGTCAATATCTATTTTGGTTTAAAAAGTAAGGAAAAGAATGGAAACAGAGGCGGAAGACAAACAGTAAAGAGATGCAGGGGAAAATGTAGATACAAATTGAATAGAAAAAGATTAAAACAGAGAAAGAAGTGGAATATGGTAAATAGTTTACAGAAAAGTATAAATGATGGATCATGAGCTCTTTCCTTCCTGTATAAAATGTTGACTATGGAATGTGTTAAAGATAATCCTGAAAGTATGTAGAAGGTATACTACCCTTGATTCGGTGCTATGAAGGGATGGGTGGGAGGTCCTTATTTTTCTAGTCTTTAAGGTTATATACAAACTGTTTTGTTGGGAATAGAATGTTAAATATTCATTTAAGTTGATTTTTTCTATGATTTCAGGTGGGGGAAAGCTGTTTTGATTACTTTTTTGTTTAATGCATGATGTAATTCATATTTTTGTTTCTTTCCTGATTTTATGATTCTGTGTGATGTAACACTGTTTTGGTTGTATCTTAATTTTATACGTGGTCAATAAAAAATTCCCCTATTCTTTTGGTAGGGGGCACTGTCTCAGAGATGTGCACGTCAGTAGCGGTGAAACTGGAGTCAGAGGAAGGTGGATGTGGCAAGGTCTCCTTGGCAGCCATTGATAGCGCCGATAGTGAGGAGCAGCCAATAGAATGTCCAGGAATCCCTTTGGAAATGGATTCTTATGAAGAAGAGGCTGAATGCGAGTGGGTTTTAAAAAAAACCTTGGAAGAAAAAATTCAGTCAGCACAAAAGGATTACAAGAAGGCTTCAAAGCATTTACAGGAAGAGAAAAAATGAAAGAGACTATAGGGTCTCTCCCATTCACCGGAGATGTCTGCAGCAAAGGTCTTTATGGCTGCAAAGCGAGGAGATGTGCAGAATAACATCACAGCAATGAGCACAGAGAATGGGATGGGATCATCAGAAAAAAAAAAATAGCTGCATGCCGGGTGAAGATGGATGGTCAGCAGATGAGGCCTTAACACAGGCCGGATGGAAACGCAAAGTGGATGGGACCTGGGCAGTACATGAGGACTACCAATAGCGAACCAGAGGGCCTCCGGTTCCAGCATCATGCATGGGGACAACAGCTGATGTCTTGCTGTCACAAAATGGAAATACGCATCCAGACAATACGGATGCAGCAAGTGAACATCCTGAGTAAAATTCAGATACAGGTACCCCTTCATATTCCCCCCTTCTAAACCCCGCTGTGGTAGGGCCTGAGTGTCATAGTTCAGTGGGGGAGGAAGGGAATCCAAGCAATGCATTAGTTGCAGGTTTTACTGGAAATGCTACTGCTACAAAAAAAGTATGCTGAATTATTTCATAAACCTGTTGAAATGGCAAAAAGACATAATGCTATTAGATTACATTATTTAGGAGGTATGGAAGAACTGCCTTATCATTTTTTTTTGTCCGCATTCTCTTAAAACAGACTTTAGGCTTCTCCCCAATGAGGTTTATGCCTTGATACATGCCCCAGAAGAACACATATTTGATATCAGTTTTAGAACTCCTGCTCTGTTAGAAAGGTTTTGGACAAAATATTCTGTTTTAAAAACTAACCCTTTTTGGGTCCATTTTCAGGTGATACCCCTCACAAAACAATCTTTTAGAATCATCACTGTTCTTTTTTGCAATGAGGGTATGAATATTACAGATATCCTGCAATGGCTAGAAAAAAATGTGATGTTCAAGGGGCCCCAGAACCTGTTTTAGATTCTGAAGGGTTTTCGAATGGGGGTGGCATCTCAAGATCAAATTGCTCCAAATAGAAAATGATTTCCAACATCTCCTGAACTGCCTTTTTTTTGGGAAGGGACAAGGGCTTCATATTTTATTCAGGCCAGCCTAGACGCTGCCGTAAGTGTGGCTTCCTAAGACACATAAGTACAGCTTGTGACAAAATACAGTGTTTTCTATGTGGGGAACTAGGACATGCTGGTATGGATTGTGATAACACCCCAAACTGCAATTTTTGTGAAGAACCAGGCCACATGTTTACTGAATGCCCACTGGTGTCTCATAACACTGATGACGCAGACATTACCATGCAAGACTTTTATATAAATACTGCTCGATCAGGAAGAGGACCTATTGACCCCAGATCTCCTAGAAGGCCTCGGACAGAGACTACAGTTGATGGCTCAGGTAGCCAGCCTGTAGTACATGAGGCACCAGGGTCAGATGTACCCATTAGACAATTGGCAGTGGCAACAGAGGAAATGTGTGGAGAAGTACAGCATGGAGCTGACATTTCTCAACCCACAGACCTTGCTTGTGTTGAAGGTGCTATGGCACCACCACACACCTCCCCATACACACTTTGCTCAAGGGTCATAACATTCTAGATGAACAATCAGGAGAAGGAGGGTGTTAGTGAAACCTAATCCACCTATTCTTCTTACCAATAAATTTGATGATCTGTGTTGGAATAAGGTACGGATGACCCGGACTCAGATACTGCATCATGATCCTCTTCACAAAGGGATCCAGCTTCAGATGTGGAGCAGGGTTCTAAGTCTGCTGGTAAAACCAAACCAAAAAAAACCCAACAAGGTAACAGACTAGGAGTATGGAAGAGCACTCGAAATAAACAGCTGCTCATATGAGGTCGGAATGTGATGCTTCCTCCTGGTCTGTAAATTACACATAGCAACTTTTAATGTTAATAGTATCATGTGAGAAAGGAAGAGGTTGGCAACATTTGATTTTTTTACAGGTTCTGAACTTGAGGTGATCTTTTTCCATGATACCAGATTATACTCTGCAGATGATTTTGAGAATGCATCAAATGCATGGATCCGAGGGGCATGTTACTGGTCAGGGGTTGGGGGTGAGGTGGTATGCTTTGGAGTTGGTACTTGTTTCTTAACTTCTGATATTATGGTAACAAATATAGTTGATAATGAACCAGGTAGAGCTCTCTTGCTGGATGTTACAATTCACAATTCAGACTTTAGATTGATTAATGTACATGGGCCACAAGTAAAAACTGAGCGAATAGCCTTATTGCAGAAGATACAGCCATATCTATTTACAAGAAAGAATGTGTTGTTTGGTGGGGATTTCAACATAAATATCTCTCTGCAGGATAGGGGGCAACAGGTAAAAAATTATACTGTGACACGCATTTTTTAAATTACTTATTAAAATTAACTGGATTGAAAGATGGATTTGAAGATCTAGGGATTAAAGCACCCTACACACATTTTTCAGGTACCCATAAGTTGCAAATTGATTACTGTTTTTTGTCCCCGACTTTACATAGCAGATCTCCTAAAACTGTACCCAAGGCCACTTCTGATCATGTGATGTTGCAGATCACTTTGTCAGATTTTCCTGCAACATCAAAAGGGCCTGGATTCTGGAAGCTGAATTTTTCTTTAGTTGAAATCCCTGAAGTTCAGGAAGGTTTTGTCTCCTCAATATTGGCAAGAACATATGTGCATTTTTGTATGATTCTCCACAATTATGGTGGGAAGACACAAAACGTGATATAAAGCAGTATTTCCAACACACTGGCAAGATTTTAGGATGGACAAAACAAACAGCATATCAAATTTTACTAGCAGAATTGCAACAATTATACTCAAAATTAAATAAAGGTGAATTTGTAGTGACAAAAGTTATAGAAGAATTAAAGGACAAACTAGTACAGACCCAATATGATAGGTGTAAAACACTGGAAACTGAACAAAGATTTGGTTATTTCTGGGACTCAATGGGCCAGCAACCCCTTTGAGAGTTGTGTATTACAATGTTCAAAAAAAGAAATGAAAGCACTAGAAACAACAACAGGGGATATAGTAGTCACCCAAAAGGAAATACTAAATTAATTGGACAAATATTTTCAACAACTTTTTTGGGCTGATCCTAATGTTTTGGATGACAAAATAGAGGAGTGGTTGAGTTCTTGTGATCTTCCACTCATTCCTGACTATTTAAAATATTTTCTTGAGGCCCCAATAACAGTGCAAGAATTAGAGACAATAATGAATGGATTACCAAAAGGCAACCCCCCCAGGTTATGATGGCATCACAAATGAGCTATATCCTCTAATACACGACATACTGAGTGTGGAATTATTGCACCTTTTTAATAATATTTTGGATACTGGGTTTGTTCCACCAAGTTTTAATAAAGAGTTGATAATCTTTTTACACAAAACAGGACCTAAAGAAGATCTCTGGAACTGGAAACCAATCACACTGCTTAACTCGGACAGTAACTGTCTAAAATATTAGGCAATAGGTTATCAATTGTATTATCTTCTATAGTTAGCCCTTTTCAGTTTTGTTCCATTCAGGGAAAAAAGATTGCAGATGCTTTAATTGTAATTAGAGATGTGATGGAAAGTAGTAGGTCTGGAGAGATAAAAGGATTTGTACTGAGTCTTGATCAGCTGAAAGCCTTTGATAGGGTCTCTCACCGATACATATGGAAAAGTCTAACAAAATGTGGGTTTCCAAAAGCATTTATTAAGTGATTTCAATATTATTATAATACTACAGAAGTGGCTCCATGTGTTAATGGTTGGGTTGGGAAGTTTCGTAAACACACAATGAGAGTAAAATAAGGATGTCCCCTTAGCCCTCTTCTGTACATTTTGACATTGGAACCACTGCTGCTGAAAATTAATGCTGAGACAAAGATTAGAGGCCTTTCTCTACATAGTGAAACGACAGAATTTAAGATAATTGCATATGCTGATGATATTTGTATTTTTCTAGCAGATTTGCAGTCCAGCAAAGCTACTGATGCAGTAACGATAGCATTTATGGAGTATACAGGAGCAAGGATCAATTGTCATGAAAGTAAGTGTCTTTTTCTGGGGGGGACCTGCACATATACAGATGTCATGGGCACACCAGTAATACAAGGAGAAGTGAAGATTTTAGGATTTATTTTGGCAGAGAAAAGGTAGCAGCATTTAATTGGAATAACCTCATTAAAGAAGCACAACTCTGGGTGGCTATCTGGAATAAATAGCAGATGTCAAAACTGAAATGAGTATATATGATCAAAACATTTCTGATTGGATACTTTTTGCATTTAGCAGCAATATACCCTCTTTCTAAGCATTTAGAAATGTTATTAATAAGTCTTTTTTTTTTTGGAGCTGTTTGGGGTAGTCGGTTGAATCCGATAAAAAGGGGTATCCTATATCTTCAAAAGGGTAAAGGAGGATTACAAATGGTTAATCCCATTTTATTCTTTTTTTCCATTCTTTGTGTATATTAATATAAGACTGTTGTTCTGTAATGTTTTTGTATATGGTCGCCATGGGTTCTGGACACTATTTCACATTGGCTGGATGATTGGAAGCCAGATACCTATCTTGCCAGACAAAAATATATACAAGACCTCCCTCAGCACTTAATTGAGTGCTTCAGGAAACTAAAATTGTGGAAGGTCACAAAAACTATGATTATTCATTCCACAAGAAAGGAATTCTATCAATCTATTCAACAAACATGCTTTCTTCAGTTTCCTCATTACACTAATAGAGCTTATCAAGACCTAGTATTCATTAAAGAAATGTTAATTCGTTCAAGTATGCCCCCTTTTATGTGGGACGTTACATGGTTGGGAGTGCATGGTAAGCTTAATGTAAAAGGTAATTTATCCCATAAAAGGATACAGAAAAGAGCATGTCCTCAGACTCTTATCTGCAAGGCAGAAATAGAATCAATAAACCATTTATTTTTTACCTGACCATATATTACACACTTCTGGGAATTTTTGAACAGGTATTAGAACAATTCACCTTTTATTGGAATCACACCAGACATAGTATTGCTTGGAATACTTCCACAGCACTGGAAAAAGTATAATATGAGCACATTACATGGGATATTGGGTTGTGTTAAATATCATATATGGCAAGCTCATTGCAGATGGTCATTGCAACAACTTTTAATAACACAAGAGCAGTTATTCCAGATGATTAAAACTGCAATTTTGGTGATTCAGTGTAGGGATAGAATGCATTTATTGATTTCACTGTACAATAAAAAGTGGAAATTGCTTCATTGACTGGAAACAGGATGAGTTCATAGGATTAAATGAAATAACAGTGATCCCTATTTTTCATAAGAATCATTTTGATTTGTATAACTTGGACTGCAATCACTCTGTATTTGGTAAATATTTAACAAAAAAAAATAAATAGGAGATATTAATAGAGAACAGGGGACTACTTTCAGTGTATATACCCTTTTTTGTAAGTATACAATATGGAGAAATATCCTGCCGTGTTTATTATTTCTCCCTTTTTATGATTTTATATAGAAAATTACGGAATTGATTGTATGGTTCAATGTGATGCATGGAAACATTCCCATACTCTATTAGTAAGAGAGGAGGGGTGTTTACAGTTTATGTCTAATTTATGATTTCCCCTTTGGAAACCCTATAATTATCTGATAGTGATGTATGACTAGAATACTTATTTGCTTTCGGTTTTGTTTTTGTTTTATGGATTGTAAAGTATTTTGTGTGACTTAACACTGTATGTAACCATTTGTTTGTTGAAGTTATAATAAAAAATGCCCCTACTCTTTTTTTTGGGGGGGCAGGGGTTGTGCTATGATTTAATTTGGGTTCTGAATTTTTATTTTTAAAGTAAACTAGAAAAGGCATGACTATAATACTTATTTGACTTCCTTTCTGATTGGTATAATTTTGTGTGAGTTAACACTGTGTTGTATTTATTTGTTTCTGTAGTCAAAATATTCCCCAACTCTTTTAGTGGTGGGGGGTTCTTTTTAGTTTCTTGATTTAATTTTTGGGTTATGCTATTTATTTGAAAGACAACCTGACTGTGTATGAATGTAATACCTAATTGAGTTCTTTTATTTTTGATTTGTTTATTATTTTGTGTGAAATAAACACTGTTTGTTATCATTTGTTGTTGTTGAAAGTTATTATAAAAAAATCCACTACTGTTCGGTAGGGGGAGCTGCTGTCCACGTTCTGGGTGGCAGTCTATGTCAGGCTAGCAGATGAGGAGGTTATGACTGTTCAGCAGCCAGGGGTTCAATCCCTGACTTGGCTGTGGTGAAACGAGGGGATGCCGAGCATTTGCTGGAGAAGAAGAATGAGTTGCAAGCGGTCCTGATGAATGTGCCTCATATGGTTGGGGCAGCAGAGATGGTGGACTTAAGCATTCAGCAAGAGGAGTCTTCATTTTTGGCAGTACACCCGGAGAATGGTGACAAGCAGGTGAACTTACCAAGGAAAGATGTGGAACCTGTTTTGACAGTAGAAGAAGAGGTTTCTGTGGTGAGTCAGCTAGTCGCTGACGGGAGTGGTGGTGGTATTACAGAGCCCACTGATGTGGCAATGAGTGTCTCTGAAAAAATACAGAAGTCCTTTCAGCTGCCAGGTCAGGACACTCCCTTTATGGGAGAAAAATGGTCTAAAGAAGATGCTTTATTGCAAGCAGGATGGGTTTTAAAGGAAGATGGAAGTTGGGTTCCTGACTCAGAGTGGATGAATGTATCATCATCGATGGAGAATAAAACAGGGGCCTCCCAGTCATCTAATTACACAAAAGAGTTGTAATCCTTCTCAATATGCTGGGGCTTCTCAGGTTGGTCCTTTTCAGTTAAATACTGGTGCAGAGGGAAATAACTTAAATGGGGAACAGAGAGATGATACTATGGGTTTTTCACACTCTGCTTCACCTGAGAATTCTACGATGGTCCCCCCCACCCATGAGAGATGCAGAACTGGGCCATTCTTCTTGGATTTATTTAAAAACAATAAAGTAGAACAAGCTCCAAGAAGGAATGCAGTATGTTTGAGATAGAGGAGGGTTGCAGGAGCACCCGGACAGAACATACGTGGCCAGGAAATTATTGAAAAACTCTATGAACTTTCATGCTGCAGATATCTTTGCCCTTATTAACATAAGAGGCAAAGATTTCTTTGACATAAGTTTTAAGTCATTTGCCAGCTTGGACATCTTTTGGAGAAAGTATGAAACTCTAAAAACAACTGCACTCTGGACTCCCTTTTGGGTGATCCCTCTGACTAAACCTCTTTTCAAGACTGTGAATATCATGTTTAGAAATGAGGGAGTAAATGTGGGGGATGTACAATTTTGGTTGGAGAAAAAATGCAATGTTTTAAGCCCTCCAGAGGCAATTATAAATTTGGAAGGTATTTGGACTGGAAATTGGAGAATTAAAGTGAAACTGCAAATGGTTGGGAACGAGGTTATACATATACCAAACAGTTTTTTTCTTGGGAAAGATAGAGGGGTATGTTTCTATCCAGGCCAGCCTAAGGCCTGTTATAAATGTGGAAGCAGCAGACATCTTAGTAGCACCTGTGATAGATTAAGGTGTGCGTTATGTGGAGACTAAGACCATGAAAGTGTAGTTTGTAGAAACACATTTAAATGTAATTTAAGTGATGAACAGGGCCATGCTTATCATCAGTGCCCCTGAGTGGGTCAGAATAGGGCTGGAGGCCTGGACAAGAATGATCAGTTTTCTGACCCAACCAATGGACCTTCACAAGCAGATTCCGCCCACCCACCCACCTCCAGGGATAGTCCTCAAACTGAAGAGAACAGGGAAGATTATTTTCCAAGTACATCTAGAGAAGGTCAGGACTTTCAAGCAATGCCTTCTCCTGAATCAGGATTTAGCTTCCCAAAAGGGTTACTATGTCAGTTAGTAAACAAAAAATTGTATCTAAACAGGTCCCCCTTCAAAATCCCTTTCAAGTACTCAGCAGTATAGCCTAGAGGTTAGAGTAATGAGCTGTGAATGAGCTTAGTACATCCAGCAGACCAGACCTGGGTTTGATTCTCACAACCTCCACTTGCATACTGTGTGACTCTGAGTAAGTCACTTAACCACACAGTGCTCCCAGGTCACCCCTGAAAACAGGCACTTGTGCCTAGTGGGCCTTAACTGGTTACCAAAGGCAAAAAAAAAAAGAAAAAAAAAGACAGGGATGCCAGGTCTGTATCTGATGTATCCTGTAGGTCTGGGGTTGTCTCAGAAATGGAGTGTGAGGATGCAAATGTGTTTGAATTAAGGGAAACAAAAAAAAAGGGGGGAGGAAAAGAAACAAAAGATAATGAGTAGCACACATTATGTAGGACATGGCTACGTTATGGATAGCTTCTTTCAATGTTTGTACTGTAGCATAAAAAATCCTAGGAAAAGAGTGGTTATTTTTTTTCTGCAAGAATCTCAGAGCTGACATAGTGTTTTTGCAGGAGACAAGGTTGATAACCTTACAGGATAAAAAAATTATGGCCTTGGGGAATTTCCTTCTGGACATTTGGGAGAGATGCTGCTGATGGCATAGGGGTTTTGTTTAAAGGGATGCAGGTGCAGGTACAAAGAGTTGGTGATATTGCACCAGGTAGAACATTCTTAATGGATTGTTACATACATGGGGTTGCTTTAAGGCTGATTAATACTTATGCTCCACAAAGTAAGGCCACTAGAGTTGAGTTGTTTGAAAAAATCAAACCATTTCTTTTTACAGAAAAACATATCATTTGGGGAGGGGACATGAATTGTGAGTTGGATTTAAAAATAAAGGACAACATACAAAAAAAGTTTATTGTGACTGTAATGCCTTACAAAATACAATAACGGTTGCGGGGCTGAATGATGCATATAAAACATTACATTAAGATAAAGGGGCTACCTATTATAAAATGCTTTTTCAACCCAGATAGATTATCTATTTTTGTCTCAATTTCTGTACCCACAGATATTTCAGTTACAACATTCTGAATTCTCAGATCATGTTTTACTAAGGTGTGAGATTTCATTTAAAAATATACTCCCTAAGTTCCCAGCTATTAATAGGAGATGGAAGCTAAATTATTCTCTATTACAGCAGCAGGAGATAAGACAAAGACTAGAGAGGCTTTTTGCATTGAGAAAATCAGTTGCAGTCATGTATGATGATTGGCTGAGTTGGTGGGTGGACACAAAAAATGAAATAAAACAATTTATTGATTATGGAAAACATAAAAGTAATATGGAATGTCTAAAATATTTGGATTATAGAGACCAGTTTTATAAACTAATGTCTCTTCCGAATGTTTCTGATAGCTGGATTAAAAAACAACCTGAGGATATAAAAAATAAAATGTTTTTGTTTCAATATAACAGAGCTGTATCTTTAAATGCTGAGTTCAGGTATGGTACCGAGAAGCATCCATACTCTGACCCATATGCTGCTTGTAAAGACAAATTGGATCACAAAGTAATGATGGGATTATAAAATAACGAAGGCATTTTAAAAACTTCAGATGTGGAAATATTAGAAATAATACACTCGGATCTTTTTAAGACACTAGGGACAGAACATGATTCTCTAGGACCATGAGGGAATGATATACCTTCTACTATCCCTAAGTTAGAGGAAAATATAATGGCAGAAATAGAAGGCCTGTTTCTGAAAATGAAGTTAGGGAGGTAATTGCAAACCTAAAAACGGGGGTCTTTCCAGGGGTGGATGGGTTAACAAATGAATTCTATAAAAATTTTGTAGAAGAAATGTGCTATATCCTTACACAAGTTTTCAGTGATTTGAGTGATAGGGGTGGGAATTTTCAGGAATTCGTCTCAGCAATGGTAATTTTAATTTTTAAAATAGGAGATAAGTGTGACCTGAAAAGTCTCCTAAATACAGATTATAAAATCTTCTCTTCAGTCTTATGCAAATGATTGCAAAAACCACATCTATCCTTATACATCCTGCACAAACTTTTTCCATACCAAAGAAAAATATAAAACAAAATCTCATGCTTTTAAAAGCATTACTGAATTTGGTAGTCAAAAAAAAATTGGATTTTTGTTAGCATTAGATCAGCATAAAGCTTTTGCTAGTGTATCACATAATTTTTTAATCACAGTATTAGAGAAGTATGGTTTACCTAGAAAGTTTATCAATTGGGTTTAATTGCTGTATACTAAAGCCTCATTTGCACCCATGGTGAATGGATTAGTAGGGAATAGTATTTGCTTAAAAAGGGGGGTCCGACAGGGCTGCCCTCTCAGTCCTTTTCTTTTTACATTTGTGCTAGACCCTATTATTTGAATGATTATGTGGGACAATACTGTATGGGGTATTTCCCCTGCTACCGATATTGTACCTCAAAAAATTTCCGCTTATGCAGATGATGTTTGTTTAATGATCATGGACACAGAATCCTGTTTATGGGCATTGAAAATTATTAATGAATTCTCAGCCTTTTCAGGGGTTTTCTTGAATGATGATAAAAGTATAGGGATCCAAATAGGAGAAGGGAAAAGGGAAACAATGATAGGTCTAATAAAAATACTACATACACATATTAAAATATTAGGGATATATTTTGGGAGTGGGGATATTTCATTTGTAAACTGGGAAGAGAAATTATCATTAGGTGAAAGAAAAGTACAAGTATGGAAATCCTGGGTGTTATCAAAAAAGAAAAGGGTTATGATAATAAAGAGGTTTCTTCTTCCAATATTTTTGTATATTAGTCATATTTTTTCCAATTCCTGAAGGGCTTGAAACTAGGGTGTTAAGCTATTCCTTCCAAATGCTTTGGGGGAACAGATTAAATCCCATTAAAAGAGATCTCACTTATTTACATATAAAGGATGGAGGCCTGGATATGATAAACCCTGTGGTGTTTCATTCTTCTTTTTTTTTAATTCTATTCTAAATAGTTTCTCAGAAAGCTTAGAGGATTCATGGGATCAAAGGACAAGGGTGCTATTCCAACCTTTTCTTCAGTGCTGGGGGGATCAGGTTTCTAAATGCATGAAGGAACTAGGTATTCTAGAGTTTGTAATCCCTGTGATTAAGAGATTGAAATCATGGAAATTGAGTAAAGAGGAGTCTTTTTCATTAAACAGAACGCAGTTATATGTTAGAATAATGGAAATGAATCACACTGTTCAAGTGGATTTTCCTAAGTGTAGTCCATCTAAACTGCAGTATGCTCTCAAACTTTTGAAGGATCCTAGGGTTCTAGTAAACATGTGGGATATACAGTGGTTATGTTGCTATGGAAGGTTGGGGGTAAAGGGCAACTGGAAGCATAAAGCTGTAGAGGAAAGGAAATGCATGAGGCAGGAGTGCGGAGGACAGTTGGAGACATTGGAACACTTCTATATACAATGTGGGTATATTGTGCAGTTTTGGCATGATTTATCAGGGAAATTGGGGTGGAGTCCCATAACATATGAATGTCTGATTTTAGGAGATTATTCAGGGTATTTCAGGAGCTATCACCCCAGTACACTGAATGTAATATTTGCATGTGTAAAGTTTTATCTCTAGCAAGCGATATGTCAATATTACCTCCAGAATGTAAATACTCCAAATAATGTGATCATAACACAAATAGAGTCTGCAATTGGGAATGTGAAAAAGACTGAGTTTTTAAAGTTAGATAGGAGGCAATTTTATGGATTCTGGAAACATACAAATTGGATGAATTAAGCACCCTAAAGTGTTATTACATATTAGGAGAATTTCTAAGTCATTAGGAAAATCTCTATGCATTGTCTATTTTTTTTTTCCTCTGTTATTTTTGGGTGACATAAAAGCAGGTAAGAACAAAAATTAGGTGAATAGGGGTAAAGGTTTTCTTTTTCTGTTTTAGACATGAGTATTTAGAGCAATGGAATGTACAATGGTGCATGTGATATGACTTTTTGCTGAATAAGAATGTGTTTCAAATTCGATATTATGTACTTGCAATAAAAAAGTCCCTTACTCTGTGTAGGGGGTGCTGTATCATTTCTCGGCAGCATGGAGGAATCCAGTAGCATACTGGATGGTGACGAGAGAGGAGGTGATGGAGCAACCGCTCATCACACACTGGTTGCATCAAATGTTTTTTTGGTTCAGAATACAAATTTCTAATCAGAAGGTATAGGACGAAGGATGGAAACAGATGTGGCAACTAGGATGGATATTGAGACCTCAGAGGATGTAGCAGAGCTTCCGAGGAAAGCCAAAGAAAAGAAAAAGGAGCTGCTTAATCAAATGTCAGAAGTTAATGTGAAATTTCAGAAAGTAACACAAATTTTGGAAGAGAAGAAAAATAAAAAAAGGGGGTTCCAGTACTCACCAGGAACCTCTGCTGAAGCACCATCAAAAATCTTTGTGTTTGGGGTGGGATCCCATGATACAGAGGGACACAGAGTACAGATGGGCCAACAGAAAGTGCCTCTAGCAAAACAGCCATGGTCTTCTGAGCAAGTGCTACAGTCTGCAGGCTGGAAACAGACTCTGAGTGGTAACTGAATACCTGACAAGACAGTGCCTATTCCGGGAGCTGCAAAACTCGCTTCTGTAAGTGACACTGAGACTGTTTTGACGGACACTAATGGCAAAATGGGGAGTGATCAAGTGATTGAAATTGAGGAGCATGCCAGCCCGGTGGCACCGAGGGTTGAGGCACTGATGCCTTACCGCACACCACGCTGGTAACCCAGGTTCAGGAACAGACTCGAGTCACCGGGGGTCAGCAGGGGAAGGGGAGGATTGAGCATCCGTAGGACTGCTCTACTCTCCTGGGGTGGGTTACAGGGCTGATTCACTCTGCAGCAGCCCCCAGTGGAGACCAGGAGCACTGCAGAAAGTGTCACAGTATGGGAAGTGCTAGAAAATGGAAAAATCATTCTGGATTGACTGGATGACAGCATCCAGTCTACTAGCTCCCTCCAGACTTCCTGCAGGCTAGTCTGCCTCAGTAGTGCCCCAAGGCATATATAGATATATACACCATATTTCATTGTTTTGTAGCTGCAGCTACAATTACAATATTTGGTTTTAGTATGCAGTTTTAATTTGAGGGAGGCTAGTAAACGAGGGCGACTTTAAATACAAACTTACAAAAATGGCTGTCCCCTCATTCATATATTTCTCATTGTCCCCCATAAATGCATAGATTCCCTGGTGTCTAGTGGCACCCCCCCAGCCGATTGCTGTTCCAATTTCCCTGGTGACCTGCAGAAAGGATGGCTTATGTAAAGGTCCCCTAAGTATTTATTTCAGTATGCAATGCCAGCTGGGTTTCATCTCTGGACCAGACTCTTCATGAGGAGGTAAATCAGTCAGCCAAGCCAGCATGGGTGAATAGATAAAGAAATCGCCGGAAGCAGAATGAAGAGCTGTACATGCAGCTGTACAAGTAGTGTGGTTAGTGTGGTTAGACTTGCTTACTTTGTTCCCATCAGGTTCCCATCAGGGTGAGGGGGGAGGTTGAGGGAGCGAGTGTTGTAAAAGTATAGTAATAGGCTTGTAAATGAGGGATGCTTTAAAAACGAACTCGGAAAATCAGTCCGGCTTTAATTTGAAGGTGGTTAGTAAATGAAGGCAGCTACAAAATGATGAAATACGGTATATATATAGTGTGCTGGGTCTCCCCAACCAGTGCCTTCCCCCTCGGAGGAGAGGGACCCACTCCATGAGAGGGTAACATTGAGCTACCTCAGGGGTTAGCTGCAATATGAGATGAGGGCTCGAGGGGCTAAATAGAGGCATGCCGGAGACCTTTGCTGCCTGAAGGAGAGGCAGATCTGGGGCACGGTAGGGGAGAAAATGGATAACTCAAAAAAAAGAAATTGAGGGGCAGCAGACAGGGCAGGGTGGAATGCACAATGAAACACCAGAAACAGATAACTGTTTATACTCCCCTTGTGAGAGTCAGAGATTTTTTATGATGCCACAGCTGGAGATGGAGGGGCCCATGGGGAACATGGGGCTACTCATACAGCTACTAATGAGCAAACAGATAAAGAACAGGAATCTTCACAGCAAGGAGACACAGAGGGGGCAGCAGATAAAGCTTCCTTTGCCAGCCTATTTCACAAACCAGTGGAGCTGGCTAAATGCCGAAATGCTGTCAGGCTCAGATATGTTGGGGGCCTAGAACACCCACCAGATATGTTCTATGTGGGCAAAGAGTTGATTAAAATTCCCTGGGGTTTACCCCAGGGGAACTTTATGCTTTCATTCCTGTGCCTGGTGAAAGTACCATTGATATCAGCTTTCACTCTCCTGACCCATTGGAGACATTTTGGGCTAAGTACTCAGACTTGAAAACTAACCCTTTATGGGTTCCCTTCCAATCTATCCCACTTACCGCAAGCTCCACAAAGTTTATCACTGTGCTTTTCCGAAATGAGGAGGTCAATATTACAGATATTCTGTATTGGACTGAAATGAAATGTAAAGTGGAAGGCAACCCAGAACCAATCTTTGACTCAGAGAGTTTTTGGAACAGGGCTAGAGATGCAGCAAAACAAAATTTTGCTGGTGAAATTGTGGCAAAATTGGCAATTTCGCCAAGCAAAATGTTTTACGAAATTGTGGCGAAATTTTACAATTTTGCCCACCAGCCACCACAAATACTGGTGTTTAATGCCCCCCCAATCCTTGGCCACTCACTGGCCCAAATTTTGAAATAAAAAATCATTCTCCCTGGTGTCTAGTGGTTCCCCCTCCCAGTGGCTGATCACCAGGCCAAAATTAAGTGACTAAATCAGGCTCCTCCCAACTAACTCATTATTTTCCCTGGACCCCCAATCCTAAAAAAAATTACTCAATCCCCACTCCCTGGTATCCAGTGGACCCCCACCCTGTCATCATCAGCTAGCACCCACCCTGCTCCCCCCAGTAACCCAATTGGGCCACCGGCACAGCTCTCTGCTCACCTCCAAACCTGACGAGACCGTGTCTATTCCGGGAGCTCAGCCTGACCGAGTGCTTCAATGAATGAGCACTCAGTCAGGCTGCCAGCCATGGAGTTGAGTGGAGGGCTGTGCTGGTTGCCCGATCGGGGTACGGGGGAGTGGAGGGGCGCTAGCTCATGATGACAGTGTGGGGGATCCACTTGACACCAGGGAGTGTGTTTTTTATTAATAAAAGAAAATGAGGGGTCCAGGGTAACTGGGGGGGCTTTATTGAATTATGGCTGGTGATCAGCCAGGGGGTGACCACTAGACACCAGGGAAAATAATTTGGGCTGGTGAGTGACTGTGGGGGGGACCGCTAGACACCAGGGAGTGTGGATTTTTAATTTTTTTAATAAAAGGAAATAAGGGGACCAGGGTAACTGTATGGGCTTTATTCAATTAAGGCCAGTGATCAGCTGGGCAGAACTACTAGACACCAGGGTCAATGAATAATGTGGGCCAGTGAGCGGCTGGGGGGGGACCATTAGACACCAGGGAGAAGTTTGGCCACTGTAAATTTTGCCCGTGGGTGGAGAGATTTCACCCACAGGTGGTGAAATTGCACCACAGGTGGCAAAATTTCATTGCGGGTGGTGAAATTTCACCCACGAGCTGTAAATTTTGCCAGTTTGTGTGCAAAATTTTACTTGCTTGGGGTGAAATGTAGCATTTCACCCTGCTAAATATTTCATGAAATACACTAATTATGTGAAATATTTTGTGGTGTGAAACCGAAAAGTTTCACACAACACTAAATGGGAGGTGGTGAATGAAAGTTACTTTGCAAAAAATGGATACTCACTTGGTTCGTCTGCCCAATTGCCTTTTTTGTGGTAGAGCTAAAGGATTAATTTTTTTAGCCTGCGCAGCCATGTCAATGCTACAAATGCGGATCACCCTAGGCACTTAATCAATCAATGTGAGGTTATTAAATATGCCCAATGTGGACAAATAGGTCACACAGGTTTTTTCTGTTGAAAGTACAACAAGTGTATGCTGTGTGAAAATGACAGCCACTCCTTCACAGACTGTCCATGGGCCTCACACAACACGGAAAACCAGGACTATGGGGTCCAGGATTTCTATATTGACAGAGCTGCAAGAGCATCAAATAGGGCCCCCCCCATACATCTGGCAGAGAAAAAAGTGCTTCCAACCATTCCCTTCCCCCTGAACCCTAATAAGAACCAGTGATTTTGGCAACAATCCTTCAAAATTCTGCTAGGTGTTCGGCTGCTGAAATACCCCCCCACTGCAGAGCATCAGGACAATGAAGGCATGCCCTCCCCCATGTTCCTGATGGGGATGGATATCAGGCAGTAAAGAGAAAGTATACCCCTCTGCCAAAAAGAGACAGAATCCCCCACAGACCAAGAAGGCCCCACCTCCTCAAGGGCCTGGAGCCAGTTCAGAGACTACTGATTCTCAGAATAAATTCACTGTCTTGCAATGGGGGGGGGGAGACTGAAATGAGTGAGGAATCTGATTCCGCTCAGTAACATCCTCACAGAAAGATCTAGGTTCAGAAACTGGAAACCAGACCTCTGAACACTGGGCAACAAAATAAAACCTGATAAAAGAAGAATGGGATTGAGAGCAAGCAGGAAAAAAGTATATTGAGGTCCACTCTCATGCTAAAACCCTACAGAGTCTAACTCTTGCCTCTCTTAACATCAATAGCACACTGTCAGAAAAGAAAAGACTTTTGACTTAGTTTCAATTTTCAGAACATGTGTATGACATTGTATTTTTTAAGATACGAGGTTATGATCCACACATGATATACAGCTAGCTAAAGAGGCATGGATATGGAACCAGAACTTTTTGGTCCTTAGGGGAGGATAACTGTAGTGGGGTGGGTATTTGTTTAAATCTGGAACACTTTAAATTGGTATATACAGTTGAACTTTGGCTTGGTAGAGCTTTATTAATAGATATAGATATTAATAATTGTGGTTTTCGGATGATAAATGTGTATGCATCCCAAACTAGGGCATTTTGCATTGAGCTTTTGAACAAAATGCAACCTTATCTATTTATGGCATGTAAGATCCTGAAAGGGGGGGATTTTAATATCAGTTGGTTTGCAGCGGACCTTGGCTCTCAAACAGAAAAGGTGTTTTGCGATGTTACGTATCTACATCAGTTACTAACTCAGACAGATTTAAAGGATGATTTTTTCAGCAAGGGTAGGCAACTACCCACATCTTTTTAAGGGTAAATTCTCCACAAGGATAGACTACTGGTTTGTGTCACCCTCTTTACCTATGTGTAGCCAGAAATTCATACCGGTCCCTTCATCAGACCATGGGCTCTTAAAAATACAGCAATCAGAAATACTGTGCACAAATAGAGGTAAAGGGTATTAGAAACTGAATCTGAGTCTACTAGATGAACCTGAGATTGCTGAAGGTTTTCAGTATCTGCTCGAAGCAAGAAAATCTTCTTTTTTTTATGAGTCAAAAAGAGAATGGTGGGAACTCACAAAAGAGGAAATTAGTGATTTTTTTTTTAAAGTTGGGAGATTGAAAGGGAGATATAAGACGGCTAGATATCTTGAACTCAGATCCAAGTTTTATAGTATGTTGTCTATCCAAACTAATGGGGGGATGACTGATCAGGACCTCTTATGGGAATAAAGCAAGAGATGGGGACATTACAGTATGATAGGATGAAGTCTCTAGAATCTAAGCAGAGGTTTGGGGTCCAAGTTTCACAGGCCAGCTTCAATTCTTTTGACAATTATGCAAAAAAAGAGAATCAGTAAATCTATTATAGCCCTAGAAGCATAGAATGGAGACATCAAATATACGCAGGCAGGGATTATGAGTGAAGTGAAAATTATGCTTCCAGCTTGTTTGGGACACTGGTATTCAGACCAAAAGAAGTTGATGGATGGTTAGCAGGTTGCTAAACCCAAATGTTACATCATTAAATACAGGAGGAGCTTATTAGACCTATTACAGAAACTGAGTTGGAAAACATTATTACAAAATTAAAAAAGGGATCAGCCCTCTGGAGAGATGGCCTACCTTATGATATATATTATAATCTATTACTCATACTTAAGAATGAGATGATGGAAATGGATAATGAATGTCTGAATCAACAGGGTCTGCCAGACAGTATGCAACAAGGATTAATGATCTTACTGTATTATAAAAGTCAGGGAATAGACAACATGTAAGTAATTGGAGGCTCATTACTTTGCTTAATGGAAATGTTAAGATCTTACCTAAACTATTAAGTATATGATTAGCCCATGCTATAATATATATCATACACCCCTCACAATCCTGTACCATCCCAGGTCAGAAAATTTGGGATTCCCTGGTTCTTATAAGGGAAATTTTAGAAAAAGGACGGAATGGAGAATTATTGTATTTGATTTCCTTATAAGCCTGGATCAAGCCAAGGCCTTTGACAGGGTCTCATGTGAGTTTATATGGAAGTGTATGATCCACTATGGATTTCCAACTACTTTTGTCTCATGGATAAACACTTGTTATAACAACGCTCAGTGTATCCCTTACATAAATAATTGGCTAGGGAGGGGATGTGTTATTCAGAGGGGTGTACATCAGAGGTGTCCCCTGAGCCCCTCCTATATATTTTAACCTTAGGTCCACATCTACAGAAATTTAATGCATCAGACGAGGTAATAGGTTTATCAGTATCAAGTGAAGATGTAGAAATAAAGACGGTTGCATGTGCAAACAATCTCTGACTGATCATGGTGGATTAAACCTCAGGAATATCTGCAGGGGAAATTACACAGGTTTTTTGTACTCTGACAGGAGCACGGGTTAACTTCTCAAAAAGTGCTTGTATTCCTATAGGAGACCTGCATTCAGGGATACAGAAAATTATTGGAGTTCAGATAAGCAAATCAGGGTATAATATTTTAGGAGTTAAGTTTGGACTGGAAGACCCAGTGTACTATAACTGGGAGGTATTGTTAAAGAAAGCACAACAAGGAGTGAGAATATGGAATACATGGCATATGTCTAAAACAAAGCAAATTTACATGATGAAGACCTTTTTATTTGCCATGTTTTTACACTTAGCAGTAGTACTTCCACCTCCAAGATAACTAGAAGTAGTATTATATACAGTAGCTGTTTCTTTTCTTGTTTTTTGGAAAGCAGACTCAACCCTATTAAAAGAGAAGTTTTATATTTGCACAAAAGACATGGGGCTGTGGCAATGATTAACCCTGTATTGTTTTTGCACCCCATATTTCTTAATCATAGCATTAAACCATTACTTAGAGGATGCACAGGGATATGGTCCCCATGGGTTCTAGATAGTATTAGAGAAAGGTTGGGAGCCTGGCCACAGGAAGGTTGTGTAGTCAAAAGAAAACCAATAGAAGCCGCCCCCCCTTTTATAGACTTGCTGGGGGAAACTGAAACAGTGGAGTCTCAGTAAGAATCAAGTGTTGTTACACAGTAGAAAGTCACTGTATGATCATATTACCCCGGTGCTGCGCGCTCTGCACTGGCTGCCAATACAGTGGCAGATCACCTTTAAAGTGGGTATTTTGACCTACAAAGTCCTACACGGTCTGGGTCCCAAATACTTGAAAGAGCTCCTGGTGCCTTATACCCCACTGAGACAGCTCCACTCGGCTGACAAGGGGTTGCTGGAGATTCCGAGGGTAAATTTGAAGTCATCCAGTGCCCATGCGTTTGGATTTACTGCACCTACCCTCTGGAATTCTCTGCCCAGTCAGCTCCGGGAGTGTACGACGGTGGGAAGCTTTAAGCAGGCTTTAAAGACTTTTTTATGGGAGAAGACATTTCCTTCCTTGTTCTAATTTATCTCGCAGTTTTGGAAGATATGCTTGTATTTGTTTTATTGAATGTACTGTATCTGTTTTATGCTTGCTTTTGATGTACAGCACTTTGGAATTTTGAAAGGCGCTTAATTAAATAAATTTTATTATTATATTTTTATTATTATGTGTTAAACATGTTTTTTATAGTACATCCGCATTATTTCCAAAGACCCAGATGAGAACAGCAATTTATAGGGAGGAAGCTTACATGCAAGGGGTACCCTGATAAAATGTGGGATGTGTTGTGGCTTGTTACACATGGTAAGCTGAATGTGAAAAACAATTTAAAACACAAGGGGGGGGTAGAAGATAAAAATTGCCCTAGGAAGCCATGTGTGACCCAACTGGAAATGATGGAACATCTGTATTTCAATTGCCCATATGTGACACAATTTTGGGCAGCATTGTTTCAACACTGGGCTCAGTTCTCTATACTCACTTTAACACCAGAAATGTTTTTTTCAGGTATTTTACCATTACAGTGGCAACACTTTAACTGCCAAACTATTAAGGTGATATTTCTGTGCATAAAATACCATCTCTGGATGTCCAGCGTTAACATTGCAACTAGTTGAGGTGACACCAGAACAGCTTTTCTGTACTGTTCAAAATTCAATTTTGGAACTTAAGCAAAAAGAACGAAAGGCTGTTAGTTCTACACAGTTTAGTAAAAGGTGGGGTAATCTCTCATGGGTCATTTAACAGAAAACAGCAAAGTTTTTTACAGTACTGTGATTCTGCAAGCTCTTTTATTTTAGGTTGGTTCAGTAGTTTACAGCTGATGATGATGTGTTTATTATTTTTAGGAGAATTTAGGCCCCACGGTTCACTCCTGTCTGTGGTGCAGGGAGTCCTGCATGGAATTTAGTCAGGACTTTTCTTAAGGGAAATAAACATGTATACCACTGTAGAGGTGTTTTACCTCTAGGATACTTAGTATATCACTGGAAAGAGATACAATTGCTTGTGCTATGGAAAACAGTAAAGTTTCTACTCCTCCTGTATCTTCACACTACTGGCGGGCATATGACTTTTAGGTTTCCTTGATAAGGTTTTTAAGTTCTTGCTGGTATTTTACATGGATTATATATGAATGAAGTTTATCTTTGGTATAGGTACATAATAGTTCAGAATATTTATATAAGGTTTACTATCTAGTTGACTGTTTATTACTGACATAGCTTGTTTTGGTTAAGTTATAATATTTAGTAATACTTATTTTGTGTTCTTTATTTTTTTTTTGTCTGTGTTTGAGTATTATAGAAATAAGCCTGGGGGGATGTATACTTGAATGCTTATCTGCTTTCTATTATGTGTCTTCCTTTTTCATTTTTGTTTTCAATGCCACTATACATTATATTAGGTTATTCTGAAGCAAAATCAAATTTCCCCCGCTCTTTAGGAGTGAGGGAGGGGTACAAGGGTTGTATGATTTAATACTTAAATTGCTTTGAAGTTACTTTAGTTTGTTTTTTATGAGATGGGGTAGTATAAGAATCAATATTTATTTTGCTCTCAGTTTATTATGTTTTTTTATACTTTCATATTGAAATGTAGTGCATTATGATTTCTCAAACATTTTTCCCCCTGTTCTTTCAGGTGGTGATGGGGGGAAGGGGTTGTATTAGAGGTATGAAGAAATATGTATTTTTATGAGATATGTTACAGTCTGGAACAGGTATAATTTTCAAGAGGGTGTATTTATGCATAAATACTTATTTTCTTTTTTTGCTTTGCTTTATGGTATTGCTTTTTTACATGGATTGTTTAAGTTTTATTTTTCGTTGCTTAGTGGGGATACTAAGGAAACTATGACTAAAATACCTAATTTTTATTTTATTTTCATTTTGGTTTTGTATCTTTGTTAACCTGTATGACTTAATACTGTTGATATGATTTGTTTTTGAAGTTTTAATAAAAAAGTCCCCTGCTCTTTTCAAGAAGTACCATAGGATCTTTAACATCCACCTGAACTGGCTGATGGGACCTAGCTTTAACATCTCATCCAAAAGACAGCACTTCAGGAGTGCAGCCCCCCTCCATGCTGTACCACAGTGTCAGTATTGGGATTTAAGCCAAGTGTCTGGTGTGGGGATAGAACCCACAGCTTTCTGTTCCTCCAGCCTCAGTGTGCAACCTACTGAGCCACTGACACTGATATTGGTGCAGTCTTTCTAGTTACAAGGATAACAGGGATATCAACCTCCAAAATATATTACTAATTTCCAAAACAGTTTGTAAAGAAGTAAACCTGTGTTGCAGTAAATAACTTCAGAATAGAGAAAGAAAGAAAATGTCAGAACATTTGGCAGGTTGTTTTTCACTACCACAAAAGGTGTGCATGTCAATAGTTAGGTCACTAGCTCTAAGATCAGCTGAGTTAAATGCAGAGAATATATTTATTAAGATATTTATTGGATTTTACATATGAACATACGAATGTGCCAGCAGATAAAAGACCTGCTTTTGGTCAATCTAGTCTGCTCAAGTGGGAAATTCCCACTGTGTTTGCAGAGGGAACTGTCAAATACCCCCCTTCCCTCCTGCACCCACCAGCATCTTTCCCTGTCACCCTATCTGAACCTTTCTTAAAGTTGTCTATTTTTTTTAGGGATACTACATCCTCCAACAACTCATTCCACTTTGCTACCACCATTTCAATGAAAGAGTGCCTCCTCATCTCCCTCCTGAACCTTCCCCCAACAGCTTTAGGCTGTTACCCCTAGTGCTCATGTTTCCACTAGGGCTGAAGATGCCTTTGGTGCTCACCCTGTCTATACCATTATTGTAAGTCTCTCCTCAAAGGTCTTGCCTTGCTGGGGATGGATCATCTTGGTTGCCCCTCTCTGGACCATTTCCAGCATGTTGATATCCTTCTTAAATTAAGGACACCAGTACTGCACACTGTATTCCACTGTAGGTGTGATCTCATGAGAGACCTGTACAGTGGCAGAATGACCTCTGCCTTCTTGCTAGTGATTCCTCTGGTTATGCAGCAAACCATATGATTTGCTTTGGCTGCAGCATTTCTGCAATCTGCTGAGTCACTTGTGATAATTACACCCATATCCATTTCATCCTGTGACCTGGTTACCTGCACACCACTCAGCTAGTATTTGGTCCCTGGGTTTCTGCCCCCTAAAATATATAATATTACAATTTTTAGCATTGAACCTCAGTTGCCAAATGTCAGACACATCTCTTGCCTAGCCACATCTTCCGTGAGTTCCTGTCTTCCCTCCTCTGTGTCCACCCTCCAACAGAGCTTTGTATCATCTGCAAATAGGCAGGTCTTTCCCTTCAAGCCATCTTTGATGTCACTGATGAATATGTTATACAACACTGGAATGAGCACAAAGTCCTGTGGGACCCCTCTGGTCACATGCCTAGCTTCTGAGAATTTCCCCCAACTACCAATGTTGGCTACAGGACAGTAGCCAACTTGAGACCCACCCCTCAAGCTTAGCCCCCAACCCCAGTTCTTCAACCTTTCTGAATATATCCTGTACAGTACAGAGCTGAAGGCCTTGCTAAAGTCCAGATAGAGGACATCAACCACATGGTCCTTGTCCACTGTTCTGGTGTGGTGACCCAGTAAAAGAATTCAGTTAGGGGCTGCCTCACATCCTGGAGCCCATTATCCTTCAGAAAGCTCATCAATCTCTCTTTCCAGATGATCTCAATTAGGTATGTACAGAGCCACTCAGAGGTACGGGAACCCTTGACACAAGGCATTACTGTGCAGTTTAAGTCATGGCACTCACATTGACACACTTCTTTAAGTAGAAGAAACAAAAGCAGGAATAGGCTGACAGTCTTTTTCACCATTTATTTTGCAGTACACAGAACAAAAATCCAAACAGTGGTGGTCAAAGAATCCATGACATTTCAGCCAAAGGCTTTATCAAACAAATATTGCCCTCTAGGGCACAGCTTCTTTTTATACTAAAGAAATCAGATGCAGTCAATTATAAACTTGTTTAAAAACAAACATGGTGCTGCTTAGTCAAACAATTGAGGTCATTGTCCCATACATCTTCAATTTAGGGTAAAAACAAAACAAAATAAAAGTTAGTGTGTTTGTCTGAGTTGGCTGAAGTGAATTGCTATCTGTGCAGTTATCAAGGTGTTTGTCTCATGTGGCTGAAGGGAATTGTTATCTGTGCAATTAACTAAGTGTAGAAAGAGCAGTGAAGTAGGGGGAGTGGCTTAGCTAGAAGGAAGCCATATTTAAAAACCGCCCTAGATAGCTTCTGCCAAAGAACAGGCAGAGAACACCAAGAAGAAGGAGCTGCTGTTAAAACTATACTTCTTTACTGGGACTATATTGCCCTCCTTCTCTCCCCTCCACAAGTGACTCAGCTGCACGGGAGAGGGAACTGGATGTCATTATCCACCTAGGAACAAATGACCTGGATGAGAAAGGGATCAGAGCAGTGCAAGAAGAGTTTGTGGAGTTGGGCAGGGGCCTTAGACAAGTAGCATGCATGGTAACCTTCTCGGAGGTGCTGCTTGTCTATGGCATGGATGAAGCTAGGGTACTCCACACCATGGGATTCAATCAGTGGTTGAAAAACTGGTGCAGAGCTCAGGGATTTGGCTTCATTTGGGGACTGGGGGTCCACCTGGAGTGATGCAGGCTTATACTGGCATGATGCTCTGCATCTGTCCAGGATGGGAACCAGGATCCTAGGTGATAGGTTTAAATGCTTCATTGGTAAGCATTTAAACTAACCAAGGGGGGAGGCACTGGAAAGGAGCAGGGAAATCCTAGCCCCCCTCCCCAAAAAATCAGGGTAGTAAGTGAGGTAAACACCAAGATAGATATGTTGATAGGGAGAAGGGCAGGGGCAAATGGAGAAAATGACAAAGGTAATAAAGACAGGGATAGGACAAAAAGGGGTAAGGCCATCAAGAAATGGCGGGTAATGAGTACCAATGCCCATAGTCTGGGCAACAAGCTCCTTGAACTTGTGGCCTTGATGAAAGAGGGATGCCTGGATATCATAGCAGTCACAGAAACATGGTGCACAGAGAACCATGACTGGAATGTTAATATACCAGGGTACACAACCTATAGGAGAGACAGGGAGGGTAGAAGAGGGGAGGAGTAGCTCTCTATGTAAAGGAAGGGATAAAAGCAACAGAACAAAACAGTAAACAGGGAGGAAAGGAGGCACTGTGGGTCACCTTAGAGACTGAAAATGGCACCACAATCCGCACAGGGGTTGTATACAGAATGGAGTCCACTCTGAAGAAAGAGTGATTACTAGTGGGGTACCATACTGGGTCCAGTCCTTTTTAATGTCTTTATAAGTGACATTGCAGAGGGACTGGAAGGAAATTATGCCTTTTTGCTGATGATACAAAGATCTGCAACAGGGTTGATACACAAGAAGGTGTGGAAAGGATGAGAAGGGACTTGTCAAAGCTGGAGGAATGGTCAGAAGTATTCAATGCAAAGTTGTGCAAAATAATGCACCTGGGAAACAAAAACCCAGGGGAAGATTACACAAGGGGGGAGGTAGTAACAACAACAAAAATGGAAAGGGACCTGGGAGTAATCATATCAGAAGGCAGTAGGGAGGGCTGGGGGGATACTGGGATGTATAGGGAGAGGCATCACCAGCAGAAAACAGGAAGTTGTTATCCTTCTGTACAGACAGTTGGTAAGACCCCATCTGGAGTACTGCGCCCAGTTCTGGAGACCCCATCTCTGCAAGGACATAGACAGGATGGAGGCAGTCCAGAGGAGGGCAACTAAAATAGTGCAGGGTCTGCAAGAGAAGCCACATGAGGACAGAATAAAGGAGCTTAATATGTATACCCTTGAGGAAAGGAGGGGGGGGACATTATAGAAATGTTTAAGTACCTTAGTGGAATCAACAAAGTCCAAGAGGATAGCATCTTTCAGAAAAAGAGATGTGCAAGAACAAGGGGATACAATCTGAAGATAGAGGGGATGGCTCAAGGGCAATGGGAGGAAGTATTTTTTTTCACAGAGAGGGTGGTGGACACATGGAACAGCCTTCCTGAGGAGGTTGTGGGGTCTAAAACTGTGGGAGAATTCAAGAATGCAAGGGACAGACATAAGGCAATTCTTGTGGAGGGTAGGAAGAAATAGGCTGTTGGTTAACTAGGATCTGCAGTTTATCATATGTGTAGGGAAATGGGCAGACTAGGTGGGCCAAGTGGTCCTTATTTGCCATCAAAGTCTATGTTTCTGTGTTTCCCAAAACACTTCTCCACCAATTTTAAGGTGAAATACATTGAAATCAATGTACTTCACATCACTTCACATTGTTATTGAGCTTCAAGGTGAATTTTGCAGTGCTTCTTGGGATTGCAGGTCACATGGGCCATAGATTGTTCTGCACAGCCTCAGTTCTGTGTAGTGGAAGATGGAGACAGTTTCTTCTCAGAGCTCTGTGATTCAAATCTTCTAAAAGTTGTTAAAAAAGCCTTTTTGAGCCTTTTTTTTTGCTCAATATTTAGTACGTTGATTGTAGGAAACCCTCCTGTGCTCATATCATTGAGTGTTTATTGTTTTTGTGTGGATTTTGAATGTTAATTTCGAACAGTCAGTCTGGGTACTGTGAAGTGTGCTTTGGGGAAGGGGTGTATCTATGGTGCAGGTAGGTTAACTGGGAGAAAAAAGCAGTCTTTCTGTTTTGGTTATACTTTTATTGTATAACTGTGTTAATGTACACACACTACTATTTTCAGTAATTCTTGAAATTTTTTTGCTGATTGTTCTGGTGCAGCAGTGTATAATTTCAGTTTGTTTAAAACATTTGGTTATATTACTAAAGGTTTTCAATTTGCTATGCATTGTGTGTGTGTGTGAGTATGTGTGTGATGCATGCCATTAAATCAGACACATTTAATTGTGCCACAGAGTAATTGCAGCAGTGTGAACCTGCTATCCGCTGCACCTGCATTATTTTTTTATACTGCTTTGTGGTATCTTTACTGGTAGTGGACTGTTACTGCTATGCACTTGTCCCCCAACCAGCAAAATGTATTCTTTTCCAGATGTGGATTTGTGACTTGGGAGCACTGGTTAGGTATTGTTGTGCCTTTGCACCTGCATCTCTTCAGTGTGCAGTGCAATCTTAATCTGTCTGTGCATTTGCAATTGACCATTAATTCTGGGAGACTTTGCATTTCTTGTTACGCTCCCATTTCATCAGCACTGGGTAATCCGCTAAGGGATTATCACTAGCATGGGTGGAGAGTTATTTATCTGGAAGGGAACTACAAGTTCTTTATGAGGGTTCAGTGTCACAGAGTAGAATCTTAGAAAAGGGTGTACCTTAAGGGTCAGTCTTGGGACCCCTATTGTTTTCCATATTTGTGGATATTATACCAAGTAAAATTCTTAAGGCTAAGACAATCTTGTATGATGATGATAAAATATTATATAATAGCTCTAATTAATTAGATAAAAGTGCCCACGATTTGACTGAAGATTTTCAGAGCTTAGAAAATTGTCTGTTGGACTTAAAATTATCATTGCATATTTCAAAAACTAAGAGTATGATGTTTGCTTGTAAACAAAAATTGGAAAAATTAGGGAATTTGAACATTTCCAGTAAAAATGGAACTAATGTGGAGTAGGTGCTATGCTTTAGATATTTGGGAATGAATTTGGACTCCAGTTTGGCATTTACAAATCATATATTGATTTTAACAAAATCAGTAAATCAAAAACTAGGGGTTTTATACAGATTACAGAATGTGTTAACCTTATAGGCTAGGAAACAGATAGCCCAGAGTATACTGTTATCACAAGTGATCTATAACTCATTTTTGCTTACAACTTTGTCTAAACATGTGTTACATCATTTAACAATGACATTTCATAGTAATTTTCAACTGGTTTATTGATTGCCTTATAATGCACATCATTATACTTTATATCAAGTTTTAGGGTTTCTACCACCAAATTTAAGTTCCATATACTCTCTTTGTTGTAAAACGAATTACATATTGAGACAAATAAATCTCTCACCCTTGTATTCTTTGATATCCGTAAGGGAAGTTCAGAGAAATGTGAGATCAAATTCTCTTACTTGTTTAAATGTGAAAATCATTAAAACTAAAATGAGTGCTCAAGCCTTTTCTATCCAAGCACCAAAATATTGGAATGATCTACCAACTGAATTTAGAATTTTGAGTAGTCATAATTTATTCAAAAAGAAATTGAAGCATCATTTGTTGAGTAGCTTGCAATGTCATTGCTACTTTATATTGTATTCCTTGTCTAACATTTCATGTATTTGTATCTCTGTACTAAGTAAATATAAAAATCTCCTTTATGTATAACATCTTGTGACTGTTTTACAGTCTCGGATCACATATTAAAAAGGGCATTGGCTCATATGTTTACCCAGTTAACAAAATAAATAATAAAAAAAAAGACAGTAGCATTTTGGGATGCACATTAATTCTGGTGACTGTGAATGACCACTGCATGCATCACTGAGTGTACCATTAATTCTGGGAGACTTTGCATTTCTTGTTGTGCTCTTTATTTCACTTCATCAGTATTGGGGAGTTTTATGGACACAAGACAGTAGCATTTTGGGGATGCACATTAATTCTGGTGACTGTGTGTGAGGGGCAGATAATATTGTGGTCATTTCACCTTACTTCACATTACGGTGGAATGACAATGCAAAGCAATAACTACAAGGCAAAGTGAGCCTTTTGTATTGGCCACTCTGCAAAGCAGTGTGACAACGCGACGTGCCTACTTTGCCAGAGAAATTTAAATTTGCTGCATCTCTATTCACATCCATCACCCTTCTAAACCTAATGAGATATCCTACTAAAATATATTTCATCCTACCAAAGTCTGCACTCTTAAAGTCCAAAACCCTTGTCCTGACCATCCCCCTGCCTATGTCCCTGTAGAAACATACTGTGTTGTGGTCACTACCTGAAAGTGACACTTTCACTTTCACATCCTGAACATGCTCATAGCTGGATAGGACCAGGTCCAGTAAAGCCCTCTCCCAGGTAGCTTCAAAGACACACTGGGACAGGAAATCACACTGACATGCATTCAGCATTACTTTCTCCCTGGATTTGCAAGTCCACTACAGGTAGATTGAAATCCCCCATTATTAATGCCTCCCCTGTACTAGCCATTTTCTTGTTTTGAGACCCTAGTACTCTGTCTATCTCTTCTTCCTGGGAAGGTGGCCAGTAGACCACTTATAGTTTTAGTTTCCTCCCATAGTGGTTTGTACCATATATACTCACTCATAAGTCATTTTTTGGGGAGTTTTTAGATGCACTTCATTTAAGGATCCCAACTTATGAGTGAGTCACTGTCAATCACTAAAAAATTCATGACACCAATCCGTGAAAATATATGCTTTTCAGCCGGCTTCAATTGTCTCCCGTGGTTTGGTAAATGGCATCAAAGGCGTTTGAGGTTACACATAGTTACATTGTGTCCTGCGGTTTGCTAAACAAGGCTCAGCAGGTAATAATTGGCACATTAGTGAAAAGCATTACCATCATTTAGCAGCACTTAGAGGTAACTGTAAATAGTGAGCTGTTAAAAATCAGTACATACCTCCCGCAACCATCTAGCTTCTGAGATGCACTCATTCAAAAGGAAACACTGTTCCTATACCGCAGAATTTAAGTTAGTGGTTGTTCAGTCCACCGAAACTCACAGTAATACTGCAGCAGAAAGAGAGTTTAATATTAATTAAAAACTTGTTTGGGATTGGTGCAGTAGAAAATCAGAGCTCCTGTGTGTCAAAAGAAGCACAAAAAAATATAGTTGAGTGCATCGCCTGTGTTGGACATCGAGTCAGAGCTCAGTCAGTGGGTGCTTGATCTTAGGCAAGAAGGATATATTGTGAATCAAATGGCTATAAGACTGCAGGCATTAGCCATTTCAAAAAGACATGCTTTGCAAGGTTTTGATACTTTTAAGGCATCAGCCGGTTGGTGTATGTGGCTTATGAGGCACCACGACTTGGCGCTAAGAACTCACATTGCTGAAAAGTTACCTGCGGACATAAATAAAAAAGTGAACAGCTTCCACAGCTTTGTTTTAAGAGAGGAAGGAGCACAATTATCCCCTCATATATATTGGGAACATGTATGAAACTGCAGTGAGCTTCAATTGCCCCTCAAATCAAACTGTGCACATTAAGGAGGAGAGGACTGTCACATTCCACACTTCAGGAGCAACAAAGTCTCACTCTACTGTTGTTCTCTCCTGCCTAGCAGATGGGATGAAGTTGAAACTGATGATAATATTTAAAAGGAACATACAACCTAAAGAGAAAATGCCATCAGGTGTTCTTGTTGAAGTCCACGTAAAGGGGTGGATGAATGAGGACTTAGTCAGCAAATGGGTTGATGAAATATGGAGCAAAAGACCTGGTTCACTTATAAACAAGAAATCCTTTCTCACGTGGGATATGTTTTGGGGGCATCTTGTGGATTCTGTGAAGCAGAATTTGAGAAAGAGTCAGGCACACTCAGCTGTTATTCCGTAAGGCTATATATCCCTATTGCAGCAATTAGATGTCAGCCTAAAACAAACCATTTAATGCTAAAATGAGGGAATACTGGTGGCTATGGATGATAACAGGTACAAAACTCCTTTATTTATTTAAATTCTATGTTGCTATTTTATTGTAATTGGGGACATGGGGGTCTGTTGCTCTGGGTGTCCATTATCCAACTGAAAGTTCTTTTTTCAGTTGCAGGTGATAAAGAATTCACTGTGGGAGGAAACCTCAAAAAAACAAGCTATGGCAGGGTGTGCAAGTGGGTACATGATGCCTGGAATGAAATACCTGCTGAGGCCATTATTAAATCATTTAAAAAATATGGGATCTCGAACTGTATGGATGGCACTTAAGACCATCTCCTATACGAGGATTTGGTGGGTTCTGAGGCCACACGTTCAGATGCTGCTGAAGAGGATGAAACTAATGTGATAGAACTTGATGACATTTATGCTGATATCCCCCTTTCTGAACAGCAGCTTCACAGTCTTTTTGCCTCAGATGATGAGGATGAAGACACTGAGTTTTTCGGCTTCAGTGAGGGGGACTAGAAAATAAAACAAATGAGCTAAATGAGCTAATTTGATTTTGATTTTGCAGTCGCTTCATGTAAAATAAAAGCTGAATTTTTACTTTTTTAATCATTGTTTATTGCTTCGGTCATTCAGTAATTTAGTACAGTCACTGCTCACTGCTCAATGCACAGTTAAAAAAGTCAGTCCGACTTATGAGCGGACCAATGAGAAGTGCACCACATGAAAACCATAACACCACATTTCCTTACTTTTGATGCTGGAACCTTAGCTAGTGCATTAATGACATTTTTTTGTAAAGAATTTCCTTACTTTTTGAGATAGTATAAATGTATCCTTATTTCCTGTGGGAACATAGTCCATAATGGTATCCATATTCATGGTATCCCTCTGGGTCCTGCACTAGCATCCATCCATGCTTTTTGAGATATTGTAATCATATTGTTATTTCCCTGCACTCCAGTCAGTCCACAATAGTGTCCATATTTGCATGTGGGTCCTCAGAGCCCTGCGCTCCATTCCATCGATAATTTTAAAACTACTGTACTCATGTCCAACCATGTAATGTGTAGCATTGAAGAAAAACCTCACATTGCAATGTTATTGTATGGGAAGCACAGTAAAATCTGAAACCTGTATAACTGCACACCAAATAAATATATTTTCATTAAGCCAGCAAAAAGCACATATGTGGGGCAAGCCCTTTGCACTCTGAAAATTTCAGACCAAAATTGTAAGCCATGTTTTTGTATCACCATGTATGCCATGTAATGCCGTGTAATGTCTCTCTGGGTCGCCTCTGAAAAAGGGACCTTCGGGGCCCAGTGGGCCTACCCGGTCATCAAAATTCAATAAATAAATAAATGTCTTCACAGCAGAGTGACAAAGAAATGACTGCATACACCTCACATTATGGTGTTATCCTATGGTCAACGAAGGAAAATTTAAACCCTCACTACTCAAGAGCAAAGTAATCTGTTCTCACTAAACCAGCAAAAAGCACATCTGTGGACCAAGCCCTTTGTATTCAAAAAAATTCAGACCAAAATTCCAAACTGTTTCTTTACTGTGACATGACAAAAAAATAGCTATATAAAAGTCCTTTTACACAAATTGCTTATAAGAATCCTGTTTCGCTTTTTTTTTTTTCAAAATTTGTGAAAAAAGAAAACTCATTTTGCTCAAATTGAAAACAGGAACCAGGATTTCAACAGGTTCAAAAAACACATTTCTGGGTGATTTATGAAAAATGTAACCCCAGAATCTGACAGAATGGGTCCTGATTAGCAGAATATATGTGCTGGTTACTTCCAAAAATATACAATTTTTCTGCCTTTTAAGTTTGTTTCCATCGCTAAGAAGAAATAAGATGGCAGCAGCATGAAAAAAGATTCCCCCATTGAGATAAAGGATTACCCATTTGTGACACAGGATTGCCCATTTGCGACACAAAAACCTGTTTTGAGACTTGCATCTAACTTTTCCCATTAAAAATAATGGTAACTTTTAAAATGTAATAATTTTTGAATGGATTATTATTTTTTTATCAAATCTTCTAAAAGCTCATCTGTGACACAAGGCCTTTCTACCCTGAAATGTCAGGCCAAAATCCCAAGCTGTTTTTACGCAGTGGTGTGACAAAAATAGTAATTTTCACATTATTTGACACTTCATATCTCCTCACCCACATATCTGACTGGAACGAAACTTGGCACATCAAGAGATCATCAGCTTCTGATGATGCATACAACACTTCATGTACATCAGTTGAATAGCTGTGAAGTTATTGAGGTGCAAACATTTGAATATAATGTAAAAGTGGAATTTTAACCCTAACTATAGGGTACACAGCTGTGCCTATGTAATATGCATGCACTTCAGCCATCCTATTGACTAGCATGTAACACTAAACAGAAACATAGAAACACAGAATGTGATGGCAGATAATGGCCACCAGGCCCACCTAGTCTGCCCATTTCTTTTATCCTTCATTTTTTGTTGCAGACCATTACTTGATCTATGGACCCATCTCTTCCACTCCTTTCCTTTTCTTTACAATTCCTTTTTGCCTGTCACAGGCATTTTTTAACCCCACCAATGTTTTTACCTCAACTGTCACTGCTGGAAGGATGTTCCAGGCATCCATCACCCTTTCTGTGAAGAAACACTTCCTCACATCCATCCTGCATTTACCACCTCCAGCTTCATAGCATGCCACCTTGTCCTAGAGCATATTTTTCTCTGAAACATATCCCTCTCTTTTACTTATTAACCTCCATGAGGTATTTAAAGGTCTCTATCACATCCTCACTCTCTGTCCTTTCCTCTAGGGAGTACACATTTAGCTCCTTTAGCCTCTCCTAGTAGGGCTTTTGATGTTGACCCTACACCATTTTAGCAGCCTTCCTCTGGACTGCCACCACTCTGTCTATGTAATTCCTAAGATGTGGTCTCCAGAACTGGACACAGTACTCAAGGTGAGATCTTACCAGTGATCTGTATAGGGGCAGCACCACTTCCCTCTTCCTGCTGGCAATGCCCCTTCCAATGCACCCCAGTATTCTACTAGTCCTTCTGACTGCTTGTCACACTGCCTGGCCACCTTTAGGTCATCTGAAATGATTATTCCTAGGTCTCTTTCATTCTTGGTCTTTGTCAGTATGAATCCACCCATTTTGTACTCTTGGATTTTTATGGCCCATGTACATTATTTTGCACTTTTCTTCATTAAAACCCAACTGTCACACACTGAACCACTCCTTCAGTCTTTTCAGATCCCTACCCATTCTTTCCACGCCACCAGAGTGCTCACTTTATTGCAGAGATTTGGTGTTATCTGCAAAGAGGCAGACCTTTCCCTCTAGTTCCTCCACTATGTCACTTATAAAGACATTCAATAGGACTAGTCCCAACACTGATCCCTGTAGAGTTGACACCTACCCAGTTTTTTACTGGATGATCCAGTTTACTGCTGTGTTCTCTGGTTATCCAGTTTTCCCACCTCTTTCTCTGGTTTGCTTTGTGGTGGCACTCAGTGCTGGGGCATGAGTGAGTCACAACCATGGCAACTACACAAATCAATCCTGCATGGTGGTAGCCTCAACTCCTGAACTAATCAAGCAGGCAGCTGCAGACTACTGGGACTCCACACCATGCAGTAAAGTCTGAAAAATACAAACAAAAAAAAACTGTTTATAATCTAACCGTGGTCGCGCCTCTAGGGGTGCCAAGACGAGGTACTCAGACACACACCTCCCCATTCTCACACTGCCAGTTGGATCATCAGCAAATAAATTAAGTTTAAAACTCCCTCCTGGTCCTACTTCCTGAGCACAGTACACTTGACTGCACACTTACTTCTAGTCTGCTGCTGCAGCGTTGCTCCCATGACTCTAAGAGAGCAGCCAGGAGTGAGGTTACAGTGGTGCTATTCAGGACCAGGGAATCACAGGTCAGATGAGTGACTCCCACATCCTGTTAGTCTCTCCTACCTAGCTAGACTTCTAGGAGTTTGGTATAATTTTCAAGGTAACAGTTTGACTTGAAAGTCCGACCAATCAGGGGCCTCCATTATTGGCTACATCATTTTCTGCCAGTCAGGTTATTGCCTAACTGCAGTAATGTCATCAGTTTTGAAAGGGGTGAGATCAAAATGGGTGTGTGGTTTAGGGGAGGAATAGGGGTGGAGTCTTAGTCCAGATTTGGTCAGATTCAAAGGTGGTAACCCTATCCCTGAGGTACCCTGCTGGTCACCCTCCCTTCCTCAGAGTAAACTCTATTTACCACTACCCTCTGTGTCTTGTTCAGTATAATTTTCAAGTTACAGTTAGACTTGACAGTCCAACCAATCAGGGCCTTCCATTATTGGCTACATCATTTTCTGCAAGTGCATTATTTTCACAGTCATGTCATTGCCCAACTGTAGTAATGTCATCAGTTTTGAAAGGAGTCCGAGTCACTATGGCTAGCAGTGGATGTGGAAACGGGGTATATCCTTTAAAACTGGCATCATGAACAGGCCCCCAAATCAGGGGGAAAAAGAAGGACACAGATTTAACTGAGGAAATTCACAAAATGACTTACAGAGGCGATGCAATACTGGTGGGGAACTTTAACCTCCCATATATAAACAGGAGCACTCAAACACCAGCAACAACAAAAGGAAGGGACTTCTTATTGGCCATACAGGGTGCTGGACTGGGGCAGTTTGTCAAAGCCCCAACAAGGAGAAATGCTGTTCTTGATCTGATTCTCACAAATAGTGAGAGGGTTAAAGAAATCGATGTAGGGTGCAATTTGGGAAACAGTGATAACAGTATGTTCAGTTTCCAGGTAAACATATTGCAAGACTCATGTCTCTCAAAGGATAAGGATCTAGATTTCAAGAAGGTGGACTTCTAAAAAATGAGAGCCAGCCTAAAAGAAAACTTAACTGAAGAGTTAGAAGGCGAGGTAGAGGTCATGTCGGAGAGAATGAAGACAGCAAACATGATATCCATGGACCAATGCTCCAGGAAGGTCAGCAAGGTGAAAAGAAAAATAAATCCTCTTTGGTTCTCCAGGGAGATGGCTACCATACTAAAAGAAAAAAAGAAGGTGTATATGACATACTGGGGTACTAAGAATGAAAAAGACTGGGATTCATGTCAAGAAAAAATGAGAGAAGAAAATAAACACACAAGAAAAGCCAAAGTTCAGACGGATGAAAAGATAGCAGAGGGGACAAAGAGATGTGACAAATCCTTGTTTAGGTACATCAGAGAAAGAAGCAAAACAAAGGGGGATATAGTAAGGATTGCTACAGGGAAGGGGAAATTAGCAGAAGACAATCATGAGAAGGTGGAAATCCTAAATAGACACACTACTTCTGTTCAATGTTAACCGAGGCAGATCCAGGAACTGGCCTGGTGCTCATGAAAAGCAGCACCCTGGACCAGGAATCAACACTTGCCCATTCACAGAAGAGCAAGTACTGGAGGTGCTGAATAAACTGAAGGTGGAAAAAGGCCATGAGACCAGATGAGATACATCCCAGAATCCTAATGTAACCCTGGTGCCATCTATCTGAAGGGTTACACTACCCCTGCCTTGCTGGTCAGACCAAGGTTGAAGGGCCTGGGTTCCTAGTTTAACTTTAAACTGGTTCTTTCCAAAGATAACATAAAATGTGCAGTGTTTGCACCCAGAGTATATCTTTAAATGGGCTAGATTAATACCTTGTACAACCCTCTGGGATGCTGTACCCACTCACATTACCAAAGTGCCACCCCAAGCATGACCCAATAAACAATTCCCCACACTTTTAAACATTTTGAATTATTGACTCTCTCTAATAATATGCTCACACACCATAGGTTATGCAAACATAGTAACACAAATTTATTTACATGGGGTGAGGGTTAATAAAGGGAAACTTGGAAGCAGAAGTCCAGCTATTTACAACTGATTAGAATTTGGCACTTGGATTAGATGGATATCAGAATACTCATTTTGGATTTTGAATTTAGACATTAATCACAGTGGCCACCCACCAACCTTCTGATGTATTAGCATGTCTGATCTGACTATCTAGCTAGCTGCATTGATGACAGAAATCATTATATTAGATGCCCACCCAATAATAGTCCCCAAATTGCCTTAGGACCTTGCAATCCTAACCTGTTTCTGGGTACTCAGTAGTAGAGTCTTAAAGATGCAGGCCTGTCATATGGTGCAGCTGTGTTGGTCAGCTGAGTTGGGGCCCTTGAAAAAAACAGATTAATCTTTTTTTTTAATAGTCTTTATTTTTTATTGTTTATTATATAGTTATATATATGCCAGCAGGAGTTCATCTATACAGTATTGCTCTTTTGTTTTACAATACATGGGATGTTCTTCAGGATGGCTATTCATGTTTCTACAACATCATTCTGTTATATATCAAATGACACTAGATCAAAATTCATATCCTACAAAAATTGATTACTTTCAAATAGCTCTATCAGGGAACAAATGCTTCATCCAGAGGTGAGATATAGAAAACCCATGGCCTCCATTGGAGCTCAAATTGTGACATCCTTCCAGCTCTAGAAGCTACTATTGTCTCTAGATAATATATCTCAGTCATCAATGAGAGAGGGTGGGTACTTTAGCTGTTTGCCATAGGTGAGTTATAACCTTTTTAGCTGCTGCCAGGTACAAGTATAACTTACTTCTACTTGGTGGAACTTCTCCGTCTTCCCCAATATAAAGCAGAATCATCTGACTGGATAATTGAATTTCTGGTCCCACAATATTCTGTATGCTCTTTTCTATATCTAACCAGTATTGGGTAACTTTCGGATAGGTGCAACAAATATGTGTTATATTTGCCATTTTTTTTCTCCACACTCTCCAACAAAGGCCATGCCTCATAGATACAAATTTAGCAATTTTGCCAGGGGTATAAAAATGTCTACTATGACATTTCCATATACAATATATTCTGACCAGTATGATGACTGTGATACTCTCATCGAGTGAGGAATAGGTTCCAACCATTTCTCATAAGTTATCTGAGTCCCTAATTCTCTATTCCATCTCTCCAAGATATCCTCAGTGGATTCCTTCCAAAAGTCTCTTATTGCTTTACATATTTGTCCAATTAAATGAATTTGTTCCCCTTCCTTCTATAGCGTCCCTTAAAAGGGACATCAACAAAGGTATGAGAGAGGGCAGAGTATTTAATGCTAATTCTTTCTGTATAAATGTCCGAATCTGTAAATATCTATAATGTTGTGTGTGGGGGAATTGATATTTTGCCTGTAGTGTGGCAAAAGGCAGTACTCCATTTACATCCAGATATTGATATAACAAAAGCAAACCTTTTTTCTGCCATTCTTGATGGACCCGAACAGCACCCATATCCAAAGATACACTTTCTGTACCGATTAGTTTAAAATAACCAAAAACTTCAGTTAATGTAGTAGATGCCCTTAGTTCATACCAAGCCTTTAACGTATAACAGATTCCAAATGTAAAGTTTTGTAGCTGTGGATAAGAATTCTGGGGGGCAAATATAATAGGGACAATGTTTACAAGATCATTTAGTATAAAATCTAGTCTCAAAAATAGGGGAGAATGATCAGAAAGAAATCTAGGTCCTATAGTTAAATCCTGTAAGCTGTCCAAATGTTCTTTTGAAATGAAAAAGTAGTCAAGTCTTGAGTAAGAGTTGTGTTTAGGGGAGAAAAATGTATATCCCCCAGAAAGAGGATAAAAATGTTTCCATACATCGATTAGACCCAATGCTCCAAGTTGAGAGATACTGTAAATAATCTTTGAGCTGATGTTAGCCTATACTTGGAAGGTGCAGAGGAGTCCAACCGAGGTGTCAAAGTTAAATTGATATCTCCCCCTATAATAAGACATCCATGCATAGTGTCTAGGAGCATCTCAAAAAATCTTTTAAAAAGACAAAGAGATGTAAGAGGGGGGAAATACACATTTACTAACGTGACCTTTGTCCCATAATGGGTGCCTTTTAAGATTACAGACCTTCCCTCTGAATCTACGCACTGTGTTTCTAATTGAAAAGGAGAGGTCCCAGGTATTAAAATGGCTACTCCTCATCATTTCCCTTTAGGAAAGGACGATGCATATACCAAAAACCTGCCCCCCCCAGTTCAATTTTGCATGCTCGGTGTTTGTTAAATGTGTTTCCTGGAGAAAATAAAAATCACTGGGGTGTTTCTTGATATATTGGAACAGTCTGGCCCTTTTAATAGGGTTGTTAAGCCCATTTATATTAAGCTAGAGTGCTTTTACTATCTGAGTAGCCATCTTATTCCCTTATGGAAACATATTCTTTCCTGTTGTCCCCATCTTAATAATCTAATTCCTGGGGAATCACCATACTGATGTTCCCCCCTAGAGCCATCCTTCTTATTATCACTTTTTTTGAAACATTTTATGCCTTTCCCATCTAAATTATTCTTAAACATCTCCTGCTGCGATCTTATCAAACCTTTTGAAATCTGAAACAAATTATCGGTATATGTCTGACCTTTGTCTTGAAAACTACGTACATACACTATATTCCAAATAAAATTGACTTCCAAGGTAGGGGAATTTTAAAAAAATACTCCCTACGTGTGCCTCCTGATAGTCTGGGGTCACCGGAGGATATCTGGTAACACCAAATACCCAGGCCTCCTGGGGATATCCTGTTCCCCAAATGAAAAATAAAGAGAAATATGCAGACAAGCTAAATAAAAATCCAAATGTTAACTCAAAATACCCTGCCTGTCTGTCTTTGGTTTGAAATGGGCTTCCTGTAACATCTGGAGATGCTCCCTCCCTCCTTCCCCCAATGTAAATTGTTTATTTCATAATTAAATAAATTCTGTAGGATACAACTAGGGCAACTTTTTTCAGACCCTTATATCAGTCTATCCCTAAAACAAATCAAGCAGAGCACTATAATCTGCTCTTTAAAGTTATATCTGTTGCCCCCTTCAACGCAATCATCAGGGCCAGTTCAAACAGCTAAACTAAAAGTTTTACATGTTTCTTTGTTATAGCAAAATTTTCTGCAGGTAAAATTATTAAGCATTCCTTTTCTCTGTCCAACATCGTGTGAGAGAGTCGTCATCTTATAAAGATCCCAGTTCAAACAACTGAATTCCCAGTCCCTCTCATCAGTCATAAGTTTTTAGGGACCTCTAGCCAGAGGACCATCGAGAAATCACAAGCCAAGCTTCAGCTTCTGTCAGTCAGGTTCTTCCCCTTGCTATTCATCGAAAAGTTGACAAATGATTAGAAATGTTCCCCCTCTTTGTTACTTCTCTGCCATTTTGTGTTCTGCCCGGATTCACCATATGCCAGCGCGGTGGGTCAGTTTTCTGTAATCCTAGTGTAGATTTGTTTTTTATTTGAATTCCCGCTCTAGGAAGCTCCTCTCTGGCCCCCCCACAATATGAAATTCCTTTCTTCTCGATGAAAGTTGCACCACAAGTCTAGCTGGGTATGGTGGTGTGAATCTAATGGTTGCCTACTTCAAAGATGGTAAAATGTCCTCATATGCTCCGCGATTACGCATAATTTGTGCAGTGTAGTCGTTATCAACATAGAAACAAGTTTGCCCATAAAAGACCTTGACCTTTCGCCATGCTGCTGTTAATACTGTCTCCTTGACTGCGTAGCTAAGAAAGTGATAATGATAGATTGAGGCCTAGCATTCGGATCTGTAGGCCGTGGCCCCAGTGCATGGTAAACTCTCTCTAAAGTTAATTAAATATCTGAGGACAATTCAAGAGCTGTTTTGAGCAAAGCAATAGTAAACTCAGTAATGTCCTGACCTTCTGAGCCTTCACGGATGCAATATAATCTTAGGTTCTTTCTGCGAGCTCTATTCTCCATATCTTCTTGTTTTTCTTGCAATTGTACACATTCATCTTGAAAGAGTTGAATTGTATTCTCCATGTCGTCTACTCTGTTCTCCACTGCTAATATCTGTCTCTCCTATGTATCAGCTCATTGCTCCAGGCTCACTACGTCTCTGCGAAGCTCTCCGTAAAGATCTTTAATTTCTGCACTGAATGATAATAGCTCCTTGTATGTAGTATCTAACTTTTTGCATTTGTTTCTCACTTTATTATTTGGTGTGGTCGTTTGGTTCTGCCGTTCTGCTGGAGCTTGAGAGTGTTCCAAGTCGGAGGGCTCCTGGTCCAACATTGCTGCTCGATTTAATTCTGCTCACTGCTGCCCGTAGTTGTTCAATTTCTTATATTTTTCTTATTTGCAATGCTCCTTTCGTATATCCCTGAAATCTAGTTCTTGTTTATTTTTAATTGTTTGTCATTGAAAGTGTCAAATCAGGAAGATTAGCGAGAGGTGTAGCGGAGCTCTGCTTTTACACCGCCATGCTGCTTGGAAGCCCAACCGGAAGTCTCCAAAAACAGATTAATCTTGACTTTAAAAATTATCTTTACAACAAACTGTAAGAAGGTTACTCCCTTGCTTAATTAGCTGGGGCTTTAAACCACTGATGCTAGGCAACAACTTGCAATAACTATTTACATGTTTCTCCAGGCTGGACATGGCATGGACCCTGCATACTCACGGTTTGGTAGTCATCATAGACAAGTTGAAATTAGGCTATACAAGGTAGATTCAGGGGATTGTAGCATGTGGGCTCTTCTTTAGATGCTGAGAGGCTGGGTAAAGGCTTACAGCCAGGGACCCTCTAACTGACTGCAGGATCTTGTAGCCTTTGCAGGTGGAAGGCGTTTCTAGCTTCTTTAGAAGTGCCCCTCCTTTGTGCTGAAATCACCTTTGGGCACAGACCAGGCCTGGACCTGGGCCAGAACACTTCAGAACCCCACATCTAGGCTATGCCCCTCTGGGGGACGTGTATATGGCATGCCCTAGGTGGCACACTACCAGGCTGTCTCCTAGGCCAGCCTCAATTTGCTTTGTTGCATCCAGCACATTTATATTAACTTTAAGTGGTCACAGTCACTTCAATGGGAGGGCTAAAGCCTGAGATTCAATAAGGGGGGAAAAGTTCCTCCTATATCCCTAATAAAGGCCAGCCTCCTATGGCAGTCCCCCACTTAGCGCGCTGTGAACTCCTCCCCCTTGCAAGTGCCTGTCTCCTGCATGGCTCATGTGGCTGAGCCTCTTTCATTTCCTTCCCCTTTTTCTCCTTCCCCCTTTGCTTACTTGTGTCTCCCCCATACTCCCCCCATTCTTTGCTTGGTGTGCTCACAACTTTGCCGCCGACTCTGATTTGTAAGTATCCCTACCAGCTCAGTTATTTTGCATTGTTGTTCTGTTCCCACCCTCTTGCTGCACATGTTTCCATCCTCCTATGGTGCAGCGGCTGTCCCCTGCTCTCCTTGCTGAACACACCTTTTCTGTGATGACTGCAACTCCTTTTTTCTCCTGCACTTCCAGGGTGTGCCGTTATCCCCGAAGCACCCATTTGTCAGCCCCGCTTCCTCCATTTTCCTGGACTGCTCGCCACTATCCCCTCATCCTTCCTCCCTGCTGCTGCTCTGCAGGCTCTGTCTCACCCTCCTGCTTCCAGATGGATCTCCCTCATGTGCTGTGCCCTTCCTGGAGGAACCATTCCTTGTGCCCATCCTGTCCTGCATAGCCCTCCCCATTCCCTCCATGTGTTGTACCTAGTTCTATTCTCATCCTGCTTGCCCCTCTGGTATTGGCACCATCATCTCACTGCCTTCTTGCTGTCTTCAGCTGGACTGAGACTGGGTGGGTTCCCTGCCCTGTCTACTCCCATCTTCTGCTGCTGTGATTGCAGCTGTTGCCAGATTCTGTCAGCAATTGGCTCTGTGCTTTCCTGGCTCCTGATTGCCTATCCATATTCCGGTACCTGTTAGCTGCCCCTTCCAGTTGTTGAACATCCTGCACCTGAATAACCTACTGGCTTCCTTTGTTTTTCACCTGATTACTGCTTTGACACTCCTGGCACTGTGCTGCTGATTTCCTTCTGGGGTGCATCTCCTTTGGAGGGATTGCCTTGTTCCCTATTTCCCAGTAGCATTTTCCACTTCAGTATTGTGCACTGCTGACCCCACTTGTTGGACTTGCCATGTCAGCCTTTCCTCTAGTGCTCTGTATTTGCTTTCCCTGGTCTGTTCCATTCCCTGCCTTCCTCATTTTTTCCTTTGCTAGTGTGTTCCAACACCCCACCATGGGCCCTGGACACCTTGAATCCAAACTCGTGCCATACTCTGCTCCCTTTTACACCAAGCACTCCACCTTACAGTACCCATTTCCTTCTTGCCCTTGTCCCCTGCTCTCAGTGTTTTATTTTGGTCTTTCTCACTCCTCACACTGGCTATCTGTCTCCCTCGCCACTTCTTCCTATTGCAACATCCCTGCACAATATTTCCCATTGTCTGGTGCTTGAAGTTCCCTGGTATTTCCCACACTTTGTCATATGCTACAATCAACCTTCCATAGCACTTTTGTCTGCCACCAATGTTATTCATGCTTTACCCTGTCTGCATCATTTTCCAGGAATCTGCTTTCATATACTGTATCCTGCTCAGCATTTATTTCTGAATTTACCATATTCTATCTCTACTGATTTATACCCTTTCAGCTCTCATATTCCCCAGTGCCTCTTTCACCTTCCTGATAGGGCTCATACACTCTTCTACCTCCAATCCGGGCCCCAAGTGGTGGTTTCCTTCATCCCTCATTGATACTGTACTCCTTCCCATGTACTTCTTGTATTTTGGAATTTTTTATTTGTTTTTCACATGCTTCATCCATCTCATGTTCCCCTTATGCTCATCATCCTCCTCCTCCTCTTCCCTACTTAGATTCCCTTCACCCTGATCCCTTTTGTTTCCTTACCTCTTACTATGCAGCAGTTGGCTGCCCTGTCCTTACTTAGCCCATAGCAGTAGTTTTCCAATCCCCATCCCTAACTCGGCCTTCCAGGGCACTGAGTAGAGGTAGGCTTGCCCTGTCTGCCAGGGATAGGGAGTCTCATTTTGATCCATCTACCATCTTATCCCTGCTGGATTCTCTACCAAAACTACCAGTCATTCCAGCACCTCGGCATCCTCCATCCCTAACTCTGCCTGAGGAATGGAGTGAAGATGGGCTTGCCCAATATACCAGGGATGGCAGCATGATTCTCTACCTCAGTCTCAACTAATTTTGTACCATGCCAACTACTGATAGACTCTATCCCTAACTCTACCTGGCATAGCATCGAGTGAAGGCTAGCTCACCCTGACTGCCGGGAATGGGAGCCTGTGTCTTCAATCTTCTGTTCTAGCCAGATGCATTCTATATCTGATATCCAGTTGCTGCATTCCCTCACGGGAATGGAACCTCTGTAGCCCACTTGCTTCAATCATCTGACTCACCCAATTATGTCATATACCTCCACGGAATCAGTGTACTTGTTCCCTCCTCTGGCTTCCTCACATTTTAGATTGGACCCTGCAAACTTGCCCAATCTCCATCTCCACTCAGTCCATCAGAATCCTAGACTTCTTTGCTGTTTGCCTTCCACCTCCTCCAATACTACTGTGCATTGTTGTTGTGGCCTGCATTCCGGTTCCACCTCCTCCATTCTCCTGACCTTCAGTTCCTGACCTTTAGCTTCCTGCTGCCACCTTCTCCCTCACTGCTACTCTGAATGATTCTGTTCCCTATTGCCTACCTCTTGGACTTGCCTGCTTGCATGCCCCCTTGTTTCCTGCTGGACACATGACATTTGCTCATTAGAACGTCATGTGCCTGAGGGCTTCTACAGTTTTTTCCCTTATGTTGTCATTGTCTCCATCCACAGGCCTACCATCAGTGGTTCATGTGTACTTTCGTATCTGCTATTCCAGTTCCCCATCTCCTTCCGAGGAGGAACCTATTATCTAATCACCATATCACCTTTCATTTTTAGCATTTCAAGTCTGCCATCTCCTTTGGAGGTGGGAATTCATTCCCCATCACCACTGTCCTTTGCTATAAGCATTCTATGTTCACCATTTTTTGTGGACGTGGGAAACTTATACCCAATCACTGCTGCCCCTTTTGCTATCAGCAATTTACATTCACTATCTCTTTCAGAGGTGGGAACCTCATACCTCAAGTTCACAGCACCTTGTACCTGGATTCGCTCCTTGGTCATACATGGATCTACCACCCGAGGCCTGATATGGCTTTCTATTCTGGTATACTGTGGCACCTGCCCCCCCTGCTGTTCTGTACCTTACCTGTACCTGCCAGTGTCAGTACTGCTCAGACCCTGCTGCTTGATTATCAAGTTCTTTCCTCTGGTCAGCAGACCTCCCCTTGAACATTTCCCTACATCCTCAGACTGCTGCCTTCTTCCCCACCACCATGGTTGCTCAGGGCTCCTGCTCATTTGTCGTGTCTCTTTTTGGGCTTCTTTACATCTATCGATGTTCAGCATCACTGCCTGATCAACTACTCCTACCCATTCATCTGTCTCATACTCCTACCTCAGTCATCAAGACAGCTCTTATTCAACACTTTACAGAGTACCTATTCTTCTCTTCTGAGGAAAACCTCTTCCAGAGTCATACCTTGAACAGCATGCCCTATAGACTCTTATGTCACTATAGAATCATTAATACTTCCTAATAACCTCCCCAGGACACATTCAAATAGACTATAGAAGATCTCATTTCTCAACTGGCTCTGCAGCATGCTACCCTATATATTCTGTTAATTCAAGCAGTATGAGCATCACTACCTTCGATGTCTTCATAGGATCCAAGATTTAGTGGAGTCTCCTTCACTCCTATCTTCTTACCTGGAAACATGACCCTAATTCCTTCTGAGATGTGCCAACTCTATAATTACCAGCACTGTTAAGGATAATGGGGACTGTAGTATACGTCATAACAGTACTGGCATCATCCATTATACCTTTTTCTTATAGTCTTCTACTAAAAGTGCAGACTCTGTTTGACCATGTTATTCACCTTGTATTCCCTGAATAGCCATTGCATGTTCCTAAGACCTTCTCAAGTTACCATCCTAGAATATGTATCATTGAATATCTGGTGCCTATCTGTGTTGTTAAAGTTACTCTGTTCAAGCCACTGTTCCCTGGCCCCTAGACATCACCATGATTCATAAAGTTATCTACATCTCTTTATCACGTTACCCTAACTCAAGCCAGCTACCCACCCAGTGGTCCTTCTAACTCATCCATTGGAATTTACCTCCCATACTTCTCCATCGAATATGATCACAGAGAGCAGGCTTCCATTGATTCCCCAATCCGCACATCCACAACTAACCTAGCTGTCTCACTATCCAAGTTATGCCCCACAACAGTCCTGCATCTGACTAAGCATGCTTGGCACCATTGCATTCTACACTTGTTCTCAACTTCCCTTTGCCACATCAGTCTATAGACTTATTCAAAGACCCATTCTCAGGCTCCCCTTAGCATTCCAACATTGGATGCTCCAGCACTGCAAAGCTGCCATGGCCACTTATGCTCCTGGCACAGGCAATTGAACCACAGCAATATCCATATCCACCATTTCCCACTAGCAGTCCTCCCTCAATATGAACCTATGCAAACCCCATTACAGCAACAACTCTAGTCAACCCTTGAATTCATTGTACTGAACTTTTCAATTATTCCCATCGATATCCAGTTACCATCCCTACACCTGTGATAGTTCTGCATTCCACTAGTTCCTAGACCCTGGTGGAGGGATGTCTTTACTATCTAATTTTTCTTCTTCCCACTTTAAAATCTGTTGTGCAACAGTATCTTTTTTGCCCTATTCTTTACCTCTTTCTAGCCCTGGCATAGGTTGGCCATTTACATCAGTCTTTTTTCTTGCTCTACATGTCTCTTTCCTACTGCCTTATCTTTTCTATTCCCTACGTCCATCTCTCACCACCATTCCCCGCTAGCATCATGTTCAGATCTAGCATGCCAACTGGCAAGGAAAGCAATTAAAGTGCTTATATGGCACTTTATGCCTTAGTTTCAATAAAGTGCATCTGTGCTTTTAATTATACTTTAAAGAATGAAATAAAGTGCAATAGTGCATTTAAATATGTTTTGTTATAAACAAACAAAAACACCTGAAATATGCCAATATGAGTGTAATGATGGAATTAGCACTGTAAACACAGAAAAACCTAGCTAGCGTTAAAATAACACAGTGGTTAAAACCCAGTTTGTAAAGGGATGTTAGTACTTTAGTCACTTATATGTCTATAATGGTGTGCACACCTGTACAGAACTATTGTGAAATGGCACGAGATTTGAGTATTTTACAGTTATTTTGCTGTGTATTATGCTTTAGAGTGCAAATGTACAGGCTTAGAGTGCAAACACGTCTCCAAATATATGAAGAAGCTGTTAGCAGGCTTGTTGTAACTTCTTAAAGTGAAGACCTTCCTGTTTTCCCTGTATTACACTAATAAAACAAAACTGTGTTCAGATGCAATAAAAGAAAAAGTGGTTAAAGCAAGGGAGAGCAAGTGGGCACCAGATTGAAGCCTTTGTTCATGCCACTGCTCCCAAGAAGTGCTTCCTGCAGCCCTGCGACATGTAAAGTGGTAGAAGGCTTGGCAACCACCTTGCCGCTTGCCGCATGGTCTGTTGCAATAATAAAACAAATCAAGAATTCTAGTGTTCAGCAGGAGCAAGCAGCTGGCATTGTGCCAGTTCTGCAAGTTTTAAGCCGCTGCTCCCTGCTGTTCCCACTCGATCTGTCCTGCAGGTGATTTCAAAGAGTGGTTTTCTCTCTCTATTTTACTCCCACATGTTTGCCCTGCAATTTAAAGGAACTAATTAAATGTGGCAGGCTGGTGCTCAGTAAAATAGCCACTGTGAAGCCTGCTGCTCCTCGTACTGCATGAAACACTTTTTCCTATCTTCTTCTATAGCTGACAATAGGAATAAATGCACTGCCCATTAGGAAGAGAGCACACTGAATAAATAAGCAGCCACAATATAAATATCTCAGCTAATTCATAAAGGAGTACCTGTACATAGTCCTTGGTACTGGTAAGACAGAAGGGCTCCTGTAAAACTGAAACTGCTGTTAAACAAGTGTGTTTTTCTTTTCTCTCTGGGAAAATCTATTTTTCCAGGTCCTACCAATTCCCATAAGCAGACCTCTGTCCATCTCTGATGCCAGAAAACTGCGTTGTATAGGGAGATCAGAGCCCTCTCTGGTCTAATTTTATAGGACCATGCTATCAATCAAATATAAATGGGAGGAGCTTAGAGCTCCTTAGGGGCCACTTTAATATGGAAAATTGTATTCAAAGCTTCCAAGAGGATCTAAAAGTGTAAACGTGCATTTAAACAATATTGTTTATTATAATCGTACTGGGCTTGAGTCCTACCACCTGTTTGATGTTGTTAGTCAGTAGAAAATTGTCTGTATAAGTTAACGACCAGGGCAGGTGACCCTTGCCTCTCCTATATAAACCCCTGCTAAAGAGATCCTGATCAGATGAGCCTTGGATGTGGAGTGAGAAGGTTTACAGTACAGGTAGACAAGAGTGATACAAAAGGTAAAATATCAGAGTTGTTATTGATCTGAGACTGTATTCCAAGAAACCACTGATGTCAAGTGGACATTGTGTTTGCAATTTCTTTTGTTGTTAAATTATTTTCTTATTTGTAAATAAATGTCACATTCCTGTGTGTTTTAAACCCTGACATATTGCCTCATCTGATTATTTCCCACACCTTGTGACATTTGGTATCAGAAGTGGGATTTGGTATTGCTTGTCTGGAGAAATGAGAGGGAGACCAGTACTAGGCACCAGCCCTGGTGTCCAGATCTATAGGGGCAAGCAGTCAGGATGGCACACAAGCTGGAGTCCATGGATGCCCATGATTGGAAGGAAGATTGAGTGGCTGACCTGATGTGGCTTATCCACTGGTTGAGTGGAAAATGGTTAGAGGTGGACCAGCATCAGAGGGAGACTGAGCACTGCTACCAGGTGTTGTTGAAAATGACCCATGCAGTGGAATCTGATATGGCTGTGGATGTCCAGGAGCCTTGGCACTGAGAAGAGGAGGACCCATGGATGGAGTCCTTGTTACTGGAATTACCTATTTTTCCAGGCTGTTATCTTGAGGAAGAGTATCTGCAGGAGGAGAAGTCCCCAGGTAAGGATGAGACTGTCACTGGACTTAAGTGAACTGGGTAGGGTGAAGAATACAATCAACATCGAAGAGGTCATGGTAGCTGAAGGGACCTTTAAATGTTTTGACTCTCCTCTCATGACATGTGTTGATTTCCTTGCTGTAGAACAAGGAACATTTCAGGGGGAGGATCCTGAAATAGCCAGGCTAGATTCATATGTAAGAATACAGGATGGGAAACCTGTTGCTGGAGGTATAGAGTCTAATCAGTTGTGGTGGTTTGAGAGTAGGAAAGAGGTTTTATACCACATGAGGCCCGAGCCCCGGACAAAACGGGTAGATACTAGAGTGGTAGTATCCATGGTCTTGAGGCATAAGGCACTGGAGAATGCAAGAGGCAGCCAGTGGAAGTATGTAAGTCATGGGGAGGTACTGTCCCACATTATCCCTTTCTATTTTTGGCCTGGGTTATATGGACAGGTGACAAACTACCTTAAGGATGTTACGGGGTACAACCTCCAGTTAGTTGTTCCAAAAAGGCATAGTGGAGTAAGCGCTCTAAGGGTTGAAGGCTGATGCAAGTGGTACCCAGGGAAGTATGGGAGACCCCCATATAGGGTAGCAGGTACAACATGGTAGCTCTTGGGATACTATAGGTACAAATGCTGTGTTTCTGGAAGATGTTTAGAATTCATGTCTGCTAAATGTATTGGGTGCCAGAATGAGCTGTCTATTAGAAGCTAAAAATCAGCATAAAATGGCTGACTCATTTCTTACTGTTAGAGAACATATAGGCAAAGAAATGATCAGTGTCTCAGGGTATGTCATATATAGAACAGAATGTATATGTAGTACAGAGATTCTTATGTGTTAAGGGGCCCTGAGATGGAGCTAATGGAAGAGTGCAGGCCATAGCTCCATTCCCATCCAGGGAGAGGGAAGATGGACACTGTTTACTGCACACATCTGGGCCATGAAACTGCTGTGGCAACGGTCTTGGTTTTTTTTTCCTATCTTCTTTAATTTCATATACTGGTCTAATGGGTTGCACACTTATCAGACTGTCTTTTGATCTATTTTCTTAAAGTCTGTTGCTTAGTCTTTCCTATATATTGTTCCAGTTCAGATACAAGGAGGTTGCAGAGGAAACTGACCTCCAGGGGGAACATCTGAAGGGACATACTATTAGTAGGTGTCAGATGTTCCAAATGTAGTTAATGGGTGCTGAAAACCTATGTTACATTTAAGAAGTGACCAGTCTTTTTGATTGAAATAAAGGATTTAGATAATAATAGATGTTATGTGGAAAAAGCATCTATAGCCCCAGGGTGTAATAAGTAAGTATTGTTATCGGGGATTGACTGCAAAAATACTTGCTTCGATTAAGGGACCCTGGCATGGAGCTTTACAAACAGGGTGGGCCAGAGCTCTGCCCCCTTACCAACAGTAAAGGAAAGAGAGCAGTCTGTCTGTTTCTGTACAGAAACTGTTTCCCTCATAAGAAGGGAGGTATAAGTATCACATAGAGGTCAGGTAAAGGACCTCTAAGGCCTCATGAAGGAAAATAAATAATGTGAGATCCAGGGGTAACCTGTAGGATTTTCTGTGAAATCAGCATTAAAGGCTGCAGAAATCTAGGGTGTTCCCCAGGTTGGAGGTATAGAAGGCACACATGTTTAGAGTGTATCGTGTAAAGGACAGGGACAGCACCTTTCTTTCTTTTTGTTTCCCTGTCCCAGCTGCTCCTGGTTCGCCAAACGCAGTAAAGGATTAAGCTCTGTAAGTGTAAAACTCAGCCACTTAGTGTAGATGGCAGAACAGGGGAATACTGAGAAAGCCCAGAACTCTTATCCCCCCCACTCTGCTGGCATGGTAGAGTATTGAGAATGAGAGGGGGTAGCCAAACCAGTATGTAGGAAACTGGTTTGTTTTTAAGGGGGGAGGAGTGTGACAGTTTTGCATTCCGCTAGTTCCAAGACCCTGGTGGAGGGATGTCTTTGCTATGTTCTTCTTCCCTCTTTAAAATCTGTTGTGCAACAATATCTTTTTGCCCTATTGTTTACCTCTTTCTAGCCTTTGCTTAGGTTGGCTATCTACATCAGTCTTTTTTTTCACTCTACATGTCCCTTTCCTACTGCCTTATCTTCCCTAGTCCCTATATCTGTCCCTCACCACCATTCCCTGCTAGCATCATGTTCAGCTCTAGCATGCCAGCTGGCAAGGAAAGCAATTAAAGTGCTTATATGGCATTTTATGCCTTAGTTTCAATAAAGTGCATCTGTGCTTTTAATTATACTTTAAAGAATGAAATAAAGTGCAATAGTACATTTAAATATGATTTGTTATAAACAAAGACAACTGAAATATGCCAATATGAGTGTAATGTTGGAATTAGCACTGTAAACACAGAAAAAGCTAGCTAGTGTTAAAGTAACACAGTGGTTAAAACCCAGTTTGTAAAGGGATGTTAGTACTTTAGGTACTTATATGTATATAATGGTGTGCACACCTGTACAGAACTATTGTGAAATGGTATGAGATTTGAGTATTTTTCACAGTTATTTTGCAGTGTATCATGCTTTAGAGTGCAAATGTACAGGCTTAGAGTGCAAACATGTCTCCAAACACATGTAGAAGCCATTAGCAGGCTTGCTGTAACTTCCTAAAATGCAGACCTTCCTGTTTTCTCTGTATTAGCTGTATTACACTAATAAAACAAAACTGTGTTTGGCTGTAACAAAAAGAAAAGTGGTTAAAGCAAGGGAGAGCAAGCAGGCATCGGGTTGAAGCCTTTGCTTCATGCCACTGCTCCCAAGAAGTGTTTCCTGCAGCCCTGCAACATGGAAAAAGTGGTAGAAGGCTTGGCAACCACCTCACCACTTGTCGCATGGTCCGCTGCAATATTAAAACAAATCAAGCAAAGTAGGAGGAGTGAGCGAGAGAGAGCAGCTGACATTTTGCCAGTTCTGCAAATTTAAAGCCGCTGCTTCCTGCTGTTCTAGCTTGGTCTGCCTGTGGGTGATTCCAAAGAGAGTTTTATTCTCTCTCTGTTTTACTCCCACATGTTTGCCCTGCAATTTAAAGGAACTAATTAAATGTGGCAGGCTGGCGCTCAGTAAAATAGCTGCCATGCAGCCTGCCGCTCCTTCTACTACATGAAACACTTTTTCCTAGCTTCTTCTATAGCTGACAGTAGGAATAAATGCACTGCCCATTAGGAAGAGAGCATACTGAATAAATAAGCAGCCACAATATAAATATCTCAGCTAATTCATAAAGGAGTACCTGTACATAGTCCTTGGTACTGGTAAGACAGAAGGGCTCCTGTAAAACTGAAACTGCTGTTAAACAAACGTGTTTTCTTTTCTCTCTGGGGCAATCCATTTTTTCAGGTCCTTCCAATTCCTCTAGGTAGACCTCTGTCCATCTGTGATGCCAGAAAACTATGTTGTATAGGGAGATCAGGGTCCTCTCTGGTCTAGTTTTATTGGACCATGCTATCAATCAAATATAAATGGGAGGAGCTTAGAGCTCCTTAGGTACCAATTTAATATGGAAAATGATGTTCAAAGTTTCCAAGAGGATCTAAAACTGTAAATGTGCATTTATACAATGTTGTTTATTATAATAGTACTGGGCTTGGGTCCTCCCACATGTTTGATGTTGCTAGTCAATAGAAAATTGTCTGTATAAGTTAATGACTAGGTCAGGTGACCCTTGCCTCTCCTATATTAACCCCTGCTAAAGGGAGCCTGATCAGATGAGACTTGGTTGTTGAGTGAGAAGGCCTACAGTGTAGGTAAAGAAGAGTGATACAGAAGGTAAAAGATCAGAGTTATTATTGATCTGAGACTGTATTTCAAAAAAACACTAACGTCAAGTGGTCTTTCTGATTGCAATTTCTTTTGTTGTTCAATTATTTATTTTCTTATTTGTAAATAAATGTCACATTCCTGTGTGTTTTAAATCCTGATACATTGCCTCATCTGATTATTTCCCAAATCCTGTGACAATACCATTTTTCCCTCATTGGTCTAAAATCTCACACGTTAACCCCCTCTACCACATACCTAAAGCTTCTGTTCGAATCCTTCATCATCTCCATAGATGCTTACATAGTGACGTATCACACGTTGCTGAACTCCAAGCCTTGAGACCCTAATCTGGATGTCAAACCCTCTGCAAAGTCTGATACATTACTTTAAGAATTTCATAACGTATCATACTTCCTGCAGTTTGGAGTCTGGCAGCTCATTTAATCAACTCACGCGCTTCATGCGCGCATTGACTATGCAACCCCAGTGAATATCAACCAATATCACATTAGAATCCTGAACCACATTCACCCCTTTTCCAACTAGACATAATCTAAATCCAGGATCTGGACACTCCTTCAGAACAGACCTGCCTCTTGAGCCTCAGAATCGACTTTCCAGAACGCATCATTCGACACACTCGGAAGATGGAATGTCATCTCTACAAACAGGTCACCTTACTTAGAAATTAGAATATGGTTATAAGAACCTAGGATCATCTCCTCTTAGTCTGCCTGAGGATAGGCGGGTCAGTAGCCATGGGTCCTCAAAGGTTTTCTCCAACTGGGGGGTTTCCTCTCTTGCATACTACTGGTCATACTCTCCATGAGTTGGAGAAGGTAATCTTTTTGGGCTTTCTATTCCCTACTTACTACCCAGTTTACTTGCCAAGGGTGGAAATAGAGAAAAGCCAAAAAGTAAATGACAGTTACATAAACACTACTAACCCCATACTCTGTTCAAAAAACATTGAATGGGAGGGCTAAAGCCCAAGTTTCAATGTGGGAGGATAGCTCCTCCCATATCCCTAATAAAGGCCAGCCTCTCGCGGCTGTTCCCTGCTTAGCACATTGTGAAACACCCACCATCCACCCCTGCCTCCTCCTTCTCTGGCACTCTACTCACCCTTGGTGCTGGGCTTTCTATTCCCTATTCACTACCCAGCTTAGCCACCAAGAATGGGAATAGAGAAAAGCCAAAAAGTAAACTACAGTTACATAAGCTCTAGTAACCTCATACTCTATTCACCAAAACATTGAACCATGTGCCAGCATTGCCACCATGGTCCTCTTAGCTTTCTGGTACAGACTTTCGCAAGATGGGTACTTGTTCCCTAAGGCTAGGGTGACTCCGATTTTCACAGTCCATGCAAGACAAATCCTTTGCCTTAATGCACTTAAACACAGACAGAGCTTGAGGCACGGCCACCCACCATTTAGTGAACTTTACTGGTTGGCAAAACTAGTACTTTGTAGCTTCTTTTAAGCTTAAAGCACAACATGACTGTCCCTTGTAGCTTTACTGGCATTAGCAGCTCCAATATAGACATCTAAAGCTTTTACTGGCCTCCCAGGCACACTCAGGCCAATTCCGCATGGCTGGGGAACCTCCCTCCCATCCTGTAGGTATTATCAACAGTCACAATCAGCGTTACAAATTACTTGACCCTTCTCTGGTCACTTGATACATGTTCACCCATTTCTCTAGGGCTGGTTAGACTCAGGGTGCAGACAGACAGTCACAACCCACTTGGCTTGGCTTCTCTGCCCCACAACAGATCTCCAGTTCCTTAAGTTTGTACCATGGGGTACCTCAAAATGTCATGGCAATGCAAGAAGGCATTTACTCACTCAGACAGATTTTGGCAATCTCCTTGTCTGGAAGTTGCAGATCTCTTCAGCACTCTCACTGCTGAGGCAGAACAATTTATTGTAGTTCTCTTACAACTGCAAGCAGATGCTGGCTTCTTTTCCACATTTTCCTAATGTAGCAAGGAACTGCTAGCCCTGGAGGACACTCTCTGGCAACCCCCAGGCTAATGACTTCTGTTGCTGACAGCCACTTTTTCTCTCTGGCAGAGGCAGAAGCCCCCCCCCATGGTGGGGCTTTCACTGAACTGACTAGGCTCATTTTGTTTAGCTGGGGGTCTGAGCCCCCAAGCATGTGGAAGGGCTCATGCTAGAACACTGCTCAGCCTGAAACTCCCTTTATGGAGTCCTTCTGGGGCTCCCGATTGGCTGAGGCCACTTGTGTGTCCCTTCATGATTGGCTGAAATTACTTGTCAGTCCACAAAATGAATATTCATTAGCCTCACTTGATGCTCAATAGGCCTCCTGTTTTGGTGCCTAAATTAGGTCCCTGCATTTTCCCCACAAGCCTTTCGCAATGTCTCAAGAGTCTCTGTCCCTTTCCCAACAATCCTTGCTTTGTGAAATCCGAGCTTCCTTATTGGCTGCTGCTGCACAAATATGGCTGCTAAAACACACAGCCCCCTTGCAATTTATTGCAGTTGCAATATTTAAGTTCTAGTGTAGCCAGTATAATTACTTTATTTACTTGCTTGCCCTACAGTTCGGGAGCTACTTCTATGCCCTTGCAAACACTAACCTGTTTAAATAGTTTAATGCAGTCCATAGCCTTTCACTGCTGCCATAATACAGTACATCTGGGCAGCAGACAGGCAGTCCTAAGAGTCCCACATTAACAGTGTTGGAATAACCAGTATATACATTATTTTATTTACATAGTTCCTTGATACATTTAGCCCCTTCACTGTCCTTGCAGCAGCTGTTTTTATGATATATTTATTTACACTTCTGTCCTTGCAGTAGCTGCTGAAATATAAGGTTCCCAGCAAAGCAAGTAGACCTGATCATGGATATTGATGGACTGCTCATTAATATTCATAGAGTTGGGCTAAACTCACAGCGCAACGTAGCACTTCTTATCTTAAAAGTTTGGCAGCTCTCTCTGGTCCAACCCGAGTCACTGGCCCCTGCCCTGCACCCTACGGGGACTGAGACCACCAGAGGAGCCACTCGGTGACCGCAAGTGTGCCCAAAAATGGAGCGTGCTCTTTGCGCATATGTGAGTTCAATGACTGGCCATGAAGATTAAGAGAAATCAGCTGGTAGCCCCTCAATAACTCTGATGGCCCAAGAAGGGCACAAAAAGGGGAAAAGGGGTGCTCAGTAACCTTGGGGCACATCTCTGAATCTGGACCAGGTGGTAAAATCAGGGACAAACAGGGGACACCAGAGGCAAAGGAAGCAATCAGAAAGTAGATGGGAGCAAAATAGGAATAAGGTAAGCCCCCATTTGCGGAGGCATTACACTAAAGAAACTAAGGAATGAACTGGCAGCACCACTGGAAAAATTGTTCACCAGATCCCTGGAGAGCAGAATTGTACCCAAGGACTGGAAAAGTGTAACAGTAATCCCACTCCATAAATTGGACGGCAAGGAAGAGTCAGGAAACTACTGACTAGTTAGTCTCATGTCTATAGTGGGAAAAATGATGGAGTCACTGCTCAAAGAGAGAATAATAGCATTCATCAAAGCAAACAGGCAGTTGGACCCAAAACAGCACTGTTTCACACTGGGAAGGTCATGCCAAACAAATCTGGTTGAATCTTTCGACTGTGTTACCAAGGCTGTGGACAAAGGTGGGGCAGTGGATGTGGTCTACCTGGATTTTAACAAAGCCTTTGATTCAGTTCCACACAGAAGGCTGGCAAAGAAGTTAGACTACACAGCGGTTGGACAGGAGTTGGTAAAATGGGTAAAAAATTGGTTGCAAGGCAGAACACAGAGGGTTCAGGTAAATGGCCCAGTATTGTCAGAGGGTAAGGTAACCAGTGGTATGCTCCTGGACTCAGTGCTGGGGCCTCTACTCTTCAATATTTTCATAGCTGACATTGCAGATGAGCTTGAGAAGAAGGTGTGTCTGTTCGCTGACGACACCAATGTCTGTAACAGGGTGGACTCCATAGATGGAGAGAGCAAGATGGAATCAGACCTAAAGAACCTTGAGGAGTGGATTGGAGCATGACAGCTGAGATTTAATGCCAAAAAGTGCAAAGTCATGGACATGGGAAGAGGAAACCCAAAGATGGTGTATTACTTAGGAGGGGTAAGACTAGCTGCCTCAAACCAAGAGCGTGATCTGGGGATCGTGATTTTGGATGACTTAAAAAAGGGAAAACAATGTGAAAAGGAGGCGCTTAAGGCCTGTGGCATACTAGGATGTACAGGAAGGGGAATCACAAGCAGGAGGAGAGAGGTGGTCATGCTACTGTACAGAGCTCTGGTCAGGCCACACCTAGAATACAATGTCCAGTATTGGTGGCCACACCTCAAAAGACATCAACTGGTTAGAAACAGTACAGAGAAGAGTGACAAAAAATGGTACAGGGATTGTAACAATTGTCTAACAAAGAAAGATTAAGAGAACTAAACATGGACATGGGGTCATAATGCTGCACAGAAAACAATGCGGCACTAAATGCCGCAACCAAAACAGAGTACACTGAAATAAAGTTGGTTAAAAACACTGATCTTACTACCACACCCCATTGAATACAATGGGACTTTGTTTTTCTTTTTTTTTTTGCTAGGAACTCCACCACTCCTGGACCCCCCATTTGGGGGGATTCACCCCCCACAGCCCCCAGACTAAAGATTACTAACTTTATGGGTTTGTGGACTTTGGGGATGGGGCAAAACTCAGGAGGGGGAAGATTATTTTTTTAATTAAAAAAAAGAACAGTAATACCTTGAGACCTTTGGGAACTGAATCATGACCCCAGGTCTCCAGCACTGCTGGGTGCTGGTGCCTTAGTCACTCCACCTCAGGAGCTGCTTGACCAGGCATCACACCGGCAGTGACTAAAGCACTTCCCACATGTGAGTGTACAGCGACAGCGGCAGTAGTTATTCCCACATGCTATAAACCCCTGTCATTGTACAACCTTTCACGCTATCTGCAGCACGGTTCTTCCTGTGCTGTTTTGGCAGCACTATAGTAGCCAAGTACCCTAAACATGTTCTCCCTGGAGCAGAGGAGGGAAAGGGGAGACATGATCTAACCCTTCAAATACATGACAGGCATAAATAAAGTGCAAGCACAGGATCTCTTTCTCTTCAAGGAGGACAGTAGAACTAGGGGGCATGATCTGAGGTTAAGGGGAGGGAAGATCAACACCAATATCAGGAAGTTCTTCACAGAGAGTGAAGTAGATACATGGAACAGCCTGCCCTAGGGGGTGTTGGGGGAAAAGACAGTTGGGAAACTTAAGGCAGCGTGGGATAGACACAGGGGAGCCCTCTCATGCAAGGGTGATTAGGGGAATAGAAAATCAGTAAAGGGCAGACTAGATGGACCTAAAGGTCTCCCTCTGCTGTCACTTTCTATGTTTCTGTGTTTCTATGTTTCTGTGTTTCTGTCCCCTAACCAGTTTTTACCCAGGTTACCACCTTTAATACCCATCCCCAACTTCCCTAACTTGTTTACAGATCTCCTATGAGGAGCAATGTTGGAAATGTTGCTGAAGTACAGGTAGGCCATGTCCACAGCCATTCCCTCATCCAACTCATTGCTCACCCAGTCAAAGAAATCTATCAGATTTGTTTTGCATGACCTTCCCCCTGTGAAAACATGCTGCCTTGGATCCTGTAACCCATTGGATACCAGATATTCCATAATCCTTTCCTTTAGCAGTGTTTCCATTAACTTGTTCACCACCGATGTCAGGCTGACAGGCCTATGGTTTCCCACCTCCTTCCTGCTACCACTTTTGTGAAGTGGGACTACCTCTGCACTTCTCCAGCCTCATGGGAAGCACGCTGGTCTCTAGTGAACTGGTGAACAAATCTGTCAGAGGTGCAACCAGAACCTCTCTGAGCTGTCTCAGTACTCTTGGGTGTACCCTGTCTGGTCACATGGATTTGTCGACCTTCAGGTTTGCAAGTGCTTTCTGGACTTTCTCCTCAGAAAATGGACTGGCATCCACTTTCCTTCCATAAATGATCCTGATGCCTTTTTGAGGACCCAACTCCTCCTCTTCTAATGTGAAAACTGAGCAGAAGTATTTCTTCAAGATGTTTGCCTGTTCTTACTCCCCCTCTGTACAGTCACTGCTTTCTTCTTTAACTGTAGACTCCTTCCCTCAATCTTTCTTTTCTCTTTGATATACAATACCTGAAAAATGTATTGTCCACTTTTGATACTGCTTGAGCTTTTCTTTCCTTAGTTTGTGCCTTTGTACTCCATACTGCTTTGCCTGCCTCCCTCTGTTTTTCCAGATATACCTTCCTATCTTCCTCACTCTGAGTCTCCTTATATCTTCTGAATGCTACCTTTTTAGCCTTTACTGTTTCTGCTACCTCTTTTGAGAACTATAGTGGTCTCTGGTGTGCTGGAGAGCTGTAGATCGCCCCTGTTCAAATAGCCATCAGGCCATGTTGTGTTCCTGTGCTAGTGACTCAAGTTCAGGGACAAACTCAGGAAGTTGGCTGGGCAGCATGAGGATGAAAGGGCCAGTGCTGTCACACACCACTGCTCTGGGCCTGGAAAAGTATGGTACAGTGTTCTGTCACATGGGTGACATATTGTGAAGGGCCAGAGAGAAGCATTCCATCACAAGGGGTTCATGTGTTTGTCATGGCCTGACAGGGCAACATAGTGTATCAAAAATGGACTGACATGAAAAATGATGCTTGAAATATCTCCACTATTCTGTTTATTACATTTCCAAAGGGACTTGTATGAATGAGGATACAATTTCACAATCACAAAAAGGATAATTTATTTTCAAGAAGCCATGTAACAGATTGCATGTAAATTTATAAGTGATACGCAGTGGGGATGTCACGAGTGGTGTAAGCAGCATGAGGATATATAAATCATTTATGACGCAAGGTCCCCTCTGTATTTCATTTATGCAGTGGGATAGTACTTTAAGTAATAATAGTTTTTCTTGTATCTTTTTAAAAAAATATTTCTAAATGTTTGTGAGTTTATTTTTTGAGCTGGTTGTACTGTGTGTTCCCCTAACCCATTTGCATAGCCTTTGCCATGGACATGGACATGGTGTCAGTATGACAAGCTGATGCTGTGACATGGCAGTTCATTGATGCCACAGAACCTCCTCAGAAATTACAAGTCACAGCCACAGAACTTCTGTGGCAAATGGTAATCCTGCTGTAGAATTTGGCCCCAAAGTGCTACAGAAAAATTGGAGCCTTGCCTATATTTATTTTGCCTTTGTTGACCAGATAAGTGCACTAGACAAATCCTGCCTATTTTCAGGCACAACCTGGGGTAGGGGGATACAGATGAATGCCAACTGACCTTGAACCAGATTAAGCTGTTGATGGTATTTTTAGTGAATGGGGGGGGGGGAGAGGAATTTAGCCAGGGTACCAAGGAAATTCTCCTTTTCTTTTCAAGAAGTGCCATGGGATCTTTAACATTCACCTGAACTACCACAGGAACAGGCAGATGGGACCTCGGTTTAACATCTCATCCAAAAGATGACACCTCAGGAGTGCAGCACCCCCCTCATGCTGCAGTGTCAGTATTGGGATAGTAACCCAAGTGCCTGGTGTGGGTATAGAACCCACAGCCTTCAGATCTCCCGGCCTCAGAGGTGAGAGTGCTACCTACTGAGCCACTGACACTGCTACATCCAGAAGGTCCACCAGCCCATCTCTCAGTACAGTCTCAAGTATCTTTCTCTCTACAAACATCAGACTGAGTTACCTAGCTCATATTTCCTTTCACTTTCACTTTTATGCAAAGGAACCATATCAGCCATCCTCCAGTCCTCAGGGACCACCCCAGTGTCCAATGAGCAGTTACAAATATCCTTAAGTGGAGCTGTTATTGCTTCTACTGCCTCCTTGTGTATTCTAGGATGCAGCCCATCTGACTCAATTACTTTGTCTATCCCAAACCCTTTTAGCCCCTTCAGAATTCTTTCCTTTTGTGATCCACTGTACACTATTATAGCTCAATTCCTCCTTGTGCCCCTTGCTTTTCATTCTGGCAAAGGCCACTCCTCTTCACTGGTGAATGCTGAACAAATGTATTAGTTCAGTAATCCTGCCTTGCCTCTGTCCCCCTCCTGCCACCCTTCCTCTTTTTTAGCTTCACTATGACCCCTTTGACTTTGCATTTCTACTGCATATGACCTGAAGAACTCCTTGCCCCCCACCTTCATCCCTCATGTATTTCTGAGCTCCATCTCCTCCTTGGCCTCTTGACAGTCCTGCTGTCCTTTCTGGTTATCTTTAAATATTCATCCTTGTCTTCCTCCCTTTTGTTGCCCTTGTACTTCCTGAATGCCCTCATATGTACTCTTATTGTATCTGTGCCTCTACCAATCCAGTTTTCTTCAGGCAAATTTGAAACCTTTCATTAATTCATTGACTGATTCATTGATTCAGTCATTCATTCATGCAGTCACGCCATTACAGATACATGTACTGAACAAACCAGATGGTCTACAAAGGAGGACAGTTTTCTTATTTTACAGGTCTTTTGGGGTTGCTTGGTGGGAAGATAGTGTAGATTGGGTGGGGGTTGAATGATTCGAGTCTCATTGGACAGTAGAGTCTGGTTGGAAAGGCAAGGGAGTGCTTTTTGGTGTGATGCATGTTGGTGGGGAGAAGGGATTATGCACAATCAGGACGATCGACATGGGGGGGGGTTCACTGTCCAGAGTGGGGCAGGGTGGATTACATTACAGGAAAGGGAAGGGATGTTTTTTGGGTGATTGCACAGTGGAATAGTGATTACAGACATTTATAAAAGTGGGTTTCGATGTGATGATGTGCAATACAGTTTTATTCTTTGTGAGTGAAGTTCTATGGGAAGTAGGCCCTTCGCAATGCAAAGAGCTATGCAAACTGCCCCTTCACACTTTGTGATGTTGGGAAACATCACAAATTACTTTGTGAAGTGAAGATTACTGACTTCACATATCTCTAATGCTGACAAGCAGCAACAGCTGCTTCTGTGGAACTGAAAAATGTAAACAAACATACCGTGGCCATGCAGGTTGAACCTTGGAGGAAGGATCCATATTTGACCTGAAGCCTGGTTATTTCTCATCCTGCTCTATGCCACAATAAAGGCAACCATTTCTGCAATACCACCACTTCTAGTTACTTCACTATTTGGCTTTCCACAGCCTTTTGTCTTTCCCTTGTGAGAGTTCCTGTTTTGTGCTCTTGTTTCGTTTGCGGGTGTTGCAGGAATACAAGAATTGTTGGCATTGACACTAAAAGTGAAATTCTGGGATGAAAGGGCAAAAGGTCATGGCTACTGTGGTATTAACAGCCAATCAGGAGTCATAGGAGCCTCCTGGGTAAGGCATGCTCATTGCATGCAGCCTGTATGAGAGTTTGCTTGGCAACAGACAACAAATAAGGCTTGAGGATTCTTTAGAAAGCCACCCCATAGCAGTATTTTAACAAATGGGGTGTGGGGCTGCTGACACAGTATCTGGAGATTACTGCCAGATGATCTTCCTACAGGCAGATCTGTGCAGACTTTCTGTATGAGCAACTAGGATGCTACCAGAAACCTTCAATTTAGTTAATCATAGACTGCTTTAGTTATCTGTCTTAAAACTTGGCATGTCCAGAGAGGTAGTGGGTTGGTGTCAGAACTATTTGGGTCATTGAACACAGGTAGCAAGGATTAATGGCATTTTTTCCCCTCTTTCTTCTGTATCACTGGGTGTTCCTCAGGGATTGATCCTGAGTCCTTTATTATTTAGTCTTTTTTTAAACTCCTTGCCTTCTACTTGCCCTACTTCATATGTTTCTTTATACAGATGACACAGTGGTTCTCACGAGCAGAGTTTGTCTCAACACTGTCCAAAACAACTTAGCTGTTGACTTGGAATCAATTCAAGACTGGTATAAATTAACTGGTCTTGAATGAGAAAAAGACAAAATCAATAATTTTTTGTAGTCGCAAGAAGAACAAACATTTGTCAATGCCGAGTGTTTGCTTGCTGGTATTACCATTGGAAGTGCATGAGTTAGACAGATGCAGAATAGGAATGGCAGTGAAGTACTGAAGTGACGGCAACCCCACCCCCACCCTGCAGGGATCGACAGGCACTGAGGTGTGCCTTTGGATCGTTGACCATAATGCTCATGGCATTTCACCTCACCCTGTCCTGCTGACACTGACAAGTGCTGAGGTGTGCGTTGGGGTGTTCGGTTTTACAGTCACCCCATTCCATAAAGAGATACACTGTAATGGGTGCAGTATAGGAAAATGGGGTGAACTCGGGGGGGATGAAGAGTCTAAGGCACACCTCTATGCCTGTCACTTGCTTCAGAGTGGGGGTAGGGGTGGAATAGCATGAGCATTACAGCCAGCAATCCAAAGGTACACCCCTAATACCCATCAGTCTGTACAGGGTGGGATTTTATGGTTAGAAAACCTAACGCCCTTGGTGTTTGCTGGTATTTGCACTACAGATTTTCAACATGGCCTTTTTGTGACCCCTCCACCTCATAAAAGCATTTTGGATCTCTACTTATGAACAGTGGCACTGTGATTTTGTTAATCTGTCCTGAACATTGATTTCCCAGAGTGACTGCACCATTCTGCATCACATGTGTGAAAACACAGTTCAGGCAGGATGTGAAAAATGACGGCTGTACTATTCATAGGGAGGTGTGAAGAGATGGCAATGCTGAAAATGTGGAGTGAAAATATAAAAAATTCTCTGACTTTGGAGCGTACATGGGAACTGCACAATGCACGCTCATAACACAGTCATTTTGTGGACTTCTTTCATCAAATTTTCAACATAGGCATTTTGTGACCTCTGCTCATGAACACTGTCACTATGATTTTCTAAATCTGTCCTGAATGTTGATTTCCCACAGTGATCGTGCCATTGTGCACCAGATGTGCAAAAACAATTTTTGGGCAGGATGTGAAAAATGAAAGCTGTACTGTTCATAAGGAGGTGTGCAAAATTGACAATGTTGAAAATCTTGGGTGAAAGTATTATACATTTTTAAAGTTACAGGTGTGCTTGGAAATTGTACAGTGCATGCTCATAACATTGTCATTTTATGGATTTTTATCACCACATTTTCAACATAGGCATTTTAGGACCTCTGCTCATGAACAGTATCCCTGTCATTTTCTTAATCTGTCCCAAACACTAATTTCCCACAGTGACCATGCTGTTCTGCGCTGGCAGTGCGAAAACACATTTCGGCCAGGATATGAAAAATGACGGCTGTACTGTTCATAAGGAGGTGTGAAAAAATGCCAATGTTGAAAATCTGGAATGAAAATATTACAGATTTGTGAAGTTATGAGTATGCATGAAAACTGCACAATGCACGCTCGTAATAAATAAATAATAATACTTTATTTGTAATGTGCCTTTCAGAAAACCAAGGCGCCTAACAATCAGTTAAAAGAACACATAAAACAATAAATACAGTCTCTTATGAATACTTATAAAATCCAGATAAAACAAAGTAAAATCACACAAGATAGGTTTGAAGCAATAAATGTATTTTAAGGGTCTGTTTAAATCCCTCCACAGTCTTGCACTCCCGTAACTGATGGAGTAGAGAATTCCAAATGGCTGGGGCTGCATACATTAATGCCTGGGCCCAACGAGATTTTAAAGAAACCCTTGGAATCTCTAGCAACCCCTCATCAGTCAAGCGGAGTGATCGCCCAGGGCAGTAAGGGACCAGAAGCTATTTCAGGTAGTCTGGGCCCTGTCCGTGTAGGGCTTTATAAGCCAGAAGTCTGACTTTAAAGGTGATCCACCACTGCACCGGCAGCCAGTGCAGTTCATGCAGCACCAGAGAGATGTGACAAGACCGGGGAGTCCCCATCATTAACCAGGCTGCAACGTTCTGCACCAGCTGCAGGTGGCGAATATCCACCCCAGGTAGCCCTAGGCAGAGAGAGTTGCAGTAATCAAGGTGTGAGGACACAAAGGCATGGACCAACGTATTAAGGTTGCCAGACCGAACAAGTTGCTTAACCCTGGAGATGTTCCTCAAATGGTAGAAAGAGGATTTGACAATTGCCGACACCTGTGATCACAGTGTTAGCCTTTGTCAAAAATCACCCAAAGGTTTCGCACCCATTCAGAGATAGGGAGTGGTAAGTCCCCAAGGAAAATTCCTGAAGGTGAACCTGTCCCTGACCCCTCTATCAGGTGCCCTGGGTCCACGATCAACACCTCAGTCTTTTCCTAGTTCAACTTCAACCAGCTCGAATTCATCCAATCCTGGATTTCAGTGAGGCAGCTGTTAAATACCTAGAGAGCTCTATCCTGGTCAGGTGCAAAAGAAAGGTAGAGCTGGGTATCATCAGCATAGAAGTGAAACCTCAGCCTACACCTTCTTACAATGACTCCAAGGGGTAGCATGTACACTGAGAACAACATGGGGGACAACACCAAACCCTGAGGAACACCACATAACTGAGTGACTGGGTCAGAGGACTGAATCCCCAACACCACCTTCTGAGTTCTGCCAGTGAGGAAAGATGTAAACCACCTGATGATTGTGCCTGACAGGCCACAGATGAACCTCAGGCGACTGAGAAGAACCCCATGGTCCCCAGTGTCAAATGCTGATGAGAGACCTACAGTACAAGAACAAAGAAGGAGCAGTTCTTCTAATCCCTTGCTATCAGAAGATCATTGAGCACCTGAACCAGCATTGTCTCAGTACTGTGTCTCTTTCGAAAACTGGATTGAAGAGGTTCATAGATGTCAGGGATGATCAAATAGTTCTCCAGTTGTAGGACCACCACTTTCTCAATCACCTTCCCTATAAAGGGAAGGTAAGAGATAGGTCTTTAGTTAGCAGGGCAGTCTGGGTCCAAAGAAGCTTTCTTCAAGAGGGGTGTCACCACTGCCTCCTTCAGGGAGCTAGGAAACTCACCTGTCTCCAAGGAGCACCAGACTATCCATGGTAGGACCGGGCTAATGATGTCACAACAATTCATAATCAGGGTTGTTGGTCCCAGATCCAAAATACAGCACATTGGGCACATACCCTGGACAATCCGCATGATCTTCACGAACTCCAGCTGGTTGAAGGTACTCCAGGAAAATTGAGGGACAGTGACTGAGCGCCAGTCCAAAACATTTTCCACAGAGTGTGCTGGTTGGCGCTCCACCCTGATGTCAGTCACTTTAGCTAAAAAGAATCAAGCAAGCTCATCACACACCACTTGTGAAAAGGCTTTTTGAATCAGCAGGCAGGCTGGGTTGCACAGTCTCCACAGTTTGAAAGAGCTGAGCTGGTCGGTTCTGAGCAGCCACAATTTTCCTGGACTGGAACTTTGCCTTCTTACGGTGACTGCAGATTGATAGACTTGATAACGTTCCATCAATCTAAGGTGGTCGGCATCCAAGGTGGATTTCCACCAGCAATGCTCTAACCTTCGTCCTAATCGTCACATTTCCCTCAGGGTCCCATCAAAACAAGGGGAACGAGGGTGAAGGGGAGGATGAACTTAGACAAGAGCAATGACATCCAGAGCCACAGAAATAGCCTTATTACGGGCCACTACTAAAGCCTCTGGGTCACTGTTTGCCACTGGAAGAGATGATAGGTCAAGCACCGCCACCAGGCCTTCGGCGCTTATATCTCGTAAAGGGCGGTACCTGACCATCTCCACAGGGGTAGGCCTATGAAGGGGTGTGTGAAAACTGAACCCCACGGTGCAATGACCGGACTATCCAACAGGTTCCACCCCCAGATTGAAGGTTTCGATCCCCAGGAGGAAGACTAGGTCAAGAGAGCGACCATGTTTATGAGTAGCAGTGGTAACACTCTGTGTGAGGCCCAGAGATGTCATCACCTGGTGGATGTTTTGTCCAAATTGAAAGAGTTCATCATCGACCCAAGCTTTGAAGTCACCCAGGACCATCAGCCTGGGCGACTCAAATGCCATGTCGATCATGAGGTTCGCCACTTCCAGAAGCGCTTCTCATCCCCGGGTGGATGGTAAATGTGGGCGATCCTACAAACTACACGTGTTACTACAGTACATTCAAATGACCCAGCCTCCTCAACTGGTACACTCGTGAGGCCCAGTTCAGTCTTCAAACAGACCGTGACCCCCCCACACACACACACAAACACAATCCAATCTTGAGTGGAGTATCATTGAGTACCTGGCTGGAGTTGTGGCCTCCAATATAGGGCAAGAGTTCTCATCCAGCCAGGTCTCGGTGATGCATGCCAGGTCTGCTGGAATATTATATTTTACAATTTTTTCTTGGATTCTGGAAAGCTGCTTTTAGTGACTTGCCCATGGTCATACAAGGAGTACATGATTTTATTTTGTCTCCAGAAGGCCACAGAGTATTCAATATTATTTTTGCAAGAGCGGGTTTGAACCAGAAATCTGCCAGTTCCCAAATTCAGGACTTTAACCACTGGACACCAGTGCCTCCTTCAACTGTTTGATTTGTAAAGTGCTCTGGATTTCAAGAAGGGCTGTAAAGAAATAGTTATCCTATCATATTCTTCTACAAGGGGCTGTGTTTAACAAGCTCTCATAATGTGCCTATAACTTTTATCACTTTTGGGTTTTCTGACAAAGTACCACATTCACAATTGTTTGCACCAGTAGATATCTATAGAATGGCCATTCTATGAATTAGCCATTTGTGACTGTGTACACGGACATTTTTTTCACAAACTGCCACACAGTGCTGCATGCAGTGTCACTTTTACAAAATTGCCCACCAAATGCAATGCTATAAAATCCAGCCCACTGTCTCACTGTATGACCTTAGGAAAGTCACTTAACCTCACAGGGCATCTGCCCCCACCCATCTGCAGTGCGAAATTGAAACAAAACAGAGCCTCAATAATAACAGGCTGTTAAATCTCAGTATATGGTATCCACACGGGTAATAAAATGTGTGAAAAAAAAACATCTGCCTTGTCATCCTTATGTAAATCTTTCTCCCTATATTCTGTAGCTTACCCAATGTGTACTGTACAGTATGTGAAACTGTAAAATAGCATGAAATTGTTGCTGCAGTTTTTATTTACTACTCTGCAGAGTATTTTGATTACCTTTTCATTTTATGCACGCTTTGCAATCTTCCACAGAAAGTAAGAATGCACTTAGTCTGTTTCTGTGAAAAAGCCTCTATAAACATAATGCAGTCCAACATCAAACTAATACGAGTCTTATGAAAAAAAAAACAGCTTTTGTAGGTAAGCCACTATTTGGGATAAGCATTTATTGCTGAAATGATGTACTGTAGATTATTTCACAAAAATCATGCTGTTGTTAAAATCACTTCTGCTGTTCTCAATGCATTCATGTCAAAATGCAATCAAGTGTTTGGCACAATGCATTTCCTTGATAAATGACTTCAGGACATGTGACAAAATGTATTTCCTCAGTTGAACAATTTGTGCATATATCTAGTACAAACTGCAGTTACCAAAAAAATGGTTTTGACAAATTGCATCCTGTGCACCAGTGCCTTTTCTTCAACTTCATTATAACCAATGGAAAAATTTAATTCAGTAACCTAAAAATGTAAACCTGAAGTGAAATGTATTTTTTTTCCATAATTTGTTTATTCTCCCATGCCACAGCCAGCTTGGCTCCCATCTGCCTCACTCCACCATCCCCCACTGTCCTCCAACTTCCCAGGCTTACCTGTCAGAGGGTACCCCCATGGATTGCACCCCCCCATGGTGGGGACAGGATGTGGAGGACCCCCTTCCCCAAAGCCTGAGTCCAGTCCACCGGCAGGTCCTGGTGATGGGCGGGTGGAGGTGTGGTGTGAGGGCATCATAATTTTTGCCCATGCACCCAGCCGCAGCATATATAGTCAGTGCATGCATGTGGAGCTGTGTGTACATCCTGGCACCACTGCTCTCTCCCCCACCCCTGACAGATATCAGCCACTTGTGCATCCAATAGGCTATCACCAGACCTCCACCTGGTGGTAGCCAATAGCCAAGGCAGCCTATCAGCCCAATCCAGGAGAGGAGAGCTGCAGGTGGCCACTCAGTCCTCTCCCAGTCCCCCCCAGCTGACACCCAGCAGCCCACGCTCATGCTTAAACTCAAATTGCTAGTGTGATGAGAGGCTGCCCAAAATGTTTGTTTTTTTATTTTATTTTTACCCCAGTGTTTCCCCCATTACTGCATCTGAGTACTCAGGATCAGCATAACTGCACTCTTCCTCTCACCAGGAGAGCGGACAAGCAGCTGGCTTCACAGCTAATGCTAATGCTGCTCACTGTTTGTCTAGGAGAGTGCACAAATCCAAGACAGCCTGCCCACTTCTTCCCAAAGTTCTCACCTCCATAAACTACACTGTCTCTAGATGGCTGCACTGTGGGATTTTGATGACTTTCAAGTGGATCTCAGTGACCCAGGTGGCAAGACACTGCACTGCAACCCTGCCACTGGACTGGCTACAAATACAGATATGTTTGTATCTGTTTACCCTTCAATGGGGGTTGTTGTGTCTCTACCATTGGCCCAACTCATATCAGATCCTGTCACTCCTGTCCATATAATGCCCGATACCATTTAATGGTGCCACTGTAGCATCTCCCCTTCAGTGGGATGCATATCTGCCACCCCAGAATCCCACATTCACGAGGGTACTCCCAGGATGACAGATGTTCCTAACTTGTGAGGGCAGTTCATGGATTTTATATCACCTTGTCCCTACCATTGTTTCATTCTGTTATATCTCCACACTAACATTAATGAAGCCACCTACATATTTAGTTCCTTGTGTGTTATCTGAGCCTTGGGGTGTGAACTACCCGAATGATGAAAGTGTTCTTGTCAAGGTGTTCATGTTGCTAGCTCAGTGGGATACATTAAAGGGAATGACTTAGATGTCTAGTAACTTAGTGGTATAGACCTTAACTTGCATGTCCCTTATGACACTGTGCTGCCTCAAGTGTGTAAATGACAGCTCAGATCCCCCTCACCTCTAAGCCACGTGCCACTAGGCTATATTATTCTGTTGATAATCATCACACTGACTTCATATGGCCTGTAGAAAAAGTTCTGTATGTTTATTTATTATTGGAAATGCTTTCGTAGGCAGCTCAGCTGGAAGGGGCTCATTAATTTGAACACAGACATGTCCTGAAAAAGGACATGTTTCCATTAAAACCAATCTAACAATCATAGCCATAGTCAATTACTTTTGAGGTGCCTTGTGACTCATTTTCTGATTATCTAAGTTCATGTGGCATGCAGGAATTTTCTGATTCACACATCCAGTTAATATGCGTGTAACCCCTGTCCCCAAGGAAGGCTTCACTTTTGAATCCCTCCAGGGAGCTTGCATGCAACTGTGGAGCCACCAGCCCTTGTTTCAGCTTTGTGATCTCCTGCTGCACAATATTCCCATCCAATCCATGATGGATTACAATTGGAGACCATGAAACAACAGGAGGCAGCAGTCTTTTTCCCATGCCAGCTCTGCGCACATCACCACAATGGATAAAAAAGCCAGAGGACAGCCAGAGCTGCAGGACTGGAACTGGGTGCACATAGCTGGGACATGAGAATTATACCAAAATTTTAAGTAAATTTTGCTTCCGGAAAGGAGTCTGCAGAAAGCAGATAGTGAAACATTAAAGACTTGAAACAGAGCACCAGGAGTGCACACAGATGCTCCCACCATACCGACCCAGTCCTAGAAATGTAGAAACATAGACAGTGATGATGACAGAAAAAGATCAAAGATCCATCCAGTCTGCTTGAGTTCCCTATTTAGCCATAGGAATTTGAAGGACTCTGTCCTCTGTCCCCTTTCTCTTCTGGTCTGCAGTGAGTACATGTTCAGTGCCTTGAGGAGCTCTTAATAAGACATGCCCTGCTGGCCCTAAATTATTTTTGTTACCCTGTGCTGCACTGTCTTGAGTCTATCCCTATCCTTTCTGTGGTGAGGACCCCAGAACAGGGTGCATTATTCCAAGGATCTGAGCAGCAGAAGTATTACCTCCCTTTATCTACTATGAGTACCCCTCCTGGTAAATCCAAGCATCCTATTTACCTCACTATAAGCCTTGTTAAACTGATGAGTGCTTTAGGTAGTTGCTGATAAGAACTCCAAGTTCTTGTTTATCCGCTGTGGTACTGAGTCTCACCCCTCCCATTCATAACTCCATCCTAGGATTCTTGTTTCCTAGGAAGTAATATAGCATAGTGGTTAAGGGCACTGAACTGCAAACCTGGAGACCTGTATTTGAATCCCATCAGCTCCCACTTGCATACTGTGTGACCCTGACTAGTCACTTAACTTCCTTGTGCTCCCAGGTTGCACCTGGAAACAGGCTCTGGCTACGTGTACCTTCCCTGGCTAAACAACTTCCCCTTCCTAGCTAAAGAATTTCCCCTTCCTAGGTGCATCACCTTATACTTTTTGGTGCTGAACTACCAAACTCTTGACCACCTCTCCAGGCTTTGCAAGTCTCTTTGCATTTTATTTATTCCTTGTCACTATCCATCCTCCCTCTGAGCTGAGTGTCACCTGTGAAGAGACACAGCCTGCCCTGGATCCCCTCTTCAGTGACACTGATGAACATGTTGAAGAGGACATGACCCAGGATAGCTCCATTTGGAACCCCACTTGTGACCTACCTCTCTTCAGATTTAACCCCATTGACCACTATCCTCTTCTTCCTCTCCTTTAGCCAGTTATCTACCCAGTTTATTATGACCTTAGCCACACCCAGATCCTACATCTTATTCAGCAAGAGTCTGTTGGCTACCGAGTCAAAAGCTTTGCTTTAGCCAAAGTAGAGCAAATCTACAGCATGGCCCCAATCCAATCCCCCTGTTATTCACTCAAAGAAAACTATCAGGTTAGTCTGGCAAGATTTTCCTGCCACAAATCCATGCTGCATACTATCCTGGAGACCTTTGCTCTCCAAGTAGTCCACGAGATCCTCTTTGACTGGTAACTACATCAGTTTTCCTACAACAGAGGTAAAACTGACAGTTCTGTAGTTCCCTGCTTGTTTCTTATCCTCCACTTATGCAGCAGAACTATGCCTGCCACTCGTCAATCCTTCAAAACCTCCCCTGTCCACAGAGAGCTGCTGAATAGACCTACCAGGGGATCAGCCAGTTCTGCTGCCAATTCCCTGAGTATTCTGGCCCAGGGGGCATATCAATCCTTAGGGCTGTCAGCCTTTTCAGGACCCTTTTGCTAGTAAATGCTGGCTGCCTCATCTGCAAGAACCCTTAATGGCCATTTTGATGCCAATTTTTGGCAAGGGCCCATTATTCTCCCTAGTGGAAACTGAGCAAAAGTAATCGTTAAGGATGGCAGTCTCTTGCCCGTCTGCCTCAGTCACCCTATCCCCCATTGTTAGCTTCACAATTCCCCCTCTTTTCTTTCTTTTTTCACTAATGTTCCTGAAGAATTGTGTTTCTTCACTCTTGACCCCTCCACAATATGCAGCACTGTGTCTGCTTTTGTCTCCCTAAACACCCTCTTTGCCTCCTTATTTTCAACAAATAGTCTTCTCATTCTTCCTCCTCATGCTTTTCTTTAAATTTTTAGATACTCTTTTTCTTGGCCCTCACTGCTTCCCTGACCCTTGCTGAGAACCATGGTGGTCTCTTGAGCCTGTTCTCTTTGGTTACCATTCTCATACATACCTTAGATTCCCTGAGAATGGCCCCCTTAATTGCCCCATCTCTCTTCCACCCTACCTATGTTGTCCCTCCCACTATCTCATGCCTGACCAGCTTCAACCTATTGAAGTCTGCCCTTCTAAAATCAAGGACTTCAGCTCTCAATTGCAGCTTACCGGACCTGAGGCCCAGTTTGGACTAAACTGAGTTATGGTCAGTGATCCCTAACAGCTCTCCTACCCCACAGCTCCTATCCCTTCAAGTTGGTGAGTGCCACATCAAGAATTGTGGTCTGCCAAGTGGGCCCCTTAACTAACTGTACTGGCAGACAGTCCTGGAATGCATCCAGCAAGACCTGGTTTCTAGTGCTCCTGGCCAATGGAACATCCCAATCATTGTCCAGCAGGTTCAGATCACCTACAATACTTTCCCCTTAATTATCCTACTTTCCAGTTCTTCCCTGAGTCCTCTGTCCCTCTTCTCCCCTTGTGCTGGTGGTCTATAAATCATCCCCAAGCACCGTTTCTTGCCTGACGGTGTTGTGAGTTGTACTCACAGCTACTCAGTCTCCCCATTACTATTCCTGATACATCCATCTTCTGTGACCTCTATGCCCTCCCTGACATAAAGAGCTACTCCTTCCCCCGATGGACCAGCAGGGTAGGGTAGAAACAAAACAGGGCATTTGGATTGTTGGTGTCAGGAGACACTGCAGGAGGCAGCCAGAAGCCACATTTTTATTTAGTTTTTGTTGACCGGGAAAGTGCACTACACAAATCCTGCCTATTTTCAGGCACGACCCGGGGGTGGGGGATACAGATGAATGCCAATTGACCTTGAACCAGATTAGGCTGTTGGTGGTATTTTTAGTGAATGAGGGAAAGTTGGCCAGGACACTGGGGAAATTCCTCTACACTTTTCGATAAGTGCCATGGGATCTTTAACATCCACCTGAACTACCACCAATCCAGGCAGATGGGACCTCGGTTTAACGTCTCATCCGAAAGACGGCACCTCAGAAGTGCAGCACCCCTCTCATGCTGCACTACAGTATCAGTACTGGGATATTAACCCAAGTGCTAGATGTCGGAACTGAACCCACAGCCCTCTGATCTTCCAGCCTCAGAGGCGAGTGTGCTACCTACTGAGCCACTGACACTGTGATTAAGACATGGAAGATAACAAATAAATAAATAGATCAGATGGCATGGGTACTGCCATCTAATTTATTTATTTAAAAGTTTTACCAGGAAGGCATACTGAGCAGGAATACTGCTCGATTCCAGTTGTGTCCTGGGGGAAGGAGTAGGTGGGTAGGTAGTACAAGGAATACAGGGAAACAGCCTTTAGTAAGGAGCAACCAGTGAAACATGAATGCAGTTACATAGTGTATACAAAAATACAATAATGAGAACAAGCACAATGCAAGTTAAGATAGTACAGCAGTTGAAATTTTGTGGGGGTCAGTTGGACCATGTAGGCTAATAGCACTCAACAGTTGAACAGTCTAAGTTAAGCTACACTCAATCTTGAACCCTCTCTGGGCCCACAGGACAATGAAAAGGGGCCAGAGGTCATTAGTTTGACAGTACCATAGAAAACTGGTCAGAAGGATATCAAAGCCTCAAAGCACACCTCCCCATAGCAACATTCAATCAAGGAATGTCATGGTTAACATGAAGACGATGTGAAGGCTTCTGGAAATTGTAGTCCACACAGAGAAAGTGTGTAAAATCAGACAACTCAGATGTTTTTTTAACCCCCTTATGACTGTGTTATTTAATGAACACTGGAACTTAGAGAAGTGGGACATCATACAGTACCCTGCCAGCTCAGATCTGCCAGACCCCCAGAGAGAGAGAGAGAGAGATGTTGTTTTAACAGACCAGTAACTGGCTTGAGTTTCAGACAAAGTTTCCTACTTGGAACTCAGAAACAGATTCAGAGCCTTACAACTGAAGTGCCAGCCCTGGACTTCACCTCTCAGAAAAGGTGTTGCCTTGTTAATGCTTGGTTTCAGTGGAAGAAGCTAACCTGCTCATTTAGAGAATCTGTTGCAGGGATTTATCCCTGTAGAGGGCCCAGTCACCAAGGTTCTGTGTGACTGCATGCCATTAGGTGGGTGAAGAGGATAGTACTCGCCAATGGATGAGGAAGAATGATGAGGAGTTTCATAGGATTCCTCACAACCCACACCTTTCACCACCAGGGAAAGCATTTCATCTGCCACACCTTTAACTAAGACTATCTGCAGATCTAGAGTGGAGGATGTCCCTCAATGATAATATCTGTGCAGCTGCAAATTTTTATCTGTGGTTAGTGAACAGGGTACTGCCCAGAGACCATATAGATAGGTAGGAATTGAGTTAGATAGTACCAGGCCAGACCTACACTATCATAGAGGTGCCCATAGGAACTCCTTTAATTTACAGTATTAATGCAGTTAATACTGTGGTGTTGAAGCATAAGATGAACAAAAGGGCTATCAGGACAGCTCACCATTTCTCAGTGGAAGAACCTCGTGGTATTTTGTGCCTTTATGTAATCATTATTTTTTTTTAAACCGTTTTTTTCTCTGTATAATTTCTTTTGACAGCATATTCCAAACTCCCATTACTCTCTATGTATACAAATATATATTTTTTCTGTTCTGAACTTGTTAATTTTAAATTATGTATTGTGTCCAGTGACTCTGGCCCTGTTTTTGTATTCTAGGTTGAAACTAATAAGTGATTGTTCATCTTTCTTAATATCATGTAGGGGAAGTAGGTCGCCTTTAATTGCCTCGACTACAGTGACTGTGAGCTGGTTCCCTAAAGTTTTTTCTTTCTCTTAGCTCACTGTGCCAGTGTACCTACCATATCAGTTTTGTAGCGCTGCTCTGGATCCCTCTACTCTCTTTATGTCACCAAAATGATGTGGTGCCCAGAATTGGCTAGCATAACCCTGATGAGGTCTTACCAGGGATCTTGACAAAGGTACAGAACCAGTACAGTTTCATATCTGGAAATGAAATTCCTCTGCTGCATTTTAGGATTCTATGTATCCTGTTGGTAATTTCTGTACACTGGGTAGAACTACTGGAGTTATTTATTATTAATGTCCTTAGATCTTTCTCTTGTATAACAGTTTCAGTTTTGTCTTTTTTTTTTCTTTTCTCTAATGCACCAAATTCTTAGGTTATTATTTCCAAGTTGCATAACTTTACACTTTTCCAAGTTAATCCTTATTCCACATCGATTTGAACACTGGGCTAGTTATTTAAATCACTCTGGAGGAATTTTGATGGATCTTCTGCCTCAACTATTCTTCTCTACTTTAAATAATAGGCTGATCTTTGTAGCCAGGTCATAGTTTTTCTCCCTACTGTATGTCCATAATACATATGCAGAACAAAACTGGACCCAATATTGAACCTTATGGCACCCCATCACTTTCTCTACCATTACTTGACAAATAACCATTTATTTAAAATGTTCAGGTTTCAGCCTGTTAAACATGGATAAATACAACCATGGAGACAAGCCATACAAAGACAAGGATACTGGACTTTAGAAGGGCTGACTTTGGCATAATGGGTGAATACCTGAGGAATGCATTAGCAAATGGCCAGAAAGAGGGGTGGAAGAACAATGGAGAAAAATCAAAACTGCCATCATGGAGGCAACAAGCCTCTGTGTGAAACAAATAAAGAAAACAAAGTGGAATAAAAAAAACACTATGGTTCTCAAAAGAGGTGTCAGGGAAGGTTAAGGAGAAAAAGGCTGCATTCAAAAACTATAAGGAATCACAGAAGGAGCACGACAGGGAACAGTATCAATTAAAGCAGAAAGAAGTGGGGAAGGCAGTCAGAAAAGCAAAGGCCCAAAATGAGGAAAAAATAGCCAACTCAGTTAAGAAGGGGGATAAAACCTTTTATAGGTACATTAGGGAGCATAGAAAGGTTATGGGAAGGATAGTGAAGATGAATAAAGGAGAGGGGAGGTGGGCAGAGGGAGACAGTGAAAAGGCAGAGATACTGAATGAATACTTTTGCTCAGTATTCACAAAAGAAGAAAAGGAGTTATCTAAACCAAACAATAGAAGCACTCTGGGTAGTGGGGTTGACGCCAGTCCATTTACAGAAGAATGAGTCCTGAAAGAACTCCTAAAACTCAAGGTGGACAAAGCAATGGGGCCTGATGGGATTCACCCTAGAATCCTAAAAGAACTAAGGGAGGACTAGTGACACCACTGACCACACTTTTTAACAAATCATGAGAGGATGGGGCGGTACCTGAGGACTGGAGGAGGGCAGATGTGATTCCCCTTCACAAAAGTGGGAGCAAGGCAGAGGCAAGAAACTACAGACCTGTTAGTTTAACCTCAGTGGTGAGGAAAATGATGGAATCACTTCTGAAAGAAAGAATTGTTCAGTACCTAGAGGCCAGCAGGGCACAGGACACAAAACAGCATGGATTCACAGCAGGAAGGTCATGTCAGATGAATCTAATCAATTTTTTTGACTGGGTGACCAAATTAATATACCAGGGAGGGGCTGTGGATATGGCCTACCTAGACTTTAGCAAGACATTTGACACAGTCCCGCACAAAAGATTAATAATCAAGTTAGCCAGCCTGGGAGTGGGTCCCAGGGTGGTAGCCTGGGTAGCAAACTGGATGCACAACAGGACACAGAAGGTAATTATGAATGGAACACATTCTGAAGAAAGGAGGGTTACTAGTGGAGTACCTCAGGGCTCAGTACTGGGTCCAGTCCTCTTCAACGTCTTTATAGGTAACATTGCAGAGGGTCTGGAAGGAAAGGTATGCCTCCTCTTTTCAGATGACACAAAGATCTGTAACAGAGTTGATAAACAAGGGGGGTAGAAAGGATGAGAAGGGACTTGGCAAGGTTGGAGGAATGGTCAGACATATGGCAACTTAGATTCAATGCAAAGAAGTGCAAAGTAATGCACCTGGGAAATAAAAATCCAGGAGAAGAGTACACAATAGCAGGGGAGGTACTAACAACAACAATAATGGAAAGGGATCTGGGTGTAGTCATATCAGATGACCTAAAGGTGGGTAAGCAATGTGAGAAGTCAGTAAGGAGAGCCAGGTGGATATTGGGATGTATAGGGAGGGGCATCACAAGTAGAAAAAAGGGAAGTGGTTATCCCTCTGTACAGACAGTTGGTGAGACCCCATCTGGAGTACTGTGTACAGTTTTGGAGACCTCATCTACACAAGACATAGGATGGAAGCAGTCCAGAGGAGGGCAACTAAAGTGGTGCAGGGTCTACATCAGAAAGCATATGAAGAGAGACTGAGAGAGCTTAATATGTATACCCTTGATGAAAGGAGGGATGGGGGGGGACACGATAGAAACTTTTAAGTACCTCAAGGGAATCAACAAAGTTCAGGAGGGTAGCATCTTTCAGAAAAGAGATATTGTAAGAACAAGGGCACAATTTAAAGTTGGGAGACAGCTCAGGGGGTAATGTGAGAAATTTTTTCACGGAGAGAGGCGGTGGACGCATGGAACCACCTTCCTGGAGAGGTTGTGGGGTCTAAAACAGTGAGGGAATTCAAACATGCATGGGACAGACATAAGGCAATTATAGTGGGGGTTGCAGGAAGTAGGCTGTTGGTTAACTAGAATCTGCAGCTTATCCAATAGGTAGGGAAATGGGCAGACTGAGTGGGCCAAGTGGTCCTTATCTGCCGTCAAAGACTATGTTTCTATGTTTCCATGATTTAATCCTGCCTCTTATGGTTGGTAGCATCCTTATGCTGGACAACTTAATTATTTTTTTTATGTGGAATCAGGCTTTGCTATAGTCCAAAAATAGTATGTCACATGATTTACCGTCACCTAGGGCTCTAGTTACACTCTCATGAAAAACAATAGGTCAGTTATATAGTATTCATCTGCTTCAACACCAAACTTGTTAATGATGTCCCTAATAAACTTTCCAAGTCTTTTCCCAAGACACATGTCAAGCTAGCAGGTCTACAATTGAGTGGTTCTGATCTATTACCCTTTTTACTCTATGGGTTGGGATCACTATAGAGGAAGTCAAGTCCATGGGAACTTTTCTTTGTTTGACTGATGGTCTAAAAATGCATGTCAGAGAATTAGATATATCCCTTGCTAGCGTGTTTTTTAAAAGGGGAACTCTCAGCTCTCCATGAGAAAGCTGCAGAACCAATAGGTCTCGATTAAGCAAACTGCACATGAAGTACCATTTTTAAAAAACTTACATGTCTGTAGAAACACTTTTTATCTGGTTGATTCTGTGCCAAATCCCCCTCTCGCCCACCATGACTGGCAACTACTTGTCCCATACTCCCACACGGATAGCTCTCTGATGATGCACATGATGTGCTGAGCCACAGGAGATGCTGATATGCCTCAAAACTATTTTAAATTTGTATAGAGCACATCATCATGCTTAAGTTGTCAGTACTGATCAGCCAAGGAAAGGGCATTACTTGGCAGATCAGTACTGGCCTCATAGGTTCAATACTGCCCTATATATGAATGCTACATTTGCAAATAGCTTTCAAGCATACTGTATATGTATCCCCCATAGCTTAGCCAGCCATGGGCATAATCAGAGGGCTGTCAGAGAGGGAATTTGAGGCAAGCAGTTACAGCCCATGGCAGGTGATGGTTTGTTTGATCAACCAGACAAAAAAGTGTATCTACAGACATGTAAGTTGTTCAAACATTACCCTTTATTTGCTGTTTGCTTACCTAGAGGTCCTGCAGTTTTTCTCCTGTGGAGGTGAGAGTTCCCCTTTAAGCCTTAGGGGTTAAGTAGTCAGCTCCTGCAGATTTATTTTCATCCATGCAGTTAATTAAAAGGCTGCAGATCCCTCGGTGGAAGAAGTAAGCTGTATTTAGTTTTACGCTTCCCAAAACCTGGAATAGCTTGCCACCTGAAATAACTTGTACCTAAAACATATGCATATCCAGATTAAAACTGAAGAATTAATTTGCCCATTCCTGTAATTGCCCAGACTGAAATGCTTCTCCTACCAATACTTGTATTTATTTTGTTATAAAGCATCTCTTTTTTTGTGCCAATAGAAGTACATAGCAGGGTTTTATTTAACTCTACAAATTGAGTAGCATTTTGCTCATAAAAGTTCTAAAACACTGTGAAAATGCATAGCACTTGCCTCACTGTGTTTAACAAACATAACACTTCTAGAAAACCTATATAAATGCTTTCTGTACAGTTAGTATTGTCCCAAGAAAAAAATTGCTAATCAATTATTTAAAACCCTGCATAGCATCAGGTGCAGCTTGTGAAGACCTCTTATACAGCCAAGAGGTCGTCATGCACTGCAACCTGACAATAAGGCAACATTCTACATTCTGTTATAATTACTCAAACTACCGTTGACTAGCAGTCCACATTCAACCACTAAACAGCTATTTCATCTCAAAAGTGCTCAATTTACTACCACACCTTAGCGACCATGTAATAAACTTTAAAAAAAAACACTTTTTGAATTTAACATGGGAATCACTATCCTACCCACACACAGGCTCACTGCAAAGAGATCCTTTATAAACAATGGACACAGCCCTCCCACTAAGATACTTTTAAACATTTGTATAAAACAGTCAACCCACTGGCATAGCAGTAGTGCTACCACTTGTGATACAAATTACCAGGGTTCAGAACCAAGTTTGAGGTATTGGAGGTCCAACCAGGGAGAGGAGGATCGAGCATCTGTGCAGCTGCTTTCCTCCTCTGGGAAGGAGAGGGTGAGGAAGATTGTGATGCTCAACAAGCCCCTGGTAGGGTGAAAGGCAGCCTGAGCTGAAAGAGATGGGGAGATGTGGCAGATGTCTGCATGTGTGCCTTGACATCAGTGCATGTCATATCTCCCATGGGGAGAAAACTGGAAAAACTCTCAGTTGAACAGTATGACCACCGGTTTTGGCAGACCACACAGCCAGTAGCTCAGGCACCTCCCAGAATCTGGATCCTGTCCAGGTGGGTCAAGGGACTCCCAGCCACCTTGCCATGGAGGGTAAGCCATGGGAAACTATGGGAGCAGGTAAGCCCTGGGAGAAGCAAAGGTGACGAGGATTGGAGGACCAGTGGAAGGGAGAGCTGACCAGGAGGGGGAGATAAAAAAAATTGTATAAAACAAAAAAATAATGTTTTTTAATCCACAAATAAATAAATACTGTAAGTACTAAAAGCAGTAACTACCACATTCAGTCTTTTCTGGTTCTCAATGGAAAAAAGTTGTTTGCCTTCTTTTATGTTTGGAGACACATTTCCCATTTGTGTTTACCTCAGTTGGGTATTTCAACAACCAGCAATCTGCAACAATATTGAAACATATAATTTATGTCAGATAAGCACCACGTGGTCCATCCAGTCTGCCCATTTCTCCATACCTACACTGTTACTGCAGTCTATCCCTGATCTACAGCCCTTTCTTCCTCTACCCCTTACTTTACACTATGATTCCCTAGTACTTACCCATGCATGACACGGGGCAGCAAAAGAACCAAGCAGCAAAAAAGTTTCAAAGCCTGTAGAGGTATACTTAAGCAAATTTACAACACAGAAAAAATAAATTCTTAATAAAAACTACAAGGGATGTCTGAGATGTCCCTTGGCTAATCTCAAGACATCTCTGTGATCCAGAACTGTGAAGCAAAGCTTCACAGTTCTTGAGCACAAAGATGTCTTGAGATGACACTCTTCATTAGCCAAGAGATATCTCAGACATGCCATTTGTTTATGTCATACTGTGTGCTCTTATACTGTACAGTGTAAACTCGATTATCTGAAACCTGATAACCTTAATCTCCTGATTATCCAAAATAGTCATGTGTCCCCCACAATCAAATGATAATGTAATCAGGTTGGAATAATCATGGTGGTCGGAATAATCACAGTTATATATTACCACTTTAATCTCAGAAATAGCTTTAAACAATGCTGTGTTAATAACCCCATTAGCAATCACCCTGTTAACAATCACCTTGATGCAGGAGACCAAGCAACCAGGACTCTGCAAGTACTCATGGCGTCTGAAGCCATGGACGCATTTGATAAATGTCTGATTTGGCTAGAAGCACAAGACAACACTGATTACCTGCACACTCTGCTTCTTAGAAAACTTAGGCAACAAGCGGTAGAGAAACTGAACAAAGCTAAGAAGCAGAGTGAAATTACAAAGTTTTTCAGTATCCTGTAGCCTGAGACTGAACTTCTAAGTGCTTTTAACATACAGTGCTTTAAACATAGGTTTTATACAGCATATGTTTTATATATTTTTTATATGTTAATAAAATTAATGCTCAGTATAAATTTTATAATTAGTAAACATTTTAAAATTAAAATAAACCCTGTACTGGCTTTTGTGGTGTTTAGGAACGATGGGGGTGGGGGATGCAGTCCAATTTAAACTGCTTTGTCAGTTAACCAAAACCCCGATTATCTGAATGTTTTTTATGTCCCCCGTGCACTATACTGCTATTTATTCTGAATACACATAGTGCTATGATTTTGTCATTGCTTAATTTACTGCTGCCATGGGCTCCCTATTTCTCCATTATTTGCCCTCTACCCAATTTTTTTCCCCAGGTTGCAGTCATAAACAAGACTTTTATGATTCTCTGTATTGCTTACCTGGTAACAAAATGTCAGTGCATAAATAAATAACATTTTATCAAGGAGTTTGTCTCTCCTGCATTTCGATCTCAGCCTGTTCAATAATTTACTTATTCATGGGATTATTAAGTTACCCACTATAACAATTGCTCATATTTGAGAATACAGAGCAAAAATTGTTATTAACCAATTCTGATATACCTTTATAATCAGAATTATAATCATTTTTGTATGTTATATTTGTATAGCTTATGGATTACTTTGTTTATTTTTAATAGCAGAGTTATATATTACAGCAGCACTGTATGCTTTTTTCTTTTATGTTTATTATTTTTGTAACTTTTTTGGGACACTGAGGTTTCTTCCTTTAGCATTGTAAATCTTTTTCTGTGGTACATATTTATCTCATAATTAAATTAGTTATTTTCCCAGTTTTGTCCAGTCTATTTCTACATTTCCACCAGCTATTTATTTTCTCCAGTATCAATAATTAATTCCTATGGGAGCCATTGCTGCTGGTGGGAACATCAAGAAAGCCCTGGGGTTGGGGGGCAGAGGATAACTGTTGTAAAACACTGCCTTGGCAAGCTGTAATTGTGTGTTTGTACTGTAAGGATATGTGTGTGTGTGTGTTTTCATGGATCTACTGTCATATAAACCTTGGTGCAGACCAGTGCAGTAGCTGCTTTGATTATAATTGTTTCTGTGTATGTTTTTCATTAAGTTGATCCTGTTATTCATTAAATTTGTTTTGAAGAAAATGCAGTATGCTTACTTATGCTAATTCATTGTGACTGTCCACTGGTGTGGGAGTACGTGATTTGCTGACAGGCACTTTATCTGCAAAATGGACTGTCATGTGCAGTCCAATGACTGTTGCAAATGACTGTTGCAATTTGGTTCAGTTGTGCTTTTGTATGCTTGATGTGAGTGAGTATTATTGAGCGGCTCAATTTGAGCGTCTCAATAATACTGCTCGTAATTAGGGCGAGTGGGAAAGAGCACTGCTAAGTAAGTTACAGTGATTGTAGCAGTGAGCTGCACTCACTGGAACAAGATATAACCATTTGTTTGACCAAGCCCTGCTGAGCTGGCCATTTGGCATAGTGGCTGGAGCCACCATAGCTAGAGCAGATGGACATGAATTTGGGTCTGGGGTCTGGCTGCAGGAGAAATATTTTTTCTGTTTGTTTTTTTAATCAGTTCTCTAAGTCAGCTCCCTCTGGAGTTAATAATCTTTAGATTGTGGGTGTGGGGGGCTTGACCCCCCACAAAGGGGGTGAGGGTGGCTTGTCCCCCCACATAAAAAAATGTTTTGCACTGGGAGGAAAAGTAAGCCACCATCACTGTTTGTTGCAGTCACTGTCATCCTGCTTGCCTTTTTGACATCAGGTGCCTTTTGAATAGCGGTTTGTGGTTGCAGATAAGGAATCACCCATATCACATAAAATTATGTGCAGCAGATACAGTAGATGTCCTAGGGGGCACCTCTTCCTTGCTCTTTCTCAGCAGTTTGTAATTGTATATTACCTCACTCATGCCCATGTCAATGGCCTGAACTGATCTTTTTCATTGTATTCTGATATGCACTACCCAAAAGTGCTACAGTGCAGAATTAGAATGAGCATACCCCCAGTAAATCTCATAATAAAATTAGATTTCTATGTCACTTCATTTTCAGTTTCAGTTTATTTGTTTGACTTTTTTTAAGTGATTACAATTTGTTTTGCTAAACAATTCACTAAACACCATCACATAGTTTTAACATACTAGGAATATTAAAACTATAAGAATATATTTCTTATGCTATCCATATCCACTACTAAAATAGCATTTAATTTCTCTTTTCTTATTTATCCTTATTTTAAAAACTCTAAACAGTGCAGACTTATCAGGGCACTTGTAGATCATTTTAAAAATACAGCCACCTACATAATAATAACCTTTAGACACTTAGTTCTTAATACTGCAATCCATCTTGTACTATTAATCATGTACTCTAACATACTCTAATGTTAATCTTATACTCTGTCTGCTTCAGTCTGCCCAAACTGAGGAGTCATACTGCATCATAGAACTTACACTATAAAATGCCCAGAATACAGTAAAGGGAACTCAATAAGCACCCATTTGTTACTACACAGCTATTTTTAATCCATTACTTTTCTGAGGCTTGCCCTATTTGAAAGCACTTAACGTAATACCCTGGTTCTCTTCTATGGGAACTTAGAGTATGCTTAAAGGGTTAACTCGCTGGTGTGTTGAAATCCCCAGTTCAGGCAAACCAATTAGACCCCCCAATTAGTCCCTCATTGGCAGGCTTCCCAGAGAGGTTTTAATTGTTTTTTTATGGTTCTAAGCCACTAACTTTTAGGAAATCAAACATTGAGTAACCCAAGCAATATAGGCATAGGGCAATCATGTGTCCCATCCCTGTCTGCACAATTCGCTCCGATCACATTGTTTGGTCACAAAATTTCTGAATTTAACATATCATGGTTAGCTACTTTTAGTGTCCATCAAAGTTACCTCACCTGCTCTAGACAAAGTTAAAGCATAACTTGGGTATACTCAAACTAATCCCATAAGAGCAGTCTTTATAACAAACAACTGGAGTAACTAAACATCTGACTTAATAAGCACATACAGAATGTTGTAATTGCTTTTTCCTAAGATAATAACTTGTCCAATATCATAGTCAACATTTTGTAACTCCAATATAAAAAGCAGAAACAGCCTTTTTTAAAATCCTTCCCAAGACTTCAAAATCTTACTTGGTGAATTTATTTTTAAGGTTAACTATAAACCAAGCAGTCTTTTACCAGCAGTCTGTTTTAGGGACAACATAAATTGGCCTGTATTCGCCTTGTCTTGGGCTCCATTAAACAGTACTTGCGGGCTGTTATTCAGCACAGCTCCCTCATTAGTTAGTGGCATTTTACTAAATCCGAGATCACTGGTCCAATATCATTATTTACTTGGGCTCACTCTTTCAAGGCTTTTTACATAAATTTCTTGTAAATTCCTGTTATGTTCCATCAGAAGTTAAAGCTGAAGGGACACTGACTTCTCATGTTGGTTTTCATTCTGGCACTGAATTCCTTCAAAGGGTCCTCCATAAACTACCACCAAAGTTCCAGTCATTTTGTCCCGAGTACTCTTACTGATTTGTAACCTTACAATAGAGGGTTTTATGCATTTCCAGCACACCTAGTGTGCCCCAATATCTCTCATACCTCATGGTAATTCTAGTACACTTCTCCTACTCTTAAAGATCCCAAGTCCACTACTGGGTTCATTATTCTGCAGTTTTCTTGCCAAGACACGGCAAGAGTAGCCACAATTAGCTGTTGTTGAACTGGAAAAATTGTAAATGAGCTTTAAACCAGTAATCCTAGAAGCTGGCAGCTCTGTAACTTGAAAAGGACAGATGCCTGACAACTGCTTATCTCTAGCATACAGCAATTCTTTGTCAGACACTACTTAGAAAATGCATTAAAAGCCACCAACACAAGTCAAAAATGAATTAAAAGTAAGTTTCATTCATCACATTGCATCTACTGCAAGGCAATGGTTTTAACAAAAATGTTTTCCAAATGCAGGCAAATTGGAGCTGCTAGGAGTGGAGCAGCACTGCAGCCATCTTGCTCACTTCATTTTAAAGTTATGAGCTATTTTCTAACCCTGATTTCACTATCTGGTCAAAGAAGCCTGTTTCAGTGAAGCACTTCTGATGTTGTCATCTCCTGAACTCACAGTTTTGTCTTCCCTGTCAGCAAGCTTATAGGACCTGTTTCTTTAAAGTTTTGAAGATCATGTGCAATAGTTTTCAAAAGTAAAACAGGCAGCACCATTCAAAAAACATTTCTATAAAAACTATGTGTGTTTCAGGTTTTGTAACAAATTGACAAATTTGTATTTTTAATGCCTTTTTGGTGGGGGTCATTTCTCCAGGGCTGTTGGATGCTGAGTCAGCATGCCTCAAGGTTGCTGATGCCATTTGGAGTACTCTACTGTGCCTGTTTGGAAGCTGTATTGCTGCTAGTATTGTAATGTTGGTAACTCCATTGCTGTTTGTCAGCGTACGCTTTACAATAAGTTTTAATAGGGGCATTATATGTGTTAATTCCTACTAGGGATGGAAGTATTAGCCCTGGTAAAATTATCATTTTAATTCAGAGTACAACATAGATGAGCCTAAATGTAGGTCAAGTAATAGCCTGACAGGGATAAATGATTGGGCTGGTTAAATTAAAAACTCCTAGAAAGATTTCAAAACAGCATTACCTCTCCCACCCCATTGACAAGGAGATGAAATAATTGTTTTAAAGTGCTGTCTTGAGAAAATGCCTTAATTGAATGATAGGTGTGAATGATCTCATCCATTCACCACATCAGAAAGTTATTCAGTCTGCCAACCTCACAGTAGTGTGCTATGACCCAGCACACAGCAACCCTGGAAAAAAGAACCACAACAAAAAGGTACCAAATAAATTGTCAACTTCGCTACAAAACCTGAAACACACATAGTTTTTACTAACATACTAAGACACTAAAATGCAAGCAGAATAGGCCTAACAGTCTTTCGTGTCTGCTCAATGGTCAGCCCCCATCCTGGGAGCTGATCTTGCTGCCCCATCACCTTCTCTGGCTTCTCCATTCCCAGTTCCAGATATTCTCGCTGCACTGGATTTTGCTTCCAGAACCCTTCTGCTGTACCTGTCCCACCCCCTCTTGAACCCCTCCACTGTCTCTGTCTCCACCAGCCCCCTGGACAGTGCATTCCATGGCTCCACCACCCTCTCAGTGAAGTAGCACCTCCTCCTTTCTCCCCTGAATCTTCCCCCTCCAGCTTCCACCCATGCCCTCTAGTTTACCCCTCCTCCTTCCTTCAAAGCACCCTAACTGCTCCTCCCCTATTTACCTCCTTCATGTACCTGAAGACCTCTATCATGTCCCCCCGGTCCCTTCTCTCTTCCAATGTGTACATATTTAGCTCTTTGATCCTCTCCCCATAGGTCCTGTCCCCCAAGCCCCAAATCATTTTGGTTGCCTTCCTCTGGACCCTCTCCAGGAGTTTAATGTCCCTCTTTAAGTGTGACCTCCAAAACTGCATGCAGCACTCGAGGTGTGGCCTCGCCAAGCAGTTATACAGAGGGAGTATCACTTTCCTCCTTCTGGAGGTGATCCCTCTAGCCATGCAATGTTTATTGAACGGTGCTGCCTGTGTTACTTGTGAAAACCATTGCACATGATCTTTAAAACTTTGGAGAAACAGGTCCTATACATCTGCTGACAGGGAGAACTAGACTGTGAGTTCAGAAGATGAAATCAGCAGCAGCTCTTCTCTGAAACTGGATTTTTTTGAACAGGCAGTACATTTCTGGCTGTAAAATGACTTGTTAGTTTTAAACAAAGTAAGTTAGAGATCTCATTTTGGCATGAGGATGATTGTGGCTATGCTGATACAAATTCTGAATTTAGTGATACCAAGAAATTTTGACAGTAGTCCCTCTTTAAAATAAATCATTTTGATGCAGGAATTACTGTAGTACACACTGAATCTATTTCTAACACTCACCAGATTATAACACATTAATTTTAAATAGCCACAGATCCTGAACATCAGTTTATCTTTCCTGTGATTGCTATAACTGAGCTGTGTCCAGACAACCTAATCCTCCTCACACCACTACACAAATCTAGCTGCTAGCAACAACTACAAAAAAAAATTAACCATCATAGAAACATAGAATTTATCAGCAGAAAAGGAATATGTTGCTTACCCAGTTATGCCCAATGGTCCTTGCTTAGTCTGTCTCCACAGACCCTACAGCAACTGGTCTCTAGTGACCCTCCTGTCTGTCTGTTTACTAATATTCCTCTATGTCTATCCCATGGATGTAGAAACCCCCTATTGTCTTCACCTCCAGCACTTCCACTGACAAGCTGTTCTCAACATCCACTCTTTCAGTGAAGTATTTATTCATTTTATTTATAATTGTCTCAGATTACAACCTTTGAGCTGCAAGATTGATACTAGCAAGTGCAAGAAATACAGTTGGTCTCAAACAGGATACAATAGGTACAGGAATACACTAGTTACAATGGTTCCAATAGATACAATCGATACAAAGGTGTATGTGAAATAAAATAGGATTACAGGCAGGCCATTTAAGAAGGTCAGCATGGAGCAGAGGAACAGATGTTGACATTAAGAGTAGAGGGAAGGATGATCACCCAAGAGGTCACCCCACTGCACAGTTGCATTTGGCCTAGTCCAGTAACCATGCTTTGAGGTGAATCTTAAAAGAGGAGTGAGAGTCAAGGGAGTGGAGGGAGGCTGGCAGTTTGTTCCACAGCTTAGGAACAATAACTCATTTGTACTGTATATCATCAATTGCTTTATTCTGTAAATGTTCCTTGATACTTTGTACTATGAAAACAGTAATCAGTAACTAGTGACTTGATGGAATATTTTGCTACATTCAATTCTCGAATGCATTCACAAACTTTGTTGTTTACAGGGAAACAGATCTGTCTTAGGCATTAAAGTACCACAGACAATGTCAGATCATGTCTCATTTGTGATGGTCCATGCAATACAATGTCATCACTTTTTATTATTGTTTTTTATTATTATGAAGTTTTTGACTGGGAAAGGAGGATAGGCTATTCTACATATTTTCAGCCTTGTTGGGGGGGGTGGTAACAGATGCAAACCAACATATTGAATCAGGTTAAGCAGTAGATGGTATTTTTAGTGAAGGGGTGATACCGGACCCTACTCTTTTCTTGTTCATGAAAAAGATAGGGGGATACTCCAGGAACATCTGATGAGTAATCTTTGGTTGCAGATCCCTGCTAATATTTGGTAAGACTGAAGACTCCTTTAACTGAATGCTCCAAACTATTACAGTATTGACCATTTGCCTAGGTGGAATTACCCTGTATGCTGTTTTTGTGGACCTCTTTTCTTTTCTATCTTTTTCATTCACTGTTCTGTGTATTATATTTATTTCTGGTTTATATAATTTTCTTTGGCATTAGTAGGAAACAGGTACTATGGATTAGTTTTTTTTTTTACTATAACACCTGCTTTCTTTGTGCATGTTTATGATAATAATAATAATAATTTTTATCTATAGGGTGCCTTTTGATTGTCAAGGCACCATACATAATAACAATTAAAACAGTTAACATCATTAAAAAAAAAATCCAACCAAACCAAAACAATTAAAACAATCAGTATTCAGGAAAAGCAGTTTCCCACAGAAAGGTCTTCAGACCCCTCTTAAAACCCTCCACAGAAGTGCACTCCCACAACCGACGGGGTAGAGAGTTCCAAATGGTGGGGGCAACATACAAGAAAGCCCGAGCGCCTAAGGATTTCAAATTCACCCTTGGAACCTCTAGTAACCCCTCATCGGCCGAGCAGAGAGATTGATCAGGGTGATAGGGAACCAGAATTTCTTACAGATAGGTTGGGTCCAGATCTTGTAGGGCTTTGAAAGTCAGCAAACTGACTTTAAAGGTGATCTGCCACTGAATTGGCACTTACAGACAGGCTGAATTGGCAGTCAGTGCAGTCTGCACAGTACTGGAGTAATATGACAAGATCTACTAGAACCCATCAAAAGCCAGATGGCAGCATTCTGCACTAGCAGCAGGTGAAGGATTTCAACCCCAGACAGCCCTAGGTAAAGAGAGTTGCAATAATCCAGGTGCGAGGACATGAAGGCATGGACTAGAGTAGGCAGGTTAGTAGATGGAACAAGATGCTGAACCCTGGTGATGGTCCTAAGATGATAAAAGGAAGTCTTGACAACTGCAAACACCTGCAAATCCAGTGTCAGCCTATCATCAAGAACTACCCCTAGGTCCCGCACCCGTTCAGAAGTCTGGAGAGATACGCCACCAATAAATATTCCCGAAGACACAAAACCATCCGACCCCCCCCCATCTGTTGGCCTGGGTCCACAATCAATACCTCAGCCTTATCAGAGTTCAACCTTAGCCAGCTGGAATTCATCCACTCCTGGATTTCTCTTAGACAGCTGTTAAAGGCCAAGAGAGCTCCCTCCTGGTCAGGAGCAAAAGAAAGATAGAGCTGGGTATCATTTGCATAGCAGTGAAACCTCAGCCCATACTTCCTTACAATGTCTCCGATGGGTAGCATGTACACCTCAAATAACATGGGTGATAATACTGAACCCTGAGGCACCCCACACAACAAAGCAATTGAATCCCAAGAAAACACCCTGGGCACAACCTTTGTGATTTCCCAGTGAGAAAAGAAGTGAACCATCTCAAAATGGTTCCAGATATTCTGCACAGCAGCTTCAAGCATTCTAGCAACACCATGTGATCCACTGTGTCAAACACTGAAGAAAGGTCAAGGAGAACCAAGATGGAATGGCTCTTCCAATCTCTGGCCATCAAGAGATCATTGAGCACCCTGACCAGCGCTGTCTCGGTACTATGTCTTTTACGAAATCTGGACTGGAGGGGTTCATAGATGTCATGGGTTGTCAAATGATCCTCCAGTTGTGCAGCCACTACTTTCTCAGTCACCTTCCCAATGAAGGGAAGGTTAGAGATAGGTCTGTAGTTTTTGAGACAGTCAGGGTCCAAGGTAGCTTTCTTCAAGAGGGGTGTCACCACCGCCTCTTTCAGGGAGCTGGGAAATTTACCAGATTCCAAGGAGCACCTGACTATCTGCACAAGGATGGGACCAATGATATCAATACAACCCAAAATTAGGGAGGTCAGTCCAGGGTCCAAACTACAGCATGTAGGGCGTATGTGCTGGATGATCCTCATGACATCCATGAACTCCAGCTGACCGGTGGAGCTCCAAGAAAACTGGGGCATCGTGATCTCACACCGATCCAAGGCAACACCCCTAGAGTGTGATGGCAACAGTTCCACCCTAATGTCGGCCACCTTATTTGCGAAGAACCGAGCAAGCTCATCGCACTCCAATTGCGAAAAGGCTTTCCAAACTTACAGACAGGCTGAGCTGCACAGTCTGTCAATAGTTTGAAACTGCTGAGCTGGTCAATTCTGAGCAACTGCAATCTCCCTGGACAGGAATTCTGCCTTCTTATGGGTGACTGCAGATTGATAGACCAAATAATGATCCATCAATCTAAGGTGGTTGGCATCAAGGGTGGACTTACACCTGCTATGCTCTAACCTTCGCCCCTGGCTCTGCATCTCCCTCAACATCCCATAAAACCAAGGGGACTTGGGGCAAAGGGAGGGGGGCAAACATGAACTGGAGCAATAGAGTCCAGTGCCCCACCCAACGGCTGTGTCATAGGCCGACACAAAGGTCTCTGGATCACTGCTTGCCAACGTGGGGGATGAGAGGTCAAGCACCACCATAAGGTCTTGGGAATCTAAATCCCTCAAAGGGTGGTACCTAACCAACTCCACAGGGCAGGCCTTCTAGAGGGGGTGCAAAAACTGAACCCCATGGTGTAATGGTCTTACCACCTGACAGGTTCCACCCCCACATCAGATACCTCGACCCCGAGGAGGAAGATCAGGTCCAAAGAGTGTCCAAATTTATGCGTAGCAGAGGAAACCACCTGTGTAAGACCCAGCATTGTCATTAGCTGGAGGAAGTGTTGACCAAATTGTGAGAGTTTGTCATCAACCCAGGCGTTGAAGTCACCCAGAACCATCAATCTGGGTGACTCAAATGCCATATCAATGACAAAGTCCACCACTTCCTGAAGGAATTGCTTCTCATCACCGGGTGGACAGTAAATGAGGACAATTCAAAAGCCTACACCTGCTACTACTATACAATCAAAGGACTCAACCCCCCCCATGAAGACTTCTGTGAGGCCAAGTTCGGTCTTGAAACAGACCGCAAACCCTTCCCTGCAATTCAATCTAGGGCAGTGTAACACCAAGTACTTGGCTGGATTCATAGCCTCCAAAATGGGGCTAGAATTAACGTCCAGCCAGGTCTTGGTAATGTATGTCAGGTCCACTGTACCCACAAGATCAGCAATAATTGCGGTCTTGTTTTTAATGGACTAGGCATTGCACAACACCGCCTGAGTTGGACGAATCTCATGGGCAGCCCAAGCCATCTGCCCACCATAATCGGTGGTGCCCTTAGGTATGGGCACCAGACATGGGAAAGCACAATCTGGATTCCATTTCGCCCCAGGGTGCCTATGGTCCCAACCACTCCAATACGATGGCCCCCCTCGATCAACCTCTCCCGTTCATAACCCAGCACCCTTCTCCCTCTCTTACGAACAATGCCCAGTGCTCTACATCACTGGTAGGTCTCGAACTGAAGAGGGGGAGAACAGAAAACATATTGTTACATAAATACCAATATGTCAATATTTAGATTTTAATCCAAGTTTCTTGAGTGGGCTAGATCCCATAACCTCCCAATTTTCCAGTCTTAGAGGCAGGTGTGCAACCTGCTGAACCACTGGCACTGCTATAGATGGTCAATATTCACTACAGCTGTAACCATCACATTCTGGAAAATGCTAGTGGCAGATGCCAAATGTTTAAACTGAAACAGCTACTGTATTTATGTGTAACAAAACTGCAATGCTACAAGAATGTTCTGCCAAGGGAATCTGTAAATCCCCCTTCTGGAAGCCCAATATGGTGAACACTTTAGAGTCACTGAACTCCAGCATGCTCTCCGCCATGGCGAGCAGTGGGTTCTGGTCACAGACTACATCCTTTCTCAATTGCCTCAACTCTAGTCATAAACAAATCCCACAATTCAAACAAATACAATGCAAACACTAGGACTACAGAAAAAATAGATAGCTGTTATTGCACCAGATGGAAAAATGCCAAGACAGTGCGGATGCCTCATGGAGCACTCGTGCAAAAAAGGCCCCACTGTGTATTGGGACCAGCTGTGCCTTTATTAGCAAATGCCAGTATCATTCTTTGACACCATCAAGTAACTAATCCAAGCCTATACAAGCTAATCTTAATCTTCACTGTGCTGGCCAGACTCATAATAAAATTCATTAATACTGAATCTCAGAGCGCCTCAGTAAGCATAACTTCTTGATTCTTCTGCAATTTGGCTGCTGTGCCACAAACCTTCTCTTTCTGGTGACAAAGGATGCCTTTCCAGCAGATGATCAGAATCACTGCACCTGGAACTATATTTCTTGATCTGTCAAAGGCATTTGATCTTGTGGATCACCACTTTCCACTTACGAAATTGAGGGGTGTTTGTCTAGATGATCAAGCAGTGAGCTGGTGGGCTGGCTACCTCAGGGATCAAATGCACACATGTCACAACTCATAGGAAAAGCTCAATTGATGACATGTCAAATAAATATATGCTGTAAGGTGATGCACTGCTGTAAGGTAATGCACTGATAAATTCACTAATATTATCCTGTATCAAGTCTTCCATCTCAGAAGCTGCTTTGTCCTGCAGTGCCAGAGAGAGCTGTCACAATGGTTGCCTCACTGGCGGCACAAACAAAAGGCCAGATAATGCATGCACAAAACCCATAACATATCTGAGTCCTTGAAACTACTTCACATATTGATGGTCCCAAAGTTTGGTAGTGGTGGCCACAAGGTGACCTACATATCCTGCACTTGAAACACCAGTGTCTTTAACAGGTCCAGTGGCATGGAGGGCTGCGGTGCTGCAAGTGCCTTATTGCCTGCCATGTCAGCAACTAGCATTCTGTAACTAGCATGGGCTGCTGGGGCTGGCCAGGGCAAGAAAGGATCAAGCACCTGATGGCTGCCTTTCCTCTCCAGGGTGGGGGGGTGGACCTGCACATTCTGTTGAATGACTGCAACCTGGTGAAAGCCAAGTGACAGTGCAGGCTGAGGAGGGCAGAAGAAGGAAGGGCTGCAGTACTCTGTGGCATGCACATGCCTCCACACAAGCATGCTTACATGTGTGCCACAGCATGGGGAAGGGAACTAAATTCATGAGGAAAAAGATGTCAGGACAGGTGCACATGATGCCTGTTTGCCGATCCTACCTGCTGCACCACTGGACCCCTGGAGGCTGACTGGATGTGTGAATTTGGGGGGGACAGTTGTCCCCCTCTTGATCCCAACATGGGGGGCAGGCACTTGATGGGGATACCAGACTTCCAGGTGAGCACCAAGGAGGTGTCAAACAGTGAGATTTAATGGGGCAGAGCAGAGGGGAGCCCACCCTGTATTGGCCAAGGAAAATTAACAATAGATTAAAAAAGGTCCAACTTGAATAGAGTGCCAACCCTCAGGATGAAGCACACTGTGATAAATATTTCAGTTTCCTGCATGACAAATCAGAGTAATTGCAATTGACAGTCCTCCTTTTTTGCCCCCTAATATTGAATTTCCCTCCCATGGGATCTCCACAACTATCACTATCACCTGATCATCACATGCAAACTGCAAAGCTATCAGATTGCCTCTAAGGTACAGTATGTAACATTGTTTAATTGATTACCTTTTGTCACTTTTGCACTCCGTGTAGATAGTTAATGCTCTTTTTCCTTTTTTTTCCATTTGTTTTTTGCTTTCTACGTATTTTTTCTTTGCTGCTGTATTATTATGCACTTTGGATTTTCTGTACTATTTGTACGAAGTTGTAATATATTACATATTGGTTTTGACTTTTATGCTCCTACTGTTGATCATGCCTGAAAATGGGCATTTCATGTCTAGTGCACTATCCTTGTTAACAAAAACTAAATAAGTAAATAGAAACTGCTGCAAAAATTCTTCATTCTGGCAGGTGGCTACATGTGCTGTGTTCCTAATTCTCCTTAACAAAAGCTTTCACTACAGTCTACTTATGATACTGTACATATAATAGTACGAGTCCTAGTGCTGGAATATAGGCATAGTCCTAACCAAAACAGATGTGCTCCTTCTATCTGATGAGCCTGCTGTAAGACCTTTTCCATCTGTCATGCAGTTTCAAAAGCTCAGGCACAGGGCAGAAAACTTAACTCCATAACTATGGGCTCTGGAATGTACAGTATGCTGAGAACGTACTATATACTATATCAGCTAGTTTCTTACCATTTCATGCTTCAAAGGCCCAAACACACAGTACACTGCTAAATCATGGACAGCAGGCACAGCGCGCTACACAGTCTCACCTAACTCTGCAATCACTGTAGAAAATGGACCATATCAACAACAGCACTGTGGACTGACCCAGAATTAGAGGTGCTTCTTTAATGAATTAATTGCTCTGGATCACTAACCATTGCTATCCATACCTGGGCAGACAGACCTGTGCAACAGAGACCTTACCTGGATAACGCTACTTAATCCAGATCATTCAGATGTATCATCTTTATTATTGGCATATTAGCCAAGTTGAAGGAGAGGCTAGTATACTGCCAACTCCATGACTACCTGGAGGCTAACCAGCTGCTGGCCTACACTCAACATGGTTTCTGGCAGAAACATGGGATGGACACTGCCCTAATCAAGTTAACCCTAAGACATACCCAAAGCCCTGGACAATGGCAAACCAACAGGAGCTGTCTTCATTGATTTAACCAAGGTCTTCGACCTGGTAGACTACTCCCTACTGGTGGACAAGCTTACTGTCTTTGGCCTTGACCATCACTCACTTAAGTGGTTCACAGCCTACCTGTCTGACCATACCCAGCAGGTTAAGTGGAGAGGCACCACATCAGAATCACTCCCCCCATAAAGGAGGGAGTACCCCAGGGCTCTATCTTGGGATCCCTTCTTTTTTCCTTCATTGTCAATGATCTGAGTAACCACTGTGGTGGCAGCTCTGTGGTCCAGTGCACAGATGATGCAGTACTGTACTGATCCTCATATTGCCTCATAAACCTGGGCTACCAGTTACAGTTCTATTTCAGTCTACTAGAACACTGGTGATTAGATCACAGGTTTATTCTCAACACAAAAAAAAAAGCTTTTCTGTTTGGGCTCTGAACGCTAGCACAAGACAGAAGCCGCACATTGCAATTGGGCACAGCGATGGGCTCTCTCATAGAAGTTGTGAGGACCTTCAAGTACCTAGGTCTGACTTTAAGTCAGGGCCTCGCAATGAAACCCAAGGTGGATCAAATAACTAAAATGATTCACCAGAAACTAGGTCTGCTATATCGCCTAAATGAGCAACTGGTTCCTGAGATCAGGCTTACCACTGCTCAAAGCATACTCCTTCCAACACTAACCTATGCTGCTCAGATATTGCATTCCCTTGTGAAGCAAGAACAAATAGACTGCAGACTCTATAAAACAAAATAGCTCAATTTGCCTCAATGTCACATCTAAGGCACCACCACTGTGAGATTCTGCCCTCCCTCAACTGGCCATCCATCATCAGCAGGCTACAGTATCCCCTGCTGTGGACTACATACAAACTTATAAACTGCAACCCTCCTGTCAGCCTTGCTGATCTCCTGATCCCTATGCACTCATGCAGGCAGCTCAGCAACACTGGTAGAAATCTACTGGAAGAGCCAAGATCCAGGACAGTTGTTGGGATCAAATCATTCACTCCTACAGCTCCTGTACTCTGGAACAAGCTCCCTAACAACCTGCAAGAATCTGCCTCCTTGGATGCCTACCTCAAAAAGCTCCAAAAGCACTTGTTGGCTAACAGCAAATGCAGCTGCACTTTAAAACTCACGCATGTATCCTCATGAGCCATCATGAGTATAAGGTCAGCAAACCTGTCTACCTCTGTTGTATACTAATGCACTGCAGGACTTGAGTCTAGTCCTGCTTCTGATTGTTTCAGAGTGCGAGTTTCAATAAGTACTGTCTAGCCATGTCTATGTAATCTTGATGTTAAGTATATCTGTCTGGAAATGTTAACCTGTAACTCCAACTGTGGAAATATTTTATCTGTAATCTCATCTCTATGTCAATGGGAAATGCAGATTTACTTGTAACTAATTCTAGGTCACCCCTGAAAAGGGACCTTCAGGAATCAGTGGACCTACCCGGTTACCAAAACTGAAATAAATCAAATAAATAAGTAAAAGGATAATGACCCATTCATCATTAACCACGGTTTTTTTCCCTCCCCAATTCAGTGTTTATCTCCTCTGTCACCGATCGGCCCCATCTGCTCGACCCCCCAATCCCATTATCTATCTTCTTTTGGCACTTATCTCAATCTTCTGTTCCTTCATACCTTGCCATTATGATGGGGAGCCTAAGGTGGCAACCACCAATTAGGTCAGGATCTGGCTGGAGAGGATGGCTAGTTGGCACTGTGAGGCCTGAAGGTGGTCAGTGTCATCCTGCCAGCTGACATTTTCCCACCATTTTTATCCAAGGATTGCAGACTCTCCGGTGACATATGTGTGCTTGTAGTGGCTTGCAACACCTACCAGAGGCAGGAGGTGTCTCCACCCCCTGTGTACCTCCACTGGATGACCACCTAGGTTCACAAACAAGAGAGTCAGAAATCTCCCTCGCTGAAGGAGAGCTTTCCAATGGGACACTAATCCTACCTCTTTTGGCCTGCCCCAGCAACCTCAGCCCATTCCCAAACCCAGGTCAATGGAGTAGTGAGTAGAAGCACTACCACTGTACCACCTAGCCAGCCTTCATTATCCACTCTTTTTATTTGAAGTTATTTATTGTGAAGGGTTTGAATAATAAATTTTAGAGATCAAATCTACTGTATAATAAAGTTGTTTCCCCTGCAACAGTTTCAAAGGGAACCTCAACAAGTCTAAGATTTTTCTCCCTAAGAGTATTTTCCGAATGTTATACCTTATTATACAATGGCAAGAAAGAATGCTGGGTTCTGATTGGTCAGTCTGGAGCTGTCACCTGTGATGTTATCCCAGCATAACATCTCGGATCTAGTCCCAGCACACACATGACCGAATGTCATCAGTAAAAGAAATCATGCCACATGCAGATTAGGGAGATAGAAAATTAGCTATTTACTGTGCCCACTGTTCCTCACTATGCACTGTAAATTAGTACACAGGCTATTTCTACATTTTCTCGCTACAGAAATAGAAGACTACATCTCTCAGTAAAGGCATCTTGTCACCTATCATTGTATGCACAATGCTTCATTTGGAAAATAAACATCTGAGATCTTATAATGTTGTAACCACAACAAAAATAGGAGACTGCACCTCCAAGTACGCAAACTAGAAGAGCACTTGATATTCTACCCAAAATGCCTTGCCATTTACAGCTACATATTTGGTGATATGCTGTAGACACCACTACCACACAAGGAGACTGCACTGCTGAATAAAGAAACTTTAAGTTAACTTTATAAGTAACCAAGAATTCCTTGCTTCTATATGTATATCAGAATATTAGCTGTTATACTGCTGAGGTACTATACTACAGTCACCCAAACCAAAAAAACAGACTGAACTGCTATGACAAATTGAAGTTATCTTTATGATCTACCCAGAATTCCTTGTTGCTGTATGTAAATCAACATATTGCCTATCATGCTGGTGTAACTATTAGCAAAATAAGAGTTAACTTATTTAAGTAAAAGGGATTAATTTATGTCCAGAGGAAGGTGTATTCCAAAATGTATTTTTTAACTGGGCCACCGTATAATAAGAAAAATGCACTCCAGGGTGGGTGTCATACTGAATAACAGCACTTCTCAGGTGTTAGATGCACGAGGCCGCATCACCAGAGATTTGACATTTTTTCTATTTTTTCTGTTCCCTTCTGATGTGGGGTGTGCAATGACACCTGTGGAGGCAACGTACATGCTCCTGTGTGTGCTCCTCCAGGCATCTGCCTCATCCCCCCGCCCACCTTGTCAGTGCCGGCGTGCTGCCCCCAGCCTCTGCTAGGGACCTGGCATCTGTTGACTACTGGTGCCCTCCCTCCTCGGAGAAGGAGAACAGTCCCTTGAAAGCTTGATCCTTCTCCTACCCTGCCAACCCCCGGTGGCTGGCACTCATTCCAGAACACAGGTCATTGGCATGGTGTGGGGTGTGGGGTGTGGCTTCCAGTACCTCAACCCTCAGCGCCACTGGGCCAGCCTGTGCTTTATCCTTTTAATGTTGAATGCAGTACTATAGATGAAGCTGGCAGTTGAGATGGTGCTTACTATATTTATATCCACCTGTAACCGACCAGTTTCAATCTCCAGTTTATTTGCTTTTGCTGTAAGCATTTGCAGCAACAGTAGGATATCCAAACTGCGTTTTTTTGTTTGTCCTTGTCTCATTCAGTTAAAACCAGGAGATTCTCTACAATTTTATAACTGCTTTTAATTTTTCCTTTGGGACAGAAGCATTCTTCCCCTTATGAAGACCAGTGCTCTTGGGGCACACCAGCACAGAGTCACTGGGTTTGAGGCTTTTTCTGATCCATGTGAATTGGTCTCTGGCTCCACTTCTAGTGTTGCTGTTTTCTGGTCTTTAGCTGCATCTGTGAAACAAGCTCTGTCAGAGTCTGTTGCTTCTTCAGTTCCTTTGTCTCCATTTTAGCAAGTTCTTTCTCCATTTGAAAAGTAATTAGGGTTTCCCCAGTGGAGTGTAACTGTGATTGAACAGAAACAAATGTAAATGTTCTATCTGATGGAATAAAAGGTGACATTGTAAAATTCTTCTTGACTCCAGCATTGGAAATCCATGCCAGTTCTGGAGATGTAATAGGCAAACCCTGGGCCACTATGAATATAGACATTGATGGCATCAGCTATAACCAATTCTCCACAATAGCGAATGCTTTCAGCCATTACCTTCTTGACCTCTCAGCATATAATGAGACCTTTGCTCTCCTCACAAGTTTGACTTCTCCCTCCACCTCCAGTGCTGGACTGAGGCAACATCCCCCCCTTCTATTTCCAAAGTGTCATGGTCTGTGATGCATGTAAACTCCTGAACCAGATTCTTGTAGCCAGATATGCTGGATGTAATGGGACTGATTCCAAACTTGTCAAGGCTGCTGTCGATCAGTTTGCTACTCCGATGTCCCTTACTTCAAAAACTGTACCTGACTGATGGAAGATGTCACATGTCATAAGTGTTTTCAAGAAAGGAAGCAACAAAATCATTTGCAATTACAGACACATTCCTAGCCTTCCTGCTCTCAATAAAGTTTTGAAAAATATTGTTGCCAATCAGCTCACTGAGCACCTTACTACCCATAACCACATTTCTCCTGCTCAACATGACTTCTGCAGAAATCAGGGCACTACCACTGCCCAACTGCCATTCACCATTAAGATTGCCACTGCAGTGGCTAGAGAGCTGAGAGGTACTGTCTGCATTGACCTTATCAAGACCTTTGATCCGGTTGCTCACTCCTTGTTCTTTGACAAACTTGAAGACCTGAGCATTTGTTTCACAACTCTCCCCTGATTGAAAAGCTACTTTGCAAACAGATATCAGTGTGTCAGGTTTGGACCCTCCTTCTTAGATCCAGCTCCTACCATAGTGGGATGCCACAAGATTCAGCACTTAGTCCTCTCCTCTTCTGCCTATAAATTAATTCCATTCACCACTGTTGCTCGCATAGTATATTCATTCTCTATGAAGATGGTGCAGGTGACTATGTCTTCTACTGTTGGCATCAATAATCACCTGTCTTCTGAACTTCAGGCTGTCCAAAGGTGACTCCTTTACAATAAGCTTCTCCTAAATAGAGGTGGGCCAAAGTGGCCGAAATTCGCTCCGCGGAGTGATTCGTGGAGTAACGTGGAATCCGTGAAGTGCTCCGCAATGCAAAGAGGAGCACTTTGCATTATAATGAGGAATGTGAAGTCCATTGAAACCAATGACTTCACGTTATTCCACCTTCCTCAAACCACTTCTCCACCAATTGTAAGGTGAAGTACATTGAAATCAATGTACTCCGCATCACTTCGTCTTGTTATTGAGCTCCAAGGTGAATTTGCAGTGCTTCATGGGATTGCAGGTCACATAGGCTCTAGATTGTTCTGCACAGCCTCAGTTCTGTGTAGTGTGTGTGTAGTGGAAGATGAAGACAGTTTCCTCTCAAAGCTCTATGATTCAAATCCTCTAAAAGCTGATAAAAAAGCCCTTTTGTGACATTTTTTTTTTTGCTCAAAATTTAGTGCATCGATTGTAGGAAACCCTCCTGTGCTCAAATCATTGAGTGTTTATTGTTTGTGTGTAGATTTTGAATGTTAATTTAGAACAGTCAGTCTGTGTACTGTGGAGTGTGCTTTGGGGAAGGGGCGTATCTGTGGTGTATGTAGATTAACTGGGAGAAAAAGGCAGTCTTTCTGTTTTGGTTGTTTTTCTTGTATAACTGTGTTACTGTACACACAGTAATATTTTTAGTAATTTTTGACATTTTTTGCTGATTGTAGTGGTGCAGCATTGTGTAATTTCAGTTTGTTTAAAACATTTGGTTATATTAATAAAGGTTTTCAATTTGCTACGCAATACTTGTAGTGTGTATGTGTGAGAGTGTGTGTGTGTGTGTGTGTGTGTGATGCATACCATTAAATCTGACAACTTTTATTGTGCCAGAGTAATTGCAGCAGTGTGAACCTGCTATCCACCGCACCTGCATGAATTTTTTATACTGGTATCTTTACTGGTAATGGACTATTGCTGCCGTGCACTACCCCTCCCCCCCAACCAGCAAAATATATTATTTTCCAGATTTGGATTTGTGACTTGTGAGCACTGGTTAGGTGGTGTTATGCCTTTGTGTCTGACTCTGAATCTCTTGAGTGTGCAGCACAATCTTAATCTGTCTGTGCATCTGCACTACACCATTAATTCTGGGAGACTTTGCATTTCTTGTTACACTCTCATTTCACTTTGTCAGCACTGGGGAATTTTCTGGACACAAGACAGTAGCATTTTGGGCATGCACATTCATTCTGGTGACTGTGTGTGGCCACTGCTCGCATGATGGAGTGCACCATTAATTCTGGGAGACTTTGCATTTTTTGTTACCCTCTCATTTCACTTCACCAGCACTGGGGAATTCTCTAGACACAAGACATTAGTATTTGGGAGATGCAAATTAATTCTGGTGACTGTGTGTGACCACTGAGCATATGACTAAGTGTGTCATTAATTCTGGGAGACTTTGCATTTTTTGTTACCCTCTCATTTCACCTAGCCAGCAGTGCGAAATTTTCTGGACACAAGACAGTAGCATTTTGGGGATGCAAATTAATTCTGGTGACTGTGTGTGACCACTGTGTGCATAACTGAGTGTGTCATTAATTCTGGGAGACTTTGCATTTCTTGTTACACTCTCATTTCACTTCATCAGCACTGGAGAATTTTCTGGACACAAGACATTAGCATTTGGGGGATGCAAATTAATTCTGGTGACTGTGTGTGACCATTGTGCACATAACTGAGTGTGCCATTAATTCTGGGAGAATTGGCATTTCTCGTTATGCTCTCATTTCACTTCATCAGCACTGAGGAATTTTCTGGACAAAAGACAGTAGCATTTTGGGTATGCACATTAATTCTGGTATCTGTGTGTGATGTGACTATGTCCACTGTGCACATGATTGAATGTGCCATTAATTCTGGGAGACTTTTTATTTCTTGTTGTGCTCTCATTTCACTTCGTCAGCACTGGGAAGTTTTCTAGACACAAGACAGTAGCATTTTGGGGATGCACAGTAATTCTGGTGACTGTGTGGGGGGCACTAAGTGGCTGCCAATAATGTTGCCACTCTGCCTTACTTCACGTTAAGGTGGAATGACAATCTGAAGTAATAATTACAAGGCGAAGTGAGACTTTCCTATTGGCCACTCCATGTAGCAGAGTGACAATGCGAAGTGGCCACTTTGCGTTCACTTTGCCAGCAGAATTTAATTTTACTGCATCTCTACTCCTGAACACCACAAAGTCACAGGAAATGCTCTTTGGCTCAACCCTTAGGCTAAACAGCTGTACAACTACTTTGCAAATCACATGCATTAATGCTACATCCCATGTCTCTGCCCCACATTTATCTACTTAGGTGTCACATTAGACCCATCTTTGGATTTCTCTCTACATGTGTCCACCATTTGTAAGGCAGTTAACTCCAGACTAGAGCTCTCTTGTAAGGTTAATCTTAACCTCACTCGTAAAGCTTTTATCATTGTAGCACTTGATATTCTACTCCGCAAACTTCTCTGTGAGATGTCTATTTTCCATACAGCCACTAAAACCTAAAATACTTGTCATTTTGCCCTGGCCCCCAACTGATATGTTCACCACTTTACTTTGTACTCTAACCTTAGATGGCTCCCTCTATCTGTCCACCTAATCTACAATTTTGTCCAGAAACAGTCACCCTGCCCCTTCCCTGTGAAGTTCCTATCCCTTAACATCAATAGATCTTGACAGTTTGTCCATACCCAAAGACAAGAAATAAGCTTCTCTTACCTTTCCTCCAGACTTTGAAATTCTACTCTGGCTAAGATAAGGCAATGCCTGTCAGTCCAGGCCTTCCATTGTTACTACCATTTCTACCTGCAGATGTCTGCAGTGTGCTCCTGTTCCTAGTTGGCAAATGTTGCATGAGCCTCTTTAAATTATGTTGGACATTAGTTTCTCATCACAGTATGCCTTCTGCATTTGTTAATTTGTATATTTTTAGCATAGCATGTACATTTGTTTTGTATTTTTATTATTCTTACCAATATCCACATTATACTGTATCTTGTACTTCAAACTCTGTAAATGTCTACAGTTTGTATATAATTGCTACTATTATTAAGGCAGGGTTTTATTTAACTCTAAAAATTGATTAGCGTTTTGCTCATAAAAGTTCTAAACCATTGAGAAAATGCATAGCACTTGCCTCACTGTGTTTAACAAACATAACACTTCTAGAAAACCTGTATAAATGCTTTCTGTACAGTTAGTATTGTCCCAAGGAAAAAAGTGCTAATCAATTATTTAAAACCCTGTTAAGGACGATCCCTGGTGTTTTGGTAACCCCATGTCAAATTCATAAATTGTTGCCCAGTATATGGTGGTCTTCTAAACATTTAAAAATCAACAATAACAATCATGGGTTCCCATGTTTGTTTTTGAATTCCATGGTGAGACATAATCCCTCTTTATGGGAAAAATCCATAAGGGGTCAGATTGTTTCATATAGTTATAGTATCATTGTTTTAGGTGTCAACATGAGTGTAAAAGAAAAGGTGGAACAAGGATACATCATCTGTCATGATGTTTGCTTTATTTTCTACCACAAATGCAAAAATAAATAGTAAATCACCAATAAGATGACACCCACTTGAACTAAAAGTGCCAAAAAGTGGGAAAAACTGATTTTTGTTTGCATAAAACCATGAAAATCCATGTCATTTTCATAAAACTTTTTTGATATAAATAGAATGTGGTTGTGAATGTAGCAAAAGAAAAAAATATGGGGGTCAGCATGTTGTTTTTTGTTATATCTGCTTTTGAAGTTGCAGTTTCAGAGCTGGTCAGCTCAGAACAAAAAATCATTGAAAGTCTCAATAAAAAATAAAACTTGCCAGAAATCTAGTCAAACAATTCAAAAGTTTATGCAGAATGACAAGAATTATAATATAAATGAAACAGAATAACCAATGACAGAAAGACATTTATAAATTGCCTTGAATGATGCCACTGACTACAATTGTAGGATCAAATTTCTTTGCAGCCATTCTGTACATATTTGTAGCTAGACATGACATTATAGGATAAATCATTATTCTAATCATACTTTCATATATTTAAGAATGTACTTGTGCCATTAAACAGCCATAAAAAGGTTTTCTGCTTTGTCCAAAAAATGGGAATTTACAATACCAGGGAACGTCCTTAACGATACTGTTTCTCACTGTTGTAATCTGCTAGGCTATGCCTGAAAATAAGCAAATGTTTTTCTGGTGCACCTACCTGGTAAATAATAACTAAATAAAGTCAAAATAATGTCTTAAAAAGAAATTTAAACAACATTGTAAATTCCAGTTAAATAGAGCTCAAACGGCTTGCAGACACATTGCTCAGTCTCCACCTGGTTCCTCATTATCCACACTTGACAATACAAACTGTATGTCCAAAAGATGCCATAGACTATTTGGATATCACTGCAAACAATGCTCTGCTAGTAGCTTCTGCATGTCTACAAATGTAGTTCATGCATCCTGGCTTATTTTACCAATACAGCACAAGACAGCATGGGTTATTGTAAAATGTATACATGTCTCATGTGGTGTGTCACAAGGTTGAAATGTTAACATATTCCTTAGAGATCTGAACACTTGTTAACATTCTGGAAAGGTATTCACCTTTCTAAAAAAAGTTTAAAATACAGGGCCCCATATTTTATTTATTTATTGAATTTTGGTAACTGGGTGCGCCCTCTGAGACAAGACAATCCCTTTTACAGGAGTCACCCAAGAAGTGCAGTACATTGATAGTGCATTCATTGATACAAAAAATTAGACAAGGAGTAGCCATACAGTAAAAGAGTACAATTACATTCAGCTATACAAGCTAAGCAATGTAAAGCACAGTCAACAAAACCTTACGTACAGACATCATTTACAGTATTTTTTTTCTTGGCGATCAGGAGATAGACAGTGAAAAGTTATGCTAGGAGAATCACGCTAGGAGTAAACGGGGATAGGGGTCAGTGGAAGCAGGAGCAAGGTGGGGTGGTTAGGTGAGATAGCAGCAAACTCTGAAATTAAGAGAGGCAAGTGCAGGCCAGTATAGAAGGAGTATAGAAGGAGGTAAAGAGTTCCAGCAGGACACAGCAGAAAATGCAAACAATCTCCAAGTCATGGAGAGTCGTACGTATGGCACTGAGAGAAGGGGCAAGGAGTTCGATCTGAGGGCACTCGGCATCTTGTCAGACTCTGTAGACAGGTGTTGTCCTCAGTATAATAGATGTGGACATGTGCCACTGTAGACCTGCACTATAATGATAGTGGGGCATGTCTGTGCCATCCACAATAGACCGTTATGTGGCACAGTGTTCCTCAACTATGGTTCGATACAGATAGCATGCCACAGTCAGTTTACCTATTGCGAGTCGACATCTACAGCGCCGACATCCCCGGCAGAGACAGACACAATGCCAAGTACTATCGGGGATGTCAGTGTGTTTTCTATGCACCCTCCAGTCTCTAGATATTCAACTCCAAGTTGGAGTTGTCTCAGGAAGGGGTCAAAACACTGGGAGATGCAGTGCTGGTGCCAGCGGGGACATCACAGTGACCCAACACTTTCCTTCAAATTCTGTCATTGTGATGGTCTTCGCTGTGGAGGTGTTGACATGTGGTCAGTACACTGCCACAGTCCACAACGGTCAGTGACGGGCACAGAGACACCCCTGACAGTTAACGGTAAACAACATGTCACACATTCTCATGTTGTACATCCCTGTATGTGGCACCATGTCCTTCTCCACCATAGCACAGTAGCAGTCGACGCATGCACTGTCCCTTCTGGTGAGATCTCCATACCGGCGGTGACACTGCTCACCCATGCATGTTATGCCAGTATGCCTGATGAGTCGATTAGCAATCTCGGCCCAGAAGGCAGACCTGGCCCTGTCCAACTCCTCCTGGCTGAACAGCTGACCCTCCCAGGAGGCCACCAGGTCCACCAGATTTACCAGCTCCACATCCTACTTTCTCTGGGCATGCTGACTGGGTGCCAAACAATGTGTAGGTCTTTATACTATTTTGCTGCTGCTGCTGGCATGCAAGTCTGGCCCGGGTTCTGGCAGGCCTCACACCTGCATACTTAGCACGATAGTGCATACTTGGTTTGCCATGCTCTGCTGGTGTTAGCGCCATGACTTTGCATGATAGGGTATCACAGCCATGATACTGCACATGCATGATAGCGTAGTGCTACATGGCAAACAAAGGTCGCACCCATGCTACCGCACATGCGTGGAAGCCACATGGCACCATATTGTGAAGGGCGCTCTCTGCCATGACTCCAGCCATCCATACTGTGCAGTGCAAGGGGCATGTGCTGCAGGCTAGTGCTGCACATGCCTGACCTGCATTTGCATCTGCATGGTACGATGCCACTGTTGTCACTGAATGGTGCCGCGCGTGTCCTGCATGGTGCAGTGACGTATGGCATCTATCATGCAGATTCCTGTATATGTGGGTCATGGAGTTTGGTGGAGCAAAAGGAAATGTGCAATAACTAGCCAATTGCGCAGTGTGCATCTTTGCAATATTCAGCCAGGATACGCAAATCACCTCATTGCACAGTCTGTGCACAAACTGCACATTTGCATCTCATTACTGGAATGTATTCATCTCATTTACATGCACATTACCATAAAAGCAGTCCTGCACCACCACTCCGCACAGGTGACCGAGAGGCATTGCAGCCTTGAAAGTAGGTTTTGTGTCATGTTCTATGCAGGGGGCTTTTTTACATTTCTATCATTGTAATTGGGCCTGTCTCTGTTTGTTCCCAAAGCACCAATATGACATCAGACAGCTGGAGACATACAAACTTTACGAATGATTACCTCAAAGCTCTCACTGAGGTCTATGTACTCAGAGAAGACCTCTTCTCTCAGATGTGTGGGACACCGCAGGAGCGGGAACAGGGCTGGAGGGAGGTGGCAGAGGCCATGAATGCCCAAGGGAACTACAACTGCATTCCCCAGGAGTGCATGAAGTGGGTCAGTGGCCTCCTGGTGCACTACCAGGGCCTACTGGCCTAGGCCTGTGTTTCCATTCAGGCAACAGGTGGCAGACCCTCCACAACTCCTGTGATTACAGCGCAGGAGGCACTCATGGCCACAGTCTTCAGCCAGGAGCCTATACACAGTGTTCCCATTGGGGGCTTTGAGACAGGTGGTCAGCCAACCAGGCACTGTGAGTATACATGTTGCAATTCATGTCTGGTCCTGCATGTGGTTTCCTATATCTGTGTGCATCATGATATCCATTATGTGTAGCACTGTGTGGCCACCCAACAATGTCCACTGTATGGTTGTGCATACCACAGCATCTGTGTGCATTCTAGCATGTCTGTTATGTGCCCTGCTCACAATGTCATGCCTGTGTGTGGTTTCATCTGGTATCCTGGTATATGCATGAGCAACTACCTGTGTATGTTACTATACTATTGACATGGACATGCAGCCCTTACCATGCTCTCCCCATTCCACAGCACCATCACATCTTGGGATTGGTGGTGGTCCACAGGTACCACTGTCCACACAGCGTGGCCCTGTACCTGTGGCCACAGCTATGGCCAGTGTGGGGCCCACTACTGTGGACCCACACAAATGGGGGGGGTTAGACAGTGATAATGATGAGACCATCTCCCTGTCAGCAGAGGCACTCCTCACAGCTATGGATGTGCTTGCCACAGACACTGATGACAATGACACCATGTTTATTGACAGTGTCATCCTCGACACCGCCCCCCCATGTGCCCCAGACTGATTCTCCACATGCCACACATGCTACTAGCAGTCATCCAGGGACAGTCTGTGCACAGCAGGTGGGCCACCACTTGCAGTTGGCCAGAGCGCAGGCAGAGGGCAAATTGTTGTGGCCTGCAGAGGTGCAGCGGATGTACACTGTTGCCCAGCAACAGGGAACCAGTGACCAGCCACAGCCTGACCAGCTGCAGATTCAGGCACCCTGGTGCACATAGTAGATGCATGTGCCTCAACCCCACAACCACAGTGGCCAGCTGTGGGGCTGCCACTCACTGTGGTGGTCACACACCAGACCCACTCCCCTGGATCGGCAGTTTCCACTCAGCCCATGACACATTGCCCCGGACAACGATCTGTCAGAACACACGAGGCTACTGAGGGCCTCCGTGGAGAACCAGGAGGCACTCCATGATGCTGTGCAGGTGTTGAGGTCACAGATTTGCCTCCATGAGGAGTGGGCTTCTGTCTGCCATGCAGAGCTCATGGGGGCTTTTTGCATGTTATGTGAGGACATTACTGCAGGCTTTTCTGATGCAGTAGCAGCTATAGGGGATGGCACTGCAGCACTGGCTGCCCGTAGTGGCTGTACCACATGCCACACACCTTGCAGAAACTTTTGCACCCCCAAACACCACGTGGCATCCGCTTTTCCCCTAACACCCCATCCGCTGCCATTGTATCCCTGTCCACCCTTGACTATGGTGTTTGGTTCTCCACACCCACCCTGACATGTAGCCATTCATGGTCATGTGTGTCTACCCGTCAGAGGCAGATACCTCACCCATGGTGGCCCAGGGGCCCCAATGGTGTCACCTGCGTTGGTGGGACAAGTCCATGCATGTGTTTGTGGGGGCCGCACGTGCAAGCCCTGAGGTGTCTTGGGCCTTAACTGAATGCCCATGATGCTTCCAGGCTGCAGGTGGGGCTACATCTGCCATGTAGTATCTATGGTTGTGTGATGTCCACACCCTGTGAACCACACTGCTCCACCTCCCAACCCCTGTGGCACTGTCACATTGCATGGATGGCATTTGGGACATTGATGTGGCCCATGGTGTTTTGGGACTGGCATGGGTGTAACGAGAGTACCTGTGGCTTACCACTGTGAGTATGTGCCAATGGTCTATCTTTGACCCATACTAAACTGCTGCCAGCACCTCTGTGCATCCTAGGCAATATTGTCCCATCTGTAGACACAGGTATCCCTTCATTTGGGTGACTGCAAAGAAATGAGCAACTCTATTTTGAGTGTCTCATTTTCAGCATCTGATATGTGGGCTACTGCTCGAGGATTGTGGGGGGGGATATAACAATGGTGGAGGTAAAAATAACAATGGAGCAGGAGAGATACTGTAAGAGGGTGGGGCAGGAAGTAGGTATAAGGATCAGAGCTTGCCAAGGGATTTTGCAGCTGGCTGTCTGGAGTAGTAGAGAGGGTGCTTACCTGGAGATGAAAAGGTACTGGATTCAGGGCTGACTAGGGACAGTAAGTAATTTTTTTTTTCCATTTGGACTTTACAGTTTAGTTTTTTTTTCATTCCCTGATCCCCCGGTTCCATGTCCCCCATTCCCAGAGTAGCACACTGTGGAGTTAATCCACCACCCTAGTGTGAGGCCCACCCTGGAGTTGGTTATAAATCATTTTTGCTAGTAGTGCACTCCGAGTTTGTATTGTGGACCCTCACTAATTGAGGATCCGCTGTTGTGCATATTCAGCAACTCTGATTTTGGTAATGTGCACTCGCCGATTAGATACTCGCCATTACTCATTCGCCATTATGACATGGAGACGTAGACATGTGTGCATGCAACTGCTGCATACCTGTCTGCACAACACACTGGACCAACTGGTACATACTCAAAATCACTGCGGGGCACACTGTGCACTGACATATACAGTCCCTGTGTGCATGACAGCAATGTCACACCTGCATGAATTACTCACCTTCGGGGTATGAAATGTTCTTGTACAATGGTGTCCCTGTGCCACCATCCCCTTAGGGCCAATCTTGGATCCCTCCGGTCATGCTGTAGATGCTCTCCCTCATCAGGCAGCTCCATATCCTCTGCACTGTGGCCCTCTGGGACCTGGACAACTATTCCATGGTTTATGGCCATGTTGGGTAGCATACAAGAGGCCAGGAATATGCCACAGGCCTTGTCCAGGCTATACTGTAGGGCACCACTGGACCTGTCCAGGCACCTGAAGCACATCTTCAGCATACTGAACACATGTGCTATGATAGTTCATGTAGCCATGTGTGCCTTATTGTACCTGTCTTCTGCTTCAGACGTGAGCTGCAGTATTGGGGTGAGTATCCATGGCTGAAGGAGTTATGCGTTGTCTCCTATGTAGAGGAAGATGATATGTTAGTATACAATCCACATCCAAGGTATTCAGCCCTCCACACAGACCTGTTACTCATGGTTAGCCACTTCTGCACATTTTCCCACCCAGTGTCACTGCTGCATATTCCCAATCTCCCCCATCTGGCTCTTTCTCTGCTGTTGTATTTCCACTGTCACTTCCACTGCAACCTGCATGCCATTTGGTCTGTGGGGCATGGCACATCCTTGGCCTGGTAGTTCCACAAGCATTGTCCCCTTCCAATGCATCACCTTGCCCTTCCCATCCCATATTGTCACAGACATCTACTGGCTGGCACCACCTCCGTAGCTTGTGCCTATTGCACAACATCACATGTTCTCCCTCCCATGCCAGCTTTCCACATATGTTCCATGTCAGTTCCTTCCTCTCTCCCCCATCCCATGTGTCACATGGATGTCTATCATTGTAACACCCTTTCCTATTGTGCCGACACCTGTACAGCCACCATCACTGCACCATGATACCATGTGAACACCTTGTCTGTGGCTGTTTTCCACTGACCCACCACATGGCCACTGGGTATCTCCCTGGACTAGAACTGGTGGCACAGGTATGACTAATGCCAGATGAATGCATCACGTGCACTCCCAGGGTACCAGGCACAGACATGTGAGATGTACCCTGTGGCATCACACACCATCTGGCAGTTGATGGAGTGGTACCCCTTCCTGTTCACATAAACATTTTTGTTACAGCCAGGTGGTGTTCTGATGGCCACATGAGTGTAGTCAATGGCCCCTAGCACGGTCAGTAGACATGCAATCCTGTAAAAGTGTTACATTGTTGCTGTCTGCTCCACTGGTGTGTTAGGGAATCAAATTAACTCACCAGCATGGGGCAGCAGAGCATTGAGGAACTGTGAGAGGAGAACAGATGTGGCAGACTGGGTGATACCGGTGGTGTCACCTACCAGTATCTGGAAGGTGCCTGTGGCAAGCAGGCACAGCACTGCTGTGACCTTCGTCTCCACCGTCATAGCATGAGTTCTGTTTGTGGATGCCTATAGCTCATCATGGAGCAGCTCACAGAGCTATCTCAGAACAACCCTGTTGAGCCAGTGCTGCCAAAGATGTCTGTATCACTGAGCTGTTCGTATGTGACACTCAGCCAGTACCATCTCTGGGGGGCATACCACATGCAGGCCCTTCCTCGGGCACCTTGCTGTTTCCTTAGTCTCCTCACATCAGCCATTGTTGCTGCCATGTGGAAGACAAGCCTAGACATTGTGCCTGCAGTTCAGCAGCCTACCTTTGGGTGATGGCTGATTTAGGGCTGCCCCTTTTATACCTAATTTTTCATGGCCCAAATTTGGGATGCACGGCACATGCACAACACATTTCAGCTGAATATACACATGTGGGGCATATGCAGGTGTCTGTCCCCTTTTTCTATGTGGCATATATTATATCTGCACAAACATGCATTCTGAATCACACGACTCATTTCCCACTTTTGAATATCGTGCCGCTGCGCATTTTCCAGGATGTGCCACACATCTCCAGTTTGTGCCACACAAGTCATTTGAATATGGGGGATTCAGTGTATATATACAAATGTCAGAATGGTATTGTGCAGTCATAATATAATGCTATTTTGGAGGCCTATAGAGCTCATAGATCAACTTGCATTTCAGATTTGGGTTTCAAAGCTTGTTTTTCCCTCTTGCTTACATTATTTCCTCATACACTACACTTTTCTAGCATTTAGTCTCTCTATATATAGTATACACTGAGACTGGCATCCTCTGACAGGATTTGTTGACAAAATGTGAGTTGTTAATAGCCCCTATTCTAGTTGCCAGGTGCAAGTGGGTACTGCATGCCACAGACTAAGTAATCAGGACTGTTGTACCACAATTATCCTTAAAATGTCCTTTTGAGAGGCAGTATAGCATTGTGGTTAAGAGCACTGAGCTGCAAACCTGGAAAACTGGTTTGAAACCCTGTTGCATCCTGTGTTCCTATGAGTATAGTAAGTCACCTAACTTCCCTGTGCTCCCTGGATGCACCAGGAAACAAGTTTCTGCTTAGCGTGCCTTTCCTGGCCAAAAATTGTAAACTAACTAACTACAGAAATAAAACCACACTAGTCTAAATTACTTTCAAGGACAAGTGGTCTTCTTAAAAATCTACTCTGTATCCTGAAGACAGAATGAATATGGTGAATTATGTGCCCATCACCCATCTACTGCTACTCCAGACACAGCAGGCAAAAATGATGCATCTCAGTAAGGAGGCATATTTCTGAGTAAAACAGTATGCTTTGCAACTTTCACGTACATTAAACTGGTTACCAATATGACTTGCAGAGTTTGCTGTTGTCAAAGACTGACACCTTTAATCAAGTAATAGTTATTACTGTGTTGCTAGGACTGACAAAACTGAAAAGCAATGTGTTTCATGATGAATCAGAGCTGTTTGCAGCATGGGAAGATTATACCCAATGCAACTCTGGTAATTCACAGTATAATGTTATTAATTAGGTAAACTAGTTTCTTGACTGAGTATAGAAATTATAAATATAAATACTAATGAGATGTACCTAATTAACCATCACAGGCAAATATCATTAGAGTTTTAACTGAACATTTAAATTTCTCTTTCTTTCTATTTCTCTTCAAGCCTTGATGCTATGTGACTAAAATCTCATTAAGACCATCTGCAGGATTAGCTATTATAAAAGGAAAGATTTCACTATTTTAATTATGACAAACTCCACGATTATAACTGGGTCACTGCAAAAGAAATAGAGAACTTAGCTGCCCTGCAAAAGTTCTATACTTAATTGTCAATTAATATACAGCCAGAAAGAATCATAAACCTTTGCCACTAGTATCATAAATAGGGAAGTACTGAGGTTCCAGGGAAATAAGTTACTGCTTCAACTCCAAAGCGCAGGAAGACCAGCAAAGGTCTCATTTATCTAGTATTCAAGGTAAAATGCCTTTTTATTCAGCCTTTAGCAACAGTGTTTATTCATAGCTAGGACTAATCTCCAGATATAAAAATTGCCAGTACCAGTACTGTACGAATGATATAAAGACTACCTGAAGCATGCAAAAAAACACCCCTGAACTATACTCTATGTGGATGCAGGAAATTATATGTTGGTGTTACCCATACGAAAATTAGTTGAGAATAAAAAGATAACTATAGCTCCCAAGATGTAGTGTGGTAACAGATAATTCTAGGGCTTTAAGCCCGAGGTTCAATGTGGTGAAACAGGCTCCTTCTTCCTTCACCCTCTTATTCAAAAACTGTAATTTCGCAGCACTTCGTGCTTAGAATATGAAACTCGACTTTTGTCCGGTCTTCCCTGAGCCCCCATCAGCGTCTTGCTTTTGGTATTTGCCGACCTTCGTTCGGAGTGCTACTTTTTGCTGCAGTTCTGCACCATCTCATCTCAAAGCTGCTCTCATTGCTTGTCGCAGGTTTGTCTTGAGTTTATCGATGGCGCCCCCCCCGACCTAGCTCGCTGGCTCCATTCACTACCTTCCCTGCCACGGGCCTCCTACACCTTCACATATTGCTAGACTACCCTGCCAGTCTGTCTCCCCTTATCTCCTTCCCCCTCGTTATGCCTCGCTCACTCTCATCCCGCAGGTTGCTAGCCGCTTGTGGAAATTTCCTCCTAGCTATCCAAAACTGCAGCTCTTCCACAGCTAGGCCCCTTACCTTCCTGTTGGTTTCAATCTCCTCGGACCCGCAGCTTCTCCAGCTGGGTGCCGCTCTCATTCTGGATTTCTTGCCGGCACCTTCGCATCTCCCACCCCACTGCTCGGTCCCAGTCGATCTCTCATTTCATATCTGGTTCCCCGATCCTCGCATTCTTCGGTGTCCCGCACTACCGAACCACTTGGAGAGTTGGGCCCGTGCCGTGAATCGCAAGACAACAGTTCATAGATGCACTGCCATTCATTCCGGATATTACAGACTGACTTCTGTTCTATGCTGCTCTTCATTTCTGATTCGGTTTCGTTGCTCTGTTTAGCTGCCCGTTTCTCATTTACACCTTACCAGGATCGTGAAACTCCCCTGCTTTTCAAATTCTGTTTCGATGACTGACAACAAAACAAACAAAACAAAATGTGAGATGCCTACGGTTGCTGGATTCTTAGTTTCGCTTGAGTGGGCTAGCATGCTTAAGGCATACGATTCATTTTACCTATGGCAGTCGGGCTAGGGGATGACTAATTTGGTCAGATCATGCTTCCTTCATTCACATACCCTTACATAAAAATATTTTTTTTTTTCACAGGTGGCTCCATTCGGACAATCGTATCACTTTTCTTTATCTGTGCTGAACTGCCCCCCTCCCCCCCCCCGGTTTCACATCTCTCCTTCATCTGGCTAGTTTATGAGAGTTTGGATGGCATTTAATGGCTCCCAGTCGGACCATTCCCTATAGCCACGCACAGACAATGGCATCTCAGCCCCCTGCTGATTCAGGAGGTGGCTATACAAAAAAAAATATCTTCAGTTCTGGAGATCTGCTTTCCGTTGCTGCATTCCTATTCCAGTCCGGTATATTTGCTTTTTACCTATTTTACGGTGCTCCTGAGCACTCTGGTGAATCCATCACTGCACACCTCAGTGCCTTCATCATTCCTCGTGGTTGCAATCCCACTGGCTCACTCGCCATTGGTACCTCGCCTGGCAATTTTTCTTTCTTCATCCTCCAGATCGAGCACATCGGTACATACGTATCAGTATCATTAATCTTACATAAAAAAATAAAAGATTCTCTCTGTTTCTTATCATGGTTGAACTACTTTCTGCTTTCCTTATCATCACCATTGCGCTTTTCGTTTTAGGTTAATGGTGTACTTGGACTTCGCTGCTCCTTCCCTGCTGCTTCTTCACATAAGCCTTCCACACCAAGATCAAACCTTCGGTGGTAAGTTCTCATCCATCCCAGGCATTTCATTACCATCCATTCCATGCTCCTATATGCAGTTCCCTATTCCCATCCATCATCCCCCCCTCCATTCTCTCCTTCATATGTCTCCTCCCGTGGCTTTCATCTTCTTTCTTATCCTCAGGTTTCATTCCTCACCATGTCGTCAGTTGAAGATCCATCCGTCGAAGATCATCCTACGACTCCTGTACCCCTTCCAGGACCTGTCAGTCGAAAACGCACATCCAAGTCATGACATTCAGTCAAGGATTGGATGGTACCTTGCCTCATGTCGGAGTTGACCAGAAGAGGCATCTCCTATTCTACCTCTGCTCGGAAGCAGGTGCTCTACGACCTTCTCATGAAAGCATTGTCACAACCTAGACCTGCCCCTGGGCCCAGCCAGCCCCTTCCGCAGCCCAAGTCCACACCTCTGTCAGATATTTGGGATTTTACGGCTCAAATGACCAATTCCATTGCAGATATACAGTCTCACCTTTCTTCATTGGAAGCCCGCCCTACCATTCCTCAGATTCCCCCTCCTGCTCCTGCCTTGCCAGCCAGATCGCCTTCCATGGACATCATCCTGCCTCCGGGTCCTAGTCTCCCTTTGGTGGTGGCACCTCCTCCATCCATGCCTACCGCAGTTCCTACAGGTTTGTCCCTTTCTCCTCAGCCTCCATTTATCTCTCCTATTCACCTCACGCCTGTTTACCTCCGCAAGGACATCCTGGACGGTAAGGACATCCACTTGGTTTCACTGCTCATCTCATCCCACGATGTTCTGGATAATCGCATAGTATCTTGTGGAGATGTCTATGTTATACTGAAGTCCAAGGACTCTTGTCTCCTTTGTAAGATGACCATGGCTGAATTCATACTTGCCTTCAGCCTCTATTGTGATATCATTTGTTCTTCCTTCCCAGATCGCAGTGAAGAATTGGATACTTACCTTTATCTTATCGTCGACTTTAGCGTTTGATATGGTGGGACTCATTTCTATGATTATCATCACTCCTTTTTGGCTAAGGCCACCTCTGCATTAAACCATTACAATGTCAAGCTTAATTGGGCCATTTTGGATAATTAACTCTTTTGCCGCCATTTCACCGGCCAACGCGCCTATTCTTTTTCTCTTTGTGGTTCATTCAACTGCTTTGCTCCCCTTTGCCCACTAACTGTATCCCTTCCTCGACCTTCCCCATCTGTTCCCAACCCAATTCACTCTTTTGACTCCTCTTCCACCTCCAGCCTAGCTCGTCCCGTCCCCAACCTGCCCGCTCATATTGACCACCATGGTCGCCCCATTTGTAACATCGGCAGTAAGTCTATTTGTAACAACTTTAACAACCATGGCTGTTCTACCCTTCGTTGCCAATTTCTACACTTGTGCTGCATCTGTGGAGATTCTCACGCTCGCTACATTTGCCCTAAGGCTCCTAAACCCTCCAGATGATGCTAGGTCCACCCCTCTACTCCGGTAGACATTAGTGCCCTCGCCCACTTGTTGTCTGCCCACCCTGACCAGGATGCCGTGCGCTCTCTCCTCTCAGGTTTAACCTATGGCTTTCACACGGGAGTCTTAGTCCTTCCTACTTCATCATATTCCTGCCCTAATTTTCAGTCTGCCATCCAAGAACCTGCCTTCGTCCGCTCCCTGCTCCAATCGGAAGTGTACAAAAGGTTAGTATTTGGCCCTTTCCCGCACTCCCCTTTTCCCGTCTATAGAATCAATCCCCTCGGAGTTGCCACTCGGAAGTTCTCTGGCAAAAAGTGCCTCGTGATGGATCTCTCTGCCCCTCATCATTCTCCCACTCCAAGCGTCAATTCTCTCATTCCAGTTGATGAATTTTCCTTGTCTTATGCCCGCATCGATGATGCTATTACCCTAATTAAACAGGCAGGCCATGGCTCTTGGTTGTCCAAAGCTGACATATCAGATGCCTTCAAGTTGCTTCCTATCCATCCTTCCCTTTGGCACATCCATGGCATTTATTGGGATTCTGCTTGTTATTTTGCCATTCGCCTCACCTTCGGCTGCTGTAGCAGCCCTAAGCTATTTGACATTTTGGCCGAATTCCTCTACTGGGCCTTGCTTAATGTTTGCAGCTTGTCTGCAGTGCTTCATTTGCTGGATGATTTCCTTCTCATAGATCTACCTCACGCCATTCCAGAGACCAGCATCTCAGCGCTCCTCAATCTGTTCAACACTCTGTCGGTTCCTGTTGCGGCTGAGAAGACATCCGGACCTTCTACATCTCTCAAATTTCTGGGGATTGTACTGGATTCTGATAGCATGGAAGCTCGCCTCCTGCTAGATAAGCTTTCTTGGATCCAAGCGCTGGTCTCCTCCTTTTCCATCCGGGAGGATTGCATGAAACACGAGCTACTTTCCCTTTTGGGGTATCTCAATTTCGCAATGAGAATCATTCCACAAGGTCGATCATTTATATCATACCTTCTCATCCAAACCTCATCCGTTTTAGAGCTACACCATCATGTCAGAATCACAGCATCTGCTAAGTCTGACTTAGCCATGTGGTCTCTCTTTCTAGCAAGATGGAATGGATGCTCTATGTTCAGAAACAACCCAACACACCAAGACCATCCTCGCATATTCACAGATGCATCTTCTACTCACAGATACGCTGCCATATTCTCTCGAGAATGGATTGCAGCCCCTTGGCCTCCAGACATATCATCATTGACCGAATTCGCATCTCTGCTATTCGAAATCTATCCCAATGTAGTAGCCGCAGTCACATGGAGGCATTTATTGTCCCACCAGTCAGTCTCCATATTCTCCGGTAACCAATACACAGTAGCTATTGTCAATAAAGGTCGCTCGTCATCTCCTTCCATCATGTTGTTCATGCAGAGGTTAACATGGCTCTCTCTTATTCACAATTTCACAATCAATTGTTATCATATTCCTGGTGCCCAAATTCAAGTGGCTGATGCTCTTTCTTGATTTCAGTTTCAGGAATTCTTCCAACTCCATCCTTCAGCCAATCCAATTATAACCCCGCCACCATCATACTATGACCTAATATTGACTTAACAAACTATCAACATCAGGCATCTATCATCATGCGGTCATCATTAGCTCCATCTACCGGAGCTATATATTCAACAGCCTGGAATAAATACGTATCATTCTGTGCTTCCTCATCATCACAACCAACTATTATTTCAGTAGATCGAGTTCTAGCCTTCCTGACATTTTGCCATCAAGCCTTACATCTTGCACATGGCACAATCAAATTGTATCTTGCAGGTATCCAGTTCATTCTCTCTCTCAGCATTCACCATTGTCACCATCTTTATTCTCTAATCAATCAATCAAATTACTTCTACTAGGATTCAAATGATTATCCACTCCAAGTTTCCCCAGTCGACTCCCAATTGAAGGACCTTAATTCAGAAAACTATTAGATTTACTAGATTCTAATCCATTCAAACATCATTCAAATCTCAAGATATCTTCAGCCATCATGCTTGCATTCTATAGATTTCTTCTCCTGGTCGAATTCACCACATGTTCACCTCGCTCATCTGCTTTCCTCAGAGTATCTAACATAGAAAAGCACAATGACACCTTCATCCTCACATTACCTTCATCAAAAACTGACAGACTCCAATCCGAGACTTCCATAACCTGTTACTCAACATCAAATAAATGGTGTCCAGTCATGATTCTATCAAAACTCATGAAGTTCCACTCCAGTTCAAACCCATCTTCTCCCCTCTTATTTTCAGATGCCAATATTCCCATAACAACAAAATGGTTCATTGATCATACAAGAAGCCTACTTCAGAGACTCGGACTAGATCCATTCTCCTTTTCAGGTCATTTATTCCGAATAGGAGCAGCAACTTCAGCATCTCGTAATAACATTCCTGTTCACATCATCAAAAGACTTGGAAGTTGGAAATCATCGACCTTAGAAATATATATCCCTAATCCAATTTCCGAACTTAAAAATGCTTTTTCAATTATCTCCTCTTAGTTTGCTCAGAGGACAAGCAGATCAGTAGCCATGGGTCCTCAGAGGTTTTCCCCAAAGGGTTTTTTTCCTCTCCTGAGTGCTCCTAACACTCTTTGGAGTTGAAGGAGGTAATCTTTGGGGCTTTTATTCCCTACAGCTACCTAGCTCATCTACCAAGGGTGGTAATAGAGAAAAGCCACATTTCATTCAATAAGCAAAATCTCACAAATCTGCTCAAGTATCACCAAGCACTACATATTTCACCAACACTGAATGGGAGGGCTTTAAGCCCGAGGTTCAATGTGGTGAACTAGGCTCCTCCTTCCTTCATCCCTCTCATTCAAAAATCCTAATCTCACAGCACTTCATGCTTAGAATATGAAACTCGCCCTCCATCCTCCCCATCAACTTCCTTCTTCTCTGGCACTCTATACACCCTTGGGTAGGGCTTTTATTCCCTACAGCTACCTAGATTATCTACCAAGGGTGGCAATAGAGAAAAGCCACATTTCATTCAATAAGCAAAATCTCACAAATCTGCTCAAGTATCACCAAGCACTACATATTTCACAAACATTGAACAATATGTTATTTCCTTTCCTCACAAAATTCACAGCTTTAAATCTCAAGTCATAATTTCCTGGTATGTCAGCACACTGAGAGAAGGATGATGCCCAGGACAAACTCTCCACTCACCACCTCTGATGGCCACCATCTAAATAAATCGGATAGAACATGCACATAAAGTAGAAACTGCTGGCTGAGGTGGTGAAAGGAGAGTTTGCTAGTGGCAACAGTGATGAGCTTCTTCAGGTGGTTCAGTAGACAGATGAGGGAATAGAGGATTGTTGGTACTGAATCAGTGGGGAGGAGGGTTGTCATGTTGTATAAGGTGGGAGAGGAGGACAGGTGCCACTGAACGGCAATGCTGAGAGGGTGGAATGGGGAGTGGAGAGGAGGGGATGTTCATGTTTATAATTATAGTTACAGCCATAGACACGTGGATATTTTAAGATATTTTGTGAAATATCTAAAGAGATTATCTTGAGTGGTCCACAGTGGTACTCCAGACAGGCAAATAATTTCTTTAAAGATATCATAGAAATTTCAGGAAATATTTGCCCATGTCTTTGGTGGAATCACAGGGAGGAGGATGGAGTATGTTGAGATGAAAGGCTGTTGCTGAGCAGATCCTGGGATCTAGTATGAGACAGTGATATGCTCCATAGTACAATTGGGACAAGTGAGGTGGAGGGGCACTACTACCAGGATGCTTTTTTTTATTCAAATGTGGATTGGAATGAGATGTAGGTACCACTAATACATGAGGTTTTTTTTTTAAATTAAATGAGGATTGGGGTGGTAAGGGGGTACCACAGCACCAGGGATGCTTTTTTACTTTGCATGGGAATCAGGCGAGGGAGATGACAATGACTGTCATTCTGCACAATGCCTCCAATCATCCAATAGTATGGAGACAAACTTAACACCTTGCATGCCTTGTATTGTCATTGACTTGCTACCATTTGAATATGGCACCAAGGAGTAAAGGTGCCCTTTTGGGGCACATTATCTTCCTTTGTTTCTGGGTGCCTGTTTCTAGGAAAGTGCTGTGGTGCACTTCACAGCTACACATTGTACAGCACTACCAAGGCATAATATTTGTACAGGCAGTGCACATGGACAGGGCACCTGCATGTACAAATATCATACCTAAGAGAAAGTGAGCTAATTAGTGCGCTGTGCTGTCAGTTACATGGTGCATTAGCCACCTTAAAACACATGGCCCATATCTGTCTTACACTTTATTTTTATTTATTTATTTATGTCTAGGATTACAAATACCTTTGAGCCAGGGCTCTTTTACAAAGGTTCCACATCAGTTACAATTTGATACAGTAAAACAAATAGACAACAGTATAAGCTAAACAGGAACAGTAATCTGGACACATGTAGTTACAAAGAATACAAACAAAATTTGGAGGGTAGGTTACAGGGAAATAGTGAAAGAGGTGAGGAGAGGTTAGGGGACAAAGAGAGAAAAAAAAGAGTAAGGGGGAAGGGGGGAAACTGGAGGAGTCAGAGCAGCCAGGGGCATTGTCGTAGACATAACATGGGGAATGCTGTTTTATATATAGTATAGTATAGTATAGTATAGTATAGTATAGTATAGTATAGTATAGTATAGTATAGTATAGTATAGTATACAGTGGATCATCTTGTGCAACATTATGCTTGTATTGTCATTCTCAGGTCCAATATAAATTGCTCAAGGTCTTGTATCTATATGTGATTAACAACTTTACTAAATGTAAAGATTTTTTTAAACTCTCAGTTTATTGAGCATGAAGCATATGAGACATACATTCTTTGAGATACGTTGCAAGTGCACTAAACGTTCAAAGGCTACAGTACGTCAGAATTATCTAACACACATTCTCTCATCCTCCAGTTATGAAGCTCAGACAGTTCTTTTTTGATGTTGCTGAAAAATTTGTATAATAGAATGGAAGCATGGTAATGCTCATTTAGAACACTTGGCATGACCATATAAGACAGGCAGTTTGCAGGGAAAGCAGTATATGGGATCTGATGAAGGTTGCTAAATGTGAAGAAATATCCCAGCTGTTAGTTTTCTGTGTATCTCTGTAATCCATACACGTACTTTCAATCCTAATTCCCAGAGCAAGTATCATGAATAGGAAAATCTTTGCACAAGTCAGGCTGACAAGGCTTTGCCAGAGCAGAATCACCTTTTTAAACAGGCTTGTAAAGTATGTCTGATTCAGTATAGGATGAGAATGACAACGTACAAGCACATGTTTTTTATTTTCTTTGGGAATCCTCAGTGTACTGTAGTCATAGTCCCAACAGGGCATTATGTCAAAACACCAAATCAGTGTCCATTTATAACATTCACATTGAGCATACCTGAGAGACCATTGGCAGGGAAAGCAGTACTGTTTAATGGATCTTGCTATACAATTATCCCTGCAAACTGCCTCTTCAGTATGCTCCCTCTGAGTACTCTAAATGGAGATTATCATGACATTTTGGCATGGTGCTTGGTTGGGCTTATGACTGCAGAACACCGTGGAGTGCCAAAGAGAATTAAACATCATATTTTGTCATTCTCAGCCAATACTGAATAACATGTAAAAGCCAGTTACAAAAGGCAGTGCCTATTCTGGTGAACTCTTGTCATTCTGACTTGTGCAAGAGTTTATAGACCCATGATACCTGGTTCTGTCAATAAGGCTGGAGACTATCCAAGCAGACCTCTAAAGCAGTAGGTAAGGCTAGGGGGATGTTAGGGTGTATCAGTGGGGGTATCACAAGTCGTAAGAGGGGAGGTAATAATCCCTCTTTACAAGACACTGGTTAGGCCCCATCTGGAGTACTGCGTGCAGTACTGGAGGCCACACCTTCACAAGGACATTAACCAAATTGAGGCAGTCCAGAGAAGGGCAACATTATGGTGCAGGGACTGCATCAGAAGACATATGAGGACAGATTAACGGAGCTCAATATGTATACCCTTGAGCAAAGGAGGGAGATAGGTAATATGATCAAAACAAACACCTTATGGGCATTAACAAGGTGAAAGAGTCTAACATGTTTAAATATAAGAAAAATAGCAGGACAAGAGGACACAGCATGAAATTAGAGGGAGGCCGATTAAGGGGGAATGTGAGGAAATTATTTTCCACAGAAAGGGTGGTGGATGCATGGAACGGTCTACCTCAGGAAGTGATGACTATGAATACAGTGCACGGCTTCAAACAGGCGTGGGATAGGCATAAGGGAGCAATACAGATGAGTACGAATAGGTAGGCCACTGACAGAGCAAAGGCCGATGGCACATTTATAAGGTAGAAAAAGAAATGGGCAGACTGGATGGGCCTTGCGGTCTTCCATCAACTTCTATGTTTCTATGGGCTAGATTTTCAAAGCCCCAGAAAAAACCCCACCTGCGGGTAAAAAACTGGCACAAGTGAGGCTCCATGCATGGAGCTGCAGTTTTTATTTCAGCTGCGGTATTCTCAAAAGTGGAACCAGTTTATGGCTGGCTCTATGATTTATAGCCACTTGCAGGCAACTTTTGACATAGCTAGGGTTAAAAACTAGGCCTGAAGGGACTGGGCATAACATCTCCTTTGGCTGTGCTGGCTGCAATTATGAAACTGCAAGAGTGAAGGTTTCATCCTGCGGCTGGTGCTGTGGGTCGGGACTTAGTCCCTGACCTGTTTGAAAAAAGGGGAAGGGGAAATTGTTTAACCAGGAAAGGCACACTAAGCTGAAGCTTGTTTCCAGGTGTGACCTGGGAGCACAAAGAAGTTAAGTGACTTGCACAGGGTCACAGAGTACACAAATGTGGGCTGTGGGATTCAAACCCAGGTCTCCAAGATTGCAGCTGAGAGCCCTAAACCATACCACTATACTGCCTCCTGTTTGAAAATTCAGCCCAGTGTGTTTATTTTGGAGAAATGTAGAAAAGCAAACTGCCTGGAAGCATGGTATAGTTTAGAAAAAGATATAATTTGTGCTCAGATATCACCTTCATCTTATCTAATTGCTCCTGAGTTAATATCTTTGATATTATGCTAGATAATTGAATTTCTTGGTCTCCTGCTCCATGTTCCATGTTAAATTTAGTCTTAAATATTTCAAAAACAATTATTAAATTGTTGTCAATAATATTTTGTAGAACAAAATGTATCCCCTTATATTCCCATTCTCTAAAATGAGGTAGTTTACCCAGTTTAAATTGAAAGTTTTTCTATAGTGGTTGTTTGAGATAAAAAAAAACAGCTAAATGGCAACAGTTCTAGCAATAAGGTGAACATGATAATTCAGTTGTTAATTATGGTACCCTTCATGGACTGAGGAAGGAATTTTTAGTTTATAAAAAGAAGCAATTTTGTATTGAAGTTAATAGAGATAGAGGTGTTATTTTCTATAAGCAGTTAAGTTTGCCCATAGTCATTCTATTCATTCCAATGAAATTCATTTTCTATAGGCATCTGTTAAAATATTGGGATGCTCTAAATGCATGGAAGTAAACATAGAAATTAATTAGGTTGAGGCCCTTCTACACTTATATGAGGATACATTCAAGTCTGAAGTCCTAGGGGTTTTGTTGCTCCAAATAAATGTAGAATGTTTGCCTTGTAATTCTTTGCTTGTTGCCTTATTAATTACTAAAGGGAATATTCATGTTTTATCTGTTAATGTGTAGTGCTGTGCATAATTCAGAATTCAGTAGGTGAAATTAGAATGGAATAACCTTTCCACCAGTGGAATTTCCACTGGAATTTTGCTGGTTTTGCAGAATTCTGCCGGATGTGATCCGCTGAATGAACAGCATTTTTCCATGGAAAATCATTCTGGAACTATTTTCTGCCTTTAAATTCCACCAAATCTGTTGGAAGTTTGGCAACATTTTGAAAATTCTGCAGAATTTAGTTCTGCCAGCATCAGAAAATTCCACACAGCACTATTAATGTGTCTCCAGAGAGAGAAAGAGTGGCAGAGTCAGACATCTTTCCATATCTGGAGTAATTTCATTCATTGCGTTAGATTCTTTTTTTCTCATTCTGAATGGATAGCCCAAATACCTAAACAGGCTATGTCATTCTTTTTCCATTTGCATTCACAATTAGCAAAATCAGCAGAGCTAGTTCCATGGTGCAGCACGATGGGGGATCGCTCTGACACAATGGCAACCATGGTCTGTGCTCTGAGCCCAGGGATGTCAGGAGCAGTGGGCAGCAGGTAGATTTCATAGCACCCAATGAACACTCTACTCCCTGGGGAGAGGGTGCTCTTGTTGCTCCACTCTCTGGCTGCTCCGGGTGGTGGCATAATGAAAGTGTCCTTGACACTATGGTTGACCACACACCATCAGGCATCCATGATAAGGCCAGCCACAGGGTGTACATGTTTGTGGGAGACTGGGAACAGAGAATGAATAAACACTGCACCAGTCTACCAAATGATGTTCTTGTAGTCCTTCCCCATGCTAAAAGACCCTCCAATGCATCTTCAGTGGAACCCGGCAGCCTCCACCAATGAGTGGTCATTACTGTCCAGTAGTATTTTTTTTTTTTTATTTAGTTGTTTAACCAGGTATAGCACACTAAACTGAAAGCTTTTTTACAGGAGCGACCTGACTTGCTTAGGGTCACACAGTATGCAAGTGGAAGCTGTGGGATTTAAACCCAGGTGTGGTCTGCTGGATGTCACCAAATTTGCAGCTCAGAGCCTTAGACCACTGCGCTATGTTGCCTCCTATTTAGTTTGTGTACACATCCCTGGTGTGCTGGGTGTACAGTATGCAGGAACCCACAAGGGATCAGTTCCACCACCTCTTAATGACATCCCTGGTGTGCATTGTGTACATTGTGCAGGAATCCACAGGGACTCAGATCCACCACCCCTTAATGAACTGCATGGCAGTGTTACCACCTTTGTCATTTTTCTCCACTTTCTATGACAGGAAAGTTCCACCATCTAGACATCTAGATATAATGATTCTGCCACCAAAATATTTCCACTGTAACCCCTGCTGGTTGGTTATACTGTCACACTTTTCATGAGCATGACACCTGTGGCCTGTGTGGTATCACACACCCTCAGCAGTACAGTGCACCATGGTGTATACCAGCCCATACCACATCCATATAAACATATGGCTATACTCACCTGCCCATGGCACATTTCCACTCTCCACTATGGTCCATGGATCAGTATAGGAAAAATAGCAGAACAAGAAGACACAGCATGAGATTAGGGGGAGGCCAATTAAGGGGTAATGTGAGGAAGTTCTTTTTCACAGAAAGGGTGGTGGATGCATAGAATGGCCTACCTCAGGAAGTGATCGATATGAATACAGTGCAAGGCTTCAAACAGGCATGGGATAGGCATAAGGGAGCAATACAAATGAGTATGAATAGATAGGCCATTGACAGAGCAAAGGCCAATGGCACATTTATAAGGTAGAAAAAGAAATGGGCAGACTGGATGGGCCTTGTGGTCCTTATCTGCCATCAACTTCTTTGTTACTATGTTTCTATGTCCATAGCTGATGAGGGTGCCTTGGCTCATGCTGCCACAGGACATTGTACTGGTGCCAGTACTGATCCTCCTTCCTTGTGATGCCCATCCATTGAGCCAGGCACCAGCCCATAGAGTTCCAGACCTTACACCTTGGTCTGCTAAACCCCTCTTCAGTCTCCCCAAGCAGCTGCTGCTCCCTGTCCATTACCAACTTTACGAGGATGGAGGGCTTATCTGGGGACCACTGGGTGTCCCTCTGGTAGGTTCTTGTCACCCTCCTATACCTTTCTGCCGTTAGCAGACTGGCACAGTGCCCCTTCACAACTGTGTGGGCTCTACTGGTTGTTTGTTCTGCTTTAGCAATGTACATTTGTCTGTTGCACTGCGCTAACATTGTGTTCAATGTGTGGTACATAGCTCAGTGCTTGTGTATACTTATGAACTGAATGGTATATGCTTGATGTTTATAACTTGAGCTTTAGCCTTTCTCTATATACCACCCTCTGTAGGATACTGGGTAGGTGTAAGATTTAAAGTCCAGTGGAGAGGGTGAGGCAAGAGTGCAGGAGAAGGAGCAGAAGGCAGGGGAGGATGGAGGGTGCTTTTGAAATGCTCGAAGCAGAGTAAGTGGAAGCCTGAAGTTTAAGTAGGGAATGTGGGAGGGAGCTATCCCCCCATTGAACTTCAGGCTAAAAGCCTTCCAGTTCAATGTGTGGTACATAGCTCAGTGCTTGTGTATACTTATGAGTTGAATGGTATATGCTTGATGTTTATAACTTGAGCTTTGGCGTTTCTCTATAGCCCACTCTCTGTAGGATACTAGGTAGGTGTAAGATTTAAGGCCCAAAAAGAGAAATAGCATAGTGATTACCTCCTCCAACTCCAGAGAGTATCACCAGTAGCACACAGGAGAGAAAAAAAAAACCTTGGGGGGGGGGAAAACTCCGAGGACCCATGGCTACTGACCTGCCCATCCTCTGGGCATTTTAAGAGGAGAATAATCCTAAAAGTGGGCTGTGGTTTTAGTTGTGGTTATGTCTAGCAATTAAGTCTGAATCTTGCTGGTCGAGAAGTCCAGTTTCCAAGATCGATGATGAGCAAGAAGATCAACACTGCAGATGAAGGTTCTGGATGATGAAAGAGGTCCAAATTAGAGTGAAGACTAGATGAGAGATGATAATTAATCATGTCCAAGGTAGCTGTTAGTGAAACATATGGAAGGTATACATATACAGTCAGCATGACTGAAGAAAAGGGTGCCAAAGGTACAAATTTGAAGGATGTAGATCATAGATGAAGAAGTGGAACAGGTGCATTGAGTGGCCGAAAACAAAGATAATGTAGGAGTGTAGCCCATCTGGGAATGACTATGAGGTATGAGTCTATTCAAATTTAGGAGACTTGCAAGGCTGTTGTACATCCAATGTAACTTTAGGGTATGATCGAGTACCTTGTTAGAAAAGAGAAACTGACCTTGGACATAAAGGAACTGAGTTGTGCTTCCCAGGATGTCTGGCATAGAAACTAGGCTGGAACTGCAGTACAGGAAGTGAATGAACTGATGAAGTAAGGTAGGCCCAGATGTGGGCTAGCTAGAGCATGGCACCCTCATGCAGGTCCAGCGTATGCAATGTTCAAATGCTCGAGCGATAAGAGTACTGTAGGTCTCAGGTGGTTAGGCTAAGGAGGGAGAGACCCCCACATGGATCTGCTGCAGTGAAGCTAAAAATACATTTGAGTAATGAAAAATGCCCCCCTTGTGAGGCATAATAGATTCGGGATGGCAAGACCCCAATGTGGGTTCGCCATCACCACAGTATGGTATGATCCGAAATAAGGAAGTGAAACCCCACCTGAGAATGCCTGTTGACGATAGAGAAATAAATTTGAGCAATAAGCAATGCCTTGTGTGGGCATGTCTGTATTGGGATGACGGGACCTTCCCACAGGTCCACCATAGCTGTATTATGACATAATCCAAGAAAAGAAAGGCGAGGTCACTTTTTGGGATGGCAGGACCCCACGTGGTCCGTCATCACCATAGTCTTGAAAAGTCCAAGGTAAGGAAGGCGAGACTTTCACATGAATCTGCCTGTAATGACATGGAAATACTAGTAAGACTCCTTCATGGGGCATGCGTGATTGGAATGGCAGGACCCCACATGGTCCGCCATCACCATGGTAAGGAATCGTCCAAGGTAAGGAGGGCAAGGCCACCATGTGAGTCTGCCAGTAATGAAATGGAATACGTTAGAGCTATGAGAAGGGCCCGCTCATGGGGTGTGTATGTTTGGGATGGTGGGACCCTATGTGGTCAGCCATCACTGTGGTATTGCACTGTATAAGGTAAGGATGACGGAACCCCCCACGGTCAGTCATCAGTAGTAGCATATATTTCCAAGTAAGGTGGATGAGACCCCAAGTGAGTCCACCTGCAGTAAATGGAAATGAGATTGAACATTAGTAGATGCCCCCTCATTGGTACAGTTGATTGGGATGGCGGGAGCCTATGTAGTCTGCCATTGCAATAGTATTGCACTGTCTGAATTAAGGACGGCATGACCCCACTTGGTCCATCATCACCATTTTAGAGTAGTGCGAGATTGGGATGGTCCGCCATTCCCAAGTATGGAGTAGTCCAAGAAAAGGAGGATGAGACCCCCACGTAAGTCTGCCTGTAGTGATTTGGAAATATGTTTTGAGCTACGAGTAGGGCCCCCTCGTAGGGCATGAATATTTGGGATGGCGGGACCCCACATGACCCGCCATTGCCAGAGTATTGCACTGTCTGGGTTCAGAATGGCAGGACCCCCCCCATGGTCCACCATCAAGTAGTATGGAATGGATGAGCAATGCCCTCTTGTGAGCATGCAAGAATGGGATGGCAGACCCCCTTTGCGGGTCTGCCATCACCATAGTATTATACTGACTGAGGAAGGATGGTGAGACTCCTCTCATTGGTTCACCATGGTGAGATGGAGTAGTTTCTTTGTACTTCGTGCGTGATGAACCACCCGATATAACTGGTGCCAACTACTGTTCTTCGAAGCTCAAATAATCCAAATAGGAAAACGAGATCAGTGTTCCCTAAAAGGTATCTGTTTAGGAAGTCCAGTTCACAGTATCCCCTGGAAGGACCCCCTGAGACTGGGTGCCAACCCCCACCCGATGAGAGAGAAGACACAGACATGCAGTAAAGTAGCATCATGGAACCGGCTGCAGCAGTCCAGGGTCGGATTCCGGTCCTGTCCAAGCTGCTTGGAGGAATATGCAGATTTGTAGGGCAGTCAGCACACTGAGAAGGAGCCTTGCAGTCCAAGACTGCTAAAGCAATCATCAGATGGGAGGCCAAAGCTGAAGGAGGGAGCACAGAGCACAGACCCTGCAGACCAGGCTGCAGAGAGAAGGTCCAAGGCAGGAGAAGGAGGCCCAGAGGCAGGGCTTCAAGGAGCAGGAGTGGAGCATAAGCCAGGCATGGGGGAAGATCACCCCTGGTAGTGGCAGGAACAATGGAGTGCAGGCCACCATGGAACTGGAGGTGCAGTGGCTGGCAGGGCGAGAGATGCCCAGAAAAAAGGGAGAGACAGAAAAAATTGTGGAAAATGAAAAAGAAGGAACGTGGCAGATGACAAAAGAATAAATGTGGAGAAACAACAGGGGAAAGCATCGGAATAGCAAATATGGCAAGCAGGTCAGCAAAAGCAGGGTGTCAAAGAAAGGAGGGGCAACACAGAGAAAAGAGAAAGGAGGAAGCAGTGAGGCTGGGGATGAAGCAGCATGAAACGGGGGCACCAGGGGAAACAGATACAAGAGAAGGAGAACGGGAAGGGGAGAACCCAGCCCAACCAGCCACACAGCTCAGAAGTGGTTTCAAAACACTTGAAGCAGAGCGAGTGGAAGCCTGAAATTTAAGTAGGGATGTGGGAGGAGCTATCCCCCACATTAAACTCCAGGCTAAAAGTCTTCCAAGTATATAATATGAGATCTGATTCCGGCAGGGTGATGTGTGGACCACATGCGGACAGGCATGGGTTTCCTGGGCATTGTAAATGCATGAATAACCACTGTTGTGCAAGTGCAGCGATAAGGTTGTCATGCAGGGTTACATCATAGTGCTACTGCTGAAGCAGCAATATGACATCAAGCCAACACACTGCTGGTGTCTGGTTTTAGAGCTGCACTTGCACTGCAGTACCACAGCAGTGCCCAGAGCTAACCTACAATATTGAGGATTGTGTATGAGCAGTCATACATACAGTGCCTTCAGAAAAGTATTCACCCCCTTTGGATTTTGTCACATTTTGTTGTGTTACTACCAGAATTTTGAATGCATTGAAATGATTTTTTTCCCCTTGATTCACACAGCGTGCTCAACAATTTAAAGGGGCAAAAATATTTTTATCGTGTAACAAAAATTTATGAAACATTAAAAACTGAAATATCTTGTTTACTTAAGTATTCACCCCCCGAGTCAATACTTTGTAGAAGTGCCTTTGGCAGCAATTACAGCTTTGAGTCTTCTTGGGTATGTCTGTATCAGCTTTGCACATCTGGATTTGGGGATTTTCGTCCATTCTTCCTTGCAGATTTGCTCAAGCTCTGTCAAGTTGGATGGGGGGCGTCAGTGAACCGCAATCTTTAAGTCTTTCCACAGATTCTCAATGGGATTCAAGTCTGGGCTTTGGCTGGGCCACTCAAGGACATTCACCTTCTTGTTCTGAAGCCACTCCAGTGTTGCTTTGTCTGTATGCTTGGGGTCGTTGTCCTGTTGGAACGTAAATCTTCGCCCCAGTTTAAAGGTCTATTGCAGACTGATGCAGGTTCTCCTCAAGGATGTGCCTGTATTTGGCTCCATTCATTGTTCCCTCTATCCTGACAAGTGCACCAGTCCCTGCCGCTAAAAGCATCCCCATAACATGATGCTGCCACCACCATGCTTCATGCTAGGGATGGTGTTACACAGGTGATGAGCTGTGTTCAGTTTGCGCCAGGCATAGCGCTTTGCATTCAGGACAAAGAGTTCAATTTTTGTTTCATCAGACCAGAGAATCTTTTGCCACATGGTCTCAGAGTCTGCCACATGCCTTCTTGCTAACTCCAGGCATGCTATTATGTGCCCTTTTCTCAGGAGTGGCTTCCATCTAGCCACTCTCCCATAGAGGCTACATCTGTGAAGTGCTGCAGAGATTGTTGTCCTCTGGATAGGTTCTCCCATCTCAACCATGGAACTCTGTAGTTCTGTCAGGGTGGTCATTGGGTTCTTGGTCACTTCCCTGACCAAGGTTCTTCTTGCCCGGTTGCTCAGTTTGGGAGGAAGGCCTGCTCTAGGAAGAGTCTGGGTGGTTCCGTAATCTTTCCATTTCCTAATGATGGACTTGACTGTGCTCCTGAGAACTTTCAACACCCTAGAAATGTTTTTATACCCCTCCCCAGTTCTATGCCTCCTCACAACTCTATCACGGAGTTGTACGGACAGCTCCATGGTCTTCATGGTAGAGTTTCTGCTCTGACATGCACTGTCAATAGTGGGACCTTATATAGACAGGTGTACTTCCTCTGAAATCATGTCAACCATTTGAACTGACCACAGGTGGACTCCATTCAAGTTTTAGAGTGATCTCACAAGGAAATTTGGATGCACCTGAACTCAATTTGGAGTGTCATAGCAAAGGGGGTGAATACTTATCAAATCAAGACATTTCAGGTTTTTATTTTAAATTACATACAAAAAATTCCAGAAGTTTCATTCCACTTTGACATTATAGAGTAATTTGTGTAGATACTTGACAAAAAAAATCCCATATAAATGTATTTTAATTTGAGTTTGCAACATCATAAAATGTGACAAAATCCAAGGGGGGTGAATACTTTATGAAGGCACTGTAACAAGGATATTCTTGTATCGAGAGGTTTCCTTGGTAACAGATGACCTCGAGAGTGCCAAGGGAACCTCAAGATACAAGAATTTCCTTGTTTGTGTATGACTGCTCATACACAATCTTTTATAGTGTATGGGCAGTCACAGCATAGAAAATCACACAAAACCAGCTGGAGAAGACAACAGTATAGAAATTTTAACAGTTTTTTTTTTTAACTGACACAGTGTACTGCAGATGTTTCTGCAAATTCAAGTTTAAAAAAATGCAACTTCCAGCTTAACTGGATTAAGGAAAGCAACTATGTGGCAGCATTCCAAGTTGTTATGCTGCAGTAGTGACACAGCTAATGCAGCATAACAGCTGTGATGACATACAGTAGCTACTGCAGCATAACAACTCCATTCTAGTTATGGATTTCTAACCATAACAACATTCTACCATAGACTATGTTGAAACAGTATATGCAGATTACCTCATTATACTACCCAGGTACTAAGGCATGATTTACTGTCTTTACTACCACCTGATGGTGATATGTAGGGGTGTTTTTGCATTCTTGTTTGGCACACTTGTTTTCTGTAATAATATGTATTATTTTGTAAGCAGTTCCCATGTGTGTGCCACTTTTTTCCGCTGTTTTTATGTCATTACTGGAATGTATTCATCCTTTTGCATCCCCAAACAGACCTGGACCAATATAGTGGAGAAGCCTGCACCAGACTGCCATAGAGGAGGAATGCTGGTACTGTAGGCTGTTGGAGTTGAGTCTTTATTATTCATTCCTGAAAGGGACTATCCACAGTACTACAATGGTCATGAATGACATGCTGTACCTTTCCACAGGTAATGGGCTGGCAGTACAGCCTAGAGGTTAGAGTAATGAACTGTGAATGATCTTGGTATATCCAGCAGACCTGGGTTTGATTCTCACAGCCTTCACTTGCATACTGTGTGGATCTGAGCAAGTCACTCAACCACCCCATTGCTGCCGGTTTGCCCCTGAAAACTCACACTTGTGCCTAGTGGGTCTTACCTGGTTACCAAAGAATAACAGACAGACATATACACGTACATACATAAATAAATAATTGTTGATGGCAGTAGTACTACCCATAGACAGAGGCTGAAGATATGGGGGGCTCATCCTGGTCCAAGCGTATGTGGCCAGGGAAGACTTCCTGGGCTATCAGCAAGGTACACAGGCCCAGCAACTGCAGGCATGGCAAGAAGTAGCCAATGCCATCAATGCAATGGAGAACCTGTGCTGCACTCTGCTAGAATAAATGCCTGGCCCAGGTACAATCAAACCTGCTAGCAACGGGAGACAGCCTGTCCACTGCACTGATCCTAACTGTAAGAGAGGAGGTTGCGGCCAGCACTACAGGGTATAGAAGGTGTCCTGGGGGGCTTCAAAAACATATCTGGTCCCTCACAGGCATGTAAGTGGCAACTACTATCCATAACATGGCAGTATCACTTCTGTGCACTGTACTGATGTGGTGGTTTCTGTCACACTGATGCTGGGTGTTACCTCGTGACTACTCCCTTGTAGATATGCTCTGGATGCACAATTGTTTGCAAGTGATATGTGTGCTGTGTAGTGCACTGAGGATGATGAGGCACTGCATGTCTCAGGTAGTACTGTTGGTGTCCTATGGGTGCACAGTGGTTACCAGGTGATATGTGTGCTGTGTAGTGAACTGGGGGTGCAGGGTGAAGGGGCATTGCACATCTCAGGTGGCATTTTTAGTGCCCTTTGGGTGCACAATGTTTAGCAGGTGAACTTTGTGCAGTGCAGTGCGGTGGGGGTGAAGGTGCATTGCATGTCTCAGGTGGAATTTTTGGTGTCCTCTGGATGCACAGTGATTGCTTGTGATACGTGTGCTACATAGCGCACAAGTAGTGATGTGGCATTGCACATCTCAGGTGGTATTGTAAGTGTCTTTGGGTACACAGTGTTGGGCAGTTGATAAGTGTGTTGTGTAGTGTACTGCTAGTGATGGGGCATTGCATGTCTCAAGTGGTATTGTTGGTGTCATATGGGTGTTCACTGATTGGCAGGTGATATGTGTGTTGTGTTGTGCACTGGGGTGTTGGGGCACTGAATGCTGCAGGTGGTTTGGGCATGCTATCCACAAAATGCTGGCACAGTTGCCTCACTGCATTCAGTGGCACAGCAACATGCATGACTCATCCATGCCTTTCTGCCTTTCTCCACTGTCAGTCACTGTCCAACCCTGAGGAGTCCAATGGTGGGGTTGAAGGCCAGTCAGGGCCTATGCTGTGACCCCTGCCCAGACAGGGAGCTACCCTGAGGAGGCAGAGACAAAGGATATCTGCCAGACATATTTGGCCTGGCATTGCTTGAGGAGGAAGAGGACACTGGGGATAGAGATCAAATGCTTTTCACAGCACTGCCACCTATGTCCCTTCAGGCTGTAGCAATAACCACAGGACCAACTCTGGTGGACATGAGACCTCCAGCCTCCCTCAGGTGCAGCCTGAGCACATTCTGGCACCAAGCCCACACAGACAACAGATGGTGGCCAACAGGCAGCTGCTCCAGGTGGCCATGGGGCACAGGAGAGACTGCAGGCAGAGGTCAGGCACCTGACGAACAACTCTAAACAGCAGAGAGCTGCTGCCTGCCATGTTGCCATGCAGCAGGCACTCACTGCTGGCATGGCATCCCTGAAGGAAGCCATGACTTCTGGCTTCACCTCCATGCAGGAGGGCATCATATCATTGTTTACCTGCATGCAGGAGTCCAAGATACAAGGCTTGGCCACCATTGGCAACACTGTGTTGTGGCATGCAGACACCATGGCAGACATGGCCCAGGCTGACTAGTGCATTATTGCAGCACCACATAGCACCCACATGGCATCAGGTATGCCCCAGGGGTCATCAATACCCAGAGGAGTGCATACCCCGGGAGTTGAGGGTGGGCTCACCCCTCACACCCCACACGGCCTGGCCCATGGAATGCAGGCTACACTGACCCCTAGTTAGGGACTCTGCTTTCCCCTGGCCCTGTGAATGGCAGGCAACACTCACCCACTGATTCCCCCCTGCACTGGTGTCAAATGCTATATGCACCCCATGCATGCCTTATATGGGTCCTTGGTGGGAGGACATCCAGACATGAACAGCCATATGTAGACTAGTCCATCCCTTTCTTTTTGTTTGTAGCACCTTTCCTTGCCTATTTCTGATCCCTCCCCCTGTTACCAAGATGGTCTTTGGGTTTATGAACGTGCACTCTGGTATTTGATGCATGCAACCTTTCTTTATGTTATTCACTGCATTACCATTACTTTCATTATTATATTATTGTGACATCACTATAGTCTCATGTGTATTTGTACTCATCATCTTGGTATGACAATTAGCCTTATTCTGTAGTCTCTGGACATCCTGGCAAGCCTTGAGTTTTGCCTGTCAAGCTGGTCCTGCAACCCGTTGCCTGCTGGCTCCATATACACTTCACTGTTGCCTTTGGGGACCTGCAAGCATAGACTACAGATTAATGCCATGTTGTATAGGATACAACAGGCAAGGAAAATACTGTACCACAGGCCCTGTGTGGACTATATTGTAGGACACCGCCTGTTCCATTCAGGCATCAGAACTGCATTTTGAGTATTCCAAAGATACATTCAATGATGCTGTGGGTCGCTATGTGTGCCACATTACACCTATCCTCTACAACGGATAAAAGGTGTAGGATAGGTTTTATCAGCCAAGGATGCAGGGGATATGCACTGTTCCCTGTATAATAAAATCCATTGGTTAGTGACATGCTGCAGAGGGACTAGAGAGTATACTCACCAACAAGGTGACCACTGGGTCTGTTGCCTCTTTCAAACCACTGTCATAGAATGGAGTTGTAACAAATGAAAGTGTCCTGGGCTCCTCCAGGTTATCACACCAGGACATTGCAGATGCACCCCGTAACACTGCATGAAACCAAGGCACTGATGGAGTGGAAGACCTCTTTATTCAGGTAGGCCTCCACCTCCAGGGGGTGCAAGGATGGCCACACTGACACAATCTATGGCATCTAGGATGACAGGTAAGTGTGCAGCCTGATAAAATTGCTACATGGTTGCTGTTCACTCTGCTGGTGAGCTTGGGGATATGATGAACTCCCCAGCATAGGGCAGCAGAGCATCTAGGAACTGGCTCAACAAGCATCAAGTGGCAGACAGTGTGATACCAATGGTGTCACTCACTGGTGTCTGGAAGCTTCAGGTGGCCAGGATGCACAGTGCTGCTGTCACCTTCAGCTTGACGGACACTGTATGGCTATTGTGTGTGTGTGTGTGTGTGTCCAGAGCTCCTCATGCAGCAGCTCAAAGAGCTGCATAAGCATGTGATTGTTGAGCCTGTACTGGTCCACAATCAGCTCATCACCAAGCTCCATGGGAAGTTGGGGATGGTACATAATGCCTTCAGGGCTTATGTTGTAGCCAAGGGGGCATTTTTCCTCTCTTCATCTTCAATGGCAGCTTGCATCAGATAGAGTACATGTGCCATACTTGCTGTGATTTGCCAGGGGTCCTCCTCTGTTTACCATACACTCATAAAAGGATAGCCTCTTCCTGTCCTTATAAAGTGCTGCTCTGTCTAGCATTGATTGTTGTCTGCACAGCGCCAACCATCTGAATATTACAGTGCACATTATATTCAGGTACCCACCCTTTATTTCTGTGCTGCATAAATTATCCTAGTGCTGCAGTATTATCACCTCTGTTGGGTACACCAGCCTTCACTAAATATGGTGGCCATGCACTATTTGCTGATTGTGCGACACTAATCCATTAAGTACCATGCTAACCATTAGAATATATGGGGGACAGATTTTCTTACTATTGAAATGTGTGGTATTAATGCCAAATAAGCCGTATTTTATGTACTGGATTATGATAGCTGTCTACAGAGCAGGGTGCCTACCTCTACAGTAATTACAAGGTTATCTCAATCAATATCTGTTGGTTCAACCTAAACGTGCACTCAAGGCCACATCAATCCAATTTTTATAATTAATTGGAAATTTTACCTCCAGAAACAAAATCCAGTCAAACTCTTTTATAAACTGAGGAAGGGATTTGGGCTATTCTGACAGATTGTTAGCCATGCATTAGAATTTTCTAATGCGTGGCTAAAACTACTGTAGAAACCCTAGATGCAGTCTGGTTGTTAGCTATGCATTAGAAGTGTCTAACGCATGGCTAAAACTAGAAACCCCATGTAGAATACACAGTCCTACTTTATAAGAGCAATAAGTCACTCCAAGGATGTGTATTAGTTCTAATGCACGGCTAGGGGACTGAATGCACACGGCCTGTGGCCTTGTGCCTCACTACACCCCCAGCTGTGCATTAGAACTGTCTAATGTAAATCCCATGTGTCTTATTACTTACTTAAACTGTTGATAGTGTCTTCATTAAATGATCCTCTCCTTTCCTAGCTGTTACACTGCAGGAGTCTGACATTCAGCTTCAGACATGGTATGCAAGCTTAAAACTATTTTGAGCAGTTTTTCACTTGCCCTGGTCCTCAGTTTTTAAACAATCTCCCTGATACAGTAAACATTCAAATGTTTCCATATTGTTTTAACAATAAACTAAAAGCGTTCTTTCTAAATGCATCTGAATGTTGTTGTAATTTGGTATGACCAAAAGATTCCATTTATCCTGTGTAAACATGTACGCGCTCGCGAAATGTTTAATGCATTGTACTGCATTGTATCAGATTACATACTGTCTGGCATGCCTGATAATGTTTTTTTGAGACTTTGTGATTGTAATACAGTCCACTCCACTTAATGGGGACGTGGTTAATAGAGACGATTGGTTAATAGCAACGTTTCCCTACTTACCAATTTTTGTCTGACTGAATCCTATTATATACCAATTCAGATAGAGGGGACACCTGTTCCAGTTAATTGGGATGTTTTGAGGATGTTTTGATCATATATTCCACGGTGACTGGTGGAGCATTTCACGCTCATCATGACTACCAAAAGGATCGAACTTACACTCGCTCAGCAAGTAAAAGTAATTGAAGCCTTACAAGTTGCAAAGGCTTCTTTTGCATCTGTGGCTAAGGACTTTGGCATTTCCAAAAGCCAAATGGGGTGTGTCAGCCAAAACAGAGAGGCATTTCTCAGTGAGTGGCAGTCTAATGTGAACCCTGCTAGGAAGTGAAAATGAGATGGAAAGGACGGCGAGATGGAAGACGCCCTGCTGTTGTGGTTCAGTAGCTCTGTCAGCCAAGGTGCAAGACTGTCTGGCCCTCTTTTAAAAAAGAAGGCAAATGAACTTGCGACACAATTAGGACACTTGTCCTTTGAGTCCACCAATGGATGCCTGTCAAGGTGGAAACAGAGAAATGCAATTGTTTACAAAAAGGAACATGGAGACAAATCAGATGCAGACACAGATGTGGCAACAGACTGGATGTCTTCAGTGTTGCCAACTCTGTTAAAAGAATACAGTCCTGGGGCAGTCTGTAACACTGATGAGACCGGACTATATTTCAAGAGCTACCCTGATCGTGGACATGTCCACAAGCAAACCAAACTGCTAAGGGGGGGAGAGGGGGAGCCAAAGACAGAGTGCCTCTGTTAGTGTGTGCTAACATGGATGGGACAGATAAACACCCTTTGGGTGTGATTGGCAAAAGCAAACATCCCCGATGTTTTCCCAAAGATTTGGCCACTCTATCTGTGTTGTGTTATGCCTCCTCTAATGCCTGGATGACCAGGTGGATCTTAAAGGACTGGCTCAGCTTGTGGGAGCATGACCTAAAGCACAAGTGCCATTCTGTTCTTCTTTTTTTAGACAATTGTTCAGCCCACCCGACTGATGTTATGAGAATGTATCCCCACATAAAGATAGCTTTTCTCCCTCCAAACACCACAAGTCTGATCCAACCCATGGATATGGGTGTGATCAGAAATTTAAAGGGACACTATCGCTCCTTGATGTCCTCACCTATCATGGATGCCATTGATCAGGGTGGGGAACTAACAACGTCTAAAATCACCAAAGCAGTGACCATTCTGAATGCCATGTACATGGTTGCTAAAGTGTGGCAAATTGCTTCAAAAAGGCAGCAGCTGAACAAAGTGGCATCCAGCCAGTGGCAGATGATTTGCTCTATGATGTATCACCCCCTCCATTCATGTCCATTGAAGAGTTCAGTACACTCATGGATATCAACATTAATGTCGAAACAGAAGGAGAGACAAGTGATGTAGAAATCTGTGATGAAGTGAAATGCCTGAGGTTAGACACAGCATTGCAAGATTCCTCTGACACAGAAGATCCTTTGCCCGATCCCATTTTGAACAAGGATGTGATCGAACACTGCCGAGCCTTGATGTTGTGGTGCACCCAAAAAGGGGACTTGGCATCGTGGGGAGCACTAACAGCAATTGAGCGACGAATGTCAAGTAAGATCTGTTCTGACTCAATGCAGAGCTCAGTAACAGATTTTTTCCCTTTTGCAGAAACTGCCATATCTGACACAGTACAGTTACTAGACATAGACTGATTGTTAACTTTATTTTTTTCACTATGACACTAGCAAAGCAAAAAAAATGAAAAAAAAACTTTGATTATTCACTGAGGCATGAAAATAAACTGATGAAAGCTTACTGTTGTAGTCATGTGTTGTTACTTCCATTTTTTTAATGTGCGCTGTATGAAAAATAGCATTCCTGATAAATGGGATGACCGCTTAATAGGGATGACTGATGATTCATGGAGTCACCCCTGTTAAGTGGATTCACCTGTATTGTAAAAAAAGGCTTTTATGTATCAAGATTGCACCATCATTTTTAGGGAAAATAAATTTTTGTTAGAGTTATGGAATGAATATAATAGTTTTGAATGGTTTGCGCATCAGACATTCAGTGTCTTGTTTTCTTTGAGACTCTGCTTCTATCCTGTTTTTCAGCTGGGAAGAAGACTGAAGCACATAGACTTCATTGACATTTTTCACATTATGTAGTGACTCCGAAATGGATTCTCCTGTTTCACAGTTCTGTGCTTTGTCCATTAGACCTCACTTCCTTTCATCCAACAAAAGCTATGCAATTCTTTTGAGACTGTTTCTTAAAATAGTATAAGTACTACAAACTCCATTCACAAAAGAAAAAATAAACCCGACATCATCAATGAAATTGAAAACATGACGTTTCGTAGTTGCAAATTACTTATTCATAACTTTTAACAAATGCACAGCTGTTTCTGGATTCAAAGGTCAGAAAATTACAGCTTCTGAACAGAGTACATTCTATACTCCCTCAGTGAAATGCCACATGCACAGCAGTCAACCGCTGTTGCAAACTGCTTCTGAGTGCTTCAAATTACAGCAATTGTTGAGAGATTTGCTTTAACACCACCAGGTTATTATTTCCCTAAATTTCTCTATGATTACTTCAACAAACAAAAACTACTTTAAGTTTTTAAGTGTATGCCAAAGACAAAAATAAATTATGATTAGGATGAGAGAAAAAAGATTCAAACATTTGCCCATTAAGCCTACAACCTTGACTATCTCTGTATGTAGCTCATTGTCTAACTCAACATGGAAATAACTTTACATGCATACATATAAGTTGTGGCAGATAAGGACCTCTTGGACCACCCAGTCTGCCCTCTCAAACCCTTACCTATTGTGAGACCCGATACCCATTCTGAACTCCAGAACACCCTCATGTTTCCAGAATACCTGTGTATCTGTCCCATGCATTCTTAAATCCTGGGACTGTTTCAGCCACTTGCACCTCCTCTGGGAGGCTGTTCTAAGCATCTACCACCCTCACTGTGAAACAGTACATTCTCATGTTAGCCCTGAGCCATCCCCCCTCCAACTTCGTATAGTGAACCCTTGTCCTTGAGCAGCCTTTTCTTTGAAATATTCTCCCCTCCTGTACCCTGTTTAAACAATTGAGGTATTTGAATGTCTATATCATGTCCCTCCCCCTCTCCCTCCTTAATTCCAGGGAATACATATTTAATACCTTTAGTCTCTCCTTATAGGCCTTCCCGTGCAGGCCCTGCACCATTTTCGTAGTCCTCCTCTGAACCATCTCTACCCTATCTATGTCCCTTTTCAAACTGGGCCTCCAAAACTGAACACAGTACTCAAGATGAGGACTTACCGATGTCTTATACAGTGGCAAAATTACCTCCCTCCATCTGCTGGTGACACACCTCCCTATGCATCGAAGCATTTGGCTAGCCTTTTCTACTGCCTTTCAGATCTTCTAGCCACTTCTAAGTCATCCAAGATGATGACTCCCAGATCTCTTTCCTGCTTCGATACCATCAGTTCTTCCCTTCCCATTTTGTATGGTGACCCCAAGTTCCTGTGTCATTTGTGCATGATCCTGCACTTTTTTGCATTGAAACCTAGTTTCTATGCTCAAGACCATTCCTCCAGTTTTTCAAGGCCCCCTTCATCTTTTCAACCCCACCAGCATGTGCACTCTATTGCAAATTTTTGTGTAATCTGCAAGTAAGCATGCCTTCCCCTCCAGCCCTTTTGCAATGTCTCCAATAAAGACATTAAAGGAGACTGGTCCCAACACTGACTCCTGTGGTACCCCACTTGTCAGATTTCCCTTTAGAGTGTACCCCATTAACCACCACCCTTTGTCTTCTGCCAGTTAGCCAGTCCTCCACACATTTTACTATTTTAGGGCCCTCCTCTAGGTTGCTTCATTTGTTTGTCAACCTTCTGTAAGGGATAGTGTTGAAGGCATTTCTGAAGTCCAGGTAGGCTACGCCACCACCCTGCCCTGGTCCAGGACCTTAGTCACCCAGTCAAAAAACTCTATTAAATTTGTCTGGCAGGACCTCCCTCTGGTGAATTGGTTTTATATGATAAGGGCAACTCCCTGATAGTGAGTCCCCAGTGGGTGACCGCATGAGGCAGAACACAAGGAGGGCGACTGGGGATAACGGTGACTGGTGGGGAGAGTGCTGGCAGGAAGCAGAGGATGCCTCGATGAGTCAGAATGGGAGACAGTGCCATGGGGTGACATGCACCTGGTGACAGCACCCTGGCTACGGGAACATAGCGAGTGCAACATGGCAATGTGAGAAGAGCACCCAGCAGTGGGCGATGGGATGGTGGCAAGTGACACAGGATGACATGGTGTGGGTGACTGGCACAGTGCCAGCACATGCCACACAGTGCACACCCATACAAAGGATCACCCCACCCCACAGTGTGCCCCCAGCAGGACCCATAATGGAAGCGCAGGACACACTACACTGGTGCCATGCCCCCCCCACATTGCCACCCTACCATGCACAATTCCAGCCCCATCCATCCCTGGTGAGCTGGTGTCCTGCCCCCCCAACAGTCCAAAGTAATTTCTCATCACCACCCCACCACCCCTGTGGTGGCATGCAGGCACAGCCCACAGCAGTTGTTGCCAAGAAGAATGCTAAACAATCACCTACCTCAGCACCCATGCCACACCCACCAGCAGTGCCTGGGGTCCACAGTACTCCTTTGTGGGCTAGTGTCCCCCTCCCATGTGACCAGCACAAGCAGGTCTCAATTTTTCTGTGGTGTCCTTCCTTGGGGTGCTGCAGCATGTGTCTTTCTGTGGCTGCCCGTACCCTGCTCTCACTTTTCTGCTGTGTGGGCTTGGACACTCGCCTGGTAGACTGTAGCCACTTTGCGCTTCATCCTTACTGGGCTGTGGCTACAGTCACTCATATACTGCCATTCTGTGTTTTCAGGCGGTTGCCAATTAGGCATCTGCTCTTCTGCAATCACCTACCAGAACATGTTGATTGTTTAGCGCTCTTCTTGGCAACAACCGGTGAATCCATGCTGCCCCAGGTCTACTTTGACTTGTATTTTGCATATATAAACTTTTACATATTTTGTTATTTAAGGTATTTTTTTATTTTGCTACAGTAATATTAATGTGTTCTCTTAATCTTATACTATGATTCAGAAATGATCTTATGCACCAATCTGTAAAAGCTGTATGAAGATTTCCTGAAGGCAAATGATAATTAGTCTTCAGAAATGGAAATATATTTCTGGCATGGGTAACATTCCCAGGCAATTGTTTTCATTTTTTTTGTGTACATATTTCATTATATACATCTACCATGCACAGCATGCACAAGCCATAAGCCTTAGTTAGTAAGCATTAAACAGGACAGGGTATTGGTTGTGCAGGAATAAATGCATACCAAGGGATTTAAACTTCATCTCTTAAAAGTGCCTTTGTTACAGCACTACATATACCCTGGGGTGCTTTATTTGTACTTATAAAATGGGTAACTAGACAATTTTAAAAAATAAATAAAGACATTTAAAGATAATAAAAAATAAAAATGCTTTGAAACAATACAACCTAGATTCTCCACTGGCAGATTGTAATGATGGATTGCTAGTATATGTTACTGTATAGCGTACATGATATTGTAGTGAATGACCAGTTGGTGCAATGTGCTTCCTTGTTCAATTATTTTCGATATGATAGTGATCCAGTACATTTTTAATTTAGTAGGCATCCCTAAGTTGGCCTCTACCAGTAGTTGTCCCACAATCATTGTTTCCTGGTGCAATGTCGTGGTTGTTTTGGTTATGGTCTATAATGTCTGAGACAGAGAGAGAGAGAGAGAGAGAGAGAGAGAGAGAGAGAGAGAGAGAGAGAGAGAGAGAGAGAGAGAGAGAGAGAGAAGGAGCAGTCATGAACATGAAATGCAGTGATGTGTGTGGTTCTTAAGAGGTAAAAACATCCACTTTTTGGCATCATATTATTGCTAGACTTGAATTGCGACTACACTCTGGAGATTTATGGATGCACCATGTCCTCCCTCCTCACCATACTGGCACTGAATCTTACATCATCCCTTACCATGTTGATTATTAGATATTAGGCTGAGTCTGTTCTCATTTTCCTGTAAAGGGTCATTTCATAAGACCCCACCTCCTCTAATAAGACCCTTTGAATTCCAGGTTTTAATCAAATATGCATCATGGCATATGTTGTACAATGCCACATGTATTGGAACTTCTCTAGTTATACACTCTTGTAATGTCTTGTATAATTCCTTGTTTTGTTTGCTCTCCATCTCGTACTTTCCCAATATGTATTGTTTGTCTGACATGGAACCTATGAAATGAGCTTGTTCTCAAAGGTGTTATCCAAAATTTCAATAAATAAATAAAAATAAAAATCCTCTTCCAGTCTGTAATGACTGCACAGGAAGGGGGAACCCCACCTCTGAGAATGCTCTAAAGGAGCTTTGCAATGCAGATGGTGGTGATGTGACTGTGTCAAAGGGCCCCCAGACAAGTCATGGAGATCCTGGGTGGGAAGTTACCAATGGGAGCATCAGACAGCATGCCAGCTTAAAGGGTATGTGCATGAATAATAAGTCATAAAACATTCTATCAATGTCAGCCTGACAACTGTTTTTTTCTGTAATGTTTATTTCTTTGAAATACTGTGGCTAACTTTGGATCCATTAGTGCTATAGTTGGAACATACTGTAGGTTGTATTTCTTTCCATTTATTCTGGAGATGTAGCCAGCAAAATTAAGAATAACTTAGAGTTACTTGTACAGAGAGTGAAAATATCTGTAAAGAGGATTTTGAAAAAAAAATTGTAAACAGTGTAAAATGTTTAACTTTTTCTGAATTTTGGTTCAGCTTCAGCCTATTTCATGATAAAGCATGTATAGATGAGCTGGCTTAACTACCACATTCTGGGAAGACAACATCCACAGTCTGTGCATGCTGGTAACCCAGGTTCATATCTACAGCCTGGAACATTAAGCAAAGAGATGGGCTAGGAGGATTAAGACAATTCATGTGGATGTTGTCTTCCCAGAATGTGGAAGGCTTGACAACTATATTGATAAGACTTACCAGTGTCAACCTGTCTCCAAGTTTTCATTAAAACAAAATTAAGTCTGTAAGAATAGTTCCAGATAAAGCTCTTTTAAAATATCATTTATTTGACAATAGATACTTTAGACAATCACAGCTACAGTAAGAACTTCATTGATAGTTTATTCTAATACATTTGCAGCTGTAGCTAGTAAAAGTACAATGATTTGGGGTTCCTTTGTCAGAGAGTGACAATTTTGCAGATAGTGAAAATTCTGTAGTGCAATTAAAGTCAAGATACGCTGTTATAGATGGGTAAACTAGCAAAAGACCATCATGAAATAGTCTGAGATGGAACCAAAATTCAGACAATATTTAACAATGTAGTTTGATTTCTTTTAAAATGTTTTACTTGTCCATATGTTTATATATCAAATAAGTAATGACACCTTATGCTGACAGAAAAAAATGCATATTGACTTACTGTTGCTTCAATGTTTTTGGTACAGTACACATTGAAAAAACTATACATTGATAGTTGAAAAGTATACAGTACTGATATAAATGATCATAGATACTGCATATAGCATTTGTTGATGGAAGATACAAGTGGTTGTTCCACTAATAAAACAAATACTGCATTATTTGTTTGATGTAGGGATGGGTGTACAGGTCTGCTAAAAATCAGCCCCCCCCCCCAAATCTTAAACTGTCCTGTAAATTTGGGCAGATCAGGACTCTTACAGCAGAAGTTCTCTACCCAGTCTGCCTCTCTTTTTATGAATAAAGAAAACACCCAAATCCCCACTCCCATCTGCCAGCAACACCCTGACCCCCAGAAACTGTCCAATTTAAAAAAAAGTTTATTTTTTTAATTAAATCATTCAGCTAGCATGACGATGCCATGCATTAACACTCACACTCCTTCCACTGCCAAATGCCTACCAGTAAGCAATGCCAGAATAAGCAGGCAGGAAATTGACGGGAACCTCTCAGCATTTGGTGTGCTGTGCTTTTGGTAATGCAGGAGGGCTGTCGAGCAGGCAGGCAGGCAGTCGTTCATTCAAATAAGAGAACAGGTGCTGGGCAGTCAGGTAGTTGAACATCTGAGAAAGTAGTGCATGGAGGAATGAAAATCACCAGCTTCAGAGTTGCAGCATTTGGAGTGCTGCTTTTGGTAATGCAAGAGGGCCGTCAAGCAAGCAGGCAGTTGGTTGGTCAAATAAGTGAACAGGTGCTGAGCAGTCAGGCAGGTGAATGACTGAGAAAGCAGAACATGGAGGAGTGAAAATCATCAGCTTCAGGTCTGTGACATAATATGAAAGTCTATATTAATAATGTACAAGTGTGGTTGACTGGGGAGAGGGCAACAAATGTTACTTGGCCTACGGATTCTTCTTTACCAGCTACTAAACAGAGAGAAAATCTACTCCCCAAAACAAACGGTACTGTACTCTCTCAGAATGCAAAATTAATCAGTGCCCAAATAAAGCCATGTGCTTCCAGTGTTCTGAGCTTGTATCACCATATAAATATCAGTATCCCATGATTTGAAGATTAGTGCTCTGTCAGCAGAGACTGGGTGAGGATGCAGGGTTGTACACTTTATCCTGGGGCTGAGTGCATTTCAGCAGTGGAGGTAGGGAATTAGGGATGTGTATCCTGAGCAGGGTATGTGTCAGAAGGTATACTGTTGTAACATCAATGCTTTCACATTGACGCTGTTACAGTGACACCAACCCGTCGACACCCACAGTGTCGACCGTGTTACCGGAGCGATGGCTGAGTCATCAACTCTGCAGTTTGGCCACCTTCCCCCGACATCCACCCAGAGTTGGAATCCTTAAGTCCAGGGGGTGTGGGGGGCATAACCCTCTTGCATGAAGACTGTACAGGTGTCGGCGCACCCTCCATTTGGGGTCAGCAGTTGGCAGTGTTGGGGATGTCGGTGACCATGTGTCGCTGGAGGGGAGGTCACCAACATTCCTGTCACTGTGGCATAGTGGAACCATGTCAGAAGACGTGGTAGGATGTTTCTATAGATGTATGGTGGGTAATTCTGCACAAGGGACAAGGAAAAGCATATGGGACAAGGAGGGTTATCAGTAGATGGGCCAGAGGTGTGTACATTCAGGGTGGGTGTCAACAAAGGAGGACAATGTAAATGATGTTTACTGAAGCTGGACAAGAAAAGGCATACTGCTCTCTGGCTGGTGCTTCTTTTCTGTGCCTACATTACAGACACCATAATCAATTTAAGCAAGAAGAGAGGCTCACACCAAGAACATTTGTTGCGTGTGAGGAATTTATTTCTTATAATATGTACACACATTTTTGCTGCTACTGAAACAGTTTCATGACTACTAGATGCCTGGTGAATAAAGAGAAAGCCTGGTGCTAGTGAACCAGTGAACAGACCACCAGATCCCTCTGGAAACCACACCCTCCCAAGATGAAGGAGCAGCAAGCTCTGATACCTAGTGGGAGCTGGTAGTCACTGGAGCACTGACACAGGGTTGTCCTATCATTCACCAGTCATCTAATTGTGAGTCCATTTTTGCAGCAGCAAAATGTGTGCATTTTCCTCACAAGCAATGGTCTTGATGCTGACTACAATTCCATGAGTGTGTCAATGATCTCATTGTTGTTTTATTGATTAGTATGACAGATTTTGTTATTTTCCAACACATTTTAATAAAGGTTCTGATTAAAATCAGAATTAACAAGAACTAATCAGGACTTTGGGCTGGGTACACTTTTACATGGGTGATGCAATTAGGACACTACAGTTAGGACAACGAGAAAAGGTCATGAGTGACAGGGGATGCTGGATTTTGCAGCACCCTGCACTCATGATGTTTTCGCCATTGACACTGTTCTCCTCCGGTCCACTCATGTCCAGACCTGGAGGAGATTATATTTAGTGTTGGAGAGTGCAGGAGGCAAAGCCCCCCACAAAAATGAACTCTACTTCCCTGCTGTTCCTTGTAGGCATAGCTGGGTTGTGGCAGAATGTGGATCCATGATCATTGCAGGCGACATGTTTCTGGCACCCTAATTTATGGTGACCTAATTCATGTTGCAGCACAGTGGGTGAACCCTTCAGGCTAGATCCTGATCCTGATAATAAGGGTCAGGACTTTTATGGGTCTGCCCAACCCTAGTTTGAGGCAAATATGGAGATATTTGAATTTTCTGATTTTTTTTCAAGTTTTTCTCACTGAGTTTGTGAAATGTTGGTGGTCAAAAACAAATAAATAAGAAAATAAGTTTGTCACAGTTGAATACACTGTAGGATGATTGAAGATTTAAATGGAAATTGAACAGAAGAGTTAAAAGCCCCAAATCCCTGCTTATGTCATGATTGCTCTTTCCTCACCAACACGTTGTGATGCCACAATCCAGGGATTATGATTTCAGCTCCAGGTTCAGTCTCAACTATAAATGGTTTATAAGGGAAAAAGAAATAGTTTTTTACAGCTACCGTGGGCATAGCTCTGCAGACATCTTGCTATGACAGTAGAGAAAGGGAGCTCTCCAGATACCCAACAGACTAGATAAAATTAGCAGTTATGTGGTATTACTCTGCTTTCATTCAGCTGAACACTGTTTCAAAGCACTATTTTGTATGTTAAACTTCAATCTAGAACTGTCTTTCAAGAAAGTTCATAGCTCATAAACATGTCAATTCAGTTAGCCTTTCCCAACTATAAAGGGAGATAAGCAGACAACCCTGGGATCACAACAGTGAGTAAGTCAAATGTCACAGAATGGAATGTTTATGTAGTAAATCACCTGAAGTTACAACTCTCACTGAAAATAAGTTAAAGGACCCTAAACACAATTAATTTAAGTTACAGTCTTTTTTTTAGTGGAGGTTTGAAATGGACTGTTCATATGCACATTTTCATCTTAAAACTTACCATGCTGTTGAAATTCTGTTGCTAAAGTATTGAAAAATGAGTTTGCAAATCTGTGCTGATTATATACCATCTTCCTGAAAACGTATATCAGCTAAACTAGATTTACAAGGAGTGTGTTTTTTTTTTAATCTTTGGATTGGAATAATCTTTACTGTGCCTGTGCTCACTAGTCATCATGTTTGAGGTAGACGAATACAGTATAAAGATGTTGAGGTCATACATTTAAACTTTGATATTGGTATCCAACTTTACCAATTTGAGCTCACAGTATCCAGTGTTAATCAGTGTGAGAGGGCACAAGCTGCATCTGATTCTGCAGGGATTTATTTAACTCTAAAAATTGATTAGCATTTTGCTCATAAAAGTGCTAAATCTTTGTGAAAATGCATAGCTCTTGCCTCACTGTGTTTAACAAACACAGCACTTCTAGAAAATCTATATAAATACTTTCTGTACAGTTAGTATAGTCCCCCAAAAAAACTGCTAATCAATTATTTAAAACCCTGTTCTGACATATAGACTCGCAATTCTGATTCAGATGACACAGATCAGAGACATAACTTGGATTGGTTAGTGTTTTAATTATTAATACCTAACCATTGCTTTATCTGTAATCTAGAGGTCATTGTCTATTTTATTTAGCAACACAATTCATATAATCTGTAATAGCCCCCCCATTATACTGTATAGCAACTCATTGACCTATGCTATGTCACAAATTGAATGTCTGTATTTTTAATATGTCTTTGTACTCATCCGTTCTGAACTATATAAAGTCATACTGTTTGTGTGTGTGTGTGTGTGTGTGTGTGTATGTGTGGGGTGGGGGAGCTCTGCAGAGGTGCCCATGTGCATCCGTTATTATCATAATTTGATGGTGCTTCATATTAGTTTATTAGGGGCTGTGTTTGGATATGGTTTCATCTTGTGTTGCAGTACAAATACAGTATGTTTGTGCTTTTTTCCTCATTGCATGTTACCTATTCTGATCGTGTGTGTGTGTGTGTGTGTGTGTGTGTGTGCGTGTGTGTGTGTGTGTATATGTGTGTTAGAGATGCAATAAAGTTCTATTAAGTGGGCAAAAGTGCAGTGAAATCAGCAATTTTGCCCCGCATAGCACTATGCGTAATTTTCCCAAATAACCTGAAATTCACCATTTGTGACTTTGCCTTGCTTTGGGGGGTTTTAGGTGCAAATTGTACTTAAAACCCCCAAAGCAAGTAGAGGTCACAAATGGAGAATCCCCCCAATACCACCCCTGATCTATCCCTGGTGTCAAGTTGCCCCCCATCCTGTCAGATAGTACCCCCACCCCGATACTGAGTTGGACCTATATAAAAATATATATTATTTTTTCTGGTGTCTTGTTACACCACCCCCACCCTGAAAGGTAGTAGCCCCACCCGCTCCCCCTCAACCTGAGTTGGATCCATGTAAAACAATTACTTTCCCTGGTGTCTAGATGCTCCCCAGCCACCCACTCTGTCATGTAGTAACCCCCTACCCTGACAGGAAATACCCTTACCACTTCCCTCCAACCCCAAGTCAGATCTGATTAAAAATATATATTGTTGCAGTAATTTTCTGAGTCCTGCTGGGGTGTACAGAAGGGGGGGTTGCTCTGGTGTCTTTCAGGGGGGCAGGATGGGGGAAGGGTGTTGTGGCCTCCCATACCACCTCCCCCATCAGGGACTGGAGCAGCCCCCTACCCCTGTGTACAACCATGCAGGACTCAGAAAATTACCGCGACTTGTCAATGAATGAGTGCATGCTTGTATAAGCACATGCTCATTCATTGAGCTGAGTCAGGTGAGCTGCTGGCTGTGGAGGTGAGTGGAGGGATGTGCCAATGGCCCACTCTGGTTGGGGTTGGGGGTGCGGGGTAGGTGGTACTACATGACAGAGTAGGGCCACTAGACACTAGGGAAAGTATTTTGTTTTACAAAGATCTGACTCAGGATTGGGGAGTGGGGGTACTACCTGTCAGGGTAGGGGTGGGAGCCAATAGACACCAGAGAAAATAATATATTTTTTAATCAGATCTGATTTGGGGTTGGGGAGTGGGTGGGGTACTACCTGTCAGGGTGGGGAGAGGGGCCACTAGACAACAGGTAAAATAATATATATTTTTATATGGCTCCTACTTGGGATTGGGGCTGGTGGGGTTACTACCCGACAGAGTGGGGGGGTAGGGTGCCACTAGACACCAGAGAAACAAAATAAAAGCTTTTTACACATCCTGAAGTAATGCAAAGCACCCACAAAAATTGAAACTTTGATTACTTCTGTATGCATAGTTATTCACTTCAGTACCCGTAGTATAACCCAAAGGTCGGGTTATACGCGAGTAGAGATGCAGCGAATTTAAATTCTGCCGGCGAAGTGGACGTGAAATGACCACTTCGCATTGTTGCAGCACAACACGAAGTGACCAACGCAAAGTGCTCACTTCACGTTATCATTACCTCTTTGTGTTGCCAGTAATGCCTTAAGGCGAAGTAAGGCGAAGTGCCATGTAAATTGGCAGCCCCCAACACATCACGTGGTTTACAGTACTGTAAGCCACATGGTTTAGCCAGATAGGAAGGAAGTGAGTCAGAGAAGCAGTTTCACTTTCTCCTTTGCATTTGTAGAGTGAGAAAGCTCTGTGGAGAGAGAAGGAGAGATCTGATGCTTTAGTTCTTTACTGCAGCCAAAACAGCTTTTTGGAAAGCTATATCTTTGTTTAATTTTAGTGTTGTGTTTGTGATTTTTTTTGTTAGCGAATTCTATTTTAGAAGTTTTGTTTTGTGCATGTGTGACTGTGTGTGTGTGTGTGTGTGTGTGTTGTGTATGTCGGTCTGATGGGACTCGGAGGAGTTGAGATGGAGCCTTTGGAAGGAGACTTGGTGGCCCGTGGGTGCGATCGTCTGAGGAGGGGAGTGTGGACACAGGGTGGACATGTCAGGCTGGACCATTCTCGACTTCTAGGGTTCCCCCCCTGTGCTGAAGCAGCAGCACCATTGCCACCAGGGGGTCCTGTCAATGCACCTTGTACATCACTACCACCGCCACCACCACTGCTGGTAGATGTAGGTGCTCCAGAAACACCCCCTCCACCACCTCCTCAGCCACAGGAGGTGGCCTTGGAAAATCCTGGTGGTTCAAGGAATGTGTCTGGTCCCCCTCGCAGCTCCCCAGTATGGGAGTTTTTTGACTGTGTTGGGGGGGAAAGCACAGTGGTGGTGTGCTGCCTCTGTTGTGTGAAGGTGTGCTGTAGCCCCCGGGGGACACATTTGGAGGCCGGGGGACAGCGCACCCACATGATGAATCACCACAGGGTGGAGTGGCAGTCTGCCACAGAAGGGGCCAGATGTCCACCTGCTGACCCTTCTGTGGCAGTGGCAGAGGATGCAGCTGATGAACAACATGTGCCTCACCTCCGCAGGTGGAGGAGGGCCAATGAAGCAGGTGCACCACCTCCCCCACCACCACAACCACCAGCACCACAGTCTCCACCACCATTCCCTGGATTTCCTCCTGCAGTGGACCCCCACCACAGTCCCTGTAACACAGTCAGACCTCACCTTGGTGTGGGCAGCCCTGGAGGAGAACAGTGTGAGGGTGGGTGCTTTGCAGCCACAAGTTGTCACCATTGAAGCACAGCAGCAGCAAATAATAACAATGCTGCACTTGCTGCTGGACCACCATGGCATCCCACGGCCACAATAATATATTGTTATCTGCCCCCCATTCCACTGTTGTGTTGTACTCTTTTTGTATGCTTGTTCTTTGTTGTAGTTTAGTAATCCACATTTTCCCTTCCAGAGCAATCTTTCTTGCTCCACATAATACATTTCTGTGTAAAATTGCCCCTAATTTCATTACAGTGTGTCACATGATGGAGGAATTCCCATTCTGAAAAGCCGCCCACATTCTACAAATCTTCTCAACAACATTAGGACGTCATGCCAGGGAGAGCGCGGGTGCGTGCTTCATTACTGTGAATGTCCGATTGTCCTGCAACTTTCCGAATTTTTCTTTATGTTATAATGGTCAGTTTGTTTTGAAATGTGTGGGCACGTTTCCTGTAAGAAAAGCCTTGTTAGTGGAACTGTTCCCACATTTCACCACAAAGTGAACCTTATAACATAACTAAATATTGGGATATCTGCCGAACATTCACTGTAGTGGAGCATGCACCTGCACTCCCCCTGACATCACGTCCTAATGTTTATGAGAAAGGGGGGCAGAATGTGGGCGGCTTTTCTGAACGGGAATTCCTCCATCATATGACACACTGTAATGAAATTATGGGTGGTTTTCCCAGATATATATTGCACTCTGTGGAGCAAGAAATATTCCAGTGGAAGTAAGGCCCCTACATATTAGGTTATGTGCATTACCATTACTATGTAACATGGTGAATCTCTGTAAAGCAGCAGTGCAACAATCTGTTGATAACTCTGACCTATATTTTTTAATGCTATGTTACAAGTTCCTCTGCTTAAATCCTGACTGACTGGAATGATATGAGAATTTGCTAACTTGAGTGAGTCTGCTGTACTACCTTTTTTCATGTGTGAAATAATGAAAGTAGCATTCCTTTTAAATTGGTTCAACTTCTGACCAGGTGTTTGTTATTGTTTTCCTCTGCTTTTCTCCACTGCATCAGCTAATTGTTATATGTCACTTCTGTTGTAAATTAACAATTATGCAGCAGTCAGTGTTTTATGACAGCATGGAACAATATTTATTGAAAGGCAGCTGCAAAAAATACAAACCTGGTGAGAACAATACTGAAAGGTGTCCTCTTTTTTTTTCATACATGAAAAAAAGTTGTCAAGTAAAGAAAGCAAACATAAATTATGAAAAGAAGCGTGCCATTCAAGTCATGGCTCGGAGGTAACTAGTGGTGGCTGTGGCAGTGTAAAGTAACATAAAAAAGTACAGTTCAAAACTGTGAGGACATTCTTGCACTGCTGCTTTAATTGTGAAAATGTCAGCATGACATCATGAGCTCAGAACACACAAAAGTGACACAGAGTGCCCAGACTTTTTCTGCTGGCCCAAAATGCATCCTGCTTGTCTGCAGAAAATTGACAAGTGGTTAGGCAGTGAAATGGGGGTGTTTCAACACATACACCAGTATAAAATGATGACTGTGAGTATTGTGTTGCTGGTCCAGTGTGTTCTGTTAGACGATTCAAGCAAATGCAATGTGATCATCTCAACTGGATTGAAGGGTGCCCTTTGGCTGTACACCAGTAATAACCTTGGTGAGAATATCTGTATATATATTTGTGAATTTTCTAGGTGGGGAGGGGGGTTGACAATCATGGACATGTACTCATGGTATTGTTCTCCATCACAGGTCACACAGAAACTGTTGGTGTGCACATTCAAGTGCTCAATGAGAATTTTTTGCACTGAAATTGGAAATGGATAACTCTCAAGCACATGAAGGTAACTATTTGTTTTTTTTCTGGGAAGGGGAATCATATTTGCAGGTTTGTATCTAATGGTTTCTTATTTTGTTACTTATTCACAGATTTCATCAGCATCCTTCTGGAGTCCGGTTGTTATGATGGTCATAGTCATGTAATAAAACGACTTCTGCATGTTGATATGTGTGCCCAAGCTCGGGGGAAGGGAGTGCCTGATTTTGAAGAACTTTTTGGGATAAGGCCACTTTGACAGAACACCAAAGCATCTTGACGTTTCCTAAAAAAAGAAATGAATGACTTCTTACAACTTAATTGTTATGTGTCCCTCCCTGGTTCTCACAACCTGTGTGCAATATTTCCTGCAGTCTTCACAACACAATGAAATGGATGAAATAAAATGTTCATACTTACCAGAATGGATTTCACATGGATATTACATTGCTTCCTCTTTGTACGATACAGCTACAGTACCATTCCTATTCCAACATCTTTTATCAATGGAGCCTTTTTTGGTTACCCTGTAAAAGAGACAAAATAAGTGCACCATATGTGTTTTACCATTGTGACTCTGAAAAGCTACAGAAAAGAAAAACTAAAGGAAGTGAAGCAGCATAACACACATGACTGAGTACACATACTCACTTTATGGTTTAAATATTAATCTTTGTGTCTGTGGCTGATGGATGTGGTGGCATGGACAGACTCAGGCTCAGTGGTGGCAGTGGCCAACATCATTCCCAGTCATGGTGGTGGTGGTGGTCTGTGGGGGGCATACAGACTTGTGGTGGCAGACTTGGATAACATCATTCCCGGTGGTGATCGTCCAGGGGGCATACAGACTCAGGCTCAGTGGTGGCAGTGGCTAACATTAGTCCTGGTGGTGGTGGTGGTCCATGTGGGGCCTACAGACTCATGGTGGAAGACTTGGATAACATCAGTCCCAGTGGTGGTGGTCCAGGCTGCATACAGACTTGGGCTCAGTGGTGGAAGTGGCTAACATCAGTCCTGGTGGTGGTGGTCCGTGGGGGGCATACAGACTTGTGGTGGCACACTTGGATAACATCATTCCTGGTGGTGGTGGTCCAGGGGGCATACAGACTCATGGTGGCAGACTTGGATAACATCATTCCCGCTGGTGGTGGTCCAGGGGGCATACTGACTCGGGCTCAGTGGTGGCAGTGGTTAACATCAGTCCCGATGGTGGTGGTGGTGGTCCATAGGGGGCATACAGACTCATGGTGGCAGACTTGGAGAACATCATTCCCGCTGGTGGTGGTCCAGGGGGCATACTGACTCAGGCTCAGTGGTGGCAGTGGCTAACATCAGTCCCGGTGGTGGTGGAGGTGGTCCGTGGGTGGCATACAGACTTGTAGTGGCAGACTTGGATAACATCATTCCCGGTGGTGGTGGTGGTCCAGGGGGCATACAGACTCGGGTTCAGTGGTGGCAGTCGCTAACATTAGTCCCGGTGGTGGTGGTGGTCATCTATGGGGTGCATACAGACCCACCGTAGCAGACTTGGATAACATCATTCCCGGTGGTGGTGGTCCAGGTGACATACAGACTCAGGCTCAGTGGTGGCAGTGGCTAACATTAGTCCTGGTGGTGGTGGTGGTGGTCCGGGGGGGCATACAGACTTGTGGTGGCAGACTTGGATAACATCACTCCCGGTGGTGGTGGTCTAGGTGGCATACAGACTCTGGATCAGTGGTGGCAGTGATTAACATCATTCCAGATGGTGGTGGTGGTCCGTGGGGGGCATACAGACTCATAGTGGCAGACTTGGATAACATCAGTCCCGGTGGTGGTGGTCCAGGGGGCATACAGACTTGGGTTCAGTGGTGGCATGGCTAACATCAGTCCTGGTGGTGGTGGTGGTTGTGGTCCGTGGGGGCCATACAGACTTGTGGTGGCAGACTTGGATAACATCATTCCCGGTGGTGGTGGTCCTGGGGGTATACAGACTCGGGTTCAGAGGTGGCAGTGGCTAACATCAGTCCCGGTGGTGGTGGTCCATGGGGGGGATACAGACTCATGGTGGCAGACTTGGATAACATCATTCCCGGTGGTGGTGGTCCAGGGGGCATACTGACTCGGGCTCAGTGGTGGCAGTGGCTAACATCAGTCCCAGAGGTGGTAGTGGTGGTGGTCCGGTCCATGGGGGGCATACAGACTTGTGGTGGCAGGCTTGGATGACATCAGTCCCAGTGGTGGTGGTCCAGGGGGCATACAGACTCCAGCTCAGTGGTTGCAGTGGCTAACATCAGTCTCGGAGGTGGTGGTGGTGGTCTGTGAGGGACATACAGAATTGTGGTGGCAGACTTGGATAACATCATTCCCGGTTGTGGTGGTTCGGGGGCATACAAACTCGGGCTCATTGGAGGCAGTGGCTAACATTAGTCCCGGTGGTGGTGGTCTGGGGTGGAGGGGGTCTGCACACCGCCTTTTAAATACTGGACTTAAAACCTGCCAACATTAACCACATCATCATCCTCATAAAGAAAACTGCCTCCACAATCATTGATGTCTGAAGTCTGACCACTGGGAAATTCTTTCTCCATTGTGTCATCATCTACATCAGTGGTGGGCCGTTTCAGGCAGCCAGTGCCAGTGTCACCAGGATGCTCCATTTCCACATCAGCAAGACCACCATGACTAGTCCAGGGTATGAATACCGAGGTTGCAGTCTGTACTGGTATGTGCCTCTCATTCATTTTAATGAATGTTAGCAAACTAACATTTGCAGGAGACAGGTTTGTCCAACGATCCCTGACTTTGGCACCTGCTGAGCTGAATACCCTCTCAACACTTACACTGGAGGGTGGTCATGTGAAGTACTTCAGTGCCACTGCAGTCAGCTCTGGCCATTCACTGACCTTTCCACTCCAGTACAAAAGAGGATCTTCACTTATTGTCAGATGCCAGTTTTCAGACAAATGTGACTCAACCATTCTCTGTGCCGCACTAAATCCAATTGTTAATGCATCAGCCTGTTCTCCAGAATCATTTATTTCACAAATACCCACTTGAGAGAAAGCCTCCCAAAGCGGGTTGATGCCACCCACTTTGGATGACAGACCACCTGGAACTACAGTCCCCTTACCCTTGCATGATATGCTTGATGGTCCTCCAGCTACACCCCCAGCTGGATTATGCTGCTGAGGTTTGCTTACAGTACCTTGGCACATGACTTCTGTGCCCCATGAACCAAGCGCACCAGTTGACCACTGGTATTTTTTACCTGCTCAGGCCCTCTCTCCAGTACTGATACAATTCCACGTTTGTATCGTGGGTCCAGCATTGTTGCTATGGCAAAGTTGTCACTACGCTGAATGCTCACAATGTGACGATTCTGGTTGAATACTGTCAGCATGTGTTGCAGCAACATACTGCTACCACCATCTCCAGCAACATCAAGGCTATACTGTACATTCACCAATGTCTGCCTCAGCACCCACAGCAGTGGAATTGATTGGCTAATGGAGGCAGACTCACCATTCACTGCCTGTGTGGCATGTTCAAAAGGCTGCAAAATTGTTTTTACAGAGTCCATGAGGTGCCACTGTTCAGTCGTCATAGACATGGAGACCCCGGAACTGTCACAGCTAGTGTGCATTACAAGATATTCTGAGATGGCTTTGTATTGTTCATACAACTTCTCTGCCATGTATAACGAGGAGTTCCATTGGGTGACAACTTCCAGCTTCAAGTGGTGCTGAGGCAGGCTGTTTTGTATCTGCAACTGCCACAGTTGATCACGGGCCTTTCTAGATCTTGAAAAGTGAGAACAGATACGTCGTGCAATGGTCAGCATTTGCTTTATGTCAGGGTGCTGCAGAAACTCCTGAACCACAAGATTTAAACAGTGGGCCATGCATGGAACATGAAAAAAAACACCATTCATGATGCATTTCACCATATTTGACTTATTGTTACTTGCTATGAACCCAGCTCTCAGGGACAGAGGGTTCGGGCATCTGTCAATTTCAGTCAGTACCATGTCCAACATGTTCTCACCAGTGTGTGAACAGGTCACACTGCACATAGCAATCGTTGCATGCTGGCGAATTCCAGAAAGATTGCTACGGTGACAATCCACCTTACTGCACTGATTATTCACACTACCAACATCACAAAGAACCCCCGGCACCTGCACCCAATGTGCAGTTATACACAGTTATGAACTCCCAGCTGTTTTGCCACTTATCCACATGTCCATACTTAACTGGATGAATGGAGAGGAAGAATGTTGAAGGGCATGTCTTACTGAGTCGGAGACAGTGCAGAACAACTCGAGCACAGCACAGGTAGAAAAGTATGTCCTGGATGGGACTTTCCATTTTGGACAGGCACATGCAGCAGACCACCGGAACTCAGAATTCTCCTCAAAGGAGAAGGGCAAAAGATCAATTGCCAGTATTTCTGCCACAGCAGCATTAAGTTCATGTGGCGCTGTATGATTGGGGGGGTACCTCAGCTTATGCGCAAAAACACTCAGTAATATGGGATGACTTAAATGTTTTGCATGGCATGTATTGTTGCTTACAAATGGTTGTGCTCTGTGATGAATGGCATTGGCAGGGGGTGGAGTGTGGACATTTGATAAAGACGGCTGCACAGGCGATGATGACAAAACCAGAAATTATGTTATTTTGCCAGATTTGCAAACCGGGGTTGATGTACCAATTGCATTAGACATACTGCATTCACCACCACCACCACCACCACAAAAACTGCTACTCTCACCAGCACTGGACAACATTTCAAAGTCATTATGGTCCCCCACCTCATCATGCCTGTAGTAATCCTCTGCTGTTATTACTGCACTACTGCACACGTTTAATTTCCTACTGGACTTAACAGTCATGGAAGGGGATAACATGCTGGCTATTGTTGCCGGTGACACATGTGAATGCCCCACTGTGGTATTAGCTGCCAGCTTGTGCTGGGCCCACAGAGCCAAGTGCCTATTCTTAAGATGCGTATGCTGTCCTCCTGTCCCAAGATGTCTCCTCTTGTTATCTTGACTCACACGCACATGGCAAACCTGGCAGATTGCAACTGAATCATCATTTGCATCTTGAACAAAAAAATCCCAAACAAGGGAGTGTAATGCTTTGCTTTTAACATGTCCATGATGATGTGGCTTATTTAAGTCTGTTATTTTAAGCACTGAAGTGGGGGGATGTGATGATTCGGGCACTACACACCTGGACTGCAAATGTACACCACGACTACCTATCATACTGATTACTGGGTCGTCATCATCATCAACTAAAACCGGTATCTCACAAGTTTTTACAGGGGGGATTCCTGCAAACAGACTCAGACACAACCACTTTTAATTTATTTTTCTATGGTTCCCAACTGGGGTCAATTACATCATCATTATCATATTCATCAACGTCACTGTCACACACATCCACATCTTCTGCTTGGAGCTAGCATGTGGACCGCATGTTGCAACAACAGCAACATCATCATCATCAGCATCATCACATTCATCATCATCAGCATCTACATCGCCATCATCATCATCAGCATCATCACATTCATCGTCAGCATCTACACCTCCATCATCATCAGCAGCATCATCGCATTCATCATCAGCATCTACACCTCCATCATCATCAGCAGCATCATCGCATTCATCATCAGCACCTACACCGCCATCATCAGCAGCAGCATCATCGCATTCATCATCAGCATCTACACCACCATCATCATCAGCAGCATCATCGCATTCATCATCAGCATCTACAGCACCATCATCATCATCAGCATCATCACATTCATCATCAGCATCTACAGCACCATCATCATCATCAGCATCATCACATTCATCATCAGCATCTACACCACCATAATCATCATCAGCATCATCACATTCATCATCAGCATCTACACCACCATCATCATCAGCATCATCACATTCATCATCAGCATCTACACCACCATCATCATCAGCATCATCACATTCATCATCAGCATCTACACCACCATCATCAGCAGCAGCATCATCACATTCATCATCAGCATCTACACCACCATCATCATCAGCAGCATCATCACATTCATCATCAGCATCTACACCACCATCATCAGCAGCAGCATCATCACATTCATCATCAGCATCTACACCACCATCATCATCAGCAGCATCATCACATTCATCATCAGCATCTACACCTCCATCATCATCAGCAGCATCATCACATTCATCATCGGCATCTACACCATCATCATCATCAGCAGCATCATCACATTCATCATCGGCATCTACACCACCATCATCATCATCAGCATCATCACATTCATCATCGGCATCTACACCACCATCATCATCATCAGCATCATCACATTCATCATCGGCATCTACACCACCATCATCATCATCAGCATCATCACATTCATCATCGGCATCTACACCACCATCACCTGATAGTTTTTCACCACACTGTGAGTCACTGCATAGAAAAAGCATGACGTTAAGTGCCACGGTGGACAGAATATCACATTTGCTATCATTGACATGATCATCAGAAGTCTCGGGTTCAGTTAATGGGATGTTACTGGGAACTATGACATCAGCTATGCTATCATCACTCACTTGCACTGCTTCACACACAATATGTTTGGATACGGTATACTGGTCAGAATTAGAACTTGACGCAACAGTGCTAATACTACCTCCACCACCACTAACACCAGTAACACTAACACCACCGGCTGGAAAAACATCATCTCCTCCAACTATGAATGAAGCTACTGATTGGGCTGTAAAAAACATTGCAGGAGAACTACCTTTTCTCACATCAGCAATGCACTTCTTCTTCCGCCTACTACTACCACGCCCACAGACCTTCTTACTACCAACATTGCCATGGCCAGAAACAGGTTTGCTTGCACGTCTCTTTGCAGGCATTTGGGGGATCGACCACAAATATTATTACCAAGTTTAGATTTTGATATGTTCAGTTTCTGACTGGAGGGACGCTGGCTGGATGTGAAGCAAAACAAAGAACTGTAGCTTCAGCAACAGATAAGAGACTACTGTGACACTATTTTGCAATTAAAACAGCTTCAGTAACCAGTGATGCTGATGGGGTCACAAATCACAAACTCACAAAAACAATCCAGTCTGGTAAAAAAAACTTTTGAATGTGAGGGTGGGGGGCACTGAATACAGACAGTGCTGATTTTTATGGCACTACAATACAAACTGCAAAACTAACAACAGAGAACACAATCGCAATACAAAATCAGACAGCTGAAGTGGATAGCAGGTTCACACTGCTGCGCTTAGTTGCACTTACACTAGTCTGTGTCACAAATTTTAAAAGGTGTATTATATTTGATGCATGCAACACTGCACACACAACACAGAACAGTGTGGGTGGGATTTTCAGAAGAGTTGCACCGTGGCGTGATATTCAAAAGGGGAATGTGCGTGGCACAAATCTCGATGCGCCGGAGTGCATCAGTAATGTAGGCGGCGCAAGTAGCAGGGGCATGCCCATGCATACTCCGCACATCCCGATATTCAGCCTGGGATGTGCTGAGCAGATACAGGCACAGCCTGTACCTGTGCCACACACAGTTGAGCAAAAAATAAAAGGAGCAACAGCTGGACACCCACAGGTGAGCTGCCGTATTGCATAACACAACATGGCAGCTGCCATTTGTGAGTGGCCACCAGAACTCCAGTGGTACCCTTGTGGTAGCGCCCCCTCCATGGCCGATCACTGGCATATGTATAAAGTAAAGGTCCAATATCCCTGGTGGTCCAGTGGACCGCTCCCAGCCCAATCACGGGCATATGTATAAAGTAAAGGTCCAATATCCCTGGTGGTCCAGTGGACCATGTCCAGCCCGATAGCGGGCATCAGTGATAAAATATTGAAATTCAATCCATCCCTGTTGGTCCAGTGGTACCGCCCTCCCCATCCGCCCACTGATCCCCACCACTCTGCTCCTCTCCTGGTCAGCGACAGGCGGCAGCTCCCCACCCACATGCCGCCCCATCACCCACTGACTGACTGCGTACAGTTGCATCACTGGTCCACAGCGTACACAAGGTGTGCAGCACGTACCGTACTACACAGTCCAGAAATGTGAATGGGATCCATCCCTACTGTATGCAGGCAGGCGGCGGGGCGGAATGCAGGTGGGGAGCTGTCAGTGCCATGGCACATCCCAGTTGCGCTGCACACAGGCTTGCGCCACAGCCTGGCACAGTCTGACTATCCCACCCAGTGTGTACAATGCTCAATGAGGAATGCAACGCAAATGCAAAAGTTCAGTGTACTGCCATGTAATGTAAATTTCTAATTTAAACAACCTGACTTTATGAAATGTTGCACCATATACACACAATAAACAGCAAGAAAATTCCTACTATTATTGACAATTGTATTATGTGTACATTAACACAGTCAGTTACTGTATATAACAAAAATATAACCAAAACACAAATAAATCACTAGTTCTCCAACTTAAATCTACCTAGACACAGATGTGCCCCTCCCCCACACAGCATACTTTCACTGTCTTTCACCACACACACTCAGTGTTGTAAATTAACATTCAAAATCCACACACAAACAAAAATGCTCGATGATGTGAGCACAGGAGGGTTTTCTACAATCGATGAACAACAGTTGGATCCCCCCCAAAAAAGCAAAAATCCTTTTTCAACAGCTTTTACAAGATTCCTACAGACAGCTATCAGAACACACTCTCCTACTCCTTCATACTCATACTACCCCGAACTGAGGCTGTGCAGATCAATATAAAGCCCATGTGACCTGAACTCCCATGAATCACTGCAAAATCTACCTTCAGAGCTCAAAAACAAGGTGAAGTGAGGCGAAGGGAACTGCCACCAATATACTTCGCCTTAAGAATTGAAAGAGTAGTGACCAGTGGAGGCGGAGTAACGTGAAGTCACTGTTTCTAATGCACTTCGTGTTCCTCATCATAACGCGAAGTACTCCACTTCACATTGCGGAGCACTCCATGAATCCACCTTTGCTCCGTGAAACGCTTCGCAGAGCGAATTGAGTCCACTTTGCCCACCACTATACGTGAGATACTACAGGTAGCGAATTTAATGCACTTCACCCACTACTTGTGTGTGTGTGTGTACTACAAAGGTGGTCCTGACTCTCTGTTCCTGTACTGTCACCTGTGTGACCACATGTGGTTGTTCATGGACAGGGGTCAATACTGGCACCGGCCCCACTAGCCAAATGCTGTTAGATATTGTTTTGAGATAGACAAAAATCTTTGCAAGAATAAAAAAGAGTATTGCAAGTCTTACTTTTACCACTTTGAAAAACAAGACCATGATCTTAAGCATGTGCATGACATTGCCATGGATGTGACACGTATGCTCAGGATCACGATTCTAATTTTCAAAGTGGTAAATGTAAGACTTGCAATGCTCTTCTTTATTCTTACAAAGCTACCCATGCTCAGAAGGCATGGGATCATAATGTCACACAACACGATGCCACAGCAATCTACCGCGCTGCCAGTACAGTGCAATATATTGCCAGCAGAATTTCTCTATGTTTTGCAAGGGACTCCACCCCATGCACCCCCTGTTATGGGAGGCTACAGCCCCTGAACCCCCCCCCAACTAAAATAATCAACTTGGGGAAGTTTTACACTTAAATCGCACAAAGTGCAAAATAAAGAAAAATTTCATGTATCTGGGAACGGGATTCGATACCCGGTCTGCAGACATACTGCCTCCATTGCTGCCTGTGGCTCATCCTCTCAAGCCACAGCAGCTGCTTGGCAGACCCTCCTCCCAGCAGAGAACTTATCCTTTGCAAGGGAACAGATACAGGGTGCACAACCACGCATAGACCATTTAGCGGTTTTGCACCATTGCTATTCACACCTGTGCTCTCTGTTGCACAGTTTTGACATGCACCATTCTACATACTGCAAGCTGACCTGGTAGCTGTTCAGAAAAGCGCATAATTTAAGCCCCAACTATCACTTAGACATGTTCAGGAAATTTGCACATGGTCAATGCCTGTTCACTTTGAACACTGCCCAGTTGAGGAGCCTGTAACAGGGGACTGCAGAGAATCTTAAGGGGTAAAGCCTCCTTCATTTCAGCCTGCTTGTGCAGTGTCAGCAGCTCTACCCCTCTAGGATTTGAACCTGGTACCCCCTGCACCATAGTCCATTACCCAGCCACTGCACTACTGAAACCACCACAATGATGGGTGTTGGTCTGCTCCCCTTAAACCGTAACTGGTATAGAAGCTTCCACTGCCCACTACCCAGCCTCCTATTCCCCAGCAGACTATCCCATCTTCTACCAATTACACTTATCATACTCCTTACTGGGCTAGATAGTCATCCCCCCACCCACACACCCACCTCACCCCTTACCTTCCCAACCTATTACCATCGGACCCTGTCAACACCTGACAAACATCCACCCCCCCGCTTAACCTGCCACCTACACACATATCCCCAAAACCCCTACTGACTCATCTGCCTTACCTTTCATGCCCACCTCAACTTACCCATTCCCTGTGCTACTTTCTCTAAACATGTGCCTCACCCTGCGCACAACCACCAAACAGTGGTCCCTCATTCTCCTCAGAGTCCTAGCCCTACTACTTCTCATATCTGGAAATATTCACCCCAAGCCAGGCCCTGCCATCAATAGTCAACAGAAACTACACCAAGGGCTGTGCATAGCTGCCATGAACATCTGTAGCCTTCCCAAAAAAACAGCATCTCTCCAAAGCTGGCAAGCGCAGCACCAGACGGATGTCCTTGCGCTCACTGAGACATGGCTTTCAAAAAAAAACCGGATTCATTCATCAGCTTCCCAGACTTCACCCTACACAGAGCTGACAGAGTGGGAAAATGAGGTGGCGGATGTGCCTTCTATGTTCGAGACTCCCTACTGAACCAAGCTTTCCCGATCCCCTCGCTAGACAATGGCGCCCAAGTCTTATCCATTAAACTTACCTTGGACCCAGCTAGGGCCCCCCTAATCATCACAGTGGTGAATGTTCCCCCACACAACCACGCTATGGCCATACAATCACTCACAAACTATATTTCCAACCTCCCTCCAAAAATGGAGCATATCCTGGTTGGTGATCTAAATGTAAACTGGCTTGCCAATTCAGCAGCTGCCATCAAGGATGCCTTTGTGGTGCTGGGTCATACAAAGCTGGTCCACCAACCCACCAGGATAAACACCACAAATGGCTCCAGACCCTACTAGACATACTACTAACTAACCGACCACATAGACTCTCTGACCTAGTGGTCCTCCCAGACTCTATGAGTGACCACTCCCCTATCCTATGCTCCTGGTCATTTTACCTGCCCAAACCCCAACCTAGTGTCTCCACCCACAGATGCTTATGACCAGGAGGCCTTTGAAAAATCAAACACTATCTGGCCCAATGGGACTGGCCCTCTATAACCCAGGACCCTAACATTGACTTGGCCCTAGAATACTTCACATGCACTTTCAACAAAGCATGTGACATTTTTGCCCCCTGACCAAAATGAACACTGTAAAATATAATGTCCCTTGGATCATGCCCTCATTACAGCAGCAACTAAAACAAGTGGATGATCTCTGGCACAAATCCATTGAATCTGGCTCCCAAGCAGACAGACTAGCCTACAAAGCAGAATGCAACAGGTGCACCTGGGCCATATGCAAGGCCAAGGCTGAATACTATAAAGACACTCTGACTTCTTCCTGGGGGAGTGCATGAAAGTTTTGGGACAACATTAAAGAACTTAATGGCAAATCCTGCCTCCCCCCACCCTCCCAGCTCTGCATCAACAATGCCACCTCAACCGACCCACAGGTTATCGCTAACTGCCTTAACTCAACCTTTTACGATCTTAGTACATTCCTCCCGAGCTATTTTTTTGACCCTATCCCAGCTTCCTCTGAACCAAACCTCCAGCATCCCCCTTTCTACCTTAGGGTCATTACAAAGCAGGAAGCCAAATCCTACCTCTCCAAAGCTCTCAGTGGCTCCAACTATTGCAAAGATCCCTTGACATGAAAATCCTCTACCGGGTTCTTGACACTGTCCTTTCCCCCTGACTGACCTCCTTAACCATGCCCTATGCTTAGGGGAAATCCCATCAGCCTGGAAAACTGCTACAATTACTCCAATATTAAAAAATGGAGACAATATCAACCACAACAACTAATGGCCCGTATCCATCCTTCCCCCTTTCTCAAAAGCCATTGAAAAAATCATTTCAGACCAACTCACGGAGTATCTGTGAGACCACAACTTACTATGTAGTGAGCAACATGGCTTCAGATCAGGCCATAGCACAACCACTGCCTTCACCGAATTCTCCAATTTCATTCACTCTGCCCTTGACCATTAACATCTGTCCAGAGCCATCTTCGTGGACCTCTTTAAGGCCTTTGATATGGTCTCCCATCCCCTCCTCCTGGACACACTCCACCACACTGTTCTATCAAGTAGACCACTCTCTTGGCTCAAAAACTACCTTACTTCTAGATCCCAATGTGTTAAGATAAATGACAACCTATCTTCCACCCTGCCTGTCTGCTCAGGGTTCCCCCAGGGATCCATATTGGGCCCCCTACTCTCCAGTATCTACTTAAATGCACTACCCAAATCCTGCTATGGTAACTTATTGCAATATGCTGATGATGCGGTTCTCTATGCTGCACACCCTTGCCCTGACACCGTACAGTCCTCCTTCCAAAACTCGTTCAATCAGATCAAAAGTTGATTCACCAGTCGCAGACTTGTGGTCAACATCAAAAAACAAAAGCCATCCTATTTGCCCACCGGCAGAACAAGGCCAGGGACGCTGAACTAATAATCCTTTCCCACGCTCACCTCCCCCTGGAACAACTATTCACTTATAAATACCTCGGCCTTACCTTTGAAACCTCCCTATCCTTCCATGCCCACAGTAACATCCTGACCTCAGCCATTAACACCCGCATTGGCCTCCTATACCGGCACAAAGACTGCCTGACGCCAGAGGATCTCAATCTGGCTGTCACCTCTTCTATCCTCTCTCTCATTGACTATGGGCAACCCCATCTACTCTGCTGCAGACAACACCACCCTAAACAAAATTCACATAGTCATTAATAAAGTGTGCTGACTCCACCTAGGTGCAGATAAACGCTCCCATACTTGCACCCTCTACGCTCTTACAAACATTCTCACCCTTGAGGAAAGAGTACAATACCAATCCTGTCTCCTCACCCAAAAAAATCTACCTAGGGTTAACTCCACTGGGGGTCTCAGCCTCACTACTCTTTTGTTCCCACATTGTGACCACTCATTCTGCCAACAAACATCTGTGGACCGTGCCCAGGGTCAGAACCTCCCTAGCTTAGAGATCATTCCCCTATAGAGCTCCCACCTGGTACAATGAGCTCCCTCCAACCATAACCTCCATTCCCAATCCAGGATAATTCAAGACCATCCTAAAAAAACACATTCTTTCCTTGTACCAATGCCAGTGCAACTGCTAATGCTCCTAACTGACCTGCACAGAGCACCACTAGGCTGCTTCCTATTGACATTATTACCAATTGCATAGGACTAACTGTATAGGATATCTTTGCTGCTGATCTCTTTCTCTGCTATATGACAATGCCCTAGAGGCTGCACCCACACTGTAACTATATCTCCTGTACTAATACCAATACCCTAGCTACTAAATGTATAGGTCAACAGCCACCCAGGCTATTATATGTAAATTCTTTGCTTAAACTGTGTTGTCTCACTAATGTATTGATCACTGTTCCTACTCTAAGACAATGCCCAGAGGCTGCACTTGCTTTATAATTGTTCCACTGTAATAATATCAATACCCTAGCTACTACATGTATAGATTTTTTAGCCACCTTGGCTAATATATGTAAATACCTGAAATGTGATGTCCCACTAATGTACTATATCTGATTGTATGACTATGCTGACCCGGAGCCTTTGTACATGAGTCTATGACTCAAAGGGTTGTAATTCCTATGAATGACTAAATAAATAAATAAAACATTGAGAAGAGGCATCCGGTGGCAGAAGATCAGCCAAGCACTAAGGTAATGTGCTTGGTGCACTCTAAAGTATATATTTTTAAAATTTAGCTCACCGATCTTACTGTTTCTTATACTGGGACACATGAACAGTTAATTTTGCCATAGATGTTATTACAGGCACACTGGTCACACAAGTTCAGTATACAGTGAAGCTTGCCAGGATCAAGCTCAACTCTGCAGAATTCTGCAGTAGAGTTACTACAGGAAACACTGCAATTTCAAAGGGAACTAATCCCTTTTGTCATGCAGGTAAACTGTGACACTGCGCTTGATCCTAGTGGGCTTCACTGTAGCTGCTGAAGGCTGACAGTGTCCCTTTAATGTGTACATTGCTCATGTATTGCATTGATAAAAGTTTCTAGACAGCTGCAAAGTACAGTAAGCTGAAACTGAATAGCAGCTAGAAAAAAAAAACATTAGGAGACTTTAATTAATTCATTGCCATGAGCAGTGCACACATTAAGCAACTCACTGAAAAATGTTAAACCAGTGAGCTTAAGAGACAGTTTAATGTGACTTGTACTGTACGTTATACTGGAATATGTATGCAGTGTGTGTGTAACCAAACAAATAGAAAGTGCAGTCAGATGGTTCAGTGGTTAGTGCAAAAATTGCTAGTCTATATTCGACAGCTAACTAGATCAGTTTCAGCCTTAGGCATGTCATTGCAGATTTACGAGTTGTCTAGTGGCAACCCCCAACCCTCCAATGTCCCTCAGAGCCTGAAAAGAAGAAAATGGTCAGTCAATGTCTTTTTTTTAATCTGTAGAAATGCGTGTAGACAGTTTACTGCTATAGTGCACTGAAGACATACTCTGCATCACTGAATCACGACTACCACACAGAATCCCTGACACCTTGCTCTCTCCACCTGATTGCCACCTCCTACTGCGAGACCATTCTAAGAGAGGTGGCAAAGTAGCTATCTACTATTGCCATAATCTACCTATTTCCCTTATTACCAGTGAGGCAGTCCCTAATACCTATGAACTCCTACTAATCCAGATGCTACCCCATTCTCTGTCCTTATTTTCATTGGTGTGCTTTATTCCTCCCCCAAAACTACCCCCTCCTTGATAGTCAACACCATATCTCCTCCCTTTCATCCACTGCCAGCTCTGGCAAACTCATCCTTCTCAGTGACTTTAACTTGAATTGGTCCTCCCCTGCCCTAAAGCCTATCACTCAACAAAGAGAGTCTCTCAAATTGCACAAGCTCTTCAAGGAACACACCAAACCCTACCCCCACTCCAACAACCACATCCTCCTGGACTGGATCTTGTACTCACACCCACATCGTATCTATGCCTGTGGTATACTCCCACACTTATTCAGTGACCTCCTCATGACCTACTGCACTCGTAAACTTCAGCTACCCCGCTACCCCTCCACATGCAGATGGACACATTCCACATTCTCCCCAAATACCCCTCATCTCCTACACAACCTTGCATCCTCAGGCTGGTCCGTGTTCTACACCTCAACAAATGTCAACATGACACTCTCACTCTTCCAACATATTACAAAATGTCTGGAACAAGCAACCCCCCCCCCGTGTCGACACAGGGAGACATTTTCACCACCCATGGATTACACCAAATATCAGACTGCAACAAATGTGACCATGCCTGGGCTCTCTACAAAGCACACATATCCCAAACGACCTCTCTACCTATTGTGCCCTAAGAAATGCTTGCACCAAAGCCATTAGGAAAGCTAAATCCCACTACATCAAGAATGCTGTACATGAAAATCTCAACTTTCCTCATAAATTTTGGCACACACTCTCCTGCCTTCTTATCCCCCTACCTAGCTCCTCCTCCCCTTCTCTACTTATTATCAACATTCTAGTCTCTGACCCACTCACTGTTGCCTTCACCCTAAACAATTTATTTACAACTTGTGCCCTACCCTCCACCCCAACCCCCCCTCTTCTCCCCAGGCCTCCCCCATCACCTGACCCCCTCTGCATACCCCTCCACATCACCTCCATCTCTCCTACCAACCTTCATTTTTCCTTTATCACAACCCAGGAGGCACTCCATGCCCTTCAATCCCTGAACCCACATAAATCCAGCCCCAATGGGCTCGACCCTCTCATTCTTCAGATCTGTACCCCAGCCATTGCCCAATCCCTGTCACATCTATTCAACCTCTTCTTCACCCTTGAATCCATACGTCAGGCCCTGAAATCTGCCAAGGTAATCCCCCTTCATAAAAGTGGTGACTGGGCTCAACCAGATAACTACCACCCCATTTCCCCACTCCCTGTCTTGGCCATGCTCCAAGAATCCTTTGTCCTCACTAGACTCTCCCATTTCCTCACCTCCTCAAATTTCATGTCCCCATACCAGTCGGGTTTTAGAAAAAAAAACACTCTACTGTCTCCTCTTTACTCCGGGTGACTGATGCCATCCTCACTGGCATGGACCTTAGACACCTCATCTTAGCCATATTTATACACCTAGCCTAGGCCTTTGATTCCATCTCCCACCCACTCCTTCTCACTAAACTAGAACTAGCTGGACTTCCCCCTTATTAGTCCAATGGTTCTGCTCTTACCTTTCAAGCTGATCCCAATTTGTCCAGACTGGCTATACACTCCCCCCCCCAGTCCTAGCTGGCATACCGCAAGGCTCTATGCTGGGTCCCATCCTGTTTTCTATCTTTCTTAACGATCTCCACCTCATATATTCTCACTCTCACCTTCACCTATATGCTGACGATACTATCCTCTACACTTCTGGGCCATCAGCCTCTGAGATATCCTCTCTACTACAATCAGACTTCAATTGTGTCCTAAACTGGTTCCAGGACAGCCAGTTTAAGATAAACACCACTAATACCAGCTCCATGAATTTCAGCACACCCCAAAAACTTGACAACCCCCCCTTTCTCCACCCTTGATGGCACTACCTTACATATGACCCCCAGGATGCAAGTTCCTTGGAGTATGGCTTGGCAGCCACTTAGACTTCACTACACACGTCAATCACATTCACTCCAAGCTCCACCCCAAACCTGGAGCTCTTTACTGACATAAAGATGCCCTCTCCTTCCCCTTTCACTAGATTCTCCTCACCACGACAATCCTTCCATTTTTCAATTATGCAGATGTTATATACAGGTCAGCCTCTGCATCCACCCTTTACAGATTGGAGGTACTTTTCAATACCTTCTGTCATTTCACATTAAATGCTCCTCCTAGAACTCATCACTGCACCCTCTACTCTTCCCTGTCACTTTCCTCCATATCCTCCCACCATAACCTTCACATTTTCATAATCTCGGCAAAGTATTGGTTTGGCGCACTCACTCTCTACCTCAGCGCCCTCCTGTCCCTTACCACACACACCTCCTACAGCCTCTGCATGTGTGACCCACATTCCCTTGCCCTTCCTCGACCTCATGCCAACTCCAGAAAGGCTGCCTTCTTCCACTTCCCAAATTTGTGGAACTCGCTCCCCTCTTCATTCCAGTTGCTACCTTCATTCAACCTTTTTAAAAGGACCATCTACCACTTGCCGCCTCCACCCTGCTTGTGCCTCCTATCTGACTAATCCACCGCCAGTATACTATGACTCATAATTCCCTAACAATGACCTCCATTTTTCCTGCTCCTTGAGTGTGCACTGTACATACTTGACCACACTGCACTTTTGAGGCACCTAGTCGGTGGTAACCAACTTGTAAGCACAAATATGTAATTGCTTTTGAAAACCTGTACCAAGCACTTGCCTCTTCCCAGGCAATTTTTGTTCCTTGTTCAATTGACATGCCATTACACTGTATACCCACCTACACCTTGTTTTTGTATCATTGTATCTGCCTCATGCCCAGGCATGCCTTGTAATCAGTTTCTGAATTGCACGTATGTATTTTTGCCTTGTCTCATTGTAAACTGCCTATCACCATGTACTTCATGTAATTGTACCTCCTCTTTCTTCTCCCCCAGGTTGCACCTGGAAATGAGCCTCTGCTGTACCTCTCCCAGTTACCAACTTTTAAATAAATAAATGTTATACTAGAATATATATGCATATATGTGTATATGTATTATTTTTTTTTTGAAATTCAACTTTATTAGTTTTAGAGTTACAACAAATCACAGGTTTCATCCAGAACTATAAATAGGATGACGAATATCTTCTCTATATAACAGAACAGTAAATGGGTCATGAAATGGAGAAAAAAAAACACACCCCTATAACTATACAACTACCCCCTTCCTCCCAACCCTAACCCTCCCCAAGTGTGCTTATTTTATTAGTAATGTGGTATTAACATGATGCCATAAGACGATAGGGTTAATCTTGGGATAAGTAGGGAAATAGAGCTTCAGAGACAGAGCCAATAGATCACCGATGCAAATACAGTGTGTACAATTTATCCCATCTTTTGTGAAATAAATCCATATGGTTGTGGGAACTAGCAGCGAGTCTCTCCATATTAAAACCGGTTGATAGGTCTTTCAACCATTCGGTATATGTTATGGTTAATTGGTCAGTCCAATGCTTGAGGACCAGTCTTTTGACCACCATAGAAATTAGTGCGATATGGAATCTGCGCTCTTGGTTCTCAACTTTGGAGTAAGTCCCCAGGATGCATATTTCGGCAGTGAAAAACTGTCCAGACCCAAAAGAGGATCCAAGTTGGCCTGGATAGAATGCTACAAGGGGGCCACTTTTTCACATAGCCAAAAAATGTGGAGCAAATTCCCTTCTGATTGTAAACATCTGGAACATAGGGAGAGAGGTAGTTTCCCTAGGCAAGCCAGCTTGACTGGAGTGTAGTACATGTTGTTTAGTATGTGATATTGAGTAAGCCTGAACCTGTCTTGGGTATGGTATTTGTGTAAATCTGTCCAAATCTGTGGCCAATTAGGGGTAATGTCTGGTAAGAGAGAGGTCCAGACACAGGAGCCTGAGAGTGAGTTTGGGAATTTAAGGTCCAATAGGTAGGAATATATTGATGAGATGCAGTGAGGTTTGGAGGTTAAGACTTGGATTTGGGAAAGGAAGGGACTGACCTGTGAGATACGGAATTCAGCACCAAAATTGGCATTAATAAGATGTCTCAGTTGGTATATCTTGAAAATCTTATTGTTAGGGAGGTCAAACTTGGCTAGAATATCTGGAGAGGAGAGAAGAGCGTCCTGAGAGTATAGGTTCTCAACTATTGCCTCTCGGGTTTGAGGAAGCCAGTATGGGGTAATTATCGAGCCACCTAATCGGATATTGGAGTTCAGGATGAGGGGTTGAGCCATGTCTCTTTTAGGGAAGATTTTGAGATAGTGAAGGCACTTAGAGAGAGTTTTGAGAGAAGTGATGATGGTTGGGTTTGAGATTAAGGGTGGAAGTGCTGCCCTTGGAATGAAAAAAATTGTCTGAGAGCAGAGATTGGCCTCCTGGAGTATCCGTCTTTCAATCTGGAGCCAAATTGGGGGAGGTCCTTCAGCCTTTCTTGGGAGCCATCTGCCCAGTTTGGAGAGGTGGGCTGCTCAATGGTAAAATAGTAGGTTAGGAAGACGAAGTCCTCCCTTATCCTTTGGAAGGCATAATTTAGAGAAGGAGCATCTGGTAGTTTTGTTTCGCCAGATAAATTGAGAAAAGATGGAGTCGAATTATTGTAGATATGAGAGAGGCAACCAGGGGCCCAGTAAACTGAGGGGGTAAAAGATGCGGGGGAGGACGTTCATCTTAATGATGTTAATCCTGCCCCAAAGAGAGATGGGAAGTTTGGACCATCTTTGCAAATCTAACTAAATGTTAGACTTAAGGTGGTCTAGGTTAAGCTTCTTAAGTAAAGCTGGGTCAGAGGTAAAGTGTATGCCCAAATACTTAATTGATTTAGGAGACCATCTCATACCAAATCTAGTAAAACAGTGTTTGTGTGTAAGGGGGTTCAGAGGGAACACTTCTGATTTTGCAAGGTTCAGCTTATAGTGGGAGAGGTGATCATATTGTGTAATCACCTGTAGAGCGTGCGATAGTGACTTGTCAGGGTGGGCCACATGAAGTAGGACATCATCCGCATAAGCAGAAAGAACCAACTCCTTTTGTTGCACCTGGCAGCCCTGAATATGTGGGAAATGCTTAAGATTGCAAAGAGGAGGTTCTAAATAAAGATTAAACAAAAAGGGGGAAAGGGGACAGCCTTGTCTGGTACCAGTAAAGAGGCAGAAGACTGAGGAGAAGACCCCATTGCAATAGATCCTAGCCGAGGGAGATTTGTATATAACTTGAATCCACCTAATGAACGGAGGTGGGAAATCCATCTTGGCTAGTGTTGCCGACAAAAAATCCCAGTTAACTCTATCAAATGCTTTTTCAGCGTCTAAAGAAATTAGAGCCATTGGGGTATGTGATGCTTGGGCAGAATGTGAGATATGAGAAAGGGTTCTAAGGTGGTCAGCAGGAGAGCATGCTTGCACAAACCCTACCTGTTCTGGGCTCAGAAGGTGAATCCAGATCTTTTTAATCCTCTCGGCTGGGATCTTAGATAGGATCTTCATGTCACAGTTTAAGAGCGAGATGGGGTGGTAACTCGCAGGGTCTTTGGGTGGTTTGTCTGGCTTAAGGATTAACATGATCGTGGCTTCCAGTAAAGAAGGGTCAATGGTATCGGCTTCAAACATGTAGTCATAGAGCTTAAGGGGGGGGCTAGTTCCTTGCTAAAGGTTTTGTAAAAATTAGAAGGGTAGCCATCTGGACCGGGTGGCTTGTCAGGGGCAAGGGAAACGATGGCGTCCTCGACCTCAGACAGAGTGATAGAGGAAGCAAGCGCACTTTTGTGGTGTGCAAGAAGGTGGGGAAGCTCAAGATCTTCTAGGTAAGTCTCAATGTCTAAAAGGGGTGCTGGGGGAGAGTGCTTACTGTAAAGCTTTTTGTAAAACTCCTCAAAAATCTGGGTGATTTCTCTGGGGGTGGTTTTAATTAGTCCCTCTGGGGTTTGCAGCGTCGGGATTAGTCTCGAGCTCTCTGTTTTGAGCAATCTTAGAGCCAATAACCTACCAGCTTTTTCACCCTGATCGATATATTTGGATTGGGTTTTTAAAATAGCATACTCAGCCTTTTCTTTAAGTAAATCCACATACTCGTTCTTTATTTTTAACAGGGATTTGAGTGAGACTAAGGGGGAGGAAGGAACGTATGAGCTTTCCATTTCTTTAATTTTGGCCAATAACGAGGCAGCACATGCCAGTCTACATCTTTTCCTCATGGAGGCCAATTTGATTAGCTCCCCTCTGAGGTAGGATTTCAGGGAACACCAAATTGAGTCCATCCTCGGAGTGGAGTTCTTGTTGAGTTCCAGAAAATTAGAGATGAGGCTTTTAATATGGGAGACCGTTTGGTCTTCCTTGAGAAGTTGGGTGTTGAGTTTCCAAATAGTATCTCGTTGAAAGTTGGGATCCAGAGAGACCCTAGCCCAGACTGTAGCATGATCCAACACCACTATCAGTTCGATACCCATCTGGAGGAGGCCAGGGAGGAGTGACTTACTGGTCAAAATGTAGTCTATTCTAGACCAGGAGTTATGTACTTGGGAGAAAAAAGAAAAGGACCGGAGTGAGGGATGAGTAAGTCGCCAAGGGTCGCGAAGGTCCAAGAGCTGCATGAAGTCCGATAGGGCCTTTTGAGCTGGAGTTGTTGGTCTCTTTGGTTCATGGGATCTGTCAAGAATTTGACAAGGCTGGACATTCCAGTCCCCTCCTAAAATTAGATGTGAGGGTAAGAAAGTACCGATTTTATCCGCTAGGGTCATAAAAAACTCAGGACTCCCTCTTACTGGTCCATAAACAGAACCAAGCACAACCTTACAGATGTTGAGACACCCTTTAAACAGTATGAACCTGCCCTCTGGGTCTGCCAGCTCTTCTTCTGCCAGGAAAGAGACATGGTTTTTGATAAGGATAGCCACACCCTTGCTAGCCCCGGAGCCACTCGCTGAAAAAACTTGGGAAAAGCCAGACCTGATTAGCCAGATTTTTTCATTATTAACCAGAAGGGTTTCCTGAAGCATAAGTATGTCAATCCAGAGTAAGTCACAATGGCTAAAAACCTGAATCCTTTTGACTCTATCTCTGAACTCCCGTACATTCCAAGAAGCTGTTTTAATCAACATCATAGCAATTTTTGAACCATTAAATTAAGAAAACATGGATTATTATATCTTCAAAATGAGAGATAAGGGTAGCACACTCTAACCCCCCCTGTAAACCTGTCCAAACTATAAAGGAAAGAACATTTGAACCTCTGATGTGCAGATATTGGCCAATAAGAGCAGGTAACAATATAGGACCATTGAGAAATAATGTCGCAAAACCAGAAACAACCTCCCCCCCTCCCCCCAATGAAAAAAAAAAACCCAAACAACAATATACAAGGTGGTTCCAGGCTTGAACAGGTAAACCATGAGAGAGCAGACAACAGGAACCTGAAACCAGAACCCCAATGGCGAAACCCAGGACTTTCATAGACCAATACCAATCGACTATAATATTATTACAGGGAAGAAGGCATAAGCGGTTGAGTAAGTCAGCCAACAAAATGTGGAATGGAATCCCCTGTTATAGGCCTGAGGGTCGTCATATTCCCCCTTAATAAGCTCGTGAGGCAGCTTCCTCTGAGCTTGTAGCAAATCTGGGGCCTGCCCCCATCCCATCTAACAATGGTGAAATAGCAGCCACGCATAATGGTGGTCAACAGGAGAAACAAAAATGGAGAGAACAAACTAGGTTAGCGGTTTCAGTCAGCTCCTGCATGAGGCATATGACACACGCCCGCTGACTGTTTTAACCAGTAGCTTACCGTAATCTGCAGAGATCTACTATCGGAGAAAGTCTGGTCTCCTGTGTGGAAAAGAAACAAGGGGTATCTGCCCCCATCTATCATTAGACAAGTAAGCGATCCATGGTTTAGATGAGGCCCTGGGGGACATGATATGCAGCGGGACCAAAGTCGGTCCACAACCAATCCAGCTGGCTGGAACAAGAAAACCCCATCCCAAAGGTTCCGGGACCATGCTAAGTGAATCAGGGGAGCCGTGGCCTGCCAGGATCGAAAATCAGGGGCGTCTTATATTCCACATACCCCACAAAACCCAACCTCCTCCCACCGAACCAAACAGGTAGGCATTATGCCAATCTTTATAAAAGAAAGAACAAACAGCCGTAGTGACAACTGATCCCCCAAGAGTTCAGTTCATCTCTCTTTAAACAAGTTAGGAAGCCAGGAGGTTAAGTCTTTAGTGGCCTGGTCGGGGGACTCATAAGTAAATGTAGAGCCTACAATCGTGACTTTCAGGTTAGCCAGATAGAGCATCCTGAAACGGATACCTGCCGTGATGAGCTTTTGCTCAACAGGATGAAAGGCGGTTCTCTTCTGCCTGGTCTCGATCGGGAGATCTTGAGCGACTCTTATCTTGGATGTTCCCCAGGTTATTGCTTGTAGCTCACGAGACTTGGTGAGGACATGCTGTTTCTCAATAAAGCTTAAGAACTTGATAATGATCGGTCGGGGAGGAGAATCCGGTGGGGGCCTTGGTCTCAAAGATCGATGAGCCCTTTCAAGGTGATATTGGGGGTTAAGAGGTGAGAGGCCAACAATTTTAAGCAGGAATTTTTTGGAGGAAAGCGATGGTATCTGGCCCTTCTTCCAGTTCCGGCAGCCCAATAATTAGGAGGTTGTTCCTCCTACTGCACCCTTCCATATCCTCCATTTAGAGCTGGAGCTTCCACACTTGCTGCTTCAGTGAAGTGATTTCTGACTCCACTGTGCCCCTCCATTTTTCCTGAGATATGAGCCTGGTTTCTGAATCGATCATCCTGCTTTTAAGGGAGGTAAGGTCACCCTTAATAGATTTTAACTCAGAGGTAATGCTTTCCAGCGCTTCCCGGAGAGGTGATACCTCCTGGAGAAATCTTTCTTCAGAAAGAGGGACTGCCGAGGGAGCAGTGCCACCCGATTTGCTTGAATTGCCAGAAGCCTGATTCCTCTCTTTCTTAGGAGGCTTTTCCGGTGTGTTGGGAGGAGTGTGCCGCATCGCGGCCTGCTTCATCTCTGCCTCCATCGCAGCGATAAAGCTGTGCGATGCCGGGAAAGACAGATGAAAGATGAAAGGCAGAGATTAAGAGAACTCCGACTGCTATTATTTGCTGAATTAGGAGGCAAGTATCGATTTAAAATCGATTTGGAGCTGATGGGTGGTGGAAGCCCAGAGAGTGCACAGCCTTCAGGCAGCTTGCATCACGTGACCTCCATGTGTATATGTATTAGTCAGCGTGTGTGCATCACAATAATTAGAAAGTGCAGTTAGGTGACTCAGTGGTTAGTGCAAATATTACTAGTCTATATTCCCCTACTATCTAGATCAATTTCAGCCTTATGCATGGCACTGCTGATTTAAATGAGGTGTCTGGTGGCAACCTCACCCCCCACCCTCTGAAGCCCCTCAGAGCCTGAAAAGTTGAACACAGTCCCTCAATGTCTTTTTCAATTCTGTAAAAAAAGGTCCATCACTGATCAACCCTGCACTCCCAACTGACCTGCCACTGAGCACCCACCACCCCACACCCCCAGACCTCCCACACACACCCTCACTCACCTGAACAGATCCCAGTGTGAAGATCCGGTGTCCCTTGGAAGACACATCTTGTTGCTGGAACCTATGACTGCTATTTGAAAAGTAAGGTAAGTGCAGTTGAAAACCCATTGAAATACATTGAACCGCACTTACCTTATTTCTCATATAGCAGTCCCCAGTTCCAGCAGTGAGCTGTGTCTTCAATGGGAGAGTGGATCTTCACAATGGGACCTGTTCAGTTGAGTGAGGGTGTGTAGGGGAGTCTGGGACTGTGGGATGGTGGATGCTCAGTAGGAGGTAGGAATGGGGTTGGGAGTCACATCACCACCCAGTCTTCCTTATTAATCCCTATCTAGTGTGAGGCCCCCCCATGCCTAAAATGAACTCCGGAGCCCCCCTTGCCTCCAGGATACCCTTATGTATATCCCACTCCTTCTTAAATTCTGTGACCATTGTATTCCCTACCACCCCCACCGGTAGGCTATTACAGGTGTCCACCACCCTCTCTGAAAAAATAATTTGTCACGTTTCTCCTGAGCCTTACCCCATCTAACTTCTTTTTGTGCCCCCTTCATTTGGAGCATCTCTTACTTTGGAAGATACTTCCTTTCCTGTACTCTGTTTATACCGGTGATGTATTTGTGTCATGTTCCTGGCACCCTCCATTCTGCCAAGGAATACATATTTAACTCCTTTAGTCTTTCCTCATAAGTCTTATCCCATAGGCCCTGCACCATTTTACTTGCCCTACACTGCACTGCCTCTACCCTGTCTATGTTCTTTCTCAGATGGGGCCTCCAGAACTGAACACAGTATTCCAGGTGCGGTCTCATGGGTGTCTTATACAGAGGCAAGATGATCTCCCTCTTTCTGCTTGTGATACTCCTCCCTATGCATCCAAGCATCTGGTTAGCCTTTCCAGCCACCTTATTGCACTGTATACTTTTTCTTAGGTCCTCTGAGATGATAACTCTCAGGTCCCTTTCTTGCTTTGTCAATGTCAGTACCTCCTTACCTAGTCTGTACTTTTCCCCTGTGTTTTTCTATCTTATGCGAATGATCCTGCACTTCTTTGCATTGAATCCCAGCTGCCATTCTTCAGACCATTTCTTCAGTTTTCTAAGGTCTTCTCTCATTCTTTAAACCCCTCTCAAGTGTCCACCCTATTGCATACCTTTTTATCATCTGTGAAGAGGCATACCCTCCCCTCTAGTTTCTCTGCAATGTCCCCAATAAAAACATTGAAGAGGACCAGCTCCAACACCGACAACTGCAGCATCTTGCTCATTACCTCTCCCTCTTCAGAGTACTCTCTGTTTACACAACCCTTGGAATCCTGCCATTCAACTAGTTCTCCACCCACAGAACTATTTTAGGATCCACCCCTAGGCTGCTCAGTTTTTTAATCAGCCTTCTATGGGGACAGTGTCAGTGGCCTTTCTAGGGTCTAGAAAGGACACACTGAAAGTGGCTTTCTGGTGTGCTGGGTTCCATTCCCTAGACAGGGTTTTGTAGCAGGAAGCAGTGGAAAGGGGTTAAGTGGAATGATTGACAATGTTACCATTACAGTCACAGGACTTGCAAGACAGAAGAGTGTAAATTCAACCATGAGTGTATAGCTTGTGGGCAGAACCAATCATTTGTCCAGTGAACAAAAAGGAACAGCCCTCAGCCCTTTCAGAAAAGGCAGGGAAAACTCCCTATCCCCCATAAGGGAGGAGCATGCTGAGTGCTAGTTGGATGGCTATCTGGAGAAACAGTCTGCTCAGGCACTGGCAGAGGGCTTCGCTCAGGGCTTTAGGATCCTGAACAATCACCCTCGCAAACCCTGCGAGGCAAAAAAACTGAAATCTGCTAGAGACATCCAGACATAGGGCTAAACTAAAAAAGGAGGTAGCATTAGGAAGAGTTAGTGGGCCATTTGTGCTCCCTCCATGCCCCAGCCTCTTGGTATCACTAATAGAGGTGGTGCTGAAGAAAGTACTGAGTGCAGAACGATTAATCACCTGTTTTACCATCATGGTGACTCAATAACTCAGCACATAGGTCTGGCAGATATGGGTTTGTGTCATATGTGCTTTTGACACAGCTATAGTGATGGTGAAGAGGCAGGGAAGGGTGCTTTGTTGAGCAAGCCAAATATCAAAATCAGCTTTTTGCCTGCTGCTAGTGCACCCATTCAGACAGGGATTTATTGGGAATTATGTTCAAAGGATGTTATTACAACTGACAACTCATGTCCATGATTGTGACATTCCGTGTGTGGTTTTTGAACAACTCAGCACCTTTTTGGGTCACCGTACCACTGGCTGGCAGATCGAAGATTGTTCACTATCTGGACAACTTCATGCATGTGGGAAATACAGGGGTGGCTCACTGAGCACAAATGATGGAATCTTTAAATATTGTGAGTGAGGATTTGGGTGTGCCACTAGCCCATGACAAGATGGAGGGGCCATGCATGTGCCTGTCCTTTTTGGGTATGGAAATCAATATAGTCACAACAGAGTTCCATCTGCCATGAGATAAGGTTAATACCTTGACAGCCTTACTTTCCAAAGGAGCATAGGTGTGAAAAATCATCCTACAGAAAATGTAACAGCATAAGGGGAGCCTAAATTTTGCCTGCAAAGTAATTCCAATTGGGCAAACTTTCCTTTAACAATTAGCCAAAAGCAGGGCAGGCTTCAGCAAGCCCCACCACAGGCTTTGGATTACTGAGCCCATACAGGATGATCACAGGGTTGTGTTGGCATTCCTGTCATGTTTTAACAGGGTGGTCATTTTGTCAACAGAGATCATGAGCCAGGAGCTTGAGCTCTACACAGATGCTTCAGGGGGATTTAGGTTTGGGGCTTGTTTCTGGGGGTCTCGTGTGCAGAGCATTGTCCTCAGTCCTGAGTGGATGCAGACTTATTCCATCAGGTTACTCTCCTGGAATTCTTCACTATCATAATGGTACTAGTGATCTGGTGGGAACAGTTTTGTGACAAAAAGGTGATTTTGTAAGATGGAAAATGTGGGAGTAGTGTATAGCATAAACAGACAATTAAGGGGCTCAGGCCCCAGAAGAAATCTGATGAAGGTATCTGTACTGAAGTGTTTGGTGTTAAATATACAGTTGAGAGCAATGCATGTTCCTGGTATTGAGAGCAATGTGGCTGACACCCTTTCTGGTTTGTAGTGAGAATAATTCTGAGAGTTTGCGTCAGAAGTAGACCAGAGAATTCCCAGCCTACCTCTGGGATTTGATTACCCAGAAGCATGTGAATTACTTAGGTGTCCATTAGCACCCAGCACGAGGGTAGCATATCAGAAGGGGGTGGAACATTTCTTCAGGGTGAGGCAGCAGCTGGATGGGGCAAGGAAATCGCAGTCTGCCTCAGACTGTCTTTCCTTCAGAGTAGCCAGGAATGCCTGCATCAAACTGGTCAGGTTGGAAAAATCTCGCTTCTTCCAGCATGATCTTGTGGCAAAGAAAAACTGCTCAGCCAAATTCTGGCAGATCTTGAGAGAGGTCGAAGGACATTCTTCTGCCTCTCCATTCCTGGTCAAAATTGTGGCAAACAATACCTCCTACACAGACAGGGTTGATATATTGGATCAGCTCAATAACCACTTTGCTACTACAGGCCTCTCCTTCAATGCATCGACTGTTAGTAAACTAAGCACCACTTGTACTGCCAGCACAAATTCTAGCCCAACTTCTACCACCAGTACTGACAACCCTCAATTCCAGTTCCAACCGGTATCCTATAAACAGGTAGAGGATCTTCTCCTCTCATTGGATACCAAAAAGAGTGCTGGTGCCAACTCATTAGAAACCTTCTTCTTAAAAGCAGGTTATCATTATCTGACAGCACCAACCTCACACCTTTTTAATAGCACACTAATCCAAGGGGAACTGCCAACTAGCCAGAAAACTGTGCACATTATTTCCTAGTTCAAATCAGGAGACCTCACAGACTTAAACAGTTATAGGCCAATTTTGCTGCTTTCAGTTTTATCCAAGTTACTTGAAGAAATTGTCAACTTTCAGTTAAGGGAGTTCTTGGATAGTGAAAGCATCCTTAACCCTGTCCAATCGGGATTTAGACCTAAACACAGCACCATATCAGCCCTAGCCAAAGTATCAAATGACTGGTTAAAAGCGCTGGACAATAAACAGCACATCTACACACTCTTCCTTGACCACAGCAAAGCATTCGACACGGTTGATCATTCCTTACTGCTTGATTCACTGGGCTGCATCGCTCTAACCCCCACTGAAGTAAAGTGGTTCCACTGCTACCTTACAAATTGGAGTCAGCAAATTAAAGCCAAAGGTCTACTCTCCCCACTAAAAGTTCTACCCGGAGGTGTCCCACAAGGTTCTATTCTGGTGCCTATCCTGTTTGCCCTTTATATCAACCACACTGACACTGGCCTACCTGCAGGAAATGTTCACCTCTTCGCAGATAACACAGTCCTCTACACAACCAACCCCTCTCTGGATCTTGCTTACAAGGAGCTACAGCAGGACTTTACCATCCTCCAACATAACCTGGTGAATCTAAAGCTCTTGCTAAATGCCAAAAAACAAAAGCCATGATTATCTCCCTATCCTCCAAACTCAATATGAAGACACCTGGTACTCCACAGATTATAGCCCTCCTTGGTGAACAGTTAGAAATAGTGGAAAAATTCAAATATCTGAGTGTCTGGCTGGATGACAAACTCAACTTCAATGCACATTTTTATGTATTTATTTACTAGCTTTTGTTGACCAGCTAGGTGCATTAGGCAAAATCCTGCCTATTTTGAAGCACGACCCTGGAGAATACAATGGACAGATTGCAATAACAAAACAATGGTGAAGTACAAAAGCAGCAGATAATACAGAACCAGTGCATATCCTCGTAGGGATAGTCATAGAAACAAAAAACAGTACAATGTAGCTGTAGCCCTCCACACAGGGATGGAGGGAATCAGGTAAGGGAAACAAGACAGAGCAGTCAATAATTACAGTGAAAACAGTAAGCTAGCTTAAGAGAAGCATGGGGGGGTTAGGTAAAGTCAAGGAATCAAGTGCATGTAGGTGGGAGAAAAGTGCAGTTTTGAAGGAGGACTGAGATGGAGAACATTTAAGGCTGAGAGGTAGAGAGTTCCAGAATTTGGGGGCAAAGTGAAAGAAAGCTTGTTCCCCAATTTTTGTGGTACAGCACAGGATGGAGAGTGAGGAGATATTAAAGGATCTTAGTAGGTGAGAGTGTGACACAGAGGTGAGCATGGCCCCGATGCTGTCAGGGCAAGGGGGTCTTGCCATGGAGTCAGTGACCCAGAGTGTATTAGTGCAGGTTTTTGGGGGTCATCTAGTGTAGGGTGGAGTACAAGAGACAGTGCTGAGTAGGGCGAGGGGCAGACAGGGCAAATCTGCAGATGTTATTGTAGGTGGTGTCCCATTTTTGAAGAATACCACCAAGTGAGTTATCAAAAAAGTTAAGACAATGCCTTGGTATAGTCTACCATATAAGACACCTACTCACACTGGAAGCTAGAAAGAGGCTGGTTCAAACAACCTTTTTCCCCCTGCTTTAATACACCAACTTCCTTTACAGTTACTGCCCCAAAATGTGCTCCAAAAGCTTGATACACTCTGTCATCATGCATTGAGATTTGTACTTGGCCTGCCCTTGCAGACTCAACACTGCCTGTTGTACAAAGTGTTAGACTGGCCATCCCTATCCATGAGGAGGCAAATAAATGCCCTCATGTGGCTCTTCCAGGCTATGTCTAACAAACTACCACCCTATATCTGAAACCTGTTTGTATGCTCAAAAGGTGCCTATGGCCTAAGGAATGCCTCCTTCATCCTACTTAAACCACCATGGAACAGGATGCGTCTTGGCTCAACTGCCATTAGCTCCATTTTACCGACTCTATGGAATAACATGCAAAAAGCACTTAAACTCTCCCTTCTACCTAGCCCTCATATGTTCAGACAGCTGCTCTAAAGATGCCTGAAAAAGGTGTGTGACTTCGTCAGGTAAGCACTACTTATTTGGACTGAACAGTCCCCTAGCTCCAGATTCACTGGCATTATTAATTCCCCATCGACCGGCATCCCAATAGGGGATTACCCCTTACTACTTTCCTCCCTATCTACCTGAGCTAGCTCCCTTGGGGACTCCACTTTACTAGGTGCCCTCCTCCCTCTCCTTCTTGTGTCCTGATACCACCTATCTCCTCTGACCACCACTGTGTCTCCCTCCCTCCCTCTTCTCCCTCAATACTCTTATGAGTTCAGTCAGCAAATGCTGAATTGTTTATGCATCTATTTTTGTCAACCAAGCCTGTGCCTACGCCAGACAACCTTGGATTTTTTAACATCCTGTATCACTGTCTAGTGTACTATGAATTGTTATGTTATTGTAAATAAATTTGTCCTATGTGTCCAGGACCATCTTGAAAATGAACTTGCTCAGTGATGTATATGCCAGGTTAAAGAAAGTTTGATTGATTGATTGATTGATCGATTGCTTGCTTGGCTGATTCCAGAAGAACAGCTGTGTGTGTACCTCCTACACATGAGGTGACAAGGTCCATGCCATCAATGGTGGGGTTACATTTGTCAGGAATTGCATGGTTCACTAAGGCAACAGGGGTAAGGGACAGCATGTGGGCATTCTGTGTGCATAACATAGAAACATAGACTTTGATAGTAGATAAGGACCACTTGGCCTACCTAGTCTGCCCATTTCCCTACATATAGGATAAGCTGCAGATACTAGTTAACCAACAGCATACTTCTTCCTACCCCCCACCAGAATTGCCTTATGTCTGTCCCATGCATTCTTGAATTCTCCCACTGTTTTTGACCCCCTGACCTCCTCAGGAAGGCTGTTCAATGCGTCTGGCCCCCTCTGTGAAAAAATACTTCCTCACATTACCCCTGAGCCGTTCCCCCCATTATCTTCAAAATTGTGTCCCCTTATTCTTGCACATCTCTGTTTCTGAAAGATGCTACCCTCTTGGACTTTGTTGATTCCCTTGAGGTACTTGAAAGTTTCTATTATGTCCCCCCTCTCCTTCCTTTCCTCAAGGGTATACATATTAAGCTCCTTTAGTCTCTCTCTTTGTATGGCTTCTGTTGCAGACTCTGCACCATTTTAGTTGCCCTACTCTGGACTGCCTCCATCCTGCCTACATCCTTGCAGAGATGGGGTCTCCAGAACTGCATGTAGTACTCCAGATGGGGTCTCACCAGCTGTCTGTACAGATGGATGCAACTTCCTGATTTCTACTGGTGATGCCTTTCCCTATACATCCCAGTATCCCCCCAGCCATCCTTACTGCCTTCTCACATTGCTTGCTTACCTTTAGGTCATCTGATATAACTACCCCCGGGTCCCTTTACATTTTTGTTGTTGTTAATACCTCCCCCCCATTGTGTACTCTTCCCCTGGGTTTTTGTTTCCCAGGTGCATTACTTTGCACTTCTTTGCATTGTATTTAAGCTGTCATACTTTTGACCATTCCTCCAATCTTGCCAAGTCCCTTCTCATCCTTTCGACCCCTCCTTGTGTATCAACACTGTTGCAGATCTTTGTGTTGTCTGCAAAGAGGCATACTTCTCCTTCTAGTCCCTCTGCAATGCCACTTATAAAGACATTAAAAAGGACTGGACCCAGTACTGAAGCCTGCGGTACCCCAATAGTAATCTCCCTGTCTTTAGAGTGGACTCCGTTTATTATTACCCTTTGTGTCCTGTTGTCCAGCCAATTTTTTACCCAGGCTACCACCCTGGGACCCACTCCCTGGCTGGCTAATTTGTTTATTAATCTTTTGTATGGGACTGTGTCAAATGCCTTGCTAAAGTCTAGGTAGGCCCTTTCCACAGCCACTCCCTGGTCTACTACTTCAGTCACCCAGTCAAAGAAATGTATTAGATTCATCTGACATGACCTTCCCACTGTGAATCCATGCTGCCTTGAGTCCTGTACCCCACTGGCCTCTAGGTACTCAATAATTCTTTCTTTCAGAAGTGATTCCATCATTTTTCCTACCACTGTGGTCAAGCTAACAAGTCTGTAGTTTCCTGAATCTGCTTTGCTCCCACTTTTGTGATGGGGAATCACATCCACCCTCCTCCATTCCTTAGGTACCACACCATCCTCCCATGATTTGTTAAAAAGGATAGTCAGTTGTGTCACTAGTTCTCCTCTTAGTTCGTTTAGAATTCTGGGGTGAATCCCGTCAGGCCCCATTGCTTTATCCACCTTCAGTTTTAGTAGTTTTTCAGAACCCTTTCTTCTGTGAAAGGACTGGTATTGACCCCCTATCCAGAGTGCTTCTGTTGATTGGATTAGGTAGGGTGGGCCTGCAGGGATCCAAGAACGGCAGATACACAATGCCCTATCAACCTTGTCTGCTAGTAAAAATAATGGCAATATTTCCAAGGGTTTGCTCATCAGATTCAGAAACATGCTTGTTTCAAACAGCCTGTTTGATAGCTTTTTGTGGGGCCTGCTCAACCGAGCAAATCATCCACATTTCCAGTGACACTAGGTGGGGAGGATTGGTGGTGACCACTAAAGAGGTATTTGTTTGCTCACAGCACAGTAAGATGGATGGATGGGGGGCCCAGGGATGCTGATGCAGTCTCTGGTCCCTTCCTGGGGTTCAGTGGGACAGCCATAGGTGGCTTTTGGCTTACCTCCAGCAATTAAATGTCAGGGGGCAGGCATTTTTCTGCCTTGGGGATAGGTTTTCCCTTACTGTGTTCCAGTATCACTATCTGCTCGGGAATGCTCTGTGGACTCTGTGGATGGCATTTCATGAGTCAATACTCATTCCTTCCATATAGGTGTTGCCTCACATGCTACAGTAGAGGGCTGAATGGATGCTCAGATCCAGTCCCTGGAATGGTGGTGGTCCCAAGCTTTTGTAACTTTTGTGCAACTGCAATTACTGTCACCTCTATGTTTTCTGTTTTGTTGGCAGGCCATTACTCTTTATGTGGCAATTCTTTCATCCATTGGGCAGTGGTGAGAGCACGGTGGTTCCAGGGAAGGGGGTGAAAATCTCTTCATGGATCCTCAGTGGCTGGGAAGGGGAAAGGGAACATCATTTAACCAGGAGTAGCACACTAGGCCGAAGCTTGTTTCCAGATGCGACCTGGGATAACAAGTTAGTTAAATGACTTGCTCAGGATCACACGGTATGCACTTACTGTAGGTGGCTGTGGAATTCAACCCCAGATCTCCAGATGTGCAGCTCAGAGCCTTAACCCACTGTGCTATACTGCATATATGATGAATGTGCCTCAGGAGTATGAAGTGGGGAGATTTACTCCCCTGGATCACAGCCAAAACTCGATGTTATGGTCTGCCAGATATAGTGGTCATCCACCTACAGTAGGAGGAAATTATTCGAAATGGTGAAGTTCATAGAACTTCAGAGCAGAATGAGAGAAGACTTGGGTTTGTTGCATCAAGAATGGCCAAAGAAGCATAGAATTGGTTATACATGATACAGAGGCAGCGGTGGCACCATGCTCAGAATCACACCGCAATTGAGAGGGCATGTGGATTGTCTAACAAGGCCAAGCATCATATTATGGACTGCATTGGTAGACTTGTATTGTAGCATGAAGGGATCATGACAAAAGTTCCACAGTTGTATGCAAAAGATGGAGTGCATTTGTCAGATTTAGGGAATGATAGGTTTTTAGGAGACCTATGACATAGCTTACAGGAAGCTATCAGATGATGTGCTTGCTGGGGGACTAGCATCAGGGTTCATCCATCAGATGAGCTGCAGCATGATGCTCATTGTGTGGCAGAATGGTAGTCTTGCAGTATTGTGCAGAGGGATTAATCATGTCGTAACAGGGTTGTGGTACCTTTTCACGTGGTTTGCCCTGAGGCTGGGGAGAGGTAAGGCCTTGGTGCCTGGTACTAGCAGGGTGCAAGCCAGAGGTGAAAGATAACTTTAGATTTTGGTCACCAGATGGTGGTGCCTTCTTACAGCGGAGGGCACATTCCAGACTGGCCCACTAAGATCCATTCCTGGAGGCCAGAGTTCTATATGAGGTTGTACCTATTACATTGGCTCTCCCCAAAGGGGAGAGAGGGCCTAAATAAATTTAGTGATTGATATGATTGACAAATGATTAGCTGTGACTATCTTGCTGGCAGAGAACATGTGGGATCTGTGTAGATAGCATACTACTTGATACTGGTCCCAGTCATTCAGGATGAAGGTTTTCTGAGTTTAGCTTTCTTTTTTTTGCTCCTTCCCTTGCTTCAGGTCGGCCACTCCTTCAGGCCACCTGTGTCTCCCCTGCCCCAATGCCAACCACCTCCACCACACTTTACACCCCCCCAGGGTAATCCAGTGTGTCCCTTCACCAGAAGGGTCCCCCTCCTCCAAGGGAGATAGGCACTGGTTGGGGACAGCCAGCACACTCTACATTTTGCCCCGGCTGCTGCTGTGGTGGATCTTGTGCTGCATCAGGGACTCAGTGGCAGTGGAGGCTGGCGACCATCATCCATCTGGCCATGGAGCCTATTTTCCAGTTTTTGCTCCCTGGGTGCATGGTGTGCCACAAATGTCAAGGTGTACATCAACATTCACCAAGACCATTCTAGATCTTCAGGACCCAGCACGTTGCTGTACTCTCAGCCTCCACCAGGAGTCAGCAAGTGCCAGGTCCGTACTCCACCCTCCCCCAGAGAGAAGGCGAGCAGTCTTCAGACACTCAGGCCTTCTTCCTCCGGCCAGAACTCCAGCTCCCTGGGTCCGTTTAGCTTTTTAACGTGCACCATAATCTATTTACTTAGTTATTTGGATTTTGATAACTGGGTAGGCTCATTGAGACTAAAAGTCCCTTTTTCAGGAAAGACATGGAATTAATTACATACAACAGTCTAGTGGCACTTCCAGACTGACCCATACAAAAGCCTCTCATGCAGCAAGTACTTTTGTCTGTGATTTGGGGGATGTAAGGGAAACACTCTAAATGTCTGTTTGATTATTGGGAACCTCTCCCTCTATTAAGAAAAAACAGAAACAATCCTTTATAAAAAAAAATTGTTTTATTTTTTGTGTGTGCTCTTAAACTATCTCTCCCTTTAATTAGCAGCAGTGCACATTGTGAGGATGGAGGACCTGCCTCTGACCCACTACAGTAGCTATTTTAGCAACAATAAAAATGCAGCCTCTGCAAGGTCTTTGCACAATCTACTCAATGTAGTGCCCTAGTAAATGTAATTAATAAGGGAAACCTGCTTTTAATGAACAAAAATAATGTTTAACCGGAGCAAGAAACTGGAAGTACTGTTTAGTGGCACTTCCAGTTAAACACATACACCAGCCCCTCACTCAGCAGGTGTCATTGAGCACGGGCAGAGGCACTGCATGGCAGAAGCAAGTGTATCTGCCTGCATCAGCCAAGGTGGACAAGAGGACTGGCCATTCCCCTTGACATTGTACAACTTGTCCTAAGAATAAAAATGTTTTGAAATTACTCTCTAGGCAATAGCATAAAGACACAATAGCTTGGACCCCAAGTGCAATATACTCAGTCTCCTCTATAATGAAGGATCTACTGTAGTGTGTAGCAAATACTGCATGTACATCCTTACTCCCTCATACAAGACTTGAAATGTGTTTACATTTGGCAAATGTATACATTATACATTATTCATCATTATTAGATAAAATAAAATATCTAAAAATAGAAATTCAAAAAACAAGGGAAAAAATAATATAGATATAATTGCCTCCATCACCTCCATTGGCTAAAAAACTGTACAAAACAAAAAGAGATCAAAAAGAGAAACAGGGAAAACAAGGAGGAATCTGCAAGTCCATCTGCACAAAACAAAAACCCTAAAAGAGGATAGGATGAAAACAATAGTGCTGGAGAAAATTGGTGTCTCATTAGTGCAACAAGTGAGCTCCCCTCTGAAATAGATTCTGGCATTGGAAGAAGGTCAAACAAATCGTTATCAACAATCACCCAGCCGGTTCGGCAAAGAATAATAGGAGACTCAATAATCAGATATACTGACTCCACAATCTGCAGTACAAATAAAGAAAATAGCATAGCATCACACTTCCCTGCAACTCGAACAAATTATGTTAACCAAGAACTGATAAAATGATTGGAACAGTAACAAAAATAAACAAGTTGTATTACACCCAGATACCAATGATGTGGGAAACCTACATGAGAAGCACATCTGTTATGACTTTTCTGCATTAGGAAATCACTTAAAAACAAAAGGCTGCAATATGGCCATTTCAGCATTTTGTGTCAGTACTCAGGGCCAATGTAGTCAAAAATCATACAATAAACCATATAAATATATGGCTACATAACTGGTGCAGGCAGGAAGGTATAGCTTTCATCAAAAACTGGGGCATGTTTTACAAAAAAAGCACCTCTTGTATGCCAAGGATGATTTACACCTAAACAAACAAACTCTGGCCAGAGCCGATAGGACTGCAGGTGAGGAATTTGGGGTAAAAATATTGAAAATTATAAAAGCCAAACTTACAAGCCTGTATCTGCAAATAATTTTACACCAGATTTAGAACATAGCCTTCTTATGACCCACCTTATGAACAATGGCAGATAAAATGTCCAACTCCCGCCTGAAAGGTGGTTGCATGCAGGGACTGCAAAATCACCTTAATAGTAGGCTGTAGGAGATGTTCATGTCAAGCAGCTAGTGCTTTACACCATCAAATGCCTTTCTTTTCATTCTAGCTGTCTATGAAAGGTATGGAATAAACTGGATTTTTTATTCCTTTATCTGGACCATTCCCACATTTCTTTCCACCTTCAGGATCCCACCTCATTCATTTGAGGACTGTGTTACTAATAATATTGTGCTCAGACACACTGCTATGTAATTCATCAGGCTTTAACCACATAAAAGGCTTCATGAATTCATCCAGTTAGAAAGGCAGCCGTGGCATTCCCCTGCACTTCCTCTGTCACTCTTAAAGTCCTCACAATAGGGCTCTCAACACATCTCTGAGTTGCTCTGTGTACTGATAAGTGACTGCTATTTCACCTTTACAGTGGCTGCAGCCATAGCTTTCTCAGCAGTCACTGCAGAATCCTTAATGTTACCAGTCATAGTACCTATTTTGTGCTAGATCACGACTAGTCTTTCATTTTACAAATCACGCTTGTTAATAGTATCAATTCATTGCATTACTGTGTGAGGGCCATAGCTTGCATTCAGGACACTCTGTTGCTGCTGCCCCAAAAGCTGCCCATGGTTCCTTCCATCACTGAAATAGTGCAAAACAGAGTAGGCAAGAGCATAACGTGGGGTGTGTGTGTGTGATGCAGGGCAGTGGGAGAGAAAAAGAAGCCAGATCATGATCAGGGAACAGTGACTGGAGAGAGAAAACAGAATGGGGAACTGAAAGCCAGAGCATGATCAGGGGATGGGGTGGGGACAGAGAAAACAGAACAGGAAACTGAAGGTTGGTAGCTGAGAGACAAGCGGGACAGTTGACAAACAGTCTCCAGTGCTCCCGTGGACTAGGGCACAAGACAGGTGAGAGAAAAAAAGTGTGTGGTGGGGGAGACAGAAGGGGAGAAAGAGGGAGAAAGCAGACTGATTCTTCCACTGTATGTTCTTCAATTCCACACACTGGGTGGAGTGAAGAGGAAACAGCTGTGATCCATTAGCCCCCGTTTCCAGTCCTCCCATTCACTATATATCAGCATAGCTGTCACTATGCCTCCATAAAAAGGATAGATGAGTTGTGACAGATGTCTCAGGTACTACATATTTCAGCCTGTGAGCTTAAAAACTACAAGATTATTTACCCCATACACTCATACATATCATTATTTTAGAAGCACTAATAATTCATTAGAACAAATATGTTGTCAAACATTTTAGTTGGGGGTAGCTGTACAGGTGGTCTTTATTTATTTATTTATTAAATTTTGTTAACTGGGTAAGCCCGCTGGGCCCTGGAGGTCCCTTTTTCAGTGGCGGCCCTATCTTGATTTATTCATAGTGGATGAAGGAATCAGGAATGAGGATTTATGATGTGTGGAAAATACACCAAAAATTTTACCAGCAAAAAAAACCCACGATTGAGGGTGAATGGGTGATGTAGGTCCATAGAACATGTGCATTTTCCACACACTGCTGGTTCCCAGGTTTTATATTTTATTCATATAGTACTATACTTGTAATATGGTGTAAAAAATACAAGTGACTTTATAAAAATATGCCCATCGTACTTTTGCTTGCTGATTTATTGTGCCTATTCCTCAGCGTGTAATACAAGCAGAGTAATACTGAATGAAGATATTGTACCATACCCAAACTAGAAGGAAATAAAGAAGAGCAAGTTGGATGTTATAGGTATCTGAGGTTTTTGGATAGACCCTTCTGGTTCTGGGAACACACAAGTAAGTAAATTACTGAAAAGGATTGGAACATGCATGGGCCTTATGTATCAGCATAAGGGATGTCTGAATTTTGGAGTTCAATTAAAAATAGAAACATAAATTGATGGCAAATAAGGACTGATAGGCCTATCCTGTCTGCCCATTTTCCCTACCTACTGAAAAAGCCACAGACTCTACTTGATTTCCAGCTTCATCTCCTCATTCCAAATGCTAAGGTTTCACTACACCTGTCCAATGCATTTTTGAATTCTCCCACTGTGTTTGCTCCCACCACATCTGCTGGAAATAATCCAGACCAGTTATTTCCAATATTAGAGTATGCCAAGATAATTTATAACTATTATGCAAAGGATAAGTTATATAAACTTGACAAGCTTTGAAATAGATAGGCATGATTTATTTTAAACTGTCCTTTTGATACACACCAATGTCAAATGTATAAGCAGCTGGGTTGGATTTCACTGGTCGACTTTTGTATATTGCATAAGATTTTGTTATCCCTGAGACATATCCAATGTCAAGCTCCAGGTTATTTTCTGGAATGTTTTGAGTTTAGGGACATGTAAGCATCCCAGATAAATGATAATAATAATAATAATTTTATTTATATAGTGCAATTCAGGTACCAAAGCACTTTACATACAACAACGATTCAATAAGTAAGTAATAATACCCAACAGGAAGGGTGTTACTGGGATATAAGTGGACCACCCAGGGGCGTAATGAGGCCCGACACCGCAGGTGGAGAGCCTTATAGCCCCTGGAAGGTCCATTATATCCCATAACGCCCTCCCTGGAGGGAATTATTACACTTAGAATATGAGTTTATTTTATAATTTTTTAAAATAATAATTTTACAGAAAAAGCTTAAAATATTACAAAAAAATAAACAGACATGTTGGTTCTGGAAAATAGTGACTTTGGTGCCACTAGAGGGTGCTACTGTTTGTGATATCACTTTTTTTTGATTAGGTTGGTGTGTGAGTTTTCAATAGTGTTAGGCAGTGAAGTGTTCGTTTTACCTTTTAGGTGTTATTTGCTATGTTTTGGGATGTGTGGTTATGGTTGTGAGAGAAGACTGATGATCGAGATAGAGAGAAATTGGCGCCATAACGGCAATGTTAATATTATAAAAAAGTAAGTAGCTCTTTTTTTGCTGTAGAGTTCATTAGCTGAATTCAGAACCTCCAGACAGCGTGTTTTAGAAAACTGAATGATTTGAGTTTCATAGCTTTGAAACTGCATCAACGTGCCCACTTTTCTTCCGATTACTGCAGCTCTGACCGCGCTTACTTAGTGAATTAAAATTAACTGTTGTCATTTACGTGGCATGGTACGGCATTTGTTGGTGAAGCAACAGTGTGAATATGCATGCTGGAGTGAACGTGGGAATAAGGTAGGCATAGTAGCAACAGGTGGGTGGTTATGTTACTAGGAAGAATTTGTTTTGGAGCGGGCTTTGTTGAGAAATAACGGCCTGCTTGTGTACTGTTTCAGCCAATGTGGGTGCTTGTTTTATTTAGCCCATATTCTAAAATCACATAAAACATACACAACAGCATCAATTAAAAAACTTACAATTCACAATATTTCAGATATTAAAAGCCTGATTAAAAAAATAAGTCTTTAAACTGGTCTTGAAACTCTCCACGATCTCGCAATCTCTGATCTGACAAGGTAGAGAGTTCCACAGGGATGGTGTCGTGAACATAAAAGCCCTTGCACCAGATATTTTCAATCATACCCTGGGAACCTCTAGCAACTGCTCATCAGTAGAGCAGAGAGATCAGCCAGGACTGTAAGGAGTCAGGAGCTCTTGCATATAACCCGGAGAAATACAGATTTTTCAGAATTCATAGTCCTTAGGATCAGTACTCTTAAGGTCTCATTTTTTTTAGCCTGACATGTTTCCCCAGGTGTGAAATTCATAGCCCACAAAATTCATACTTAAGGGGAAAAAAAACATCTACTAGTTTAGTTAAATCCTGTTTTTTCCCTCTTCCACAGACATGTGATAAATATAGAGAGCACTCTTCAGGTATTACTTAAAATATATTTCTTTTGATTGTATAATGTAAATCTGTGCATTTTATTTTTATATATAAATGGTGGCTTTCCTATGTGTATGCTGATGGTAATTTGTCACTATGTATTTTCTGAAACTAGTTTTAGACATACCTAAACTCTAACCATTTTGTAACTATTTGTTATGCAAGCATAATGGGTTGCCACTGTAAATTAGCTTTGCTCCATGACTTTTTGAAAATAAAAACATGAAAACTTGAAACTTGTACCCCACCCATCTACTAGCACCCATCCAGCCACAGTATTTAATCCCTACCCCAACTCATTTGTTGACAACCATCCTGACCCAGTAGGTACACATCTGCTGGGAGTATCACTCCCCACCCAGTATCAATAGCCCTGCCCCCTCTCATCTGCTGCATCCAACCTCCCCAGTATTACCCCCTTCATTACAATACCTGCAATAAAAAAATAAACAGCAGTGCACAATATACTATGTCATTCCTAATACCAAGAGAGTTGCTATGTATTTAATGGGACAACAAAATCTCACTGTTTGGTGCCACTCATTTCACTGCCAGACAGTGTGTTCACTCTCATTAGGCCTAACACTCTCGGCTCAGCCACCATCGTAATTGTCAGTGCCTGACAGTCAGATTTTCCTATCCCTTACTGATTACGCCAAATTAATTGTGACAATATAGGGCATGTCAGACTTCCCAAAGCTCTACCTCCCACATCAAATTATCCTCCATCATCCATCCTAACTCCAACGCAAGTCCTAGGCCTGGCTCTGCAGCCTTCTGTGCAATCAACGCACTAGTATGACTACCAAACTCCTCTCTGAATGTACAGCACCACAGACCAGTAAGGAAAGTGGAAAACCCAAACTTTTAGGCTCATTACACATGCAACCCATGGCCCTCACATTGCACTAATGGCCTGATTTTCCTGATGTGCAGTTGTTGCAGCACATACTGAAGAAAAGGAGCCACAGTTTAACACTATTCCACAGCTGCAGGCTCACTCAGCTGGGCTTCCAAATGCACTACCTCTCCAGTTGGCCAATCAGGACTCTCCATCTGTGGGCAGGTGGGCCTCCATTTTTGCTGTGGGGATGGGGGAACATTGGCAAAGTGGAAGAATTGTTTTCATTATTTGAAGGGGAGCAGATGCACTTTGCAGAAGGGTGGAAGGATATGAGCAAACAGTTAAAAAAACAAGCAGCAAAACAAACTCAGTACACAGACAGCAAGGTCCTGCCCTACCTGGGGACATTGGATCCTATGTGATCTAAAGAGTCTGATTTCAAGTACATCAGTTGACCTATCCGTGCTTGAAATGGGATTGAGTTAAGTTGTTAGGGGGCAACTGGATACCAGAGAATGCTTGACTCACATTCCCCCTCCTCACCTGTGAGGGTTGCTGTGTTGATGTTAGGTTAAAACCCTATTGGTGACCTGACCACTAACATCTGGCAACCATCACTTGTATTGCAGGTTTACTGCAAAAAAGACTCTCCCCCTGGTGAGCAAGATTTTCTTTTGTGTATAACTGGTTTTAGTTGTGGGCCCATGGCACAATGGGAAACATTATGCACCCTGATTTTATGCCACCAAAAACTGTGACTGCAAATGGGGATGGTAGTCTGGCATCAGTTATTCTGATAAATTTCAGCAAATGGATTTTCAGATCTTCCTGGTTACCTGATAGGTTTTCTTATTTACAGCAAAGATGAAACAATAACTAGAGTAGTAGCTAGTTTTGCATAGACAGCCGAGCAAATATGACTTAAAAAATTAAAGTGTGGTACACATCATGTCATTTCCCTCTTTGTGCATGATGTGTTATTGTATCTCTCACAGCCAGAGTTCACATACGGCCCTATATCTGGCCACATAATTAATTGAGCCAAATGTGAGTGATCACCCCTGGTATGCCATCGCTACGGCGACTTTATCACAACCCGACACTACAGCAACAACAGCGCCAGGTTGCTGTAGTGTGGGCGCGGGACCCCGGCACTGCTTTCTGGGGGTATTTCACCCCCTCCCTGAAGGAACTGCAACTTGGAGTTGATTAATTTAGTAGTGGGGTTGCAGAGGCAGAGCCCTCCACATAAAGGATTCATGGGGCGAAGTCCCCCAAAGAAAACACAGACTGAAGAGACTCGCTTTATGCTGACCACAAATGCAGTCAACATAAAGGAGTCACTGTAACATTGGTCTATAATGACATTGTAGACCATCTGTCATAGATCTGTTGCCCCCTCTCCCTCCAACTATAAGGGGAGTGCTGCTACAACTGGACACATATTGAAATACTTGGGAGTGATACTCCCTAGGATGTACAAAGCAAACAGTCACATGCGGCAGGGCTCAGAGGTGGGTGCTAACTGCTAAATGAAGCATGACAAGTCTAGACATGCAGAGCACTTAATAGCCGTGATCAAATATACAGTATGACGTTAAATCAAAGAAAATAACAACATGAGCTACCCATAGTAAATGCACAAAATTATTTATTCAGCCTTAACTGACTGTGGCTGTAACACCAGTACCTCAACTCTAATACAAGTTTTCTTCATGGGGAGTGGCCAATGCACATAGAACCAAATGTGTCTATATATTTTTATATATTTTATCCTTTGCTCCTCCTCCCTTGGGTAGCACCTGGAAATGAGCCTCGGCTCAGTGTTCCTTTCCCTGTCACCAATTTTCAAATAAAAAAATAACTAAATAAATCAATTTATACACATCATAGCAGGTGTATATACTTAAGTAGATCACACATTTGAAATGGATTTTTTTTAAAACAGGGAGCATATTCAAAATATGCATTTAACTATTGCAAAATTCTATCAATAGCCAGGACATAATACATTATTTCCATGAGTACAGTAATTTAAATAAAACGTTATGAAACATAAGGTAAATTACTGATTTGTGGTAATAGTACCGATGTTTATAAAACACCAACCCCATAGTACAAGTTCAAAATGCAATGCATAAAGGAACATTGGTAAGAAAGCGACCCAGAGCGAAAAAATTCAACTTGAAAATAAAGTACAAAATACAACAATTAATAGTATGAAAAAGGAAAAAGGAACTGAAATAAAGGTTTTATAAAAGATACATGTAAACTACCACAGTGGCCCAAAATTCCAACCTTGGAAATGCATTGTAATCACAACATAAACCTATCATTAAAAAACAAGCATTTGTCAATGCCGAATGTTTGCTTGCTGGCATTGGCAGTGGTAGTGTAGAAGTTACAGAGTTGCATAAAAGGAATAGCAGTGAAGTACTTAACTGAAGCCAACCCCACCACCACCCTGCAGAGAGTGACAGGCATCGGGGTGTGCCTTTGGGTTGTCAGGTATAACGGCCACGCCATTTCACCACACCCCACCCTGCCGACACTGACAAGTGTCATGGTGTGCCTTGGGATCTTTGACCCTTATGCACACCCCATTCCATTAGAAAATATGGTGAGATGGGTGCGATATAGGAGAATGGGGTGAACTTTGGGGCCAAAGAGTCCAAGGCATACCTCGATGCCTCTCACTGGCTGCAGGGTGTGGAATAGTATAAGCATTACAGGCAAGAATCCCAAGTCACACCCCTGATGCCTGTCATTCTCTACAGGGTTGGACATTATGGTTGGAAACCCTAATACCTCAGGCATTCGTTGGTATTTTCACTCCAAATTTTCAACATGTTTTTTTTGTGACCCCACCTCATGAACAGGGGGAATATCAGTTTCTTAGCTGAAAGCTGCTTCTGCACAGTGACTACGGCATTTACCACCACAGGTGCAAAAACATTCTGAACAGGATGTAAAAAATGACAGCTGTACTGTTCATGGGGAGGTGTAAAAAATGGCAATCTTGCAAATCTGCAGTAAAAATATTAAAAAAAATGGTGAAGTGGCGAGCGTACATAGAAACTGTGCAGCGCACACCCGTAATATAATTAGGTTGGGGATTTTTTACAGCAGATTGTCAACTCAGGCATTTTGGTGCCTCCGATCATGAACAGTGTCACTGTGATTTTATTTATCTGTCCGGAACAATGATTTCCCACAGCAACCACGCATCTCTGCACTGAAAGTGTGAAAACACACTTTGGCCATGTGAAAAATGACAGCTGTACCGTAAATAAGGCAGTGTGGAAAAATGCCACTGGTGAAAATCTGGACTGAAAATATTACAAAGTCATGAACTTACGAGGGTGTGTGGAAACTGCGCAATGCTCACTCGTAACACAGTCATTTTATGGACTTTTGTCACCAAATTTTCAACATAGCAATTTTAAGACCTCGGCTCATGAACAGTGTAACTGTGATTTTCTTAATCTGTCCCAAACATTGCTTTCGAACACCAACAGCACCATTGTGCACTACATGTGCGAAAACACATTTTGGGCGGCATATGAAAAATGGCAGCTGTACTGTTCATAAGGAAGTGTAATAAAATGGCAATGTTGAAAATCTGGAGTGAAAATATTACATTCGTAAACTTACGAGCATGCATAGGAACTGCGCAACGCACACTCGTAAAACAGTCAATTTTAGGAATTTTTTCACCAAATTTTCAACATTGCCATTTTAAGACCTCTGCTCATGAACAGTGTCTCTGTGATTTTCTTAATGTGTCACATACATTGATTTCGCACATCGACTGCGCCATTGTGCGCTACATGGGCGGAAACACATTTTGGCCAAGATGTGAAAAATGACAGCTGTACTGCTCATAAGGAGGTGTGGTAAAATGGCAATGTTGAAAATCTGGAGTGAAAATATTGAAAATTCGTGAACTTACGAGCGTTCGTAGGAACTGCGCAATGCACGCTTGTAAAACAGTCATTTTTAGGAATTTTTTAACCAAATTTTCAACATAGCCATTTTAAGACCTTTGCTCATGAACAGTGTCACTGTGATTTTCAGGGTGTTTTTTTTAAAAGACGATGCGGGATGTTTGCCACACTGGGGTGGGCTCCCAACATGGCACAAGGATGTCTGGGGGGGCGTGAAGCCGACGGGGGATTGGGCACCACCGTCGGCCATATCATCAGTTGCCACGCTGGGGTGGGCTCCCAGCGTGGCACCTGGTACTTTTTGGGGGAGAACAGTGGAGCCGACGGAGGATTGGGCACCCCTGTTGGCTATACGATAACTTGCCACGCTGGGTGGGCACCCAGCATGGCATTTGGAAGGCTTTGGGGAGCGCAGCACAGCTGATGGGGATTAAGCACCCCCATCGGCTATAGAGTGTGTGCGTGGGGGCAGCACGCAGTATGCATGCGCTGCGGTGTGTTTGTGTGTGTGTGTAGGGGATTCGCGTATTATTATGCTTTGTTATCTTATCGCTGCTCACTGAAGTGTAGCTCCTTTTCGAACTGTATGCCACTGCATCTTGGAGCTTGTCATAGACAGCTCCAGCATGCATTGGCTTACAGGCTGCGCCGCCAACACACTGACTGAATTGGAGGAGGGGTGACACACCTGAAAACTCGGATGATGGCACTATGTTTCTTGCACATGCGTGCAAGCAAACATAACAAGCATTTGTCAATGCCAAATGTTTGCTTTCTGGCATTGGCAGTGGTAGTGTAGAAGTTACAGAGCTGCGTAATAGTAATGGCAATGAAGTATTGAACTGAAGCCAACCCCACCACCACTCTGCAGAGAGTGACAGGCATTGGGTGTGCCTTTGGTCATCAGGCAACCCGCCATGCAATTTCAGTACACCCCACCCTGCAGACACTGCAAGTGTCACAGTGTGCCTTGGGGTTTTGGTCCTTATGCGCACCCCATTCCATTGGGAAATACAGAGAGATGGGTGCGATATAGGAGAATGGGGTGAACTTTGGGGCCAAAGAGTCCAAGGCATACCTCGATGCCTCTCACTGGCTGCAGGGTGTGGAATGGTATGAGCATTACAGGCAAGAATCCCAAGTCACAACCCTGATGCCTGTCATTCTCTACAGGGTTGGGCATTATGGTTGGAAACCCTAATACTTCAGGCATTTGTTGGTATTTTCACTCCAAATGTTCAACATGGTTTTTTTGTGACCCCACCTCATGAACAGGGGGAATATCAGTTTCTTAGCTGAAAGCTGCTTATGCACAGTGACTACGGTATTTAGGCACCGGTTGGTGCAAAAATATTCTGAACAGGATGTAAAAATGACAGCTGTACTGTTCATGGGGAGGTGTAAAAAATGGCAATGTTGCAAATCTGCAGTAAAAATATTTAAAAAAATGGTGAAGTCACGAGCGTACATAGAAAACTGTGCAACGCACACCCATAATATAATTAGGTTGGGGATTTTTTTACAGCAGATTTTCAACTCAGGCATTTTGGTGCCTCCGATCATGAACAGTGTCTCTGTGATTTTACGTTGATTTCACACATCGACTGCGCCATTGTGCGCTACATGGGCGGGAAACACATTTTGGGCAAGATGTGAAAAATGACAGCTGTACTGCTCATAAGGAGGTATGGTAAAATGGCAATGTTGAAAATCTGGAGTGTAAATATTGAAAATTCGAGAACTTACGAGCGTGCGTATGAACTGTACAATGCATGCTCGTAAAACAGTCAATTTTTTGAATTTTTTCACCAAATTTTCAACATAGCCATTTTAAGACCTCTGCTCTTGAACAGTGTCACTGTGATTTTCTTAATTTGTCCTGTACATTGATTTAGCACACCGACTGCGCCATTGTGCACTACATGGGCGGAAACATGTTTTGGGTGAGATGTGAAAAATGACAGCTGTACTACTCATAAGAAGGTGTGGTAAAATGGCAATGTTGAAAATCTGGAGTAAAATATTGAAAATTCATGAACTTACGAGCGGCATGAGGAACCGCGCAATGCACACTCATAAAATAAATAGTTGTGAATTTCCACCAAATTTTCAAAATAGGCTTCTTGAGAGCCCACCCTACGAACACTGGCAGTGTCATTTTGTTAATTGGTCCCGAAAGGTGATTTCACGCAGTGACTGCAAAATCACCCTTCAGGCCCGAATAACACCATGACAGTGACATCATTCATGAGAAGGGATCCCAAAACCCCCATGTTGAAAATTTGGTGCAAAAATTCCAAAATATGCCTGAGATATGCAACAAAGTTGAAAACCCCCTATCTAGCCCTTTATATAGCTTACCGGCATTTCCTCAGTTCGCGGTCGGCTTTGAAGAGTGCAGACGTGTTCCCGGTCCACCGAAGATCATTGCGCCGAGGTCCGGAGGTAAGTATGGGGTGAGGGGGGTGTGGGGAGGCAGGATGCACAGTGGGTGGGTGCAGGTTGTGGGAGGGGGGCCAGGGAGACTACATGGGACCGTTTTTTCTTTACAGGTTTTTTTTTCTATGACATTGCGGGACATTTGCCATGCTGGGGTGGGCTCCCAGCATGGCACAAGGATGGTTGGGGGGGCATTCAGCCAATGAGGGATTGGGCACCCCCGTTGGCCAAAGCATCGATTGCCATGCTGGGGTGGGCTCCCAGCGTGGCACCCAGTACTCGGGGGGGTGAGGACAGTGGAGCCGATGGGGGATTGGGCACCCCCCATCGGCTGTATCATTAGTTGCCACGCTGGGGTGGGCACCCAGTGTGGCATTTGCAAGGCTTTGGGGGGTAGGGGGAGCTCAGCACAGCTGACGGGGATTGGGCACCCCCATCGGCTATACACTGTGTGCGTGCATGCGTGCGGGGGGGCGCGCATGCCTGCATGGGCGTGTCTGTGTGTGTGTGTGTGTGTGTGTGTGTGTGGTGGGGGAGCTGTGCATGAGCAGGTGATATCTTATCGCTGCTCACTCAAGCATAGCTCTCCCTTTGAACTGTATGCCACTGCATTTTGGAGCTTGTCATAGACAGCTCCAGCATGCATTGGCTTACAGGGGCCTCGCCTGCCAACACACTGACTGAATTGGAGGAGAGGGTGACACACCTCCGAAATCTCGGATGATGGCACTATGTTTCTTGCACATGCGTGTAAGCAAACATAAAAATTGATGGTGTATTAAAAAACACATGTAAAGTAGCATAGTGAAGACAGTGCAGAGCCAAATGACTCATGCTCATACAGGAGAGCTGCAAAATGAATTAATTCCTCAATACAGATGAAAAGCCTCTGTATAACAGGGTGGGGGGGTTGTGTTGTAAAAAAGGGAAGCAAAATAAGGGCTATCCAGAGCCAAATGGCTCATAACCAGGAAGGAGTCATGAGAGGAAAAAAGTTCCTTAGTACAAACAGAGAGCCCTAATTAAGAAAAATAATTGTATGAATTACTAAAAATTATAAAATGTATTAATGATAAAGTAATAGTAAAGGAAAGTGCCATTCTGGAACATGACAAATCAAATGCTGTGCAAGTAATGCTATAAATATTAAAAATAGTTATAAACTTTGTTGCTGAAGCACTTTACATGAAAAATTTATGTTGTGGAGATACAATTGCCGTAATATGCCAGAAAATGAGGGAAGGGGGAAGCATTAGAAAAAACTAGTAATGCACAGCTATTCAAACTCTTATACTTTTGCCAGTTCCACTTTTCCAGTAGTCCCTGCACCTTGCTATGATGAAAACTGCTCACATTATTTGCACATTTATTTTGCTGGGTATTTTTCAGACATTTGTATTGCCTTTGGAGGTATTCCTACCAGACCCTGAGTGTTTCAGAGAATGAATTCAGAGTATACTGCAGGCTAAGTGTCTGTGAGTTATTTGAAATTGGTTTGGGCCAGTAACATCGTGGGACAAAATATCACCAGACAGAACAAAGCGGAAAAACATCACCACCCACAATGCTGGCAGTACAACATATTGTGGGACAGAATACCACAGAACAGGCATCACGCAGGCAGAAAACACCATCCACTGCAGTAGACACCCCAACCAGCAGAGCACAGCTGAAGGCACCAGTGCCTTAGAATGCCACAGTGGGACATGGAGATGGAACCCTGCAAGGGGCACCCACCACTGGGTTAAGTGTGGACACAGGACACTCTCCATGTGAGCCTACAGGCATGCCCACGCACACAAGGAGCACCACCCTGAGTGAACACCATGAGGTGGCCACAGTGCAAAGGAGGGGTGTTTGGATGGGCGGACCAGAGAGAGCAATGGGAATGCTGACCAACCTGGCAGTGGCCTTGGGGGGATGGGAACTGTACCACAGCATGCCCCCAGCACCCCAGGGGACAGAGGATGGGTGCCAGGATGAAGGTGTGCAGGGCACAGTCAGTGGCCTGCAGACCAGAGGGACACAGGAGAACAGAACACAGGTAGACATAACCAGACCCCTGTCAACATACCCCAGCACCTAGAATGATAGCCAACCACACCTGCACCCAAGCATGGAGGCAGACACCCATGGTGCAAGAGTGCCCCCATGGTGGTAGATGTCCCAGCAGGGGGATACCACCATACCATGCCCCTGCCTGTCAACAGCACTGCAAGCCCCACACCCAGTTGACACTGGCCACTTCCTGTTCCTCCCTGCAGCCTGCTGTTGTCCTGTGTGTGGCCATAGCAGCTTCCCCCCCGGCTGCTGGTGGTCGCTCCCTGTGTCTCTCTGCAGCAGGCACAAGTCCTGTCTGTACCCTGAGCACTGACATACCCACCTCCATCCTGTTTGTTGATTGTCTGCCTCCCCAACCCTGGCCATGCCTGAATGCCCTATCCTTCTGGCACCCGCTGCAGCCATTGCCCTGTGCTGCTGCCACTGCTCTTTGCATTCTTTCCATCCTGTGGGCTCTGTTTGGCAGGGTTCTGCCTCCATTGCAGCATCTGTGTCAGTCTGTGGGTGCCACTGTGTGCCAGCCTTGTGTGTCCCTGTGAGCTCTGCATGGTGGTTGGGCCTGCTCGGGGTGTGCTGTGGCTGTTCGGTCCCATTGCTGGCCTTGCTGGAGGGCTCCTATTTGCCCACAATGGCGATTCCTACTTGCCGCTCAGTTTCATGCATCCACGCATTTGTCTGCTGCTGCACTGTTGCAGCTTCCGGTGTTCCCTTGGACACATTGTTTTCTGGTTTTGTTGTGTCTGCCGCAATATTATATACCACAATGTTTTTTTTGCGTTGTTGTTTCAGCAGTATGTTGTCTGTGATGTTATTGACCCAAACCTTTAAACCTAACTATGTTTGATATCAGGTCTCAGATGACTGTGATTTACTGTTACCATGGAGATATGCTATAGTGATACAGCTGATCATATTCCTAAATATATTTGCATAAAACATAAGTAGTTTGCTGTCAAAGCTTGAGTTATTAATTTTGCTAGAAAAAAAGTTGTTTACTATTTAAAGTCTCAGCATTGAGGCATGTTTTGTGAGTAAATAGTAGGTGGTTAGGGAGCATTGTTCTGACAGTTTCTATTGAGATATATCTTGGCATCTGCAGGTCTAATAGAGTGGCTCTGCAGTAGCTGAAGTTCTTAATGAAAAGGAACCAAAGTAGGAGCAATTTTCAACCTAGTTTCCAACATAGTACTCAGGGTCTGCTCCAGGTAAACAAAGATCAAAACAGAAAGAAAATGAGAGTAACTAGAAATGAACCATGCTTCTTTGATTTCTTTTTATATCCTGAACGGACTCCTGGAGCTTTCAAAGCAGCCTGTTTCCTGAATTTGAAAATCACTAAGTGGCTGCTGCTCCAGGAGTCCTGTATTTCACTTAGAACATTTAGCTGTCATAGTTTTCATTTTTTTTCTCTCAACAGCAAAACCATTGCCTTCTCTCCAAAAGACACTATTTTACCCCTTTCAGCTATTGAATTGTAAAAATGTCTCACAGAGCTTTCAAAGTCGACTTCTTCCCGCAGCTCAACATATATATCTGGAGCCAAACAGCTCATAACCAGGAGAGGAAAAAGTTACTCAGTACAAACAGAAAGCCCCAGTTAAGTGAAATAATTGTGTGAATTACAAAAAAATAGAAAATGTATGAATGATAAAGTAATAGTAAAGGGATGTGCTGTTCTGGACATGAAAAATCAAATGCTGTGCAAGTATTGCTATAAATATTAAACATAGTTATAAACTTTGTTACTGAAGCTCTTTGCATGAAAAATTTCTGTTGTGGAGATACAATTGATTTAATATGCTAGAAAGTGGGGAAGGGAGAGAAGCATTATAAAAAAATAGTAATGCACCAATATTCAAACACTTGAACTTGTGCCAATTCTACTTTTCCAGTAGTCTCTGCACCTTGCTATGACAACAGCTGCTCACATTATTTGCTCATTTATTTAGCTGGATATTTTTCAGCCATTTGTATTGAGTGGCTGCTGCTCCAGGAGTCTCGTATTTCACTTAAAGCCTTTAACTGTCTTAGTTATGTATTTTTTTCTCTCAGCAGCAAAACCATTACCTTCTCACCAAAAGACACTATTTTACCCCTTTCAGCAGCTGAACTGTAAAAATCTCTCATGAAGCTTTCAAAGCCACCTGCTGATGCTCCATGAGACTGACTACTTGTTTTATTTAGATGTCCCTAAGAAATGCAGTACCATGACCTTTTAGCATGAATTGATATTTTTCTTTAGCTTCTTCTTAATTTTCAAGCTGCTAAATTAATTGGTGAAAAAGTAGTGTGAATGTGGAGTGCTTCATGGTGCACAGACTCAGAGGGGACTTATGTAACCTCATGAGGTTATTCATTTGCAAGGAATGTGGCAGTGCTTTTCTCCAGTCCTAGCAAGAGGACTGCAGGGCTCCTTCCACTGTAGCCCTAAAAAAGGGCAGATCTGCTGGGTAAATAAATCCCTAAATATCTAAATAAAATGGATTTAAAGTAAATATGAGGGGGCATACCTACAGCCAATATTAATATGCAAATAGTAAACAAAATAAATCATGTACGAAAAAGCACTCAAGAATAAAACCAAATACCATTAGCTGCATACTGGTAAATTCAAGAAGCATGACAAACAAGGCAGACAAGCTAAAAACACTAAATTCCAAAACAAACAAACAAAAAAAGGAAATAAAAAAATGATTGCACTAATAGAAACCTGATGGATGAGGGCTGTATCTGGGGCAAAAATCTATGTCCTGTTCCATCAAGACAGACCAGAAAGGTGAGGTGGGGGAATTGCCATATTTATACAAGAGAGTCTGAAACCAATCAAAATATCCTGCAAAATAAAAAAGTAATATTGCCCAAACTGAAACCTCGTGGGTTATGTTAACTGATTCCACATCTTCACCTTTATTTGAAGGGTTATGTTATAGACCACCTGATTCCAAAGTAGACATTACAAATGAAGGGCAAATAAATATGGTAACATTCTCATTATGGGGCCTAAATCTTGGTGACATATTTTGGAAAATTAACGCAGTGCTGTCTTTTGATGGAAAGGGTCTTTGAACTACTATGGAGCAACTTCAGTCGAAACAAAACATAAATAAACCAACAAGAGGAGATAAAATATTGGACATCATTATTGCATCAGACAATATACTGTAAATACAGAAAAAATGCAACACTGAAGCCCTGTTATGCAACAGTGACAGTGATACTATACTCATTAATGTAATAACCCAAAGACCTAAAATAGATGGTATCATAGAAGTTTTCACATATAGCAAAGTGAACATGAACAGCATAAATAAAGAGTTTAGCAGCATAAATCAGAATACATTATTGGTAAACAAATGATTAAATGACATGTGGGAAACCATTAAAAAAATGATACTTTACATCTGCACAATGTACGTCCTAAAAATAAATAAAAAAATACTTTAACAAAGGGAGAAGGCTGAAATGGTTATCAAAAAATGTCTAAAACATAATTAATAAAAAGAAAAGAGTGTATACAAAATATATCAATAACAGAGACATCACCTCATGGGCCTTATGTAACTACTTGCTCAAAAGATCCAAATAAGCAATTAAAAAAGCTAAAGTAAATATGGAGCTAAACTTTGCCAAAATGCAAATAAATCAAACGATAACTTTTTTTTTCTTAGCTATGTCAATTCACTGAAGAATCAAATAAAAATTATTGATACAGTCTCGGGTGGATATATAACAACTAGAAACCAAGAAGAAATGACTAATAAATGTAATTATCATTTCTGTAAAACATATGCAATAAAATCAAAACACATAACTGAGAGCAATAAAAAAAAATCTTCCAAAATTTCCATGACTAGAAAAAAATATTAGGGAAAGTTCACATAAATTAACACTAGAGACATCACCTGACTCAGGTAGTCAACTCAAGACATATACAGTATCAAATGACTGGAAAAAAGGCTATCATTATCCCAATATAGCTAACAGTTTCCCATTATATACTCCCTCTCTCTCCCAGCCCTCAGACATCAGCTAAGGCATCATTGTGATCCCTCCTGTCACTGTCCACCCCCCTCTTGACTCTTCTTCCCTCTTTGAACCCCCTTCTGCTTAGGGACCCTCCCATTAATTTAGCACACCAGACTATGCTCATGGGCTGTTTCTGTTCCCAACTAGCCCTGCCCCCTGCCCCAAAAGGCACTGTGCATTTTTTGTTTTCTTGCATGTTTGTCCACATAACATTGTGATAATCTGTGCTGTCATTTATATAGTTGTTCACTTCATTCTCCTGCATTTGTAGCTGCCTACATAATTGTAAACTGTTGTTTTGAAATTTAATTCTTTCTGTACTCCTTTTCTCACCTCCCCTGGGTCGCACTTGGAAATTAGCTTCAGCTCAGTGTGCTTTTCCCAGTTACCAATTTTTAATTAAAATTAATAAATATATTAAAAAAAAAAGATTGAGAGGAGAGGACATGAGGAGAGAGAGTTCTTGTTTCCACTCCACTCATCCCTGGTAAGACCTATCCTGGAGTATGGGGCCCAGGTTTGGTCACCCTACAAACAGGGAGAAATCCAAATGAGTATAGATAAGGGCAACCAGGGTACTGAAGACCTCAGAATATGAACTACAAGGCTAGACTGAGTGAACTGGACATGTTCACTCTGGAGTATAGGAGAACTAGAGGGGACATGTGCTTGTTGCAAAGAGCATGGTCGGATGGTGAGTTATGGGACCTCGGGCTACAAATCAGGGAACAGTTATGTGATACTTGCTCTTACCCTCTACAGTTGAAAAGCAGACATTGTAAATTGGTAAAAGGCAATACATGGTTTAACCAGAGAGTGGTTCCCATATGGAATAAACTCCCTTTAGGGGTGGTGGCTAGCAATACCACTGATGAAATTAAGAGAAATCTTGATAAGCATTTTAAGGGAACTGGGTAGACATGATTTTGATATCTATGTGAGCATTACTGATGAAATTCTATCACATAGCTCTGTACAAACCTATGAAACCTATTGTTAGTTGTTATTGTAAGTTAGATCTAAATAACTATTGGCCTACAAACGTAACTTCTATAACAGGGAAAATGCTTGAAGGTCTAATCAAAAATATAATCAACAACAGTACTATAGTGTATGGTTACCCCTTATTGTCCACGGAAATCACAGTCTGTCAAAACATTTTTACAGGACAGTTCAAAGGTCAAAAAAGTTGTTTTACTATTATTCTGATGTCACAACGATAGTACAACTTTTTTCCTTGAACTGCCACCTGATTGGCTCATAGGACTGAACTCTTCAGAGAAAACTAGAACAGAAATGGCAGCATGATTTACCGAATACCGAGTAGTGGACACCAAGCAGACCTATGTAGTTTGCAGTTGGGACATGAACAGCTGCACACCGCTTCATGTGGTAAAAGCAAATCTATCTTTGTTTTTGTAATTTTAAAAAGAAATGGTGCCTCTATAGTAAGTGAGAAACTGGACAAGTGGGAGTGGCACCAGAGCAAGTGGGACCAGCACCAGTCTAATAACATCAGTCAGCAGGTCACTACAGAATGAATTTTGTGAGACTCTGATTTCTGTGGACAATAAGTGGTATCCACATATTATATAAAACAGTTGATGGGTGACCATCAAGAACTAAGGTAGTGTTTCCATCTCAGGAGTTAATGACATCATAAAGACCTCTCAAGCTTCACTCTCAAGGTTTCTATGATGTCATCAGCTTCCTCGATGGGCACACAGCCTTGTTGTGGATGGTCACCCATCCAGTATTCTATATAATGGCATTGATGGAGACCAGTATGGCTTTAGGCCAGAAAAATCTTGCATAATGAATATGTAATTTTTTTTATGAAAAAAAAAAAATAGTCATTAGATAACTATGTACCTTGTGGTATTATATTCAAGGCATTTGAACTTGTGCCTCACTGGGAAATCATACAAAAAATGGAAATAGCAAATATCAATGCAAATATGTCAGATGGCTTTCAAACTGGCTTACAAATATAACCCAAGTGTGTAACTACACTTGGTTCTATATCTACTAATGGTAATGTGTCTAGTGGAGTGCCACAAAGATTAGTATTGGGGACCACTATATTTTATATTTTCATTACAGATTTCATTAAGGGCGTACATTCATGGACAATAAAATGCTCTAATGACAGTAAGATTGGGGGTAAACGTACATCTGGCGGTGATCGAAAGAAAATCCAAGATGACCTGGATAAAATCACAACATGGGCATCAAAAGGAAATTAAAGTTTAATATTAATAAGTGCAATGTAATGCACCTGGGAAAAAAAAAATAAAATCTACCCCTACTCCCTCTCTGGTACAATATTAACACCTACCTCTAATGAACAAGATCTTGTTATAACAGTCACTAAACTGTTTGAGCAATTTGAACAAAACAAAAGTAATTACACAAGCAAACAGGGTCATGTGTGCAATAAAAAAATTAGATCTAGGGATAAAACAGTATTTTTCCTCTATACAGAACATACGTATGGCCACCCTTAGATTTTTCCCACACCTGTGTCGTATCTCTATAAAAGTAAAGATGCAGACTGAACTGAGACTGTAAATGTATCTGGAACAGAGATGATTAAGAGGAGATGTATTAACATTATATGATATAGTGCAAGACCCACACCTTCTATTGGAACTAAACCTTGATTTAAAAAAAAATTGAATAAAGATATGAGAGGTCACCCCACTACACAAGCTGAACATAACTTTAAAATATTAAAAATAAAAATCCCATGGAACTCTTTACCACTTGAAATAGTAAGCAAAAACAAAACTGAATTTAAAAATAAACTTGATGAATTTTTATTTAATGGTGAGATACTGTAGTAGCATATTACTACTAAACTTGGAGCAGCATGGGCTAATAGTCTTATCACTCCCAACATTCCATAGTATAATTAAATATACATAACAGTCATAGTTTTCATGCTACAGACAGCAGCCGTAAGCAGTGAAGTACAAATACATTTAGCAAGTATTTATTTATTTATTTATTGAACAGTTTCACCAGGTAGGGCACACTGAGCAAAAAGATGCTCATCTCCCGCTGTGACCTGGGGTGGGTAGGGATACATGGGAGAAAGAATATACATTACATAGAGTTATACATAGGAGACCATGGTACATGATACAGAGTGTACATGTAAGGATTAAGCCACGAGAAAGCATGGGTCTACTGTGGTATTAATCCATGGTTGGGGGGGGTTGGACCACGAGGCCAAAGGCCGAGTGGGTCCAACCAACCAACCATGGATTAATTCCATTGTAGACCTATCCTTTCGAGTGGCTTAATCCGCTTGTAACATGGCAATGAGTGTATGACTAATAATCTTTGAATAAATGAGTACAAGCACACTGATTTACTTTCAGAATACTATAAATTGAGCTATTAAACATGATGTACATATACCTGAAAACAATTGGAACACACCTATTGGAAATATTGTGGCTACTATTTCACTGTTGTTAAAATAACTTTCATTACAAGCTTTAAGCTTTCTAACATCAAAACATATTTTACAACTTTTCAAAAACTTGTAATTCACTTTCTATTCTAGGTGCTTTTGTTTTCCTCTCTATGTATTAGAAGATATGGGCTGCACTGCATAATGGGAGTGTGCTATGGTACATTTTAGTTTTCTTTCTCCAGTTCCTTTGCAGACCAACAGGTGGCTATCACACAATCCTAGTAGCACAAGCACCTTTTCTCCAAATGTACTGAATTAAGGCAATCTGAAAAACACTTTATTGAACAACTACTGTTTTGTGGAATATTATTTTCACTTTTTTTCTCTCTAAGCTACCTAACTCAGCAGGACATAGAACAACATAACGTTCACTGCTTTCATCTTTCAGTACTTGTTTTGACTACTACTGTTAGTCTATTTCTTTGATTTCTTTTTGTTTCTCTCAATTTATTTTTCTTTTCATCCACAGAAGTATCCTCTCTCTTTAATTTTGCTTTATTTATCTCACTATCTGTTATTTTTGCTTTCGGTTACAGAAGCTGCATGCTCATCTTTACCACTGTGTATTCACCAAGACAAGGCTAGGCCAGATAATGTTATTCAGTCATCCACAATGCATTGCACCCACAGTTGCTTAGAAAGCAGATCAGAAGGGATGGTAACAGTATGTAACTGTTCACTTCTACAGAAATATTGCTGCAGCATAATTAACAGTGTAAGTGGAGTTTAAGTGTACAATCTTTAGTAACTCATGAACTTCTGTTGTAGTCACAATATAGAACAGTCTTGAAAAAGTCAAAAACACTGTGCCAGGAAAATTCTTAGTAAATACAACTTGGGCCAACCACACACTGCAAGCTATTTGCGTATTTCTTTCACTTGTATACTGCTTCTTACCTGTAGTGGATTGCCAGGGTATTACAATACAAAGCATGATCTACTATGGTATTAGACCATGGTTTCTACTGTACCACATGGTGTGTTTGCACCTATCTGAGTGCTTCATTTCATTTTCTTTTTTATGCCATGTTACAAATACATTTCATAGAGTTATACATAGGAGATCGTGGTACATAATACAGAGTGTACAGGGAATACATACCATTGAGTTTACAATAGGATCTAGGTACATTGCTACATACAGGTTTACAGAGTGCAGATACATATGGGGGAGGTGGAATATCGTGCCTAGAATACAGACAATAGAGTGATATTGAGAATTTGTACTGCTAGTGACAGGACTTATTGTCTATGGAGAGGTTAAGAGCTGGGTGGGTAGGAAAGCGCAGGAATTTTGAACGTGCCCATAGCAGACAGACATAGTCAGTGGGATAACTGTGTTACTGGGGGCTGAGCAGAAGTGCTGGGGGGCAAGTGCAGGATTGGATGAGCCTATATGCCAGCATGAGATGAGAAATGCTACGGCCGCTGGTCAGGCCGCATAAGAAGAAGGGGGGTTCACGAGGGGATATGATGATGGGGGAGGGGGTCAGGAGCAGGAACAGCTTGTGGCATAGTAGTTAAGTTGTGCAGAGGATACAGAATGTCTAGAGGAGGAATGGTGGATTTGGGCTGGTTGGGTGTTCCATAGCTTGGGGAGATGGTAGGAGAAAGCTGACTGGCCTGTAGTGGTCCACCAGAGAGGGATTGTCAATAGCCGGGAATCAGAGGACCTAAGGGCATGGGAAGGGGTTGGTAGGGAGGAGATGGTGGAGGTGAGGTAGGAAGGGAGAGCACCGAGCCAGAGGTTGGCCACAAATTTGATACTGCGAATTAGCCAACGGTTGCTCAGGGATGGGAGGGCCAGTGAGTGATAGAGCTCACAGTGGTGTGTACGTGGGGGGCATCTATGGCAAAACGGCAGAAAGCATTGAAGAGTGGGTCCAGACTGGCTAGGGTGGATTTTGGGTCCGAGCTGTAGACTATGTCACAGTAGTCAAAGGAAAGTAGAATCATTTTCTGGATAATTTCGCATCTCACCCGGGGGCGGGAGACAATTGCGATTCCTGTAGAGGGCACCAGGCTTGGGGCATAGCTTTTTCTGGATAGCATCCACGTGGGTGGAAAAGGACAGGTGATGGTCGAGCAACACTCCAAGGTACCTAAAAGAGGGCACATCCTCTAGAATTGTTCCATCAAGGGTGTGGAAAATCGGTTGTGAGGTCAGTCTGGATAGTCTCTGCCTAGAGCCAAAAGTCATGGATACTGTCTTTTTTGCATTGAGGGAGAGTTGGTGGGAGTTAAACCAGAGCTGTACTTTGTTGAAATCAGCCTGGAGAGTGGAAATTACTTCTTCTTGGGTCCTGCCGGAGGTGAAGAGGACAGTGTCATCCGCATACATGTGTATAGAGGTAGTAGAACATGTTTTAGGCAGGTCATTTAGTAGGGTGGAAAAGAGAAGGGGGGCCAAGAATGGAGCCCTGTGGGATGCTAGTGAGGATAGGGAGTGGAGGTGAGATAGAGTCCACTATTTTTACAGACTGTGTTCTACCTTCCAGGTAGGCTCTGAACCAGTTAGTGGCTGATGTGGATAATCCAGCAGTGGATAGGCAAGTTAGTAATAGAGGGTGGGATACTGTGTCAAAAGCTTTAGCAAAGTCAATGAAAATGGATGAAGTAATTTGGCCTTTGTCCATCCCTGTAAGGATGGAATTTGTGAGCCTTAGCAGGGAAGTGGCCGTAGAGTGTTTTTTTCTAAAGCCTGTCTAGAAAGGCATGAGGAAGTGTGACTCAGAGAGGAAGTGAGAGATTTGCGAGAGTACTAGGTGCTCCTGTAGCTTTGCTAGGGCAACGAGCAGGGAGATGGGGTGGTAATTTGCTGTGGTGGTATGGTCACCTCCTTATGGTAGAGGGATAACAGTGGCATGCTTCCACACCTTGGGGATTGATTCAGTGGCAAATGAAAGGTTTAGTAGTTTAAAATCTTTGCCAAGATGAATGCAAATTCACAGGTTTGTACATTACACTGACTTTTTTTTGTTAGTTGTTTAACCAGAACTAGCACACTAAGCTGAAAGCTTTTTTACAGCTGTGACCTGGGAGCACAGGAAAGTTAAGTGACTTGTTCAGGGTCACACAGTCTACAAGTGAAAGCTGTGGGATTCAAACCCAGGTCTAGTCTGCTAGATATCACCAGATCTGCAGCTCAGAGCCTTAAACCACTGCACTAAACTGCCTGCCCACTTTAACAATACAGTGTTAAGAGATACAATCTAGGACAAAATATTGTCTGTTCTTGCATAGTTTGCATGTGTATACCATTATATCTAAAATAAATCTGAGGTTGTAATTGAAGTTGTACTTATAGGAACTTGTCCACACTACAGATATGGTTGTCTGTATGAGTTGTGCATTATCCAAACTATTCAATGTTATATCCACCCATTTAAGTAAATACTTGCAATCATTAAAACTAACTGAAACAGCTTGAAGGGAATATACACACAAAGTTGTAAGTTGTTTCAGCATAACACTGAGTCTCAGCCTGACAAAAAGACAAATGATATCCATCTTCAAGCAGGCTAAAACCATTGCTGATCTATCTGAGCATGAACCTGGACACCCGCATTTAAGTCCACCCATTTTTAGGACCCCAGTGTGCGGAGCCATGTAGACCTCCTGTGATCAATCAGAAAAAGGAGACTTTTCTGACTGAACAACAGTGTGTAGCTGCATCGCAGTTGCCTCCACATCCATGAAGCACTCTGCACTGTGCATTAGCAGTGGCACTGCACTATTTTTTTGGAGGTCACAGTAGAACACGGCATTGTCCGCCATGTCCAAGATAGCTGCTAAACTGTATTGTACATGCAACAGCTGCCATCTTGGAAATGGCAGACTACTGTATTTCATTGTGACCCCCATTTCTCCTTTTTAATGTTTTTATTATATATATTCTCACACCCCACCTGACCTTCCCTCTCAGCATTCCTCACCCCCAACCCCAGAAACATAACAGTAACACTGGGGGGGGTGACCCAATCCCCCAGTGTCACAATCATGTTCCTGCCATTTCTTTTGAATATATTTTGTTTCTCCCCCACCCAACCCTCCCTCTCAGCATCCATCACCTCCCCAGAACTTTACTGTGACACAGGGGTGCCTAATCCCAGTGTCACAATCAGGAATCCTTGGTCCTGGTTTTGCTGTTGTTGTTGTTTTCTACCCTGTAAGAAGAAAAACATCTATTGGTGTCTTTTGCAGCAATTTCTGACCCCCCACCCAATCCTCCCGATCAGCACCCACCACCCCACACCCCCAAGCCCTTACTTACCCATCAGGGGTCCAACACCATAATTCTCTCTGGTTACTAACTGTTACACCTTCAACAAGCAACTTAACCTGCCTGTACTTAGCTTCCCCTCAGTCTCACTTCCTTCATCTATGCACTGAATGGGTACAGAAGCTCTTGATGACTTGTAAACCACTTAGGTATGCAGTGTGCATTAAAGGCAATGCATAAAATACTGACCCAATAACTTTCTTACTTTTTTCTTTATAAATGATTTCACATGAAGATATCATGGTAAAATACTGATTTTTACGTTATTTGATTTTTTAGAATGCATTTTATGTAACTCTTCTGCTTAATAAAACTGTTTCTCTTTTGTTCCTAATACTGCTCATGATTATTTCTCTGTCAAATGAACAATACAAAAATAAATAAATACAAAACATTAAATATTTTCAGTGGTACATGAATAGCTCCCATGAGGGTTGACCAGCTGTTAACCATCTGGTTTTCCGACAATGTGATTGATATGGTCTAATGTTCATTGCTGCTAATTTCTTTCATGGGTGCACAAGATAGGAAGAAGAAAAGAAGGACTTTTGACAGTGGCATTCCATTAATAATATCACAATTAATCCACCTGCTTGCTTTGGTTGACAGTGTCATAAATCCTTTATCTCCTGCAACAGCAGTGCATGTTTTCTTTGAAACACCTGCTAATAAGAACAATGTAGTAGCACCTTTGTGGTGTCATAGAACTTACATTGTAAAATACTTTGGATGGGTACCATACCCCTTTGGATACTTGAGCCTTTTAGCATGTTATTATTTTAGGCAGATTGTACACAGCAAAACTTTTAAAAGAAAGAAATTATACATCATGCGTCTGCATTTATTACCAAAATAATTTGCTACCACCACATCACTGTTGCAATATAATTATACATCATATTTTATCACATTTCATGTCAAATTAAACACATTATATTGTGTTCAAAACATAGCTGGTATGTGGTAACTTTAGTTTGCATGTACTACTGTCGACACTATGCTATGCAATACCATGTTACAATACAGAGTTTACATGTACTTTAGCTGATGTGTGTCCCAAAACTTGCTATAAGGTACTTTAGAAAAGCTTTAGAAACTGACTTCATTTCTTACTTATCTTAGGTCACATTGATTCAGGTGTACAAGTAAAATCACAATCATAAAGATTTTAAATTATACTACTTTTGCTCTTTAGATAAATAGTGATTACAACTATTTTCTGAATAACAATAACATTTAAACTGCTACCAAACACCCAATTCTATATTGCTTGACATTCACCCACCGTTGCAATTGTTTTAATCTAGAACAGTGAAGAAAATTTATAGAAAAATTAGACAAGATTCCACAAGAAGATTGATATCAGTATAAACATAAAAAATATGAGAAGTCACGCTAGCTTTCATGTTTTTACTGTAAACTCTGTACTTTCTGTTGCAAGTATCAGTTACATGTAAACCATAGTGTACAGCACAGCACAGCGTAGCATAGCAAACTTTAGAGTAGTGTCCCCTACAAGTAATCACCCTTATACTCAGTTAGATGAAAATGTTACTCATATAGACCTTTCTTGATTATGACATACACTACATGCAGACATATAATGTGTGGACAGGTAGTATAGCCTACAGGTTAGAGCAACAAGCTAAGAAGAAGCCAGCAAACTTCAGTTTGATTCCCACAACCTCTTCTTGCATACTGTGTGACCATGAGCAAGTCACTTAACTTCCCTATGCTCCCAAGATACACCTGGAGATGAGATTTAGCTTAGTTTGCCTTTCCTGGCCTAACAATAAAATAAATTAAACATGTTTAAAAATGTATATACACTATACAAATTAGAAAAGCATAAAAAGAAGCAATCTTTCTATGAGTGTTTGGACCATCTCCTCTGCCCCCTTATAAGTCATTGACATTTTTATCAGCTACCTTGCTAACTAGGTCATGTCCTTCCTGTCAGGTCATCTACTCACACTGCTCTCCTCTCCCCATGCCCCTCCTACTAACCCCCATCCCATACACCCTCACTTCAGTTCAGCTCAGTTAAATTGAGATTATTACTATATGACAAATATTTGCATCAAAAGACAAACACTTCTTACAACACACAAGTAAAAGTAAAAATAAAAAATAAAAATTTAAAATTCATGTCAGAAAATAATACCCAATGTGCATTCCAAGTGCACACATTGGATACTTGCCAAATTCTTGCATTTACTCTACAAATTAGGTGCATTCAGTAAGAATTTATGATGGGTCTAAGGAGCATTTCTCCTTGAGCTCAAATACAGGGACAAAGGGGAACTCATTGAAACATAAAGAGGAATTTCAAAATGGATTTTTTCAGGCACTTTTTCAGAGAAAGAGTGGTGGACAAGTGGAACAAGCTATCAAAAGAGGCGGTACAGGCCAAATTAATGACTTGTTTCAAGCACAGATGGGACAGACATATGGGGTTAGTTAGAAAAGTGTGGGGGCAGAAATAAATGGGTGGGATGGCAACTAGGGGCAGTGCAGAGTAACTAGGTTGGGCAAGAAGACTGGATAGATCCATTGGCCTTTGTCTGTCATCATTGTATTATAGGATTGTGGTAGTGTGCAGTCTGGGGGCAAGTTCTCTTCATTTGGCAAGTTTCATTCTGGTCAGATGTGAGGATTCCAAGATCCAGATAGTGTAAAAAGAGGAAAAATACAATTTAATTTTTTGCTGTTCTTTTCCCTTTTGCCTACAGCCCAGACAGTTTGAAATTGTGTTCTGAAAATTTCAGGATAGAAAGGGCTTGCCCTAAAATGGTGCCTTTTGTTGGTTTTGTGAAAAGAAAATCCATTCCCAATTTATAAGGATTTGAGATTTCAGTTCTGATCATTCTCAGTAGGGTATTTCAGATAGATGTTTGATACGAAAGAAGAATTTCTGTTCATGAAAGTAGATTTTGGTTTTTAATGAGCATAAATTTTTTTGAGAGCAAAAATTCCTCTTTCATATGATGGGCATCTTTTTACCATTTTTTATTGTTTTATTTTTTTAAACCCATAAAAAAGATGTTCAGGAGAGAAAGAAACACATGAATCTAGCAGAGCAGAGCCAGTGTAGCTTGATTCTGCACCTTGTTTTTTGACAAAGCACCCCCAAAATATAATTTTGTAACATCCCAAAAATCCTTAGTGAGGCTTGTTTCATGATCCAATTTTCTTGTTTCGTGAAGCTCACAAAAGAAGAATACAGTCTCACAAAACAAGATTCTCCACTCACAACACACATGATTCACAAAACAACTCACACAACAAGAAAGATGGCACACATAGCAGGTTTTGTGACCTTTTTCAATCTTTTTTTGTTCTTTTTGTTATTGTTTTGTTGACCTTGTTTCATGAGTTGTTTTATCATTTTCTCATTCATGAAACAAGGCAGGCTGTTGATACAAAACTGAAAAAACAACTTGGTCCCAAATCTTGTTTTTTGAGATGGATGTCTTCGTTTGTGAGATGTTTCGTGTCTCACAAAACAACAGGCCTGCTGATGAAACAAGATTGAGGAAAAGAAAAAAAAGTCCATATTCTTGTTTTGTGAGCTGAATCATCTTTCATGAGTCTGTATTCTTCTTTCATGAGCTTCATGAAACAAGAAATTGGTTCACAAAACAAGAATGAAACAAAAACTAAGTCTAATGTCTTGTTTCGTAAGCCAACCTTCTTCTTTTCATACCTTTATAAAATAAGACTACTGGCTGACAAAACAGAAATATGGGCTTATGAAAGAAGAAGTTTTTTAAGTTAAAAGAAAGATAATTTCTCATAACTGTGCCATTTTTGAACATTATATATATACTGTATATATATATATATATATATATATAGAGAGAGAGAGAGAGAGAGAGAGAGAGAGATGTTTTCTCCCATCAGGGATCCAGGCAGGCAGCAGTCCACTCTCAGAGGATCTCAATCCACTCTGTATTGGCTTCAGGGCTTCATTAAGCCTGCCACAGTGCCCCATTTTCTCCCCATCTTCCTGGACCAGTGGTGAACACAGGCCAAGCGTATGTATGTGGAGGCATGTGCGCACTCCCAGAAGTCATGATCCTTCCACCCTACTGATGTATGTCCCCCAGCGCTCCCTAGGAAGATTGCTGCAGCAAGGAACAGACCAGCTCAGCTCTTCTGCATGGTAGACAGGTTGCTACATCTGGCCTTTCTCCATCTGGGGGGAGCTAGTTCAAGCACTACATGTGAAGAGTTCACTCTGTTCCTTGTGGACAAGGTGTATTCTATCAGATCCAATATCTCCTCCAGAGTCACCCAATTGGCTTGTGGGGTTGAGCCAGAGGCATGGAGGGGCACCCCTCTTCAGTGGAGTGAGTTTTACCCAGTAGAGGTGAGTGAAATAGTCTCAAAGTTATGGCTAGCCTATTGTGAACTAGACCTGGGTCCAACCAGACTTTTAGTCGGTTGTATTAGCCTGATTGGACCTGTGATTGCTAAGATCATCCGGTGTTCCATGAAGAGTGGGGTCTTCCTGGTAGCCTTGTAAGAGGCTCTGGTGAGATCCCTTTTAAAGAAACCCTCATTGGACCTGGACTGCCTCATCAATTACAGACCAGTCTCAAACCTCCTGTTTTTAAGGAAGATTTTGGAGAAAGTGGTGACCAGTCAGCTTGAGGTTCATCTCACCTCCTCTGTCATTTTTGAGTCATTCCAGTCTGGAATTAGACCTGGGCATAGTACAGAAAACACCCTGGTGAGGGTGTCTAACGATATCTTTAGAGCGAGGGATGGGGAGCGTGATCTATTCTTGTTCTCCTCGATCTCTCTGCAGGGTTTGATGCCATGGACCATGAGGTGTTGCTGGACCAGCTGCAGAACTGGTGTGGACTATCTGGCAATGTCATCAGCTGGTTTAGGTCTTACCTCATGGGTAGAGTGCAAATGGGGGTGATGGGGTTATCCTCATTCACCTCGAGGCTCCTGTGTTGTGGAGTTTTGCAAGGTTTGGTCCTGTCACCCCTCCTTTTCATGGTGTATATGCTGCCCTTGGGAGACATTATCAGGTGGTATGGCTTGAGTTGTCATTGCTTTGCCAATGATACCCAGCTGTACCTGTCCTGTGCACCTGGGAGCCAGATGGCAGTTTCTGTGCTTATCACCTGCCTGGCTGAGATCCAGGACTGGATGACCCAAAACTGGTTATGACTCAGTCCAGATGAGATGGAAGAATTGGTGGTGGAGTCCGGTCATCAGTGAGGTGAAGGGGTGCTGGAAAGTGACCTGGGTCTTAGACTGGGTGGCTCATCCCTGACCCTCTCCACTCAGGTTAGGGATCTGGGTGTGGTACTTGATGACAGCCTGACACTTGATGCTCATTTGTTGGCCATTGCCAAAGGTGATTTCTACCATCTAAGAAACATTGCCTGGATCTATTCCTTGATACTTCTGGATGCCCTTGCCACCCTGATACATGCCTTTGTCATGTCAAGGTTAGACTACTGCAATGCCTTGTATCTGGGGCTGTCCGGAGGCAATCTCCATGGTCTGCAGCTGGTGCAGAATGTGGTGGCCAGGCTACTGATGGGTGTTCCTAGATTTGAACATATTACACCAGTTCTCTGTGGACTGCACTGGCTGCTGATAAGGTGGAGGATTGCCTTCAAGTGTCAGATTACTGACATATAAAGCTCTACACGGTCAGGGACCTGACTATCTAAAAGACCTCCTGGTTCCACACTGCCTGACTCACCCTTTCCATTTCTTTGAGGGAAACCTCTTGGTGGTTCCCAGGGCAAGGCTGCAGCTTTCAAGAGATTGCACTTTCTCTGTGTCTGCAAATACCCTGTGGAACACGTTCCTCAGGTATCTGAGAGAGGCCTCCTCAGTGGAAGACTTTTAGAGTGTGCGCAAGACATTCTTATTTGAACAAGCATTTAATCTATTATAGTATGAAACACTCTTGATCACTGTCATTTTATTTATTAATATGGTGACTTGAATTTGAATTTGATTTATGTTTATGCTCTGTAATGTCATGTTTTTAAGTATGGTAAAATGTTTCATTTGCATTAGATTGTATGGATTGTACAGAGCTCCAAGCCAGCAGGAAGGGGTGCTTAATAAATAAAGTCAGTCTATCTCTGTATCCCTGTATCTCTGTATCTATCTGTCTGTCTGTCTATCTATCTATCTATCTATCTATCTACAGTATCTATCTATCTATCTATCTATCTATCTATCTATCTATCTATCTATCTATCTATCTATCTATTTCTTGATCTGGCATAGCGATACAATGAAGTTTAATTTCACCCCGTGACATTGATGTGAAATTTGCAATTTCTAATCTGCACATCATTTTGCAAAACTGTCTTACTAAACCCATAATTTGCCTTGTCAATTTTGAGTTCAGATTTTGCCTTACATCTATCCCACTAATTTTGCATTGTGTATTCTTGGTGACATTAGCCAAAACAAGCTCTTAACACATGTCTGCCTTTCATTAGGTCACACGATGGTCAGGAAGTAACTGAGTGAGACAGGAAGTGAGTGACTTCTTTTCAGTTTCTCAGCAGCAGTGAGAGCATCGTGTGTCTTTGGCTCTGTGAGAGTCTGAGGGATTATAAAAACACATCTTTGTCCTTATATATTTTCTAAACTTACTTGCTTTACCCTTAATTCTATACTTTTTATAAACCAGGAAGTTATATTTTGTCAACCTAATTTATTTGTAAGGTTTTTTTTTAATTCCCTTTTGTTCAGTCTGTAACCATAGTTGCACTTTTTTCTTCTAAGTTTTACTTTTCTTCCCTGCCCCTTTTGTTTGGTTTTCTAGTTAAAATTAAGTTATAATGAATAGTATCAGAGGTGACAGATGTGAAAACAGTGGGAAATGAGGCCCAAGGATGCAGGAGTGGGAGTTCCATAAGGCTTGAAGCCTTTTTTTTTCTTCTGGTCACACACCTGAAGAGGCAGCAGTAGTAGATACTCCACTAGCAGCAGCAGCATCAGTAGATCCAGCAGCAGCAGCAGTAGATACTCCACTAGCAGCAGCAGCAGCATCTGTAGATCCAGCAGCAGCAGCATCATCAGCAGCAGCAGTAGATTATCCATCTGGTAGTGGCATCACTGCTGAGGTAGTTACTGAACAGTGCCAGCAGCAGAAAAAGCTAGAACAGTAGCAGCAGCCTGTTGTACCTGCTCCTGCTCCTATTTGTACTGCTACCAATGCTAGCACCCTGGCTCCATGTGCTGATCAGCCCCCAACATCTGGGCCCCCTCTCTTCCAGGTCCACCAAGGAGCTCCCTTGTGTGGGAGTTTTTCTGCATACCTGCGAAGGATCCAAGTGTTGTGCAATGTAAACCGTGTGGGATGCATGTCTGGCACGGAAAATTGGGAAGCCACTTGGGCACTAGTGGGAAAAGAAGTCACCTTATTTTGCACCACTGTGAAGAGTGGGAGGCCAGGCTGCAGGAGGGAACAAGAATGCCAGTTCCTGTGGAAGGGCTGGAGCAGAACATGACAGTTCCAGCCAGCAAAAACATGCCAGGAAGAGGGAGGGAGGACTGAGAGTAGACCTACAAGTGTGAGGGTGGACAAATCTGCATTACCTTCTGCTCCACCCACCTCATCTTCCTTACCATCCACACCAGAAGGAGCCATTGCTAAGGTTGACATCACCGTTCTTTGAGCTGAGGTAGAGGATGTCCGCAAGGAGGTGACTGAAGGATAGAGAGACACCCAACAGGTTCTTAAAAACCAGGTGACAACAATTAGTCTCCTGAGAAGGATCCATGATCATCTGTAGTTTGTAGATATATGTGTTATATGATGCTCTTGTTATTGTTGTTGGTGTAGTTGCACTTTATCATTTTTTTATTTTCACTTCCCTTTCCTCCTCTCCCGTCCCAAAACCAAAAAAAAAAAAATAAATGATAAAAAAAAGAAAAAAATGTCTGTCTTACACGTTCATGTCCTAAACTTCTTTTCACCACTTCTTTCCTTCCTATTCTATTTTCCTTATCCTTCAGAAGTCTCCTTTTTTCTACTGTTTTTGAGTATTGCAGTTAACCCCACCCCAAAAAGTTTAAGCAGCAGTGCATTAATGTGAAAAATTTGACCTATACTTTCTTATGCCATTTTATATTGCCCCTGATCTACTGACTTATTGTAGGATACCCTTCTTTCTCCATTGTGAGTCTGCCTTCTATTTTTTTCACATTTGAAATAATAAAAGGAGCACTCCTTTTAATATGGCTCAGACCTGGTTTTCTTCAGTATCCTCAGCTGTTTTTGAACACAGTCTGTCCCATAAGATCAGGGAGCAGTGTCTGCTGCATAATAATTCATTTTAGTCACTGCAAAAGTAATTTTAAGCAATTCATGTACTACAACAGCTGAGAATACTGCTGAAAACCAGGTGCAAGCCATTTTAAAAGTTATCACTCCTTTTATTATTTTAGATGTGAAAACAAGTACTAAAGCAGACTCTAATTGTGGAAAGAATGATATCATATGACTTGAGTCAGTAGATAACAGCCAGTGTAAAAAAGAATAAAAAATTATAGGTCAAATGTTTCATCACATTTGATTAATTCCTTGCTGCTTAACTCCTCCAAAAAATGTAAAAAATCACAAAAAACGTTCCTATCTTATCTAAAGTAGGCATGGCGCCACATCCTGCTGCATGTAGTTCCATAGTTGATAGTGTGTAACAAGAAATGACAAATACTAATAGTGGTGTAGTGTTTGAGATGCCCTTAACAACAAATAATGTAGTTTTCACTTACGGCCATGAAAATTTCTTGTCATATACAGTAATGTAAATAGCTGGCCCAAGTCAGTCACAAACTGCAGACACAATGCATTGAGACGCTGTTGTAGTGGTGACTCTACAACTCAGCACTGGGCAGTAGGGAAGAGTCAGGACAATGAATTTATCTGCAAGATTTCCCATGTACTGTACAACCTACAAAATGCCTCCTTATGCTGTGCTGTGCAACTGGCCAGAGAAGTCAAGAAGACACACATAAGAAACTGTCAGAAGCATTGAAAAATAATTCAGGATTTTTTCTGCAAGAATTCCCCTGCTAGCCTCAAAAGCCAAATGCTTGCCCAAGTACAGAAATGATTTCCTGCTGCTGTGTGCCTCCTGCTGTGCTGTGCAACTGTACAGAGAAGTTGAGAAGACCCACATGAGAAACTCTGAATAACTGATCATCATTCTGGATTTTGTGTACAAGATATCTCCTGCTAGCCACAAAAGTCAAGTGGTTGCCCAGGTGCAAAAATGACTTCCTACTGTTGCCTACTTCCTCCTGCTGTGCTGTGCAACTGTCCAGAGAAGCTGAGATAACCCACATGAGAAAGTATCTGAATAACTGAACATCATTGTGGATTTAGTGTAAAAGATTTCCGCTACTAGCCACAAAAGTCAAGTGGTTGCCAAAGTACAAAAATAATTTCCTGCTGCTGCATGCCTCCTGCTGCTGTGCTGTGCAACAGTCCTTAGAAATCAAGAAGACTCACATGAGAAAGTGTTCAAATAACTGAACATCATTTTGGATTTTGTGTAAAAGATTTCCCCTGTTAGCCACAAAAGTCAAGTGGGTGCTCAAGTACAAAAATTATTTCCTGCTGCTGTGTGCCTTCTGCTGCTGTGCAACTGACCAGAGAAGTCGAGAAGACCCACTTGAGAAAGTGTCCAAATAACTGAAAATCATTCTGTATTTTGTGTAAAAGGTTTCCCCTGCTAGCCACAAAAGTCAAGTGGTTACCCAAGTTCAAAAATGATTTCCTGATGCTGGGCCATGCACTGTCAAGAGAATTCAAGAAGACCAACATGGGAGACTGTCTGAATAACTGAATGTCATTCTGGATTTTGTGTAAAAGATTTCAGATGCTAGCCACAAAAGTCAAGTGGTTGCCCAAGTACAAAAATAATTTTCTGCTGCTGCATGCCTCCCGCTGCTGTGCTGTGCAACAGTCCAGAGAAGTCAAGAAGACTCAAATGAGAAAGTGTCCAAATAACTGAACATCTTTCTGGATTTTGTGTAAAAGATTTGCCTTGCTAGCCACAAAATTCAAGTGGTTGTCCAAGTCCAAAAATGATTTCCTGCTGCTGTGCTGTGCAACTGTCAAGAGAAGTCGAGAAGACCCACATGAGAAACTATTCAAATAACTGAACATCATTCTGAATTTTGTGTAAAAGATTTCTCCTGCTAACCAGAAAAGTCAAGTAGTTGCCCAAGTACAAAAATGATTTCCTGCTGCTGTGCTGTGCAACTGTACAGAGAAGTCGAGAAGACCCACATGAGAAACTAATAACTAGACATCATTCTAGATTTTGTGTACAAGATTTCCCCTGCTAGACACAAAAATCAAGTGGTTGCCCAGTACAAAAATGATTTCCTGCTGCTTTGTGCCTCCTGCTGCTGTGCTGTGCAACTGTCCAGAGAAGTCGAGAAGATCCACATGACAAACGATCTGAATAACTAAACATCATTCTGGATTTTGTGTACAAAATTTCCCCTGCTAGCCACAAAAATCAAGTGGTTGCCCAAATCCAGAAATGATTTCCTGCTGCTGTGTTGTGCAACTGTCCAGAGAAGTTGAGAAGAATGACATCACAAACTGTCTGAATAACTGAACATCATTCTGGATTTTGTGTAAAAGATTTTGTCTGCTATCCACAAAAGTGAAGTGGTTGCCCAAGTACAAAATTGATTTCCTGCTGCATGCCTTGTGCTGCTGTGCTGTGCAAGTGTCCAGAGAAGTCGAGAAGACCCAATGTGAAGCTGTCTGAATAACTTAATATCATTTGGGATTTTATGTAAAAGATTTCTCCTGCTAGCCATAAAAGTCAAGTGATTACCCAAGTACAAAAATGACTTACTGCTGCTGCATGCCTCCTGCTGCTGTGCTGTGCAACTGTCCTTAGAAATTGAGAAGACTAACATGAGAAAGTGTCCAGAAATCCACTGCATAACTAACAAAAACAGGAAAAAAACTCTGCTCTTTAAACCTAGCCTTCTTGACTGCTGTTGCTGCTACCCTCCCCCACACAATCCACAGAAACCTCCACCTCAATGCATAAATTGAAACACGTACTTTACACTATCTAATTAATGAGTGAATCAAAAAAAAAATACAATACTGTGTATGCACAAGGCACTCCCAAACAATTTGGGAGAGAACTGTAATGCAAAGTGAACATTTTGTTAATGTTTCAACAGGTATTTAATGCTCAGTTAGATTAGCACAATGTGCTCTCTGAGGGACTGTCAACAACTCTGCACTCAGACATGACCTACTTAGTGTTCTATATGCTTTTCAGCAACAATTGACCCCCATGGAGCATCATATGACATCCTATCCCATAGTGCAGTGCGAATTGTGCATTAAGAATTAATTTCACAGGCGATGTTAGCATTTTGTGGACTGGTAACTATCCCTAATAGTGGTACAATACTCAGTGAAGTTTACAATTTTGTAATTATGCAAAATCACTAGTAAATGTGAAATTTGGGTTTTGCCATGTGAAAAATTCTGCAATATGCAAAATTCTGCAAAACATTTCACAGAGTGAATTTCATTGAATTTACTCATCTCTAATCTGGCATTTAGCCTCCACTGGATGTCAATTGAGAGCTAGGTGGCTAGACTTACTGATCCTGGAGAGGAGAGTATTCAGGTGGCTACTACAGTCATCTCTAGCCCTCCCTCCTTCTGGCCCCTGGTGGCCTGAGCTCACCTCCGAAAATGGGTCGCTGACATGACACGAAGAGTGGTATCCAGTTCCTCAACCCTCAGTGCCACCAGGCAGGCTCCATTTTTGAACATTTTAAAGCCAAATGTTTAATGTGTGCTTTTTTATTACTCTACTTCATGAACCATTGTTGAAACATACTTGAGACATGATCAAAAAGGTGCACCTGAAGCTGTAAGGAACTGCTCAGCCCATTCCATACCCAGACAGACTCCTGAGCATCTGCATCTGTAGCAACATGGAAGTGCAAGACCAAAAAGGCCCTGTGCTTCCATGTCCACATGGACTTCTCTGTTGGCACAAGGCCCAGAGGGCCATGCTGTCCTGCATCTATAGGCATACAAAAGTGCAGGGCCATATGGTCCTACACTTCTGCAGCCTGATGAACTCCACATTTGGTGCAGGGCCCAAAGGGCCCTGCACTTCTGCATCTGTATCCTTCTGCAGCAAGTTGAGTGTCTTCACACAGGTCCTGAAGGGATACAATTTCAGTACCTTAAAAAGAAAGGACATTTTTTTGCAGAAAATTGCATTAATGCCCAGTCAGGGTTCCGATTAAAGCAACAAAAGTAGGGAAATGTGGCCTTAGGGTTTCCAACTCTAATTCTACACCCCCACACCCCAAGCAGCAAAAGAAAAAACATTAGGATTTTGGGTCTCCTGAGTGTTAGCAAATCAGTGGTGGAGTCTTCCTTGGGATTATCAGCCCTAATCTTCACCTCTTGCCCCCAGGCCAAAATCTCCTGTCCAAAGCACAAAGTAAAGCTCCAAGGCAGTGACTCATAGTGGTACTCTCTTCAACGGTACATAAGTATATCTCATCACATGTTGCCAACAACATCTGTTGTAACTTTTTTTTTCATGCAGGACCCAGCAGGCCCTGCCTGAAGAAAAGAGCTCACATTTGACCTTGCTTGCTCAGGGAAGGTGGTGATTGATATCTATGTATTTCTGTATGCTTTAATTCTTTACGGTTTGAGAATGTGTACTGAAGTTTGTTTTCACAGCAGGGTAGCTAGGGCTGGGGCATCAGGGTATAGATTTGCATAATGAGGTGTTGTTTTGTGAGAGGTATAAGTTATTGATTTTATTTAGCAGCTATGCTTCATTGCCTATTAACATAGCCCCATGTGACCCAGTTTTGAGCAATGAGGAGCCAGAAATAGTCAGGCAACATTCTGGACAACTATTTAAGACTGTAGGGATCTTGGAAAAACTATCAGGACAGCTTCATTAACAAAGGAACTTTTCAAGTCATGCAGACTGTAATGGCATCCTCAATGGCCAAAAAGTTGAATGAGGCTAACTTATCAATATGATAACCTTACCTAAAGGTACAGTATGTTATCAGTGGAATAACCTGTGAAGGTCAAACAATTAAAGTTTAATGAAAAAAATATCCCTCTATAAGCCTACCCCTATGGAACAGAAACATGAAATGACTGATAAAATATAGCATTCACAAAATCTAACAGTACCACAAAACATGGCACAAAAATGCAACACAAAAATTCAAAACAAATTTCACACAATAAACACAGAAAACATTACAGTTGTGCAGAATGTAGAATTCTACTAGTGGAATTCATGCAGAATGACAATTCTGCTTCCAAAATTCTTTTCAGAATTTGTTTTTTAAATTTAATAGAATACCAGAAAGCATTTCTATATAAACTGTGAAATAACTTTCCATGGACTATGCAAGCCACAAAATAATTTTGTGTGGATAGCAGACAAGTAATCTGTTGTTTATGTCAGTCTCAGGTGACTAATCCATTCAAAACATTCCACATTCAAAATTTCAGAATTTTGCTACCAGTGTAATTAAGTGGAAATTCTCAAAGTTCTACAGAAATCTGTTTTGCCAAAATTTAAAAATCCCATACTGCACCCGAAAACATAAATTTAGAACACACAGAAGTAATTGTCTCTCAAAGTAAATGAAAAGGCAGTATAGTGCAGTGGTCTAAGGCTCTGAACTGCAAATCTGGTGATATCCAGCAGACCAGACCTGGGTATGAATCCCACAACTACCACTAGCATACTGTGTGACCCTGAGTAAGTCACTTAACCTCCTTGTGCTCCCAGGTCACTCCTGTAAAAAAGCTTTCAGCTTAGTGTGCTATACCTGGTTAAAAAGAAATGAATACAATTAAAACTTTAAGTAAATCCATTAAACAAGTAACACAAACCTTATCTCCTGCAGATTGAACTTTTAAATACCAGATTTACTCAGCTGAAAGCTACAGGCACCCAAACTGCCACAGCTGTCTAACTCTGTTACTATATGCGAATGGAGGGGAACAACACATTAAAACTTAAAGCAGCACTCACATAAGCAACTAAACTTTTAAATAAATGTATAAACATCAGGTCACAAATATTATCACCTACACATTCCCCTTTTTAATTCAGTTCAAAAAGTATTGAATTGGAGCTTAAAACATACCTGAAATCGAAACATCTTATGACAGCTGAAACAATCTTTGGCCAGAGCCGGTACAGCTACTGCCGAGGTCATGGAGGAACACGACACTGGCTGCCATATCCAAGATGGCCACCAGAGTTCTCTGCACATGCATGACAACTCACGCATGCACTGAACTCAGACGGCATGGCATCACCATCTGCCATGTCCAAGATGGCCACCAAGTTCACTGTGCATGCACAATGACTTGGGCATGTGCACTGGGCTCCAGCAGACATCTTGGACATGGCGGACTGTGCCACCATGCGATCGGAGTTCAGTGCATGTGCAGAGATTTCCAGCAGCCATATTGGACACAGTGGTCAGTGCTGTGTTCTACCAGTGGACAAAAAAGTGTGATGGACGTGCAGTGATTTCCGTTCACCTCCACTATTTACAATTCCATCCAGTATCTCATAAGCTCACTTTTTCTCTACTGTCACCGCAAGACATCTGTAGGGCTATGTCCACTGCAGCCATAAAAAGTAGGCAGCTGTTTGAAAACCCTCACAAGTGCATGGTGTGCAATGTTGTGAAATCAAAAGCACAAGTCTCTGAACACTTGCATAAAATGCTAGTTCATTATTTTTAAATGCCAAACCACTTGATCAGTGGAAAAAGGCACACATAAGGAGGAATTATAACCTGTTCCTTGCCTTACTTGCCTTGGGGTGATTTACAGTCCTCAACAAGATGCTATCATATGATACCTCTTCTCTCGTGCCTTTTTCTTCACCTATCACAGAGCACCACCACACTGTTAGCCATTAATAAAGTGAAATAGATACAGTACTAGAATAATAAACTGAGTTTGTTCATGAAACTGGATCCTGCCCTTGACTTTCGGGCTCTGGAGCCCCCTTCTTGAGACAGTCATGGCTCGGCTCTTCCAGCTACTCAGCTGCACACCTCCTGGCCACCCTTTGAACACCCGAAGCCGGATCCTGCCCTTGACTTTCGGGCTCTTTAGCCCCATGCTCGATACGGCAGCAGCTCGGCTCTTTGAGTCACTCAGCCACACACCTCCTGGCTGGCCTTTGAACACCAAAGCCAGATCCTGCCCTTGACTTCGGGCTCTCGAGCCCCCCACTAGATACAGCCACAGCTCAGCTCTTTCAGCCACTCAGCCGCACACCTCCTGGCCACCCTTTGAACACCGGAGCCGGATAAGACTTTCTGACTCCCCGGGACTGCTGTGAGCTGCTGCCATTGGCTGTCACTTGCTGCAGTGCACCCTGATTGGACCCCTGTCCTTTTGTTACTCACAGATTGGCCTGCTGCAACTCTCCCGACTCGGGGCTGCTGTGCCCATTGTATCCAAGCAGTTGCAGCTGAAATTTTACAGCCAGCCTTGAGCTTCCCTGCCTGAACTATTATTGTTTGTATTTCTACTGCTCTGCTCTGTGCTCTGAGTCAAATCCGAGGAATTGTGTACTGTTTTTTAAAGTAATTACAGCTCTCCAGTGCTTTGTGTATACCCTGATTCTTCTTTCTTTTTCCTCTCTCCTCTGTCTCCCCTGGGCTTGAACCACCCCTCTCCCTCTCCCTCTCTCCAAATCCCAGCTGATTTACTGGTCAGACTTCCACCTTTCACCTCCCCCCACGGTGGCAAGCTAATGCTTTGTGTTTCTCTCTCAAGAACTTGCACCTTGCCACTGTGCCCCCACACACCACCTCTGCTGCTCTGTCTGCCATCACCGCGCAGCTCCCCGCCTTATTAGCTCCTTTGTCTCCAGCTCCCTCCCACATCTAAACTCCCTATTTCTCTCTTTTTATCAGATCCTGCCTTTGACTTTCAGGCTTTTGAGCCTCCCGCTCGATATGGCCATGGCTCGGCTCTTCCAGCTACTCAGCTGCACACCTCCTGGCCGCCCTTAGAACACCAAAGCCGGGTAAGACTTTCTGACTCCCCGGGGTTGCTGTGAGCTGCCGCCATTGTCCCTCACTCACTGCAGTGTGCACTGATTGGACCGCTGTCCTTTTGCTGCTCACAGATTGGCTCGCTGCAACTTTCCCGACCTGGGGCTGCTGCTCCTATTGTATCCAAGTGGTTGCGGCTGAAATTTTACACCTTCCCTCACCTCCAACCTTTATTAAATAGACTCTCTTCATGTCCCTTTGGTTAGCCCCTCCTCCTTGCTCATCTCCTACAGGGTGCCGTCCTTGGCCCTCCTCCTCTGGTCCTTCCAACTTGCCCCTCCACTCTTTCGCTCCCGGCTCACTGTACCCTGTGCTGCCTTATCCCCTGCACTTTTTCTTTTTTAGAAGCACAACTGCCTTCCTCTTCTAGCTTACCCCTCGGCTCTCCTATTCTTTGTTGCTGTTTCTTGTCTCCACCTTTGACTATCCCTGCGCTCTTTATCCTCTGCCCCTTCCCTGACAGTTTCTCCCCTCTCCACCCTGCCTTTTTCCCTGCGCCAGCTCTCCTCTGCCTTCTCTCTGTCAACTAAGCATGCATCCCACCCGTACTCTTTACCCCCTTCTCCTCCTCCTCCTATTTCCCCTCTTTCCACTACTTGACCCTCCCAGAGTCTGCTTCCCGTCTGCCCCAAACAGCTACCTACTCACTTCCACTTATCGACATCTAGGTAACCTACATCTACAACTCTGCCACCTGCCCTGGGCCCCGCCTACACCTAATGAATTGTCCTCTCTCACCTATGGGCATTGGGTACCCCCTGTCCACTTTCACTACTTTCACCCTGAACATTCACCATCACCACATGACATCCTCTTGCGAGTCATGTTCTCACCTGGTACGAAGGCGTACGTGCCTGACTAGGGAATTACGCATGTGTACTCTGAAGCTTATGCTTCTTCTCCAGCTGATGTCTGCCGACATTCATCCAAACCCTGGCTCAACTCCTACGAAGGTAACAAATCAGATCAAAAACACAGGAGCCCTCTCAGTCATCTCACTCAACATTTGTAGCCTCCTTCACAAAATTGATACCCTTCAGACTTTTGCTTGCCAACACAGTCCAGACATCCTAGCAGTTGTTGACACCTGTCTCTCCTCATCAGTCCCAGACCACGCTATCACCCTCCCTGGGTACAATGTTTTTCGCCTTGATCGAACGACAGAAATAGGTGGCGGTCGCGTCTTATACCTTAAGGATACTTTCTTGGGACACCACATCAGCTCTGCTACCCAAACCTCTACAGCACAGATACTTTCCATCAAAATCCTCCTTGGTGCTCACAACAAAGCCCTCACAGTTGTTACAATCTACATTCCACCAAAAGAGCAAGGTAGTGGGCTCAACGCAGTGCTGGGCTTTGTCAAGTCTCTCCCACCAGACACCGAATCTATCCTTCTTGGGGACTTTAAAATAAACTGGCCTGAGGCTGGGGCTCACAAGGACTCTATAGCAGCAGCTAACCTCACCCAGACGGTCGACTCCCCAACCAGGAAAAACTATAAAACTGGCACCTGCACCCTACTGGACTGGATCCTAACCAGCCACCCCACCCGGATTACAAACACCACTGTCCTCCCTGACTCACTCAGTGATCACTCCCCTGTTAGCTGATCCTGGTCCAACAAATTCATCAAACCTCACCCAAAAACCATCACCAGCAGAGTTCTACCTTGTGGTCAGTCAACACATCTCAAAACCCACCTTCTTCAACAGGACTGGTCACCAATCCTCACAGCTACAAATGTGAACACTGCCCTGGACCATTTCATCAGAATCTTCAATGAAGCCTGCAACATATTTGGTCTACTAAAAAAGTGAAAAGTAAAGGCCCTCTGTAACCCCTGGCTCTCAGATGACCTCCTAAGGTGACTAAAGGCAAGGGACCATCTTTGGGAGCTCGCCAGAAACACTGGAAGACAAGTTGACATCGCTAACTACAAACGTGCATGGAATGACTGTACCAAATCTACCCAGCAAATGAAATCTGCCTTCTTTAAGAGTGCTCTTACAAACTCCTGGGGCAACAGAAGAGAATTCTGGAATAACATAAGAGAAGTCACAGGGAAGCAGTCTAAATCCCCCCATCCTTACTCTGCATTAATGGTGAAACCACACTAGACCTGAAAATCATTGCTGACACATTCAATGCTGCTTTCACAGACCTTAGTTCTGCACTTCCACCTGATTTTTTCAAAGAGGAGGACACTCCAAATTCCCCAATCTCCTTTGCCCCCACTAGCCACCCTCCCTTCTACTTTAAATTGGTCAAGATGTACCAGGTTCGCAGCTATGTTACCAAAGTCATTAGTAAGTCCAGATCCAGCAATGACTGTCTTGACCTCAAACTTCTATCACTCACCCTTGAAGAAGTACTCAGGCCACTGACCAGGATCTTTAACCTCTACCTCAGACTAAGCCAGTTCCCGGACAAATGGAAATCTGCCATGGTAACCCCTATATATAAAAGTGGTGTCAAAACTGCACATGACAACTTCCATTCAGTTTCTAACCTACCTTCACTTTCCAAGGCCCTGGAGCGTATACTGTTGCGGACCAGCTTACTGACTTCCTGGACAAACATAACATCCTGTGCAGGCAGCAACATGGCTTTAGAAAGGGTCATAGTACCTCCATGTCACTGCTGGAATTTACTGACACCATCCACCACTCACTGGACAACGGACAGCTAACTGGGTCTACATTCAATGATTTAACAAAGACCTTTGACGCCGTCAACCACTGTCTCCTGCTTGTCCAGCTCCAGATTGTGGGACTCTCACCCAACTCTGTGAACTGGTTCAAAAGCTATCTAGACATCTGGTCCCAAAGAGTGAAAATTGCTGATATGCTCTCAGATGCCAGACCTGTCCGCTCTGGTGTCCCACAGGGTTCTATATTGAGCCCCCTCCTTTTTAGCCTTTTTTTGAACACACTGCCAGATTCCTGTCCAGAACAAATCTTACTCTACACTGATGATGCTGTTATCCTAACCTCCCACCATGATCCAAATCAACTACAAGAGAACCTCCAGCAGGGTTTCACTGCAGTTGAAAACTGGTTCTTAAAACACAAACTGATCCTAAACCAGAAAAAAACAAAGACAATGTTTTTCAGCCGCTCCCACAGCAAAAATAAACAGTATCACCTCTCCATAAATACCAAGCAAGGAGTCACCCTTGAACAAGTCCATACCTTTAAATACCTTGGCCTCACACATGACACCAAACTCACCTATGCTGCCCATATTAATAATACTGCGAAAGTGGCAATCACCAGACTGGGTCTTCTGTTCCATCATAGGAAGCATCTAACCCCTGAAGCCTTGTCTGTTGCCATCCAGAGCTCCATTGTTAGCGTTATAGACTATAGACTCATTATCTATGGCTCTGCCACTGCCTCCTCTCTCAAACATGTTTCTACCTCCCTGAATAAAGCCTGTCGACTCGTCACTGGAGCCCACAGTCTCACCCATACTCGACCTGTACTCCCAAACTGGATGGCTGCAACTAAACAACCGAATAGAGTATCAAACCTGCATCACAGCAAAGAAGATAATGATGGGCAATGCTCCCCCAGGAGCCTGCTCCCTCCTCAAACCCAGAATCAGCAACTGCAACACCAGGAGCTCTAAACCCCAAACCCTGCAAATTCCCCACTGTTGCACAACCCAAGGCCAAAGGTCCTTTGCATATAGGGCTCCTAGCTGGCTGAACAGTCTCAGTATTGACATCTCTAACTCACCAACACTGGGCGCTTTCAAGGCTAAGCTCCACCTCTCCCTAGTAGGCTCAAGTACCTGTGACTGCCCTGCTTAATGCAATGTTCTCCTCGCTGCTCCCCATAGTCCCTGCTGCCTGCTGTTGTCCTATCACCAAGCACCTCATCTTTCCTATGCCCAATAATTGCTCTTACCCCTGTTCTGTCATGACAAAGTCTCTTTGGCTGCCTTACTCAGTCCCACCTGTCCCCTTGCCCTCTCCTCCTCACACCCCCATTTCCTTTGTTGCTTACATCTCCTAGTGTTTTATGTATAGTCCTTGTAATAACATGTTATTATGATTATGTTACTGATAGTTTTATACTGTATCTTGAAACCTGTATGACCTTTATGCCTGTACCTACTGACATGGAACCTTTGTAAAAGAGCCTCGGCTCAAAGGTATTTTGTAATCCTAGATTCAAATAAATAAATAAAATGGTTTACACAAAGAATAGAGGGAGTGAAGGTCAACAAAGTATTATAATGTATAGTGAGGGTTTGTTCTGCATAGGTTTTTCTGCCAGCTGAAACCTTGTTTTACCACAGTTCAAAGGTCATAGAATGTTGTTGTACCCTCATGTGGTACTGTACAATAAGGTTTCAGCAGATCAGAAATCCTCACAGCAGCTGGTGTTTTTACACAGCACTGTGACACGCACAGCAAACCGTTCAAGTTCTGACCTAAAATTGCCAGGATGTTCACTGCTGCCACAGGAATGCTGTGAAAGAACTTTCGTTTTACTAAAAAATAAATCAAAACTAAACAGAAAAACTATACACTATAAAAAATACTGGCTGGGCAACCACATGCCTAATCAGCCTATACCACCACCTTGTGCTTCAGACCTCTCAAGCTTTGTTTTTGAGGTCTAATGTAATGAGGACTTTCTGTGGCAGCACAAGTTGGTTGTGCATGGTTGCTCAACCAGTATTGTCTATATTGGATGAAGACATGGTAAAAAGTGATGTCCTCCATGGTTCTGTATGAGAACCTACAGTGTGTTATTTTCCTCTTACATATGGTTATGAATAACAATAGCAAGGACTAGATAAACATGTTTACAAATGACACAAAATTAGGTTGATGGGTGAAGTCAGATTTAAATCTTGGGAAACTTGTAAATTACCTAAAAGAAATGAGAAGTGGGCAAACAATAACAGTATGCCCTTTAACATAAATAAATACATATTAACACATTGAGAAATTGGCAATACAACCAAGAAATACAAACTTAATGGGATTAAACTTGAAAGGTAGATAATAAAAGAGATATAGGAGTAGACATCAAGAGTAATCTTAAGAGTGGCACACATTTGAAAGCATACTGTAATGACAACAAACAGACTGGTGCATGTGTCAAAATCATTTATAATTAAAACAGAACAAGTCATCATGCTTTTGTACAGATCATATATTAGATCTTACTTGGACTTATGTTCTCCATTTTGGATCCCAGACTTTAAGAAGGACATTGATATGTTAAAAAGAACCTAGCATAGAATAACAAAACCAATCCCATGACTTACTGTAGGAACAAAACTTGTGAGGATGCAGTGAGGATACTTGTGAGGATATAGTGGATCAATGATCTGGGACTGTTCATATTAGAATGAAGATGATTAAGAGGAGATGTGCTGCAGTTGTATATGGTGATCAGTGACAGAGAACCAATGGAGAATTTAGGTATTGAATTTAAAATATAAGTAGATAACCTCTGAAGGCACAAACTCCAAGATGGTAGGAAGTTCTTGGTATGCAAAGAGTGGTATGGATATAGAAAGGGTTACATTAACATTAGTTATGACAGAAAACATAAACCCATTTTAACATTAATTGGACAAATACAAACAGAAGATTAAATTGTTTGTTATAACCACTGAAAAGTTGTGAACAGTCCTGATGGGCAATAGCTTTCTCCTGTCCTATACTCAAAGTATAGTTTTGAGTATTCAGTGACTGGTTAACTGTTGTATGCTATGCAAAAATAAAGGATGCTGTTCTATTGCACAAGAACATAGTATCTTGAACTGTAATTGTGTGGAAGCCACTTCTGCAATACAGTTTGATTTGCTAGGCAATTCCAATCATGCCAGTAAAGGTTATTTCTGTGCATGTCACAGGTAGTATTGAAATCCCAGCTGTATTACAGCAATGTCCTACAGATACCATTGCACATGCTTTTCTCAGTGGCAAGCTTGCTAGAACTTGGCTTTCTGGTCAAATGAATTAGCTGTTGTCTGGCAGAGTACAAATCACAAAAATACCTGGTCAGTGATGTGCTGCACCTCATATCAGGTTGGGTAATTCCCAAGGCTTCACCATAGGACCTTTCCAGTTCTTGCTTTTCCTGGATGATCTCCCTAAAGCATTTGTTTCCTTCTAATTTTACATGTGAGCAGATGACACTGCTGTTTTTCTTAGCATTCAGTGTTTTATTGAAGACATTTTCAGCACAATACAAAGGAGAATATTAAGTGACAATACATATTATAGAATTAATAACAGCAACTAAATATATCATGGTAAAGAACAGATACAGTAATCAAAAGGAGGAAACGTTATACACTAAAATCATGTCTAAAATACATTTGTATGAAAAATGAGAAGAAAATTCATCATATGAATATGGGTTTACCTATGCTGAATTGACAACACCGTTGTCGAAGTTCGGTATAGCGAGATCCCTAATGTCGACAGGCAAAATTATGCCTGTCAGACATTGGTGTGTTTTCTATCAGGGGGTGGCACCCACTGAACCCCCCCATTCAGGGGGCTGTGCCCCCCATGCCCCCTTCTATAGATAACAAACTCTGAGTCAGAGTTGTCTCAAATGGGGGCAACAGTCAGGAAAAGGGCAAAATTTCCCCCATCAATCCCCTCACAGCAACAATCTCGAAACCTGTCAAGATCGTAGCTGTGAGGGATTTCGCCATCAGGGATTTGCTGTGTGATCAGCATACGATTCATATGCAGTCAATACAGGGGGCCTAATACTCAAAACATCCAGAATAACACAAGGTGCTTACATCAAAATGAATAACGCAAAAAGCAACTTGTGTCAGGAGTTGCACTGACAGCAATTCTCAAATGCAGCCTGTAGCAACCACAGGCTATGTGCACAAAGGGGGTCTTACGTTGTCCTTGCAGCACAAAAAGGGGTTCAGCATGGTGCAAGGAGCGATGCACCAGGGCAATGCTGCAACATCCACTTTTCTGGAATTCTCTAAAGTGTATGGTGCCACCAGAAACAAATACATTTAGGCCAGACCCTTCATGAGTGGGAGGGTACATGATGGTGGGCACATGTCAGCATAACATGTTGTTATACAGGTGTATATTAAGACTATATTATTAGTACATACACATGAAATTTAGCAATATTTATTTAATTGCTGTGTATGGTACTAGTATAGAATTATAAGGAAGCATTTGTTTGGAGCAGAGTATTTTTTATCTTATGCAGCCATGTAGATATATGTATATTTTATATATATACATATATATATATATATATATATATATATATATATATATAAACATCATATATTAATATGTAGTTTATACTACTAATTATGAGTATTTGCAATGTGACTGTGGCATGTATGTCAAGGGCTATGAGATGACTGCTAGCAGACTTAACCTTCGTGAGCTGCCCATGTGGGCATGATGTGACACCTTCATTGCATGCATCAGTAGCCACATGACTAATACTTGCATAGTTGTTCTCACTACCAAGAGTGCTTCCCAACCACTCTCACAGCTTGTGGCAAACCTATCCAGTGCTCTATCCTTCTGGTGCATAGACACATGTGCTACAAGCTGTGGGAGTCTGATGCCGGGACCCTACCCAATAGTATATCGGGCATATGGTCACTGGCACACCAACAATCAGTGTAAGCCACCATTGGCATGACTTGCACGGAGCTTTGAGAATCAAACACAAGGTTTTGACTTAAAATGTTAGTTTAATTAGAGTGCACCCTCATCAGTGGGTGGTTGTATGATTTTGAGAAATGAAGGTAGGGTGCCCAAGTGTGCTTATAGGAGTCACATTTACCTAAAGCTTGTTAGGTCATCAACTCCAGTGAAGCAAGTTGTCCCACTGATTGAAGCCATTCCCTAAAACTCAGAATATATTTTGACCTCCATCTATGGAGGAGGCACTTGGCAATCATGGTAACTGCTATCAACCATCAGAGAGGCAGGGTTGATGTTTGTTGACTCGGTGTGGGGATCGCCAGCACAACAAGGGGGGATATTCAGCTAAAGAACCAGAAGAGTACAGTTTACGCAAGTACTGTAGAACCTCACCCAAATAAGAATGTGTCAGTGGCTACTCCCACAGTATATGTGATATTGAGCTTTTGTGGGAGTTGCAGCATCAGCATCTGTAATGACAGTAAAGGCCCATGGTCGTAAGGTGTTGGGGGTCCTATACCAGTGGTGTAGTGCTTTAAGCTGGATTAGTTGGGCCTTTGTGTCCCTATATTTCACATGGGCTTGGTATAAGCACATCTGCCATTCAGTATGTGAGGTAGTTATGTTGAGCTCCTCTGACACTTAAATTTGATAGAGGCAGTGCAGTCTTCACCATTGTCCCTCAGAAGTCCATAAATTAGACCTACAGTACCATTAGGCAAAATTTCTACTTCTGGATGGTAAGATTGGAGGACGTAGCCTTTGGGGATTGTTGGATTCTACATATGGGGTAAGTAGAGAACTAAGTTGCAAGATCTCCCAGAAATCCTATTTAGACAAAGCATATTTGTAAGATGGTTCAGCAAAGAATACATGTGAGATTTTCCTGGGGGATATACATCTTGGACATGTTGGACACCAGCTTCCTTTATTGCCTTTCAGGCAATCATATGTTTGTTCACAGTGAACATTTTGTTCTACCACACAGGGGCATAGGCTAAGACATTGTAGCAAATTCCCAATTGGTTAACTAGTTTGGTCCAATAGCACAGGGAGACTCCAATGGTAGGGAGTTGCCATAGGAGAGTTGCTACATGAGAGAAGAGTGTACCCACTGGGGAATTAGCCTTGGCGACATGTCCTTCTTCTTGTACCCATGGGGGTGTATAGGCTGTAGACACCAGGAACCATTTGGTTACCTCGGTAGCTACACAGGCCATGTGAAATTGCTGGAAGAAAGAAAGGCTCCAGTCTTTGAATGATCAGTGCTTATGGAGATTTGATCTACTGAACCTGGGTGGTTTTCATTCCCACAGAAATCTACCTATGAGTTTTTCTATTTTGGTGAACCACCCCTCAGGAATGTGAATAGGTAAGTGAGTGAGTAAGTGCAAGACTCTGAAGGTAGAGGCTGCTTTAAGGGCTGCAATTTGCCAGCAAGAAAAAAGCTCAGGAGTTTCTATCTGTCCCATGCAATACAAACTGTAGAGCCTGCAAGGATGAAGTGCTGTGTCACAGTTTCCTGCATGACAAAAAAGATTAACTCCCAATGACATTGCCTTGTTTCCTGTAGTAACTCTGCTGCAGAATTCTGCAGAATTGGATTTCATTGGGGGGGGGATTAGTTTTGTGTAGGTCAGAAATCAAGGGGGTAATTTTAATTGACAAATATGCGAAACCTTTGCAGTTCATTCCCATTGTGTCTCCTGGACTAGCTGCTCCTTGTATAAATCATTCAAAGGTAGACTTTCAGATTTACCATTGTTCATTTTTACCCTGATACTTGTGAGAAGGAATGGAGCGAAGTGTTGTAGGTACTTAATGCTTGTGGGGTGTTAGTTAGAATAACGATAATAGTATCTGCATATAGCAGAGCTTCCTGCTCCTGTTTCCCCATATTGATTCCCTTAATCAGAGAGTGGGATCTGAGCAGAATTGCTAAGGTTTCTATGGCTAACAGAAAGAGGAAGGGTTAGTAGGGGCAGCCCTGATATGTGCCTCTGTGCAGGGAGAAGGGTTGAGATAAGTGGCTTAGTGAGTACACGGGTTGAACAGCTATGATGAAGGGTGTGGATTCCAGCCAGAAATTGAGGCCCAACACAAGCCATTTTCATGATCTCAAATATGTATTCCACACCTCAGAGTCAAAGGCCTTTTTGAAATTGGTGGGAAGGGCAGCTGCTGGAGGAACTTGGAAGGAGATGTAGGCTAATCAGGGTGCAAAGGTGATCTGATCTTAATCTGCACTTCATGTAGCCCACTTAGGAGAAGTGTATCACATGATGTAGTACTCCTTCAAACCTGTGGGCCAAAAATCTTAGCCAGAACTTTGGCATCCACATCACAAGGGAAATGGGGAGATTGCTGCCGGGAGATGACAAAGCGTTGCCCTTTTTGGAAAGGATGATTATTACTGTCTCCCATAAGGTAGCGGTGAGTATCTGGGAGGCCACAGATTCTCTGAACATGCTGAGTAGGAATGGGAAGAGTCCTTCCATGAGATGTTGGTAAAAATCAATAGAGAACGTACCCCCAAGGGGATTTATGTTTATTTATAGCAGGTATGGCTGCTTTTCTCTCCTCCATTGAAATAGGAGCCTCCAGTTGGTTTATTTGTGGGGTAGTGAGATGAGGTAGGTCCAATGTATGTAGAAAAGAAAGAATACTTCTTTTTTGGATGGTGGGGTGGGAGGTGTGTATGGCATAAAAAAATCTTCTCATAACCTTATTTATCTCTGTTGATACTTGTATATGATTTCCCACTAGTATCCCTCAGACCAGATATATGTCTCTCTTGCATCTCTTTTATCTTATGAGGCAGTATGTTGCTGGAATGTTAACCCCCTTCCTAGTATTTTCAGTGGGTCCTGGCCAGGGCAACTTCAACTTTTCTTTAATGGTGAGTATTAAGCTGGATATGGAGATGTAATTCCTCATCTGGATCAGCTCAGGGGTTGGCATTTATGGCATCCTCCACCTCTTTAAACTTAGCTGCTAGGGTTTTTACTGCCTGTTCCCAGGATGTCCCTTCTGCGAACTGCATGCCTATAATGCGGCATCTGAGGTAAGCCTTCAGGGTTTCATATATGAGCTACAGGAAATTTCCTCAGAATCATTTGTGGCAAAAAGCCATATAATTCCTTCTGAATCCAAGGGAGGAATCCTGGGTCCTTAAGCAGGAGGGAATCCAGGTGCCAGGAGGATTTAAATAAGGGGGCTCCAGCATATGTGGGAGGATGGGGGTATGGTCTGAAATCTTAATGGGATGTACAGACTCCTCCACCATCTGATAGGTGATCTCAGATGATGTGAGCCACATGTCTAAACATCTAAAGGAATTATGGACCTGTGAGAAAAAAGTATAATCCCTTAAGAAGGGGTGTGGTAATCACCATACATCTGTAAGGGCATTTTCCTGAAACAGGTCCTTAAGTGAGCATAAAGCCCTGTGGTTGGGCTCAGGTTGAGAGGCTCTAAAGTCAGATTACTGCCCTCCCATCAACACCGGAGCAGGATGCCATCTGAAGATGCTGAGCTCTGAATTAACTTTCAGGAGAAACTCTGACTCATTAACATTAAGTATATATACATTAAGGAGCAGTAGTGGATCTTCCAAAGAAGTTTGGCATTACATATCTGCCCTCACTAGTAGCTTTGGATTCTAAATCTGCCACTGCAGGAATATGTGGATCAATATGGTGACCCACCTCTTGGCAGATGCATTTGAGCTATGAACTTTGGTTCCAACCCATTCCCTCTTTAGCTTGCATGCTTTACTAAAGGCAAGTTTTATTTAGTGGAGACATGCCCCTCTTACATGGAGCATGTTAGATTGTTTAGAATCTATTTGCACTTGGCAGGTGAATTAATGCCCCTTATGTTCCAGGACATTAGAGAAAGATCAGGCATGATGGTTCCCTTAAAGTATATATATTGGATGAATACAGTGCTTGTCACTCCCCCTTTAGAGTCACTAGATTCAGGCAAGACCCTCTCATCAACATCTCTGTAGACATCTGTGCAAGACTGGCCAGGATCCTTAAATACTCATACCAAAGTGTAAATTTTCTTCCATACCACATAAATAGAAAATATACCACAATCACAGTAAATCCAAACAAAAGCCCAACTGGGGCAACAATCCCACACTTACAGTATGAGTAGACAAAATTTGTGGATGAAGGACACAAATACTTCTCGTTCTGGAACCATGCATATCTTGTCCACAAGCGGTTAGAGCAAAATAACCCCTAAGTAGAAGGCACTGTTCCAGTCTGTGGTGATCCCCCATAGCAACTAGCTCATACTGCTTGTCCATTGTTTAACTTAACAAAATTCTAGGAACCATACATCCATTAAATGGAGAAAAAGCTACATTAAATTTGACTGATGTCTATACCAATGTAAATGCAACCTTTACCTGTGTGGAGAAAACTCTTGTGAGGCACTAGGTCAAGCAAGAGCAAATGTTCTGCATCATACTGAATCAGGATTTACATGCTTGATTCGCTGCAGTCCTCAACCAGTCCTGTTATACCCCTTAAGGTGGACCCAGATATCAGGGCAGCTGCCTAGGGGGACAGGAGACCACTGGGGAAAAAGGGGTGAGTAAAACTTGTATTTCCAGGGGGTAAGACCAGTGAAGAGAGTGAAGAGAAACTTTAGCATAATAAAATAAGTAGAAGAAATATAGCAGGGAAGTATATTGCAGCACGATCAGGCCATGACCTACTCCAGTGATGAATACCTCCCTCCCATTCTGAGAACTATACCAAGTGGGTCTGTTAGATCCAGTACCCGTCAAACTGTAGGGAGAAGAAAAGCTAAAGAACAAATTAAGATGGAAATGTCATTTAGTTACTAGAAATGTCTTTAACATAAAGTAGACTATTCAGGGGGTCACAGCGTTGCCCTTTAACAGCTAAGGCCCAAAAGCAGAGTCAATTATGACCATGTTTTGATTGCTCACTGGGCAAAGATCAGGTGGGAGCATCAATTAAGAACCTATCAATTAAGAATCTTTTTGAGCTGTATAAAACTTGACATTTTGAAAAAAAGAACATGAGTAGTTCAGCTGAGTCGTTGTGGAGCAGGATCAATTGGAGATGCCACATCAGATGTATAAGAACAGAGGCTAGAGTCCTCAGAGTTGGGTGGTGTACTCAGCAGCAACAGGATGAGTTTAGGCAGGGAGCTGGTCTTTGGAGGAATATCAGTGGAACAGAAGCATTTGCTGTATTTGTAACATACTTCAGACATTGAGGCTAAGGCTAAGGGTTAAGATTGAAAGAAGAGGATGCCAGCTTCCTCAGAAGTGTAGATCTGCTACCAGTCACCTCCCCTTTAGAGCACTCTGAGGAGGCATCATGCTTCCTGCTGTGACTGCAACTATAAATCTTGGATGGCAGCTATGAGTCAACTCTGGGGTTTTCTTGTGAAGAACCATATCCTCTCCAATGGGAGGGTGGTATCTGAGGGCTGTCCTCTGGTTGCTGTATGTAGGGGGCCAGAGGGCTTTACATTCTGGAATATCTAGGCTGCTGAGGCACTGTTGTAGTATCCATGTGTTGGGTCTCATCACATTGCACAGTTTCTGGTTGTAGTGTTCCTGGTCAGAAACAGGTAATAAACTCATCAGCAGTGTTTATAAGGAGAGGGAGACTCCATTTCTTGTCATTCTCAGTGTCACTGGGCAGCAGAGGGTGCATAGTTCACTGAGTTTCAGCAGAGAGTAACAAGCCCTAGTGTAGGTCCTCCAGCGCTCAGTCAAAGCCAGGGAAGAAATGGAGAGAATTGCACTTTTTGACTCTCTATTTAGTAGGAAACTTTAGAAATGTAACTAGAATTGGCCTCAGATATTGCCCTAGCTTACCAGGGAGCTATCAGACCTAACCAACTTGGCGAGGGGGGTGGGAGTAGGTCACTGGTGCTTAAGGAAAATCAGTAGCACATACTGCAGGAATGAGTTCATATCTTTACCCTAAACTCCCTAAGGGAAGCCCACTAGGTGCAAGTTCATGCATTGCACTATATTTCCAAGACCCTCCACCTATCACAAAGCTGGCTCATCAAGTGGCCTTGGTCCCTGAGGTGCGTGGCAATGTGACCTGAATAGTTCTCTTGCTTTGCAGCCTGGGTCTCCTGGGAGGTTTTCCAGACAATCTGCAGTGGATTTTGTATGGGGATCTACAAAAGCAGGTCAGCTACTCAGTCTCCGCAGTCAAAAGAAACACCAACGTTGTGTTCAGGCTGAGACATTTTATTGTTAAAAATCCAGCATGTGGATGCCAAATGCACCCTCCTATAATAGCCAAATGTTTTCACACTTTCCTGCGCTTTGTCAAGGCTGAATATTTTCAGGTGGTCCAGATTTAAAAAGGCACTTGTGTTAAAGGGCCAGTACAGTTGAAGTGCAAGTATTTCAAATACACACATGAAAAAAAAAACACCAACTACCAAAATCCCAAGCAAAATATGCAAAAATGTATAAACACACTCCCCTGTATATCGACAAATAAAAACATGGATACATATAAGATCAAATATGAAAAAATACAATAAATATCTCATGTATATAAAACGTTCCTTGCAAATATATAAAGACAAGGGACCTAAATAGAGATGGTAAGGAAGAGGATGGGGATTCTAGAAAATGTAATCATACATCTCTATACATGCCTATAAGATAAAATGCACTCAAAACATAAAGTCATATGTGTCCAAATTACAAGAAAGAACCTAAATGAAACTGATTATTCAACCCCAGGTAATACAATGATTTAAGCTTGTACTGCCAAAATGTTTCTCTTTGTAGTAGTTTTCTGTCAATGTCCCAACCCCTGTTCAATTCACAGATTTTTTCTATGGCTAAAAAACTGAACGCCTGTTCCTTGTTTTATTCAGTTGATGCTGGGAAAGGGCCCATAAAACATTGCATCCTTGCCTGCTCCTGATGTGCCGTCTAATTCGTTTTTCAAACTTTTATTTAGTTTTTCCCACATGAAAGGCCGGACATTTTTTGCACATAGCTACATACAATAACATTTATAGTACTGCATGTTACAAAATCAAAAATAAAATATTTCTTCCTAGTTACTGGATGTGAAAAATTTGATCCAATCTAAATGTATTGACAAAAAATCAATTCCTGCATCTATGGTTTCCTGTGGGAAGGCACACATTGTATTGTGATTGTTGTTTTTATACCAGTATGTACTGTTTAGCAACAGGTCTCTTAAGTTAGCACTTCACCTGTAAACTGTTTTTGGAACATTCTGCACCCCTTTTTTATCTTTTTTTCCTCTATGTAAAACATGCCAATTATGTTGGATAATACCTCTAACACAATATGCTTATACCATTGGCCAGTGGCTTATACCAGTATATGACTTGATCAACTGGTTTTGCTATGCAAGTGCACAAATGCTTTCATTCACTAGAAGGTAGTCAGCCATGGAGGAGGGAGAGTTGTGCCACTGCCTTCTTATAAGGAGAATTGGATGCTCGGGGAGGGTTCAAGAAGGGTACTGCCAGGGTGGGAGGGTGGGGTCATCCTACAAGATGGTGGCTGGCTATGGAGGTGGGCAGGTTGTGCTGGTCACCCATCAGGTGTTTTATTTCCTTATGTTGATGAGTATAAGAAACTGTGGGCACTGGGAGGAGGAGGGTGAGATTGGGCTGCTGCTAGAGGGTGGGGGCATGGAGGATACATCATTATACTGGGTTTTTGTCTGGGGAGGAGGGTTGGGGAGCTTTTCTTTTACTGCCAAGAAATGTACACAGTATTTATTAGAAAGGCACACCTATTTGACCATGCCACAAAACTGGACCAATAGTAATTCTGAAGGTTTCCAAAACATTATCTACTCTATGCCTTATGTAAATGTGTGCTTTGGTGTACAGTACTGTATATATCCATTAGATTAAGTTATCTGTCAATGCCAGTGAAATATGGTTAGATTTTACATCAGGTGATGATTGGTGCACTGGGGGGACAATGGACACCAGATAAACTTACTGTATGAAGCAGAACAGGGTGAAAATTTCCACTTCCAATTGGGGTTCAGCCCGGACCTTCTGGGATAACAAGAAAGAGCTAAATGGGAAGTCCCACTCCCCCCACCATCTCAGCTCTCCATCAATGGCACCCCCACCACAGATCCACTCCTCATAGCCGATTGCCTTAACGCTGCCTTCTCTGACCTAAGCTCAGTCCTCCCCAGCAGCTTCTTTGACAAAATCCCCACCTCTTTCCCTCCGGTCCTGCATCGCTCACCATTCTACCTGCACACCCTAACCCCCCAAGAAGCCAGGCAGCACCTGCTAAAAGCCTTATACAGCAATAACCCCAGCAGTGACCCCCTCGACTACAGGATCCTCCGTATGGTCTTGGACAAAGTCCTAGTCCCCCTGACTGACCTTCTAAACTGGTCTCTATGCCTGGGTCAGTTCCCAAGTGCTAGGAAAACTGCTGAAATGACACCCATACATAATAATGGGGACCGATCCAACTCTAACAATTACCGGCCCATCTAAATCCACCCTCCACTCTCTAAAGCCCTTGAAAAAGTGGTGTTGATCCAGCTCTCTGAATACCTAACCAAGTATGACATTATGTGCCCAGAGCAGCACGGTTTCTGCCCAGGACACAGTACAACCACGGCTCTCCCGGAATTCTCCCAGCACCTGCATGCTGCTCTCGACTCTAGCAGCCTTACAGGAGCAGTGTTCATTGACCTCTCCAAGGGCTTTGACACTGTCCGTCATCCCCTTCTACTCGACTCTCTCCATCAACTTGGCTTCTCTGGTGGTCTCATTTCCTTGTTCTCTAGCTACCTCTCTGCTAGATCCCAGCATGTCAAGATCAGTGGCTCCCTCTCCAGCACTCTTCCCATTAACTCCAGGGTCCCTCAGGGCTCCATCCTGGGTCCAATACTTTTTAGTCTCTACCTCAACACCCTCCCCAGCTCATGTACCAGTAAAATGCTCCTCTACACTGATGACGCAGTCCTCGTTGCCTCACATCCCAATCACACCTCCCTCCAATTACCCCTTCAGCAAGCTTACAACCAAGCCAAAAGGTGGTTCGGAGACCACAGACTGGTCATTAACCTAAAGAAAACCAAATCAATGCTCTTCTCCCACCACCAAAATAAAGCTAAAAATAACCCCCTCTTGATTAACCCCAGCACTCTGCACCCGCTAGAACAAGTGACCACATACAAGTACCTAGGCATCATGTTTGATACTGCCCTCTCCTTCCACACCCACATTAATGCCCTGTCAGCCACCATTAACTCTCGGATTGGCCTGCTATACCAGCACAGGGACTGCCTGACTCAGGTTGCCCTCAGGCTGGCCATCACCTCCTCCATCTTGTCCATCGTGGACTATGGCTTGCCCATCTATGCTGCAGCTAACAACACTGCCCTCTCCAAAATCCAACTCTCCATCAATAAGGCCTGTAGGCTCCTGACCAGTGCCCCCAGCTGAACTCACACCTGCCTTCTCAATACTGCCACCAATCTTCTCAACTTTGAGGAGTGACTGCTCAACCAGACCTGCCTTGTCACTAAGAAATCTCTGCTAGGACTCTCCCCCAAGGGGTCTCCACCTCCCTACAGCAGCCATCTTTGTCCATCACCACCTGTAGCTCAGTTAAGGCCACTTTCAAGGTGCCCAGAACCAAGACCTCTCTTGCCCAAAGATCCTTCCTTTACCAAGCCCCCACCTGCTTCAACTCCCTCCCTAGCTGCATCTCCAACTTGCCAAAAATTGGCTCCTTCAAAACAGCCCTTCAGAACCATATCTTTAATTCCCACTGTTGTAGGTGCAACTAACCCCCTGTTGTAACCCGTGGTTCCTGCACACCCTGCCCCCTGGCTCAACAATGTACATTGGACAGCCTCTTCCTCCCACAGACCTACCTCTTCCGTACTAGGTCCAAACAGGTATGTAACCCACTGCCTTCTCTGAGGACCTACTATATTCATGAGTGTAACTCACAATTTTGTAACATTATGTAACGTAAGTAACATACAAACTACTACATTATGTAACCTAAGTGTATCTATGTTAAATGTTCCTTTTACTGCACTTGTAATGTTATCCCCTGTTTTAATCTGCACTGTAATAACTGTCTTGATGTCTGCCACCCCTTGTGATGAGGTGCCTTTATAAATGAGTCTCTGACTCAAAGGTTGCAAATCCGATTTGTAATGAATGAATAAAGAATAAAATTTGCCTAACCTGTTGAGAAGATTTCTGATCCTCCACAAGTGAAAGATCAGAAAATTCCATGAAAGTTGTGACATTTTGTGAAACTTCCAATAGGGCAGATATCAAAACTTTTGCCCATCTCTACTTAGAACACACCTCAAGGCAACAGTAAATAAAACATCGGCTACCCATTAAAGAAAACTCAAAAAAAAAGAAAGAAACTCACAAGTCTAGTTTTCAATCATGCCATTTATTAGGGACATGTATATAACAGGTTGAAATTTACCCTGCCCTTGCAGTTAAGGAAAACATTTTTCTACCAGTCATAGTGTATAGCAATCAGAGTGTCTTTTAACATCATAATATCCACAGCAAAACAACAACAATTTTTTTTATTTTATTTATTTATTTAAGAGTATCAGAAACAAACGTTGAGCATGAGCTCTTCTACAAAGGTTCCACATCAGAGATACAACAGACAAGTGTTCTAAGACAATAGTGCAAGTACAATAGTGTTACATTACAATACATGGTACAGACATATAATAAAATACATTGCATCAGTGTGTGGAGGAGAGAGGATATAATCATTCCCAAGTACACAGAAAATGTCTTTTTTGAGGGGCAGAGGGGCAGGCGACTAGGTTGGTATAGGGGAGGTTACACCAGAGCCCTGGGCAAGATCAGGTGCAAGGGTTGATGCTGAAAGGGGGGGATAGGGAGAGTACCTCCTAGAGAGTGGAGATTAGGGAGAGTACCACCTAAAGGGTGGAAGGCATTAGGTGAGGGCTTGAGAGGGGGGTGAGGAGTTGCCTTGAGTAAGAGGCCTTGTCTGGCAGTACAGGGTAAGTCAAGGAAGGGGGAGACACCAAGGTGCCACTACAATAATGCACTTAGATTCACCTCTGGCCTTACCCACAATTATGTCATAGAGTACCAAAAATAATAATTCACATATGATATTACCCTATGCTCTTCAGATTCAAGTATAATGGCAAATGACTCTGCTTACCACACTTATAATTAAATGAAAAATCAATATTTTATTTACACATATGTACAAGTCCTAAATCTTAATATTTAGCACAAATATCAAGCCTAATATTGTAAACATCAAAATTGCTTCAGATAATCCAGCAAACTAATAAAACAAATTCTAGCAAATAAACATTGCAAAGGAATAAGCAATACTCAGCATAATAAATGGTATTAGTTATACTAAACTTTTATTATACTTTGTATTTGCCATAACCTTTATGCATAAGAACATGTAGCTCATAAGATCAATATCTCAGATTGTGTCTGTATAAAACTTGTTTCAGAACTTTATAGCATGCAAAATGTATTCTCTATCAGAAATGGCAGCAATTCATTACATTAGTGTTTTGTACTACACATTCATAAAATTCAGTTTAAACTTTTTAGATCATGCTAAATTTCTTAGTTCAAAGCTTTTAAGCTATATACCCAGATTCTATAGTTAGAAGCAAGTTCTCTTCTTATTTTCCTAGATAAGCCCATTTAATTTACCAAGGCTATCAATTGAAATTAATTAGTGAAAGTAATTAAAAAGGAATACTTGTATTTCTGGTTGTAGAAGTGGTTCTTCTTTTCTCAACTTAGAACTCTTGGTTGAGTCTGGCTCTTGATGAGAAGCCTCTTTGTTAGCTAATTTCTTAACCCTGGAACGTCTTTTAGCATGGACAAACTCTGCAAGTTAAACGTTTGCTAAAAGTCACTTTGCCAAAAGTCAGTTCTTGGATTTGTAGAACACAGCTTCAATCTGCACAGTCCTTAGCAATACTGGATTCAAAGAACTTTCTTGTGGATAGCAAAGTTGTTTCAACAACCGGAACTTGATGACTCTTTCATGTTGTACATCTCCTTTGAAAACCTTAGGACACCAGACCTCTTTCTGCTCAGCATGCTGTATAGCTTTCATGAGTTTTAAAATTAAGTCTGTGTCTGGTCAACAGCAGGCAACATTACTTCAGTCAAGATTCTCAACAAATAAAACATATACATTGCTTCATATACAATGGGAATGTCCTTGCATCAGGCTGTTGCATCTGGATCTTCTGGCAGCACTGTATAAGTTTAGGCTATCCTTAAGCTGGTCCCTGCATTCCAAGCAGGCATGACCCAAAGTTCTTTGGCCTAGCTACAGCATAAAGCCTTTAGAATGCTTAGTTAAATTAACATAGGTCATTTTGCATCTTTATCTTAGCTCAGACTGAGGTGTGACCAGTCAAATTCACTAATATAAAACTGCCCTGGTGATGACATCATCAGATTTTGATAGACCTGAGTCACTAGAAAGGTAGGGCATCTCAGATGATAAATGATGACATACAGACATGCCTCCTAACACACACCCTTTCTCCTCAAGATTAGTTTTTGGTCAAAATCATTTTCCTTAAATAAAATTTTCATTTAACATAATTTAAACATTAAACTTACATATTCAGGTGTTTTACCTTAAGCCAATCATCTTGGTATAATTCTGATATCTCTGACATTTATATTTCCTAAATTACACTATTAAGGGTATAATGTTATAATTTCAATAAAACTTCTTAAAATAAAGTGATGACCTTGCTGTATGTATTCTAAGCTACAGAATGATATATGATTAGTAGAAAAATCCATTCCTAAAGCCTTTAAAACATTACTTTTTGTAGAAACACATACGACTCTTTGTTCTTTCAAGGAAAGCAATAAATCACTGACAGAAAAGTTAATTTACTATAAACATTTAGACGGAATTTTTCTCTATAGCAACAAACTACAGACTTAAGAGTCATATTGCTAGACTGCTTAAGACGTGTGCTATCATGAGATACTATATTTGTTTAGTTTCCAAATAAGAAAATTATGTTAAATAAGTTTTAATTATAACTCCTGAATTATTCATTCTGCAATCATGAAAATTAGTAAGCTTATTCATCATGCAAGTGTCCAGTAACTGTCCAGTTTTCATGGTGGCAGTGCATTGCATCTTTTAACTATGAATAAAACTTCTTATTTCTATACTAAGTAATGGGACTCTTAAACTGCATCTTGTAAGACATGTTTTTTTTTGTCTTAGTGCTACCAGTCACATGATCTCTTATCTGATCACAGTCATGGATACCTAACTCTATCTATGACTTTCCCCATACAAACACTTTAATCTGTCATGCAAGGCTTGGACATCACAGAGATGCTTCTGGTACCAGCTAACTTTAGCTGAAGTATTTCTGGAATGTGGCTAGGCCCCTAAGGACTGCATCACTCTACAGACTTAACCTGGAAAGTGTTCACTAATATAGTGACTTAAAAAAACAAAATGAAGTCTCCTCTTCATTTCCTCAGACCTCATTTACCATATGGCAAAAGGGATACTTAGGGAATAGAGATATTTTCCCTTTAAGCATTAGAGCCAGATACCTTGTCTTAAGGTTAATTAACTAGCACTTTTTCTTTCTTCTTAGGAACTTATATAAACAATAATCCTAACCAGAAATTAGACCTATATGAAATCACATAAAATAATAATAATTAAAAAAATCAATTCTTGATAATAAAAATAAAATCATTTTTGCTTCAAGGGTTTTGTCTCTACAGGTGGTGCTAGGCATTAAGGGAACAATCACAGGTCGAGCTTGAGGCAAGGTAATTCTTGAGATCAGATTTGAATTGAGGTACACTGATGGGGCTGAGGGCAAGTTTTGGAATTTCATTGAGGCAAAGAAGTGCTCTGTATGAGAAGGTGCATTGACCAAGTGCTGTTCTTTGGAAGGGGACTGCAAGTGCCCCTAGCTTCCTGCCATGGGTGACATACTCTGAGCAAGTCCATGAAAGAATATCAGTTATGCATTGGGGAGCGTTCACCAGGAGAGCCTCTTTGCCAAGCAGGCAGGTTTGGCATTTTATTCTGCTTCCCTGTGGTAACCAGTTTATCTGCTTGCAGAGTGAACAGGTGTGCAAGAGACAGTCTGTGGAGAGTGTGAGTCTGCAATCCTTGTTTAGGGCAATGTGCACTCATCTTAGGGCCGTGTCGGTGGCTCCTCCATAGACTACCAGACCATAGTCTATGGTGGTTAGAATAGAGCTAGAGACTGCAAAGCGTAGGGCTTCAGGCATGAGGTACTTCCTGTATCTGTAGAGCACTACTAGCTTGGTATTAACTCTCTTACCCACTTGGTCTATGTGACTGGCATACAAAAGAATGTCACTGTGGATGATCCCCAGATATTTGAAATAGTGCACTTGCTCCAATGGTGTGAGGTCCTTGCTTGAGATAGACAGGGTTGGGTACCTTTTTTTGTGTTGCGGGCTGTTGGACTGTGGGATTAGGATTGCTCAGAATCTGTCCAACAGAATCAGCCAGATCAGATTCTGAGCATTGTTTTGATGTATTGATTTTTGGTATTTAAAGGCAAAAATCAGAATCTGGGAACCTGGAATGATGCAGAATAAAAACCTGACTCTGTCTCTGCATCTGACTACTGTGCAAACAAATCGGTACTCCATCCTCCACTACTTCCCAAGTCAAACCAACCCTCCATTCCCACTTACTTTGGGTATTGCTGTGCTGGGCTGCTGATGGAGGGTTTGCTTCCTTCCATTCATGATGATTGAGTCATCATTGCTCACTCAATGCTAGTACTGATTGACACAGTTAATTTAATCCCCTTGCACCCCCAATTCCCTAACTCCCATCCCTGCAGCCAAGTAATATCCATAGGCATTAGGCAATGAGGAATTAGAATGGCATGTGAAACTGATTGTGGTCCAACCCAAACAGGTCCAATATGATGCTGTGAGTGTACATCATTATACTGGGTTTTTGTCTGGGGAGGAGGTTTGGGGAGCTTTTCTTTTACTGCCAAGAAATGTACACAGTATTTATTAGAAAGGCACCCCTATTTGACCATGCTACAAAACTGGACCAATAGTAATTCTGAAGGTTTCCAAAACATTATCTATTCTATGCCTTATGTAAATGTGTGCTTTGGTGTACAGTACTGTATATATCCATTAGATTAAGTTATCTGTCAATGCTAGTGAAATATGGTTAGATTTTACATCAGTTGATGATTGATGCACTGGAGGGGCAATGGACACCAGATAAACTTACTGTATGAAGCAGAACAGGGTGAAAATTTCCACTTCCAATTGGGGTTCAGCCCGGACCTTCTGGGATAACAAGAAAGAGCTAAATGGGAAGTCCCACTCCCCCCACTATCTCAGCTCTCCATCAATGGCATCTCCACCACAGATCCACTCCTCATAGCCAATTGCCTTAACGCTGCCTTCTCTGACCTAAGCTCAGTCCTCCCCAGCAGCTTCTTTGACAAAATCCCACCTCTTTCCCTCCGGTCCTGCATCGCTCACCATTCTACCTGCGCACCCTAACCCCCCAAGAAGCCAGGCAGCACCTGCAAAGCCTTATACAGCAATAACCCAAGCAGTGACCCCCTCGACTACAGGATCCTCCGTATGGTCTTGGACAAAGTCCTAGTCCCCCTGACTGACCTTCTAAACTGGTCTCTATGCCTGGGTCAGTTCCCAAGTGCTAGGAAAACTGCTGAAATGACACCCATACATAATAGTGGGGACCGATCCAACTCTAACAATTACCGGCCCATCTCCATCCTCCCTCCACTCTCTAGAGCCCTTGAAAAAGTGGTGTTGATCCAGCTCTCTGAATACCTGACCAAGTATGACATTATGTGCCCAGAGCAGCACGGTTTCTGCCCAGGACACAGTACAACCACGGCTCTCCGGGAATTCTCCCAGCACCTGCATGCTGCTCTCGACTCTAGCAGCCTTGCAGGAGCAGTGTTCATTGACCTCTCCAAGGTCTTTGACACTGTCCGTCATCCCCTTCTACTCGACTCTCTCCATCAACTTGGCTTCTCTGGTGGTCCCATTTCCTTCTTCTCAAGCTACCTCTCTGCTAGATCCCAGCATGTCAAGATCAGTGGCTCCCTCTCCAGCACTCTTCCCATTAACTCCAGGGTCCCTCAGGGCTCCATCCTGGGTCCAATACTTTTTAGTCTGTACCTCAACACCCTCCCCAGCCCATGTACCAGTAAAATGCTCCTCTACACTGATGATGCAGTCCTCGTTGCCTCACATCCCAATCACACCTCCCTCCAATTACCCCTCCAGCAAGCTTACAACCAAGACAAAAGGTGGTTCGGAGACCGCAGACTGGTCATTAACCTAAAGAAAACCAAATCAATGCTCTTCTCCCTCCACCAAAATAAAGCTAAAAATAACCCCCTCTTGATTAACCCCAGCACTCTGCACCCGCTAGAACAAGTGACCACATACAAGTACCTAGGCATCACGTTCAATGCTGCCCTCTCCTTCCACACCCACATTAATGCCCTGTCAGCCGCCATTAACTCTCAGATTGGCCTGCTATACCAGCACAGGGACTGCCTGCCTCAGGTTGCCCTCAGGCTGGCCATCACCTCCTCCGTCTTGTCCCTTGTGGACTATGGCTTGTCCATCTATGCTGCAGCTGACAACACTGCCCTCTCCAAAATCCAACTCTCCATCAATAAGGCCTATAGGCTCCTGACCAGTGCCCCCAGCTGAACTCACACCTGCCTTCTCAATACTGCCACCAATCTTTTCAACTTTGAGGAGTGACTGCTCTACCAGACCTGCCTTGTCACTAAGAAATCTCTGCTAGGACTCTCCCCCCAGGGGTCTCCACCTCCCTACAGCAGCCATCTTCGTCCATCACCACCTGTAGCTCTGTTAACTCATTGCCTCCACAGGCTCACTCTGAGATTGCACCACTTGCCTCCTGAATCTCCTGTATACTTTTAACAGTGAATCCTGGTCCTTACTAAGCAAAATCAAGCCATAGTCAGCATGTTGCAAACAAATGTTAATAGCTCAATAACTGTACATGCTAGACACAAAGTATGAGTGGCAGAGTTATTCAGCACAAAATTGCCTTTCCAATGGTGACATGCATGTAATAATAGGTAATTTTGTTTTTTTTTCTATGCTGGTTGAAAGAGCAAACTAAATATTTTTTTCACTAAAAAAGTGCAACATAAGCCATTTTTTGTTGGAAAATATTTAAAATATCAACACCAAATTAAGCATACCGACATTAGATAGTGTTTTAATATTATGTTAGTTAAAAAAAAGATACCTTTTTACTATAAAACATTATTTGTCACCATTTTAGTAAAGGTGCTTTGGTGAGATTTGAGGGCTGAATCTCAACCACACACACCATATCATAAACAAATGCGTATAACTCCAAAAGTATACATGATACACAAAAAGTATAAGCATGAAAGTTGATTAGCACAAAATGCCTTTCCAATGGTGCTATGCAACCAGTTGTAAGCAATACAGTTTTTATTTTATACCTGCTGAAGTGCCAAAAAAGTGAATTTAATTCAAGCTGCTTAGGTGAATCTTGATGGAAAACGTGTCAGCCATACACACCATACCATAAACAAATGTGAATAACTCCTAAAGTATACATGGTATACACAAAATATCAGTGGCAAAGTTGTTCAGCACAAAATTACCTTCCAAATAGATGTATGCAAATAAAAATATGTAATTTTTTTTTAAGCTGGTTAAAACAGCAACATTTTTTTTTCACTAAAACAGGCAACATTAACCATACACACCATACGATTAACAAATGCAAATAACTCCTAAAGTATACATGATATGCACAAAATATCAGTGACAGAGTTGTTCAGCATAACATTGCCTTTCCAACGGTGCTATGCAGTCAAATATATATTATATTCTGTTACACTATATATTAAAATATATAAGTGACTTTTCCAGACGTTGCTTGGGCACACTGGGAGTCAGTAGCTGACTTCTGCAGACGTCCTCAGGACACACCAGTGTCTTTTTACTGATGACTACAGACGTCTGCTAGGAGACAATGAGTTAAGGCCACTTTCAAAGTGCCCAGAACCAAGACCTCTCTTGCCCAAAGATCCTTTCTCTACTGAGACCCCACCTGCTTCAACTCCCTCCCTAGCTGCATCTACAACTTGCCAAAAATTGGCTCCTTCTAAACAGCCCTTCAGAACCATATCTTTAATACCCACTGCTGTAGGTGCAACTAACCCCCTGTTGTAACCTGTGGTTCCTGCCCGCCTTGCCCCAAGGCTCAACAACATCCATTGGACAGCCTCTTCCTCCCACAGACCTACCTCTTCTGTACTAGGTCCAAACAGGTATGTAACCCACTGCCTTCTCTGAGGACCTACTATATTCATGAGTGTAACTCACAATTTTGTAACATTATGTAACGTAAGTAACATACAAACTACTACATTATGTAACCTAAGTGTATCTATGTTAAATGTTCCTTTTACTGCACTTGTAATGTTATCCTCTGTTTTAATCTGCACTGTAATAACTGTCTTGATGTCTGCCACCCCTTGTGACGAGGTGCCTTTATAAATGAGTCTCTGACTCAAAGGTTGCAAATCCGATTTGTAATGAATGAATAAAGATAAAATTTGCCCAACCTGTTGAGAAGATTTCTGCTCCACCACAGGTGAAAGATCAGAAAATTCCACGAAAGTTGTGACATTTTGTGAAACTTCCAGGAGGGCAGATATCAAAACTTTTGCCCATCTCTACTTAGAACACACCTCAAGGCAAAAGTAAATAAAACATTGGCTACCCATTAAAGAAAACTCAAAAAAAAAGAAAGAAACTCACAAGTCTAGTTTTCAATCATGCCATTTATTAGGGACATGTATATAACAGGTTGAAATTTACCCTGCCCTTGCAGTTAAAGAAAACATTTTTCTACCAGTCATAGTGTATAGCAATCTGAGTGCCTTTTAACATCATAATATCCACAGCAAAACGACAACAAATTTTTTTATTTTATTTATTTATTTAAGAGTATCAGATACAAATGTTGAGCATGAGCTCTTCTACAAAGGTTCCACATCAGAGATACAACAGACAAGAGTTCTAAGACATTAGGGCAGGTACAATAGTGTTACATTACAATACAAGGTACAGACATATAATAAAATACATTGCATCAGTGTGTGGAGGAGAGAGGATATAATCATTCCCAAGTGCACAGAAAATGTCTTTTTTGAGGGGCAGAGGGGCAGGCGACTAGGTTGGTATAGGGGAGGTTACACCAGAGTACTGGGCAAGATCAGGTGCAAGGGTTGATGCTGAAAGGGGGGGATAGGGAGAGTATCTCCTAAAGGGTGGAGATTAGGAAGAGTACCACCTAAAGGGTGGAAGGCATTAGGTAAGGGCTTGGGGGGGTGAGGAGTTGCCTCAAGTAAGAGGCTTTGTCTGGCAGTACAGGGTAAGTCAAGGGAGGGGGAGACACCAAGGTGCCACTATAATAATGCACTTAGATTCACCTCTGGCCTTACCCACAATTAGGTCATAGAGTACCAAAAATAATAATTCACATGTGATATTACCCTATGCTTTTCAGATTCAAGTATAGTGGCAAATGACACTGCTTACCACACTTACAATTATATGAAAAATCAATATTTTATTTACACATATGTACAAGTCCTAAATAATAATAATTAGCACAAATATCAAGCCTAATATTTTAAACATCAAAATTTCTTCAGATAATCCAGCAAACTAATAAAACAAATTCTAGCAAATAAACATTGCAAAGGAATAAGCAATACTCAGCATAATAAATGGTATTAGTTATACTAAACTTTTATTATACTTTGTATTTGCCGTAACCTTTATGCATAAGAACATGTAACTCATAAGATCAATATCTCAGATTGTGTCTGTATAAAACTTGTTTCAGAACTTTATAGCATGTAAAATGTATTCTCTATCAGAAATGGCAGCAATTCATTACATTAGTGTTTTGTACTACACATTCATAAAATTCAGTTTAAACTTTTTAGATCATGCTAAATTTCTTAGTTCAAAGCTTTTAAGCTATATACCCAGATTCTATAGTTAGAAGCAATTTCTCTTCTTATTTTCCTAGATAAGCCCATTTAATTTACCAAGGCTATCAATTGAAATTAATTAGTGAAAGTAATTAAAAAGGAATGCTTGTATTTCTGGTTGTAGAAGTGGTTCTTCTTTTCTCAACTTAGAACTCTTGGTTGAGTCTGGCTCTTGATGAGAAGCCTCTTTGTTAGCTAATTTCTTAACCCTGGAACTTCTTTTAGCATGGACAAACTCTGCAAGTTAAACGTTTGCTAAAAGTCACTTTGCCAAAAGTCAGTTCTTGGATTTGTAGAACACAGCTTCAATCTGCACAGTCCATAGCAATACTGGATTCAAAGAACTTTCTTGTGGATAGCAAAGTTGTTTCAACAACCGGAACTTGATGACTCTTTCATGTTGTACATCTCCTTTGAAAACCTTAGACCAGACCTCTTTCTGCTCAGCATGCTGTATAGCATTTATGAGTTTTAAAATTAAGTCTGTGTCTGGTCAACAGCAGGCAACATTACTTCAGTCAAGATTCTCAACAAATAAAGCATATACATTGCTTCATACACAATGGGAATGTCCTTACATCAGGCTGTTGCACTTGGATCTTCTGGCAGCACTGCATAAGTTTTGGCTATCCTTAAGCTGGTCCCTGCATTCCAAGCAGGCATGACCCAAAGTTCTTTGGCCTAGCTACAGCATAAAGCCTTTAGAATGCTTAGTTAAATTAACATAGGTCATTTTGCATCTTTATCTTAGCTCAGACTGAGGTGTGACCAGACAAATTCACTAATATAAAACTGCCCTGGTGATGACATCACCAGATTTTGATAGACCTGAGTCACTAGAAAGGTAGGGCATCTCAGATGATAAATGATGACATACAGACATGCCTCCTAACACACACCCTTTCTCCTCAAGATTAGTTTTTGGTCAAAATCATTTTCCTTAAATAAAATGTTCATTTAACATAATCTAAACATTAAACTTACATATTCAGGTGTTTTACCTTAAGCCAATCATCTTGGTATAATTCTGATATCTCTGACATTTATATTTCCTAAGTTACACTATTAAGGGTATAATGTTATAGTTTCAATAAAACTTCTTAAAATAAAGTGATGATCTTGCTCTATGTATTCTAAGCTACAGAATGATATATGATTAGTAGAAAAATCCATTCCTAAAGTCTTTAAAACATTACTTTTTGTAGAAACACATTCGACTCTTTGTTCTTTCAAGGAAAGCAATAAATCACTGTCAGAAAAGTTAATTTACTATAAACATTTAGATGGTATTTTTCTTTATACCAACAAACTACAGACTTAAGAGTCATATTGCTAGATTGCTTAAGACGTGCGCTATCATGAGATACTATATTTGTTTAGTTTCCAAATAAGACAATTATGTTAAATAAGTTTTAATTATAACTCCTGAATTATTCATTCTGCAATCATGAAAATTAGTAAGCTTATTCATCATGCAAGTGTCCAGTAACTGTCCAGTTTTCATGGTGGCAGTGCATTGCGTCTTTTAACTATGAATAAAACTTCTTATTTCTATACTAAGTAATGGGACTCTTAAACTGCATCTTGTAAGACATGTTTTTTTTCGTCTTAGTGCTACCAGTCACATGATCTCTTATCTGATTACAGTCATCGATACCTAGCTCTATCTATGACTTTCCCCCTACAAACACATTAATCTGTCATGCAAGGCTTGGACATCACAGAGATGCTTCTGGTACCAGCTAACTTTAGCTGAAGTATTTCTGGAATGTGGCTAGGCCCCTAAGGACTGCATCACTCTACAGACTTAACCTGGAAAGTGTTCACTAATATAGTGACTTAAAAAAACAAAATGAAGTCTCCTCTTCATTTCCTCAGACCTCATTTACCATATGGCAAAAGGGATGCTTAGGGAATAGAGATATTTTCCCTTTAAGCATTAGAGCCAGACACCTTGTCTTAATGTTTAATTAACTAGCACCTTTTCTTTCTTCTTAGGAACTTATGTAAACAATAATTCTAACCAGAAATTAGACCTATATGAAATCACATAAAATAATAATAATTAAAACAATAAATTCTTGATAATGAAAATGAAATCATTTTTGCTTCAAGGGTTTTGTCTCTACAGGTGGTGCCAGGCATTAAGGGAACAATCACAGGTCGAGCTTGAGGCAAGGTAATTCTTGAGATCAGATTTGAATTGAGGTACACTGATGGGGCTGAGGGCAAGTTTTGGAATTTCATTGAGCCAAAGAGGTGCTCTGTATGAGAAGGTGCATTGACCAAGTGCTGTTATTTGGAAGGGGACTGCAAGTGCCCCTAGCTTCCTGCCATGGGTGACATAATCTGAGCAAGTCCATGAAAGAATATCAGTTATGCATTGGGGAGCGTTCACCAGGAGAACCTCTTTGCCAAGCAGGCAGGTTTGGCATTTTATTCTGCTTCCCAGTGGTAGCCAGTTTATCTGCTTGCAGAGTGAACAGGTGTGCAAGAGACAGTCTGTGGAGAGAGTGAGTCTGCAATCCTTGTTTAGGGCAATGTGCACTCATCTTAGGGCCGTGTCGGTGGCTCCTCCATAGACTACCAGACCATAGTCAATGGTGGTTAGAATATAGCTAGAGACTGCAAAGCGTAGGGCTTCAGGCATGAGGTACTTCCTGTATCTGTAGAGCACTACTAGCTTGGTATTAACTCTCTTACCCACTTGGTCTATGTGACTGGCATACAAAAGAATGTCACTGTGGATGATCCCCAGATATTTGAAATAGTGCACTTGCTTCAATGGTGTGAGGTCCTTGCTTGAGATAGACAGGGTTGGGTACCTTTTTTTGTGTTGCGGGCTGTTGGACTGTGGGATTAGGATTGCTCAGAATCTGTCCAACAGAATCAGCTGGATCAGATTCTGAGCATTGTTTTGGTGTTTTGATTTTTGGTATTTAAAGGCAAAAATCAGAATCTGGGAACCTGGAATGATGCAGAATAAAAACCTGACTCTGTCTCTGCATCTGACTACTGTGCAAACAAATCGGTACTCCATCCTCCACTACTTCCCAAGTCAAACCAACCCTCCATTCCCACTTACCTTGGGTATTGCTGTGCTGGGCTGCTGATGGAGGGTTTGCTTCCTTCCACTCATGATTATTGAGTCATCATTGCTCACTCAATGCTAGTACTGATTGACACAGTTAATTTAATCCCCTTGCACCCCCAATTCCCTAACTCCCATCCCTGCAGCCAAGTAATATCCATAGGCATTAGGCAATGAGGAATTAGAATGGCATGTAAAACTGATTGTGGTCCAACCCAAACAGGTCCACTGTGATGCTGTGAGTGTTCTGCTGCCTGGCTGCACCTGGACCCCACTGAACTCTCTCCTCTCTCCCCAGACTCCCTGCCCTCCCTCTCTGAACTCACTTGTGTCCATGAGGTATCAATCACCACACTTCTCCCTGAGTAAAAACCCCTCTCATGAGCCCTTTTCTCCTGGAGTACTTTGGCATGCTCTGAGGTTCACTATCAGATGCCACACTAATAAGGCATCTGGTGGTGGCTAACTCCAGGGCTTTGTCAACGTTGGCCACTGTCCTCTACTCCAGGGAAACTGGGGCTTCTGGGAGGGTTTTTTACTCAAGCAAAACTAGTGACAGGTGATTGATCCTTCATGGAGTCAGGTGTGGAAAACAGCAGCTACAGAGTTTGGGGAGGAGGAGGTCAAAGAGTTCAGGGAGGGGGTCAGTGAGTTCAGAGAGGGGGTACAGGTGAGGCCAGGCAGCAGCAGCATGAGTTCACTTGCTGCACCACATTGGACCAGTTGAGCATGGACGACTACATGGTGGCATGCCTTCCAAACTATGAACAGGGCTTTGGGGTCAGGTGGTCATCATACTCAGAGGAAAGCAGTATGGATGCATTAATTCATGCTTGGTTGGAGCAGAAGCAGAGCCTTGTGAGGGGGAAGGGGATGTTTTTTTGCAGTGGAAGGATTGGAAGAAATATGGGAATCAGTGGATGGGCTACCGCACGACTGGAATAACTAACCAAAATAATAAAATCTTAAACAAGCCAAAATAAATTAATAAACAGTTTGCTGAATTTTACCAGGAACTATACACATCTCAGTTGCTCCACTCATCAGAGGAACCAGAAAAATTTCTAGAGCAGGTTAAACTCCCAGGAATACCAGACAAATGAGAGAACAATTAGAACAACCAATAAGCCAATGTGAAATTGAAGATGCTATTCAGGCACTACTAATAGGAAAAGCTACAGGGTCTGATGAACTCGGGATAGAATTCTATAATTTAAATCTTTACTACTCCCCAAATTAAAATTATTGTTTAATTTCTTCTATAAAGCCCATAAAACTTGAGAATCCTTCAAAGAGGTAATAATTAAAGTTTTTCTTAAAAAAGATAAAGCTCCACTGAACTGTGCATCCTATAGACCAATTTCACTTCTTAATACAGATTACAAAATATTTGCAAAAATTCTAGCTAAAAGATTAGAACCGGTACTTCCATTTCTCATCAATTAAGATCAAAATGGCTTTATAAAAGGCAAAACTCTAGCTGAAAATATTAGATGCACATTAGACGTAATTGCAATAAACAAATCCACAGATGCCACACCGTTTGCAATCGGTGCTGAACAGGCATTCGACTGGATAGAATGGCAATATATTGTTCTTATTTTTAGGAAAATGGATTTCATTGCACAGTTCAGTAGATTGATAAAACTCCTGTCTGATAATTCAATGGCCATAATCTGAGCTAACTATAAATTATCGGAAAAAGTTAAACTCCTGAGGGGAACTAGACAAGGATGTTCCCTTTCCCCTTTACTTGTGTACTAATTATGGAGCCCTTTGCATCAGCAGTATGGGAAAACACACAAATATAGGGCCTTAAGATTAGTGATACAAATTATAAGCTAACTTTGTACACAGATGATGCTTTATTATACCTAACAGATCCAGACAATTCACTAAAATAATCCATTGGATTAATAGATGGGTTTGGTAGAGCCTCTGGCTACAAAATCAACTGGTCAGAATCTATACTGCTAAAACTACACACAGATACCACAATCAATATCCCCGAACAATATCCCTGTCAACAAACTACAATACAGATACATTATTTATGAGTAAATATAACAGCAAATATTCAAAACATGTACGCTGCAAATTTCAAAAGCACAATTCCTGAAATTCAAAAAGAGCTAGATAGGTGGCAAACATTACCATTAACCCTAACAGGGAGAATGAACCCAATAAAAATGAAACTACTCCCTAAAATTCTTTTTCTTTTCCAGAGTTTAGCTATACCAGTGCCATAAAATAAAAACCATCATAACAAAATTCTTGTGGAAACATAAAATACCAAAGCAAGTGTATACAACCCTTAGGCACCTGCGCCTGAGCAGCGCTCATTGAAATGGGCATATGGCTACAACCGCCTCCACGACTGCCAACCGACCCCCTGAGCCCCCTGTGGCTGGAATCCAGCCCCACAAAGTCGGATCCACAGCAAGGCACCTGCACCTGAGTGACGCTCGTTGAAACGGGCAGACGGCTACAACTGCCTCCACGACTGCCGACCCTCGAGCCTCCTGTGGCTGGAATGCAGCCCCATGAAGTCGGATCCACAGCAAGGTACCTGCACCTGAGCAGCGCTCGTTGAAATGGGCAGATGGCTACAACCACCTCCACGACCGCCGACTGACCCCCTGAGCCTCCTGTGGCCGGAATCCAGTCCCACAAAGTTGGATCCACAGCAAGGCACCTGCACCTGAGTGGCACTTATTGAAATGGGTGGACAGCTACAACTGCCTCCACAACCGCCGACCAACCCCCTGAGCCTCCTGTGGCTGGAATCCAACCCCACATAGTCGGATCCACAGCAAGGAACGCACGCTGATCTCCACTCGAGCCACTTTGGATGGTGAACTCCTGATTGGTGCATCGCACTTGTAGGCAGATTCCGACTGGACCACTTGCTATCCCACTGCATTCTGATTGGAGCTCCTTCCCCATTGACTTAAACAGGGACTTTTGGCCTGAACCACAGCCGTACTCCTCTCGGAGTACTATTTGGTAGTGGTGAAATTTTGAGAGTAGCTGCACTAGACTTGTCTGTGGCTGCTTAAAATCTTTTTTTTAGTAGAGCTTTGAGTTGCCTGCCATGTACTGTTAAGGGTAATGTTTGTGATTCCATTTACTTACTTAGTGCATGCTTGAGCGTAAAACAGTAGTTATTTTCTGACTGTCTATTCTGAGTTTTCCAGATAGGAACGGGCCCATTGCAAATTTCTCTTCTTTCCTGCACACCCTTCCTCCCATCCCCAGCTAACCTTCTCTTGCTCCTTTCTTTTCACTGCAGACATTGCCTCTGTTGCTTCTGTGTCTCCTTCCCCCACCCTCCCCAGCTAACTTGCCTTTGACTCTGGCATTAAATTACCCATCTCTCCTGGTTGATCTTTCTTCTGCTCTTTAACTTCTTCCTTTGTCTAGCCTAATGACCCCCCACTCTCCCTCTATTAGCCTGCTGCCAGCTTCCCGCCCTCGACCTCCCAGTTGCCAGTAGGTGTATTTAATTGTTGTGTCTCTCTCTCTCTTTCTACCCCCTTAGGCACCTGTGCCTGAGCGGAGCTCGTTGAAACAGGCAGACGGCTACAACTGCCTCTATGACCACTGACCGACCCCCTGAGTCTCCTGTAGCTGGAATCCAGCCCCACAAAGTCAGATCCACAGCAAGGTACACCCACTGATCTCCACTGGAGCCACTTTGGATGGCGAACTCCTGACTGCTGCATTGCACTTGTAGGCAAATTCCTATTGGACCGTCTGCTATCCCACTGCATTCCAATTGGAGTGCCTTTCCCAATGACTTAAACAGGGACTTTTGGCCTGAACCATGGCCGTGTTCCTCTTGGACTACTGTTTGGTAGTGGTGGAATTTTTTCTCCCACCCCTACCACCCCCTCCCAGGCCTCCTTTAAATACAGTGTTACTCCACCCCTTCGTAGCTTATGCGTCCTGATTGGATCATCTGACAAAGAGGGTGTTGGTTGCATCTGGGCATTCACTCAGGTGCTTACCCTTTCCATGTTTAAAACTAACTCTAGGTTCATCTCCCGTCTTCTCCTATCCTTAACTCCTCCCAAGTCTAGAGGCTACCAGTGTGTTTAGGGCAACTGCTCTGTTGTCCCACCCCTTTTACACAAATCACTGTACCTAATCATGGGTAACATGGCCTGCCTTATCATTTTACTTCTAATCCTGGCAAAAAGTGTAACTCATTATACATTGTTCCAGGAAAAGTCATTAGCCAACCCAGCCTCCAAACCTGCGATCATAGTTCCTACTGTTTTTTCATACTGCACCCCCCGCTTTTAACCTGTCGGGTATTCATCTTAATTCTTATCCCTCTCCTCTGGCCCTCTTCCTGTTGCCAATGTCTATCCAAGCACTTCCCTTGCTAGCCTTGAACAGTCACACCAGCATTTCCTATGCCCTGGCCAGACGTACTTTAATGACTGAATACCAAAAGAGATCACACAGGAAAAGAGCCCATTTCTACCTGATAAATGCCCTTAAGAAAATGTTCCTAATTTTCCTCATCTGCTCAGGCAATGTCACACTAAACCCAAGTCCTTCAACTCAAATCACTTCTCCATCAGATTTTGCAGCTGCTCCTGGGCTGAAACTGGTGATGGTTAATATACTAAGCCTGCTCAAAAAATGTGGTCAACTTCAAGTTTGGGCGGCACACACTGACCAAGATCTGATTATAATTACTGAGACATGACTGAAAAAGACTACCACTGACCCTCAAATTACTATAGCAGGCTTTAAACTTTTAGGGCTGATAGGATCTGGGGGTTGTATATGCCAAAACCAAATTTGATGTTAGCGACATTTCCTGTAAAACCAAACTAAAAGAATATGAGATTGTCTCACTCAAACTTCACCTTCCCTCCACAGAGTGCATCACAATCATTGGTGGCTGTAGACCTCCATCTGGAGGCACAGAAATTCTTAACATTCTGAAATCCCTAACTTTGGCTGCTAACATGGAAACAATAATCCTAGGGGACTTCAACTTGGATTGGCTCACTGCTAAATCACACTGCCTAAAATCTATTTGTGATGAGCTGGGCCTTACGCAGATAGTAACTGAACCCACAAGAAACAATATTTCTAACTCTGCCAATAGCTCACTCACAGATGTCATCTTAACCACACATCCTCACAAAATCTCACATTCTGTAGTTTTCCATAATGACATGAGTGACCACAGTATTGTTGTATGTTCAAGATTCCAAACTAAAACCCAACAGCACCCTAAAATCAGAATCAAACATTTGTTCCATAAATTCAATGCAGTAAACTTCTTAACCGAACTCGGTAAGATCAAATGGCAAGATCTCTATCTTTCTAAAACTACTGATGAAGCCATCTCTGTCCTTAATAACAACCTCACCATCCTGATAAACAAGCATGCCCCTCTTATTAAAGTGAGGGTATGGAAAAACTTGCATCGAGTGGTTCACCCAAGAGCTCAAAGCAACACTTACCAATAGAGGCAGGCTATGGGCTAGGGCCAGGTGTACAAAGAGCCCGGTGCACTGGCAGGTGTTTAGAACTGCCAGAAATGCCTGTGTTGAAAATGTACATGCTACTTAAGCAAACTACTACATCTCCACCCTAGAGCAGGCCAAAGGAAACTCCCAAAAAATCTGGAGGACACTGAGATCTACTGAAGGCCATCCAGCAGCTCCCTCCTTACCCATCAAGATTCTGACCAAGGATGGAGTAGTGGAAAATAAACTGCAAATCCTCGAAGAATTTAACCTGCATTTTGCCACAGCCAGGTTGGCATTCGACTCCTCCCCATATGCTAGCATGTGAATAGCAACACTAGCCCAGACTCTACATATACTACCCCACCTCACCCCATTCAGCTGCATCTGTTTAGCTATAAAGAAGTTGAAGACTTAATTCTTAGCTTTGACACCAGGAAAAGTGCAGGGGATGATGGCCTTGAATCATTCATTTTGTGATTAGGCTTTTCCAGCTCACAGCTCCCATCTTTCACATTTTCAACCTCTCCATTACCTCAGCCACTGTTTCATCCTGTTGGAAATCTGCCCATATTCTTCCTCTCTTCAAGTCAGGAGACCCCTGTGATTTAAACAACTACAGACCTATTTCCATCTTGCCTGTTCTTTCCAAAGCACTGGAAAAACTTATCTACAACCAACTGAAAAATCACCTTGACGTGCACTCACTCTTAAACCCAGCCCAATCTGGCTTCAGGTCTAAACACAGTACCATCTCCGCTTTGGCTAAAGTCTCTAATGACTGGATCCTTGCTATGGACACTAAGAAGGTTACTGGTGCAGTCTTTCTAGGCCTCAGTAAGGCCTTTGACACTGTTGACCATCACTCTTAATCACCTGCCTTGCCAACCTAGGTGCCACTCCACTTACTTCTCAGTGGTTTAGAAGCTACCTCTCTGGAAGGTTACAAAAAGTCAAAGCTGATGGCTTACTATCTGCCCCCCTTCCAATTGCCAGAGGAGTCCCCCAAGGCTTCATTCTAGGACCAATCCTTTTTTCCCTGTATATCAACAACCTTAATGCCCTCATAAAGAACTCCAGCATACATTTCTTTGCAGATGATATAGTTTTGTACACCTCAGGCTCAACCTTATCTGAAGTCAGGGAAGTGCTGCAAGCCGACTTCATCCAGTTAGAAAGCAACCTTATCAATGCCAAGCTTCTCTTAACTGCTTACATCGAAACATAGAATTTGACAGCAGATGAGGACCACTTGGCCCACCCAGTCTGCCCATTTCCCTACCTAATGGATAAGCTGCAGATCCTAGTTAACCAGCAGCCTACTTCTTTCTAGTCCCACCCCCTAGAATTGCCTTATGACTGTCCCATGCATGCTTGAATTCAACCAGTGTTTTTGACACCACGACCTCCTCCGGAAGGTTGTTCCATGCATCCACAACACTCTCTGTGAAAAAATAATTCCTCACCTTACCTCTGAGCCGCCCCCCCATCTTCAAATTATGCACCCTTGTTCTTGCACACCTCTTTTTTTGAAAGATGCTACCCTCTTGGACTTTGTTGATTCCCTTGAGGTACTTGAAAGTTTCTATCATGTCCCCCCCCTCCCTCCTTTCCTCAAGGCTATACATATTAAGCTCCTTTAGTCTCTCTCCATATGTCTTCTGGTGCAGACTCGGCACCATTTTAGTTGCCCTCCTCTGGACAGCTTCCATCTTGTCTATGTCCTTGCGGAGATTGGGTCTCCAGAAATACCTCACCTGGTGCCCTACCTGCCGCACCAAAGGACTTCATAGTTACCTCCCTAGGTGAACCCTTGGAAGTCGTGCCTAAATTTAAATATCTAGGTATGTGGTAGACAATAAGCTTTCTTTCAACAACCATGTTGAGGATCTATCTAAGAGGCTTAAAGCATGCTTGGGTTTCTTTTTCAGAAATAGGACCTTCTTTTCTTTCGCAACCCTTAAATGACTTGTCCAAACAACATTCATTCCCCTACTTAACTACGGAGACTTTATTTTTATCTCCTCCCCATCTTCGAGCCTATCTAAACTGGACGTACTCTACCACCGAGCTCTACATTTTATTACTAGTTCTGCGTTCAGGACCCACCACTGTGATCTATATGCAGTGGTTGGATGGACCTCACTCGCCACCAGATGCCTTCTTCATGCTGGTATTTGGACCTTTAAGTTACTTCTTTATAAACTGCTGGACTACTTAACATCTTTCATACTCATCTCACATAGTGCTTACTCCCTAAGGAAATCTGACTATATCCTACTAGATGTTCCCAGGACTCATACTACAATTGGCCAACGAGCTGTTTCATACGCCCTCCCCAACATTTGGAACCGACTACAAGCCATGCTGAAGCTAACCAGCATTGTATCAATTAACACCTACAAAACACTAGCTGTCTCTAAAATAAAAGACATGCAGTTGCTACTAGGCCCCCCCTAACTCTAAGCCTACTACCTATGTACCAACTGTCCCTCTACTCATTAAGCTGGAATGTAATTGCAAATTGGCACAAGGATTTCTATTTTGTATATCTCTTGTATTACATGTATATTCTTTGCTTGATCTACATTCAGTTGTCCTGTCATTGTAATAACAAATTGTATGTGTATATGACTCAGGACCTCCTTGTGAATGAGCTTGCTCAACGGAGTTTTTTCCTGCAATAAACTTGAACTTGAACTTGCACTATCTAAAGAGCAAGAGGGACAAGTCCCACCAAACTTCTATATCTACTATATAGCCACTCAGATTATGAATGTATGATACTGTGTAAATGAAAGTAATGTAATACCTACCGCTACACAGGTAGAGCAGGAAGCATTCCCATACCCAAAATTAAGGAATCTTTTATATTCAGCTTATTATCAAAAAGCAAACATTGTTCAAAAATGCATCATGATTAAAAATACTAAGACCAAAATCTCAAAATTTACACCTATTTATAAAAATTATAATTTCATACCATCAACACATGGAAATAACTTTAAAATATGACATGACGGGGGCATCATAGAAATGTGAAAGTTATTTAAAAATAATAAACAAGAATCTTTTGAAAAATTACAGCAACAATAGGGATTACCACATACACAAATATATCAATATATACAAACAAAAAATGATATCAAGAGTAATAATGGTGCAATAAATTTAGGGGAGGACCCAACTCTAATAAAATTTCTGCAAGCCCTCTGGCATACATTTTTTGTGATCTTTGTCCAACAATTTCTGTTCTTTGAAAAAATGGATATACAGTACATACTACCATACATTTAAAAAACTGTATTTAGAAAAACTGTACAGTATGGTATTACACTAGCTAAAGATATTTGCTGATCATCTGAGTGGTTGATTGAGTTATATAAGATATTGGCAGGATATCTGGATGCAAAGGAATGAATAGCATAGTATTCTTATTAGACATCTTGAAATATTTTATTTAAGTTCCATATTTAACAGATGTTTTCTGGCTTGTTGTGTTTCACTGCCCATAATGGCTTCTGTTCTTTCCAAAGGTGCAATATTTATAAACCACATCCATAGCAGTGGTACACAGATAGTATAGAGAAAACATGTGTGTATGGGGTGGAGTCTGGGTGGGGTTAACAAAAGGTCTACTTTTCCTCATTTTTACCTTTCTGAAAAATGAGGACAAGCTACTCTGAGTATTTGTCATTCATCTATCAGATTGCAAAATACTACAAAGTGAGAACAATGGAGGAAACCCACTACACAGAGATAATTTGCAGCTATTAAGTACCTAAAAACTCTATTATGAACAAAATGATATCTATTTGCAGTCTGAAACTAAAAATTGCCCTTTGCAGATTAAAATTTATAGCAGAATACTTTTCTTCTTCATCCTGAAGCTGCAAAAAACTATGGCGCTGTTCAAATTAACTGAGTGGCATCCCTGGAGTTCATAGAAATTGTGCTTTTAACTTGGATCCTGAAGCTACGGCACACTAAAACTGCTACCGGCATAGTTGAACGATTGCTAAGCACTTCCAACATCTGTCTATGAGCCAGATCCACAGCATGTTTGCTATGGAGTCACAGCAATGGCGTTCACAGATGGAACAGCAGCAGTTGCACAGTAGACTCTCACTCTCTCACAGGTCGACTCAGGTAATCTCTCTCCAGATGAAAAGCAAAATGCCATTCTCCAGGTGAGCTCTTCCTAGTAACTGGTGAAATGGCTATGTGGCAGCAGCAGAGCGATAAAATGAAACAGGATGTGTGGAGCAGAGTGCAACACATTTAAACAATAATAGTGTATAAAATTGTAGGGAAGTTCCTCAGCAGCACATTACAAGCCCTCACTGAAAAAAAAAGCTAAGCTTCTATGCTTCCTCGCTGCCAGAGTCTGCCTGCACCTTAAAAGCCTTACTTTTAAGCTCTAGCTAAAAGCAACAATAATCTTAACTTAAGACTCTACTAATATTACAACAAAATAGCAAATGAGGGGAAGGTAATAAAATAAAAGTAAAATAACAACCAACAATAGTAACAAAAAAGGGACGGGAAGGGGAGAGGTGCCACTAGACATGAGAGAAAAGGCATTTCACTGCAATCACTGCAGCCCGCAGCATGAGTTCCAGCTGCAGAAGTCAAGAAAGCCCACTGTTTTCATACAGAGCACGCGGGTGAATGGCTCCTCTCGCAAAGCTGGGCACCCTAGATTTTGGGTGCCCAGAAAAGGTATTTTTGGCCAGCATGTTAAAAAAACATTAGAATCTAGCTAAATGAATCCTGTCTAGTTAAGTTCTGGTGCTTCTTTTTTCAAATTACACCACTTCTACAGCATATACTGTAGTTTCCATGTTTTTTATTTCAAGGGAAAAAGAAACATGATTGTGGTCTCACAGCACAAAGAAATGTTTCTGTGCCAAGAAACAAAAAAAAGGTTCTACAGCACAGAATTTTTAGTGTTGCATCAGAACGTTATCTCAAAAAACCTGCTGTGCATGCTCAGAATAGGAAAACACAAAACTTTCATGCCTTATAACTCTGGAATCATTTAATATTTTTTCACTAGACATTTTAAAGGCACTACATTAGGACATGACACATGTGCCCTGCAAGTCTGGGGAAAAATTCCATTCCATGTAGACAGTGGGTGAGAACAAAAAGAAACCCATGAGGGAAGTCACGTAATGCTCTACCACCAGTGAGAGCATCTCCTGATCGCTCCGACCCTTAAGGCTTAATTTAACCTTTTTTCTTGTATGGATTCTGACTTTTTGCCATTTCTTGTAATTTTACATCTTGTGATCAACCTCTTACAACTCCAGGGGTTCTGTTTCACTGTTGTAGATGGACACAGAAATGTTGAATGCCCTGCTGAGTCACACCCCACCACCTACTCCGGAGTGAGACCAGTGATCGAAGTGCGTATACTACTCCTGGTCACCCTTCATGATCTGCTGATGCTGTTACAGAAGAGTGTTTTATACAGTAGTTTAGCCCCTCGAAGGAAGCTTTTTTATCATTAACGGGGGATGTCAAAGTCATCTGGATTGTTATCAAAGAACTCACCCAGAGGGTTGGAGATGTTGAGGCCCAGTCAAGTTCCCTGGACAACTGGAGGGGATGATTGGATTCTGAGTTGGTTGCCCTGAGCCAAAAAATGATTCACCTGGAAGCCCGCTTGGAAGAATTTGAAGGTCAGAGCTGCTGCAACAACATGTTAATTACCAGGTTACCAGAGAAGGTAGAGGGCCCTAATGCAATATTATGTGCCCATAAGCTGTGTGAAAAAGTAGCTGGGCCCTCTCCTAATGGCCTGTCTTATATAATAGAATAGGCACACCAGGCACTTCGACCGATGCCACCTGAAGGAACTAAATCCTGTCCCTTCATCTTAAAATTCTTAAATTCTATGGTTAAACAACACTTATTAGCCAAAGATCTGCATATTTCAAGACCTCCCTCAGTCAGTCCTTGAATGGAGATCTGCCTGTTGGCCCCTTATTTCCAAACTGACAGCAGCACACATCAATTTTAGTATGCCTTCCCCCTCCAAACTCCAACTTGTTCATGTGTGGTGGGCTACATGAAGCTTTGAAATCCTGGAACAAGCTAGGTGGGAGCTGACCTCCCTATATCCCAATCTGTTTAAAGCTGATTAAGGGGTACTGGAGCCTTCAGACCAGCTACAGCCAGCACACTCAATGATTTCACTGTCTTTTTAAGATCGGGAACTTCACTGATGGTTCTCCGTCTGATTCTTTTCAAAGGAACTTATACACTGCTAGTGTTGGGCAAGTCTATTTGTGTCTGTCCTTTTGCATTGTAGTACCTTTGTTATCACACTCTAGTATAGGCTGAACCCTTACATTGCAGACTTGCTCATCATTTCTCTTCAGGGACCTGCTTTTATTGTAGCTTTGACACTGTTATATATTGGATATTGTCAGTCATTGTACCGCCCCATCATGGGATGTTAGTGAGCCCCTTCTTTTTCAGCTTACAGTAGATGGTTCAAAGCTGGTCCTTCATAGAACTCTTCTGCCACTGGGCACAGAGGGGCCCTGCCTGGTGATATTACCTATGGGTCATGGAAACTCCTGTTATTAATCTCTATAGATTGGTGGCTTTGGTGATTCTTTTCCCTACTGATTGCATCTTAGTTTAGTGTTCCAGTACCTTTTGTTTAGTTTTTTTCCCCTTTTACAGTCAGGACCTCAGGCCCCTTCCTGGTCTCAATTACTCAATTTATTTAATTGATGGTCACTAAATGGGGAGGGGGTGGGCTTTGATATGTAACAATGCCTGGATGAGTGATACTATCCTTACTGAGTCCTGATTAAGGACTCCCTTTCCCCTGGCATTGCCTTGGTATACAATACCTTCCCTTCCCTTATAGGTATTATTTTCTAATTTTTCTTCTCTGTGTCTTTTATTTTTTTATCTCATCTTTATTTATGCTCCTTTCTGTGGAATGGATCCCTCTCGATCTCTGGCCACTGACACCCGCAACCCCCAGGCCCGGTCTGGCACCCCCACAGGGCTGGCCTTTAATCGCTCATGCACCCTGTATGCAGGATCCTCTAGGATACTGGGGGGATGCCGGGCACAGCCATTAGCTGCAGAGATCACACTCTGCCATTTTCCACCTGACTTTTGTGTTCCCCGAGAGCTGGACATGAAATGGCATCAAAGCACTACATACCAACGCCTGCCACGCTCTCCCCCTTATTTCTGCTGCTTGCTGCTGCACCACCGGCCTCCACCAGCTGTCACTACAGTGCACTGCAGTGCCCCAACCCACCCCAGAGGAAGGAGTGCAGTCATGGGACGCTTGATCCTTCCTATCTCCTGCCAACCCCCGGCTGCTCGAGTCCATTCCTGAACCCAGGTCACCAGCATGGTACGAGGTGTGGCATCCAGCTCCTCAACCCTCAGCCCCACCAGGCCAGCCTTCTGTGTCTTTTATGCCTTTCCAGTTTATAAGTGGTCTTATTGTCTGGGCGGCGGACTAGATCTTTTCTACCCCACTACTCTGTTCTGGTTTTTATGTCCACACTTGGCCTTATTATTTGAGGTTCCTAGGTCTCATAGGACACCGAGGCCATGCTCTCTTTATACATGCTCTGCTTAGTGGTGGGAGGGAACCTCAAAAGGTATTCCTTGCATTTCTGGTTTTCATTTAAATTTGTTCTTAAATGGGATTGGAGTGGGTGCTAACTGGATAGGTAGGGATCCATCACAGGCCAAAGCATTTGGGAAGAGTGGTCTTTAGGACTGGAATGTGTGGAGTTTTTCTGCTTGTTGTTTTGTGGATTTTGGGGGTGGTTATTTGTACTATATCAGTGGATAATCATTGTTAACTTTCTTGTGTTTTGGTATTTACTGGGGCTGTACACTTTGGGAGATGAGGGTTATTCTATGTGCAGAACTCCAGGAACAGCCTGGGTGGGGTCTCCCATTGTGCAGAAAATTTCATATCTTATCCCATGAGTGGTCAGTGGAGGATGGTTTCATGGAACACTAATGGCAGGCAATCCAGGGAAAATGCCACTGTCTCTTAAAGCATTTAAGAACATTGAAGGCACAGCTTGTCTTTTTACAGAAATCTAATTTGCCCAAACACCAAATTTCCTTGTTCAGGCATGAATGATGGAACCGAGAACAGTACCAAATAACTTGATGTGGCAGCATTAATAGCTAGAACAGTTCCTTTCTCCTATATAGCTAAAATTGGTGACTCTGAACAATAATTTATTTTGGTGCATGGCTGCTTGGGCCTAGCAGAAGTTTTTTTGGGCTTGATATATGGCCCCAACAATGTCTGTCCATCTTTCTTTCCCAAACTGTCCTCCACAGTGCCACAGTTTGCACATGTACCTATTATATTTGGCAGGGATGTGAATCTAATATTTCAGAATGACCTAGACCATACAAACAGAACCAACATTGGGCTTTCACCAGTGCAACATGCCCTCAGGGAGTTTGTGGACCATCTTGGCCTCGTAAACCCATGGAGGCTGTTGTATCCAGCAGATAAGGAGTACACATTCTACTCTATGTCCCACAATTCTTATTCCCATTTACACTACTTTCTCATTAGCAAGTATCTTACTCCCACAGGGATAACATTTGGTCCCTTAATGCCCAATTGCTATGGGACACCACTTTAGTATATAAGTTGAGACACTTCATACAACTTTCTGTACAAGAAAATAAGGTTTCAGTCCCTTGTTTGGACCAGCGTTGGGGTGATTTAAAGTGTATTTAGAGGGAAGAAATTATTTGGTTAGCTACAAAGCATAAGAGGGACAGGGAGAAGCAGGCTACTCAACTAATTTCAGAAATTTGGGAGATTGAAAAAATCTCCATCCTTCTTTCCCAGAAGAGGTCCATACTCAATTATCTCAATTACAGGCTAAGTACTCAGGTTGCCTCTTAGAACAAGCAGAGAGAACTATAACTAGGACTGAAGCTATCTACTTGGAGAAAGGAGAGAAAGCTAGTCATTTGCTGCCCTCCACCTCCATCAGCAGGATGCTTCTAGATGGCACAAAGCCTCGCAGGATCCAAAGTCGGTGAGCTAATTACCCAGCCTGGGCAAGTGGTGGAGATTTTAAAGGATTATTTTCTAAACCTTTACAATGATGATTTAGAGAATTCCACCATAGATGTGGGGATGACTAACTTCCTAGGAAATATTCCTCTCTATTCAAGGGCCTGAGTAGGGAAGACAAAGTTTGAAAGGCTGTCTTAAGTATGGCAGTTGACAAAGTTCCTGGCCAAGATGGTTTTTCAACATTTTTTTATAAAACCTTTTAGGATGAGCTAGCACCTGTGTTAACCCAGTTGTATAGTCATGAGCTGATAGAACCCCAGCTTCTTGAGGCCATATTAACTCTGCTACTTAAACCGGGAAAAGATGATACCTGGCCTGAGAGCTATAGACCCATCTCATTAATCAACATCGATATTGAGATTTTAACCAAGTTCTTGGCAGCCAGGCTGAGTGGGGTTTGGGGAACTCTGATGGGTACAGAACAGATTGGTTTCATGGCTGGGAGACTCTCTAGCAACCATCTCTATGAAATTCATCATTTGATCTCCATGTCCAGGGCAACCAACATGGTCTTGTCTTCCTGGATGTGGGGAAAGCTTTCGATAGAGAGTCGTGGAAATACCTTTTTCACTTTTGCCTAAATATGGATTCTCTGACACTTTTATTTGATGGCTACAAGTCCTTCATCAGTCTTCTTCAGCCAGGATTATCTGTAATTGGGTCCTGTCACATGTTTTCCCTCCCACAAGTCAGGCCAGACAGGGTTGCCCCCCCAGGATGCTCTTCAGTTTGTACTTGGAGCTCTTGACCCTGAAAATTAATACTACCCCCTCCATCACAGTCATTCACATCAGTTCTCAAGAATTTAAAATTTCAACCAATACTGTCAGCATTCTCTTACATCTTATGAACCCTCAAACCTCTGTTCTTAAAGTGATAGGATAATTTGGTGCATTTTCAGCATATAAACTTAGTATATACAAAGCGGTGGTTTTCCCCCTTTCACCTCACATTAGAAAACATGTGGTAGAGCCTTTTGGTCTGCAATGGGAAACCAAAAGTCTTAACTATCTGGCCATTAAGCTTGCCCTACACACCACATCCTTGAAATCCCTCAACATTGATTTATTACTAAGAAAAATAGAACAAGACCTTTCCAGATAAAAATTGTTGCCTTTAATGTTTTGGGGGTAGGGCTAACATAATTAAGATGGGTGGTTTGCCCAGGTTGCTGTACACATTGGGAATGCTATATATCGTACTCCCTTTAATCTGGTTTAAGCAGTTTCACACTGTCTTAAGTCAGTTTCTTTGGTTAAAAAAAAAATGTCTCAATGAGCTTATGGGAAACTGGTAAGCCCTAAAATTTATGGTGGTTTGCATCTACCACATTTCACTCAGTACTACTTTGCATTACATGGGGCTAAATATTTTTTTGTGGGGGCACCACAGTGGTGATACAGTGGTGACCAAGTAAACACTACTTATATCCCTACTTGGCTTAGAATAGTGTGGGAGCTGGTAGCTACATGTCTCTGCTCTTTCCATTCTTTGCTATATATCCCTCCATCTCGCCTACCTCTCCGATTTCATCACACTCTGATCACCCAGTCAGTCCAAGCTCATGACTAGCTTTCTCAGCATCTGAACCTTACTTACCATAAAGACATTTGACAACCACTATTTCTTAAACCCTATCTTGTAATAGCTAGAAAGCCAATTACCACATGTTTTTGGCAAGGGCTTGTTATCCTTTCCTTGGAAGTGTTACTTACAAGCCACGCTGTCAAGTCCTTTCTCCTTTAAACAAGAATATGGGGTTCACAATAGAGATGGTTTTAAATTCATTCAAATGACACATTGCATTTCACTATTTTTAGGCCCTCCCCCATAGTCCAGTCAAGCATATTTGTTTTTTTGAGAATTTATCAGTTATAGCCCAGTGGCCTCATTCAGATTTGAACTGTTATGAAGTAATTAATTAATTAACACTTTTGGGACACTACCTCCTCTAAAGCTTTTTACTGGGAGGCAACTTTTTGGCTTGGATCACTCTGATCAGTATTGGCAAAGTACATGGGCAGGTCTGTATACATACAATATGTTAAGCAAGACCATCTTCAGTGACAACAATTTAATATTCTCCACAATCTTTATTTTTCACCTATGAAACTATTTCAAATGGGTAAAACTCAGACTCCCACCTGTACTAGATGTGGTCAGGAAGACAGCACTTTATAAAATTTGCTTTGGCAAAGCTTGAAAATACAACCTTTTTGGAACTCTATCAGAACCAGTTTGGATCCTCTCTTGTGTCTTCAATACACCTTCACCCCAGAGATCTGTATCATTGGGGATTATGGTAACCAACTCTTGGGGCCCAGTAAAGGTCATATGGCATTAATTGCTGCAGTTGCAAATTTGATCATTCTGCACCATTGGTTGGACACCATGATCCCAGCATGAGCTGAGTGGTTAAAAGAGATGATGAACACCCTCAATGTAGAAAAGTCAATAACCAGTTTCTATCACACTTTGCATACTTATACTGTAGACCCCACTGTGAGACTTCACATACATTGTTAATTATTAAATGATAAGTGGGACCACACACTCTTCATTGAAACTATGTAGTACAGTATATTACTTCAAATATATTCATCCTTGTCTCAGGGATTCCCCACTGGCTTGGGGGTGCTTTCACAGGTCCTAGCTGGGTATTGTGGATGTGGCTAGGTTAGGGAAGGGGAACTTGTTTCTGTTTGTTTATATTGTTTACTGTTTATTAGTATATGATACTGTGTTTCCTGTTTGTTTTCTTGTTGGCTGTTGGAAACTTAAAGTACACTTAATTAAAAAAAGAAACCCATGTTAAGTATAGGGAAAAAAATGAGCCATCTACAGAAAAATTACATATGCAGATCTCAGAAAGAAACCACACAAGCTGCAATCACAAACCTTTTCACAGATCAAGACCTTGCCTCCTAGACAACGCATGCAAAATTTCAGATGATTTTGTCAAATGGTGCCAAAGATATAAAAGAGCTGCTGACACCTCAAATAAATCTTTGTTAAAAATAACATTTAGGTACAATTCAGCTTGCATTCCATATATATTGTCTATAGATTTCTCATCCTTGTTGTTTATTACTGAGGAAATTTGCATGAATACAATGATCTTTGTCCTTTAGAGTTCATCTGCCCCTACAACTTATTCCCAACTTTAAGTCATAATCCTCTGTTGTGACATCATAATCTGTTGCCATGGGAGTAACTGTGATGTCACTAGGAGTGCATTATTTTTTTTTTTAGTATTTCTATTTATTCTCCTCCCCGTATGGCCCCCATCTGAATGGCTCCCCCAGCTCCATCCTCCGGAATTACTGGGGCTTACCTTATGCCCAGTCCGGGAGCAGTGCCTGCAGAGAGTCAGTCACCATCCTGCCACCGGTTTTTCCCATTTTCTCTCCATTTTTCCCGAGGACCCCAGGAGAAGGTCGTAAGCATGTGGAGGCATGCATGTGCCTTACAGCCCCGATAATGGCCCGCCTCCATCTGCCCCATTGGCCTATTGCCAGCACCCTGCTTGCACAGCCCTTCAGCCTCCACCAGGGGGTAGCCATGAGTGAGGGATGCCACCCCACCTCCCAAGAGAGGAGAGCTGCCTGGACAGCCACTCCATCCAGCTCCACCTGCCCTCGTGCCAACCTCTGATGGTCCAGGCTCACTCCCGAACCCGGGTCACCGGTGTGCCACGAGATGAGATATCCAGCATCTCAGCCCTCTGCACCACTGGGCTGGCACAAGGAGTGCATTATTATCTCAGGTAGGGAGAAAGCAACAAAAACAGATGAAATCTTCAGGAGTAAAGATCCTGTTTTTTATACAAATTACTTTACTAATAAATAATGGGGAGGAGAAATACTGAACTAATGTGAAATGCATGCTGAAGTTTGTCTGCATATTATATTTTGTTAAAGTTCTCCTGAAGCCATCAGCTGCTCTTTAATATGCAAAGTTAGAAGTTTAATATTGAACACCTACTCAACCCTAACTATAATGACACTACTGTGTCACTATATTATATGTATATATATGGCACAAACATGTCACTATATTTAGGGTTGAGTGGGGGTTTCTATGTTAAATTCAAATTTTGCACTTTAATATCTTTGCAACTGTTCAACAGATTTGCACGAAATTTTGCATATGCCATCTCGGGGGTGGATCTCTTGACGTGCCAAGTTTCCTTCCAGACGAAAGAGAGGATTCTGAGCTGTGGATAGTAAAAAACAATAACAAAATTGCCATTTTTTTTCATTGCCTTGGTATGTGACAGTTTGGAATGTGTGTCTGAAATTTTCAGAGTAGAAAGGGCCTGGCCAACAGTAGTGCCTTTTGCTGGTTTAGCAAAAAAAAAAAAAATATCCATTCCAAAGTTATTAATTCAAAAAAAGTTTCGTTCTGAACATGCTCAGTACAGTCTTTGGATGGCTGCTTGGAACAAAAAAGAACAGGGTCCATACGAAAAAGGATCCTTTCTTGTATGGGGCCAATCCTCTTTCATGAGGAAAAATTACTTTTCATATGGCTGCCATTTTCTTTTTACTGTTAAACTTACAAACATTTAAATTACATAAAAATATAATCTTAACAACATATGAACCTAGCTAAACAGGACTCATTTAGCTTTATTCTGATGTTTGTTTTTTAAAAGTTGGCAGAAATACATTTTCTGGGCACCCAAAATTCCAGATTACTCAGCTCTCCAAAAATCCATGAAGCTAGATAGCCTACTACCTCTGGCATCTTTCAAAAGATTGTTCTCCGCCCTTTTTCCAGAGCTCTGCAATTGCTTTTATAAAGCCTAATCCCCTACCCTACCTGACCCACCTTCCTTTTTCCGTCCATTATATTAATTCAATTTCTATCTTCTGAATCACCTATTACATTCTCATAAAAACTAGTTAGACCCTATAATTTATATTTTATGCCTGCTATACCCTTTGTCCCCTTTTTTCTTACAGGCTAAATGGTTCTACTGTTCCTTGTATATATGTAAATTGTTGTATATAATCATTTCATGTCATTGTATTGCTGTTTATGCTATTCTTGTCTATGTAATAATACTTGTATCCTCATTTGTATGACCACTCAGGTCCATCTTGTAAATGAGCTTTGCTCAATGATGTTCGCCTGAATAAATAAAGATTTTGATTTATTGATTGATTTTTTGATTGATTGCTTAATGAGATGAGACATTTACCTGCATTCTTTCTATGAGAACAGTGGGACTTTCTTGACTTCTGCAGTTGCAGCTGAAGCTCATGCTGTGGGCTGCAGTGAAAGCAGTGAGCCTCCAATTCATTGATGTCTAGAGGTACTCCCCACCCACTGATTGCCATCCCTGTGTCTTGTAATGCTTCCCTGGTCTAGTGGCACCCCAACCCTCTGATCACCATCCCCATATCTTTTAAATGTTCCCTGGTGTATAGTGGCATCCCACACCCCTCTGATCATCATCACCATATTCAGTAATGTTTTCCTACTGTCTACTGGCACCCCCACCCTCTGATTGCCATACCCATCTTCATAAATTTTTCCCTGGTGCCTAGTGGCACTCGAAACCCTCCAGTCACCATACTAGTATTCAGTAAGTTTCCCTGGTGTCTATTGGCACCCACCGAGCCTCTGATTGCCATCCCCATATTTTTTAAAGTTACCCTGGTGTCTAGTGGCACCCCCACACCCTTTGATTGCCATCCTTCTATTTAAGTAAAAGCTGCAAGAAAGAAAACCATCATTCAATGTCATTTCTTCAGACCTGTAAAAAAGAAAAGGGTCCCTCACTGATCCAATCTCTCCACCCCAACCCCTGCTGGGCATCCACCACCCACACTCCCACCTCCCCTACACATCCTCCCTCACCTGAGCAGATCCCAGGAAGAAGATCCTCTATCTGATCAAAAACATGTCTTGCTGTTGGAACCAACTGAAATATGAGAAACTAAGGTGAGTGCAGTTCAATTTATTTCAATGAGGTTTTCAACTCTGATGCATAATTTTGGCATTTTTGCATGTTTTGACACAAAACTTTCAATGTGGCCTTTTGGGGACCCCGCCTCATGAACAATGGCAATGGAATTATGCAAATCCATCCAAAAGGTAATTTTGCCAGTGAATGGCAAAATCACCTTTAGGGCAGGATTTAAAACTGTTCACCACCCATGGTCATGGGGTGGTGTCATAAGATGGCTATGTTGAACATTTGGGGTCAAAACATGTAAAAATGACAAAGCTATGCCCATCCATTCAAATTTTGCTATGCTCACTCATAACTTTGGTAATTTTAAATATTTTGACTGCAAATTTTCAATAAAGCCATTTTTTTACACTACCTCAGGAATGTGATAGCTGTCATTTCTCAAATCCTGGCCAAACTGTGTTTTTTGCATGAGTGTCATGGAATGACATTGTGGTGGCATGGAATTATGTTCCACTAGGGATTTAAATATTTTCAGTACTGGGTTCATGAGGTGGGGTAATAAGAAGGCTATGATGACAATTTGGTTGCTATTTTGTTACAAATGGAAGTGCAGGACTCGCAGGGCTCTGCACTTCCACAGCAACATATACATACACATCTATGGATGGATGGGAGCACAGGGCCTGGAGGGCCCTGTGCCTCCACAGGCAAATGAGTATATGATTATATTATCTCAAAAAGTAAGGAAATTCTCTGAAAAAACATCATTAATGCAACATGTAGGGTTCACATTAAAATGACAAAAATAGAAATGTGATATTATGGTTTCTTACCCCCCCCCTCCCTGAAGCAAATCAGAGGTGCAGTCTTTCTTGGGGTTGTCAACCCTAAAACTTACCCCATTGTAGCAAGAAAGCTCAGATGTGAATGACACACAGGTGTGTATGGTTCAAGTGTATAAAATGGGGGTGAGCTTTAGTGTTGACAACTCCAAGGAAAACTGCATCCCTGATTTGCTTCAGGGGTGGGGGTGGGGGGTTAGGATTGAAAACCCTAAAACAACATTCCCTACTTTTGTCGCTTTAGTCTGAACCCTAAATGTTGCATTAATGCAGTTTATTGCAAAGAATGTAGATAGATACAGTAGATAGATAGATAGATAGATAGATAGATAGATAGATAGATAGATAGATAGATAGATAGATAGATAGACAGACAGACATAGATAGATAGATAGATAGATAGATAGATAGATAGATAGATAGATAGATAGATAGATGTTAGAGATTACCTAGGCAAGAGTATTCAGTGGAGACAGCCAGGATACAGCACAATACTGCAGCACTCTGTAGTATTGTGAATACAGAAACACTGCAATTTCAATGCCCGTTAATAACTTTTACCTGAGGCACTGCATTGCATCCTGACCAGCTGCACTGTATGTACAGAAAAGCATAATGTAGCAATGTTGGTATACCACCAGTTAGAACACCACTTTTACATAACTGGAAGTAGGATTTGTGACTCATAATCAGCATAGGATCAACTCTTAAGACATAAGGTATTAAGGTTATCTATTTATTCACCTTCACATTCATGTTTTTCTATTCTTTTATTAATGCCATCATTATCTTTCATCCCTTTTGTTTCAGCATTTAAAGAAAAAATTAGCATCCTGACTGACAAAAAAATCTAATTTACAATCAGAGAAGCTACAAAACCACATTGTGGTTTAATTGAATATTGCAGCACTCACCTCATTTTAAATATTACTAGATACAGTATATGCTCCTGAATAGTGCATGTATCATTTCTATTTTTGTTACACATTTTAAGTACAGATATTCAGTGCTGCATTAAATGCTTTGTGGCAAGATTTTCAAAGTAGATCTGGCAAGTATCTTCGAGCCTTACTTGCAAAGCAGACTTATGTCCACAATATAAGGAGGTCTACCAACATCTGCTGATCAGATGCTGTTGGGTCCATAGATTCAGGACATGTGTGAAACAAATGGTGCTATCATCACTTTTCTGACACATATTGATGCAAATCATGGCACTTCATGTAAAAAGCCTCTAGCCTTTGAAAATAGCTGTAGGTAGCTTGTGAACAAGGGATCAAATGGAGTTGTGGGTGGATCTTCTTCCAGCATCCACAATGGATCCTTTGAAAATCTTGCCCTTGATCACAGTCAGAGGATAGAACAATTGTAATCCCAAGTAACTTGATAACTGCTGAGCTGAATGGAAGAACACTTAGGTCCTCTGACCACCAGCTTCTCAATGTCCCTAGAGTCAGGACTGCCCAAGGGCACTGGTCATTTTCCACCTCAATCCCATCCCTATGGAATGCACTCCTCAGTAGTCTCCAGGAATGCACTTCACTTGGGGGTTTTAAGAATGGTCTCAAGGCTCATTTATTGGAGCTGAGCTGTTGCGCTTATAACCATTGAGGTTCTATTAATAATGTTGCAGGACGGTCATAAGGCTGTGTTGGTGTTATTGCTTAATAGCTATTTAGAATCTGTAGTGCCTCATGCTAGATGCAACTTCATGATTTACAGGAGTAATCCCTAAAATGTAACTGACTAATCGATGTGAACATACCCTGATGTATTATATTATGCCCCTTTCCTGTCCCCTTACAACTATCAACTGTGTACTTACCCACTGTACCCATAATTGTACCTCATGTTTGTTATGATTGTAAATGTGTGATATGTATTGCTCTTCCTGTTGATTTATCTGTAATTAATTGCAGGTTGCACCTGAAAAAGGGACTGTTACGATCTCAGTGGGCCCACTCGGTTACCAAAATTAAATAAATAAATAAATAGATAATCTGGATGATTGATTAGGATAATGATCAGATATAGTACCTCATCATCCACTCCCTACAAAACACTGTAGGCCTAAAATTGTCACTATCTTGGGTATTCTGAAGAGACTAGGAAGAGGATGAACTCCAAAACACAAATCTCTTCAAGATAACTTTTTCTTTGGTTTATGCCAAAACACTTCAGGGACTACGTTTCATGGCTAAGCCACTTCCTCAGGCTGCAGTGGTTTTCAAATCTAAACAATACAAAAATACATGTCTTGGCACGTATTCCAAAAAAGTCTTACATTCCACCCAGCAACACATAATATATTGACCGATTCAGTACAGTTTCTCTACCAACATAAATTAACATAAAAAATAATTAAAATGCCAGTCTGTGACCACTTGGTTCGAGTTCCCATAATAATTTCACAATATCTATCCACAAACAATTACGCCAAAACATCAAAACTGTATGCCATGAGGTACACTTACATCTTATTATAAGTTGATTGCCGCTTAAGTGTTGTAGTCTGTGACTTTTAGACTGTTGCCAACTACAACAGAACATGTCCCATTCAAAAAAACACAAGATTAAAAGCGTCAACAACCCTTGGATTAACTCTGATCTTCTGGAACAACTGAGGTCCCGAGATCATCGTTGGCATCTGGCCAACTTCCCTAGTACCCAGGCTTACAAAGCAGCAATAAATGCCTGTACTAGAGCAATTCGAAATGAAAAGGCAAGATACTACAGGAGCACACTCACTAACTCATGGAAAGATGGGAAGAAGTATTGGGTGAATCTTTCTGAAGTTACAGGGCATATCCACAAAGTACCACCCTCTATGCTGAACGTAAATGGCAGCCTCACTCTAAACCGGGTCACCATGGCTAACGCTTTTAATGTGGCATTCACTGATCTTAGTCGTGCTTCCTCCAACCTTCTTTGACCCCCCCACCAGACTCTCCAGGCTTGGACAAAGCAAGAATAACACGGGGCCATTCATCTTTCTACTTTAAAACTATCTCGGAGGCCTTAGCCAAAAAACAACTGCTCAAAATGCTTGGGAGGTCCAGATTCAGTGGTGACTCCCTAGACCTGAAACTCCTTGCCCTCAACATTGATGAAGTCCTGACCTCAATCACCAAAATCCTCAATTGATTCCTAATGGTTTCTCAGTTCCCCCAAATACGGAAATCTGCTGTTGTGATGCCAATTCACAAAACTGGGGATAAGACCCTAACCTCTAACTACTGACCCATCTCCATTCTTTCCCCTCTCTTGAAAGCACGGGAAAGAATAGTTGTCGATCAGCTTACAGAATACCTTGCTAACCACAACCTGCAATGTCAGGAGCAGCATGGTTTTCGAAAAGGACATAGTGCCACCACAGCTCTCCTTGAATTCACCACTTACATCCATAATGCTCTGGATCAGGGACATCTTGTCGGCGCCACCTTCATTGATTTGACAAAGGCGTTCAACACTGTCAACCACTCCTTGCTATTTGAACAATTATCTTGCCTTGGCCTCTCAGATGATGCCGCATGTTGGTTCTAAAGCTACCTTAGCGACCGAACCCAACAGGCCAGAGTTGGTGAGTCCCTCTCACCCTTCCGTCTGATTCACTCTGGAGTTCCCCAAGGGTCCATCTTGGGTCCCTTGCTTTTCAGTACTTTTCTGAACAATCTCCCTGCATCATGCCCCAATAGACTCCTATTATATGCAGATGATGCAGTTATTTTCACCTCCCACCCTGACCCCTCCCTCCCACAATTGCAACTGCAAACAAGCTTTATGCAAGTGGAGACATGATTTAAATCTCAAAAACTCATAATAAATCACAAAAAAACTAAAACAATGATGTTTCATGGCATCCATAACAAACATATATCTATCACAAACAGTGAAGGGTTGTTGCTCAAACATGCTCAACTGTTTAAAAACCTGGGGGTTACCCTCGACAGCACTTTCTCTTACTCTGAACACATTGAGAGCATTGCCAAGATTGTGAACACCCACATAGGACTTCTCTTTAGACATAGGAACTGCATCACCAATGAAGCCCTAAGCATTGCCATTCAGAGCTCAGTTATATCAATAATCGACTATGGGCTTGTGATCTATGGCTCTGCCACTGACATCACACTTCAATGAATAGCCACTGCCCTTAACAAGACATGTCATCTACTGACCTCTGCTCCACGCCTCTCACATACCTGTGACATCTACATGTAAGCAAACTGCTCCAACTCCCTGGCAGACTCAAGTACCAGACTTGTATGCTTGCAAAACAGATTACCTTAAATCTCCTACCCTCAAGGGTTCAGTCCTTACTGGCCTCCCGCTGTGGCCCCCGCCTAACCAGGAGCTCAGAATATCTTACTTTTTCTGTTCCATGCTGCTGCACTACCCAAGGACAATGCTCCTTTACATACAGAGACTCATCCTGGTACAACTCACTTCCACCTGCTGTTACCAATGACACTACCCTGGGCACTTTCAAGTGCAACCTGCATCAGCACCTTATCACAATGGACTCCTGTGAATGTTTATTCTAACTAAACTTACTCTCCTTTCCTCTAATTTCCCCCAAGTCCCCCCCACCTTTACCCCCACTATCTCCTATCTTCTCCCTTTTTATTTCCCCACTATTATCTACATTCTCTCCTCATAGCTTCCTTTACATGTATCTACCATCTCTCCTAGCAGTTTCTAATTTATTCTAGTGAACCATATTACAACTGTGTTTTTTATTGTACATATGTTCTTGAATAATATACACAAATTACTGTAACTTAACATGCATACTGTGAATCATTGTACATATTACAGTAATTCCATATGAAAGCTTTAATATACCCGACAAAGCCTATGGCTGCTTGAAACTACTGCACTTGTTATTGTCCTCACTATGTTCTGTCTTGTTTCCCCGATGTGGAACCTTTTTAAAAGAGTCTTGGCTCAAAGGTGTCTTCTGAAATAATAATAAATAAATAAAATAAACAATGCAAACCCATCTTTTAGTTCCCCTATTTAAAAAAAAACTCCTGTTTCAAATTAAATACATCTGTTACATACACTTACTTATACGTCAAAGTTTACAACACTTCACTCATGTTCTCAATATAGCACTGTGGTCTATCTCACTTATTAACAGTCTTTATAGTATCCAAGTCCTATTGTGTAAACAAAAACACCCTCAGATTTCTTATTTCATACTCCTTTTTAAACAAATTCATTATTCACATCAAATTTTCTCACTCAACATAGAGATGAATCAGTTCATCGCTCTGTTGTTACCTCCTTTTAAACAGTCTTTGTTTTCAATTGCTTTTCATCTGTTTAACTCGATTAAATATTGAAACCATCTTTATCAAAAAGAAGCATTGAAACATGCTCAAATAGTTCCCATTCATATTGTGAAGCTTTCTACACAGGAAAAACACTTCAGACAGTGTTCAAACTTCAAAAAGGGACTTCTTACCAGTATCGCAGACTAGTAGGGACACGGCAGACCTCCTCCATTATGAGGTCTGCCTGTGTCTGTCATCACGCGGTTTAAATATCACATGCTGCATGGGGGTGATGCCGTCATGTGACTGATGTCCCTAGTATTGCTGCTACACTAGTGCTGCCAGCCTCCAGGGCAGATGTGCTAAACAAATAGTACTGAAGCAAGATCCCCGACCGCAGCCGACTCAGTGCTTGTCTAGCCATCAGTCAGTGGTCCTCCCCCCCCTCCCCGCAGTAAATCCATGATAAAAAACAAAATTTTGTATTTATTAGTGTCATATTATTTAAATATACCTCTATATTTTTCCCATGGCTATATTCATTATCCTTACTCTCATAATGGAAATATTAACAATTGAGATTCTCTACCTCGCTAAGGTCTGGATGCCCTAGGAGGTGAGATAGGGTGAAGATCCCAACTATGTTTTTGAACATGTTCGTTCTCTTTATGTTACATTGCATAAACATTTGGTCCCTTAGGACCTAAGTGTACAGTCCAAACATTTAAGTAATTTTTCATTTATAAGGAACAAACATTTCGTATTCCATTTCATTGTTCATTGACACAGTGTCCAAGCACAGTCCTCATTTAGTCCAAAATAATTATTTCTAGTATCTAGGGAAAAAAATCCAAAACACTTCCCTTTACAATAAACGGTCCTCCCAATTATAGTTCAAATCAGTGGGTTCAAGCACTTTCCTGAGTTCCCAGGAATGTAGGGATGTGGCCAAATGTCCAGCAAGCAATAACACACAATGAGATGTGGGTTATCGCCCTGATAAAAGCATGCCCAAGGGTGTAATAAGGCATGAGGTGCTTGCGCTGGATGCCTTATGCCCTTGGGTGTGCTCTTGTCAGGTGATAACCCACACCTCGGAGCGTGTTACTGTGCTTATAAAATGGGCACATCTAGTAATTATTTAATGAGTAAAAGGAAAAAAACATAAAGAAGTTAAAAATATAAAAAAAATTGGGTTTAATAGTTCAAATAGAAAAAATAGTCCACCTATTAAGTTACTTTAAAAATGTGTTTCATTTGGATTTCTCAGGTAATTGTTCTTGATTTTTATTAGTATACATTCTTCTTTGAAATTGTGTTTGACTATATTTAAATAAAGTGATCTGTCCTTTCCATCACATCCAGTATGCATTCTGAGTCAGAGGCGCAACCGTGTCTGCCTATGTTGCTGCATCTCTGTCCCTCACTGTCGATAACCAGTGTGAAAAGGAAAGACTGGCAGAAATAAAAACTGCCTATTTTATTTGATTGTTATAGTGTTTTTTTTTTAACACAGGTAGTGAAGTCGGTGACTTGGTAGGAGTGTGAGGAGCGAGTGTGTTCTTTGTTTGTGGCTGGCAGCGAGCGTGTCATTTAGTGGGTTCCATAGACTAGCGTTTCATGTTTTTATTTAAACCACGCCAGTGCCGTAGAATAGTGTTTTGTGTTTTTTTTATAAACTGCGCCTGACAGTGGGAAAAACATTTGGTTTATAGGGAGAAGTATTTTACTGCACATGTTCTTTGTGCTTTGTTGAGGCTTCTGATTTAAAGGACAGGATAAAGTTTGGTTGCAGGGGGTTGCGGGTCAACTGTGTAGTGCAGAACTCCGAGTGAGGATGATACAGTATCGGCGGTGGAAATAGGAGGAGGAAAGGCTCCAGAGTAAAATAAAATAACAAATTAAAAGTTTGTGTGGGAAGGGGGATGTTGTACGTGACTAACATGGTTAGTGTGCTGCTGCGAGTGCCGTTGTTCTGGATTGCTGCCACTTCAATGAGCTCTGCTAGTCAGCGTTTCTGTTTGCGCATGGCAGAGCTCACTGATTCTTTTTTGTCATGGGACATCTTGGTGGGCAGTAGTCCCAGTTGGCTACAGTATCTTATGATAAGGACATGGATCAGAAGATGTTGTAGCCAATCAGGTTACTGGATTTTCGATGCTGATTTTATAAGCTTGGCTAAAGTGTCTTGCGACAGGTGAACATATATCCTTGGTTCTAATGTCACTTTTGTGTTCACTGATCCACATTTTTAACTCTCTTGTGGTCATGCCCACATATATCACATGGGCACTTGAGGAGATAAACCACATGATCGGTCACACATGTGATGTGATGTTTAATGGTAAAAGATTCATTCATCCAGGGATGTTCCAACACTGTTTTTTTTACTTGTGTTGCCACATTGGTAACGTCTACCACATGGGTGTGATCCATTTTTCAGTGGTCCCAACAATAGTTGCTTATTCTGTCCTATGTCCCTTTACAGATGTCTTGTATGTATTAATTTATCTTGAAAAGTAGGATTCCTTTTTGGAAGCTATTAGAGGATAAGTACTCAACCTAGGACTGCCACTTCTACCTGCCTGTATTATGTACCAGTGTTTATTAATATTTCTAATCTGGTTCTGTAGGTGGCTGTATCTTATGGACAACACTATCCTGTTTTCCATATTTTTCTGTCCTCCTCCCAGGGTTAAATAGTTCTGTCTAGGGGTATTCTCGACCTCCTTCTGTGTTCTTCTCACGAAATGTTCATCATACCCCCAGTTCACAAACCTTTCCACCATGTCCTCTGCTACCCAAATGAATATATCACAGTTCTTTTTTCTGAACAGGGGCATCCTGAATTATGTTTGTATAATTATTTTGAAGAGACAACATATTATCCATCATCTCTAATTTTTAGAGAAGCTAGTGTGGGGATAGGGGATAATACACTGAGGTAATCACAGGTTAGCAGCATGTACGGTATATGGGCTGAGGCAAACAGTTATTGCACACTAATGAGTCTTAAAAGGGGCCAAACATGTGTCCATGGTTAGCTGCTCCCCATCTTTACAGATTTATTGTGAAGATACTTGTTACTTTACAGTCCTGTTAAAGCAGCAGTACATTGAAAAAAAGCAAAGCAATTGGCCCTGTTTTTCTTCACTGTAAAAGATTCTTGGCATTTTCCAGCTTTATTGAGTGGTAACATTCTCTAGTCCACAAACATTGTAGTCTTTCATAAATATTTTAATTCTAATTTTTATTAAGATAAAAGATGGCTATATTGAATGGCATACAGATGTCATTGTAGACCTGGCAAGAATTAGTGTCTGAAAAAAAAACATGGTGCAAAGCATAGGAGGTACCTAAAAATAGGTCTGACAGGAGTTGCAGTAACATGTTTTATTAACTGAAGCAAAAACTAGCTTTTTGATAAAACATTGTTGTTGCACTGCTGCTTTAAAGCCCATCCAGACTAAATTTCTTAGATGGCAGTTTGCATATATTTTGTGTGACACATTGCATATTGTGGGCTCCTCAGCAAGTCACTTGACCTCTCTGTGCCTTAGTTTTCTTAGCTGAAAAATTTAGAAGAAACAGAAACCATTAGAGAGGAATATATTGTATCTGGGTGAGCCAGTGCAAATGAAATTTGCAAAATAATAAAAGTATATTTTTCAAAATTAGGTTCCAGCCTTTTTCATAACTGACTCCTCCATGAACTCATGGGTGTCACAAAGAAATGATCATGTATATGACTGAGGGGTTATACAAATAAATCTTTCAGAAAGCCACACATTACTTCCAAGGTTTTACTATAACTTGTTAACTTTAACACTCATGAAGGCCGTTTCAGAAGTCTCCAAATAGCCTTATGAGATAGAGGACAGTGATAAAATTGTATTGATGAAGGCATGACTGCCCCTCATGCATCTTGTGTAAGACCTTTGCTTTCCCATGTCACTTTCAATAAGCTTAGGATGGATAACGCTTCATTACTGGAAAATGTTATTCTGCTTTTAATCACTTGAAAAAAGAAAGGCTTAACCTTAAACAAATCCATGGGAGTTCATCATGCATATTGAGAAGTCATGAATTATCTCTATCATTATAGCTGTAGCATATATGCATGCACAAAAATCAATTCTGAACTAGTATGGTCATTAACCACTGTACAGTGGCCTTAACATATTTCTTTGGGTCAGATGAACTGAAAGAGTCCTTTTAACTGAATCATTATTTGGTTAGCAGCTAGCACTGGGACAAAGGAGTTCCATGAGATGATTACTAGAAGTTTACTTCCTTGTAATACACTTTCTTATTATGTTGTTTGATGATAGTTTATAGTGGGTGAGAAATCAAATTGTAGCACACTTGGTCCTGTAAAAGGTTCCTCAAAAACTGAGTATATTATTTCTCCCAAATCATGGATATAATTCAGCTGGCATAAAAAGAGAGGTGACATGCTGTGGAGGTGCTGTCAGTTGGTGAAGACAAAGAACTGGGTCCAGATATTCAAAACTTTGCCTGGTGGGCAAAGTGATTGCACCCTGTTTGCCCAGGATTTGCACTAGTGCACAATATTCATAGGAGGCTCCTGCACATGCCAACTGGCCAACATATGTTAGGCCACTTTCCTCAGTGCAAATACCGCTAATCAAAACTTACTCTAGGCAACCTTAGCAACCTCCAGAGCCACTACAGCCAACAACCAAGTTGGCAGTTGGGGGAGCATACCTGCCCTCTGTCATCTAGTTGCACCACCATGCACTGATCGCCATCTCTGGAAAATATAAGAATGCCCCTGGTGCCTAGTACCCCTCCCCCCACTCTCCAGTTGTCACCCCTGGTAAATTAAAAATCTTTCCCTTCTGCCTAGTGGTACCCATGCCCTCCAATCGCCATCCCCAGTGTAACGTAATGTAACCCTTGTGCCTAGTGGTCCCCCTGCTCTCTGACCACTGTCCCATTTATCTGTTAATATGTCCTTGATGTCCAGCAGTTCCCCCACCCTAGTCTATAATCGCCTGTCCTGTAGCAAGACAATTATACCCCCGCCCAGTCTCCATTCCCCATCACTAGTGAACAAACAAATGTCACTGGTGCCTAGTGGTCTCACCCATTCTCTGATCACTGTTCCATATGGTTGAAATTATGTCTGTGGCACCAAGTGATCCCTCCTCTGCTCTCTGATCACTGGCCCTGTATGATATCTCTGCAGATAACTGAAGGTACCGTCTGAAGTCGTCAATAAATAAATAAATGAAAATTAAACAAATATCTCATATTCCCTGGCATCTAGTTGCAGCCCCCACCCACCCACCGATCCCCATCCCTGTACCAACATAATCATTCCCTGGTGTTTAGTGGCCCTCCTTGCAATGCAGGCTTTGGCCAACCCACCCTGCCAACCCCTTCACCTGAAGCGCCGGTGCCATGGGAGACCATATAGTGGCCAGCACAGCACTGCTTCTCACTCCCACAGATGTGCACCATATGGAAAGACTGTGAGTGTGCATCCACTGTACTGTACAGGGAGCACCATGGCCTGTGTACTGAACAAGGCATGCACCTTATTCAGTACACAGGCAGCACCCTCCCTGTACAGTACAGAGGACATGTGCCCTGTTCAATACATTAGATGTATGCTCCCCTGTCTTTCCATAAAGTGGCCAGGCAAAGAGGTGAGAGGAGGGCTGTGCTGGTTGCTGTATGATCTCCCTTGGCTTCAACGCTTCATGTAAGGGGAGTTGTTTAGGGTTGGTTGGCCTGTGCCCATGGTGAGGTTTGCCACTAGATGCCAGGGAATGATTATGTTGGTAAGGGGACAGGGATTGGTGGGTAGTTGGTGCCACTGGATTCCAGGGAATATGAGATATTTATTTAGTTTTTATTTATTTATTGACACTGTCAGAAATTGCCTTTAAATATCTGCAGAGATATCATACAGGGCTGCTGATCGGAGGGCAGATGGGGACCACTGGATGCCAAGGACATCATTTCACATATCTGGGATGGCAATCAGAAGGTAGGTGGGATCACTAGGCACCAGGGAGGTTTGTACATTCACCAGTGACAGGGCATGGAGACTGGGGGTACCATTGTCCATATGGATATAATCTTATAGTTACAGGGCAGGGGATTGGAGACAGGAGTGACCACTGGACACCAGGGATATATATATTTTTTTTATTTAGTAGACTTTATTGAAAATTTTCAGTTAACATGCTAGGCAGGCATACATAGAACAAATCACAGATACATTGCTGAAAATACATAAATTAGAAATATTGGACACCAGGGACATATTTACAAATAAACAGGATTGTAACTGGAGCCTGGGGTGGAATACTAGGCACCAGGGACTACTTAGTCTATACCAGGGTTGGTAACTGGATGGTGGGGGGAACATTAGGCACCTGGAACTTCTTTGTCTGTAGTGGGACTAATGATTCGAGGGTGAGGAGGACCACTAGGTACCAAAGACTTATTTGTCTATACTGGGGCTGGCAATTGGAAGGTAGAGGGGACCACTAGGCACCAGGGGCTTCTTTGTCTATACCAGGGCTGGCAATTTGTGGGTGGGATACACCATGGGGCACCAGGGACCTACTATTTTTTTACTTAAGCTGGTGATCGGTGGACAAGGGGAGCACAGATCACCAGAGAACTGATGTAATCTATTTGGGATGGTGACCAGAGGATGGGGGAGACACATAACTCCAGGGCTTCCAGTTTTACAAATAGAAAAGGGGTTGGATGACTGGGAAACCACTGGACTCCAGGAAATTACTGCTTTTTATGAGACTGGGCAACCAACGAGGGGCAAAGCCAGTTGCAGGAGTGCAAATTTGCCACCACTTTCTATGAAAATGTGCCCATAATGGGTATGCAGATGGCCCCTTAGCACCTTGTATGCCCAATGGGCTCATTTTCATGGGGCCATCTGAATATCGCACAGGGAGCTACCCATGCTATCAGGTCTGGCAACGTATTCCCTGCACTGCTGGGATCCATGTTGGGGCAATGCTATTTGGCTTAGTGCTGCACCTACATGTCCCTATATTCAGTCGGATAGTGCTGGTGCACTGTCCAACTGAATATAGCATCCACAGGGTCATGACCAATGGGCAAGCCTGAAACAAAGCTTTGTACTCTGCTTTTACTAATTTTTGAATATCAGACCCCAAAATCTGATTTGCATGACACATGAGAAAGATTGTGCAGCATTCATTAAAGAATTGTAGGGTGACTGATCCAAGTACCCAGGGAAAGTACAACCAAGAGACATGACTTTTCTATGATGGAGACAGAGGCCTTAATTAAATATTCAAAGAATAAAAGTGCTTAGTGAAATAACCATATTTCATAAAAATTTGATTTTACATATCACGTTTGTATTCTTATGCACTTTATAGGCTATGCGCAGTTGTAATATCCATTAGGCATTCAAAGAAAGATGAAGTTAAATTCAGTGAGGCACAGGGAAGTTGGGGAAATTAACTACACGGAAAGGGAGTAAGACAGGGAGTAGGAGTCAAAGACTTGGAGGTTAAGTGACTTTCTCAATGCCATGTGTTGACTGGTTCTGGTGAAAACAAGGGTCTTTTTCATCTTGGTGAATTGAATCTCCAAATGCAGGATTCTAAGTGCCCAAGTGTTCTTTGTAAAACATATAGATCAATGCTCCATCCAGCCAACTGCAGTGGATGGGTCCCTTAGCACGAATTATAACAGAACTGCTCAGATACCACAGACCTGATTCTCAGTTGCAGCTGGTGTCTATGCATATTTGGGAGTGGAAATGGTTACTCTATGAGCCCACCACCAAAAACTGCAACACATAAGGGCTGACATGCAACATATAAGGCGGGGTATCCCCAGCGAAGTCAGATTTTAGGAACAACAGGCATTCCATCATCCTTACATTATGTTAATCATTTATTATTATAATTGTGTAACCTGATTACCAGAGTATGGATTCCTATAGTTTCAATATTCTATTTGCCAAACACTGAGTCATCATTATACCAGTGGTTAACCACTAGACCAGCAACCGAGTGTAAACAATGACTTGAAAAAATTAGTAATCCAGAATTTTTTTTAAATGAGCCATCTATCATACTCTACACACCATCGCCTGATCATGCTCCCTTCACAGCACAGTTACATTTTGCCTATCTTTAGTGGATCAGACCTGAAGACATCTGATTAAATCCAAAAAAAATGATAGCAATGTTAGCTATTCAAGCTGTGTCTGATAAATATCAGACCATTAGCACTGCACTCATTTGGTGCATTAATTCAGTCTCACAGTTTGCACAATGGAACAGACATCTTACCCTGGATATATGTATGGCTTTTTAAAAGAGCCATCAAGTAAAGAACTGGTGAACACAAGGCTATCAGGTGTGGTAGTTTTATCTACTTGATGACAATATACTTCTGGGCAGAGGTCTGATGGATCAACATTAAATCTCAAAATTTCTTGAAATTGAGAGTATCCCCTTGACCATACATGAGGGGATTTTCAGATGAACTGGCACAGAGAAAATAATTATGGATACATAAATTGGACACTCTATCACCTAAAGAACTGAATGAGGAGTTATATTTAACATGCTTTCGATGAAGGGATATTGGACATCATCATTTAGCTTCCTGAAACAAGTGTTTTTTTTTAATCTGATTTTTTAACTTCCCTTTCCTTCCTCACCCTTCTGTCTTCCTTCCCCTATTCCCTTTGTCTTTCCCATTTACAATCATATCCCCTACTGACCACCCTACCCTCATATTCCATTCCTTTTTATTTCAGTCTTATCTATTCTTTTCTTCTTTCTCCTTTGCCTCAGTTCTATTTTTTGTTCCCCCTTTCCTTATGCTTCATTGTTCCATTTATGTGGCTACAATATCCAATGAATTCTTAGTACAGAGTGAACGTATCATCAAGGCACAGGTCAGGAAGCATAGAATAACCAGGAGCAGTTATACAATTTGCAAGTAGCATTTTATTATCTTCAATAACAAAATAAAAATAAAATTGTGCAGGATAGCTCATATACAGGCAGTTCAAACATAATAAAGGCCTTCCTCAGAGGATATCTCTAATTATAAATTTCAGTCTTTCTCTCACTCTCTCTCCAACAAACACTGCTGCTCTTTTTATAAGAAGTCTTTGCCTTGAATTTAATTCCTACATCCTGAGCTTGTTTTTTTTTAATTTTTTGTATACTCTGTTTGTGCTCCATATCCTGGAACTCTCTTGAGCTGCCCCTTTTCACCGACTATCACTCTACTGCCCACCTGATGACTTGCCTCCTCAGAGGTAGCCACCCTCCATCAACCTCCTGCCAGCAGACCCCCCAGCTCTGAGCCCCCTGAGGTAGGGCTGCCTCCACTCCAGCACTCTATCTATGAATCTAGTGTGCTGGCCAAGGTGGTGGAAGGACGGGGGGGTGGAGACAAGGGCTCAGTATTGGGCATATGGTGATTTGGTCTGGAGGGGAGCCATCACCTATCAAGGCACAAGATTTATTTTTTGGCCTGTTGTTTTCCCCAGGAGTGCAGGCATGCAATGACATCAGCATGGTTGAGTCATAGACATCTGCTGCACTCCTCTTCTTAGCAGTTCCATGCTAGTTATACCCCTGGTCTCCACTGGGAGTCCCTACTATGCCGGAGACACCCTGGATCCCTCCCCAGGGAGAGGAAAGCAATCCATCAGATGCTTGATCCTCTCCCTCCTATGCTGACTCCTGGCACCAGAGCTCATTCCCAAACTCAGGTCACTGGCATGGTGTGAGGTGCCACCGGGCCAGCTATCCTGAGCTTTTTAAGAGACATTCTGTTTCTGACAAAATGTATCACCAAGTTGTTGTCAATTTCTTTCCTGAGCAGGCTTGCAAATTGAACACTGTGTCCCAAGCAGGCCTCATGCTGACAGTTTTGCAAACAAGCCTGAGGAGGTCAAACTGCATCTCAAGGTTAACCCCATGAATTCCAAATAGCTTTTTGCAATCATTTCAACACTGCAATTTAATACATTTTGAAATCATTGGATCCCAGTTTTCACAAAAAGATCTACATATATTTTTATAACCATAAATAAGCAAAGGCAATGAAAAGATAGAAGGGCAAGAAACAGCAAGGAAAGGCTGGAAGATAGCAGGGGGTTGCAAAACTGTCAGAGAGATCAGTTCCTAGGTCTCACAAGAAGGTTTGATTGATCAACCAGACAAGAGACAGAACAGTGCCTTGCTTTTATCTCTTTCTGCATAACAAATTGGACAGGGTCTTATTCAGTCCTGTCACAGAGCTTGACTAGGATATTTTGTTTTTAATGAGTTTTACATGCAAGGTGGTTGATGTTAAGTGTCTTTTAGGTTTCATGGGTGATTTTCACTTTGGTGTTTTAGGCTCCAAGGGTAGGATATTCAGAAGGGTTGCACATGGTGCAACACAGGTGTGCCATGCATAATCCACTGATGTGCGATATTCAAAAGGGGAAAGTGAGTGGCACAAATCCTGATGTGCCGGGCACATCAGTAATGTATGCAGCACAAGTAGGGGGGCATGCCCATGCATACTCTGCACATCCCAATATTCAGCCCAGAATGTGCTGAGCAGATGCAGGTTCAACCCCTGCCTGCACTGCACACAGTTGAGCCACAAAAAACAGGAGCAACAGCTGGCCACCCACAGGTGAGCTGCCATATTGAAGGGCGCAACATGGCAGCTGCCAGATGTGGGTGGCCATCCGAGCTCTGGCGGCACCATCCGTCTTGGCAGCGCCCCCCCACCCGATCATGGGCATATGTTTCAAGACATAATATTCCAACATCCCTGGTGGTCCAGTGGACCGCTTCCAGCCCAATCATGGGCATAGGTGTCATGACATAATAGTCCAATATCCCTGGTGGTCCAGTGGACCGCTCACAGTCTGATTGCAGGCATAGGTTCCATGACATAAAAGTCCAATATCCCTGGTGGTCCAGTGGACTGCTCGCAGCCCGATGGTGGGCAGAAATATAAAAAATAAGATTACATCCCATCCATGGTAGTCCAGCAGTACACCCCCACCCTCCCACTGGGCCCTGCCACCCCGCTCCCCCCAGTCAGCGGCGGGTGGCAGCTCCCCGCTTACAAGCCACCCAGCTGCCCACCAACTGACTGTGTACAGTACAGCTGTATGCCCATTGGTCCACAGCGTGTGCCAATGGGCATGCAGACCATACTGTACTACATAGTCCAGATATGTGAATGAATCCACTCACATATCTGGACAGTGTAGTTCGGTAGGGTCTGCAAGCCCATTGGCCCATGTTGTGGACCAATGGGCATACACGCTGTACTGTACACGGTCAGTCAGCAGCTGGCTGAGTGGCTTGTGGATGGGAGCTCCGGCTGCCACTGAGGGAGGGAGCACGTGGCGGGCTCAGTGGAGGGTGGGGAGGGGTGCCGCTGGACCACCAGGGATGGGATGTAATCTTATTTTTTATACTTCTACCCGCAATCGGGCTGCAAGTGGTCCACTGGACCACCAGGGAAGTGATTTCATCTTTTATTTATACTTCTGCCTGTGATCGGGCTGTGAGCCATCCACTGGACTACCAGGGATGGGCTTTAATCTTTTATTTATACTTCTGCCCATGACTGGGCTGTGAGCAGTCCACTGGACCACCAGGGAGTTTGGAATATGTTGTTTTGAAACCTATGCCCGTGATTGGGCATTGGGGCACTTTGCTACTTGTGCAGGGGGCATCGGTCCCCAATGGCTGCAGCCTGGCAAGGTGCCAGGAGCATGTCACTGGGGATCAGTGCACCTGCATGCAAGTGGGGCCATAATGACATGCAAATGGCCCCATTTGTGCCTTGCATGCATTATGGTCCAACTTGCATGTCCACTGCTGAATATCACGGTTTATGCACCTAGCACAAAGGCACTTGCACTAGCGCATCCCCCTGCCCCTCTCTGGCCACTTGCGCTGATGTAGTGCCACTGTGCTATGTGCTATGCGGGTGGCCATGGAGCGATATTCAATGGTGCTGAGCCATGGCACAGCACCATTGAATATCACCCTGTCAGTGCCCTGGCACATCCCAGTGGTGCTGCACCCAGGCTTGTGCCACAGCCTGGTGCAGTCTGAATATCCCACCCCAAATATGCAGCACTTTACGTTATTACAGAAATCCTTGCAGGGCCCTTGTCAGACCTGTTCATTGCCTCCCTGGTCTCAGGAAGTATACCTCAGGTTTGGAGGATGTCTCACATGGTACCCCTACATAAGAGTGGTTCCAAAGATGAACCAGGAAACTACAGGCCGGTAAGCCTCACATCCATCATGGGAAAACTGATTGAGACAATCATGAAGGAGAGACTGGTGTCCCTTCTGGAGACCAGTGGGCTGCAGGACGTTAGACAGCATGGATTTGACATGAGCAGATCCTGTCAGACCAACCTGGTGGATTACTATGACTGGGAAACTAGACAGTTGAACAAGGGCCATGCAGTGAATGTCCTGTTTCTGGTTCCTCTATGGAGGCACCCGCAGTAGAGACCAAGGAGGATGATGGGAACCTCCACAATGGAGACCCACAGTAGGGTGGCACAGAACCCCATAAGGGAAGGAAACAACTCCTGGTGGGGGACTCGATTGTTAGGAAGGTAGAACTGGCAGAGGGAAGGGAAAGGGAGGTAAGGTGCCTGCTCTGCATCATGGCTTGGAGGGACAAGAAATGAATCCTCAGGATCGTGGGAGCAGCTGCAAGGGGGAGTGAGCTGGATATCATTATCCACCTAAGGACAAATGACCTGGCTGAGAATGGGATCAGAGCAGTGCAACAGGAGTTTGTGGAGTTGGGGAGGGGCCTTAGACAAGTAACACACACAGTAACTTTCTCGGAAGTGCTATCTGTCTATGGCATGGATGAGGCTAGGGTACTCTGCACCATGAGATTCAATGTCTGGTTGAAAAACTGGTGCAGAGCTCAGGGATTTGGCTTCACTGGGGACTGGGGCTGTACCTGGAGGGATGCAGGCCTATACAGGTGCGATGGTCTGCATCTATCCTGGAGGGGAACCAGGAGCCAAAGTGATAGGTTTAAATGCTTCATTGGCAAGCATTTAAACTAGCCAAGGGGGGAGTCACTGAAAAGGAGAAGGGAAATCCTAGCTACCCAAAAAAATTAGGGTAGCTAGTGAGGAAAACACCAAGATAGAGCAGTCAATATAGATAAGGATGGGGTAAATGGAGAAGACAAAGGCAGTAAGGACCGGATGGGGCAAAAAAAAATAAAGCCAGAAAAAAATGGAGGGTAATGAGTACCAATGCCTGTAGTCTAGGTAAAAAAGCTCCCTGAAATGGTGGCCTTGATGAAAGAGGGATGCCTGGATATCATGGCAGTTACAGAAACATGGTACACAGAGAACCATGACTGGGATGTCAACATACCAGGGTACACAGTCTACAGGAGGGACAGGGAGGGAAGAAGAAGAAGAGGAGGAGGAGTGTCTTTCTATGTAATGGAAGGGATCAAAGCAACAGAACTAAAGGGTAAACAGGGAGGAGAGGTGACACTGTGGGTCACCCTGGAGACTGGAAATGGCTCCACAATCCACATAGGAGTTGTATACAGACCCCTGTCTCGGTGGAGGAAATGGACAAGGAAATGATAGAAGGCATCCTTGGGATGGCAGAGAAAGGTGAGATATTGCTGATGGGGACCAGAATATGCCAGATGTTAACTGGAGCACTTTTGCTGCAGCCACATCCAAGAGCAGGGCCATTCTTGATGCCCTACAGGGGGAATGCCTCAGACAGCTAGTTTTGGAACCCACTCAGGAGGGAGCAATCTTAGACCTGGTAATCTCAAATAGGGAAGGAGAAAGGATCTCTGATCTTGAAGTGGGTAGCCATCTGGGAACAGGCGACCACCAAACAATGTGGTTCATGATAAAATTAGATGTAGAGTCAAGCCACACAAAAGTGAAGGTACTGGACTTCAGGAGGGCTGATTTTGTCAAATTGGGTGAGTGCCTCAGAAAGGCACTAGCAAACAGGCAAGAAGGTAGGGTGGAGCAACAATAGGGAAATATCAAAACTGCCATCACAGAGGCAACAAACTTTTGTGTGCCATCACAGAGGCAACAAGCTTTTGTGTGAAGCAAATAAACAAATCAAAACAAAAAGAAAAAAACAATTTGGTTCTCAACAGAAGTTGCTGGGAAGGTAAGGGAGAAAAAGATAGCATTCAGGAAGTACAAGGAACAGAAGGAGCAGGACAAAGAACGGTACCAGTTAAAGCAGAAGGAAGCGGGGAAGGCAGTCAGAATAGCAAAGGCCCAAACTGAGGAAAAGATAGCCAACTTGGTTAAGAAGGGGGATAAAACCTTTTATAGGTACATTAGGGAGCAAAGAAAGATGAAGGCAGGTATACTGAGGCTGAATGAAGAGGAAGGTGGTTTGGCAGAGAATGACAGTGAAAAAGCAGGGATACTGAATGAATATTTCTGCTCAGTATTCATAATGGAAAAGCAGGGGGAGAAACCTAATCCAGTCAACAGAAGCACTCTGGATAAGGGGATTGATATTAATCCTTTCACAGAAGAAAGGGTTCTGAAAGAACTCTTAAAAGTGAAGGTGGATAAAGCAATGGGGCCTGATAGGATTCACCCCAGAATTCTAAAAGAACTAAGGGAAGAACTAGTAACACCACTGACTATCCTTTTTAATAAATCATGGGAGGATGGTGTGGTACCTGAGGACTGGAGAAGGGCAGATGCGATTCCCCTTCACAAAAGTGGGACCTAGACAGAGGTAGGAAACTACAGACCTGTCAGTTTCACCTCAGTGGTAGGGAAAATAATTGAATCACTTCTGAAGGAAAAAATTGTTGAGTACCTAGAGGCCAGTGGGGCACAGAACCCAAGGCAGCATGGATTCACAGCAGGAAGGTAATGTCAAACAAATCTAATTGATTTCTTTGACTGGATGACCAAAGTAGTAGACCAGGGAGGGTCTGTGGACATGGCCTACCTGGACTTTAGCAAGGCATTTGACACAGTCCGGCACAAAAGATTAATAAACAAATTAGCCAGCTTGGGAGTGGGTCCCAGGGTGGTAGCCTGGATAAAACGCTGGCTGGACAACAGGACACAGCAGGTAATAGTAAATGGAGTCCACAGTGAAGAAAGGAGGGTTACTAGTGGGGTACCACAGGGTTCAGTACTGTGGCTGGTCCTCTTTAATGTCTTTATAAGTGACATTGTAGAGGGACTTGAGGGGAAGGTATGTCTCTTTGCAGATGACACAAAGATCTGCAACAGGGTTGATACACAAGGCGGGGTGGAAAGGATGAAAAGGGACTTGGCAAGGTTGGAGGAATGGTCAAATGTACGGCAGCGTAGATTCAATCCAAAGAAGTGCAAAGTAATGCACCTGGGAAACAAAAACCCAGGGCAAGAGTACACAATGGGGGGGGTGAGATACTGACAACAACAAAAATTGAAAGGGACCTGGGGGTATTCATATCAGATGACCTAAAGGTGGGCCAACAATGTGAGAAGTCAGTAAGAAGGGCTGGGGAGATACTGGGATGCATAGGGAGAGGCATCACCAGTAGAAAACAGAAAGTTGTTGGCCCTCTGTACAGACAGTTGGTAAGACCACATCTGGAGTATTGTGTACAGTTCTGGAGACCACATCTCCTCAAAGACATAGACAGGGTGGAGGCTGTCCAGAGGAGGGCAACCAAAATGATGCAGGGTCTGCACCAGGAGACATATGAAGAAAGACTAAAGAAGCTTAAGATGTATAGCCTCAAGGAAAGGAGGGAGATGGGAGACATGATAGAAACTTTCAAATACCTCAAGGGAATAAACGAAGTCCAAGAGGGTAGCATCTTTCAAAAAACAGATGTGCAAGAACAACAGGGCACAATTTGAAGATATAGGGGGGACAGCTCAGAGGTAATGCAAGGAAGTATTTCTTCACAGAGAGGGTTGTAGATGCATGGAACAGCCTTCCTGAGGAGGTCATAGAGTCAAAAACAGTGGGAGAATTCAAGAATGCATGGAACAGACATAAGGCAATTCTAGTGGGGTGTATGAGGAAGCAGGCTGTTGGTTAACTAGGATCTGCAGATTATCTGTTAGGTAGGGAAATGGGCAGACTAGGTGGGCCAAGCAGTCCTTATCTGCCATCAAATTCTGTGTTTCTACATTACTAGTAAGGCATTTGACTAGGTGCCGCATGGGATGCTGGGTAGTAAACTGGCAGGTACAGGTGCAGGGGCAAAAATGGTGGGCTGGGTAGTAAACTGGTAACAGGTAAAGCAGCAGAGAGTGGTGGTGGGAGGGGAGTTCTCATCTCCTAGGGCAGGGACAAGCGGAGTACCGCAGGGCTCAGTGCTGGGACCGGTGTTGTTTGGGAAGTTCATATCAGACATCTCAATGGGCATCAAGAGCAAGATCAGTTTGTTTGCAGATGACACCAAGATGGGAGCAGTAGTGGATGATCTAGGAGGGTGGCATGGGTTATAAGATGATCTGTCAAAACTGGAGACCTGGTTGGACACCTGACAGTTGGGGCTCAATACCAGAAAGTGCAAGGCACTACATTTCAGGGCAAAAAACCTAAGAAGGAGCTACCAGCTGGGGGGGAGGTCAGCTAGCCATGGCAGAGGAGGAGAAGGGCCTGGGGGTGTTTATAATGGGCTCAATGAACAACTCAGCAGAATGCAGGAAGACAGCTGACAAAGGCCAACAAAATGCTGGGCTGTATTGCCAGCAGTATATCTTCAAGGAGAGGGGAGGTGATCTTGCCATTGAATAGGTCACTGGTTAGGTCACACCTGGAGTACTGCGTGCAGTACTGGCACCCATACCTCAAGATATACATTAAGTTAGGAGGGAGCAGTGCAGGGCGACAAAGATGATCCAGGGACTAGGGGACATACCCTACATCAGGGGTTTTCAACTGGGGGTCTGCGGCCCGCAGGGGGTCCACAGAACACTCCGAGAAATTTAAATTGTGGTAATGATTTTTTTTCTGACTGCAGTGTACCCACTATTTAACTAATTCAGGCTTCAATCTTGATACTCATGTTAGCACTTTTTAGCTCAGTAACCTCCACTAACACTTGGTACTCCACTTACAGAGTGTTAATTACACTCATTAGTATTTAATTTGTGTCATCTGTGTCCTCACAAGTGAACTGCTTGCCTGCTTTATTAGCTATTTGCAGGTCCATTGTAAGTGTCAGCTCAGTCCTGTCCTCGCTTTCCGCTTCTCGCTTATACCTCACATAAATTCAGCTCCTCACTTGCAGATATCAAGCGTTGTTGAATTTAAAAAAATGAAACTGCCAGTTTCTTATGCAGCCGCTTCCGTTCTGGTCAGTGATATCATGGAGTCATGTATTCATATCTGACTGGGTAAGAAATATTTATTTTCTGTGCTTTGTGATACATATAGCTTGAGACTTATAGCAGCAACTTCTGTGAGCCAAGTATCTCAGTTAGTTAGCTTGGTTAGTTAGCTTGCTACTTGCAGCCACCTTAAAATACTGAATTAAATTGAATTAAATACAGCAATAATATATCAGTTTTTAGTATCTATGGCTGTTGAAGACCAGCAGCAACTTCTGTGAGGTGTTTTTTTTTTTTATTTAGCTCAGTCAGTAAGTTGAATGTTACGAGCCCCAACCCTAATAAGAAGCACTAAAGACTTACATAAAAGCAGTGCCACAGAATGTGTACTTATTTGTGTACTTTGCATATATTTTTTATTTCTTTATAAGGATTTTATAAAAAATAATAAATAAAAGGGTTTTTACATTGGTTTACAGTTGTTTTTGTGTTTTATTAAGGGTAGCTGTATAAACGCTATACATAGCACTAAACGCAGTACCAAATCTGTAGACTTTTGTTAGGGGTCCCCGACATGGTTGACAACTGGCCAGGGGGTCCCCGTACCAAAAAAGGTTGACAACCTTGCCCTACGTGAGCAGGCTGTGGGAGCTGAACATGTAGTCATTGGAGGAGAGGCGAGACAGGGGGGATATGATTGAAACCTTCAAGCAGATGTAGGGAATAAACAAGACAGGCTCGGAGGAACTATTCAAGTTAAGGGGGGTAGGGACACTCGAGGTCACAATCTCAGATTGGAGGGGGGAAGGTTCGGGAGGGAAATGAGAAGACACTTTTTTATGGAAAGAGTGGTGCCTGGGTGGAACATGTTGCCTGTGGAAGTGACATCCTACAAAACAGTGGACTGCTTCAAAAGGGGATGGGATAAAGTAAGAGGGAGGGTCAGGGGAAAGGAGGGATGGGCAGCTGCAGTATAAGGGTTGCTAGCTATACATGCAAGCAGACTCGATACACTCTAAGCCTTTATCTGCTGGCAAATCCGTATGTTTATATTGACTCCCGAAAAGAAAACAGTGTTATTACTGATATTAAGACTCCTACATTAGTGCCAGTCTGTTTAAGTGAGCCCAGGCTCCTGGGAGGAGGACCTTGTCATGGCAGCCCAGCTTTCCACTAATGATCCCCCCACTCCTGCTGATCAATGCAAAGTCAACTAAAACTTATCTTTCTAAGTATATCATTTTTTATATAAACATACATCTCATTAAGTCAGTCCAGTATCAAGACAGAGGGGTCTCCCCTTTTTCATACTTATCTATGTACCTGTATCCCAAGGTCTACCATGCTTTTGATGCTCACCAGTGACACTTCTATCCTGGCAGGATGCATTTTTTTCTTTCCTTTCTATATTTGCTCGTGTGATTATGCAAAGCAGACATGTTGGTATGAGAGTGGATTTTGAGAGGTGAGTCACTGTCAATCCAATGTAGGGCAGGCTGTAAGGGGCTCGACAGTGTCAGACCAATCATCAACATGGCTGATTATGACACTTTTCCAGACTTGCCAGGCAAAAACTGTGTGAAGTTCAATGAAAAGAGACACCTGAATCATAGGGCGGCTCTTTCCTTTGATCTGTATAATGCCACCTGGGAAGCAGAGCTGATAATGTCATGATCCACATACTGTGTTCCCCCCAACATAAAAAGAATCTCTTCTGCCCTCTGCCAGGTATTCCTCCTACCTCTCATTGCTTCCCCTTCCTTCTTAATTTTCCAACACTAGGGTGCCCAATCCCCAGTGTTGGCCAGTGCCCCCCATCCCACCCATTTTCACTGCGCAACACCAGGGAGCCAACTGCTGGTGCTACCAAACATAACACCAACCCTGAGGAGCCCAAGCCTCAGTGTTGGTACCCAAAATAAGGAAACTGAAGACTGACCTTCATAGTCTTTTTTTAAATTCCTGTAATCCCATCCTCTGCCAAGTATCCCTCCTATCTGCCCATTGCTTCCTGTACCCCTAAAGGTTAAACTGACACTGAGGTGCCCAGTCCCCTAATGTCAGTACCTGAAATATAGAAGACCACCCCTTGTAGTCTTTTTTCTATTTTTATACACTCTGAAAAAAGAAAACAGTCCACTGATGTCTGTTGCAGCTCCCCCAATGCCAATACCCTCCCCCTAACCCTCACACCCCCATTCAGCACACACCACCTCACACCCCCACCACTCCTTACTTAAATAACTGGGGCCCAATGCCATTATCCTCTCTGCACTGGATACATATAGTATATTCACTCTTTATGCTGGACTGGAAACTGAGATGTGGTTCAATGTATTTCAATGCATTTTGAACTTGTGCTCATAACTTGTTTTCTTTTAATATCTCCTCCCCAAATTTTTAATATAGCTATTTTGAGACACTACCTCATGAACAAGGGGGCTAAAATCCTTCTAATAGAGCCCAAAAAGGTGTTTTCATGGTCAGTACACAAAATCACCTTTCAGGTAGGATTTGAACATTTTTACCTGCCAGGTTCATGAGGTATGTTCACCAGAAGATTATTGAAAATTTTGGGTCAAAATATTAAAAAACAACAAAGCTATGATGGTATGTTGAAATTGTTCAACACTCACTCATAACTTTGGTAATTTTCAGTATTTTGACTCCAAGCTTTTAACATAGCCATTTTTTCACACCACCTCATGAATGTGACAGGTATCATTTTTCAAACCCTGGTGAAAATATGTTTTTGTACTTGGGGTGCAAAATGTAGTTTCAGCAAGCATTTTATAAATGACACCAGTCATGTTCTGAAGGAGGGATCACAAAAAGACTATGTTGAAAATTTGGGGTCAAAATGTGAAACAACTAAGTTGTGAAGAAATATTGAATTGTTCCACTGTTTACTCATAACTATATTTTCAGATTTTGGCCCTGATTTTCAATATATCCCTTGTGTTACCTTACCTCCTGAACATGACAGGTGTCATTTTTCAAATCCCCTCTGAAACTTGTTTTCGCAGTCACACTGCAAAATCACCTATCAGATGGGATTTAAAAAATTCCATCTGTCTTGATCGCTTCAGGTCATAACATCAGGTCATAAAAAGACTATAGGAAATTTGGGGTCAAAATCTGGGAGCTCACTGAAATTAGCTGTATCCTCTAAGCTGGCCTATCCTTGGTAAATATGATTTAAAAACAAGCAGAACACCACTGAAAATGAGAAACAGCAAATAATCTGGTCTATCCTAGGTAAATATCTAGTAAAAATTTGTAAAAGCAGGACCCCTGTACAGCAGAGCCCCAATGAACTATGTATCTGTATATTTTAAAAGTGGGACCTCACTGAAAATGTAACTTGCCTTTCAGATGGGCTATCCTGGGTAAAAATAAAAATGGATAAAAGCAGGGCCCCGTTGAAAATGAAATATTGCATCTCTGCTGTGCTATCCTGGGTAAATACAGAGTAAAAACTGGGAAAAGCAGGATCCCACTGAAAACAAGAAAGCATCTGAGCTGTGCCAATCTAGGTAAATTCAGTACAAAGATGTGTTAAAGCAGGATCCCATTGAAAATGAAATTTTGCATTTCAGCTGGGTTATCCTGGGTAAATATATTGCAAAACTGTATACCAACATGACCCTAGAGCAGAACCACTCTAAAAATGAGATAGTGCATCTCACCTCTACTATCCAGGATGAATGCAGTATAAACCTGTGTAAAATCAGGACCCCACTGCAAATTACATACTGCATCTCACCTCACCTGTCTTGGGTAAATATGTAGCAAAAAGGTGTACAATCAAGAACAAAAACAATAGCAATACAAGCCACAAACATTCAGCACTGACAAATGCTTGCTATTATCCTACTCCAACTTGCAGCCTGTTTTGGAGCTCTCAAGATATTAAAAGACATCTGCCTACAGCAACTATAATATTGAGATGGATGCATGCTTTTTGTGTGCCACCCCCGAGCATTGCCTGTGTGCTCAATTAGCATGGTCCCACTCACAGGTCACCCACACATGCGTGCTGCTCAGCATGACAGGCCTAGCCGCCCACATTGCTAGTGTTTTCAGAAAGGCAAGGAGCCCAGCTCAGCCAGCCTTGGGTGAAAAACAATCATAATGTCATAAGTTTTAATCACTCCTGTGTGGTTCTGTGATAACCCACTCTCAAAAACAAGACTTTAGTTTTTATCCACATTTCTTCCAAAAAGCTATGAGATAGCCAGTTTCTGACCACAGAATTACTCCACTTAATCAAGTTCATGCTAAAACATGGATGGAAAATGCTACTGCATTGTGCCAGTTCTGGCACTCAACCAAGAAATACTGGCCAACATCTACTTAAACATGTTCATAGTGAAAGGTGGAAGGAAAATGCTATCGTATTCTGCTTGTATTGGTGCTAAACCAAAATGTATCAGATCATGTAGTGTTAGCGGTATAGTATCAGACTAAACAAACATGAATTCTCCCCACAACTATAAACTAACCAAATGTGGAGTGGCAGCAAAATGGTGAAAAAGCTAAAGCCTTCTGGCTGCCGTGTTCGATTGGGTATCTGCCTCTGGGGGATGAGTGGACCTGCTTAAAAAGCAGGCTGTGGCCAGTGAGGCAAGATCAAGGATGCCAGTTGCCATGTGGCATGGTGCTCACATGGCCCCACTTCTCTGCACTGTAGTGAATCCAACCACTTAGGAGGTGCTCTCCTCAGCCTTATCATCCTTTTGATCTCCTCTGCCTTCACTGGGGTAACTTACTGCACTGCCATTTTGGTTTTTTTTAATATGTGTATTTGACCATCCATACCATATGGTCTGTCACCTTGGCAGTTGTGATACCAGTCAAATAGGAGCCATAAGGAACCCAGAGGAAAGCTTGCTCTCACTAGAGATATGGGGCCATGTTGTGCTCTTCTGCCATGCCATCCACCTGAGTGACCAACTATCTTGGTGGCATTTGCTACATGGCAGCTCAGCATGTTGAAGTTGTGCGAAAATGGGGCTATCACTGGCTTGTGCCATCTCCATTTCAGGAGCTTGTTTGGGGAGCACCTACCCCAAGACCAAGTGGCCCGACTTCCTGGCTGACCTCAAAGAGTTGGTCTTTGAGGCTGCCAGGTGCTTCTCATTCATTTGCATGACTATCAGGGACTTGAACTGTGAGGAGAAGCTGCATACTTGGAGATCTACTGACCCCCATCCATGCGGTTACCAGACAACCACATGATGGCATCTACCAAGCTGGATCAACACCAGGAAAGGGAAAGCAATGGCTCTGCTACCTTTGACTGTCATTCAATCCTTCACCAGGTAAAGAGGGTTGTGAATTTACCTAGAAATTGGTGCCTCTTGCAACTTAAACAATGCTACCAATTTAACCCCCACAGATTTATCTTTTCTTATGGCAGCTACTCACAAGCTATAACCAGCTGGGTAGAGCTATCTCTATCAAGCAGGACAAGGATGCCCAACTGTATGGGTGTACAATCTCCTAATTTCAGTTACAGAAGGTCTAGCAAGGCTGTCAGGCCCCAGTAAGGCAGGGCAGAGCAACTGCTGTGAGCTGAATATTCCAGTAAACAAATAAAACCTTACCAACTGATGTAAAGGAATGACCTTCTGTAATCCTGCTGCCAAGTTCTGAAATATTATGCTTGGAGGGAAAAGTGAGAGGAAGCCACAGGCCACAGCTCCTTTTAACCTCTCACTTTCCTTCTCCAGCCAGATCTCTACATCCTGAGGTCAGCCCCAGTGGTTTCTCCCTAGAGAGCAGTACCAGGGCACCACCCACCATGTTGGGTTGAACCCTACCTGCCTACCTAGTGGCCAGGTTTCAGGTGTGGGGCTGAAGGCAATGAACCATCTTCTGCAAGGTTTTGCAGACTGTTTATTATGGCAATAATAATGATAATGGCAAGGCAGCATGCGTCATCTGACAGCATTACTCACATAGCAAATGGACTGTTTAGCCTCAGAAATGTATAAATATGAAAATGAAGGTTTATCAGCAAAATATATATATTTTAAGAAACCCATATTTATAATAGCAATAAGGTACTTGCAGGGGTCATGTTTATGTTCAAGTTAATCCCCTTGGGGCATGTGGCACTTGTCTACACCTGGTGCCATATTATGTCCCAAGGGTATGATTAACTAAAACATTAATATAACCAGCGGAAGTAAATGCAGATCACCTGGACTGATATTATGGGCTCCAAATGACATTTACACCTGCTAACATGCTGGCTTCCAACTCCCATGACTGTGCATAGAACAGCACCAGTCACAAGGCACAATTCCATGACCAGACAGACTGGGTACTGATGACATTAAAGCTGTAAATCCACTAGCACAACTTTGACCTTCAGGACCACTTCTGGGACGCAAATGTTAGGCAACTTTCTAGCTTCTGGGTCCTCTTCAGAGGTCCTGTACCCCCTCAGCTCCTCATCACTTTTGAAGTCCCTGGTATCCAGTGGAACCTTCTCCGTGGTGTTATTCCTTGGTAGTACTTTCATTCTAATTCCATCCCATGATGAATCTGGTCCCTTGCTGACTCCACTGTTGGTAGTCACTCTCAAGAACTAGTTTTCTTTTGTTCATTAGGCAGGCCTCTCATGTCTTTGAAAAGTATTAAATATGACAGCATCAACAAGGTGAAAATGTGATCCTTATGCTCTAGAGTTCGCCTGTTCATGCTGCTTAAGCCTTTTCTGAAGTCATAATCCTTGTCTAGTGACATCACAGTCTGTTGCCATGGAAATGACTACGTTACAAACAGAGAATTATGTTTGACTAAAGAACTTGGTGCAGGGCCACATTATCTGTGTGATCTTGTTTCCATGCAATGACTAGTTATGAAAAACATAGGAAATGGAAACACAGAAAATAAACTGAAGTAGGTGTAAGTATTATATTTTTCAATGCTCTCATGAAAGTGAAAACTTTACTTTAAGGAAAACTTGATTTAATAAGAATGCAACTAACAATATAAAGAAATAAATGATTGAATTAATAGTCCAACAATACAAAAGAGCAAGCCTCAGATGCAAGCAACAAACAATATTCCCAAACTGGTACTTATGTAACCAATTCATTCGTGTCTCTCTAAAAATGTGCGAATGCTGTAATACAGATTCTTTCACTTTTGGAAAACCTATTATGCAGAAGTCTCTTGTAAAACAAAGAGTAGAACTGAAATGAATGGACATCTGAAACCTCAACTTATTGAAGGTCTCTGAGGTAATCAGCGCATGTAATTGATTCATTTCAGGTTTCTTTCAAGAAGGCTAGTTATTGTAAAGCTGCATTACAAAGGGGTAGTGGGAAAGAATAATGCTTGAATTGAAATCACAGACTTGTTTCACCGCTATTTGATTATAGCTCCTAGCATGTTTTTAATTTGGGCAGTGGTGCTTACAGCAAATAAAATGAAGGATACTCATTTTGAATACTTTGGATCCAACTCATTACCATTCAATAGTGGTGTCAAACACTGAAAAATCTATCAGCGTAGCTTCATGGAGGCAATATTCAAGATGTTTTTTGCACTTAGTGTCAACAACCAAATTTAGCAGTTCACTGGTTTCATAATGATCTAGTACTCCAAAAATTGCAAATATTGATTATTTTTTAATTAACCAGGTTAATTTTTATTCTGATCACCTCCTATTGAAGTATTAATGAGATAAACAAGGGTGCCTGCATCCGTGTTCCAGTTGGATACTATTTGCTAAGACCAACATTTATATTACCGTGATTAATACAGGCAGTATCTCCTCATGTTCAGGTGTGTCTCCCTCTTTTTGTTCTTTGGTTACTTTTTATCGTAGAAGCATTTTACTCTTTCCTTTTTACCAATTACATAGTAACATAGATATTGACAGCAGACAAAAACAAAGGATCCATCTAGTTATTTATCTATTTGTAATTTTTGACCAGGAAAGGCACACTGAGCTGTGATTGTTTTTTTCATGTGTGTCTGGGGGTTGGCAGAGAGCTGTTTTATTTACAGGGGGTTGTCAGCCATGTCACCAGGAAATCTCCCCTGCTGTTCTTAAATAAGGGCCATGCATCTTTCCCTGCTACCTAATGAGTGACCAGAGATGGGCAGAAGGGATTTCTGTGTAACATCTCATCCAAAGGAAGGGCCCTCAACAGTGAGAGCACCCTCTCTTTCTGTTCTACAGTATCAGTTCTGGGTATAACCCCAAGTACCTGGCATGGGCCTAGAACTCACAACCTGCTGATCTTCCAGCTACAGAAGTAAGTATGTTACTTACTGAACCACTGTTACTGCTAGAATTAGAATATTTTCTACTTAATTGCACTAGATAGCATGTAAGTACAGTACTCTACCTTGCAGCTGACATATCTAAATATTTTCTTATTAATAGCCCATCAGTATCTGACCTCATTTCATCACCTCACCAGTGACTTAAGATCTGTAAAGTCTTCCATTATACTTTGCCTAGTCTCTATGGTGAAGTAAAACAAATTATGCTTTTTCATCTACTGTAGTCTTTGTCACAAAGCAGAAGGGTTGGGATTTTGCAAATTCAGAGTGCAGTTTACTTTCCAAAACATGTACAAGAGAGGAGGCATAGGTGATTCCTTTTCCCTAAACGACAGTCAGATGATACACATTGCAGTTGGATGTTCCCTGCAGAGGTTGCAAGTGTGTGCAGTCTAAAAGGGAGAGCAGAAGTTGTAGGATTTGGTGCTGAAATGCTGAACAAAATCAACCTTATTATGTTTCAATGGGTCTGCACAACTTAGTGTAGTGTTATGCTTATGCAACTACAGTATAATTTCAATGTGCTTATGCAACTTAGTGTAGAGCTGTGCTTATGCAACTAAACCTCTGTGGCCATTCGGCTCTCATTCCTTGGGGAATACCCCTGTGTAGAGATGCTGAGAGCAGGCAACCCTGGGAAGGGTTCCTCCCCTAGAGGTGCTAATGGGAGGATTCCCGTAGGCTAAAGATACCTTAGGAAGGAGCCCCGAGGAGAGAGAGATGAGCTGCTGGAATAGGAGGGGAGGATGGTGGAGCAAAGAAAATGCTTCTGAGAGGAACTGAGAATGACTGTCTTAAATACTTCAGGCAGGGGGAGTGGCTGCTTGGTCCACTCATTGAATCACAGACAGACCTTTCAATTCAATGGGTCTACACAATTTAGTGTGGTGCTATGCTTATGCAACTTTTTTTCAATGAGCCCTATTCACTAATGAGTGGGAATTATGCACCGGAGATGCATAACCTGCATGAGTAGGTCCACTCCTGAGGACACGTGTGCGCCACCGGCCACCACCTGTCCATGGCCCTGCCCTCCCAGCACACAGGACTCCACAGGGTAGCCAGGGCAGAGTCACAGACCCAGACAGGCATCCATTTGGATGCCTGGACCGGGTCACTCAGTGGATCTCCTATACAGTGGGGCACACGTTAGCAGCATGCCCTATAGATATCCGATGGCCAGTGGCTGTGGAGGTGAGAGGATGCCAAAACTGCCAGCCCTCCCACAATGCAGCACTGGTGCAGTGCACAGGGATGGGGTGGGGGGTCTGTTGGCAGTGCTGGGGGGGTCACTGTACCCCACCATATGCTTGGAGTGGCCAGTGATGGGGGTGGGTCAGAGGTGCCATTTGAGGGGACTGGGGGGGGCGTCATCCTTGGGTCAGTGCACCTGTGTGTGGGGGGTGTTGGGTGGTGGTGCACCTGGTAGGGGCCATGCACTAATGTGTGCTGGAGTGGGTTGTACCTGGCAGTCATAGGGGGGTACAGCCACAGTGGTCCTGTAGGGTGAGTTGGCTATCTGCCCTGTCCGGTGGAGACCCAATGTGTGTGCAGGGTGCATAGGGGCTTATGCCAGGGTTCTCCCTGGCATACCCTGCACCCCTCCACACCAGCACTATGCACCTTTGTGCATAACACGTAGGGCTGACCCACCCCTTGCCTGCCCCCATCGTGTTGAAGTCTATGGACCAGGGGGATCAGGTGCATTGGGGCTGTATGCCCCCATTAGCGCATCCTGCATGGGTGGCACATAGGAAGCAGAGTGGCTATGTGCCCCAGATATACGTGGTGCGTAGTCACTCTGCCTATTGGCGAATAGGGCCCATAGTGATTATGCAACTCAGTGGTATAGAACTGTGCTCATGCAAATAAACATTTTTGGCCATTCGCCTCTTGTTCCTTGGGGAATACCACCCTGTAGGGGTGCTGAAGGCAGGGAACCCTGGGAAGGGGTTCACCCCTAAAGGTGCCATGGGAAGGATTCCCTTAGGCTAAATATACCTTAGGAAGGAGCCCCAAAGAAGAATGTGGAACACAAAGCATTGCAGACAGTAACAAGTAAGAATCTTGTATTGAGAACCATCACTGTCAGTAGATATCCTGTGTTTAGGACCTTGATGTAGGTCAGAGGGAGACAACAGATAAGGTCAGCAAGATTAGATAGAAAAAGGGGGGCATGACTTCCAAAGGTGAGAGGGTACAGCAAAGGAAGGCCACCAACCAACTCCATCAACATCACAAACCTACCTAAGTAAGCTAGGGAATATGCTGCTAAAATACTAAATAGGTATTATGATCCACAGCACAGAGGAGAGAGAAAAAAACTTTGAGGAGGAAAACTCTGAGGACCCAAGGCCTAGGTCGCCTTCCCTCCAGGCTTGGGATATTGTGTTTGGTAACAGCTCTGCTGCTATAGTTTGGAAACCCAGTTCAAAGGGGTGAAAAATGTTACAATTTGGAGGAAGACTCTCACTCTGTCCCTCTGACGGGAATGCCATTAAGAGTTGTGAGTGTTCCCTGCAACAGGCACTGCAAGGTGGAAGAGGAGAGTGACGATTGCTGAGGCTCTCAACTGGCCTACCAATCTAAAAACAAACCAGGTGAGTCAGAGGCAGGTAAAATAGCTTAGAAGGTGCTGCCAAACCCACTTGGCTACCTAAAGGAGCCCCCTGGGCCTCAAGGCCCCACCCCTCACAGCTGAAATCTTAAATTCTGCCTCAAGAGATGCTTCCGATACATCTGCATGGCTAATGGCCTACTTGGAGTGAGAACATTCCCACTATGGGCCAGATGAGAAGGACCCCACCCCAAGCTTCACACACTCAAGATGTGGACTTTGAGGGTGTAGAATGAGACCATCGGCTGCAGGGCATGCGCTGAGCAACTGTAACTAATGGTCATGGTTGGCATGCCTCCAATTATGGATGAGAAATTGATATAAGAAGGAGAGCATAAAGGCATCTGTGAAGCACTCTAGACTCTCGTGTAGGTCATACATACTTTTCATCAAGCACAAAGTAGACTAAACCTCCACGTAGCCCAATCTAAACAATCATCAGACCTTCACATAGGTCTGTGACACAGAGCAAAACAGCAGTTCCCATAACTTGCAGGGAAAGCAAGCCAACAAGTTCCGTTAGGGAAGCTAAATTATTGTGAGATTCAGAATTTTCATTATTATACATTATTAGCCAACATAGTAAATAGATAATCAATTATTAGGCATTGTAAATTTACTAGTCCAGTGCATATATTAAATTATTTTATGTTTTATGCACATGGAGAGTAATATGGGTAGGACGCCCCCCAAAAAAGTAGAGGCAGCATATGTAAGCATATAGCAGCAGTATCAGGAGCAACTGAAGCAGCAGACAGAATGAAGGGAGGAACACTGAATGAAATTTTGAATGATAACAGGCACAGCTGAGGCAGAAGCGTAACAATGAACTGTTAATGGTAGCAAAGCAAATACAGCAACGCTACACTACACTGCTAGAAAAGTAGGCAGGGGAATTAAAAGTGGAGAGTTGTAGCTGCTGTGTAAAGCTAGGTACTAAGTGTACGCAGGTGGAAACAGTTAAAGATACGTGGATAGTGAAAGACTGCAACAGACAGGGAAACAGCAGTGGAGCTAAAATGCTCAAAGATAACAAATTCAGGTAAACTGCGGCATTACTAAAGTATGATAAATGTAAATGTAGAACAGTAACTGTCAAGAACAGCAATATGTAGGCCTAGTGAGCACACGCAAGCAATTGGGACAAAACAGCTAGAAAACTAGAAAGCCCAAAAAGAGTAAACTGAAGAAAACACAAGCAGGAGAACAAGAGGGATCCGACACACACAACAGAGAGAAGCAGACTACAGCCGGAGGAGAAGCCAATACTGATCTAGGGGAGCAGGAGAAGCACAAACGAATCAGAAAGCTAGCACAAGGAAGTAGAAGGCAGCACAAACCAAGCAGGGTCCAAAGAACAAGGGGGCAAAAGCCGAAGAGAAGGAGGGGTAGAGCCTCTGGATGCAGCAAAGAAAATGCTTCTGACTGAGAGGAACTGAGATTGAGTGCCTTAAATACCTCAGGCAGGGGGAGTGGCTGGTCTCTCCACCCGTTGAACCACAGGCAAAGCCTTTCAATGAGAAAAAAAATCAATCAATCTTTTCTCTAAACTTTTAACCCCTTCCTCATCCCTTTTGGAGACTACATTGCTATTGGGACCCCCCTCTCCCACATCACCATCCTGCCTTGCATCTTAACCGATCTTGCTTTCTCTTTTTGTCCTCCAAACCTTTTTTCCCACCCCAACTTATTCTTTTTCTTTTATATCGCCTTTTGTGAAACCTTTTTTTTTTCCTAATAATGCCTTCCTGCGGTAGCCTGTGATGTTGGCGCCTGAACTAAGGTACTGTCCAAAATGACGATGCATTATGAGCGAAAGCCCAAATGGTGATGGGGAGGGTAGGGCGACTGGATGTGGTGGGGTGGGCGAATGCAGCAACAGGATGTCATTATATGTACACGCACGTGGTGGGGTGGGAAACGAGCATGGTGTGCGGGGTTGGGAGGGGTGGAGGGATGTGAGGGGTGGCACTGTGGTGGATTGCCGAGCTGCACCATGGTGTCGGGGATTGGCCTGCGATTGCAGTGGAGGAGGTACTGGGGAGGTACTGGTTCAGGTCAGTAGCTCATGCAATTTTATTCCACCTGGCCGAAATGTAATTTTTTGTGCTTCCTTCCGACATGCACCCCTGAGTTGAGAAGCCTGTAGTAGGGTGTAGCAGAGGTACAGCCCCTGCGTGGGGATGGGGGCACAGCCCCTCAAAGCAATAAACCTAAGTCTCCAGCACCATTCTTCTGTGTGCCGAGGATGTCAGAGTGGCAAAAATGTTTTCACCACTCTGATGTCATGATAATGAGGCTCGCTGTTTGGCAGTCGCCGTTATCACATAGAACCCCTTCTTGGCATGACTGTAAATGGCAACTACCAATCTATTCTTGCAATGGCATGGAGGGGGAGTAATTTAAGGTACATATCTGCAGCAGGAGCTTGCCACCTGAAAAGACCCACTTGATCAAAGTACTGTGGTGTTCTTGCAATGTATAAAGGAAAACTATTTTGCATGTAATTAACAAAGTGACACCATCTTTGCATAGGAGAATAATGTATGTGATTTATTAATATTTTTGTCACTACTTTCTATTCTCTAAATGTTTAACCCACTCCCCATTCCAGTTTGAAACTCCATTGCTGTTCAGACCTTGTTTTCCCCATATCATTTATTTATTTTAAAAGTTTTAACAGGAAAGGCATACTGAGCAGTGTTGCTAATTTCCAGATGCATTCTGGGGGAGATGGGAGGGGGTAACAAGCAAGCAATACAGGAATTCAACATAGCTAACAATCATATTCTAGAGACTAATATCACCACCCCTCCTTTAAGAGAAATCAAAAACAGTTCCAAAAGTTCAGAACACCTATGGAAAGATGACCTCAAAGAATTGTCTCAGTAAGCTGTAGAATTCACTCACGCCAGACATCAGGAAAATCACAAAGTTGGGTGCTTTCAAAACTGCCATAAACAAGGAACTCTCTGAAACATATGAGGAGGCAGAGCTATTTTACCTATAAAAAGTGCAGTAATTGTGTACTCACAAATAAATGTATACTATCCAATGTATCATCCTACTTTAATGTACTGTCTGGATCTTGAATAGACTTGTGTGAATTTTAATGCTGTTCCTTTTATAATATTCATACAACAATGCACTATAACTGAATGACTTTGTAAAGAGGGCTTCTAGTTCCAATATGGAAAAGATCTATATTTTTTAATTATCTGAAATATATTCTTGTATCTCAAATATGTTTCTAACATATGTCAGATGCATTCAAACGTTTCAGATATATTTGAAGATATATGCTAGATAGTCACAGAATGATCCAATGTGTATCATATTTGGGAAACATCTTTGATATATGTATTGGAAGTATATTTATGCTATACTATTTCAGAATTCAAGTTTTTGTTCTTTCAATGTTATGTCCTTGCATAAAATCAAAAATACTTATCTGTACATACACATTATTGCAGTTTCTACATGTTTTGCATTTTAGGCAAACATATATTTTGAATCTATTCAGCATATATGCTGAGTTTCATTCTTGATTTCCCTTATAAGATGCTAAATATCTAAAAACCAAAAAAAATATATATTCATAACTTAGTTTTAAAATATGCCCATATGGAAAATAACTGTATTTTGTTAAAATATAGAATATATCTGAATATGCCTAACTATATCTCATATTTCAGATATATGTGCATGTTTCCTGTTATATTTCAGATATTTGCACAAGTCAGTGAGATGAGCCTTTTACTTGGTATTGATGTACTAAATGCATAGCTTGTGTTATACTATCAAAATAAATATTTTGTTTTATGTAGATACATAGAATCTGACATCAGATGAGGACTGCCAGGCCCCTCTATTCTGCCCATTTTTTACTAGTCCTTTTGTAATGAAGTTTTATGCAAGCATAATTTTACTCTGTAATTTCTACGAGTGTATGTTAGTAAACATATATTTTCAATATATTAGAGATGTCTCTTCTGAGATATATTTCATATACAGTAGGTTAAAATGGGTTTGGCTTGATATACAGTACATATAGAAAGTACCTGTAATAAATGTGTTATTTATCCTATAAATATACTAATAATAAATTTTAAATATATGTTTTACGTAGTAAATAAATATGATTTATAGTTTATAAATATAACTAGAATATATATTAAATATACCTTTATAATATTGTATAGACTACATTCTGTAAATATATATGGAATGTGTTATTTCTACATATCTTCTTACAGTAAAATGTGTATAGAAGGAAAGATGGCAGCTTCAAAATGTAGTGGTGCTCACAACGTAAATGTAAACAGTATTCACAGTAAAAGTTAAGCACACACACAGATACACCGGATCAGGAACTCCAGAAGACAATTAGACTTTCCACTGCAAAGTTAATTTGTACAAAAAACAAAATGTTGTAAAACCAAAGCCAAAAGCAGTAATAGTAAAAAACAGACCTTCACACAGGATTGATGTTCTGAGCTGTTCTAACACTTTTTCAAGAACAGTGCAAAATGTCAGTCCTGTGGGAGGGTGTTTTTTTTACTATTGCTACTTTCATCTTTAGTTTTACAATGTTTTCTTTATTGTACAAATAAGCTTTGTGATGAAAAATCCAAGAAGTACCCCGGTCCGATATGTGTGCGTGTGTGTGTGTGTGTGTGTGTGTGTGTCTGCCTGCATGGCAAACTTCTGCTGTGAGTACAATATGTATCTTGTTTGCTTGCAAGATACTGTATGTGTAGAATATATGTAGAATATATATTTTTATACATGTTACATGTAATTTTGTAAATGTCCGCTTTGGTATTGTCTACAGATTTGCATAACTACTTAGCATATTTCAAAAGTACAGTTTATCAACCAAACTTATGGTAAATTTCTATTTTTAAAATAATTTTGAACTAACAGCATAAGCTTGCAGATCTAGGGAAAGGTAAAGAATAATAAACAAGTACATGTAGGAACTCATCGTAACATAAAAGGGAACTAAACAGCAGCAATATATTCCAATTTGAGACTTTATGAATTGTGAGATTGAGAGGTAAGTCTTATGTGTAAGTATAAATGTACAATTTGTAAGTTTGTGTTAAAGGTGCATAACTAAATGATAATTCTACTGTAGATATCTACATGGTTGCTAATCAGAGGGATTCCTAATGTAGAGTGATGTTACATCAAGATTAATCTGTTGTCTTTTTGTCTGGGTATTTTAAGATATTTTACAATGCATATATTTTAAAAATATTTTAGATATATGTCAACTAAATAAAAAATATGTCTATTAAATCATCAAGATATATAACACATATGTAATATATATATATATATATATATATATGTATGTATGTATACTATTACTACTATGCCTCTTAAATTACTTTACTTTCTGTCTTTCTTCCCCCACACACCTTTTCTCCCCACCCTTACTTCTTTCTCTTTCTTCTGTAACAACTTTTGTGAAACACTGTTTTCTTCCCTAATCACACCTTCTTGCCATGACTGTGAATGGCAAATACCAATCAATTCTTGCCATGGCATAGAGGGGGAGTACTTAAGGGATCTATCTGTCTGGAGCAGGAGTCCAACCAGACAAAGTGATGGGGCATACTATAGCCGTGATTTGCACTGTCTGTAGAAGTGTTGGACCTTGGTTTTATCCAAAAAAATCTTTAGGATCTGCATTTTATTCTGGTCTGACCTCTTTTTAGGGCTACAATTGGTGTAGCCCTACAGTCCTTTCATGATCACTGAGAAAAAGTTAATTTCTTCCAAAATAACAACATGTTGGATTGCGTCACAGTGGCCTCCACCTCTGTAAAACAGTCCGCCCATGTTGTCCCTACCAACCACAGCACTGCACTATTTCCTGCAATCATCCTCTTCTGTGTCAGCCACTGCCCTGTCCCATCCCACTCCTCCCAGCACCCGTTCCGCCCTGCTCCTCTCCACCCCGCTTGAGTGAGAGAAACTCCTCCCCATCATCCCCTATTGTGTCAGCCACCACCCTTCCCCATTCTGTCCCACCCCACTCCTCCCCACCTCTGATCCTTCCAGCTCTAGCAAGAGAAACTCCTCCTTGCAGGCACACAGTGAGAGACTATTTTTTTAATTCACTGGTGGCTAATGTACCCCTCCCCCACTCTGGCAGGTAATGGACCCCACCGCTGTTAGCCCATTCCAACCCTTATGAGCAGTGGACAGGCTCTGCCCACCTCTCTCTCCACAATCCACTGCTGGCAGATACAAGACTGAGCTATTATTTCAATGACTGAATGAATGAGTGAGCTCATTCATTCATTGACATCTCAATCAGGCAGCTGCAGACTGTAGATTGTGGGGAGCAGTGGACAGAGCCCGTCTTACTGCTCTTTGGGTTTGGGTCGGGGTAAGCGGGGCAGGAGAACAACATGCCACAGTGGGACTAGGGTATCGAGAAAACAAGGAATAAAAAAAATGCAGACATGGAGTCAGGAAAGGGGGGGAGTTCCAGTAGACAACATGGAATTTAAAATAAAATACAGGTATATGTGAGCGGGGGGGGACACTTACTACACAACAGGGGAGCATAACAAAAATACTGGCATGGGTTTGGGATGGGGGGAGTGTCCACTAGACACAAGGGGAATAAAACAGGAAAACAGGCACGTGTTCAAGATGATGGAGGGTCCACTATTTACCAATTTCAAGTTCAGTTCAAATTTCCTTTCTTTCAGCCCACAACTGACTATGCTCTGCACCTCCAGTGTAACTCACTTGCTCCTCTATGTAGGGGGAGGGTGCCAACTTTCTGAAACATCCTCTCTCTCAAGCCCGTTCCTGCACCTCGATGCTCCACTGAAAAACTGATTTAGAGAGACAAATGAGCTCTCTTTATGTAGTTTAAATTTGGCACTTTCCCTTTGTGCCAACCAAATTGGCTCCCGATTGTTATAGTGGGCTAGACAAGGAGCTCACTGAAATTATTTTAAAATTGGCACCTTTCCTTTTCACCAACCAAATTCCATCCTGGTTGCCACAGTGGGCATTCCAGTCTTTGAAAATTCAAGTTCAGTTCAAATTTCCTTTCTTTAAGCCCCCAACTGACTCTGCTCTGCCCTTCCAATGTAACTCGCTTGCTCCTCGATGCAGGGGGAGGGTACCAACTTTCTGCTACTGCACTCTCCCTCAACCCTCGCTCCTGCTCCTTGATGCTCTGCTGCAAAACTGATGCAAACATTATGGTGTTGAAACAAGGAGCTACCCCGGTAGCCAATGACAGGTGAGAGTTTGCTGTACAGAGTCCTCAGAAGCAATGAAGCTGTTAATGCCAACCTGAGACTCTAGGAGCCCAGAGTGTTTGAACCTGGTTTTGATGCCCTGATTTTGAGTTACCTAGTCTGCAGACAGTGTGACGACTTTTAAATATTTGTGCTGGTCTTAACAAGGAACTTGTGGGTGTTATTTGGCAAATATAAAGACTTCAGAGAGTGTTACTTTGTATGCTACAGTTATATTTAAAGCCCATCTTTATATTATTTTCTACTGTTTTAATTTTTCCTTGTGGAGAATATTGTGGTTAAAAAGCTCATCTGAGATATATTGATCCCTGATTCTTTTTTTCTCTGTTACAAATTGTTTTACTACTTTTATACATATTTATTCTATTTTACCTGGTTTGAATAATTTTTGTGCGGTTTTCTAGGTCACCTGACCATCTTGATGTCATATAATAGGAGCTGAGCTGTCCTGTGTTTAGTCAGACACCATAGTGGGCGTGCGAGTGTTGGTGGCAAAACAGCTGTTTGGCAGAACAAGAAATGATTTTAATGATTTCTAGTTACTTTTCATCAATTTAATAAGTCTGGTACTTTTTTAAAATAATTATCAAATGTTAAAATGCCAAAACATGGTATACCAAGTTAAGAGCTCTGTTAGATCTGAGATTTTTTTTATCTCTTATTGGAGTTAGATATGGTGGCAGAAATCAGATGTGAGACTTCTTGGCCCTGTTTCTCCAACAGTTTGTGGGCATTTGCCTGAATATCTTTTTATAAATTTAAATTACAAGATGTAAGTAAGCTTTTAATCCTTTATAACAATTTACTTACACTGATATGTGTCGTTTTTAGGGCTACAGTGGGCATAGCCCTGCAGTCCTTTCATGATCAATGAGAAAAGGGACATTTCTTCTGAACTAACAACATGTTGGATTGCATTACAGTGCCATCCACCTCTGTGAAATAGTCAACCCATGTTGCCCCTACCAACCGCAGCACTGCACTCTTTTCTGCAATCATCCCCTTCTGTGTCAGTCACCACCCTGTCTTGTCAAGCTCCTCCCTGACCCTGCTCCACCCTGCTCCTTACGATACATAGATCCTCTACTGCTCTGAAAGTCCATGGCTACTGGTTTAGTTCCCCTGGCTGTTCTGCTGCTTGCCATGCTTGAGGCTACCCATATTATACCTACAGCAGCAGCTTGCTGGATCACGATGGCCATGGTGGGGGTCAGGGAGACCCATTAGTGCTGGTCTCTTTTCTGGCTAACCTCTTAGGGAAAGGACATGGCCATTGGTCAGAGGATGCTCTAGGAACTTCTGGGAAGAAGTGGAAGTAAACAGTGGGACCGGCCAGTGACTGCAGCCACAAGTCACCCTGAGGGAGCCATTGTCTACAGCGTGGATGGGATTTGTGGAAAGGAATGGCTGGGAAAGGGGGACGGTGGAACAGTGAATGCTGAACCAAGAAAGAAAACATCAGGTCCATCCATTTGCCAGTCGCCATCATGCCACAGCAGAGAACATCACCTTTCCTATCCAGAATCTGAGTCCAACTTCCAAGGTAAGCTATTTGTATTGTTGTTGTTTGAATTTTCACTCTTCTTGGCTTTGTAGTGGGTTTAGTGCTGTAAAACCGCGGTAAGGGCTCAGCATGCTTAAGAGCATATACATAGCGAAGAGCATGTCAGGGCTAGACAATCATAGGATGAGCAGTATGCGAGTGGCAAGCATGAAAAAGGTAAACTCTTACAGGAACACAGGATATAATTACTTTTGAATTTAGAAAATGAGTAGGTGTTTAGGAGAGACTGGGAAGAGGAAGCAGCAGGAAAAAGGGCTGAATCATTCTATAGAGAATGTGCACTTGCTATAAGATATTAAATACTAGTAAAGGTATAGGGGAACATTAGGCACATACTGGAATAATATTAGGATCCCGATGTTTGATTTCTGCAGTTATGAACTGTACTGAATATGTTTTAATAATTGAAAATAAAGAGCCAGCCCGGTGGTGCTGAGTGCTGAGGCACTGGACGCCACATCTCGTGCCACGCTGGCGACCCAGGTTTGGGAACGATCCCAGGCCATCAGGGGTTGACAGGAAGGGAGAGGATTGAGCATCCAGAGGACAGCTCTCCTCTCCCAGGCTAGGAGGGGTCGCACTCCCTCCAAATGACTTCCCCCACATGGAGGCCTGGAGGAAGTGCAGGTCTATAGGGCACACAGAAAGGGTGGGTGCTGCGGGACGTCCACGGACATACACACACCTCCATGCATGCATGTCTGGTGTGTGCACCCCAGCAGTGGGGATCGGAGAAAAAATGGAGGAAAAACAATCCTCTGGCTGTAGGATGAAGCCCAACTCTCCACATTCCCTGCTCCCAGGCTGGGCAAAAAGATAAGCCCAGGTAATTCTGGGAAGTTGGGGCTGGGAGGGTTCTGTCTGAAAAGGGGCACAGGGGACGAGGAGTATAAATAGAATATGGAAAAAAATTGAAAATAATAATAATAAGCTAAACTGAGTTTTCTTTTTTCTTCTTTTATGTACTATTACAAATTGTTTCACTCCTCTGCACTCCCCTTCCCCCCCCCGATGACACACTATGTGTGAAATGGATTAGGCAGAAGTCAATTCTGACTTTTGCTCTGCCAGTGTGTTTTATTATTTTTTCTATTTGATAAACAGCATTTCATAGCAGCATGTACTGTTCATTTTTTCACAGCTGCATTGTAATATTGTGAGGGTGATGAGGCTAGTGCAGAACTATTTAACTAAAGTTCGACAATATTTAAACAGCAACCCCGATGCCTTGACTCTGACACACAGCAAGCAGAATTGTTCTAATAAAAGTAAAAATTGAGGCCATAGCCTATATATCCAGTAGCTCTCCTTCCTGCTGCCTTCCTTTTCCTACCCCCACCCCATATTGAACTTCTACGCCTGTCTCTGTGCTTTCCTTATTTCTCTCAGTTTTCTTGAGGGATTTTTTTTTCCTTTCAGAGCTGCTGCTCCATTTCTTTTCTAGTGCTTCTGAGTTCTCGATGCAGTCAAATCTATGTGACCGAGCATTGGATCCAGGCAGCAGTTTCTTTCCAGGTTGGTCTACAGTCCCCAGTGCAGCCACACCTCTCCTTTCTGCACCATTTCTTCTACCATTACAAGAAAGCCTTGGCGTGGAGCTCCCTCTATTTCCCCATATAGTACAAGATGCACTTCCTACTCACATTTTAAACACATGGGAAACACAGGATCAACCTCATAAGTTATCTAAATTTACTAAAAACAACATTTACACATGCCCATGATGACAGTTCAATTTTATGTTTAAGCCCATGACACATACTTATCAAGCTAATGCATTAGCAGCCCTAGTGGCTCTGCCAGAGCTCATATGTCTTGCATGCACCTCTTCTTATCTGAGGCCCCATATTCAGTTCTGGCCATTTGCACCACACACCCACTCACAATGCATGTATATTAATGCATTGCCAGCGTGAGGGCAATATTCATACAGTTAGTATGCTCCGACCAGAATGCACTGCCTGTCTGAAAATGTATTTATTTATTTACTGAAAGGTTTATCCAGGAAATACACACTGAGCTGAAAACATCTCATTTTCATATGTGCCCTGGGGGAAGAATGGAGATGGAGGTAGCTAAACAATAAAAAAAATATTAAAAATAAATAAAGTCAAATACAAAAACATAGCAATTACTAGCAGAATCATAAATATTATAGGCAAAATAGAATATGGAGCTGTGTTAGTGCAGCACCATGACTATGAGTGGCAATCACACAGCCCCATACAGGAATATTGCCCACAAGAAGTAATGGAGATATCACATCCCAAATGGGAAAGTGCTATTGTTCCTGTGAGCCATATTTAGCCATGGTATGCAAATAAGACCATAAGGCATGCAGAGTGCTAAAGGGGCATTTGCATGTCATTATGGGATCATTAGCCTACCATGCAATTCCACAATGCATGGCTGAGTGGAGGCATTGTGCAGACCTTCACCAGACACCCACCTCATGATCTCCATTCAGTAGCTTCAAAATAAATATTCAAACATAGGCTTGGTTTGTAGTGGACCCCCACACCCTGATCACCATACAATAGCTTCCATGTGCTTTTGTTTGTCAATAACTCATTTTTATGTGTGTGCTTGCACAAAGCAAACATATTGATAAGATAATGGATTTGAGAGGTGTACCACTGCCAGTACAATGCAGGGCAATCTGCCCTAGGCTCAAGAGTGTAAGACCAATCATCAGCCAGGCTGATCATGACACTCTTCAGTGCTTGCTGGCAGGAAATTTCATGGAGTTCAGAGAAAAGAGCCACCTGCATTACAGGGCAGTTCTTTTCTTTGATCTGCATGATTCCATCCAACAAGCAGCTGTTTAGCTTCATGATCAGCCTGCTCCTTATCTTCCACCCATGAAGTGCAACAGACTGTAGGTAACCTTACCCGGCTAAATCTTCATAGCCCTCTCACCTTCCTGTTACTACCCATGGCCTGTGCACCTTTTAAACAATACTACCCTCTGCCAAGCATCTCTCCCATCTCCCTGTTTAGTTCCCATGCCACTTTTATAAAGATCACACCCTCTGCCAAGTATCCCTCCCACCTCCTCATCACTTCCTGTGCCCTGTAACTGTGAACATGACACTGGGGTGAACAATCCTCATTGTTAGTACCTGAAATAAATAAAACTGTCGCTTGATGTATTTTCAATTTTTTTTTCACCCTGCAAACCAGAAAATGTTCCATCAATGTCTGTTGCCATTGCTGTGATCCCCCATTCTGCACACCCCAACCCCTTATTTACCCATTGTGGGTCCAATGCCATAATCCTTTCTGCACTGAAGACATGTCTTCACTCCAACATTGGATCAAGAACTGAGGAAATCAGGTAAGCTGTAGTCAACGTATTTCAATATGTTTTGAACTTATACTCAAAACTTGGTAATTTTTTTATATTTTTTGCACAGATTTTCAATATGGACTTTTTGGGACCCCACCTCATGAACAAGGTAAGTAATATTTTTTCAAATCTGGCCTGAAAGGTGATGTCACAGTCGTTCCATGAAAACACCTTTCAGGTGAGATTTGAACATTTTCACCTATCAGGTTCATGAAATGGGTTGTAAGAAGACTATTTTGAAAATCTGTGGTCAAATTGCTTAAAAAACTACAATATTATCAAGGTATACTGACATTTCAAAGCTAGCTCAAACTTTGATAATTTTCAATACTTTGCCCCTAAATTTTCAACATAGCCATTTTTTCATTCCACCACATGAAAGTTACAGGTGTCATTTTCAAATCCTGGCCAAAATGTGTTTTCACACTTGAAATGATGTTTTGACCACTATTTAATAAATAACACCTGTTATGTTCAGAAGGAGGGGTAAGAATGTCATAAGACAACAAAGTTATTAAGAAACATTTGCAATTTTCAGCATTCACTGATAAAGCTGCAATGTGTGTAGCTTCTTGTGCCCAGTTTTGAGCATAGCCCTCTTATTACCCCACATCATGAACATGGCAGGTGTCATTTTTCAAATTTCCTCTGAAACATGTTTTTGCATTTGTGCTGCAAGATCACCTTTCAAATGGGATTGAAAAAAAAAACTGCTGTGATCATAAGGTGGGTTCAGAAAAAGATTTGGAAGATTTGGGGTCAAAATGTCAAAAAAACAACAAACTTATGAGAAAACATTGAATTGTTTACATGTTTACTCAAAAATTTGTGATTTCTGCAGATTTTGGCTCCAAATGTGCATGAACCCTTTTGTTACCCCTCCTGGTGAACATGACAGGTGTCATTTTTCAAATTCCATTTGAAAAATAGTTTGGTAGTCCCTCTGTGAAACCATCTTTCAGACAGGATTTTAAAAAATCTGCCTTTCCTGATCACAATATGGGATCATAAGAAATCTATGTTAAAAATGTGGTGTCAAAATCTGAAAAAAAACCTAAGTTATGAAAAACAAAAAATTGTTCCAACGTTTATCATAACTTTATTTTTGCACATTTTGGTCCTGAGTGTTCAACATACACATTGTGTTACCCCCACCTCATGAGTGTGACAGGAGTCAGACTTCAAATACCCTCCAAAATATGTATTCAGAGTCACACTGCAAAATCACCTTTTGGATGGGATTTAAATAATTCCATCTGTCTTGATCATACCATGAGGTTATAAAAAGGAGATGTTGAAAATCTGGGGTCAAAATGTGGGAGCCCACTGACAATTAGATAGTTCATCTCAGTTGGCCAATCCTGGACAAATACAGTCTAAAATGTGTAAAAACAGAGCGCCACTGAAAATGAAACATTACATCTCATCTGGTCTGTCCTGGATAAATACATAGTAGAAATGCATAAAAGCAGGACCCCAATACAGCAGACCCCCCACTGAACTGTGCCTCTATGCTGCTCTGGGGGAAAATACATTGAAAAAGCTAGACCTTAGTGAAAATGTGACTTCCCTTTCAGCTGGGCTGTCTTGGGTAAATATATAGTAAACATGGGTAAAGCAGGACCCCTTTGAAAATAAGATATTGCATCTCAGCTGTGCTATCCTGGGTAAGGACAGTGTAAAAACTGAAAAGAAGGATCCCACTGAAAATAAGTTAGTATCTGAGTTGTGCTATCCTGAGTAAATACAGTACAAAAATGTGTCAAAGCAGGACCCCATTGAAAATGAAATATGGCATTTCAGCTGGGTTATCCTAGGAAATATATTGCAAAACTGTGTAAAAACAGAACCCTACAGCAGAACCCCACTGAAAAGGAAATGTTGCATGTAAGACGACCTGTCCTAGAAAGCTACATTATAAAAGCAAGACTACACTAAAAGTAGGATATTGCATCTCACATCTACTGTTCTAGGAAAAGGCAGAATAAAACTATGTAAAATCAGAATCCAATTGCAAATTACATATTATATTTCATCCGATCTTTCTTGGGTAAATATATAGTAAAAATGTGCACAAGCAGAATCTGATACAACAGCATGCAAGTGAACATTCAGCATTGACAAATGTTTGTTTAACAATAACTCATGTTATATTAACTTGTAAAACATTTAGACTGAAGAAAGCACAGTACAGCATGGAAACCCTTGGTGCCCACAGTATCTATAACCAGGTACCAAATACAATTACAAAAAAAAAAAATGTCTTTTTGTATTCCTGACAGGCAATTATAAAGGACTAAAGTGCTTTGCATCGACCAGCCCATTTATATATGGCTTACACTGTAAGTTTTCAAACATATCCATGGCATTTAGTGGACTCCCCCCAACCCACCACACAATTGCCATGCAGTAGCTTTTAAATAAGCATTTCAAGCTATCCTTAACATCTCATGACCCCCTCCCTTAATAACTGCATAGTAGCCTCCACATTATTATTCTAACATATGCTTGTAATTTAACGGTTCCCCTATCCTTCAGCTGCTGTACAGCAGCCTCTGAGTAATTATTCTAACATACACATGGGCCCAGATATTCAAACTGCGTCAGGTTGTGGCGCAAGCCTGGGCGCAGCACAACTTGGCTGTGCAGGGGCGTTGACTGGGCGATATTCAACGGAGCTGCACCATGGCTCAGCATCGTCGAATATCGCACCCTGGCCACCAAGAGTGCACATGGCGCGGTGGCACTGCACCAGCACAAGTGGCCAGAGTGGAGCAGGTGGATGCGCTAGCGCAAGTTCCATTGCGCTAGTTGCAACAACCGCGATATTCAAAAGTGCACGTACAAATGGGGCCATAATGTATTCAAGGCACAAATGGGGCCATTTGCATGTCATTATGGCCCATTTGCAGGCAGGTGCACCGATCCCTGGTGACTTGTGCCTGGCACTCTGCCAGGCAGCAGCCATCGGGGACCAACACCCCCTGCAGTGCAGCAATGTGCCCCACAGCCCGATCGCGGGTGTTTGAAAAATTAAAAAGAATCCAAAATCCCTGGTGGTCTGGTGGACCGCTGTCTGCCTGATCGCGGGCTTAAATAAAAATAAAAAGAATCCTATATCCCTGGTGGTCAGGTCCCCCTCCTCACCCTCCACTGATCCCCACCACCCCTCCCCGGTCAGCAGCGGGCGGCAGCACCCACCAGCCTGCTGCCCTGCCGCCCGCTGACTGACACAGTAGGTAGGGCTGTACCCCATTGGTCCACAGCATGAGCCAATGGGCATGCAGCCATACCGTACTCACATTCAGATATGTGAATGGATCCACTCCATATCTGGAATATAGTAAAATACGCAGGCTACGCCCATTGGCTCACGCTGTGGACCAATGGGCGTACAGACCTACCTATGGTATCAGTTGGCAGGCGGCGGAGCAGCGGGGCAGCAGGCAGGTGGGGTGCCGCCTGCTGCTGACCCGGGGAGCGGGGAGGTGGGGATCAGTGGGAGGAAGGAAAGGGGTCACTGGACCACCGGGATATAAGATTCTTTTTGCCCTATAACGATCGAACAGACAGTAATCTCTGAACCACCAGGAATCTAAGGATCTTATTTATTTCTTAAGCCCACGATCGGGCAGACAGAGGTCCACTGGACCACCAGGGATATAGGATTCTTATTTATTTTTACTTAAGCCTGCGATCGGGCAGACAGTGGTTCACTGGACCACCAGGGATATAGGATTCATATTTATTTTTACTTAAGCCCGTGATCGGGCAGACAGCGGTCCACTGGACCACCAGGGTTATTGGATACTTATTTATTTCACTTAAGCCCGTGATCGGGCTGACAGCGGTCTACTGGATCACCATGGATATTGGATGTTATTATTTTTAACTGATGCCCGTGATCGGGCATGGGGAGGCGCCATCACAGAGGTGCAGCCGGAGCTCAGGTGGCCACCCACAGGTGGCAGCTGCCGTGTTGCGCCCTGCAATAGGGCAGCTCACCTGTGGGTGGCCAGCCGTTGCTCCTTTTTTTTGGGGATCAACTTTGTGCGGCGCAAGTAGGGGTTGCCCATGCATGGCTCAGCATATCCTGGGCTGAATATCGGGATGTGCAGAGTATGCATGGGCATGCCCCCCACCACCTGTGCCTGCACACATTACTGATGCGCTCCGGCGCATCGGGATTTGTGCCAGGCGCAATTCTGGTTTGAATATCGTGCCAGGGCGTGACTGGTTATGCATGGTGCAACACCGTTGTGCCAGCGCGCAACCCTTTGAATAACTGGGCTATGGTGTCTTGTAGTCCCCCACACCCAATCACTAATCCAATTCCCCCACCCTCAGATCAACAGTCTGACCCCTTCCCACTCTGATCACTCAGGTCCCTTCACCCTCATCTGCCAGTGGTCCCCACTCACCTTAATATGCACAGACCACCTGGTGAGGACACTGGTACTGCCCATCTGCTCATCACCTCGGCTGGCCTCTAAGTGACAATAAGTGTGCACTATCAATGTCACTTAGACAGTACCCCAGCCAAGAAAGTGAGCTGAGAGACTCTACCAGTTACTGTCACTGGATGCTTCATACATATTGCAGTGAGTGGGGGCCACCAGAGGGTCAGGGGTGCAGAGTTCTGAGTAGGCAGGACATGGAGGGGGTAAGACTTTTAATTGGGGTTGGGGATAAGATTGGTGATTGGGGGTGATTTGAACCACTAGACACTGGGGGTATGCTAGAATAATTATTTTGAGGTTACTATACAGTGATTGGGGGGAGTGGGTGACCACTAACAACCAGAGATATGTTAACATAAATATTTGGAAGCATATGTAATGCAATCAGGGGGTGCAGGAGGATGCTGGCAAAGGGGAAGGGGGCTGGTGCACCACTGAGTTCAATGATAAGAGTAGGGTTTTGAAAGTGTTAAAACAGTGCTGAAATGGACACTGCTTAACATTTTCAAAACCTCTCAATATGCATGGGTATCCCTCATTTGCATGGGTGCAGTGATATACTTAGATTGCTGGGTTAGTGCTACACACCATGGCCTCTGAATATGGGCCTGCCCTGTCAAACCACGCTATTCCCAATTAGCGCAGTACTAACATGGTTAGGAAAAAAATGTGGTAGGTGTCATATATGGAGGCAGTATAGTGCAGTGGTCTAAGGCTCTGAGTTGCAAATTAGGTGACATCCAGCAGACCAAACCTGGGTTTGAATCCCACAGCTTCCACTTGCATACTGTGTGACCCTGAGCAAGTCACTTGTGCTCCCAGGTCGCTCCTCTAAAAAAGTTTTCAGCTTAGTGTGCTATACCTGGTTAAACAACTAAATAATATTGGTCCTTTTAAGAACAGATCCAGAAACAAATGATCTGTTACCTTTTATTGGACCAACATGGATGTTACAGAAAAGACCAAAGTGCTCTAGCTTTCGAACCTACCCGGTTCTTCTTCAGAAGCTTTAATATGGTTAGAGTCACACTACCTTTTTGAAATTGGAGGTCCCAGTTTCTGCCGAAATCTTGGCTTAGTCTGAGTGCTGAGACTTTGCACAAGGGATGTGAAAAGGTTTGATTAAGAGAGAAAATATTTTTAGGATACATTTTGAAAGGTTTACCATTGTGTATTCTGATCTGAATCTGTTGGGGAGAGAAGAGTAAGCTCCCAGTTTTAGTTTTGCTTGATTAAATGCATTGGTATTTTAATATTCTTTTTATCTGTGTAGGTTTTTTTTTTCTATAAAGATTTTTATTCTCCTGGGGCCGGAGTGGGCAGCTCTCATTTCTGTCTCTGCATCCCCCAGCTGGTGACTACCCTCCAGGACTTACCTGACCACATTAATGCCACATGGATTGCCCTACATGGTGGGGTCAATGGGAGGGCCATCATCCCCCCTCAGACAGACATCCAGATCAGAATCCATTATCCTCATGTAGCAGCACAGGTTGGGATCTAGTAGGCATAGTTCCATGAAGCCTGCTCAGACCTATTTTCTTGTTTTTCACCAGCTCCCTCCTCCGTGGCACAGACACCTGCATGTGCCATATGGAGGCATACACACACTGCACCAAACTGGCAAATCCTCCCTATTCTCATTCTCCAGCATGCAACTCCACCAGGCCTTCACCTGGTGGTACTCATTGGCGGAGAGGTGAATTCTCCTCTCCCAGGAAGATGAGAGTAGGCCTTCAGAAGCTCGATCCTCTCCTCCCCTGACTGACTCCCAGCAACCAAAGACCACTCCCGATCCTGGGTCACCAGCATGGTGGGCAGCAGTGCTACCACCACTCCACTTTGAAGGCACAGTTTTCTGTTTTATGGTTTATGTTACTGACTGCTAATTGTTGCTGGCCATGGACAACCATGACTGCAATTTTGGAAGTGAGCTGGCCTTTTTTTTTTCAAATAGAAACATTATAAATTGTTGGTTTCATTTGATTTATTAAAAATACAATTACTACCAAAACCAGAGATCCAGAATTTTTGAATTACAGTACAATTGAAAAATTATTAAGACACTTAATAATAGCATGATTATACAAGAAAAATTACTAAAATAAGACATTGCAATAACAGGACATTATGATCTCAACAGTAATTAGATATCTCATAAACAAGGATTCTTCGTGCAGTACAGTTCACAATAACTTACTGTTCAGCCAATTTTGAAACCAATTTTCTTTATGTGATTGCAATGAGTTGCCAACTATTTAGTTTGTTTTTCTCCCCTCGGCTGTAGAATGTGGAGTTCGACTGAAAGTAAATTCAAGCAGCTTATTAAAGCTCAGAAGAAACTGGCTAAGATTTCCTATGCAGAGTCTCAACAACTCTGACATGGATAGGCTGTCAACTGGTTGCAAATTATGAAAATCGGGGCCTATGGTTGAAGGAGAGTAGAGCCTGTGCAGCCTGCATACTGTAGATGTAGCTCATACTACACCACATCTGTGCGGCATGTAGGATATGCACATGCAGCATGCGCAACCAAAGCATAGTGCTGTGCGGTGGCGTCATCCTCAGAGGTGTATGATTGCACATCATGCAGCGTGATGAGGGGCAGGACCATCCAGTGCACCACATAACCCCCTGGATGTGCATGCATGACCACAACCATTTCAGGAAGACACATGGACTATTGTAAACCTCTATGCATGGTGTGCAGGCTGAGAAGTGTCCCCGCATGGGTGAACACAGACACCAGCAGTGCCAACTGCCCCTGCAGCACAGCCAGTGACAGACAGCAATGCATGAGGGGCAAGCAGACAGGCACACCCCCTCAGCCACACACACTAACCCTGGAAGCTGAAGTGTACCCAGCCCATGGCCCTATGGTAGACATGAGTGCCAACCCAGTACCTGACCACCCCAGGCAGTAGTGAAGCCTCTTACATAGGTCCATAGCAGCCTGATGCCCCCTGTGGACATGGGGCACATGTGACAGCACAGTAGTATGTGTAGGCACCCAGTACCACCACACAGGGGTAGTGGGCCAAGGCCCTGACCATGGGACGCCATCCCTGTGTGACACATGGCTGTACACAGACACATGTCACACCAGGATGCAAAGCCAGCATGGCAAACAGGCCCCCCCAAAGCTGGATGCCATGAGATGCCAGCAGAATAATGCAACAGACAGTACAACAATGTTTAATACTACCATCTGAACAGTGAACAACAGCAAATTGCCGCATGTGCTTAATCATCCACCTCCGAGAAATCCCCTCAAGGATGGAGGTGGTATGCTCCTGGTAGGTGCTTACAAAGCCAAAACCAGGCATCTCAGTGAGCTGGTGTATTTCTAGAAAGAGAGACAAACACAGGATAAATAGGTTCTGAGTGACCTGCCCCATATTTGCCACCACCACACATGCAACACACACATACTCCATGTACCACTTACCTTGGAAGGCTCCTCCACTGACCACATCTCATAGAAACATAAAAACACAGACTTTGATGGCAGATAAGGACCACTTGGCCCACCCAGTCTGCCCATTTTCCTACCTACTGGATAAGCTGAAGATTCTAGTTAACCAACAGCCTACTTCCTGCCACCCCCCACTACAATTGCCTTATGTCTGTCCCATGCATGTTTGAATTCCCCCACTGTTTTAGACCCAACAACCTCCCCAGGAAGGTGGTTCCATGCATCCACCACTCTCTCCATGAAAAAAAAATCCTCACATTACCCCTGAGCCATCCCCCCTCTATCTTTAAATTGTGCCCCCTTGTTCTTACACATCTCTTTTTCTGAAAGATGCTACCCTCCTGGACTTTTTTGATTCCCTTGAGGTACTTGAACGTTTCTATCATGTACCCCCTGTCCCTCCTTTCATCAAGGTTATACATATTAAGCTTCCCAATGTCATCCCTGTAAAAGGTCTCCCGGGATCCCACCCTGAGGGAAAGGATCTCCAGAATCACCTGAGGCAACCTTCTTTGCTTAGTCACCACTGTGGCCAACTCCCCCGGGGACAGTTCCTCCTTCTCCAGAGTCATTTTGAGTAGCTTACCACTGAAGGTCTATGGGAACACAACATGATAGAGGCTGTGAGCCACTGGTACCATGCCACAATCCCATCCTCCTGCATGACAGACCCATGCAGCCATCAGATAACCTAATAGTCTTCAGGTGAAGCTACCTCTGGCTGGAAGCTGCAACACTGGAATTAAGATTTGCAAGAAAGTGAGTTGTGCTCACAACAGATGGAGGTGAACCTTACAATTTACAATTGTATTTGGTTTGAAGCAGATTCCTTAGGAAAGTTAATATTCTTCAGGTGGAGGATACTTCTAACTGAAGGGTGAAATAAGGAACTTAGAATTATCAGAAAAGGTAGTCTTTCAATCAACAGAAGGAGGTGGAGATTGCTTTACTTTTGTTACAATTGTTAAGATTTTCAGTGCAGGAAGAGTTTGAACCCACAGGGGCTGAATACTGTTTTCTGTGTCTGCCCTTCTGCACACCTGACGTGTTTTGAGGCTGACTGCTTTCAGAGCACAAGTCACCAGGCTGTTTTGGGGCTGGGGAGGTTTACCTGTGTCTGACTTGGATGTTTGGATTTTTCTTTGTTCGATTAGCATGGTATTTTTCTCTGTCAAATTGTCATGTAGGACATCTTTCTGACAGGAAGAGGCTCATCGCAGCGGTAGGTCAGAGCTTTTAGCTGATTGTTTCATGAGGGCACAGTTTAGGCCCAAACCCTTCCAACCCCTCACCCTACCCACCCCTGGAAATAGTTCCTTTATACCTGGGGTTCTGACATCATTTCCTCAAGAGGGCAAGGTGCATATCACTGTCGTATCCTCTCTAGCACACTGCACTGACAATATAAGTATACACATTATATAAATACATATATTTCTATATAACAAACCAATCACACACACACAAAAAAAAAACTAAACAAGGTAGACAGTTATGTGGGGAGTAGTCTAATGTAATGGCTATGGGACAGAAGTCTTCCGGGAGTCTTTCTGGAGGCTGAGATGCTGCCCTGTATGCAGACAACTATCTGCCCTGAGGGAGGAAGTTGCCCGTCTTCAGGCCACACTGGACAGTAGCAAGGGAACCTCCCCCATCCAGGGAGCACCAGAGCCACCACCACTACCTCAAAGGTTGTGAAGAAAGCACAGCAGTTGGACCACAGTGGGCTTAGGGAGAGTAAGGGTGGCGGAACAGAGGCACACCCAGTCAGTTGCGCCACTCCACAATCCATACACCATTCTGGGGGAGCATAGTTCCCCTATGGATGCACCAGCAGAGGAGACAAAGGAGGGTGCAGACAACTGTCACAAGGGAGGCCCTCAGGAAGGAGGCAGAGGGCACCACAGGTAAAGGAAGCAGCTCCTGGTGGAGGACTCAATTATTAGGGGAACAGAACTGGGAGCAGGGAAAACTGAGTAAGGTGCCTGCCTGGTGCCATGGCTTGGAGGGACAGGAAGTGCATCCTTAGGATCACGAGAACAGTTGCGAGGTCTGAGCTGGACATCATTGTCCACCTAGGGACAAATGACTTGGCTCATCATGAGATTAGAGCAGTTCAGAAGGACTTTGTAGAGTTGGGGGGGTGCTTAAGACAAGTAGCACACACAGTATCCTTCTCAGAGGTGCTGCCTGTCAATGGCATGGGTGAGGCGAGGGTACTTTGCACCATGCAGTTTAATGAATGGTTGAAAAAATGGTGTGGAGCACAAGGGTTTGGCTTCATTGGGGACTAGGGTTCCACCTGGAGGGACACCAGCCTATACTGGCAGGATGGTCTGTAGCTGTTCAGGAAGGGAACAAGTCTTTTGGGCAATCGGTTTAAATGCTTCATTGGCAAGCTTTTAAACTAGTCAAGGGGAGAGGCACTGATAAGCAGCAGGAAAATCCCAGCCTCCCCCTACAAAACAGGGTACTAAATGAGAAAAAGACCAAGGTAGAAAGGTCAGTGGGGGATGCTGCTACAGAAGGTAAAGCCATCAAAAAATGGAGATCAATGAGTACCAATGCCCATAGTCTGGGTAACAAGCTTCCTGAATTAGTGGCCTTGATGGAGCAGGAACATCTGGATATCGTGGCAGTCACAGAAACATGGTACACACAGAACCATGATTGGGACATAAACATACCAGGATATATTATTTACAGGAGGGACAGGGAGGGTAAAAGAGGAGGAGGAGTAGCTCTCTACATAAGAGAAGGAATCAAAGCAACAGAACAAAAGGGTAAACAGGGAGGAGAAGAAGCACGGTGGGTCAATTTGGAGGCAGGCAATGGCACCACAATCCGCAAAGGGGTTGTATATAGACCCCCCTCTCAGGGGGAGGAAATGGACAAGGAAATGATAGAAAGTATACTTAGAATGGCAGATAAAGGGGCAATATTGGTGATGGGTGATCTGAATATGCCAGATGTTAACTGGAGTGCAGTTGCAGGAGCCATTTATAAGAGTGGAGTTATTCTAGATGCCCTACAGGGGGCATGCCTTAGACAACTAGTATTGGAACCCACTCGAGAGGGAGCAATCTTAGACCTGGTCCTCTCAAATGGAGATGGAGAGAGGATCACAGCTGTAGAAGTGGGTAGCCATCTGGGAACCAGCGACCATCGAACAGTATGGTTCACAATAAACACAGCAATAGAGTCAAGCCATACAAAGGCAAAAGTACTGGACTTCAGGAGGGCTGACTTTGCCAAAATGGGTGAGTGCCTAAGGAATGCACTAGCAAATGGACAGGAAAGAGGGGTGGAAGAACAATGGGGAATAATAAAAACTGCCATCACAGAGGTAACAAGCCTTTGTCTGAAGCAAATAAACAAAACAAAACGATGTAAGAAACCACTATGGTTCTCAAAGGAGGTGGCAGTGAAGGTTCAAGAGAAAAAGAAAGCATTCAGAAAGTACAAGGAATCACAGAAGGAGCAGGGCAGAGTTGTATCAGTTAAAGCAAAAAGAAGCTGGGAAGGCAATCAGAACAGTAAAGGCCAGAACTGAGGAAAAGATAGCCAACTCAGTTAAGAAGGGGGATAAAACTTTTTTTAGGTACATCAGGGAGTGAAGGAAGACTAAGGGAGGGATAGTGAGGCTTAATAAAGGGAGGAGGGGGGTGGGCAGAGGGTGACTGTGAAAAGGCAGAGATACTAAACAAATATTTTTGCTCAGTATTTACAAACGAAGAGGAGGTACCTAAAACAAACAATAGAAACACTCTGGATACAGAAGTTGATACCAGCCATTTACAGAAGAAAGGGTTCTGAAAGAACTCTTAAAACTGAAGGTGGACAAAGCAATGGGGCCTGATGGGATTCATCCCAGAATTCTAAAGAACTAAGGGTAGAACTAGTGACACCACTGACTACACTCTTTAACAAATCATAGGAGGATGGGGTGGTACCTGAGGACTGGAGGAGGGCAGATGTGATTCCCCTTCACAAAAGTGGGAGCAGGGCAGAAGCAGGAAACTACAGACCTGTTAGTTTAACCTCAGTGATAGGGAAAATGATGGAATCACTTCTGAAGGAAAGAATTGTCGAGTACCTAGAGGCCAGAGGGGCACAGGACCCAAGGCAGCATGGATTCACAGTGGGAAGGTCATGCCAGACAAATCTAATAGATTTCTTTGACTGGGTGACCAAAGTAGTAGATCATGAGGGGCTGTGGACATGGCCTACCTAGACTTTAGCAAGGCATTTGACTCAGTCCCACACAAAAGATTAATATATAAGTTAGCCAGCCTGGGAGTAGGTCCCAAGATGATAGCCTGGGTAAAGAACTGGCTGGAGAATAGGACACAGAGGGTAATAGTAAATGGAGTCCACTCTGAAGAAAGGAGGGTTGGAGTCACGTGATGACAGCTGGCTGAATGGCAGCAGGGGCTTAGAGCTCTCTCCCTCTGCCGTCCTAACTGCCAAACTCCGTGATCCAACCACTACAAAACTAGCTAATATACCAGGAGGGATCTGTCTAACCCTCGTTTGTTAGCTTTAGGGGCTATTGTCCGCGGTTCTGCCCAGCGCTATAGAGATATGGAGGTGGATAAAAAACAGGCCACGATAAGGCACCACGCCTGCGACACCCAGAGAAGCTAACCAAGAAGTCACGCAACCAAGCGGGTGCAGCGCCAGAAAAGACCGGTGAGAGGAGTCTCAAATGGACCTCCTTACGGAGGATAAATTTATGCAGGAGCTGGCCCCATTAAGGAGATCCTCCAGGATATCACCACGGATCTAAAGTCCTGCGAGGACCTCTCCTCCTTAACCACAAGAGTATGGATGTGAAGCAAAGGTATTTTCTTTGGAGCAGTGGAAGGAGAATGCCAAAGCGGAGATAGCTGGCCTGGCGCAACAGGTTAAAAGGCTCCAGTTGAAAACTGAGAATCTAGAGGCCGTGTCATGAGAAATAACCTTCTCATCTTGGGCCTGCCAGAATTAGAAGAGGGGCAAGATCTGATAGCCTTCTTACAGCGCTTTCTTCTTAAAACTGTAGGCCCCTCACCAATCAACCCAAGTTATCATCTGGAGAGGGCACATCGATCGCTGAGGCTTAGGCCTCCACCTGATTCCCCCCCATGGCCTATAATAGTGAAGTTTCTCAGCTATATTGAGAGGCAGCACATTTTCAGTAAATCCCGAGAGCTGCAGGCGATTATGTGGGGGTCAGCAAAGTTACGGATAGCTCAGGATCTTCCCAAAGAGACAAGAATGAAGCGGCTGCGTTTCACCCGATTGTTCAGAAACTGATTGCTGCATCGATCCCATTTAAGATGGTGTACCCTGCCACTCTCAAAATTTCAATCGGTGGCATCTTTTATGGCTTTGACTCTCCGGATGCGGCTCACAAGGACCTTAGTAGCAGACTCTCTAACCTTTTTAAAACAAATGGCTGAGACTGTGATATTGACTGTTAATCCTTTCTTTGGGCAATGTACTGGGTGTGGTTACTGTCCTGCTAACTGTGTCTACCCTCATCTAAGATGCCATTGTCTCCTGTTTGCCTCTCCCCTTGGCTTCACCCGTTATGTCCTACCTGCCTGGGTCACCCTTGATGGTGCTGGGCGGTCAGGCGGTGGGGTTGCTGGGCGATGGGTAGGACTGTTTGCGTCTCCTGGAACTCATTGTTAGGGTTGCATTTCCTGGAGGTGCGGTTTTAGGTGGGACGGTCTTGGTCCTGTTGTTAAATAGCACCTCCCGGGAACAATGTTTGTCTGGTTGAGGACAAGCCTCCCGTATTGCGGCCTGCTCTGCTCACTCAAGAATCCCTTGTCCCCGTTTGTCTCAGGGGGTGAGTAGGGCTTCTCTCTGGGATGTTCTATCCTTACTTGTCCCTTTTTATGCTCTAAATAGTGAAGATGTGTATGCTACAAATGGATCGGTTATTGTTAAGACCTTAATTAATGAACAGGCGGTTGGGGTTGGGGGGGGTTCTTTGCATTTAGGCCCCTGAGTCTGGCGACAGCTGAATCGCGAGCCTATGGAAGGGGGGTTTGCTAGTCCAGCCCTACACACAGGGTCCCTATTAGTTTTTCTGGTCTGGATTTGGAAAGGGGGTTTCTCTTGCTTGTTAAATGTCTGGTTTCTTTCTCCCTCAAAAGGTCCCTGTGTGATGAGGTTTCTTGGACTCACCTTTTGGGGCTGGTGCAGGACTCGGTCTCTACATCCTGGGGCGACATCTTTTGGGCCTGGCATCGCATTGTACATAGTTGGAAGGTTTGGGTTGGGGGTTGCTTTCTTTTTGGGGGACTAGCCTGCCTATTTCAATATTGGGCGAGATGTACTTTAGGGATAGTGGTTCTTAGTGGGTTGATGTTACTTATTCAGCTCTCTTGGCGGCAGGCTTGGGTTATATGGGATTTAGGGATCTGGGTGTGCTCCTTTTTCGGGTTTGCTTCTGGATGTTTTAATTACTACCTCCTTCTTATTTTGGTGTTAAAATGGCTATAGGAGCTATTAAAATGGCGTCATGGAATGTGCATGGGCTCAGAGAGAAGGTCAAACGAGTTCAAATGTTTAACCACTGTGCTTTGCTGCAGATAGAGGTGTTATTCCTCCAGGAGACCCATTTAGCTAGCACCGAAGTTAAATGGTTATCCTGATCTGGTTTTTCCCAAATTTATATGGCAAGTGGATCTAGTTCTAGCAGAGGGGTGGCTATACTCATTAAAAAGCATATTATGTTTTTGAAGGATATAATAGTCGAGGACCCAGACGGGAGGTTTATTCTGGTCAAGGGCTTCTTGAATGGGCACACTGTAGTCCTGGGTTCTGTCTACGGGCCTGTAGGGGGTAATCCTGAATTCTTTATGACTCTAGCTGGTAAAGCTAGTGCCTTACTTCCCTTGCAGATAATCTTGGGGGGTGACTGGAATGTTCCGCCATCCTGTTCCTTAGATAAGGACCCCCAAGTTGATCGGGCCTTTATTCCTATACAGAGGGCTCTCCAAGACTTTTCCCACATGTTAGGACTGTGTGACCCCTGGCGGATTTCCTATCCCTCTCTCCGTGCTTTCTCTTTCTTTTCCCAATCCCATGGTTCATGGTCTAGAATTGACTACATTTTAATTAGCAAGTCTCTTCTCCCGGGTTATCTTCAGTCCGGTATTGAACCGATAGTTCTCTCTGACCATGCAGTGGTCTGGATTAGAATCTCTCCGAACCCTGCATTCCAGCGGGACACTACTTGGAGGCTCAATACCCAGCTGCTTAAGGATGTAGATATGGTGATGCAAATAAAATCCCTAATCTCTTTGTTTTTGGCAGACAACCTTGACTCTACTTCAAGATTTGATTTTGTAGGGTGTTCCCTAAAGTGTTATCTCAGAGGAGAGTTAATCAAACTTGCCTCAGCTAGGAAAAAGGCTCGACAGGCGCAAGCTTTTTCCTTACTGAATAAAATTAGAGAGTTGGAGACCGCCTATCCTTCTGTCTTGCCACTGTCCTCTTTAGAAGCCCTCCTGGCGGCAAAAAATGAGTATTCTGACCTTCTTAAAGAAAGAGCGGAATACTGTCTCCTCAAAACTCAAGCTAGGTATATTGATCATGGAGAAAAAGCCGGGAGACTTTTAGCTTTAAGGCTTCGTACTCTGGAGAGCTCTAGAATAATTCCGGCCTTGCAAACACCTGCTGGCTCCACTGAAACCTCCCCCAAAGGAATTGTGCGACTTTTTGAAAACTACTATAGAGATCTCTACAGTTCGCCCATATCCCCCTGCATCTCCCTTAGATATCGCATCGTATCTGGAAGATGTGGATATTCCGCAACTTCTGCCATCTCATCAGGAAGCTCTAAGCGCCCCTATCTCTCTTTCTGAAATTGAGAGTGTCATTGCTTCTATGACTCCTGATAAAGCGCCTGGTCCGGACGGCTTTCCTTCCAACTTTTATAAGACTTTCTCTAGAGAACTCGCCCCTATACTTCTTAAACTCTATGAGTATCTCTTTTCTTCCCCTGTCATAGATCCTACGCTCTTGGAAGCCACTATCATTCTGATTCTCAAGCCAGGTAAGACGTCTGCTGATCCGGCGAGCTATCGGCCTATATCGCTTCAAAATTATGATATGAAAGTTCTTTCTAAAATCCAGGCTCAACGGATTAGGAAGGTCTGGGCCCACCTCCTCAGTCCAGAACAGGTTGGCTTTGAGCACTCCCGATCCCCCGCAGATCACCTGAGGACTCTTTCTCACATTTTCCAGTATGCCAGCACAATTCAATCTCCCATAGCCTTAGTTTCATTAGATGCTGAGAAGGCCTTCGATAGAGTGGATTGGTCCTTCCTTTGGGCGGTGATGACTAGGATGGGGTTTCCCGGTTCCCTTTCTGCAGTGGGTCCAGACCTTCTATAAATGCCCTTCAGCCAGGATATATTGTAATGGCCTGTTCTCTTCGCCGTTTCGGTTGTATACTGGTACTAGGCAAGGTTGTCCACTTTCACCCTTTTATTTAACCTATACCTGGAACCCCTACTTATTAAACTCAAATCCTCCCACTTATTAAAGGGTGTCAATATGTCAGCAGGAGCTGGTTCTTTCTGTGTATGCAGATGATATACTCTTGCATATTGTGCATCCTGTGGACTCCATAGGTTCGCGTTAGATGTTATCAAGCTATGGGGTCCTGTCTCAATACAAACTGAATATTTCCAAGTCTGAGATTTTCCCATTGAACAATTATACGCATAAACAGGATCTCGCCAACTTTGGTATGAGGTGGTCCCCAGATCTATCAAATATTTAGGGATCCATTCTCAACTAATCCTTCTTACTTAGAAACTTAACTTAGATGATCTCAAATGTCATATTCAGCAAGATTTGCAGAGGTGGTCCGCCCTTCCTATTTCTCTCTGGGGTGGTTAATATCATTAAAATGAACATCCTTCCTCGTATTTTCTATCCCTAAATTTACTTAATCTTTGGTTGCCTATTTCCTACTTGCAGCAGTTCCATGTGATGTTCTCAAATTTTATTTGGCGGGGTAAGGGTGTCCAGGCGTTCCTTTCTTAATAACCCTTCCTAGAGATAAAGGCGGTCTGCAACTCTAACTTACTGCTCTACTACTGGGCAGCGCATCTTGCTAAATTAGGAGATGGCTGACCACCAACCCTGATCCTCTTCTCCGATATGGCTCCAGATTGAGAAGTCGATTCTCTTGGACTCGGGAGTTGATCCTTAGCTATTTTTTATACTCCTCCCTCTATTCTCTCATAGTGGATAACTGATCAGACTATTCTTTTATCCCTTAAATCCTTCTCACAATGTCTGCATTTTGTTAATATTTTTCTGGGGAAAGACTTAGGTCAACCGGTTATGTCCAATCCTAATATTAGGTTGGGCAACTCAATGATTACTCCTGGCTGGCTTCCACAAACAAAAGAGGCCAATCTGGAGCATTTCTATGACCAAGGATCTCTCCTTCTCTCATTAGATATTCTGGGTAAGTATGCTATTCCCAACATTAAAATTTTCAAAATATACCAATTGAGGCACCTAATGGTGGAGAAGTTCGGTACTCACTTTAAAGAATCGAAGGTCTGCCCTTTTCTTTCTCAAATTCTAACACTTGCTTCCAAACCACATCCCATCTCGTTAATTTACTCCTTTCTCTTAGATTATAAGTTTCCGGAGCCCATTGTAGGTGCTAGTATCTGGTCTTCTTCGTTTCCTGATTCTAATTTGAGCTGGACCAGCATATGGAGGGATCTTCATAAATTTCATTCCCAGGACAGACTAAGACTAACACAATACTATATTGTTAATAATATGTATTACACCCCCAAGAAGTTATTTCAACTCAATAAGCTCTCTCATTCCCTCTGCACCAGATGTAAGCAGGGAGAAGGAGACTCTCTGCATAATCTTTGGGAGTGTACCAAGGTAGCCCCTCTGTGGTCCTCAATTAGAGACAATCTTGATCCATTACTGGGTCTCTCAAATTTTTGTGTTCCCGAGATTTGTATTTTGGGAGATTACACTAATATAGACAGTGTGGAACGTCGATACCATATGCCATGGTCTCTATTGTGGTTAAGAAACTGGTCCTTAGGCATTGGACCGACCAAGTGACCCTGTCCTATGCTGAATGGTTGACCGAGCTTTCTGCCTGTCTTAATGCTGAAGGTTGATAGCCAGCTTGCGCAACTGTATGGATCTGTTTCAAAAGAAGTGGGGTAAATTATACTCGTTATATCTTCATCAGTGATTGTTGGCCTCCTCTCTGACGCCAGTAGTGATTTCATTTTTTCTGCTTGCTCTTATGTTGATGTTTACATTGCTGTTAATCAGAGGTTTGTCTATTTTCAGGGTGATTACTGCTCCTAATATCCAGATCAGTACTGTCTTGTGTTCAGCACACTCAATTGGGGATTGGGTGGAAGAGGCGGGGATGGGAGGGGGAGAGGTTTACTTTATTTTTTTTTTCATTTCTTTTTTGTGTTGCTGTTTATGTTATGCCATGTTAGCTTCTGAACTGCTATCTTTATCATGTGTTGTTGGTTGTTCTGTTATCAGAAAATCAATAAACTTAAATTTTAAAAAAATGAAGAAAGGAGGGTCACTAGTGGGGTGCCGCAGGGTTCAGTATTAGGACCTGTCCTCTTCAATGTCTTTGTAAATGACATTGCAGAGGGACTGGAAGGAAAAGTATGTCTCTTTGCAGATGACACAAAGATCTGAAACAGAGTTGATGCACAAGGTGGGGTGGAAAGGATGAGAAGGGACTTGGCAAGGTTAGAGGAATGGTCAAATATGTGGCAGCTTAGATTTAATGCTAAGAAGTGCAAGGTAATGCAACTGGGAAACAAAAAAACCCAGGGGAAGAATACACAATGGGGGTGAGATACTAACAACAACAAAATGGAAAGGTACCTGGGGGTAGTCATATCAGATGACTTAAAGGTGGTCAAGCAATGTGAGAGGGCAATAAGGAGGCTGGGGATACTGGGATGCATGGGAGGCATCACCAGTAGAAAACAAGTTATTATCCTCTGTACAGGCAGCTGGTGAGACCCCATCTGGAGTAGTGTGTGCAGTTCTGGAGACCCAATCTCTGCAAGGACATAGACAAATGGAAGCTGTCCAGAGGAGGGCAACTAAAATGGTGCAGGGTCTGCACCAGTAGACATATGAAGAGAGACTAAAGGAGCTTAATATGTATAGCCTCGAGGAAAGGAGGGAGAGGGGGGACATGATAGAAACGTTCAAGTACCTCAAGGGAATCAACAAAGTCCAAGAGGGTAGCATCTTTCAAAAAAAGAGGTGTGCAAGAACAAGGCTGCACAATTTGAAGATGGGGGTGGTGGTGACTCAGAGGTAATGTAAGGAAGTATTTTTTCACAGAGAGAGTTGTGGATGCATGGAACGGCCTTCAAGAGGAGGTTGTGGAGTCAAAAACAGTGGTTGAATTCAAGCATGCATGGGACAGCCATAAGGCAATTCTAGGGGGTGGGGGTAGAAAGAAGTAGGCTGCTGGTTAACTAGGATCTGCAGCTTATCCATTAGGTAGGGAAATGGGCAGACTGGGTGGGCCAAGCGGTCCTTATCTGCAGTCAAATTCTATGTTTCTATGTTTCTTATGTTACTTACCTCCTCCAGCTCAGTGACCTCCCAAATAGTGCCCCCAACCAGGCATCCTGTTATGTTAGGGCAGCAACTCCCCAGAATTTATGAGGGTAAACCCCAGGAGACCCACAGATGAGGTGCTGATAGCTTCTGCCTCCACCATATTATAGGGACTAATGGACATCGTCATACTGCAAATGCCCTATCACAGCACACCCTACACACCAGCATGCACAGGAAGTGCACACATAAAGGGTCACGGAGCGTCCCACAGTTGTTAGATGGTAGTCACAGAATGCAGCACCATGCTGCACAGTCATTAGCTGCTAACAGCCTGATGTGTAGTCACCCACTTAAGCACCATGCGCCCTGGATTACTGCTGAATCCCATTTTTCTGAACAAAGTGCTGGCAAGGATATATCAGTAGAATGCACAGCCCTGGCCAAGAGTGTTACACAACAGGCCACTATTGAGATCACTCTGTGACACACACTGCATAGAGCATTTCCATCTGGACCATGCCACCATCGCACACCTGTGTGACATGGTACGTCAGTACATAATGCCCCGCACCAGATGGTCCAGGGCAATGATGGTGGAGACGAAGGTGCTATGTGCACTTACATTACTATGCCACGGGCTCCTTCCAGAGGGTGGCAAGGGATGTCTTCGATGTGAGCCAGTCATCTGTGTCCCTTGCCCTGCACCAGGTAACAGATGCTCTGCTATACTATGTGCAGGAACACATTACCTGCCCTACCACACCTGAGGAAATCCAGCACACTGAGGAGGCATTCTATGGAATGCATGGAATGCTGGATGTGCTCAGAGCCATTGACTGCACCCATATTGCAATTGTGACACCACCTGTGGTGGAAGAGGTGTACTTCAATCGAAAGGGGTTCCACATCGTAAACTGCCAGGTCATCTGTAATGCGGAAGGCACAATAACGAACATGTGTGTAAAATACCCTGACTTATGCCATGATTCCTACATTTTAAGTGGTCTGGTTTCAGAGGCTGACTTGCTGACCAGGGCACTGCGGGTGGCTGGCTGATTGATTGGTACCTCAAGGATGGTACAGTGTACCTGCCATGCTGTCAACACATACTCACACTGTCATTCATATCCCAAGGCGACAGTGGGTATCCACTATATCCCTATCTACTGACACAATATCAAGAGCAACAGTGGTGGCCCGAAGAGGCATACAGTGGGGCACACAGGAAGACACAGTCAGTGGTGGAACAGACGTTTGGAAGGCTGAAGATGAGTTTGAGGTGCCTGGACCACACAGGTGGCACAATGATGCTTGCTCCTGGAAAAGCATGCAGAGTGTTCACCATCTGTGCAATGCTACACAACATGTGTGAACAATGGCAATTGCCCATGCCATGTGATGCGACAGATGCCTTATCACCAGGGCATTATGATGGACTAGCGTGTGTGGGGAAGGAATGCTGCTGGGCCATGCCATGCAGCATGTGGTGACACAGGATACATTCATCCAATAGAAGTATGGGCCAGGCGGCACCATGATGACATGTCACTCTGAGTGCACCTGTGCCATGTGTTGTGCATTTGCATATGTGTGTGTGTGTATATGTGTGTGTGTGTGTGTGTGTCTGTTGCATGTTCTGCACATGATGTGGTATAATGGTCCACATCCCGAGTGGGCGGGCCGGACTGCGTGCGTGCATGTGTGACTGCAGTGTGCTGTGTGTGTGTGTGGGGGGGGGCTGTGTGCTGTGTAGGGAGCATGTGTGGTTCCCAGGGGAGGTGTGTGGTGCTTGGTGGACTGCAGTGCTACATGGTGCACTGGTGCTGTGCAAGTCCTGTGGTGTTGTATGCCTGTGGGGTGTAGGCATTGCTATGCAGGTGGTAGTGCGCTATGGAACCATATGGTGCATGCCACATGGTGGTTGCATCTTCCACATCATAGTGGCATGGTCATGGCCAACCAGTCCTTGTTTCAGACCTTGCTCTGAGGTGTCTTTTATGTGTAAGGCCTCCTGCTCCTCTAGCAGATGGTGGAGGCCATCCCCTCACAGGTGCACTGTCAACCCTTGGGTCCCACCATGCACCACGTCCTCCTGCCATGCTCTGTGGTGTCCCATCCACCCCCACACCTGGGGAGACACCCTGTGCACATATGGATTCTGTGAGGGCAGGCATCATGTGCTCTGTAAGCTTCTCAAGCATGTCTGCAATCATATCGATGCCACTGCGTATTCCCCTCACCTCTCCTGTGAGGTCATGTATTGCGTCAGTGTTCTCCCACTGTGCTGAATGTTGGTCACATTCTAGCTAGCACAGGCCATGATAATATGCCTGCAGCATGCCCAGGGACAGGATCTTTCATGTGCGCCTTAGTTGTGGTCTGTCTGTGCCCTCCTCGCTGCTGTCGGTGGAATGTGGTGGTGACACTGGCGCCATTGTGGTTCAAACCTCCACACCTGTAAGGGATGTTGGTGACACATGGTCATCCCCTTGCTGTGCTGTATCATGGGTTGCAGAGTCCAAATTCTCAGCCTTGCCTGTGTGCTCCCTACATTCCCAGGGTTGTGTTAGGGCACTGGGGTGCTGCGGCATTTTGGCACATGGGCTGCCTTTGTCGCTATCTGCCGTCTTGTCCATGGTGTCCACAACCCTCATGGTGTCATCTGGACATGGCTCCTTGCCCTCCACTGGCATGCTTTGCCTATTCCATGAGTTGACCTGTAGGAGACAGTGTGGGTGGTTACCTTATGGCTGGCAATGGCTGCGTGTTGCCATGGGTAAGGTATGATCTGCTGCTCGTGTGACCTACCACCCATGTTTGTCAGCTACATTGGTGACTCAACTGGTGCAGTGTTCACTGCCAATCCTGTGGTTCATGGTGCTGTATCTGCTGTGATAAGACAGAGGGTGGTTACAATGGGCACTATGGTGGCCATGCACACCTTATCTGTGTATGGTGCCATGCCTACCTACAAGGGTGTGCATGACCATTTCCTCCCCATGTCGAAAAACATTAGAGATGATCTCTGCCACTACCCTCTCAATGGGTGTCAGGCATGATGTTTTGGAGAGGGGGCCACAACAAGTGGTGGAATGTGAGTGGCTGGTGGCTTCAAGCTTATGATTCAAGGGGGATTGGAGATCATGCCACTAGTGCTTGATAGCACTCCGTGTTCATGCCTCTGGACCCATGGTGTTAACAGATACCTGTATATCCAGCCACAGGTGTGCCTTTGATTCAGCCAGGGCCTTTAGTGCATCTGCACCATACAGGGCAGGTTGGTGTGCCCGTATGTCCATGGCCAGGGTAGCCACTTGTGGTCCTTTGAAGATTGAGGACCACGGCCTTGCGGTGCCTGTCAATGGCCCTGGGGATGCGGTGTCCATGCAGACATTCTCCTTCTCCAGTGTAGTCAGGCCTGTGGCCACAGTCATGTCACCAGACATGCCTTCCCAGGGTACGCAGTTTCCGTTACCCTCCTTGTCAGAATTTGCTTCCATTTGTGCACACATCAGTGCAGATGTCCATGCAGTATGTGGTGGGGTCACAGGGCCTGCCCATATTCCACTGCTCCTCCGTGCCTACCTTCATGTGGCTTTGTACGTGGCAGCAGGCATTTCCACCGGCGATGACCTCATGTGTGCAACTGTTCGTGCATGCGGGCGTATGTTGCCATCCTGTTGGCGCATATGTGAACACTGCCTCTATGTCACATTTCGGAGCTGTTCCCCTGCATTTGTGCATAGGGCCCATTGTAAATTGTACTATATGTCTTAGATTTTTTACAGTTTCCTCCACTTAACTTATGACCCATACGAATTATGCCAGCAGAAGGTCAAATGGTATATCAAGTCTGCTCATGTTGCTGAGCTCTTTATCAGTTATTACTGAGGGCTCCATCCCCCACATCCAAACCCTCTAATTTCGTCCTCTTCCAACCCCCTTGACCTTGACCATCCCTTTCAGCCTATCAAACTCTCTTTTGAATCCATCTACCATCTCCAGAGAGACAACCTCTTCTGAGAGTTCATTCCACACTGTGACCACTCTCTGTGAAGAAATGTCTTCTGAACTCTCTCTCTCGATCCTGCCCCCACCTGCTTAAAGCAGTACCCCTTGTGGTTTCATTCCCACTAAGACTGAAGAGGTTCTCTGTGTTCACTTTACTGAGGCCTTTCAGATACTTAAATGTCCCAGCCAGGTTGAGAAACACATAACATTAACAACATTATAATATGACATACTGGTTTTATTCTCACCCATCCCACCTCCCCCACCCTACCCACCTGCCTACCCTCCCCAGCACAGCAAAGTAATCTAACTCATACCCCACCAGAGGTGGGAGAAACCAAAAAGTCCCCAGAATCTTACAGGGAATATAAAGTTAATATGGGACCCCATATTCTATTACATTTCTTGGTGTTATTCTGAAGACTTGCTATAACTTTCTCAATCCCTAGTCCCAGTGCCTGCGGCATATACGGGGGGTGTGCCGCAGGCCCCACCGTGGGGGGAAAGCCACTGGGTATCGGGGGACAGCGGCCGATCTGGGGGCAGAGGCAGGCCCGTGACCGGGCTGAAAATACAGCGGCAAGGCAGCTCGGGAGTAAAAAAAAGATTGGCCAGGAATTCTTGCAACCACTCAACATGGGTAATTTCATTGCTATCTTTCCAGTGTCTTAGAATAAACTTTTTAAGTGATAAAGCAATTGGAGCCATATGATATTTCCTGTTAAGAACATCTATAGAGGAAAAATCCCCCAGGAGACATATCTCTGCAGTGAATAAATCTGTTAGGTCCAGAAGTGGATCTGTCCTCTGTTCTACCAGCCTTTCCTTAAGAATTGTGTCTATTAGATTTCTCACAGTCAAGGTGAGGCTGACCAGTCTATAGTTATGTAGGCATCTCTTGGCCCACGCTTTTGTAGTGGCACCACATGTGCTGTCTTCGATATCAGTGGCACTAGCCTCAAATCCAGTGAACTGTTTAACAGATCCGCCATAGGGCCTTCTGCTAGTTTCTTTGTCAGCTGCCTCAGCAGCCTGGGATGGATACTATCCGGACCTGGATGCTTATGAGCCTTGAGAGTAATGAGCCCTTTTTTCACCCTGTTCTCTGTTATCCTCTCTTTCATGCCCCCTCTTCCCCCCACCTCATCCCTTGTGATACTGGGCTGCCTTTCGCATTTGTAAATACAGAGTGGAACTATGTATTCAGTACTTCCAAATTATTCATGTTACTTTCTGCTCACCCCTCTCCCATTTTTAGCCTCACAATACAATCCTTCTTGTCCCTTTTTGCATGATGCAGTGGAAAAAGGCTGTCCCCCCTTTCTTGATCCCTTCCACTAAATTCAGTTCCTGAACAGCATTACCTGCCTCCTTTGCTTTTCCCAGGCATTCTTCCCTATTCTTCTCCTTATGAAGCCTCCTGAATTTTCTAAACATGGTCCTCTTGTCGTTAACTGTATAGGCCACCTCCCTATTGAACTAACTTGGTAATTTGGTTCTAGAGTTTTTACCATTCAGCCTGACGCATTCATCTGTGGCAGCTGCTATCTCTTCTTTAATGATGGCCCACCTCTGATCCACCCCCATTTCCTCTATGAGGCTAGCCAGGTGTCCACTTAACAGCTTCTCCATCTTCCTGAAGTCTGTCTTTCTGAAGTTTAGGACCCGAGTCTTTCCCTCCACATGTCCACCTTGAACCAAACTGTATGGTTGTCACGTCCTCCCGGGGCACCTCCATCTTGATATCTTGAACGTGCTCTCAGTTCATTAGTTCCAGGTCCAGGATGGTACCCTCCTTTGTGCACTCAGTGACACCCTGGAACCTGATCTGAAACACATCAATGACCAACTTGGGTGTGTAATTTGCATTCAAAAACACATCTGTCTGGCAGATGATTATGCAGTAGTAAGTTACTGGGTTCTCAAACATCCAAAATAACTTTTTATATGCATTTACATCCTAATTTACATAGCTGTAATGCATCATCATATCTGACACCATTTCCCATGATTATCCTCATAACTCTTTTTTGTACCCTCTTCAAATCTTTACTTTTGATCACTGTTAACACCCTGTGTACAGTGCCATTGTCTCGTTAGACCCTCATAACCCTTCCCCTAGATAAACACACACAACACCAGTCTTAGAAAGAAAATGGCCTCAGCCATATGTTTATTAAACACAGTACAATATTGAGTGATGTGTTTAGGGGGAAGGCTCACTAATTAACATTGTAAACCTCTGTACCCCTTCGCATGAAGGGCCTTACAAAAGTTCAGACTGAGGGAATGATGTACAGTTCCTCTTTGAGCTGGAGCCCAACCTTATTGAGTAGGGTGATCATGTGACTGGGTGGCAAGTGAACACTCTGTTTGGTGGCAATGCACCCCCATGCAAGCCCTATGAGGTTGGGGGGTGACCCCTCAAACTGGGACAAGGTCCTATTGCCCTCCAGCGAATGTTGACCAGGAAAGAAGAGACCTTTAGAAGAAATTTGATTCCTTCCCCTTTTCCCCTTGTGCCATTGCCCTGAAAGACTCCCAAGCCACTAAAGATGTTACAAACTAAAACTTTGCCTGTGAATTTTGCATGAAGCACTGAAAATTCATGCTTCACAGAATTCATGGATTTCAGGGCAGCCAGCTGAACTCTGATTCGTGTGAATTTTGCAAATTTTGTGGCAAAATTCTTGCTTTCTTGCTGTGAAGAACGAAATTTGCTAGCAAAATTTCACACTTCACAGCAATTTGTGCATTTATTGGGCAACAAATTGCACTAATATCACTCCACAAATTCTGTGAATTCCGCAAATTAATTCACGGAGTGAATTTCATGGACTTCACACATCTCTATAAGCCACTCACATTACAATGATTGTGACAAATACTGCTGACCTTAATCTCGATTTATCCCTTTGGAGGAGAAAAAAAAACAAAACAGGAAAATCCCTCTCTGGGAAAACTCCTCCCTGATCCCTCATGCAGTCACCCATAAAGGAGCAAGGGGTTTTGTAATCTAGCCTGGCCCACCCAGAACCCTGCTTTAAAGAGGATGGGCAGGTGGGAAATCTTCAGCTAGGAGAGGAGAGTGAGGGGGGCCTGCAGGCCACTGCTCTTTTTAACCCCTTACTCTCCTCCCCCAGTTAGATGCATCTGTCCTGTGGGTTACCCTAGTGGTTCCTCCCGTGGGGGTGGTGCCATATCATCTCTTCGCCCCTGTGGGTGGAACCCTACCTGTTTACCTGGCCAGGTTTCAGAATAGGGGCCAAGACAAAGGGTCATCTGCTGCAAGGCTTAGCAGATTGTTTATTTCTTGTTAGGTCCCCACAATCCCTTTCCCTTATAAACACAAACAACACCAGTCTTGGAGAAAATGGCAACAAAAATGTGATTATTAAATGACATACTACATTATAGGAGAGAGGTGTGCAGGTCTGAAAGCCTCACCAGTCAACCTTAGAATCCTCTGCACCCCTTCCCATGAAGGGGCTTACTCATGTACAAACTGAGGGAATGATGTACCTCTCTGACTTGGAACCCAAATCTCAGAAAGTAGGGTGAGTCATGTGGCTGGGTGGCAAACAACCTCCTCCATGTGGTGCTGCACCCACAGGCAAGCCCATTGAGGATGGGCAACAACCCCCCCCAAACTGAGGCCAGGTCCTGCAGGCCCCACCTCATGTCAGTCAAAAAAGATGAGTCATTAGAAATGTTTCACTCCTTTCCCAATTTCCCCTTGCACCATGGACTGAGAGCACTCCCAAGCCACCACAAGATGGATAACATCTGATCTCCAAACTGCTCACTCCAAATACTCCTCCAAGACCTGACGGAATGAATCCAGCAACAAGTTCCAACCATTGTCAAACAAATGAACACCATCTTTTGCATAAAGTCCATGACAAGATGTGTTAATGCCACTATGCTGCACTAAGGATTCCCCAGTGGACTCCATTAAAGGCTGCATCACTCTGTTATAAGTTAATAATACCTCCAAAGGGATGTCTCTTATGGTATAAGAGGTTCCAAACATGAAGTTTGGGTGGGATGACCACAAAGCACAGCTGAGTGGTTCCGTCTGCCCAGACCTAATGAGAGGAGTCTTTTATACCATATAAGAGATCCTCAGAGGCCCTATTAATTTATTATAAATCACTCAAGTTTAGTGCAAATGGCTTAAAAGTTTTTAGTCTTTTTTTTATTTTACTGTACCTTCCTCCCCTATGTTGCTAAAGTCAAGGGCTCCCTCCAAAGACTCCTTTATGAGAGCATACTGTATAGCTTATGAGAAGTACAATGGCTTTGCTTGCTGGTTGGCTGGAATCACATTAGTGATTTATAATAATGCATATGCATGTTTTGTTCATGGCTGAGGGTTTTCTGCATAATGCCAGTGCTGCCCTTGAATGATATGAGGCCAACAGATTTTAGTCTTGGGCCATTGTTCATAAATGGATCAAACAAAGAAAAAACATGTACACTTAAATATAAAAATGTAAATATGGTCTCTTTTTACTCCCTTTGTTACTTCAAAAAAAAGTGGAACTTAGAACTTTTAGGCTGCTTCAATTTCTCTTTCACCATAATAGTAAATGTCTGTTTCAAATGTAACTGTTCTGACTTATTATTAGAATACAAAGCCCAGAATGTCTAGGCGCTCAATATATAGTACAATGTATTTTCAGATTATTAACGCAGGTTCAGCAAATTGCAAAATGCTTCTTTCAAATCAGTCAGTGTGTTCAAATTGTTCCTAAAAGCATGAATAAATTAAACAAACAATAATATTATATGAATTGAAAAGAAAAATATAGAGGATAATGTATGGTCCTCTATCAGTAACAAGCGTATTTTGCCATTGAGAGGTTGCCAGAGTGATCATTTAAATCACAAGAGTGGAGCTTGAGAGGTTTCAGTCAACCATGGCAACCTCAAGATGGAAAAACATGTTTGTTACTGATCGTGGGCCATACATTATCTTTTATAGTGTATGGTCCACATACATAACAAAAAAAATGAGTTGGAATCCTTACTTTTATTTAATTTTTTTAGTTACTGCAGCTCTCTTATAGGTCCAGTACTCACTGCTGTTGCTGGTTCCAGAAGAGTTGAGGTTCATGCATCGCACATGTTTGAACGTGTTCCATCCTGTTTTTATCATTGATGTGACAGATCCATGATGTTATAACAACATCGTGATGTCACATCAAGGGTACAACAACCATGTAAAACACTGGATTTTTACAAATAGCAATGCTCCACCTTACATTATAAACTGATATTATTTCTGCTTAGCTGCAATGCCCATGCTTGATCTATGTACTTAAATGACCCCACCTTATTGAAGAAAAGTACACAGTAAATTACATATACTTCTAATTCATACATCAAATTCAGAGTGTATAATAAACAACTCATTTTCTTACTTAGGCATTCTGTGTTAAAATTGGTAGACAGTTTATAATTTGCAGTGCTGCTTTTGCAGATGTTGCTGCTCTGTAGTTTCAAATGACTCAGAATGGCCTAGTTTCTCATGTTGGCATCTAGTTATGGCAGACTGGCCATTATGTTTAATAAAAATGCACATGCTGCCAGTGAGAAGCGATACTATGTGGAGTTAAATTATACAGCACAATGTTCTCTGTTAAAAGGAACTGAACTACTAGGTCTTTTTTTGCTAAGATAAAAATAATTCACTCTGACTCCAGCACCATGGCTATCCCCAACTGGTTTCTATGGCTATGAGGGGCGTCAGAATACATGTGGCTTTGTTGGCTGATTATGGTCATGTGATCTATGCTATTGATGAAAAGCCTCCAAAAGTTTAATATTTTGAGGATTAAAAGACTAGTTACTTAGGCATGTATAAATATCAGATAACATCTTCCATAAATATGAGGTATAATAATCTTGCTGCTCTTAAGCAACCCCATTTTTATGCAGTTTCATCTACACATGTAACAGATGTATTTCGCTTGCTATGAGAAGTCAGAAAATAAAACAATATGATTCACTTTTTTATTCAACAAGCAAGTCTTAAATGTTATATCCATGATCTCCATAGTATGCTAAAGACATTACAATATTATATAAGCTGATTCTCCAGTACTCTGATAGTTTCCATTATTTGAGACAATTCCTTTTCAAGTTCTGTGTTTGCGCTCTTCTCTTTCTCTCTCTTTTCCCTCTCCTCCTCTCTGACTTTCAGTTTCACTATTGTGGGGGATAATCTCTGAAGCACTCCACTTCCTTACACCTGGGTATTGTGTCCACCTGATAGGTTGCTGATGCACATGTGACTTCAAAGGAAGTCCGTCCCCTCTTCCCTGTTATGCTGCCTCTCATAACTTAGTTCAAATTGTACATCTTCCAGGTTGCGGTGCCTCGCAACAGCTCCTCAGAAGTTTTTGAATTTTGAGATACTCAAGGTAAGCCTAGATTTCTGAATTCTGAATTTCAGTTGAATTACATTTCAAGTATCCAGTTTGAGTGAGGAGTGTCTAATGAATTTGTTGCGTAATCATTTTATGCTAGATAGATCTTCAGTATTAAAGATTCTAGTTTAATGTGTCTGTAAATCATTGTATACCTCTTAAACCTCAGTCAATTACAATGCTACTAACCAGACCCTAGGGCACAGCTGTTTGTATTGCTTGCAGCTCATTTGGGTCTCCTTTTCTGCAGATCTAAACTTTGTTTGCCGGTATTTGTGGAAGCAGCTCACTTGGGTCTCCTACTTGCAGACCTAGGATCAAAAAATGTGGCTACATTAGCTGCTGTGTATTATTTGAAACCCCTGCTAGCGGTTTCAAATGTACCTCTGTTCCCCACTTTAGTCCATTTATTGTGGGAACATTTGGGCATCTTGTGGTCCTTGCTATCGACCACAGTTACAGTCCCTTGCCTTTATTACTTCTCAGGGACCCTCCCCATGTGTTTTCATTGCATCCTAGGGTGCTGGTTCAGTAGCACAGTGTTTATTTTTCATCTGAGTTATTTGGGGGCCTACCTGGCAGCATCAGCAGCTCCCTGGAGTGACTTTTAGGCAAAATCATGCAGCCTAAAACTCACTCCAGGGCAGACTGATCGTTCTGAAGCCTGGGAGTCCTAACATGGTGTCTTTTCACACCTCCCCATCTCTTGTGTATTCAGGGAGGGTGCTGGCCATGTTGTTTATGTCTGCTATGTTCCTGGCGTCTCCCCCATTCCACTCTCATTAGCTGGACCCATTTTTTTCACATTTGCTCTTGGATTCCCATGTTTACGCATGTGTGACGTGATCCCTAGCTCACGCTTGCACAATCTAGGAACTGATCTCGCTCATGCGGAATTTGCCGATGCCATCTTGCGTACGGCAGTTTGATCGGGGGCTCGCACTATAGTGAGCGTTTTAGTAGACTCCTGCCTGTTACCTGGCCCCTTACAGCCCTCGTGCGCTGCTCGGCTGCCTATCCCAGGCAGTTGCATTAATAATCTAGTGACCCAAGTTCCCTGGTTCTCCTATAGTGCCCATGGAATTAAAAGCCTAGTGACCCAAGTTTTTTGGTTCTCCCTAAGTGTCCAAGCACGTCTCCTGGGACATTTTTGATAGGTACTGCTATTCATTAGTGCAATGCTGGTATGGATAGCGATTATTAAAGGGGACAGCTTTTACTCTAACCTAACAGTATAGCAAATAAGTGCACTCTGGGTGCTTACATGATCATCTCAGAAGTACTACTTAAGAATTCTGTTACATCGAAGGCACAATATTACAGACTCTTAAAGGGACAGTGATAATACTGGGCAGCACTAGCACTGCTGCAGATATTATTGGGCTAAGACATCCGCTCCATTTTTATTAGTTGGGGTAGGGCTACAGGTATATTGCTACCAGTAAGTAATCTACATTATTTCAGAGGTGCCTTTACTATGACCCTTAAAGCAATCCCTATTTGTTTCTCATTCTTCCACAGACATGGGAAAGACAAAGAGCTGCAGAATTTGCAATGTGCCCATGCCATCTGTGCAACTTGGTCGCATATGTGCTTCTTGTGCGGAAGACCCATTTACATCAGCAAATACAGCAGACGACAATATGTTTGATGACCCCAGTGAGCGGCAGAAAGCCCCCCAGATTACACAGGCCATTCTGTCTACCTCAACTAGTAATGTTGACACCAATGCCATTCTCCTCCAGAACCAACACGTTCTTCAGTTCCATCAACAAATCATGTCAGCTATGTGGGACAAGTTAGCTGAGATCTCAGCTAGACCACACATTTCTCAAGCTTCAGGCTCTACCGCACATAACCTCACGGACAAATCCAACTCTAATGCAACAGATCCACCTTCCCACTCTGAGCCCAACTCAGAGGATGAGAAGGATAAAGAGACTGACCCCCAATCACACACAGCTAAGTGGTGTTTTCCTGATCAGATACCCGCCCTGGTACACAGCATTATGGCCACAGTGGGATTCAAAACTCCAGCCACACCAATCCCACAGTCTAAGCTGCTGCCTTCTTTACAACTGGAAGCAAAAGCATCTGAAAAATTCCCCATCTGCGAGGCCATTAATGAGATAGTAAATAAAGAATGGGAATCTGCAGACCCTGCCCGTATCCCAGAACACAGATCGTGGGATAAAATGTACCCCCTGGAAGCTGACAAACTAGCATTATGGTGCACACTTCTGAGCATGGAAGCTCAAATAGCCTTCCTCAATAAAAAGACCATCCTACCGATAGAATCCACCTCAGCACTGAGAGACCCAGTGGATAGAAAATTGGAGGACATATTAAGGAAGAATTTTGAGCTAGCAGATCTGAGGGCTAGAGCAGCGACCACAGCCATCTATGCCACAAGGGCTCAACTCGAATGGTTACAAGAGGCTCAGAAATCAATTGCAGTCAAGACTTTGGAGTCACAATTGCTTGATAATGTCATCCTCTCTACAAAATATCTGGCGGCCATGACAGTGGACTCTCTGAAGATCAATGCCAGAGCCGGCACACTTATCAACTGAACCAGGAGATGTATATGGATGAAGCTGTGGAATGCGGATGAGGAATCAAAATCACTCCTACTAAAATTACCATGTAGGGGCAGCCTTCTGTTTGGAGAAGGACTGGAGAAATACCTGAAAAGGAAGGAGGATGGGAAGGTACTGGGAAAATACAGAGGGAATAACTCCATGTATCTTCCAGCCAGACTTGCGAATCGCACACATTCCTTTCGAGACAGACGCAGAGGTCAGACATCATTCAGGGGCCAGGGCTACAGAACAAATTTTAGCCCATGCAACTCATACAACAGATACCAAGGTAGGGGAACTCAGAGCAGGGCTAGAGGCTCCTACCAGCACAGAAGAAGGGGTCACAACAAACAATGACTATCCCTGTTGCGAGCCCATGCCCAAAGTACCAGTTGGTGCATGACTAAGCAAGTTCTTTCACGAATGGACAAAAACCACTCAGGACAAATGGGTCCTAGAAATAATCCAGGAAGGTTACGTAATAGAATTTGTAGAAAGACCAAGACTGAACAGGCTGATAACATCACCAGTACCAAGACACAAGGCAACACTTCAACAATTACTAAACATACTAAGGGAGTTGACAGACAACAATGCGATCATAAGGGTTCCCCAGCAGAGGAAGGCCAGGGATTCTATTCCATACTCTTCATGGTACTGAAAAAGACAGACGACCTTTGACCGGTACTAAACCTAAAATTCCTAAACAGAAGTGTAAAATACAAACCCTTCAAGATGGAGACAATAAGATCCACCTTAAAAGCGCTCTGCCCAGGGGATGTGCTCATGTCCATAGACTTGAAAGACGCCTACCTCCACATTCCCATAAGACCATCTCACCAAAAATTTCTCAGGTTCCACATCATGGGAAAACTTCCAGTACAAGGTACTCCCCTTGGCCTGGCATCTGTGCCCAGAGTATTCTGAAGGTGTCCATAGTGCTCGCCTCAAAACTAAGTAATACCCTACTGGGACGATTGGCTGATCAGAACATGATCAGTTCAACAATCCATGAGGGAGACAAGGATTGCAATTCAATGTCTTGAAATGCATGGTTGGGTCATAAACCAAGAGAAGAGCCAACTCATACCTTGCAGAAGGCTGGAACACCTAGGCAACCTCATAGACACTACAGAAGGAAGGGTCCAGCCATCAGAACAAAGGGTCTCAACCCTACTAAACTCAGTAAACAAACTAAGAACTGCAAGACAACCATCATTAGAAGATATTTCCCATACATTAGGCCTCATGTCTTCCTGTATAGACACCATCCCAAGGGCAAGATGGCACATGAGACCGCTGTTATCATTCCTTATTCAACAAGGTCCCACATAAGATTTGGATTTCACAAAAAGGGTGATTCTCTCTAAAAGAACTGCACGTTCATTACTGTGGTGGTCAATAAGGGACAGCTTGCTAAAAGGTATGCCACTAGACATACAAATAGACATCCAGGTGGACACCGATGCCAGCCTGACAGGCTGGGGTGCAACGACGGGCCAAAAGACGGCTCAGGGAAGGCGGTCACTAAACGAGTCAAAATTACCAATAAATGTCTTAGAAATAAGGGCTGTGTTCAAGGCTTTGCTACATTTCACAATGGAAGTACGGGGAAAAAATGTGCTGATTCGGTCAGACATCAAGTGACCGTAGCATACATCAACAAACAGGGGGGGACAAGAAGCAGAGCAATGCAAAAAGAGGCAGAAAAACTAATTCCCTGGGCACAGAAAAATCTTGCAAACCTCACAGCCATTCATCTAGCAGGCAAGTTGAACACCACGGTAGACTGGCTCAGCCAGCAGTGGATTCACCCAGGAGAATGGATGCTCCACCCACGGATATTCCAGTCTATCAACAACCATTGGGGCCCAATAGAAATCGACCTAATGGCATCCAACAAGAACTGCCAGTGCCCCAGGTTCTACTCCCGATTTCAGGATTACAAATCCATGGGGATGGACACGCTATCAGCAACTTGGAAATTCCACATAGCTTACATATTTCCACCCCTCCCATTAATCCCACAAGTCCTGAACAAAATCCGCAGGATAAGATTGAAGGTGATTTTAATTGCACCATACTGGCCCTGAAGAAGCTGGTTTACCATGATAGCAGCGATGGCACTGGGTCACCCTTGGACCCTACCATGCAGGCACGACATCCTCAGTCAGGGCCCAATACTTCATCCCAACCCAACAAACCTCAAACTGATGGCCTGGCTCCTGAAAGGGAGAGATTGCTAAGAGCAGGCTATCACCCTGTAGTCATCAACATTCTAGAAGGACATCCACAACATTGACATACCAAAGATACTGGAGGGTATTCCATAAGTGGTGCATAGAGAAAGGGATAGACCCATTAACAGTGTCAGTAGCCGATATTCTGCTGTTCCTACAAGACGGTCTGGACAAAGGGTTATCACCAGCATCTCTACATGTACAAGTGGCAGCAGTTGGTAAAGCAAAGGGCCTGATAGAAGACACTACCCCAGGATCACACAGGGATATTATGTTTCATCAAAGCAACTGCCAATATATGTCCAAAGATCAAGCAGTTTACAGCCCCATGGGATCTCACCCTGGTACTGAGGGCAATGACGGGAACACCATTTGAGCCACTGGAGACTATCAATCTACAATGGATGACACTAAAAACTATTCTCCTAGTTGCCATTTGTTCAGCCAGATGCATTAGTGAAATACAAGCACTATCATGTAGAACACCCTTTCTAGTGTTTCATGAGGACAAAATCACTTTAAGAACCATACCCTCATTCATATCAAAAATATGCTCAACGTTCCATGCCAAACAGAACATAGAGATCCCAGCATACATGCCGGCAGAAGAAGTGGACCAGGAGCCTCAACTGCAACTACTGGGAATGAAGAGAGTACTCTCGACGTATCTCGCCAGGACAGCAGACATCAGATTAACAGACCACCTATTCATTATCACCCAAGGTCACAAGAAGGGACATGTGGTGACAAGATCCACTATAGCCACCTGGCTAAAGTCAGCAATCACAGAAGCATATAAGGCAACAAATCAAGAACCGCCCACAGGTGTCAAAGCCCACTCTACTAGAGCTATAGCCACATCTTGGGCAGAAAGGAACATGGCATCAGAAGACAAAATTTGTGCAGCTGCAACATGGGCATCCCCACATACTTTTACAAAACACTACAGAGTAGATGTGTCTATGAACGCAAAAGCCAAGTTTGGTAGGGCAGTGCTGCTAGCAGCTAGGGCAGAAGTGAAAGAATAATTTGTCTGACTACCCACCCTTTGGTTTGGATACTGCTATTTAATCATTACCCAGGTGTAAGGAAGTGGAGTGCCTCAGAGATTATCCCCCACAATGGTAGTCTACCCACCTGGTAAAGGTGATTGTTGGGGTATACATCTTTGAGGCACTCCACAGCCCACCACCTTAGTCAGACCTGATGAGGTAGTCCCTCAGCACATTCACTTTATTATCGGTATGCAGTATGGGCTGATTATTACTAGTTTATATCAAATAGGAAATAAATGGACTCTGCTCCAGGGTGTGTTTCATTCTACTAAAGTATGGTTTCTTATGTACAGTTATATCAATACACATATGTGTTTGCATGTTTTTTCTTTAAGTTATAGGATACATAACAGGTCAAGAGATCACAATTTCTCAGTAGATACAGCTTTGGAAGACATTGAACTGAGTAATGAGAGGCAGCATCACAGGGAAGAGGGGACAGACTTCTTTTGAAGTCACATGTGCATCAGCAACCTGTCAGGTGGACACAATACCCAGGTGTAAGGAAGTGGAGTGCCTCAGAGATGTATACCCCCACAATCTCCTTTACCAGGTGAGTAAACTACCATTTCCCAGCTTCTGTGATTCCAACATGCCTCTTGGGTCCCTCACAGTGGGTACTGCCATTTTCTGTGATCACCTTCTGCTTCTTTATTCCTCTGTGTCTGCATATCTCCACTGGACCACAGGATATACTGGTAATGAATACTGAAGAAATATGTCACCTTTAAGGTAGAGATCTTCTTTCCAAATTTAATAAAAAAAATATTTCCTTTAATGTATAGCATAGATGGTATACCAAGTCTAGATATTGAAACACCAAAAACAAAAGCTGCTGTAAGCTCAAGCTCTCTCAACAGACTGCATGATCCACCATCTTACTCCATCCAAACTGAGTATGTTGTCATATTGTTTTGTGTTTAAAATAACAAATAATGGTAAGTTGAAGTAAAGGAAATTTGCTCTGAGAAGTTCTTCACAAAGTGCACACATGTAAAGTAAAGCTCCATGAAATGCAGAAGAAGTTTGTGAATTTGCAAAGTTTGCACTTCCCAAATACTGTGATGTGAGAACTTCACTGGTGGAATTTACCAAAAATGAGGTCTGTACCATGTGACGTTGTGCTGAGAAAACAGTAGATCACATAGTGTTACTGCAGCTTACAGTAGACCATGTGAGCCCTGTGTTCTATGTTCTGTGCAGTCCTTGTTAGAGTTGAGGAGAAAGGAACTGTATATGTGGTACCAGAGTCATTGCTTTTTTTAGGTGTATGTTCTGTCATAAAATAAATGATTCTTGTACATATCTATTGTGTTGGATCTTGTGTATTTCCTTAAGTAATATGCATTTATTTTTCAAGTTTGTTTAGATTCTATATTTTTGTGCTGCCATTGTGAGTGATGTCTTTGGTGGGCTAGCTAGATGTTTATGCTCAAATAAAAAAAATGGCTTAAAGTTGAGATATAAAATTTACAGGTTTTACAGATATCATATGGGAAATAGGTTATTTTGGAGTTTTTTGTTAAAAAAATAGTTTTAAGTTAATTGTGATTAATTGTTGATAAATGTATGTTAAAAATATGAACTAGGTGAAAATAGCATTGGCACAATAGTGTCCACCAAAACCACATGTCCTTAGCAGCATGACACAGGACAGCATGACAATGTGTGTGCTGTTTGAGGGGGGCTCTGTCCCATGCATAACCCCACACTAAATAAAACAAACTCTGTGGCAGGCAGCAGAGGATACATGACAATGCCAGGAGAATGCACGGCACACAGATTGTCGAGTGCTGTAAGGGGTTGGGCTGTTAAGGACTTGCACTTTAGCGTGGTTTTGACCCCTTGTTATTATACCGGCTCTATGTTGACCAGATACCTTAAAAACATTACAGAGAAAAACAGCTAAAACTACACACAGACTTTTTGCATATTCAAGTTCTACAAAAGAAAAAAAAAATAAGTTATTACAGTATTTTAAAAAAAATTAAAAATAGATGGCAAGAGTTAAGTATTTGTGAAGAATGAGCACTCCGAGGCACACAATGTAGTTTGCTGTTCACCTATTTAGTAATTATTTATCACTAAATGTTAAAATGTTCACAGCGTAATACTTTACAATTTTTTTATCATAATCTTCTCAAAATATTAATATTTTTTAGATTTCCAGTAGAGTGGTATTCCTATGTATGTCCACTTTGAAAAGTGTTTCTGATTTTACAAAAATCTACTCAAAATACAAATATTTTAAGGATCTGCTATAGGATGATTTCCCTTCTTTGTTGCATGTTGAAAATTGGTTGAAATTTTACAAAACCTACTCAAAATACAAATGTTTTTTAAGATATGCAGTAGGGTGAGTTCTCTACTTGTGTGTACTTTGAAAAGTGTAATTTTTACAATATCTGCTCAAAGTACAAATATTTACAAAACATGCTCTAAATATGAATATTTTTAAGATTTGCAATATGAGGGTTGCCTTTTTTGGGGCAGTTTGAAATGTGTTCATTAACTTTCAAAATCTACTAAAATTACAGACTCGGACCGCCGGGGGTCGGCAGGGGAGGAGAGGGATCAAGCATCAGAGGGACTGCTCTCCCTCCCCGGGGTGGGAGGACATCAGTATTCGACATGCTTCTGGCCCCTAGCAAATGCTGTGGGGCAGTGCGCTGACACTGTAAGCAGAGGGGCAGAGGGGGGAAGATGCCAGGAGAAGCAAGTGCAGAAGCGTGCACGCTCCTCCATAGATATCATTGCATGCTTCCCTCTCCACGGGGAGAAAAATATACAAAAATGGAGTCTGCCTGGGGATGAAGATAGTCCCCTCGCCACACTGCCAGGGGGCACCTCCCCTGAACTGGATCCTGGTCAGTGGGTTGAGTCACTCTTCAACCACTGCCATGAGGGGTAAGTCATGGGGACTGAGGGGAGGGGGTCTAATTCCTGGTGGTTCCGATGGGGAGGTGTCCAATGGTAGGGGCGGACTCCAGCAAAAACAGCACAAACAAAATTACAGACACTTTTATGATTTATAGTAGGATGGTTTTCCTACTTTGCATGCCCTTAGAAAACTTTTTATAAGGGAGATGTTGCCATGGAGGAAATGTTGGGGAATGAGTGAAGGCTTCTGACACTGCTATCAGTCTATAACTACACTTCTACTAATATTTTATTATAAGGAGGAGAGGAAGGAGGCTAGTGGATGTGTTAAGTGGGGAGTTTTGTCTTATCTGGGGAGGGGGTATGGGATTTGATTATATTGTGTAAAGGTAGGGGGATGTACAATTTTGAAAGGGGGTGACAGGCTCCAGAAATGTGGTTTGTTTCAATCATAACCCTTCTTCTATTATTTTATTATAAGAAGGGGAGGAGGAAGGAGGTTTGGCTACTGGGTGTTTTGGGTGGGGGGTTTTTTGTTTGTTTTTTTGCTATGAAGGAAGAGTAGCTTATTATATATTGTGGAAGCATGGGGAGGCTTTTTATATATTGTTGAAGCATGGAGGAAGTAGAATTTGGAACTAATATTTTATTATTAGTGGATAGGAGGGGGGAGGTGGGGTCTAGAAGGTGTGTTGGGTGAGTTTTTTTGCTCTGATCCAGAAACAGAAGATCTGTTACATATTGTGAAAGGATGTGGGAAGTAGATTTTGACAGGGCCTGGGGGAGCATCAATTATTTTATTATAAGGCTGGGGAGATTTCAGATATTAGGATATCAGATATCATCAATCCACTATAATATACCCGATTTGAACTCTATGGTGTTTTTAAGATATCATATGTTGAGGACCAATATCCTAAAATCCTAATATCCTTACAAAACATGTATTAGCCTAACTATCTGTTTTTAAAATGGATTATGTGAGTGAAGCAAGTTCTGATAATTGTCAGCTGCTTGCATTCTGGACAATATGTAACTTACCTCTTTGTCCGTGTATGGTTTGAGTAAATGAAGTTATGAGAAAAAATTATTAAAATGTAAGGAAATTTATGGCAACAAACAATGTTCTTTAGGGTTGCTACTGCACAAAATGTAAACTGCAGAGGTTGGAAATAAACAATTAAGATTGCAAACACAATGCCCACTAAGTTGGAAATGTGCTATCTGAGTTCTTATCTCTAAGTCCCCACAAACTATCATGTTCCCTACCCTCATGACTCAAGAACAGTCTACAGTTACAATGACCTACATCAATGGTATGGTACCTCATACAAGGCCAACATATTAAAATTAGGTAAGGCTGTGTGAAATGAAACTTTGACTGGCAAAATTTTGGTGGAAGTCAGAATTTCACTTTCATGAAATTTCAGGATGCAGTTTGGCAACTTTTGTAGAAATTCTGACCTAGAACAGTGGTATGAATTGTAGGTTAATGTAGTAAAATGCAGAAAGAATTCAGCAGAACTGATCACTGTCAGTTGTCAGTTCTTGCAGAATTTCTTTTCGCAGCTTAATTCAGTGATCCACAATTTGTACATTCATCCTGCAGTTCAGTGAGTCACTGAACTGTGGAATGACTATATGAATTGTTGATTAATGTATTAAACTGCAGAAAGAACTTCTGCACAACTGATCACTGAACTGCAGAATAATTAGATGTATTGTAGATTAATGTATTAAACTGCAGAAAGGACTTCCTTAGAACAACTGTTCCATAGTTCGTGTGTATTATTCCACAATTAAGCCAGAAAGTTTCACAGAACAGGGCAAACATTCACTAAACACATTCAGAAGATTCTGATTTTCACCAAAGGCAGAAATTTGGAAAATTCTGTGGAAGTTCCATGAAAGTGGAATTTGCAACTTCCTCCCAGCTCTAAAATGAATATGAAGCAGCCCCAATTTTCACCCATCCGCCTCCCCTACCCTAATGACTAGGGTGGGACAAATCAGTTAGCCAGATGTCCAAGGGCTAGTAGAACAGTTGGTTTTATTTCCACATGCAAATACTTTATAGCTTTATGGGTACCTGCCAATGAAGGGATGTTTGAGCCCTTGAAAATGATGGCCACTAAATGCATTGACTTGGCTATCACATTTTGGAACCTACTGGCTGAACTGACCACCAGCTCACAAACTGATTTTTTTCACCATAGTGGTGACACAGGGCCAAGCTACAGATCTAGTACTGTTCTACAAGGCTATGCTGGGAGATTGTTTAGCCAGCTACAAGACCCTACATAAAATTGTCCACTGGGGTGTCACACAGACGAGGCACACTGATGAGTCCTGGTAGGACGAAACACGTGTATGTGTCTTCTGTTGGCACCCTTTTCAGACTGTGTGAGAGGCTTTTTGGCACCATGCACTTCTGCTTAAAGTTGAACCAGCATAATATTCTGTGATCATTTGCATATATAGCCCATGATGCTTTGCATTATGGGGGTATGTGTGATTTTGTATTTCTTTGAAACTTGGCTTCCTGGCCAATGCCCTTTGGGGTAACCATTGCCTCGGTGTTTTCACACTGAGGTTCTTTGTCTTTAAGCTTGTTTTTTGTTTTTATTGGTTTCACCACAACATAATCTAGATAGACCATCCTAGGGTAGCTGGTTCATTCCACTGGGGTGTCACACAGATGAGGCACACTGATGAGTCCTGGTAGGACAAAACACGTGTAATGTGTCTTCTGTTGGCACCCTTGGCAGACTGTGTGAGAGGCTTTTTGGCACCATGCTTTTCTGCTTAAAGCTGAACCAGCATAATAATATGTGGTGATTTGCAAATATAGCCCATGATGCTTTGCATTATGGGTGTATGTGTGATTTTTTTATTTCTATAAAATAGTACACATGTTCCAAACATATATCTTGCTTTGACTATTTCTAAGTAAATGTTAAAGACAGCAATCTACAACTACAGTATGCAATGCAATTGGGAGGGACATGGGGAAGACACTGAGGCACATGCTAAAAACACAGTCTTGAGTGGCTCCAAAAATGAGAACCTGGGTGGGGGTGTGGTGACAGGTACAATGAAAGAGGAGGGGGTGTACTGGTGTGGGACTCCATACTCAAGGGCATCAGATGGGGCAGCAAGGGGGAGAGGCACAGTCAGCTATGGGTGGAGTCCATACCAGGATTAAAGGCTGACATTGCAGGACAGGCAATCCCAAGGTGCGTAAAGAGGGGAAGGAGGAAACCACACATTGTGGTACATGTGGGGACAAATGACCTAGTGGGGGAAATGGTGGCAGTAACAAGAGAGAGGATTGAGGAAGTGGGAAGGTTGTGTGAGGAAACAGGGGAGTCTGTGGCCTTCTCTGAAGTTCTCCTAGTACCCTGCACAAGCACAGTGAGAAAGGAGAGGATTAAAGAGTTAAACACATGGTTGGTAGAATGGTGTCAAACTAAGGGGTATGGGGTTGTGGGCGGCTGGGGCAGTACTTGGGATAATAACAACCTGTTTGCAAGGGATAGGCTGCACCTAAGTGGGGAGGGGAAGGAGGTATTAAAGCAACGATTGGGGAGGTATGTTGCAACAAGGGTAGATTTAAACTAGATGGGGGGGTGGCAAGTGGACAGCAGGTAGGCAGGGATCCGATAGAGTGGAGTCACAGCCTACCCCCAGGCTAGCAGGGAAGGACTCGGGGTGGCCAAAAAATGAGGGAGTAGAAGGGAGGAGATGGAGGTTAGTGAAGGGAAGGGGGCATTATGGAGGGTGGTCTCATTGAATGCAAGAAGCCTAGGAAACAAATCTGCTGAGTTACAGGCACTCTTAGCAGTGTGGAGGGTGGATATTGCAGCTGTCACAGAAATGTGGGCAAATGAGCACCAGGACTGGGATCTGGCAATCCCAGGATACAAATTATACAGGAAGGACCGTAAGGAGGGAAGGGGGGTGGGGTGACAGTCTATGTGAGGGACGGTATCAAATGCACAATGAATGTGGGAGAAGAAAGGAGAACAGAGGCAATCTGGCTACAGCTCCTAGACTCAAGGGGTAGGAAACTTGAGGTCTGGGGTGACATACAGGCTGCCCTCCCAGTCTGAGGAGCTTGACAGGGAGATAGCGGGACAAATCAAAAAGGTATGTAGAAAAGGGAAGGTGGTCATCATGGGGGATTTCAACTTGCCGGGGTTGACTGGAGCATTTCGGTCACCTCCAGTGCTAGGGAGCAAGTGCTCCTGGGCACGATCCAGAAGGGTCTCCTGACACAGTTGGTTACTGTACCTACTAGGCTAAAGAATACTTTAGATCTGGTATTGTTGAATGGGGAGGCAGTGAAGGAGATAAAGGTAAAGGACTCACTAACCGACAGAGATCACCAAATGGTGTGGTTTAATGTCACGATGTGTGGGGAGCCACAGAAATCAGTTACTCGGGTGGTAAACTTAAGAGGGGCAGACTTTGGGATGATGCAGGAAGTACTGAAATGGAAACTGGAGGGCATAAGGCAGGACGTGGAGCAAATATGGGATATTATTAAACCGGGGGGTTACAGAGGCAACAGAAGCCTGCACCAAGGCACAGAGTAAGAGGAGCAGAGCAAGAAAACCATGCTGGCTGAACAGAGAGGTTGTTGAGGTGGTGAAGGCAAAACGAGTGGCACACCACAGGTTTAGGAGGACAGGAAAGGAAGTGGACAGGGAGAAATATGCAAGATGATCCAGGGAGGTGACCAGAAAAGTGAGAGAAGTCAATGCCTAGAGGGAGCTGAGATTAGGACAGGGAATTAATGAGGGGGTGGGAAACACTTTTTCAGATACATCAGGGAGAAAAGGAAGTGCAAGGAGACAATAGTGAGGATAAAAAGGGGTGGGGAGTGGATGGAAAAGGGGGAGGAGCAGGCAGAATCACTGAATGAATACTTTTGCTCAGTGTTCACAGAAGAAAGGGGGGGACTGCTACCAGCATGGGTTGGGAGAGTAGGAACAGGGAGAGAGGAGCCGACAGATGGAAGAATTTAAGCAAGTAGAGTCCTAGAGGGACTGAGGGCACTGAAGGTAGACAAGGCACCAGGGCCAGATGGTATCCACCCCAGGGTGCTGAGGGGGGATGGCAGAGGTGTTGGAAGAGCTGCTGGCAGATCTGTGCAGCACGTCACTGAAGTTGGGATGTGTGCCACTGGAATGGAGGATGGCACATGTAGTACCATTACACAAGAGCGGGCCAAGGGATGAACTGGGTAATTATCGTCCGGTAAGTCTCACCTTCATAGTGTGAAAACTCATGGAAATGATACTAAAGGAAAGACTGGTGTCATACCTGGAGGACAGTGGCCTCCAGGATGTGAGGCAGCTTGGGTTTGTTTCAGGGAAGTCTTGTCAAACCAACCTCATACAATATTATGACTAGGTGACAGGTGAGCTGGATAAGAGTCAGGAGGTGGATGTTCTTTACCTAGGACTTCATCAAGACCTTCGATTCAGTGCCTCATTGGCAGCTTGGGGAGAAGCTAACTGGTGTAGGGGTAGGGGCAAAAATGATGAACTGGATTACAAGCAGGCTGATTGGCAGGCTGCAACGGCGGTGGTGAGAGGGGAGCTCTCAACTCCAAGGCCAGTGATGAGTGGGGTGCCACAGGGCTCTGTGTTGGGGCCAGTATTGTTTGGGCTCTTCATATCAGACATTGCACATGGGGTGGTGAGCAAGGTAAGTCTGTTCGCTGACGACACCAAAATCGGAGCAGTGGTGGATGGAGAGGAGGGATGGAAGCAGCTGCAGGGGGACCTATGCAAGCTAGAGGAGTGGTCAGAGAGGTGGCAGCTGGGGTTCAATGCAAAGAAGTGTAAGGTTATGCACTTTGGGGTGATGAACCCAAGGAGAGAATACTGGCTGGGGGGAGTTAAGCTGGGCTTCACTGAGGAGGAGAAGGACCTAGGGGTAATGATAACAGGGACCATGAACAACACTGCCCAGTGCAGAAGAGAGGCTGCAAAAGTGAACAAAACGCTGGGGTGCATAGTGAGTGGGTTTTCATCCAGGCGAAGAGAGGTGATCTTGCCCACTACAGGTCACAGGTAAGGCCGCACTTAGAGTATTGTGTGCAGTTTTGGAGGCAATACCTAAAGCATGATATCAGGCTACTGGAGGGGGTGCACAGGAGGGCAAAAAAGATGATCTGTGGAATGGAGGGAAGAGACTATTACAGCAGGCTGGGGAACCTGAATATGTACACCCTGGATGATAGAAGGGACAGGGGGAACATGACAGAGACATTCAAGTATCTGAGAGGAATCAATAAGGATGGGGCAGATGGGGTCTTTAAGTTAAGAAGGGGGAGGGTCATCAGGGGGCATGGGCTAAGAAAAGAGAGAGAAGATTTAGGAAGGAAATGAGGAGACACTATTTCACAGAGAGGGTGGTAGCAAAATGGAACACCCTACCAGAATGTGTGGTATCATGTAAATCTGTGAACAGCGTCAAAAGGGCATGGGACAGGGAATGGGAGAGAGTGAGGGTGGGGAGGTGGGGATGGCAGTGGGATGACAAAAGGGAGGGGGGTGGGGCAGCTGCAAATTAAGGGGGGTTGGCTGCACACTCGAGCAGACTTAGATAGACTGGATGGTCTGTTTCTGCTGGCACATTGGTATGTTCATATGGTCATATAGTAATTTCAATATTTTGCAAAAATTCTGCTGCTTTGTGGATGGTCTACAATAGTGTCTGCCAAGTAAGGCACAGGTTATGGTGGATGTAAACCTTTGCAGGTATGTACCCAAAAGTATTGTAATGATAGATCTATAATGTCTATAAAACACCTGACCTCTGTTGCATGATTGTGACATGTACTTTGCCCATTGATCACAAGGGTAGGGGAAGAGGAGGGGTCAAGGATAGGGAGGCTATATACCAAGTTTGCTGTATTGACCATGTATGAGGTACCCTACCATTGATGTATGGCCCCATACCTGAAGACTGTCCTTAGGTCATGAGGTTAGGGAATGTGGTAGGGTGGGTGGAAGCTACAGTAGACATAAAAACCTGAATTGCACATTTTCAAACTCTGTCGCCATTGTGTTTGCAGCCCCAAGCATTTATTTCCAAACGTTGTGCAGTTTGTGTTTCATACAGTAGCAACACTAAAGTGCAGTAAGGTAGTTTTATCTATCTATCTATCTATCTATCTATCTATCTATCTATCTATCTATCTATCTATCTATTATCTATCTATCTATCTATTCTAAATAGATATATTGTAGAGGTGCAGAATATCAGGGTTCCATTGGGGGATTTCAGAAAAAAATTAATCTTTACAGACTTGTATCTTGGCCATTTTAGACACTTGGACTGCAACATTTCCTATGTACCTTCTTGCTTCCTTGGTCTTATAAACTTACAATTTTTATGTTGCTTGCACGCATGTGCAAGAAACATAGTGCCATCATCCGAGTTTTCGGAGGTGTGGCACCCCATCTTCCAATTCAGTCAGTGAGTTTGCAGGCACGGCCGTGGTTCTCCAATGACTGCTGCAGCTGTCTATGACAGCAGTCGAAAATGCAGTGGCATACAGTTGAAAGGGAGAGCTCCGCTTCAGTGAGCAGAGCTCCCCCCCACACACACACACGCAAGCACGCATATTGAGTGCTGATGCGTCCCTCCCCCCCACGCACACCAGGCGGCCGATGGGGGTGCCTAATCCTCATCAGCTCCACGCCCTCCCCACAAAAGCTGTTCAGGTGCCACACTAGGAGCCCACCACAGCGTGGCAAAAATGTTATAGCCAATGGGGTGCCCAATCCCGCGTTGGCTCCATGGCTGCACGCCCTCCCAAACCTTTCCAGGTGCCTTGCTGGGAGCCCACCCCAGCGTGGCAAATCTTGTTATAGCCAACAGGGGTGCCCAATCCCCCATCAGCTCCAGCCCCCCCAAACAGCCTTTCCAGCTGCCATGCTGGGAGCCCACCTCAGCGTGGCAAACGTCCCGCATCGTCTTAATTTAAAAAACAAACAAACCTGGAAATAAAAAAAACTGTCCCTCGCAGTCTCACTGCCCCCACCCACCCACTGCTCACCCTGCCTCCCACACCCCTCTCACCCCATACTTACCTCTGGAGCTCGCGCTGGCGATCATCGGTGGACCGGCAACACGTCTGCACTCTTCAAAGCCGACTGTGAACTGAGGAAATGCCGGTAAGCTGTATAATGGAATAAATAGGGTTTTTTCAACTTTGTTGCATATCTCAGGCATTTTTGGGAATTTTGGGCCCAAATTTTCAACATGGGGTTTTTGGGACCCCTCCTCATGAATTCTTGCACTGTCATGGCATTAATCGAGCCCGAAGGGTGATTTCACCATCACTGCATGAAATCACCTTTTGGGGCTGATTAATGAAATGACACTGCCAGTGTTCATAAGGTGGGCTCTCAAAAAGCCTATGTTGAAAATTTGGTGAAAAAATTCCTAGAAATGACTGTTTTATGAAGCGTGCATTGCGCAGTTCCTATGCACGCTCGTAAGTTTGTGAATTTTCATTATTTTCACTCCAGATTTTCAACATTGCCATTTTACCACACCTCCTTATGAGCAGTACAGCTGTCATTTTTCACATCTTGCCCAAAATGTGTTTCCACCCATGTAGCGCACAATGGCGCAGTCGGTGTACGCAATCAATGTATGGGACACATTAAGAAAATCACAGTGACACTGTTCATGAGCAGAGGTCTTAACATGGCTATGTTGAAAATTTGGTGAAAAATTCCTAAAATGACTTTTTACTTAGCGTCAGTGCTAGCAGTTCCTACCACTGTCGTAAGTTCGCGAACTTTCAATATTTGCACTCCAATGACTTCCAAATACCTAAACAGCACATACAAGCAAGCAACATTTGGCATTGACAAATGCTTGTTATAAAGATCATTTTTGTACTTTTTTCTCTAATTTAATGCTAAATTTACATATTTTTGCCAAATTTCTTTCCTAACTTTTTGCCATCAGATAACTAAACAACACAAAGAGTTGAGGTATGAAACTTACATGTTTTGAAAACATGCATTGAGAATAGGTCTTTTTGGAATTGTGTTGAAAAAGTAATTTGTTTTTTAAGTAATTACAGTTAATTGGTCAAGCATGTGCCTAATAAAAATGTGTTGCGAAAAATCACTAAAATAAGACATAGGGCCTAATTTTCAAAGGGTGATGCAGGGCTTGTTCAAGCCTTGCATCAAACCCTTTTCTAGTACATCTGTGCCAAACACATTTACTACAATTACACCCAGTTCTGGTACATTGGACGCATTTGTGATACTTTACCCAGTTTATGGCAGCTTACGCCAAATTTTTGGTGCAAGCCCAGTAATATGGGTATCAGGGCATGCCTCAAGTTAGATCATAAAAAGTGGTCTAACTTGTGGCAACTGGTTCACAGGATAGAAAATTCCGATCACCCGCTGGGACAATGCCGCAAGCCCCAAGGGCCATATGCTTGGCACAGCACTGGGGTTTTCCACATTCTCAGCCCACTGAAAATCAGGCTCATGGATTTCTTTTCATGACAAAGCTTGACATGGACAACAATTTTAAGGTTAGATAACTTTTTAAATTTGTAAAATTTAAGGGTGGTGGTTTATTGTTTCAGAGGGAGGGTTAGTACGAGTCACACAATATTATAATTAACAGTAATTAGTTAAATTAAAAAGGATCATCTTCACACAAGAATACATCAGGAAGTGTATTTTTTTTCTGTAAAATATACATTCATTGAGGACCTGGATGGCTCCGTGTATTGGTAGTGGATTGTGGAGCCTTTCACCTCTAGGTCACTGTTCCAATTGAGCACAAGTCTATATTGGCCAGAAGCCATTATTACTTGGGGGCTGTTCAGTGGCCTCTGTGAAATGAATTATGGTGGTCTCAGTCAAGTTCCCAGTGAGCAGGTGTCCACATCACAAAAGCACCTATGTAATTGGCAGTAATTGTCAACCTTGTTGTCAGTTTCACATGAGATGCCTTGGATTGAATGGGCAAGAAGCCTGAACTGCCCTGTTACCCATATGGTGGTCCCTCCATGGCAAAGTTGAGGCACATTGGCAGGGCAATGTGGGGAAGCTTGTACTGTGCTTGCCATGCTGTACTTGTCATGTAGATAAGAACAAGACTTCAGGATCCAGTGTCACAAGCTCTTCCATTCACACACACATACACACACACAGTCAAAAGTAAATGTATAGGTTTTTAAAATGTTCATGCTGCCCAATGTTTTTGTCCTGTGCAATGATTTTCAGTGTCTTCATGAGGAGAGAAATTTTTTTTTTAAATCTTTGTGCTGCATGATGGTTTTAGTGCTTTGTGACAATTTTCTAAATCTTCGTGAAGTCATAAAGGGTGTGCTAAATTCTTCACTCTGCAAAAAGTTTTGGAAATCTTTGTGCTGCTCAACAGTTTACATAATCAATGTGCTGCACAATTGTTTTTAACATTCACATATACATTCTTTACAAAGGTTTTGAAAATATATGTACAGCATGAAAGGTTTGAAAATATATGTGCTGCAGGAAAATTTTGACAAACTTTGTGCTGCACAATGGTTTTCAAAATCTGCAAGTTGCACAAAGATATTCATTTTGAAATTGTACATGCTATGCAACAGTTCTAAATAAATCAGCAATACAAACTTTAATGTAATATGACTTTTTATATATTTAAGGATGATAGTTTACTATTTGTGTATAACTAGACACTCAATGGGCCTTATGCATCACTAGGTGTGGAATGCACCACAAAGAGCATGTACCATGATGTCCAAGTGCCTCCTGTACATCAGTCACCAGCAGGACATGCAGTGCTGGTATTCACTATTCCTGGGTGGACTGATGCATGGATTTGAGCTTCTCAGCACAGGGTAATGTCTCCTGAGGGGGCTCGACCTCTGCTAGATTACTGACTTCTAATTGTCTCATGGACTGTGGGACCAGGGGGTTTTAGTATGTGACAGTCCATGGACAGACTGATGTTTTCTTCATCAGCAGTACTGCTTCTGACTCTTCACAGACCACAAAGTTTTCTGCAAAAATATGTTGGCAGTCACCACCTGCTCTGTGTAGGACTTTAAAGGTCATGTGTAAATGAAGTTACCACAGAGATTTCTGTAGATATAAAGAAATGTATGACAAAAAAAGGACATTAATGCTCATTATAGTCTCTACTGCAAAGAACACAAACTTCAGAATGGTTGGTAATTAACTGCTGGAGTTGTCAACTCAAGGGCCACAAAGTTTAGAGATGTCCTATTAGGGCTGTTAAGCCTAACTCCCACTCCACCCCCATTTCCCCTACTGTAAAATGCAAGGCTCATGTTATAAATATATTTGAACCTCCACAGTTGTGCCAAAATTATTCTAATCATGAATCTAGAATTCATAGGATATGCATGAAACAGCAGACCTGTGGCATGAATCCAGACATGTAGCTTGTCCTTGGGTTATGAGAGATGAGGAGGTGGGGTTGGGAATAGGGCTGCTGTTTAATGATTTTGAATATGTTGACCCTGCATGACATACCACACCATTAATGCACAGCCCTGTACCTCTGTACCTGTAGACTGGCCTTGGAAAATGAGGGTAGGGGTGAAGGGAGGGGATTGGGAGTTAGGCATAGCAACATTAAAGGACATTTCCAAACAGCGTGAACATTGGATTGATAACCCTAGTAGTTCCTTTCCAGCCTTTGTGGAGTTTGAGTTTTTTTCGGTATCAACTGCATAGGCATTTAGATATTTTTTTTGCCATAAAGATAGATATCTAAAATGACAGACAGATAGATTGATAGATAGACAGACAGACAGACTGACTGACTGAAAAACAGACAGATATGAGGGTATCACTCTATTGAGGTGATAAATGTTATCCAATAGTCATTCCTAATGCATGTTTATTCACAAAATATAAAACTTCTGTACTGTGGCCACATTTTTTTTCAGTCATGCCAGCTGTAGAGGAAAACATATCTGCAATGTGAATGTAAAGTGGTTTTATATTGATCTATTTAACAATGGCAATAGAAAAATAGCTTAATTTCTCATCAAATGCTTTATGCCTTTTATCTTGAGTAAGGTTAAATTGTTAAAGGACTACGGATGTAATAATGGACATGTTGTGGCAATAGCTATGCAGAAGAAAGTTTTTTTTTTTTTCAATTTAACATTATTTAAGTCTTTCAAGTTTCAAGTACGTGTCACTGACGATAACAGTATGAACATTTAGAAATGCCCCCATCTCCAGGCACAGAGTATTATCCTACTGCTTACCTGGCTAGTATATTCAGTCCGTTACTATTTGGCCAGCATGTTCTGTTCTCTGCTTCTACAGACATATGTAACAGTCTGTAAGTTCTTTGCAGTGTATCCGACTGTTTTAATGCTTGTATCATCTTAATAAGTCAAATCAATAAAATGTATTAACCACAAAGAAATGCCTCCATTAAAGTCAGTAATAGCACGGCCATGAGCTGATTCAACTCATACCTGAGTGGCCCCACCCAATCGGGAAAAATTGGTGCCTCCACTTCAAAGCCCCTCCCTGTCTCCATCGGTGTCCGCCAAGGCACTGTCCTCGGTCCTATCTTATTCTCCATTTTTCTCAACGACCTCCCTTCAATCTGCCGACATGCTGACATTCATATGTACGCAGACGACACAGTCTTGTACGCATCAGGTCTATCCCCTCAGGATGTTGCTTCAAAGATCCAGCAAGACTTCACTGAAGTACAGCACTGGTTTTATAAAACCAACTTATCCTAAATGCCAAAAAAAATGATCGCCGTGACCTTTGGCACACGTCAAAGACTCTCCCGCATCCCCACTTTCCCCCATTCTTAAACACCTGATGGGACCCTCTAGAAGTCTGTACCTCTTTCAGATACCTGGGGTCTGGCTGGACCAACACCTTGACTTTTCCAAGCATGTCGATGCTACACACAAAAAACTGCTCCCTAGGCTGGGGGCACTATACCGGAACCGCAGCTGCATCCCTCTGCCTGCCCGTAAAGCGATTCTACAGAAAATGATCATTCCTATTTTTGACTACGGGGACATAGTCTATTGTTCTGCCCATAAATCCACTCTGGCTAGACTGGACCCTCTCTTCAACTCCTTCTGCCGCTTTGCACTGGATTGTCCCCCCTCCACTCACCTCTGCGACCTATACAGTCGCCTAACCCTACCCTCCCTCGCAAATAGACGCCGTAACCACTGCAATAGACTCACAGCCAAATTCTGGACCCAGTCACTGCCCTCCTACTTAGCCACTACACTAACAGCCCAAATTCCAACAGCCTACTCACTCAAAAATTTCGACTCCCGCCTTCTGCAAATCCCACGCATGGCCACCTCCGCTGGACAGTCGGCTTTTAGCTTCCATCTACCAAAACTATGGAACTCCTTGCTGGCTGACATCCGGCTCTCCCCCTCCCCTCGGATACAAATCTCCCTTCTAAAAGGTCTAGTTCCCACAGGCTGCATATGTCACCTTGACGTACACTAGCTTGGGCCTTTTCAAGCTGGTGTGCACAATGTAAGGACCAACCACCCAACTTAATCTATGTTACCCAGCCAAATGCCTAACTACCAAATTTTTGATGATCTCCTATTCTTATTTCTGCCTACTATTATGCTGTTCACTCTGTTTCTTTCCTCCTGTACATACAATTTTTATTTTTATTTTAATTTTTTAATTTATTGTATTTCACTGTAATAACGTAACCTTGTACATATTGTATGTTACCTATGAAATTCTTGCTGTTTCTACAATTTATTGTTAGTATGTTTATCCCATTTCCCTCCTCCCCCAGGACACATTTGGAATCGAGCGGTAGTCTGCTCAGTATGTCTTTCCTGGTAAAACTTTTAAATAAATAAATAAAAAAAAAATAGTAGACCTTGACTAACTATTCTTTCTAGTTGGCAAATAACATTGCAATGAAATACAAATGATAACATGCATCTAGTATATGGTTAGCCTTTGTTCTGTATAAAAATCAGCCTGCTCAAAAACATTGTTGTGCACATTCTAAACCATTGTGAGCATTCCAAAGTGGTGTTGTATGCATTCCAAACAGTTATTCTGCACAGTTCAATAGTAATATAATTAAGCAATATACCCCGACAGGGTGCGGCCTCGTGACCAAACTGCACCAGCCGTGGTAAATCCACCAGTATACCCACACCCTGGAGGGGTATATTGCTATTATACAATGGTAGGAATAATTTTTTTATTTGTTTTTTATTTTTATTATTTGTTTTTGTGAGTTATTTTGTGATAATGGTGGATATATTCTTCCGCTGAGAAAAATAGTTCCTTTTTTAGTATTGAATATAGAGACAGGTAAAATGTTTTGAATAGGTTTTATTTGTGTAAATAATAATTTTTAATGATCATTTGAGAAGGTTTTATGTTATTAATAATTTTTAATGAACATTTCAGAAGTGCAACATGTAATTAGTTATTTTTGTTAAACAGCATTAAATGTTTTATTTGTGAAACAACATTTATGAAATCAATTGTGTTGAAATAACGTTTTATAGTTTCTATGAACTTTTCAATGTGTCACATTTTTCATTGAATTGCTCTTAGGTTTGATATTTGGTTCTTGTTTCTTTAAGAAGTTCGGTTGCGATTAGTTTGTGAGCATATGTTCACTTCCGTCCATCTGTAGAATGCCGGTATTGCAGTTGGAGGAGAGGGCCGGTTGCTGCTTCATTGCCGGGTAAGTTTGTGCTGTTGTGTTGCTAGTTTTGCAGGCCAAGCTGGGGGATATTGTGACAGCTTTCTGTGGAGTTTTAACGCTCCGTTTCTTAAGTATGCTGTCGTTTTGTGGATTGGATGCCTCATTTTCTTCGGTAAAGATATTTTGTAGGTGTTGGAAGTCTAACGAGTGGAAACTGACGTTCATTTTTTTTATTACCGTTTTGATTTCGGTGCTATGCGGCGATTACAAATGGCGGCAGTTCCTTTGAAGTGTAACGGCGGTAGTGATATTTGTAATGTGGCACTAGTACTTGTTGGCTGGCACCTTTTCCAGTGGGTATATTGGAGGATTTATAACTGCTGGAAAGTGCCAGCCAACCAATGAAATTTCAGGGATTTGTGCTTGTTTTTGGGTCCATGGTATAATTTTTAATTTCTCATTAATTCCACACCTAGCTACTTATTAACCACCCAGTGCCCGGAATTGTACATTTAAACTTTTAAAAGTCTGTAAATTTGAATTTGAACATAGAACAGAACTAAGAAATGGTAAGATTTTCTGTTTTCAGTTCAGTGGGGGTCTCTCACTCCAGTGTAAAAACACATATACTATAAAAAATAAAATATGGGCAGCCCCACACAACTCAGCACGTGTTTCCATCTTGGGTTGAGATGACAGCATGGACCTCTTGAGCTTCACTCCAGAGGTTCATATGCTGTCATCTCAACCACTCAATGGAAATACAGCCTTGCTGTGTATGGTTGCCCATATGTTATTCTCTATAATGACAAAGATCTTGGTAATCATTCCATACTGTACAGAAAATGGGGGAGCAGGAGCATTTGGATTAGATTTGTTTTCTACCCTGAGGAAGAAGGGAAAAGGGGGCCAGGTGGAATACCCAACTGAGATGAAGAATACTAATGGGACCCCATGCTCAGTCAATCATACACTTAAAGCTGCATATAATGCAGGATTTTCTGGTTTTAAAAGAGATGTAGCGAAATTAAATGTCACCCAGTAAAATTCTAGTGAAATCAGCAATTTCGCTGTGTGAAATATTTTGTGAAATTTCAAAGTTGCAAAATTCCACCTGAAAATGGTGAAATTTTACCTGCAAGTAGTGAATTTTGCTGTTTCACAAGCAAAATGTTGTGCTTCATGGGTGAAATTTCACACTCCATGGATGAAATTCTGCATTTGGCACCTGCAAAGAATTTTGGGAAAGCCATGAATTTTGTGAAATAATTCATCGAACAAAAGTTTGCAATTTTGCCCATCTCTAGGTTTTAACAGCATGCAATGTAAAGGGGCTAAACACAAACACAACATTAAAGTCATACTGGCAAATGCAAGAAGCATGAACAAACTGTAATTCCTAGAGGCATTAGTAACTTATGGAAATACCAGATTTACAGTAATATCAATTTTTAAGACGGGGGGGGGAATGAACAAACAGTGTGGAAATCATTTAGGAGGTTATATACTTCATAAAAGGAACAGAGTGGACCAAAAAGGGGTTAGCTCTGTTCATTAAAAATTGCTATTTCAGTGTCAGTCTTCAAAATTTTATATCCTGCCAGCTCCACTGAAAGCATCTGGATATAAATTAAACTGCACACTAAAATGCCCCTATTTAATTTTCGGTGTCCTTATTACTCCCAATTCTTTTAAGCTTCTGAAAAGCTTTTCCTTAAGTTCTTATTCCATGAGTAGCTTTTTGGATCACCACATCAGTTATCTACCTCTCTGATTATATTTTCTATTAAGACAGAATTTTTTTTTTTATTATGAACTCTATTTATCTCTCCTACACCTGGAACTCTGTCAGGCCTCTCAGCTTATCTATGCCACTCTACCACACACTGTGACCCCTGCCTCCTCAAGGACATTACTTTCTCCCCAACCCCCCCAGCCCAGGACTAGGGCTCAAGGAGATTGAAGGGGCAGAGGCAAGGATCCAGTGTTGGGTGTGTGGTGGTTTGGCACTGTGAGGGCACTAGCCTATCCAGGCTGGCAGGGTATTTCTGTGTTTGTTCCCCTAGAGGAGTGGATGTGCAATGACATCAAGTGCAGGCACGAATGTGCTCCTGCACTCATCCCACTGATGTCCACCATTGCCTCTCCCCATGCCCTTGTGTGGTCCCTGGCTACAGGACAGCACACCTCCTCCATGTGGTGTTGCTAGTGCCAGGCCTTCACAACCCACCCATCCCCAAGAGAGGAAAGCTGTCCTATGGATGCTCGATTCTCTCTTCCCCAGCTGACCCCTGGCAGCCCAAGCTCACTCCCGAACCCGGGTCACCAGCATAGAGAGAGTTAAGGTGCCAGCGCCTCAGCCCTCTATGCCACTGGGCCAAAGACAGAATGTTGTTGACCCATAGTTTAAGTAATTTGTCCCTCAAAGGGACACATTTCATGCTCAGTGGATATCATAGTTTGGTAGACCTTGAAAAGCTCTTTCTAATGAGACATTGGACTGGAAGTACTCCAGAGATATAGATTACAGGGTCTGTTCAATATTAATACTACATTGCAGCCAATTTTAGAACATTGTGATGTCATCAGGGAACAAGCTATGCCTAACTGCATTGAATCAAACACAGCTTGATCTTCAATGATATCACAATGCTCTACAAATGGCTACAGTATAGTAATATTGTTGTATTAATGTTGAACAGTCTCAATCATCTATATCTCGGAGGTAATTCCATCTACTGGTAAGCCCAATACCTCATTTAAAAGAGTTTTTTGTGAGTATTCAAATGATGTCAACCACTATACATGAATGTTTCTCTTTAGTATGTCCCTTTGCATTTCATTTCTTTTTTTTTTCTAGTTTTGAATAACAATTCCATGTTAGCATTTTGGTATTGAGTTCATCCCATTTTGCTTTGCCATAGCTAAAAACTAGTTTTACCTACTGGTTATTTCAGCTGTCTCTCAACAGCATAACCACATTACAGTCACTTCTCCAATAAATTTCTTTGATTTAACAGTCTATAATTCATGGTGACATGTTGTTAATAACTAGGTCTAAAATGTTATTCCTTTAGTTGGTATATTGACCATCTGTCATAGACTATATCCATGTAGGTGCTTAAAATGTTCTTTTATGGTTATTTGTTGAATAAAGAGACGACTAACTTCTAAAACAGTACATCTCCATCATGAGAAGCTTTCTGATTTTTTTTTACCAGTATACATCTTTTGTTGTAAAGCTTTTGGAGGGTGTGCAATGAACCCCTACTTGGTAAAATTATTTTGAAACAGTCCCTTGTGACTGACAATCAAGCCCAGTGATGTCTTTCATCAGTTTTGCTACCACTTCTGCTATGAGTAGCTAAAGTGAGAGTAACAGATATAGACATAATGGGTTATGAATGTAAGAAATTATACAACACCATACTTTCCTAAATTCCAAAAAGTACTAGGTTTCTCCTAAATATACAAATTTCAAATAGAGAACTGGTTTTGCCTTAATCAGTGTTTTGAGCACAGAAAAAGATGTGGAGCCGGAAATTCAAAGAACAGTGCACCTGCTAACAGAGTTAGCAGGTGTGCTAACCTGTATTTGTGCAGGCGTTTCTGGCCAGCCCATGTTCAGAAGCCCCAGTAGCAACAGTGCAAACCTACTGACCAGGTTAAAGCTTCAGGAACTGACACTAAACATCTGGCAGGGGATAGACTTGACCTCAGCAGCCATTCCCATTGGAGGTCATCCATGGAGAATCTGGAGCAGAGGTAAGTCCCAGGGATGGCAGGTGACATGGCAGGCAGAACAGGTGAGCCAATGTGGGCCAGATGGGTGTTGGGGGCTTACAAAGTGTACCAAGTTTTTTAAAAAAGTACCACTCTGGGCCAGCAAAGAGAATCCCTCTTTAGATAAATTTTGAAATATCTGGAAATATCGGAATGTATCTATGGCTGAAACTGGGTAGACTTGATGGACCATTGGTCTGCTTATACAGTCAGATTTAGAGATGTTGTGAAGTTGTACTTCACTTTTGAAGTTTGGGCAGAGTCGCAAAATCCGTCTCTCCGAAGTATTTTGCGAAGTTGTCACCTGTGGTGGAAACTTCGACAAAATGGCTTTGCATTGATTTTTTTTTATACTTTATGTTTACTGCATTATCAAAATATACAATAACATACTGTACATGTCCAGTATAGCAGAAAACAAGTTCATCTAGGAGCCATCGAAAGAAACAAGTACACATAGTCTGAGCATACCTGATTATGAATATGGGGAAAATCAACATGGTAGTAACAACATGTTGTATTATATTAACCAGATGGCTGCACCCTATAAGAATATAGTGGTCAGTTCCTCAGTTGCACGTAAAAAAAAAAGCAAGAAGTCGCACCCCCCCCCCACAGCTGGCAGCTCGATTTCCCTCCCTGGTGTCTAGTGCCCCCACCTACCACTGATTCCCAGCCACAATAAATCCCTGATATTGTCTAGTGGTCCCCCCCCACACACTGATTGTCATCCTCCAAAATATAAACATTTTTTTTTATTAAATCCATGGTGTCTGGTGCCCCCACCACCATGCTCAATGGCCACAATACATCCCTGGTGTATAGTGGCCCCCCTTCCTCTGATTCCCTTCCATAAATTCTCAAATCCAAAATATAAAAAAAAAAATTCATGAAATTCCTAGTGCCTAATGGACTCCCTACCCTGCCAGGAAGTGCCCCCCCACACTTCTCCCCCCACCCTGACCCAGAGCAGGCCACCAGCACAGCCTTCTAATCACCTCCATGGCTGACAGCCTGACTGAGCTTTACTAAATTAGCACATGCTTTTACAAGGATGTGTTCATTCATTGACAGCTTGCAGTCATTTTATTTCATTTACGGGGGGTACAGAAAGGGAAGGAGCTTCTCCAGTCACTGGCGGGGGGGCAGGATGGGAGAAAATGGCATTGTGGACACTGGAGGTGTCCACAATGACATTTCTCCCATCCCACCCACTCCGAGTCAGGGTAGGGTGAGCAGGGTGGGGGGCACTATCTGCTAGGGTGGGGGTCGACTAGACACCAGGGTTTGCATGAATTATTTTTTTTTATGTTTTGGATCCAGGAATTTGTGGATGGCAATCAGTGGTGGTGGGAAGGAGGACCACTAGACACCAGAGAATTGTGGCTGGTGATCAGTGGTGGTGGTGGGGGGGCTGCTAGACACCAGAGATTTATTGAAAAACAAATTTACATTGTGGAAGATGGCAATCAGCGGTGAGGGGAGGGAACTAGAGATGCAGTGAAATTAAATTCTGCTGGTGAAGTGAACACGAAGTGACTATTTCACATTGCCATTTCACTATTCAGAGTAGCCAATAGGAAAGGCTCACTTTGCAACAATATTGGCAGCTCCCCAGTGCCCCCCCACACGCAGTCACCAGAATAAATGTGCATACCCAAAATGCTACTGTTTTGCGTCCAGAAAATTCCCCAGTGCTGATGAAGTGACATGAGAGCGTAACAAGAAATGTGAAGTCTCCCAGAATTAATGGCACACTCAGTCATGCATGCAGTGGTCACACACAGTCACCAGAATTAATTTGCATCCCCAAAATGCTACTGTCTTGTGGCCAGAAAATTCCCCAGTGCTGATGAAGTGAAATGAGAGCATAACAAGAAATGCAAAGTCTCCCAGAATTAATGGCACACTCAGTCATGCATGCAGTGGTCACACACAGTCACCAGAATTAATCTGCATCCCCAAAATGCTACTGTCTTGTGTCCAGAAAATGCCCCAGTGCTGGCGAAGTAAAATGAGAGGGTAACAAAAAATGCAAAGTCTCCCAGAATTAATGGCACACTCAGTCATGTGTGCAGTGGTCACACACAGTCACCAGAATTAATTTGCAACCCCAAATGCTACTGTCTCGTGTCCAGAAAATTTTCCAGTGCTGTTGAAGTGAAATGAGAGGGTAACAAAAAATGCAAAGTCTCCCAGAATTACTGGCACACTCAGTCATGCATGCAGTGGTCACACACAGTCACCAGAATTAATTTGCATTCCCAAAATGCTACTGTCTTGTGTACAGAAAATTTCCCAGTGCTGATGAAGTGAAACGAGAGCATAACAAGAAATGCAAAGTCTCCCAGAATTAATGGCACACTCAGTCATGCATGCAGTGGTCACACACAGTCACCAGAATGAATTTGCATACCCAAAATGCTATTGTCTTGTGTCCAGAGAATGCCCCAGTGCTGGCGAAGTGAAATGAGAGGGTAACAAAAAATGCAAAGTCTCCCAGAATTAATGGCACACTCAGTTATGTGCGCAGTGGTCACAGACAGTCACCAGAATTAATTTGCATCCCCAAAATGCTATTGTCTTGTGTCCAGAAAATTCCCCAGTGCTGACGAAGTGAAATGAGAGCGTAACAAGAAATGCAAAGTTTCCCAGAAGTAATGGTGTACTGCAAATGCACAGACAGATTAAGATTGTGCTGTGCACTCAAGAGATGCAGAGTCAGACACAAAGGCACAACAACACCTAACCAGTGCTCACAAGTCACAAATCCAAATCTGGAAAATAATCTCTTTTGCCGGTTGGGGGGGTAGTGCATGGTAGTTACAGTCCACTACCAGTAAAGATACCACAAAGCAGTATAGAAAATTAATGCAGGTGCGGTGGATAGCAGGTTCACACTGCTGCAATTACTCTGGCATAATAAAAGTTGTCTGATTTAATGGTACGCATCACACACACACTCTCACACACACTGCAAGTATTGTGTAGCAAATTGAAAACCTTTAGCAATATAACCAAATGTTTTAAACAAACTGAAATTATACACTGCTGTATCACTACAATCAGCAAAAAAATGTCAAGAATTACTGAAACTATTACTGTGTGTACATTAACACAGTTATACAAGAAAAATATAACCAAAACAGAAAGATTGGATTTTTCTCCCCGTTAATCTACCTACACCACAGATACACCCCTCCCAGAAAGCACACTTCACAGCACACAGACTGACTGTTCTAAATTAACATTCAAAATCCACACACAAACAATAAACACTTGATGATATGAGCACAGGAGGGTTTCCTACAATCGATGCAGTAAATTTTGAGCAAAAAAAAGGCTCAAAAGGGCTTTTTAACAGCTTTTAGAGGATTTGAATCGCAGAACTCTGAGATGAAACTGTCTCCATCTTACACTACACACACACTACACAGAACTGAGGCTGTGTAGAACAATCTAGAGCCCATGTGACCTGCAATCCCATGAAGCATTGCAAATTTGCCTTGGAGCTCAATAACAAGGTGAAGTTTATTTATTTAGTTCGTTAGTTTTTGTTGACCAGGTAAGTGCACTAGACAAATCCTGGTTATTTTCAGGCACGACCCGGGGGAGGGGGATACAGATGAATGCCAACTGATCTTGAACCAGATTAAGCTGTTGGTGGTATTTTTAGTGAATGAGGGAAATTTGGCCAGGACACCGAATTCCCCTACTCTTTTGATAAGTGCCATGGGATCTTTAACATCCACCTGAACTACCACCAAGCCAGGCAGATGGGACCTCGGTTTAACGTCTCATCCGAAAGACAGCACCTCAAAGTGCAGCACCCTCTCATGCTGCACTACAGTGTCAGTATTGGGATATTAACCCAAATGCCAGATGTGGGAACTGAACCCACAGCCTTCTGATCTCCCGGCCTCAGAGGTGAGTGTGCTACCTACTGAGCCACTGACACTGACTGAAGTGATGCGAAGTACATTGATTTCAATGTACTTCTCTTTAAAATTGGTGGAGAAGTGGTTTGGGGAAGGTGGAATAATGCAAAGTCATTGGTTTCAATGGACTTCGCATTCCTCATTATGATGTGAAGTATTCTGCTTCGTGTTTTGCGGATTCCGCGTTACTCCGCGAATCACTCCGCGAAGCGAATTTCAGCCACCGCCCATCTCTAGGGGAGACCACTAGACAATACCAAGGATTTATTGTGTCCAGCAATTGGCAGTGGGGAAGGGGCCACTAGACACCAGGGACTTATGGTAGCTGGTGATTGGCAGCAGGGGGACCACAGGGATTTAAAATGAGAAGTATTTGTGCGCAAAGTGTGGAATTCCCCCTAAAAAATTCCACACTTCGTGGACAATCCCCCACTCCACAAACTGATGAAATTTATGAATTGCATTTCCCATATTGAGTGCAATTCATGAAGTTTTTGGCAGAGCAGATTTTACCTACTTCGCACATCTCTAGTCAAATTCTGTTTCAGTGTTTCTATGATTTTTTTTTCAGTTCTCAGTTTATCCTTCTTCCTTTACAATAGTTGCCCTCAGATCTGCCCAGCTTCCTCCCATCCTCAGCTGAGCCTTCTTCATCACTTTTCCCAGGTCCTCCTTTTCCCACACATTACTCCCACCATGCTGAGATTTCTTGGGGAAGCACATCCCAGCACCCCTCCCCACAGGACAACACAGTAATGGGAGCAGGGTAGGTAGCTGGCTTTGGCAGAGCCAAGCATAATTGCATCATGCTGCTCATGGTTTGTTTTTCCTGTGTTCTTCCCAACTACGTAGGTCACCGATGGCAGGGGTTTAGAGGTATGCATGGACACGCAAGCATGTGCTGGCACTCTGGAGCCAGTCAGCTGTGCACCCCTTACACATTCAGCCCTGACTTACCACAACTGGTGTTCTCTTCCTTTTCCCATACAATCATTGGTGTAATCCTTTGTGAAATCGTTGTTATCTAATCCTGTTACTCTCTTGTATTTTGCTCTCAAGTACAGCACTATGTTAGCAGATCACAGGGCTGCAACTATAAAATGAAGCATGTGATAACATTTGAATAGTGGCTTTGTTTGTCATATAACAGTTTAATCTTGATAAATTTGATTGTATTTAAAAAATATTTTGCACTTAGTCGATTAGTGAAATTGAATTACCATGGGATGACTGTGCATTTTGCACTAATGCAGTTGCTCTGTACTTCTTGGAACCAAGGACTCAGTCGAAGGATTTATTTTAAATATTATTGTTTGTTAGAAAATGGCATAGATTATAGGAGCTCTCTGACTGGCTGAGAGCTACAGCAGGGGGTACATAAAGTTTCAATAGATGCTCGTTTGAAAACAAGGTCTGATTCAGGGTGCCCTATTACATGTGTTAACCTTGGGCACCCTGAATTTTCCCTGGATGGCATGACATGTGGAGCTGCAGATAGGGTGAGGAATCTGGGGCTCATTGTAGACCCCAAGCTGACCTTAGAATATCAGATGTCAGCTGCTGTCCACAGTGGTTTTTACCATCTAAGAAAACATTTCTCTGATCAAGCCCTATCTTGAACCAGCTAACCTAGCAACACTGATGCATGACTTAGTCATGTCAGGTTTAGATTACTGTAATGCTCTTTAAGCTGGGTTAGCCACAAGGTTGCTGCATCATTTGCAAATAGTCCAGAATGCAACAGTCCAGCTGGTCGCTGGAACCTCTTGGTTTGAGCATATCATGCCAGTTCACCCTTTTCACTGCTTGCCAGTGCTGTGGTGCATCAGCTTCAAAGTGTAATTGTTAATGTACAAGGTCTTGTACGGTCTGGGTCTGGCCTACCTGAAAGACCTACTGGTACCACACCTTATGCTCCCAGCCTTTTCCTAGATTAAGTGGAGGCAGACCTCTTGTTTGTTGCAAGATCCTGTTTGAACTCCTCAGGTGATAGGGCATTCAGAGTGCCGGCCACAATTTTTTGGAAAGCCCTTTGCTGGAAGGTGAGATGTGTTCCTTCACTGGCCATTTTTTAAAACCCTTTGAAAACATATCTTTTTACATTTTGTTTTGAGCCTGGCATTGCTTAGTAATCTTTCTGAAATGTTATATTTAGTGCTATTTATTGATTTTAAATAAATGTATTGACTCTGCTGTACACATTAGGAGGTGCTCAGAGGCCCTGGGAATGGGTGCTGTATAAATAAACTTGCCTTGCCTTGCCTATAATGCTAGGGAGAAGTTCAAGGTATACAAGCATGACTGAAGGGGTGATGCGAGGGAAGGGTTTTAAGTTCTTTGTGGACTGGGCACTCCTCTGGTGTGGCTGGAAGCTGTTCACATGGAATGGGATACTTCAACTTCTTTTGCTGTTTTGCCCTTGACGCCCCCCTCCGCACTCATCATTGTGATCTCTACCATGCCCTATCCTTCCCTTCCCTGACAAACCAACGTCTCTCTCACTGCGCAAAATTCACCTCCGAGCACTGGCTGGGTGAACTTCCCTTCTGTCTCTACCCTGCCTTTACAACCCCACGCTCCTTCCCACTCCCATAGATCTACCAGCTCACGAACCCTGGTGGTCCCACGCCACTCCACCCTTATTGGACAATCAGGTTATTTTTATTGCCTCCCAAGAATCTGGAATTCACTTCCCCCCTCAAGTTTTCCACTCATCCTCTTGCTACTCCATTAACTCTGCCCTCAAGAACTTTCTTGCCCCTTCCTGTGCCTGCCATGACCCTCCCTAATCCCCCCACCATCTCCCCTAAGATCATTTTACCATATGCCTACTCCCCACCACTCCTATTTCCCATAGTGCACAGTGGGCAACAACTTTACTCCCTTTCCCCTATTTCTCCTTTTACTGCCTCCCCAGTCACTGCCAGATCACTGCCTTGTGCAGGCAGGGTCACCCAGCACACTGGTGGGGTACTACCCCCCACTATAGTTGACCTCTGCTCAGGCTCATATGCTTACTCCCCCACCACTCCTATTTCCCTCTGATCATGCTCCTCTTTGTCCCCTACTCTCCCTCTTCCTAAAGTGTTCCTCCCCTTCTTTCTCTACCTTTAATCTATCTCCCTCCTGTGAGCTCAATCACTGCCTTGTGCAGGCAGGATCCTTAGAGCACGGTGGGCAACAACTTTACTCCCTTTCCCCTATTTCTCCTTTTACTGCACCCTTTCAGTCACTGCTCGATCACTGCCTTGTGCAGGCAGGGTCACCCAGAACACTGCTGGGGTACTACCTCTGCTACTCCCTCCCACAACATCCTTCCCCCAACACCCCCCTCTCTCGCATCACTATATATAAATAACTCTCCTCTCCTCCTACTCCCTTTCCGGTTAACATAGCCGAACACCGGCCTACCCATACACTCAATTAAGCACTTATAACCTACCTCTATACCCCTCTTATCTGCACTTTAGTCCACCCTGTCATCTCTGTTTGCCTCAAAAATCCTGATCTGTGTCTCTCAGTAAATCTCCTTTCCCTTCTTCCATTCTACCCTCCACAATTTTTCGTTCCCTCCTCCCATTCTTCCTCTCTTTACTCCAATCACTATAGATCTTGAACATCTATGTTACATTAATGGCTACCAATTACTATTGGGTCACCTTACCATCTAGTGCTACATACTGCTGCCAAGTTATTATATGTGCTCCAGTGTTACCAACTATCATCAACTGTTGCCAATTTGCTATATGTGTCTCCATATCTACTATACTTAACCGTTGCATTGTTAGCCAATATTGTCCACCTGTAATCCCTCTTGTTCTCATTATATGCAAGTAAGCAAATTGTATTCCAGCATTGTAACATTTCTCTGTATTCTATCCCATTGTTCCCTATTCCCCAGGTCACACCGGGAGATGAGCAATGTGTTGCTCAGCATGCCTTCCTGGTGAAACATTTCAATAAATAAAGTCAAGCTTTACATTACATCTGTCAGAGAGGCATCAGAAATACAGTGTTGTATCATGACTCGGACCTGACTATCTCAGGCTGTGCAGTATTCAGAATAATCAGGATAGAAGGGTGGGGTAGCATTATAGGTAAGAGAGGAAATAAAAGCCATGAAAGTCACAGACATGGGGCTGGCAAGGGAACAGAAACAGTCTGGGTTCAGGTAATCACAAGGAATGAATAAGTGCCAGGACAGGGGTAATATATAGGCCACCATCTCAAACTTAAAGAGCCAGTGGAACCAAAACAGGCAGACAGAAAAATAATACCAATGTTAAGAAGTAGTTAGTTGTAGCTTTTTATTTCTGAAGTATTTTTGTTTTTCCTTTTGTTCATCAGAGAATCTTCTATGAGAAAATGTTTTGCTGGATGTGGGGAATACCTTTCAGCCTGTTAGGTGACATATCTATATGCCTCCCACTATATCATGAGCATTGTGATCTCACTAACTGTGACATCACAGGTTACTAACATGGCAGCTACTGAGTGGCTGTTCCTAAGCAGCAGTGATGTCCTAGTCAGTGAGGTCACCATGCTGATGATGTAGTGTGGGGGATGGGGAAAGAGATATGTCAGCTGTCAGGCAGAGTGCTATCACACACATCACACCTACCAGCATCAGGTAAACAATCTTCTGATTAAACAAATGGAAAATAAAATGTACCTCAGATATAAAAGGTAATGGTTGACTAGTTTTAAAAACTAATATTATTTTTAGGCAGTGCACTAGCTCTTTAATGGATTGATAGGGAACCAGGAGATGAGATCAGGAGTGCAGCAGAGCAGGTAAGGTGCTTCTGATGCGAAACTTCAACATGCTAGATGTGGACTGAAGAATCCCAGTGGCAGCAAGTGGTAGGAACCATGTGTTAACTGGAACATTCCTGGAGGCATTTTTAGGGCTGATTGGAGGACCCTAAAAGAGAAGGAACCTTACTTGATCTAGTCCTCACCAATATGGCCAGCATTGGGCTGGTTACAGTTCAAGATCCATTGGATACTACAGTCATTGTCCATGTGGTTTGATATTAAGCTTGAGCCACAGACAGTATAACACATAACCAGACTTATGTGCTGGATTTCAGAAAGGAAGATTTTGGGTAGATGTAGGGCATGCTAAGGGAGAAGCTAGAGAGAGTAGCAGTGGGGGTGGAGAGCAAGTGGAACCTGATCCACGAGGAGGTATCAGAGGCTAAATATCTCTGTGTTATGGTGCTTGGAAAGAGCAAGAAAAACAGGCAGAGAGAAAGAGAGGGAGAAAGAAGTTTCTTACTTTGTTATGCAGGAGAAGTGGGGGTGTCAGTGGGGGTAGATGCAGGGCATGTTAAGGGAGAAGCTACAGGGAGCAGCAGTGGGGGTAGACAGCAAGTGGAACCTATTCCATAATGAGCAAGTTAGAGGGCCCCAGCAGTGAGGGTGGAGAGCAAGTGGAACCTAATCTATAATGGGCTATTAGAGGCTACATATCACTGTGTTAGGGTGCTTAGAAAGACAAAGAGAGAGAGAGAGAAAAAGTCTCTCTCTTTTGGTATGTAACGGAAGTGGGGGTGCCATGTAAGAAAATGGAAAAAAGTCAAAAAGTATAAGTCCAGCCAAATAGAGGTGGACTGGGAGTATCTTATCAAAGCTGGAGAGGTCAGCAAATTAGAGAAGGGCACCATGTCAGATACAGAGCTCATGATAGTGAAAGGAGTGACAGGTGGATAAAGTGTTTTTCTGATACTGTACATACAGGAAAAGTGCAAATCCAAAGAGGGGATAGTCAGACTTGAAAGGGAAGGGGAGGAGGAAGGAGACCAAAGAAAGACAAATCATATTTCTTTTCAGTATTCACAGTAGAAGATGAGGGTTGCTACTTGAATTTGTCATCAGAGTAAAAGAGGAAGGGGGAGATGGTATTAATGGGGGATCTATAATAAATGTATGGTTATTGAAAGGACATACAGTACTAATCAATGGGCCTGGAGCATCAGCTGCTTCCCTAGGTGCTGAAAGAAATGGCACTAATTCAATCCTCACCAGTGGTGGATCTCTTCATGCTTCTTGGAAATAGGAATGGTTCCAGGAATGGGAGAATAGCAGATGAATTGTTCCTGCATAAGAACAGAAGCAGGGATGAACCAAATAATCCTAGAGCAGTAAGTCTGGAAGCCATAGTAAACGTGAGGTTGGTGGAGTTCCTGGAGGCAAACAGACTTCAGAACAATAGGCAACACGGGTTCACTGGAGGAAGGTCATTTCTGATGAACCTGGTTGATTTCTCTGATTGGGTAATAAAGCATGTTGACAAGGGGCAGGCAGTAGACATACTATGCCATGACTTTAGCAAAGCCTTTTGACTCTGTCCCAGATGGACAGCTGGTCAAGAAGCTGAGGGACTTCAGGATAGAAAATAAGATGGCTGGTAAGGAACTGGCTAAGTGGAATATCCCAGAGGGTTGGTTATTAAGGGAAGTAGTTATTGAAGTAATTTGGTGATGGTTATTGTTGACTAATTATTATTTTAACTCAATTTATTGCACTGTGGCACTTTGTATGTTGTATTTTGTGTTTTGCACCTTAATGATGTTCGCCACTTTAGGAATGTATTTCACTTTAGTTGGCATTGGTACACTTGATTTTACATACTCTGACTGACTTTGCAAGCTGGTTAATGACTCCTGATGACACACCCACCTAATGAATATGTAAGACTGAGCACACTGGTTTGGTGCTACAGTAAGTTTTGGTGAAGGTGTGGCTGAAACCTTAGTGTGACATGAGTGCACAGTTGTGTGTGAGCCTTCTCTGCTGGATTGCTGTAGAGAAATGGACTGTGAATAATGGAAACCTACTTCAGATTCAGGTAGGCTAAAAATAATTTTCTTTTGGATTTCTGCTGTTATTTAATGAGTGCTACAGTGAAACCAGCCAGGATGCAACACATTAACTTGCAGTAAATGACTCATCACAAAATATTGTATAACAAAGGGGTTTAATTGCTATTGAATTATATTGTTCTCTGCAGCATACTGCTGCATTTTGCAGTAATACAGCCATGTACTGCTATATTCTTGCTGGAGCCACTGTACCTGTCTGAAAGCACTCTGCAGTACTTTCACATTGACATTTAAATATGTTAGTGCACAAAACCTCTGGTTCTGTTCTAAGATCTGAGTACTAAAAATTTTTTTTTTTTGTAGACTATTTATGAATCTATGTCCATAGTTTGAGAAGGAGCACTCTCCAGCCTTTGTCTTGAAGAGTTTTATTTGATACAGTACATCTGGATAGTTGAGTATCTTAACGTGTGTATGGAGAAAGGCTTGCAATTCGTTCAAAGAAACTAAAAAAATATATAAAACTCCTCCTCTGGAAGCAGCCTTTTTGGACATACCATCTCAAAGTGTCACAGCCTGATTGACTGAATGATCATATTGACATCATTCCTTTCTTATGAACTGACCGAACTTTGGTTATTTCATCTTTAGCTTTGTGAACTCTGTATCTGGGGAATTTTATTATCACCCTGCATATCTGTGAATTATCTATAATCTACCTGGACCCACCTTTTGTGTGTCCTTGTAATAAATATATTTCTCTAGTATTATACTTAGTGATTTTGCTACTTTAGATAGCTTTACCTTAATGTGAGTTTTTTACAATATATTTTTATTGACAATATTATAATTTTTTTCACAAAATGAATATATTAATCAGTTTGTGCTATTCATAATTTTATATTGTATTTGCTCTTTGTCCTATTAATCTGTCTTCCTTCTGCCGCCTTATAATTGTGGAGTTAATACTGGATTTTTTTCCCCGTACTATGTTCCTCTTAGCACTCCTAGAAATATAGAAACTTAGAATCTGATGACAGATGACGACCACTTGACCCACCTTGTCTGCCCATTTTAATATGCCTATCCTATCTTGTCACTGCAGACCTTACCTGAGCTCTGGCTACCCCCCAACCTTGCTTACCAAATAAGCTTCCCTTGTGCCTAACTCATGCATGCTTGTTCTTTGTCACTTATCTCCCATTGTCATTTCCACATGTAACTGCCTATTTTTCTACTTTCTGTTATATTTTTTTCATCTGTTTATGCTTCCTCCCTCCCATCACACCTTTCCTTGCCTTTTTATATTTGTTTTCTCCTGTATACATCAATCTGACTGCAACTTTGTGCCTTCTTACCCTTATTAAATTTACCTATTCAATCTGTTGGTTTTAGTACCTTATCATTTTTACCTTCATTCCACTCCTTTCTATAGTTTTCATCTTCATAAGTTCTGTCCCTCTTTAGCACTCATAACCATTAGTAGTAGTAGGAGGAAGAGAAGGAACTTAGGGTGCTGTTACAACGAGAACATATACATTGCATAAATAAACAATAAATACATTAATTAAATGCCTAAAATAGCTCACTTTCTGATTACTCACAAATACATAAATACAGATTACACACTTGGGCTGCAGAAACACACAGGGAAAAACATTCCTCAAATGTCTGCTTGAATAAATGAGTCTTATGATCTCTTTTAAAGGCCTCCACTGAGGGGGCCTTCCCTTTAGGGCCCTAGGAAGTGAATGCCATAGGACCAGACATGCCACCTCAAAACCACAGTCCCCTGAATATTGAGATTGGCCCTGGAACAACAAGAAGGCCCTCTTCAGTGATGCTAAGAGGGTGTGTGGACACATAAGGATGCATGAGATTAGACAGGTATCTTGAATCCAACACATGCAGAGCCCTATAAGTTAGTAAACCAACATTAAAGGAGATACACCACTTTACTGACAGTCAGTGCAGATCACACACACCAAGGAGACATGACTTACTCTTGAAAGGCTTATCAGCAGCCTAGCCACAGTGTTCTGCACTAGCTGCATGCATGCAACATGCCTCCATGACCCCAAGGTACAGACCATTACAGTAGCCTTGAGATTACAAAGGCATTCACCAGTGTGGACAGGTCTCCAAGGGATGTAATCTGGATGATGTTCGTTAGATGGTAAGAGCCATTCAGTACTATTGCTGACATGTGAGTCTCAGATGTCAGCCCCTCATCCAGAATGACTCCCAAACTTCTCACCTTCATACCTTCTCCAACAGCACTCTAACCTCTGACCGTTGGTTTTCAGCTCCCTAATCTCCACATCAAACCATGGAAACCTAAGTGTGAGAACCAGGGTCATACACAGGTAAGTGCTATGGAGTGGAAGACCTTGGTAATAACCCTGGTACAGGTCACCACCACATTCTCTGATCCTGTCTCACAAGCTGCCACCATCTATGATACATCCAGTACCACCTGTAGTCATTCTGGTTTCAGCCCTTTTACAAGGCAGTACAAAACCATCTCCAAAAGGGGAGGATTACAGGGTGGCCCAAAAGGAAAACTTCAATGTGGAATGATCCAACCAACTGAGGGTCTACTTGAGGGTCCCAACCTCATGTCTGAGGGAGAAAACCAAGTCCAAGGTGTGTCCATCTTGGTGAGTCGCAGAGGTAATAACTTGTGTGAACTCAGTGATTCCATCAACTGGAGGAAATCCCTTCCAAAATGCAAGAATTCATTAATGACCCAGACATTAAAATCACCCAGAACAATACATCTGGACAACTACAAGATCCAATCAGTGATGAAGTCTGTAATTTTCCAAAGAAAATCTCCCATGAGACTAGTAATGGGTGATGTCCACAAAATTCACTGTGCAGGGAATTTCACAAATTGTGCTCAATACTTTTATTGCAATTTGAGAAATTCACCATTTTGCATAGCCAGAATCAAAGGCAAAGTGTAGGATTTTGCATGTGAAATTTCATGCTTTGCACCCACTCACACCCCCACCGACCACTCCCCAATAGAAATCCTTGGTGGTCTAGTGGCCCTCCCAGTCCCATTGTAAAAAAAAAAATTATATATATTCACTGGTGTCTAGTGGAATGCCCCACAGCACCGATCACTGGCCCCAAAAGTGTCTAGTGCCCCCCACCATGCTTGCTCTGTCCAGTCCAGTGAGTCCCACTCCAGACTTGAGTCCCACTCCTGACTTTAAATAAATGTCCCAAAATCATCCCTGGTGTCTAGTGGAATCCCCTTCCCCCCAACTCTTCAGGTAGTATCTTCAACCACAATAAACTAGTCCACCACTTGCCCACCCCAGCCCCCATTCTGTCCAACCTGCCCCAACCCCTCAGGGGCCCACCGGAACAGCCCTCCACTCACCTCCAAGGCCAGCAGCCCCAGTGACTTGCAGCACTCTCTCTGCTTGAATGAATGAGCGTGTGCTTGTGCAAGCATGCACTCATTCATTCAGAGTCAGTCAGCTCTAGTGGAGCTGATTTAGGGGCACTGCAGAAGGGATAGGGGCTGCTCTGGGCTTTGGCGGGGTGGTGGGGGTAGTGGGATGGGGAGAATGGCATTGTGGATCCCTCTAGGGAAAGGCTTTTTTAGTACATGAAGATGTTTGACTCTCGGCAGTTATGGACAATGGGGGAGAGACAGGTGTGAATCTCTGGGTGGGGGGGTCATTCTTCATTTGGCCTGTGATCGACCAGGGGTGGAGCCACTAGACACCAGGGAAATTACTGTATTTTTATCATTATGTGGATGGGGACTGGGCTGAATCTTGGTGGGGGGGGATTCTTCCTATTGTGGGCCAGGGGGTGGGACCACTAGGCACCAGGAAGGTGAGGTCTTCGGGAGGGGGAAAACACTTAAAAAAATATATATATATATATAGCAAGCTGTTTCCCCCCAGCTCTCAAATGCAGAATTTCACACATGGGTGGTGAAATTAGCATTTCACGGGGGAAATTCTGCATTTTGCCATCAGGGATTTCACATTTTGCACCCAAGAAATATTTCGCGTAATGTGGGGATTATGCAAAATATTTTGCTGGGTGAAATTTTTTAATTTCACACAACACTAGGGTTACTATAAGTAGTGTACAAATTTGTTAAAAGATTGTTAAAATGCTTAACATTGTGTTCCTTTCTAACAATACATGACAATTCCTTTAAAATACTGTAGTTGCAAGCAGCTCATTCCCGGCAAGGCCACACACCCACTGCTGCTGCTTTTAAGACCTTCTTGGCTCTAAACCCATACAAGGGTGGAAACCTTGATGGTCTTGACCACAGACTCCTATATCTCTCTGCTCATGCCATTGCCCTTCCAATCACATGCCTCCTCAGCCTCTCTTTTCCTTATCCTGTGTCCCTAACTCGTGGTTGTTGGCTACTGTCATTCCCCTTCCTAAAGGTGGTGACCCCTCTTCCCCTGGGAACTACTGTCCTCTCTCTCTACTCCCTGCTCTGGCAAAACTACTGGAACACTGTTCTCACTGAATCCTCCCCTTTTCTTGACTTAGCCTGCTTCTGCACTACTTTCCAGTCTGTCTTCAGAAAGTCCCATTCCACCTCCGCCTCTCTCCACCAGCTCACTGATACTATATACTCAGGCGTGTATCAGGGCCTAGTCACCTCTGACATCTTTGTCGACTTGGCCAAAGCTTCTGATACTGTTGCTCACCCCATTGTTCTGGACAAGTTTAAGGCATCTGGACTCTCCACCTCCTCAGATGAGTGGTTCCTATCTTGAGAGCATGCCATAAATTGTCCACATTGGAGACATTCTTTCACCTCCATTTTCCTAAACAACCTCCCCACTGCCTGCTTTTCAAGTCCATTCATATGTATGCAGATGATACAATACTATTCAGCCTTGGCTTCTCTGCCTCTGACCCCATGGTCCAGCCACAATTGAACTTTAATAATGTCCAGCACTGGTTCTGTGAACATTAGCTGTCCCTCAATGCAAAGAAAATGGTCTCTCTAACTTTTGACACAAGGTAGAGGCTTGCTAGAATCATCACTCTCCCTTCATTCAATGCCCTTGATAGTCCAGCAACTAAAGATGTCTCCTCCTTCAAGTACCTTTGGGGTCTGGCTGGACCTTCACTATGATTTCTCTGTTAATGTGGATGCAATCCATAAGAAGCTTCTCCCCAAACTTGGTATGTTTTACAGGAATAAGAAGAGTCTTCCACTTCCTACCCACAGAGTGATCCTCTTGAAGATAATTCTCCCAATTTTTGACTATGGTGACACTGTTTACAGTGCTGCTTCCGAGTCCACTTTAGCCAAACAGGACCCCATCTTTCACTCCTTCTGTCAATTTGCTCTTAAAAAAAACTCTTGCATACTCGCCACTTTTCTTTGTACCTCTTCCTTGTGCCCCCTCATTTCTCTTTGTTTTAAATTCTTTGGTAACCAGATATGGACCACTAGGCATATGTACCTGTTTTCAGGTGTGACCAGGGAGCACCAAGGGGTTAAGTGGCTTGGTCAGAGTCACACATATGCAAGTGAAGGTTGTGGGAAACAAATCCAGGTCTACTGGATGTACCAAGATCAATGATGACAGGTTCCTTATCACTGTGCCTCCTTTATCCCCAAATTTTGGTTTGGCTCACTCCCCTGTTCCCCTGTTATCCTTCCTCTCTCCTCTCTCCCCCCTTGCTTCCCTCTACTCCCTGTGCAATGCTTGCTCTCACTTTTTTACTCTCCTCCCAATGAAATCCACTGCTGGTCAAGCTGTGTTCTCTTTCCATTTCCCTAAACAGTGAGTCTCTCTCCCCACTTTCATTCACCCTGCTGCTTCCTTTCACCCTCTGAAATCTTTCTCCATGATTTCTTTAATCACTTTTGCAGTTGTTCCTGATACTGGATTGGCCTTCTGTCTGCTGTCCCCCCACTGACACTGGTACAGCCCCCTCTCCCTCACTTTTTATCACTACTCCTGTCCTTCATATTATTGAGTTGCTGCTCCTGCTTATTGTTCTTAGTTCTCTTCTTTCTGCAGTTTGTTGCAAATGCAAAATTCCTGCTCAAAGACATTGATTGCAATCGCTTATTCTGTTACTTATTTTCCATATTATTGTATTTTGTTCACTGTAGTTTGTATTGTAACTCGTTTCTCCTCTTCCTCTTCCTCTTCACTTTCCCCCAGGACATTTTTAGAAATGAGCTGATACCAGCTCAGTATGATGTTCCTGTTAAAACCTTTGAAATAAATAAATAAATTATCCACCTTACTTTCAAGTCTATCAAATATACTGAGCTGTCTCTCCAATAAAAGAACTGAACTCTTTGAAACTATTAAAATCTATTTTACCTCTTGGTAGCTGGGTCACCATCACCACAGGTTTAGCAGCTACTGAAGGTGTAGCAGAAGACTTTAAGGTAGTTCTGGCTGGTGGAGTGGTAGAGAGAAGACAAATGCTGCTTTCTGCTTTGGCATGGGTGACTGGGGTGATGGTTCTATCATTCAAAGTACAGGTAGTGTGATGGCCAACAGGTTGGTTTGATTCAGTGTTTCTGGGCTCTCTGACTATGCTATGGAACCACAAGCCAACACCAGTATACTGGCTTCCACGGCCTTTCTCAGGCATGTTTGTGCTACTGTACAAGAATAAACTTCTAAACTGGACCTTTCTTTCTTTGAGGAGTGCCAGCGTCCAAAGAAGATAATGTAGAAGTAATTTCCTTTATTTGGCAGCTTTCAGAGGCCATGCAGATTTCCTTATATCATGTAATTTTGAAAAGGAAATCAGGATTGAAAGATAGCTCATTTTGTTGTGGTATTTAAAACGAAGTAATTCTGAATCCTCTCCTGATAAATTTATTTTACCAGAAGTGGATGCCCGATCTTCTGTTTTTGTCAGTGGGAATATGCATTTTAGATCCCAATTAGCTCAAAGAATTTGCTTTTGCAAAAAAGATGGAAAGTGAAGAGATATGACAAACAGTAGAATAATCTAGAAATCAAGAATTGGAGGCAGACTCTGAGGACCTTCCAGAACTAGAGACCTAATCTGAAACAAGAACCTTTTCATTCAAATTTTAAGTACTCCTAGGCAGATGATCAAAACTGGCCTAATAAAATTTCATTTGTTTTTTTATTTGCTCTAGGTGAACGATATAAGTTTACCTAAAGCACCTCCTTCACCTTACTAATAGGAGAATTATTTTTCACTTGCTACTTGCCTGTTACCTTTCTCTTCTTTATGATTTAAAAAAGAATATCACTATAGTTTTATTTTATTTTTACAAAACATTAATTATTATATATGTTTGGGTCGACGATGAAAGATTGCATTTTGCCCTGCAGTTGCTTCGGCTGATGAATTCTCTGGGCCTCACACAAATGTTTACCTCAGCCACCTATGAATACTGACATAATGTACAGTGGAGCCTGCCAGGATGCAATACTGCTGAATTCTGCAGCAGTGTTACTGAAGAAAACAATGCTGTTTCAATGGCACTTAATTCATTTTTGTCATGCAGTGTCACAGGATACTTAGCTGCATCCTGACAGGCTCCACAGTACCTTGGACCTCATTTTCTCCTGCACCTGAACAATTGAAGTGTCATGGTGGATCCACTGGGATGGACAGATCACCATCCTGTACAATATCTGGCAGGGTCCCTGAATAGATCCCCCTCTTGGGATGGTCCAGTATTGCCCTGAAAGAAAGTTGGAGCCTGAAAAGCTGTTGGCATTATTGGGCATTTCAAATATTGTGTGAGGGTGGCTCAGTGGCTATTGTTAATGGTTAGAACTTAGTCATCTAAGGCACTATGGACTCCTTCACACCAATCCATGTTCACCCATTGGCCTCCTGGCTCAGCTCACCATGAGGTAATGATGAACTGAGTGGTTTAAGAGGATAGGGTGGAGGCTGGAGTGCTCCTGAAGAAAGCCTGGCTGATGGATGACAAACTGGTTCTGAGGTCCCACAATAAGGACTTACAGAAAACAATGTCTCTGAGGCTCAGCCAGTTATATGTCATTATAAGCAAATACATCTACATTCATTCTTGCCATTCATTAATAAAAATACATTTCAGCAATATTTGTCCTTGGAAAACAGGAGTTACTGGATGGTTTGATACCTTTTATTGAACCAACATATGTGTTGTACAAAGATGGTATGGTACACAATCTTGTGGGGCCTCACAGTTCCTATCTTCAGGTGAATAGCAAACTGAACAAAATAAGCAGCATGTATATACTGTACACTGTGATGTATTGTTTAAAAAATAATTATGATAGAACAGTTGAGAATAATTTAACAGGAAAGGTGGGTGGGCAATGGCTGTGAGGTGATGATTAGCAGAAAGTGGCTGGATAGTCATAAGATAGGCTGAATAGATGCCTTGAAGTAGTTATTGGAAAGGCATCCTGACAGGAAATAGAATACAAAAACCTGAGATAAACAGAGTGTAAGGTCTATATACTGTGTTATACATTGTTTCAGAGTAATCATGATAGGATAGGTAAAAAGAAATAAACAGGACAAGACATATACTGGTCCAATAAAAGATATCAAACCGTCCAGGAACTTCTTGCCATTAACAATGCTACACTGAGCAGAGCAGATGCTTTGCACTGTGGGTTGTTTTCCTCATTTATGGGTATTAAAAAAATATTTTTTCCAGGATGATCAGGGGGGAAGAGAGAGGAGGAGGAGGCAAGAAATGGTTACTTGTGGGGGTTGGGGTAATTGATTATTGGGTTCTGGATCTTCTGGGAAGAGGCAGGAAAGTGTTTTGGCTCATGAGTGTGGGAAAGTATTTATAGTGCACTACAGTATATTATGGGGAATCTACTGTTGACGGTGAATTTCACTGGAGGGGAGGAGGAAGGATTTTGATTGTGCAGATGGGTTATGATATGAGAGATGGCTGGGGTGTTTGTTGGGATGACAACACAATGTGGGTTTATGGTGCTGCTGTTAGGAACTTCTCATAGATTTGTGAAGTGCAAAGTTCTTAACTTCACACCAACTTCACCAGCACAAGAAAAATTCAAAGCATCTCAACTTATGACTTTCTGCTCAGTGGAAACTTTTAAGAAGGGACTGAAACTTTAACCTGTTTACTTAGTCTTTCAGCACAGTTTAGTTTACAGTATTTATTAGTTTTTCTGTATCTATTTATTCTTTTGTATTTATTATCCTCTATTATCCCTGGTTTATTTTGGTTATTGTTGCATGGCATGATATGATATGATATGATATGATATGATATGATATGATATGACATGACATGACATGACATGACATGACATGACATGATATCAGTTGAGTCTGCCTTTCAAAAGAAGTGCATTCTTTGGTAAGATCTTGACAAATGGCAATTAAATGGATGTCAAACATTCAACAGTGTCCTCCCTTTCCCCCAAAGTAGTGGTTATAGTCAGTCATCTTTAATTCCATCCTTTGCAGCAGTATTTCAGATGCATTTATGTATGTATGTACGTATTGTTAGCTTGATTCTGGCAGAATATTCTGACCTGATTGCAGACAATACTCAGAGACAGGTGTTGCAGTCTTAAGTAATATACCACTACAGGCTGTGGGTGATGACAGGATTTACCCATGCCTGTTGTGGTTTGCTCATGAAGCACATCCAAGTGAGTAAACCACACCAGAAGAGGGTAAATTTTGCCATCACTCACAGCCTTGAGAGGCATATTGTGATTATACAATGAGCCTGTTTTTTTTTTGTGAGACATAAAGAAACAGTTCCTGTATTTTAAATGTGTGGGTTTTCTCTTGTAATTTATTGCTGCGTGGCATAAAGTAATTATGTTTTTTTTGGAAGATGCTGTCATCAGTTATCTGCTCCCTGGGAAACGCTACCATTGCTGTCCATTTGGTGCATAGTGAGTAGCATTTATTATTTTTTAAATATTGAGGGGCACTATAGAGACTGGCTCCTTTGCTTCTTTTGGTTAGGGAGAGTCAGCGGGTGCTGAGCGACAATGGTCACACATTTCACCTGTGAAGTTGTTGTATGACTGCTGTTCTGGTCCCCTTCTTAGGCAGTTCTGGGACCAGAGACTGAATATATTGGGACACAGAGGGGAAGAATTACCTTGGGTAAACCCTAACTTGGAGGGCGTAGGAAAGCTTGCAATAATTCATGGTTGTTGAGGGCGCTTTTTCTTTGCCATGGTTGAGTTCTCCATCGTGTTTATGGAGAATCAAACACAGTGGTTTCAGGTTTTTTTCATTTACAGTCTCAGAGTGATTCCAGTAGGGGGTCCAGATGTGGCACAGTTGTAGCTGGCACTTGTTCCTGTTGGTAGATGGCATGATTTACACATTGTAAATCATGCCAGCCAGCAAATTAGGAGTCAGTATTTTTCATGCCGTTGTATAATATTAAGTTTATTATCTGGTATACATACAAAACAGCTTAACTAGAAAAGCTGGACGTTCAGCACCTCTCTGAATACCTGGGTGATCATGCAGAAAACTCAATGAACAAAGAACTTACATCATAGTATATAGTGAAGAAGGTCCATTACCTAAGTAACAGCTCATCTGCCAAGCAGTGCAAGGCTTTCATTGGTTGATAAGGTGGGCGTCTGGCACCCAAAACTATAACTTTTAGCACGTACACATAGATAAGCAATATTGCTGACTAGCAGTACTTTTGGGTAACAACAGAGCTTTTCAAAAAGTTGTACTAAGCTTTGCATATTAGTTAATGTCAGTAGATGACATGCTAAGATTAAAAATAAAAACACTGCATTGTAATACTATGTTGTCTTATACTGTAAACTGAAGGCAGGCTCCATGAGGGTTACTAGGGCATGTAGGTCTGCAAAATCTCCCCGTGTTGCTTGAATAAGGAGGCAACAACAAATACAGTTAGTAGGTTGGTAAACTGGTATAATATCATTTAGTTAGAGTCCAGCTGACATGCTTTGTAGAGAAACTTTAATTGTTCACAGTGTTGTTTGTGAGTCGCACCTGCAAATGTAACTTTTGTTCCAGTGTGTTTACTCATTAATCCAATAAACAAAGTATGTCTTAAACAGCATATGGTAATAATGTTGAAAAATATAAGAAACACTTGAAGACTAACTAAACCTTTAAAAGTCAGTTCTAAGGCAGTATTGGAGAATGCAGTGGAGAGATCTCCATTATGAAGCAAGGAATTCAAAGAATTACCTGCTTTAGTAATATTGTTGTTAATGTGAATAAGATGTGTAGCCTTTCTCTCTAAGAGAGTTCTCAGATTGAGTGTACAGTAAGTGGATCAATATGCACATTAAACACAAGTATATACTGAGAAATAGCATAGGGATAATCAGGGTCACTATCAATATAATCTGATTCTGGGGTGGGAACAGGGGAGATAACCGTATGTCCAATGACAGTGCTCTGCTGTGGAACAAAGCAAAAGTTAGGCACAGAAACATTGCATGTCAAGGGTCCATATGTGAAAGAGTCTTGTGATTGGTTACAACACAATACAGGCCATCAGAGTTGTATGACCCATGCACTTCAGGAAGATGCAACTTGGTGAGCAGAATAGGGCAAGTGAAGGATAAGCTGATGAGTTTGCTGGTGAGGCGTTGAATGTCTTCAGGAGAGGCAGCCATGGCAGGCTTGGAATCCAGCTAGGGTGCCATCTGTTTGTCTTCAGCAGATGTTGGTGTTTCATTTGTATTAGCAGAGTCATTTTGAAAGTGGTCCATATCAAGAGTATAGGACCAGTACATAAAACTTGGAGTGTAACCACAAACAGGTCTGATTACACTGAACACATCACATCTGCACAGGTAATGGTAGCCCCTTTTTGCACAACAGTCAGTGTGTGGGGCAACCCATGTGTCAAGCTGAGGATGAAACACCAGAAAGGAGGTAAGTCCATATGTTCTCAGTATGTGCCCTTTAGATGGCCCATGGAGTGGGTGGTTGCCAGTTTGTCAAAGACAGAAGATGCTGGATCAAAATGAGGAAGAGAAACTGCAAAAGTCACATACAGTACATTGTATCTTTTCTGTGGTTAGGGAAAAAGAAACAATTTTATGAATACATTTATTAGTGCATGTACGTGTGAGGCAACCGGGGCAATACCAGTTAACCATATGTCTGTCATGGATCAAATATGGGCTCATACCTGATTCCAGATCCTGGAAGAGATTGCTTATTGTATCAATAGCAAAGTTACCATAAGCTGAAGAAAGAATCTCCCTACCTATGGGATGCTGTGTAGCTTCATTATTATTCTGAAAAAATCAATTTATTGTAGTCTTTGACTTATTAAACAATAGCGCAATATTGTCCATGTTGTAGATTGTAAATCTTTCTTGTGAAATGCCATCTATACTATGTAGCATGGGCTGCATTACCTTTTGATGCAAGCCATCATTAAATTTGCATGTTTGACTCTTAATTGTAGCCAGATCATTTCAATTCCAACTAGGCATTCCAATGCCAAATAAACCTGTAAAAGCACCTGTTGTGCCTGCTTTATTTTCATAAGCAGCCCTTTTGGGATGCCAGAACACACCTAAATGTTCCATGGTATGGGGCCCGGCTTGAGGGTCTTGTGTATGTGCTTGATATGCTGCCATTAGATCTCACAACATTACTGCATGAACTTTAGATGCATTAGTGGATGAACAAAAAATGAATTTAGCCATGATCCAGTGGGCGAGGTTCAACACCACTGGCATGTGCATGAACTGCACATTGTTAATGACAGTTCCAGGCAGGGAATTTGCTACCAGGCCACTGGGAGGACCAGGCTCCTGGAGTGGGCACTGAATAGGATCATCTTCTGATGGTGGAAGTGCAGTGAGGAAGAGTGTAGCACTGTCCATGGAGTGGGAAGAACAAAACTGATGGGAGGTGTAATTTGGGAACTTTGTAAAAAACGTCTAGGTTCATCATAGCAGTAAGGTTGTAAAGCCCTGAGTGATGCTGTTGGGTTTGGGGGCATATACAATGTCCATTGGGGCAATATTGGTATTTGGCCAGTCTTGGAAAGTCCCTTTTGAAAGGCGGGCCACAGGAATTTGTTGTCCATCGGGGATATCAGTTTTCCACTAAATTTGTAGGGTAGCTTGGTCAGAGGACACCACCATTGCATTAAGACAGGCATCCTTGCCTTCTGAAATAGTAACAACATTTTGGAGAACATTGATTGCCACGCCAGTGGTGGAATTGGGTGGCAGAGGCCCCTGTGGGGTATCATGGGTCAGAAGATGAAGGAGCATACATGCTCGGGTCTTCTCAATATGGGTCAGCTCTCTTGTGCTTGCCAGTGCCAGTAGGAAAAGGAAGAGGTACTTCATGGTTTCTGAAAAGAGAAGAAACCAAAAAAAAACAGGTCCAATTCCCCCTCCGCCCCAGGGTGAGGCGGGAGTTTATTTTGATCAAAAACAGTTTAGTCACCTTTGTAGCGTTTAAGTCAGTTTGCATGGAACCCCTTATCAGTTGCCCTTTTATGGTCAGTAAGGCATATTTGGTACACTGCTGGGCTCAATTTGTTGATGATCTCATAGGGACCCTCCCATTTGTTCTGAGATGAATGGGCAGGGGTGGTAAATTTCAATACCATGACTTGCTCTCCTACTTGCTGATCAACTTCTTTAACATTTTTGTTGAAGTACATTTTGAATAGCTGTTGGGCATGGCCCAGATTTTGTGCTGCAAACAGATGAATTTTTAACAGGCTGTCTTTCAGTTGTTCCCCATATGTATCCATGGACACTCATATGGTCCTCCTGTATAGGAGACCATGCGCCAAAATGGATGGCATTTTGGTGGGAAGAACAGTGATATCACGATCTTGCAGCAGCAGTGTCCAGTGAGTGAGTCTGTTGTTACACACATTTCCATCTTTAATTCTGTCATGACTTTTTCCATGACTTTGCCAAGATGGCCACCAAGCTGGGTGTGCCTGAAGTTTAGTGCAGAGTTGGTTCTCCAGTTTTAGATGTTTTTTAGTACTTAGTATTTTTAGTATTTATTTAATGAAATTTAATTGGAAAGTGTTGCTAGTAGTTAGTCAGGGACCCATGGTGAGATAGTTAGAAAATGTGAGCGTCTTTGGAGTGTCTTTGGTGAGCCCTGTGTAGCAAATGTGGCATAGCATAATGAACATTATAACAGCTAAGCAGGAGAGCTGTTTTTACATTTTACAGCGTTGTCATTTAGATGAAAATACTTCCCAGATTTGGCAGAGGTCAAAAGGAGTAGAGTTGAAGGTGAAGTGGAGTGGGACAGTATCCAGAGGATCGTGTGGAGGGTATAGCAGTGAAAGCTTGATTGCTCGGGCCATCATGAAGAAGAGACGAGCAGAGGAACATCGCATCCAGTAGTGGTTTCTAGCTAGGGTGAGAGCCCAGTCAGACCAAGTAAGAGGAAAAACATCGGTGTCTTTTCTGGACAGGACCAGCTGGGAGAAAGCTTTCTGAAGGGGCGCATGTAGTGAGATCTATCGGAGGAGCTTCCTTGGAATTTTTGAAGAGGGAATAGGACCCCCAGAGGGATAGCCCATCACTACTGGAGGGTGGTGAAATGGATTTGCTTCCCTTAGGTGGAACAAGGGGCCCACCGGAGGGTCGGTCAATCTTGGGCCACCAAGGTGATGGTCTGGGGGAGCCTGATCCATGGAAGAGAGGCCCCAGGGAAGCTTGAACAAGGTGCCCCCATATAAAGGTCAAAGGTGGTCTAACAGCTGGTTGAGAGGAGTCTGGTAACCACTACATTTGGATTAATGCTTATTTGAACTCCTGCATAATCTGGTGAAGTACAATCTCCCTTTTTTCAAATGATATTTGTTATGCACTCTAGTCTGGACGTAACATCTTAAGCACTTTCCTTTTAGTTATTAAATACTGGGAATCTTTACAATTCAGCCCCGTGAGAGGGCTCTGAAGAGTACTGAAAGCCTTATCTTGCAGTGGTGAGAGCACTGTGAGGAGGAAATAATTCAGGACTGCAACTGGAGACTGTAATTTCTGCACTACTAACATTTTAAAATAGTTTTTTGTTAATTGGTGGGTGGTTTGTTTTGTGGGTAGCAAGGGGAACAGGGGTTTTAATTTACTTTAGTTGTATAGTTTGGGGTTTGTTTCAGCTTAATTTTATTGACCAGTTTTGTTTGTTTTGTTTATTATTTTGATTTTATAATTTTTTGGTTGTTTATGCTATAGATTTTTAGTATAATATTGTTTTGGTCGAGGGTTGGGTTTTGAGGGTATTTATTTGGATTTAAGGAAGATTTTGTTTACTTTTGGGTCTCGTTGAATGTGTTGGATGCCTGCCCCTGCAGTTGTGTGCTGCTCACCCCCTACTCTCCGTGCCCTCTGCCCTTTTTTTACTCCTCCTCCTCTTCAGTTTATAACTTACCAGCACTGTAGAGTGCTGGGTATTGTGCGTAGGAGATGGAAAGGGCTGGGGGGCTGCGAACAGTGGAGATTGAATGAGGGGGGCCATCGTATCGGGGTGGTAAGATTCAGGAGACTCCCTGGGGTGAAATGGAACCCAGAACTTGGTCCTCCATGTCTGGTTTCCATACCCAAGGGCACTACCGATTGTGGTGGGCAGGTGGTTCGGTCGGCCCAAGAGGTTCGTCCAACTCTGGTGATGTTATGCAATGACCAGGTCCATTAAAAACAAGACTGCAATTATTGCAGATCTTGTTGAAATGATAGACCTGGCATGTATCACTGAGACCTGGCTGGATGAGAACTCTGACCCCATTTTGGAGGCTCTAACTCCAGCCGGGTACTCGGTGATACACTGCCCAAGACTGGACCACGGGGGGGTGCGATCTGTTTCAAGACAGAACTTAACTTCATGAGTGTACTAGTTGAGGAGACTGAGTCATTCGGGTGTGCCATAGTAGCAGGTGTTTGTTATCGGATCGCCCTCATCTACTGTCCACCTGGTGATGAGAAGCGATTCCTTCAGGAAGTGGCGGACTTCGTCAGTCGACAAGGGAATCTGAGTCACCCAGACTGATGGTTCTGGGCAACTTCAACGCCTTGGTCAATGATGAACTTTCGCAATTTGGTCAGCATTTCCTCCAGTTGATGACATCTCTGGGTCTCACACAGGTAGTTACCACTGCTACTCATAAACACAGACACTCCCTTGACTTATTCTTCCTCCTAGGGATTAAAAGCCTCTGGCTTGGGGGTGGAACCAGTTGGGTGGTCCGATCACTACTCCGTAAGGTTTAGTTTTAGCACCCCACTTCATAGGCCTACCCCTGCGAAGATGGTTAGGTACTGTCCTTTATGAGATATAAGTTCTCACAGCCTAGCGGCGCTGCTTGACCTCTCGTTCCTCTCGGTGGCAAGCAGTGACCCAGAGACCCTCATGATGGCCTATAATTTGGTCGTTTCAGTGGCTCTGGATTCCATTGCTCCAGTCCGCATTTGTCCTCTCTCCCTTCACCCTCAATCCCCATGGTTTGATGGGACTTTGAGGGAGATACGGAGACTAGGATGAAGGTTAGAGCTTTGCTGGTGGAAGTCCACCCTTGATACCAACCGCCTTAGAGTCATAGACCATTATCAAGCCTATCAATCTGCAATCACCCATAAGAAGGCAGAATTCTTGTCTGGGGGAGACTGTGGCAGCTCAGAATCAGCCAGCTCAGCTTTTCTGAACTGTGGACAGACTGTGCAACCCAGCCTGTCTACAAGTCCGGAAAGCCTTTTCGCAATTAGAGTGTGATGAACTTGTTCAATTCTTTGCTACTAAGGTGGCTGACATCAGGGCAGTATTCCAACCGGCACACTCTAAGGCATTGCTTTAGATCAGTACGAGGTCACTGCTCCTCGACCTTCCTGGAGTACCTTCAACTGACCGGAGTTCATGGATGTCATGCAGATCATCCAGGGTGTACACCCTACATGCTGTAGTTTGGACTCTGGACCAACTTCCCTGATCTTGGGTTGTATTGATGTCATCAGTCCAGTCCTAGCATGGATGGTCTGGTGCTCCTTGGAATCTGGAGAGTTTCCTAGCTCCCTGAAAGAGGCGGTAGTGACACCACTCTTGATGAAAGCTACTTTGGACCCAGACTGCCATGCAAGCTACAGACCAATCTCTAACCTTCCCTTTCAAGGGAAGGTAATCGAGGAAGTAGTGACAACACAACTGGAAGACCATTTGACCATCCATGACATCTATGAACCTCTCCAGTCCAGTTTTTGAAAGAGGCATAGTACCGAGACAGCACTGGTTCAGGTGCTCAATGATCTCCTGATGGCTAGAGATCAGAAGAGCCGCTCCATCTTGGTTCTTCTGGATCTCTCATCAGCATTTGCCACCGTGGTCCACGAGGTGCTGCTTGGTCACCTGAGGCACATCTGTGGACTGTCAGAAACAGTCCTCGGGTGGTTTACATCATTCCACATGGGAAGAACACAGAGAGTGGTGTCTGTTTTTTTTCCTCAGACCCTATTTCTCTGTCATGTGGGGTTTCTCAGGGCTCAGTGCTGTCACCCATGTTGTTCACGGTGTATATGCTACCCCTCAGAGACATTGTAAGAAGGTATGGACTGAGGTTTCACTGCTATGCTGATGATACTCAGTTCTACCTTTCTTTTGCACCCGATGGGAGCTCTCAGTCTTTAATAACTGTCTGACAAAAATCCAGGAGTGGATGGATTCCAGCTGGCTGAAGTTGAACTCGGAAAAAAATGAGGTACTGGTTGTGAACTTAGGTCACCGGATAGGGGGGTTGGGGGTTGGTTTGCCCTCTGGATTTTTTCTTGGTGGGTATCACTCTCGACCTCTGAATGGGTGCATAACCTGGGGTAATTTTTGATGAAGGGCTGACCCTGCATTCGTAGGTGTAGGCTGTCATCAAATCTTCCTTTTATCATCTCAGGAATATCGCCAGGATTAAGCATCTGGTTCCGTCTGGTGACCTTCCTACTTTGGTCCATGGCTTTGTGTCCTCAGACTTAGATTATTGCAACTTCCTTTACCTAGGGCTTCCTGGGGTGGAAATCCACCACTTGCAGCTGGTGCAGAATGCGGCAGCCCGGCTTTTGATGGGATCTGCTCGGTCCTGTCATATTTTACCAGTGCTGTACAAACTGCACTGCCTGCCAGTACAGTGGTGGATCACCTTTAAAGTCAGTTTGCTGACTTTCAAAGCCCTACAGGACTTGGCCCAGATTACCTGAAAGAGCTCCTGGTCCCTTACTGCCATGGAAGATCTCTCCCCTCAGCTGGCGAGGAATTGCTAGAGATTCCAAGGGTGTGTTTGAAATCATCAGGAGCAAGAGCATTTATGTATGCAGCCCCTACCCTTTGGAATTCTCTACCCCGTTGGTTATGGGAGTGCACAACTGTGGAGGGATTCAAGCAAGCTTTAAAAACTTTTTTGTGGCACCAGGCATTCAGTGATTGATTTTTTTGATGAATGGCATGCTGTTATTTTAATGTTATATGTGTACTGATGTCTGATTTTATTTTAAAATTGTTAGGTGCCTTGGTTTTTGAAAAGGCGCCATATAAATAAAGCTTATTATTATTATTCAACAAGAAGTTGGTCAGGGTGTGGTTGGTGTGTAACACAATAGGGGAAAACACTATAATGTAGGTGAAGTGTTTGACAGCCCACAATGTTGCCAACAGGTTTCTCTCACACAAAGAGTATTTCTGTTCCACAGGGGAAAGCATTTGGGAGGCATAGGCAATGGGCCTGAGGGTTCCATTTGCCTTTTGTGCCAGAACTGCAGACATTCCTGTCCCTGAGGTGGCAGTTTCCAGATGGAATTGAAGGTCTGAATTTGGATTGATCAAAGCTGGGGCTGAGCCAATGCTTCTTTCAGAGAAGTAGCAGCAGCTCTACAGTGCTTGCTACAGTAAAGTTGATTGGTACTGCACTAACACACAAATTGCGAGGTAGCAGTATACATGTTATTCAATGGGTACTGCAATGTGCAACGCTTGGTATACCACGCTACCATGCAACTTTACTATAGCAAGCACTGTATGTTTGGGTCCTCAATGCCAGGGACATCCTTTTTCAGTAGCTCATACAGAGGTGCAACCTTTTGTACAAAACTGTAGATAAAATCCCTGGAGTAGTTGACCATACCCAGGAAACATCTTGAAGTAGCCACACTCATTGGAAGTGGAAAATCTTGGATGCCCTGAACCTGGTCCAGTGCATGGCTTCTGCCCTCAGTGGTTATGCACAGGCACAGGGAGAAAACTTCTGACTGGCATAACTGCACCTTTGCAGGATTGCATTTGAGGCCTGACTACTGCAGTAGGCCCAGAAGCTCATCTAGGAGCTTCAGATGACTTTCCCAACTGTTTTTTTGCCAGCAAGAGATCATCCACATATTGCAAGAGGCATGGTGGTGTTGAGAAGTTTCTGATGGCCTCCCTCATGTGGATGTGGAAGAGGGAGGGAGGGAGAGTTGTGGAATCCCTGTGGGAGGCAATTCCCCATGTACTGTTGTCCCTCAAAGGTGAAAGCAAATTTGTATTGATTCTCAGGGGCCAATGGAAGAGACCAAAAACTGTTGGAGATGTTCAAGCGCTGAACCACTTATGTTCAGGCTTGAGAACTTTAAGCACGTCTGGGGCAGATGCCACAGTAGGTGCACGACTGGGAGTGACTCGTTTGAGTCTTCTGTAATCAATGGTGAGCCTCCAACTGTTATTGAGATTCTTCAGTGGCCAAATGGAAGAGTTTACTGTGGAAACACAGGGCCTAAGGACCCCTTGCTTCAGTAGGGAGTCGATGGTCGCCCTCAAGAAGGGTATTGTCTCTGCAGGAAATGGATATTGTCTTTGTCTGGGTGGCTCATCTCTAGCCACTTGGATGAGAGAAATCATTCTTTCACAATCATATCTGTTTTTCATGAGGGCCACTCGTTGCCTTTCCAGAACTGGTTTGAGCTCAAAAAACAGCTTGTGGTTTTACAGCATGACTATGATGTCATATGCTGCATCATTCAGTTTCACTGTGGCACTACATGGGAGTCAGATATAAATAGCAGTGAACACCAGCTTGGCATTTGGAGCAATAAGTGGTTGGCCAGATCCACCACACACCCATATCTTAAAAGGAAATCCACTCCCAGGTTGCTGTGGTGTTGACGTAACACCATTAAATTAAATCGATGTTTGATTTGCATAGTACCTATTACCATTGGTATTGGCTTGGACCTGTAAGTTATGATTACAGTCCCCTCAAATATTTGGGCAGATGTGGATTTTCCTGATGACTATGGAGACAGTTGTGGATCATCTTGATGTAACACAGAAACTGTGGCGTCCATCTCTAGAAGTAGTTCAAGCTGTTGGCCCCCAAACAGCGATTCCACACAAGGGTTGCCAGAATCATCAATCAATGGTAGTGACTATGTGGGCCGGGGCCTGACACCATCAGTCTGATCTGTTCTGGCCTGAATTACCCAAAGGGTTAATCTCTTGGAGCATTTGTTGTATTTCCACATATGGAGATTTCAGCTTTTGAGGCTTTTCGTTCTCCTAGGGCTTTTTCTCTGCCGGAGGGGTAGACAGGATTGCTGCTGCAGTTGCACCAGTAGGTTCATTGCTACTGACTAAACTTTTGCTATAAATTCCTGGAGCCAATTGTTCTCTTTGGCTAGGTCTTTGTAAGAAGGGACAAGCTTCTGCCCTTGTATCCTTCCTTCTTGTCCTTGTCTTGGCTTTGGTTTTGCTTGGGCCAATACATTTTACCATTTTTACAGCTGTAGGCAGAGCCTACAGCTGTTTTGTGATCAATCTGTTGCTCCAAAAATGGCCGATCATGGCACCTTCCATTGCACATTTGATAGTATCCTTCCAAAAGTCCAACAGAGCTTTGTAACACTGCTATGATCTGTGTTACAGAGTAACAGCAGAACTATATTGGCTGTTACTTCTGTATTCCTGGTACCGCCATCTTGTGAACCACAACTATGCATGTGCGAATGCCGCACATGCACTGTTCCATTGCCCATGCCATCTTGCGGATGGCAATCCTCCCACAGCCTCCCACTTCTTCTGTCCTCCCCACTCCCTCCATTCCCTCCCAGCACCAGCGGGTAATGAAACCTTCCCCCCCACTGCTGAAGTGCTCCCTGCTCCCTTCATTTTCCATTCTCGCACCTACATTGGGGTGCCCAATCCCCATGTTGGCATCATGTTACCTCCCAACTCATGTGGCACACTGGGAGCCCACCCCAGTGTGCCACAATTTGTTCTGTACCTGTAAATAAATAAAACCATCCCTTCACCTCTTTTTTTTAACCTGTGAAAAACAAAATGGTCCCTTGTCATTTCCCCAGTCCCCATCCCACCCTCCCACTGAGCACCCACCTCCCTGCACTGCCCCTTACCTCATACTTGCTTCTGGAGGTCAACACTGTCATCGTCTGAGGACCGTGACGTGTCTGCACTCTTCAAAGCTGACCGGCAAACTGAAGAATCAAAGGTAAGCACTGTATAATGGCAGTCAAAAGGGTTTTCAACTTAGGTTGATATCTCAACCATTTTTAGGAATTTTGGCCGTACATTTTAAACATGTGGTTCTTGGGATCCCACCTCATGAACACTGTCACTATCATTTTGTTATTTGGTCCCAAAAGTTGATTTTGTGGTTGCTGCATGGAATCACCTTTTGGGACCAATTAATAAAACAACAGTGCCACTGTTCATGAGGTGGGGTCCCAAAAAGCCCATGTTGCGAATTTGGTAAAAAAAATCCCAATAATGACTGCGTTGCTAGTGTGCATTGCTCAGTTACTACACATGCTCCTAACTTTGTCAATTTTTAATATTTTGTCTCCAGATTTGCAATATTGCCATTTTTGCACACCTCCTTATTAACAGTATAGCTGTCATTTTTCACATATTGCCCAAAATGTGTTTTCGCACCTGTGGTGCATAATGGTGTGGTCACTCTGTGAAATCACCTTTTGGGACAAGTGAATGAAATGACAGTGGCACTTTTCATGAGGTGGGGTCCCAAAAAAGCCATGTTGAAAATTTGATGAAATAACTCAAAAAAATGGCCAAATTACATCCGGTCATTCCAAGTTTTCTACACGCAGGTGCAACTTTGGTCATCTGGCAGCTCACCACAGCTGTATTGGCTCTGCCTAGATCATGTTGCTATTAGTGTTGTACCCGCTCCCCTTCTGGTAGGAGGCCTTGTCTGGTTGAGACTCTTTGGGCTTGCCTTCTACCATGTACTGGGTGGACAGCTTGGTGCTAGGCTATACCGCAGCCACTTTGGCCTTGGAGGATGTCAAATCCAGAATGAAAATTTGGAAGGCCTGTTCTACTCATTCCAAAATCTTGTGAAAGTGGTCTCATCCTGTAGATGCCATTGCATCCATCTTCTCACAGAGGCTCATCTGCAAATTTTTCAAAAACAAACTTTTGTTTTCAATTGAATCTCAGTCTGAGTCCTTCCCGGCTATGGCCTTGCTGGTTTGATAGGCCAGCCACAGGCGACTGTCATACTGGGCTGGTGGCTCTTTGGTGTACTGTTTAACCAGATGGGCCAACATTACACCAATGAGATTGGGGTTATTTGCTGCCAGGAGGGTGGCAGTGACTGTTTCAAATTTAGCCTCATTGTGCAACCGGACCACTTTGGACAATTTGGCCCAAAGTGTCAGATCGATGGTTTGTTTCACGACCTGAATGCTATGAACAGGGGAAAGGCTGAGCATCTCACAGTAACTTTTAACTCTTTCCAAGGGGCAACTCAAATTATCGGTGGGGTCCATGGTGCCCACTTTGTCCACAATTGTTTGGATGGACTGCTCGGACTGCAGAGCATTTGTGGAATGCTCATCTCAATTGTTAGTGATCATCTGTGGTTTGCTGCATTCAACTTGGACCTCTGCCTCTGAGTTCTACAGTGTGAGTAGCTGACAAAACACTCACCTCTGATAATAATGTCAGAGTTTGGAAGACCTAACTGCAGGTAGCTGCACATACTAGAGAAGGACTGATTTTACTGCACATTCTGTAGCGGTACTAAAATAGCAATTACTTACTAGATCACTGATTGTTTTCTGTCTACTACAGGGGTGCTTCGGACCACCCACCCACCCACTCTCCCCTTAATCCCACCTTCCTCCAGGGCATTACCCTTTATTGATGTCTGGGATGGCACATTTCCTGAACACAGACAGGAAGTACTGAAAACAGGGAAGAAAGGGGAACAATAAAAAAATATGTATACCAATGTTTACTCTCCTCTCCTCTCTCTCTCTCTCTCTCTCTCATTCAGGATCTTCTTTTCCTTTTATCCATATGTCTTACTAAAAGGGGGCAAGGTAGTCCATGGAGTCCTTACCACAGAATCCTCTTCTTTGAGAACAGGGTGAGACACTAAAAACAAACAAAAAAGTATTTTTCTTATTTAGAACTATCTTTTAGTGTGTTTTTCTGGCCAATTAACCATTCCATGGAGTGTAAACAGTGTGGAGGGTTATTCAGAGTAACCACACTGAGTGTCCTAGGGCAATGCCCCTCATGCTGGGCTATACAGGACCTCAGGACACAGCTACAAAAGGTGAAGGATGATATATTTTGGCTGAGGCATCAGCTGGAGGTCAGGACCCACTCTTATGAGTACCCTCGGCAATACCCAGACCCTATGATGACATATCCTCCAAATGGACTCTCGCAATATAGGTGCCACACCCACAGGGGCCTCGTCATCTCCCTAAACCTGTGGGGGTGTCACCCCACATGGAGTCTGCCACCCATACCCTGAGAGGATGCTACTACCGCAAAGAAAAATAGCACCAGGTGGATGACGAGTGGTGCCCAGAGGCAGGGGCAGTCATAGCCTAGCCAAGCAGTGGATAAGGTTAAAAATGAAATCATAATCACGGCTGATTCAATAATAAAGGAAATAGAGCCTTACCTGTCTAAAAATGTCACTAAGGAGGCCAAAGTTAGATACCTCCAGGGAGCAAAGGCACAGAAGGACATGGATTGTATTGTAAAAATCACGCAGTAAGAAAATGACATTAAGGGCATTGTCATTTACATCAGGACAAACAACATAGCAGGGAAATCAGTGGAGGAAACCAAAATACACATCTAGGCACTCAACGACAAACTAACTCCTTTTTCATCCATCCTAGCCTTCTCTGAGATACTACAAGTATGGGAGATGGGGTACAGCTTATAAACATCAGGGCAAAGGATATCAATGAGTTAAACTTATGGATACAAGCTTGGTGCCTAGAAAAAGGGCATCACTACATTGGTGATTGGAACAAGTTTTGGGACAGGAGGCTTTTTAGGTGGGATGAACTCCACCTCACCAGGGAAGGGGTAAGAGCACTCAGTCAGAAATTCAACATTTTTGTACAGAGTTTAAACTAGAGGAGGGGGAGACAGTGGCTAGAATAGACCTTAACAACGGAGTCCAGGTCACCTCTCCCCACAATATGGGCAAAAAACGCTCAGCAAAAACAAAATGCAAGGATGCTAAGAAAATAAACAAGGCCAACAAAAATGCGACAAAACTGGAAAGGCGTATGTGGAAAGCAATGGTAGTAAATACACGCAGTCTACCAAATAAAATGTAGGAGATAATGGCTGTCTTTTAAGATGAAAAACTCAGTTAGGTAGCAGTAACCAAAACATGGTTTACCGATAACCATGAATGGGATGTAGCAATCCCATACTTTAATCTCTTTAGAAGGAACAGGAGAAGAAAAAAGAGGAGAGGAGAGGGGTAGCAATGTATGTAAGGGAGGGCATATAGTTGACAGAGATCCATGGTTCAAGAAGGCAATGGCCTGGTCACGCAGGTTAGAGTAGCCTATAGGTCTCCAACACATGATGCAGAGGAGGACAAAAGCCTGTTAGAAAACATAACTAACATGACCTACAAGGGGAAATGATCCTAGTGGGGGATTTCAATTTACTGGACAGAAATTGGAAATCCTGCACAGTCACTTCATCCAGGAGTAAGGACATCATCAGAGCCCTGAGAGAAGCTGGACTTGAACAACTTTTTAAGGATCCCACAAGGGGAACTCGATCCTGTATTTAGTCCTGACAAACAGTAACAAGCTTATAGAGGTCAAAGTCAGGAGTCATCTGGGGTCAAGCGACCATGACATGCTTTGGCTTGAAATCAGGGCACAGGAGGACTATAAGCACTCGAGGACCAAGGTCTATGATTTCTAGAGGGCAAATTTCTCGGAGATGAGAAGTTGCCTCAGGAAGGCACCAATAGAGGATCCACCTGGGGAAACAGAGGAGAGTTGGAAATACCTTAAAGAGGCATTAAACAAGGCAGTGGAAGGATGCATAAAACTAGTCAGCAAAACAAAAAGGAAAAGGAACCTGATTTGGTTTACAAGGGAAATGCAATGAGTGATAAGAGAAAAGAAAAAGGCTTTTAAAAATGACAAAACATCTAAAAACGATGAGTGTATGAACCTTTATAGGGTCAAATTGAAGGAAGCCAGTAGAAAGATTAGGACAGCCAAGGCACAGGCAGAAGAAAATATTGCACAGGACATCTTGGGGGTACAAAGAATTTCTTCAGATATTTTAGTGATAGGAAGAAAAACAAAGGGGGAATAGTAAGAATCAAATCAGAGGAAGGGGAGCTAATAGAGGGGGATATTAAAAAATCAGAAACACTGAACAAATACTTCTGCACAGTATTTATAAATGAAGCTATGGGAGATGGACCCACCCTGTTAGCTAGAACCATATAGGTCGAGTGTGTTGATTTGAGCCCTTTTAAGGTGGAAGGGGTTATGAAGGAATTAGCAAAGCTGAAAACAGACAAGGTCATGGGTTCAGATGGGATCCATTCAAGGATACTAAAAGCACTAAGAGATGGATCACTTTAACAAGTCTCTACAAGAAGGGGTAGTGCTGGAAAACTGGACGAGGGCCACGGTGATCCCTATTCAGAAGGAGGGAAGCGAGGAAGAGTCAGGTAGCTACAGACCAGTCAGACTGACCTCTGTGGTTGGTAAACCGATGGAATTCCTGCTCAAGGAGAGAATTCTGGAGTTCCTGGAGGCCAGCAGGCAGCAAGACCCCAGGCAGCATGGGTTCACAACAGGCGGATCCTGCCAGACAAACCTGATTCAGTTTTTTGACTGGGTCACAAGGACACTGGAACAGGGAGGAGCAGTAGATGTACTCTACCTGAACTTTAATGAAGCCTTTGACTCTGTACCCACAGAAGGCTGCTAAAGAAACTAGGGCAAGTGGAAGTCAGGGAAAAAATAGTATCATGGGTGAGTAACTTGTTTAAAGGTAGAGCCCAGAAGGTAGTGGTAAATGGAGTTGTGTCTAGTGAGAAGGAAATAACTAGCAGGGTACCCCAGGGGTCAGTACTGGGGCCTCAACTCTTCAACATATTTATTAGTGACATCACAAAGGGGCTGGGGGAACAGTGTACCTATTTGCAGATTTCAATAAGCTCTTTAATAGGGTCAACATGGAGGAGGGGGTAAAATAAATGAGAGGACCTCCACAAACCTGGAGGGTGGTCTTCTGCATGGCAACTGAAATCTAATGCCAAGAAATGTAAGGCCATACACCTCAGAAAGGGCAACACTAAGGCTGAATACTGCCTGGGAGGGGAAAAATGTACCACCTAGAGCCAAGAGCATGACTTAGGGGTTATCATTCCAGAAGATCTGAAGTTTAGCAACCAGTGTGGGAAGGCAGCAATAAAACCAAACTGTATGCTGGGATGCATAGGTAGGGGCATCACTAGCAGAAGTAGGGAGATGGCCCTATCTCTGTGCAGGTCATTGGTGAGGACCACATTGAGTACGGGGTCCAGTTCTGGAGACTGTACCTGAGGAAGAATATTGACAGGGTGGAGTCGATCCAGAGGAGAGCAACTAAAATGATACATAGACCCCAGAAAAAGAGCTATGAGGACAGAATGAGGGAGCTCAACATGTACTCTCAGGACCAGAGGAGGGATAGGGGTATATGATAGAGACCTTTAAGTACCTCAAAGGGTTAAACAAAGTCCAGACAAATGAGCTGTTCCAGCTAAATACATCCACAAGTACACGAGGTCATGGAATGAGGTTAAAGGGGGGAGCTTTAGGAGCAATATGCACAAGTTCTTCTTCATGGAGAGAGTGGTGGCACTGTGGAATGGGTTGCTTGAAGAACTGGTGGAAGCCAAGACAGGGAATTCAAAAATACATGGGATAGATACAAAGGAATTGTGACAACATAGCCAGTAAGGACTTGGAGAGGTAGTCTATAAAAGGGCAGACTAGATGGATCACTGCTCCCCATCTGCTGACACTTTTTATGTTTCTATGCCTTGATGATAGCTTCACAATGGCAGTGGTCATGCCCTGAATGAAGATTTGTTTCTCCACCTCCTATTTAAGCATGTCGGTCATGGCTTGTTGGACCACCACAGACTGTGCCTCTGAAACCCCGGCCTTTGTGATCGCTTATCCAATCATTTGTTCTACCTCTTTCTTATCCTGCTTCTTCAAAGTAGCAACTGGTGGAGGCTGAGGCTTCCATCCACCAGAGTCCTATGGACCACCATCTTGGATTTCTCCATCATCACTGTCGTCATCTTCCAATGACATCAGACTAATGGGCGGAGGATAAGATATTGCTAGCGCATGACTCTTCAGGATTGCCAACTGCTGGCATAAATTCACCGTCTTGGCTTGATGTTGCTAGTGATTCACCCTGCCTTTGTACTGTCCCTTCACTACATGCTCCTGCAAAACTCTGTACACAGTGTTCACATCACGATTCTCCCTGATCTTCCTGTCCAAAGCTTCCTGACACTTTCCTAGCTCTTCATACAACTCATTCTCACTCTGCAATTTATTATTGATCCCAGTCAACAACTCATTCATTTGTAACACATGCTTTTTATCCTGCAAAATCTGTTCATAATACTATACAGTACCATGCATTTCACTTTGAACCTCATTTTGGACCTTCTGGATTTCTTGTTCCAGGCTTGTCTGTAGCTCACCCATTTCATGGGTTTTAGATCCCAACTCCTTTCTTAAAGCTAAGTCCTCAATTTCCACTGCTTGTATGGCAGCAAAAAGTATGGCTACCATTAAACCCTTCTGATCATGCTTTTTAGCCATTGGTTGGGCTTCCGAATACAGGGTGTACACATACTGTATCAGATGCCCGTGTGATTTTGTGTCCAGTGCAAAATCGCCTCAGCCCCCATGAAAGGCTAGGAAATTACAGATGTCAAGCTTCAGCTCTTTGCTGATTGCCATTTTTAGAGTGAGAGGTCCACTTCCACCTCCACTAACCCAGAAAACAAAGTGCATTGATCCACCTTATGTCTCATAATCAGGCAGTCATGCGACCAGTATACAGAGTCCTCCAGACCCTTTTCCACTATAGGACAAGGAGGCATAGGCTTTCTCGCATTCTGCAATCCCAGACCCATCCAGGCATGTAAGCACATGAAAGTTGTTCTGTATAAAGTTTTTCTGAACACCTCTATTTGCTCTTGTTCGGTTCTGGACAATCAGGTCCTGCCGTGGTTGTTACTTTGTCAGTATGGTTCTGGCAGAATATTTTGACTTGATGGCAGGCAATACTCAGAGACAGGTGTTGCAGTCTACTAGGTTTATTATCTGGTACACATACAAAACAGCTTACCTAGGAAAGCTAGGAGTTCAGCACCTCTCTGAACACCCGGGTGATCATGCAGAAAACTCAGTGAACAAATAACTTACATCATATTATATAGTGAAGATAAGAAGGTCCATTACCTAAGAAACATCTAATCTGCTGAGCAGTGCAAGGCTCTCATTTGTGGATAAGGTGGGCATCTGGCATCCAAAACTATAATTTTTCACACATACACATAGATAAGCAATATTGCTGACTAGCAGTAATTTTGAGTAACAATAGAGCTTTTCAGAAGGTTGTGCTAAGCTTTCCATATTAGCTAATGTCAGTAGGTGGTGTGCTAATGCGACAAATAAAAACACTACATCATAATGCTATGTTCCCTTATACTGTGAACTGAAGGCAATCTCCATGAGGGTTACTAGGACATGTACAGGTAGGTCTACAGTATGTATGAATTTATTTATTTAGTTAGTTAGTTGGTAACTGTGTAGGTGCAGGTATCCTGTGAAAAGGGTGACTGAAACTGAATGATTTGGATATGAGCGACTCAGTTTCAGTGCCCATTATGTGAGCTACCTTGAAAGGGTAGTGAGGGGAGAACAGCAGGGCAAACAGAAGAACATCAGGGAGAACAGAAGAGGAGGGATGAAAGGGAGGATATAGGAGGTAGTACGGCGTGAGGCTGCCGAGCTGGCTGTGTGGTGTGGTGGTAAGCGTGGCTGGCTATAATGGGGAAGGTGCAGGATTCGGGGCTGAAGAGGGGTACAGTTTTTTGTGTTTAATGTGTGGGAGTACATTTTTTTTAACAAGTTTCTCCCCCTCCCCAACATGCAACCCCCCTGGAGTTGAGAATCCATAGTAAGTGGGGGTGCAGGTACAAAGCCCCCTGCAAGGGGGGGTGCATGGAGCACAGCCCTACACATGAATACATTTGTTTTCACCAGTGTTGTCTCACTGGGACTCTATGTTGCCATTTTGTTTTTTCAGCGATGTACACTCGCTGTAACTGCGATTACTATTTGGCAATTGCCATTATGACATAGAACCAAAGGTGCACTGGGCCAATAGTTTGCCCATTTTCATCCAGACCTGAGCCATATGGCAGGATATTGTTACAAACAGTAGGAAAAATGATAAATCTGACAGGTAGCAGTTTAAAACAGAAATGACACAAGATGCAGGTTCACAGTGCTGTTGCATATGGACTGCATAGGTAGTACATGCTGTCTGTGAGTGTCACTTAAGCATAAGTACTGTATGTATCAACTCACCTTTGTATGGACAACAAATTGTAATTCTGATTTTAGAACAAGTCAGCTGGCTTTTATATCAGTGCACACTGTGCATAATAACTAGTTGGGGAGGAGAGTGTACCAGGTGTTTTTCCCAAACAGAATTTACTTTTCGATGTAGCACTACTGGGGCCAGATATTCAGACATTTGTGCACTGAACAAAACGTTAGCACTGGAATTGCACGGGAATAGCGCCGGACCCCCATATTCAAATGTTGAGATAGCACCGACGCAATGCGTTAGTGCCGGTACAAAAAAATAATGTGTGCAAGGGGCAAAGTGAGGGTCGGGGACTTGTATACAGGCACAATGTTATAGTTAAACAGTTAGCACCATGCAAGGCCCCCTTGCGCAACCAATAGCATGGCCCTAGTTACTGCCTAGAAAAGGCATGTCTTAATCTTGGAAAAACCAGAGATAGGGAGTGTGGACTTTGCAGGAGACAACATGGCATTCTGCAATAACACCATCATGCTGTACCTCAAGGAGGCTGTCTACAATGAGTAGGAGAGGGACCAGGCCCACCATGGCCCACAATGCAGGCCAAGGAACAGATATACTGCACACAGAGTGTACCAGCAAAGGCTCTCCTTTGAGACCCTTACAGATGGCCATCTTGTCTGCCGGTACAGGATGAACAGGGTTATGTTGAGGCAGTTGTGCAAACTCCTGCATGAGCAGCTGCAACCTACCACCAGATGCAGCCATGTCATGACAGTTGAAGGAAAGGTGATGGCTGCGATGTGTTTTCTAGCCACCGGTATGTTCCAGAGACCAGTGGGAGAGACCACTGGAGTGCCGCAGTCTGCCACCTCTCACCTCCTGATCCAGTTCCTTGAAGCAATCCTGCCACATTCTGCTGAATTCATAGTATTCCCCAGCACTGTAAGAGAGTGCAGAAAACCTATGCAGCAGTTCTATTGGGTTGTGCACCTATCAGCTGTACTCGGTGCCATTGACTGCACCCATATTGCCATCCATGCACCACCTGGTGAGGGAGGGGATGTGTACATAAATAGGAAGGGCTACCATTCCTTTAACTGCCAGGTGGTGTGTGAAGCAATGGGGTGCATCATCAATGTCTTTGCCTAGTACCCCGGCAGTGCTCATGATGCCTTCATCTGGCACCAGTCCAGACTGTGCCAGGCCTTTGTGGAGGGCAGGATACCTAGTGAGCATCTTGTCGGTGAGTATCAATTGCAGGCAGAACACAACCCACATCAATGATGGGATGCTGCCAAGGAACAGGAAACAAGGTGGTGAAGGGAGGGGAGACAGGGAAGCATGATGTTACAAACTGAAGTGCAGTAAACAGGCCTTGAGACTGACACAGGAAACAGTAGCTAACAGATGTACATGTATTCGCAGGGGACTGTGCCTATCCCCTGAGACCCTGGCTACTAACACCACTCCTCCAACTGGCAACAGTGGTGGAGGAGAGGTTAATGAGGCAAATGCCACCACTAGGAATGTCATACAGAGGGTCTTTGGCATGTTCAAGATGCTCTCCCTCTGCCTGGACCGGTCCAGCCATGCACTACAATATATCCCTCATAAGGTATGCTGTATATTCTTAGTGTGTTGCATGTTGCACAACATGGCACTAAACTGTGGTATACATGCACCTGAAGCTGTGGAACAGTCTGACAGTGAGCCAGAGCCAGAGGTCCAGGGGATAGTAGAGCAACTCAAGAGGAGAGACCCTTGAATGGCCAGGAGGTCTCAAGAACTTCACAACAACATTATTGCTACACTAGCATGGATGAGCAGGTGAGTGAGAACAACACAGACATAAATGATGTGAGCAATAGTGACTTTATTACAAGTGAAACATAGTGCAACACACAGACAATTGCTAAAGTGCACAGGAGCATATGTGGAGGTGCGTGTATGTGTGCATACTGTACTGTGTAGATGTAAGGGGTGTGTGAGTGAACAGTGAGCTGAGGGTGGTGTGTAGCTGTGAGTGGTGTGTGCTGCAGGCTGGATAAGTGTGTGTACGCACAAATGTATCTGTGGATGTTAGCAGGTGTTACTGCAGCCTCCCTCCATGGATACTACGGGACTCCACACAGCATCCATGTGCTGGCGGAGTATCCTGCAGTAGTGAGCCACTGAGGAGGATTGTGGGGTACTGAGATCCACTGTGTGACTGCTGCCACAATGCAGCCTGCCAGGCATCACCGATGACTAGCCACTCCTGCATTGTGATGTCCCTGCTGACGAGTGGGATGCCCCACTGGTTGAATTACCAGACCTGCCACTGCGAGTGCTTGTGCATCGCTGTGGCACACTGCCCACATGCTGGCACCATGCAGAACCAGTGCAGCCATGAGCAGATCTGGATGCAACCTTCACTGCAGCTGCATGCTCCCTGACAGCTGCAGTGAGCTCGTTGAAGCAGTGCCATACTGTGTTGAGGGCACATGTGTGGCAGTCCTCAGCCCACTGCTTAGCCTGCAACAGCCCAGCAGCAACTGCCTCCATGAAGATGAACAGCTCCTGCCTGACCTCATGCCAGAAAGCATGTAGATCCTGTTGGACAGCTGTCTGTGAGTCCAGAGCTGCATGGAGGATGGGACAGAGCCCATGTACCTCCTGCTCCTGCTGCAACAGCCCTTCCTGAACAGCAGCATGTGGTGGTTGTGGTGGATGTAGCCATGCAGTGCTGGTCACATGGCCTGCACACTGGGCCACTGCATGCTGTGGCATGGCCCCCACAGACCTCTGGCACATATCCACTGGTGCTATCTGCTCATCTGGCTGGTCCTGCAAACTGTGCTGTGCCACGTGGCTTGGTCCTGGTGGGACAGGCTGCTGCACATCATCTGCTGTACCACATGTGGCTGAAGTATCTGTGCTTGGCACTGTACCCAGGACATGTGCAGCAGTGTGTTGTACTGGCAACATAACATGTCCTGCATGCCCTACTGGGGATTCAGCATCCCCCCTCACTGATGGTGGCCCTCACAAGTGCCAGTGGTGCATCACAATGCAGTACTGGTGACACTGGCACCATGTCAAGCTCCACCAAGTAGTCCAGCAAGGGGAAAAAGGTAATGTCTGTGTCCATTTCATCCTTGTCATCATCGTGATCCTCAATTGCAAGGAATGCAGCATGTCCAGTGGCCATGTGCATCTGGGTGGTGGCAGCCTGTGCCCTTCCATACTGCAACCCGGTGGTGGATGGCCTTTCATCTCCATCCTCAGCAGCTTCCACCTGTGCCTCCACTGTGCAACTCTCACCCTGAGCTGTGGAATGAGAGGAGAAGTGTGAGTGTCCCACACTCTACACAGGTGTCAAAAACCCCGGACCCAGCATGCAACACCCAACGTTGATGAACATGTGCAAATGGATGCATTATCCCTGTGCCAGAGTCACACAGAATGGCTTTACCAGTGTCTACACCCCCCCAGCCGGATGACGCACAGTGTGGGTGTACAACATGCAACCCCATGAGTGCAACACCCCCCCCAATGTGGCACATGCAACAAAACCAGTGATGGCACTGCAGGGCTGACAGTAGGACCAATGCATGACCGCCACATGCCATATGCCTGTGTAACCAGGTATACACATCAGCTGCCCACAGGACATGTGCAAATGCACAAGGCATCCAGCTGTATGGGACCTAGTGGCACAGCCCAGCAGGCACACATGGTATACAGTGCTCCACATCGTACAGCTGTAGTTACACCAGTACTAGATGGGGTGTAACCACATGTTCCCAGTTTTGTAGCTGACAGACCACATTGAAGCCACTGCAGTGGATGCAAGCCCACAAGCCCCTGTGTGTGTCACACATAGGATGATGCAGCTGTGCCAGGGACTCACATGCCCTGTGGAGATCAAGTGGGGTCTCACATCCTCCACCCTCAACCCCGCCATGGATACAGGCCTCAGGGTTGATGCCACAAGTGCCATGATTGGGTTGGTCACCAGCAGTTCAGCTGACATGGGAACTCCACCTGTCTGATGCATTTCCATCTTGCTCTGTGCCTCCTCCTCCTTAGCACAGTGCTGCATGTCATGCCAGTGCTTCCTCACTGCCTTCACTAATTGGCCATGGCCACTCACAGCATAGACCTCAGCTGTGATGTCTACCCACATCTGGGGCACCATGGCATCTGTGTTGCAGTAGTGCCACATCTGCTGTTCCCAATTCTTGAAATCTTCAGCGAGGGCCCGCTTCTCATCTGCTGAGAGCCTATGGGCATGGATACATGACTGTGCATCATTTTCACCTGCATGGGACAGAAGGAAAGTTTGTGGTGAGTTACGGGCAGCAACAATGTGCATATGGACATGTGTGTAAGTGATGGTGAGTACAACTGTACAATGCATTTGGAACATGCCATACCTGTGGCAGTGTACTCATAATGCAGGTCTGTAGTGGCACACAATGGTACACATGGTCAGGGCATGGACACAAACCCTGTCATCATCCCAACAATGGCTCTGACTGTGTGCAGCACTGGAATGTAAACATGGTGTAAGTGCATGTGCATTGGTATCCCTGTATCCCCTGAGCACCTACAGTGGTGTGATTGTGCTGCAATGCATGGAGGGGTGCTGTGCATGTACTGGACACAGTGTACCCATGCAGGGTGTGTGCACAGCACATCGCTCACATGCACAGTGCTAGGGACACAGGGAGGGAGTCAGTAGTACAATGTTGTCCTTAACTGGGCCTCTTCTGCTGTGTGTGTGTGTCTACAGGTGTGTCCAGTGCATACACTTCCCCTGTGCCCCCCTTTCTACCTTCACTCTGTCCGTGCACAACGTGCCTGATGTGTGACACTTGAATGACCTGCAGGACACCATAATAGTGACAGGCACTGTCATCAGCCACCATGTTGTGCGGTGCACTGCTGTGGAATATGTGCTGCACCAGTCCAGCCACAGTCTGCATGCCTGGCCTGCACAATGTTGTCATGTGGACTGCAGTGCTCATGCCTATGCTGCAGTGTGTCTGATGCTGTCCCCCACAGAATGTGTGCATGGCCAGAACAATAAGTCCGAGCAAACACTCCCCCCACAGGTGTGCATGCTCACTGTACAGACTATCCCTGCTTTCAGCAGCTCCACTACATTCAGATTGCATGAGGGGTGTGTGGTAATCATTGCCCCAGGGTACTGATGTGACATCACACAGAAACCATTATGGTGGAGGTCCACCAAACATCTATGTCCGTACCATGCACAGCATTGGCCTCCAATGGCTACACATGACTTGGGGTCAGTGACCTAACATTGTGCACATGACTGTGCATTCCCTAGGCAATGTGCAGGTTACATATGGTGATGTCTCAATACATGAATGCCATACGTCTCCCCTTACATACACATTCATGGACTAGGAATGGGAATCCACAGAGGGGTGCTACTGTATATGGCATAAAGCAACGTCACCTCCAGGTCACCATACACGCCAGTCTGTCCACAGCTGCTGGTGTAACAGCCCTGTAAGCCATGTGCTGAACCTCCCCAACCCAGCATCCCATACATAGGATGTCACAGATCATGGGTGAGCAGTGCACATGTGTTGCACTGGCCTTGCTTTGTCAGGTCTTCATGCCTCCAAGTCACACACACTGCTGGACATCAGGGCCACAAATAGATATGCCACGGCCTACTGCTTGTGTACACTGTAACACTGTCACTGTGGGCCATCTTGCACGCCTGCAGACTGTGGGTCTACAGTGCAGTGTGTACACAGGGGCTGAATATGCCAGGAAAGCCCCATGACAGTGTCTTGGTGCATCTGCTACAGGTTTGTCATACATATTTGTTGGCTACACATGACTGCAACATGATTTCTGCAAGTTACTCACCTGCATTTACAAGTTCCCCTTCCTTGCTCATACTGCTGAACCTCTGGCAGCATTCCAATGTAACAGCAGCACATGTATGCTGCAGAGGTGGGGCCCTGTCAGCCCTAAAATAGCCTGGCCAGGCAATTGACAAGTTGATGTATTCAGGGCATATGTAATGAGATGTAAATGTGTGTGTTTTCCCCTTGCATGTTTAATTGGACTGACTTGCATACTGGCTTTGAATAAGGCAAGATTTAGCATCAGGCAAACGGGTTTGCACCAGGCAATTTCATAGCACTGTGCTGTGGTTGTCTAGTGCTGTGCAATGGATGCTTCGCGCAACATGAATTGGGAATGAACGTCGGAACCATGGCACATGTGGTCATGCAGGGGTCAAGGTGGGGTGGTTTACCTATAGCGCCTCGACAGCGCTAGTGCCAACATCCCCTACAGTGACAGCTACAATGTCAACTGTTGGCATTGTAGCCATGGGATGTCAGCGCTCACAATCAGGGGACTCCAGTCCCACACACCCCAGTCTCTAGGATTCTAACTCCAAGTTGGAGCTGGACCTGGGGCAAGCACCCAGCAAGGCAATCCTGATTGGCACACTGACCACCACAGCGATGGGTGGATTTTGCCCAGTTCCTTCCGTTGTGGTGGTGTTCACCATTGGGGATTCAATGCGTTGATGGTACACCAGGTGGGGTTATGTATGCCCACGCAGGACACCTGGTCTAGCGCTGTGCATGGGGTGTTTGCACAGACACATGGTCAGACAGTGCTGCACTACAGTACCACCACGGTTATGCCAGGGTTTGTGCATGGGTCGTGCAGCACAACAGGTGATTGCACAGGCACAGAGTATAACTGCACGGCACTAATGCACCACTGTGCTCCTCTTAGGGCCTAGCTGTGTGCCACATTGTTGCATGTGTAGGTGCTGTCTGTGGAGGGAACACAAGGCACAATAGCATCTGGTAAAAGGGTCTGGGCTGTGGCACATAGAAACCACAGATGGACTGAGGCAGAGCTGGCCAACATGGTGGAGTTGGTCATGGAGAGGGAGTGCCAACTCTTTGGGGCTGTTCAGTAGGGGGGTAGACCTAGAAGGCAGGTGTGGGCCTCCATCGGTCACTGCCTGTCCCAAAATACAGGCATTACCCATAACAAAGAACAGGTCAGGCACAGGTATGTGGACCTGCAGCAGTGGGAGAGTGAGCACCTGTGGAAGTTACAACAGATGGTCAGGAATGGGATGGTTCCTAAAGCAGGTGAGTGGCTGTCAGGGAAGGATCTCCTATGGTCACATTGCACTGCGTGGATGCACAGCCATTTGCACCTGTTTGCTGTGTGTGAGGTGTCATGCTCTGAAGATGGATTTAGTGCAACTCTGAATTGTCAGCATGTTTTGCTTGCAAGCACACTTGTGAGAGATGTGGCCAGGTCTGTGCTAGTACACAGCAAGAAAGCAATTCGTAGTGCGCAAGCCACGGGCGCCTGAAAAATTCAGCATGTGTTTCATCTTGAAACGTTTTTCTCCACCTATCTTTGTGGAATGAGGAGGCAAAATGATGTGGATTTAGGAAACTGAGCCATGAATTCAGCAGACTATGGAACAGAAGGAACACTTCGGGAACCTGCCCAGATAAGTACTTTTATTTTCTGCCCATTTTGTTTGCTAAATCCAGCTCTTGCAGCCTTGAAAGAAATATACTTTAAAAATATTATGAATGCTGGGGACATCTAAATGGTTGGTTTGATTCACACTTCAAGAGGAATAAACAAGAAAAGTATTTTGTTTGCTATCAAAAATTAATCTGAGCCATTAAGGCAGCTGTTCCGTGATATTGAATCATGTGATTTGTATGAGTGCACATAGACAGACCACCTAAAAGTTGGTCAAAATATTTCTTAGTTTATCCCTGCTATGGCGCACCAGTTCCTATGGCCCTTTGTAAAGAGATGTGAGCATGACTACCATTTTTTTTCCTTGTTTCTAATTATTGATATAAACCTGCTGGGAGATTATAAGTTATAAGTAAAAGAGATCCAGACTATTGTCCAAATGGCTTCACAAACAAGAGAACCAGAGGCAGGGACATTTGTGTACACAGATGAGGGGGAAGAAGAGGCATTTGACTCAGCTTCTTGGAACATCCCCTTCACTGATTCAATATCTATCAAGTTCACACCTAGACTGTATTACCTGGGCCAGACCTATGTAACCATCACATTGCTGAGTATGAGTAACCATTGAGATTCATGGCCCAACATTCAAAGGTTAGCACAATTGCTAACAAGGTTAGCTAATGCACTAACCCAGGTTTGTGGGGCTGCTCCCAGCTGGCCCATATTCAAAAGACCCTGAAGAACCCCACAGACACAGCAGTGCCAAACTGCTAATATACCGCTGTGTCTATGAAAATGAAAGGGGCCCCTTCAAGCATACCGGCACAGCAATATGATTAAAGTTTTGCTGCACAGTAAACATCCTCCACAGTGGCACTGTTTAAAACTGCCAAAAAACACCTCTTAACTGGATGCTAAGCCCCCCCCCCCACCAAAGGCATGGCAGCTGTCTGCAGCCACCCACCCCAATCACTCATTCAAATACAGAAACATATTCTTGAATAATGATCATGGAAACTTGATATGGCAACTGGCATAGCCCTCAGGACTGTACTTGTGCACACTAACAGTTTCTATGGTGGCTGGCTGAGGAGGTGATAGGAGGGCTGTGCCAGTCATTGTATTGTGCATTGATGACTGCTGATCAAGTAGGTAAGAGGAGGGGTGTGGGGAGGTGGTATGTGAGTAGGCAGGTTGGTTTGGGGTAGACTAGACCTCCACTACTAGGTTCTCATTTTGTAAGTAAACAAACAGGATAGGTGTAGGGGGAATACTAGACCACCAGGGATTGATTTAATATGTGAAAACAGGTGATTTGGGTGGTGGGGGACACTATGCTTAGGGATTGTGTTTCTATGTGTGAACGGGTGATTGGGATGGGTACCTCTAGACACCAGAGATGTTTTTCTGTGTGGAAATGGGTGATCAGGATGGGACTATCTCTGGACAACAGGGGTATTTTTCTGTGTGTGAACAGGTGATGGTGGGGCACGCTAGATCATCAGGGATTGCTTTAATAAGTGAGAACAGGTGATCGGGGGTAAGGGGACACACTAGACTACCAGGCCTTATGTTATCCTGTGTCACTGGCATTAAGAGGATGCTACTCCCCATACAAAGGAGTCCATAAATGACATGCAAATGACCCCTTTGTGCCTTGCATGCCCAATGGGATCATTTTCACGTTATAGCAGAAGATAGCCCATAGGGCCATTGGTGCTATTCTGTTTGGGGCCACACAATTTCCTGAGGGATATATACGTACTAGGTCCATGTCAAAGCAGTGATGTTTCTCACAGCACTATGCCAACATGGCCCAATATTCAATAGGATAGCACCGTTCACTATCCAACCGAATATCGCAGCCATCGGTTTGGGTGCAAACGCAACACAAACACTTGTGCTGTACTTGCACATTTCTTTGAGTATGGGACTTTATCTCTTTTACAAGGTGACCTGGCCAAGAGATTACCATGCAGTCCAATAAATATAGAGAAAAGCAGCAACAAAGACGAAGCTCAACGGGATAGAAAAGTTGTGCTACAGTAATTGGCAATAGTAGGCAATGTTCCTATTTATTAAGATGAAATTAATTCTCCCTTTTTAACCCCTTTTTTAACTGCATCTACATAAACATTTATGTGAAAACTGTGTTTTCAAATGTTTTCTATTTATTAACAACATTCTGCACAGTTCCGTCATGGAACCAGTAATTTGTAGTTTCTGTATGTCAAAGTTTGTGTATAGAATGACAAGTATGAGCTGTTGACTTATAGAAACCCTGATTAGAGTTCTGTAGACAGATGGTGACCTAGTTAGAACTCCAAATTATTGGTTCCATGAAGATAGCTGTAACACAGTGCACCTGTAAAATCAAAACAATGCAAAATACAGTCTTATTTTATCACTTTTAATTAAAGTACAGTTGCACATGTATTAGATAGTGGTATAACTAATTTCTGAAAACTGGAACATTATAAACAATTGCCAATTAGAAATAACTGCCCATTCTCTTTAAACACAGAGTGAAACAAAAGCAACTTACAAACAGACAATATGATAATAAGTGTCAATTGAATCCAGTTCTGAGGTTAAACTAGAAGTGTAATTTTGTAACAGAAACAACAATTCAGACTGTGCTTTTGTCAGTAAAATGAAATGCAATGTTCTTTTAGAGTTGCTCAAGAGGTAGGACAGTTTAAACTTTGGTTTGGAGATTGAAGATAAATGTAGAAACTTTTTGATGAGCAAGGTGAGTATCTTCTTCCTGGTCTATAGGGGTTGGTTTCTCTTGACATACTGCTGCTACCCAACTATATGACTGAGCTTGTTCCTCAGGGTACCCTACAACCAACTCCTTAATGTATTAGATGGTATAATTAGTACCTGTTGATTTATTATCCCTGTATATAATGTATAGGGTTGCTCTTTTATTTATTGTATGTCATTTGCTGATTGAGTGGGTCTATTCCCATATTCTAAACTGTGAAGTGTGTGAAACAAACATTATCTGCACCCGCCTCCCCCACTAAGTATCTTGCACAACATGAACTGCATAAGAAACAGCTGACTCACTCCAAAATCAGACCCCCAATTTATTGTCCGTAAAAAGGTGAGTTGATGAATACAAATGCTTGTGAAGTGACACACACAAATAGAGTTTATATAAACTCTCTTGTGCGAGGTAATACATGTGAAAGAGTAATGCCAAAACTCATTGCACCGGAACTGGAAATGTTGTGGTACTATCATCTACTGTTGCCACCATTTAATGAACTTTGTCAGACAAAAGAATATACTGCATTTACTGCAAACCGGGCAAGTAAACAGTTCTATAGGTCTGCCACATAAAGTATATAACTATATAATGAGGCCTCAGTCCTATATTGTAATGTGGTGAGCTGGCTTAAATATGAAAATGTGAAAAAAAATAAAACAGTGACTGCTCCACCACCTATAGATTGGCGCTGCTATCAGGAAAAGCAAAACGTGGAAAATATCTGGCTCATTCACCTCCCCAACTAGCTCTTGTACACAGCATGCATTGATATACAAACTCTAGCAAGAGCCAATAAAGCTGCAAAATTACTATATGATACTGTGGGCAGTGAGAAATGTGTAAACTAGCAATTTTTGCACTAACCACTGAGCCACCTAACTGTATTTTCTAATTGTTGTGATACACATGCACTAATACTGTACATATACACATATATGCATATATATTCCAGTATAACACAGCAGTGCACTGTCTACACACATTTCTACAGATTAAAAAAAAAAGACAAAGAGAGACCATTTTCTTCTTTTCAGGCTCTGAAGGACTTTGGAGGGTATGGGTTTGCCACTAGACAACTCATTTAAATCATCAATGAGATGCATAAAGCTGAAACTGATCTAGATAGCAGGGAATGTAGACTAGCAATTTGCACACTACCCACTGAGCCACCTAACTGGACTTTCTAATTGTTGTGATACACACACACTGACTAATACATATACACATATATGCATATATATTCCAGTATAAAATACAGTACAAGTCACATTAAATTGTCCCTCCAACTCACTGGTTTAGCATTTTTCAGTGAGTTGCTTAATGTGTGCACTGCTCATGGCAATGAATTAATAAAAATTTCCTAATAGTTTTTTTTCTACCTGCTATTCAGTTTCAACTTACTGTACTTTGCAGTTGTCTGGAAACTTTTATCAATGAAGTGCATGAGCAGTGTACACATTAAAGGGACACTGTCAGCTTTCAGCAGCTACAGTGAAGCCCACTGGGATCAAGCGCAGTGTCACAGTTTACCTGCATGACAAAAGGGATTCATTCCCATTGAAACTGCAGTGTTTCCTGTAGTAACTCTACTGCAGAATTCTGTAGATTTGGGCTTGATCCTGGCGAGCTTCACTGTATACTGAACTTGTGTGACCAGTGTGCCTGTAATAACAGCTATGGCAAAATTAACTGTTCATGTGTCCCAGTATGAGTAACAGTAAGATCTGTTACCTAAATTTAAAAAATATATACTTTAGCTCGGACCAAGCACATTACCTTAGGGCTTGGCCGATCTTCCACTGCTAGATACCTCTTCTCAATGTGAGCACACATTGCACATGTGCAAATTTCATGAACAAATGTAAGTGATAGTTGAGGCTAAAAATACATGCTCTACTGAGCCTGGGGATCTGTGTAAGAATAATGAAGAGCATTGCAAGTCTTACTTTTACCACTTTGAGAAACAGGACCGTGATTCTGAGCATGCATGTCACGTCCATGGCAATGTCATGTGCATGCTCAGGATCTCGGTCTTGTTTTTTAAAGTGATAAAAGAAAGAATTTCAATGCTTTTTTTTATTCATACAAAGATCCCATGCTCAAAAGAGCACGTACATTTAGCCACAACTATCACTTACACTTGTTCAGGAAATTCGTACACGTGCAATGCGTGTTCACATTGAGAAGAGGCCTTCAGCGGCAGAAGATCATCCGAGAACTAAAGTAATATGCTTGGTCTGAGATAAAGCACATATTTTTAAAATTTAGGTAACAAATCATACTGTTACTCATGCTGGGGCACATGAATAGTTTATTTTGCTATAGATGTTATTATAGGCACACTGGTCGCACAAGTTCAGTATAGCTGCTGAAAGCTTCCTTTAAGCACTGCATAAAACCAGGCAAAGAAATGTACTGGATTTGCCTCCAAAGCACTCAGTCTGTGTTATACAGGAATTCTGCTCCTCATCAGATTTGGCCAATATTGCATTCGCCTCATGGCAGCATAAACATTCTAGTGCTACAGTATGTCATGATAGCACAATAATTACAGGAGCCCCATTATAAACAGAAAAGAGAAAATGGAAAAGAAGTTAACATGTTGCTAAAGTACACACAGAAGCAAAACCAACAACCAGAGAGACTATATAAAGCAATATGTAAAGCAACAAAAGTGACATGCATCTGTCATGTCCTTAGGAAATTGCTTTTTTCACAATGCTGTTTTACTACAGTCTCACCCTAATTCCATAAGCTTCTGTTTAGTTGTACACAATGAGGGTTGGGGAAATATGACTACCCCGATGGTGGTGGGGAGCCTTGGAGAAGGCTAGCTGGCAGGTAGGTGTCATTGTTTATCAGGGTATCAGGACTGCGGCATTCATGAGATGTGGGGCCATCCGGTAAGGGAGAATAAAAAAAAATTAACAGGAACAAAAGCCAACAACCACACAACATCATTGTGCATATTTGATGTACTCAGCCTACAACAGGTAACAATAAAATGTCAACTTCTCATGCTGATCCCAGCACCATCACGTGTGGTCACCAAAGTGATGGCACAGAAATGAACATCCCAGCCAGCATGACAGGGATTTGGAGTACATTGTACTCTATATATATATATATATATATATATATATATATATATATATTTATACAACTTATGTGCTGGGATAAATGCCAGTGTACAAAGTAATATCTGTAGAAGCCAGTGAAGATAACACTGATATCTTCATGTTCCTATATGTCATCATGATATCTTAACACTCCTATACGTCATCCTGTTATCTTTTAAACTCCTCTACGTAATCTCTAAGAAATCCTATTGGTCCCCACAGGAAATTCAGCTGTTCTAAAGCTCTGCCTTTTAATTACCTCACCCCCGTCCCCCTACCAATGTGACTCATACATCTGGTTGACCCTGCCATCAGTTTAAAACCATGTATAATCTAAAAAAAAACTTACCTGGTTGATCCTGCCGTTTTGCCCTAGTCTCACCAAAACAGTTTAATTCCCGACGTCCGTTATTTGTAGTGTGACCGAGCGGCTTCAGTACGTCACTGTGAGTACCTCTTACACATCTAAAACAAAGCACTGTCTCTTCAAAATGGTACAAATGCAGTCCCTTTTTATTAATTTTCCTGGGCTTGCTAAGTAAGAAACATGCTGCAGTTAAAACCAGACAGAGATGGGAACTTGGCATGTCGGCAGCTTCAGAGAAGTGAAAGTAAGTGCAGTGAGTGTTGCTATGGTAACACTGCGCTCCTCACTTCAAACTGCTCTGATGGGTTTAACTGCAACCTGTTTACTTTGCAAGCCCAGGAAAATATAAAAAGGACGCATTTGTACCATTTGAAAAGACAGTGCTTGTTTTAGTTGTGTAAGAGATACTCACAGTGACGTCACTGAATCCTCGGTCACATTACAAATTAAAGCGTCAGGAATTAAACTGCTTGGTGACCGGGGAAAATGGCAGGATCAACCTCAGCTATTGATCAACAGCTAATAAATTTCTAAAAGCCACAGAGCTTTTCCTTAATTTACAAAGAGAGTGTTTTCTTTCAAATATCTGCCCACTCCTAACTGAAAACTGTTTTAGTCAACCTATACATTTTATATTACAACTCCTCAGTGAGACCAGGTGGAAATAATCAACCAAATAATGGATTTTTAATAATCATATCGTTACCAATTATGACAGGACCAATGCAGGGAAGGGGGGAGGCACTCCTATTCCTGCCTCATAACTTATGTGCAGTATTCTTGTTAAGTATCCAATGTGGTCAGTTCTGCAGTGAGTTGGGGCAAAACACATCTGGGGGTCATGTTGGGGGCCCAGCACATAAGTTGTATAAACCGAACATGACATGGCCTGACTGAAGAATGTCATATTTATCTTCACTTTCGAGGCCAATGACATCAAGATATCTCACCATGGCTTCACCACTCGTGAGATATCATGATATCATTGGCCTCTCCGTGAAGATAAATATGATATCTTCAGTCAGGCCATGTCATATCCTATATATATATGTATGTGATATATATATATATATACACACACACACATATATCTATACTGTGTGTGTGTGTATATATATACATACATATACTGTATATATATATACATACATATACTGTATATATATATATATATATATATATATAGAGAGAGAGAGAGAGAGAGAGAGAGAGAGATGTAAATAGATATATATATATATTTATATATACTCTCTCAACAGCCTGTCATGATCCCCAGAGGCAGGCCCACTATACTGGTTATGGCTGTGTCCCATCAAGTCATTCACTAAAAATACCACCAATAGCTTAATCTGGTTTTAGGTCAGTTGGCATTAATCTGTATCCCCACCGCTGAGTTGTACCTGAAAATAGGCAGAATTGTTTTGTACACTTACCCGGTCATCAAAAACTAAATAAAATAAATAAATAAATGGCGGGGGGGGGGGCAATGTGTCTGGGGACCAGGGGGTAGAGATCTGCCAGCTAGGGGAGAATAAATAGAATTAGAAAGAAGAAAAATCCCGTCGCAGGCTGATCCATACAGGGGTCAAATTAAGTTCTGCAGCCACTAGCCAGCAGGGTAGTGACTTAGAAAATCTACTAGCCCCACAAACGTTCCTACTGGCCTAGCTGATGTACTTATTGAAATATTATGTTTTCCAGTACAAGCCATCAGGGCTACTTAAAAAGATTTTGACTATCCCAAAACAATATCTAACAACATTTGGCTAGTGGGGCTAGTGTCAGTTTTTACCCCGTCCATGAACATCCACAGGTGGTTACACAGGTGACAGCATAAGAACAGGTAGTCCACCCTCGCAGTACATGCACACACACACACACACACACACACACACACACACACACACACACACAGCAGAATAGATCATATATACAATGAGAAAAAATGCACAAACATATTATACATGTACTGCTACACAAGATGAAACCATATCCAAACACAGCTCATAATAAACAATGATGTTGTGTGGTTGTTGGCTTTTGTTCCTGTTAATTTTTTTGATTCTCCATTACTGGATGGCCCCACATCTCATGAATGCCACAGTCCTGATACCCTGATAAACAATTACACCTACCTGCCGGCTAGCCTTCTCCAAGGCTCCCCACCACCATTGGGGTAGTCATATTTCCCCAACCCTCATTGTGTACAACTAAACAGAAGCTTATGGAAATAGGGCAAGACTGTAATAAAACAAAATTGTGAAAAAAGCAATTTCCTAAGGACATGACAGATGCATGTCACTTTTGTTGCTTTACATATTGCTTTATATACTCTTTCTGGTTGTTGGTTTTGCTTCTGTGTGTACTTTAGCAACATGTTAACTACTTTTCCATTTTCTCTTTTCTGTTTATATTGGGGCTCCTGTAATTATTGTGCTATCATGACAAACTGTAGCACTAGAATGTTTATGCTGCCATGAGGCGAATGCTATATTGGCCAAATCTGATGAGGAGCAGAATTCCTGTATAACACAGATGGAGTGCTTTGGAGGCAAATCCAGTACATTTCTTTGCTTGGTTTTATGCATTGCTTAAAGGACAGATCCAGAAACAAATGATTTGATACCTTTTATTGGACCAACATGGATGTTACAGAAAAGAACGAAGTGCTTTAGCTTTCGAACCAACCAGGTCCTTCTTCAGAAGCTTTGTGGCAGTTTTTTCAAATATCCCATACTATTAACACCAGATTATATAGAAAAAGCAGAAATAATTCTCATTGGTTTAACATATACATTTAAAACATAATAGAAGATTACGTCAGAGAAGCTAATTAACACCAGTATGCCTTTAACTGAGGAGTCTCAGAAGGGCAAAGGTTATCAAGAATTCTCTACAGCCAGAGAGTTCTTGTCACATAAATTTTAAAATGTTTCAGTATTCCAAGAAAGCATTCTAGTGATAAAAAAAAACCTTGGAGTGGCATTCTCTCTAATACATGTAAGATGAGCTTACAACTTACATTCCAATTGTCCTGGTATATTAAAGGACAGATAATGAGAGACAAAATCCTGAAATTAGGTATAACTGCAAGTTGAAAACAAGCCTCAAATTAACCTACACATATAAACATGATGCATGAAAGTATCACTTGTAAGTGTAAGTGCCAAATAAAAAATACTTGTCAAGGACCCCCAAGAAAACGAAATCATGAGCCTGATAAGTGCAGATTTCAACACAGAGTCTGTGTATAACAAAATGCACAGAATCAGTCTAAGCAATCTAAATGAAAACCCAAGGAATTACACCTTTTATGAACCCCCAAGTAAATGAGATATGCATCTTAATATGAGCAGTTAAAAGCGTGACAGTGTGTAATCCAACCACTGACAACTAATAAAAGGAAATAAATGCACACTATATGTGAAAACTAAGTGTCCTAGCCACATAACAATTGCCCCATGCCACGCTCCACCCACACATATGTGTGTACATACACAACACCACACACCCCCACAGACACACACACACACCTGCACACCCCACACAACCACAACACAACAAATATAGCAAACACATTCCACACACACCACACCACACCACGCACAACAAACAAAACACACACACACACCATACCCACAACACACAAAAACACAACACACACCAAACACACACAAAACACACACATACTGTACATACATACATCAGTATACACACACACACACACTCAAGCACTCCACCACAGTGTTACGGTGAGAAGTCAACAATGTAGATAACCATAAACTTACAAAATCAAAGGCCCACTGAAGAACTAAAGTGTTTATGTCCATCTTTTAAAGTAAAGGTCTGTGAAGTTTAAGTGGAATAATGTGTCATATAACCAACATCAATGTTCAATCCATCCGCCACCATATTGAGTAAAGAAGTCTAATTTCCAAGCCCGTCTCTGTTGTGCCACTGTTGAAATGTCCTTTTAAGACCATCACAGACATATCTGAGATTGAGTGGTCATCCTGGGAGAAGTGCTGGGCTACTGGTTTCTCAATCATCTTGTGATTAATAGAATGTCTGTGTGAATTCATTCTAGTCACGAGTTGTTGGCTTGTCTCCCCACACTAACCTGTCTTGAGGGACATTTCTTGCATTGGATGAAATAGACCACATTACTTGATGTACATGTATAATTCCCTGTATCCTGAATAGTCTGTTTTGTAATGTAACCACACAGTCTGAAGTGGAAATAAGGTTACATGTCTTACTATGCGTTGATGACAGGGTGAGTGGCACACATATGATGTCATGGTATTCTGTTCCAGTTCAAGTTGACTCTAATAATCAGGCTGGCTAAATTAGGTGGTTGTTTAAAAAGATAGCAGTGGTAGTTCTTGAAAAATACAGTTAAGGTTTCATCCTCACTAGTATTGGATGGAGATCCTTAATAATCTTACGATAGGAGTTCAAGGTCAGGATGGTATGTGACTACTAAGGGTATTCTGTTGGTAGTCATCCATTCATATATTGCAGTAGCTGTTCTCTTGGGACCTGTGTTGCGTTCCACTGCTCTGTCAATTTCTCTGGACGAGTGTCCCTGCTCAAATAAACGTGTTTTCAACATCGCCAGATGTGTGTCTCTATCTTCCTCATTTGAGCAGGCGGTGATACGAAGTGCTTGACTATATATAACAGATTTCTTTGTGTGGCTTGGGTGATTACTTTTCTTGTGCAAGTATCTCTGTCTGTCTGTTGGTTTCCTGTAAAGACAGGTATGTAAGTGCCATCCTTAATAGTGACAGTGGTATCCAGAAAATGTACACTTGTGGCAGAATATTCTAAGGAGCTTTATAGTTGGGTGGAGTTATTAAGTTCCTGGTGAAAATCTTTAAGTATGTCAGTGCCCTCTAAGTTTTTTACTATAAAAAGATTGCATACTGAGCACTAATCTTTTATAAATTTGAGGAGGATTTTCAAGGCACTGTACACATAAATCACTCGCTATTTCAGTTACATTGATGATTTGTTTATAATTTGATAGAGGGCACTGACACACTTAAAGATTTTCACCAGGAACTTAATAACCTAAACCCAACTATAAAGCTTTCCCTAGAATATTCTGCCACAAGTGTACATTTTCTGGATACCACTGTCACTATTAAGGATGGTACCCTACATACCTGTCTTTACAGGAAACCAACAGACAGACAGAGATACTTACAAAAGAAAAGTAATCACCCGAGCCACACAAAGAAATCTGTTATATATAGTCAAGCACTTCGGTATCACTGGCTCTGTTCAAATGAGGAAGACAGAGACACACATCTGGTGATGTTGAAAAACACCTTTATTGAGCAGGGACACTCATCCAGAGAAATTGACACAGCAGTGGAACGTGCAACACAAGTCCTGAGAGAACAGCTACTGTAATATAAGGAACGGATGACTACCAACAGAATACCCTTAGTAGTCACATACCATCCTGACCTTGAACTCCTACGTAAGATTATTAAGGATCTCCATCCAATAATTAGTGAGGATGAAACCCTTAACTGTATTTTTCAAGAACTACCACTACTATCTTTTAAACAACCACCTAATTTAGCCAGCCTGATTATTAGGAGTCAACTTGAACCAGAACAGAATACCATGACATCATATGGTACACAACCCTGTCATCAATGCACATATAAGACATGTAACCTCATTTCCACTTCAGACTGTGTGGTTACATCACAAAACAGTCAATTCAGGATATAGGGGAATTAAACATGTACATCAAGTAATGTGGTCTATTTTATCCAATGCAAGAAATGTCCTCGCACAGGTTATGTGGGGGAGACAAGCCAACAACTCCACACTAGAATGAATTCACACAGACATTCTATTAATCACAAGATGATTGAGAAACCAGTAGCCCAGCACTTCTCCCAGGATGACCACTCAATCTCAGATATGTCTGTGATGGTCTTAAAGGACATTTCAACAGTACACAAAAGAGACAGGCTTTGAAATTAGACTTCTTTTACTTCTCAATATGGTGGCGGATGGATTGAACATTGATGTTGGTTACATAACACATTATTCCACTTAAACTTACACAGACCTTTACTTGAAAAGATGGACATAAACACTTTAGTTCTTCAGTGGGCCTTTGATTTTGTAAGTTTATGGTTATCTACATTGTTGACTTCTCACCTCAACACTGTGGTGAGTGCGTTGATGTGTGTGTGTGTGTGTGTGTGTATACTGATGTATGTATGTACAGTATGTGTGTGTTTTTTGTGTGTTTGGTGTGTGTTGTGTTTTTGTGTGTTGTGGGTATGGTGTGTGTGTGTATTTTGTTTGTTGTGCATGGTGTGGTGTGGTGTGTGTGGAATGTGTTTGCTATATTTGTTGTGTGTTGTGGTTGTGTGGGGTGTGCAGGTGTGTGTGTGTGTGTGTGGGGTGTAGTGTGGTGTATGTACACACATATGTGGGTGGAGCGGTGGGGCAATTGTTATGTGGCTAGGACACTTAGTTTTCACATATAGTGTGCATTATTTCCTTCTGTTAGTTGTCAGTGGTTGGATTACACACTGTCACGCTTTTAGCTGCTCATATAAGATGCATATCTCATTTACTTGGGGGTTCATAAAAGGTGTAATTCCTTTGGGTTTTCATTTAGATTACTTAGACTGATTCTGTGCATTTTGTTATACACAGACTCTGTGTTGAAATCTGCAACTTATCAGGCTCATGGTCTCTGCTTTCTTGGGGGTCCTTGACAAGTATTTTTATTTGGCACTTACATTTACAAGTGATACTTCATGCATCATGTTTATATGTGTAGGTTAATTTGAGGCTTGTTTTCAACTTGCAGTTATACCAAATTTCAGGATTTTGTCTCTCATTATCTGTCCTTTAATATACCAGGACAATTGGAATGTAAGTTGTAAGCTCATCTTACATGTATTAGAGAGAATGCCACTCCAAGATTTTTTTTTTTTTTTTTTTTATCACTAGAATGCTTTCTTGGAATACTGAGACATTTTAAAATTTATGTGACAAGAACTCTCTGGCTGTAGAGAATTCTTGATAACCTTTGCCCTTCTGAGGCTCCTCAGTTAAAGGCATACTGGTGTTAATTAGCTTCTCTGACGTAATCTTCTATTATGTTTTAAATGTATATGTTAAACCAGTGAGAATTATTTCTGCTTTTTCTATATAATCTGGTGTTAATAGTATGGGATATTTAAAAAAACTGCCACAAAGCTTCTGAAGAAGGACCTGGTTGGTTCGAAAGCTAAAGCACTTTGTTCTTTTCGGTAACATCCATGTTGGTCCAATAAAATGTATCAAATCATTTGTTTCTGGATCTGTTCTTAAAAGGACCAATACGGCACCTACAACATTTTTTTGCTTAAAGGAAGCTTTCAGCAGCTATACTGAACTTGAGCGACCAGTGTGCCTATAATAACATCTATAGCAAAATAAACTATTCTTGTGCCCCAGCATGAGTAACAGTAGGATTTGTTACCTAAATTTTAAAAATATATGCTTTATCTCAGACCAAGGACATTACTTTAGTGCTCAGACGATCTTCTGCCACTGGATGCCTCTTCTCAATGTGAACATGCATTGCACGTGTACGAATTTCCTTAACAAGTGTAAGTGATAGTTGTGGCTAAATGTACATGCTCTTCTGAGCATGGGATCTTTGTATGAATAAAAAAGAGCATTGCAATTCTTTCTTTTATCACTTTAAAAAACAAGACCGCAATCCTGAACATGCACATGACATTGCCATGGACGTGACATGCATGCTCAAAATCACGGTTCTGTTTCACAAAGTGGTAAAAGTAAGACTTGCAATGCTCTTCATTATACTTACACAGATCCCAGGCTCAGTAGAGCATGTATTTTTAGTCCCAACTATCACTTACACTTGCTCATGAAATGTGCACATGTGCAATGTGTGTTCACATTGAGAAGAGGCATCTAGCAGTGGAAGATCGGCAAAGCACTAAGGTAATGTGCTAGGTCCGAGCTAAAGTATATCTTTTTTAAATTTAGGTAACAGATCTTACTGTTAGTCATACTAGGACAACATGAACAGTTAATTTTGCCTTAGATATTATTACAGGCACACTGGTCATACAAGTTCAGTATACAGTGAAGCTTGCCAGGGTCAAGCCCAACTCTCCAGAATTCTGCAGTAGAGTTACTACAGGAAACACTGCATTTTCAAAGGGAACTAATCCCTTTTGTCATGCAGGTAAACTGTGACACTGCACTTGATCCTAGTTGGCTTCACTGTAGCTGCTGTAAGCTGACAGTGTCCCTTCTCATGTGTACAATGCTCATGCCCTGCATTGACAAACATTTCCAGACAACTGCAAAGTACAGTAAGCTGAAAACTGAATAGCAGCTAGAAAAACAAGCATTTGTCAATGCTGAACATTCGCTTGCAGGTATTTGCAGTGGTGTTTGGCACGTATGGGGCTTTACCCTAATGCCCTGTGCGATTGCTGGTATTTGCAAAATAAAATTTCAGCATGACCTTTTTGTTACCCCCATTGTGCGCTACATAGGCAGAAACACGTTTTGGGCAAGATGTGAAAAATGACAGCTGTACTGCTCATAAGGAAGTGTGGTAAAATGGCAATGTTGAAAATCTGGAGTGGAAATATTGAAAATTCGCAAACCTATGAGCGTGCGTGGGAACTGTGCAACACACACTCGTAAAACAGTCATTGTTTGGAATTTTTTCACCAAATTTTCAACACTGGCATTTTAAAACCTCTGCCAATGAACAGTGTCGCTGTAATTTTCTTACTGTGTCCCATACACTGAGTTCGCACAGCAACTGTGTCATTGTCCGCTACATGGGCAGAAACATGTTTTGGGCAAGATGTGAAAAATGACAGCTGCACTGCTCATAAGGAGGTGTGGTAAAATGGCAATGTTGAAAATGTGGAGTGAAAATATTGAAAATTCACAAACTTACGAGCGTGCATAGGAACTGTGCAATGAACACTCGTAAAACAGTCATTTTTTGGAATTTTGTCACCAAATTTTAAACACAGCCATTTTAAGACCTCTGCTCATGAACAGTGTCACTGTGATTTCCTTAATATGTCCCATACATTGATTTCGCACACCGACTGCGCCATTGTGCACTACATGGGCGGAAACATGTTTGGGTAGGATATGAAAAATGACAGCTGTACTGTTCATGAGGAGGTGTGGTAAAATAGCAATGTTGAAAATCTGGAGTGCAAATATTGAAAATTCTCAAACGTACGAGCGTGTGTAAGAACTGCGCAACACACGCCACACAAACAGTCATTTTTAGAATTTTTTCACCAAATTTTCAACATAGCCATTTTAAGACCTCTGCAATGAACAGTGTCACTGTGATTTTCTTAATGTGTCCCATACATTGATTTCGCGACACCGACTGCGCCATTGTGCGCTACATGGGCGGAAACACGCTTTGGATGAGATGAAAAATGTCAGCTGTACTGCTCATAAGAAGGTGTGGTAAAATGGCAATGTTGAAAATCTGGAATGGAAATATTAAAATTATAAACCTATGAGCGCATGAGGAACCGCGCAACGACGCCAGAAACAAGTCATTTTAGGACGTTATCACTAATGAAGTTTAGACCTTTCTGAATGATGTCACTGTCATGGATTATCTTCTGGCCTGAAGGGTGATTTCACGCAGTGACCGCGCAGTGACTGCGAAATCACCCTTCGGCCCGAATAACACCATGACAGTGACATCATTCATGAGAAGGGGTCCCAAAACCCCATGTTGAAAATTTGGTGCAAAAATTCTAGAAAATGCCTGAGATATGCAATAAAGTAATGAACCCCAAAACCCCCCATCTAGCCCATTATACAGCTTACCGCATTTCCTCAGTTCGCGGTCGGCTTTGAAGAGTGCAGACGTGTTCCTCGTCCATCAAGATCATCGCGTTGAGCTCTGGAGGTAGTGGGGTGAGGGGTGGGAGGCAGGTGCAGTGGTGGGTGCGGGTTGTGGAGGGGAGGGAGACTGCTTGGGGACCGCTTTTTACTTTACAGATTTTTTTTTTTAATTGACAGGTGGGATGTTTGCCATGCTGGGGTGGGCTCCCAGTGTGGCACAAGGATGGCTGGGAAGTCAAGAGCCGACGGGGATTGGGGCACCCTGTCGGCAAACAATGGATGTTTGCCACGCTGGGGTGGGCCCTGTGCGCAGCAGCAAGGATTTGGGGGCGGCGGACGGGAGGGCCGGGCGTGACGGAAAGGATGGTGCCTGTATGACAGCGGTGGTTTTTGAAGCTAAGACCACTGCTGTCATACACAGCTCCCACACCCATTGGTGCAGGATCGCCATGCCTGCTCAACTGAGCAGTGGATTTAACGGGAGAGGCACACCTCCAAAGTGTGCTACTCTCCCAAAACATTCCTTGTGTATGCACGCAAGCGAACGTAAAAAAAAAATTAAGAAACTTTTATTAATTCATTGCCATGAGCAGTGCACACATTAAGCAACTCACCAAAAAATGCTAAACCAGTGAGTTGGAGGGACAATTTAATGTGACTTGTACTGTATGTTATACTGCAATATATATGCATATATGTGTATATGTAATAGTCAGTGTGTGTGTATCACAACAATTAGAAAGTGCAGTTAGGTGGCTCACTAGGTAGTGTACAAATTGCTAGTCTACATTCCCTTCTATCTAGATCAGTTTCAGCCTTATGCATGTCATTGTTGATTTAAATGAGTTGTCTAGTGGCAAAACCCCACCCTCCAAAGTCCTTCAGAGCCTGAAAAGAAGAAAATGGTCTCTCAGTGTCTTTTTCTTATCTGTAGAAATGTGTGTAGACACAGTGCACTGCTGTGTTACACTGGAATATATATACATATATGTATATATGTACAGTATTAGTCAGTGTGTGCGTATATCACAACAATTAGAATGTATAGTTAGGTATCTCAGTGGTTAGTGCAAAAATTGCTAGTTTACACATTTCTCACTGCCCACAGTACCATGTAGTAATTTTGCAGCTTTATTGGCTCTTGCTAGAGTTTGTAAATCAATGCATGCTGTGTACAAGAACTAGTTGGGGAGGTGAATGAACCAGATATTTTCCACGTTTTGCTTTTCCTGATAGCAGCGCCAATCTATAGGTGGTGGAGCAGTCACTATTTTTTTTTCCACTTCTTCATTTTTAAGCCAGCTCACCACATTACAATATAGGACTGAGGCCTCATTATATAGTTATATGCTTTATGTGGCAGACCTATAGATCTGTTTACTTGCCCGGTTTGCAGTAAATGCAGTATATTCTTTTGTCTGGCAAAGTTCATTAAATGGTGGCAACAGTAGATGATAGTACCACAACATTTCTAGTTCCAGTGCAATGAGTTTTGGCATTACTCTTTCACATGTATTACCTCGCACGAGAGAGTTTATGTAAGCTCTATTTGTGTGTGTCACTTCACAAGCATTTGTATTCATCAACTCACCTTTTTACGGACAATAAATTGGGGGTCTGATTTTGGAGTGAGTCAGCTGTTTCTTATACAGTTCATGTTGTGCAAGATACCTAATGGGGGAGGCGGGTGCAGAAAATGTTTGTTTCACACACTTCACAGTTTAGAATATGGGAATAGACCCACTCAATCAGCAAATGACATACAGTAAATAAAAGAGCAACCCTATACATTATATACAGGGATAATAAATCAACAGGTACTAATTATACCATCTAATACATTAAGGAGTTGGTTGTAGGGTACCTTGAGGAACAAGCCCAGTCATATAGTTGGGTAGCAGCAGTATGTCAAGAGAAACCAACCCCCTATAGACCAGGAAGAAGATACTCACCTTGCTCATCAAAAAGTTTCTACATTTATCTTCAATCTCCAAACCAAAGTTTAAACTGTCCTACCTCTTGAGCAACTCTAAAAGAACATTGCATTTCATTTTACTGACAAAAGCACAGTCTGAATTGTTGTTTCTGTTACAAAATTACACTTCTAGTTTAACCTCAGAACTGGATTCAATTGACACTTATTATCATATTGTCTGTTTGTAAGTTGCTTTTGTTTCACTCTGTGTTTAAAGAGAATGGGCAGTTATTTCTAATTGGCAATTGTTTATAATGTTCCAGTTTTCAGAAATTATAGTTATACCACTATCTAATACATGTGCAACTGTACCTTAATTAAAAGTGATAAAATAAGACTGTATTTTGCATTGTTTTGATTTTACAGGTGCACTGTGTTACAGCTATCTTCATGGAACCAATAATTTGGAGTTCTAACTAGGTCACCATCTGTCTACAGAACTCTAATCGGGGTTTCTATAAGTCAACAGCTCATGCTTGTCATTCTATACACAAACTTTGACATACAGAAACTACAAATTACTGGTTCCATGACGGAACTGTGCAGAATGTTGTTAATAAATAGAAAACATTTGAAAACACAGTTTTCACATAAATGTTTATGTAGATGCAGTTAAAAAGGGGTTAAAAAGGGAGAATTAATTTCATCTTAATAAATAGGAACATTGCCTACTATTGCCAATTACTGCAGCACAACTTTCCTGTCCCGTTGAGCTTCATCTATGTTGCTGCTTTTCTCTATATTTATTGGACTGCATGGTAATCTCTTGGCCAGGTCACCTTGTAAAAGAGATAAAGCCCCATACTCAAAGAAATGTGCAAGCACAGCACAAGTGTTTGTGTTGCATTTGCACCCAAACCGATGGCTGCGATATTCGGCTGGATAGTGAACGGTGCTATCCTATTGAATATTGGGCCATGTTGGCATAGTACTGTGTGAAACATCACTGCTTTGACACGGACCTGGTACGTATATATCCCTCAGGAAATTGTGCAGCCCCAAACAGAATAGCACCAAGGGCCCTATGGGCTATCTTCTGCTATAACGTGAAAATGATCCCATTGGGCATGCAAGGCACTAAGGGGTCATTTGCATGTCATTTATGGACTCCTTTGTATGGGGAGTAGCATCCTATTAATGCCAGTGACACAGGATAATGTAAGGCCTGGTAGTCTAGTGTGTTCCCTTACCCCTGATCACCTGTTCTCACTTATTAAAGCAATCCCTGATGTTCTAGTGTGCCCCACCATCACCTGTTCACACACAGAAAAATACCTCTGTTGTCCAGAGATAGTCCCATCCTAATCACCCATTTCTACACAGAAAAACATCTCTGGTGTCTAGAGGTACCCACCCCAATCACCCATTCACACATATAAACACAATCCCTAAGTCTTATGTTCCCCCCCACCCAAATCACCTGTTTTCATATATTAAATCAATCCCTGGTGGTCTAGTATTCCCCCTACACCTACCCTGTTTGACTACTTACAAAATGATAACCAAGCAGTGGAGATTTAGTGTCCCCCAAACCAACCTGCCCACTCACATACCACCTCCCCACACCCCTCCTCTTACCTACTAGATCAGCAGTCATCAGTGCACAATACAGTGACTGGCACAGCCCTCCTATCACCTCCTCAGCCAGCCACCATAGAAACTGTTAGTGTGCACATGTACAGTCCTGAGGGCTATGCCAGTTGCCATATCAGGCTTTCATGATCATTATTCAAGAATATGTTTCTGTATTTGAATGAGTGATCAGGGTGGGTGGCTGCAGACAGCTGCCATGCCTTTGGTGGGGAGGAGGGGGGAGCTTAGCATCCAGCTAAGAGGTGTTTTTTGGCAGCTTTAAACAGTGCCACTGTGGAGGCTGTTTACTGTGCAGCAAAACTTTAATCATATTGCTGGTATGTGTGAGGAGGCCCCTTCATTTTCATAGGCACAGCGGTATATTAGCAGTTTAGCACTGCTGTGTTTGTGGGATGCTTCAGGGGCTTTTGAATGTGGGCCAGCTGGGAGCAGCCCCATAAACCTGGGTTACTGCATTAGCTAACCTTGTTAGCAATTGTGCTAACCTTTGAATGTTGGACCATTAATCTCAATGGTTACTCATATGGCCCAGGTAATACAGTCTAGGTGTGAACTTGATAGATATTGAATCAGTGAAGGGGATGTCTCAAGAAGCAGGTAACACCTGCATTGTGGCTTTATTTAAAACTGATGGATGATGTTGTTAAAATATGGAGCTCACAGCCTTCCTCCCCAAAACAGTTGCATTGAGGACAAGTTATATTATTACTGTATGTAATTCCCATAGTTCCCATAAAATATGAATTGTTTAAGCTGTTGATGTGATCCAGTGATCTTCTGCTTCTTCTTTCACTTCCTTTTAGTGAACTGTTTGAAAAGGTGGTGGTTGCAGACTGTACATTTTTTCATCACTCTTATCCCAATCATCACAAGCCTTAGTCCCATATTTTTCTCAAGAATAAGTATTGACATTAGAGGTGTCACTGACATCCTTTGGTGACACACACTCAGCTTCGACCTCACAAGCATCATTACAAGGTCAGAATTTTCATATAGCATTTATAGTAGTGCCCAGAGTAAGATTCCATCATACTACAGATATCCTGTTACTTCAGTTGTGATTTCTTCAGTTGCAACTAGTTGCAATGCTTAGTGTCACAGTTTCTAAAAGCTAAAAATATACATCATCATCTGCATGGTTAGCAGGTGTTATACGTAAAAAGAAGATGTTATGTGGGAATAGTGGCATGCATGTGTGTACTATATCTCCACAAGCCCTTTATCCTGTGAGCTAGTACTGTAAGTCAGAGAGTAAACTGCAAGACCAAAAGCATAGGAAAAGTGATGCTCTTCCCCATTCTCCATGATCATTCAATCAAGATTCTAAGTGACTCTTCTAAACATGCAAGAACAAGACCAGTAAGAAAGTGAGAAAAGGAAGTGTAAAAGAAGAAGGAAACCACTTTGGTTCTCAAACACAGTAGCAGAAAAGGTCAGAGCCAAAAGGCCGGCCTTCAGGAAATATAAGGGAATGCAGCAGGATGAAGATAGGAAGGCATACCAAACTTCCCTAATGGAAGTAGGTAAGGCAATAAAGCAGGCAAAGGCCCAAACTGAGGAAACACTAGCATGAACAGTAAAAGAAGGTGACAAGACTTTCTATAGATACATTAGTGAAAGGAGAAAGTCCAGATGGGGTATTGCTAAGATCAAAGAGGGATATGGGGGCATGTGAGGAGAAGGACCATGTGAAAGCATCTATCCTAAATAGATACTTCTGCTTGGTATTTACTGAAGAGAAGGTAGGGCAGGATCTACAGCTCAGCACCATGGACACAGGGGGGAGAGAGGTGTGCACTAGTCCCTTCACAAAAGAAAGGGTCATACAAGAGCTCAATAAGCTCAGGGTGGACAAGGCAATGCGGCCTGATGGCATACATCCCAGGGTACTAAAGGAGCTAAGGGTGGAACTAGCAGAGCCATTATCAGAACTGTTTAGTGAGTCTCTGAGCACAGTAGAGGTCCCAGAAGACTGGAGAAGGGCTCATGTGATCCTGCTCCACAAGAGTGGTAGCAGGGAGGAGGCAGGGAACTACAGACCAGTCAGTCTTACCTCAGAAGTGGGCAAGATTATGGAAACACTCCTTAAGGAAAGGATAGTGCAACACCTGGAATCCATAGGGGCACAGGATCCAAGACAGCATGGATTTACAAAAAGAAAACTAATCTCCTAGATTTCTTTGACTGGGTAACCAGAGTGGTGGACCAAGGGGAAGCAGTTGATGTCGCCTACCTTGACTTCAGTAAAGCTTTCGATACTGTTCCACATAGAAGATTGATTAATAAGCTGGGTAGGCTCGGGGTGGGTCAGACGTTGGCCAGCTAGGTGGCAAACTGGTTGACGGACAGAAAACAGAGAGTGGTGGTAAACAGTATGTAGTCAGAAGAGATGCAAGTCACAAGTGGGGAACCTCAGGGATCAGTCCTGGGGCCAGTCCTCTTCAATATCTTCATCAGTGACATTGTAGTTGAACTGGAAGGTAAGGTTTGTCTGTTTGCAGATGACACCAAGATCTACAACAGAGTAGCTGATCTAGATGGGGTGGGCAGAATGAGAAGAGATCTGGAGAAACTAGCAAAATGGTCAGAAGAGTGGTACCTGGGGTTTAACGCAAAGAAGTGCAAGATCATGCACATAGGGAAGAAAAACCCTGAAGCCACCTATAGGCTGGGAGGGCAGTTGCTGGCAGTCATATGGGAAGAAAGAGACTTGGGCGTCATCATCACTGACAACCTGAAATCATCCAAGCAGACCACTAAAGCAGTAGGTAAGGCTAGAGGGATGTTGGGGTATATTAGTAGGGGTATCACAAGTAGGAAGATGGAGGTAATAATCCTTATTTACAAGACACTGGTTAGGCCCCATCTGGAGTACTGCATGCAGTACTGGAGGCTACACCTTCACAAGGACATTAACCAAATTGAGGCAGTCCAGAGAAGGGCAACAAAAATGGTGCAGAGACTGCATCAGAAAGCATATGAGGACAGATTAACTGAGCTCAATATGTATACCCTAGAGCAAAGGAGGGAGAGAGGTGATATAATTGAAACATTCAAACACCTTAAGGGCATTAACAAGGTGAAAGAGTCTAACACACTTCAATATAAGAAAAATAGCAGGACAAGAGGACACAGCAGGAGATTAGAGGGAGGTCGATTAAGGGGTAATGTGAAGAAGTTATTTTTCTCAGAAAGGGTGGTGGATGCATGGAACGGCCTACCTCAGGAAGTGGTGGATATGAATATGGTGCAGGGCTTCAAACAGGCATGGGATAAGCATAAGGGAGGAATACAGATGAGTATGAATAGATAGGCCATTGACAGAGCAAAGGCCAATGGCACATTCATAAGGTAGAAAAAGAAATGGGCAGACTGGATGGGGCTTGCAGTCCTTATTTGCTGTCAATTTCTATGTTTCTATGTAAGACACTGGGCACCACTGTTGGTTATATGTCTGTCATTTACTTCAAGTCAAATGACTCTTGTCTTAGCTAAGTTGAAGTTCAATGCCAGATCACTGGCATCAACATGCCCACTTGTAACTGGACAGTCTCAAATCTGGGGAAGAACACCCTCCACTGTTCCATTCTTACTGTTTAGTTTTCATTTTGTTTGTTTAACTTTGTGATTATTTTTCAAACAATTTTATATCTCTTTGCTGCCAGAGCCCTGCTCAATGCCATCTAATTGGTGTTGTCTCTGTCTGCCTGCCTGCTGCAGAGTAGCCTAAGCAGTTGTAAGCAAAAACAAAGTCTGGTCGGAGTTTGTACAGCTGCTCAGAGCAGCTAGACTGAGTGAAAGAATATTCACAGCTCTTGCCACGCCGGAGTCTGCCCTATCCAAGATGGCCACAATGACAGCACTGTGTATGCATGATACTTATGCATGCACAGTTAGATTTGGTGACCATCTTGGACACAGTGGCTGTAACTTCTGCAGTTGCAGGAGAAAAGTAATGCCCCATGAAGGGGGTGTGGTTATGTGGCCGGTGGAGGAGTGGGGCCATTAAAAGAATACATGGTGGACATTGCCACACCACTGTGGAAGCACTCTGGAGAGATATTCAGTCACATGCTTCCACAGTCCCCTTTTCAAGAATAATACCAATACGTCTGTGGAGCTCCGCTCATGCAGCCATAAAAAGAAAAATATTTAAACTGCAGCAGGTCAAAAAAATAGTACATTGAGGAGCAAAATGAAAATCCTTTCTACCTCCCAATAATGAGCAAAGGGATGCACTGCAAAACGTACAAACAAAAATGCTCAAACCACTGCAAAGTATAGGAAAAGACAAATTTTGACATATTGTACAAATGCTTCTCTGTTGAATCTGCAGTAAGCCTTTCACTTTTGCTAACTATATTTTCTATCTTACAGGTGATAGGAAATTATCTCTTAAGTTACATGCCTTTTCATTTTCCTTTTCCTACCAGCTGTGTATTCCAATATGCTTTGACCAATTTTTGATAAATAAAATAATCTAGCTTTGAGAGTGCCCTCAGATCTGCATATAATCCCACTCCCCTCAACAGCTACTGCTCTTTCTTTTCATATTTTAAGACATTGTATAGCATCAGTTACATAATTCCATGCTATTTATCTGAATGGCCTGGAATTATGTTCCTGATGTTATACAATGTTGAGGCAGTATGCAAACATATATCAGCAATTGCGGGGAGAGAGGGATTCAGTGCAGTTACGGATGTAAGTAAATTAAATTATTAATTTAACCAAAAGGTAAAAACATATCAGAATATAAGATAGGCGCTAAAAGAAAATCAGGGGAGCATCTAGACGTATAAATAACTGTTTCCTATCACCTTTGCTTGGTTTTTCCTAGCAGTCAGCTCAGAACTCTTACAAGTTATTTCTGTGTCTTACTGTGACAATTGATGACTGCAGCACTGCAGCACTGCAGCAAGCCTGCTGATGAAATCTGACCTGAGATACACATTAAGAAATGTCAGACCTATCTCTTTTTATGACATGTGCACAATTACTGTAAAAGCACGAGAGCCAGTGCAGCCCCCACATAACCTGTACAAACTGAGAGTCTGAGAAACCCAAGCATTGAGCCTGTTATCAATTTTAACTGCTCTGGTCAAAAGTAAGAAATCTGCAGGTATCCAGAAATGTCAACAGAGTGCATAAGCAACACTAGAAATGCAAAACTATACACTGCTTGGATGACTGCTGTCAGATAGCACTTGAACATTTTCAGCACTCTCCTTTCCTTGCTTTGAGTCACCATCCCTAGTCTGCCTGTTCTGATTTTGCCCCCCACCCCAGCTTCTTCCCAGTTATGGGGCTGCTTGTGTTTCATATGGTTAGCCATGGCAAATGTTCTAATAGCCCAGTCCTCACTTAGCTTATTTATCCCTGCATAGGGTGCTGACTGAATGGCAGTGATTGACATTGTCCATTTCACAGAACAGTCACTGTAGAAGATTGCTTCTGATTATTCATGCACAAAGGCAGGAGATTCAATGGGCTTTCTGTCTTCCTGTCTGCCTTTTGGCAGTTTTTCTATGTTAGCTTGCCAAAGGTAAAACAAACATACTGGAATGATTTAAAAAAAGGGGGGGGGGGCACTTGGTTGTACTAATAATTCAGGGATCATCATCAGCTCTGGGATAGACAAGAGTGCCACTCGATCTATCACTACTAGTCAGTCACCACCACTGCATAACAGATCAAGTAGTTAATTGTATGTTTCATATGAGGTGAAAGCAATATATGGCCTGTCACGTCAATAGATGGCTTTTGCAAGCAGTAATCTGTAATATAATTTTTTCATCACTGATTGTTGCATCGTGTGCTGCAGGTGAACAATGGATATCGCTGATGGCTGCCATTGTTCACATAAATCCTTTCTGTATGGCCTATGAACATTTGCAGTCAGTGAGAGTGCAGACAAAGAGTGACCCACCTTTCTGCTGCTTCATGCCAGACAAAGGGCCAGCTGTTTGTGCTGCAGCATACCCATCAGTCTATCATTCATTCAAACACCGTTTGGCTGCCCACAAGACCAACTGGACAGGCATCAACTGCCACAGTATCCTGAACCAGTAACCCTCCCACTCCTCGGCCTATAGTCATCACTCCTTGGGTATCTAGCAGTACCTTCCATCTCCATACACAAACAATGGCAGTACCTTGGGCCCAACGGGGACTGACTGCATATTGCAATGGCAGCATGGGCCAAGAACAAGACGCCATTACAGGCAGTGACTGCAAGCTACTAATGGCATTTTCTCTAAAGAATCACCATTCAAACACACCATCAGTTTTGTAATTAACTGAAGCTGCTCTGCAGCACATTGTCTGTAACACCCTCCAGCTCCTCTTTCCACACTGGCACTGCCACAAATTATGAAAGTCACTTTGCCACATTTTCTCTGCAGTATCCCCCCCTCCACACTTCACACATGCTGGCAGTGCCAAAATTAGCTCAAGCTGCTCAGTGGCACTTTCTGTCCAGCATTCCAGCTTCACACATGCTAAAGGGATCTACCACTACCAGTTGTGTTAACAAACAAAATGTCCAGTGCCAGGACCCATCACCATCAGCAATTTAAAAATAAAATGCCCTCGGGGACAGAAATCACTGATGCTGGTGTTAACAAACATGGACATCTGGGTCCAGGGCTCACTACTACTGAGGACTGGTCAGCAGTTTGTAGCTGCTCTGCATGACTCCACCACCATTACACAGAACATCCAGAAATGTCTAATGCCTTAGGGGACCAGCAGTGACAGATTACTGCATGTAGGGCAGCGGGGCGAGAAACAGAGGGAGAGGAGAAGCAATAGGGATATCCCTCCTCCAAACACTTCCATTCATTGATAATCCGGTGAATTCTGGGTGGGGGCACAAAATATTCTCCCACAGCCTCTGCTTGCTATCTAAGCATGGATTTTACACCCACATTGAACTGCTGCCTAACCCACCTAGAACTTCCATTTAATTTATAACTCTGTATGGCATTAATTGCATCTAAATGCTAATGAACCTGGTTTGTGTTTACATTTTTGTACTCAAATCCCTTTTGACATTAAATATTCAAATTTTCAAGTTGACTCCCTGCCCTTTATCACATGCAATCTATAGGGAAAAAAATATTTATTATATGTAAGAAATTAATTTGGGAGGAACTGAAAGGAACTTCGTCCCCCCACCTCAAACACAATTATATGACAGAGTCTTTTCCTTCTGTAGGAGGCAGTATAGCGTAGTGGTTAAGGACACTGAGCTACAAACCTGGAGACCAGGGTTTGAATCCTATCAGACCCTATTTGCATACTGTGTGACCCTGAGCAAGTCACTTAACCTCCATGTGCTCCCAGGTCACATCTGGAAACAAGCTATAGCTTAGTGTGCCTTTCCTGGTTAAACAATTTCCCCTTTCCACTTCCGACTCCTTTCTCTCACTCCATGTCTTGTTCCTCCATGATTTAACCCCATAGTGAGGTTATTGAGTTGGGACCCTCCACCACCACCTTTGGTGTTGTTGGTTCTGTATTAAGATGTAGTCATTTATATTAACTACCAAGTAAGTTCTAATAACACTATAGCTGGAAACAATCACAACACATCTAGTACAGTCTCCTGTGAATAGACAAACAGCAAGATGTCTGCTGGAAAGCCCCTCCCAGTCTCTGTGGGCCCTTAAACTGGCACAACACAATATGCAATATTATAATCCCAAGAAGATGAATAAACATATACCCCTTTAGTATCCAAGTTGGCATTTGACAAACTGTGTTTTGAAAGTAAAACATCTAGCTGTCATTATGGGGATGCTCACAAGAAACGTATTATTATTTTCAAATTTAGAAATCATTTTTAAACCAATGTTAACAATAAAGTAACTTAAATGTTATGGAAATTAGGCAACGTAGAATTTTTATTGATGCATGTTAATTACTATACATTAATTACAGTGTTTCTTTGGTATAGGCAGTCTCCCATATCTTGTATGGACACCACCACCCTGATACATGCTCCAGTATTATGTGGTAGAAACATCAGACCCTATGCACTATTGGTGCGGAGTGGTTATGAGCGCGTATCTGGGGCGCATAGCCATACCGCACCCACTGTGTCCCCCACACAGCATGCACAAGGTGGGGCACACAGACCCACCGCACCCAGTTCCCCATATTCATAGATAACTCTGCACTGGGGGCATTCCAGGGGTGTGCCAGCACAAAGTGATATTCACTAACCCAAGTAGTGCTGGCAACATGGGTGCAGAGGGTTGTGCAGGGTACTCCAGGGAGACCCTGCCATAACCAACTACACACCCCCATGGGCACACGCCTGCAATTGCTGTGGGACCAGGACAGGGCGCACCGTTCTTCCACTGACTGCTGGGCAGCAGAAGGTGGCAGGGGCAGCTGGATGGGTGACCACCTGGAACTTTCAGGAGTGGCAGCACCAAGACTGCATGGTGCAATGCAGGTCCCGGTGCCTGCAATCAGCATGCACAGCCCCGGACCCACACCACCCTATACGTGGGATCCACTATGGCTCCCAGGGGGGCATCTAATTGGATGACTGCCCAGGACAATGACTCCTCCCCTGGCTGCCCTGTGGAGTCCTGCTCTCTGAGAGGGGGCTGCAAACAGGTTGCCAGCATTGGTGAATGCCGAAGGCAACCTGTCCACGGGTGCAGGATCTAAGGGGTACATGACTTTCCCATGTACCCCTGCCCTCTTTGTGTATAGGGCCCATCATTTGGACTCTAATCATCATTAAAAGATTCTCAATATAAGCAGAAGTATGTGGAGAACCGTTGGATACATTTTCCCTGTTGGTTCTTGTACAGGTGCAAGATGACACCTATTCTCTACATAGTCAACCTTTAGGTGTCTCCACAACAAATGATTCTTTTAGTGGCACATATGTCACACCTCCTTTGCTCCTTATTTCTGTTATCCATATTGATCACAACAAGCACGTTTTGGGACATTTTTTGTTTTGTGATGCAAAACTGAAGTCTTCCACATGACATGTTTTTTCTGCTCCTCCTCTTCTCTAAAGCTGGTCAAATAAGACCCGTTAGGTCTGAGGTTTTCTGTAAACATGGGCAGAGCTGTCCATAGCTAGATACTCATTAACAATACTGCAGCCTTGTATCTGTATGCAGAAAAACACTCAGGGATCATATTCTGGGCATTAAGACTAAAGGGGCACTGTCAAACCCCTTGGGCCTCAGAGTGTCATTTAGTTTAAAAAACACATTATGTTGGTTCACATTCTGTAGAATGAGCTGGTGTAGCTTGTAGTTTGAGGCTTATTCATTGTTTCCTTTTTAAAAGTTGAAGGGAGCTGATGCTGCCACTCTATCACTTGCTAGTAAGACCTCAGCTAAAGTGCTGTACCCAGTTCTGGAGGCTGCACATCAGGAAGGACATAAGCAGGGTTGAGGCAGTCCAGAGGAGGCAACTAAAATGGTACATGGGTTGCACCAATAGCTCTACGAGGAGAGACTCAGGAATCTCAACATGTACACCCTGGAGGACAGGATTGCGAGAGGGGACATGATAGACACCTACAAGAACCACACAGGGTTGAACAGGGTGCAGGAGGGTTGTCTCTTCAAATGACAGAGAGCAGCAGACCCTGGGGGCATATGATGAAGCTGAGTGGTGAAATTTAGAAGGGGTGTGAGGAAGTACTATGTCAATGAAAGAGTGGTGGATACCTGTAATAGACCTTCAGTGGATGTGGTGGAGGTGAAACCAGTAGGGGACTTCAAGCATGCATGGAATAGACATAAGGGAATATTAGAAAATGGGCTGGGAGCAAGGAGGGTCACTGAAGACCAGCTAGAATCTGTAGAGACAGACTAAACAGGCTCATAGATACATAGACAGTGTCGGCAGATAAGGGCCTACGGCCCACCCAGTCTGCCCATTTGAGCTTGTAAGTTCAGTTTATGTTTTTCTAGAAGTCTGTTGCCCCTTACCCCTGACCTCCAGAATTCCTTTATGTCTATCCCATGCATTCTTAAATCCAGTGATTGTTTCAGCCCCCACCACTTCCTCTGGCAGGGTGTTCCACTTGTCCACCACCCGTTCTGTGAAGAAATTCTTCCTCACGTTTCCTCTGAATTGTCCTCCCTCCAACTTCATCCCATGCCCTATAGTCCTAGAACATCTTTTTCGCTTAAAATAGTGTATTCCTGCACCCTGTTCCTCCCTGTAAGATACTTGTATGTCTCTATCATATCCCTCTCCTCCTCTCTTCCAGGAGTATATGTTCAGTTCCTTCAACCTGTCTTCATTGGACTTGTGATGCAATCCATACCATCTTTGTTGCCCTCCTCTGAACCTTCTACCCTGTCTGATGTCCCACGTGAGGTATGGTCTCCAGAACTGTACACTGCACTCCAGGTGGGGCCTCAACTAGTGTCTTGTATAGTGGAATTATGACCTCCTTTTCCTGCTGGGGATGCCCCTGCCTATGCATCCCAGCATCCTATTTGCTTTACCTGCTGCCTTGTCACACTTTTCCCTACCTTGAGGGCATCAGAGATGATAACCCCAAGATCCCTTTCCTGCTTGGTGCATGCTATATCCTCACCCCCAACTGATATATTGTGCCAGCGTTTTTGTGCCCTATATGCATTATCTTGCACCTCTTTGCATTGAATTTCAACTGCCAAACCCTGACCATTCTTCAAGTTTCTGCAGGTCCCTTCTCATTCTGTCTACACCCTCTGGTGTGTCTACTGTTACAGAGCTTTGTGTCATCAGTGAACAGTGAAATTCAGCCTCTAGGTCCTGCAGAATGTCACTGATGAAGATGTTGAATAGGACCGTCCCAGCACTGATCCCTGTGGTACCCCACTGGTCACTCTTCCCTCTGTGGAGTGACAGCCATTTACCACCACCCTCTGTGTCCTGCCACCCAGCCAGTTACCTACCCACCACACTACTGTCCTGCCCACACCCATATTCCCCAGTTTGTGTGGATAGTCTCTATGTGGCACAGTGTCAAAGGCCTTGCTGAAGTCCATAGCTATGTCCACTGCCCTCCCCTGATCCACCTCCCTAGTCACCCAGTCAAAAATTCAATCGAGGTTGGTCTGACATGACCTCCCTGGTAAAACCATGCTGCCTTGGATCCTGTAGTCCATTGACAACCAGATGTTCCACTAATATCTCCTTCAGTAGTGCTTCCATGATCTTCCCCACTACGAGGTGAGGCTGACTGGTCTGTAGTTCCCTGCTTCTCTCTTGTTCCCACTTTTGTATAAGGGACTACATCTGCTGTACTCCAGTCTTTGGGTACCTCCCTGTTTCCAGTGATTGATTAAACAGGATAGCGAGAGGTTCAGCCACCACCTCTTAGTTCTTTAAGGATCCTGGGTGCACCCCATCTGGCCCCATTGCTTTTATCAACTTTATTACTTCCAGTTCCTTCAGGACCCTTTTCGTGTAAAGGACTTGTGTCCATTTCTGCACCATTCTCACCCTTGTACTCCTTCAGACCCATTACCCTCCTCTTCCTCAGTAAAGACTGGGCAGAAATACCTGTTCAATATGTCAGCTTTACTGTTGTCATCCTCCACGCTGCCCCCATCCTCCCCCTTCAGTCTCACTATCCCTCCCTTTGCCTTTCTTTTTTCACTTATGTACCTGTAAAAGGTTTTGTCCCCTCTACCCACTGATTTTTCAATGTGTTCTTCTGTCTGAGCTTTGGCTTCCCTTATTGACCTCCCTGCCTCCCTCTGCTTCTCCTGGTACTTCTCCCTATCCCCTTCTGCCTGTGTCTTTTTGTATTGCCTGAATGCAATCTTTTTGGCTTTCACTTTCTTTGCTACCTCTTCGGAAAACCATAATGGTCTCCTCTTCCTTTTCCTCTTGCTAACCTGCTGAATGCATAATTCTGTTGTTCTTGTAATCCCCATTTTAAATACTGCCCACTGTTCCTCAACCCCTGATTCCTGTCCCATTCCCCTTAATGCCTCTTTCAAGCATCTCCCCATTTTCCCAAAGTCTGCCCCCCTAAAATACAGGATACATGTTTTTGTGTGGTTTGGTTCTGCTCTTTCTGTGATTTCAAACCACAATGACTGGTGGTCACTGTTCCTCAGGTGCTCCCCCACTGTTACCCTCATCACACTGTCCCTGTTTGTGAGCACAAGGTCCAGTCTGCCGAGTTGGTTCCATGACCAGTTCCTTGAGGAAGGCACCCTGAAGGGAGTCCAGGATAAATCTGCTCCTAGTTGATGCTGCTGCTGGGATGCTCCAGTCCACGTCTGGAATATTGAAGTATCCAACCAGTACTACCTCACTCTTGTCTGCCATCCGTTGGAAGGCTAGCATCAGCTCCCTATCTGTTTTTTCCTCCTGGGCTGGTGGTCTATAGACCACACCTGTGCAGATGTCTGTCCCAATTTTCCTTTCCAGCTTAACCCACAGTATCTCTCCCCCATTTTGTTCCTCCTGGATCTCTGTGGCCCTTATGTCATTTTTCACATACAGTGCCACTCCTCCTCCCTTCCTGCCTGTTCTGTCTCTTCGGAATATGTTGTAGCCAGGTATGGCCATCTCCCAGTCATGGTTATCATTACACCAGGTTTCAGTGATGGCCACGATGTCCAGGTCTGACTGCACCATGACAGCCTCCAGATCTTCCATCTTGTTGCTAAGGCTCCTGGCATTTGCACACAGGGCTTTCCATGATTTGCCCTCCCTAGACTGTTTCACTGTTCTACTCCAGCCCCTTCCTTGGTTGTCCTTTATCCCTGGTTCTCCTTGCTGTCTTCCCTTCTGCTGAATTTTGCCCCTTTTCTGCCTATCCACCTCTTGGGCACTAATTTCCATCTTTTGCACACTGCTTTGTAGAGTTAGCCACTCCTCTGGTTCACTGGTTCCACTGCTAGCTGTGGGGGGTGAGCAAATAGGTACCCTCCTTGCTGGCCTGCCACCCCCCTCTGCTAGTTTAAATGCTTGTCAATGTAGCATTTAAACTTATCATTGAGTGCTTGATTCCCTCCAGGATGGATGCAGGCCATCAGGCTTGAACAAACCTCCATCCCTGCAGGTGGGTCCTAGTCACCAATGAATCCAAACCCTTCTCACAGCACCAGTTCTTCAACCATGAGTTAAAGTTCCTGGTGCTTGCACTCCTATGCTCTCTCCCTTGCCTCTCTTGGGTAGTACTTCTTGAGAAAGTGACAGAAGTAGCTACTTGTGAGACCTCCCCAATTTCCTAAACTCTTCCTGAACTTCCTTTGGCTCCCCATTTGCCAGGTCATTTGTACCTAGGTGGATAATGATATCCAGCTCACCCTCCTGTCTTGCCTGCCCAGTGATCCCCAGGATCTTCCTTCCATCCCTCCATGCGTGGCACCTGGTGAGGCACCTCACCTCCCTGTCCTCCCCTCCTGTGTTCCTAGCTGGATCCCTCTTGTGATGGGAGTCCCCACCAGGATCGCTTCCCTCCTCTGGGGTCCCACTGCTTTCCCCCTGAGGTCACCTCCTTGGCTAACCTCCACATCCTTTCCTTCCACTTCTCTGGGTACCTCTATTTGGTTGTCCCCATTTGCCAATGTGGCATATGAGTTCTTGAGTGGAACAGGATCTGGGATGTGCCTCTGCCTGACCGCTGTAACCCTCCCTGAGCCCACTGTCATCCAAGTGCTCCTTGTTCTCGGCATCCTTTGCAGCATTTGCATTGGACTTGGTGGTCTCTGGATAGGGGTGATGGTACTCCTGACCCAGTTTACTTCCTCTCTGAGTCTGGCTACCTCATTCCGCAGTCCAGAGAGATGCATGCAGATAGGACAGCACCTCAGTGTCCAGAAGGTCTGCCTGAATATGGCTGCCCCACAGCCACTGCATTGCACCACTCCCCACATTATACTGAAATTATGCTATTCCACTACTTGTCTGCTACTGAAGCTCTCCTAGTTCCTTTTATTAATTTACTGTCCTAAAACCTGCCACTGATCCTCAGATAATTTTCTTTAAAAAAAAAGAAAAGAAACCAATAAATAAATAAATGAGTCAAAACACTTGTTGTGCTGAGGGTGGGCTTCTTCCTCCTTATGCCCTTCCTACTTCACACCCCTTACTATACCCTGTGTTTAGCTCCTGTCAATCAGATTTAACAGGGCATATAATTAAGAGTTGGGGAAGGGGAAGGAGTGAAAATTTGCAGCAATTAAAACAGCACAGAAATACACCACCACTATGTTTTAAATTTTCAATAGCCCAAAAACAATTCTAAGTAAAGACAACAAAGAAAGTACAGTGTCACTAAAAGCCCACAGTCTAAGTTTAAAAGAAAAATAGCAATTACCAGTTACTCTAAAGCACTGAATTGAATATGTTTCCTTCCTTCCCCTTCTGGCTTCTTCTGAGAAAATAAAACTCACTTGCTACCTCAACACTGACTAAGCCCCTCCTCCAGTTATCACGTAGCTGAGGTCAGAGGCCAGACAATTAACACCCCTCACTCAAACTACAGGGCAGTCAGACAAGCCAAGATAAAATTTGCAGCAATTAAAACAGCACAGAAATACACCACCACTACGTTTTAAATTTTCAACAGCCCAAAAACAATTCCAAGTAAAGAAAACAAAGAAAGTACAGTGTCACTAAAAGCCCACAATCTAAGTTTAAAAGAAAAATAGCAATTACCAGTTACTCTAAAGCACTGAATTGAATATGTTTCCTTCCTTTCCCTTCTGGCTTCTTCTCATCTGGGCAGACAGGGTGGGCCAAGCTGTCCTTTTTTGTTGACAAATTCTGTATTATGTCTATTTTTCTATTGAAGAGTGGGCCATTCATTCCATTTGGGGATGTTTTGATTTTTTGCATGTGTAAGATAATTGTATATCAATTGCTACTGGGGTTTTCAGACTTTGGAGGGAAGAGAGGGGTTTATTCTCAAGATGTTTGTGAAGGATGAGGGGTTTAATACATGGTTTTGTGAGGTAGGTCAGGGGAGGTGGGGACAGAAGTTTGGCACGGATGGGTGAAAGGAAATTACTGGTAATTTAATTAAAGAACTCTGCTGAGTGTGCGAAAGGGAGGAGGAAAGTGAGGGCCTAGAAACAGGATGGGTGAGGGATATACTTAGTAAGTTAGTCAGTTAGTTAGTTCCTCAGGTATGTCTTTATTTATTTATTTACTTATTTATTTTCATTTTTTTATTGAAAACTTTGGAGATTACCTTTGAACACAAGTGCTCATTTACAAAGGTTCCACATCAAATTCTGTACATAGTCACAAAATATTGAAAACAAACAAAACAATTAAAAGTATGATAAGCAGTTCCAGAGGAAATGCAGTTAAGTCAGACTCAAAGCACTTAAGACAGATAATTACATACCGTTTCAAAACAAATATCCATGCAGAACATTGTATAAAAAGTCACAGGTTATGAGCAGAGAGAAGCTGAATAAAACAGTTTAATGGTTACAGTTGCACTGGACTGCAAAACCAGACTGCGAAGATCTCTTAAACTGATTGAACTTGGGGAGATTCTACCATGTATAAGGCAGTTCATTTAACCAGTTATTGACCCTGACAGCAAATGATCACTTATCCTGCTGGGCATGCTGAAAAGGAGGCTTAAAGAGAAACATTGAAACAGGCACAGCTTTACCCAGGCACTACAAAATGCTTGATTAGTGCTTTCAGACAGTATTTTTTTTTATTCCCTCTAATTGCTTTTTTAGTGATTTAAACAGTGGCCTTAAACTTTCACTTTCTATTGCTGGCAGCCACCATTTCATGAGTAGCAGTGAGCTTCCTGAGCTCACTTTATGCTAATATGTCCTGCTAACCAATAGCAGAGGTCAAACAGACATATTTGCATAAAGTGAGCTCTGGAAGCTTATTGCTGCTCATGAGATGGTGGCTGCCAGTAACAGAAGTAAAAGTTATGGGTAGCTGTTTTAAATCATTTTAAAAAACTTGTTACTGTTTGATAGCATTAATTGAGAGTTTCTGTAGTGTCTTAGGAAAGCTGTCTTTTCCAGTGTTTTTCCTTAAAGTAATTCCTGGCCATGTTCTTTGTGTTGTATTGATTGGAGAGGGTGCAGAAGCATTTTGTTAAAGCAGGAATTGTTAGGCCTAAGAGCACCTTTCTGGCTAGCAAACAACACTGGAGCTTTATTCTGTTGGGTAAAGGTTGCCAGTTAGTGTGTGCATAAAGGGCAGAACTATGAGAGCAGTTATCTGCACTGAGTATAAAGAGGCACGCCTTATTACAGATCAGCATAACCTTCTTTAGCATCATGTCACAGGAATCTGCCTAGACAGGGAGGCCATAATCTATAGCTGACAAAATGGGGTTGACCACTATAAGGCATTTGGCATCCCCAGTGAGATTGTTCTGATTATGAGGAAGAGCAGGGGAAAATACCTAATCTGGTCAATCAAAGCACTCTGGATAAGGGGGGTGATATCAGTCCTTTCACAGAAGAAAGGGTTCTGTAAGAACTCTTAAAACTGAAGGTGAATAAAGCAATGGGGCCTGATGGGATACCCCCCAAAATTCTGAAAGAACTAAGGGAAGAACTAGTAACACCAGTGACTACCCTTTTTAATAAATCATAGGAGGATGGTATGGTACCCGAGGACTGAAGGAGGGCGTATGTGATTTCCCTTCACAAAAGTGGGAGCAAGACAGAGGTAGGAAACTATAGACCTGTCAGTTTGACCTCAGTGGTAGGGAAAATGATGGAATAAATTCTGAAGGAAAGAAGTTTTGAGTACCTAGAGGCCAGTGGGGCACAGGACCCAAGGCAGCATTGATTCACAGCAGGAAGGTCATGTCAGACGAATCTAATTGATTTCTTTGACTGGGTGACCAAAGTAGTAGACCAGGGAGGGGCTGTGGACATGGCCTACCTAGACTTTAGCAAGGCATTTGACACAGGTCCGCACAAAAGATTAATAAACAAATTAGCCAGCCTGTGATTGGGTCCCAGGGTGGTAGCCTGAGTAAAACACTGGCTGGACAACAGGACACAGAGGGTAATAATAAATGGAGTCCACAGTGAAGAAAGAGGGGTTACTAGTGGGGTACCGCAGGGTTCAGTACTGTGGTCAGTCCTTATTAATGTCTTTATAAGTGACTTTGCAGAGGGACTGGAAGGAAAAGTATGTCTCTTTACAGATGACACAAAGATCTGCAACAGGGTTGATACAGAAGGTGGGGTGGAAAGGATGAAAAGGGACTTGCAAGGTTGGAGGAATGGTCAAATGTGTGGCAGCTTAGATTCAATGCAAAGAAGTGCAAAGTAATGCACCTGGGAATCAAAAAACCAGGGGAAGAGTACACAATGGGGATAAGATACTGACAACAACAAAAATGGAAAGGTACCTGGGGGTAGTCATATCAGATGACCTAAAAGTGGGCAAGCAATGTGAGAAGGCAGTAAGGAGGGCTGGGGGATATTGGGATGTATAGGGAGAGGCATCACCAGTAGAAAACAGCAAGTTGTTGGCCCTCTGCACAGACAGTTGATAAGACCACATCTGGAGTACTGTGTACAGTTCTGGATACACTATCTTCGCAAAGACATAGACAAGGTGAAGGCTGTCCAGAGGAGGGCAACCAAAATGGTGCAGGGTCTGCACCAGAAGACAGTAGCGGATCCAAGATTTTACAATGGAGGTGCTGTGGTGGTGTGCGGACTTGATATGTAACTTTTTGAAATTCTTTTAATCCTTTTTATTATCTTTTCCATTAAATTTTTGACTAAAAATTATAATGTTATCTATTGTTTTGAATGTAGATTTTCTTACAATCAATATATTAGACTTCTCCAGCAAAGTGAAATGTAGCAGTTGAAAGCAAGTAAGGTACAATCAGGGGTGCACCTGCACCCACTAAAACCCCCTAAATCTGCTACTGGCGGAAGACATATGAAGAAAGACTAAAGGATCTTAACATGTATAGCCTCGAGGAAAGGAGGGAGATGGGGGACATGATAGAAACTTTCAAATACCTCAAGGGAATCAACAAAGTCCAAGAGGGTAACATCTTGCAGAAAAAGAGATGTGCAAGAACAAGGGGGCACAATTTGAATATAGAGAGGGGGACGGCTCAGAGGTAATGTGAGGAAGTATTTCTTCACAGAGAGGGTTGTAAATGCATGGAACAGCCTTCCTGAGGAGGTCATAGAGTCAAAAACAGTGGGGGAATTCAAGAGTGCATGGGACAGACATAAGGCAATTCTAGTGTGGGATAGGAGGAAGTAGGCTGTTGGTTAACTAGGATCTGCAGCTTATCCGTTAGGTAGGGAAATGGGCGATACAGGGCACCTAGTCTTCTGTAACTATGGCCACCAGATTGTCAATATGGGAGGGGGGGCCAAAGATAAGAGGCTCAATTTTCAAAAGCCCATGATTACTGCAAGTCCTGGATGTCACAAAGATATGGGGCTTGTGGCAGTCACCCAGTTGGCTTTTGTGATTTTTGATCACATACGGCAATTGCCATACATTAAAGCAATGTTTTCTGGTCTAATTTACCGCAACCTCTGAGGTCTGTTTTACAGTGCCTGAGCCAAAACTGGATAAAGTGTTGCAGCTGCATCCAACCTACAAACATAGGGTGCAGTTGTGACAAAGGTGACTGGCACAGTTGCACCAAATTAAGGGTTTGAGGCAGGGCTTGATATAAGCCCTGCACCACCCATTGAAAGTCAAGTCCAAAGTGTCATCCAGAGTGACTCCAAGGTATGTGAAAGCCTCCACCTGTTCAAGGATTTGTCCTTGGCCATTTCAGATGACAAAGGGTAGAACTTTCCTCTTCTGTGGGAGGCTAGAAAAGAACATGGTCTTTGCTTTTTTGAAATTGAGGACCAATTTGTTGTTGGAGAACCAGCTTTCTAGTGACCTAAAATACTTTGGAGAGTGGTGATAAGGCTGTCAAGGTCATATTTTTTGAAATTCGACAACTGCATCATCAGCATAGAGGAGTATGTTGGCTATCTGACAGGCATCAGGCAGTTCATTTATGAAAAGGCCAAACAGGAAAGGCCCAAGATGGAGCCCCAGGGTCAGCAATAGATTCTCCTCTAAAGTCAGACTGATATTTATTTATTTAGTCATTAGGAAAACACCTTTGAGCACAAGTGCTCATTTACAAAGGTTCAATGTTTATGGCAAGAAGACAAGCAACACAAGAGTAAACACTACAGAAACTTAAAACCGCACATCCATAAGGACCACAGTCAAGGGCAAGCAAAAGAATGCAAGAGGTGCAAGATTAGAACAATATCAATTTGATCAACAATAAAGGAGATGTAGTGCAAGCTAGGCATGCATCTGAACTGAAACAGGAGCATTTGGGACTTTTTGTAAGTTCTTTTCCTAGTGCGTTCTTGAAAAGGACAATTTTAGGCAGACTTATCATGGTTTCTGGTTATTTATTCAGCCACAAAGATGCCCTTATAACAAAGGACTGCCTATCCAAGTTTGGTAATGTATTGGTTGTTAACAGTGCAAAACAATTTTGGATAGCTAAAGCGGTAAAATCCAGTGGTGCTTTTTTTTGTGAGTGGACAAGTCTGGTACCTTAATCTGCCCTGGAGGGTGAGCCAGTTGTTATAGGTATAAAGGGAGCAACTGTAGACAAGCATGCCTGCCCCAATACAAATCGACAGTCCTTATTATACACTAACCTAGTTATATTAAGTACAGAGTCACTTGCTGCTGCATAAACTGTGAGGCTCTCTCACTCCTCTCTCCCCTGCACATCACCTTGTGGCATACTTTGAGCCATATTTTAGCTACACTACTCTCCGTTTGTTAACCCAGGAACTTTCCAGTACTGTTTCTTCCTATCTTTTCTTATCCTGTACTAGCCCACCTACAGTACTCTTACAACCCAGCCTCAAAAATTTACTCTTATAATGAAGCCTCAAAAAATGTTTTTGTCCTTTGCCACTAGTGGTGCCTCACTGCTACCAATCTCGACCAATGATTGGTATTACCCAAGCCACCACTAGCTGTCAAAGGTATTCATTTTCACCTTTTTTCTCTTCGCCTTGCAGTCCTCCCCCAGCCCATCTTAGAGACCTAAATCTCTTTCAGTCTTCCTACTCCTTGGGAATATAGTCCGGACTCTGCTATTCTTTTCCTAACTGCCTACAGGTTTTATTTTTCCCTCTTCGGCTTGTAGTTCCCCTCCTCAGCCCCTTGGAGATACTTTCACTCCAATCCGCTCTACCAAACCCTAAAAATAGTGACCACTCCCTGTTATATCTCTACCTCCTTCTCCTTTAGTCCCTCACTCCATCTGAATTCTAGCGTGGGGGCCTGAAAAATGAATAATCAGTGGCTGCTATTTATCCTGATTGGCACTCTCCCTCTAATGCACCTATCAATCATTAAGGTCCCTCGTGCAGAATCCATTCTCCCTCACTATCAACAAAATGACTTTGTATTTTCAAATCTTCTAGTGGGACCTGCATTTCATTGTGATCCCACACCGTTACCTACTAAAAAGGCATGGGTCCACCTGATTGCCTATGCACACAATTGCTGCTCCCTACGAGCTTGTGCCTTATCACCTTTCCTGCACCGTAAGCTCTGGTACCTCCTCTTACTAGCCATTCTGATCTCTGGGGATATACAACCAAATCCTGGGCCAATAACTGCTGCAGCTTCCACTATTCCAAATTCCAAAGGTCTACTTATTATACACCATAATATTAGGAGCCTTGAGCAGAATTTTGCTGAACTGGAATTGTGGACTGCACGCTATAAGCCAGATATAATATGCCTCACTGAAACTTGGCTGAAGCCATCCACCCCTGACTGTCTGTGCTCACTTCCATCTTATAATCTCCTGAGAAATGACAGGCCTACTCCAAAAAGGGGCGGTGGCACAGCATTATATTTCAGGTCTCACCTCCAGCTCTCTATTATTAGCTCTTCTCCCCCACACTACTGTGAGGCCCTTCATGTCCTCCTCACCCTAGGCACAAAGAAGCTGCACATTGTCTGTCCTTACAATCCCCCTACCCATGGCCTAAAAGGACTGGATGAGCTACTCGACCAAACCGCTTCTCTCTCAGGAAATAGTGAAGTTTTTCTACTAGGTGACATTAACATTAACTGGCTGGGAGGCTCACAAGTGACGGCCCTGACTAAACTTCAAAGTTTCTACCTCCATCAGGTTATCTCCTCACCCACCAGAACCACTCCTCAATCAAATACCAGTACTTTGCTGGACTGGATTATGACGAATCACCCTGAGAACATCGTTGACGTAGGTGTCCTACCTGATGCCATCACTGACCACTCCACCACCTTCTGCATCTGTGGTAAAGGTAGGCCTCAACCCATGAAGCCCTGTTTCATTACCTTCCATAATTATGCAAATTTTGACTCTTAGGCCTTCTTGTTTGAAGTCACTTGCACTGACTGGTCCTCTCTCTATCTCTCATCGGATGCGCTGTCTGCCCTAGATATCTTTCTGGCCACATTCTTGGCACTACAAGAAAACCACAGTCATTCTGTGACCAGACATGTAAGAAATAGGCAGACCCGCTGGCTGAAATCTGACCTTCTCTCTAAATTACGTCTCAGGGACAAAAGCTGGTTTCAGTATAAGAAATATGATCTACTAGAAGATTTTCTTACCTACAGGGCACTGAGAAATGCTTGCAAGAAATAAATCAAGGAAGCAAAAAGCTCCTACTGTAAGGATCTATTAATTGACTCCCAGGGGGACCAGAAAAAATTTTGGTCCCATATTGAGTACTTCCTTGGCTCAAATCAGTCCGCCACGCCTAATAACATGTCTCTAAAAGGCATGCACTGTAACAATCCCCTTACTATTGCTACCTTCTTTAACATGCAGTTTGCTGACCTCACTCAATACACCACCACTTCCCCTCCCCCATCAAATCCTGTCATACAAGCAAATCCCACCAGGCCCACTTTCCACTTCAAATCTATACATAGGAATAAGGTTCTCAGACTTCTACGAAACAACTCAGAGTATGCAGCTATAGGGTCTGATAACTTGGAACCTAAGCTCCTAAAATTAGCTGCCCCACATATAGCAGCCCCCCTAGCAAATATTTTCACTCTCTGTCTGTGTCAAGGCTCTGTCCTGGACATCTGGAAAATGGCCAGAGTTACCCCTGTATGCAAAAAATGTGACCCACTTGACCCAACAAATTACAGACCCATTGCCATCCTGTCTGCACTCAGCAAAATTCTTGAGAAACTAGTTGCCATCCAAACTACTGGCTTTCTTTTTAAAATTATCTCTTAACTGACGATCAACATGGTTTCCACAAGGAACACAGTACCACCACTGCCTTGCTCAAACTCACGTCTGACACCCTAGTGGCCATGGACTCTGGCTGGCTCACGGAGGCCAGTTTTTATAGATTTGACCAAGGTGTTTGATCTTGTAGACCATTCTATCCTCATTGCCACTCTCGACTCTCTAGGTTTCTCATCAAATGTTGTGAACTGGTTTAACAGCTATCTGACTGATTGGTCTCAATATGTGAAATTCAACTCCACCCTCTCTGACAAGGTTACCATCAATATTGGTGTACCTCAAGGGGCTATCTTAGGCCCTCTGCTTTCCTCAATTTTTATAAATAGCATTACCTCCAATCTCCTTAAAACTTCCTCTCTATTATATGCTGATAACATTGTACTGTATACCAGTTCCAATAGTATAGAGGACATAAACTCTCGACTTTCTTGTAACTTTCAGCTTATCCAGCAGTGGCTTGCAAACACAAACTTGTTCTAAATAATACTAAGACCCAAGCTATGCTATTTGGCTTTAAGCTCAAACTCAGACACTCCCAGGCACACTTCAATGTCTCCTTCCTGGATGGCTCATCAGCTGGGGTGGTAAACTCCTTCAAATATCTAGGGGTCACTCTTGACCCATCAATAAGTTTTGACCTCCATATTCAATCTACCTGTAAGCATGTAAACTCCAAACTTAGTACATCTACCGTACGAGCTATACGTTCACCTCCTCAGCCAGGCTTGCTATTGCTCATAGGATATTACTTCCCTCTCTCACCTATGGGGTTGCCACGTATGCTTCTGTCTCCAACTCAAGTCTATGAAAGTGGGATGTTACCTATAATAATATATGTCGCTTCACATCCTATTCTCCCCGGCTGAAACATCATTGTCTTCTCTACTCAGATCTGGGATGGCTTCCTCCCCAAGGGCTTAGGTCTTATGCTCTTGGATCCATTACTGATAACAACATCAGATCCTGTTCACCTAAACCCCTCGCCACTCTATTTCTCTACCAGAAAACCAACTATGCCTTGCACTCTACAGACCATGCCCCTGTTCTTATTCCAAGACATCGCACTTCCAAAGGTGGTCATGCCTTTGCCTGTCATGTACCCCTTTTCTGGAACACACTTCCACTAACCTTACATCAAACCACATCACACATCTCCTTCAAAAGAGAATTAAGCCATTATCTCATCTCCTCTTATGTATGCTCCTGTTTCAAACCGCCCTAGCCATATTTCCCTAATCCCACTTCTCTCTCTATTTGTCCCCCGGGATCCTGGGGTCCCCTCCAACAAGGAGCACTTTTCCTTCCAATTCTCACTGCCTAACTTTCTCTTACTTTGTTACTACTTGAGCTCACAGCACTCTATTCCTCATTGTTTGTATACTGCTCAGCCACTCTAAAAATTACCCGATTGTATTTGTTACATGTAAACCTAAATGATGTATTGTTTTGTCATTTTTGCCGCTGTGAATTACTTAAACACTTACATGTCACTTGTATTATGTTCTCCTGAACTTTGTCTCAGTACCCTCCCTGGTTTGCCTGAAAATAGTCTTTTTGGCTAGTGCACCTACCCGGTAAACAAAAACGAAATAAATAATCAAGGAGCAGTAGGACCGTGCTGGACATAACAAGATGACTGGCTTCAGTGGTGAGGGTCATGCAGTTTCTGCACAGTGCTGTTCATAACTTTCTGTTGGCAAGGCAAACAATATTATCAGCATGAGGAGGAAACGGTAAAATGTCATCTGGGCAATGCCTAAATACTCAAAAGACTCTACCTGCTCTAAATCGATCCCCTTATCATTGACAATGACTAAGGGAGGGACCTTTTTTTCCCCTGCAAACCTGAGAACAACATGGTCTTAGATTGTTTTGTAGTTTAAGGCCACTTTGTTGTATGTGAAACAGTTATCCAAGGAGTCAAAGTTATTTTGAAGGTCAGTGCGGATTTTATCTTTGTGTTCACTGCTGGTGTGCATGATGGCATCATCAGCATAAGGGAGCACCTTAGATCTCTGGCAGGCCTCCAGGAGGCTGTTATGAACAGCCCAAATAGAAGGGGGCAGAGTAATTGAGCATTGTGGCACACCCAGATTTATCAATCTTCACACGCTCGGAGAAGGTGATATCTGTCGAACCAGTCAATTGTGTTCTGAGACACAAGTTTTAAAAAATTAAATAAAAGCTTGTGGTTGACCTGGTTGAAGGCTTTAGTAAGGTCAGTATATATATATATATATATATATATATATTATATTTATATATATATATATATATATATATATCTCTGATGAGGTCACCATTGTCAAGGGCCTCATGAACATAGTTGGTTTGTTTCAGCAGCACTGTGTTGGTGCTGTGGAGCTTCTGGAAGTCATGCTGCTGTACATACTTGTCACTGTATTGTTCAAGGTATGGGACACATTGTTAGAGACTATACTTTGAAAGGGACATGAGCAGAGGGGGAAGCATAGAAATGGGTCTGTAATTGGCACAGCTGGTTATTAAACATTTGTATGTGGTGGGAGGTGGGTGAGTGTATATGACCTAGAGGATGAGGGTGGTAATCATTCTTATTTTACAGGTTAAATCAATCCAAGACACCACATTGCATTTTTTATTTATTTATTTATTTAGTGATTTGGAAAAGACCTTTGAGATCAAGCTCTTTTACAAAGGTCCCACGTTATAGTCTGCAAAACAAAGTACAATAGGAGAAAGCAAAGGTACATTACAATGAACGATACAGCTTGAATTCAGAACTTACAGAATAACTCAAAACATAGGTACAAGTTAAATAACAAGAAAAACACTTTAAGAGGGTGGGGGGGGGATAAGCAGCCACAAAGTGCCTTGTCAGTAGTTCAGAGGAATGTGGATAGCTGGCAGAGGGGTGAAGAAAGGAGGTATGAGAGAGAAGTACGTACTGTGGTGGAGGTGAAGTGTGGGGGAAGAAGGGCAATAAGGTATAGGGAGTAATGGTGGGTTGAGGGGAGGCTGAGTGGAGAGGACATGCTAGAGTAAAATGGTGGGGTGTGAGGGGGCATGGTCAGGCAGCCTGCATTAGTAGTGACTGTTAGGGAAACTCACAGGACTGTGAGTTGGGGGAAAGGAAGGGGGTGGCGGGTGCCGAAGGAGCATGACGCAAACTGATTGCTGGGGCAAGTCATGAGAAGGGCAAGAGGGAGGGGGTACCTGAGGCCTGCCTAGTGCTTGCTGGGGGGCAGAGAGAGCAGGTGCATAGTTTTTAAACATATGCATAGCAGTACCTTGACAGCACCTTCATCTGTGAAGTGCCACTATAAGTAGACATAGCCAGGCTAGGCAAAGTTGCAGTCCTCACAGTGTGGAGATGGAAACTTCATTAACAATTTCATGAAGTTCTTGAATTCTAACACCTCTATTAAGCAGTTGGGTGTGTTTTTATGCACTGTACCGTGAAGCATGCTGGGATCAAGCATAGTGCCACAGTTTCCCTGCATGACAAAAGTGATTAACTCCCACTGAAACTGCATTGTTCCCTGCAGTAACGCTACTGTAGAATTCTGCAGAGTTGGGCTTGATCATGGCGAACTTCACTGTATATGAATTATGGAAAAATAGGAGCAGTAGTGGCTCAGTGGGGGAAGCAGTGCAGTGTGTTTCGAATTTGAAATGGCATGATGAAGAAGTTTGTTGCACCACAGTAGTGGTGCCACTACTCTGGTACAACTTTTGTGACCATCAAACTGTGGTACTCTACAGCATTGTTGTTACTGAATGGATTTCCATACACAATAACACTTAAGCATACATTATAAATTAGTAAATGCCACCCTCTCCAAATGCACAAGCATCATATATTATTACTGTCAAACAGTAGTAGTGCTAGTAAAGAAATGCTGCTGTGAACTACAGTTCTTTCTAAGAACTACTATTAAAAGGTTGAGGTACATCTGATGCAGTGGCATCTAATGTATTAAAATTAATGTTATCTTTGTACACTCATTTTCAATCAGGGATGATTTTGAAAAGTCCCTAAAGGTCCCCTTACCTATGGTAATCAGAGATAAAAAGTTGCACTTGAAAGACCCAAACTTAAAAATGAGCATAAGAGTAAAACATGCAGTCCAGATTTAAATAAATATTCAAAGTCACAATGTGATGGTGTCCAAAGGATTGATTACTATTAGGACCTTTTCACGAACTGAATTGGTTTCTGTCCTCTTTTGAGCAGAACTAAGGAAATTAATTGCTTTGGTGGAGGATTAGATGTTGAAGAAAGTTCAGAAAAATAGCAGTATACAAAAGTATGGCTATGCCCTCCTTTTTTTCTGATTTTATTTTCTACATATTAATTGGGTTGCTTTAATTGTGCATAATGTGATCTAAATTATTGTTTGCAAATAGTGCTTGTATTCATATCCAGGTCAATGTGACCAGGAAACTGAATATTGTGCTCAGCATATAACTGGATCATCTGGATAATCTGACCAAATACTGAACACACATGTTCCATCCGGGTTATCCAATCCAAGACAAAAAGGGCAATTATATTTAGCAGCTTGTGGATGCCACAAAGTATTTCAGCAACTGTATGGCAACCCAAGTGTTTAAAAAAAAGTCTGAAATCTACAAAAAGTGTAGTTTTCACAGTATTCTGTCCAAATGTTGCATTACAACTAAAAGACTGTAATGATCTTCCCAACAACAACAAACATGCAGTAACACTTTTGTACTTGCAACCCCTGCTCTCCCTTTTCTCTAAGCATCTTTATTGTCTCGTTCCTTTAACACATTTGTTCCAAAAGATGCCATATGGCATCGGAACCATCCAGTGCTAGATCCGACCCAAAAATGGCCACCAGGAGCAAATGAGTTAACAACCCTTAATGGTTTCTTGGCTTTATGCACCTTTCAATGCACCACTTGTATTGCTTCTCTCCGCTGAATACACTCTGCTGTTCTTTCCCCATACCTCGCTTCTCTTTTTCTTTCTTCTACGCATTCATCATTGCCCCTCTTTTCTGTACTCCAACAACAGCAATTTATTTTTTGTTATAGCACATTTTATCTCCCATTATTGGCAGGGCTCAGTGGCAATAGTACAACATCCATGCTCTGTCTCCCATTCAGGTTGTTGGGGATCATGCTGTGTGGCAGTGAGGGCTTACTTTTTGTAATGTGTGTTGCTTTTCTTTGGTCCCCAAAACTCCACACCTGAGGACACCAGCACAAGGATGACAGTCCAGTCTGTAGATGTGCTAGCGCACATCTCAGCCAAGTACTTAATGGTGTCCTCCCCTCCCCATATCGTGAGTCCTGTACTGCCGCCTGTGTATCCACAGGTGGTGGTAATGGGGTAGTGACAGACCTCCCCCATTCTTCTGGGCATACTTCACTGTCATGTTCCTCTCTGCACCCTCTGCTGCTACTTTTTACTATGTGCCCTCTTTCCATTTCTTCAATGCATCCTTTGGTTTTGTATTTCTTGCCAAAGGAACTGTCCCCGCACATCACAGTTTTCGGCTCCACATTCCTGTACAAATCCTGCATCCCACATACTGTATGAAGTACTGTGAGAATGCTACAGTAGTTATGATTGTACTTCCCATAAAACCACAAAAAATGAGTTGAAAGTCCATAAGAAGTGCTGCTGTCCCAATATGTTGGTCTATTGACCCAGCATAATTATTTGGTTTGGAACTATTAGTTTCTTTAGTCTGAATAACCTCTGAAGTTTGGGCTGTCATGAAGGGATGATAGGCCTTTTTCTGTTGGCAACATCTATATTTCTATATAAAATGTACAAAGGAAAACAGGGACCACCTTGCGAGTAAAGCAAATAACAGTTCCACGATCAGTGCAAACAATTTTCTAATTGGAGGAGTAGTTTGTTTCATTCAAATCAAAACAGTTCCTGCTATGGTACTTTTAAAGACTTTGTTTTGACAAAAATATTGCATGAAATCATATTATTGTGCTTCTGTGTTGTCCATGACACAGAGTTATTATGTATGAAGTTTTTGTTACAGCTGTGCGAACATCAGTATGTCTGACTTTATGAGCATTTCTCATTGAATTCTGAACCTGATAAAGACCACATTTTTCCTTTGGCGTTTGCTGGCTCAGTAGTAGCTGTGAGTAAAAGGGCACTAAGAAAAAGTAAAACACAACTCAACAGCCCCCTGGCTCTCACTCTGTAATCCCAAACATCTTACCTTGAAAATACCTATGAGCTCCCTGATCCACTGAATTCAGCTGTCCTGTTGCTACCTCTCCTGACTGTGAGGTAAGATACTACCAACCTGCAAAATGTTTGAATTTTGCAGGGTAGCTACACAGTTAAAGTGCTACATACTAGAAAGAGTCAGGGTTCTCTAAGACCAATTGGAGGCAATGGAAAATGTAGCAATAGGGAGGAGGGACCCAAATGATCAAATAGAATAGGCAGCAGCATGTTGAGCTAACACAGAGGACCATCAAAAGACACCTACAATGTATCCATTCCACTTCTCTGTCACGGCAGGTTGAGGCAGGATGGAGGAGTAAGGGCAGAGATAGATTGGGAGCAGATATGAGTAGTGGTGGTGTTGCTGTCAGTGTCTCAGTACACTAGCTGCCTGACAAGCCAGTGACTGGTCATGGCTAGCACAAAGAGGACAACTGGAAGGCCCTCACTGCTGTCACTCATTGAAATCTTTGTGAGTCTTGATTACAAAATGGCCACCTCAGAGGGACTGAGTTAACAAGAAAGATAGGGCAATACAGAAATCAACAATATCTCAGAGAAAAAAACAGGGTTTAAGTCAGATAAATCAGTTGGAATCATCATGCTGTAATTCCATGCTTTTCTTTCACCTTTATTTCGGACATATACTTTTGTTCCAAATGGTTCAAATCATATATCCAAGGATTTAACAATTTCTTCCCAGTATGTCTACCTACTGTACCTGTCAGTTGTTGGCATTTGAAGTAGAACGCTGTGCTCTAACTTTCCACCACTGGACCCATTTGCAGTTTAATGGCTGATTTGTCATATAATTACTCTTACTTTCCTAAAACATGTCTATGCTTCTGAGAGACAAGGATCTAACTAAAGGATTGAAAACTATAACCCTAAATTAATCTGCCTTGGCTAATTGAATTTTGCTAGCAAACAAGCACACATATTGATTACTTCATTTTCAATTTTTTCTTAATGTTTTTTGTATAACAGACATTTATTCAATTTGTATTATTAATGACACATGCAGGAAAACTTGCCTTTATTCTACTACTGAGGAAACTCCAATAAAGTCAGTAGTATGAGGTTTATTGTCAGTTTTGCACTATAACTTTATTCTATAATCTCTAGCAACATGGTTGATAGATATCAAGATTTTCCATATAAATTAGTCCATCATCAATTTCTATTGGTTTTAAAATGGTTGCATTTAAAAGCCAGCAAAGGTTAACCTTTCATTTCACTGGACCAATTAATTTATTTTTATTTTATTCTTTGGTAACCAGCTAAGGTCCACTAGGCACAAGCACCTGTTTTCAGTGGCAACCCAGGAGCACTGTGGTTTGTAAGTGTCTTGCTCAGAGACACACACTATGCAAGTGAAGGTTGTAGGAATCATACCAGGTCTGTTGGATGTTCCATGCACAGTCATAGCTTGCTACTCTAAATTCTAAGCTGTACTGCCTGCACATTGCTTCATAAGGAAGCAGTGAGTTCTAGGGTTAGTGTACCAGCATGGGAAAAATGAGATTAATGGAAGAGGAAAAAGAAGAAGGTGAAGAAGAAGAAGAAGAAGACAAAGAAGAAGAAGAAGAATCAACTATATAGTGCTTTTCATACACATTGTATCCCAAAGCACTTTACAAGCAATGCTAGACTGGTAGTGAAGTGGTTCAATGTGTAGTATCAGCCATTTTGCACATCTGCACCCACACACAGTCTTGGACAATTGCATGAACCATTTTTTGGAGAAGGGGAATGTTGGCCAGGACACCAGCAAAAATTCCCTACCCTTGTGAAAAGTGCCTTGGGTTCTATTACTTCTACCTAACACCCATCAGAACTGCATCAGAGATGTACAGAAGGGACTTTGGTTTAAGGTTCATCTGAAGGATGGGACATCCTAACAGTACAGCACTCCCCACTACTGCAGTCGGGTGCCAGCATTTTTAAGGGATGAACCCAATCTTGGTGTGGGATGAGAACCCACAACCTTCTGGCCCAGCGGTGGATGTGCTACCAACTGAGGCACACTGACACCTAGACACCTGAGCTCTACACTGACTATGCCTGCTTGAGTAGGGGAGGATCATGAGGAGAATGCAATATCTCATAACAGAATAAGTATGTCCAACAGAAAAAGGTGGCTCACTTGGCCTCCAGTTCCTTGGGTGGTGTTTTTCCTCTCCAGAGTGCCATTGTTCAAATCATTTACTGTACATTCAGTACTTTCAGTTAACAAAGCTGGCACTGTTTGGTAATGTTCTGCACTGCAGCACAGAAGAGACCAGGAATGAGGCAAACCTTTTGCATGGGCAGCTTTGAGGAACTGGCACATTTTTAAATTGGAGCATGTAAAATGCGAGGGAAAGATTATGTCCTTTGTCATACTGAAGGAAGAATATGGCATGTCTAATTTAGCCTACAATAAATGTCTGCAATAAGGTACAAAGCTTTAGTGCTGTGGATAAAGTGTTATGGACTGACTGCCCAGGTCTCAGATTCATTTGGCTCATAAGTGAGAGGTCAGACATTTGCTCTCTCAGTTTTAAAAATAATTGTAAGCTTCATGATTGTCTCTGCCTTTTGGTATCATGTGATCAGGGAAAAAAAGCTTGATGCTGGGACTGGTTGATTAGAAGGGACTCTGGTCTCCTTTCTGGAATTTCACTAGATCCACCAGAGTGAGGGTGATAGAATTCCCAATTGTTTTATAGATATTGTCTTCCAGAGACTGACTCATGCTAGGCCCAGGGGGAAGTCAGGGGTTCTTTTCTTTGTATTGTCAATGCCATTTTTAGGTTGAAGCCATTTGGGTGGTATGGGTGATGAATGCCATGTCGTAGATTCTGTGAGTTGAGGTCATAGAGTACCCTGAAATATTCTTGGTTACCTCCATCTTAACTTACAGGATATGAGTAACATTCACAAAGAGTTAGGTATGTGTTTAGCAGACCATGCCTATACTTTTCCTGCACTAAAGTGTCCACTAATAATAACAAGTTTTGGCCAGAGCTGATATGGCTGTAGCCGAGCTCACTGAACTCACAGCAGAACATGGCACAGTCTGTCATGTCCAAGATGGCCAACAGAGCTCAGTACAGATGTGCAAGTCTTCACACATGCATGACCACTCACGCATGCACACTGAGCTTTGGCAGCAATCTTGCACATGGTGGATTGTGTTGTGTTCCACCTTGAGTTCAGCGGACTCGGCGGGCAATGGAAGAAGAAGTAGTGTGCCCATGGGGGGGGAGGATGAGCACATGGATTTGGAGTTGTGGAAGGAAGTACTGCAACTCCAAATCCAAATGTGTGCTTCGGTATCCCTTTTTTTGAACTACAGCAAGATGGCTGTAGGCTCTGCCCACTGCAGCCATAAAAAGGACCATTTGCTAAACCTGAGTATGTGCTCCTGCTTCTTGTAGATATGCTTTCTGCATTAATGTATAATAATTGCAGTCTCTGCTGTTAAACCTGCTGTAAATCCATCTGCAACTAACATTTGTTACTCATGTTCTCCAAGCTTCTAGATTTGTGTTTTGTAAAAAATTTAAACTTTCTGTGTCAATGTTTTGTACCATTTGTTGTATTCTACTTCCAATATGTCAAACCATTGTTCTATAAATTGTGATATTACTTTGTTACTGCTTATTGAACATACTTGTTGTACCTAGATTGCGCCTGAAAAAGGCATTTGGTGCCAATAAACCTACCCAGTTATCAAAGTATAAATACCAAATACAAATAAATAATTCAAAGGTTTTGGAAAATAGATCATAATCCTATAGTTAAGGCACTGAGAGATTGAAAGACACCATGTAAGGATGTAATATCCTGTACTCTGCAAAGAGTCATGATTCATATTAGTACTGTCGCCATTTATACTGTAGATTAATGCATCATACACAGTACTCAGTTTAGGAGGCAATTTGGACTACAGGCTCTTGGACTGGTTCCCAACCATGGGGATCATTTAATTTTGCCTTTGGTGGTCCTGTTTAATGCTGCAGAATGGTTCCCTACCTCCACTTCCTCCCTTCATGTTACTGTACATTTGCATCTAAGGATCTATGACTATATCTTTTTTACTTAGCAGCTAAATGTCTTAGACAGCCTTGCTACTTCAATAAGTATTTACAGTTTATTTATTTGATGATATTGTAACTGGACAGCTAATATGCACAGGTCTGATAGCTTTAAAAGTTTTATTATAACTAGAATAGCATTTGGGAATCCATCTGTTATAGTGCCCATCCATCTGTTACAGCAACCTGCAGCCTGAGATCTTGCTCTAAGGTATGGCTCCCCTCAATTTGTAGCACCGCTGGGATTGAATTTTGGTGCTGGAATCCTGATTGACTACCGCAAGCAGCGCTTACACAGTGATTGTTGCAGCACTCAAGCCCAGCCGGGATAGACTTTTGCCGGTGTTCCTCATTCCTCACAGCCACTCAGGGACAGTATATTTTTGGCTAAAGGGATTTTTGATAACTGTGATTATTTTGCAAGTTTACAGCTGCTGCATAGCATAAAATTCTGAGTGAAATCTGATGTTGTATTGTAAATCGTACTGCCATTGTTTCAAGGGGAAATCTACATTTCTTGAGGCCGCTTGTTTAACTCAGGGTCCTGAGTTTTGATATTCTGGGCCGTGGGACCTCTCAGATCTTGCCTGAATTCCTGCTGTTCCTATGATCTCTCACTCCTCATTAGCTGCCCATTAAATTAATTTAATTCTACCACTGCTTGAACTGCCCCCCAACCCCATTTGGAGACCGCCGGCACCTCTTGCCTAAGTGTTCCTTACACTCTTTTGCCTACTTCTGAATATTCCCCCTGCCCACCAATTTGCAGCCAATTTTAACCCTCAGTCTCTCCTCAATCTTTCCCTTAGGTGGCAGGGCACACCTGATGCTTCTAGGGCTGAAAGCGGAGGCCCAGATTACCAGCAGCTGACTCTGGTCATCCCCAGTAGCCTGCAGCCCGAGATCCTGCTCTAAGGTATGGCTTCTGTCAGTCTGTAGCACCACAGGGATTCAATTTTGGCACTGGAATACTGATTGGCTGCCGCAAGCAGTGCTCACACAGTGATTGGCGCAGGGCTCAAGCCCAGCCAGGACAGACTTTTGCCAGCACTCCTTGCTCCTCACAGTCACTTGGGGACAGTATATATTTTCCAAACCACCCGCACCGACCCCAGCTTCTATTAAATAATCAGTAGCCATGTCCACGCTTGTTATATCCACCCATTTCAGCTACGAACAGCCAATGGCCTTTGAATGCTGTACTGCCTCTTCGTTACCCACCAAGAATAATGGTTAACTGTACAGCCTCACCTTCGGCACCAGTGTGTCAGGCATGACAACTGAATCAAGCTGCCATGTCCCCTATCAAATGGTGCTATCTATTTCTGCTCCTTATAACCTGGCTTAGTACAGCCGGCACCAGATGCCTAGCTGGGTCACCACTACTACCCCCCTTTGAACCACTACTGGGGAGTGTATGGCTGGCAAACGCACTTTCAGAAACTGCCTTACATGGCTTTGGTCAGTGACCCACTCGGTCTCACCCTATAAGCTTGGGTGGCCATATGCACTCCCCTAGCATAGGGGAAGTAATGGTTAGCCATACCCTAATAATTAAACCGGTGTCCAACCACCTGAACCACCTAAGACCTCAGTGCCAGAAGGTACGATCCAAATTCAGCATAAACCTCTCTGTCAGAAAGGTCATCTTTATGCTCTTGCTCCTCTCTGGCAACATCCACTCGAACCCAGGCCCACACACTTCAAAGGGACCTGGTGTTCAAAAGATTAAAGGCCTAAAATAGCCTTACTGAACATTTGCAGTTTAACCGCAAAATTTGTCCAACTGCAAGCATGGATGGCCCTCCATACCCCCGACATCCTCTGCCTTATGGAGACCTGGTTGTCTAGTAGGATTAAAAATAGCAAAGTTGCACTCACAGGCTTCCAAGCATACAGGATTAATAGAATGGGCAAGAGAGGTGGTGGATGCCTCATCTATGCCAGGGACTCTCTGCAGTGCTCCATCCTCCCTGAAACTAGGATGGCTGAGGACCATGAGATAATAGTGATAAAAACACAGGTCAGACAGAATGGCAAAACTCTCATCCTTGCCACAATCTACCTACCCCCCAAGAAAGCCACAGAAGACCTCCCCACAATTATGGATGTTATCAGCACCCTCCCAAAGGGGATGGAGCTCATCATTAACTGGGATTTCAATATAAACTGGGATGGAATGAAGGCTGCCCCTTTCAGGTATTTGATAGCCACCTCCAACCTGACACAACTTGTCACCTGCCCCACCAGGCAGAACTATAAGACAGGAAACAGCACCCTCCTAGACTGGGTCCTAGCAAGCTCACCATCCCAGATCTCTGAGATCAAGGTTCTTCCAGACACGCTAAGTTACAACTTCCCAATCACCTTCCCGTGGTCTAATAAATTTACCAAAAGCCCACCCATCCTCATAGAAAGCAGGGCCTTGAGGAAGGGTAAACTTGGAGCCCTCAAATCAGCCCTTATCCTACATGACTGGACTCCTATCGACCTGGCACCTACCCTTGATCAGGCCCTCAGTTACTTCATTAAAGGCTTTAGCTCCATCTGTGATATCTATGCCCTGCTCACAAAAAGAAAAATTAGGGGGCAGGCAAATGGCTGGATTGATGGGGAGCTCATCTCCCACCTGAAAAAAGGGACATACTCTGGGAGAAGGCCAGAAACACAGGTAGCAAGCATGACTACCAGTGCTACAGAACGGCCAAAAACCACTGCACCAAGCTAATCCGGCCTGCCAAAGCCAACTACCATAAGGCACAGTTTAGCAATTCTTTGGGTGATGGTAAAATATTCTGGGATAACATCAAAAGCATCCTTGGAAAGGAGGACAAGAAGCACACCCAGCTGCTCAGTATCAGTAACACTCCCACTACAGACTCTCTAAATATTGTGAAGGCCTTTAATAAGGCCTTCACCGATCTTACCCCAGTGCTACCACCTGCCTACTTCCAACCTGGTCTGAACTATTCCAACAACTTATCTCCCGAGCGTTCTCACCTGACCTTCTACTTTAAAAGGGTGATGGTGAAGGAGACCCTAACTATAGTCAAGAAAATACTAGGTAAGACCAGACTGGGCAGTGACGCAATATACATGAAACTGTTATCCCTCACCCTGGACATTCTTAAAGTGCCCATTACCACATCGTACAACTAGTCCCTGGCCCTTGCTCAATTCCCGGCAGTTTGGAAGCAAGCTCTATTCACGCCTGTGCATAAAGGAGGCGACAAGTCTCTGGTAGCCAACTACAGACCCATCTCGATCCTCTCCTCCCTGTCCAAGACACTGGAAAAGATTGTGGTGGGTCAACTCATCAACTACCTCAATAAGTATAATCTGCTATGCCCCAACCAGCATGGTTTCAGGCAAAATCACAGCACCACCACTGCCCCTGTCATTAAGAAACAGGGTCAAATTCCAGACTTGCATCCTAGGGAAGAAGGCTCTATTGGGTAAAACACCACCTTGTGTAGACAGTCTGATTGAGGCCTATCAGGTCATAATGTCGCATGCTTAACAGTGTACACCATTAAGGCTACCCCGGTACAGCACAGTATGCTACCGCTAATGGTGTAATACCACATATTCTGCTGTACGCAGTATTGCACCAGTAGCGCTTTCCCAGGCAGAGGATAAGACCTCTGTTGGGCGTGGGTTCCGACGAGCAGCTGCTGTGGTCACAGGACTGAGCCACAGCAGTAGGAATCCAGGCGCTGCATCTGGGACTGGGTTTGATTCCTGGTCCAAGAAATTTTATTTTTTCACAACTTGTGTGCTCCCCAAGTTGGACCCCCCTGGAGTTGAGAATCTTTAGTAGAGGGATCTGGGTTGGCACAGCCCCCCATAAGTGGGGGTGGGGGGAAGAGCACCTTACAGAAAAAAGACATGCCTCATGGCAGAAATCACGCTGTATTGGCAGCGCCATTTTGCCATGTGGCATAATGTCTTGCGACATTATGACCCCGTGCCAATTCAGGCAGTCAACTCATTACAGGCTACCAGGGGGAGGACTAGAGGGGCCATGGCTATTCTCTTCCATCGCACCTTACTTGGGCAATGTGCATTTGCCTGCAGGGCCCCACTGTGGATGAATGAACGAACAGAGGGGCACCTCCTTGCCACCACTTGTCTGGCTCAATATAAAACTGACCTCAAACAGCACCGATTAACACCCTCTAAGTGCACCTGCCTCTAAGTCTAGCCACACCCGACTCTCTGCTCCACAGCTAGCACTAGTCAGGCCTCAGGTACCTCATCCTTCTGTCCTCTCTCATGACTAGCCTCAGCAGTCAGTTGCATCATGCTTCTTTGGCGCCCTCACCCCTCCTTCCCCCCTCCCACTGCCAGCTATCCCCGTCCCTCTTAACCACTGACAAGGCACTTTGTGGCTTGCTTTTCATCCCAACCCACCATCATGAAGTGTCTTTTCTTGTGATATTAACTGCCTATGTTCTTTGAGTTACCTATATACCTATGTTTTTGAGTCATTCTGTTAGTTCTGAAACCAAGTTGTATCGTTCATTGGGTTGCACCTCTGCTTTCTCCTATTGTACTTTGATTTGCAATCTATGACGTGGAACCTTTGTAAAAGAGCTTGCGCTCAAAGGTATTTTCCAATTCGTTAAATAAATAAAAATATATAACACCACCCAGGGTTCCATGATGTTATCCACCTCAAGAGCAAAGCTTGTGAGGAGCTTGACATCACGGAATCCTGAGATGGTTTAACCAGCACAGTAACAGATGGATTGATATGTTTTTTTTTACTACATGAGAATTGATTTATTGTTCTGGGTTCTGGGTTTTAATACTACTGTGGCATACATCGAGCATTTTGAGTTGAACTCACTGGAGTTGCTGCTGTCAGACTCACATTCTCTGTTTGCATCATGACAGTTTCAGCCACATCCATAACAATGAATCCACTTGCATACTGTGTGACCCTGAGCAAGTCACTTAACCTTTTTGTGCTCCCAGGTCGCTCCTGTAAAAAAGCTTTCAGCTTAGTGTGCTATACCTGGTTAAACAACTAAATAAAAAAAAAATGATACAGAGTAATCCCAGTCAATTGCTAAGGGTATGCCTAGTCATCAAGGAGATGTCCAATAGCAAGGAACAGGTACCGTTCTACTCTTGCTTTGGTTACTATATTTTTAAAACATTAATAATGAAAAACAACATTTTATTTTTTGTTTTCTCTTTTACCAGACAGGATTGCTTGTTTCTCATTTTCTGAAGGTTAGTTGTCTTTGATAAGATGCATGACATTTTGCCAGTAGTCTCTGTCAGTAGCTAATGTGGTCAGGATTTTCCTGGTGCCGTTCAAACTAGTGAGGCACACACTGCTGTTTCTATGGTTCTAGGTCACAATAACATTGATCTGATGTCAGCTCAGTGTTATTATGGTTTAAAACCTCATAACAGGGTAGTGTTGTGAGTTTAGGAGCGTCCAACATCTGTATTGAAAAATTTTCGACCTATTTATTACAGTCCTTAAGTTGATCTGTGAGATTTAATTTACAATACTCTGATGTATTCAATGGCTTTTTGTGACACTCCAGTGTTGCTGTTGTTTTTGTTACATGTTGTCACCTTATTTCCATATACTGTATATAAACTATTCTTATGGCAAAGACGAATGCATATTTGTTTTCAATATTTGATGGGATTTTGTCCTGCTTTTTGGTTTTGTTTTTGTTTACTAAATGGCTTCTTTAATGAAAAGTCTATAAATTAATACTCTATAACATTACTATTTTGAACATTCTCATGGCTGCATCATGGAGTCTACGGAAGTTCAGTTTTTGCAGCAACTGTACTTTAATTTATGCTGACAGAGTTTTGAAACTGATACCTTGACAAGTGCATTAATGAAATAACAGAGTGATGTTAAAACAGAGTGCACAGTATTTCTTGCCAACCTTTTCTCAGACTCAGTCAGCAGAGTCTATCAGAGATGGATAATGAGACAAATTATTGCTGGGCAACATCCAAGCTGGCTTCCCCTCTTCTACTCCTAACATCTGCTTTCCAATACTTTCGGTGCATACTGCTCTAGACAACACTGAGAACTTTCACTGTGGGCATCTGTCAACAGCAATAGCTACATTACTATCCCTCTGTATGCCTTCACAAGTGGCTGAGAGTTCACAGTGGATGAATCTATGGTCAGCAAAGTTTAATGGTGTATAATGTTCTTACTTAAAAGGGCTTTTCTCTCACCTGCGGTTTGCTACAGTTGCTTCAGTTCTTCTCCTTGGCCATAGTATATCCCCCATACTTTTAGTACAGTAAGTCAACAGTTTATTGTTTTGAATGCCTGTTTTGTTGTGAATACAGCAAATCCCCTTCCTTGTTTTCTGTGAGCCAGTTCCTCTACCACGCTTTAGTCCTAAGTGTTGTTTGTTACCTGTTGTCCATCATATTTTGTAGTCTTTCATCCAAATTTTGCAGGAGTCAGCATATTTGATTTCAAATAATTTGGTCCACTGTTGTGTGAGCTCATTTCTCTATCATTGCATTTTTCTTCCTATACTAGTTGTAAGCCCCTCCTCAGGATGGGGCTTACCTGGACCACTGCTGCCACCATCTTGAGGTTCCTGGAACATCTGCTAGCACTACTGGCTGTCTACCACTCAGCCGCAAGTGTGGTGGCAGCAAAGAAAGTGTGTCAGTAAGGACATCATTGGTGACTTCTACACTATTTCAAGCAGCAGCTCTACCTGTATTCTTCAGTCCTGGCCCCCTGATTCTGGCAGAGGGAACCAGGAACACTGGAACCACTGATTCTCTTTGGCTCCTTCTGTGCCATGTGGCTGTACTCATTCTGGACATCTTCTGAGCAGAAGTGCACTCACTTAAGGGCTTCTCCTCATCACTTCCCCATTCCCACATACTCCAAGCCATGACTCATTTCTCACCACATTGACAACCACCCTGATCGACCAGATAACAGTCATAAGGGATGCAACCAATACATTGAAAACACAGAATGTAATTAAAATAAAGATTTAGAGAACAAGGCCCCTACAAGAGCTTGCCAATGGCCATGATGGTAACCCTTGACCCCACCGGCCAACCAATCAATGGGCTAGAGAGCCCCACTAGGGATAAAAACTTGTGGGAGAATGACATCAGAGGACACTTCCTAACTTTATTGGTGGTCTGAAAGGGCCAATCAGAGGGCAGCATAGGGCAGAAGGACTGATAGACAGCTCTGCCTGTCCAATAGGATGCTGAATTGGAGAAATAAGCTCCTGGGCTCCCAAGGAGCTTATGGTAGTCTGACAGATACTGAGGTGTTCAGGCCTGCTGCTGGTGAGATTAATCAAGAGGTCAAGACAGACCTATAATCCTGGGAGCCATTACCAGGGTTTAGTCAGAAGATTCTCTGTGAGTCTTATCCTGAGATTACTCTGTTCAGAGATTGTTCAAGAGGAGCCCCTGTGAGAAGAAATTGCTGGGAGTGTGACCCTGTGGGCCACTGCTGTATACCAAAGATGCTGAGTTGTAGTGAGTGGAGATGGATACCTGCATCCTATCCAGCTTCCTCTAGAGCTAGTTAAGGGGTCTGTTAGACCTTATCTAGTAGGGTGGCTCGGGGAACAGGCAGCCATGGAGAGCACACCCTGAGTGCATGTGTACTCTTGTTCTGGAGGGGAGTCAGACCGTGGTGGTTGTTCCTGGGGTCTGGACCACTTGGGAACCTAGAAGCTACTGAGTAGTGCTCCTATATCCTGAGATCTCAGCCAGAAGGGCTGTATCCTGAGAGGTGTAAGCTAGAAGGGCTGTGCTACTGCGGATCATCTGAGAGAATCAAAAGTACTTCCTTTCTAGGCCACTGGGCCCTGTTCCTGACCACTACTCACCCGGTTGTTGTATGCTGTCCCCCTATGCCAACTGAACTACTGAATCTCTTGGTCACCAGAGTGATGGCATTGCTGGCTGGGGTCTTTGTAATTTTCCAGCTTTGAATTACAAGTGTGGTTTCAAACATTTGCTATTTGGAATTCATGTTCTTTAAGCTGTGCTAGCACACTTTGGCCTGCTGGGAGATTAAATTGCAAACTTGCTAACTTTCATCAAGTGCTCCACTGAAAGAAGCCTGGCAACATAGCTACCAGGCCTGCACTGTGACTCTAGTGTAATTCCTGAGTACCCAGAATCATTGGTTGTGACACTCTGGAAATTGCTGTTTTACTACTTGAAGAGTTTACAGCACCTCGTATAGTATAATTCTTCCTTTTCTGCCTCTTGATGATAGCCTGTGGGTAATCTGAGAGGGTGGTTGTGACCCACAGTACAGTGCCTCCCAGTGGGCATTGTACTAGGATTTAAGTTTTAAAAGTGTCTTGCAATTGGCTCCATTTCTTCCAGCTTCCAGGCCTGTGTTCTCAAATAAAAGCACTATTAATTTGTTGAATATTACTCCTGTGTGTGTGCCTGTTTGTATAACCTGACTGAAGTGCTTATTGGTGAAGCTAACAACTGTCTTAGTGATTCCCAGGGTAGTTCAGTCCAGTGTAGGGAGGCGGGTAGGTACCGCATCCCAGGGCAGTGGTACTGCACACAACATCTGTCCCACTTATTCTCTCTGAGTGAAGGCACCACAATATTTATTAGTTGTTCAGGGATGAAGCCCCCTACTTCAAGAGGAAGAATGAATCCAACCTCCTCAACCAGGTTGGTGCTGTACAGTCACCAGGCAGGGGTGTTAATCCAGACACAGCATCTCGGGGGTCACATAGTCTTCAGCATGCTTTGTTGATTCTATCATCTGTTTCAGAGCTATCTGTATAGTTTGATGCTCCAGTTTCTTATAGGCTCACTTATATTGTGATATTCATTTGGGTACTCTGTTTTTATCAAGAATGTGCTTTTTAACAATCTTCATGGTGCCAGTCACCCTCATAGCCATCCATAGTAAGAACTGTGGATGGAACCTTGTGGTAGAATAGCCCCCTCTTACCAGGCCAGGAAAGGCACAATCTCTATCCTGCTATAAATACAAGTCTACTGCAGTAGCTTACTTTTTATGTTGGCGCACTTGTGCAGCCAACATCTTGTGGTAGTGCAGATTTGAAGGCTCGGTCACTGTTGGGTGAATGCAGGGCATGCATCAGTAGGTGAGTCCCTCATTCCCCAATCAGCCTGCATGCTGACGCCACACCATGCATACATAATGTGGCAAGCACATCTAAGGAAAGGCCTGCTGCAATGCGAGCAAAGCTCATCACATGCAGCGGACCTACCAACGTGCTTCCCCGGCAACAGAAACATGGCGGCACACTGCCCGCCAAACTGTCGATTTCCGGGGTGGTCAGTCCCCCTGTCTGCTTACCCTGCCCCCAATGTATGTGCCAATGGGGGAGCCCACTCCCGATCAGCATAAAGAACCCCCATTTGTTATATGCGAGGATGCCCAATCCCTCGGCTCTTGCCCACTTTCCTTGTGTGCCGATGGGGGTGCCCAATCCCCATCATCATAAAAGTAATGCCCCCTTTGTTGTGTGCCGATGGGGTGCTCATTCCCCTGTCTGCTACAGCTTCCCCCCCACAAAAAGACTCCATTGGCACACTGGGAGCCCTCCCCAGCATGCCCCTGTGAAAACAAAAATGGTCCCGCAATATTTTTTTTTTGGTTCCCTTTGAAAAAAGGAAACGGTCCCTCAGCAGTCTCCCTGCCCCCCTCCCACAACCCGTGCCCACCCACTGCACACCCTGCCTCCCCACACCTCCCCCACACCATACTTACCTCCGGAGTCCGGGGCGATGATCTTCGGTGGACCGGGAACACGTCTGCACTCTTCAAAGCTGAGCGCGAACTGAGGAAATGCCGGTAAGCTGTAAAATGGAATAAATAGGGGGTTTCCAACTTTGATGCATATCTCAGGCATTTTTATGAATTTTGGCACTAAATTTTCAACATGGAGTTTTTGGGCCCCCTCCTCATGATTTCTGGCACTGTCATAGCGTTATTCTGTCCCGAAAGGTGATTTTGCGGTCACTGCGCAGAATCAACTTTTGGACGGCTCTTCTTTCAACAGTGCCATTATGAGGGGCTGTCAAACAGCCTGTGTTGAAAATTTGGTGAACAAAATTCCCCAAAATGGCTGTTTTATGAACGTGTGTTATACTGTTTCTATGCACGCTCATAACTTCATGAATTTGTAATATTTTCACTCCAGATTTTCAAAATTGGCATTTTTCCACACCTCCTGATGAACAGTACAGCTGCCATTTTACATATCCTGCCCAAAATGTGTTTTCGCACGTCCGGCACAGAATAGCACGGTCGCTGTGTGAAATCATGTTTCAGGACAATTTGAGGAAATGACAGTGACACTGTTCATGAGCAGAGGTCCTAAAATGCCTATGTTGAAAATTTGGTGCCGACAGCCATAAAATGACTGTGTTGCAAGCGTGCATTGAGCAGTTTCCACGCACCCTTGTAACTTCACAAATTTGCAATATTTCCATGCCAGATTTTCAACACTGGCATTTTTGCACTCCTCTTCATGAACAGTACAGTTGCCATTTTTCACATCCTGCACAAAATGTGTTTCCGCACCTGTGGTGCAAAATGGTGTGGTCGCTGTGGGAAATCAACTTTTGGGACAGATGAACAAAATCACAGCACCACTGTTCATAAGGGGATGTCCCAAAATGCCTATGTAACAAATGTGGCTACCAAACTGCAAAAAATAATTTGGTTACAGACGTGTGTTGTGCAGTTTGTATGCATGCTCATTCCTTCACCAATATTTCATATTGTCACTCCAGATTTTCAAGGTTGCCATTTTTTTACGACTCCTCATGAACAATACAGTTGACATTCTCCACATCCTGCCCAAAAATTTTATTTTGTCCCTCTCTCGCCAAATGCCACAGCCACTGTACAAAACCACCTTTCAGCTAACAAAGTGATTGTGCTGCTTTTCATGAGGTGGCCTGACAAGAAGCCCATGTTGAAAATGTGGAGTGAAACTACCACCACACGCCTATGGTGTTAGGGTTTCCAACTGTAGCACCCCACCCGGTACAGACTGACAGGCATCAGGGGTGTGACTTGGGATCATTAGATGTAGAGCTAATGCTATTCCACCCCCTGCCCACACCCTGCAGCCACTGACAGGCATCATGGTGTGCCTTGCACTGTTCGGCCACAAAGTTCACCCCATGCTCCTGTACTGCACCCACGTCCATGTATTTCGTTATGGAATGGGGTATATATAATGCCCAAAGACCCCAAAACACGCCACAACACTTGTCAGTGTCTACAGGGTAGGGTGAGGTACAATGGCATGAGCATTATAGCAGATGACCCAAAGGCACACCCCAATGCCTTTCACTCTCTACAGGGTGGGGGTGGGGTTGGCATCACTTCAATACTTCACTGACATTCCTATTATGCATCTCTAGCTCTGTCACTGCCAATGCCAATGCCAGCGCGATAACATTCGGCATTGACAAATGCTTGTTCTATACTATATCTTTATTTCACCTTTCTATTGTAGTGTATAGGCCACTCACTGCAGTATCTTGAACTCCATTCTGTACCTTCTTTATATTTCCATTTCTCTCCACACTTTATTGGGCATTAAAGATGCAAAATTACAGAAATAACTATCCTACCACCACAGTTGAGTTGGTTGTACAAGAACAATCCATTATGATCACAACTGGCTTGGTACCACATCTGCCTGTACCCATGGTGATCAGACATAATTTCCCTAATTTTGCATCTTTAATGCCAGATAAAGGAACTGTAGCTGCTGTAACAACCCGGGCACAAGACCAAAAGCAGCAACAACTTGAAGAACATTTTCCTTTTCAGGATGGTGTGGTCGAGGAACCTAGGAAAACAAAAATCTCCCATAATGCCAAAAAGAGACAGCAAAGACAATGGCATTGTGAACAAACGGGACTAACACCAGAAGACATCTCCAGTATATTTGTAAAAACAAATGTGATAAGTAAACAACATGCTGATAAAAGTCTGACCCCTTTCTTTTCACAGGTGGGACAGGTACAGAAACCAGGTACCCCTGAAATAATTGAAAAGAACCAGTTGTCATATAGGGCCTGTACCAATCCCATGCCGAAGGAAAGAATTGAGCAGTTGTTGGTACCTGAATGTTTAAGAGATGATCTCCTGTACCTTAGTCATGACTTACCATAGGCAGGCCACACAGGAAGGGATAGAACATTAGGGAGATTAACCCAATATTTCTTTTGGCCGGGGATACACAAACATGTGGCTAGGTACTGTAGACAGGTAGGAAAGAAGGGTAAAGTGCCCTTAATGCCATTGCCATTGGTAAATACACCTTTTGAAAGTATTGGGATGGACATGGTGGTCCCACTTAATAATAGTTCCAAAGGTAACCAATTCATTCTCGTGATATGTGACTATGTAATGAAGTATCCTGAGGCCATCCCCATGCGGTCAGTTACTACCCCCAAAATAGCTAAAAAACTGGTCAAATAATTCAGCAAGGTGGGGATACCGAAAGAAATTTTAACAGACAGGAGTAGTAATTTTAATGCTGCCTTGTTGAAAGAGTTTTATAGGCTACTAGGAATAGTCACTGTCAGAACATCCCCATACCACCCCCAAATGGATGGACTCACTGATCGCTTTAATCAAACCCTTAAAAGAATGTTAAGGAAGTTTGTTCATGAAGATGGAAAAGACTCGGACAAATTCCTCCCCTTTGCCCTTTTTGCATACCGTGAAGTTCCCCAGGCCTCTACAGGTTACTCCCAGTTTGAACTCCTGTATGGTAGAAATCCTCCAGAGCCCTTAGAAGTAGTAAAAGAATGTTGGGAAGATGGCAAAGATATGAAACATCTAGGGATTCTTTCCTACATGAAACAATTAAGGCAGAGGTTGGTCAGGTATGCTCAAAAAGCACATGACATGAGTGCTCAGGCCCAAACAACTCAGAAACACTCATCTGATCAAGGAACCCATGGAAAGAGGTTTTCCACTGGAGAACGTGTTCTCTTACTTCTCCCTACCACTACTAACAAACTCCTAATGAAATGGCAGGGACCATACACTGTAGTAAGTAAGACAAACAGGGCCAGTGACCTATAAAATCAAGACCCCAGACAAGAGACAGCAAAAGAAAATTTATCATGCAAACTTGCTTAAAAGATGGTATGAAAAAAACAGTCTGGGCGCAGGGTTGTTGGTCATCCCTGAAGTGGTAGACACAGAGATGGATGTAGCCTATAGTCATTTAGATGCTGCACAAGGCCTTCAAAATGTATATATATAAACCCCACTTTGGAACCAGATAAGAATCAAGACTTACAGACTCTGATACAAGAATACCCCCATACCTTTACCAGCACTCCTGGTCTTGCCAGAGGGGTAGAACATGTAATTAGAACTGAGTCACCTTCCATTAGAAAGAAGCCATATAGACTCCCTGAATGAGTAAGAATGGAGGTTAAAAAAGAATTAGACAAGCTGCAAACTCTAAAAATCATAGAACCTTCAATGGGTGTGTGGGGTTTCCCCATTGTGGTAGCCCCTAAGAAAGGGGGGGAGTATGCCTCTGTCTTGATTTCAGAGGACTGAATCAGGTATCCCAGTCTGATGCCTATCCAATAATCAGAGTAGATGGTATCCTTGATAAAGTGGGTAATGCTCATTACATTTCTACCTTGGATCTCACAAAGGGCTACTGGCAGATTCCCTTAGAAGCTTTTTCAAGGGAAATAAACTGCCTTCAGTACTCCAGTGGGGTTATTTCAATTCAAGACAATGCCATTTGGATTACATGGAGTGCCAGCCATGTTTCAAAGATACATGAACCAAGTGCTAGCACCTCACCATAATTTTTGTGCAGCTTACTTGGGCGATTTTGTCATTTTTAGTCCTCATTGGAGTTAACATTTGACACACTTAAGAGCAGTAATTGACTCCATTAGAAAAGCTGATATCACCATCATCCCTGCCAAATGTGCCCTGGCTATGCTAGAGACCCAGTACTTAGGGTTCATATTGGGTAATGGAGTTGTGAAACCTGAAATTGATAAGTTAGAAGTGGTAGCTAACTGTCCCCAACCTGAGACAAAAAAACATGTACCATCCTTTTTAGTATTAACAGGTTACTACTGTAGGTTTATACCTAATTTCGCTACTATTGCCACATCTCTGACAGAACTAACCAAAAAGAAATATGGTAGTAAGGTTAACTGGACAACAGAATGTGAAGGGGCTTTTCAAGAAAAAAAAGCTGCCCTATGTTCTTCTCCAGTGTTAAAGAGTCCTGCCTTAAACCACCCCTTCGAAGTTCATACAGATGCTTCAGGTACTGGACTTGGGGCTGTGTTAAGTCAGGCAACTGATGGGGTTGAACTTTCTGTATTGCATATTTCCAGAAATCTACATGATAGGAAACAGAAATATGCTATTGTAGAACAGGGATGTTTGGCCGCTAAATGGGCCATCGAGGCATTGAAGTTTTATCTATGGGGAGCTCCTCTCATGCTGGTTATCGATCAGAATCCCTTATGTTTTATCCACCAAATGAAGGATAGAAATAATAGGATTATGAGGTGGTATCTAGCGTTGCAACCATACACGTTCAATGTGAAACACAGGGCAGGCACCCAGCACATGAGTACTGATTTCTTATCACATTATGGGGCCCATGGAAAGTAAGCCTCATGTACAGTACATTGTATTAAGGTTATTGTAAAACTGTTTAGACACCCCATGGTAATGTGTTATGAATACATGTAAGAGATAATACATTTCAGTAGTATTACCTAGTTATTGTATACGAAAAGGGCCCTGGGGTGGAGCTATCAAGTTAGGGTGGGCAGTAGCTCCATCCTAACCATGCTCTTTGGGTAGGTTGTCTTGGAAACAAGACCGCAAAAGCTCTAGTTTTTACTTAACCATGGATGTGTGGGTGGTAGAATAACCCTCTCCTTACCAGGCCAGGAAAGGCACAATCTCTATCCCGCTATACATGCAAGTCTACTGCAGTAGCTTCATTTTTCTATACTATATCTTTATTTCACCTTTCTTTTGTAGTGGATAGGCCACCCAGTACAGTATCTTGAACTCCATTCTATGCCCTCTTTATATTTCCATTTCTCTCCACACCTTATTCCTGAGCTATAATATTTCAGAGCATAAAGACATAATTAAAGTCTCATTTGCCCTTAGAAATGGTAATAGGGGCTTTTGCTTTTATGTTTGAATGTTTGCTCCTAAGTCACATTATGGGTCCCACACAGTGAAAAATGCATCTGTAGGCACTGTTTGTCTCGGTGCTATAAAGAGACCTTGAGGTACCCTGTGGCATGACTGTTTAATTGCCCCATATTGTAGTATTGCAGGGCGGAGTTACTGCTTTGAGAAACATGGAATAAAATAATACAGTTTTCCTAGTCACGGCGAAGTTTCTAGAGTGAGTGGTAGTGCTCGCATGACATTTCCAAATACCTATAAAACCAAGTTGGGTATGTTACAGAAACTGGCTGTTTGAAAGAAAATACCTGCTTCTGTTTGTTCTATGTGCATGTCCTATCAAGGGTTGACTTGAGATGTTAAAGTACCCTGTAGGAAACACTCGTTGTAGGAAATAGCACCGGAAAATAAAAGGGGCCCAAATTAAATTTTCTTCCGATGGCTTGACATTTCAGCCATTGGAACGACCAAAGAGATAAATACAATATCTTGGGGGGTTTTCTTTTTATTTATTTTATTTATTTATTTCAGGGAATCAGAAATACCTTTGAGTCAAAAGACTCCTTTACAAAGGTTCCACGTCACGTATAATAGTTACAGAGATACAACAAACAGTTTGAGCAGAATAAAGTAATATAGGGAATGTTACAGACTTAATCACATGGATCCATGCCATATACAATTTGAACAGAGTTCTCAATGCAGGTAGTGCATACTAAACAATATAATAAGTGTTACAGGGTAAGGAAGCTAAGTAAATTTACAGTCCTAGAAGTCTAGCTACCTGAGCTGGTGCAGAGGCAGTAGTTAGTAGGTGTCGGGGAGTTAACACCCTGAGAAGACGGCTTTAGGAGATGTAGGGAGAGGCAAGCCAGAGGCCGTTGTCAATGTTGTTAGGGCAGGGCCTTGGATCATTTACAGCTACAGATGCTTATGGCCCAAAGATGTGCACCCAGGAGCGATTTGAATTGACCAATTCTCTGATCAAGACGCAGGGCGCTGGGTAGGGAATTAAACCAAAAGGGTGCCCGGTAACAAAAGGATCTTTGGAATTGTGTTGTACAACAGGAGGGGATGGAGAGACGTAGAGAATCAGAGCTACGGGTGTGCTGAGCTTTTTGGTCCATGGTGATTAAAGGGGTAAGGGCTACAGAGGAGAGGCCCAACGAGATTTTTTTAGCTAGGACACAAGTGTGGAATTTGATTCTATTGTCGAGGTCAAGCCAGTTGGCATCCTGATATAACACACAGGTATGGGTAAGTCTATCGCACCCTAGTAAAAGCCAGCAGGCCCTATTTAGGACAAGTCTAAGACTATCACGGGATGAGGAGCTTGCCCCACCAAATGTAAGAAGTCCATAGTCAAGCAGGGAGGGAACTGAGGAGGAGATAGCGAGCTTAAGGGCCTCATGGGTTAGACAATGTTTAAAGCGGTGCAAAAGCCCTAGTCTAATATTTAGAGCCTTCGATAAATGACGAATATGCTCATGATAGGTAAGGCCAGGATCCAAAGTTATGCCCAGGTATTTGAAGGAATGAACGAATCAAAGGGGTCTGAGACCCCGATAGTATTTGAGGGAAACTACCTATCTTGGAATTTAACTGATGCGCGAAAAGCATACATTTGTTTTTTTTATAATTAATGATAAGGCGTTTGGAGGTGAACCAGTTTTCGACGGCTGTGAAAGAGGACTGGAGGGAAAGGTGGAGTTGAGAGGGATCTGGGCTGAAGGTGAAGATGACAGCATCATCCACATAGAGTAATAGATTGGAAGTGCAGGTTGCAGGGAGGGAGTTAAGAAATAGGCTGAAAAGGAGGGGACCCAATATAGACCCTTGAGGGACACCTGAGAGTACAGAAGATTTGGAGGAGAAAGTATTGCCAATTTTTACTTGAAGAGTTTGATTAGAAAGATAGTCGGCAAACCAACCTACTGCCTCATTTGAGAGACCTAGATTGAGAAGGGAGGTGAGGAGTAGTGTATGGTGGATGGTATCGAAAGCCTTGGTGAGGTTGATGAAGATAGAACCAGTGATGTGGCCTTTATCCAGTGCTGTGTGGATGTGTGATGTTAGATGAAGCAAGGCCGTAGTGGTGCTGTGACCTTTGCGGAACCCATGTTGTTGTGTGCAGAGAAGGTTATAATTGTTGAGATGGTCAGTGAGTTGATCCAAAACTATTCGCTCTAAGGCCTTGGAGAGGGGAAGGAGTATGGATATTGGGCGGTAGTTGTTAAGGGCAGAGCGATCACCACCTTTGAATATAGGGGTGATAGAGGCCGATTTCAGATGGCGGGAATTCTACTCTAGTGAGAGTGAGAGGTTTAGTATGTGGGTGAGAGGAACTAGCACTTTTAAGGGAGAGCCTGAGGATTCTGAGATCAAGGAGTCAGCGTTGAGGTGGCGCTGACTAAGGGCAGCATTGAGTATGATCGTGACCGTGAGTCGAGATGCGGTGAAAGTAGAAGGAGGGGCCGCGTGGGTGCGGGGGGGGGACTCTAGGAGCTGGAGGGTCGTGGAAGTTAGGGGGGAGTACATGGCTGAGATTGGAGAAGGTGTCATAGAAGACAGCAGCGATAGTAGAGGGGTCAGAGGTCAGGGACCCATTAGACAAGACCTGGGGGGGACAAGATTGGGGACCTTCCTGCAAATTTCCTTAATGTTTTTCCAGAACTTACGGCCGCTGCCCCATGGACGGGTTAAGGCAGTTTTATAGTATTCAGCTTTTGTCTCATAATGGCCCAGGTGCACTTGTTACGGGTCGCTCTGGTAATTCTGTTCATCATGGGGAGGCACAGACTCTAGGAGAGATGCCATAGTGAATCTCTAGTTCTCATTAGCGACTTGAGTCTTTCAGTGAGCCAGGGTACGTGATTACCTTTGACCATTCTTTTCGTGAAGGGTGCATAGAGGTCACATATATTATTAAAGACCCGGGAAAATAGATCCAAGGCACTGTCAATGTTTCCGGAGATCGAGATGAAAGACCAATCCATGGTCCTGAGGTGCGCTTTTAGTTGTGCTAGTTTGCCAGGACCCAATTTACGTTGTATAATTATTTTGGGTGGGGATTTGGGAATTTTGCAGGACCATGAGCAGAGCACAGGGGAGTGGTTGCTGAGGGTGTCAGGGAGGATGGACACATTGGTGATCTTGGACGGGCGATTGGAGAAGATGAGGTCCAGTAAGGAAGATGATCCGGAGCACAAATCCTGACGTGTGACGGAGGTGATCAGTTGAGTAAGGCCTTGGGCTGTAGCGAGATCCATATATGGTATGGCATCTTTACTTAGCCAATTAATGTTAAAGTCGCCAAGTACTAATATTTCCGACTGGGATGGTAACGTGTCCAGGTATGACAGAAGTGCTTGGAAGGTATGTTTTTGGTCTTTTGGGGGGATGTATACTGTTGTTAGATCTATATTACAGCTATATAAAGGAAAGCAGTAGGAAATAAGGATACCTACTGAAATACGGCATGTTCTGTTGTTTTATTCAGATATAAAATGCTGAATAGAAGAGAGTGTTGTCCTACCTGTTGCCTGGAACTTGACTTCTGTAAAATGGGCTTTTAGGAGCCAGTGGCCCCAAACTGAGGTTCATTTAAAGGAGTGCCAGATGTCACTCTGAGTATAGTAGGAGGGGTTACCCCCTCATTAACAGGCACTTACACATGCATGAAGTATAACTTTCTTTATAAATAAAAGTGATACAGTTTTGGCATGGCAACCTTATGGTACATGTATATACTGGGAAATGGTGTCATGCTGATCCCCCTCATGTATGTATTAGAATAGAAATGTATATGTACTAGGAAAGGGGTGGATCAGCTGACCTAATGATGCAATAATCTGAGTATAAAGGTAGCCTTAGGGCTCAGTGGAGATCAGATCAGCCTAGGAGATTGTCCTGAGAGGTTGGACTAGGTCAGCACAGAAGATAGTAGAAGTTACTGTTTCAAAAGTATTCTATGCTGTGGCAGAACTACTGAGGTGGGGTAGTTCTGGAGCTTGAGGAGAGCTATATTCTTGTTATTTTGAGTCTGGAGTTAAAAACCAATTTTCTTTTTCTTTTTCTTTTTCTTTTTTTTTAAATTTATTTCTAAGCCTTTTGAAAATAAAATTCACACAAGTCCTGTGTGTTTTAAAGTACTCTGATTTGTGGTGTGTCTCTGTTATCCTACCCATACACCCAGTCACAAACCTTGTTACCTTATTACTTACCATCTGAGCTGTTGCAAAGTTTTCTTTATTTGGCCAAGATGTGGAGGAGTCATGCATTTAACTCTTTGCGAAGACCTTGTGTAAGGACAGGGCACCCCCTCTGTGTCTAGGGGTATATGGTGGCATCTCTCCTCAGAGAAGCATCAGCTTTACATCATAGAAACCAGTACCTTCACCAATTACCATGTCACCCTAGGTACAGTATGAGGTGCTGGGAGCAGGGACACCTTAACCATACAGTGGGGCACCATTAAAAATGAGACCACACACAATTACTGTCGAGACCTGAGACTGGGATCAATCTGGGTGGACTTATTAAGCTGCATTGGTGGTACACAGCTGTTAGGGCATTCTCTTTCCACTTTGATTCTTCAACTGAATTCCTTAAGCACAGTACTAGCTGTATCACACTGTACTATTACACTGTACAAGGATTCCAATCTCCGCCTCCACCATTCTTCCCAGGCCCTCTCTACCCTGCACTACTCCCACAGTTGTTGCCAGGTTACCACTCTTGATCTAAGGAGAATTTACTGTTACTTTACTGTTTGACCCCTGGGTCACCATGTCTGGGTTCAAATCCCTGTCTGATGACTGTACGGGGCTCAACTGGTTGAAGGATAGGGTTCATTCTTTCTCCTGTGGTGGTGGTGGGGGGTTCATCCATGAACAAATAAATAATGTGGTGCCTCCATCCTGACAGAATAAGTGAGATGCCATGTGCAGTACCACCCCGTGGGACACAGAAACTACCCACCTCCAAACGATGGACTGAATCACCCCCTGTGGACTAACAAGACAGTTCTTACCTTCACCAAAAGATAACTCAGTCACATTACACAAAATGGGTGTACACAGAAGTAAAATTCAGCAAATTAACAGTGCCATTATTATGTAACACAGGCCTGGAAGCTGGAAAATAAGATAGGGTTAAACAGTTTCAGGTCACCTTAAGCACTACCACCAGGTAATTATTAGTCTAAAGAATCATGAATGGAGACACGATTCTGATTGACAGGCCTTATGCATAAAGGCCTGTCAATGGAATAAAAAGTTGGTACTGAGATGGAGTCCCATTCATGATTTCTTTGGAAGTGTATTTAAGGTTGCAGAACTGACAGACCCTCTCAGATAAAGAATGTTAGTATTCTTTCAAGTTAGAAATGGGGCTTATCAAGTACACTGGAGACACACCCCATAACAATATCCTATACTGTCATTACTATCCTCTCAGATCCCCTGCAATCACTGATGCACCCAGCCAAACAAGGGCCACAGTTAGATGAAGAATGCTGTAAAGGGTGCAGTATACTTTTCACCTGGTACCAGTACTGTAAAGAACATGGTGCACTGATTCATACATGTTGGATTTCCCAGATATTAACCCTATATGACAGAACCCCCTCAAAGAAAAATAAAAGGTTATAAATTTAGAGATCTTTTTTGACTCCAAAACATTAATGCAGTACATAATGACTTCAGTTGTGTAACAAACAATAAAAGCTTAAAGACAATTTTAGTTTTGGCAACAATGGTAACAAAAATAATTCTTTTGAGTGAATGAAAGAGCCTGGAACTCTTAGAATTTAACAAAGATGGTTTACTATCTGAAAGGATACATGACTATTAGACTACGTACAGCATACGATAAAGAAGATACAACAGATATAACATGGAACACCCTCATGTGATATATTTACCAAAAACATTGAGACTAAAATAACATAGCGGTATGAGAACATTGTGTAAGATTTTGTAGTTTTAAATATAAAGATAGTTTAGAAGTGAAGATTTCACACATAAGCAAGGTAGTCCAAATAAGAAAGATGTGAATATGAATTGTATGAAATGTATGGTATTAAAGGGACACTGTCAACCTGTTTTTCATCATATTATTTCTAGTTGAACCCCCACATTTTATGATTGCTTAACCTCTCTAAAATTCATTGATGTTGCTGTTTGTTTTGTCTGTAGCCTTGCTTAGTAGAACTGAAATGCATGGCAATGTATATTTATAAACAATCTTGTTTTTGTTTACAATCGTGGTCCTGTTCTTACTGCATATGTCCTGAGCATTAGAAACGCAAACAGACAGTGCAGTCACTCATAAGACAGTAGCCTCCTAATCTCCCAATGCATTATGAGGGGCTAGACTGTTTTGTGGGTGTTCCCAAGTCCAGGAAAGAGGCATTTGGAGTTGATCAAGGAATGTAAACAAACCTGTTTTGGTGTGATAACACCAGTATGTTGGGCAGTCTGTTTTTACTTTTTTAAAGAAAATAAGAGTCAGAATCAAACTACCAGCTACATCAACAATCTTTACAGAATTTTGGCAATCATAAAATATGTTTTTTAAACTAGGGACACTTTGAGACCTAAGGGGGTTGACAGTGTCCCTTTAATTTCAAATATGGTTTGAATAAGAGCTATAAATATACAGCACTAATGTCATTTATATCTTTTAAATAATAAAAAAGGAATAAATTACTAGAGATATATGTGAAGTAAATAAAATAAACATTTTGATAAAACTAGAACTAAAACCATAATTTCAAGTATGACACAACAACCAATGACTCTGGATACCCAGGAATTACATTAAGTTGTGATGCAGGCCTAGTAGCTATATTGTCTAGGTTCTTTTGGTGGTGCACTTATTGAACAATTAGCAAGCAAGCATTTTAAAAACCCCAACAGGTCATGGTGTGCTAGGGCAATTAACAAGAACCTTAGATCCCAAATGGGAATTGCTTGGAAAAACTTTGCAATCACAATGAAGTTACTGTAATCCAAATGGGGAAAGTACAGAGACTTTAGCCAGCAGTGCCAGCACTTGCATGACCCACAGACACAGCAGCTCAGTCAAGGAAGGAACCAGCAGACAGCAGCAGGTCGAGCAATGTTAAGGATTTTTTTTTTTATTTTTCATTTTTATTAAATGGGTTAGTCCATTGAGTAAACTCATTTAAAATGGTGACCCTTGGTTAGGTAACAAATACAACAAATAATAACAAGACAAAATGCAATACATACACACATTACAGTTGCATCTACAATTACATACAAACAAATGCCATAACACAAACAGCTAGCCACAACAAGACTTAACTTGAGCTGAAAGTGTCTCCAAGAACTAGGTTTTAAAAGCATTTTGTGAGGGACTTTTGCTGTTAAACAAACAGATTAGACCCGGGTGACCTGGAGAGTAAGCATTTCTGACTTGTTAGATGTTTTGCAGCAGCTCAGCCCTTCTGTCTCAGGTCTCACAGCACAGCCTTTCCAGTTCAACTTTCACAGCAACCTCAAGAGCACTACATAGTAGCTTTATGGTTCCCAAGGAGCCCATATCCCAAGAGCTACCCCAAGTTAAAACTCCCCTCCAGATCAAGGGCACCCACATACTCAGAGCACACACCTAATTACTCCCCATTCCCTGATTCACCCCACTTGGTATGGGCTGGCAGGCTCCCTACCTGGGTGTGCAGAAGCTTGATGGAGATGCAGGTCTCTGTCACCAGTTTCTTAGCTCAGCAGCTTTCTTGAAAATATGTAATTCTCCAGACTGTCTCAGACTGCAGCCTTGGTCTGTAGCAGTGACCAAATGTAAATACTTTCAGTTTATCTCAGCAGGTGCCTTTCTGACATGATTCCACAGCTTTTCCTCCAGCAGATGCCTTCCTCAGTGCAGTCACTCACACCATATGAGCCCAGGATAAGACTCACCAAACTGTGAACCAGCATACCCTGAAGGGGCTCACCAGATCTGGGATAAGCAAGCTTTCTGCTCAATCTCAGAGCAGCTGGTCTGATCCTCTCGGTGTCTCACATAGACTGACAGTGCCATTTTGGCTCAGATTCACCAAAAACTCACTTTAATTGGTGCCCTTCTGATATATTCTATTAGCAATTCACTTAGTGGATGCCCTTCTGATGTATTTTCTCAACAATTCCTTTCAGTGGGTTTGAGCCCAGGGGAAGGTGTCCATGATCAGCAGGATGAGATCAGGACAGGACTCACAGAATTTCATAGGAGTGGGTCCTGGAGTGGACCCACTGAAGCAGGCCTGCTCCCTGGCAGCAACTGTTGGTCTGCCCTGTTTGCTGTCACAGGCCTGCATTGAACTGCCAGAGATCCAGAAACTTCCTTCCCCAAAGCAGTTTCTGATTAGCCAGACAGGACTGTTTGTCAATTCCTTTATCCTGTCCCGGCTTCTGACTGGTCACTTTTGACAACCATTCCATTAAGGCAGGTCCTGTGTCCCAAAATATCCCACAATCCATTGCTGCTGCTGGCAAAGCAATCTAGCCCTTTGATTGACTGATTCTTGGGGTCACCGGTCACAAAGATTGCCATGACAATGTTCTTGTAGGAGCCTTGTGCTCCAGTATTTTTATTTTAATTTTTTATTTGTCCCCAACAGTGTGCTGGCCCACAGGGTGTGTAGCAGCCCTCAAGTGGTGTTGTCTAGTCAGTCCAGAATGGCCAGTGTGTGCAGCGGGTCTGGTGTCAGTTGGTTGGCAAGATCATGCGTTGATACTGCTGGGGAGAAGCCAGTTTGCAGCATATGCTCCCGCTCTTGTGTTGGCCTTGTTCTTGTGTGCCATACTGAAGCACTGAATAATGTTGTGGTGGTGGACTGCTCCCAGTCCCCTCTGCCAAGTGCAGGACAGGGTTGATGAAATGCAGTCACAGCCATAATGTAAAGGGTACAGGAAGCACCAAAGGTGTTTGCAGCACTGGGCTCTCTCGCATCTCCCCACACACAGCAGAGTGAAAGAAAAGCAGTGGCTGTAATCCACAGTAGCAGTTCAGTTCAGTCACACTTGAGAGGGTGACATGTGGCATCTGAGGTAAACCCCTCCTAATGGGGGTTATATACGGATCTAGAAGACATTAGGAGCTCACAGAGAAGTTAAGTGTGATGGATATTGACAAAATCAATTGTTTTCCATCCCACAACAGATTGCTGACTTGTTGAAAATCTACCTGTTCTCTGGGGTATTCACCTTTTAATAATCAGCATGGGGCAACCACTGAAAATATTACTTAACACAGAGTTTGATTAGCATGTGGAATAACCCACCTGGGGGTGATTGTGAAAGATGGCACAGCTCAGCTTTCAGAACAGGACTAGACAAATACCATAAAAATAACATAAAGGGCTACCCAGCAAGAACATGGGTGACATTGTGGCAGTTAAGCATAGATGTATGCAATATTCATATTCCCCACCACTGCAGTATAATACTCTGCTATTATGTTGCTATACCCTGTCATAGCTATGTTGCATATTCCATTATAATTTTCCACTGATGTATTTTTCATTTATTCCATTTGAATAGTCTTAAATTATGAAATGTAATTTTCATGCCTGTATGAAACTCTGTAAAGATAGAGTACTTTTAATAGATTTCATTATGGCTACTCAATGAAATAGCATCACTTGTACCTGGAAGCATATATTTACAAACTGACTTCAGTCTGAATCAGAAATGTCCCATTATATGTGCTTTGAAAAAACACATTTCCAGTGAAAGAATATTTATGATAAAGACACTTTCATACAGTATCTCACTCAAGATCTCAGTACCGTGGAGCAAATTGTGTAATTCTAGTTTTACTCAGTAATGTAAATGTCTAGCCTTTCCAGCGCCAACCAAGCATTGCATTATTTCATTCTTCCATGCCCTAAGGTTAACTACCCTCTATTATTGCTCTACTGTTGTCATGCAGCCTCTTAGGACCCCATTAAACACTAATAGGCAGACATGAATGTTTCAAATAGAACGGTTTTGCATGTATTAATATTACTATTCAATGTGTTGTTGTCTCCTAAATCTCAGTCATAATTCCATCTAAGAGACACCTGCTGTGTTTGTCACAACCAGTCTTGCTTCAGAATGGTTTTGATCAGTTCTTTTATTTCCAAACTGCTGTAGGACAGCATGTACTTCAAATGACACCACCCACGGGGAAATGCAGGCTGCAAGCAGCCTGTCCATGCATACTGCAGATGTTCATGCTGACTGTGTCACAGTGTGCCTCATTATGTCCTGGGTCATGATCAAAGCACTGAAAGAAGTCATACATACAGCCCTGACATGCCCTTCCCCCTCTCTAAAAATAATCAAATAACAAAGTATTAACCATTTAAACTCTAAATACTTCTCATTCTCAAAGGGGCCATACCAGGAAACAACAGTTTCTTTTACAACAAGCTGGTAGTAACAAAGTACATTAAGGTCAGATGGGACTTTAGGTCCATCACTTGTGCCCCTCTGCTTCATAACCACTTAAGAGTAAGTTTTGCATGCTGTCTAAACATATGCTAACTTAAAGGGGTTCCCTGACTGCTCTACTCTTAGAGGGCCCTGTGATTCCCTTATTGTGCAGAAATTTGCCCAGGCTTACCTTAGAGGCCTCTACTGTTGTATGTCCAAGTTTCCTCTGGTATGCTGTACTATAGGTTCATCACCAACAGGGAAAAGAAGTGCTTCCTACTGTTACCCACAAATGTACCACTTCTAAGCTTCAGAGCATATCTTGGTATCCTGTTTAAGGACACCAGATGAACTATTTCTGTCTGTTTGATCTTGGTAATACCCTTGCGTATGCAGAAGACTGAGATCATGTGACCTCTCAGCCTCCTATTCTCCAGTGTAAACATGTAAAGAACAACCAGCTTCTTCTCATAGGTTTTGTCTTCCATAGCTCTGATCATCTTAGTAGTCCTGTGTTTCACCCTTGTGACTGTCTCAATGTACTTTTTGTATTGGGGAGCTGAGACAGGGATGTGGTATTCCATGTGAGGCCTAACCAGGGACTTGTAAAAGGCAAGATAACTTACTCTAGCCAGCTGGTCAATCTCATTTTGATGCACCCATAAACATAATGAGAAGAACATTTCTGGAGGGGGGGTAAACAATTAAAATTTAATCAGGGAGGGCAGTATTGCATGTAATACTTTGACCTCCTTTCATCCATTTAAAATGAAATCCTTGGATGAGAATTTGGGGCATGAAAGCATGGACACATCCCAATACTCTACTGGCACTCTTGACAACAGGTGCACACTGATAGTCATAGAAACATAGAACTTGATGGCAGATAAGGACCGCTTGGCCCACCCAGTCTGCCCATTTCCCTACCTAATGGATAAGCTGCAGATCCTAGTTAACCAACAGCCTACTTCTTCCTACCCCCAACCCCTGTTATTGCCTTATGACTGTCCCATGCATGCTTGAACTCCACCACTGTTTTTGATTCCACAACCTCCTCCGGAAGGCCGTTCCATGCATCCACAACCCTATCTATGAAAAAATACTTACTTACGTTACCTCTGAGGTACCCCCCCATCTTCAGATTGTGCCCCCTTGTTCTTGCATACCTCTTTTTCTGAAAGATGCTACCCTCTTGGACTTTGTTGATTCCCTTGAGGTACTTGAAAGTTTCTATCATGTCCCCCTCTCCCTCCCTTCCTCAAGGCTATACATATTAAGCTCCTTAAGTCTCTCTTCATATGTCTTCCGGTGCAGACCCTGCACCATTTTAGTTGCCCTCCTCTGGACTGCCTCCATCCTGTTTATGTCTTTGCGGAGACTGGGTCTCCAGAACTGCACGCAGTACTCCAGATGGGGTCTCACCAGCTGTCTGTACAGAGGGATAACAACTTCCTGTTTTCTACTGGTGATGCCTCTCCCTATGCATCCCAGTATACCCCCAGCCATCCTTATTGCCCTCTCACATTGCTTGCCCACCTTTAGGTCATCTGATATGACTACCCCCAGGTCCCTTTCCATTTTTGTTGTTGTTAGTATCTCACCCCCCCATTGTGTACTCTTCCCCTGGGTTTTTGTTTCCCAGGTGCATTACCTTGCACTTCTTAGCTTTGAATCTAAGCTGCTATACATTTGACCATTCCTCCAACCTTGCCAAGTCCCTTCTCATCCTTTCCACCCCACCTTGTGTATCAACTCTGTTGCAGATCTTTGTGTCATCTGCAAAGAGACATACTTTTCTTCCAGTCCCTCTGCAATGTCGCTTATAAAGACATTGAAGAGGACAGGTCCTAGTACTGAACCCTCCGGTACCCCACTAGTAACCCCACTTTCTTCAGAGTGGATTCCATTTACTATTACCCTCTGTGTCTTGTTCTCCAGCCAATTCTTTACCCAGGCTACCATCTTGGGACCCACTCCCAGGCTGGCTAACTTGTATATTAATCTTTTGTGTGGGACTGTGTCAAATGCCTTGCTAAATTCTAGGTAGGCCATGTCCACAGCCCCTCTCTGATCTACTACTTTGGTCACCCAGTCAAAGAAATCTATTAGATTCATCTGACATGACCTTCCCACTGTAAATCCATGCTGCCTTGGGTTCTGTGCCCCTCTGGCCTCTAGGTACTCAACAGTTCTTTCCTTAAGAATTGATTCCATCATTTTCCCTATCACTGAGGTTAAACGAACAGGTCTGTAGTTGCCTGCTTCTGCCCTGCTCCCACTTTTGTGAAGTGGAATCACATTTGCCCTCCTCCAGTCCTCAGGTACCACCCCATCCTCCCATGAATTGTTAAAGAGAGTAGTTAGTGGTGTCACTAGTTCTACCCTTAGTTCTTTTAGAATTCTGGGATGAATCCCATCAGGCCCCATTGCTTTGCCACCTTTAATTTTAAGAGTTCTTTCAGAACTCTTTCTTCTGTAAATGGGCTGGTATCAACTTCTGCATCCAGAATGTTTCTATTGCTTGGTTTAGGCACCTCCCCCTCTTCATTTGTGAATACTGAGCAAACATATTTGTTCAGTATCTCTGCCTTTTCACAATCACCCTCTGCTCACCCCCCTTCCCTTTATTAAGTCTCACTATCCCTCCTTTGGTCTTATTTCACTCCCTGATGTACCTATAAAATGTTTTATCCCCCTTCTTAACTGTGTTGGCTATCTTTTCCTCTGTTTGGGCCTTTCCTGTTCTGACTGCATTCCCAGCTTTCTTTTGCTTTAACTGATACAATTCTCTGTCCTGCTCCTTCTGTGATTCCTTGTACTTACTGAATGCTTTCTTTTTCTCACTAACCTTCCCTGCCACCTCCTTTGAGAACCGTAGTGGTTTCTTACATCATTTTTTTTTGTTTATTTGCTTCACACAAAGGCTTGTTGCCTCTGTGATGGCAGTTTTGATTATTTCCCATTGTTCTTCCACCCCTCCTTCCTACCCATTTGCTAGTGCATTCCTTAGGCACTCACCCATTTTGGCAAAGTCAGCCCTCTTGAAGTCCGGTCACTTTGCCTTTGTATGGCTTGACTCTACTGCTGTGTTTATTGTGAACCATACTGTTCGATGGTCACTAGTTTCCAGATGGCTATCCACTTCTAAATCTGTGATCCTCTCGCCATCTCCATTTGATAGTACTAGGTCTAAAATTGCTCCCTCTCAAGTGGGTTCCAATACTAGTTGTCTAAGGCATGCCCCCTGTAGGGCATCTAGAATGACCCCACTCTTAGAAATGGCTGCTGCAAAAGTACTCCAATTAACATCTGGCATATTCAGATCTCCCATCAGCAGTATCTCCCTTTTTTCTGCCATTCTAAGGATACTTCTTATCATTTCCTTGTCCATGTCCTCCCTTTGAGATGGGGGTATGTATACAACCCCTGTGCAGATTGTGGTGCCATTGGCTGTCTCCAAATTGACCCACAATGCTTCCTCTCCTCCCTGTTTACCCTTTTGTTCTGTAGCTTTGGTTCCTTCCCTTATGTAGAGAGCTACTCCTCCTCCTCTTTTACCCTCCCTGTCCCTCCTGTAGATAGTGTATCTTGGTATGTTTACATCCCAGTCATGGTTCTGTGTGTACCATGTTTCTGTGACTGCCACAATATACAGATGTTCCTCCTCCATCAAGGCCACTAATTCAGGAAGCTTGTTACCCAGACTACGGGCATTAGTGTCATGCTTCAACTCCTTGTCTATCATAACTTCAAGGTCCTTTTCCTCCTCCATTTCTGCAAGAAAAGCACCAGCTTGTATGTTGCTGTTACCTCTGTTTTCCTCTCCAAGTGTAGTACCCTGCATTTGGGTAAATTTACTCAGAAGTTCTAGGAATCTGACCAATCACCCAGCTATTTCAGGTCCTCCTAGTGCTTGTCACTAACCTCATGGGAGTCCACCACCCTTGACATCTTAGTGTCATTAGCAAACTTCAGAAAACTAATGGTGACCCCCATATTATGGTTGAGTAAACATTTTAATGTTAATCTCCAGTTTGTGCACCTTAATAACTCTGTCCCGTTCAACTGATTTGCCTGACATTTGGTAGGCATGGAGTTGGTGCAAGGACCTCTAGATACTATAAATTTTGCAGTGATTATTTAAAAGGGGCAATGTTACTGAGGTGCAAAACAGTGACATTCACCAAAATTAAGAGTTTTATTTTACTCATCATTAACTAAAAATGGTTTTGATTTAAAAGTTGAAACTTACTGGCTTGATAGAGGTTGGCTGAAGATACAGGCTTTCACAATGTTCATGTTTTTAACTTATATACTTTTTGAAATATACAGTTAGGTGGGAGTCATGTGATGCAGTGCCTTGAGAGGTAGATGGCACGATTAGCTTCATGGGAAGTTTATAAAAATTGCCATCTCTCCATTCTTTTTCCATATATCTTGATCTGCTTTTATTTGAAATTGAGTGAGTGCATACATTAACCATTAACTAGTGCATTTTTAGCTCCTAACTGAACTTATATGGAGATAGAGAATAGTGATGCCACTGCAGCCTCTAAGCCCATTACTGAACAGTCAGCTTTCAAGGATGGGCAAAAAGATCCAAAGAAACATAAGCCGAATGAAATGTCTCAACAGCCTCGATTGCTGTCTCCACAGCCAGAGCCGCTCATTATGGAATGCTTTTTGAAGGAGACAAGTGGTTTAAAAAAAAGGCTGTCCTGGAAATTGCTGGTGAGGTACCCTCACTCTGGCCAGCCCTCAATGACCTTTTCAGAAGAGTCAGGAACACCAAAGCCCAGGTGAGCTCTTTTAAAGGCTGCTTCAAGAAAATGGAGCCTGACAATGTTGGTATCAAGAAAAATCTCACCCAAATATAAGAGCACCTTGATGACCTTGAGGAGTGAAACCAGTGTAATAATTTGATTTGTTTATTTATTTAGTCTAGTAAGACCATGGACCAAAGACCCATTTTCATGGGCGATCAGAGTACAAAAAATTAAAAAAAATACAATTTACAAACCATTAATATAAATGACACATTACATACAAATAATACTTAAGGTACAGAATAATCAAACACTCAAAGAATCTTTCAAGTCATTCAAGAACATATGCAATACATATAAATACCATTTGCAGTCAAGAAAGTCCAATTACACATAGCACCTACACTCACTATCTAAAACAAGCATGTGTCAATGCCGAATGTTGTCTCACTGGCATTGGCATTGGTAGTGCAGGTGTTAGACATGCATAATAGGAATGGCAGTGAAGTATGGAACTGACACCAACCCCACCCCCACCCTGCAGAGACTGACAGGTGCTGTGTGGTTTGGGGTCTTTGGGCCTTATACTTACCCCATTCCATAAGGAAATACACTGAGACAGGTGCAGTACAGGAGAATGGGGTGAGCTTTAGGGCTGAACACTCCAAGGCACACCTCAATGCCTGTCACTGGCTGCAGGGTGGGGGTGGGGGTGGAATGGCATGAGCATTACAGCCAATGATCCCAAGTCACACCCCTGACACCTGGCAGTCTCTACAGGGTGGGTGTTACAGTTGGAAACCCTAACGTTGTAGGCTTTTGTTGGTATTTTCACTAGAAATTTTCAACATAGGCATTTTGTGACCCCACCTCATGAAGAGCTGCATAATCAGTTTGTTAACTGAAAGGTGGTTTTGCACAGCAGCTATGCCATTTGGTGACACAAGGATGAAAACACATTTTAGGCAGGATGTGGAAAATGACAACTGTATTGTTCATGAGGAGGCATAAAAAAATGGCAACGTTGAAAATCTGGAGTGAAAATATCAAACATTGGTGAAGTCATGAGCATGCATAGAAACTACACAACACATGTCTGTAACCCAATTATGTTTGGGATTTTTTAGCCACATTTTCAACATAGGCTTTTTGGGACCTCCCCTCATGAACAGTGGCACTGTGATTTTGTTAATCTGTCCCAAAAGTTGATTTCCCACAGCGACCATTCAATTGTGCGCCACAGGTGTGGAAATGCATTTTGGGCAGGCCGTGAAAAATAACAGCTGTACTATTCATAAGGAGGTGTGGAAAAATGCCAGTGTTGAAAATCTGGCATGAAAATATTGCAAATTTGCGAAGTTACAAGGGTGCATGGAAACTGCGCAATGCATGTTTGTAACACAGTCATTTTGTGGACTTTCATCACCAAATTTTCAACATGGGCATTTTAGTACCTCTGCTCATGAACAGTGTCCCCATCATTTTCTCAAACTGTCCCAAAAATGGATTTCACACAGCAACCCACTATTCTGAGCCAGATGTGCAAAAACACATTTCGGCCAGGATATGTAAATTGACAGCTATACTATTCATAAGGAGGTGTGGAAAGATGCCAATTTTGAAAATCTGGAGTGAAAATATTACAAATTCACGAGGTTATGAGCATGCATGGAAACAGTGCAACGCATGCTCGTAAAACAGCCATTTTTGATTTTTTCACTAATTTGCAACATAGGTTTTTGAGAGCCCCCTTATGAACAGTGGCACTGTCGCTTTGTTACTCGGTCCCTGAAAGGTGATTCCACGCAGTGACTGCAAAATCACCTTTCGGAACTGAATAACGCCATGACAGTGACTGAATTCATGAGGAGGGGCCCAATAAGCCCATGTTGAAAATTTGGTGCAAAAATTCCAAAAAATGCCCAAGATATGCACCAAAGTTGAAAAAAACCCTATTTATGCCATTATACAGCTTACTGGCATTTCTTCAGTTCGCGGTCAGCTTTGAAGGGTGCAGACGTGTTCCTGGTCCACCGAAGATCATCATGCCAGACTCTGGAGGTAAGTAAGGGGTGAGGGGGGTGTGGGGAGGCAGGGTGCGCAGAGGGTGGGTGCATGTTGGGGCAGGGAGCTGGACCAACAGCGAGGGACTGTTTTCTTTTACACGTTAAAAAACAAACATTGCAGGACTTTTTTTTATAGGGCATTTGGCACGCTGGGTGGGGTCCCAGCGTGCCACCTGAGTCTTTGGGGGCTAGCCAATGGGATTGGGACCCCATCAGCACATACCGAGGGGGGAAGAGCCAAGGGGATTGGGCACCCTCTCAGCACATAACAAATGGGTGATTATGCCGATGGGGAGGGATCCCCATCGCTCATAAATGGGTCTAGGCATGCCGACAGGGGATTAGGCACCTCAAAGTCGAGATTGTGGCAGGCAGTGTGCCACCATGTTTACTCCAATGTTTCACCAGGGATGGCACGTCAGGAGGTGCTGCTGTGTATGATGAGCTTTGCTCTCATTGCAGCAAACCTTTCCTTAGATGTGCTCACCACATTATGTATTCCTGGTGTGGCACCTGCATGCTGGCTTATTGGGAAACGAGGGACACACCTACTGATGTGTGCCCTGCATTCACCCAACAGGGATCACGCCTCCAAATCTGCTACTAATTCAATATGTTGGCTGGAGTGCAAGTGCAAGCCAACATTTAAATTATTTTTTCAATCTTTTTCTGAAACTGCATAGTGTGGTTCCAAGACAATCAAATTTAGTCATTACTGATTTAAAGAACCGTGATTGTTTAAACAACAATGTCTTTTATCAAAGCCCAGTTTTCATTTTAGGTACTGAAAAATAACAGTTGTCAGATAAACGAGTTGGAAATGATTTTATGTATTTCTTGAATACAGTTTGAAAAATGTTGGGGACCCTGTTCAGAGTTATCTTTTTTGCTAACAAGCCAATTTGAAATTTAAATCTTTGCTCTAATGAAAGCATCTCCGCTTGCTTATGAAGTACACAATGATGTGTTGGGGAAGATAGTTGAATGGCAAAGTGAGAAACTTAGTTAAGTGGAGTTCTGATCTTGACAAGTAATTTTAGTCCTGTTGAGTCCCGAACAGGAAGAAGGGACCAATGTTCTTGGATTTATGCAGAAATTAGTCTGCAAATTTGCCAACCTACCACCATTTGGCCCACCTTATATTATTGAATGGGGACATTAATCATTGCAAAATGGTGTCACCCAAACATTTTTAAATTGCTCAACTACTTGGAAAAGTGGAGACTCTTAAGCCAGGTCCAGGAACTGAATTAGCTCCCTTGGAATGGATATTGTTTGTGACTACAACAGGACTTTACTCCACAGGTGACAGCTCAACAAGTGGCATACAAGGACATTAATAAATGACTATTTGCAGCCCATATCACCATCAGACTTGTTACCCAGCCTGACTAATTGTCACCACAGACCAGGCACAGAAGCATTTCCCCTCAGTCGAGCATGCTAAAGCCGAACTTCTGACTCTTTTCTCAGATCTTTTTCCAGAGGGCCGTTGAGGCAGGAGACCTCCTCCTTAATCAACTTTCAACAGAGTTTGTTCTTTAATGTCTCAGTTCAGCTTTATGGTCTTGGTAGCTCTGTTTGCCTGTCATGTCTAATGTCAAAGCTCTCATTTAATTTTCTAAGAGTCTGTATCGTTGTTTTGCTTTCTCAACTTTTTTTTTAATTTTGAGCTGATAATACTCCACTATTATATTTCTTAGATTATACAGTGGTACAGATAAAGTTATGTGATTTGTTTTCCTCATGGTTGCTGTAACATTCTGCTTATGCCCCGGCCCTAAGAAATTTCTGTGTGATTCTTACAAGCCCACTGGAGCCTGTTTTGAGGACCTTGTAGCTTTTCCATGTCAGAATCTTTCTCTGATAGTCAACATGTGAGGATCTACCAGACTTTTAGATTTCTTAAGAACTTAGCTATGTGGACGGTTTCATTTCACAGTAAAAATATGCATGGTCATTGCAGATAATACTTGTTTTTTTTCTTTATTCTGCAGATTCATTTTATTAGGATATTTATTGTATTTTAAATCTTTAAGATGTGTTGCAGCAATTTGTTGGATCTGGTAGATTGTTAAGGGAGGGAATCAGTATCATGTGAAGTGATTTGCCAAATTTGTATGCTAATGATCACAACACTTTAATTATTGATTATGCTGAATGATGGAGTAATAGTGTTTCTTTCCAAGTTCTGGAGGTTAAGCAGGGTGAGGTGTTATGGGGTGGATACTGATCTCTGGCCAATTGTTTTATTTACTAACATGGAGGCTGGGGAACAGACTATACTCTTTGCATTAATTTCTCATGCAGCAGCTCCTTATACTTTGGGTACAGTAACCTTTTTGAATTCATGCACTACATTTAACATGAAGACCCTTTCTCTATAGTTTCATTTTTATTTTTTTTATTTTTAGTAATTATGCTGCTCCATGATTTTAGAAGATCCCCAACTGTGTTTAGCTTTCTTAGACAAAGACTTGAATATGTATTAATTTTTTGTTACATAGTATGATGTCTCTGCTCTTCAGTTTCTTCAAGTTTTGAAGCACAGCACTGCCATTGCTTCTGCCTCCTCTCCCCACCCACCCGCTTTGTTTCTTTAATGAGGGAATTATTCTCCAAAACTCATCATAAAAACTTTTTTTTTATGGAAACAATCATAATGCATTTTTCTGTGCTCAGTTCAGGAGAGAGAGGACAGAAGGGGAATGTTAGATCTGTATTACTGAGTATATTTTCAGATATACCAGGCAGATTTGGATAATGCTGCTGGCCTATCTCGAACCTTTAAGTTTGGGAGTTGGTGCCTGGGACAAGTGGTTAGTTTATGGCTTTTTGTGCTATTTTTCAATTTATCTTTTTTGGTAATATGCTATCTTATTGATTTAGTTTCTTACAGGCTTGGCTGGGAAGGGGGTGCAGTGTACAGGTACTATCCCTTTACTACTCTTGTTGTTGTTCCTTGAACTTTTTGAATTTTTTTATATTACATGACTACCTGTCTTAGCTTGGCTACTTGGAATGTTAGGAGAGGGCAGGTTAAAACTAAAAGATATATGAATTGTAGGAATCTAGGGAAAATTAATATTACTGTTGCCTATTTACCAGAGACACATCTGCAGAGGAAATATGTTCTTCTCTTTTGCAGAGAGTGGGTTGGTCTTGTATATGGGGCAGGGAACAGCACTAAAAGAGGTGGGGTTATCCTCTTTATTGCCCACTCTGCCCCATTCACTTTAATACAAAAAGTCTGGGATCCAGATGGGTGTTATGTCATCCTGCATGAGGACGGGGGGCAATCACAGCTAATTATTGCCTCTGGAGAAGGTCCAAATCTGGACACACCCTCTTTTTTCACTGATTTTACAGAAAGGCAGGTAAATAATATTGAAGCAAATGGCTTAAGAACAGCACAGAACAGTGTACAGTGAACAAAACTAACATCAGAGAGGAACAATAAAAGCTAAATCCAAACAGGAACAACAGCAATAACATTAAAAGCTAACATAACATCTGGTCAAAATAATGCAAGTAATCAAATACACAAACCATGCGCAAACAGCTGGAAAGGAAGAGATTACTTAGATAAATGAACTAAGAGTGGGCTAACGAGAGCGGGAAAGGGTATTTGACAAAGGAATAACTGCGGAACAATTGGAAGTGCAGTGAGGAACATACTGGGGTAGCTGAAATACAGAAGGGACCAAATCCCTGGAGGAAGCAAAGAAGGCTGGGGAAGAAAAATTAACAGGAGGAGAGAGAAGGTTGAGTGTCTACATAGGCAAAGTAGGGGGCCCAGACATCATGATAGGTCAACATCTGGGATCCAGCAAGATGGGATAGGTACTCATGTAATGCAAGCTGGTCTAAAGCTAATAGCCATTCCCATAGGGAGGGAATGTCAGGTGATTACCATCTGTGGAGGAGGGTAAGATGAATAGAAAAAAGTGTGGCAGCTACAGCACACAGTACATGTGGTCAGAGTCAGGTACATCAGAAGGGGAGCGGCTCAGCAGGATAAAGGTGGCATCATGACTAACGTAGCTGGGCAGGATGTCCCTACAAACATGCAGGACCTGATCCCAAAAGGGCCATATGAGAAGGCAAAACCCACAGGAGGTGGGAAAGGAACCTTCATGTAGGTTGCAGCATCAACATCTATTATGAGGAAGGATACCATGGGCATGCAGCAGTTGCAGAGTTCTGTACCATCAGTGTAAGATTTCCATTTGGATTAGTTGGGCTTTGAGATCCTAGCATGCTGTATGGGCTCGAGTCCAGCAAACATCCCAGGCTTGCTGGGAAATAGAGAATTTGAGCTCTTCAGCCCATTTATCTTTAGTGGTGGCTGCAAGGTCAGGACCTGAGTCATGAAGGGAGGTATAAAATTTGTTGGCCTTACCTCTAGGGAGACAGAGATACTTGGTGACAGGTAGATCAGGGAAGGAAGAAGGAGGGGCTTTAAGCAAGGGCACGAGAGCAGAGCAAAGTTGGAGATATCTCCAATATTCCTGCAAACAAAGCTGGAATCTCCCTGGCCTCCTTGACCAAAAGCAGAGTACTGAGGTCAGGGTTACAAATTTGATGAAGATGGTAGATGCCCACCTGCTGCCACACATGCCAGTTAACAGGCACTCAGCCAATGAGTATGCTGGGATTACGCTAAATTGTGGTAAAGGCAGGAGGAAAAGTATTCATATTATTGGAGGAAGAGGAAGAAAAAGATCTCCAGGACTTGAGAGAGATGCAGAAGGTAGGGTGGCCCAGGGGTAGGGACTGGCTGGGTAAGTAGAAAGCCCATAGTGGGGAGAGGGCCTTAAGAAAGAAGCTTTCCAGGTCAACCCAGAGGGGAGCATGGGGCGATTGAGAGGAAATCAACTGAGAACCTGGGCACGGATAAAAGATAAATGATAGTTTTTAAAGTTGGGAAGACTCTAGTCACCCTGGGACTGCTTTTGCAATCTAGCACAGTTAACACTGGGGACCATCCCTTCCCAAAGGCAGTGGCCCATCAGTCGGTTAAGTTTGGCAAATTATGATTCAGGGATATTAACAGAGAGATAGTAGAGGAGGTGGAGAACCTTGGGGGAAAGCATCATTTTAAGGGCTTTAATTTTCCCTGGAAAAGATAGGTTAAGGGTTTTCCACTGAGTAATGTCTGCAGTATGAGAGTCCAATAGTGAGTTAAGGTTGGATGGATAAATGTGAGAGAGGAATCAGATTTATTTATTTATTTGTTTGTTTGTTTGTATAAGTTGTCTTTACAACCCTTGAGTTATGGACTCATTTGCAAAGGCACTTCATCGCAGGGAGGGTAGACATGGTTTCATAGTGTGTTTACAACAATGAAAAGAGTACAGGTGCAAAACATTAAAACAAAGCGTACACATAGGTTGCAAAATGTTACATAATATAGGTTACAGTCAAATACAAGGTACCCAAGGATTACAGTGAGAGTACGGCCTTGGATAGACCTAGAGAGGGTAGAGGTAGAGATGGGGATGGGGGGTGAAAGTGAGAGGGATAAAATTAATCGATAATTACTTGGCAAGAGCTAAACTAGTAGAATATAGATCAACTGGATGCCAATACAACCATGAGCCCTTCTTCTTTTCCACTAGTAATTAATTCACCAATTCTCCTCTTTTCATCAAACTTAAAGTCTGCTTTGCTTTTTCTACAGCTTCTCCTAACAGGATAATATGGATGTCCAAGTAAGTGATGCCTCCTCAGCCCAGTGCCACTTGGTATTTTCAAAGTGAAAGTGGAGGCAGAGACGGTTGAGGGGAATAATCTCAGATTTGATGTGGGTCACTTTAATGCCAGAAATGATGGAGAAGGATGCTAAGGTAGATTGTAAGGGAGCGATGGATGAAGGAGTGTCCAAACAGAGGACCAACAGATCATCAGCATATAGGAGGTATTTATATTCCAACTTGGAAGTTTTAAAACTGGCAATCACAGGGGAGGACCACAAAGCAATAGAAAAGGCTTCAATAGCCCGAAGGTAGAGTATGGGTGAGAGGGGGCAGCCTTGATGGGTGCCACGAAACAGCAGAAAAGGTGGAGAAAGTAGGCTGTTAGTCAAGATACAAGTGAAAGGGCTGTTATACAGGGTTTGTATGGCCGACTGGAAATAAGGGCCAAATCTCATATGCCTTCCGACCTTGAAAAGGAAGGGCCATTCTATAGACTCAAAAGCCTTCTTGAAGTCGAAAGTAAGGGTGGAGGTGGATGTAGGTAGGGAGTTAGCCAGATGTTGAATATTGAGAAAAGGTGCAGAGATGATCAGAGTTGAGGTAGTCTTTAACAAATCCAGCTTGGCGAGATGGATAAGAGAGGGTAGGAGTTTCTCCAAACTTGTGGCTAGGATTTTAGTTAGAATTTCAGCATCGGTGTTAATTAAGGATATGGGCCTGTAACTACCAGGGGATTGGGGATCTTTTCCCTTTTTGGGCAAGACAGTAATGGTAGCTTCCCTAAATGTGGCTGGTAGACATGTCATACAGTATGAGTGAAAGTGCCGAGGAGTAGAGGTAGGAGAGTATCAAGAAAGGACTGACAAAAGTTTAAGAGGAAACCATCCCCACCAGGGGATTTGTTCTTCTGTAGAGCCATCACAGCAGACAAGATTTCCTCACTAGTAATGGGTCATTCCAAAAAATGCTGTTTGGAAGGAGAAAGGCACAGCAACTCCAATGGGTATAGAAAAGAGGCCAGCTGAACAGGAGTGAGGTGAACCTGCGAGGAGTAAAGATTGTCATAAAATTACCACATGATAGAGTTGATTTGGGCTGGGTCAGTGTAGGCATGACCAGTGGAATCTCACTGACTGGCAATATGGCATTCAGCTTGATATTTACACAGCCAATAAGCTAACATCTTATTGGACCATTCGCCACCCTTCTAATATTTGTGATTAGTGCACATGAGAGTGAGTTACGCTTTACACATGTAGAGGCTATTGAGAGCTGCATGGGTCCGAATCAGTTTGGAGGGGTCCATAGAAGGATGTCATTTCTGAAGATCCTCCAGTTTGGCCAACTCGGCTTCAAGATCTTTTGCCTCCTGTTTTCTGACCTTGCACCTGTGGGCGACAAAACTGATTATGCAGCCCCGAAGGTAGGCCTTTAGAGCATCTCAGAGGATGACATCCTGGACAAAGCCATCATTGTTGGTTTCAGGAAGAAATTTATTTCCTGTCTAACCCAGGGTCCAAAGGAGGGTCTTTGAAAAGAAGTGGGTCGAGTCTCCAGGATGAAATACTAGGAATATGGGGGGACCAGAGAAGGCAGAGTGATATAGGCATGTGGTCAGAGATTACTATGGGGTGTATATAAGTGGATATGGTATTGCGACTTAGGGGAGGGAAAGTAAATCAAAGATCAATATGGCTTAATGAATGATGAACTGGGGATCAAAAAGTATAATCCTTAACTAATGGGGAATGTAGGTGTCAATTATCCATTAGGGAAAACTCTTGTAATAAAGAAAGGAGGGCAGATTACGCTTTGCAGTTGGGCTCTTTGGAGGTAGGGGATCTATTTAGGGATGGGTTAATGATTAAACTGAAATCACCACCAATGAGGAAAGGGGAGGAGAGAGTATTTAAGATGGAGATCTGCTCGAAGAGCCCCATAAAAGAGGTAGGGTGATCCAAGCTGGGGGCATATAAACTGACCAAAGTTATAGGGCCTTCTGGGGAGTGAAATCTGGCCATGACCTATCTACCATCAGTATCAGCCAGGTAGGTAGAACAGGACCATTTCAAGGATTAATGCACTAAAATGGAAATTCTACCTTTAACAGTGGGGGCAGTACTATGAACCTCCAGCCTGACCCAGTCCTGCTTAAGCTTGTAAGCTTCAGTAGCAGATAGTTTGGTCTCCTGTAAGAATGCCACCGGTGAATGCAACTTCTTAAGATGGGACAAAACTTTCTTGAATTTAACAGGGGTGTTGAGTCCTTTACATTCCAGGACACACAATGGAGATCAGCCATTTAGGACATATAAAGGGGAATTAATGAATGAAGAAAGATTGGAGGAAAAAGGAAAAGGGACTGGCTCATGTTCCAACATATGCTGAAAGGCTCAAAGGGAGAGAAAACAGGAGACAGTACCCACAGAGAGACCAAACTCAGAGACAAAGGATGACCAACACAACCATTGGTTGATATAACTGGCACAGCAACAATATGTAAAGAGACCAGAAATAACAACAACTCTGAACTAAGCAAACACATAAACTGGTAAAAGCAACAGGCAGATGCAATAACAAACTAGAAAGCTACACAAATCCATCATCGGGCCATGTCCCTTTAAGCTACAAGGTAGTAAGAGAGCCATCTAAGCAGCAGGGAGTGGACCAGGACGTATACTCCTGGGACACGTTCTTCAAGAAATAATATTCTCAGGAAAAGAGAAACAGAGCTTGGGTAGGAGGTGCAAAAAAGGAGAGACAGGAAGGGGTCATCAATAAATGGAGCAAAGAACCAGGAAAGCTCACCTGAAGAACAGAGGGGTAAAAGGAGAGGGGATAAAACAAGCGGTGACAACAGTCAGAATGTCAGTGACAACAGAGGAAGGGATAAAAGGAAAAGAAGGATGCAAGGGAAAACAAAGTGAGGAAAAGCGATAAGGGTCCAAGTGAAGGGTGAAAGATGCTGACCTTGGCAAGGAAAGTGACAGACTAGCAATGGAGGGAAAAACAAGAAATCCAGAATCAATAGAGGTGAGTGCAAGGTACCAGGGGAAGGGCCATTAAGGAGAGAGAAGGGTGACACTGACCAAAAGCAGGATGAGAGTGGGGGGCAAGGGGAGAGCAGAGGGGGCATAGAATCTAGAAAAATATCAGAAGAGAGCAGGGAAGGTGGAAGCTTAAGGGGGAGGGAAGAAAAAGAAGATAGGGTAGACAGTAGAAATATTAGTCCAGGAACCAGAATGAAAAAGAAAGCAGTAAGCAAAGGGCAGTATGTATATGAGTGGATGAGGACAGTACACCTTTAAAAAGGATACAGCCGAAAAAGTGAAGAAACTCCAAGGTGTAAATAACAGCCTTACAACACTAAAAATGACAGGATATATCACAAATCACTATAAGTGGAGTTCAGTTCAATTATCTACGTGGGAGTAAAGTTCTTAGACTCTATCCAAGAAAAGTCTGTAAATGGGAGCCACGTCAGCCAGCATTATAAGGTGGATCCAAAGTCAATGAAAAGGAGGTGACAGCTACTGCTTGGAAGCAAAGCTGATGATCATCTGTACCAGAGCAGGTAGTGGCATGCAGCGGAGAGGTAATGGCAGGGTGATGGGTCAAGGGTTCAGCAGGAGAAATTGCTATTTGATGTGAAAAACTGAGCTGCAAGCTGAGGGAAAGAAAGCAACAGCTTGCGCAGGGGAGCAAGCCTATTATTTGCAAGAAGGCTCCCAGAACTGTCCGAAGAGATGTCCTTGTCCTTGCTTTGACTCCAGCCACAGTGCTGAGGAGGTGAGTGACTAGATTGACATTGATTGTGCCCCCATTTTTTACCACAGCTTTTGCCAAGTCTCTGAGGCTGAGGGAGTAAGGACCCGTCAGTGGAAATAGCATTCCAGGTCTGAGGCGAACCCAGGGGATCTGCAGCCTTATAAGTAGGATGTGACTGAGAAGTGTCCATGGCTATGGAATCATTGGGGGTCAGAATTTTCACCAAGAGCCACGAGCAGTGAATAAAGTCTTCATCAGCTTCAGAGGACTAGAAGGAATGCAGAGCCCCATTGCAATAAATCCTCAGGGTGGCTGGGTAGAGGAGGCTATACTGCATTCAGTGCCCAAAAAGCTTGCCTAACAGTGGAGAAGCCCTGATGGCACTCTGACAGAGCTGGGGAGTAGTCTGGGAAGATCTGGATTTTGTGCCCCTGCCAAATCAATGGCCCATGCTTGAGGGCCAAAGTACGTATCTGTTCCTTTACTTGATATCGGAGAAACTTGGCCAGGTAGTTCTAGGCCACTACCGAAGCTTTGGAGGAGGTTCTAAAGACTGATGAGCCCATTCAATTTCAAGGGGGCCCAGCCACTGCTGTTTCAGCAGTACTTGCTGGAGAAAGGCACTAGTGTAACAGCCCTCGACCACCTCAGAGAAGTCCACAAAGCAAAGGTTATTATGCCCACTCTGATTTTCCAGGTCTTCAACACAGTCCCAAAGCAGCTTGAGGACTCTGTCCTGATTTCGATCATGGGCCTCCAGCCTGTGAGTGGAAGTGTCCTGAGCATCTGTTTTTTTGCTCCACAAAAGATAGCGGCTGGGACATTGATATGCTGTCCTGATTAATTTTCATATTAGTTATCATCAGATCACCTATTTCCACTAGGAGCTGTGAGAACATTTCTCTGATTTCTTTGTAGGCTGTTTGTGGAGGCTTGCAAGGATGAAGAAGAGGAGGCAGAAAGTGCCATGATGAGTGGGACATGCCTGGACAGAGCACTGAAACTGAAGATCTGAGGAGGTAATAAGGGTAGTTGCAGGATGAGATAAAAAAAAAAAACAGCAGATAAGCAATCCAGGATGAAAGCAGGGGAGGTTAGATAACCATGATGCTGGAAAGATAGCAATAGATGCATGGATGAGGCAAAACTTCTCCAGGGGAGAGAGAAGCTAGTAAGATTATGCTGCCATCTTCTCAGCGGTCAGGCCACACCCCTACAGTCAGACCTTGAAAGACTGGGTTTGGGTCACTGGGGTTTATCTCCAGGCCAGAAGGCCCTTTGTGAATTTATGGATACTCTTGGTTTGGTCGACCCATGGCAAATTTTACATGCACAGAATAGACAATATACTTTTTATTCTGCCTCCCACAAATCTTTTTCTCAAATTGATTATTTCCTAGTGACACAAGAAATGCTCCCAGGCCTCCACTCTTGTGAGGTGGAGGCCTAGCTGGTTTCGGACCACTGCCTGGTCCTTCTGTAGACTGATTTTTTAAGAGGTCTGGCATTCGACTGTACATGGAAATTTAATCCACAGCTCCTTTGAGATAAATACTGTGCAGATAGACTCAGGGACTGTTTAGTTAATTTGTTTTTCCAAGAACCAGGTCACTGGGGGAAGGACCGACTCGACTATTTGTGGTTTGCTGCCAAGTGCTGCATCTGGGGAGAGGCTATTCACCTGGCCACAATTCAAAAGAAAAAACACACTCAGCTTGCTGCTGATTTGTTATCACAAATCTGATCTTTCAGAAAAAAAAATGCAGTCCCACTACCCCAGACCATATTTGGCAGCACTTAAATAGTCTCCGAGCACAGTATGCCATGCTACTTAATGAAAAGGCTGAAACAGTGTTATTTAAGACTAAAACAAAATATCTCAACCAAGGCAGGTCACCTCCCTGCCCTATGTTTATGACACTGAAACAAAATGCTTTATAAAAGTGATACCCCTCAAGCCCACCTCTCCATTATTTACTAAATATAGATAAATTGCAGACAGTTTTCATACTTTTTATCAAGCCTTGTATACATCAGATAGTTCCTCTATATAGCTACAGGATGTGCTAGAGAACTTTCTTCAGGCTATATCCCTACTGTCATTAGATGCAGTTCATTATGCTTTACTGGGGGGATGGATTCAACCTGACAAATTTAAGGAGGTGGTTCACACCATGTCACTGGGAAAAGCTCCTGGTCCAGAATGGTTTACTCACTGAATTTTATAAGTTTTATTTAGAAGAACTAACATTCACCTTGTCTCTATTTTTGATCAATGGTACTCACAAAGGAACTCTGTTCTGCTACTAACAGAAACTAGGATCACTTTACTTCCTAAACCTGGAAACAATGATACCATCATGGGCAAATACAGGCCAATTTCCTTAATAAATGTTGACCTTAAAATTTTAGCCAGAATTTTAGCCAATTGGCTTGTGAAGGTTTGGACCCTCTTCATAGGGCCACAGCAAGTAGGATTTATGCCTGGCATACTCTAGTGTGATCATCTCTGCAAGGTTCTGCATCTTATCTTGGCATCCAGGACACAATTGCCTTCAATTGCCCTGTTCTCCCTGGATGCCGAGAAGGCCTTTGATAGGGTTAATTGGGATTACCTGTTCTTGCTTTTGCCTCAAAATGAAATCCACTCTGATTCTATATCATGGATAAAATTATTATACTGAAACCCTGCTGCTAGAATTTCTTGTAACAATGTCATCTCTGACTCACTTTGTCTAGCGAGGGGCGCTAGACAAGGCTACCCTTTTTCCCCCTCTGTTATTTAACTTATATTTAGAACCACCTCTGCTGAAACTGTACTCTATCCCAGGCATTAGAGATATCTGGGTTGCTGCTGAAGACTATAAACTGTCTGCTTATACAGATGGCTTCTTATTGCATACCATAGATCCTCAGGATTCTATTCCAGAGGTGTTTGTTGTAATAGACACATATATTGCAAGCTATAAGCTCACTGTTAGTAAGACTAGTGTATTCCACCAGTTCACAGGTTTGCAAGTCTTCAGTGCAGGCTTTGGGGCTTTTGTGAATGCCCCAGCAAATGACATCTTTGGAGACTGGATTGTCCTGACACCTGGTGAAACTAAAAACCTTTAGTATTGCTCCTCTACTTGAAAATATACAATAAGATCTAAGTAGATGGAAGGCTTTGCCCTTAACATTATGGAGGAGGATCACTATACTCAAAATAAATGTCTTATCCTGTATTTTATTTACTTATTCACTAATTTATTTTATTTGGTTTTTCATAATTGGGTAAGTACACTACACAACAGCTTGCCTATAATCAGATATGACCCGGGAAATTACATTTCACTAGAACAAATAATGATTCAGAAAAGCACTTCCACAAAACAGATTACAGTTCACAATAGAGCATCATAGCGACAGCAGCACAATTCAAACAAGTGGGAATAGGTGTTATACAAGCAGTTGTTATACGAATAATTGTGCAACAGCTGCAAAGAGTGACTTACAAAACAGGGGATTGAAACTAGGTAGTACAGAATAGAAAATGGGGGGCCCAGAGATCATCCATGTACATCAGAAGTAGTCTTACAAGCAACAGAGCATTGAGAGTCAGGAGATGTCCAGTTTTGTAGGACAGCCTGTACATAACATGTGTTAGAACTAAAGTAAACTTACACAATGAATAGTGCTGTAGTGGCAATATACAGATAAGCAGAACATCAACATTGTGGTGAATAAAATTGGAGACTGTGATACCATCATGTCAAGAGGGGGTGAGGTGACAGAGAGCAGCCTAACTCATCAGGGTATTAAAATAGAGAAATATGTTGTGTAGGCAGTGGAGCAGATTTGGGAATTGGGAGGTCACATGGGGTTGGAAGCATTTGCAGGTCATGGATTGGAAGATGTGGGCATTGAAGGCTGATTTAAAGGACAGGGTGGAGGTGGAACAGCTTACTGTTTGAGGAAGAGAGTTCCAGAGTCTGGCTATGAAAGATGAGAAGGCCTGTTTGCCCATTTTGGTAAAACACCTGGGTGTGTCAAGCTAGGTGGGATTACGAGAATATTACTTATCCCCTAGCTATGACTAATATTTTTCTCCCTTTGACTTGGTTTAAAATTCTCCACTCCATACTATCAGCATTTCTGTGGCTGGGTGAGCCAATCCACAGTTTTCTTTTTTCAAATTGGCCTTTCTTAGAGAGGTGCGAGGCCTTCCTCTGCCTAATTTCTTGTATTATTATTTTGCCCTCCATTGTAATAAATATTTACATTGGCATTTGTCTTTGGAGCAGAACCAGATGACATAGGTACCACACGGGTTACAGACTGAGAACACTTTATGTCACATGGTGGGGGCCCTGGCAGAGACACTTGTGTTTCTCCAGCTTACTTGGGTGCCTCATGATCTGCATACCACACCAATAATGTGGTCACTTAGGACACACAAACAAATGTTCTGTGTCCTGTATCTTGCTTTGGAAAAAGATCTGAGTCAGCTGATTTTGGGCAATCCAAACTTTTGCATTACCAGAAAGCTGCTGACATCCTCCTTCTGGCCTTGTCTCTTTCAAAGGGTGGTGCAGGATTTGATAGAAGGGGATACTTTCCTCCCCTTTGAAGATTTAGAGCAATTATACTTATCGGCTAGGGATAATTTTAGGTTTATACAGCTTAGACATAGTATTCTTACAATTTGGGCCCCCTTCATGGTCAGCCAAGAATGGGGAGGTCCTATGTTCTCTAGCTTCTTTGGTTACATTTCCACATGCTAGTTCTCAGGTACTGTATATGCAGCTTTGCAAGCTCTGGATCCACAGAAGCCTAGTGGTAATTTTTATTACTGGGAATCAGAGTTATCTATATTTTAATTTATTTATTTATTGAAAGAATCAGAATTACAATTCTTTGAGTCATAGACTCCTTTGCAAAGGCTCCACGTCCGTAAGAAAGAAAAAAAACAGGGCAGATCTCAACGAACCCATATGGCACTAATCTCAGCATGTGCCAAAAAAATACTACTTTGGCATTGGGTAGATGCAGTTACCCCTTCTTACACTGAGTGGTATCGGGAAATAATGTTTGCTATATAGGCAGAGCGAGTTATAGCAGGGATGACCAATAATCTAGAAAGGTTTAAACAAATTTGGGACCCTTTATTTAGCTTGTTGCTGATTCAACCTGATTAGGTCAATTCCAACATCAGTGCCCTTTTGAAACACGTTAGAATTTAAAAGACTTTGAGGTGTAATACATAATGTATAAATGATAATGCTACCTATTGGCAGTTGGGGTGGGCCGGGGAGGAGGGTGGGGAACAGGCATCTGCTTACTTTGGTGTTTTTTAAACACTTAGCTGTATTTTGATAGAGGTTAAATCTTCTTTTGTGTAAATGTTTGCAGCAAAAACTGATTATGATGCATATCAGATGCCTGTAAATATTGTTGTGAAAACCTTAATAAAGTATATTTAATAAAAAAAAAAAGAAAGGAAAAAAATACACATGCATCACTTATATAGTACAAAACATAAAACATTCGGCACAGTATACATTGTAATGCTACATCAGCAGGGATCTTAAAAGAAGGTCCCAGGTCAACGTTATGTACATATGAAGTATACAGTTTCGGAGGGTCTTAAAAATAGGTCTAGAGTTGTAATTTATTTATAGTGAAATTGAGCAGCCTAAGCATGGGAAAAAGAAAAGAAAAAGTCCCTATGCCGGGGGCTACCTCACTGCACTAGAGCAGGAAGTTGCTTATAATATGGTTCTATTTGAGAGTCAGAAAGGGAGGTGAAATCTGAAGGGAGGTGGAAAGTTATATACAGTCACAGGTTGCAGAGTTAAGGAGAAGGGTCTTGAGACCTGCTTTAAATTGGCCCAGACTGGATGTAAGGGAGATAGTGGAAGGTAGGTTGTTTAGCCACAAGGGGGCATGATATCGGAAGGACCATTGACCAAGGCAGGTTCTACAGTGAGGTACTAGTAGGGAGGTGTTGGCAAAGTGCCTTGGGGCCCTCCTGTATGAGACTATATGGATTAGGGGTGGAGGCTTCTTGGTGCTTGTTTGTGTAGTATCTTTTTTGCAAGGAGGCAAGTGTGATACTTAAGCCTATCTTGGAAGTTTAGCCAGCCAGTAAATCTGCAAAGCTCACATGTATGGATTGACCTGTCACAATTAGAGACCAGATGGCAGGCTTTATTCAGGGTGAGGTTGATGCTGCGTAGGGCAGTATGTCCTGCAGACTCATAAAGAACTATGCCATAGACCACCAAGGGTAGTATTGAGAAAGGCACAGCTAGATGCATCGCCTGGGGGGAATTGCAATGCCTATGTCTGTACAGGATCCCCAGCCTGGTGTTAATAGAGGAGGATACTTGTTGTATGTATGTGTGGTAGGTGAGGGAGGTGTCCAACATGACTCCCAGGTATTTGAAGCAGTAGACCTGCTCGAGCGCAATGCCAAGTAAATTTGTAATGATTAGTGGTGTGTTACGGAGTGGGTTCTGGAGGTGGGAGAAGATCATAGATTTCATCTTCTTGTAGTTAAGTATTAGGTGGTGTTCAGAGACCCTGGTTTCCAGCTCTCCAAAGAAACCCTGCAGGGTGGATTGTAGTGCATCAGGATGAGGAAGTTTCCAAAAGACTACAGCATCATCAGCATAAAGCGGTAGCTTACCACTGCAGGACTTAGGGAGGGAGTTCAGAAAGAGGGTGAATAGCAATGGGCCTAAAATGGACCCTTGTGGGACCCCAGTTAGGACTGACCTACTGGAGGATAAGGTTGCATTAGTTTTTACCTGTTGGGTCCAGCCAGAGAGAGATTGTCTTTGAGCCAGGAGGTAGCCTCTGGGGAGATATATATTTTTTTTTTATTTATTAAATTCTAGGATTACAAATAACTTTGAGCAGAAACTGCTCGTTTACAAAGGTTCCATGTCAAAGGATGAGGGTCAAGATACATACAGAGGTAGTAAAAGAATGCACAATAAACAACCAAAACAACTAAAAGAAAAAATAAAGATACTCAGTTATAACATACTTTGAGATAATATTCATATAACGAGCAGCTTGAATAGGTAGCTGGCAGCGGTAGCAATAAGAGATAGAGGGCACCATAGGCAGTTAATAGTGCAGGCGTGTGACTGGGAGAGGAAGTTGTCAGGCTAATGGGCCACTGTCCGACGGTGGTGGAAAATGTCTTGTACCAGTGGAGATGTGAAGCAGGAAAGGAGTCACAAGGAAGGCCCGGTGCCAGAGGGAATGAGACTGGGAAAGGGCAGTCTGTGAGACATGAGTGAGCTGGGAGGTGTTTAGAGAGATCTCTGTTCAGAGAAGCAGTCACATTGAGTGGTAGAGGTGAGGTAAAGTTTGAGATTCCTTTTGAAGGGTCCAAGTGTAGTAGAGGAATGCGCTTCTTTATTGAGGGAATTGAACCATTGAGCGGCTCTATAGATAAAGGACCGCTGACCCATGGAGGTATGACATCTAGGAAACTGAAAGGTTAGAGATTGGGCACCACGTGTTTGTTGAGTGCCACTGTAGGTAGTAAGGAGTGAGCTAACACCAGGTGGCATGAGACCGAGGAGAATCTTTTTGGTAAGTAAGCAGGTCTGGTATTGTATTCTGCTGAGTAGGGGTAGCCAGCTGGCGTGTGCATATAGGTCACAGGTGTGAGTTTGTTGGGTCGCACCAGTTAGTAGTCTATAGGCTTTGTTGAGAGAAACTGAGATCCTGCGGAGGGCACTTGTTGAGGCAGAGCCATAGATGGCAAGGCTGTAGTCAATGATAGAGGTGACAGAGCTGTAGATGACTAGTTTAAGGTCATCCACAGGCATACAGTGCTTGTGTTTGTGTAGTAGTCCAATCAGTATATTGGCGGTCTTGGCAACAGTGTCAATATGCCGAGTGTAGGAGAGGGTACTATACAGCGTAATACCAAGGTACTTGAACTCCTTGACATGTTCGAGTGGGTTCCCAGCGTGGTTTTTGATGGTGAGGGACAGACAGTTGTGCCTGCTCCATCGGTTACAGAAGGACATGGCTTTAGTCTTGCTGTGGTTCAGGACAAGTTTATGAGAATTGAACCAGTCTTTGATGCGCTTGAAGTCAAGCTGCAGCTGGGATTCAAGGACTGTAATGTCATGGTGGCTGGAAAACAGGACTGCATCATCTGTGTATAGTAATATTTTTTGGTGGCAGGCACTGGGGAGATTGTTGATGAAGAGGGAGAAGAGTAGAAGGCCCAGAATAGACCCCTGGGGGACTCTGGAGAGGAGTTGGATCCGATTATCAAGGTAGCTGGTGAACCACGGAAGGGCATCACTGGAGATCCCAATGGAGGACAGTTGCTTGAGCAGTAGGGGGTGGTTAACTGTGTCGAATGCCTTGGTAAGGTTTATAAATACTGCCCCTCCACAATTCCCTTTGTCAAGCGTGGCATGGATGAAGGTTGTAAATTCCAGTAGTGCAGTGGTGGTGCTGTGCCCATTTCTGAAGCCATGCTACTCTGGACACTGTACATTGTACTTATCCAGGAATTCAACTAGTTGGTCTAACACTATTCGCTCCAGCGCTTTAGATAGTGGGGGGAGGAGTGAGATAGGTCTGTAATTGGTGTGGAGCATCCTATCTCCGCTTTTGTGAACCGGTGTGACAGTGGCTTTCTTCCAGAGAGAGGGGAAATGGCCCAATCTAAGCGAGAGATTGAAGATCTTTGTAAGTGGTTCTAAGATTTCTTTGAGGGCTTGTGCCAGCAGTTTCAGGTCAAGGGAGTCACCACTGTACCCTTGTTTGCCGATGGCCTTTTGAATGTATTTTCTAGCTACTTGGGGTGGGACCTCCTTAAAAAAAAACTTTGGGGTTGTACGTTCTAGTTCTAATCTATTCAGGGATGGTAGGGTGTGGAGAAGAAGCGTGTGACTGACTGTATCAAAAACTTTGGTCAGATCGACATAGAGTGCCCCAACCACTGAGCCCTGTTCCAAGCCCTCGTGTATATATGAAGTAAATTCAACGAGGGCAGTGGAGGTGCTGTGACCCCTCCAGAAACCATGCTGTTCATGACAGAGCAGATTGTGTTTGGTCAGGTAGTCTGTGAGCTGGTCTGCCACAATTTTTTCAAGGGCCTTTGGGGGGGGTCAGGATTGATATTGGCCTATAGTTGCTAGTGTAAGTGGGGTCACCAGTCTTCAAGATGGGTGTTATCACTACTCTTTTCCATGATGTGGGGAATTGGCTGAGGCATAAGGATAAGTTAAGTATTTTGGTGAGATGAGGCAGGGTCACATTCATCGTAAGCCGGATGAGCTTGAGGTCCAAGAAGTCACTACTATAGCAAGAGTTCGCCAGAGCTTTGTTGAGATAGCATTTTGCCTCATTGCAGGAGATGATTCATATCCAGAAAAGAGTATGGTCGAAGGTGGTAGAAGTGTTAATAGGGTGGTTACTGATCGGGTCTAAGAAGTTAGGGGGGAGGATATGACTGAGGTCTGTGAAAGCTGTATTGAGGATATCAGTGATAGATTTTGGGTCCTGGGAGATAACCCCATCTATTAGAAGCTGCACTGGGCTAGGGGATAGATTTCTCCTGGATAGTTCCTTAATGTTGCTCCAGAATTTGCTTCCGGAGCCCCAGGAGAAGATGAAGGCTTGTTTGTAGTATGCAGCTTTGGCTTTCTGGATAGCCCATGTGCAACTGTTTCAAGCTTCCCTGTAATGCTCTGTCTTGGGGGAGTTGTGAGTCAAGGGCCTTATGCCAGAGGTTATCTCTTAAGCGCATTAGGTCAAGTAGTGAATGGGAAATCCAGGGACTGTCCCGATGCTTTACTGTATGCTTGGAGAAGGGGGAAAAGATGTCACAGGCAGAATTAAAGGTGGCACTAAAATAGATGAGGGCAGCATCTATGGACTGGACAGTGTGAATAGGGGACCAATCACAGGAAGCAAGGTATGATTTGAGGTGTGGGAGGGCACCTTTTTTAAGGCATCTTTGGACGTTGACCTTTGGGGGGGGTTGGGGGAATTTTATTAGACTACCTGGAGGTAACTGGGGAATGGTCACTTATTGAGTCTGGAAGCACTTTGATACAGGAGAGGTTTTTGGGGTGGTTAGTGAGGATGAGGTCGATAAGAGTGGATGCCCCAGTTTTTGTGTCCAGTCTGGTTGGGGACTGGACAACTTGAGTGAGGTCATAAGCAAGAACTGATTCTTTGTTGGGGGAAGATGCAGTGGATATCCAATTCACATTGAAATCTCCCAGTAAAACAACTTCGCTCTTGGGAGGGAGGTGGGAGATACTGGCCAGTACAGAGTCAAAGGCAGGCTTTTGGTTTCTGGGGGATGTAGACAGCCAAGATGTATAGTATTTTACCTGTATTGCCAAAGCTTAGCTTGACAGCTAGGGTATAGGCTCTATGGGTGGGTGGTGGAATGGAAACTGAGAGGGCATGCAGGGTGAATCTAACATAGATGGCGCAACCACCTCCCCTCTTGCTTAGCCTGTCAGCTCGATATATGGTGTAATCACTGAGTGTGACGGATCCACTTGAGATGTTTTCTGAGAGCCAGGTCTCACATAAGGCAAGGACATCTGGGAGTGCTGCACAATCCAGCCCTGGAAGGAGGTGAACTTCCTCTGAAGGCTGCAGATATTTAGGGAGGCCAGTAAGAGGCTACTGTGCTTGCCCTTCTGTGTGACACCAGACATAGGTGGTTCTGGGTTAGGATGCACATTGCCTAATAGTAGGAGAGGGAGGAGGGTATGCAGGAGTAGTGCTAGCCTGAGCAGTTTTGGTGTGGCGTGAACGGTTTTGGAGGTAGTATTTTTTGTGGGTATGACTGGGATTGGGAGGGTGCGTATGAGGTGGGCTAAAAGGGTTGGAGACAATGGTGGATGGAGGCCAGGTGGGTAGCTGTGGACAGGTGTTTGGGCGTGTGACCCTACGGGAGTCAGGGTGACAGTGCAACAAAGGATGTGTGTATAGGGGTTAATTAGTATCCCAGGGTGGAAATATGTGTGGGCATAATGGAGCAACGGGGGGGGGTTGCAACCAAGATTTGGTGGCCCCAGTGGTGCATTTGGAGGGGGTACGGAGGGAGATTGCCACTGGTAGACCACTTTAGAGACAATGCCACAGTGTGGGTGAAAATGGGTAGAGCTGATGGTATGATCAGGGAGGTTAGAAAGACTAGCACTAGGAAGTGTGGGTCCATGATTTGCTGTCTATGTACTGTTTGGGCTGGCTGCATTTGGTGGCCACTAGTGATGGAGTAATATAAGCTGCTAGTGGGGAAGTGGGCTGATGGGCCAGCACACTGTGTACAACAGCTCGGTCGTGACTTCAGGTGCCTCCACGGAGTTTCAGCAGTTCCGTACTTGCTTAAACGGCTCCTATGGTGGGGGACGGCTGCTCCAAAAGCCCGCATGACCTCCTAGTACTTCGGGAATTCAGCTGTGGAGGAAGGAGAGGGAGAAGATGGAGCGTTAAATAAGGTACAGGAGGGGAGGGACCCTGCAGGAGGGCTCAGCTTCTATGTATTAGTTTTACCTGGCTGATTTAATATTAAACCATCTGCTGACATATGAATTGGAATGAAAAGGGCTTATGAGATCTAGATTGTTTGATTTAACTTACAAATTAAGGCAAATGATTCAGAAAACATTTAAAGAGCCCCTGACACCGTTGAGACAACTTTGAGAAAATATAATGTTTAGCACAAGTGAGCTCATATTTTAATATTGTTTCTGTATTTCTCATTCTTCTTTATTACTAGAGACAGTTGCATGTAAACAAGATCACTGCCCTATCTGTTCTGGCTGCTTACCTACATATGACATCACGATTCTGTTTATGACATCACAGTGTGTTGCTGTGGGGATAACTACAATGCTTTAAACAGGGGATTATTTATTTAATGAATTTATTTATTTAAAAGTTGGTAACCAGGAAAAGCACCATGACCAGAAGCTCATTTCCAGGTGCAACCTGGATTATGATGTCATAGGTAGGATAGCAGAAAGAGCAGATAAAGTCTAAGGGACAGTAAGCCTCTTTCATACAGCTGTCCTCGGTAATAAAGAAAAAAGGTAAATAATTATAGAAAATACATGAAATATAAACTAAACTGTCTAAATCTCATATTTTTTCAAAGTTTTTCTAACGGTGTCAGGGGCTCTTTAAATCCTAAAGTAATTAATCAGAAACAGTTGAAGCTGGGCAAGTGAGCAAAAAGTTGCCAGGTGTAATTCACAATGCCCTAAACTGAGATAGCTAACTTAAGGTAATTACTGGGTCAGCTGAAAATGCAGCCTGAGTTAAAATTTAATTAAGGTATTTACGCAGACACCTTTAAAGCAAGGAAACAGTGAACACAATTACTGTTAGGAGAACTATGTCCACTGCTGCTCCGACATTTAAATTACACAATGAAGAAAAAAGGCACCAAAAACAGCAGTCTCTTTGTTTTAGCAGCACACTGTGTACAACAGCTAGGTTGTGACTTCAGGTGCCTCGGGTGCTTGGTTTCAGTGGTTCCGTACCTGCTTAAACGGCTCCTATCGTGGGGAGGGCTGCTCCAAAAGCCCTCACAACCTCCTAGTACTTTGGTAGATTTTGCTGTGTGGAAACAAGTTTGGAAGGATCTTTATTTCATTTCATTTCATTTTAATTTTTATACTTGTAAGCACAATGAGCATGTCTGCCTGTTTTCATGTGCGACAAGTGTACAAAAACATCAGACATTACAAATATATTAAACAAGATATGTTACACCTACAGCAGTTTAAAAAGTTGCATAATTTACATTCTACTTCCAGTAGAATGTATAGTAGGGGGTTGAGGGAATCTAATGTTTGCTTTCATTGGAATTTAGCTGAAGGCACTCTTTATCACATCTTATGTCAGTGCTCCAGAATCTGGCCCTTCTGGACAGCCTTAGGGACTTTCTAGATCTGCTCCTTGGTCTACAGGATGGTTTTACTCCCCAAATTTGTGTCATTGGCCTATATCAGGATAGTGTGTTTGGACCTCGGAGGGGGTACACTGCCTTAATAGATGCCATCGCCAAGTTAATTATACTGCATCATTGGTAACAGGCTTCTGTTCCAACTTTGGTGGAATGGCACAAAGAAATCCTGTTAGCATTAAAAATAGAGCAGTCTATAGCAAATCTGCATGGGAATCCTATGGCTTTCCAGAAGCAGGGGAGCCTTTGTATATCTTACAGTCTGTTTCAGGTTTATTTCTATCTCTTGCTTTCCACTGTGGTGTACCTTTTTAACTTAAGTAATTGTAGCTACTGTAAGTCCTATGCTTTTCTCCTTCTTGTAATCATGAGTGGGGTAGAGGATGGTCATACTGTATATGAGAGGGAGGGAAAGAAGGGTTTCATGGGGGGTTGTTATGAGCTTTGACTTGTTATTATATATAAGTTGTAATTGTGTTATTATGTGTTTGTAGTTCAAAAATCTTAATAAAGTACCTTAAAATAAAAAAAGAAATATACAGTAAGTTACGTAGAAGAAAAAAGAAAGAAAACAACACATTTGTAGCAGGTGATACATTTTATTGGACTAACAAATATATTTCTGAGACTAGATTTCAAGAGATAATACTCTCTTCTTCAGGTCAGTGAAAACAGAGGTGAGGATCATGTCAGATATGGAGGTGTAGCATGTTCAAACACCAAAGCACTACAGTCAATTAACATTTGTAAAAAAAAAAAAAAACAGACAGGAACAATCCATTTGTCACTAGATAGGCCTGCTGAAGAATCAACCTTAAGATCAAAGTGATAGTTACATTTTAGTCCGGGGCTGGTGTGATGGTTCAAGGATGAAAGGAGAAACATCTGAAGCATTTTTTTTATTTTTTTTGGTAATGTGCTAAAAAGCCAACATCTTTATTGAGTCTTAGGTTAGTGATGAGCACTGGGCAGGTGGTGCCTCTTCAATAAATAGTGGACACTGGAAAACAGTTCGTGTAGAGCACTCACATCTGTAACAAGGCATAAATAGCAGTCTCACACAACAAGTGGTTTCACAGATGATTTATTCTTCCGTTTGCATGATGGCTGTGAACAAGTAATCTTATGTTTCGCATTGCTGGCCTAGCAATCTTATTGATTATGGGTATATATTTGTTTGGTTAGAACTATGTTCATTATCTCTGATGAAGTCCAAAGGGTTGGGCGAAATGTAAGATTATTTGTTCACTGCCATCATGCTAATGGAAGCATAAACCAGCTGTAAAACCACTTCTTGTGTGATGCTGCTGTTTATGCCTTGGTACAGGGGTGAGTGCTCTTCACAAACTGGTTTCCAGTATCTTTATTAAGTCCTTCTTGTTTACTTTCTAAAAGTTGGATTGTCCTGGATTTTTCCCTGTCCCAATAAAAACAGACACCCAGTTCTTGGTGGTGCTCAGATTGTCAATTAATTTATTTGCAGCAATTCCTGTACATTTCCAACTTCATAGTTGCCATTAAATCAACCATTCAATATTGTCATTATTCACATTTTTAGCTTTCCCCATTCATTTCTTTCTTTATAACTTCGATATTAATTATACATCATCCTTTTCTTCTCCTTCCTTATTCCTGTACTCCAGGGGTAAACCTGGGTGACTTTTCTTCTCGGAGGTAAATGGTGTTGACTGTTACCATTTTTCTCAATTTGATGTTGCTGTCCTTCTTGTCTAGTTTAATCAAAACCCCTTCCCTCACCCCATCACCCCCTTTGCCCCTTTTTAAATATATTTTCTCCCACAGCCTGTCTCCAGCCTGCGTTGGATGACAGACATTCACCCTCCTTCATCTCCCCTCTTGCCTCCGCCATGCCTCAATGCATCCCATGGTTAGTGGTGGGCGAAGTGGCTGAAATTCGCTCCATCATGGAACAATTCACTGAGTGCCTGGGAATCTGTGAAGCACTCCACAAGGCGAAGTGGGGTACTTCATGTCATAATAAGGATCGCAAAGTCATTGTTTTCAATGCACTTCACTTTACTCTGCCTTCCCCCAACCACTTCTGTGCCTATTTTTAGGTGAAACACATTGATTCCAATTTACTTCATACCACTTCACCTTGTTTTGGGGCTCCAAGGTGAATTTAGCATTGATTCATGGGATTACAGGTCACATGGGCTCTAGATTGTTCTGCACAGCCCCAGTTCGGTGTAGTGTGTGTAGTGGTAGTTGGAGACAGTTTGCTGTCAGAGCTCTGTGATTCAAACCCTATAAAAGCTGTTAAAAAATCCTTTTTGAGACATATTTTTTTGGCTTAAAACATAGTACATCGATTGTAGGAAACCATCCTGTACTCATATCATCGAGTATTTATTGTTTGTGCATGGATTTTGAATGTTAATTTTGAACATTCAGTCTGAGTACTGAGAGACACTGGAAGTGTGCTTTGGGGGAGGGGCGTATCTGTGGGGTATACATATTGGTAGATTAACTGTCTGGGAGAAAAAGGCAGTCTTTTTGTTTGGGTTATATTTTTGTTGTATAACTGTTAATGTACACACAGTAATATTTTCAGTGATGCTTGACATTTATTTGCTGATTTTGTGTTGCAGCAGTGCATAATTTCAGTTTGTTGAAAAGATCTGGTTCATATTATTGAAGTTTTCAATTTGCCACACATTACCTGTAGTGTGTGTGTGTGTGTGTGTGTGCAATGTGTGCCATCAAATCACAGATACCTTTTATTGTGCCGCAGAGTAATTGCAGCAGTGTGAACCTGCTATCCACCACAGCTGCATGATTTTGTACTGCTTTGTGGTCGGGAGGGATTGTGGTATATTGGTTTGGTTTTGTACTGTTACTGCAGTTCACTGCCCCCCCCCAAGTGGCAAAAGGTATTCTTCTCCATATTGGATTTGGATTGTGACTGTTGTGAGCAGCAGTGGTTAAGGTGTTATTGTGACTTTGCATCTGCATCTGCATATTTTTCTTGATTGTGCAGTGCAATCTAATCTGTCTATTCCTTTGCATCTGTTTAGTTTGCAATCTAAATCCACAGACCGCAAGCAGCTGTTGTTTTTTGGGGGGGCTTCACATCATATCCACTGGGCCAGACTGAAAGTTCCAAAATCTAAATTGGTTTACACTTTTCTTGGTGATCCCCCCAAATGCCCACAAAGAGACGTGCAAGAAAAGCTGTTTCTGGCCATGACACTGCTGCCAGTGGCAAGATTTTCTGTGGGTGTGGTAGTACACAAAAGTGCATAGCTGATGTGAGGAAAGGGATTTCTCCATCAATGCTTTTTACAGCACAATCTGTAGCTTCACTTATAGTTGGAGGAGATGATGTTGTCCCAGTTGGTGGTGTTAGTGCAATTTCTGCTGGCATGAGTATTGCTGCCTCAAGTTCCACTTCTGACCAGTTAACCATGTCAAAAAATGTAATTGAGTCTAAAGCAGTGAGTGACAGTGTAGATGATGTTATACTCCCCAGTAACATCCCCGTGGTAGTTGAACATGATTCTGATCATGGTGATGATAATGCACAATGCCCCATTTCTTTCACTGCAGTTGAGGTCATGCCTTTGCCATGCAATGATTCACAGTGTGGTGCAAACAAAATTGCATGATGATAATGATGATCATGTTGCTGTGGCTGCAACATGTTTTCCACATGCCAGCATCCAAGCAGAAAATGTGGATGTGGATGATGCTGATGAACATGATGATGATGTCAGTGACCCCTGTTGGGAATCGGAGAAAAAGAAAGTCAAAGTGGTTGTGTCTGGGTCTGTTGGCGTTAAATCACCCCGTACTAAAAAAAGTTGTGATTTAGCAGTTCCAGTTGATGTTGATGATGATGATGATGATGATGAAGACCCAGCAATAATCATAGGTAGCTGTGGAGATGGTCAGTTGCAGTCCAAGTGTGTTCCACCTGAAAAATCATACAGCACACCCCCCATTTCAGGGCTTAAAAAACGGAGTCCAATAAGCAGCATCAGGGACATGTTAAAAGTAGGAGTCAGGGATCACAATCCCTTGTTTGGGATCTTTTTGTGCAAGATGCAAATGATGAGTCAGTTGCAATCTGCCAGCTTTGCCATGCGTGTGTGAGCTGAGGTAAAAAGGGGAGTCATCTTGGCATGGGGGGGAGCATACACATCTTAAGAACAGGCACATGGCACTGTGGACCCGGCACCAGATGGAGCTAATGCCATACTGGGGCGTTCACCCTCGTCTTCAACCTTAATGAGCATGCTGTTCCCTTCCATGACTGTAAGACCAATTTGGAATGTCTACAGTAGTGATGAAATAACAGCAGAGGATTGCTACATGCATGATGAGGTGGAGGATAATGATTTTGAAATCTTGTCAAGTGGTGGTCAGAGAAGCAGTGGTGCTGGTGGTTAATGCAGTACATGTAGTGCAAGTGGTACATCAACCCCTGTGCTTAAGTCTGGGAAAATAACCTCATTTGTGGATATGTCACCTGTGCAGCCCTCTTCATCACACGTCCCCCCCCCCCCGCCATTCGCAGAGAAGAGTCATTTGTCATACCCCATGCAAAGCGTGTAAATCAGCCCACGTTGCTGAGTACTTTTGCCCCTAATCTGAAGTACACACCAAATCATGAAGTGTCACGTGAACTTAATGCTGCTGTAGCTGAAATGCTGGCAATTGATCTTTTGCCTTCCTCCTTCGTGGAGAATTCTGGATTCCAGCGGTTTGTAACATGCGCCTCTCTGAAATGGAAAGTCCTATCTAGGACATACTTTTCCACCCATGCTGTCCTCGAGTTGTACCGTACTGTGGCTGACTCTGTAAGACATGCCCTTCAACATGCCTCCTCTCCATTCATCCATTTAAGTATGGATATGTGGACAAGTGGCAAAACAGCGGAGGGTTCATATTTGTGTATAACTTCACATTGAGCGCAGGTGCCGAGGGTTGTTTGTGCTGTTGGTAGTGTGAATAATCAATGTAGTAAGGTAGACTGTCATGGGAGCCGTCTTTCAGGAATTTGACAGCATGCAACATTTGCTATGTGCAGTTTGACCTGTTCACACACTGGTGAAAACATGCTGGACTTACTACTGACTGAAATTGATGAGTGGCTGAACCCCCAATCCCTGAGAGCTGGGTTTATAGCAAGTGACAATGGGTCAAATGTGGTTAAATGCATCACGGATGGTGGTTGTGTTCTGGATCCATGCATTGCCCACTGTTTAAATCTTGTGGTGTAGGAGTTTCTGCAGCACCCTGATATAAAGGAAATGCTGACAACTGCAGGCCATATCTGTTCTCACTTTTCACGCTCTGCAAAGCCCGTGACCAACTTCAGCAGCTGCAGATCCAAAACAGCCTCCCATAGCACCGCCTCAAGCTGGAAGTTGTCACCCAGTGGAACTCCACTTTATACACGGCAGAGAAGTTGTATGAACAATACAAAGCCATCTCAAAATATCTTGTCATGCACACTAGCCGTGACACTTCCGGGGCCTCCATGTCTCTCACAACTGAACAGTGGCACCTCATGGACTCTGTAATAACAATTTTGAGGCCTTTTGAACATGCTACACAGGCAGTGAGTGGTGAGTCTGCCTCCATTAGCCAATCAATTCCACTGCTGTGGGAGTTGCGGCAAACATTGCTGAATCTACAGCATAGCCTTGATGGTTTCAGAGAGTGTGCTAGCAGTGTGTTGCTGAAACACATGCTGACACTATTCGAGCACAATCAGCACATCTTAAGCATGCAGCAGAGTGATGACTTTGCAATAGCAAGAATGCTGGACCCACGATACAAACATGGAATTGCCTTACTACTGGAGGAAGGGCCTGAACAGGTGAAAAATGGCAGTGGGCAACTGGTGTGCTTGGTTCATGGGGCACAGAAGTCACGTGCCAAGGTCAGCAAACCTCAGCAGCATCATCAGGCTGAAGGTCAGTTTGGAGTAGTATCAAGCACATCCTGTAAGGGGGCTGCAGTTCCAGGTGGTCTGTCATCAAAACTGGTTGTCATTTACCCACTTTGGTGTGCTTTGTCCCAAGTGGGGATTTGTGACATAAATGATTCCAGAGAACAGGATGATGCATCAACCACCAGACTTCATGCAGCACAACAAATGGTTGACTCATATTTGGCTGAAAACAGGCATCTGTCAATAACTGATGATCCTCTTTTATACTGGAGTGGAAAGGTCAGTGAATGGACAGAGCTGACCTCAGTGGCACTGAAGTACCTGAAATGCCCACCCTCCAGTGTATGTGTCGAGACGGTATTCATTTCAGCAGGTGCAATAGTTTGGGATCATTGTACAAACCTCTCTCCTGCAAATGTCAGCTTGCTGACATTCATAAAACTGAATGAGGGGGACATACCAGCTCTCATTGAAACCTCATTATTTGTACCCCAGCATGGTCATGGTTGTGCTGATATTGTAGACATGGACCATCCCGGTGGCACTGGCAGCATGAAACGGCCTACCAATGAGGTAGATGATGACATGATGGAGAAAGAATTCCCTAGTGGGCAGAATTCAGACATTGATGACTGTGAGGGAAACTTTCTGTATGAGGATAATGATGAGGTTTATGTTGGTAGGTTTTAAGTGAAGTGGTTAAAAGGCTGTCACATTTTTTCTATGGTACATGTTTTGTTTTTCATAAAGTTACATGAGTGTCCCACTCAAAATTACTCAAATTCCATATGTCATATTTGTAACACAGTGCACACTATATCCTGCCCACCACCCACCTGTGTGTGTCTGACAGTGATAGTGAATGTGTTGCAGGCTGCAGCTGTTACCCCATGACCACCACCAGAAAACCTCTGTTAGCCAAAGCCCCCAGATGCAGAGAAATATGAGAGGGAATGTCAGCATGTGCCCCCATGACCACCACCAGAAAACCACTGTTAGCCAAAGCCACCAGATGCAGATAAATGTGAGAGGGAATGTCAGCATGTTCCCCCATGACCACCACCAGAAAACCGCTGTTAGCCAAAGCCACCAGATGCAGAGAAATGTGAGAGGGAATGTCATCATGATGTGCCGATGACCATCTACCACTACCACCACCAGTATGCCAATGTTTTTCATTCTGTGTCCTGCCCATGCCATGGCAGATGGAGTCGGAGAGGAGACCTCATACATCAGCCACAGCCACAAGGCTTCTTAGTTACTATCAATACTTTAAAGTGAGTATGTGTATTAATGTTTCATACTATGGAACTTCCTTTAGCTGTGTTATGTTTCTTGTTGATTTTGTGAGATGCAGTGGTCAAACAAAACACATACAGAAAACTTATTTTCTTTTTTTACAGGCTAACAAACCACTCTCCTTCACTGGAGGACTATGGTACTGCAGTACTGTGTACAGCAGCCTAAAGGACATCCATTTCTAGACCAGTAAGTATATCAATTTTATTTGTGCTGTTTCGTTTTTCATTTTTTCAAAAGAGTGCAAATCCAGCTGACGAGTCATATAAAGTAGGTGACATGTACGTCACATAATATGTTTGTTGTGCACATCACACACTGTACTGCTGCAGCAGCCATGCCAGTGTTGAACAAAGTTTGATCCAGGTCATGACTTGATAAGACGTATTTTTACAATGTAACTTGAGTTAAGACATAGGGACATTGACACAGTGTATGGGTTACAGCCGGTACTAAGTTTGTGATTGTGATGATTTGGTCATCATGTGGCTTATTGAGACAGTTTGGTATCTGTCAATCAGTATACATGACAGGTTGGAACAGCCACACACTAAACATAATGTGTTACTGCAATCAAGTATTAATAAACTCCTTCTTCATCTCTTTTAGGAGGAAACTTTCTGATGCTGTGTGCTTTCATTGTTGCTTTCCCCAAATAACATGTTCAACATCATACCCCCCGGGCTGGCAGACATGACGTAACAAATAGTATGAATCCAGGACCATGACCATCAGTACTGGAATGGAGGAGGATGCACTGCAAATAAGACCTGTGAGGAATTAACCAAACAATAAACCATTATTGAAACTTGCTTGAAAATGCCCCCCCCCCAAAAAAGAAAAAAATACTTACCTTCACTGGCTTGACAGTATTCCAGCACCACAATTCCTCATCAACCAAGAAATGCACACCAAGTGTGACTATGTGACCTGTGACACAAAACAAAATAATGATTACATGTATTTATGTATAAAACTAATGTATACATATCTATCTATATAGATATATATATATATATATATATATATATATATATATATATATATATATATATATATATATATATATATGTATCAGTCACTGGGGTGAGAGTTCCCCAGCAGAATAAACAGTGATATTTTCTCTGGAGTGGGAAGAAATCCTGATGACATCACCAGAGTGAGGACATCACATTTATCCTCACTCTGCTGATGTCACTGGAGTGAGAATATCACATTTATCCTCACTCTGGTGATGTCACTGGCGTGAAACAATATTTGCACTGCAGATAGCATTCTAAAGGAAACTGCTTCAGAAACAGTTTCTCTTTCTCACTAAAGCTGCAACTTACTCAATTAGCTTTGCAAAACAATCTCAGCTGTGTCCCACTGAGTTTCCAACACTCCTAGCCCATTACTGTGCTGAACTGAGCATCAAAACAACCTGAATTCTAAATTAAACTCTTTTACAAAGCAGTTTCTCTCTCTCACTGCTACCTGCAGCAGTTTCTTTCTCACTGACCCTCTGATTCACTCAATTACCTTTGCAAAACATTGTCAGCTGTGTCCCACTGAGTATCTAACACTCCTAGCCCATTACTGTACTGATCTCAGTCTCAACACAACCTGAATTCTAAATGAAGCTTTTACAAAGCAGTTTGTCTTTCTCAGTGCTACCTGCAGCAGTTTGTCTTTCTCAAATAACCTCTGAATCACTCAGTTAACTTTGCAAAACACACTCACCTGTGTTTCTTTTTCCCAGACCATTCAGAACACACACACACACACACACACACACACACACACACATGTACATGGACACACACACACACACACACACACACACACACACACACACACAGAATAAGCAGGAAGCACACAGAAACAGAAAAAATGTTCCTAAAGCTCTCACCCCAGTGGTATAAACTGCACACATGATGTTCAGAATGTGGGATATGGAAAATATTCTCACTCCTGCGTCATAAGCTGTGCATTCTCACTCTGCAGGAGTGAGAATATTTTATATCCCACCCTGCCCTTCACGTATCATATATATATATATATATATATATATATATATATATATATATCATATATAAAATATAGTTATGGTCAGGTTCTGTGGAAAATAATGATGGTGCCAGGCAGGTACATTAATCAACTTATCAAGGGTAGTATTAGTGTACACACAAAGGGCATCCTTCCTGTTGAGGTCAGTGCAGCTCACTTTGGGCAACCAACAGCGTTCTCAGTCTCATCATCTTAGATGGTAAACTCAATAGTCAGGTTATCCTTCTTGTACACCATTTGACAAGACACTGTGCATCATCACAGTCAGGTCAACAACAGCAGCATTCCATATAATTCCAAAAGCAGCAGCAGAGCATTTAGTTCTTACTGGAGTGTGGAGTGTGGAGACTTCGCATTTGCTGTTATGTTGTCATTTCACTTTGTGTGGACTGTTGAATTTTCTGGAGACAAGATAGTAGCATTCTGTGGATGCACACTAATTCTGGTGACTGTGTGTGAACACACTGCATGCAACACTGAGTGCACCATTAATTCTGGGAGACTGTGCATTTGCTGTTATGCTGTCATTTCACTTCGGGTGGATTGGGGACTTTTCTGGAGACAAGACAGTAGCATTCTATGGATGCACACTAATTCTGGTGACTGTGTGTGAACACTGTATGCAAGACTGAGTGTGCCATTAATTCTGGGAGACTTTGTATTTGTTGTTATGCTCTCATTTCACTTCCTGTGGACTGGTGAATTTTCTGGAGACAAGACAGTATCATTCTGTGGATGCACAATAATCCTGGTGACTGTGTGTGAACACTATTTTAAGTGCCTCAGTAATGTTTACTTTCTGTAGGAATACATGCCACAAAAAAATGTCCAGTGCTACTGCAACTTTATTGATGGTAAAACAAGGCACACACAAATGGCTACTGTGTTTTGTCACATAGGCCTTCATTAGGAGTCACACTACTGATGGCGTAACCACCAAAGTGCAAGGGTCATTACTATGTGCCTTGTTTTGTCATAAATATAGTTGCACTAGCAGTGAAAATATTTTACTGGCATCTATTTGTGTGGAGTTATGGCTTTCTGTTTTTTTTACAGGAGTAGTCAACACAGAATTTGCAAAAGCATATGTTATGCAGAGCACTTTTCATTTGTATGTAAGGTGTGTCCTTCCCTCTGTCTACTATTAGGAGTTTTTACTAAATTAGCCTACTAGCTTTATGGTAGTTTTATGACTCTGTGGATCTTCATGTCAAATACGTTTATTGCCTTTATCGCTCCTACAATGCACCCTGTGTCATGTGACAGTGATGTAGCATAGCCCATAGATTTAGCATATGCACAGTTCACAACAGCAGAGCTGTGTAACTGTTCTTATCCAGAGACACAAATGGCTACTGTTACAAGTTTAGCAGATAGCTGAGAGCTAAGGTGAGTGGGGTTTTTGTACGAAAACTGCTAGTTTTACTAATTACAGTACTGATAATCTGGGGCAGTCTCTGTGCTTTTTATTGTCTTGTGTACTTTGATTACATCCAATTTTAAAATGAAAACACTTACTACTGCTAGCTAGGCATGACACAAACAGAAAACACAAATAGCAAATCACAGCTATTTAGTAGCTGTTTCCTTACAGAAACCCCACTCATCTAGCTGTCAGGTGTCTGCTAAACTGTAGCTTGCCATTTGTGATCACTGGATAAGAACAGTTACACAGCTCTGCTGTTGTGAACTGTGCATTTAGTAAATCGATGGGCTATGATACATCACTGTCACATGACACAGGGTGCATTGTAGCCAGGTAAAAGAAAGACAAAAAACATATTTGAGATGGAGATCCCCATGGGCCGTAACTTGTTAAACTACCATAAAGCTAGCAGGCTAATTTAGGAAAAACTCCTAATAGCAGACATAGGGAAGGACACACTAGGACTTTACATACAAATCAAAATGCTCTGCATAACATATGTTGCTGCAGATTTTGAGTGGATATCCCTTTAAGTTGGAATAATGAGGGCAAGAACAACCCATTTTTACTTAAAACAAGGTCATCCAAAAACAAAACAGCACACACACTTAACAGAAGGAAGGGGGCGCAGGATAGAAACTATGAAGTACAGAAATGGAATCAACAACAGGGTAAATGCATACAAAACAGAAGAAGACAAGAAAATATATGTGCATAAAAAAGAAAATTACAAGATACAGGGTGGAAGGGTCAGGGGCAACATAGGAATGTATTTTTATTACAGAGGGTGGTGGGGGTACAATAAAGGAAAAACTAAAAACTAATGCTCAATGTCATGGTGGTACAAGAGCAGTTGGAGCATGGCCATCATCTGCAGCTGACGGCCCTCGATCCGCTTCAACTGCTGCTTGACATTGGTCAGGCACTCATTGGAAGCATTCACCACACTCCACAGAAATGCCAAATCAGCCTGATTACAGGCAGTTCTGTGTGGTTGCCACCTGCAGGAGGTGCTGCAGCTGGTGGTGGTGGAGCAACAGGTGCTGCAGTGGCACTCCTCTGCTTAGCACCATGTGCAGTCACCCCCTCTACCACAGAAGGGCCAGCAGGTACAGTCCTGGCCTGTTCTGTTACAGCAGCCTGCCACTTCTCCCAGTGATGGTTCAACATATGGGTGCACTGGTGCCTGGTCCCTAGGCAACTTCCCTTTGGGTCATGGCACACTTCCAAGCTACAGATCCGGCAACTTACATTGCTACTGTCCCTCCACACACCATCAAAAAATTCCCAAACTAGGGAGGTCCAGGGAGGACCAAGCACAGGCAAGGCAGGCCCAGATGCCATTGGAGACTGGGGCTGAGGCTCCACATTTGGGGCCGGTGGCAGAGTCACATGCTGTGGAGGTGCTGCTGGCACTGGTGGGGCAGTGAGAGGTGGTGCCACTGCCAAAGGAGGTGGTGATGGTGGTTCCATCACAGCTGCAGCAGCAACAGCACCAACATCTCCTGCTTCTGGAGGTGGGGGGCTGGCAAGATCTTACTGTGGTCCAGCCGAAACTGGCCCACCCCTTCCCCCACATGTGCAAACTCCTACCCATTCACCACATCACAGAAATGCCCCGGCCCCAGATCTTCCCTCCTCCATTTGAATTTCTGCCCTGGCTGTGGCTCAACACACACACACATAAAACAATTAATAAAACAAACAATTAATTAAAAAAAAAAGAAATCCACAGAAGAACTAATCAAGAAAGAACAAGATCAGAAAAAAAAACAAGAAAGATTTGGTTTTCCAGTGGTTTTTAACCTCTGCCTCTAACCTACTCTGTCACTCTTCTCTTTACAGTCATGCTCCTCTCTCTCTCCTTCTGCAAAGGGGAAAGTGAAAATATCTCCTAGCATGACTCACTTCCTTCCTGCCTGGCTAAAGCATGTGACTTAGACTACTGCAAGCCATGTGATGTGTGGGGGGGGGCTGCAATAGACTTGCACTCCACCTTAATTTGCCTTAAGGCAGAGTAACAATGCAATGTGATAATTACAAGGCAAAATGAGCCTTTAAAATGGGCACTCCGCATAGTGGAGTGACAATGTGAAGTGCCCATTTCGCAGGCATTTTGCGGGAGGAATTTTAAAATACTGCATTTCTATCCTTGGTTTCTGTATTGAACAAAGAGAATACTGGATGGGCAACTATGCACAACCAGTGTGTTCTGCCACAGAGGGGTTCTGATTCCCTCTGACCTCAAGAGCAAAGCTCGAGAGGTACATGGGAATCAGAACCCCAAGGTGACAGAACACAACAGGTTGTGCATAAAGTTGCTCATCCTGTATTTTTTATAGTGTATAGTAGTACTATGTGAAATGTGTGCTTGGCGTTGTTTTTCTCGCTTTTTCATAATGAAACTGACTTGTAAAGTCTCTAGAGGTTCTAGAATACTGTCACCACAGAATTATATAGAGGAAAGCAACAATGTGCCAGGATTCCAAGTGGGTCTGCTGCAGTAGTGACATCACTACTGCAGCAGAACAACATAATGACATCACTGCTGCAGCAGACCAAGCATATTCCAGGCATGGAATTTCATGCATAACAGCATTGCCCTATACACTATATATAGGATAGTGCATGAGTACCAGTTAACAACAGGGCTATTCTTTCACTGAGTTGGTACTATGACGACAGTTTACCTCGAGAGAGCAGCTCAAGAGGTAATCAGTCGTCATAGTACCAACGAGGTGAAAGAACAGCCCTGCCATTAAATGATATGTATGCACTGTTCTGTATAGTGTATAGTAGAATGTCGTTGCCTCAAAAAAATAAAATACTACATCTTTCTTTTTAAAATAAGACTAACTGTCAGATTGCTGCTCGAGGACACCATGTGTGACGTCCGCACTGCAGCAGAACGAAAAGTTGTTCTGCTGTCCTGTGGATGTCACTTTTTGGTTCTGCTGCACTACGGACGTCACTAATGCAGCAGAACAACATTTTGAGAGTGCTAGATTTCAGTGAACAACGACGTTCCACTATACACTATGGGCCAGATATTCAAACTGCGCCATTCTGTGAGCAAGCCCTTGCGCTGCTCAAAAAAGTCCAAGAGGGGTAGCCAGGCCATATTCAATGGAGTTGTCCTATTGAGCAAGTTCTTGGAATATCGCCCCTGGCCACAGCCGCTGTGCATGGCGCAGTGGAACTTACGCCACCATAGCGTGGTCAGAGTGGAGCATTCAGATGCGGTGGCGCAAGTTCCATTGCGCCATGCGCAAACCTGCGATATTCAAACGGTGACATGCAAATGGGGCCATAATTCATGCAAGGTGCATGGGGGGCAATTGGCATCTAATTACAGCCCCATTTGCATGCCATTAGCTTGCAGGTGTGCCGATCCCCGACGACTTGCTCCTGGCGCCTGCCAGGCAGCAGCTGTCGGGGACCAATGCCCTGCAGCCCGGAACGCAGGCATAAAGGAATTCTTCCTCTCGACCAGCCCGATCATGGGCATAAATAGTCGCAACCTCTCGCAGCAGCTCATCGGCATAAGGAATGTACCGCAGCAGCCTGATCGCAGGCGTTAGCGAATGCAACCTCTGGCGAAAGCAGCCTGACAGGCACAGTGATCAATCTCCGCAGCAGTCTACTTGCGCCAGTGAGTCGTATCCCTCGACCAGCTCGATCGCAGGGCATATCGTCAACCCCTCAAAGATTATTTTGGTGGTCCAGTGGACGGGAGCCTCGATTGCGGCATAAGGTCAGCCCCTCTAAAGTCCATCTCAGGAGTCTGACCTCACCTCACCGAGTCTCCCCACCACCCCGCCTCCCGGCCAGCCAGCAGGTTGCAGCATCTCACCCGCCTGCTGGCCTCGGCTATCCAGCCTGAACTGACAAAGCTCAGAGTTGTCGCATTAGTTCAGAGTAAGAGCTAATGGCGTTGTAGCCTATACCGCATAAGGCAGTCATTCATTCGTTATATCTGGACTGCTTTAGATGGTATGGTTGTATGCCCATTGGCTCTGCTCAGAACCACGGGCGTGCAGCCCTACCAGGCTGTCAGTCGGCGGGCAGTGGTGGCAGGCAGGTGGTGCTGTGACCCGGGTGACGGGGGAGGTGGTGGGCCTGTGGGTGGGGTGGGTACACTAGATCACCAGGGATATTGGCCTTGGGGGTGGGTTGATCTTATGCCCACGATCGGGCTTCACGGTCCACTGGACCACCAGGGATATTGGTTTTTGTGGGTTGACGTTATGCCCGCGATCGGGCTAGTCGGGGTGGGGGTTGCATTCCTTTATGCCAGTGATCGGGCTGCTGCAGGGGTTGTATTCCTTTATGCCTGCGATCGGGCTGCTGAGGGGGTTGTGATTCCTTTATGCCCGCGATCGGCTGCTGCAGGGGTTGAATTCTTTATGCCTGTGATCGGGCTGCTGCGGGGGGGTTGCATTCCTTTATGCCTGCAATCGGGCTGCGGAGGGGGTTTACTATTATGCCTGCGATCAGGCTACGGGGAAGGGTTACTATTATGCCCGCGATCGGGCTGCAGGGGGAGCACCGGGAACAAGTCGAGGGCCACCCACAGGTGGCAGCTGCTGTGTTGAGCCCTGCAATGTGGCAGCTCACCTGTGGTTAGGCCCTCGACTTGATCCTTTTTTTTTTGGCTTAAAGTTGTGCAGGTGTAGGTAGGGGGTTGCGCCAGACAATCCTGCACGGCCCGGCTGAATATCGGGCTGTGCAGTTTATGCATGGTTCCTCCCCCTTCGGTTGAGCATGCCTTCATTAGCATTGCGTTGTTGCTCAGCATGATTTGGGGGGCGCAACTGCCTCCTGCTGAATATCGCAGAATGGAGCAATTTTGGACTTGCACAGGCGCAACCCTATTGCGCATGGCTCAGCTCTTTTGAATATCTGGGCCTATGTGTCTATCCCTAGATCAGAGAGGTGAACACCATCTGCCCAGTAAAAGTCATCTACCCATTCCTCAGTTCCTCTCAGTATGACCCATCCCCCAATAGAGAGGAATAGCGTGCCTATCCTCCTATTCATTTTTCTCCTGGCCCTCTCAATAGCAACATTGTTGCGTTTATTCTGCCACACCCTACGTGGTATCATATAGGACCACACCAAGATTACTGAAGGTCACCATTGCTTCATTTTTTTCCAGGTCATGTTTTATTTGCAGGAAAATGTCCAGCCATGGCCTGGACTGAATGTCATTTCCCCCCAAATGCACAATGATCATATCCGGCTTGAGGCATCGTTCCCTCATCTCCCACAGCGTGAGTGGTAGTTGTACCCATTTCATCCCCCGAATTCCTTTTCAGGATAGCCTACACTGTCTGACATCCTGGTACAACTGTTTTCCCCCTGCTTTTCCTTCTGCTCTCCTCTCTGCCCAGTAAATATAGAAATGTCCTCATATCTAAATTTCAGTGTAGTGACTGCACCCTAGTAAGGAGACAAAATGATAAATGAGCCAAAATCTATCTCTCTGAGATCCTCCCCTTCCCTTACATCCCCCCACTATCACTCCCTTATTATATAGATACATAATTGTGTACTTGTAAACCTGTAAAGCAAGAGAAAGATGGTTAATCAATTATTCCTTAAAATGTCATATATATGTCATATTGCACTCAGATTTCCAACGTCCTAAATCCTGCAATTGCCCTATGGATCCCCCTTCTGCAGCCGCTTATGACGCCACTCCAATTCTAAAGGAATGGGACAAATACCTTGCTGGATCTTCGCCCATAAATTCCATGCCTTTTTTAAGGATGGTCATGATCTGGTAGGTTGTGACTCGTTTCTCGTCCCCATGCATAAATAGTTGACCCTGTTTTTTGTGCCTTGTTGTGGCATAAGCCCACAATGCCTGCACTGGACAGATTATCGAATTGCTGTGCTGTCTTAACATCACCCCACAACCTTTTCCCTCTTAATCCATCTTGGACCTTTTTTTTTTTATATAATTCAGTAAACTTTATTTAATTATTTTAATATTGGTACAAGTTGGTACAGACATGGTAAGAACTGGAAACATAAGGGATCTCCCCCTTAATATTGTACATAGTTACCAGGAGTATAACCTTGAAATACAGTGTCGTGAGATACATGTCCGAGGAAGACCATCCCAGCCCCCTCCCCTCATCCCCTGTCCTTCCCCTTCATATTTTCTATCTTCTCCCATCTCCCATATCAAGTGTGTATATCATTAACTTCAATATTATAGAAGAATTGAACTACCAGTAAGAACAGAAAGGAAATAAAAAAAAAAACACATATCACAGACCCTTATGGTTTCCATGCAGTAAGTAAAGCATCCAGGGAACCCCACCTAGAGTGGTACAAATGAGAACGGTTACTCATATGTAAAATATGCTTCTCTAACTGGAGAGCTATAAGCACTCATTTATACCATTCCAAAACCGACAGTCCTGCTTTGTCTTTCCTGTGCCTCATAATGATAAGTTTGGCTATTGCAGAGATCGAAGCTAGGTGTGCTTTCTTAACCCCTGGGGTACCCTTCGGGAAATGGTATAACAAGCACATTTCTGGAGTGAACAGGGAGTCAAGCCCGAGCAACAGCTCTAGTAGTTGTTTAATAGATTGCCACAAGGTTTGAACCACCGAACATTCCCATAGCATGTGATAAAAAGAACCCGGGGTTTGATTACATAGAGTGCAGTTAGATGAGGGAAGATGGCCCAATTTGTACAATTTCACTGGCGTATAGTAAAGGTTGTACATGATATTAAACTGTATCAATCGCAATCTGTCCTGTTTAACAAATTTATAGATATTTTTCCATGTACTTTTCCAAGTCACTGCTTCCGCTGTGAGGGATAATTCTTGGGTCCAATAATAGCAGGTCCCCTGGGGTAAGTTGGTGTCAAAAGATTGCACCTCTTTGTAGACCTTGGATACTGCATGGGGCTCCTTAGCCGAGTGTAAGAGTTTGTTTAATATCTCAGTATGTGACCGGCTTATAACCTCCCATCCCAGATGAGTCATTATGGCCTCTTTAACCTGTTTATATTTAAAAAAGGTTGTGATAGGCACCTCAAAATGTGAACGGAAAACAGAGAAGGAGATCAGTTTACGATTCTCAGATAGATCAGAAACTTTCTTATGAATCAAAAGAGGCCAGAATGTGGGTGAGATGGGTTTATGATTAATTTTAAAGTGGGGATTGCCAACTATAGGTTGCTCAAGGGATGTGTGCCAATTACATGAGAGGTGGACTTGTAATTGATGGAGAGCCCTGACCGACCATCCAATGGGAGTATTCTTCATCATTTTGGGGACCCTCTTAGGACTGACATAAATCAGAGAAAAAAGAGTACCTTGATGTTGGGATATTAAGATTCTTTCTACATCCAGCCATAGGGGTGCATAAGCCTGACGCTCTATCTCCCACTCTGCCTTTGACCAGTAGATTATTTTGCTAAGGTGGTGGGCACAATAATAGGTAAAGAAGGAGGGCAGTGCTAATCCGCCCTGCAACTTTGGCCCCAAAAGCTTAGTATAGGATCGTCTAACGCTTTTACCTTTCCACAAGAAGGTATTTAACATGGCTTGTAACTGGGTGAACCATTTTTTGGGAAGAAAACACACAAGCATCCCTAAAGGGTATAATACCCTAGGTAGAACATTCATTTTTACAATATTTATTCTTCCCCATAATGTAAGAGGTAGACCCCCCCCCATCTATTGAGATCTGTCTTAATGGTTTTAATCAGATCTGTGAGTTAAGCTTAATCATGGTGGGAATATCTCTGGCAACCTGAATTCCAAGATAAGTAAGGGTATGAGGTTCCCACTCCAAGTTGGTGTTTTTTATCACCAATTGGGAGGTTTTGTTATTCAAGGGAAAGACCTTAGTTTTGGATATATTAAGCTTGTAGTGGGAAACAGCTGAGAAGGATTCAATCTCCTCCAAGAGAGCAGGGATTCCTAATATAGGATCCTCTAGGTGTATCAGAACATCATCCGCATAAGCAGACAGGGTATAATGTCATTCTCCAATTTTAATGCTTTGTATTCGTGGGGAGGAAACTAACTTCTGGATCAGAGGTTCCAAATAAAGATTAAACAAAAGTGGGGATAAAGAGCAACCTTGTCTGGTCCCTCTCTGAAGTTGGAAGGGGTCAGACAAGATTCCATTGCACCAGACTTGAGCCGACAGGCAAACATATAATAACCTAGCCCATTTAACAAATTCTGCAGGGAGGCCATAATGTGCTAAAACTGCAAACAGAAAATCCCAGGAAACCATATCAAAAGCTTTCTCGGCATCCAAGGACACCAACACCACAGCTAAGTCAGAGTCCCTGGATACTGAGAGAATATACATAACTTTCCGCAAATGATCAACGGATGACCTACCAGACATGAAACCAATTTGTTCACGACCAATAAGGGTAGCTAACACGTGGCTTAACCTATTGGCCAGAATTTATGCTAAAATCTTTACATCCGTGTTGATCAATGAAATGGGTCAATAACTTACAGGGTAAAGGGGATCTTTACCTGGCTTGGGTATAAGAGTAATCAATGCTTTCAGGAAGCTGTCCTCCGACATACCCTCCGAATACCAAAAATTATATACCTCTGTTAAAAGAGGAGCAATTTCTGATATACACGCTTTATATAAGTTATTAGAAAGACCATCTGGTCCTGGAGATTTATCTGACGTTAGTTGCTCAATTGCCTGATTAACTTCTTGTATAGTGACTGAACTACCTAGTGACATGGCACTCTGGGGAGATACTTTGGGGAGCACCACAGAGGTAAGGTAATTAGAAATAGCTTGAATTGTGGGGCAATCAGTTTGGTTTACTGAATACAACCTCTTATAGTATGTCCGCAGCTCCCTTACAATATCTCTAGGTCATGTAATAATTTGGCTATCAGATTTAATACTAGAAATGAAGCGAGAGGCCTCGGCCTGCCTAAGCCGAATTGCCAATAGTTTGCCTGCCTTTTCCCCTACATCCAGATATTTGATTTTAGTGTGCTTCAAGGATAGTTTCACCCTCTGATATATCAGGACTGAATATTGGGCTTGTAGCCTATGCAGGGTAACCCAATCAATATCCGGGGATCTACTATTAAGGGTAGTCTCTAGCTTGCCAATGACAAAAAGCAGAGTGTCCTGTTGGGCTCTAAACTGTCAGGATTTAGTGGCAGCAAGCCGTAGGCATTCTCCTCTTAAGGTGCACTTTGTAGCCGCCCAAAACCATATCGATTCTTGTGACTGAATCCCCTGTTATTAGATATAAAATTAGAGAGGAAGTCCTTAATCTGTTGTAAGGTATCAGGCTTCTGGAGTAGTTGATTATTCAACCTCCAGACAAAGTCTCTTCTAACTCCCGGCCCCAGAAAAAACAAAAGTGAGACAGGTGAATCGTCTGATATAACCCTCTCATGAATGACTGAGCTTATGACACTTGGGAGCAAAAGGGAACTCAGCAAAATAAAATCTATTCGGGAAAGAGATTTATGCGGAGGTGATAAAAAAGTGTAATGACGTTCCGTAGGGTGCAATACCCTTCATGCATCCAAAATATCCACACCTCTCATCAGATCATGTATTGCCCTTTGTGAGGGAGAACACCCTTGCCTCCGAGAGTCAGATCTATCTATGTGAGTGTATGGAACCACATTCCAGTCTCCCCCTAATATGGTTAAGACCAGTGGGTTAGTAACCACTATACTCAGTAGCTGTGTGAAAAACACAGGGGATTCACAATTTGGGCCATATATAGCACCAAGTATGATTGGCTGAGCTTCAATACTTCCATGTAAGAGGATGTATCTCCCTTTGGGGTCATATATTTCTTTCCTCATTTGAAAGGGAACTTTCTCATTTATTAGAATTGCCACTCCCCCACTGTTATTAGATCTCCCTGCACCAAAAACCTGTCCCACCCATGCCTTGGAAAATAGATGGACGTCTTCCCGTTTCTGGAGAGTCTCCTGGAGACATGCTATCCCTGTTTGAAAATGCTGTAAGTGTCTAAGGACAATCTACCTTTTGCACTTGTCCTGGGCACCTTTAATATTCCAACAAATCAGTTTATATGGGCCACTCATTACACTCCATGACACAGAACACTGTGGGTGAATCTACACCATTCTGTCTGTAGGGTCCCTGATTGGTCCCCAAGCTGTGTCCTAAACAAAAATCTGTAGTAATAGATATATTGAGCACACTTTATATCTTCCCCCCACACATCCTAACACAGTTATAACTAAGAGAAAAGCAAAAAAACGAAGGAAAAAAGAAAAAAAAATATATATATATATATGTATATATATATATATATGTATCCCTTTTATTTCCACCACAATGCCCCCAAAATAAGAAAAGCCCCTTTCACCTGACCCCCAGTTCCAACAAACTGTTACACCTAATTAACTAAGGTGAGTGATGTCTTTTTGCAAGAGTGATGCACACCAAAATCCCCCCTCCCCATCTCCCACACCTCCCCTACTTAAACAAACAGCAAGCTAAACCTTCAAACATTTAAAACTGTTCGAGCATCCTAGAAAACACTGCTATGATAAATGGAGTACAGCTCCTTTAGTTTAGCATTTTCCAATACAATTGCTTTATCATAGTCAACACTTACTGACCCCTCATGCAACTGTATAAATAAAACCATGAAAAAGGGGAAAAAGAAAGAAATTCTCCTGCTCTTGGAATATAAGTTTTATTCCAGGCCCCAAATGAAAAGAAGCACTGACAGCAGACAAGTAATGCTGCAAAAATAGACATTCGCTATCTTCTCCGTCTTGATCTGACACGTCTTGCAGGAGCATGAACAACTGGCTTCTAACAATCAAACAGCAGTCTGTACTAGCAGAGACCCTGATATCCAATCAAGGTTGCATACCTTTTTGCCGAGGTAGTCCAAATTCTGGCACTAATTGTAGCTTCTCCTTACAAACAAAAGATAGGCATCAGGAACGATCTCCTTGTTGTGTCAAGCCATTTCTAAGGGGCTCCCCAGTTATGTGCTTCGGGAGAAAGACCCAAAAGACTGCATTGCGAGCAATTTCTCTATTTAAGGCGACAATCTACTCTGTTGCAACAAACTAACGGTGACCGCAGCTCTGTAAAACTCAGTCAATCACATCACTTAAATAGGTCTGGGAATAGTCCTTTAAGTTCTTTCAGCACTTGCCCCTTGGTTTCAAAAGGTATCCAGTGATCCTCGTCTTTGACATGGAGTACTGCAGGGTATCACATCCTAAAAGACTTTCCTGCTGCAGTCAATTTTGATACAATCGGGTGCATCTCCTTCCTCTTCACTCTTCCCTATTGTGGCAGATCCTGTGATATCCTTAGTCGATGCCCTTCCCACAAAACTTCGTGCAGATCCTTGACTTTTACCAAAATGTATTGCTTATCTAGGAAATTCAATAAATGGCATATCAAGGTTCTAGGCGGAGAGTTAGGGGGTGGAGGCAGATGGAGAGCCCGGTGTGCCCGTTCGATTACTTAGGTGGATCCATTCGGGGAAGGTTCTGCTATTTTTTTACAGAGCTTCTGTGTAAAGATTATGGGGTTCGAGCCTTCCTCTTTCTCAGGCACACCAGTAATTAAGAGATTATTCCACCTGCTTCTCCCCTCTAGATCTTCTAGCTTATCTTCCAGCTTTTTGAGTCTTCTCCCGAACTGTGTGACCGTAAGCTCATTTTTATCTTGCTTTTTTCAAGCGATATAATTTTGGCTTCCGAGTCTCCTACTCATGTTGAAAGGGCTTGGATGAAGGACTTGTCTGTTGCATATCATCAGCAATTTCTGTTATTTTATCCTGCATCGGCTGCATTATTTCTAAAAATCTCTCTTCTGAGAGAGTGATTGCAGGAGAGGAAGTTTTACTCGCACTCGCCGGCTGATGTTTGGGCCGCTTTGCGGCCTTCTCTTTTTCTGGAGTTGATGGAGGCGAGTGCCTTGGCTGCAGTTTCTTCATATAGACATCCATCCTGAAATACCTTTGCAGCTTCCTAGGAATCTCAAGCAATTGGCCAATGCAGGTAAAGCACATTGTTTATGGGGGTATTTGAAGTAGAATACTATATTAGTTAGCGGAGGCGCGGATCTGTGGAGAGTTGCTGCTGCCTTTCACCCTGCCATCACGTGACCCCCCCATCTTGGACCTTTTGATCAATAGCTGAATTTGGCTCATTTCCCAAATTACATCCTCCCATTCCAACCCCTTGTTGTCATCTGTCTTCCCGTAACCTACTGCTTCACTCACCCTCAGGGCCCCAAAAAACATTACCAAGTATATGGCATGAAATAGAGTAGCTTTGTCTGCTGTTTTGCATATTTTGGGTAAGACCTCTACCAGTCTGCCTAACAATTGACCCAAAACCGGTCTCCTCTTGTCATTGGAGCTCTGCTTTAGCCATCCCAGCCTTGCAACATTCGTTTAACGAACATGCTCTTAGTCAGGTCTCGCCAGCCTTTTAAGTTGCATACTGTGCTGATCCTTGCCAACTGAACTCCCATTGTGGTGTGGACTGTCCCCTTTTCCTATTGGTAAACTATGAACTTTCCTATCTGCTCGTCTGTGACCGGCCCACTTACCACAATGAGGTGCAATTCCCGTAATGCTTGGAATGTACGTCAAGCCCCTTTGTGTGCCTCAAGGTCCTGGGAGCCCAGGAGCCATGAAACAACAGTTCCACTCCTTCCATCCAATGTCCCATATGTCCAATAGAATAGGCGTTTTTTGTCCCTCTGCCTTCAGGGCAATGGCCCAGAACCTGCTCAGCTGAAGATGGGAAAGACTGTCAGCCAAGGTATTCCATACCCCATCAATGTGCCTAACTCTAAAAGATATGTTTAAATGCTAACCCTGCAATACCAACTGACATAAGACCCTCAGCACTGATTTTGATGTCGCCCCTCTGTTGCTGAGGATGTCCACTACTGCCCTGTTGTCACACCAGAAAGTCACCTTTTGATTAGGAAGTTTTCCCCCCATAATAAGGTGCTGACCCAGATCGGTGTGATCTCTAGCAGTGTAATTTCCTTAGTTAAACCCCTGTTAGTCCATTCCTATGGCCATGGTTCCGAGAACCATTTTTCCCCAAAATACCACCCCTATGCCCAGCCCCCCTACTGCATCTGTGTACAATTCTAAGTCCATGTTGTATACCCAGTCCTCTTGCCAAAAGGACCTCCCATTGAAATTCTGTGAGAATGTGCCCCACACCTGCAAGTTGTCTTTTACTTCCCTAGTGATGTCAACCCAGTGATGCGGTCTGGCTGCTCCCCTGGTTGCCCTGGCCAGGTGTCTGGTAAAAGTTCACCCCAGGCCTTTCGATCTCCAAGTGAAATTGAGATGCCCCAATAGCTGTTGTACTTGTCATAGCTGACCCCTCCTTCTGTCCAAGTGCACCCCTAATAGTTCCCTTAATCGCCCTATCTTGTTGTCTGGCAAGTGAAACATCTGTGCCCGTGTGTCTATCTCTATCACCAAGAATTCTATGGTTCTGCTTGGGCCTTCTGTTTTGTCCGGAGCCACCAGAACCCCTAGCTCAACATACATCTCTTGAAAACAGGAAAGCATGAGGTCTGCTTCCTGTTATCCATTCCCAATGCGTAGGTAATCATCCAGATAATGTATGACCATCCTGTACCCCGTCTTCTGCAGAAAATTCCACTGTAGACGTGCTAAATAGCTCAAACATGGCACAGGCTGTGAAACACCCCATAGGCATGGCTTTGTCAAAATAATACTACCCATCCAGATTGAAACCTAGCAGGTCCCAATCCTCTGGCTGTACCGGTAGTAAAATAAATGTTGATTCTATGTCTGTCTTGGCCAGCCATGCCTCTGGGGTGGCTCTGATAATCTGTACTACTTCCTCTAATGTGGCATAAGACACCTTGCTGTTCTTTTCATCAATATTATCAATGACCGATTCCTCTTCTGGGTATGACAGATGATGAATGACCCTGTACTCTCTCAGCCATTTCTTGAACACCAAACCTAGGGGGGACACCCTCAAGCCCCATAAGTCTGGGTCCTTGAGTGGTCCCTCTACCTTCTCAGCATCTTTCTCCTTTTGAATCTTCTTCCTCAAAATGTTCTCTTTCTCCTTTACCGAACCTAAGTTTTTTGTCTCTGTACCTTCTCTGGGGCCCTTAAATTGTAAACTAAACCTCTCTCGATACCTTCTATGAGTCGTTCCACTCCTGCCCCATTGGGGTAGCCTCTTAACTGGCTTTCAAATGCATCTGCCTTGATGTGAATCCTTGCTCGTGGGAAATTGCCTATTGAAACTGTACGCCTGATGGCTCTCCCCTGCCCTGCCCCCTATGCTGTGGCCTTTTCCCCATGCACCCCATCTGTCTCCCCTTGATCCCTGATGAAACTTCAGTAGTCCTGTCCCCCCCCCCACTGTAGTCCCTTCCTCTGGGGCCTATGCCCCATGTCTGACCCCTATACCCCTGTTCCCCACCCCAAAAGGACTGACTGGGTACACCTTGCATCCCAGTGACCTGACCCTTTTGGTTCCAATTCGTCTGACACTTGGAAGCTGGGTGGCTCCCACCACATGTCCAACAGGTGTGCCAGAATCTGCATTGTGGCCAGGAACAGAATGTCCTATTATATCCCTAGCAACAGTTTTGTATTAGGGTGGCTCTCCTGCTTCCTTCTCCCTCCAGGGTGGCTTGGTCTGTGACATAACCTGTCCACAGATCCAGCTGCTTCGTATACCATCTGACATCCCCATAAGTTGCCATCCATTGCCTGAAAAATTTGTCATAATACAGCCACCCAAAACCTCCCCTGGCTTTCGATCTTTGAATGATCAAAGAATACATGATGAGGGGTATCCCCAATTCTGTTTTTGTTTCTCCATGACTATCACTGAGTATGTGGCAAAGCCTGCAAACCAATCGTCCCACATCTTCCCCGTAGTAAACTTATCATCCTCCTTCTTCCCCAGTAATACCACCGCCACAGCCATCTCACTCTTCCCTATGGTCTCCTTCTTGTCATATTTATTTCACCACTTCTCTGCTTACTAGTGCAAAAATATCAACATATTCCCTTTCCCATATCTTTTCTTTTGTGGCTAATGGTATGTGTTCCCCATCCCCATTCCTGGGGAACCAATTTACCTTCACCCCATCCCTATTCCCAAATGTTCAGTGGGGTTTTTCATGGCTCCTGACCTGCCTTATCCTGCTCTAATATCTGACACAGCTTTTTCCAGCTGACCCAAATCACCTGACCCTAAGGAGCTAATCATTTGTTCCTCATATTCTTTTATGCTGTCCCCCATACTCACTTCCCCATTACGTGATTGCAGGCCTGCTGCTGGAGTTGGGACTGGTCCTGGCAATGGCAATTCTATTGGGGCCAGCCCACTGGCCTCACTGCTGGTTGCTCTGGCATCTGAGGCTTGGGTGGAGCTGGAGCAGGTAGCGGACTGGGCTGTGGCATGAAAACCAGGGTAGGCTCCAGTGCTAGAGGAGGCATAGGTTCAGGCTGAGATAGAGGCAAAATGGGTGTACTGGGTTGAAGTCACCTCGGGCTAGTCAACCTGGCTAGTCTTGCTGGGGCTGGCATTGGCCTCAATGGACTAGTTGGCCTCACGGGGGGTCTCCTTCCCCCTTCCTCCCCTGCCTCTCTCTGCCTTCCACTTTTCCCTGGCCTACCATTCACTAGTTCCCATACCTTGCTCGCCCTGTCTGCCAACTCCAATATGGCATTGTAGGTGTTCTCTCTGGTGGACTTGGTCTTCCTCAGCACCATGTCAGCTGTACCCATAAAGAAATTCAGCAAAGAACTGAGAAAGAGAAAGAAGGGATAACATTAATGTCTGGTACTCTAAGACCTCCTCCTTCTGATGATGTTGCTTCCATATATATTTCCCCCTTTTAAAAATTTTTTTTTATCTGTTCCACCTCTTTCCCTGGGGCCGTGCTTCCCCAGTAACCATTAAGCTGATGCCCGGGCCTCCCCCTCTTTGTCTCTTTTAGCAGTCTCTTCCTGTCCTATCCCTTTTTTTTTAATTGATTCACCCCTGTTGTCTGTACTTGTGCTCACCAGCCTACCTGGTCCTGCTCACTCATGGTCCCACCCATGTACCCTAGTTATCCACCCAGCTTCCCTTTTATCCCCCCCACTCTGGGTGACACCCCCCCCCGCTGTGATGCCGTCAGTGAGGATCACAGCTGGGCCTGCCTTTAAATAGCCCCAGCCGTGGTTTCAGTTCCACTCTGAAAAAAGGGGGGTTGCTAGTGGGGTACCACAGGATTCAGTTCTAGGACCGATCCTCTTCAATGTCTTTATAAGTAATATTGCAGAGGGACTGGGAGGAAAAGTATGTCTCTTAGATTCAGTACAAAGAAGTGCAAAGTAATGCTCCTGGGAAACAAAACCCAGAGGAAGAGTACACAATGGGGTGAGATACTAACAACAACAAAAATGGAAAGGGACCTGGTGGTAGTCATATCAGATAACCTAAAGGTGGGCAAGCAATGTGAGAGGGCGGTAAAGAGGGCTGGGGAGGTACTGGGATGCATAGGGAGAGGTATCACCAGTAGAAAGCAGGAAGTTGTTATCCCTCTGTACAGACAGCTGGTGAGACCCCATCTGGAGTAAGCATGCAGTTCTCGAGACCCAATCTCCGCAAGGACATAGACATGATGGAGGCAGTCCAGAGGAGGGCAACTAAAATGGTGTAGGGTCTGCACCAGAAAACATATGAAGAGAGACTTAAGGAGCTTAATATGCATACCCTCAAGGAAAGGAGAGATGGGGGACATGATAGAAACTGTCAAGTACCTCAAGGGAATGAATAAAGTCCAAGAGGGTAGCATCTTTCAGGAAAAGAGGTGTGCAAGAACAAGGGGGCACAATTTGTAGATAGTAGAGGGACAGATCAGAGGTAATGTGAGGAAGTATTTTTTCATGGAGATGGTTGTGTATGCATGGAACAGCCTTCCTAGGGAGGTTGTGGAGTCAAAAACAGTGGGGGAATTCAAGAATGCATGGAACAGACATAAGGCAATTCTAGGAGGTGGGGGTAGAAGGAAGTAGGCTGTTGGTTAACTAAGATCTGCAGCTTATCCAGTAGGTAGGGAAATGGGCAGACTGGGTGGGCCAAGCGGTCCTTATCTGTCATCCAATTCTATGTTTCTATGTTAGAAAAGAAAGAAAATGAATTTTGGATTTAAATGATTTTCCTTTATGAATGAGAGATTTCTCAGGAGATGTGTACATAGTTTGCAGGAAATCTGCATGCAAAACACCTCGCTGTGCTCTAACAACTGAACTATAGGCTCACATGTTTGGACCTGGGGTTCCCAGACACATTTCCTTTCCCTGGTTTTATTATCCTGCAAACAGGAATGATCAAAATGACAACTAGATATTTTGTTGCAGGTTTAGCCACTGCTAAGAAATGTAAATCACAAATTGTAGTGATAAAGAAATAACGTGACCTACTGGGAATTGAACCCAGTCCCCTAGAATACCACCGAACTACAGGCTTACATGGTTGGATTTGAGTTCCCAGGCACATTTCCTTTCTCTGGTATTCCATAACCTGCAACTAGGTATAATCAGGATGACATTTAGATGTTTTATGGTGCAGTATTAGCCACTGCAAAGCAATTTAAATCATAAATTGTAGTTTTTGTAGTTTAAATTGTTTAGCAGTCACTAATACCGCACCACAAAGCATTTATTATCTTGATTATTCCTAGTAGCAGGATATGCAATGCCAGAGAAAGGAATTGTGTCCAGGAACCCTAGGTATAACCATGGGAGCCTGTAACTCAGTGTTTAGAACACTGGGCTGGTACTCCAGGAGCCTGGGTTCAATTCCCTGTGGGTGACATTATTTCTTTCTCACTATTATTTATGTTTTAAATTGCTTAGCAGTGACTAATACTGCACCAAAAACCATCTAGTTTTCATACTGTACCTTTAGAAACGTTCAACATTTTTAACTTGCTGTTGTTGAAACACCACTGGTTGGTGCTCGCCTACCCCCGGTATCCCCCTTCCCTCCTGACCCATATTTATTTACAACCAGATGGATGGTGCCCAGTCAATCTCTGGTATCTGCTCCAACCTTGGTTGTGCTACATGATGGTGGGTGCCAAACCCCCTGGTGCTGGCTAATATCACTATGAATAGTGAGTGACACTGGGATGCCAACCCATGGTGTCACTATGGATAGAGGACCCCCCCAGTTTCTTGATTTTGTCCAGGTCCCCCAACCAATAGGTAGTGACACCGGGGTGCCCATCCCATTGCTACAAAACAGTCCACGGACACTGGGGTGCCCAATCCCAAGTGTCTGCAACCTGAAAATTAAGAACACTTTTATTTTAAGATGTGGCTGGCAGAATAACCTAAAGGTTAGAGTAATGAGCTATGAATGAGTTGCGTACATCCAGCAGACCTGAGTTTGATTACCAGAACCTCCACTTACATACTGTGTGACTCTGAGCAAGTTAATTAACCTTCTCAGTGCTCCTGGGCTGCACCTGAAAACAGGTACTTGAGCCTAGCTGGTTAACAAAAAGAACAATAAATATAAGATGATTATTTTTATTAAACCAGGCCACTGCATCAGTGGCGAAGCCTAGGAGCATAGTTTTGTAAGAAGAATGGTATGGTTGACCAGGTCAAATGCCTTAGTTAGGTCAATGAGGACTGCACCTGTTAGGAGGCCCGAGTCCATGGAGGCATATATGTCATTGGTGAGTTTGAGGAGGGCAGTGGAGGTACTGTGTCCTTTGCGGAAGCCATGCTGTGAGCTAGATAGAAGGTTGTATCTTTGGAGATATTCTATGGATTGGGTGGACACTAGTTTTTCCAAAACTTTGCTAAATACAGAGAGAATTGCAATGGGATGGTAGTTCTTTATTTCTTTGGGATTACCCTTTTTTGGGATTGGTGTGACTTTAGCTATTTTCCATATATTAGGTATTATGCCATGGCATAGAGACAGGTTGAAAATTTTGGTTGGGGAGAGGCAATGAGTGGTGCAGCAGCTTTTAGGAGCTGTGGTTCAAGTCCATCAGACCCTGTGCTGGTGCTGTCAGGAATAGTAGTAGCAGTTTTAACACTTCTCCTCTTTTTATACTCCAGAACCTAAAGGGTGGGTGCGTGAGTATCAAATTGGTATCACTAGGGGGGTGCAGTGTTGTGGACAGGAGGGAAGGATGTGAGTTAGCTTGAGAGATCTGCCAAATGGTGATTAAAAGAGTTTGCTATGGTTGTTGGATTATTGCAGTGAATGCCATTTAACAGCATGTCACTAGTATGGGCCCTGTGATTTGCTCCTAGGAGTGTTTTTATGGTTAACCAAAATTTCTTAGAGTCACCTGAGGCTTTTATTAGCAGGTCCTTGCAGAACGAGCTTTTGGCTAAGCATATATTTTTCTTGCATGAGTTTCTCAGAGATTGATATAGATTATGGTCAGTCTGCATCCCAGTGATCTTGAACCGCCGCCATGCCTTATCCCTGGCTCTTATTTGGGTACGTAGGGCTTTTGTTAACCACTTTGTCTGAGTTCCACGAATCCGTCGGGTGACTTGGGGAGCATGGGTGTCTTGGAGAGGGCTAAAGTGGGCCAAGAAGTAGTCAAGGGCTGCCTGGGCACTAGTTGAAGTGTAGATCGGGGACCAGTCAATCAGTGAGAGATCATAAGTAAACTGCACTAAGTTAAAATTGGCCAGATTGCGGAAGGTAATGAGTTTTGGGAGTGGAGATGGTTTACTGGTAGACCAGATACAGTAGATAGGGGAGTGATCACTAATAGCATCTGCAAGGGTGCCTGCACCTATTATACTGTCCGGGTGGTTTGTAAGGATCCAGTCAATCAGGGTACTGGTCCGAGGAGGAGCCATGACCCTAGTTGGGTCTGTGATCATTTGGTGAAGGTTGTGGCCTTGCACCAAGGAGTGAGAGGCCTGGTTTGCATTGCTAATCCAGTTTAGGTCTAAGTCTCCCAGTATAAGGACTTCATTACGACTAATGGTGCTGTCTAATAGGGAGAGGAGTTCTTCAAGACCCTTGTTGCCACAAGCAGGAGGGTTGTAGGTGCAGACTATGTGTAATTTCTTTGAGCCTAGCTGTAGTGTGGTATGGAATGCTTCACAGTGAGACAGTGAGACAGTGTAGGCAGTACATTATGGGATAGTAACAGGTGCTGCTTATAGAAGATGGCAACTCCACCTCCGCGTTTTGATGAGGGTCTGTCTTGTCTGATGAGATTGTAGTTGGGCAGGGAGCAGAGAGCATCTGGGGTGGAGGGTTTTAGCCAAGTTTCAGATAGGCACAGGATATCAGGGTGGTGTTGAGCGGCCCAGGTCTCAAGTTCCGCAATGTTATGAAGGAGGCTCCTGATGTTCATGTGTGCAATGCGGAGGCCCTTGGTGTCATTCCAGATTGTATTATTTTGAAGAGGGTTACCCACTGGCCCTGGGTTTAGTTCAACATCCCCAGCTAGCAATAGGGCCAGGAGTAAAAGGTACCATAGCTTATGATGGATGAAAGGGGTGGGCAGGGTGATGCTAGGCACTGGGGATTTATGCAGGGTGTAGGATAGGTGGTAGATGAGTTTTTGAGGGATGAGAAGAGGGGAGGTGTCACGTGGCCAGCATGAAGGCATTCCCAGTATGGAGAGTTTGTAGTCATCTGGGTGGGTGCAGTGTTGAGTCATTCTTGGAGGGTAATATAGAATAGGTAGCCATATGAGGTTGAAGAGAAAAGAGATTAGTAATAATGTTCTGAATGGGCTTAAAGCCATGTTGAAATATGTTGAGTGAGTCATTAGTGAGTGGGATGTAGGGTAAGAAAAATCTTTGAAATGAGAAAAGCAGGACTTATCTAGCCAATCGAGTTAGATTTGTGACCCAAGCGTGGAAGGAGCAAAGGTTTTAGGCACTCACTGGATAAGGTTAGCTAAGTGGTAAGGTGGGTAGTGCTATAGATATTTAAAGCAACTATCTCTTTTCTAGGAGGCACTCGAAAAAGAGAGCTCTATTTGGCATCAGCGAGGTAAAAATAGCAGCAGAAGGTCAGATTTCCACCTAAGATAAAAGAATAAGAGCAGAAAGTCCGATTTCACCTAAGATTCAGGCTTTGCAAACTGAATGGAAATGGGAGCAGCTTATTTAGCAAGGTCTCCATCATCCACCACAGCTGCTATCGAGGGAAGTGAATTTAGTTATCACTGCTACTTGGAGTTTATTTGTGGAGCAAGGGAAAGTAGCCCCTCTAGGATTGCACTGGGAGTTAAGCTAACAGGCAGGCCAAAAATGCTAGAGGGGCTGTCCAGACTGCACTACAGGCTGCTGATTTTGCTAACATAAACTTATAATTAGTAGGTTCCTTGTTTGTTAGTGTGCAGTAGGTTACAGACTAAGCAGGCAGAGCTAAAAAAAATGCTCGGGAGCTATGTCCAAACTGCACTACAGGTTGGTGGTTAATGTTGAGTTAGATGTATGAGGTTCCTTGTGTGTTAGTGGCAGAGAGTACAGGTGTATGTGATAGGTAGGGGAAAGTGTGGTGCTGCGTCAGGTGGTAGAAGGATATAAGCTGCGGGTGGGAAAGTGAGCTGATCGGTTAAAAACGCCATGGACAGCCCTATATAAGGGAGAGCCGACCAAGGGTGGTGGTGGGGGTGGCGGGGCCTAACTCTGCTTCCTAGCACTGCTGACATCCTACAGCAGCTCGCGGCTCAGCTGTCCGTATCTGCTTCGCGTCTGGGGCCCGCTTTCTCCATAGCTGGAGGGAGGGCTTGGTGAGCCTGGCCTCATGACCATCAACCACCCGCTGTTTCGGGGGTCCGTGTTACAATCTGAGGGAAGAGGAGATAGAGTTAAGTGAGTAGGGGTCTATTGTTCACCAACGGGGGGGGTGAGAGAAGGGGAAGGCTTAAGCTGAGTTTTTTACTGCTCTAATTTTGGTAAGGCAAAATAAAAGTTACATTTTACAGGATTTACACTTTGGAGCAGGGGTTTAAAGGAAGCATTCAATAATGCCACACAGCTCGAGTCTCCACGGACGTACTGCTTTGCTTGCTTGCTGTATGGAAAGGCGCCAGCTTTAAACACTGCACATTAAAGCACCAAAATTCATTAAAATCCAAATTCATTAAATTGTACTTGCCACAGATTGGAGATCTAAATTTGTCATGAGCAGCAAAGTTGTCTTAATTAACAGTACCTGGTTAGATAAGGCAAGGGTGGCACACTAATTCTATTCAGAGTCCAACAGATTCAAAAAAAAAAAAAAAGGCGCCAAAGGCAAAGTCCCTTCTCTGCTTCCTAGCGCTGCTTGCATCCTACAGCAGCTCGTGGCTCGGCTGTCCGTCCCTGTCTTGTCTGGGGCTCCATTTCTCCGGCTGGAGGGAGGGCTTCAGGAGCCTGGCCCTCGCGACCATCAACTGCCCACTGCTTCAGGGGGGGTCCATGTTACAATCTGTCTTGTCTGGGGCTCCATTTCTCTGGCTGGAGGGAGGGAGGGCTTCAGGAGCCTGGCCCTCGTGACCATCAACCGCCCGCTGCTTCGGGGGGGTCCGTGTTACAATCTGTGACTGTCCATTATGATTTTGTGTTGATTATGAGTTTTGTACCTCCAATTTACCACTTTATTGTTCCGTACTTTATTGTCCTTTTTAATCTGTTGTCCTTTTTACTGATGTGGAACCTTTGTAAAAGAGCTCTTAACTCAAAGGTATATGTAATCCGAGACTTAAATAATTAAAAAATAAATAAATAAATTCTCCTATACTGCACCCATCTCAGCTTATTTCCTTATGGAATGGGGTAGGCGTTAAGGTCAAAGACCTCAAGGCACACCTGAATACCTGTCAGTCTCTGCAGGGTGTGGTTGAGGGTGCAATGACATGAGCGTTAAGGCTGACAACCAAAAGGCACACTCCAATGCCTGTCAGTGTCTGCAGGGTGGGGGTGGGGGTGAGGCATTAGGGTTGGACACCCTAATGCCTCTTTAAGGAAGTAAATCAGGGAGGGACGGTTGACATCACCTACCTTAATTTCAGCAAAGACTTCGAGAATGTTCAACATAGAAGGCTGATTAACAAGATAGGTAGTCTGGCCATGGGGCACAAGCTGATAAACTGGATTAGAAACTGACTGATGGACAGGAGGCAGAGGGTGGTGGTAATGAGATCCGATCTGGGGAGAGAGGTGACCAGTGGGGTACCTCAGGGATCAGTCCTGGGACCATTTACGATGCAGCTTCCACCATGTGGCACCTTCCACTCTCACTGCTGTCTTCTCTCTCCTCTGAAGCCAGTACCAGTACCAAACACCACTGCAAATACCTGCAAGTGATTGTTCAGCATTGGCAAATGCTTGTTATTTATAACTTAGCAGTGGCATAACTGATGGGGTTTCTGATCAAGGGGTACCTTGTGGACTACCTAGAAAACAATGGTATAAAGGATAGTAAACAGCATGGGTTTGTGACAGGGAGGTCTTGTCAGACCAATCTGATAGTTTTCTTTGACTGGGTATCAGAAGTCACGGATAAGGGCCACACTGTGGACTTACTCTAGTTTGATTTCAGAAAGGCTTTTGACTTTGTGCAACACAGAAGATTATTGAAGCAGCTGGAGGACCTGGGTATGTCTAGGGTCATAGTTAGTTGTGTAGAAAACTGATTGAAGGAGACACAGCACAGGGTGGTAGTAAACACAATCAAAACTGAAGAGAGGGAGGTCACAAATTGTGAGCTGCAGAGATCAATCCTGGGTTCTGTCCTCTTCAATATGTTCACCAGTGAACAGAACATCTTGGGCAAGTTGTGTCTCTTCACAGATGACACAAAGCTCTGTGGTATGGTAGCTAGCAATGAAGTGATCAGGGAGATGCAGAGGCTCTACAAAGTGTACAGAGGTGGCCTAAAGTTTGAAGTCCCATGCCAAAAAATGTAAGCTTATGCATCTAAGGAAAAACCCCAGGACAGAGTGCTGGATGGCAGAGGTTAAACTGAGCAGTACTGCTGGGGAAAGGAACCAGGGTGTCATCATTAGTGACTGTCTCAAACAATCAAGTCAGAGTAACAAGGCCTATACTAAGGCTAATAGGATGGTGGGGTGTACAGGAAAGTGTATTTGCATCAAGATGAAGGAGACACTACTACCTCTATATACAATAGGTCACTGTTGAGGTTGCATCTGCAATACTGTGCTAAGGTTCCATGTCAAAACGGAGACTGTGGAACAATGGCATGTGAAGAGGGTGCAAATGCCACAGCATGATAACTTGAAACATAATTTTCTTTTACCCCCACACACCCCCTTGTGGGGGGCTTTGCCCCCATACTTACCTTTATTTAATATACTATCTATGGGGGGGCTACCTCGGGGATGGGTAGAACTGCCAGTCATCCAAAAAGTGTTGATGCTGTGGTTCTGTCACCCTCTTCATGGGTCACCATTTTTCAGTCACCATTTTGACTTGCTACCCTGTGCTCATTCCCGAAGTCCTCACCTATGAAAGGACAGGGATAGGCTAGAGACAGAGCAACACAGAGTGACCAAGATGATTCAGGGCTAACAAAGCAGATCTTACTAAGATCATCTCAAGACAGTGAACATGTACTCATGACTAACCAGATGAGAGAGGAGGATATGATAGAGAACTTTGACTCCTGAAGGGACTAAACAAGGTGCATTGTGGAGAACTATTAAGCAGGAGTTAAGAGCTCCTGATAATGGGTGATTTTAATGCCCATAACATTTCATGGCATGATGTATAATTCCATGTTTACTCATGCTTACTCAGAAGAATCTTTGTATCCAAGGAAATCTAACGATATTAATGTTATTACCATGGTAGCCAGCCTGGTGGCGTTGAGGATTAAGGTGCTGGACACCATACCTCACGCTATGCTGGTGACCCTTGTTCGGTAACAAGCTCAGGTCATCGGGGGTCAGCAGGGGAGGATGAGAATTGAGCATCGGGAGACAGCTCTCCAAGTCCTGGGGTGGGCTTGGGAACTACACCACACTGCAGCGACCCCTGGGGATGCCCGGAGGTACCGCATGCGATGGTGTGACTTTAGGGGGCACTATGGAAGACTTTGGTACATATGTGCTCAGATGTCACTGCACATATGCAGTCCCAATGGTGAAGAAGAAGTGAAAAATGGCTGGGCACCACCATGCAGCTTGATAGCTTTGCCCTACCATGCTGGGAGGACTCGTGTGGAATCCCACTGGGGGTCAGCGGCTGGTCTGGTCAGATAGGGTATGGGGAGACCCTCCAGTGGACTGGCGATGGCACCAGATCCTTCATCATGTGAGTGAGCCTGGTGCTCCTCCTGCAGTTAGGGCCAGTGGCTGGATGCCCCCACTGGTAGTTGCCGCAGCAGATGAGTAAAATAAGATGTAAAAAAAAAAAGTTAATACCATGGGTAAAATGTTAATAGATATCATGAAGGAGTATATCATTTATCCCTTAAATGGCAGATACAAGGGTGATATTGAAGGTAATTATACCTATGTATCTATGAGGGATGCTTCCTTTCTAGATTATATTCTCTGGACTGGGCCCAAGGATTTTTGGCAAGACTCTGTTGTCTTAAGAAGAGCTGAAAGTGACCACATTCTGGTTGCCATTGAAACTAAACCCCATAAGGAAAATAGAGAAGCCAGTGATAAAGGTGCTTTATTGTTTACTGAAATTAGAGCCTCAAAAACATCATGTGGAAACAAAATGTACAGGGTGATATATCTATGTTACTTAAATATTCTTTTTTAAACAACACAGTGCAAATTTTGAGAACCTTGGCTCTATCGACTCTGTTTTTGTCTATTAACTCACTATATACGGTAATAAAGCTTAAATTAGAATGTCCAGCAAGGGGAAAATTAAATAATGATGGCCACTCTTGGTGTGACAAGGAATGCAGAGAGATGAAAGTAAATATAAGGAAACTCTATAAGGTATGCTGTAAATCATAAACTAAACAGGTGCTTGCAGATTTAAATAAGGCAAGAAGAAACTATAAAACATTACTCCGCGATAAGAAGCAGAAGTTTTATGAGAAACAATGGCAGCTAATGTTAGCAGCAGTTGAGGATAAGGACAGTAAGACATTCTGGACATTATTGGCCAAAGGCACAGACAAATATAAAGCAGACATTGATACCTATATTTCCAAACAAAAGTGGCTAGAATACTTTAAAAATGTATTTTACGAACCAGCTGAAAATACCAATATCAGCTGGCTTCAGTCAAATATACACACATTCAAATGTATTACAATGGATGAAGTCCTTCTTTCCTTATATTCATTAAAAAAGCAAAAAGTTGCTGGACCAGATGGAATCCTTGCAGAAGTATATTTAACGGAATCATCAAGGTGGAGTAAGTTTTTGACCATTTACTATAATTAATGTATTGAATCTAATAAACACCCTGAGACATGGAAGGGTGCAAATATTGTACCTATCCACAAAAAAGGAAGTCTATCAGAGCCAGTTATGTATATGCCTATTAATCTTTTAGATGTTAATCTAAAAATATTCTCAAGAGTGATACAGGAGAGGCTTAAAAAAGAAGTAGACAAAACAGGGGGGATTTCATCATATTAAGCTAGATTTAGTTCAATTACTCCACTATTGATAATATTTTTATTCTTAATCATCATGTTGATAAGTATGTCAGATTTAGAGGCTAAAAACTGTATGCTATATTCATTGATTATTCCAGTGCCTTTGACAATATTTCTAGAGGAATTCTTTAGGAAATCCTGATCAACTGAAGTATAGATCAGAACCTGGTTGTAGTCATAGCCCGGTTACATGCAAACACTTGGGCTAGAATCAGAATGAGTTATAATCAACAACTGTCTAACTTATTTGAAAGCAATAGGGGTGTCAGATAGGCTTGCGTGCTTGCCCCATTGCTTTTTTACCTTTATATAAGGAAAAAATGCTAATTCATTGTGAAACAGTTGATCAGGACTCCCCAAAATTCAAGACCACTCCTTGCCCATTATTAGCATACACAGATCACATTGTGATTTTTTCTTCAGCAAAAAAAGGATTACAGACTAAGTTAAGCTTTATATATGAAATATCAAAGGAGTTAAAATTAAAGATAAATATGAGTAAATCCAAGGCTCTCATATTTGGAGAGAAAACCGTCAAGGGTACCTGGTATGTTGGTAACAGTAAAGTAGAGGTGGTCCCGAGTTATACCTATTTAGGGGTGATAGTACAAGCAAACTATTATTGGACCCACCATTCAGAAATGCTCCAAGAAAAAAAAAACATGGCAGGGTTAAACTGGTTTAACCTTAAATGTGGAGGAATGAGTATCAGACCCCGTGTTCGAGTAGTAAAAATAAAATTTTGTATGCAGCTCTTATACAGGTCTGAGATCTGCAAAATAAAGACTATAAGTAAACTTATGGTGCCTTTGTACAATATTTTGCACAGCCTATTAAGACTGGGCCATCCATGCCCAGCCGCCTATCTGAGGTTGGAATTAAGACTTACAAATATTAATGCATCAATTGAAAGTAAAAAATTAAGCTATTGGATAAAATTAATGAGGATTGAGGATTGTACATTAACAAAACAGTGTATAAATGAAGAAGAATCTTGGCACTGTCTGGGATTTAGGTCTGGTTATTGGTTTAATAATATAACCTTTCTATTAAAAAAATATAAACTGATGAACCTCAGGCAGGCTGTTGGGCAGGGAATAGTTCTAAGTCCGAAATATAAGAAATATGTAACTAAAATGATAAATAGGTACTAGGACAAGTCTGACATGGAACTAATTGCTGCCTCACATTATTCTGCCTGGTTTTCCAGAAATAACTATTATCATGGATATAAGTACTCTCTAGATATAATTACTGATCCAAAATTCGGGCTAATATTTATGCCCTATAAATTTGAATAATTTAATAGTAACGTGTTAGTATATTGATGTAAAAAAACAGGTGTTCAACTGGATGAATGTGATTGTGGGGATGGAGAAAAGGAAGACTTAATTCACATACTATGGAATTGTAGATGGTATGAGAAACAAAGACAATACTGGTTGAGTCCCTTAATTCCCATTTATTATCAAGTGGATAAGGAACTACTAATGAATATTTTAATACAGACAGAAGATGCCTGGGCACTCAAAAGGATAGTTAAATATTTATATGTTATCAATCCGATTAAAAAAAGAATAAAGGTAATCTAAGGGGTTATAAAATCTTATATTACACCTGCCTGGATAGGAATGTTATTTCTCATGAAACTGCACTTTATGGTATGAATTTAGGCTGCCAGTAGGTTGTATTTTATGTGTCTAAAAATGATGGATTATATGACTGTATGTATCTCTCTCTTTGCTGTATTTAATAATTATTATTGTATTTTTTTCTTTTAAACTATTTTGTATAATTTTGTGTGATGATTTTTGTAATTGTAAAGGCTATTTAGCCAAACAATAAATAGACTGAATTGAGTTAAGACTCAAGAACCCAAGGTCATAAGTAGAAACTGGTGGGGGGATCATTTAAGAGGGATGTGAGGAAGTTATATTTTACAGAAAGGGTGGCAGAGTTGTGGATCAGCCTGCCAGCAGAAGTGGTGGGCACCAAGACCATAAATGGTTTCAAGCATTGCTGGGACAGAGTGGAGTTTCTGGTTGTTACTCAGGTCAGTAGCAGTTGGGATAGAAACGGGAGGGTAAACCGGGAGAGATAAAACTCCATATGGAAAACAGGTCCCAGGGCAACTAGGGAATGACGGGCAGACTACATAGACCTTTGGTCTTTTTCTTCTGGCATTGTTATTGTTTCTACCTTGATCATTTTAACACATTTCTTCACCAAGTTTTCAACATAGCCTTTTTTGGACCCACCACAGCAACAAGGAATGTGAGATTTGTCAAATACTGACTGAATGCTAATTTCTCAGTCACACTGTAAAAATCACCTTTCACACAAGACTTAAATATTTTTACCTAGCTGGTTTATGAGGTGGGGTCACATAAAGACCATTTCAAGAATATGGGGTAAAAATCTCAAAAACCAAAAAAGTTGTGAATCAATGTTGACATTTTTCAATGTTCACTTTTGCTGTGTCTCAGTATTTTGAACCCAGATTTTCAACATAGCCCTTTTTTCACCCCATCTCATGAATGTGACAGGAATCATTTTTGAAATCCTGGAAAAAAACATGTTTTCACATTTGTGGCACAAAATGGTGTTTCAGACAGTGTTTAATAAATTATACCTGTCATGTTTGGGGGGAGGGGGGATCATAAAAGACTATGTAAAAAATTGGGAGTCAAAATCTCCAAAAACAACAGAGTCACAGTGTTAAAACAAGTTGTGTTCAGGACTGCCCACTAGCCCAGCAGGTAGCATGTTGTGTTCATGTGATGGAGACTTTAGTTTGGAGACAAGCTCAGGGAACCATCTGGGCAGCACGGGGTGGGGGTTGGTGCCATCTTGCACCCCTGCTCCCAGCCCAGGAAGGGATGGCATAGTGTTCTACCACACAGATTACACCTTGTGGTGGGTTGGGGAGCCTTCCCTCACATGTGGTTGGCATGCATGTTGAGGTCTGATGGGGCCATGCACTGTATCAAGAGAAGTGGGTTGGCATAAAAATTACAAAAAAAGCAGCTGGCAGGCAAAGCTTCAGATAAGCCCATTTTGGATGTATTTGACATCCAGAAAAGTGTGCAAAACATCCAAAAATAGACTCTGGAATAATGTATGTTCACATTTAAGAACCCTGTTAAGGGCTGACCTGTTTTTTTCTGTTGTGGATGATTTTTCTTTTTATTTATTTAACCCTGCACACCTAACAAAGAGACACTTGAGAATTTAATTTGCATTGACTTCTATATATTTCAAGTGTGATGTGAAGAGGTTAAACTGAACTAACATTATTTGCAACCCTGCTAATTAGTTTCAGCAAGGAGAAGTATGTTTATCTATGTTCTGTCAGGGTCTCTTGACTCAAATAGCTGAAAGATTTATAGTGAGCCTTGAAGCGGCTCTTGTGCTGGTCAGTGTCTATGTCAGTTTATTTCTAAAAAGAAGAGATACAAGAAGCCTGTTGTATGAGTGTATCTGTTGTTTGACTGCTGACAAGTTTAACACTGTTGAGTTTCCATACTACTGCTAAGGCTACATTTACCTGGCTGGTCTCCATTACTAGACTTAAACTCATCACTATCTGAAGGGAACAAAAGCAAGTTTTCTCTTTTTTATTATCATTAGAGAGCCAGGAAAGATAAGAGATGCCTATATGTGGTATGGATAAGACAGAGGAGGAGAAGTTGTATAGTGGGCTGGCATTGTATAGCCGGAGCCTAGGTTAGAGTAACAAGCTGTAAATGAACTTGGTGCATCCAGCAGACATCGATTTCATTCCCACAACCTCCACTTGCACACTGTGTGACTCTGAGCAAGTCACTTAATCTCCCCAGTGCTCCCAGTTCACTCCAGAAAACAGGCACTTGTGTCTAGCAGGCCTTACCTGGTTACCAAAGAATTAAAAAAAAGATAATTACTTGCTTCCTTCCAGTTCAGGGGCAGTCTGTGTTGGGGCTGTGGGTAGGGGAGCTGGCTGTGTTTGCTTGGGTGGGGTAGGGGCTCACAGTGTTGGTGCCAAGGCTGGCTGTGTTCACTTGGGTGGTGGGGACTGGCTGGCTGGTACCAATGGCATCAGCATTCACTTGGGTAGTGCAAGGGGGCCAGCAGTGTTGGTACGAGGTGGGCTATTTGCTTGGGTAGGGGGGTGACTGACCATGTAGGTGCTGGCTCCATCAATGTGTTCACTTAGATTTGGTGGGGGTGCTGGTAGTGTTGGTTCCAGTGTTGGATGTGTTTATTTGTGTGGGGTGGGGTTGGCAGTGTTGCCAGGGATGTGTTCACTTGGGTATTGGGTGTCCAGGGGGGGAAGACTGACCGTGTTGTGGTTCAGGGACTGTTTATGTTGCTGCAATGGCTTTGGGGGATGACTGTAGTCATTTTGGGGGAGCAGGATGCCTGGATTGAGGGGGACTCACTGTAGAATGGGAACTCATTAGCTATATTCTTTCAGAAAAAGTGAGAGTGTGTGTATTTATATGGGGAGGGTGGAGCGGTCTGTGTGTGGGTTTGGGGAGCAGGCTGTGTGTGTCCTGGTTGGGGATGGTAGCTATTGTAGGAGAAGCCAGGTGTATGTGTGGTGAACTGGCCATGTTGGCAGTAGAAGGGACTGGGCATATGTGTGGGAAGCAGACCATGTTGGTGGGGGCAGGCATGTCGCAGGAGCTGATCATGGCATTGAGGGGTGAAGGTGCTAGACATGGGGTGCTGACCATGTTGATGCCTTACATTGGTGATGAAAGGTTATTTTTGGCTTACAAAATGTTACCAAAGCATGTCATACTTGGCTGCACTTTGGCAAGTATGTTTATATATATTTTGTGTGTGTGTGTGTGCAACAGGATGAAAGGCTGCAAGAAGGCTGGTGTGTCCAGGGAGCCCTTGTGATCTTGGGTGACTCCACATATTATGCTGTATTGCACAGGGTATGTGGGGACGTGTGTGAGTGTGTGTGTGTGTGTGTGTGTGTGATGTACAGGACCTGACTGTTTAGGTCAGTTGGCTATGAGGAATGAGGGTTGAGCGGACTGTGTGTGGGTCTGGGGAGCAGGCTATATATGTTTTGGTGGGGGATGGTAGCTACTGTAAAAGAAGCAAGGTGTATTTGTGTAGAACAGGCCATTTTGGCAGTGAAAGGGACCGGGCGTATGTGTGTGTAGCTGACCATGATGGTGGAGGCAGTCATGTCGCAGGAGCTGGCCATGGCATTTTGAGGTGAGAGTGCCACACATGGGGACTTGCACTTTGGGAAATATATATATACATATATATATATATATATATATATATATATACTTCTGTTTCCCAAAACTCTGGGGCTGTTTCCCCACTCTGATCCACTCTGCTCCAGCCTCCCTTCATGCTTTTTAATCTCACCTCCAAGATTTCATTAGTCATTCATGTGGGTGACAGACACTGGGTTCTGGACTTCTGTCTGCTGTCCTCCACCCTAAACTAGTAAACCCCCCACCCAGTTTTCAGTCATTCTCCCCACCCCTTAGTACTGCATTGTTACACACTACATATTGTTCTTCTGCACTTTACTGTACTGTGCATTTTCTGCGCAGAAGCACCACCAGTGAAATTGCACATACTTAGTTACATGCGATTAGTTGCAATGCACCCCCACCTAGCATCTGGTAATGAGCTGCTACAAGCTCAGAAGTTCTTTGCCAGTAAGACTTCTTAATGAATAAAGTCACCCCGGTGCACCCTGTGACCCACCACAGAAGATGTGATCAAATACCCTATTCCCTATTGCTTATACTAAAAGATCCATTTCAGACAATCAGAACACAAAGCTACTGCCTCTTTTTGTAATGACAGAAAAGTAGAGTCAAAAACAGGACAGTGTGCCAATCCTTGTGTTGCTCTTGTCCTTGTGTGTTATGGTTTGTGTTGAGCTGTCCCAAATGAAAAAACATAACATAATTCATTGGCAGAATTCAGGGCTCGATGAGATGAATGGGGGAAAGTAAAACATCATGATGGGTGCCTAATCTCCGAGCATACTCACAGTGCACCAATGGAACTCTATTTCACCTCCAAATCCTAACTCCTTGGAGCCTGTAAATCCTAATACTTTTTCTATGGGCTCTATTCTTGGCATCTCCTTGTCGCTTCATGATCTGTGCCTGTGGTCTCTAAGTAGATTACATTCTCCTCCTATGAGGCAAGGTGGCCGTCTACTGAGAGGTGTGAGTCCATGTTGCCTGCCCTTTTGGCTCTTGTCTGCTTGGAACAACAATAATTCTTGTAGAATCCTCTGAAGAGCCCCCTTAAAACTGAATGAGTCCTTCCTGTATATTATGATATCATTATTTTTGGGAAAGTGGGATTCTAACCTGGGTTGTGGTCTATCTATATCTCTCTGTAGTTCAATGAATTATGTTAAAGAGAGTTAGTTTGTCTAGTGTTTGTGAGCAATCTGCTCATGTAATCAAAATGGTCTGCATGTACATTTAGATCCAGAGTTGCCTCTAGCAACATTTAACAATGTGAGTTAATGAATGTGTACTTTATTTATTTTTTGTTGACCGGGTATGTGCACTAGACAAATTCTGCCTATTTTCAGGCACAACCTAGGGGAAGGGGAAACAGATGAATGCCAACTGACTTTGGTATTTTTAGTGAATGGGGAGAAATTTAGCCAGGGCACCAGGGAAATTCTGTACTCTGACTATAGAGGGCCTAGCTGGCTGTAAACATGGCCAGTCCAGAATGGATTTCGAAGAAGATGGTTGCTGTGGAGGTAGGGGAGCAGGCCTCATTCCTTATCTGTCTTGTACCAGAGGCCTACGATCTAGTGGAAACTTTACTGAATGATGTGGATGCAGATGCTGTAGATATCACTGAAACCTTTGTATCTACGGAAGATTTAAGCAATGTAATGATGAATCAAGAAGGTAAAACTGAGGTGGGTTTAATACCTGATGAAACGGAGAGTTCTGTGCTTCAACAAATATTTGAAGAAACGGCTAGACATCTAAAAGAACAGTAGCTCCTTAGCGCTCTGCTTTTGTTGCTTCAAAAGGATATCAATGTCAAAATAGCCACACTACCTGTCAACCAGCAGCATGATGCAGCAACATCAAAGGCTCAGACAGGGCTGGGTGAGTCGCCTACAGTTATTTCCACTGTAAATTTTACATCTGCGCAAAAGCTATTGTTTAAATCGACTGGCAGTAATAGCACAAAGTACAGTGAGTGCCTAGAGCCAGATAAACTGTGTTCTGAAAGCTTAAAAGAAAGTGAGAATGTTGATTTAAGCATAAAGGTGAAAAACTTTGTGAGGGGCCAGCCCAAGCTACTCTTTCACGTAACCAAGCTGAGACTATGTCTAAAACTTCAGGGTTTGTTTTCCGAAAGCACTATGTAGCACTGCAGGCTAACTTAATGCCTCTTTCCAAAGAGAACCTGCATACCAAACTAAACCTGAGCAACAGGATGGTGTCACGTCATATTCTTTTACTGCAAAGGGGTCTTTGAGTAAATCAGGGCCCAATGAGGACATAAAAATAAAACAGAATGCTGTTACATTAGCTAAACGGCATATCAAAGTGGAGATCTTTCTTTTGGCATACTAAAAAAAAAAGAACCGCAGGCTTTGAACACTCAGTCTAATGATATTTCTTCTTGGGCAGTACTTAAAGAAGTGTTCTCTCTGCCTGATATACCAGTATCTCCTTGTGACTCGTGGTCACCAAAAAAGGCATGATCTGAGGCTGGGTGGAAACAAACACCTTGTGGGACATGGCTACTAGATCCAGAGTGGGATCCTAAACTCAATTTTTCATCCCAAAATTCAGAATGGCGTCCTACTATAAATCCCCAAAATGTTATTTTGAAACCAGAACCAGTCATATCAGACAAAATGGAAACACAATCTGCACAAGTTGCCTTGCTTAAAAATGAGAAGGAGCCCATAACAGAGGGGAAACCAGCACTCACGGATCATGAGAGAAGGACTAATGAAGTAGGGGAGTCTGAAGGCACTCCTAGGGAAAGTGAAGATCCCAATAGGACCAAGCACGACCTCAGAAACCATTGTTTTCTGACTTGTTTTCCAAAACAAAAGGAAGCAGCTCCTTATAGGAATGCTGTGCGAATCAGATACAAAGGGGGCCTAAAGGATAGGCCTGACAGACATTATGTGGGGAAGACTTCATTAAAAAATTCTTTGCATTTTTCCCCACGTGAAGTGTTTGCTTTCATAAATATCTCTGGAGAAGACAACTACGACATGAGCTTCCACATTGCATATGCCCTGGAACTTTTTTGGGAACAGTACAACCAGGTTAAGTTATCCCCCATATGGAACCCCTTTTTCGTGATCCCTTTAACTAAACTTTTGGTGAAGTACTGTATGTTACAGTTATGTTTGGGAATGAGGGGGTCCATGTGGAGGACATAACTTACTGGATGACACAGAAGTGTGAAATATTGAGTGATCCTGAGGCAGTTCTGGACACAGAGCTATTCTGGACGGGAGGGTGGAAATATAAAGTGAAGTTTTGGAATACAGATTCAGGCATCAACCATATCCTAAATTCTTTCATGCTAGGAAGGGATCATGGAGTATGTTTTTACACAGGGCAGCCTAGGGCCTGCTACAAGTGTGGGGCTAGGATGCACTTGTCCAGCTTATGTGATAAGCTCCACTGTGAAAACTGTGGAGAGATTGGTCATATTTTAATGCAGTGTGCTTCTCACACAAAATGTGAGTTGTGCAAAGGGTTTGAGCATGTGTTTTCAGAATGTCCATGGGCTGCTAGAAATAAGGCTTCTTGCATGAGCCCAGACCTGCTTATTCAGCATGCACAAGATTATGTTTTACAGAAAGAAGTTCAGCCTACATCTCCCCCTCCTGATAGAAAAGAACCAAGGGACCCCCAAGTGCTAGAGGTAGTGGACGTGTTGAACCCTCTCCCCATACCTTCCCAGGAAACCATGCATCTTCTAGTCCCCTCTGCTATGACAGGGATGCTAATTCTAGTGTGTTACACTGACCCTGAATGCATAGCTCATAAGGTGGACAGACCCCTGCCCACTCCTCCTATCCCTAAAAGGAGATCTTCCAAGAACATTAAGCCACCATCTATTCCTCCTGATGTTAAAATCAAAACTTCAAACTCCTATGCAGTTTTGACTCCTGAATGGGGTGAATCAGAAATGGAGTTAGCAGATTCTGATACTCAATCCCAGGGAAAGGAACAAGAAGTTCCAAACCAGGATATTGTAGGATATAGAGGGAAAAAAAAAGAATAGGAAAAAGTAGCTTAGCTTCACTCTTTAGATAGAGCTCCTTTTTGGGTTGGAACTCTAAACGTTCATAGTATTCTGAGTACTGTGAAATGTCAGGTGGTGTTCAGCTACATTCATGAATCTTGTCTGGATATTTGTTTTAACCAAGAGACATGGATGTTTTCTGAATATCAGGAGAGATTACTTAAAGGGGAATGGTTATGGGGTCCTTCTTACTGGTTGTTCAGGCAAGATTGTGCAGACTGGGTGGGGTTGCTTTTTAATGCTTATTATTTTTCACTTATTAAATTAGTAGACCTGGTGCCAGATAGTGTTTTAGTTTTAGACAGAAAATGGAAGGATATGGACTGTAGATTGATTAATTTTTACAGAAAGGGTGGCCTTGTTAAATTTAGTTAGACCCTTTTTGGTCACTCCACATTGATGTTTTTTGTGGGGATTTCAATTGTGATGTGAGGGTAAAAATCTTAATACTGATTCTAGTAAAAAAAAAATCTGTTGCGATACCAATACCCTCATGAAACTAGTTAGTTCAGCAGATCTATTAAATTGCAGTGCATTTCAAACAACAGGCCCAATTTTACCTATAAAAGAGGGAAATACATGACAACCATAGATCACATGTTTATTTCAACAAATCTACTGAACATCTCATTCAAATTGCCCAAGTTGCTTTTTCTGATCATATGGCACTGTCAATCCAGTTTAATGATATCCCAAATTCACCTAACAAAACTAATAGATGGAAACTGAACTCGTCAGTTTTATCAGATTCCCAAGTTCTGTCTGGTATAAAAGATTTACTCAGAGCCAGGGATGCAGTAAGATTTCTGTTTGCGGATTATAGAAGAATGGTGGATAGACACCAAGGCTGATTTTAAATGCTGGCTGCAAAAATATGGCAAACAGAAAGAAAATGATACATGTTTACATTATTTGTCACTCCGTAGGCAACTTCAAAATTTAATTTCATGGTCTAATACCATGACATATGATTATTCTGACCAGATTAAGGTAGTTAAAGATAACATGTTAAATTATCAATATGACAGAGCCAGCACTATGAAAGTGATGTTCCAAATGGGGACTCAGAAAACACCAGTGAGTGACCCTTACGAAGCTTGTAAATCTATGAAAGAAACAATGGAAATGGGTGGTTTAATTGACTCTGAAGGAAATTAAATCAGTTCCATTATAGAAATTAATAAAATTATTGAACATTTCATTTCAGCACATGGCCCTACAATACCACCTTCAGAATATGACATAACTGCATGTCTACAAACTTTAAATCTTCCACATTGTCAGGATGAGGCAGAGGTAATGCAGGAACCAATACAAAGGGTGGAGATTGAATCTGCAATTAACTCCCTGAGACCAGGAAAATCTCCTGGAGTGGATGGGCTTCCCATGGAATTTTATAAAATATTTAAACAAGATCTTTCATTATGTTTAGAAAAAGTCTATGCATATTTCTTTTCAACAAATAATATGCATTCTTCATTTTTAGAAGGCTTGCTGATTTTCTTTTTAAGTCAGGTGACAGAAAGTTGCTTCAAAACTAGAGGCCAATCACAATACTGAATGCAGATTATAAGATATTGGCTCATATTCTGAATAAAAGATTAACAAAATATGGAAGTTTGGTAATTTCACCCCAGCAATATTGTGGGCTCCATTCTAGAAAGATTCAGCATACTCTTATGATACTTAGAGACATAATAGAACATCTGTCCTTGTCTGGTTTATTTGGGAGCATTTTATCAATAGACCAGGAAAATGCATTTGATTGGGTATATCACCCATTTTTATTTTCCACATTACAAGCGTATGGGATTCCCCAGAAAATGATCCAATATCTTAAATTACTTTACACCTCTACAAAAGTATACCCAGTCATTAGACGTCAAATCACATCGGGGTTTCAAACTAGGGTAGGGGTGAGACAGTGGTGCCCACTCAGCCCACTGCTTTATATATTTTCCCTAGATCCTTTAATTAGGAAATTTGTCTGACTATCCTAGATGGGTGGGCATTACAGGAACAGGAATAAGAGAAAGTTTACACTTATAAGCCTAAGCAGATAATACAGTATCTGTCTTCTCTTTGCAGACCATACACAAATACCTAATTTTGTTCAAGAAATGGCAGAATATTCTTCTCTTTCAAATTCTAAAATTAATACAACAAAATACAAAGGACTTTTTGTAGGATCAGGTTATCCCCAAAAGATTACAAATTGAAGGGATTATTATTTCATCAGAACCCATAAAGATACTTTGTATTACCTTTGGACCACAGAATAATGCCAAATTAAATTGGGAACAAGGTTTAAACAAGGTAGAGACTAAAATCAATAGATGCAAACACTGGTCAATGTCAAAACTTAAAAGGATACAAGTGACAAAATAGTTTATTTTACCAAATTTGTTATACATGGCAATGATTTACCCCTTACCAGCTGAGTTCGAAACAAACATTTACAGTTTGTTTTTTCAAATGTTGTGGGGCAACAGGTTAAACCCTATCAAAAGGAGTTATACGTGTCTACCATTGTCAAAAGGAGGGCTGGGAATGATTGATCCCAGCATTTTTTTCCATACTTTATTCATATCACAAATAGCAAAATGCGATCTGGGTGTTATTGACTCACTTAAAAAAATGGATCTGTGCTATATTAGCACGATATTTTCAGTCATGGAATATAATCACTCCAAAAGTAACTAAATATTTACACATACCTGTCTTTTTTTAAATCCACAGCCTTAAAATTATATAAATGGGATTAACCAAGCAGCAGATCTTATCTAGCTCAGGGAAGAATCTGAATCAGGTAGTTTTGACTAAAATTTTCCCAGAAGAACCCTGTTTTAAAAACTGCCCCCCTGAAAATAATAAATTTGTTTTTGCACAACTTAATAATCAGAGGGTGCCCCCTCTTATGTGGGAACATCTCTGGTTATCAACATATGGTAGAATTATTATAAGAGGCAACATCAAACACAAAATAAGAGAGAGAAATTGGCCCTATTTGGAATGCATAAACCAGGAGGAAACAATGGACCATTATTTATTTACATGTTCCTATGTAAAGTCTTTATGTGTCCTTCTAGCTAATAAATGTAATATGGCATGGTTGAAGCATTTATCTTATGATTTCTTGGCACTAGGTTACCATTCTCAAATAGGGTTGCAATACCACCACGATACTTCAGTGTTGTTTCTATGTTGTATATATTTTTACTTATGGCAGGCAAGATGCGAATGGATTCTACAACAAAAATGGATGCCCTTTGAGACACTGAGTATTTTGGTCCAGCAAGCCATGCTTAAAATTTACCTTAAAGATATTAATGCTTTTTCACCTAAAAAGATTTTAAAATGGTGGAAAGGATTTGCTTATTTCATAAAATATAAATAAATAGATAGTGTAAAAGGAAGATCATTTATCTGAAGTGAAGATGAGATGACCTCACGGGATAATACTAGAAGGGAAGAGTATAAAAGAGGGTTATGGTACTAGTTAGGTTTAAACTTGTATCATGAATAAGAAATGTTTCTTGTAAATGAAAGTATCATAAGACATAAGTAAGGGTGAAGGAGACATGGAAAGGGGAAGGGGGGGTTTCTTATTTCTTCTTTTTTCAGAGTTAAAAGAAGGACTGTATTAGTTATTATGATTTTTGCATGCATATAATACATATTTGTTTGGGTTGGTTTTTCATTATTTTCTGTTTTGGTATAATTTTGAGTGTGATGTAACATTGTTTTATGATTTGTTTTTTGATGTTTCATTAATAAAAAAATTCCCCTATTCTTTTCGAGCAGTCCCATGGGATCTTTAACATCTGCCTGAATTACCACCAGAACAGGCAGATGAGACCTTGGTTCAATGTCTCATCTGAAAGATGACACCTCAGGAGTGCAGCACCCACCCCATGCTGCACTACAGTATCAGTATTGGGATTTAATCCAAGTGCCTGGTGTGGGGATAGAACACAAAGCCTTCTGATCACCCAGCCTCAGAGGTGAGTGTGTTACCTACTGGCCACTGACACTAACACTTTATAAGTTTGGCTGCAGGGAGATGGGTATATCCAGTCTTCAGTGTGGCACTTCCCAGAGGGCAACACTCACTGTTGCCCCTCCCTCCCCAACAGCATTTTCAGTTCATCTATTGCTGCTTATGATATGGCATGACTGTTTTGTGTTCGTGCTGCAGAATGGACACCAAGTTCTGAACTTTCACGTGCTTTTTAATGTTGTGCTACTAGTATTATTATTAGTCCTGGTAGTATAGCCTAGAGGTTAGAGTAATGAGCTGTGAAAGTTTGGTACATCCAGCAGACAGACCTGGGTTTGATTCCCACAACCACCACTTGCATACTGTGTGACTCTGAGCAAATCACTTAATCTTCCTAGTGCTCCTGGGTCATCCTTGTAGAGGCATCTGTGCCTAGTGGGCCTTACCTGGTTACCAAAGAATTAAATCAATGAAAAAAAATTGCTGGATTTAAAACACATTTTAAATGCCTCTGCTGTGATGCATACAAATGGAATGTATCTTGAATTTGGACATCACACACAGAACACACTCCTCTTTGGTTTATCCTAGGTTTGAAGTGAGTGCTTCACCTGTTTCTTTGACTCCTAAAATGGCAGTTTACATGCATTGGATTATCTTATGGTGGTCCATTCCTGAACCCAGGTCATTGCCATGGTATCTCCCCTCTTGATCTACCCACTTTAAACAACAACAACAAAAAAAGAAAAACCTTTGCAAGCCCTTCACACCCAACCTAACTGATTGATATTTTAATACTCATACTAACCCATTTTCCAATTTATGTTTACATACCTGATGGAACAATGACACAGTTGTGACAGCACACAGACCCCATTGTTGCTGGATATGGACCACATGTATCAGATAAGAATTGCTTTATGTTTAGTCTATCTTAGTTGTGCTATTTAGTTACTAAAGAGCTTCAGTTCTTTTGTGACCCCAGGACTATTCTTATTTTACAGGTACAACAAAATTTTACCTTGAGACCCCCATCCTAGACCACCCAGGACCCAGGCAAGAGCTCTGTAGTATTTTTCATCTGTGCTAAGATGGTAAGGTGTAATGGTTCAACTACAAGTATTAAGACACTGTTATCTTTCACTTATTAGGTGGTTGGTGATGCAGGGCTTGAAATATCTTCATCATTATGTTCATTTCATTTCATGCTGCTCCTGAAAGGGTCCCGAATGAATGAAATTATGATTATCCTATCACAAACAGAAGGAAGATTATTTACAAAAAGCTATCTTAATGCAGACATTATAGTTAAAGAATGCAAATCGTACAAAGAAAGAAAATGAAAACATTAGGGTTTGGATTCTCAGAGGCCTTGACAAATTGGTGACTTGGTGCTTCTTGGGGCTATCAACCCTAATGCCAACCCCTCCCCTGAGAAAAGAGCTGTGCATGAAAAAAGCTACAACTGACTCTGTTCTCCACATGTGGTAAGCCATACTTCTGTATCTCCAAAGTGGACAGAAGGACATGGGCCGGGGGGGGGGCATTAGGATTGACAACCCCAAGGAACATCATACCACCAATTCACCAAGACTCCTGAGACTCCAACCTGTAATGGTCTTCATTCCCTTACTTTGAGCAATTTGCATTCTTCATCCCTAATGTCTGCATTAATATAGTTTTTTTTTTGTTGCAATATATCTATCTATCTATCTATCTATCTATCTATCTATCTATCTATCTATCTATCTGTCTGTTACCTTTATAGGATACCGAAGCTGAGGGTCCTGACATGTAGGAGCCCAGCAGCTGTATCCCATAATTAGGGCTGCCCGACATTTCAGCCCAACAGCAAAATGTAATTTCACTGGGTGAAATTGTATTTCACTGGGCAAAATACTGGAATACACCTGCAAAACATAGTTTCACCTGGCATAACAATTTGGAGACAGCAGGGAGAGGTGCTGGCTGAGCTGCCCCATAGCGTGGAGTGAACATGCTCCTACGGCTCGACCAGCAAGGTATTGGGAATGGGGTACTGTTCCCGCAGCAGGAACTTTAAAAAAATAAAATGTTTCCGCCCCAATCCTAACAACCAACTCCAAGGTCCACTCCCCCTGAGAGTTGGATATTTTAATATTTTAGTTAGGGAGTGCAGGGGGGAAGCCTCCTGCATAAAGCAAATCTCCATTGGGATTTTGAAATGCGGTCTCCCGATCTTGGTATAATATAGGTCTGGGGACCGCATTTTAGGATTGCAGTGGTAATCCATCTGTCTGTCTATCTATCTATCTACATTAATGTCATTTTTGCAGTATCTAGCTATCGATCTATCTATCTAGCTATCTAGCTATCTATCTATCTGCATTAATGTAGTTTTTTTTGCAATTACTATCTACAGTATCTAGCTATCTATCAATCAATTAATTTATGCTTAAACAGCATGTAAGATGTAAGTTAGTAGACATTATTTGGTGACTGAGCATTTAAGAGAAAAGGAATATGGATAATAAAATATGTACGGGAATAAAAAAATCCAGACAAAGATGTGTCCTTTGTGCAGTTCTGCATATCTGATGCACGGTGTTACTTTGAATATAGAGACAACATCAGAGTTTTGGTGCAAAGCAGGAAAAGGTATGTTCTCACAGTTTTCTGTGGCATTTAGGCACATACAATGGTGCCTGATCTAGGGACTAAAGATCATAGGAGGAGCATGGTGGCATAGTGGAAAGCTAAGTAAGGGAGGAGGCAAAAACCAGCAAATGAAAAGAAGAGAAGAGGTTGCTAGAGGAGAGAGTGAAAGGTTTGCAATGGCCATATGGCAAACAAAGATTAAGTAGCACACTACATAGTTTCATAATAAATAAGGTATAGCACTATCAAAATTCAGGGAAAGTAAACAAAACATTTTTATGATTTTTTTTAAACCACCATGTCATTTTATTTATCCATAGGAACCATACGGTATTGATACAACTTTAAGTAGTATTGATATAGTGCCAAACATTTATTTTAAAAAAAAATGTTTTTAAACATAATGGTTCCAAAGTTAAAACTTTCAAAAAATAATTTCTTTAAAAGGGGGTAACTTTGGAACCAATAGGGATGGATACTTATTTTAAAGTGAAAGCTTGAAGTCAACTAGGTTGACTTGACAGTTTTGCAGTGTTGCAAAATCATCCACATATTGAAATATTCAAACATAAAATGATTTAAAAATGTTATAAATCATTTTATTTTTAACGAGATTATACTGGCAGGTATGAAAATGTATCAAAGTATGAGGACTGTATTGCTATGAACTCTTTTTGTTGACTGGATTCCAAACTTTCATTTAACAAATCCTTACGTTTCTAAGCTTTACTGTTTGAAAGATATAGCTTTTGAAACATAATTTCAAGCATTATAAACCTGGATAAAAAACTATTGTTTAGGAAATTTTCAGAAGAAATTAGTGGTTGTTCTCTTTAAGAATTAAAACATTCTTTTTGCATTAATTATTCAGTACCTCTCAGTGCCAGTACAGGCAAGCTAACTACATTTATTATTCATGTCTAAAAACTCTTAAGTGCCTGTATGAAATATAAATCCCTTGTACAACAGCAGTAAAAGTTAACAATCCATAAACTGTATCCATAACACATGGCCATATTGTGTTATAACAAAGCAGAAATAAATACGCTAGAAGGGGAATTCTGGCACAGAGCATTTTTTTTCTAGCATTTTAGCAAACACAGTACTGTTCATGTAATTCAAGAAGAAACTTTCTGCACTGATATTTTCAAATTGAGGTGTGAACTCTGAAACACTGAATCAAATCATTCTTTTTTTTTCCTTTCTTGCATGTTATCTCCATTCCTGTGATGTGTTTTTATGTTTGTGTGTGTGCACTGTGTGAAGCAAACATCTTGTTAAAATAACAGGTCTTCAGAGGTGTGCCACTGTTGGGTCCAATGCAGCTGAAGCTACAGTGGGCATGGCAGTGACAGACCAATAATTAGCTATGCTGATCATGACTGTTTTTTCTTCTCACTGGGTGGAAACTTCATGTAGCTGAAAAGAGCAAGCCACTCCTGTCCCTACCCAGAAATCAGAGAACCCCCACCACCACCACTGGCAATCCAGCTCAACTGCTAGCCCTCTGACAAGAAAACAGGGTGTACATACCTCTCAGCTGTCCCTGATTTTCAGGGATGTCCCTGATTTTGCCTCAAAATTTTACTCTGTCCCTCCTAAAATTTGTGTTTCCATGGCTAAATAGTGGGGTCTGTAAGCACAAAATAATGTCAAGCATTAAAGTTATAGACTTCTTCTTCTTTAGAAAATGCATTTTTCACTAAACCCCATATTCTACCAGATTTCTGAGTGGATATCTCTAATTCTAAAGATGTGTTCCTGATTTTGGCCCTTTGTCCCTGATTTTTTTTAAGTCTTGTCCCTGATTTATGAGGCAGGAGGTTGAGAGGTATGAGGGTGTATTATGTCAGCCATTATTAGCCCACATTAGCAAACATGCTAGGTTTTAGACAGATTTTCATTTGTTCACTGCTGTGTCACTGAACTGTAGTCTCTGGTGAGCCTTCAGGGCCAGACGTGCTGATCCAGGTCGTGAACTCACTTTCACTGTGCACGCATCGAGTGAGCTGACAACTTGGACAGGGAAAGCAATGCAATAAGGAGAAACTCACACTGTCAGTCAAAGAAGAGTAGGTATGGAACTGACATTTCAGGAGAAGTCTGCTGACTGAATATAACAAGAAAGACAAGATCTGGTCACAGCTGGTTTGGACTGTGGAGAGCTTTTGGGATGTTTTTACCCATTATTTCTGATGGATTTGCACAATGCAGATCTGCTGAGAGGCAGTTTCAATGTGGTCTTCCTTTTACACATTTTTGCAATGTGTTTTCCTAGAATATGCCTGCTGATTGCTATATGTTTAGCCTGCACAGTTCACAGAAGACATGGTATCTTATTTTCAGTGGGGCTCTGCATCTACACAATATTATGCTGCATTGCATAAAATCAGAACACATTGAAAACAATATTTTACATCTGGAATAGGCTACCCTGAATAAATACATTATAGAAATGGTAAAATCATGACCCCACTGAAAACAAGATAGTGCATCTAATCTGGGACATCCTGAGTAAATACAGTGCAAAAATATGTAAAATGAAGATCACAATGACAATGAGATGTAGCCTCTCCCCAGTGCTATCAAGATATGAAATATTGGATAAGAAATATTTAAAGAGCTAGTGAAGCCAACACAGGCAGATAGGAAAATAATACAAATTTTAAGTAGCAATAATTTCTGAAGTATTTTCCTTTTTCCTTTTGCTCATCAGAAAGTATTCTATGTGATAATATTGTGCTAGATGTGTGGAACAGCTCTTAGTCTGGCAGCTGACATTACTTTTTCTACTGCCCCACACTACATCATCAGCATTGTGATCTCACTGACTGTGACATCACAGGTGAACGACCTGGCAGTCACTCACTTGCTGTCCCTAAGTAGCAGTGATGTCACATTCATTGAGGTCACAATGCTGATGATATAGTGTGAGGCAGTAGAGTAAGATAAGTCAGTTGCCAGGCTAAGTGCTGTTCCACACATCACACCTACTGACATCAGGTAAACAATCTTCTAATTAAACAAAGGGAAAAGAAAAAGTACCTCAGATATAACAGGTAATGGTTGGCTGCTTTTAAAATCTAATATTAGGTTTACGCAGTACACTAGCTCTTTAAAGGAACTTCACTGTGTTCACTGACAAACAGTTTCTTTATTGTTTTATAATATATTAGATTGCAGCATTTATTTTGAATGTTGTAGCCATGAGGATGGTGTGTACAGTGTGTGTGTGTGTGTATGTCTTTGCTGTAGCTCAATATATTTTTTCCTCAGAAAGCGTAGTAAAAAATGTCAGCTGACTGCTATATAATTACTGTAGCTTGGATAGTTCACACAAGACCTGGCATATGTCTGAGACAGTTCTTATCAGATAGTGTCTTAAGAGGTTAAAAAAACGGTGTAAATCTTTGTACATTTGTTCCTGGGAAAAGGTGACATTTATGAGGTATGAATCTTTCTTGACCAACAGAAGCTAGTAGCAATAAACTGATTAAATGCTAAATATTTAAATGTGCAAGTTGTTGCATTTCAAAGGGGCTAAACAAATCTCCAGTTTAATAGCAACCAATATTTAACAAGCTGTTTCAGTTTCCTAATGGCCTTCTGATAAGCAGCTTTAGTGCTGTCTCCAACATCCTAAACAGAAAGAAGGGAGTATTTTATTTAATTTGGCATAGTGATTTATAGTTGTTGAAGGATACATTGAAATATCCAAAAAAAAAGTGTTCCGTGTTCCTCCATTTTTCCAGCTACAGACAGCAAGATGGCTCTAGGCTCTTCCCACAGCCTTAAAAATAAAGGCTGCAAAATGTAGAGGGATTATGGGAGTGAAGGAGGTCACTGAGTAACTTTGAGCAGCATTAGATAAAACGGAGCTAGGACTGTGATGTTACCATGTCAGTGCCAGCAGGTGTGTTCATTTGAAAAATATTTAAGAAGTGAAGGCACTACAGGCTCCTACTACATGCCAGAAACTGAGAGACAGAACACATTAAGTAAGTTACCAATAGTTATGAGAACAGAGCGATCAGAAGGAGAGTTTAGCAAGTGTATTCGTAGTGCTTCTTTTTACCACCTACAGATAAAATGAGATGAAGCACTGTGGAGCATAAAAAAAGTAAGAAAATCTGGATAACACAGTAAGGAAGCATGACTGTGTATTATAACAGGATGCTCAACTGGCCGACTTTAAGAAAATGGATAAGAGGTAGAACTGTAAACAAACGACAGTGGGCAATAAAATGAACATGCATAAAGGCAAGAGACAGTTTAAAATAAATAGAGGGGCTACTAAGTGGGAAATGGCCAAACTAGGCAGAGCGCCATAAAGCATGAGAGGCAGTGCCCTTGTAATATAATTATGGCTAACACTTATACTGTGAATATAACTTCCAGGGAGTTTCAGAATAAGATGTATGCATTTTAGATGGAGATGAACCAGGCATGGACTGACAGGGGACAAGGACTGAGCTGGTGAAGGAAGTGCAGATAGACTCTTGTGGGGATACAGAGGCAAAAACTATGGCCCAGGTAAGGAATGAATGGTGATGTCCTCCCACAGTAATGTCTGAGCCAATCAACTATTATTATAGATGAATGTCACCATTCATTCATTCACTTACCTGGAGCAAAGACAAGCATACTGTAAGCTGCTCCACCATAGGACCACAAATGTTTTTTTTCCTGAGAATAAAGGTATTGCTTGGGGGCTGGGGGGGCTAGTGGGTGTGTTGGGGGAGTTGTAGATATCCTATTATCCAGGGGAGTGGGGACTTATGAAATCAGCCCAGGGATGTTTTTTGAAAGCTGATCATTTGTCGTACTAGTACTTGTTTTTATTTCTTAATTTGCTATGGGGGGCGGCTTGTATACTAATTGCAGTACAGGAGCCTTTGGTAAAATGCACAGGTTATGGCAGGAAAGATCAATAAATTTAAATTTCTGCAATGGTAGAAAAGATCATTAAACTGAAATTTCTTCAAATGCTGGCCTGAGTTTGGGACCAAAGGTGTAAATTTCCCAAGGAGTTAAATAAGTCATGTCTGTCCCGCCCCTCCCCGGCTGGCCTTCAGTTTGCATTTCACGGTGCCAAATCCTTGGCCACTCTTTTGATACTAGTTAAAGATGTCAAAATATACAGATTCAGACAAGTATGGTGATTATTAAAAAAAATATTGTGTGAAATGTGCCTTAAATTAATGGTGATGTGTGCATAAATAGTGTTTTTTTTCTTTTTCAATATGCCTGGGTAGTCAGGAACATGGGTGGGTGTTTTGTTTTATCAAGGTTAATGATGACTTTTCCTTTTTTTTCTGTCATTTCTAAATCACCAATTTTCATTTTTTCTCTCTGAGTTTCTCCTGCTCCACGATGAATTTTGGATATGTCATTTGACTGAACCTCGGCTGCAACAAGCCTGGAAGATAGACATCTCTTTTGATACTCTGCCACTTGCCAGAGTTCTGACACATCATCCCCACAATCTACCAACACTTTGCCTGCTGCCTCTCTGCCTGCCTGTCTTGTGAAAAGTCAGGATTGCTCTTGAACTAATTGGGGTGGGTTGCACCTGAGACCATTCTTAAGGGCAGAGAAAGAGAGCCCTGGTTGAGGTGGTACGCAGGTAAAATCTCCTTCATCCAATTAACAGGTAGTTCTTTCTCGTTAATCTTCCCTGCAATGGCACAGGGATCATCTTAGTTTCAGCATGCTAGACACACTGGTGTGTGCATCCTCTCCTCTAACAAGTTCTTTCAAATTGCAATGCCACCTGAAATCACTAGGTGACCATAATGTAGCATGAGATTCACCCGCCCACCCTTGAGAGTGAGCATTCTTTGGGATGTTCAAACTTCCTGCAGGCATCTGTGATGTCCCAGGTTGTCTGAGTGAACCTGTGTTGCCAGCATGGCAAACTTCCCCATCACTGTGCTATCAGGCTAACCCCAATCAATATTTTTATATGCAAAATAAATCTAAGAACAATTTTTAAAGAAAGTTCCAGGCTGAGTTATTGGTGGATTGTGCTACATCTGGGAAAGAGGGTCTCAGCTGCAATCCCTGGAATCCCACTCAAAAACTGGCAGCAGGGCCAGGCATGTCATGGAGATGGGGTGTTCAAGGGTGAAAGGTGAAAACTGATCACCTGAGGTTCACCCCTCACTCACCTTTGCTGTTTTACTGAAGTGGCACTGATAGTGGATGTGAAGGCAGACACTCAACCCACTGCCTTACTGGATCAAGGGTATGTATCTTTGGCAACCCAAATGTCAAGGGTCAGAGATGGTGGCAGGGTCAGTGGGACAACAAACAGAAAAAAAGGATAAAGAAAGAACACAATTTAGGAGCACCTAATGATTTGCCAACTTTTTCACTTGCCAGGAAGACTTTGTGGTAGCTTTTGCCTTCAAACTGGTAGCTGTGACTAGTCTTGTATTTGAAAAAAGTACTGATCTTTCTTTTAACTTATTTCCAGCTGTGAAGTTCCTCTGTCACATTTCATCCTGGAATTGTTCTTTGCAATATTTTATACTGCTTTGTGTGACTGTCCTGATGTGTTGTATTGCATGACTGCACTTTCTCCTTCATTGGCAAGTATTATCAGTGAAGTGCTGTCATTTAGTGTTGCTGTCTGCTGCTTGTGCAGACTTTTTTTTTGTACTCTGTTTCTACTCCTGTTGTCATGGTCCTTTCTGGAGGGAGTCCCCAGCCCCATCCCCCAGCATCCACCAGCCAGCTCTGACCTCTACCCCAGGGCTTACCCACCTGGTGGGGCCAGCAGGGTTCCCCAACCCCTGCCTGGAGACTGGATCCAGTGAAGCCAGTGCCATGGCTAGCCAGGAGTGGGACCTGTGAGGTGCCCTCCATCATCCTCCATGGCAATGCTCTTTCTCCTCCATTTTTCCCCAGAGATGATGCATGTAATGACACCAGTGGAGAGAGTATGCACGCTTCCACATGCGCTCCTCCAGATGTCTTGTCCCATCTCCACCCCTATTTTCTGCAGCATTGGCACACTGCCCCACCCCAGCCACCACTAGGGGCCAGTTAAGTGCTGAACACTGGCATCCCCCTCTCCAGAGAAGGAGAGCAGTCCCACGGATGCTTGATCCTTCTCCTCCCCTGCCAACCTCCAGCAGCCATTTGCTCATTCCCGAACCTGAGTCACCGGCATGGTGTGAGGTGTGATGTCCAGTGCCTAAACCCTCCACGCCACTGGGCCACTTGTGTAGACTTTAATGCTAATGAATCCAAGGTGTGAGATGACTGCTCATTAAACCTGGGTCTCCATGGTGAGCTGTGAATGGTCATTAATTTTCTTATGATAGCCTGTATACATGGCACAGAAATTGTTACTGCTATTCAGTGTCAACAAGTTCATGTACAGCACTGCTTAAATGTGGTGCTCTCAGAGGCAATATGGTCTGTTCTAATAATGTATTTCCAGCTTCTGTTGGTTGTTTACATAGAAACATAGATGTTGTAGACAGGTAGAAAAATAAGGGACCATCCAGTCTGCCCATAAATAGATTCCTAGCTGTCCCCCGCCATACTGTCTTGAGGTTGTTTCATTAAACTTTCATTTCCTCATTCTGGCCAGTTATCACATACCTGCCACAGTGCTGCCCAAGTAATGTGGGCTCCACAGTATCTCAATTTTCAAATCCAGAAATCTCTCAGCCCTTTGGAGCAGCAAACCCCCAACTGGATTTTTAGCCCATACATTTGTTTTGTACCTTAAAATACATTCTTTTATTTTGTTACTAATACTATAACTTTTACAAAAACTGCCCAGCACCATCTCACTATCAACAGTACCTATCACTTCCCTGGCCCACTCTATGACAGCCTACAGCCATTGGTCAGCAGTGCACATTAGCAGAGTGTGTGTAAGAAGCATGTAGCATCCCACAAGATGATAAAAGCGGGCAGTCTTTGTAAACAGAAGTTGCAGAAGAAAGTTACAGGATAAAGACATGTATTTTAAGGTACTATACAAAACTGATTTATTGGTTAAAATGCTAATCAGGAGAATCCCAGTTTGAAGTGGAAGCCTATTATATTTCTACAGTTTACCTATAGCTTGTGACGTATGGTTTTGCTCATTTATTCAATAATGGTTGTGACTTTCTGTCTGCATCACTGTTGCTACTTCATGTTGGACTGGCAAGCTGTTACTCTGGAGTCCTGTTGTTAATAAAAGATTTTGTTTGTTCAATGAACATGAAAGCAAACATCTGGCAATGACAAATGTCTCTTGTGTGTTGTGGTAAACTGCTACAACACTCAAAGCATTATAGCTTTATCACCAAAACAGTGTCACCCATAGCATTATGACTTTATTACCAAAACAGTGTCACTCATAGCATTATAACTGCATCATCAAAACAGTGTCACCTATACCATTATAGCTTTAATACCAAAACAGTGTCACCCATAGCATTATAACTGTATCACCAAAACAATGTCACCCATAGCATTATAACTTTATTACCAAAACAATGTCACTCATAGCATTATAACTGTATTACCAAAACATTGTCACCCATAGCATTATAACTTTATCACCAAAACAGTGTCACCTATACCATTATAGCTTTAATACCAAAACAGTGTCACCCATAGCAGTATAACTGTATTACCAAAACAGTGTCACCCATAGCATTATAGCTTTATTACCAAAACAGTGTCACCCATAGCACTATAATTTTATTACCAAAAGAGTGTCACCCATAGCACTATAGCTTTATTACCAAAAGAGTGTCACCCATAGCACTATAATGTTATTTCCAAAACAGTGTCACTCATAGCATTATAACTGTATTACCAAAACAGTGTCACCCATAGCATTATAACTGTATTACCCAAACAGTGTCACCCATAGCATTATAGCTTTATTACCAAAACAGTGTCGCCCATAGTATTATAACTGTATTACCCAAACAGTGTCACCCATAGCATTATAGGTTTATTACCACAACAGTGTCATCCATAGCATTATAATTGTATCACCAAAACAGTGTCACCTATAGCATTATAGCTTTAATACCAAAACAGTGTCACCCATAGAATTATAACTGTATTACCCAAACAGTGTCACCCATAGCATTATAGCTTTAATACCAAAACAGTGTCACTCATAGCATTATAACTGTATTACCCAAATAGTGTCACCCATAGCATTATAGTTTTATCACCAAAACAGTGTCACCCATAGCACTATAATGTTATTACCAAAACAGTGTCACCCATAGCATTATAGCTTTATTACCAAAACCGTGTCACCTATAGCATTATAGCTTTATTACCAAACCAGTGTCACCCATAGCATTATAGCTTTCTTACCAAAACAGTGTCACCCATAGCATTATGGCACTATTACCAAACTAGTGTCACCCATAGCATTATAGCTTTATTACCAAAACAGCATGTACACCAGCAGAAAAATAGATGCTTATTTATTTTTAAGCTGCACTAAAAAAATAAATATATAGAAAGCTTTTTTTCAAATGCTGAAAGATAATAGTCTTTAGGATAAAGGAAGGGATAACTTGGCTAGCAAAAAAAGTTGCTCATTATAGAGTGCAAGAAAGGGAATGGTCAGCATCTGATATAAAAATATAGAACTTTACGAACAAAAATGAATATCAGACCAGCACATGAAATGAAACAGAATTTTACATTTACCTGTATGTAGTATTTTTCATACACAAAGTATCTGAAAGCACATTACAATATAAATATAATGTGCTCAGCAACACCCCATGTACCCAGAAAATTGTACTGAAACCAGCTTTCTGTTTTAGAATTTTTAGCATAGTGAGTCAAAGCTTGTTTCCAGGTATGTCCCAGGACCACAGGAAGGTTAAGTAACTTGCTCAGGGTTAGATAGCATACAAGTGGGACCTGTGGGGTTCACATGCAGGTCTGTTGGATCCCCAGCTTCACAATCTGGTGATCTAACTTCTAACCTATCCTGCCTTCCTATTCTATGCAGATAGCAAATCTTTGCCCAAGATACCAGAACTATTCCAAGCTCTTTTTTGTTAAAGATTACCAGTGGATTTAAACCTTCCAGCATGATGACCACCTGCAATAAGTGACAGGGAACTGGGTTTAATATGTCATCTGAATGACAGCAGCAGTAGCAGAGTACCCCCTTTGCTTAAGAAAATGTAATGGCTAGCATTGTGTATGAGAGGCTCGAGGCTATGATCTCTGATGCAAAAGCAACAATACTGCAGAGTGAGCCACACCGACAGGAATGTGTTGTACAGCAAATCAAAAGGATTTCAATAAAACAACTTACAATACACTGATTTATAAAACAGAGACATACATAGAAACTTACGCAATGTTGGCAGAAAAAGGCCATTGGTCCATCCACTCTGCCGTTATATCCTGTCCTACCCTGAGATCTGCTATCTAGTTGTTTGTTTGTTTTAACCCCCTTGCCCCATGCCTTACCACAAACTCCCTGAGTGACTACTAAGCCCTTAGCACTTTTTTCTTTATTTATACTTTACCCTCCAGGCTGTCCAGCTGGCCTCCCAGGCCCCCACTCATGTCACTGCTCATACCTTAACTCTGTCATCCCAGCTTATTCCATGGCTTCTGACCTCAAGGTAGTTGCCCATGTTAATCCCTCCCCATAGTAGAGTGCAGCAGGGATGGACCAGGTCCCCACCGCAAACTTTGGTCCCACTTGGGCACCTTAAGGCTGCCTGGGTTGGTGGGTGTGGGATCTTCTGACAGAGTGGTGGCCATCATACTGCTGTGGCTGGGTTTTTTCCACCTTTTCACTCCACCACCTGAGATATGCTGGCTAAGCAGCAGGATGTAGAGTGTCAGTAGCCACACAAGTCAATTGGTGTCTGTTCCTTGCCCTGGACTTGTTCCAACATGAAATGTCACAGTTCAACAATCAGAATACATTCTTTGTAAGCTGACTCAAAAACCACACTTCATTTCTTGAGTTTCAGAAAGTGCTTTATTTATATATAAATATGCCAGTGCAGCCTAAGGCAAGGCAACTTTTATTTTCAGGCACCCAATCCCAGAGGCTCTGGGCGCTATACAATAAAAACAACAGAATTAAACATTATAAATAAGCGACATTCAATTAAAACATCATATCATATCATTAAAAAGATCTGAATTGTTGGCAACATTCAATGCTGATAAATAAATAATCCATACGTTATCCACAGAACAGTGTCTGGGAATGCCTGGCTAAACAAGAAAACCTTCAGGCAGGTCTTGAACACCTCCAGTGAAGGGACCCCGTTACTGATAGAGGAAGCAAATTCCACAGGACAGAGCTGGTGACACTAAAAGCTCTGTCACCGGCAGATCTTAATCTTGTCCTGGGAATCTCCAGGAGGCCCCTAGAGGAGGATCGAAGGGAGCAGACTGGGGCAGCAGGTGTAAGAAGGTCCAACAAGTAGCCGGGGCCCAGTCCATCTAGAGCCTTAAAGGTAAGCAAGCCCACCTTAAAGAGAACCCTCCATCGAACCTGCAGCCAGTGAAGATCATGCAGCAGGGTGATGTGACAGTATCTAGACTGTCTAGTCAACAACCTGGCAGCTGCATTCTGCACCAGCTGCAGTTGACAGAGGGTACCTCCAGAGACCCCGAGGTACAGCGCATTACAGTTGTCAATCCTAGATGTCACGAATGCATGCACTAAGGTGGGGAGGTCCAGGGGCAGAACCAGATGCTTGATCCTCGCGATATTCCTCAGGTGGAAAAAGCTGGACTGGACAACAGATGACACCTGAGATTCAAATGTCAATCCACTGTTGAGAATAACACTGAGGTCATGCACCCCAGAGGAGGCCTTCGATGGCACAGATCCCAGGAACAATCCTGTCTCTGCAACAGACGCCTTCCTATCATGCCTCCTGTTCGACTCCACCGCCAGTACCTCCATCTTATTGGGGTTCAGTCACAACCAGCTGGAGGCTATCCAGTCATTAATCTCAACCAGGCAGTTGTTAAGTATGTCTACCACATTAGATGTCCTGGGGCAAAAGATAGATACAGCTGGGTATCATCAACATTGCAACGAAACTCCAAACTGTACTTCCTAATAATTGCCCCCAGGGGCAGCATTTACATGGCAAAACAACATTGGTGAAAAGACCAAACCTGAGGTACTCCACAAGATAGAAGGCTCGGGGAGGAGGAGAAATTCCCCATCACAACCCTTTGCTTCCTATTTGTGAGATACCCTAAGATACTAAAATTCCACAACCCAGTTAGGGTTTCCACCCCAGCACTTTGCTCAAGACAGCTTCAGCAGGAAGCATGCCAAACAGAAAAATAACAAAAATTAAATAGTCCCCAAGGAACTGTATCATTATTACATCACAAATTTAAATATTTTTTTTAAATTGGACGTACTAGAAAAATATATCCAGTGTGCAACAACACAGTATACTGTATAATATAATACCCTTTACAAACTGAGCAACAGTGCATCATAAATTCATAGTATTCTAACAAAAGATATGTTTTAAAAGTAATTGGTTGTGTGGCCATGGTGGGACTCAAACTCAAAACCTCAAAGAGTTTTAGGCAATGTGCCCACTAATGGTCATCAGGAAAGTGCAAAAGGCTAATTAGAGATAAAAATTGCTAAATATATGGGGAAAAGAGAGTTATGAATCTAGAGTGCTATACTTTTTGGAACATAACTAACAAAACCTCTCCTCCTACATATCAACAAATGACCATTCCTTGACCAAATATGAGGAATCACTAGAAGTTAATGTTTTGCCATAATATAAATGCAAGCAGAAACCATTATATCTGTTTAAAAGTATTGTTTTTTGTCTCAGACCTCCATTTTGTAGAAAAGACAGAATTGAATTCCCACCTGCTCCATGGCACCCATGGTCAGACACTATCATCCTCAATCAGCCCTTCACCCTATGGAAATCAGATCAGCCTATCCATGCTTGCTACAAAGGGATGTGCCACCTTGGGATACAGTTATAGTATTGTGGGTGTCAGTCCCATATTCCCAATCCATATTCTGTTTAGGCAGTAATGAAATCAAGTTCACCTCTACTGTTGATGGTATTAACATAACACTTTGTCCCATATTTTTATATGTTGTATGTTCAGCTACTTCAGTAGTGCTTGGGCCTCCAATCTTGCTTTGCCGTTTTTTTCTTTGCAAAATACTCCTTTTTATGGCAGTGGGCAGAGCCTACAGCCATCTTGCTGTCTGTAACTAGAAAAATGGAGTATCATGGAATACATATTTTGGAGTTTTCAATGTATCCTTCCACATCTACAAATCACTATGCCAAATGAAATAAAATGCTCCCTTCTTTCTGTTTAGAATGTTGGAGACATAACTCCAAGCTGCTTATCAGATGGCCATCAGGAAACTGAACAGCTTGTTAAATATCGGTTGCCTATTAAACTGGAGATTTGTTTACCCCTTTCGAAATACAACAACTTGCACATTTAAATACTTAGCATTTAAACATGCTCTTGCTATAAGCTTCAGTTGGGCAGGTATTGTCTTTCAAGAAAGGTTCATACCTCATAAATGTCACCCTTTCTCAGCAAATCTAAAAAGATTTACAGTTTTTTTAACCTCTTAAAACGCTATCTGATAAGCACTGTCTCGGACATATGCCAGGTCTTCTGTGAAGTATCCACACAAAATATGTGGTAATCAGAAGGCATTTTTACTATGCTTTTTGGGAAAAAAATATATTGAGCTACAGCAAACACACACACACACACACACACACACACTGCACATACCATCCTCATGGCCACAACATTCAAAATAAATACTGCAATCTAATATGTTATAAAACATACAAAAACTGTTTGTTTATATCAGTGAACACAGCGAAGTTCAGTTTATATTTATTATGCCATCTTTGGCAACTACTACTATTAAAATGCATTAAATATATAGTTTACTAAATCTGGACCTTGAGATAACTCTTGAATGACTCCTAAATAAGTTTTAAGCCATTCCCTTTATGGGAGGTCAAGATCTATGCAAAAGATCATGTTATTTCTTCATATTTTTATTTTTACAACTTTCCACAGTAATAGTATGGAGAAATACAAAAGTACGTACAACTAATCTCCTCTGCATTTTCAGCTCGGAAAGAAGTTAATATTTGCACAAAATCAAACCCAAAGTTTATACAGTCTTTGTTCTAAAGTAATTTTATTCTAAATCTTATTGGGCTATTGATGACCTGAGCAAAGAAATGTTTAGATAAAACAAATTGAAGACTCCAGGATTAGAAGATCATTAAAATTGCAGGTCAAATTATGAAACCTTAGGTGAACTCATTAAGACCATTCTTCTTAGTGTGTAACTATGATGAATTAAAGTCACTTGAATATAGACCTACAATTATACAACCATTGTGATACATATTTTTAGGATCAGATATATGGTGCAAGGCTCCCAAAATCGTGGTGATCTCACTGCTTCAATGCTTCAGTGTGCGTGGATCTAACCAAAAAGAGCCATAATAAAAGCTTCAATCTTCTCAAAAAAACAAAGCACAACTATGTTTTATTATATTTGATTTAACCTGAAAATACAAAATAGCAATAAGAAAGTAAAACAATCACGATGAGATTTCAGTGTTCTCCAACCATACATTGAAGCAGAGCCATAATAAAGGCTTCTATCTTCTTCAAAGCAATTATATTTTATTTTGATATATTTAATATTCTGTATCTAGGTAGACACTAGAAAAAAGTTTATTGGGTATCTGAAAACAGGCAAATGCAACCAGATACAGAAGGAAGTCAAAAGAGAGTATCGGTTGCAAGGGCTAGTAACAAGTCAAGGAGCTCACTTGACCACTCCAATGGGGGCCACCCACTGACACTACTGATCATTAGTGGGAACTGGTAGCAGAGAAGGGGCTGGGCAAGTGTTGCAACCAGTCAGTGTAGGAGGAGGAGGAGGAGGCAGATGGCAGGCTGCCTGCCACAGTCCAGATCTTGTTTTAAATCCCCCGTGGTGCCTGAGTGACTGTAGTAATCATCTGTGCAGCAACCCTCCATCTGTAGGGATTAAGAGGACTCAATTTAGCTGTCCTGTTGTATTCAGGCAGGCTTGAGCTTCATTACAGCAGCAGGTTCAACTGAAGCCCCGGACCCCCAACTCTGCTACTTGTGCAGGACTGACTGCTTGAGAGTGAGGGATACTCGTTGCTTGCAGAGGAAGTGGGGTGGGTCACGGTTGGTGTTCATTTGTGTGCCGGGGTATGCAGGGGAGCTGGCTGGGCTGGGAGGAGTGCCTTTAAGTATAAACATTGCATGTGTCTGAACTGTTGTGAATTGCATGGGCATAGGCAGGGGGTTGTTCAAGGTGTTCAACCCCGAAATTACCTCAGAAAATTTCAAATTCCTATATTTTATGTTCAGATTGGCTCAGGCTCAGCTGCTTAAAAACTCAATGTCTCAGCAGCCTCCATAGTGGTTGGAGATAGCTGCAACACAGTGTGCATGCACAGGACCATTGATAGCTAGGGGAGATGGAGACATCATCAACAGAGCAGCAGAAGCCTGGTGTGACAGACTAGTGAGCGCGCTGCTGTGCTGCATCATCTGTACAGTGTTGAGAAAGTTGTGGTGTCCTGTTGACTGTCGTGGTGGTAGAGCGGCATGGTGTGCTGCTCTTCTCTAGCCTCAGTTGAACAGTGGGAGAACTTGAAGTATGGTCTACTAGAGAAAGAACTGACTCGTCCAGTGCCAAGTTGCAAGTAACATGTGGTGTGTCTTGACTGTGCTGTATGTTGGCTAGACTGGTGGTGTGGTCCGAAGAGAAGACATGAGAGAGTGAGGAAAAGTCTTCTCTGGCCTAGTGGCCTGTAGTCCTGTCTTGGGAGGGGGGGCAACTGGTAAAGCAAGCAAACAGGAGGATAATCAGCAGAAAAGTGGTGAGTCGAGAAAAGAATAAAGATTTATTTGGTTGGGGTTTCTTCTCTCACTCAGAGAGGAGGTGAGGGGTATTGGCACCATCTCCCAGGGCAACCCACTCATTGCATGTCTACCCCACCAATGTTCTGCACAGCTTGGAGCTTATCATGTGCAGTGGGAATAGGTATGGAAAGGCAGATGCCTGACTGACATCTTTGTCTGTGGTTGTTGCAGAGTGCTCCCATATGCAAAGGTGGAATGGGATTAGGAGTACTCTCTATATGCAGAGGTGGGATGGTGGTAGAGTAGGAATGATGCAGATGTGTGGAGGAGTCCCCATGTATAGGAGTGGGATGGATGCGGAGCAATTCTCCCCATGTAGGGGCAGTGGGATGAAGGGGTGGAGTGTTCTCCATGACAAAGCTGATATGAAGTGGGAGGAAAGCTCCCAATGTGTGGAGGTTGAATGGAGGGGGAGGAGTGCTCCCTATGTTCAGGATGCAGGTTGCAGTGGGAGAAGTGCTCTCCATGTGGAGGAGGTGAAAATAAAGTAATTTTCTTTACATTAGTATATACAATATGTACAGTGTTGCATTAAACAAGGATTGAAACCATATATGATTACATAAGACACCGTCCACCATGTGGAAGACAGGGTTGGAGAAGAAGAATTGTTCCCATATGCAAAGGAGGCATGGAGGGGGAGAAGTGCCCTCTATGTGCAAATGTGCAATGGAGGGGAGGAATGCTCCCCATGTGTGGAGGTGGGATGGGGGGAACAGTCATGTAATGGCCACCTTCCTAGACCCCACTTCAGTCTGTGTGTGAAACTTTTTGAAATGGGAACATTTTATGATGGGGCAGATGTGCAATTCACATCTTTTCTCTGGCTGCTGTAAAGTATTGGGTTGATAGGTGGGGGTGCAAGAGTGGGCACCAGTCAATCAGGAACACCCACTGTATCCTATCACCCCACCCACCCAGAAGAGTGGGAACAGGTTTACAGGGGCAGATACAAGATCCACATTTTTATATCTCAGCACCTCAGAGCGCTTTCCATGGGTAGAGCATGTTAGGTGGGAGAGCCTCTGGCTGAAGCACTAGTTTTCTGCAGGTGTAAACCTGTGTCATAGGGTGACAAAGTGCCAGTCACCCAAAGCCTACTCCAACCTTCATGCTAGCTCTGGTGGACCAGGGACAGGTATGAAGGGGCAGATGTGCAACTTGCATCTCTATCCCTGGCTGCTGCAGGGTGCTTATCTTGTGTGGAGGTAGGCTGGAGGGATGGGACATCATTCTCCCAGAGCCACCTGCCTGGAGCCCACCCAATGCTAGTGCCAGCTTTCATGGAACTTGGATGGGTGAAGATGGACAGATGTGTGAACCACATCTGTCCTTAGCTCTTGCAGAGGGCTCCTAATGTGCAGGAGATGGAATGGAAGGAGAAAATGCTTCATAGGTGCAGAAATGTGGAAAGATGTGTTGGGTGTCAATGGCCTCGGGCCACCAAGTGGATCTGGAACACAACCCCATTTCCACCCACCTGGCACCCACCAGGTTAGATAGAAACAGGTGTGGCATGGCTAATGTGCAACTCTCATTTCTGTCTCTGGCTGGGGCAGCCAATGTGCAGTGGTGGAACGTTTGTGGAGGGGGCACCAATCAGCAACTTCTGCCAGGCCACAGTCCATTATTTACCTTGGGCTGCCCACATGGAGGACACCTTGTCACTGTGCTAACCTGTGTGGAGTGGGATGGGTGTGGAGGGAGGATGAGTAACCCACATCAGTCTGTGGCTACTGCAGATTGTTCCATATGTGCTAATGTGAGCTGGAAGTGTGGGGGCAGCAACTACCCAGGGGTGCCCATCCAGTGCCCACCCTACACTGTGCTAGTCAATGTGAAGGGGCAGATACATTACCCACATATTTGTCTCTGGCTCTGTCTGGGTGCTCCTTTTGTGCAGTGGTGGAACAGATGCACCAAGTTTGTTTTTCACTGTGTCTCTCCTGGTTTCTCACTTTCTCTCCAACGTCCACTCCCCCACAGTGAAAGGAAAACTCTGCAGCAATGCTCTCTGTCCAGGTCATGGCATTCTTGCTGCCACTTTCTCTGCCTCTCTGTATGTGCTGTCTACTTCCACTGAGCTTCAGAAAGACAAACAGAGAGTCTGACCGACAGGAAGGTACCAAAGGAGTGAGCAGAAATAAAATGGATGGCAACCGAGCTCGGGCGCACACTGTACTCCATGTCTCTGTTTGAGGGGGGATTGACACCATCTCTGACTGGAACAGATTGGACCTGCACATATATGCCACACTGGAAGTGGCTTTCACTGTTGCTATGTCTCTCTAAGGGGGGGGTGAAGGAGTAGACACTGCTAGGGGACAGGCAACCCATTAAATGAATGTTTGTTCAGGTGCCGGTATGGGAACCACAAGTCATCGTGGTTATAGTCACTACATTGCACTGCCCCCAATTTCACACTGTCATGGTGGTGCTGCAGTAGGGATAGCCAGTCACCTGGTGATCACTCTCATTCCACTTACTCGCCATATCTCAGCATGTTGCTGTCACTGTTTGGGGATCTCTCTCTGCTCTGTCCCTGACACTGGTACAATTCACCACCTCTTTCTATCCTGTGCTCTCTTTTGGAGGGGGGTGCTGCTGCCTCTCCTTCTCAGTGTCTGTCCCTGCAGCCCATGTCTCTCTCTCTCTCCCCATCATTCAGGGTTAAGTTACAGCTCTGCAGCCAATGCTGCCTCACTTCTCACCTCTCTTGCTCCTTGTATTGTGCGGCGGGTTGGGGGGCACACTGAGGCAGCATGGACACTAGAAGATCAATGGGGTGGGTCAGTGGGTACCATCACAGAGAGAAATGCTCAGGCTGGTCATTGTGGCACACATGAAGCACTGCAGAGAAAGAGGAGCTCAAGAGCAAGAACGTGCACTGTCATTCACATAGAGACACAAACAAGTTCAACATGGACGTCTGTCTGGGGAAGGATAAATAATATTTATTTGTTCTTCAACATACTCTAGAAACCTAGAAACATAAAAGTTGATGGCAGATGAGGACCACAAGGCCCATCCAGTCTGTCCATTTATTTTTCTACCTTATGAATGTTTGATTGGCCTTTGCTCTGTCAATGGCCTATCTATTCATGCTTATCTGTATTGCTCCCTTATACCTATCACATGCCTGTTTGAAGCCCTGCACTGTATTCATATCCATTACTTCCTGAGGTAGCCCGTTCCATGCATCTACCACCCTTTCTGTGAAAAAGAACTTCCTGACATCATCCCTTAATCAGCATCCCTCTAATCTCATGCGGTGTCCTCTTGTCCTGCTATGTTTCTTATATTGAAACACGTTAGACTCTTTCACCTTGTTAATGCCCTTAAGGTGTTTGAATGTTTCAATCATATCACCTCTCTCCCTTCTTTGCTCTAGGGTATACATATTGAGTTCAGTTAATCTGTCCTCATATGTTTTCTGATGCAGTCCCTGCACCATTTTGGTTGCCCTTCTCTGGACTGTCTCAATTTGGTTAATCTCCTTGTGAAGGTGTGGCCTCCAGTACTGCACACAGTACTCAGATGGGGCCTAACCAGTGTCTTGTAAAGAGGGATTACTTCCTTCCTCTTACAACTTGTGATGCCCCTACTAATACACCCCAATATCCCTCTAGCCTTACCTACTGCTTTAGTGGTCTGCTTGGATGATTTCAGGTCATCTGTGATGATGATGATGCCCCAGTCTCTTTCTTCCCTTGTGATTGCCAGCAACTCCCCTCCCAGTCTATAGGTGGCTTCAGGGTTTCTCTTCCCTATAAGCATGATCTTGCACTTCTTTGCATTAAACCCCAGTTGCCACTTTTCCGACCATTTTGCCGGTTTATCCAGTTCTCTTCTCATTCTGCCTACCCCATCTGGATCATCTACTTTGTTACAGATCTTGGTGTCATCTGCAAACAGACAAACCTTACCCTCCAGTCCATCTGCAATGTCACTGATGAAGATATTGAAGAGGACTGGCCCCAGGACTGATCCCTGAGGTACCCCACTTGTGACTGGCATCTCTTCTGACTATATACCGTTTACCACCACTCTCTATTTTCTGCCCGTCAACCAGTTTGCCACCCAGTTGACCAACGTCTGACCCACCCCAAGCCTACCCAGCTTATTAATCAATCTTCTGTGTGGAACAGTATCGAAACCTTTGCTGAAGTCAAGGTAGGCAACATTAACTGCTTCCCCTTGATCCACCACTCTGGTTACCCAATCAAAGAAATCTATGAGATTAGTGTGACAGGACCTTCCTGTTGTAAACCCATGCTGTCTTGGATCCTGTGCTCCTATGGATTCCAGGTGTTGCACTATCCTTTCCTTAAGGACTGCCTCCATAATCTTGCCCACTACTGAGGTAAGATTGACTGGTCTGTAGTTCCCTGCCTCCTCCTTGCTACCACTCTTGTGGAGCGGGATCGCATGAGCCCTTCTCCAGTCTTCTAGGAACTCTCCTGTGCTCAGAGACCCACTAAACAGTTCTGATAATTGCTCTGCTAGTTCCACCCTTAGCTCCTTTAGTAGCCTGGGATGTATGCCATCAGGTCCCATTGCCTTGTTCACCCTGAGCTTATCGAGTTCTTGTAGGACCCTTTCTTTTGTGAAGAGACTAGTGCACACTTCCCTCCCCCCCGTGTCCATGGTGCTGAGCTGTGGGCACTGCCCTGCCCTGCCTTCTCTTCAGTAAATACTGAGCAGAAGTATCTATTTAGGATATATGCTTTTACGTGGTCCTCCTCCTCACACCGCCCCCTTATCCACTTTGATCTTAGCAATACCCCCTCTGGACTTTTTCCTTTCACTAATGTATCTATAGAAAGTCTTGTCACCTTCTTTTACTCTTAACTGCTAGGACTGTTTACTGCTTATGGCACAGAGAGTGGTGGATGCAGTGTATGACTGGGTACCTGGACATCTGTAGGGTGGGTGGAGAGACAAGCAGTAAGATCAGTAAAAGCATGAATGAAAGGAATGAAGCACTCTCATTTGAGCACTTTATTTCTTTCAACTAGAGAATGACTTCTAGCTGTGAAACTGTGACTGGTGTCACAGTCTGGTTGCATGTTCATTGGTCTGCTAGGGACAAGCCCACTGTAGATTGCTGTGCATTGAACTTGCCCCGGACACACCTCTGAAATGTCGTTCTACCACAAGATGCAAGGAAACATAAAAAACTATAAAGAATTTCAATTAGTGACTACCCTCATTTGAAAGGCTTTTTTGTCCTGAACACAAAAATATAAAATAATGCACTTGAGGTACAGAAATCCAGGGGTAGAGTACACATGGGCAGAGTGGTATTGACAAATTAAGAAAGCACATATTAAAAAAAAAAGAGCTTTTACTGTACATATGGTTGATTACTGTTTAACAATATTTTGCATCCGTGGCTGCCACTGTACATCTAATGCAAACCCATAATGATGTTCCACACTTGAAGCAAAAAGGGGGGGAGGGGCTGGAGGCCATAACTGACTCCTTGTTTTTGTGTTAAAGGGGTCAGTTTCTTTATAGCAAAACAAGGAAAGTCATTTCTAAAATGTGCAGATGAGCATGGCGACCACTTTTTTCCAGGACATGCCACGACTGGCAGCTACCACTTCAAGACTACAACTACCCCTACCTAATACAATCATGGGAAGACCAGAAGTAGTCTACCAGCACTGAGATCAATATGGTTAAGTCACATTTTCCAGAAATTACTGCTTAGAAAAGAATGAGAACGTGACTGTGATGACGAGCAAGTCCCAGACCAGATCTCAAATTTAATAGACTCCTCTTGAGTTTAATTTGTATGGCTGCATGGGCCAGGCTCCACAGATGTCATGCCATCATTGGATTTGTATAACTGCACTGTGGAAGCACATAACCAGACCGCTGTCTGATGTGCTGCTACAGTGCTCTGACATAGTTTCCAGTGATTCTGTTTATGCAGCCCTTCCCCTTCATGGGCTGCATAAACATACCCACTTCCCGGTGCACTAATTTTCTGTTCTGCAGCTGCAGTACTGGCAGCCATCGTGTGCAACATGGTGATGTTGACTTAAACTGCGCATGCATGACTATCATGCACACATAGTTATGTCAGCATCGGCATGTTGTGGAGGGCTGGCTACAGGGCAAACTTCACATATGCGAGTATCAGGCATGCACAGTACTGTAATTGCTGCAGTACCACTTACGGCTGACTCCAGTACAGCGAGAGCACTGCATATTCTTTTCCATGCTCTTGCCACTCCTAAAAACTCTCCACAGCCATATCAGCTCTGACCAGAGTTTGTTTCTAAAAAGCTGAAAGAGATCCACATGTGTCTTAAATTCATCACAGCCTGGCATCTGGACAAAAGAGTTTAACTAGTAGATTAATTTGCTTCTTGCTGAGTTGCTTTGTAGACAGGTTTATTACCTTTTTGAATCATCGTCTCCTTCAGTTCCTTTTGTTCTGAATGCCTCACCTCCCCTACCTGGTCTGTTTTTAACTTTTCTCTTCTTTTTCTAGAATTTTGTATTGTCTTTGCCCTTGTCTAAAAAGTCACTGTCTTAGATGTGTTTTCAGTGTTGTCCATTTCTGTCAAACTTCTATTCGAGTATGCTTGGATGTCCTGCTCACTCTCCTGATTTTCCGTTCTTTCTCTCAGTCTGTACCTGCTCCTGCTTGCATCATTGGACCTCTATTCCATGAGCAGATCCGCCCTTCCATTTATCTCCTCTATCACAATCAAGCAACGTGTGATTTCTTTACACAATTACTTTCCTGAATTCTGTTAATTTGGTTTGTAATTTTTTGTCCATATTGGCAAAAGCAGGGTTTCTCTAGTGGCTGTTTACCTCTTCTGTCAAACCTTTTATGTTCTCATTTAATTAACTGAATTTCTTCCACTAGACATTTGATAAATCGAGTTGAGCCATCTGCTAAAATCTCCTAGTACATATCTTTGCTCCAACTGGTAATTCAGTTAAACATATCCCTTGTGGTGGTTTCTTTTCCTCTAGATCACTTTAGTGCAGTTCTGTTGTATGTCACGCTAATCTGGGCAATAATCAATTTTTCAGGTTTAAGAAACAGTTCTTTTAAATCATTATCTGAACTAATAAGGGGTTGCATTTAACTCACATGATCTGAATTCTTGCTTGCCCTTTTCTTTTGATAAATAGCTCAATCTCTCATAGGCAGTATGGGTTCTCAAATGTGCAACTTCCTTCACAGTTTTCTTCATTCTGCATTTCCCCTGAGGTCCTGCTTTTACTTATGTAGGGATCTCAAACTGCTGTTGAGGAAAAGGCTGTGGTATTACTGTGTTGCTACAATGTCTCTCAATGTGCCTCATGAAAACAAGCTTGCTAGAGGGCACCCACAGCTGTGTGGTTTGAGGCTTGATTACAGCAGTCCAAGGAGGAAGAGGCCACATCCTTTGATGCCGAGGCAATGGTGCATTCCAGTAGGGCTTACCAAGTCCTGCTACATGAAATAACATGGTATAAAAATCAGAATGCATCTGTCATAGGCTTATTCATAAACTGTACTTCACTCCTTCAGTTTCAGAAAGTTATTTATGCACAAATATGTCACAGCAGTCTACGATACTAAAAATACACAGCCTAGTTAGGCCTCCCACCCCAGCAATTTGCTCAATAAAGCTTCACTAGGGAGCATGTCCAATTTAATGTTACTGCCAAGTCAAACAGTCTCCAAGGGACTATGTCATTACTGCATCATAAATTTAAATATGTTTTGAAATTGGCTATACTAGAAAAATAGATACAGTTCACAACAACATAGTATAAAACAATACTCTTTACAACTCAAGCAACAGTTCATCACAAATTCATAGTTGTAAAACAACAGATATGTTATGTTTTGAATTAAATGGCCATGTGGCTATAGTGGGACTTGAACCTGAAACCTCAATGATTTTTAGACAAAGTGCACACTGATGGTTATTGTGGCAGTTCTAAATGCAAAGGAAAGACATTTGTTTTTTATATATAGCTGTATGTTTATCTATATATGGATAGGATTCGTTAATTACTGTATGTCTTAAAAAGTTTAGCAGTCTAAATTCATACCTCTCTTTTCACCACATATTTAGCGATGCTTTGCTCTATTTGGCATGTAGAACCTCCTTGGTAATCATCGGTGTGCACTTTGTCTAAAAACTATTGAGGTTTTGGGTTTGAGTCCCACTAAGGCCATTTCACCATTTACCTTTAAGACATATCTGTTGTTTGACAGCTGTGAATTTGGGATACACTGTTGCTCGATTTGTACAGTATTATGTTATACTGTGTCGTGCACTGGATCTATTTTTCCAGTATGGCCAAATTTCTAAACATATATTTAAATTTGTGATATAATAATGCTACATTTCCTTGGGGACAATTTAATTGGTTCTAATGTTATGCTGGGCATACCCCCTGACAAATCTCTATTGAGCAAAGCAGGCGGAAGGCCTAATTGTACTGTGGATTTTATTATCTTAGACTGCAGTGGTATATTTTTTCATAAATAAAACAATTTCTGAAAGTCAAGGGGTAATGTGCAGCTTATAAATAAGTCTACAATGAGTGCAATACAATTTTTGGAATTTGCCATTTCGTGTAGCCAGACTTGATTAGCCCTACTGGGATGTACCACTGTCTCAGAACTGCAGGAAACAGTCTGTCTCTTCTTGGACTGCTCATTCCAGCCTGCACTGCCATTACACTATTTTAGGTGGCAGTCCCATGGCAGAGCAGAAGCCCCCTCCCCCAGAAGGTGGTTGGCCCATCTCTCAATGGTCCCTGTTTTGTGATTGAGAGGGCTCACTGGGCACTCAGAGCCAAGCCAGCTCCCAGTGAGCCCCCCAGACAGCTGTTTTTTAAACTACTTAACTATTTAGACCATGACCATATTTTGAGATAAGTGCACATATTGGCATCCCTGCAGTGGTCTGGCACAATGCTTAGGTTGGTACAAGACAACATTTAAGGTGAGGCAAGTGAGAGCTGAATACCAACCCCAACAATCTAAGCTATGGGCAGCTCATATATGGCATTGAATGTTGTACCCGGGGAGACTGGAATTTCACACAGCTGCTGGCCCCTAATGCTTTAAGTCAGACAAGCAAGTGGCAATTGAACTCCCAAAACTATTCCCTGATTTGTTTGGGAAGAAAGGGTGATGCTGTTCTGGACTTTATGTTTGGCTTGCATCTACATCAAGTTGGAAGTGATGTGCCTTTTGGACTTCAGAGTTTGAAACAAATTACAAGAAGCCATACCCTTTGTTAAACTGGCATTGCTGCTTTGTTTGGGATTGGCATTTTCATTTGGGGCAGTCTACAACTTTTGGATCGATACTAGTGGATCAGCAGTTTTACTCATTCATTTTCACAGAGGTTGGCATGTACATTAAGGAACTGCTAAAATGAGCCTTAGGTTCCTCTTTATTCTTAAACTAAGTGCTCCAGAGTATGTTTTGTTTCCCGCATGGCCAGCTGCCCTCTATGTTTCTTGGCCATTTTACATACACTGTACATTTCTTCTTTGCCAGTACCTTCCAGAACAGTCTATTGATCAACGCTCAACAGACTACCTTCAGTATATGTTAGACTCTAGCTCCCTCTGCTGGACTGTTATTTACTGTTTAATGTTTGTTCAGTTTTAGCTAGCTATGATTAACGAAGTCATAATACCTAAGTTGAATGTTGGCTATTTGAATCTCTGCTTCAAGACTCACACAGGGGTTACAATATGTCCTATGTACTATAGAGTTCCTCCAAATTCTCAGGGTTACTTAATAGAGGGTTGTTAAGATCATATGTTTCCCTACGGGGACCATCTAGTTTAGCGCTGACAAAATAATTGTGTTCCTTGGTTTCCTTTCCTTAGCCCACTTTATTACATAAGGGAGCCATCAGCTTAATGCAATTTTATTATATATAGAAGTTGGCCAAGGTGCCTATGATATAATGACTGCGTTCTTCTTTTCTTTTAGGGGGCTTCAGTCTATCTACTTTTTGTACTTTTATATATATGCCCACCACCCCCGATAACAAGGGCTAGTTATTTAAAACAACCTTTTTTCTTCATCATGACGGTTACTCCCTTTAGCATTACAATTACACAGACTGCGGCTAATTATAAGCAGTAGAGGATTTTTATTTTTTTTAAGTTACTGGGTCAACTATTACCTTATGTAACTGGTTTGTTGCTAAGGGGTGATAATTTTTGAATCTTGTTAACTGTGATGTTATGACAGTTCTAAGACTAGCTTGTTTTTTTATTCCCTTTTCCTTTTTTAGTAGCTACATTTGGTCTAGTGGGGGGGCATCAGCTTCACTTTGAGCTGCTTCAAGAGAACGGTCTGGGCAGGGACAACCCTCAATCCACTTCGGGGACTAAAATGGTTAGGAGGGGGTATTTGGCCCGGGTTGTATAGTTTTTACAAATTAAATACCATTATACTGATTGCTTTGTTTCTGGGGTGAGAAAACTCTGGATCTTTTTGGTTTTGTTATGGATGGTGTGTATTGGGAGGAGGGAGGTATCTTGTGCACTACTATGAGGATCCAGGATATATGGGTCTTTCTATATTTTTTTTGTAATTTATGGCTAACCTTTTTAATTTCATAAGTTGTAATATCAAAGGAGGGAGGGATAATGCTAAAAAAAATGTGATTCTTCGACAATTGAATACATTCCACCCCCATATTGTTTTTCTTCAGGAAACTGACTTACCAGAAAATCAAATTAAAAACATATGTAAGACCTAGGTTGGACAGGTTTTTGGGGCTGGGAACAGCTCTCGACGGAGAGGTGTGGCTGTCTTAGTCACCAAACCTGTCCCCTTTGCCTTTCTTAATGAAGTAAAAGAGCATGAGAGTAGATACTTGTTTGTGCATCATAGTCGGGGGCCATGTGGAAGTAGTTCTAGGTGTGATTTATTGTCCCAATTTAGATACCCCTTACTTTTTTCCAGTCCTAGTGTCAGCCCTGGCCCCTTATAGTCATCTACCTATACTCATAGGCAGTGACTAGAATCTTGTGTCTGCAAACAACCTTGACAGGACTTATAGAACTAGGACTGGCTTGTCCCTGGCTCAGCGGGCTCCCAGGGAATTTTTTGACCACCTAGGACTTGTTGATCCCTGGAGGATGTTATGTCATACTACTTCAGACTTTACCTTCTTTTCTGTCCACATGGTGCCTATTCCAGGATAGATTACTTTCTAGTTAGTCAGCAGTTGTTACTACTTTCACAAGATTGTCAGATTCATGTCCGTGTCCTATCAGATCACTTCCCTGTTGTACTGTCTTTGGAAGCCCCCTACTTTATGTTCAGGCCTGGCCTCATACGTGACCTCTCAGTAATTTAGCATTGAAAGATTCCTCTACAGTTTCCCATTTCAGACTTTTTTTAACTTGATCTATACAGGATGACCAGGGTTCAATCCCAGCCTATAATATTTTTTTGGGTGCCCTTAAGGCTATATGTCGGGGAGAGTTCATTTGAATGGCAACAGTTCGTAAAAATAATTTTCAGTCCCAAGTTAATATTGGCTCCATAATATTTGAGCCTTAGAGAAGTCACTTTCTGCTGCTTTCTTTGATGATATCTGGGTAGAGTTGGCACAGCTCTGAATGGAATACTCGGCCTATCTGCTAGGGAAGGTAGATAGAGCTGCTGCGTGTCTCAAAGCTACCTACGTAGGCAAAGGCAACAAGGCAGGTAAGCTTTTGGCACTCTGCCTTAAGCAGCAGAGTGTTTCTCATTGGGTCCCAGCCCTGGTTGACCCTCAGACTAATTCCCCCAACTAGTGATGCCAAAAAGGTGACGACTATTGATGATGACTACTTTTCAGGATTTTTATCAAAATCCATATTTGGCCCCAGCCCCTGGCCCTCTTCCTCTGAAGTCTTAGAGGAATGTTTGACCATCACTGACTTTCCTTGTGTTTCAAAGATCAGCAGGACTGCTTGATTGGCTCAGTAACAGAGTCAAAGGTAGCCAAGGCTATATCTTCCTTTCCATTAGATAAAGAACCAGGACCAGATGGCTTTCCATCCCTTTTTTATAAAACTTTTAAAGATGAGTTGCTTCCCTTATTGGTAACAGTAGGTTGTTTAATTCCTAGTGTACCTCCCCTCTTCAGGAAACATCCCTATTTGAGGACCGGATTCTACTTCTCCCTAAACCAGTAAAAGACTCTACCAAAGCTGAAAATTACCACCCCATATCTTTGTTAAACATAGATGTTAAAATATATACACAAAAATATTGGTCATGCATTTATCAAGAGTGTGGGCAGTTCTTCTGGACCCGGAACAACCAGGATTTGTTGCAGGCCGAAATTTCAGCAACCATTTTCAGAAGCTATTTCACCTTTTCTCTTCAACCAGAGGACCTGGCAAGGATTCAGTGCCGGTTTTCCTGGATTCTGAGAAAGCATTTGACCATGTGGCCTGGCCTTATTTATTTGGGGTCCTGAAGAGATACAGTATCCCTGCCGAATTTGTGCGAAGAATACAAATACTATATTTCAAGCCTTCGGCTCAGATTTTATGCAGTAACAAACTTTCAGATGTGTTTTGTTTGGCCAGAGAGATGCATCAAGGATGTCCCAATCTCCATATTTATTTAATATTTATATTGAAACCCTGACATGCAGGATAAAGTTATCAGGAGAAGTCCAGGGAATTAGAATCGGCGATCAAGAATTTAAGTTGTCTATATTTGCAGACAACATTTTGCTTCACATTTCGAATTGTCAGACTTCCCTACCAGCTATGCTCCTCATTAATTCTCAATTTAGCCAATTTTCAGGCAATAAATTGAATTTGCACAAAACTGCGGTTTACCCCCCTTTCTTCCCTTTGTTCTAGTGAAGGCATCTTAAAGCTCAGCTTTCAAAGGGAATCCAAAGCTTTGTTGTAGTTGGGCATTAGATTAAGTCGAGACTTAAAATTGCTGAAATCCTTAAACCTTTATCTCGTCCTTAAACAAATTGATATTGACCTAAATTGATGGTGTCACCTACCCCTAACATTATGGGCTACAGCCAACATTAAAAAATGACTGTTCTACCACACTTATTATACCCCTTCAACATGCTCAATATTCCCTTCCCCAAAAATTGTTTTACAAAGCTGCACTCTCTGTGTACTGCCTTTCTTTGGCTGAATAAGCCCCCCATGTAGGGCATTCCATAAACTTTGTAGGCCATGTCGGTTAGGGGGTTTACAGCTTTCAAACTTTTATTATTATTTATCTTTACAAGCGGCCACATATTTTTAATGGGGCACTCCTGAATTTAATCACATCTCTTCCCTGAGCTGACTGTCTATAGAGCATACCTTAAATGGGAAATATCAATTTTCTCTGCCTTCCCTGTTGTATGTTTCCTTGTCCAAGTTACCTAAGGAGCTTAGAGCCACTCTCATTGGATGGTCCATTAAGGCCTGTTCCCAGCTCTACAAACATTTAGGATACTCATATCAGAAGGACCTTAGTCAACCTCTTTGTAATAACCTGAACCTTTGTATTTCAGGTACCACTTTGCTTGCTGGACGGCGGAGGGGCCTTAAGGTAGATTCCATTGCTGAGCTCACCAAAGGAGACAAAATTCTCTCTTTTTCAGAGTTTCAATCTAAATCCTTCTTCATTGCTAAACAGTTCTTTGGTTATGCACACATTCAGCATTGTTTAAAGATGTTTCTTAGGGATGCCTCCGTGGTCGAATTCAGTAGGTCACCTTTTCCATAAATTAGTCTCTCAATCACTTCAGGATAAATGTATCTTTGATCTCTACCAAGAGATCAACCAGCAACTCTGGAATTCAACTACTCCAATTGCTTTCTACTAGAAAACCTCTCTTTGTATAGATTGCCCAGATTCCTATTGGCTAAAGATATGGTCAGATGTATATCGGCTTATTAAACAAGACCACCTCAGACTGTTACAATTTAACATTCTACATGATCTATATTACTCTCCTTTCAAGTTATTCAGGATGGGCAAGATAGCTTCCCCAACATGTGAGTTATGTGGTAAAGAAGATGGCACTTTGCATCACATGTTGTGGACCTGCCCTAGGATACAGTCCTTGTGGGCCTTGATGCAAAGAGCGTTTTTACCCTTTTTGGGGCATTCCAATTATTTTACTGTAGAGTTTTGTCTTCTTTGGGATTGTGACTCCATTCTGTTAAAGAAAAATCTTATATGACATTGATTGCATTGGTCATTAAGTTACTTATTATGAGACATTGGAAAGGCGATTGGATCCCTTCATACACTGAATGGCTCCAAGAGTTTCTAAATGCTTTCAATGCAGAGCATGCAATTGCTTTGTCATATCACATGTGGCACAAGTTCCAGGCTTGTTAGTCTCCAATATATTCTTACATAATGCAAAACATTTAATTCCCCTGTTATTCTTCCCTCTGGTTGTCCTATGCCCTAAGTCAATATGAATCTGTTTTTTTTATTGTCTATGGTCAACCGTCATCCTTTTTGCTCTGTTCTGGGTCACTGTTATCCAGTCAGGGAACTTGTGGATGAACGATATGTGATGGGGGAGTAGCATAGTTTTGTTTTGTTAGGGATTTTGTAATGATTATGTTTCTCTATTTATTGTTGATAATATGATGTTTATTGCACACATTGTTATTATATGTTGTTTGTTTTTTCTTCTTTTTTGTTGTTGTTATTGTTTGAAAATCTTAATAAAGCATACTTTTTTTTTGTTAACTCTATTTATGCTCCTTTCTCACCCCGGCATCTTCTAGGGTGTGCATTCAACATCATCCTCTACTCCCATGCCTGAACCCTGCTGATGTACAGAGGGACTCCCTCGACCACCCTGGCAGACCTAACCACAGGATCACACCCCTAGAGTGGGTCTGTCCTCCCACGATGGCCTTTCTGCAGTTTGGGAGATTGTACCAGGGTGGCAGGTCAGCCATGGAATCCTCCCCAAAAGCAGGGCCAGCGATTGGGATGTGGGATGTGTCCCTAGGACCACCTTCATCTCCACAGCTGTGCAAAGTTTTTTTTCTGCTTTTTGTCTGTCCCCTTTGGAGCATGGCCAGCAAGGCAACATAGAGCCATGACTCCACCCCCGAGGCATACACCACATCTCTATGTTCACAGCCCCCAGCCACTGCCAGAGGTCGCTAATGAGTGAACACTACCCCAATACCCTCCCCGAGTAGAGAGAGCAGTCCATCGGACACTCGACCTCTTCCCTCCCCTGCTGACCTCCAGTGACCTGGGCTCAGTCCTGAACCCGGGTCACCAGCATGGCATGAGGTGTGGCATCCAGTGCCTCAACCCTCAGCACCACTGGGCTGACTTTAATAAAGCATACTTAATTGCAAAAAATAAAAATCCCCCCTCCCCAGAGGAGGACAGCATCCTGTGGGATGCTCTGTGCTCCTCTTCCCAGCCAACCCCAGATGATCTGGGTTTGTTTGTTCTGGGTAGCCAATGTGGTGCAGGTAAGGTACATAGCACCTTAGCTCTCCATGCCACCATGCAGGCTAAGCCACTTATTCAGTATCAGCCATGCTTAAAACCATTAATGGTTTTGGCACTCACCACCTCTTCCAGTAGGGTGTTCCAAGACTCAACCACTCTATCTGTAAAACAATACTTTGCCACATCCTTCCCAAGCCTACGCCCCCATCAGCTTCTTGTCATGTCCCCGTTGTTTTGACTCATTATTACTGCTGAACTATTCCTTACAGTTTACCCTGTTTATTCTTTTTAGGAACTTGAAAGTCTCTAGCATGTCTCGCCTCTCCCTTTCTGGTCTCCAATGAATGAAGTGTGATTGACTCTGCCTCCTCATTGGTTGAAAGCTATGCCCATGGATTTACTTTAAAGGAGAACTGTGCTGAATCTGTAAGTAATTTTCCCCAGTAAAAGCTGTTTTTTTTAAATACTGGTTCAACTTCTGGTATCACTCTAGCTAGCCAGGCTTTTTAGCTATCCTAGTGGGTGTCTCTGATTTACATAGTGCTGTTAAGAACCATTTTAGAACTGTATGATGTAGCTTATACTTCTGTTCTACTAGTCTATTGTTAGCACAATACATTCATGTTCTATTACAGAACTCTGTGGCTGAGAGGGACATAAACTAAATCATACAGTTCTAAAATGGCACTCAACACAACCTGCTAAATTAGTTTACAAAAGGGATAAGAAAACATTGTGTTCTCATTACTGCTACCTTTGTGCTTACACAAATGAAACATGAGCAACAGGTGTAGGTCTAGTATGAAGAATCACAAGTTCTCATACAGAAAAACCACATTTATTGTGCAAATATTGTGCAAATATCACATGCATGAGTATACATTAGTGCAAATATGCAACGAATCACAGACCTACCCCATTACAACAACCAGCCACCATTAACCCAGGTGTTTCAGCACAAGTTCCTCAGGGGGTATGGTTACAAGACCCCTTAGTGGCTTATATACACCATAAAGTTCAAGTGGAAATTTAACTTAATTCTATTCAGTTATTACTTAAGCAGTCTCCTTATTAAATGTGTTATATTATTGGTCCAAGAGGACAACTGCAGTACATTAATTATTAAATGCGATAACACTTTGAATTTGTTTGAACATTAATTTATCTCACGCATTCGGCATTCAATCTAACAAAAGCTACCAAAATCATTTTCATTTCCATATTTATCACAAAATATTATATTTAGTATAACTTTACTGTATATATCATATTGAAAATTTCTTAAAATATCATTAACAAATTCCCAACATTCATTAAAAAGGATTCATTTCTTCATAATCTTGACATCTCGTAGATCCATGGAATCTCTGTTCCTTGCTTCAGTGGTAGTCAGAAAGTGCTGAAATTCTCCAAAGTGTCCTCTTCATTAACACCATAGGCTTCATTCAGTAGTTATCTTGTTTTGTTTTAGTTATAATCTGGGTTCCTTCTGTTAACTACAAGAGACATCAGACATACAACACTAAACATAAAAACCAACTTTACGCCAATTTATTTACAATTTAACTATTATAATTTACAACATACCTATATCTGTTTACTGTAATTTTACAAATAAGATTTAAGATCTAAAACATGATTTAGTACTTTTGGTTTAAAACTGTGTAGCCTCCATATCCAGGCAGTTTCCAGTTGTGGCAATTTAATGTCTAGGGGCATTGTATTTTTCTTTCCCCATTTTTGGCACATTTGAGACCCATAAATTTCAAACCTTTTGGACCTGCATTATGTGCATCTCAGAAGTGTTTAACATTCATCTGTTCACCACAAATAAATTGCTTTGACATTCACATTGATTTATTTAAGTTTTTTTAGGAAACTCAGACTTTGGGATTTCTATAATAACACTGCTGCATCATTAAAATTGGACATGAACACCAGGACTTCAGAACTTGAGAACTCTGACATGCCTGAAAACTCTGTTCTTCAGGAAAGTATAATGTTCAATGTATTGAATGACTTGTTTTTGGAAAGTAATAATGAGGATTTGTTAGAATAGTTCCATGATATCAAAGTAAGTGGACAGAAGGTCAGAGAAGAGGAGATGGGGAGCTAAACACGTGGCTCAAGAGCTGGTGCCAGGAAAAAGGACACAAATTTGTACATAACTGACAACAGTTTTGGGAGCGAAAGTTCTTTAAATTTGATGGACTGCATCTGACTAAGGAGGGAATCAGTGCATTGGGGCAGAAGTTTGATGTCTTTGCAGAATATTTAAACTAGCAAATGGGGAGAGGGGTGCAGCATCTGATACGTCGAATGAGAAGAACACCCCTACCCCTCAGTTAGTGACCAAACAGGAGTTCAGCAAGTTTGTCATTCATTTGCATCACCAGGTAAGGAAAAAGGAGAAATGCTGGACTGTGCCCAACAACCAACACACTGAAATCTGGCCAATGGAAAATCATGTACACAAATGCTCACAGTCTGGAAAACAAGATCCCAGACCTGCAGGCAACAATGATAGAGGCTAAGCTAGGCATAGTAGCCATTACCAAGACATGGTTCACCAGTAACCACACTTAGAAGACTTCAGTACCCAGCTATGTACTGTTCAGAAGAGACTGAGGTTCAAAAAGGGAGGGTGGAGTGGCCCTTTATGTTAATGAAAATATCAAAGCTACAGAAATTCAGAATACACATAAGGAGCCAGAAGAACTGCTGATCACCCTGGAAACAGGAAATGGGACTGTCATATGAACTGGGGTTGTCTACGGGCCTCCAGACCAGGGGGAGGACATAGACACATTACTGTTAGAAGATATACAAAACATCACTGCTAAGGGGGGGTTCTGATAATGGGAGACTTCAACATGCCAGATACAGATTGGTCAATACCAGCAGGAACATCTGCCAGAACTAGACATATAGTGGATTCCCTGGAGGGGGAGGGCTTCAAACAACTGGTAGAACAACCCACAAGAGACAGGGCTATCCTAGATCTAGTAGTGACTATCGGGGAAAGGGTCACAGATCTCCAGGTAGAAGGTCACCTGGGGCTAGTGACCATCACACGGTATGGTTCAATTTGGCCACTAGAACTAAATCATCCCATTCAAAGGCAAAAATATGGGACTTCAGAGGAGCTGATTTTGACAAGATGGCCAACAGAGTTTAGTTAGCCCTGGCAAAAAGAAATACAGGTGAGGGGGTACAGGTAAAGTGGGCAAGCATCAAGGATGCAATACTTAAAGCAACATCCCATTGTGTTAGACAGAAAAGCAAGAGCAAAAGAAGAAGGAAACCACTTTGGTTCTCAAGAACAGTAGAAGAAAAGATCAGAGCCAAAAGTTTGACCTTCAGGAAATATAATGAAATGCAGCGGGACAAAGATAGGGAGGCATACCAAACTTCCCTAAGGGAAGCAGGGAAGGCAGTAAGGCAGGCTAAGGCCCAAACCAAGGAATCACTAACATGAACAGTAAAAGAAGGTGACAAGACTTTATGTGGATACATTAGTGAAAGGAGAAAGTCCAGAGGGGGTATTGCTAAGATCAAAGGGGATAAGGGAGAGTGTGAAGAGGACCAGGGAAAAGCACCTATCCTGAATAGATACTTCTGCTCAGTATTTACTGAGGAAAAGGTAGGGCAGGACCCACAGCTCAGCACCATGGATACAGGGGGGATGGAGGTGTACACTAGTCCCTTCATTAAAGAAAGGGTCCTACAAGAGCTCACTAAGCTCAGGGTGGACAAGGTAATAGGAACTGATTGCATACATCTCAGGGTACTAAAGGAGCTAAGGGTGGAACTATCAGAGCCGTTATCAGAACTGTTTAGTGAGTCTCTGAGCACAGGAGAGTTCCCAGAAGACTGGAGAAGGGCTCATGTGATCCTGCTCCAAAAGAGTGGTAGCAGGAAGGAGGCAGGGAACTACAGACCAGTCAGTCTTACCTCAGTAGTGGGCAAGATTATGGAGGAACTACTTAAGGAAAGGATAGTGCAACACCTGGAATCCATAGGAGCACAGGATTCAAGACAGCATGGGTTTACAACAGGAAGGTCCTGTCAAACTAATCTCATAGATTTCTTTGACTGGGTAACCAGAGTGGTGGACCAAGGGGAGCAGTTGATGTCACCTACCTTGACTTCAGCAAAGCTTTCAATACTATTCCACATAGAAGATTGATTAATAAGCTGGGTAGGCTCGGACTGGGTCAAAAATTGGTCAGTTGGGTGGCAAACTGGTTGACGGGCAGAAAACAGAGAGTGGTGGTAAATGGTATACAGTCAGAAGAGATGCAAGTCACAAGTGGGGTACCTTAGGAATCAGTCCTGGGGCCCGTCCTCTTCAATATCTTCATCAGTGACATTGCAGATGGACTGGAATGTAAGGTTTGTCTGTTTGCAGATGACACCAAGATTTGCAATAGAGTAGATGATCCAGATGGGGTGGGCAGAATGAAAAGAGATCTGGATAAACTGGCAAAATGGTCGGAAGAGTAGCAACTGGGGTTTAATGCAAAGAAGTGCCAGATCATGCACATAGGGAAGAGAAACCCTGAAGCCACCTATAGATTGGGAGGGGAGTTGCTGGCAATCACAAAGGAAGAAAGAGATGTAGGCATCATCATCACAAATGACCTGAAATCATCCAAGCAGACCACTATAGCAGTAGGTAAGGCTAGAGGGATGTTGGGGTGTATTAGTAGGGGTATAACAAGTCATAAGAGGGAGGTAATAATCCCTCTTTACAAGACACTGGTTAGGCTCCATCTAGAGTACTGCATGCAGTACTGAAGCCCACACCTGCACAAGGACATTAACAAAATTGAGGCAGTCCAGAGAAGGGCAACCAAAATGGTTCAGGGACTGCATCAGAAAACCTATGAGGACAGATTATTGGAGCTCAATATGTATACCCTAGAGCAAAGGAGGGAGAGTGGTGATATGATTGAAACATTCAAACACTTTAAGAGCATTAACAAGGTGAAAGAGTCTAACATATTTCAATGTAAGTAAAATAGCAGGGCAAGAGGACACAGCATGAGATTAGAGGGAGGCTGATTAAGGGGGAATGTGAGGAAGTTCTTTTTCACAGAAAGGGTGGTGGATGCGTGAAATGGCCTACCTCAGGAAGTGGTGGATATGAATACAGTGCAGGGCTTCAAACAGGCATGGGACAGGCATAAGGGAGCAATAAAGATGAGTATGAATAGATAAGCCATTGACAGAGTACAGGCCTATGGTACATTCATAAGGTAGAAAAAAATGGTAAGACTGGATGGACCTTGCAGTCCTTATCTGCTGTCAGCGTCTATGTTTCTATGTTTCTATGTAAATATTGAGACTGCTGATATGAGTAAAAATAATATTTGGAGTGAATGTAAAAAACTATTTAAACAGCCAGCCAGGTGGCTCTGAGGGTTAAGGCACTGGATGACTTACTCATGCCACGCCGGTGACCCAGGTTTGGGAATGCCCTTGGTTAGTTGGGGAGCTAGCATGGGGGTCAGGGAGCAGGATTGAGCTGCCTAACAGCAGATCTCCTCCCCCAGGGAGGTGGTCACCCCTCCGTAGTTCTGCCGTCACTGGGTGGAGGTCAGATGATGGCACAGGTGGGAGGGGGCGATTCGAAGGGAGGGTGTCTCATAGCACATTGTGTGTGTGCCTCCACACACACATCTGCACCAAGACAGGGGGATGAGAATGGGGAGAAAAAACTAGAAAAACCCTACAAACTACAGTGGCGTCCCCCAAGATGAAACCCACTTTTAAAGTACTCAGCAGTATGCTGCAGCAGATCTATGGAATAAATCATTGTAATTTCAGTGGCAATTAATCCCTTTTGTCATGCAGGAAACTGTGACATTCACTTCATCCCAGCAGTGTCACATTTTCCTGAATGACAAAAGGGACTAATTACCATTGAAATTGTGTTGCTTTGTTCGGTAGATCTGCTGCAGCATTCTGCAGAGTGCTACAAAATGCTGCAGAATTGGGCTTCATTCTGGAGGACGCCACTGTACATATGAAAAAAAATCTATTTAAACAAAAGTCTAAATTTTGCCCTAGGACATCACATTTGAACATTTTGGTGTTTGAGAAAAGTGTATCTCATGTGGGGTGAGCGCATGGTCACCACATATGAAGATTCATGCTGAGACACACACAGCACATCTGCGCACGCCTACAGGGGTCAGAGGGCACATGTTTCTGGAAGGTCAATATTAACAAATTATATTGATAAACAGACTGAGGACACTACATTGTATTTAAGAGCAGCGGTGTCTATTTGCATCACAGTCAAGTTGTGTAGGAGTTGAGGGGAAAATGAGATTATTTCATTAAATTAACAAGGGTCGTTGCCTAATTAAAGAGTTTGGAAAACACTACTAGGGCCCCATTTGTGATTTCACTGCCTCACCCACTACTTTTTCACCCAAGTTTTACTTTGTCAGCCAAACTCCATCCTACTCTAATTTGCTATCAAATCACCCCACTTGGTACAAGAATTTGAACAGAATAAAAACACCTGCAAACACACATCAATTCACAAAGATGGAGGATACCATAATAACATTGGATGGGGATGTTGGGTACAAATGCATAGAGTGCCAAATGTACAAACTAATAAGAAATGAAATCATTAAATGGGGAATTTATCTGTGACAAGTGCAAAGAAAACAAGTCACTGTGTAAGGACATTCAGGATATCGCTATTGTTCACAATTGTAAAGGAGGGAAAAAAGGTCGATGCCCAAGGTAGTTCCTATGTGTTGTAATAGTATTCCAAACTTCCACCATCCAGTATGAATTTACCTAACACTCTTTTGAAGGTTTCTTTATTTTCACTTGTAACTATGTTGTCTGGTAGTCCATTCCAGACTGACTACCGTTTCAGTGAAGAAAAACTTTAATTTATTAGTCTTAAAATTGCTGCCCTGAACTTGTGATGAGTGTCCCCTAATTATAGAGTTTTGATTTTTGAATGTAATGTTCAGCTCATGCACAAGGTTTGGGTTTATTACATCATAAAAAAGTAACAAATCCCCATGTAGTCTTCTATCTTTCAGTGTATATAAGTTAAGAGTACTTTTTTTATCTGTATATGGACGGTCTTTAACACTTATGATGATTTATGTTATGCTACATTGAATTCTCTCTATCCTTTGTATGTCAGTTCTTTTATATGGGTTTTATAGTTGACTACAATAGTCAAGTTGTGGTCTGACATACGATCAACACAGTGATAATATCACCACAGCCCTTCTCCTTTTGATGTTCCTTTTAATGGATCCTGATTCTCTGTTTGCTTTGGAAATTGTGTTTGTGCACTGCTTACCAAAGTCTAGGTTGTACACCTAGGTCTTTTTCAGTGTTGTTTTTTTTCAGGGTCGAGTTACTTAGTATATATTTGGCTTGTCTGTTGGTTTTCCCCCAAGTGGAGGACACTACATTTGTCTGTGTTGAAACACATTCTCCATTTGTAAGCCCATCTTGTTATTTGGTGAGTCTTTCTGAATGCAATTGATTTCCTCCGGGGTTCCACATGGGCCTCCAACTTTTGTGTCATCTGCGTACTTAATTAGTCTGTTACTCAGGTTGTTACCTAGGTCAGCAATAAACAATTGGAACAACACTGGGCCCAACACAGAGCCCTGCGGAATATCACTTGTAACACTCCTCTCCTTGGATAAGAAGCCATTTATAGTCACCCTCTGGGTTCTGCCCATCAACCAGTTACCAGTTCATCTCAACATGTCGCAATCTACCTCAAGTTTTTTCAGTTTACATAGAATTGCCCAGTGTGGTACGGTGTCTAAAGCACAGCTCAAATCCAACAGGATTACATCTGCTGGTGTACTTCTATCCAAGAGTCTGCTAATACCTTTATAAAAACAAATAAGATTTGTGAGACAGGATTTTCCCTTTGTAAATCCATTTTGGGTGGGGTCATCCCTATTTGTTGCTTTTATATGTTGGCATAGCTTGTCCTTAATCAGAGATTCAAATATTTTTCCGAGACCAATGTTAAGCTTATTGGTCTATAATTCCTGATATCATGTTTCGGACCTGTTTTGTGGATAAGGGTAATTTTAGGCTCTTTCCAATCCGTTGGAACTTCGCCTGTGCTTAGTAGTTTGTTATATAGTATTTCTAGGGGGAAACACACACTGTCTTTAATTATAGTCAGCATTTGTGGGGTAATGTCTAAACCCGGCACCCCATGTTTTTAAAGATTATCTATTTTATTTTTAATTTCCTCCTTAGTGAGTTATACAGGGGAAATATTAGTGTTATGAATGATTAATGGTTCTGAGACTGAGTAAATTGAACAAAAGTATTCATTAAATGTGCCAGCCATGTGTACTGGGTTAGAAATTATTTAATTTTGTTCTATTATAGTTGTTATTCCTGAATCCGATTTTCTAAGTGAATTTATATATCCATAGAACTGCTTGCTATTACCTTTTGTTGTTGTTTTTGCTAATTTTAGCTCAATTCCCCTTCTGATTTGTTGATTGCATTCTTAAATGTCTTTTGTATTTTTATTTAGTTTTTGTTGACTGGGTAAGTGCACTAGACAAATTCTGTCTATTTTCAGGCATGACCCAGGGGGAGGGAGATACAGATGAATGCCAACTGACCTTGAACCACATTAAGTTGTTGGTCGTATTTTTTAGCTTAAATTTGTTACAGTTGTTGACAGAATTGTTTTGCTTTTATACTGCATATTGTCTATTTTTTTGTTTAGTTTCATGATTCTTTTGTTTAACCATTTTAGTTTGACACCTTTTTTGTTATTTTTTTTAATATGTTTTATGTATTTGCTACTTAGTCATAAAATAGTTTATTTTATAGTTAGCCAACATTCTTCTCATGATTTATCTTTCAGAAGGTTATACCAGTCAAGGTTATTAAGCTCTTCATTCATTTTTTCTTTGTTTGCTGTCTTGTATAAGTATATAAAGATGATAATATTGTTTTTCTTGACAAATTAAAGTATGTTGAAATGATCAATAACATATTGAAAGACACCTCTAGATACAGAATGTTACAAGGAAATCCCATAAACAAGTTCAAAACAGATTTGCATGAGTTATTACATGACACCAGGGCATCAGGTGATATAACATGTAATGAATTAGATTTTCTTTGGTAAAAAACAATCCTGTAACCTCAGTACTGTATGCTTTACAAAAAATCCATAACAACTCTGTTGCCCCTCCTGGCCACTCGATTGTCTCTGTGATAGGATCCCTAACTGATAATTTGCCAGTCTTCATTGATATTTTTCTTAAAAAAGAAGTTAGTAAGTTAAGATTCTACCTCAGGGACACAGGTGACCTTTTGGTTAAATTGCAAGATTTTATATAGCAAAACAAATTCATCTTTATAACAACAGATACTGAGCAATTGTACTCCTCTATTCAACACCATGATATGATTACTGCCTACAAATATTGTTTAGAAAGGAGTTCTTCACCCAATCCAACAAAGTTTTTGGTTAAGAGCATTAATTTCATTTTAACACATAATACTTTTGAATTTAACTTGTAACACTATTACCAGATTTGGGTACTGCGATGGGAATGTGTATGGCACCATCTTATGTCAACATTACATTGGGCCTCTAGAAATTAGAGAGTGTGTTTTCAGAAACCTTCCCATATGCAGGTGACATCATCATGTGGTTCTGCTTTATTGAAGACATCATCTGTGTATGGCGGGGGATGAGAAGAATAGAATTCCAGTATTCATAGACTGGTTAAATAGCAATCAGTTCTAGTTCAAAATAACACATCAAGTGGAGGAACAAATTGTGCCTTTTTTGGATGTGTCTTTGGAGGGAATAGATGGAAAATGTGTTGTCACCAAAAACTTTAGAAAAGAAATGGCATGCAATTCATATTTGCATCATACAAGTGCCCATCCAAAAAATATATTCCATTTAGTCAGAAGCTCCATTTAAGAAGGAATTGTAGCATGAGATCCAGTCAGATGAAATGATGGGCATTTTTTGGACACGGGCTGTAGTCTTAAGTTGGTACGAGATGCAAGAGGGAGCAATAAAAAGGGAAAGAAAAGATTGATTAATGATGTCAGAAAAATCTAAAAACAACAGGAGCCAGTAACTGTAAGCATTGAGCACAATTCCCTATCTGGGAAAGTGGGAATACCATGTACAAGTATTGGCCTATTTTAATGAATGATGTGAAATTAGCAACAATTTTGGGAGATAAGCCACATATTTCATTTTAAAGGGCAAATAATGTCATCAATTTTATTGTACACTGGCAAGATATCTAAAGGGTTGCACCTGATGCAACAGAGTTGTGCCAGGTGCAACCCCACAATGCGCCCCAGTGCGATATTCAAAGGGATGCCTTGTGCAGCACGAGTCCCGATGTGCCAGGATGCATTGCTAATGTATGCAGTGCATCTAAATTGGGCACATCCATGCATAAGCAGCACATCCCGATATTCAGCCTGGGTTGTGTGGCACATATGCTGGCACAAACCCCAGATGCGCCACATACTGGGGCGCAAGGCTGAGCCAGGAAATTCTGGCTCAAATGCTGGCCACCCACAAGTGGGCTGCTGTACTGCAGGGTGCAACACAGCACCCACCAGCCATGGGTGACCACCTGCCCAGCAGGGATATCATCCACATGCACCCAATCCCCCCCGGTGGTCCAGTGGGTCCCACTACCCACCCTATGCCCGATCACAGGCAGTAGTATGTGCAATGTACTCCCTGGTGGTCTAGTGGTTCCCCTTCCCTCCCACAGAGGCCCTCAACTGCCCAGCACCCCCCATCATCTGAGGGCGGTAATACCCCACCCACATACCACCCAGCCGCTCGCAGAATGACAGCTTACAGTATATTCTGTAAGCCTATTGGTCCACAGTGTGGACCAATGAGCTTGCAGATCATACTGTACTACACATGCACAAATATGTGAATGAACGCATTCATTCTCATATCTGTGCCTGTGCCGTACAGTATGGTCTGCAAGGAAAAACCCAGACCTTAGGGTAGGTGATGGCACCAGCCCCCATGCCCACCACTGGGTTTGTCCTGGATGGTCTTTCAGTTCCTCCACCTGGGCCCTCACCAAGCAGCTGGGAATGATGTTTGCAAGAGTGCCCAAAGAAGAGGAGCAGCCCCACCCCAGAGGGGTCAAGCTGGGGGGACCAGCTGCAAGGTGGGGGGGGGAGAGAGGAGGCTTAGACAGGCAGAATTCAGGCTGGGCAGGATCTGGCTGGGTGCCCAAGAGAGACTACTCGGTCCATAAACCAGAGTGAAAAAGAGTTAAAAAAACATCTTCAAGAGCATGTCAGGAATATACTCAATGTGAACATAAATAGTCTGGTGGGGGTGCACTTTTGAGATGCACATAATGCAGATTCAAAAAGTTTTAAATTTATGGGTCTAGAGTGTGCCAGAAATGGTAAGAAAAACACAATGCCCCCACAATACCCCTCAACATTAAATTGCCAGAATTGGAAACTGCCTAGATATGGAGGCTACAAAATTTGAAACCAACAGGATTAAATCATGTCTTAGATCTTAAACCTTATTTGTAAAAACATATATAGTTATGTTGCAAATTGTAGTAGTTAAATTGTAAATTAATTGCCTTAAAGTTGTTTTTTTATTGGAAGCTTTTCTGAATGTTTTGTGTCTGTTGTCTCTTGTAGTTAACAAAAGGAGCCCAGATTCTAACTAAAACTAAACAAGACAGCTACTGAATGATGCCTATAGTGTTAATGAAGAAAACACTTTGGTGCATTTCAGCACTTTCTGACAACCATTGAATCAAGGAACAGAGATTCTATGGATCCATGAGATGTTAAGATTATGAAGAAATTAATTCCATTAATGAACTTTGGGAATTTGTTAATGATCGTTTAACAAATGTTCAATATGCTATATAAAACTGTACTGAATATAATATTTTATGATAGATAAATATAGAAATGAAAATTATTTTGGTAGCTTTTGTTAGACTGAATGCTGAAGAGCATGAGTTAAATTAATGTTCAAACAAATTTAAAGTTGTATTGCATTTAATAATTAATGTATTGTAGTTGTCCTCTTGGATCAATAATATAGCACATTTAATAAGAAGACTGCTTAAGTAGTAATTCAATAGAATTAAGTTAAATTTCCACGCGTACTTTACAGTGTATATAAGTCACTAAGGGGTCCTGTAATCACATATCCTGAGAAAGGCTTGTGCCAAAGAACTGGGGTTAATGGTGGCTGCCTGTTGGACTGGGGTAGGTCTTTGATTTGTTGGGTATTTGCACCAGTGTATACTTATACACGTGATATTTGCACAATATCTGCACAATAACTGTGGCTCCTCTGTATGAGAAGTTGTAATTTTTCATACCAGACTTACACCTGTTGCTCGCCTTTCATTTGTGTAAACACAGCGGTAACAGCTATTTGTGTTTGAGCCTTATCCTGGTCTCATATAGGCATAGCACCCTCTCTAACAACAGAGTGCAAGTTTTTCTTTCTAATGGATTTGCTGCATTGTGTTCTCATTTGCTAGCCCCTGCGCTGTGAATCAAAACAACCAAAGGGTAAAAATGTGCCATCAATCATAATGCAGTATAGAACATACTGGCTGGGCAACCATGTGCAACCAGCCTGTGCTGTTACCGAGAGGTTCCAACTACAGCAGATCTCAAAAGCGAAGCTTGAGAGGTCCACTGTAATCTGACCCTCAAGGTAGCAGTACAGTCTAGTTGGGCACGGTTGTCCCCAACCAGTATTTTTTATAGTGCATAGAGATAAAAAAATAACACTTTTTTTAAAGCTGCTTAAACTATTGGGTCCCATTCTCGGCCGTTCTCCTCATGCCATGTCCTGTTCTCGGTCATTGTCAGTTACAGGTGTCAGCTAATACAAAGGAACAGATGCTTTTTAAGTTTACGTTCATATAAACAAAAATTGAGCAAACCAGCAAAGGCCCACATTATTGTTTTCCATTTTGTGGTAATCTGTTGGGAACGCAGTATTTTGTTTTTCAGCTCTGGCTTCAGATTTCATTTGAGCTGGTCCTGCAAACATTGTGTTCAGCTGTGCAGAATGCTATTGTACCACAAAAGGGTAGAAGTGCTTGCAATTACCTTTGCACTCTATTATAACAGTGTTGTGCATAGGACAAAAATCCATGCAGAACAAGTTTCCTCTGTACACTATAAAGAAATTGTATCAGTTTATAAAACTTTTACTAAACAGCTGCTATTTCTAGGCAACAGAAAGTGTAGCTTGTGACTACTGTGGTCATGCATATTCTTTTTTTTCATTTGGGAAAGTTTAATGTTACATTCATTCTGAGTTACAGCATGTCATTGCAGATGTCAGTGATTTAGGTTTCAGGGCTTGGAGTAGGTTTTCTGATCATAGAACTATTAGTTCTATGTTGTAGTCAACTTAATTAATTCCAGCTGTGGCTTTGAGGCCTGTGTAGGTTTGAATGGAACTTGGTAGGAAGCAGTCCTTCCAGCTGCAGAGACTTCACTACTAAACTCTGTTTCAGCTGTGTATGGGGGGATCTGCACTCAGAATTCAATGCAGACTGATACACAACAAAGACAAGGACTGGTGAATTCCATAATGTCAGCAGGAAAGGGTACAAGGCTCATCCAGTATATCCTAACCATACCTACCTACCTCCCTACCCTATGTGGTGGCAAGGGGCCTATTTGCCCCCAGCTTCCCCCACCCTCATTGGGTGAGTCTTCTTTTTTATGCTACCCATGTGCCTGTCCCATGCATACTTGAATCTCATCACTGTTTCTTTCCTGACTGCCTCCCTAGCCAACCTGTTCTATCAATCCACCACCCTTTCTGTGAAGAAATGATTCCTCCTCTACCTCTTAAATCTCCCCCCCAACTTTAATGTGTTCCCTCTTGTAACCATGTTTGTGCTCAGCCTAAAAGGTTCCCTACCATCTACCCTGTTTGTGCTATGGAAGTATTAAAAAGTTTAATCATGTCCCCTAACTATCCTGTTCTCTAAGGAGTATGTATTCAGCCTTTCCTGCTAGGGCTTGCCCTGCTTCCCCTGTACCCTCTTAACTTCCCTCCACTGCATAGCCTCTACCCTATCAATGTCCTTTCTAAGGTGAGAGTTCCAAAACCTTCACACAGTACTCAATTTATTTATTTACCAGCTTTTGGTGACCAGGTAAGTGCGTTAGGCAATTTAACCTGTCTATTTTCAAGCATGACCCGGGAGAGTACAGAATACAGAGATACAAAATAAACAGTAGAAAATGGTACGGTATCCCAAGGCAAGAGCTCACAACAGGAAGGTCAAAACATAAATCAACATTGTTAACATAGGTCACACACACAGGGGTGAAACAAACAAAAACAAAATCAAGTTATACCTGTATTGGACCCAGCCCGGGAAGGTGTGACAGTGTGGATTGCATTCAAATAAATAGAGATAGAAGCAGAACATAACAATGTGTAGGAGGTTTAACATCATAGAAATATCAGACAGGACAAACAACAAAAGAAGGTTAAGAGCATTTGCAGACACCATGTATCCTTAGGTAAGAGGAGAGTGCTGTCTTGAATGAGTCATGAGATGTGGAGTCCCTGATATTAGGAGGTAGAGTTCCAGAATTTGGGGGGCAAAGTGGGAGAAAGCTTGTTCACCCATTCTTGTTGAGCAAGGGGGAACAAAGAATAGGGGGGAGGAGGAGGACATCAGGGAATGAGCATAAGTCACAGGGATTAACATAGCACCAAGAGAGTCAGGTCTGGGGATACGGTTAAGGGAGTCGATGAAGCATCCAAGGGTGTAGGGACGCAAGTCATTAGGAGCAAGCCAATTTAAAGAGGAGTAGAGAAAACAGTGGTGGGTGAGTCTAAGGGTAGACAGGGCAAATCTACAAATATTATTGTATGTTACTTCCCACTTGTGGAGAGCAGTAACACTTGCATGGGACAGGACTGGTAGAGCATATTTAAGCCCTGGAAGGAGGATACCATGGGCTATGGAAATCCTTGCAGAAGGGGTAAGCGAGTGGCAAACTTTGTAGGTGACTCCAATCTTCACGTTAATAAGCTTGCAGATCTCATTTATATGAGAGGAAAAGTTCAGAGACTGGTCAAGTGTCATACCCAAGTATTTAAAGGAGTCCATATTTGATATGACAGAACCATCAAGGCAACGGACCTGCAGATAGGGGGTAGCTAACTGGACTTTTCTGGGGGATCTGAAGAGCATGGCATATGTTTTGGGTAGGTTAAGGATGAGTTGATTCGAGGAGAGCCAGGACTGGATGCTTTGGAAGGAGTGGGATAGTTGATCACTTATGTCAGTGACAGAATTTGAGGCAGTGAAGAGAACCAGGTCATCAGCATACATTATAACCCCTGAGTAAGTAGGAAAGGAAGGAATATCATTGATGAAGAGAGAAAAGAGTAAGGGGCCTAGTATGGAACCCTGAGGTACACCACAGGAGAGGACCTCTGAGGAAGAGAGAACTTTATTGAAGGCAACAACTTGTGTTTGATTGCTAAAGTAGCTGTTAAACCATGACAAGGTGGAGCCTGCCGCACCAAGCTTTTGGAGTTTCCTTAAGAGTAGAGTGTGGTTGACTAGGTTGAATGCCTTCATGAGGCCTACAAAAACAGCCCCAGTAGGGAGACCCTTATCCATGTTCATCTTGATCTCACTAGTAAACAGGGCCAGGGCTGTAGTGGTGCTGTGCCCAGGCCTAAAACCATGTTGGACAGGTGTCTGGATCTTGAACTTTTGGAGATGACAAGAGACCTGAGTGTGGATAAGCTTCTCAAGAAGTTTGCAAAGAGTTGGTAGAATGGCAATAGGTTGGTAGATAACACCTTGGGGTCACCTTTTTTGAACACAGGGGTAGTCCTTGCAGTTTTCCAGACCTGTGGTACAGTGGAGGAGGAGATGGAAAGGTTAAAAAGTCTTGTGACAGGTGTAGCTAGGATCAGAGCTGCCAGTCTAAGAATCTTAGGTTCAATACCATCGGTGGGGACAAAGCAGTGACCCATACAGGGGAAGTATAACTTCACTCCTTCTGCTTGTTATCCACCTCCCTATGCAGCCATCATCCCATTTACTCTCCCCATCACCCTTGAACACTGAGCTGCTACTTTTAGCTCATTCACAATGATAACCGCGAGGTCCCTTTCCTCAGAGATACAGTGCATGCCATGACCTTCCCTCCCATCTGGGACTTTGACATTTTTGGTACTGAATTCCAGCTGCCAAATTCCGGACCACTCTTAGCCTTTCCATGTTCTTCCTCATGGCCTCCACTCTCTCAAGCTGTGTCCACTTTATTGCAAATCTTGGTGACATCTGCAAATAGATAAACATTTCCTTCTACCCCCACTCTTGTGTCCCCTATGAATATATTAAAGAATAGGATTCCAGTACTGACACCTGGGGTACTCAGCTGATGACCTCCCCCATCTCTCCCAAGAATTCCTGTTTTAGTCCTGCCCTCTGGGTTCTGTTCCCCAACTAATTTTACAACCACTGAGTTATTTTGTCCACCATCCCTAGGCCTCTTAACTTTTGTAATAAACACCAGTGCGGCACTGTGCAAAAGGCCTTACTGAAGTCCAAGTAGGTCACGTGGACATCTTGCCCTCAGTCTCCCTCCCTGTCACACCAATCAAAACATTTTCTTCGATTTAACTCACCCACCCACAGGTGAACCCATGTTCTCTGCAGTCTTGTAACCCTTTGGATACCAGAAATTCTACCAATCCCTCTCTTTCTCAACAGGGTCTCCATCAGTTTCCTCACCACAGGGGCTAGGTTCACTGGCCTGTAATTTCCTGGTTCTTTCCTGCTGATGTTCTTTTTCATATGATCTTTTCTCCTCCTACCCTAGCCCACCAACTTGCCTCTCCTTTGGGCTGCACATGCCCCTGATGTCCACCTGTCTCACCCTCACTGCCATCTTCCGCCACCTGGCTCCCACATTACCTGTGTCCAGAGGGTTCCAGCTTATCCCTGCCAAGGCCCCCCATCCTCCAAGGGGGAGGGCATGGTGGAGAGGAGTAGTGGACTCTGATCTCTCTGGAACTACAGGCATGATGGATGGAAGTGGTGCGCCTTGGGGACTGTGGCGTGGTGGGATAGGCAGCCATCATCTGGCTGGCTGGAAGAGGTGTTTTCCATTTTCTGACTCACCCACCTCCCACTAATGTGTGCAGTCGCATCCTGGGGCGAGGACATCCAGCAGCATGTGGTCACCCATGCTGCTAAGGACATCACTGCAAGCCCCCATCAGGAGCCGCTGTAGCCTGGGAGGGGAGCATCAAAAGAACACTCTGAATGCCCTCCCTGCCAGCCTCTGTTCCTGACATCCAGGCTAAAGGTGCTCAAACCCAGATCTCCAGCATGCCAGAGCAATGCACGATCACTTGACACCACAGAGCTGGCTCCTGCTGCCGTCCTTGTGTATGGGACAACATATGCTTTTCTCCAGTCCTCTGGGAGCACTCCTGATTCCAGACATCTCTTGAAAAAGTCCATCAGCCCACTTCTAGTACCTCCCTTAGTTCACTAACCACCACTGAGTCCTGTTCATCAGTGCACATGGCCTTGCCTACCGTTAGCACTCTTCACCCCTTTAAAACCCTCTAGTCTGAAAATGCTGTAGTGTCCAACTCCCTGCTTGCTCCACCTAACCAGTGTATGCTCTTTCTAGTAACACCCCTATCACTCCTATGAATACTGAACAAAAGTATTTATTTAGTATTCCTGCCTGTTCCCTGTCTCCTCCAAGCATTCTGACCCACTTCTTAGTCTCACTACCCCCTTTTGTCTTTCTTTTCTCATTGACATATCTGAAAAGCATCTTATCTCTCCTCCTCACCCCCTGCAAGCCTTTCCACTGTCTGTGCTTTTGCTCTTCTCATTTGCACTACCTTATTTGCCTCCATCAGTTTCTAAAGGTACACCGGCACTAGACAGGATGCAATGCAGTAGTACTGCAATATAATAACTGGACAGCAATTTCTTCTATGGGCTAAGCCAGTTGATATTCACCATAATAACCCACAGGTTATTATGGTGAGCATGAGCTCTGTCACTCAAAATCAGGTACTCCCTCATTGGCTCTTGAGTTCCTTCAGGGTGGGCTGAACAGTTCTGCAAACATGGCGGCTCCATATCCCCAGTAGCGAGGAGCCATCAGAGCAAGAGTCCTCGCTTCTTCTTTGTTTCTTTTTTTTTTTTTAATAAAATATCTGGCAGATCCCAGTTAAAAATTTAAAAAGAAAAACTGTAGCTGGTTGATCCTGCTGATCGCCAGCTTGAAGGGAATGGAGCTGCATCTGATTCTGTACGGATCAAGGTGAACGCGATCATGACCTCAATGCAAAGTGTAACCTTGGAAAAATAAATTTAAAAAGCAGGCAGAGTGTGTGTGTGTGTGTGTGTGTGTGTGTGAATGTGTGTGTGTGTCTGTGTGTGTGTGTGTGTGTGTGTGTGTGTGTGTGTGTGTGTGAATGTGTTTGTGTGTGTCTGTGTGTGTGTGTGTGTGTGTGTGTGTGTGTGTGTATAAGTGTGTGTGTGTATATGACTCAGGCTGGAAAAAGTCGCTCACCAGTTATTATATAAAACAAAAGATGAGGAAGTATGTGACACTCAAACTGAATGCACACTGTCTGTGTGGGATGCTTTAATAAACCCCTAGGGCTTCACCCTCAGAATTTTATGTAGCATCCCACACCTCAAGTGTGCCTTAAATTCTTATATCACACACTTTCACATCCTTTATTCTACAGTATATATATATATATATATATATATATATATATATGTCACAAAATGCTGAAGTATACTGCAGGGAATAGTGTAATTCAATGACAATTAAGCCCTTTTTTACTGCAGTATATTTTGACATCATTTACTGCAAGTTATTGCATTTCATCATTGCTGGCTATGCTGTAAATCACTCTGTTTATAGCCCTCTGATTTGTGTTATACAGTACTTTTTGAATGCCACCCATGTTCTCTAACTGCAGCCACCACTTCCATTAAAATCCATAGTGGTTTCATTTTCTGTTTGATCTTGCTAACCCCCTTGATGCACAGACTGAACACCTGTAACTTTCCTTCCATTGTTATGCCCCATTTCATTTTCAGCACCCCTTCATCCTCTTCCCTCCCAGCTTAACTTTGAGCATCTCCCTCATGGCCTGGATGTCTACCCCTCTGAAATTCAGCACTGTCATTATTGTTGTCCTTCTCTGCCCTAGTCCTGATGTGATCACACACTGTCCGATGTTTACTGTTTCTCGCGATATTCAGTATAGTGACGGATAGTGAGGCAAGGGGTGCTCAGGCTATTGAGAAAGGGATTTACCAGGGCGCAGAAATTGTACAGAGCATTAGCAAGCAAAATAGGACAGGAGCAGGAGGGGATGCAGGGCAAAAGGTAATGGAACATGCAGGAGGCTAGAGACAACTGGGTCTGTAGGGAGGGCATATCATCTATGTGAGTGCTACCAAGTCCCTGCAGAAGCAGGGAAATGCTTCCTATAGGAATCAAATCAGATGGGGCAGTGAGGCAGGGATCATTGGAATTTAGTTGAGCAACATGGTACTATGGCGCTATAGAGTACAATACTGGCATGAGGACATGGGGGCCTACAGGGGCATAAAGGCATTGGGTATATGGCTGGTTGTGGTGCTGCAAGCATATACTGTATCATCACAGGTATCCTATCACAGCAGTAATATTCAAAATTAACACAAAAGAGATTCAAGAATTTGATGTTAACACAAACCTCTAGTGATTCTGAGTTTCTGTTTGAATACAAATTGAATACTGTTAGTGCTTAAGTGATTGTGTCCCTCTTAGTTTGAATAGAAAGCCAAATTTATATATTTTGTCCCATACAAAGTCTAATAAGGGAAAGGGAAAGGGAACGTTGTTTAACCAGGAATAGTACACTAAGCTGAAGTTTGTTTCCAAATGCGACCTGGGAGCACAAGGAAGTTAAGTGACTTGCTCAGGATCACATAGTATTCACCAAGGTGGCTGTGGGATTCAAACACAGACCTCCAGATCTGCAGCTCAGAGCCTTAACCCACTGCTCTATATTGCCTCCTAAATGAATGAATAAATAAATAAATGAATGTATTTGCAATATAAAATGAAGACTTATAAAGTATTCTGTCGATCTGTATTCTGTTCTAATTAAAAAAAAAAGATGTACTGTATTTAGAATACAAAATTTACCTCAGATTGAATATAAAGGGAAGACTTCATGTCTGGTATTGATTAACATGGAAGAGGGATTGGGGAAGAGTGACAGAGTAGTTATCGCGGATGACTTAAAGGTTGGAAAACAGCATGAAAAGGCAGCACAGAGGGTGAGTGGCATCCTTGGATGCCTTGGTAGGGAATTACAAGTAGAAAGAGTGAGGTTATCATTCCTCTCCTGGTGCTTGGTGAGGCCACATTTAGAGTACTGTGGTCAGTTTTGGAGGCCCCACCTCAAAAAAGACATAGGCCACCTGGAGACAGTACATAGAAGGGCTACACAGATGGTGCATGGACTGCATCATGAGCCATACGAGGCAAGACTCAGGGAACTAAATCTGTACGCCTTTGAGCAGAGAAGGAACAGAGGGGACATGATCGAAACTTTTACGTATGTTAAGGGACTCAACACAACACAAGCAGGAAACCTCTGCCAGCAAAACAGGGATGCACACAAAAGGGGGCACAACTTGTGTCTTGTGGGAGGCAGGTTCAAAAGCAATCTCAGGAAGTACTTCTTTACAGAAAGTGCCATAGACCCATGGAATAGCTTTCCTCAGGAGGTGGTGGAATCCAAGACAGTATGTGAGTTCAAATTCTTATGGGACAGACATTGTGTACACATCAGGGTGCAGTTTAAATAGGGAGGGGGCAGAAACAAGGGCAGACTAGATGGATCATGTGGTCCCCATCTGGTGAATCAATTCCTATATTCCTATTCTCCTAGAATGAGAAAAGCCCTATTATTGCAGGGAAAAACAAACAAGAAAGGCCTTGACTAACCGTACTTACAGCAGCAATAATTATAGCTGCCTGGTAGAAGGCAACCAGTCTACTGTATGTAAAGCTCCATATTTACAGTACATACTTTCTTACCTGTATACTTGCAAGACAGGTTTACATCAGCTCAACTGAACTATCAGTTCACAATCTGGCCAAGAAAGGGTCATATTCACCCATTCCAATTCCTGCATGAAGAAAAGGCAAATATTGCCTTTCACAACTGTTAAACAGCAGTTTAAGATAAAGCCCAAGGAACTATATATGTACAGTGTACTTCCAGGGGTATCCCGTTATAATCACGACATAAAAACAGTGACGCTATTATGGCAATGACAATTTAGAAAATTTCACTATGGCGACCTCTATTAAATAGCTCCCATTTAAAAAAGCGCACTGTAGTGTAAATAATGGCGAACATATCTGGAAACACCAGCATCCATTATCCTCCTTGATTCCTCCTTTAGCCCTCCTAAAATGCAAATTCAGTTCTTCTTCTGCTTCCCGTGGTTCCCATCCCAACCTGCTCCCTCTAACTACCATCCATAAAAACGATCCTGCAACTCATTTCGAGTTTTTCAGTGTGCTGTGGACTGTGGACTGTGAGCTGTGTGCTAATCCTGAATGAAAGCATACAGTCTGATGCTGTTGAATTTGTGACGAGCCAAAAAGGTAAGCCACTGGTACTGTATTGCTAGGTGTTGCTGCTATGTACTAGGTGGTAGTAGATGAGGAATTTAACATTTGATTGGAGTTGCTCAGTGTTGCTAAGTGTTGCTACTAGGTACTAGGTGGTTGCAATTTAGCATTTGTAAGCGTCTGCTTGTTCAGCGTACGAAAGTCGCTGTTATTACAAGGAGCCATCATGTAGTGTCACTATTGCTGCATTCACTGAATTTCAGTCACGGATTTACCATTCTTGATTTTACAGTCATGATTATCACATGGAACCACTTCCAGGTTTGCACTTTCCTGCAAAACTTTGATTCCCTAACTTTGGGTCTGGGAGCAGCTTCTCCATTTCTTAAACTTGATTCATGAGACACCTGTTTTATTATTCTATTTCTCTCCTGTCACTGGTGTTGACCTATCTACCCATTGCAGTGCCCAGCCCTATCCCTTACCTTTCACTATTCTTTGTTTTTTGTTTGTTGAGATTTGTTGACCTGGTAAGCCCACTTGTCCTAGAAGTCCCTTTTTAAGCGGCGACTGGGGATACAGATGGTAAACAACTCAGATTGAACCAGATTAAGCAGTCAATGGTATTTTTTAGTGAATGAGGAAAATTTGGCCAAGACACCGGGGAAATTCCTCTTTCAGGTAGGGGGTTTCTTGCTACTGCAATGGAGGGCTCAGATGCTGTTCGGCCCTGCTCTGGTGAGGTTCTTACCTCTCCGTCTCTGTTACTGCCTGAGATGTTGCCTGCCTGCTCTAATACCCGAGAGGAATCTTCTTGGGCTCCTGATGTCCGGATTGCTTCTGCTGCTGAACGCAGTACTTTATGATCTATAGACATGCCAAATGACTCCTTTTCCACGACGGATCGAGATATTGCTGTTCCCTCTGGTACTACACCTTCCAAGATTCAACCTAGTACCTCGGAGATTTCAGTGCATTCTACTACGACTGAACCTTCTTCTACGACGATCGCTGGTGCAACGCTCTGTCTTCCCCCTGCAATTTCTGGTGTTTCTCGCACGGATTCTGGTAAGACTGCAGAGTCGCAGTCCCGAGACATGGACTTACTGAATATGGTATCTTTTTCCCGGTCACCGATTTCTTCTCCCTCTGTGCCTGCTACGACGAGTGTTGACTCTTTCTCTACATCCTCTTTGATTTGTGCGCGTTTTGGCATTGAGAATAACCGCAATGTTGTAGACCCAGCCTGGTCTGATTCTTCGGCTCTCACCCAAGCAGGATGGATGAAAACGGACTCGGATTCTTAGACACCAGACCCGACGTGGGATGTGGACAAACACGGTATTCTTTTCTCTCCACACAGGCCTGCACCTTCGACTACGAGCTCCAACGAGGTACCTAGCTCTGCAGATGCTACTATAACTAACTTTAATGTTTCTACCCCTGCTTCATTGCCTAATCCTGTTATGCATGGGGCTACACGGGGAGATATGATGGATTCTGCTGATCCATGTGCTGTATCTGATACTGTTATTCATAATCGTGTTTCTACTGTTTCTAGTGACATTCCTACTGATGGTCCTAAACTGTTATTGCAGGATAGAGATCCTTCAGGGCTCCATAAGTCTAATGACACTCTTCCTAAGCATTCTGACACTCACTCTCCTCCTGTTCTTCCTTCCTTTCCTTCCCCACCGGGTGCTTTCAATACTGTGCAAATCTCCAGTACTGGCCTTCCTCATTCTGATCTAACCTGCTCAACACATTCTACTTTCACTACCTCTGACCCCATTTCATGTCCAGTTTCAACTCCCAGTACATCCCCTCCCTTATTAGGTACTGTTACACCACTTATTAAGGATCCTGGAGAGTGCCCTTCCACATTAGCGACCCCCCCCTTGCAACCTGCTGTAGCACCAGAAAGGAGACCTGTCCTGTCTGATTTATTTAAGAATAAGTTAGAACAGGCCCCCAGATGTCATGCAGTGCGTTTACGTTACAAAGGAGGTCTCTCTGTATTCCCTGACCAATATTATGTGGCCAGAACCCTTTTAAAGGATGATATGCATTTTCAGGCCTCTGATATTTATGTTTTAATACATATTTCTGGGGAAGAAACCTTTGACATTAGTTTTAAGCACGCTAGTGGTTTAGACAAGTTTTGGAATAAATATGCCACATTGAAAAATCCTCCTCTTTGGGTCCCTTTTTCAGTCATTCCCCTCACCAAACCAGCAGTTAGGACAGTAACTATCATGTTTCGCAATGAGGGGGTTAGTATCAGTGATATTTATCACTGGCTACAGAATAGGTGTACAGTCTTATCCCCTCCTGAAGCCATTATAGATGAGGAAGGTCTTTGGACAGGTAGCTGGAAGTTACGTGTTAAACTGTTTCAAGTCAATTCTGAAGTTGTTCACCTTCCTAACAGCTCTTTTTTGGGAAAAGATAGAGGGGTGTGTTTTTATGGAGGCCAACCCAGAGCCTGTTATAAATGTGGCTCACGCATGCATCTCAGTAGCACATGTGACTTGCTGAAATGTAGCTTATGTGGGGGTTTTGGACATCCTAGTGTTTTCTGCACGAATGTATTCCAGTGTAACTTATGCGATGAGAAAGGGCATGCGTATCATCAATGCCCTTGGGCTAGTAAGAATAGGCAGGAGGGGTGGGATTTGAATGTCCTTGTTCAAAAAGCACAAGATAAAGCTCAAGATCAATCTACGAACTTGATTTCACTGTCTGAAGTCCCTGAGGTACCTACACCCCCCTCCCAATATGCTGGTTGTATCGGTTGCCACACAACCCGCACACGACCCTCCTAAGGATATGGAACTTATTCCTACTACTCAGGAATCTGTTACACATACTCTACTCCATTTATCTACTCAGACCACGATTACTACCTTACTGGACCCAGATGGTTTTCAGATTAGCAGAAGAGTCACCAGGGTGGCTTCTCGCAAATCAATGAAGCCGCCTGAAGTTTCACTTGCTAACACCTTTGAATGTCTGAAGGATGGGAGAGAGGACTCGGACGGTGATTGTGAGACCTCTGTCTTACCTTCTGACATGGATATTACTATACCTAAGCCTCCTGATGTTTCTCGCAAAAAAACTGACTAAAACCAATAAGGGAAGTAAAAGACGTAAAAATATGACCGTTACTGATGGAAGTGGTTGATTGATTGTTTTCTACTCTGACTCTTCTTCGACTGGCTTCCTTCAATGTTTGTAGCCTGAAGAGCTACAAATGGAGGATGTTTTTTTTTTCCATCTTGCTGCCTCTCTCCCCTTGGATGTTCTTTTTTTTTCAAGAAACACGTCTCACCTCTCTTGCTGAAGTACAGCATCTTAAACGGGGTTGGTATAAAGGTCCCTCATATTGGAACTTCAGGGACGATTTTGCAGATGGGGTAGCTATCTTATTTTTTTCCTCGACCTTTTCGATTTCCCGTGTTCTGGATATTCATCCTGGTAGAGCTCTGATTCTTGATTGTACTTTTCAGGGACAACCCTTACGCCTTATATATTTTTATGGTCCCCAATCGAAACACGCTCATATACAGTTACTAGATCTCGTCACTCCTTTTCTATGTACTAGGAAGCATATTATTTGGGGCAGTGACTTTAATTGCTCTCTTGATGTTTCTTGTAGGACGGCAGTCGGAAAAAAGGTTTATTGTAACTCCACTGCTCTCTCTAATATAGTAAAAAATGCTAGTTTAATTGATGCTTACCGATCCTTGAAAAATGATGCTGGCTGTACATATCATAGATCTATATATCACACCCGTATAGATTATTTCTTTTCCTCTAGATATTGTATACCGCAAGCAGTATCCCTTTGCTCAACAGAACTTTCAGATCACTTCTTATTGACCTGTACATTTTCATTAGATGCTAACACCATACCCCTGATTTCCCCAACACCTCAGTGGAAATTAAATAATACTCTATTAACCAAGACATTGGTTCGGTCACAAGTTAGGTCCTTCTTCCAGACTTGAATTATGGTTCTCTGTTGTTATGATTCAGTCTGGGAATGGTGGTCAGATATGAAACTCGATCTACGTAAACTTTTTCAAAATATTGGACGTTGTCTTGCCCGTGATTCCTACCTTATGTATTTAACTTTCCGGAATCAACTCTATAAATTAATGTCTCTTTCTGTATCTTCCTTGGTGGACTATTCCTCACAAATTAACAAGGTTAAATGACATATGTTTACACATCAATATAAGAGTGCTCATCCTTTAGATTTTCTTATGAGAGTAGGTACGTCAGTGTCTCCTTCAGCAAACTCGTCCTCCGCTCATACTACTAGACTTCAGGCTACAGTCATGCATGGTCTTTTTGATGTGTCGGGACAGGTAGTTTCAGATATTTCTGGTATGCTCTCCGTTGTTCACGATTATTTGCATTCTCAGTTCTGTACTGTACCTCCCAACATTCCTGAGTTGTCCACAATTTTTTTGACTCCTGTTCCACAACTTTCTTTACACCATGTTGAAGACCTTATTGCTCCCATTTCTCAGGAAGAAGTTGCTTATGCTGTTTCTCACCTTAAATTACAGGTAGCACCAGGTCCTGATGGACTTACGCATGAATTTTATAAAACATTTCGTGAGGACCTCCTGGAAATGTTGACCCACGTTTACAACTATGTTTTATGAGATTCCTCTCAGGTTACTAACTCTGGAATTTCTTTTCTTAAATTTATATACAAAAAAGGAGATAGACGCTCATTACTGAATTGGAGACCTCTTCACCTTCTGAACACAGATTTTAAGATCTTAACACGTATACTTACTACCCGTTTACAATGGGTTGCTCCAGATCTCTTAGATTCAGCTCAGTCTTGTGCTGTTCCAGGGAGATCCATCAATACAAATTTATTTCTTCTGTGAGAAATTTTTGAGGCAAAACAACATAATCACATTTCGGGATTTGTACTATCACTGGATAAGGCAAAAGCTTTTGATTCGGTATATCACTCATATCTCTTTCAGGTTTTACACTTATATGGTATTCTGGCTACTTTTCTTCATTGGATTACCTGTATTTTTTCCTTCTCTTATTTTTCCCCGCTGATTAATGGATTTATAGGTGAGCCTTTACTTCAGAAGGTTGGGGTGCGACAAGGATGCCCGTTTAACCCACTGTTATATGCTTTTGCCTTGGACCCCATTATACGACAAATTAATTGGGATTCCCAAATTATAGGTTTAGCACCCCATTACTCCCTTCCCAAGGTTAAAATCACTGCTTACGTGGATGATGTTGTTTTGTTTATGCAGGATATCTCCTCTGGTATTAGAGCTATTCAAGTGTTTCAGGCATTTTCTGTTCTTTCTGGGGGCAGATTGAACCTTCAGAAGAGTGTCTCAATCCCCTTGGATTCAGAGTCTACCACTGTTTCTACAGTTGGTGGCATCGTCACATCCACCTCCCCTCAGAAAATTTTGGGAATTTGGTTTAATGTTGAAGATGCTGCTACTTGTAATTGGGAAAAGCATCTACACATAGGAGAAAGTAAAGTGAGCATTTGGAAATCTTGGAAGTTAGGTAAAAGAAAGAGAGTTTTAGTGGTTAAAAAATTTATCCTCCCAATTTTTTTATTTTTCAGTCATATTTATGCCCCTCCTAAACACTTAGAAACCAGAATTTTTAGTGTATGTTTTCAGATGGTCCGGGGTAGCAGACTTAACCCCATTAAACGGGATGTTACATACTTGCTGATTTCTCAGGGTGGACTCGGTATGATTCATCCCATAGCCTTTTTTCTTTCTTTTTTTCTTTTTCGCTTTTTTCGAAGCACGAGATACACATCTACCATTAGTGATGTTTGGATTGACTTTGCTCTACATTCTGTTATGGATAAATGGGAACTACTCCCGCCTATACCATCTCGTCTTACATGTTATCCCACATATACTGTAGACAGTTTTCGCAAGATAAGGTTCTGGAAGCTTCGAAAATCTTCTATATTATCATTATCTAGAAAACAACTATATGATACCTTTATCAATATTACAAAACCAGTTTTACACTTTCCCTACTGCTCCCCTTCCAGACATGATTGTGCTCTGTCTATCCTTCAAGATAAAAGAGTACCGCTTCAAATGTGGGATGTATCTTGGCTATGTTGTCATGGCAAATTGCAAGTTAAGGGGAATCTTAAACACAAGTCTTCCCAAGAACGATTCTGCCCTAAGCCTTCCTGTTTACATATTGAGGAAACCATGTCACATTTCTTTTTTGAATGTCAAGATGCTTTATTATTTTGGAAAACTTTGGCCAATAAATGGAAATGGCCTTTTCTTAGCAGAATAACATATCAGGTTTTGATATTGGGATATTTTTCAGATGTTTGGAACAGATTTCACCCCAGTACCCTTAGAATAATTTTTACTACGTGTAAATATTATATGTGGCAAGCTCGATGTCAATTTGTGTTACAACAAATTCCAGCTGTTCCAATTGTTATTATACAGCATATTGAACATGCTCTCTTGGCTATTATGGACTCTGAACATCAGCGACTTCCATTACATCGCTTTCACTCTTCATGGAAGTGTATTACTTTTTTACTATAGTTTCCCATTTCTGTTTCATTATATTATCAATGCCTTTGTTTATTTTTTTTCTTCTTTTTTAGACTGTGAGAATGTATGTTCTTTATGCATATTTGGATATTGTATGAACCTTGTTTTCTTTCTTTTATGTTTACTTCTGTATGATGTTATGATTTATTTCCTTAATAAAATTCCCCTACTCTATAGCAGGGGGGCCCTTTGGCCGTTTTGGTAGCTTGCCAAAAATGGCTGCTGTCCCTGACCCCATTGGTGGTGGTGGTGATGCAGCTTTCTATCCCCAGGTATCTGTTTCTAATCCTCAGCCTATTGTTCAGTCCAGTGTCTGCAGAAATGGTTGTTCTGACTCTGAGCCTAGCCTGGAATCTCCAACAGGGGTGTTTCCATCTCCTGCTGCTCCCATTGTTGAGAATACTGAAACGCTGACTTTGGATCGCTTACCAGTTGCTGTTCCTGGGGCCTGCATTTCTTCCTTGACCTCCTCACATCTACGCCTACTCTATGACCAACATTGTTCCCTTTTGAGACAATTTGTGTTGGAGGAAGATGCCTTACGCGCTGACCTGCCTTCTAACTCTGCTCTGAATACTTTGCAAAGAGTACGATCTCTTCCTGACTCACAAGAGACATTTACTGCTCCTACCTGTTCCACCCTGTCTGCTCCTGGTTCCCTTGCTCCCATGACCATCTGCAGAGGTACCTCCTTTCCTGATCCAGTCTGGTCCCCGGCTTGTGCTCTCCGAGCCATGGGTTGGACTCAGCAACTACCTGGCACATCTTGGACTTCTCCTCGTGCGGTCAGTGCCAGAGACATCATGCTGGATAACACAGTTCCTGTTTTGCCAACTGCTACTACTCCCTCTCCAGTACTGTCTCCTCTGGTGGTGATGCCCCATAGTTCTTTGACTCCCACCTGGGTTTCTACAGTTGGCCAAGCACTGACTACACCTACAGTCACTGAGCTCATGCAGGATTTCTCCATGGTGCCACAACCTTCCATTTCTGTGCACTCCTTCTCGAATGATGATTCCCAGCAACTTATGGATGACCCTGCCTTGCCTTCCCTACCTGCAGGTGAGACTTTACTGGACCCTTCATTTCGCCTCAGCAACCTTTTTTAAAACTTGGGTACACCTGCTCAGCATAGGAACGCTGTTTGTTTAAAGTTTTTTGGTGATCTCTCTACTGCACCTGATAGGAAAACTGTATTGCATCCTATGTTACGAGACTCTTTGAGTATTTCTGCAAGTGAACTGTTTGCCTTCGTACATGTTAAGGGGGAGTCCAAATATGATTTAAGCTTTAAAAATGTTTATACTCTGGAAAGATTTTGGACCAAATATGAAATTGTGAAGTCTCAGCCTTTATGGACCCCCTTTATGCTCATTCCTCTTATTAAACCTACAGTAAAAATTATTACCCTTCTTTTTCATAAAGAAGGAGTGAGCACAGCAGACGTCCAATACTATCTTAAGCAGTACTGCAACATTCTCGAGGCTCCTTCTCCTATTTTAGACAAGGACCTTGTCTGGACAGGGGGCTGGAAGGTTAAGGTGCAATTAAAGCAGACTGACAGGGGAATTACACACTTGCCCAATAGTTTTTATATTGGTAGGGATAGGAGTTTTTGTTTCACCCTGGTCAGCTCCTCACTTGCCATAAATGCAGTGTTCGGACACACCTCAGTCATACCTGTGACAAGCCACAGTGCTGTATTTGCTTGGCCTATGGTCATGTGAGCCTAGGTTGCCCTAACCCACAGAAATGTAATCTCTGTGATGAGACTGGTCATACCTACCACCAGTGTCCTTGGGCTGACCATAATCGGCTGGACCGCCCCCCCAGGACCAGGTGGCCCTTATAACTGACTCTCAAACTCAGGTTCTTCACCAGCATGAAGGGAAATATCAGGATGTGGTGCCCCCCCCAAGTGATGCTCTCCCATCTTCTCCTCCCGTTCTCTAGGTGGATGATCCTGTACTACAGGATCCTATCCCTCCTTGTATAGACCCGGCCCCAGAGATTGTTACCCCTTCTGACCCCATGCCCCCTTCCCCCTCCGGACCAGGACCTCTTCACGGAGGTTTCTCAGGTCAAGAAGGGTAGGTCTAAAGGTAATTGAAAGGCTCCCAGTCCCCCTTCCAGGCAGTCCATTCTGACCAGGAATCATTATCAGGCTCTGACTAAACGGAAGCAGTGGAGTGACATAATGGATGAGGAAAATGATTCTGAATCCTCTCAGGCCTTTTCTCTCCATATGGACTACTCTTCTGATTCCCAACTGGATCCCTCCCCCTCTAGATCAGACGCCAGGCAGCAATCTGTGGTTACTTGACACTTTTTTGTTTAGTTTTTCCCTATGTTTTTTACATCTTCTTCATTCTCCTTATGCCTGTGGGTTTGAGCCTCCACTGCTTCATGCTTAATGTGTGCAGCATGAAATCCCATAGGAAACTTCTTACCTCCTTGCAGTATCTTTTGGATCTCCCATATGTTATATACTTGATCCAGGATACTAGGCTGAAGACACGCTATGAGCTGTCCCGGGCTTCAGCCGGATGGACCAAAGGCCCTTCATATTGGTCCTCTGGTGAAGATAAATGTAATGGATTGGGTATTTTATTTTCTGGTTTTGACTGTGCTGTTACGAGACTAGTTGATATTGCCCCTGGCTGCACCTTACAGCTTAACTGCACTTTCCATCACCTGAAGCTCAGGATTCTGAATGTTTATGCATCTCAGGGTATTGCTGCTCGTTCGGACTTGTTTCGGTTGTTGCAAACTTATTTACACACCTCCCAACATCTTTACATGAGGGGGACTTCAATTGTGGTCTTACCCTGGTGGACAAAGGGGGCTCCACTCAGAAGCTTTTTGGGGACTCTACTGCATTATGTACTATTCTTAAGACCACTTCTCTTAAGAACGGTTACTGTGAGGTGCATCCCAAGGGAGCGAAGACCTATCACAGAGGCCTTCTGGTCACTCATATTGATTTTTTCTTCCTTTCCCAGAATGTTATGGTTCAGCAGGGAAAGGTTATTCCTTGCGAAACTTCAGATCACATGGCCATTTCAGTGCTTTGTTATCCTTCTATGGCTTCCCATCCTCTTGTTTCTTCTCATTGGAAGTTGAATAGCTCATTGTTGTCTGATGGTTGCATTGTTTGGGACTGTCGAGAATTTTTGTTGACCCGCTTTTCAGTTCTGGATGCTTATGCCTCCTCCTTACTTTGATGGGAGGATACTAAATTGGATCTTAAATGTTTCTTTCTCAGGCATGCTAGGAGAAAATCTGCATCCACTTATCAGTATTTGCTTTTGTAGCAGTATCTATAGGATATTATCTCCAGGGTATGTGAGTCTGGACAAGATTATTCCCCTCTTATTGCTTCACTAAAGACCTAGATGGAAGAGCATCAGTATAACAGGGCTTGCTCCTTGCGTCTTGAGGCTTCATGCAGCACCCGTTCTTCTAAGGCCTCTTTTAATGTCTATAAATTATGTTCTGACAGGATGACACCCAAGCACTTCGACTGTCTTACTGACCCTGACCCCTCAATGGTCTATGACACCATTTCTTCTCTCCAGCAAAAGTTTTTTTCCCACCTTCCCAGTGTCTTTAGGACTCCTACAGTGGCCTCGTCAGCTGTCACTTCCTTTCTTGATTTTCAGATCCCTTCTCCCCTCTAGATCTTTGCACCTGGTTTTCTGCCCTGATTTCCTTGTTAGAGGTGCAGGCAGCTATCAAGAAGCAAAAGTGGTGTACTTCTCTGGGGCTGGATGGCCTTACGGCAGAGCTTTATCAAGTGTTTTCTGACCTTTTTTCTCCAGTCCTTACCTTGCTCTTTAATACTATCATTGATACTAATTCTGTTCCTCAGAATTTTTCAGATGCTATCATATTTCTCTTGTTTAAGAAAGGGGTTAGGTCGGACATTTGGAATTGGAGACCTTTGAGTCTCTTGAATGTGGACTATAAGATTTTACATCCATCCTACTTCACCGACTTCTTCCTGTAGCATCCCATGTTATTTCAGATGTTCAGACATGCTATTCCTCATCGCACTATTGTTTCCAATCTTTCCCTTCTAAGAGATGTCTCTGCCTTCAGCTCTTCTTCTTTTCCCTCACTTCTCCTTTCTCTGGATCAGGAGAAAGCATTTGATAGAGTGAATCATGACTACCTCTTTCAAGTTCTATCTTATTACGGTATTTCACAGCATTTTATCCAATGGATTAGATTACTCTATTCTACTGCTTGGATCCATCCTTATGTGAATGGCACCTCTTGCCCCCCCCCTTTTTGAGTCAGACCGGGGTTCAGCAAGGCTTCCCTCTCAGTCCTCTTCTTTACATTTTTCATATTGATCCCTTGCTTCACAGGATTTTACACCACCCATCAATCCCTCATTTGCCTTTTCCTTCTGGGTGCCCTATTCCTATGGTGTTGGCTTGTGTGGATGAACTCTGCTTTCTTACCACTCTGCAACTTCAGGAGACAGATTTACTCCTCCTTCTTATGGATTTTGAATGGGTGTCTGGTTCTAAGCTGAATTATGGTAAGAGCTCAGCACTGTACTTCCCGATGCTACCGTCCCCTGATTCTCTTCGCCATATAGCTAGGGTGCCTTTGCAATTCACCCCGATCAAGATTTTGGGATTGACCTTTGGTGCCCCTGACGATGCCCTCACTAATTAGACTGTTGTTTTGGATAAGGTTTTCCACATGGTTGCTTCCTGGAAGGGTCATACTATTGCTAAAAGGAAGTGGGTTTTGTAGTTAAAAACTTTTGTTCTTCCCTTGTTTCTTCATTTAGCTTCGGTTTTACCTGTCCCTGTTTCCTTGGAAGCCCATTTATATGATATTTTCTTTCAGGGATTCTAGGGCAGTCGTTTGAATCCGGTTAAGCGTAATTACACATATCCTGATTATTGCCCTGGTGGGGTTCGGATGTTGAACCTCTTGGTGTTTTTTCATTGTTTGTTCTTGAAATTCACTATTCCCTACCTTTTGCACTCCCCACCAGTCTTTTGGTTATCTCTTCTTCATCATCATGTTGCTCCTTTGTACGCTGCTTGGTGTCTTTCCCCTGTGGAAATTTCTCAAAACGTTCATAAATATGATCTCCCCCATTATATTATCCCCCACTTTTTTGAAGATTCGTCAGTGGTCTTTAAACCCCACAATGATTCTCTCTTCCTCATGGAAGCATTTATATCAGTCTGTTTTGGGGACATCCTTTTTGGACCTTCCAGTGTTAAAGGATACCCTTGGCACTATGTTAGATTCCTCCAGTGTTTTTCACCAATTGACTGATCCCTGCATTCCTCAACGGGTTTGGGATGTTTCCTGGTTATCATGTCATGACAGGATAGGTGTTCATAATAACCTGAAACATAAGGCTCAAGAGGAAAGGATGTGTCCTCGGGATACGTGCCCTTCCATTCCTGAGACCATGATGCATTTTTTTATTGGTTGCCCGTATTCACAACCAGTGTGGACCCTTCTCCTCCATAAGTGGAAGGAAAAGGCCCTTCTGACTCTCACGTATGATATTTTTATTTACAGTATTTATCCCCCTGGTCTGAGTCATTATCATCCTAGCACTTTACATTTAATTTTTGCATTTTGTCACTTCTATTTGTGGCAGGCCAGATGTACATTTTTACTGCAGCAAAAAGTGGGTAGTCCTACTCAGATTGTCTCTCAGATTTTACAGGGTTTGCACACTGTTTATTATTCTGAGAAAGCCTCAGTATCACCTGGGGTTTTTCGGTGGTATTGGGATTTGTGTTCAAGGATTTATTCCTCATTATGTTGTTTTATTATTTCTTGACCTGTTGATTTTCTGTTTTTCTTTTTTTTTCTCTTGTTCTGTGCCATGTTACTGTTCTTTACTTTTGTTTCTTTTCTAGTTCATAATTTTATTTTTTGTGTGCTAATACTTCTGGTTTTGTTAGGTTCTGCTTCCTGTTTATGGATTGTTTTAATTTTTTGAGTTTTCTGTGTGATGTACTACTTCCTTATGTTTTTGATTTCTCATTCTATGATTTGTATGACTTAATACACTGTTGTATGTTTTTGTTTTGAAGTTTTTGAATAAAAAATTCCCCTACTCTACTCTAAAATGGCTGACCAGCAGGTTGATGGAAAGAAGGTGGAGGAAATGGAGTTGGAACCTGTGGAGGCTACAATCATGTGACCAGAGAAGGACGGATAGAAATGGAAGGAATTGAAACTTATAATAGAAACATAGAATTTGATGGCAGATAAGGACTGCTTGGCCCACCCAATCTGCCCTTTTCCCTACCTAATGGATAAGCTGCAGATCCTAATTAACCAGCGGCCTACTTCTTTCTACCCCAACCCCCTAGAATTGCCTTATGACTGTCCCATGGCATGCTGATTGAAACCACTGTTTTTGACTCACTAACCTCCACCAGAAGGCTGTTCCATGCATCCACAACCCTCTGTGAAAAATACTTCCTTACATTATCTCTGAGCCACCCTCTATCTTCAAATTGTGACTTTGTTCTTGCACACCTCTTTTTTGAAAGATGCTACCCTCTTGGACTTTGTTGATTCCCTTGAGGTACTTGAAAGTTTCTATCATGTCCCTCCTCTCCCTCCTTTCCTCGAGGCTATACATATTAAGCTCCTTTAGTCTCTCTTCATATGTCTTCTGGTGCAGACTCTGCACCATTTTAGTTGCCCTCCTCTGGACAGCTTCCATCTTGTCTATGTTCTTGCGGAGATTGGGTCTCCAGAACTGCACACAGTACTCCAGATGGGGTCTCACCAGCTTTCTGTAAAGAGGGATAATAACTTCCTGTTTTCTACTGGTGATGCCTCTCCCTATGCATCCCAGTATCCCCCCAGCCCTCCTTACTGCACTCTCACATTACTTGCCCACCTTTAAGTCATCTGATATGACTACCCCCAGGTCCCTTTCCATTTTTGTTGTTAGTATCTCACCCAACATTGTGTACTCTTCCCCGGGTTTTTGTTTCCCAGGTGCATTACCTTGCACTTCATAGCATTGAATCTAAGCTGCCATACATTTGGCCATTCCTCTAACCTTTCCAGGTCCCTTCTCATCCTTTACATCCCACCTTGTGCATCAACTCTGTTGCAGATCTTTGTGTCATCTGCAAAGAGACATACTTTTCCTTCCAGTCCCCCTGCAATGTCGCTTATAAAGACATTGTCAAAACTGCTGAAGAACCAAAGAGTTCTGATATTCAGGTGTTTTCCAAAGTGGTATCTTTCCCTGAGTTAATGGCTGACAGTTCATCGGAACATAGTGACACGGCAGAAAACTTATGTTTGCCTACAGAGCAGCTAGAAGGGCACACAATGGATTACTAAAACAACTGGAAGCTGAAGAAAGAGCATATGTCTTTAGAAAGATGCAGCTACAGAAAAAACTATGAGAGTTATACACTGACAAGAGGCTGAAATCTGTCAAGACCACTCAGCTGAGTGGAGGTGATGTAGTAGCATCAAAGGCTATGCCAAAATCATGGGCAGAGACCGTGGAACAAGCGGAGCATAGGGACCTGCAGCCACAATCAGAAAATGCAGTTATTGCATCAGGAATGGCTCCTACAGGTGTTGAACAGCCTGGCCTAGGACTCACTGAAGAACCGACTGAAGGTCAGGAGGAAAACTAGTTGGTGGACAAAGCTCTATCAAATGCGGGCTGGGAGCAAGATGGAAGTACAGATTAGTGGTTTGCAGGGAATTCCCCGATCAAAATGCCAAATGTACAATCACTGAATAAAGACACTAAGGACTTTGATTTAGAGGTGCTGACGGAACTACAGCTCACACAGAATCCAGTGGTGCATGTAGTTCAACACAGTGTGCACAATTTAAGTTCAGTGGGCAATAATCAGTCTGGGGATGCCCCAGTACTACGGCACCGCAACCCCAGAGGCCTCTAAATGTTATTCAAAAGATGCACCCTACTCTTATTCTTCTTCATTTAAACTTCTGATGTATCCTGCAAAGAGACACAATGCAGTGCATCTGTCATATATAGGAGGAATGCAGGATCCACCAGATAGAGTGTTTGTAGCAAAGACTCTCTTAAAAGACTCCATGAAGTTTTTTTCCAGTGAATTGTATGCACTAATACATGTGTCTGGAGAAATCACGTTTGACATGAGTTTTAAATCAGTGTCTGGTTTAGAAAGATTCTGGATGAAATATTCTCAGTTAAAGAAATTTACTTTATGGGCACCATTTATAGCGATACCCCTAACCAAGCCAATGCAGAAAGTCATCACGGTACTGTTTAGGAATAAAGGGGTTAGTGTGAGTGACTTGATATATTGGCTGACACAGAAATGTACTATTATTGATGACCCTGAAGCCATTTTGGACTCTGAGAACATTTGGACTGGGGGTTGGAAGGTTAAAGTAATGCTAAAAACAACAGATACTGGTGTGATCCATTTACCAAATTCTTTTTTTCTAGGGAGAGACCAATGAATTTTATTTTATGCTGGGCAACCAAAGATGTGCTATAAATGTGGGTTAATAGCACATATTAGTAGTATATGTGACAGGCAAGGTGCAATATGTGTGGTGAACTGGGGCGGATTGCACAAATGAATGTAAGTGTAATCTATGTGATACCTTAGGACACACTTGTCAAAATTGCAAATGGGTGGCACACAATCTCCCTGATGTAGCTGATGGGGAAGAATAATGATTACACTTACACAAAAAAAGAAATTGGGAAACCAGAGGCGTCAGGCTGAGCCGGATGCTGACATGTTAGCTCCCTCTTCCCTACAGGATTCACACAATCTTGGTAGTGCACGGAATGTAGTGGGGAATGATAACCTGCAGGGAGAATGGTTTATACCACCGACTGTAGATACATTACTGGAAGGGATAGAAATGGTGGTCAGGGCTTCAGAGAAAGCCTCCACATCGGAAACAGAAACTTCAGGAAAACGTATGCCCCACCACCATTAGGTAGACCTGGGAGCTGGGCTCATGGCTCTAGACATCACACAAGAGCTTCTGCATTGAAACTGCAGGGGACTCAAACCACTGTACCCCTAGAAAATAAATTTAATATCCTGCAAACTGATAATACGGGGGGAAAATTGGATAATTCTTCAGTGGCATCTTCGGTACCTGAGGCTACTACTGACACTGAGCAACAGGTGACTGTTAAGGGTCCTCAAAAGAGGAAAGTGAAGTTGAAAAGACAGAACACCAGAAGGGGGAAATACGAATGAAAAATCTGAGAGATGCTTATCCCCTTTACATGCTTTACCTTTAATGTCAACAGCATTAAGAGGGACAGTAAAAGGAAGATAGTTTTTCCTTTCTTAATAATTTATCCTTTGGGATTTATTTCTTACAAGATGTTAGATTTCACACCCTGAAAGAAACACAACTTGCATCGAGGGGATGGTGTGCTGGGCCATCATATTGGTCCTTTGGGCAAGAGACCTGTTCGGGAGTAGGGATTTTGTTTAGACTGCCAGAATTAAAAATGTTGAAACTATATGATTTAGTGCCAGGTAGGACACTTATTTTGGATGTTGTGATACAAGATGAGGCATTTAGATTGATAAATTTATATGCACCCCAAACTAAGGCAGGCAGATGTGAATTATTGAAAACTATACAACCTTTCTTGTTTACATCACACCATATTATATTTTCTGGCGACTTTAATTATCCTTTGATAGCAAACTCCCCAAAACATATTGTGATTCTCATCTTTTGAGTCAATTAATAAAACAGGAACAATTGACAGATTCCTTTTATGCCCACACTAAGAAACATATTCCAACTTTTCAGAAAGGATCCCTGATGTCTAGAATAGACTATGGCCCAGATATTCAAAAGGGTTGCGGCATGCGCAATAGGGTTGCTCCAGGGCAAGTCTGAAAATGCACCATTTTGCGATATTCAGTTGGAGGCAGATACTCCCCCCAAATCACGCTGAGCAAGAGCGCAATGATAATGAATGAATGCACAACTGAAAGGGGAGGAACTATGCATAAATGACACAGTGTGATATTCAACAACATGTGCCATGCACAATAGGGGAGCAAGCGGAAGTTGCGCGATAGCAGAAATGAGCTAAAATAAAAAGGAACAAGGGAGAGGCACAAGAACGCTACAGGGAAGGCACATGTGGCTGACTGATAGGCAGACACACAGGGCAGGAGGGACACACAGGGCAGGACAGAGAAAGGGCACCCTGAACCCACAGGCACAGGGAAGGTGTGGGGAGCCACAGCCAGTGCAGAAGGGGGAAGTGCCACACAGCACTGAGGCCACCAGAGGAAGGTGTTCCCTGTGCAGGGGAAGTAGCAGCCAGGACAGTGGGGGAACACAGAAACAGCTGCTGGGGGACACAAGCCAGGGACATGGCCAGTGCCACCTTCCAGATGGAGGCAGTAATGAGGGGTGAGAAGGCAGGCAGCAGGGGCGCCGCCATGGAAGAACCCGTCAGTGGTATGCCCCAACTGGCAGTACCAACCCGCACCAGCTTCGAGCTGTACAGTGATACTGAGATCATGGGGCGGTACCACCTGAATTGGGCAATTCTGAGGTGGCTCTGTGAGTTGTGCAGTGATGTGATGCAGGCACCCACATGACGGAGCCATGCTCTGTCAGTGGAGACTAAAGTGACAGCTTGCATTTGCTTGCTCGTCACGGGTACCTTCCAGAGACCAACAGGGGACACCACAGGCATAACCCAGTCGGCCACGTCACACCACCTCACCCAATTCCTCAGCGCACTGCTGCCACATGCTGTGGAGTACATCCATTTCCCCAGCACACTGGTGGAGCACACAGCAAACATACAGGAGTTCCACAGGGTAGCACATATGCCTGGCATGCTAGGGCAATAGACTGCACCCATGTGGCCATCTGCACACACCTGGCCCAGAGGGCGCATATATCAATCGGAAGGGCTATGCAAGCATCAACTGCCAGGTGGTGTGCGATGCTAGGGGGCGCATAATCAATGTCTGTGCCACGCACCCTGGGGGAGCACATGATGTCTTCATCTGGCACCAGTCAGCATTGTGCCACAGATTCAAGAGTGGGGACATCCCCACTGGCCACTTAGTGGGTGAGTATGCAAACCACATGGAAAAACATAGAGCTTGGGAGGGGCATGGTCAGAGGTGACATGGGTAGTAGCCTACATGGCCCAAGGCAGGGCGACGCTGATCACCAAACTAACCTCCACCCTCTACACACAGGTGACAGTGGATACCCACTCTGTCCCTGGCTGCTCACACCATACCGGTGGCCCGCGACCCCATCGCAGCAACGCTACAATGAGGCACATGCCACCACACGCAATGTCATCAAGCGAGTGTTCAGGATGCTGAAGGCATGTTTCCATTGCCTGGACACCTCCGGCAGTGCCCTACAGTACAGCCCCTCAAAGGCCTGAGGGCTGTTCCTGGCCTGTTGCATCCTGCACAACATGGCCAATGACTGTGGGATAGCCGTACAGGTCAAAGAGGGGGACAGCGATGGGGATGATGAGGATGCTGGTGATGATGGTGATGGGCAGCCCCCCTTGGGTGATGGGACCCCCTACTTCTCCGGCTGGCACAGCTGCACCGTGACACCATCACAGAGGAGCACTTCAGCCAACCCAGGTAAGTCATAGGACCATGTGCAACCACCAGTGGCAAAGGCACAACTCACAAACACGCATGGACACACACCAGGGGTGCATGCTATCAAGGGAAGTGGCCGAGCATGGAACCACACACACAGCCAGGGATGGGCAAGGTCTAACATGGCACGCGGTCATACACACACACACACACACACCTCACAAGACATGCACAAAGGGTAGTAGGCACCCCGACCCAGACCGCCACCCCTAGCCACACACACGTCCACAGACCACCACACCCACTGCCTGTCATTGTGCATGTGTCAGTTGCTGGGCACCATTGCACAGTGGCGTACAGCGCAACCAGGCATCGTCATGCACATGCCACAGTGGACAGCAGCTGGGAGGGTGTGCAGATGGAACATGTGTGTGCGTGCAGGGCCAGGTACCCCACCTGTGCATTACCTGCTGAACAACACAATGCACACAGGGCAGCATCAGACAGTAGCCGTTCTGGGAGACAGGTCAGTCACGTGCCACAGTGTCATGGCCACCATGGATGCGTGGGCGGCCCCGCTGAGACCCACCAGCAGTGACAGGCTGACCACTGGCCTCATGAGGTGGCACCGACAGTCCCCAAGGGGTTCCACTGCGTGAACATGACCGTGCTCGTGCAGTGGTCTGCAGCACACCGAACATGCCTGCGCCAGGCGTGCTCGGGATGCCCACAGCTGAACCCGGTGTCGACAAGGATGGTGTCGCACGATGCCAGGAATGGGGGGTGGACATTGCACTGCGTGGTGTCTGCGACGCATGGGCAAATAATTGTGTGTCCATTGTGGCCATGACAGCTGTGAATGCCTGTGTCTGTCTGTCAATGGCAGCGGTCACATCCTCCCACAACCAGTCCATCCCTGCTAGGAGCAGAGCAATGTCTCTGCTGTGCCACTCCTCTGCCTGGCTCAGAGCCACACTCAGTGCATTCACCACCATCACAAGCTGCATCTGCTGATTGACTGATGCTTGCAGTATGCGGGTTTGCTCATCTAAGAGGTCATCTGCCTAATCGGCATGCTGTCCCTCAGGGTGTTCACGGCCCTGATGCTCATCACCTGTTGAGGGTGGGCACTGCACACCAGGGCCAGGCCTGGGCATGTCCACAGGTGGTGCACTGATGCCGCCCCCTGACAGTGTACCCCCATGGCCATTGGCTGACTGTTGATACTGCCCCTCTGGCTGCCGCTTTCCAGGGCTCAATGGTGCCACTGCAGTGGCTGCAACAGTTCCACTGTCCTGGACACACACCAGTGCTGCCCCACTGGTGCAGACAGGCACAGGCTGGGACGGTGATGACACGCAGGCCTCCACGGCGGCACCACCCACAGCCATGGCTGTGATGTCACCTGCTGTGTGGCCATCCTGTGGCCCACATGTGTCACTGCCCATGACGATAGCTCCATCATCATCGGTGACTGATCCGGCACCAGCCCGAGTCTTAGCATGCTGGCATCCATGGACGCTGGCATGCTGGGACACAGGCAAGACCTCCTCCGCACCTGCTCCACCAACATCAGTCCGGACGTGCAGGCAGGCCCACTGTCGCCCTGACCCCCGTATTCCTGTGGAGGTGGATGGGCCCTCCTCCATCTCCATGATACTGGCCTCAGTGGAGAAGCCCACCACCGCTGACCCATGTAGACGCTCAGGAGCTGTAAGGAAAAAAAAGTAGCATTACTGCATGTGACCTACCCTGCCCCCCCAATAGACAGACCATGACCTACCATGCAGTGACGGGCTACCACCCATCTGGAATCCACCACCCGGAACACCCTCAATGGCGCAACGCTGCATGCTGCCAGCAACCTGTTCTTCCTGTGGGGTCAGGCATTGCACCTCCAGCTGTTGCCCACTGGTCACAGACCGTGCTGCCCTGATGGCAGCCACCTTCTCTTTAATTCTCCACCTGTCCATGCCCATCTTCTTTTTGCACTCCTACACGGAGCACTGGTGGCTGCTATGCAGATTGACAGCATGCACCACCTCCTCCCATGCAGCAGCACAGGCCTGTGGTGTTCCCTGGCATCCGCTGAGAAGCAGCTCCTGGTCGAGGTAGGCCTCAAACAGGGCATCTGTCTCGGCCTTTGTAAAGTTTGGCCTCTTCCTCCACCACACGATCGGTCATGATTCATCCTGTGAGAATGACAGGTGTTACCTGTGACTGTGCAGTCCCATGCATGTCCTAAACACCACAGTCCACACTCCCAAACAGCATGCAACTCACGCAATAGACTGCAGTAACCGACTATGGCCAGTGCAGCCCAATGTTGCATTTTTATAGCGCAACCCATGCAAATGAGGCGAGGCACATCTTTAAGTGGATGCAAATGCAGTGACTGCACCATTGAATGGCTGATTAGATGATTTGCATATGCCAGCTGAATGTTGCGCTGTTGCGCTTTGCGTAATTGTGTTGAACGCGCTGATCCAAAGGCGCAGTTCTGTGACATGTGCAGTACACACCTAACTGCGCATGCCTGGGTTGATGACGCAGGCACCTGCTGTGCTGCTGATGTGCTGTGCGCAGGAGGCAATGCGGGCATGGCCACTATTGTGCCAGTGGCACAGCACAGCATCAGCCACATGTTGCACTGTGGCACTGGGGCATCAGAGGCACTGGGCAACAGCTGTAGGCCGCTACAGGAGGTGGCACACAGGCACCCAATCATGCTACAAGCATTGGGTTCCAATCCGCTGTGGCTGTCCATGCACAAGAGACCCATGACCCTGTGCCCGACCTTTGCCCCCTAGGTGCCATGCGTATGGCATGGGTGCACCACTATCACGCTGTTCGGTGACAGCGTGATAGGGAATGGCAGCACTGTACCGCTCAGCATCTGCATGTGGCAGGACCGTGCTGCCAAGCACCATTTTGATTCAACCAGACAGCAGAGATGGCGCGGAGGCATGCAGTCATTTGGAGCCAGGTTGAGCTTGCCAACTTGGTGGCTATAGTTGAGCCCCATGCTGGGGCTTTGTATGGAGGCACCCTGGACAGGGCCAGGAGTGTGGTCTATCAGGAGCTGGCCAATGCCCTGGAGGAGGGCACCGGTATGGGGCAAATGGCAGAGCAGTGCTGCCACCGTTATGGGGACCTGAGGCGCAGGGACCTGTACCTGCTTGCCCGCCTGTGGGCACATGCCAGGAGGGGCACAGTGCCATGGCCAGGTAGCTGCAACATCCATACACTATTATCGTCCATACGGGTATCACGGTTGCATGTGTCCGGCACGTGGGGGGGCGTCCGGTGTTGGCCGTGGTGGTGATATCGGGGTGTGAGGTGGATGGGTATGGCTGTGTGGGATTGCACACACATGGGAGTGGGGGGACTTTGCTACTGGATTGTACTGATGTTCCTCTCTCCATGTTTGCACCTTACGGCCAGAAGAACACCGGTAGAACTGAGACTGGAGGTGCCACATGGAGGAGTAGCAGGCCAGGAGGGATGATGGTGGTCCGTGGTGCGTGGACCAGCCTGATGATGGTGAGTGCCTTACATCCATGATTACTATTGCATGCTGTATAACTGGGTGGGCAGTGGGGCATGGCCACCATTCATTGACACCACTGCCATGCACGCAACTTGTTATAGTCAGCACTGTCCAGTGGCACTGCATGTCTGGGAGTGTGTCAATGGTGATCCATGCATGCACCGGGCACATGGCTGTGGCACTGCCTTCACACTGCATAGCCAAGTCACTGTACGGCCATGGTGGTGCTGTGCAGGACATGGGTGGTGGGTGTGTGCAGTAGTCCACATGGCTGTGGCTGCCTGGGTGGGCAGATCTTGTGGACATGGTCACTGTGGGTGGTCACACACCATCACAGAGGCATGGCACATGGCTGTATGCCATGCACAATGGGTGGGCTGCAGGGGGCTGGACAGTCACACTTATTGACTCTGCTCCCTCAACCTTAGTGGACGGTGACTCCAGGAAATTCAGCAGAGTCTACAAGAGCTGCTCCAGGTGGTGAGGGAGACTTTGCAGCTCCTTCAAATGATACACCGCCACGGGGTGAGTAGGAGACGGAGGAGCACACATCGGCGCCATGAGGAGGAGGACCGGGGTGCCCGTTGATGTCCCCATGCCCTGACTACTACCTTCCCCCCTTTGACCCACCCTTACACCCCTTCTTCCCTCTCCCATATGTTCACCCCTGCCCCTTACCCACCCCAACCTGTTATATGGCCATCCCCCCTTGTAAATAATTGTATATAGTTATTTGTTACATCTTTTAAATATATGCAGTTTGTTATGACAACTGTGGTGGTCTCTGATTTGCAGTGGGCTACAGGTGCTCAGCTGCAGTGGTGTGCATGGCATCAGGGGTGGTGCACGCATGGGCGTGTGTGTGTGTGTGTGTGTGTGTGTGTGTGTGTGTGTGCAGGGTGAACCACCTATGGTGTGGGCAGGGAATCAGTCACTGTCTGTGGTTTGTGTGTTGTACTCTGCGCTTGGATGCCTGTGTGCAGTGGTTCATGGGGCCTGCACTGTGTGCATGGCACCCCTGTCAGACCATCCATGGCCTGTGCGGCTGACACCCTTGCATGTCTGTGATATGCATGGTCTGCTGGCGTGTCAGTGGTGGCTGTCCATGCTGGATAACAACTGTACCCGGCACAATGCCAGGTTGCCTGCTATCACCAGTATGGTGCACGTCTGCCTCCTGTGGCACTGTGGCCTCCGCTGTTGTTGTCCCCCCTCCATGCTGTCACTTGTGTCTGTTGCAGGGGATGTGCTCCAATGTCTGTCACTTGTGCTCTGGCAGCATGCTGGTAGCATACAGCTTCATGGTGCCTGCACAGGGTGGCTGGCACACCTGTGCAATGTAGGGGTGCCGGCCATGTGTACAAATCAGCCATGGCCACACGCCAGTGGCTTGGTTGACCCATTACTGTGTCTCTGTGTTGGTGTGCCCTTGGGTATAGGTGGGTGTTTGTCCATGCACTGTGTTGCATCCTGTGTGGTGCATGCCTCCATGCTACACTGTGCGTGTCTGTGCTGGCTGTTGTGGCCAGTGCTGGGATGGGATGTGTCCTTGGGAGGGTGTGCAGGGTGCTGTACTGCTGGAGGTGGGGTCCAGGGCATGCCCTGTTGCATGTAGGGTACCTCATGTGCTGACGCATGGTCGGTCTCTCAGCTGTACCTCAGGGGGGATGTGCAGGGTGGCACTGTGTATGCATCTGTTGCATCGCTGTCTGCTGCCACCAGCTGCAGGATGCTCATGGTGGGGCTGCCTTGCATGGCTCCATGGTGCACAGGGTTGTATTGTCACAGTGGGGGTGGTGGCATGCATGGGGTGTCCTGCACTGTTGGGCACTACTCCTGGGCAGGGTGTATGGGGATCATGGTGCAGGGTGTGCTATGCATTGGTAGGATGGTGTGGTACGGGGTGGTTGGCCCTCCTTGTGTGCCAGTCACAGTTTGCCAGGGGGTGTGCTGGGGCACCATGGCCTGGCTGTGGGTTGGTTGCTGGTATCCATGGGCCAGTGGTTATTCCAGCTCTCCCCTGGTTGTGCAGTGCATGGGGTGTGGGGGATGATGTCTGTTCTGCTGTGTGTTCCTCTGCCCATCTATGGCATGGGTGGTGGGCCACTGCATCCCTGGTTGTGCTGTTGCATTGCTGCCCTGCAGCAGGGGGCATCCCTGGTTGCGCTATGGTGCATCTGGACTGCTCCACTGAGCATCCCATGTTGCGCTATGGCACATCAGATATGCTCAGCTTCACACCCCTAGTTGCGCTATGGCGCAGGTGGTGCAATATTCAGTCATCGGCCATAGGCGCATCTTGGCCTGCGCAGTTTATGAATATCGCACTTCTTGCGCATGGGCGCAGTGGACTTGCACTTGCTCCTGCTGTTGAGCACTTTTTGGGCACAGTTTGAATATCTGGTCCTATATGTTTATTTCTATTCATATGGCTGTTATTTCGGCTGAGTATTATCCTGTAGAATTTTCAGATCACAAAATTGTTGGTATAAAAATAGGGGCACCTTTGAGGATACAGAGGGGGCTTGGATTTTGGAAAATGAATACTTCCTTTTTGTCTAATACGAACTTCTTATTAGCTTTTCAGGATTTTATTGTTTCTAGGAAATCAGTTTTTATTTTTTTTGAAGACCCTAGTTTATGGTGGGAGGACACAAAAAGGGATCTCCAAATACTATGTAAGCAAATGGGCAAATACAATTCTAATCAGAAATATTTTACCTATCTGCAAAAATAGAATACAGCTGCAAAGGTTGATGTCTTTATCAGCTGAAACAGGGCAAAACTTATCTGACCAGATTAATAAAGTGACATGAGATATGAGAGACTTTCATGCACAGAAAGCACAGTCTCTGGCTTTCAGCACAAATTTGGCACTAGAGGAAAGGCAGAAATGGTCTGCCCCATGAAAGCTATGCTGTAGCTAAAAAGTTCAAAGACATGAAATCCTTGACTGGACTAGATAGTAGTCTTTACATGCAAAAGAAAGATCTTTTGGAGCTAGTGTGTGACTACACTGATAAAATGTATGCGCCCTTAGACATGCAGTTGGGGAATATTTCAGAATATTTGGATGATATAGAGATTCTGGAATTGGAACCCAAACTAATAGAGGAGTCTTCAGTTAGAGGTGAATGGGGAAAGAAGCTTCTAGCTGGATGCTGTGAGGAAGCAGACTTGAAAGATTTGTCTTAGCTGGTTTTCTGTGTGTTTCCAGCAGACAGTTTGGTGTTTGTGGGTGTTTATAAGCAGGAGGCTGTGAGAGTAAGTGGACTTGAAAGATTTTCTTAGCTGGTCTTCTGTTTGTTTCTAGCATACTATTTGGTGTGTGTGTGTGTGTGTGTTTAAAAGCTGCTGTCTGGCCTGTAAGTGCAGGCATCATATTACAGGAGATTAGAGCTGTTTGAAAGTAAGGTGGGACTCTTAAGTCAGTCAGTCTTCAGTTAGAGGTGAATGGGTAAAGAAACTTCTAGCTGGATGCTGTGAGGAAGTAGACTTGAAAGATTTTCTTAGCTGGTAGTGCTTGGAGGTGCAGTGAGGGGCAGTCACAGGGCTGATACACTCTCGTGAGAGTCAGGTGTTGGCCCTAGTCCCACCTTCCCCCCCTCCCTCCCCAGAGCTAGGGCTGATTTATAGGAGAACACCTGCCCTGCAATTGGAGGAAAAGGCTTCAGGTGCAGCTCATGTAGTTCTAGCCACTGGGGCTGGGTTTAAGGGCTGAGAGAGAGGAGCTTAGGGAGTTGTACACTTCCCCTATAAGTTTACTGTGTAGTACTGCACTTAGTAATGGGGGTACCTCTTTACTGTGGGACTGTATCTATGATTAGTGAGTGACCTGATTAGTGGGTAGGGGTGTATCTTGGACTAGTGGGGAACCTGATAGTTCTCCCAAGGAAACCTATTTGGAGGGGGATGGGACCACATATCATTAGAGCCAGCATCTTTGGGAGGGTGGTGGGGTGCACAGGGTGTGGGGTGGCCATGATACTGGACTGGGCTTGGAAGTTCGGTGGTTGCCCAGTGTGCCACCAGCTGGCACAGCTTAGGGAGGAGGTTGAGGAGATTAGCGGACAGGTGGAGGGAGGGAGGGGGGAGGTATGGTTGGGGAATAGGGCAGGTGCTCTTCCTCGGGGTTGCACCAAGCACTAGGGGTGGGGGCATAGGGAAAGGAGTGCAGGATAGTACTCTGGGGTCACATAGGGACCCTGACAGAGGGGGCCCAAAAGAAGGACACTACCAAGGAAGCAGGCAGGTATCTGGGGACCCTCACAGAGGGGGGGCCAAAGGGAGGACATTCTCAGGGAAGTGGGCAGATGGCTGGGGCAGGACAGAAGGAAGCAAGGCGGGGGAGGTGGATCAGACCTTAAACTCAGTAACCACTTCAATTATTTTCTTCTGCTTGAGGATGGGGGGGGTGATGTAGCCATAACAGGGGTGGTTGGAGATGGAAAGGGAGTGGAGGGCAGGAGGCAGGGGGTGGATAGCAGGAAGAACAGGGGGGAACTTGGAACGTGGGAAAATGGGGGGAGTGGTGGATCAGAGCAGGAGGAGGGGTAGAAAGAGGAAAGCACAAGGAGAAGGACCAGTTGGGAGGAAAGGGCAAAGAGAGGGACCAGAAGTACAAGGAGGATACAGTAAAGGCAGCTGAGGGTTTATGCCAGCGGAGCATGACAGGCAAGGAGGGGCTGAATGGAGACAGGAAGGAAGGGAGGGAGGACGAGCCAGGCAAGTTTAGCAGATGGGGGGAAGGACCAGTAGTGAGCAGTAACTGGGGGATAGCGGGGTACAAAAGGATACTCAGGAGGAGGAGAGGCATAGGATCAGAGGGAGGGTGGCCAGGGATAAGGAGGCGGGCAGAGGCACCCAGATAGGGAGAAGCAAGGAGCCGGCTGGGGGGAGGGGCCGGTAGAAAGGATGAGGGACATAGAAGGGGGGGAAATGGAGGAAAAGGGGTGGTCAGAGTGATCCTGTAGGGTGATTCCATGATGAGGGATATCAAATGGGATAGGCGGGGGAAGCCTGCCCGGTTAGAACAAAATGCTTCCCTGGACTAACGGTGCACAGGGCCAAGCATGAGGTATATCAGCTGGCAAAGGATTGTGGAGGTTCCCCGGATATACTGGTCCACCTGGGTACCAATGACATTGAGGGAAATAGTGAGCTAGAGATACAGGCAAGGTTCAGGGAGCTTTCCAGGGTCTGTCATGACATAGGATGCGCAATTTCCTTCTTGAAATCTGCGGTGCCAAGGGCTAGTGGGGAACACAAAGGAAGATTAGGGAGATAAACCAGTGGCTCAGGGAGTGGTGTGGGGCCAGAGGGTATGGGTTGATGGGGGATTGGGGGGAGACCTGGGAGGATAAGGGGCTATATGCTAGAGATAGGCTCCATCTCAATTTGGAGGGAAGGGAAATCCTTAAGTTGAAAATAGAGGGGTTCGTTGGTGAAAGGTGGGGTTTAAACTTGTGAAGGGGAGGGATGGGAGAGAAGGCTGTCGAGGGGGTATGATAAAGGAGGGACTCAGTCTCCACCCCCCTGGGGAGCTGGAGGAATGTGGAAAAAGGCCAACTGGTAAGGTGCTGACCGGGGAAAGACAGAATCCCCATGGGAACACGAGCAGGGGGAATGGAAGTATACGGAAAGGGTGGAAGGTAGTCCTGCTAAATGCCAGGAGCTTGGGCAATAAAATGCCTGAGCTCCAGGCGATGCTAACTGAGGGACAGGTGTATGTGGCAGTGGTCACTGAGACCTGGACCACCGCAGGGCATGACTGGGACCTGAACCTGGAGGGTTACACCATGTTCAGGAAGGACAGGGGGGAGGAAAGGGGAGGAGAGGAGGGGTAGCAATAATAGTCAAAAACTGCATTGGCATAGGAGGAGTGGAGGAGGCGGAGGGAACTGTGGAGGCGATTTGGGTCACCTTGATAACAAATGGGTGCAAAAGAGTAAAAATATGAGTGGTGTATAGACCGCCTGCACTGGCAGAGGAGCTGGAGGAGAGGCTGGTGGCAGATGTTGGGAGACACTGCAAATTGGGCAGGGGAAGGGTGGTGGTGCTGGGGGACTTAAACATTCCAGAAACAGACTGGGAGACTATGACATCCTCAGTGGCCAGGGAACAGAGGTTGTTGGATGTCTTTCGGGATGCATTCCTAACTCAACAGGTGGGGGAACCAACCAGGGAGGCGCAGATAGTGGATATGGTCCTGGCAGACAGTGACCAGATTGGGGGCCTGGAGGTAAGGGACCCATTGGTGGGGAGCGACCATGCCACGGTCTGGTTCTGCCTGGACCTAGGAGGGGTAGAAGGCTGCACAAAGGCGGAGGTAACTGACTTTGGGGGCAGATTTCAAGGAAATGGGAAGGATCTTTAAGAAGCATTTGGATGGGATTGGGCCAGACATGAACACTGACAGTAGGTGGGAAATCATTAGGAGGGGGGTGCAGGATGCTACCATCATCTGTGCAAGAGTAAGATAAAAATGTGGTAGGGCCCGTAAACCCTGCTGGTGGACCAGGGAGGTCCAGGAGGTGGTGAGGGGAAAGAAGGTGGCTTATAGGTATTTCAAGTGCTCAAGGAGTGAAAGGGATCAAGGGGAGTATGAGCTGATGGCTAGAAGGGTCACTAGGGTGGCGAGGGTGGCTAAGGCAAGGAAGGAGCAGAACCTGGCCAGGGAAATTAGGAGAGGGAATGGGGGTTCTTTAGATACATTGGGGAAAAACGAAGGGTGAAGGGGCAGATTAGCAGGATTAAAACAAGGGAGGGATGGGCACAAGATACGGGGGAGCAGGCTGAGGTACTAAATAAGTGCTTCACCTCAGTTTTCACCAAGGAAAATGGGGGGGGGGCCTGCATCATACATGGGAGGAGATGGTGAAACTGAGGTGTGGGGACCCTTGCCGATCATCGGGTCTGGGGAGAGGATGGGCCATCACTGGCAGGAGGGGGGAAGGCAAGGCAGGGGGATGAGGTAGCAGTGGTGGAAATCACGACAGAGAGAGTGAGGGAAGCCCTCAGGTCCCTTAAGATGGAGAAAGCACCGGGGCCAGATAAATTACATCCCAGAGTGCTGAAGGAACTGGCGGATGTCCTGGCGAAAACCGTGGCAGAGCTTTTCAGCATCTCTCTGAGGACAGGGTGGGTGCCCCAGGACTGGAAGGTGGTGCATATAGTGCCTATCCACAAGGGGGGATCAAGGGAGGTGGCAGGGCACTACAGGCCCGTCAGCCTGACATCAGTGGTGGGCAAGGTGATGGAGGGCATTGTCAAGCAGAGGCTGGGGGGGACCTGGAAAGGTCAGGGTGCCTGGACGATAGACAGTGTGGATTCATCCCAGGCAAATCGTGTCAGACAAACCTTGTGGAGTTCTATGACTGCGTGACGAGAACCTTGGACCTGGGTAGACCGGTGAACATCCTCTATCTTGACTTCAGCAAGGCATTTGACTCTGTTCCTCATGGGGGCCTGCTGAATAAGCTTGGAGAAATGGGGGTGGGGAACCAGATGATCAGGTGGATAGGCAATTGGCTCCAGGATCGTGGTTGGTGGGATAGTCTCATCCCCAAGGAGGGTCATTAGTGGGATCCCTCAGGGATCAGTCCTTGGGCCCCTCCTGTTCAATGCCTATGTCTCTGACATAAGGAAGGGTATCAGGAATGAGATGAGTCTCTTTGTGGATGACTCAAAACTGGGGGCAGTGGTGGATGGGGAGGAGGGGAGAGTGGCCCTACAGGGGGACCTGGAGGCTCTGGAAAGGTGGTCTAGAGAGTGGAAGCTGAGGTTTAATGCAGGGAAATGCAAGGTACTGCATCTGGGAGCCAGAAACCCATGCCAAGAGTACACCCGGGGGGGGGGATGCTACAAGTCTCAATGGCTGAGAGGGACCTGGGGGTGGTGGTGGATGTCAAGATGAACAACTCTGAGACTTGTAGGAGGGCAGTGGCCAAGGCCAACAGGATGCTGGGATGCATCACTAGGGGGATCACCTCCAGAAGGAGGAAGTGTTACTCCCTCGTATAACTGCTTGGTGAGGCTGCACCTTGAGTACTGTGTGCAGTTTTGGAAGCCACACTTAAAGAGGGAAATTGAACTCCTGGAGAGGGTCCAGAGGAGGGCAACCAAAATGATCTGTGGCTTGGGAGACAGGACCTATGGGGAGGGTCTCGAAGAGCTAAATATGTACACATTGGAAGAGAGAAGGGACAGCGGGGACATGATAGAGGTCTTCAAGTACATGAAGGAGTTAAATAGGGGAGAAGCAGTCAAGGTGCTCTAAAGGAAGAAGGGGGAGCAACTAGAGGGCATGGGTGGAAGCTAGAGGGGGGAGAATCAGGAGAGAAAGGAGGAGGCGCTACTTCACTAAGAGGGTGGTGCATGGAATGTGCTGCCAAGGGGGCTGGTGGAGGCAGAGACGGTGGAGGGGTTCAAGAGCGGGTGGGACAGGTACAGAGGAAGGGTTCTGGATGCAAAGTCCTGTGCAGCGGGAATATCTGGGACTGGGAAGGGAGAAGTCAGTGAGGACAAGCAGGCAGCAAGGTCAGCCCCCAGGGTGGGGGCTGACCAAATGAGCAGACACGAAAGACCGTTAGGACTATTCTGCTGGCATTTTAGTATGTTAGGAGATATTTAGACCTATACAGGTAGTTGAAGTCCAAGATGCTTTAAAAGCAGTACAAAAAGGTAAATCTCGGGGCCTGGCGGTATACCTAATGGACTTTTACAGCTTTTGCTTCCTGAGGTTCTACCTGAAATAACTTTAGTCTTTAACCACATTCTGACTAACAAAGAGATTCCTTCATACATGAATATGGGCATTTTGACTTATATTTTTAAGAAAGGGGATGCCACATTGCTGGCTAACTGGAGACCACTTTGTTTACTGAATTCTGATTGTAAACTCCTTACTAAAATTTTAGCAAAAAGACAGACTGCTACAGCATTGGTAGTAATCTCCCATGCACAAACTTATGCTATTCCAGGGAGGTATATACAGGACTATCTTTTACTTCTAAGGGAAATAGTAGAGTTGGGAAAACTGGGACATGTGGGTGGCTTTCTGGTGTCACTTGACCAGGAAAAGCATTTGATAGAGTTTGCCATAAATTTCTTTGGGAAGTATTAAAACACTATTGAATTCCACCCTTGTTAATAGAATGGCTGCAATGCATCTATAGAACTGCTACAGTTGTTCCAGTGATACAAGGCTGGAAAGGAAATATAGTACAGTAACATAGAGGTGTGAGATAGGGATGTCCACTTAGTCCCATACTGTATGTTTTTTTCTTGACCCTTTATTAAGAAAAATGAATGCTTCTAATCTGATTCTTCCAGTTCAGATACAGGATACTAGTTTTCCCTATAAGGCTATCTCTTATGCTGATGATATGAGTGTTATAGTTCAGGACACAAACTCCTTGACTCATGTTAGTGAATTGTGTACACAGTTTGGATAGGTGTCAGGAGCCTCATTGAATTTAAAGAAATGTATGGGACAATGGTTGGATTATACACTGGAATATTCGGGCACAGTGGCAAATACTAATATTGCACCAGATTCACTTTCTATCTTGGGCATAGATTTTAGGCTTGGAGAATTAGATGATTTAAATTGGAGCAAAAAATTAGAACTGGGTAGACATAAGGTAATATCCTGGAATAGATGGAAACTTATTAAAAAGAAAATAATATATCTAATTAAAACCTTTTTAGTACCTGTTTTTTTTTTATTTGTTAGCTATATATTCCCCCCTCCTAAAAATAAATGGAATTACTAAGTATATTTTTTCAAGCCTGTTGGGGAAGCTGTTTGAATCTTATTAAGAGAAATATATTATATTTACCTATTAAGAGAAGGGGTTTGAATATGGTCAATCCAATATTATTTTGAAACAGCTTTTTTATTTACACAAATGTCAGACCTTTGCTTGCTAATCAACAGATTGGTTGAGAGGTATTTGTCAGACAAAAATGTGGATATTGGATAGATTTATGGAATTCACAACGGCTTAAATTAAAAAAGAAATCTAAAGGTATTCGAGAATATTTCAGATGTACTTTTTTGAGACTCAGACAATGAAAGTTAACAGCACAACAGGCCCATACATTGACTAGAAAACAATTATATTCTTATCTATTAGACACTATTTGTCAGGAAGGAAATAATATGAACAAACAGTAAGCCAGAGGTCACGTGATGCAAGCGGTCTGTTAGCTGCAGAGGTGCTGAGCTCCTGCCTATAATCCAGTTTAGTTAGCTAATTTTAGCCTAGCCTAAGAGGTTCAACTTCCATCTAAAGCCAGAACATCACTTATATATTTATTAAATCTTCCGATCTGGATTGCAAGTGGTTCAACAAGGCCACAATGGAGACTGAAATGCATACAGCTTCTATTCGCCATACTCCACCGGCAACACCAGAAAAGAACCCGAAAAAGCCTAAGGCCCAAGGAGTCAACTCAGACAAGAAATCTCCACAGTCATCTACTTCGATTCCTCTAACTGAGGATCATTTTTTACAGGAATTGCAGCCATTAAAAGAAACGCTGACAGAGATCTCCCACGAATTAAAATCTCTGCATGGAGATTTTGCTGACCTGTCATGGAGAGTCGCGGAATCCGAGACCTGTACTACTTCCATCGAGAAGTGGAAAGAGAAGCTCGACCCAGAAGTGGTGGCCTTAAGGCAACAAGTGCAGAAGTTGCAATTAAAGACAGAGGACCTGGAGAGAAGGAGTCACAGGAATAATATTTTAATAATTGGATTGCCTGATCTGAGGAAGGGCAGAATATACAGGCTTTCCTGCAAAAATTCCTGCTCAAGATTGCCAGTCCATCCCCGATAGGGGCCTCTTACCAGATTGAATGAGCACACCGTGCCCTACAGCCCAGACCTCAAACAGGAGCTCCCCCCAGACCCTTAATATTAAAATTCTTAAGTTTTGTGGAAAAGCAACACGTTCTAAGTAAAGCAAGGTAGGCACAAGTTATACAGTGGGATGGTGTCAAAATTCGCATCACACAAGACCTGCCATATGAAACAAAGCAGAAGAGAGCGGCTTTTCATCCCATAGTTAACAAGTTGATCGCAGCAGGAATACATTTCAAAATGCTTTATCCCTCTCGGTTGCAAGTCAGGATAGCGGGCAGCTGGATCTCATACGACGCCCCTGCCAAGGCGATGGAAGACCTGACCAATAAGCTCCCTGACTTATTTCAAAGAGGTTAAAACTTTAGAGGAACTCTGGTTGTTCTACAATGAGTTTGACAAGTTTATGTTTCTTCCTTTGTTCTGCAGAGTTTTGCCTTGATTTCTAGTTCTACTGCTGGTACTAACCTGTGTCTTTGGGATAGCTGAGGAAGATGCCATGCTTCGGTCGGATGGAAGAGCCCGGGGATGAGCTGATTCCTGAGATGGGCTGTACAGGACAGTGGAGGCCTGCGTCGGAGTTGCGGTCAGGCCTAATGGGCCACACACGCGGTCACAATGCACCTCCTAGCGAGAGCCAGGAACTCTGTAAAGGGGAGGTGTTGCAGGAGGAGTGCCTTTGAGGAACACGGTACACCCGGCTGGATTCCCCCTCGAAACAAAGATGATTTGCCAATCATGGTATTCGGACTACATCCATTCTATTGATTTGTTATTTGTAAAGTGGTCACACTTACAGTTTTTGTATGGTTGTTAAGTATCCTTTTCCTTCCACACATTTAGGGGTAGTAGTAAATTTATTTACTGGTTGAGGGAATTGGGGAGACAATATGTTCATGATTACTGAATTGATTTTGATGCAATTAAGGAGGAAGGATAGTCATAAGGTTATTTCTGGTCAGAAACAATATAATGCTTTGGGACCCCTTGGGTTAGGCGTTATGGCCTCGAGGAAGGCAGGGAGGGGTGGCACCTAGGTGCTGATGGAAGAGCTGTGTCACAACCTAAATAGTAGGGGGGTGGACCCCTTTGGAATCAGTAGTTTATTATTGTTTTGGTCTGATAGATCAGTTGTTAGTGTAGGTATTAGTTCTCATTGCCTTTTAATTAAAGGGGAAGGTTCCAAAGGGGCCAATCAGGTCAAGGCTCTCCTATACTTAATCACTCCTAAGTTTGAAGACTTCATTCTAACTAGGGGAGTCTTTGTAAATAGTTATGGGGGTTTTGGTAGAGGGGGGAATTTGTTGGTTCTAGGTCAGATGACTGGGGTTTGTATGTTGTGGAGGGGGAAGAGGGGAGGGGTTGGAGTGATCACAGGCATAGAGCATAGACATTGGTATGTTTGGAAAGTTATAAAATATGGTTGATGTTAAGATTAAAATTACTTCTTGGAATGTAAGGGGAGCTCGAGAACAGGTTAAACGCATTGCAATTCTCAAACACATATCCATATTACAAGCCAATATAATTTTCCTGCAGGAGACGCACCTCCTCACTCATGAGGTAAGTGGCTTCAGAAGACAAGGGGTACAACAGATTTTTGCTGCGGGGAACTCCACTAACGGGGGGGGGGTTGCGATCCTTATCATGAAAGCTGTACCATTTCAACCCAAAACTATCATTGTGGACCCACAAGGGAAATTCATTCTGGTTAAAGGCCTGTTAGAAAGGACTCTGTTAGTCCTAGGTTGTATATAAGGTCCGGTAGGGGGAGGTCCAGATTTCCTCATGGGTTTAGTAGATAGACTGGCACCATTTATTCCGGCCCCCATATTACTGGGAGGAGACTGGAATCTCATCCAATCCCAATTACTAGACAGATCCAACCCGACCTCCAGAGTTCTGTCCCCATCTCAGAGGGCTCTCAATGAGATGATGGACCCCCTTGGGCTATATAACCCCTGGAGGATTTTAAATCCGACCATTAGAGCATTCTCGTTCTACTCACAGGTACATCAGACGGCCTCTAGGCTAGACTACTTTCTTATAAGTTCAAGCCTACTATCAGGGACTCTGGGAGGGGGGATTGAACCGATAGTGATATCTGATCACACCATAGTGTGGCTCTATCTCACTCCAACCATTGAGCAACAGAGGGATGCCTTATGGAAATTAAACACACAGCTACTCAAGGATAAGTTTATAGTTTCCAAAGTTCGCACTCTCATTGGGCAGTTCCTGGAAGATAATTTTGATTCCATTCCTAGAGTGGATCAAGTCTGGTGTGCATTAAAATGCTACCTAAGAGGGGAGTTCATTAGACTAGTGTCCAAACGAAAAAAGGTTAGAGAGACTCAAGCCCAAAAATTACTGGAACAGATCAGGGCTCTTGAACAAAATGTATCACCTACTTCCCTGCAGAAGTCGCTTACAGACCTTTTGTCCCTTAGAAATGCATACTCAGACCTCCTTAAGGAGAAAGCCAAGTTTTCCATCCTCAGAAGAAAAGCAACCTATATCGATCAGGGGGAAAAGCCGTCTGTCTTCTTGCCCTCCGTATGCGACAATTGGAAAGCTCAAGAACCATTCAGGCAATCAAGGATGCAGATGGCACTCTTAAAACTCTTCCTAGGGATATAGTGTCAGTGTTTGAAAGATTTTATGCAAACCTTTATGGTCATCAGCTCAATCCCCCATCGAAGGATGACATAGAGTCATACTTGGCAAATTCCCACTACCCAAAATACAAGAATCTGACTGGTCAACATTAGCAGCCCCCATTACACCAATGGAGCTATCCCGGGCCATCAGAGCTATGGCCCTGGATAAAGCTCCAGGACCTAAGATGGCTTCCCCTCAAACTTCTTTAAAATCTTTGTTAAAGAACTATCCCCAATATTACTTAAATTTTATCACGATATTCTGTCCAATGAATCTATGGATCCCTCCATTTTGGAAACAACGATCATTTTGCTTCTGAAACCTTATAAGACCCAGAACAACCCTCTAGTTACCACCCGATCTAGTTGTTGAATTGCGATCTTAAAATTCTCACTAAAATTTTGGCAAACCGGATTCAAAAATATGGCTCCCTCTACTTAGCTCCTAGCAGGTGGGATTTGTTCCAGGCAGATCGGCGTCAGATAACTTCCGTAAACTGGCCCACATATGTCACTCGGCTCAATCAGCCTTAAATCCCATGGCCTTAATATCTCTAGATGCTGAAAAAGCCTTTGAGAGGGTGGATTGGAATTTCCTCTGGTGTACCCTTGGACACATGAACATACCCTCTGAATTTATTCAATGGATTCAAAAGATTTACTCAACCCCTACCGCAAGGATATTTTGTAACACAGTTTTATCTTCCAGATTTCCCTCACATTCAGGCACCCAACAAGGTTGTCCTCTCTCCCCCCTACTTTTTAATCTTTACTTGGATTCCTTGATCAGACAACTCAACTCTTCTACCCAGGTAAAAGGTATCTCTATAGGTACATATAATCTAAAACTTTCTGTTTATGCGGATGATATCTTGTTTCATCTCGCAGACCCTATAACCTCATTAGATGAAGTAACATCCATTATAGGAGACTTTAGCAAGTTCTCTAACTATAAATTGAATCGTAACAAGACTGAAACTCTTCCCCTTTACCATTATACTTTTCGCCAAGATTTCAGTAAATTTGGAATGAAATGGTCTCCTCTATCGATGAAATATCTTGGTTTACACCTAACCACAGATTCCCTGCAATATAAAAAACTTAATTTGGAAGACCTGGTTCAGAAAATTCAACAAGACCTTTCTAGATGGAAAGCTTTGCCTATTTCTCTCTAGGGAGGATTAATCTTATTAAAATGAATGTGCTCCCCAGGCTATTTTTTCCTCTAAATATGAGCAATATCTGGCTGCGTCTTTCCTTTTTCCACCATATACATACCATTATCTCAGAATTTTTATGGCTAGACAAGACCCCCAGAAGAGCATATAGCAAACTTACCCTAACTAAAGACAGGGGAGGGCTCAGATTACCTAATTTACTGTATTATTATTGGGCCGGTCACCTACACAAAATGGGAATGTGGATGTCCGCTCCTTCCAATGGTGTGGAGGGCACTCATATTCCCATCTGGCTGAAAATTGAGACTGTTATTTTCTGCATAGCCAAGATATCTCCGGTTACATCACTATTCACACCTTTTAGGACACTCCCAGACATAATCCAGCATTCAGTAGTGGGCACTTCTAACAAAATCTTCTCCCAGATCTGTTCCTCTCTTCGTATATGTCCAAGCAAGGATACGATGCAATATATAGTGGGTAACCCTGTCATAAGAATTGGGGACTCCCCTATTGCCGGAGATTGGCTCCCTCACTTACAAGAGATGCGAGTGTGTGACCTTTATCACCCCAATGGTCTCCTGTCACCCATAGAAATGTTTGTTAAACTCCAGACTTCCCCCAGATTTATCTTCAAGATATATCAACTGAGGGACCTCCTTTTACACAAATTTGGGGGAGTATATGTGCCCTCAAGATTGAATAATTCTGTGGAGCAAGTCAAAGATTTAGCTGTACAGCCACATAGCATCTCGTTAATATACAATTGTCTCCTCCCTACCTTTTTTCCTCACCACGTTGTCAGGCTCTAAGGTATTGGATTCTCTTATCCCCAATCATGGGGTTAATTGGTCCAATATTTGGAGGAATTTGTACATCTATATTATACAAGACTGGTTAAGAATTTCCCAATATCAAATACTAAATAACATGTATTATACCCCAAGTAAGTTAGCGAAAATGGGATGGTTGCAGTCACCCACCTGTGTTAGATGCGGTAAAGTGGATGGAACATTACTGCATGTTTTCTGGACCTGTGAGAAGGTCTCCCCAGTGTGGTCAAAAATCAAACCCCAAATGGATCCTTTACTGGGTTTGGAGGCACTCTTTACCCTGAATATTTGTATACTGGGCGATTTTTCTTTAATTAAAGTCAAAGAAAGGAAATTTCAAATTTCTCTTATCTCTATGGCTGTGAAAAAATTGGTCCTCAAGCATTGGTTGGATCAATCCATCATTTCTTACACAGAATGGCTACATGACATGTCCTTTTATCTCAAGGCTGAAAAAATGATAGCAAGTCTCTGGAATAGACCAGCTGCCTTTGACCACAAATGGGGCAAACTATACACTCTTTATTTGAATTAAGTTACCCAATTCTCGAGTTCTCTGTTTTGGATGTTTGTCTCATATACCTTGCACAAGCTAATCAATAGGTGTTGTACTTATGGGAGAAGGCAGATCACTCCAACAGGAGAGGAGGGAGAGGGAAGGGGGAAGGGGAATTGGGTGGGGGTGGAGGAGGGGCAATATAACACTGGTACTAGTCCTGTTGCATTGTATCAGATGATGATATTTAAAATTGAATAAAGCTTTCTAAATAAAAAAAAAACAGGCAGGAAATAATATTTAGAAAATGTCCTATAGCGTATACCAAACATTCGTATCACCCCTTTTCATCGACACCCCGACAGCGAAACAAGGAAAAGGACCATTACAGTGACATTCGTGGTAATGGTCCATTTTCCATGTTTTGCCTTTCCCCAGTGGCCCCCCCTGGACCAACTCCAACATGGAGTTGGAATCTTAGAGTCTGGGGGTGTGTGAGGGGTAGAACCCTCTGATCTCCTGGCCTCAGAGGTGAGTCTGCTACCTACTGAGCCACTAACACTTACCTCTGCCTCCAGGAGCCAAGGGGTTATCCCATTCATCTACACTTCTTGGCCCATCAAGTGTGAAAGTGCAGAGTGAGCAGTCAAGTGATCATAGTCTGAGACTGCCGGGCTTCATATTACTTGTTCTGGGGGGTTGCCTGCTTTCCTTCCCAGGATGATACTCTAGGCACCAACGTTCTAATGTAGTAGCAGTATAAATTTTTTTGTACATTTTTTTTTATTGAGAAAGGTTTTTGTGCACATTAATGCAGTACAATAATGCAGAGGTGGTTCAAATACAAATGCTGACAGGTAAATGTTTGTATCCAGCAGTCCCTTGAGAGATAGGTGGGTGGGAGGTTTAATAAGAATGTTAGGAGTTTTAGGAATTTCTTATTCATGTGTAGGGTAGTGGATCAGTGGAATAGACCCCTGAAAGGGGTACTGGAGTTAAGGATTGTGACTGGTTTCAAGGAGGTGTGGGACAATTTCAAGGGCAGGTTACTCCATAAGTGGAGGGCAGGTAATTAGATCTATAAGGTAATAGGCCATCTAATCTAAGGGCAGACTGGATGAATTTTAAGTCTTTTTCTACCATCATCATTTATTTATGTATGTATCTATGTGAGCTGCTCTCCTGGGTGCACTTCATGAAATATGATGAAATAAACTTTGACAGTGTAGTTTTTCCATCATGGGACTGTGGCAGGGTTGGGTAAAACCTTATCCCATTTGTTAAGCAGAGAGAGTTAAAAGCAAGGATCTATTTTGTCCTCTCCCATTCGGCCATATGTCTGTCTTTTGCCTGCCTGATTGCACAATCAAATTTTTTTGTGATACACAGGAACTAGCCACTCTGATGGTCCCACAATGTCCCCATGTTATCTCCCTTCCTTCACTTGCTGCTTCTAATCTTTCTTTCTCCCCTTGCTTCTTTGCAGTTAGAAAAACATATGTGAATATTTATGTGAAACTAGGATCCCTTGGTTTGCAAATGTATATAATTATACTGTTGAAATGACTGCAGAAAGCTATTTGGATTTCTTGAAAAATAACAGTCTGTAATGCATGGAATTGACCTTGAGATGCATTTTGACCTCCACACACTTGTTTACAGAATTGCCAACAGGAAACCAGCTCTGGGATAGAATGCTCTATTTTGTTGCACCTATTAAAGACTAGATGTGCTCTTGAGACTAATCTCAGGAAAAAAACTGACAACTTCTGGTACATTCTGTGAAAAAGAGGAGATGCAACTTAAAACAATCAGGATGCAGAGTTTAAACTGCAAGAAAACATCATGTTATAAGAAGAGAGCTTTTTGTTTTTAAGAAAGGTGGGTAGACTGAGATTTCATTGAGAGAGAAAGAGAGAGAGAGAAGGTTCCATGTCATAATGGTGAAAATAAAAGTGTGCCTGTTATGATAGTGAGTGCACTTTGCTGAAAACTAATATGGCAATGATAAACTACACAGAAAGCATAATCAGCGATGATCCCAACACACTCACCAGCACTGATATCTGGTATATTTTAATGCGGGGGACTATGCCCCTCCTGCACCCTCTTAATAATTATAATGAACTCCGAGGGGGAAGGCTGACACTGAGGTAAGGAGACAACTTAGGAGGGGGCAATTTGGGGGGGACTCAATTCATCAGAACGAGGGGCAAGAGACAGTGGAGCACAATTGCAGGGATCAGGGAACAGCAGCCCCCAAAAAAGCTAAGCACCAACTACAAAATCAATACAATATTTTAACCCCTCGCCAGCCCAGACCCCAGTACCACCAGATGGCTAGCTGCTGTTTGCCTGCCAAACTACCTCCCATATCCTCAATTATGTCAGCCCCTTCCTACCATCACTTTATCTTTCTATCGCTGTTAAAGCTCCCCTAGACGCGCTCTTTCCACATTCATCATCTTTCCATACTTGTTCTTTACACCGATAATCAAACTGAGTTTGCTCAAATTGAGTCACTCAATTTGAATAACCCATGTCACTGGATACCAAGAGAAAGACTTTCAGATGAAGTACTCTCTTTGTGCTGCCTATATGAAGAGCTATCCCATACAATTGTATTTTTTTTTATTTTATTGTTACTGATAATAAAAAAACACTACTTGCAAATTGTGTAACATCTCTTGGTTTGCCTATGCATCCTGACCTATGCCTCTGTGATGGTGGTATTAGTGGGATTCATGTCATGCATACTCTATGCTAGGAACTTTATGCATGGGTACTATACTTAATAACACGGAAGCTTAAAAGAAAGGTATGGATGTTGCAAAAGCAAGCCCAGGAGTGATTACCAGATGCATGGCAGCCAAACTAGAAGCAGAAACAAAAACCCAAACTGAGACTGTACAGCCAGCACAAGTGATGAAAGAAGAACAGGGAGAGACAAAAACTGAAAGCATGCCTGCCTTCTTCAAATGGTGGGCTATACAACAAAGAGACACTGAGAAACAGAGAAGAGAAGAAATGCAGTGACAAGAGCAGTGATGACTGGATGCCTTGCAAACTATCAAAGCTGGAGGATTTGGTACATGTCCAACACATCAACAAAACACAAACAACTTAAAAGACACTAAACTTACAGAGCAGAGCTGTGTCTCTTATATGATATCACAGCATACCTGGCATCAAGGCAGTATAGTGTAGTGGTTAAGGGCACTGAGCTGCAAACCTGGAGACCTGGATTTGAATCCCATCAGCCCCAAGTGGAATGCTGTGTGACCTTGAGCAAGTCACTTACTGTAACTTCCTTGTGCTCCCAGGTCACACCTGGAAACAAGTTCTGGCTTAGTGTGCCTTTCTTGGTTAAAAATTTCCCCTTCCCTTCCCTAACAACATTTGAAAGGGTTGCTGGAGCTTGCCAATGGTCAAAATAGTAATGGGCAATCAGGCTGGTACTGTATCTGACAAGAAAAGCCCAACTTGCCTGCAACAATGAAAGCACTGCAGTCAGAAGATGATGACCTTGTGAAAAGAGTCATCCTTAAAAGATACATCTCAGCAGAGATCTACAGACAGAGATTCTGGTCCTTGAAGTACCACTCAGTTGACAATCCTCAAGAAGCCTTCACCATTTCAGAGAACTTCTCATTAAATAACCAAAGGGCAAAAAAGTCCCACAGATCACTGACATATTTGCAGTGGAGAAATTCATCAACATCCTTCCTACAAATGTGTAGCTTTGAGTAAAAGAACACCAACCAGAAACTGAGAAAAAAAGCATTTGTCAATGCCGAACGTTCACTTGCAGGTATTTGCAGTGGCGTTTGGCAAGTATGGTGCTTTACCCTAATGCCCTGTGCGATTGCTGGTATTTGCACAATAAATTTTCAGCATGACCTTTTTGTTACCCACATTGTGCGCTACATAGGTGGAAACACGTTTTGGGCAGGATGTGAAAAATGACAGCTGTACTGCTCATAAGGAAGTGTGGCAAAATGGCAATGTTGAAAATCTGGAGTGGAAATATTGAAAATTCACAAACCTACGAGCGTGCATGGGAGCTGTGCAGCGCACGCTCATAAAACAGTCATTGTTAGGAATTTTTTCACCAAATTTTCAACATTGCCATTTTAAAGCCTCTGCTAATGAACAGTGTCACTGTGATTTTCTTACTGTGTCCCATACATTGATTTCGCACACCGACTGCGCCATTGTGCACTACATGGGCGGAAACACGTTTTGGGCAGGATGTGAAAAATGACAGCTGTACTGCTCATAAGGAGGTGAGGTAAAATGGCAATGTTGAAACTCTGAAGTGAAAATATTGAAAATTCACAAACTTACGAGTGTGCGTAGGAACTGCACAATGCAGCTCAGTAAAACAGTTATTTTGAGAATTTGTTCACCAAATTTTCAACATAGCCATTTTAAGATCTCTGCTCATGAACAGTGACACTGTGATTTTCTTAATGTGTCCCATGCACTGAGTTCGCACAGCGACTGTGCCATTGTGCGCTACATGGGCGGAAACACGTTTTGGGCAAGATGTGAAAAATGACAGCTGCACTGCTCATAAGGAGGTGTGGTACAATGGCAATGTTGAAAATCTGGAGTGAAAATATTGAAAATTCGCAAACTTACAAGCGTGCACAGGAACTTCGCAATAAGCACTCGTAAAACAGTAATTTTTAGGAATTTTGTCACCAAATTTTCAACACAGCCATTTTAAGACCTCTGCTCATGAACAGTGTCACTGTGATTTTATTAATGTGTCCTATACATTGAGTTCGTACATCGACTGCGCCATTGTGTGCTACATGGGTGGAAACACGTTTTGGGTGAGATGTGAAAAATGACAGCTGTACTGCTCATGAGGAGGTGTGGTAAAATGGCAATATTGAAATACTGGAGTGAAAATATTGAAAATTCGCAAACTTATGAGCGTGCGTAGGAACTGCGCAACGCACACTCGTAAAACAGTCATTTTTAGTAATTTTGTCACCAAATTTTCAACACAGTCATTTTAAGACCTCTGCTCAAGATCAGTGTCACTGTGATTTTCTTAATGTGTCCCATACATTGATTTAGCACACCGACTGCGCCATTGTGCGCTACATGGGCGGAAACACGTTTTGGGCAGGATGTGAAAAATGACAGCTATATTGCTCATGAGGAGGTGTGGTAAAACAGCAATGTTGAAAATATGGCGTGGAAATATTGAAAATTCGCAAACCTACGAGCGTGCATGGGAACTGTGCAACGCACGCTTGTAAAACAGTCATTTTTAGGAATTTTTTCACCAAATTTTCAACATTGCCATTTTAAAACCTCTGCTAATGAACAGTGTCACTGTGATTTTCTTACTGTGCCCTATACATTGATTTCACACACCGACTGTGCCATTGTGCACTACATGGGTGGAAACACGTTTTTGGCAGGATGTGAAAAATGACAGCTGTACTGCTCATAAGGAGGTGTGGTAAAATGGCAATGTTGAAAATCTGGAGTGAAAATATTGAAAATTCTCAAACTTACGAGTGTGCGTTGGAACTCCACATAGCACGCTCGTAAAACAGTTATTTTTAGGAATTTGTTCACCAAATTTTCAACATAGCCATTTTAAGATCTCTGCTCATGAACAGTGACACTGTGATTTTCTTAATGTGTCCCATGCACTGAGTTCGCAGAGCGACTGTGCCATTGTGCACTACATGGGTGGAAACACGTTTTGGACAAGATGTGAAAAATGACAGTTGCACTGCTCATAAGGAGGTGTGGTAAAATGGCAATGTTGAAAATGTGGAGTGAAAATATTGAAAATTCGCAAACTTACGAGCATGCATAGGAACTGCGCAATGAACACTCGTAAAACAGTCATTTTGAGGAATTTTTTCACCAAATTTTCAACACAGCCATTTTAAGACCTCTGCTCATGAACAGTGTCACTGTGATTTTATTAATGTGTCCCATACATTGAGTTCGCACACCGACTGCGCCATTGTGCTCTACATGGGTGGAAACATGTTTTGGGCAGGATGTGAAAAATGACTGCTGTACTGCTCATGAGGAGGTGTGGTAAAATGGCAATATTGAAAATCTGGAGTGAAAATATTGAAAATTCGCAAACTTACGAGCGTGCGTAGGAACTGCGCAATGAACACTCGTAAGACAGTCATTTTTAGGAATTTTTTCACCAAATTTTCAACACAGCCATTTTAAGACCTCTGCTCATGATCAGTGTCACTGTAATTTTCTTAATGTGTCCCAAACAGTGAGTTCACACACCGACTGCGCCATTGTGTGCTACATGGGCGGAAACACATTTTGGGCAAGATGTGAAAAATGACAACTGTACTGCTCATGAGGAGGTGTGGTAAAATGCTAATATTGAAAATCTGGAGTGGAAATTTTGAAAATACACGAACCTATGAGCGTGCATGTGAACTGTGCAATGCACGCTCGTAAAACAGTCATTTTTAGGAATTTTTTCACCAAATTTTCAACATTGACATTTTAAAACCTCTGCTAATGAACAGTGTCACTGTGATTTTCTTACTGTGTCCCATACATTGATTTTACACACCAACTGCGCCATTGTGCACTACAAGGGCGAAAACATGTTTTGGGCAGGATGTGAAAAATGACAGTTGCACTGCTCATAAGGAGGTATGGTAAAATGGCAATGTTGAAATTCTGGAGTGAAAATATAGAAAATTCGCAAACTTACGAGCGTGCGTAGGAACTGCACAATGCACGCTCGTAAAACAGTAATTTGTAGGAATTTTTTCACCAAATTTTCAACATAGCCATTTTAAGATCTCTGCTCATGAACAGTGACACTGTGATTTTCTTAATGTGTCCCATACACTGAGTTCACACTCCGACTGTGCCATTGCGTGCTACATGGGCGGAAACACATTTTGGACAAGATGTGAAAAATGACATCTGCACTGCTCATAAGGAGGTGTGATAAAATGGCAATGTTGAAAATGCGGAGTGAAAATATTGAAAATTCGTGAACCTACGAGCATGCATGGGAACTGTGCAATGCATGCTCGTAAAACAGTCATTTTTAGGAATTTTTTCACCAAATTTGCAACATTGCCATTTTAAAGCCTCTGCTAATGAACAGTGTCACTGTGATTTTCTTACTGTGTCCCATACATTGATTTGCTTTTGACTGCGTCATTGTACTTTTCATGCAAACACGTTTTGGGCAGGATGTGAAAAATGACAGCTGTACTGCTCATAAGGAGGTGAGGTAAAATGGCAATGTTGAAACTCTGAAGTGAAAATATTGAAAATTCACAAACTTACGAGTGTGCGTAGGAACTGCACAACTGACGCTCGTAAAACAGTTATTTTTAGGAATTTGTTCACCAAATTTTCAACATAGCCATTTTAAGATCTCTGCTCATGAACAGTTACACTGTGATTTTCTTAATGTGTCCCATGCACTGAGTTCGCACAGCGACTGTGCCATTGTGCGCTACATGGGCGGAAACACGTTTTGGGCAAGATGTGAAAAATGACAGCTGCACTGCTCATAAGGAGGTGTGGTAAAATGGCAATGTTGAAAATCTGGAGTGAAAATATTGAAAATTCGCAAACTTACAAGCGTGCACAGGAACTTCGCAATAAGCACTCGTAAAACAGTAATTTTTAGGAATTTTGTCACCAAATTTTCAACACAGCCATTTTAAGACCTCTGCTCATGAACAGTGTCACTGTGATTTTATTAATGTGTCCTATACATTGAGTTCGTACATCGACTGCGCCATTGTGTGCTACATGGGTGGAAACACGTTTTGGGTGAGATGTGAAAAATGACAGCTGTACTGCTCATGAGGAGGTGTGGTAAAATGGCAATATTGAAATACTGGAGTGAAAATATTGAAAATTCGCAAACTTATGAGCGTGCGTAGGAACTGCGCAACGCACACTCGTAAAACAGTCATTTTTAGTAATTTTGTCACCAAATTTTCAACACAGTCATTTTAAGACCTCTGCTCAAGATCAGTGTCACTGTGATTTTCTTAATGTGTCCCATACATTGATTTCGCACACCGACTGCGCCATTGTGCGCTACATGGGCGGAAACACGTTTTGGGCAGGATGTGAAAAATGACAGCTATATTGCTCATGAGGAGGTGTGGTAAAACAGCAATGTTGAAAATATGGCGTGGAAATATTGAAAATTCACAAACCTACGAGCGTGCATGGGAACTGTGCAACGCACGCTTGTAAAACAGTCATTTTTAGGAATTTTTTCACCAAATTTTCAACATTGCCATTTTAAAACCTCTGCTAATGAACAGTGTCACTGTGATTTTCTTACTGTGCCCTATACATTGATTTCGCACACCGACTGTGCCATTGTGCACTACATGGGTGGAAACACGTTTTTGGCAGGATGTGAAAAATGACAGCTGTACTGCTCATAAGGAGGTGTGGTAAAATGGCAATGTTGAAAATCTGGAGTGAAAATATTGAAAATTCGCAAACTTACGAGTGTGCGTTGGAACTCCACATAGCACGCTCGTAAAACAGTTATTTTTAGGAATTTGTTCACCAAATTTTCAACATAGCCATTTTAAGATCTCTGCTCATGAACAGTGACACTGTGATTTTCTTAATGTGTCCCATGCACTGAGTTCGCACAGCGACTGTGCCATTGTGCACTACATGGGTGGAAACACGTTTTGGACAAGATGTGAAAAATGACAGTTGCACTGCTCATAAGGAGGTGTGGTAAAATGGCAATGTTGAAAATGTGGAGTGAAAATATTGAAAATTCGCAAACTTACGAGCATGCATAGGAGATGCACAATGAACACTCGTAAAACAGTCATTTTTGGGAATTATTTCACCAAATTTTCAACACAGCCATTTTAAGACCTCTGCTCATGAACAGTGTCACTGTGATTTTATTAATGTGTCCCATACATTGAGTTCGCACACCGACTGCGCCATTGTGCTCTACATGGGTGGAAACATGTTTTTGGCAGGATGTGAAAAATGACTGCTGTACTGCTCATGAGGAGGTGTGGTAAAATGGCAATATTGAAAATCTGGAGTGAAAATATTGAAAATTCGCAAACTTACGAGCGTGCATAGGAACTGCGCAATGAACACTCGTAAGACAGTCATTTTTAGGAATTTTTTCACCAAATTTTCAACACAGCCATTTTAAGACCTCTGCTCATGATCAGTGTCACTGTAATTTTCTTAATGTGTCCCAAACAGTGAGTTCACACACCGACTGCGCCATTGTGTGCTACATGGGCGGAAACACATTTTGGGCAAGATGTGAAAAATGACAACTGTACTGCTCATGAGGAGGTGTGGTAAATGCTAATATTGAAAATCTGGAGTGGAAATTTTGAAAATACACGAACCTATGGCGTGCATGTGAACTGTGCAATGCACGCTCGTAAAACAGTCATTTTTAGGAATTTTTTCACCAAATTTTCAACATTGACATTTTAAAACCTCTGCTAATGAACAGTGTCACTGTGATTTTCTTACTGTGTCCCATACATTGATTTTACACACCGACTGCGCCATTGTGCACTACAAGAGAAAACATGTTTTGGGCAGGATGTGAAAAATGACAGTTGCACTGCTCATAAGGAGGTATGGTAAAATGGCAATGTTGAAATTCTGGAGTGAAAATATAGAAAATTCGCAAACTTACGAGCGTGCGTAGGAACTGCACAATGCACGCTCGTAAAACAGTAATTTGTAGGAATTTTTTCACCAAATTTTCAACATAGCCATTTTAAGATCTCTGCTCATGAACAGTGACACTGTGATTTTCTTAATGTGTCCCATACACTGAGTTCACACTCCGACTGTGCCATTGCGTGCTACATGGGCGGAAACACATTTTGGACAAGATGTGAAAAATGACATCTGCACTGCTCATAAGGAGGTGTGATAAAATGGCAATGTTGAAAATGTGGAGTGAAAATATTGAAAATTCGTGAACCTACGAGCATGCATGGGAACTGTGCAATGCATGCTCGTAAAACAGTCATTTTTAGGAATTTTTTCACCAAATTTGCAACATTGACATTTAAAACCTCTGCTAATGAACAGTGTCACTGTGATTTTCTTAATGTGTCCCATACATTGAGTTCACACACCGACTGCGCCATTGTGCGCTACATGGGTGGAAACATGTTTTGGGCAGGATGTGAAAAATGACAGCTGTACTGCTCATGAGGAGGTGTGGTAAAATGGCAATGTTGAAAATCTGGAGTGAAAATATTGAAAATTCGCAAACTTACGAGTGTGCGTAGGAACTGCGCAACGCACACTCGTAAAACAGTCATTTTTAGGAATTTTTTCACCAAATTTTCAACACAGCCATTTTAAGACCTCTGCTCATGATCAGTGTCACTGTGATTTTCTTAATGTGTCCCATACATTGAGTTCACACACCGACTGCGCCATTGTGCGCTACATGGGCGGAAACACATTTTGGGCAGGATGTGAAAAATGACAGCTATACTGCTCATGAGGAGGTGTGGTAAAATGTCAATGTTGAAAATCTGGAGTGAAAATATTAAAATTCACAAACTTACGAGCGTGCATAGGAACTGCACAATGCACGCTTGTAAAACAGTTATTTGTAGGAATTTTTTCACCAAATTTTCAACATAGCCATTTTAAGATCTCTGCTCATGAACAGTGACACTGTGATTTTCTTAATGTGTCCCATACACTGAGTTCGCACACCAACTGTGCCATTGTGCGCTACATGGGCGGAAACACGTTTTGGGCAAGATGTGAAAAATGACATCTGCACTGCTCATAAGGAGGTGTGGTAAAATGGCAATGTTGAAAATCTGGAGTGGAAATATTAAAAAGTCTCAAACCTACGAGCGTGCATAGGAACTGCGCAACGCACACTCGTAAAACAGTCATTTTTAGGAATTTTTTCACCACATTTTCAACATAGCTGTTTTAAGACCTCTGCTAATGAACAGTGTCACCGTGATTTTCTTAATGCATCCCATACATTGATTTCTCACACCGACTGTGCCATTGAGCGCTACATGGGCGGAAACACGTTTTGGGCAGGATGTGAAAAATGACAGCTGTACTGCTCATAAGGAGGTGTGGTAAAATGGCAATGTTGAAAATCTGGAGTGAAAATATTGAAAATTCGTGAACTTACAAGCCTGCGTAGGAACTGCACAGTGCACGCTCGTAAAACAGTCATTTTTTGGAATTTTTGCACCAAATATTGAACATGGGGTTTTTGGGACCCCTTCTCATGAATGATGTCACTGTCATGGCATTATTCAGGCCGAAGGGTGATTTCACACAGTGACTATGAATCACCCTTCGGGCCCGAATAACACCATGACAGTGATATCATTCATGAGAAGGGGTCCCAAAAACCCCATGTTGAAAATTTGGTGCAAAAATTCTGAAAAATGCCTGAGATATGCAATAAAGTTGAAAACCCCCTATCTAGCCCATTATACAGCTTACCGGCATTTCCTCAGTTCATAGTCGGCTTTGAAGAGTGCAGACGTGTTCCCGGTCCAATGAAGATCGTCTCACCAAGCTCCGTAGGTAAGTATGGGGTGAGGGTGGTGGGGCGGCTGGGTACACAGTGGGTGGGTGCAGGTTATGGGAGGGGGGACTGGGAGAAGCGCCGTTGGACCATTTTTAGTTTACAGGTTTTAAAAAAAAAAGACTACGTGGGACATTTGCCACGCTGGGGTGGGCTCCCAGTGTGGCAGAAGATGGCTGAGGGGAGGGCCGAGGAGCTGACGGGGATTGGGCACCCCCGTCAGCCAACAATGCGGGATGTTTGCCATGCTGGGGTGGGCTCCCAGTGTGGCAGAAGATAGCTGGGGGGAGGCCATGGAGCCGGCAGGGGATTGGGCACCCTGTTGGCAAACAACGCGGGATGTTTGCCACGCTGGGGTGGGCTCCCAACATGGCAGCAAAGATTTTGGGGGGCGGTGTGACGCAGTGCTCTGTATGACAGCGGTGGTTTTCTTTGACGCGAAGACCACCGCTGTCATACACAGCTCCCGCACCCATTGGTGCAGGGCCGCCATACCTGCTCAACAGAGCAGTGGATTGAAAGGGAGAGGCACACCTCCAAAGTGTGCTACTCTCCCAAAACGTTCCTTGCACATGCGCGCAAGCGAACGTAAAAAGCTGTTTCTTTGCCTCAGGACTATACTGGCCAGACAGACACCACAGCAGTGAAGTTACTGCCAAGGAACTGTACAACTCTCTTTTTCCCGATTTAACTCCAGATCAGATAATAATTCTGATGGAGGTAACAAAATTTGCACCAAAAGACTTTATTTGATATAACTGTAATAAACTAAGCCACCATCTTTAGGATGATTTGCCTGTTCTGGTATTAGTTCAGGTGGATGTTTAAGATCCCATGGCACTTCTCGAAAAGAGCAGTGGAATTTCCATGGTGTCCTGGTCAAATTTCCCCCATTCACTAAAAAAATACCACCAACAGCTTAATCTGGTTCAATGTCAGTATTATTTATTTGTTCATTTATTGAAATGTTTCAGCAGGAAGGCACACTGAGCAACAAGTTGCTCGTCTCCAGGTGCAACCTGGGGGCATCCATCCGTATCCCTCTCCCCCGAGACAAGGCTGAAAATAGGCAAAATTATCTAGTCCTCATTTCCAGGTCAACAAAAACTAAATAAAAATAATAAAATAAAACAATATTGCAAGAAACTGCCATAAAAATTAGGAGGGTAACACATGAGCAAATTTGTCCATAGCAAATTGAAGCAAGAATTTAACAGATGTCAAGGTGGAGGGTAAGACTGTAAAGGGACTTATAAATTCAAGAAGCAGGCAGACCTTAGTGCATGTTGAAGTGTTGAGAAAAGCCTGTGCACAAGGACCAGGAACTGGGGTCATCTGCATTTACAGGGACACTCGAAACTATCCCACTACTCAAGTGATTCTGAACATTAATGGGGTGTTGTACCAAATGAAAGTAGGGGTAGTACCAAAGTTACCTTTACTTGTGATTATTGAAAATTACTTTCCAGGATTTACTGAATTGATCACAGAGGGAGTAAACTTGCTGTTTCAGCAGCTGTGATAATAAGAGCACAGGCAAAGATAAAGTCACATATTGGGGATTCTTTTCCTTCTGGTGACTTTGATTCAAACTTGTCAAGCCCAGCTCCAAGATCCAGCAGTCTAGGAAAGAAAGAAGATACCTGGAAAAACAGTGGCAACAAAAGACTGATGGATATTTATTTATTAATGCCTTTGATAATCGGGTAGGTGCACTGATCCAAAGGACCATTTTCAGTCACAATCCGGGCCACACAGTTGCAAAAACAGTACATATACAAACAGTATTGTCCTATTTTCTTCTCATGGATTATTTGTGTGTTTAATGCATATTACTTTGCATATGCTTGTGTAATGTCCCTGTTGTTAATCAAAACTTGAACTTGAACTTGGACGATGCCAAGGTAGCTTCAGGTAGACAAACATATTCATTAGATGAATTAGAGTAAGGGAGGAGGGTTAGGCTAGGGTGACTTCACAAGTGTGGGGGCAGAGGTTAGGGGTAGTCTTAGGGCTGTGAGGGAAGGGAGGGGTGAGGAAAGAGGGACTGACATAAGGAGTGGAGGTAAGTGCTATTGAGTCAAGTAAGAGCATAGCTGGCAAGTGGGCTTTAGTGTCTTTGCACATTGCAGAGACAGGTTGCAGCCATAAGGACAAAATCTCAAGAAATCCAGCACCACCTACGACAAAAGAGCTGACAAGTATGATAAAATTCACAGCATTTATTAAAGGCAAAATATGTAACAAGGCATATGAAGGAGTACAAACCTCACAAAAGTGCTGATGTACCAAAGCTGGATAGTACAGGCAGAGCCCTCACAAAACACTCCAATCAGTTTATCCCAAAGGGCTTCATCAGGAGGTGGCTAATTTTGAGTTTGCCACTGTAAGGAGCCAGGCTTTCAGGTTTTTTTTAAATGCATGGTGGGTGGCACATAAGCTAATGGATAGAGGGAACTTGTTCCACAGGGACGAAGCCACAATCAAGAAAGCTCAAGTTCCCATATTAGTGGTGATGTGGGGTACTTCAAGCGAGAGGATAGAGGAGGCCCTGAGATTCTTTGAGACCACTCTATCTGTCAGTATGGGTGAATATGGGGGCCGGTGCTGCTTTCAGACAGAGTTGTCTACCAGACAGCCCATGGCATAATTAAAGAGACCTTGTAGAGGGAGCCATCCTAGGGTTTGGTAGAGAGAGCAATAATGGGAGTCGAAAGAAGCTAGAAGGACAAAATTACATATAGAGTTGTAGGTCATGTTTAGCTGAGAGAACAGGGTAGAGGATCAGTGTGTGTAGACTGGGGAACAGTAGTTGAGGAAGGGCAGTAGGTTTCCCTGACAGATGTCAAGGCGGACTTCATCATATGGGAAGCATTTGTGTCGGCATGCAGATCCCAACTTTTGGCAGATCCTTTGTGTGGTTTGACTGACATGTTCAGAGAAAGAGAGGGAGGGGTCGAGGGTGACTCCTAAGTATTTAAATGATGATACATTTTCAAGGGGAGGACCAGCTGGGGTGAGCACCTGGAGAGAGGATTTGGATTTGGCAGTCTTCGTGATGAAGGGTTTAGAGCCAAAGATCATAGACTTTGTCTTCTTTTCATTTACTAGTAGTTTGTTGGAGAAGAACCATTTGTGGGTGGAGCCATAGTTGTGTGTGAGGACAGAGAAGATGGAGTCAACCAATTTGTCGCTGTGATAGATGACTATATCATCGGCATAAAGAGGAGCATTACAGGCAAGGTTGTCCCTGGGGAGTGTGTTAATAAACATGGAGAAGAGCAGAGGCCCAAGTATGGAGACCTGGGGGACACTGGAGTGTACAGGGAGAGGGGCAGAGGATGCTTTCCCAATGATAATCGACTGAGACCTGTTAGATAGGTAGCTGTGGAACCAAGTAGCAGGTCCTTGGGAGCAGCCAAAGCATAGCAGGATTGATTGGAGGAGGTGGTGGTCAACCAGGTCAAACACTTTTGATAGATCAATGAAGACCACACCTCTGGGTCTGCCCTGGTCCATGTTCCTCAGTACATGACTGGTGAAGATGGCCAAAGCAGATGAGGTGTTATGTTGCTTGTGGAAACCATGTTGGAAGGGACAGAGGAGGTTGTGTTTATCCAGGTGTTCTGACAACTGAGTATGCACAATCTTTTCAAGCAGTTTGCTTAAGTGGGGGAGGAGGTAGATGGGCCTGTAACTATCTGGAGAGAGGGAGTAAACAGCTTTGAAGACTGGCATGACACAGGCATGTTTCCAGGAATCAGGTACAGTAGCTGTGGTGAGGGCAAGATTAAAGATGTAAGTAAGGGGTTTTACAATTGTAGGCAAGACAAGTATTAGGAAGGCAGGATATGGCCCATCACTGCCAGGACTTCCTTTAACCTGTGGGGACTTTAGTAGCTTGAAGGTGTCAGTGTGGCTAATGGCCATGAAATGGAAGGAAGGGGGCAGGGTGATGGCTGAGGATGAGGGGGGTTGTTTGGCTGGAGGTTTTGGGCAGTGGAGGCCTGGGGGGAGCTTACTAAGGTAGGGGGATAGGTCGGTGAATTTTACGTTGACAAGTCGGGGATGCAAGCTGGGCTATCTGACTACTGTTCTTGGGGTTTAGAAGAGATCTGATAGTAGTCCAGAAAGTGTATCGGTTGCCAGGGTTGCTGCATTGTTGAGTTAGGCAAAATTTGAGCTTGAGCTTCTTGGTGGTATGGTCTGCTTACAGGTGTTTCTCAGCTGCCAGTAGGTATCCCAGGGAAGGGGGAGGAGGATGCTTTGTAAGCCTTCCATTTGCTATCCCAGTCTTTCATTAAAGCCAGGAGTTCCCTGGATATCCAGCGTGTAGGGTCACCTCCTACCCTTCTGGTCATGAGGGAGAAATAGTTCTCCTGTATGTGAGAGAGGGTGGATGCAAAGAAGGTGACTGCATCACTGATGTTACTGTGATGGTAGAGGGCAGACCAGTTTATTACCCCAATGTCTCTGAGGACAGGCTGTGGATCCTGGTGGATAAACCTTTGGAAGGACTGGAGCTTGTGCAGGGGGTGGTTCGACTTGGTGGACAGTATAGCATAGACTGGAGTGTGGTCACTGATTGAATCAGACATTGAACCTGCTTGGTGGATTAAGTCTGTGTAGTTGGTGGTGACCCAATCAATGAGGGAGTGGTTTAGGCTATGGGCATTGTGTCTTGTGGGGGTGGAGATAAGTTGTTCCAGGTTATGTTCCTTCAGCAGGTTTGTGTAGTCTGGCACAGGGGCATCCAACCAACTGAGATTGAAATCTTCAACTGCAACCAGGTCTCTTGCAGGTACGAGGTGCCCCACACCATCTAGTAAGTTGGATAGTCCAGGGATACCCCTGAAGGGAGGTTATAGTAGCAGCCTACGTGGAGTTTTTTGGATGCACCCAGAGTTAGATCAGCAATGAGCCACTCACTTGGTGAGGTGGGGGTGGAGTAGCTGATACTGGTGGCAGTGATATGCTCTTGCACATATAGTGCTATGCCTACTCCCCTCTTCCTGCCAAGTCTGTCCTGGTGTAGGAGTGAGTATCCCTGTAGCCCAAAATGGGAGTCTAGGTGGTGGGGTTTAAGCCAGATTTCACAGAGGCCTAGCACCTGTGGTTTGTACAGGGCTACCTATGCCTCAGTTTCAGGGAACTTTGATGGGAGGCTGCAGATATCCATGTGAGCAATTTTTAGCCTGGAAGGTTTTGCCCAAGAGGTATCAGTATGGTTGATGTGGGCATTTATGTGGCCGGGGTTAAGTTCTATATCTTCAGAGAGGATAAGAAGAGCTAGGAGGAGGCAGGTTGGCAGGTGCCAGTGGGGGGTTGGAGGGTGAAGGAGTGTATAACTAGGCCAAGTAGAAGGTGTTCATAGTTAGACATTAAGTCCAGAAGAATTTCACTCATGAGAGTGATTTCATGACCACAAACATAAATTGGGTTATCTAAGTTGTATGTCGTGGGTGAGGGGCCTTGCTTTTGCTGACCGACCACCAGAATAGATGTACAAATATCAGTTGACAGTAGCAGAGAGGTTAGGGAAACCCACACAATTATCACTGAGTGTGAGTACATGTTTTAGTTAGAGGTGACTGGCCTTGCAGGTTGTGACCATGGTCAAGGGAGAAAATTCAGGACATAAGGTGTAAGATTCACAAAGGAAGAAAAAAGAAGGAGAGGAATACTAGGACTGGATGCTCTTTGCAAACAGTCCAGACTATGGGTTAGGGAGCAGATTATGAGGTTAGGAAAAGTATAGAGAGAGATTTGACTGCAAGAATAACACAGTGGTAGGGTGGCTGCCTTTGGTGGAGAAGGTGGAGGGTTTGAGTCTGGTTGGAGCACTAATGTAGCAGAGGGTGGATAGTGGAGATACTGGAGGATAATTCTAGGGGCAGACGAAGGTTTGAGGTAGGTTAATGTGTCAAGAGAGCAGAAAATCACTGAGGGGAGGACAGAAATATGAGGTCTCATTACTGACTCCTTGTGGCAGGACGTTATAACTTGCTACGGGAAAATTGGGTACTTAGAAATAAAGCAGTGAAGTCATGTAATGCAGTGAAGTCATGTAACTGATTACATGACTGAGGTCAACAATAAATGAAGGAACAAGCCAGGGTGGGAGGTGGAGGGTGGGTGGAGCAGTGACGATAGCATCGATGGGCTAGCACCCCTGCCAAAAACAATCCAGGCTGTCTTTTCAGCCTCTGCTACCTGTGCCATTTCAGCAGCTCCCGATGTTGCTTGAGCTCTGGTTGGCTAGTGGAACCTTGGACTGGGGGTGGGTCTCAGCATGGAGCTTGCTAAGGTAAAAGGGGGAAAAAGGATTAACATTAGAGGTGAGAAGCTGAACAATTTACCAGGGCTTAGCTGCATCATGCATGCACAGCCAGCCCAAGAATGTGCACTCTAAGAAGTCCCAGGTAAGCTACCAAACACTGAATTTGGATTAAATCTACATCATACCACTAATAAAATACAGTAGAAATCCTCTTTAAAGCATTCACTATAACCAGCACTAAAATGAGCATATGCAGAGTACTGAAAAACAAACAGTTGCTCTCCGTCAAAATTAAATTAAGTGAAGTGCACAAAGTAGCAGCCTAGAACATGGCAGAGAGCAGGTAAGTCAAATAAAGATGTTAATCCAGTCTCTTCATGGGGCTAGTACCCCTGCCAAAAGCAGTCCAGGCTGTCTTTTCAGCCTCTCGTACCTGTGCCGTTTCAGCAGCTCCTGATGTTACTTGTGTTCTGGTTGGCTAGTGGAGCCTTAGACAAGGAGTGGGTTCCAGCGTGGAGCTCGCTGTGCCATTTCAGCAGCTCCAATGTTACTTGTGTTCTGGTTGGCTAGTGGAGCCTTAGACTGGGAGTGGGTTCCAGCATGGAGCTCGCTGCGCCATTTCAGCAGCTCTTGATAAGGGGCTTATATATAAAAATGCTGAAACTAAACTGATAACTCATTGTGATTTTGTTTCTGAGCAAGCTGACAATGTTTCTCTCCAAGGTTATTTTAAGCAGCTGGGGGTGAAACAAAAACAGGGTGAAGCAAAGTTTAAAAAATGTAATGGGCTACTGTACAGAGTTTGGGTTAATCCTCAGATGCGGGAATCAAGAAAACAGTTGGTCATACCAAAGAAGTAAAGAACTGAGTTGTTAAAGATAGCACATGATAATGCTATTGCTGGTCACTTAAGGAGGGACCACACCCTTGCCAGATTGTTGTACAGATTTTACTGGCCTGGAATTTATGAGGATGTTGCTACCTTTTGCACTTCCTGCGCTGAATGTTAGAAAGTAGTCCTAGTGACTAAACAAACTCTGGCCAGAGCCAATATGGCTGCAGGTGAGGAATTTGGGGTAAAAATATGGAAAATGCATTTTTTAATATTTTTACACCAAATTTGCAACATAGCCTTGTTAAGATCCTGCCTTATAAAGAAGGGCAGAGAAAATGTTCAACTCCTGGTCTAAAGGTGATTTTGCGAAGGGGCTGTGAAATCAACGTTCAGGATGCAGAAACAAATTTTGGGCCTAAGTTGAAAAATGACAGCTGCCACATTCATAAGGTGCTGAAAAGAAATGGCTGTGGTGTAAATTTCTGGTAAAAATATTGAAATTACCAAAGGTACAAGCCTGCATTCACAACATTCAATGTAGATTCCTTACTTTGTTGTTTTTTTAATATTTTTACACCAAATTTTCAACATAGCCTTCTTATGACCCCACCTCATGAACAAAGGAAGAGAACATTTTCAGCTGATTCAATTAAGGAAAGGCTGCGCCCAGTAAGTGAGTCAGTGCAGGGTCTGGGGTTTGCTCCCTCAAAGTAAAACCAAATATCAGAAAGCTCCACATTCAGAAGCATGGAATTGTACAGACACAAATATCTCAGGGCCCCCTGAGGTAGATCTAGTGGAGCGAAGTGCTGGGGTAGTGTGTATCTGTCTGTAGTATGGACTCCATGTATTATTTTGAATTGATCATTGTTTATAACAAGGAAGTGGTAAAATAAATGGTGATTCACCTTTTAAACATGACATTTGTGTCTGTACCACTCATTGCTCCTCAAGGCAGGTCGTTCCAGTATTCAGAGAAAATTTTAAACTCCTGCCTGAAAGGTGATTTCACACAGGGACTGTGAAATCACCTTTCGAGATGTGGAAAAACATTTTGGCCAGAATTTGAAAAATTACAGCTGACACATTCATGAGGTGCTGTAAAGATATGGCTATGTTGTAAATTTGGAGTAAAAATATTGAAAATTATCAATGTTATGAGCCTGTGTTTGTAAAATTCAATGTAGGCTCATAACTTTGTTGTTTTTTAATATTTTTACACCATATTTTAAGCATATCCTTCTTATGGCCCCACCTCATGGACAAGGGCAGAGAACATTTTCAACTTCTGCCCAAAAGGTGATTTTGCACAGGGACCACAAAATCACCTTTCTGGACAGATTTGCCTAATGACAGCGCATTAGTTGATGAGGCAGGGTCCCAAAAAAGGCACGTTGAAAATATGGGCCAAAAATATGAAAGAAAGGCCAGTTATGCCACTAAGTTCAAATCACCATTGAAATACATTGCGCTGCATACCTTTTTCTTCAGTTCATGGTCCAGCTTTGAAGAGTGAAGACATATCTGGAGTCCAGAGAGGATTACAGTATTGGACCACTGATGGGTAAGTAAAAGCTGGGGTATCAGTTGGGGGGGGGAGTACTCATGGCCGCAAAAGACAGAGATGGACATTTCTTTTTAATGGTAAAATAAAATGAGCATTCTTGCACTGGACAGTGGGCACCTGCCAGTGCCACAGTAATGTTTCTTGGGGGTGAGAGGGAGGGAGGGTCTGGTGGGGGACAAAACTATATATATATATATATATATATATATATATATAATCACAAACAACTCGGCGTGCATGGTAGAAGACGAGGGGTCAGTATGAGGATTTTTCATCAGGGCACTGGGAGACTGGACATCCACAGTGTCACTATTATGTTTCTGGGGAGGGTGTTGAGAGGGAAGGTCAGTTGGGGGGATGAAACTATATATATATATATTAAAAAAACACAAATTATCGTGCATGCATGGTAGTGGATGGGGGGTCAGTATGAGGATTTTTTTATTGGGACACTGGGGGATTGGGCACCCCCAGTGTCACTATTATGTTTATGGAGTGTGTGGGGCAGTGGGTGTTGAGAAGGAGGGTCAGGTGCTGAGGGTATGTAAAATTTCAAAAATAAGAAATTGGTGGTCACAGCAGAACACAGTATAGTCCACTGTGATCAAGATGGCTGCCACAATGTGCTGCACATGCATTAATAGTTGAGCATGTGCAGTACTGTTTGGTGCCCATCTTGGACACAGTGGAGTCTGTCATGTTCTTCTGTGACCTCTGCATGACAAATAGTGCTGTGCCACTAGAGTCAATAAAGAGAGTGGACTGGTTTAACTGGCAGCAGAGTGACAGTGCTGTAACTCTAAATCCTGTGTTGTTTGTTCAGAATCTGGGGACATGGGATCCTTTTCTCATCACAAGAGGTCTGCAGTGCTCCACCCACTGCAGTATTAAAAAGTCAAGGTGCCCTGTCACCCTTACCCTTGATAGATGTGGCTTTTGAGAGAATCGCAATAGATGTGGTTGGCCCCTTAGACAAACGTTAAAAGGGTAATTGATTCATTTTGGTAGTATTTGACTATGCTACATGATACCCAGAGGCAATGCCAATGTGTACTGTCACAGCCACATAAGTGGCAGCAGAACTTGCCAAACATTTCAGCAGGGTGAACATAACTGAAGATATTACTGATCAGGGTAGTCATTTTGGTGTTGCACTGTTGAAGGAGCTGTACCAACTACTAGGTATCACTACCATAGGAACCTCCACTTATCACCCTCAGACAGACGGTCTTATTTAGCATTTTAATCAAACCCTAAAATGCATACTAAAAAGGTTTGTCAATGGTGAAGGGAAATACTGGGACCAATACTTACCTTACCTGCCTTTTGCTTACAGAGAAGTGCCACAAGCCTCAAAAGGTTTTTCACACTTTGACAACCTAGAGGGCCAAGAGATGTAATAAAAGAAACATGGGAAGATAACCCTACTTAGGAAGAATCTATTAAATCTTGTGTCTATGCACTGAGAAAGAAACTTGCAAAACATGCTAAAATTGCCCACAGTAATCAGTAAGAATAGTCCCATATAAGGGACTCCTTTGCTGCCCTGGATATGTCCCAGTTAGTCACCCAGCCCACCAGATTCAACTACTCTACTAGCACCAGCACTCTCCTAGATGTTATATCTAACCGCCCCTACAAAATCTGGGATGCCACTGTCCTCCCCGACTCTCTTAGCGATCGCCCTCCAGTCCTCTGTCTCTGGTCATCCTCCACTCTGAAGCCAGTGTCCCAGGCCACACTACATCGCCGTTTACACCCCGGCGGCCTCAGAAAATTAAAATAATACCTAGCCCAGCTAGACTGGTCCCCTATCCAGTGCACCCCTGACAATGACTCAGCTCTAGACCACTTCACAAATGCCTTCTGTAAGGCTTGTGACCTTTGTGCCCCCCTCACCAGGATCTGCTCTCAAAAATGCAATGCCCCATGGATCACCCCACCCCGCCTCCAGAGACTCAAAAACAGAGATAATCTCTGGCATATTGCTGTAGAATCTGGAAAAGCATCTGACAGACAGGCCTACAATACAGAACGCAATAAGTGCACTTGGGCCATTAGGCGGGCCAAGGCAGAGCACTATCAGACCACCCTCGCTTCCACGTGGGGTTCAGCCTAGACCTTCTGGGATAATATGAAAGAGCTAAATGGGAAATCCCACTCCCCCCCACCATCCCAGCTCTCCAACAATGGCACCCCACCACAGATCCACTCCTTATAGCCAATTGCCTTAACACTGCCTTCTCTGACCTAAGCTTGGTCCTCCCCAGCAGCTTCTTTGACCCAATCCCCACCTCTCTCCCTCCAGTCCTGCACCACTCACCATTCTACCTGCACACCCTATCCCCTCAAGAAGCCAGGCCACACCTGCTAAAAGCCTTAGGCAGCAATAACCCCAGCAGTGACCCCCTTGACTCCAGAATCCTCCGTATGGTCTTGGACAATGTCCTAGTCCCCCTGACTGACCTTCTAGACTGGTCTTTATGCCTGGGTCAGTTCCCAAGTGCTTGGAAAACTGCCAAAATCACACCCATACATAAGAGTGGGGACCGATCCATCCCCAACAATTACCGGCCGATCTCCATCCTCCCCCCCCACTCTCTAAAGCCCTTGAAAAAGTGGTGTTGATCCTGCTCTCTGAATACCTAACCAAGTATGACATTATGTGCCCAGAGCAGCACGGTTTCTGCCCAGGACACAGTACAACCATGGCTCTCCTGGAATTAACTCCCAACACCTGCATGCTGCTCTCGACTCTGGCAGCCTTGCAGGAGCAGTGTTCATTGACCTCTCCAGGGCCTTTGACACTGTCTGTCATCCCCTTCTACTCGACTCTCTCCACCGACTTGGCTTCTCTGGTGGTCCCATTTCCTGGTTCTCTAACTACCTCTCTGCTAGATCCCAGTGTGTCATGAACAGCAGCTGCCTCTCCAGCACTCTTCCCGTTCACTCCGGGGTCCCTCAGGGCTCCATCCTGGGTCCAATACTTTTTAGTCCCTACCTCAACACCCTCCCCTGCTCATGTACCAGTAAAATTCTCCTCTACGCTGATGATGCAGTCCTCATTGCCTCACATCCCAATCCCACCTCCCTCCAATTATCCCTCCAGCAAGCTTACAACCAAGCCGAAAGGTTGTTCGGCGACCGCAGACTGGTCATTAACCTAAAGAAAACCAAATCAATGCTCTTCTCCCACCACCAAAATAAAGCTAAAAATACCCCCCTCTTGATTATCTCCAGCACTCTGCACCCGCTAGAACAAGTGACCACATACAAGTACCTAGGCATCATGTTCGATACTGCCCTCTCCTTCCACACCCACATTAATGCCCTGTCAGCCACCATTAACTCTCGGATTGGCCTGCTATACTGGCACAGGGACTGCCTACCTCAGGTTACCCTCAGGCTGGCCATCACCTCCTCTGTCTTGTCCCTCGTGGACTATGGCTTGCCCATCTATGCCGCAGCTGACAACACTGCCCTCTCCAAAATCCAACTCTCCATCAATAAGGCCTGTAGGCTCCTGACCGGTGCCCCCAGCTGAACTCACACCTGCCTTCTCTATACTACCACCAATCTGCTCAACTTTGAGGAGCGACTGCTCTACCAGACCTGCCTTCTCACTAAGAAATCACTGCTAGGACTCTCCCCCACCTGGGGGTTTCCACCTCCCTACAGCAGTCATCATTGTCTGTCACCACCCTTAGCTCTGTTAAGGACACTTTCCAGGTGCCCAGAACCAAGACCTCCCTTGCCCAGAGATCCTTCCTCTACTGAGCCCCCACCTGGTTCAACTCCCTCCCTAGCTGCATCTCCAATTTACCAAAAATCGCCTCCTTCAAAATAGCCCTTTAGAACCATATCTTAAATACCTGCTGTTGTAGGTGCAACTAACCCCCTGTTGTAACCTGTGCTACCCACCTGCCTTGTCCCCTGGCTTGACAATGTCCACTGGACAGCCTCTCCCTCCCCCAGACCCAGTCCTTCCCTACTAGGTCCAAACAGGGATGTAACCCGCTGTCTTCTCTGAGGACCTACTATATCCATGAGTGTAACTCACAATTTTGTAACATTATGTAACCTAAGTAACATACAAACTACTACATTATGTAACCTAAGTGTATCTATGTTAAATGTTTCTTTTACTGCACCTGTAATGTTATCCTCTGTTTTAATCTGCACTGTAATAACTGTCTTGATGTCTGCCCCCCCTTGTGATGAGATGCCTTTGTAAATGAGTCTCTGACTCAAAGGTTGTAAACCCGATTTGTATTGAATAAAAGAATAAAAAAAGAAGTCCAAAAAATGGCAGAAGGTGTATTGTGACCATGGGGTAAAAGAACTAGTTTTTGTGCCAGGTGAAAAGGTCTTGTTACTGTTACCCACTACAGAAAACAAACTTGATTTGCAAGGGCCTTATACAGTGCTTGAACATACTGGTACAGTTAATTATGAGATTAAGACACCTATAGAAAAAATCCTACCAAAATATACCATGATAATCCCTTAAAGAAATGCGTTGAAAAAAGAAAAACAAAGTTTTTTTTGTTAGTATTACCAGAAACTACTAAAGAAGACACTGATATAGCTTATGGCAAGCTGGAACAAACTGTAACTTCTGATGCTTTAAAGGTGAATGTTTACTTTTCCACAGAACAAATTGCAGAAATGTGTAACTTGGTAAAGACATTTTAAAGTAGGTTTACCACAGTGCCAGGCTGAGCAAAGGGGTTGAGCATGTAATAGTGACAAAGAATGCTCGCCCAGTCAGACCAAAGGCATACAGATTACCAGAACAGTTAAGAGCAGATGTGGTTAAGGAAATTCAAAACATGAAAGAGTTGGGTATCATTAAAGACTCGAGAAGTGCTTGGTCATTACCAATAGGGACTGTAAATAAAAAAGAAGGGGGTGTAAAAATCTGCCTTGTCTGTACTGTATTTGACAGCTATGCTGTGCCCAGGATAGGTGATTTGGTGGACAGATTGGTAAGTGCCAAGTACATTAGTACCCTCAATCTCTCCAAGGGTTACTGGCAAATTCCCCTAACTAAAGAATCCAGAGACAACAGTGCATTTTCCACTCCAGTTGGATTCTATTAGTTCACCACCATGTCCTTTAGTTTACATGGTGCACCCACTACATTCCAGTGGTATGTGGATATAATTCTAGCCCCTCACATTGGTTTTTGTGCTGCTTACTAGGATGATATAATGTACAGTCCAAACTGGAACAGATACCTGAAACACCTACAAGCAGTTATTCAATCTACCAAAAATGCATGTCTGACCATGAACCTCACCAAATGCACATTAGGCATACAGGAAACAAGATATTTGGGTTATAGTTTGTGTAACAGGGAGGTAAAAATAGAGATTTCCAAGACAGAAGTTGTAGCTAACAGTCCTGTCACAAAACTAAAGAAACATGCCAGGCCATTTTTAGATCTGGCAGGTTACTACTGGAGGTTTATTCCCAGCTTTGCCCAGTTAGCTACTCCCCACACTAAACTGAGGAAAAAATGGTTCCCAAATAATCTGAAATGGTCCCAAGAGGATGATGAGGCTTTTTGGGCCATCAAAACTGCATCGAGTTCAACCTCTGCTTAGAGAAGTCCAGACTCTGAGAAACAATTTCTATTTCAGATAGCTGCATCAGAGGTAGGCCTAGGTGCAGTCCTGAGTCAGAACACAGATGGGAAGGAACATCGCATTCTATATATCAGTAGAAAACTACATGACAGAGAGAAAAAGTATTCAGGCATTGTAGAGATGGTGCTGATCACTGGGATAATGGTGCTTCCTTAAGTCTATTATACCGTCACTGAAATGAGTAAGGAACACTCACCCCTGCATAGGGACACAGCAAAGAAGCAGATCTTACACCTTAGTGTGTAGACGGCAGTGCTTGTCAGTACCTGCACCTGTATTGCACTGTGGCACCATGGATATAAAGGAATAAAGTGTTCAAAACACTAAGGTGTAAGATCTGCATCTTGGCTGTGTCCCTATGCAGAGGTGACTGCTCCTTGCTCATTTGAGAGAGAGAAAAAGTACTCCACATTTTAAAAAAATGCCTCACTGCAAAATGGGCAATGGAGTCTCTTAAGTTTTATCTGCCAGGAGCTGACTTTGTACTTATAACAGATCACAATTCTCTCTGTTGGCTTAATGTATCAAAGGATAGAAATCCCAGAATCACAAGGTGGTACCCACAAATCCAGAAAAGAGAATGTCAGTGCTGATTTTCTGTCAAGATACGGTTCAGGAGCTGAGAATTCAGAAGACTGAAAAAAATGGGTTTGTTAAATTTTTGCTGTAAAACGTTATAAAAAAGATAAAACATATGCAAATAACTATAAATGAAATAAGGTAATGTTAAAATAGAAATAAAAGAAGGTTTTGGAAGCCTGTTTAAAAAACACAGATTCCCTCTTAAAGAGGGGTGTGTGAGATAGAGTTGAGTAAGACCCTGTCCCATTTGTTATGCAGAGAGAGTCAAAAGCAATGATCTATTTTGTCCTCACCCATTGTGCCATTTGTCTACCTTTTGCCTGTCTGATTGCACAATCAAATTTTCTTGTGGTACCTAGGAATTGGCACTCAAATGGTCCCACAATTTCCCCATTATCTCCCTTCCATTACTTGCTGTTTCTGTTTTTCTCCCTTTGCTTCTCTGTGATTAAAACATATATGTGAATTTTTATGTGAAACTGCAATCCCCTGGTTTGCAAATGTATGTAATTATATTGTTGAAATGACTGCAGAAATATATTTGGGTTTCTTAAAAACATAACAATCTATGTAATATAGGGGGTTGACCTTGAAATGCATTTTAACACCCATGTTTTATTTTGTTGCACCTGTTAAATACTAGATGTGCTCTGAAGGCTGACCTCAGGAAAGGAATTGACAAAGTTCTTGTACATTTCATGAGATACAGGAGATGCAACTTACAACAATCAGGATGTAGAATTTAATTTGCCAGGAAAAGATATCTTATAAAAAGAGAGCAATGTTTTGTTTAAAGAAAGACAGAGAGATTTAGATGTAAATTGAGAGAGAGACTCTCAGATGTAAGACTTTCTTTGTTTGTACTGCCTGTATAAAGAGCTATCATGTACAATTGTATTTATTTTTATTTTATTTTATGGTTATTAATAATAATAAAACACTACTTGTGAATTGTGCAACTTCTCCTGGTTTGCCTATGCTCCCTGACCTATTTCTTCATGACAGAAACTACACAAAGGCACAACCTCCTTAACTTTGTGGTGAAAATTATATTACAAATGCATTTTTATGGTACTGCAAATATAATGTGAAGTGTAGTGAGAGAACTTCAACCAACCAAGTCATAAACAGTTAACTTCTTGTAGTGTGGCTGCTATATAAAAATCTTGATAACAGTGCACCTGTTCTTCACAATTTTCATACTCCTCAAAATAAACTGAGTGGATAAATTATAGGCTTTTAAGTGCTGAGAAATATAATAAACAGTTGTGAGCCCCGGGCAGCTGACTGCACTCTGGAGAACTTCAAAGCTTTTAGTATGACAAAGTTCCTACTATGTCAATGCCAAATTTAAAATCCATTTTCAGTTCTACTTTTGAAAGGTTTTCTCAATTGAGATATTTATATCCATAGTAACCATGACTGATGCATTGAAGGACCACATCCCCTCAAAAAAATGCACTGCATTTGCCAAACATAACCAGAAAACAGTATAATACAAACTAGATCATTCTTACAGGAAAGGCATGCAAAACAACATTATTATCATGCACTTGAACATGGTTTAGAAACATGGAATCAGTATGACATAATAATTTTTTTTTATTTAGGTTTTGTTGACTGGGTGGAGTATACTAGGCAGTCATTTGCCTATTTTCAGGTATGATCCAGGAGAGATACAGTACAATACAAATACAATACATTTCAGAGATACAGTACAATACAGATACAGTGTGATTCAAAATCTATACAATAAAATGTGATGCTATGTAAACATAAAAGGACAAGGCAGCGAATCAAATAAGAGAAGGATTGTACAGTTTACTAGTACGACTTTAACCAAGGCAAAGCAGTAGAGGGTAGAGACTAAAAGACAGAAGGGATCAGTACATATTACAAAGAGAGGCAACAAAAATTGAAGTGCACAAGGGCCAGAGCAGCCAATGATTGTTAAGTAGCAACGTTGGGCAGGACAGAAGAAACTAGATGGGGGGGTGGTGAAGAGAGAGTAAGAGGGATGGTGGGGTGGAAGGGAAGGCAAGAGAGGGGTGAGTGGTGGATGAGAACACAGTAGGACTATGGACAGGTGCAGGTAGATTGGGCAATGAGTAGGAAGTGGAGCTGTTTTTTGAATGCGCTTATAGTGACACAGGAGTGAAGTGTAGTTGGGAAGGAGTTCCATTGTGCAGGAGCTGCAGAGTCAAATGTCACAGACCCATAATTGGACCGTGACCTGAGGATAGCTAGTTGTACTGTGTCAGAGGATTTGAGGGCATAGTGGTGCCAAGTGGGAACTAAGAGAGTGGCCAGTGAAGGTGATTTCTGTGAGGTTATGATGTTGTGGTCCAATTTGCCTAGTGAGGAGTCAAGGAGGGCAGCAGGGGAGGGCCAGCCAAGTTTGCTGTAGTGAGAGCAGTGGTGTGTGAGATGGTTGCAGGCTAGAGCAAATCTGATGATATTATAGCTTACGGTCCACCTGCAACAGAGAGAAGCAGAGGATAGAGTGAATAAAGGCAAGCTATAGGACAGTCTGGGAAGGAGACAGCCTCGCACCACTGCAATTCATGCTGAGGGAGAGAGATGGCTTTTTGCACAATAGGCAACATCCAGACTGGAGTTGACACCCTTACACACTGAGTGGATGTGAGTAGAGAAATACAGGGAGGGATCAAGTGTTATTCCAAGGTACTTGAAGGAGGTGACTGTATTCAGGGGGGTACTATTATCTGTTATAATCGACAGGGGTATCGACAGATAATTTATTTTATGTAGGGGTCCAGAAAGCATGGCTTGAGATTTGGAGTAGTTCATAAGAAGTTTGCTGTCCTTGAGCCGGGACTGTACGGCGGCCAGGTCGGAGGTAAGGTCATGGTTTATGTGAGTTAGGTCAGGGAGTGACAAAAGAACACCAGATCATCTGCATAGAGAATGTGGGTTGATTTGTTGAAACAGTGTGTGATTGAGTTGATGTGAAGAGAGAACAGAAGAGGGCCAAGGATGGATCCCTGTGGAACACAGAGGGAGATAGGAAATTATTCAGAAAAGGTAGAGTCAATTCTGGTGCATTGTCTATTGGAGAGAGAGCTGGAAAACCTGGGCAGTGCACTATCTGAGTCACCTAAGATCTTAGTCTGTTAAGAAGTATGGGGTGGTTAACAGTGTTGAAGGTCTTCGTTAAGTCAATGTAGATGGCACCTGTGAATAAAATAAATGATGACAAAAGATGACCTACTGTAGTTGTCTGCCCAGTCTGTCCTGTGAAATAATGACATCCTTTTTAAACTAACCCCACCAGACACACACACACACACACACACCCACACACATACTCCAGTTTCTTCATGTTGCCCTTGGTGTTTGCTGTTGCCACTTTTGATAAACAGTTGACTACTATCTACATTTTTTAATCCCTGCATTTTTATTTATACATCAATCATATCCTGCCATCTCTTCTGGTCTCCAGTGTGTACATATCTATATGTTCCAGTCTCTTCCCATATGACTGACAATGCTGCCACTGAATCATTTTCAGTACCCTCCTCTGAAACAGTTCTTGCATGTCCATGCCCTTTTTGAGGTGTAGGATCCAGAAGTGCATGTGGTAGTCCAAATGTGGTCACAGCAGGGATCTGTACAGGGAGCAATCTAACCTCCTTTCGTCTGCTACTAAATCCCTCGTCTATGTATACCAGTACCCTGCAGATGTAACCTTTGGGTGGTCTGTATATTTCGAGATGTTTTGCATTATTTTTAAAGGAAATCTTTTCTGTGGGCCTACAGTGGTGCTGCAAGCAGGATGAAACTTTCTCTACAGGTATTGCAGAAATGTCAGAAAATATCTGAACACGTAAATGACTGCAATTGCATTTGCTTTCCCTACTGCTTTATTGCATTATGCAATTGACTTCAAGCTTTCAGTTATAAAAAAAACAAGTCTCTTTTTCCCTCTGTTAATGCCACCACTGCCTCCCCCATACTATACTCAGGCGTTTGGTTTTTGTTACCTATGTGGATGGCTTTCCACTTTTTTGCATTGTTCCCAAGTTGCTGGACCCTGAACCTCCACTCCAACTTCTTCAGATTCTCTATCATTTCCTGAATACCCTCTTTACTGTACACTCTGCTGCAGAACTTAGGGTTATCAGTAAAAGACATATTCCCCCTGTATCCCCTCTGCTTTCTTACAGAAAACAATGTTGAAGATTACTGGCCCAAGGACTTACCCCTCTGATACCATGTTCATTACCTCCCTCCCAGTCAGTTCTTGAACCACTGTGTTAAACTGTCCACTAATCTACTGTGTGGAACTGAGTCAAAGACTTTGCAAAAGCCCAGGTGCAGTATATCTGCAGCCTGAAGTTCATTAACAACCTTCATCACCAAGCTGAAGAGATCCATTCAAATTTATCTGACATGATCATCCAACAACAATACCATGTTGTGTGTTATCTTGCAGCCTTCTTGCCTCAAGAATCTCTACACATCTGTAATGAGGCCTGCAGTTTACTCACTATTGCATTTAGACTGACACATCTTTAGTTTTGTTGCTCATTCCTCCCTCCCTCCACTCTGGTGCATGGGTACTACTCTCCAATCCAGAAAGCTGTTCAGGATAAGTGTCAGAGGTTGTGAGAGTGCTTACACCACCTCTGTAAGCAATCTGTGGTACAACCCATGTGGCCATGGTTATTTATAAGGGACCTCAGTCCTCTCAGTAGACATTGGTCTAATGTTAATTCCTGAGTCCCCTTCCAGCCTTGGGCAGAGCCAGCACTCTGGAGGAAGTCCCTCTTCTTCCACTGTGAATACCAAATGAAAGTATTTGCTAAGTATGTCACCCTTCTTCTTATCATTCTCCACTCACTGCACACCTTTGTTAGTCTTGACTATTCCTTTTCTTGTTTTCACATCTCTCTGGCATAGCAAAAGAGCCCTTGTCAACCCCTTAATTCCCTCTATAATCCTAAATTCTGTTCCTACATTTGCTTTGCTACCCTTGCCACCCCACTGGTGTCTTTTTTGCCAGGTGCAGAGCCCTCTTCCTATCTATCTGACTTTCTCTGTAACTCTGAACATCACATTTTTTCTTAGACTGTCTCCCCCACCTCCCTTGTATATAACACAGCATATGTTCCCCTTTCTTCCTACCTTTCCCTACTTGTCTCAGGCAGGAGTTTGTGACTTTCTACAGGTTTTTCCTGTCCCATTTCTCTTCCACTCTCATAGTTTCCTAACAACTTCCAGCTTGATCCAGAGTAACACCCTCATCCCTCCAATATCTGCCTTGCTGATGACCAAAACCTTGGTCCTTGGGTTTGTATACTCTGACCTTAGTACAATATCAAACTATACTGGAAGATTGCCACTGCTGCATAGCTGTTTCCCTATCCTTATCTCACTAATAGACTCCCTATTTGTGAGCCCCAGGTCCAGAATTGCCCCCTTCCTAGTAGGTTCCCTGACTGCTTGAAGTAGAAAGTAATCTTGGAATGCTTCCACCAATGATTGACATCTGGTACTGGGTGCCTTTGGGTTACTCCAGTCCATGTCTGGCATGTTGAAGTCCCCGGCTAACACAACTTCCCCCTGTTTTGCTGTGCTTCTTAATTAGTTCTTTGTCTGTCTCCTCCATTTAGTGTGATAACTTGTAGACTACCCCCATTTGTACCACCCTACTGCTACCTGTCACCAACTGTAGCCATACTGATTCATTTTCAGTGAACTCACACATGACTATCTTCAGTCATCTAAAATCCTTCCATCACACTGAGGTCCAGCACCCCCTTCTCCATCATTACCCCTATCTTTTCTGAAGATGGCATAACCAGGGATTGTTAGATCCCAGTTGATGTACTGTGTTGCCAATGTTTTGGTTGTGGTCAGCAAGTCTACCAGGGCTTTTGCCACCTCTGCCTGAAGTTTGGGCATTTTATTTCCCAGGCTCCAGGGGCCTATATCTATGTTCTACCAGGTGCTCTGCCTTGCTATTATGTGTTGGTCTTCCATATTCTCCTTCCTCTTCCTTGGTTTCTGTGCGCTATGACTTTTATTTGCCCTACCACTGCCTTCAGGGATTCATGATGTCCCTCTGAGAGTCCAGTATTTCCCCTTTCCTATGCCCCAGCCCCTTCTTTGTAAGTCCCTAACTTTGTCTCATTTTCGGGGTGCATTTGGCTCCTTCCTTGATACTGTCTAGGATCCTGTGCTACAATGTAGCCATTTCTCTAGCCTACTTCATTTATCAACTGTAGTTTTCACCTACTGTGCTTGGTTGTATGTGTTAGTACAGAACTGTTATCGTTAGCAGCCTATATCATATAGTACCTCTGTTTTCCTCCCCTGGTTCACATATGGAAATGAGAACCAGCTCAGTGTGCCTTTCTCAGTTATCAGTTTTCAAATAAATATAAAATAAATATTTTAAATGCTGCCTGATGAATCTAATTTCTTACTTAGCATGCTGGTTCTCTCTATGCTCAGATGTACAGTGAGACTTTTTTTTTAAATTAGTACTTTCCATGAGCATTTCCCAGTCTCCCACATACCTGAAGCCCTACAATACACACCGTCTCTTTAACCGCACATTAGACTTCAACATCATGCCTTTCCTGTCCTTACCTGTGTATGGTACCAGCAGTACATTTGAGATAAATACAGAAACTGTGACTTTATGGATCTTGCTCCAGAGACCCTGAATCACTCCTGTACTAATCCTACACTGCAGTTCGTCAGTTTGTTGGATTCAAGGATGACTATGGCATCTGTCTTCCCTCCTTACTCTCAAGGACTTGAGCTGTGGCAGAATCCTCTAAGCCATCTGATCTGGAAGGCACAACACAGACCTTCTGCTTAGCTCTGTGACCTCAGCTAGCACTCTACTTACTCTGACTATTGACTCCACCAATATACTGTTCTCTTCCTACCCTTCCCTTCTTCCCACCAGGCTCTTCCTTGCAGATTGTGCCTTATTCCATGGAATTAGTGTTTGCTTATCGTTCTGGGGACTGTGGGTGTTACCACTCCTCAAAGCCTCCAGGGGGGATATTGGTTCCTCATTTCTACTTCAGGGACTGTTTCTCATCCTGTCCCAAGCCACCTCCCCATCTCTCCTAGCCTGCAGTATTATCACACCAAAGCCCCAGTGGGCAATTGAGGGAGTGGTGTTCTGATCCTGGGTTCCATGTGGATGGGTCCATCCCTCCAGCACTGGAATTCAGACACAAGGGGATTTAGTTTTGTCATCAGGAACCCCAACCTCCTCAAAACTAGGCACAGTCTTACATCCCAGGTCATTATATGGAAGATGGTCATGACACATCCTTTATGGCTCATTACCTCCCTCCACTCTCCTACCTTCCTGAACATATTGTATACTTACACCAGGTGGGGAGTTATTCACATTATACAGTGGGGTCAACCAGGATGCAATGCTTGTATCAAAGTTTCTGCCAGTGATACACTGCAGAAGTTTGCAGGAATGCAATGTAGTCCAAAGGTAATCATCCAAATCGTCATGCAGAAAGTGAAACATGCTTATCACAGAGCATTTCACTCTTGCTATCTCTGCTGTAGGTTTCCGAAGATGCTAGGTAAGTCTACCCCATATAGCAGTGTATTATACGTGTGTGTGTGTGTGTGTGTGTGTGTGTGTGTGTGTGTGTGTGTGTGTGTGTGTGTATATAGGGGCACAGTAGTGCCCCTATATTAGGGTTCAGTCTTCATTTCTTTGTTAAACTAAAAGATTTTCATTTTAATAATTTTACAACTGTTTGACTGATTCACATGAAATTGTGCATGCCACATCAGAGACCAACAATCTCTTGATGTGGCAAGTTTTGTTCTGGTCCAATGTGTGCATGCGGAGATATGAATTGTCACAAAATGTGAAAATTACAATTTTTGGTGGAATTCTTTGTCATGTCACTGTGCAAAAATGGTGTGGAATTTTGGTCTGAATTTTAAGGGAATATTGGTATTGGGTCACAGATGTGCCTTTCGAAGGTCTGGTGAAAAAAATATTAGCCCATTCTAAAGTTATTAAATTTTAAAGTTTTCCATTATTTTAAATGGGGCAGTTAGATGTCCTGCTCGAAAAAGGATCCTTTGTCACAAATGGGTAATCCTTTGCTGCAAATGGGTAATCCTTTGTCGCAAATGGGAAATCCTTTTTCATGCTGCTACCATCTTGCTTACAGTTAGTGATGGAAAAAGAGTTAAATTGGCAAAAAAATGTTATGCTTTGGCAAACACCAGCAGTTGTGTTTACCTGAACGGCGCCCACAGAATCAGATTCTGGGGTCAGTTATTTCATTTGTTGTTGAGAAATATATTTTTTTACTCTCCAGAAATCATTTGACGCATATTGCGGAAAACCTATGGCAGGAAAGAGGATCCTTTTTTGCAATATGCAGAAAAGGATTTTCTTTTCCCATAAATTGTGAATAAGGAAATGCGGCAAAGGATTCTTTTTTGTAATTCATGAAAAAGGATTTTTATGGTATCTGTTTCTTTGTTGCTGTGCCATCCTTCTAAAAATTAATTCCTGGTAGTCCAGTGGTCACTCCCCTTTCTACGATTGCTGTTCCCTTTTTAAAACATATATCTGTTGCACTGCAGTGCTCCCTTTCCCCTTCCAATTTTCCAATCACTGGCCCCTTGTATTAAAAATTATTCCCCATTACTTCAGTGGTCCCCCGATGTCCGATCACCTCCCTTATTCAAACAAATATTCCCTGGTAGTCTGAGTGGTACCACCCCCTCCCCAATCACCAATCACCCTCCTGTTATCCAAACACATATTGCCTGATAGTCTAGTGGTCCTCCTCCTCCCCAATTGCACATCACCCTCCCAATATTTTTTTCCCACAAAGTTCCCTCTGGTCCCTCCCCCTTGTCCCATTCAATCACTCTCTCTTTATTCATGCACATATTCCCTGGTAGTCTATTCATCCCACCCCCCCTGACTGCATATCACCCTCCCATTATCCCAACATATACTGCCTGGTAGTCTAGTGGTCCTTCCCCTTCCCTGATCACAGATCACTGCCCCAGTTTTTTGTTTCCCAAAGTTCTCTGGCAGTTCAGTGGTCTCTCCCCATCCCCAATCCTTGTCCTGGGAAATGTGAAAAGAGCATAACCCTGGTGGTCAAAAGGACTCTCCACCCTGTGAGCTACTGACCCACAACCCCATTCCCCCAAACCAATCCACAGTGGGTGACCAGCACACCCCTCATCTCACCTCTATGGCTGGCCACTGACTGAGCTGTGAATGAGAGTTTACTGTATATAGTAAGCACTCATTCAGAGCTCAGTTGGTGGCCAGTCATGGTAGTGGTGAGAGGAGGGCTGACTGAAACAGTGAGAGACAATCTCGATGGGCAAATTGCCTTCTTTTGTCTGTAAAACCCAGCAATGCTCAGTAACATTGTACTTACTTTACAACATTTTGAAGTAAACAGTTGCTTCTAGATTCAAATTGTCCTTACAAGTAAACTAATTCATTAATATGTGGCTGTTTTAAACCCGGTAAATGATGTCTGATCATATATTATTTAAAACTTTTCCATCTGTAAATTATAAGGCTTGTACAGCAGTTCAGTCTTGGGGTTAAAGTAGCATTTACAAGCCACTCCAGCTTTGCTCTCATGGTTTATGATGTCATCAGATGCACTCAATGGAATTACTGCCTTAAACGTAGACTCATGGACAATGACAGCAGAACAAAAAGCCCAATGAACATCCAGAATTTCTAACCTCACTTGTGGTATGTTGGGAGTACCCCAGAAGTCACTCACACCCCCATCCCTCATGCCATCCTCCCAACCCACTTTTACTATATCCATATGCCAATTCCACCTACATATAACTCACACTACTGGTTTTGGCACAGACCACTTCCCGTTGCAACTTTTCCTCATCTCCCCAACCCTCTTTGTAAAGAAATACTTTCATATATGCAGAAGAGAGATCCTTTCTGAATTTTCTCCTGCCAAGTTCATAGATTTCAGCCTGTTCCTGTGTTCACATTTATTGTTAGCAAATTATTGCTACCACCCTATTCATCCTCAGAATTTACATGTCTCTGTGATATCACCTGTATCCCTCCTGGCCTCCAGCTTGTACATGTTCAGGTCCTTTAGCCTTTTGGCAAAGGGCTTCCCATGCAGACCCTGAATCATCTTGCTGGTCCCCTTTTGCACAGCCTGCATCCTATCTCTCTCCATCCTCAAGTTTAAACTCCAGTTATGCAAATAGTACTCTAAATGTGTCCACACTAGGGATCTGTGCTGGGGCAGCATCACCTCCTGTCTTCTGCTAATACCCCTGCCTATGAAGCCCAGCAGTGTTGTTGCCCTCCCAGTGGCTTTATTTCACTGCATTGATCATTGTAAGTTATCTATCATTATCACTTCTAGCTCCTTCTCCTCATTTTTCTCTACAAAACTCATACCCCCACCCTACATTCTGCTCTCAGATTCCAAGCCCCAGTATGAATGATCTTGCACTCTTTTGCATTACATTTCAGCTGCCAAATCCTGGACTGTTTCTCCAGTTTCCCTTGGTACTTCCTTAGAGCCCATACACCCTCTTTATTGTCCCCTCAGCTTCAAATTTATCCTTAAAGAGGCAGATATTTCCCCGAGTCCCCTCCTCAGTGTTGTATACAAAGATATTAAAAAGGACTGGGAATACAACCAATCCTTGGGCAATTTTACTTGTGACCAACCTAACCTCAGTAAAATCCTTGTTTGAAGTGACCCTCTGTGTTCTTCCACACATGCAGTTCCTGACCTACTGCATAATCCTTTCCCTCAGCCCAGCTCTCTCAATTTGTTTACCAGCCATACATGTGGGAGTGGGTCAAAGGCTTTTCTAAACTCCTGGTACAACACATCCACTGCCCAGCCATTAACTGCCTTTCTGACTGAGTCAACAAAGTAAATCAGATTCTTCCAGCAGGACCTTCCCCCAGTGAACCCATGCTGCCTGAAGTCCTGGAGTCCATTTGCCACCAGAAAATCCATTACTCTTTCCTTTATGATAGCTTCCAAATTATATATACAATGTATATCAGGCATACTATCCAATAGTTCCAGGGTCATCCCTTTTCCACTCTTATGCCCAGGTACAATATTTACTGTCTTTTAATCCCCTGGTACTACCGCTGATAAAAGTGCACCGATGAAGAGCTCTTCTCAGTGTGCAGGCAACTCTTGCCCCATTTCATTTAGTATTCTAAAGTGCAAGCCATCCTAGTTCATCACTGTATCTGCTTTTAGAGTTTTGAGCCTTGTAAAGCAGTTGCACATAATTTTTTCTACAGTATATGTATACAATATGTACAGGTTGTCTTCCAAGCTAGCAGGCTCCATTTGCTCACTTTAACCATGTAGCAGTACTATTAAAACATGGGTGTTTTGTTTAGGATCAAATCATTAATGGGCACCTATAAAGAAAAAGTCTTGTTTGCTTCAGCATTCCAACAAATCTTAAAGGTGATAGGAAACATATGTGTACACCTCTAGACACCCTCCTGTTGTCCTTTTAGTGTCTATTTAATATTTTTATATGTTTTTGACCTTTTTGTTAAATTAATCATCTAGTTTTGTTGCTTTTGTAACTACCCTGAAGTCTTTTCTCACCAGAAGTTGCCACTCTCTTTTTTCATACTGCCTGAACATTCTATGACATCAATAGAGCATTCCTACCCGTTCAGATGAATAGCATGGAATGGTATTGTTGATGTCACAGAATGTCTTTGAAATATGAAATGATAGGGCAGTAGCTGGCGAGAAGAGTGGAACTCTATGTAGATCTGAGGGCATGACAAAGTCAAATCATTTATTCAACAAAAACTGGTCAAAGCATATCAGAATGCATAACTGGCATGAAAAGGGAAGATGGAAGGGCAGTTAACTATGTAAAAATAATTTCTTATCTCCTTTAAAATGTTCTCTACACTACTAGAGGTGGCCATATCATACGAACATACAAAAATACCAGCAGAAACAGGCCACAATGATCTATCAAGTTTGATCCAGTGTGCAGCTCAGTATATTTTACTGCAGCTGCCTCCTTCCCTCTCTCCCTGGAGATATCCTCCCCACCCTATTTCCCTGCTCCCCATCCTTCCTCCAGTTATGACTCTCCTTTTTACTCTGTCCCACCCCCTTCTAAAACTGCCAACCATTTTCAATGTGACCACCTCCTCCAGCAGTTCGTTCTACTTTGACACCACCCTTTCTGTGAAAAAGCGCCTCCTCCTTTCCTTCCTAAATCAACGCCCCACTAGTTTCAGACTATGTCTCATTGTGGTCCCCTCCTTTTTTCAGTTGAAAATGCCCTCCATTACAAACTTGTTTTTCTTTGCTTATATATCCTGCATATCTCTGGTTGTATATTCTTGCTATAGATCCTTTAGTTTAGAGAGTAAAATTAATGCTGTACCTTAAGGTAAATGAAACTAGACATTTTAAAGATCTTATTTATTACCATTCTTCACTGTGTTGTTGCAAATTTGTATACTTTGACATATGTAGTCATATTTTTATATGGATAATTGATTTCTTATTTTAGCTTATTTTATTTTTATATTTCTGTCTAGAGAAATATAATGTAGTCTTCATTGCAGAAGAAAGATGACTTTTTTGGACTTATATAAAAGGAATTAAGAGACTTTATTTAATAATAATACTCCTGCATAAAAGAGCTATATCTTAAGTATTTATCCATAATTACCCATATGTGGTGCAGCATTTTGTTTCAGTGGGATGTTGTTTCTTTTCAGTTTTATACCTGGAAGCATGGAAACACAGTAAGAACATGGTCTTGTTGGAATTCAAATCTATGATGTCCCGTATCACATTTCTATGCTGACAGGTGGTAGAGATTAAATTTACCAGGGAACTTATCATATTTAATACAGAATGGCACATCTCTAGTGGGAATATGGAAGCATGTTTCCTCACTAACAGCCTGATGCACTAACAGTTGGGAATTACGTGTGAAATGCACATAACCCACCCACGTTGCCCTCCATCCACGCACAGGCAAAAGCTGGTCAGCATTAATGACTGCCATCTGCCTCTCCTTGTCCCTACCCTCCCAGTGCACAGTCACATGGCTGAGGAATGTGGCAGCATGGGGGTGGAATGCAGGCCACAGGTGGGCATCCAATAGGATACCCATTCTGTTTCCCTTTGTGGATCCCTTCCATGACATGGCTGAGGAGCCTTGAATGGCATGCAGCCAACCATGATTAGACAATGGGCATTTGCCCGAATGGCCACCCCACTCCCTCCCAGGTAATCCAGTGGGGTGTGGCAACTGGGTGCGAAGGGGGGGTCCCACTGCTGCTGTGTCCTGCCATCATCCTTAGGGGAGGCACATACTGACTTACAGGAGGCCCCCCCATGCAGAGGGGTCTATATACAATGGTGCAGATTGCCTATGTGCTGTGCATCTGGAGCACGTGGGCAATTCTATGCCTGAATGCCATGCAGTGGACCAACAGTGGCATTCACCACTGGCATGCTAGTGCCATGAAAACTGGATCCTGCAGCCAGCCACACAGCACTGCACTGGGCACAGGCTGGGGAGAGCATGCCCCATGCTTCACCCATGCACATAGGCACTGCACACTGGGATGGGGCTTGAAATTGTATGCAAGGGGGACTATGATGTAACTTTTTATGTGCCCCCAAAGGTTACTGATAGGGTGTGGTGGCATCAGAAATCACTGCATGTGGCTTCCATAGCCCACTGGGCTACCAGGTAGGGTGGGAGGTGGCCATTCAGGCAAATGCCCATTGTTTATCCTGAGCAGGCTGCATACTGTCCCAGACTCCCTGCCTGTTCATGCAGGGGATCCACTACTGGACCAGGGATGTGCATCCCTATTGGATGCCCACCCAAGTCCCATACTCTTCCCCTGCACTGCCATGTTTCACTGCTACACGACTGTATGCAGGGGTCATGGGCACATTCCAGTGGCAGGCAATTGCGCATGCCAGCATGCGCCCACCTGGGCACAGATGTGGAGCATTGCCAGTTGGATATGTGCAATCTGCAAATATGTCTTGCCCATTTGTACATAGGCCCCAGAATGCCCATGCCAGCACAGCTCGCAAGTTTCATTGTGCATACGTGTGGCATGGGTGTACCCCCCTCTAGCATGCCCCCATCCTTTCCCTAGAATGGCACCACACAGTCTGCCAGGGGATCTAGTATGCTGGGTACTATCATGTCCTTGATGAATGCCTCATGGGTTGCGCATCTCACCTCTGCATGACATTCGGTCATAGCAATGCCTACATGCTGCCTTATGCAGTGCATAGGCATTGGTGCATAGACCCCAGTATGTTGCATTTCTAGTTTTATGTTATGCCTTTATGTTGTACATTTTACACACAGCACTCCTTCCCTCTTTTGTGCTTCAAAATGAACTGTCAGACTTTTCATTTTCCTATAAGAACTGACCTACTGCGATATCTCACCCACTTCCACTCACTCTGTAACTTTAACCATAGAACCCAATGCTTTCCTAAGTTAGGATGTGGGGTAACTCTTTTTGATAATTTAAAAAATGATGTGCATAAAACTATTTCTGGATCTAGTCTGAATTAAGTTTTGTTTCAAAATATCTAATGGTTTAAAACAGTTCTGGTGTCTATATCTAGTTTCAACCCCATAGTTATGAACATAGCTAACTGGGTAAGCACAGATCTCGTTTGAAGGAAGAAAGTGACATTTATTTTATTGTTGGGTACCAAATACACACCAAGCATCTTTTGGGTTGCATATAGGACCCTTGCCATAACACAAGGTGTCAGGTAAACCTTAATGATTTGGTCAGCTGAGTGGAAAAGGCAATTGTCAGTGGGCAGGTGGTGGACATTCCATACTATTATTTTAGTGAAGTCTTCAATATTGTCCCCCATTAACAGTTGGTTAAGAAGAACCTTGGAGAATGGGACAAAATTACTGGGTGAGTGGACACTTATTCAAACAACAGGACTCAGAGGGTGGTAATAAGTAGGAAATACTCAGGAGGTTAGTGGGGTCAGTAGCAGGTGCCACAGAGCTAGATCTTGTGGCCGGTCCTCTTCAATATCTTTTTCTGTGACACAGAGGCAGGCGATCCAGGACATGATAGAACTTTTTGCAGATGGCACAAAGATTTGTGGCCAAGGGGATTTTGAGGAGGGGGTCAGACTCATGAAGGGGGGACCTGGGTAGTTTCAAAAGTGGTCAAAGTTATGGCAGTTACATTTTAACACCAACAAATGCAAGGTGATGTACATAGGGGTAAAAAGTACTATCACAGAATATTTATTTATTTAGTTTTTGTTGACTGGGTAAGTGCACTAGACAAATCCTGCCTATTTTCAGGCACGACTCGGGGAAGGGGGATACAGATGAATGCAAACTGACCTTGAACCAGATTAAGCTGTTGGTGATATTTTTAGTGAATGAGGGAAATTTGGCCAGGACACCGGGGAAACTCCCCTACTCTTTTTGATAAGTGCCATGGGATCTTTAACATCCACCTGAACTACCACCAATCCAGGCAGATGGGACCTGGGTTTAACGTCTCATCCGAAAGATGGCACCTCAGAAGTGCAGCACCCCTCTCATGCTGCACTACAGTGTCAGTACTGGGATATTAACCCAAGTGTCAGATGTGGGAACTGAACCCACAGCCCTCTGATCTCCCAGCCTCAGAGGCGAGTGTGCTACCTACTGAGCCACTGACACTGATTGGGATATAGGATGGAAAGGTAGTAATGGAAAGCACTAACGAGCAAAAGGACTTGATAGTAATAATATCAGACAGGCAGACAGAAGGCATCAGTACAATGAAATAGGGTGGTGGGTAGGGCAAACAGAATGCTGGGCGCATAGGGAGAAGAATCACCAGCAGGAGATGAGAGGTGCAGCTGCCACTGTACTGATCACTGGTTCTGCCTCCACTTAGAAGACCGTGCACAGTTCTTGAATTCCCATGTAAAGGACAGTATCAGGGGGCAGGTATTGCAGAGGATGGTAACTAAAGTCTGCAGGAAAGGACATACAGTATAAAGAGAGGTTCGCATATCTGAACATATGCAAAAGGGAAAAGAAGATATGACTGAGGTATATATATATATATATATATACATAGTGTATCTCCGTGGGTTAGTAGTAAGAAGCTTTAATGTTCAGCAATGTGCCATTACAGCTTAAAATCCACACAGATAAAATAGAATAAAAATCAAACAAGCAAAAATGCATATACATAAAAATACAAATATACCGGTGTCTTTTCTTATGTTGTTAATAACAAAGAAATCGTTAGCAAGCTTATTAACGATAAGGGGATCATACATGGTAAACAAAAGGTTTAAAGGATCATCTGAAAGTTCACTTAGTTCACAAGTTATGTAATGTTCTCCAGGTGACTTCACAAGTTCACAAAACAATGCCATTGGTCCATGACAAGCGAGGTTTCATATACAAACACATTTGCAAACTATGTGCTCTAAGTTTTCTGTACCACCCGCTGAGCAAGAACAAGGAGTCTTGACCTGCACAGGGTAAATTGTCTTAGCTAGCTACCAGAGCAATGCTAGGGAAAGTCTCAAACTTGTATCTCAAAAAAGCTGATCTTTTTGGGGGGTCCAAAATGTGGTCCAGATAGGGTCTAATCCCTAACCAAGCTTCATTTGTAGCATACCAGGGTGAAAACATTGAGCCTGCTATGGCATCCAGGTCCTCAGTCTGATCCTGCAATCTAATTTTCTTTTTTATGTAAAGCTCAGATTTAATACTAATCGTGATTGCCATTGTAAGATACTTAAGTAGATAGCCCAGCTGGTACTGTTCAGTAAGGGAATAGACATAGGGTGACCATGAGGACTTTCTTCACTAGAACTACATCAAGAGCTAAAAATAACAAACCATCACAGCCACACCCTCCCCCACAAAATAGAAAAGAATGGCCCAAATCCCCAGAACATGATTAGGTGTGAGATGCACAACACCAGTGCACACAACATACCCTGCCCCCCAGAGTCCAGGACAATGAGAACCAGTAATAATGTGTGATCACCAAGGAAATACCAAAAAAACACTAGAGGACGCTAGAAGCATGAGAAAACAAAAAATGAAGAAGGAAGGAAATAAAACAATAGAGGAATAAACCTCCAAAATGAAGCTACCTCACGGCCCAAAACTAGTATGAAAAGGGAAAGAGACAAAGGAAACAGAACAAGGGCTAACTGTACCATGCCAGTTACCCCTTCTAGCATCCAAACAAAGCAACACCATATCCAATAATGAAGAAATATAAATATACCAGGGAAAAAGCATGACAAATACTAATGCATCATCAAAAAATACATAATAGTATCAATATAATGTTCAGAAAAAAGAACAAGAAAAAAATGAAACCAACGAACAGAGCCAAATAAAGTAGTACAAAAAACAGAACAAAATAAACCTTGAAAAACTTCAAAACCTCAACTGGCATTGCAGAACACAATAAGTCCACCATAGTAAACAGCAACAACGGAAGCTCAGTAACACAATAATATAAAAAAACAATATTTGGCATATATAACTGTAAAACTATACAGTAATAAACAGAATGGACAAAACAGACACTAAAAAAGAGGTTCAAATTAGTGACAATTCACAGGGGCTGAGCCTAGGAAAAAATCTAAGAAGCCATAATAAACAGGCCCAATCCTCAAGTACCAACACAAGAGGTGGAAAATGAACATAAGGGGCCGGATATTCAAAAGGGTTGCACAATGCGCAATAGGGTTGCGCCAGCACAAGTCATAAAATGCGCCATTCTGCGATATTCAGCAGGAGGCAGTTGCACCACTGAAAACATGCTGAGCAACAGCGCAATGATAATGAAGGCATGCGCAACCGAAGGGGGTGGAACCATGCATAAAGTGCGCAGTGCGATGTTCAAAGACTTGTGCAATGCGCAACAGTGGAGCGGGCAGAAGTTGTGCCATAGCGGAAATGAGCCAAAATAAAAAGGAGCAAGGAAGAGTGCAAGAATGCTACAGGGAAGCCACATGAGGCAGGGAGAGAGACGGAGAAAGAGGGCAGGCCAGGGAAACAAGACAACAGAATAGAGGCACAGGAAGGTGTGTGGGGCCACAGAGAGCAGAGGCCAGTAGGTGTACCCGGTGCAGTGGAGGTAGCAGTCAGGACAGCAGGGGGAACAAAGCAACAACAGCTGGGGGGGGAACACAAGCCAGGGACATGGACAGTGCCACCTTCCACATGGAAGCTGTAATGAGGGGTGAGAGGCATGCTGCAGGGGACATGGCCGTGGAAGGGCCGCCGGCGGTGACGCTTCCCAACAGGCAGTACTGAGCCCACACCAGCTTTGAGCTGTACACAGATGTTGAGATTGTGGGCCGGTACCACCTGAACAGGGCAATACTGAGGCGGCTCTGTGAGCTGTGCAGTGATGTGATGCAGGCACCCACACGACGGAGTCATGCTCTGTCAGTGGAGACAAAGGTAACAGCCTGCATGTGCTTGCTCGCCATGGATACCTTCCAGAGACCAACAGGGGACACCACAGGCATAACACAGTTGGCCATGTCATGCATCCTCACCCAGTTCCTCAGCTCACTGCTGCCACATGCTGCGGAGTATATCCATTTCCCCAGCACCGCGGCGGAGCGCACAGCAAACATACAGGAGTTCCACAGGGTAGCACATATGCCTGGTGTGCTAGGGGTGATAGACTGCACCCATGTGGCCATTCGTATGCCACCTGGCCCCGATGGGGCCACCTACATGAATCGGAAGGGATATGCCAGTGTCAACTGCCAAGTGGTGTGTGATGCCAGTGGGCGCATCATCAATGTTTGTGCCACGCACCCTGGGGGGAGCACATGATTCCTTCATCTGGTACCAGTCGGCACTGTGCCATCGATTCGAGAGTGGGGACATCCTCACAGGTCATCTAGTGGGTGAGTATGCATGTAGGACTGACAAATCATGGGCAAGGGGGGGTAAGCCAGAGGTGCCATGGGTGTGGCACACAGGGTTTGGGGCAGTCTGAGCCTGAACAAGACACTAACCTCCACTATCTCCACACAGGTGACAGTGGATACCCACTCCGTCCCTGGCTGCTCACACCCTACCGGCGGCCCACGACCCCATCACAGCAATGCTTCAATGAGGCACATGCCACCACACTCAACATCATTGAGTGGGTGTTTGGGATGCTGAAGGTGCATTTCCGTTGCCTGGACACCTCTGGCGGTGCCCTACAGTATAGCCCCTCAAAGGCCTGTGGGATATTCCTGGCCTGTTGTATCCTGCACAACATGGCTAAATACTATGGGATAGCCATACAGGTCGAAGAGGGGGACAGCGATGGGGACGACGGTGATGCTGGTGATGATGGGGATGGGAAGCCCCCCCTTGGACAACGGGACCCCCGACTGATCCGGCTGGCCCAGCTGCACCGGGACACCATCACAGAGGAGCACTTCAGCCAACACAGGTAAATCATGGGGCCATGTGCAACCACCAGTGGCTAGGGCACAACCCACGTACACACATGGAAGCACACCAGGGGTGCATGATGGCAAGGGAAGTGGCAGGACACAGAAGCACACACATACAACCAGGGAGGGGTGAACAGTAACACACCACATGGATGGACACACACACATGCACACACAATAGGCACAAAGTGCACAGGGGTCAGGTGCAAAACAGAGCTGGAACACAGACACTAGCAACACACATGTCCACAGGCCACCACATCCACTGACTGTCTATGTGCATGTGTCAGATGCTGGGCACCATCGCACTTTGGTGTACACGCAATGCAGGCATCATCATGCACACACACCTGTGGACAGCAGTCGGGAGGGTGTGCAGGTGGACCATGTGTCTGCATGTAGGGCTGGGCACCCACCAGTGCACTGCCCACCAAAACACACAATGCACACAGGGCAGCACCAGACAGTGCCCGCACTGGGAGACAGGTCAGTCTTGCGGCACAGTGCCATGTCCACCTCAGATGCATGGGCAGCCCTGCCAAGACCCAGCAGCACTGGCAGGCTGAGCACGGGCCTCTTGGGGTGGCACCGATGGTCCACCAGGGGTTCCACTGCGTGAACGTGACCGTGCCCGCATAGGTGTCTGCAGCACACCGAACATACCTGCACCAGGAGTGCTCAAGATGCCCACAGCTGAACCCGGCATCGACAGGGTGGGTGTCGCACGATGCCAGGAATGGGGAGTGGATAGTGAACTGCGCGGTGTGAGCGACACATGGGCACCTGACTGTGTGCCCATTGTGGCCATGACAGCGACCAACACCTGTGTTTGCCTGTCAATGGCAGTGGTCACATCCTCCCGCAACTGGTAAATCCGTGACAGGATCCTATCGGTGTCCCTGCTGTGTCGCTCCTCGACCCGCTCCAGAGCCACACACAGTGCCTCCACGGACGTTGCAAGCCGCATCTGCTGCTGTACTGATGCCTGCAGCAGGCGGGTGTGCTTGTCAAAGAGGTCGTCTGCCACATCGGCAGCCTGTCCCTCAGGGTATGGAAGGGCCTGATGTTCAGCACCCCTTGAGGGTGGGCACTGCTCACCAGGACCAGGTGTGGGCAAGTACACAGGTGGTGCACAGATGCCACTGCTGAACCCTGTACCCCCAGTCCCGTGGGTGACTGCTGCTGCTGCCCCTCCACCTGCTGTGCCCAAGGGATCGGTTGTTCCGCCGCTGTGGCTGCAACAGTGCCACTGACCTGACCAGCCACCGGTGCTGCCCCACCAGTGCTGACAGGCACAGCCTGGGACTGTGCTGACATGCTGGCACACACGTCGGAACCAGCCAGGTCCATGGGCATGAGCTGGTCTGCTGTGTGTCCATTCCGTGACACACACATGTCACTGCCCATAATGGTTGTTGCATCATCAATGGTGCAGGTCTGTGCCACAGCCACAGTGTGCTGGCATGCTTGGACACCAGACCGCTGAGACACAGGAAGGGCCTCCCCCACATCTGTCTCAACGACATCAGTGTTGACAGCCAGGCGGACCCACTGTTGCAATGTATGCTGGCTATCTGCAGAGGTGGATGGTCCCTCCTCCAACTCCAGATGGCTGTCTGCAGTGGACAGGCCCTCCACCGCTGACCCCTGCAGATGCGCAGGATCTGAAACAGAAAGTAAGGACACGTTAGTGCATGTGATCTACCCTCCCCCCCGACAGACCATAATGTACCATGCAGTGATGGGCTACCAGCTGTCTGGAAGCCACCTCCTGGAACGCCCTCAATGGCACTGTGCTGCATGCTTGCAGTGAGCCTGTCCTTTGCCGGAGTCAGCTACACCACCTCCGGCTGGCCCCTGCCTGTTGCAGCACGTGCCACCCTGATGGCAGCCACCTTCTCCTTCACCCTCCTCCTGTCGGTACCCATCTTCTTCTTACACTCCTGCACAGAGTGCTGGTGGCTGCCATGCAGGTTGACGGCACATGCCACCCCCTCCCATGCAGCAGCACAGGCCTGAGGGGTGCCCCGCCGTCCACTGAGCAGTGGCTCCTGATCAATGTAGGCCTCAAAGAGTGCATCCATCTCGGCCTTAGTAAAATTGGGCCTCCTCTTCCGCCCACCATCATCCTCCTCACCCAGTCCTCGCTCAGTCATTTTTCAGCCTGTAGGGGTGACAGTGGTTACCTGTGACTGTGCAGTACAAAGCAAGTCCCTGAGACCACAGTCCAGAACACCACACAGCATGCAACTCACCTATAAACTGCAGTAACCAAATACGGCCACTGCAGAACAGTGTCGCATTTTTATATCACAATCCATGCAAATTAGGTGTGGAGCAACTTTAATGAGATGCAAATCACGCTGCTGAGCTATTGAATGGCATATGATGGCTGAATATCGTGCTTTTGCACTTTGCACAATTGTGTTGAACGTGCTGAGCCAATGGCGCAGTTCTGTGGCTGCGTAGTACACTGCACTGCGCATGCCCAGGTAGCTTATGCAGGCATCTGCCATGCTGATGATGTGCTGTGCGCGGTAGGCAATTCAGGGTATGGCCACCATTGTGCCAGTGGTGCTATGGTGAGGGTCACTACATGGTGCTGTGGCATAACTGCACAATAGTTCACTGTGGCGATGGCACACAGGCAACCAATCACGCTAGATGCATAGACGTCCGATGGCGCTGTGCATGGTCTTGCGCCAGAGACCCATGACCCTGTGCCTGACCTTTGCCCCCTTGGCACTATACATCTGGCATGGCTGCAGCTCTATCGCACTGTTCGGTGACAGCACGGATAGGGAATGGCGGCGCTGTACCAACAGCGCGATAGGGAATGGCGGCAATGTACTGCGCAGCACTTCCACGTGGGGTTGCCGCGCTGTGGAGTGCCATATATTGCCTACTATAGTATTAGAGATGGCACGCAGGAGAGCCCCTCAGTGGAGTGCCCTTGAGCTGGCCAACCTTGTGACCATTGTGGAGCCACACTATGGCCCACTGTTTGCTGAGGTGCCACTGGACAGGGCCAGGACCCAGGTCTGGCAAAGGGTGGCCACTGACCTGGAGGTGGCCACTGGCCACAGGAGGATGGCCAAGCAGTGCAGGCACTGGTATGGGGACCTGAGATGGAGGGGGCCGGAGCTACTGGCACGTCTACAGTCACGTGCCAGGAGGGGCGTGGTGCCTCGTCCAGGTGGGTGATATGTCGACGCACTTGTATGGTCCATATGGGTAACACTGTCTTTTGTGTCCAGCACATAGGGGAGGGATGGTCTAAGGTTGGCTGTGGCAGTGTTTACAGGGTATGGGATGGATGGGTCTGGCTGGGTGGGTGGGCACACACATTGGGGCAGGGGGAATATGCTTTGGGTTTGTACTGATGTGTTTCTCTCCTTTTGTCTCCCACAAGCATGGCCAAGTGGAGGAGGATGACGGAGCAGCAGCAAAGGGTCGGGGGCGCTGCAAGGGGGGCATGTCGGGGACCAACCCCAACGCCAGCAACAACCCGATGAGGGTGAGTGCCATGACACCATGATTGCTATTGCATGCTGTGTGACAGGGTGGGAAGCAAAGCATGGCCACCATCCATGGACACCACTGTCATGCACGCGACATATGACAGTCAGCACTGTCCAGTGGCACTGCATGTCTGGGAGTGCGTCAATGGTGGTCCATGCATGCACTGGGCACATGGCTGTGGCACTGCCTGCCCACCACATAGCCACGTTACTGTACAGCTTTGGTTGTGCTGTGCTGGACATGGGCGGTGTGTGTGTGCAGTGGTACACATGGCTGTTGCTGCCTGGTTGGGCATGTCTTGTGGACACGGTCACTGTGGGGGTGCACACCATCACAGGAGCATGGCACATGGCTGTATGCCATGCATAATGGGTGGGCTGCAGGGGGATGGACAGTCACACCCATTGACTCTGATCCCTTGTCCTAGGTGTACGGATACTCTTGCGAATTGAGTGGTCCATCCAGGATCTTGTGCGGGTGGTGCAAGAGTCCCTTGCCATCCTGAGGGATCTTCATTGGCATGGGGTGAGGAGGAGGAGGAGGTGACCCAGGGAACGGCCCCAGGCAGCAGAGGACCAGGCTGGCCACCAGTGACCACAGACAACCTCCCCCCTTTGACCACACCCTCACACCCCACATTCCCTCTCCCATTTGTTCACCCCTGCCCCTTACCCACCCCCACCTTGTTCCTGTCCCTCCACCCCATGTTTGTACATATTTGTAAATAGTTTTGTTGTTGTTATATATTTTCTAATACAGTTATTTTGATATGAATACTGTGGTGGTCTCTGATTTGCAGCTGGCTATAGGTGCTCAGTTGGGTGGTGTGCATGGCATCTGGGGTGGTTCAGTCATGGGTATGTGTGTGTGTGCGTGGGGAAGTGTCTCTGGTGTGGGAGTGGCTATCAGTCGGTATCTGTGGTGTGTGTGTTGTTCTCTGTGCATTGCATTACTGTGTGCAGTGGTCCATGGTGCCTGCTCTGTGTCCATTGTGCCCCTGTCAACCTGTCCTTGGCCTGTGCAGCTGACACCCTTGCATGTCTGTGGCCTGCGAGGTCTGCTGCCTTGTCAGTGGTGGCTGTCCCTGCAGGTCATCCACTGTGACCGTCACAATGCTGGGTTGCCTCCTGTCGCTGGTGTGGTGCATGTTTGCCTCAGGTGACACTGTGGCCTCCACAGTTGCTGTCCCACCTCCATGCTGTGGCTTGTGTGTGTTGCAGGGGCTGTGCACCACTGTCTGTGACTTGTGATCCAGGCATATGCTGGTGGTGTACAGGGCCACAGTTCATGCACAGGGTGTGTATCACCCCTGTACCATGGTGGACTGCAGGCTGTGTGTGCACAGTTTACATGGGCCCACACTGGGGGCTTGGTTGCCACACTACTGCATCCCTGTGTTAGTGTCCCCAAGGGTATGGGTGTGTGTTTGCCCCTGCACTGTGTTGCATCCGGTGTGCTGCATGCTTCCACGCACCACTGTGGGTGTCTGTGCTGGCTGCTGTGACTCGTGGTGGGTCACGCTGTGACACTTGTCTACTGTGCAGGGTGCTGTATCAATGGTGGTGGTCTCAGGGCACGCCCTTTCCCATGTGGGGTACCTCTTATGGTGACACGTGTTCGGTCTCTCAGCTGTGCCTCAGGGGGATTGTGTGTGTTGGCACTGTGTCTGCCATTGTTGCATTGCCGTGTGCTGCCACCCACTGCTGGGTGCTCACGGTGGGTCTGGCTTGTATGGTTCTGTGGTACACGAGGTTGCAGTGTGACAGTGGGGGGGTGGTATGCATGGAAATTCCTGCAGTGGTGGTCACTGCTCATGGGGGGTGTCTTGGGGTCACGGTGCAGGGTGTGCTGTGCATGGGGGGGCTGTTGTGCCATGGGGTGGTCCACCCTCCTTGTGTGACAGTCTCAGCTTGCCGGTGGGTGTGATGGGGCACCATGGCCCAGCTGTGCTTTGTTTGCTTGTCCCCATGGGCTGGTGGATATTCCATCCCTCCACCAGTTGTGCTGTGCTTGGGGTGTGGGGGTGCATTGTCAGTTCTGCAGTGTGTTCCTGTGCCCATCTGTGGCATGGGTGGTGGGCCCCTACCTACCTCCCTGGTTGTGCAGTTACATTGCTTTGCTGCTGGGGGGCTCCCTGCTTGCACTATGGTGCCTCTGGGCTGCTCAGCTGGGCAGCCCTGGTTGCGCCATTGCGCATCTTATCTGCTCAGCTTCCCCTTCCTAGTTACGCTATGGCACAAGTTGTGTGATATTCAGACGTAGACTGTTGGCACAATTTGGCTTGCTCCTTTTTTGAATATCGCGTCTATTACGCATGGGCGCAATGGACTTGTGCTTGCTCCTGCTATTGCACACTTTTTGGGCACAGTTTGAATATCCAGCCCCAGGTCTCCAGTGCTGCTGATGGAGCTTACAATAGAATCAGTGAGAAACAACATGCCACACCAGTAATAACACTGCAGCACTCGAATGTCTAAAGCCTAAAACAGAAATTAATCTCACAATAGAGAGGCAGGTCTCAAAAAAGTACTGAAGCCAAGCAAAAGGATTAAACAAAAAGACTCAAAAACATCCAAGCATAATAAGTCAAGTCGTGAAGTAGGGCGAGTCAAGCAATAGTTCACAAACAGCCTTTCTGCAGAGGAAAAATGTCAGGAAAATAAGCAGGTAGACCAGTCCATGCCTCCTTCACTGAGTCATATTTCTTTGTGCCACTCTCAGTGCTTATCAATAATTTTACTGGATAGAGAAGGCAAATACCAGCCACCGTCAATTTGGAAAGAATGCCATGGTATGCCCAACAGAGCTGCCATGCATGAGAAGTATAATCATTTGTCACCGGGCATGGGTATAGGATAACACAATTTCAGGCAGAGCACAATTCAGGTGCATAAAAATTGGTGTGTGGTTGTGTTTATCATTTTATTTTCATCAAGTAAAATATACAGAAAGCAGAATGGTAAGTCAGACAACTACTTAGCTTCAACAGTTTCTAAGTCTTTTCTTCAGCCTAGCATAAATCAAACAGTGTGAAAGCACACACACACACACCAAGGAGGTCTTTCATCTTACTCAGTCAGTATTCAACTGTCCTCCCTAGCTCTCCTCTCTCAGCACTGAGGTAGGGCTTTTTATAAGCTCACTAGAAGTTGGAAAAACAATTTCCCCTGCCTTTTGATTAACCACAGACATAACATAAAACTAGCCACTAGGGGCCACTGTTCCTCCATAGAGAACAGTTATTTGGAAAGCCACCTGGAGAACATTACATAACTTGTTTACAGTATTGTTAAAGATCAGCTCCAAGGTCTGAACATTCTGTGCTCTCTTAAACTGTCCTCCAGGGTCATATTACCCCATGCTGTCTGCTGCAGAATACATCATAGAAGGGGGCTACTAACATCTAGAAAAAACAGACACAAACTTTTGTTATTCTTATATAAAAACTGCCCTCTCATTTTGTAACTGTACTCTTAGTTTTGTTATAACCAGTCAAACAGCAAGTTGGATATTATACAAAACATATAAACTGCTTGGGGATATGGTTTCAATTTATCCCAGGGGTGTCCACTATGATAGGGGTCACACTGTCACACATTCCTCCTGCATAAGAGGGCAACCATCCTACAGTTGTCCAAATCTCAACACCCTGGAATGGTGCGAAGCTTTGCCTCCTCCCCTCACCGGAAGCTCCATCTCAGGGTCCCTTTAAAAAAAAACATTTGTAAAGTATCTTGTTCATAACAATACAAATACATTGAGACATTTTAAAAGTTTGCTACATTCATAAACTACAAAACATTACATATACCAGGAGAAAGAACTATCAACAGTAGTTTTATATTATCATCTGACTTTCCCATACCAGATAGATTTGAATGGCTAGACCATCCTGCACCCAGAATAACTGCCTTCAGTGGGGGGGGGACTACCTTGCTCCATCCCCACTTAGACATTTAAAGGTAGGCTTATCACATACCATGTTGTATGCCTAACAGCCTGTCCCTAACCTTTGGGTTTATGTATCAAATCTTATGCACTACTTGTGGTGTTGGCTACCACCTAGTCTCTTCTGTTCTATGTGGGAGTCTCCCCCTCTTCCAAGGGTGCCATCTCTTGCCCTTCCCCCTCTGGGTTACTCCTCACACATCACTATCAGGGGTTGTTATCTGTCTGTCCTTGCAACAGATCTTACAGTATGCTGCTAACTGCCTGTACATGCCTGACCAATAGAAATACTTGGTTAATCTAGTCAAACCCTTCCCATGGCTCAGATGCCCCCAGTGACTAGCATGCACATCCTCCATCACCTTTTTCCTATATGCCACAGGCACTACCACCTGGGCATCCTGTTGCTTCATCCAGGGGTTGGGCCTCATGTGATTGAGAACCATAACCTGTCCCCCACACCATCATTAACCTGTCTCCCATCCTTGATTTTTACATATTCCCTTAACTGGGTTACTTCAGGATCCCCCACCTGCAACTTTCCCTAGTCAGTATCTGGAGAACAATAATTTCTCATAGGAGGAGGTTTAATGCATGCAAAAGTCCCTTCAGTCAAAATGGCTTCTTTCATCTTACTTAAAGTCTACTCCCTCAGTATCACATTGCCAGTCAAAGTCTTACCAGGGGACTCCTCTTCTCGTTCACCATCCTCCACCAAATAGCAGCCCAGAAAAATAGGTAACAGTGGAATAACCACCAATGTTGGTCACAAATGCTCCATTATGAGGACCTCCTTCTCCAGAGCCCACAGATCCTGCTTCACCGTTTCTTCCTTGACATCCTCCAAGTGGGACCTCTCGAGTAGCCCCTAGCACCTGCACACTGCCTCTCTCCACCAATCAGCCTTCAGCCACCCTCCAACTCATCCAGTGAAGAAGCCATATCAGGGTCTCCATTTGGCCATCGGTCCATCTCATCCCATCCATGGTGCCTCACCCAGGTCATCATCTCCATCAGGCACTGTCCTCCAAATCTCTGGTGCCATGCACCTCTGCCATGTATTCTAGGTACAAGGTCTGGTACCACTGACTGAACTCCCCCTTGTTACCTCAGACATTCAGTCAGATCCCACGTCTCACACCATATATCACTGGGCATGGGTATAGGATAACACAATTTCAAACAGACCTCAAGTCAGGTGCATAAAAAATGCATGGTTGCATTTATCATTTTATTTTCATCAAGTAAAATATACAGAAAGTAAAATGGAAAATCAGATAACTGCATAGCTTCAACAGTTTCTAAGGCTTTTCTTCAGCCTAGCATAAATCAAACAGTGTGAAAGCACACACACACACTACAAGGAGGTCATTCACCTTACTCAGTCAGTATTCAACTGTCCTCGCTAGCTCTCTTCTCTCAGCACTGAGGTCGGGCTTTTTATAAGCTCACTAGAAGCTGGAAAAACAATTTCCCCTGCCTTTTGATTAACCACAGACATAACATAAAACTAGCCACTAGGGGCCACTGTTGCTCCATACAGAGCAGTTATTTGGAAAGCCACCTGGAGAACATTAATTAACTTGTTTGCAACATTGTTAAAGGTCAGAGCCGAGGTCAGAACATTCTGTGCTCTCTTATACTATCCTGCAGAGTCATATTACCTAATGCTGTCTGCTGCAGAATATATCTTAGAAGGGGGCTGCTGACATCTAGAAAAAGCAGATACAAACTTTTGTTATTCTTATATGAAAACTTCCCTCTCATTTTGTAACCATACTCTTAGTTTTTTTTTTTTTAATTTCTATTTATCCCTCGCCTACTGTCCCCACTGGAGCTGCACCATTGGGAGTCACCAATGAAGCCTGTCTCTGCCAATGCCTTACCTGCTAGTCCTGGTCCCGCCATCCTGCCTCTAATACCCCTTGGGTGGGGTCAGGGTAGGGGCATACCCCCAAATCTTGCATGTCTCAGGGTCTAGAGGCTGCAGGCATGCACTGGCACATCGAGACCCCAGGCTCAGTGCTCCATCTTCTGGGCTCCAGTGGGGGTGTTTTCTGCTTTTCTGTGAAACATTGTGGGCCCGTATGTCAAGGCGTGAGCACTGACGTCAGCAACATCTCCCCCATCCTTCTTTGAAGGAGTAGCCCCTGTCACTGATTGGTCACTGACCTATGCCCTCGACCAATCAAGCCCCTGGGACCCCAGCTTGCTGTCACACCCCCAGCGTCCACCAGCGGTCACCACTTGCCGGGTTGAAGAACCTTCCATCCCCTGGAGAAGGCGAGCTGTCGTCAGACAGCTCAGCCTGTCTCCCAGCCAACCCGGTGCCCAAGTTCGCTTTTGAACCTGGGTTACCGGCGTGGTGTGAAGTGTGGCATCCAGCGCCTCAACCCTCAGTGCCACCGGGCCGGCGTACTCTTAGTTTTGTTATAACCAGCCAAGCAACAAGTTGGACATTATATAAAACATATAAATTGTTTGGGGAAGGGGTTTCAATTTATCCCAGGGGTGTCCACTATGACAGGGGTCACCCTGTCACATCATTCAAAATATAAAATCATCAAGACTGCCAAAATAGCTCCCCCTTCACCTGAGTCTTCTGTTGTATGTAGACCTTATCTCTATAGTTCAGGAGCTTCAAAATAATATTTTGTGGCTGTTCAGAGGGGCTAGGGATGAGTCTCAAAGAGCAGTGTGCATGTTCCACAGTATAATTAGGACCATGGGGAGAAGGACCAGCAACCATTTGCAATACATGCTGAACAAAGCTAAGGATATATGACCCTTTGTTATGCTCTGTAATACACACTAGAACCAAACTGGTATGGTGATTAGCCCCTCTTGATCTTCCACATGAGATTCCAATTTTGGCACTTTCTGTTGCAAGGCAATTAAATCCTGTTCATCCCATGCCTGGCATTCTTCCATAAAGCTGATCCAAACCTCTGCATCTATGACCCGCTGAGTAAGAGCCTCAAGTGCCAGGTAGAATCTTTTCATGTCTTCAACAAGCTCCAGGACAACTGCCTTAATGGTGCTCAAATCTTCTAGAAAACTATCAAGAGGGTTGCCAGATTCATCCCCCACAGAACTAGGGCAGGTGATCAAGCCACTTTAAGTTGTTTCAGTTCCCACAACTTCTCCCATGTTTCAGGTGGTGCATGTTGCTGAGAAGGTTCTGGAAGGTTCTGGAACAGCCGTCATGTCCATTGGTTCCATTATCAGCTAAATAACACACAGTCCAAGGCTGAAATTCCCAACCAAAAGATGAAAAAAGTAAAATAGCACCAAAGAAAATCTTGGAGATACAATAATACCCTCAGTGGTAAGGTAAAAAAAAGAATATAAATCTTGGAATCAGGTCAGAGCGGCCTGCAACATGCCTAACTGGTGAACTGCATCACATGACTCCTCCCTCTTTTTGTTTTATGATTTATCAATGACCTGTATATGACATATTGCACATGCTTCCTGTTGTTTGCTGTTTTATACCTACCATTGGTTGTCCTGTACTTGACATATTGCATACTTGTTGCTTCTCGAATATGCCCATCTTTGGCCTGACCTATACTTGATTGTTGGAACTTGCCTTCCTGTAATTGCTTCTCTTGTACTCAAACGCTGCTTGTTGTTCTTATCCTACTGTATACACTTTGTATACCTCTGTATAAATATGTACTGCTTGTCTGAGCCTCTTCCCCATCCCCCCAGGACGTATCAGGAAACAAGTAATTACTGCTCAGTATGCTTTTTCTGGTGAAACCTTTAACTAAATAAATAAATGAAATGTATAAAAATGAAGGGGCTACTCTGCCAACATAAAAAGGATTTCATAACATGTATAAATTAAAGAAGGACTGTTCCAAACTTACAAATAAAAAAGGGCTACACAACTCCATTTAGAATTACTACAAACAAATATGGGCTGACTACTCCACCAGCCGAGAATAAAAAAAAAAAAACAGGTAATGTTGCTCACAAAAAAAAAACAAATAATACAGCATCACGCCAGAACAATAAAAGGAGAAATAACTGTGACAAAAGGGTCCCAGAAAACATTGCATGGCCCTCACCATCCCCCTCCTTGGTATCCTGCCCAAATTGCCTATTGTTGCTTGTGTGGGGGTTGACTAGACAGGAATGTTAGTCACATGATCATCTTGTGGATGGGTCCCTAATATGACTTAGAAATAGAAGCAGAGCCTTTTTTGTTGTCAACACTTACATTTCTATGTCTATATCTAAAATCATTAATCTGTCATCTACAGATTGATTCCCTGATCAGTAAATGAATGCCCAGCTCTCTCCAATGCATCCTGGCAAGGTGCACAACTGCTACCACACCAGTGGATGCTGTCACAGTAAATGTAAAGCCAAGCCTTTTCTGAGCCAAACTCTTCCACCAGCTGCCCTGTGACACCCATAGTGGTCTGCAGGACCAGAAAGAAAATAAAAGGCATATACCCATCAACAAGGTTTACCCACAGTCCTACACAGCTTGTTCTGCTTGAAAACCATGGACTGCAGTTTGGTGGTGGTATGTCAGCCAGATGTTTGAATGCAGTTTTTCTTTTGTTTACTTGTCTATACCTTGTTATATCCAGTATTTCAACCAGTAGTGGCTTAACCACACTTCAGTGCAGCCCATTCCCGGTCATTATAATTGTGTGACCATACACTCCAATACCATCATGAGAGTGACCTCACAAGGCCACCACTAAATTAGCCCTGCCATCTGCCTCAGCCTGCTAGATCATTCTCCACTCATGGGATCATAAGCAGAATGAGCTGAGCCCAGTACAGCTATATAATGTGACCGAAAGTTGACGTGCCTATTACACATGCAACCACACCACAGAGAGAGGAAAGCAGACATGGGCACAGACAGCACTACAGGGAGTGAGCTTCTGTGGGATAGCTGAATGTAACCCTTGCCTGGCTCTGGCATGGCAATGATTTCATGTGGGTACAACATGATAAACATACCTGCCACTGGGTAACATAACTAAAGCTAAATGTGTAATTATGTGTCCTTTGATCTTAACCAGTTCTGACCTGTATGCAACCAATGTGGGTTAACAGCAGATGGCTGCTCAGCACCGTCAGCTGTGGACTTTCAGCACATGGTTAACAGCGCAAGGGATGTGAGACACATATTGTCTGAAGCAGTTCCTGTCATGTTCCTGATTTTATTGCCCTAGCCTACTTCTGGAATTTGTTGAACAGTCTTTTGTGCCGTGTATGCATTGTGTCCAAGGAGCATGGTGAGTGCTCAACTGATTTTTAAACTCACTTGAAATAAAAAAAGCTCAGTGTTTTTTGTATAGCACCTGGTAGTACAGTGCATTATATTATAAGGGGAGAGGCTTTGAAAAATAAGTATGCACTTTATAGCTGCCTTTGAGTAGATGCAGGTATGCTTTTGCTTCATTTATGTAAAAAGTTAACAAGAAAAACAAAAGCTGATTTTTTTTTTTGAATAAACAATTCTCATTTAGTAATTATATACAGCAAACTTGGACAACATTTAACAAATGTTTGGGTAAATTTAAATCAACAAATATTCCACTTTTATAAAGAGAACCCGGTGACTTACATTCTCCATAGATATGACAACCAAGCTAAATACAGCCTTTAGTGAGGCAATTAAACTTGCTCCAAAAATTTGGAAATAGGAAGTTAGTTAATCTTGTAGATCAAGTAGTTCTTTTATTTTGAATGAGCTCTCTCCTTCTGAAAACTTGGAATACTTGATGAAGATGGGACATGCTGGCAGTATAGCCTACAAGTTAGGGTAACAAGCTGTGAATGAGCTTGGTACATCCAGTAGGCCTGGGTTTGATTTCAACAACTTCCACTTGCATACTGCGTGACCTTGAACGAGTCACTTAACCATCCCAGGTCTCCCAGGTCACACCTGCAAAAATAACTTGTGGCTATTGGGCCTTGCCTGATTACCAAAAGAATAAAACCAAAAAAAAAAGATGAACCTTAAATCACAAATAGGCTCTGAGAATATTGATTTGAAATTATTTCCCCTTGTGTTAGATCTGATGGCTTATCCTTTCGATGAGGTTTTTTTCTTATTTTTCACTTAAATTTGGTGTAGTACCTGTGCTTTGGAAGCAGGCAGCTGTGATACCCATTCTTAAATTCTGATCACTGAACTACGGCCAAGATGTTTCACATCATCTCCCTGCTTGCCCCCTGTCCAAGATCCTTTAAAAATTGTACATTATCAACTTTTACAGTTTTTGGATGATGCTACGTTATTATCAAAATTTCAATATGTTTTTTTTGTCCCAGTCATATTATTTTAACAGATGTTTTGGAATTACCTTCATTTTTTTTTGTGTGTGTGGGGGGGGCTTGGACAGTGGGGATGTGGCTGGAGCATTATGCTTGGATTTGTCTGGAACCTTTGATTTGGTGCACCACGGTCACCTGCTCTCAAAATGTATAAATATTGGTGTGTCCAGTGGCCCGGTGGCACTGAGGGTTGAGGCGGTGAACACCACACCTCGCACCATGCCGGCAACCCGGGTTCAGGAACGAGCCGGGAGTCGCCGGGGGTCGGTGGGGGGGAAAGAGATCGAGCATCTGGAGGACTGCTCTCTCTTCCCAGGGAGGGTGGGAGTGCTGCTTGCTCTCCGAGTGACCTCTGGTGGCAGCCAGAGGTGCACCGATTGAGCGGCACGGTGAGCGCCAGGGGTGGGCGGAGTCACGGCATCAAGTTGCCTTGTGAGCTGTGCTCCGGAGGGATGGGAAGGGAAAAAGAATTAAATTCTCCAACCTGGAGATAGATGAAGGCGCCACGGCCTTCACTGCCCACACTCCCCAATCTGGACCATCTCCCCTCTCCACACCGAGTCCACTGGGCACTTTGCCCTTCCAGATAGAGCGCCTTGGGTGGATGGGGTGGCCCTACCTCTGGAGGGTTCAGACCCGGAGGTGGTGTTCGGCAGCACAGGGAGAGGGAATGGTCACGGTGGGAGATAGAAGCGGGTAGCCCGTGGTTGCTGGAAGGAGTTCTCCTAGAGTTGGAGAGCAAAAAAAAAAAAAAATATTGGTGTGTCATCCTCCACACTTTTGTGGTTTTAGATTTATTTTACAGATTGCTCTTGCTATGTCATTATACAAAGTAAGTCCTCTCCTTTGACTCCAATCAAAACTGGTGTTCAGCAGTGCTCGATATTGGAACATATTTTGTTCTCCATGGGCCTGATTCTAGAAGGGCTGGCGCAAGTTGCGGCAAAGGCGATTTTCATCAAATGATGTTGCACCAAGAACCCTGCACCCAATTTTCTGTCAGGTAAGGTCCCCATGGCTATGTTCTGCTACTTGTGCCAACTTGAACAGTATGAAAAACAGATGGCGGAGCTGTACAGGTTGCTGCAAACCTGCAGCAATTTCAGCACAAGTGCTCCCCCCAATCCCCAAGTAACACATATAAAAGCCCTGTGGGGCTATCGGGACCCCTCAAGCCCTGATCCCCTATGTAATATGTTTGAAAGCCCCGCAGGGCTAATTCAACCTGCTCCCCATGCCCCAATCTTGAACCCCAATATCTCCTCTGACCGTGACACTACTAAATAACATTCCTACATTTCCTGTTAGCCCTGGTAGTCTAGTGCCCCCCCCAACTCCTCCACCCAGCAGTGCCAGTCCACCCTGCTCCCCTGACCCATACCCAGCTGGTGACTGGCACAACCTACCATTCGCCACTGCGACCAGCTGCCGAACGAGCTCTGTATGAGTGCTTACTACTGTAAATAGTATGCACTCAGTAAATGACATCTGATGTCATTCACTGGGCGTGCTACTATTTACAGTACATGCTCAAAGTGGAGCTCAGTCAGCGACTGGCTGCTGTGGGGAGAGGTGGTTGTGCCAGTCACTGGCTGGGTATGGGCGAGGAGCAGGGTGGTCTGGCACTGCCGTGGGGTGGAGGGGGGGCCACTAGACTACCAGGGATAACAGGAACTACAGGATGTGTTTATTATTTCTACTTGCACACCTGCCATACTACTCCTGTGGGGTGCAGGGATCTGGATCAGGGCTCAGGGAATGAGGATGGATTGTAGTAATCTTATGGGAGCGCGGGACTGAGATGGGGATATTATAAATGTTACAGGAGATCGGGGCTGAGATGGGGGAGTTTATAAATATTACAGGGGATCAGTGCTGAGGGGGGTGCTGTTTCTGACTATCTTGGGGGTTCAGGTCTGGGGGGGCTACATGTACTGAGGGATGGGCTGGCCACACAATGCTAAGTACCCTGACAACAGCTAATAGCTGGTGTAAATGTACTTTGATGGATGTCCTCTGGAAGTTGTTGTAGAATACCAAAACTGGGGACTTTGCAGCTGCCCTTACAGAATAGGGCACATCTGCTGCCATAAACCCCCTTGCACCATGTCGCGGGGGGGGGGTGGTTTTGGCACAACCGGTGGAGTAACTCCAGTTTGGCACAAGCAGCCTGCAACATGTCACAAGCTGCTTTGCAGAATCCGAAATGTTGTGACTCATGGTGCAAAGTGCTACTTGCACCATTCTCATTGGCACAAGTCACTTTGCACTATGTGTAACATTTCTAGAATCAGCCCCAATTTTTTTTTCATTATGTATGTTATGTGTTTTTTCCCATTTTCACCCACCTTCAGTCCCAGATGCGCACATGCTCATGTGGAGGCATGGGCATGTGGTGTTCCAAGATGCCCTCCTGACTTGCCACCCTCTCCCACCTGAGCTGCCACGGGACCTTCACCCAGTGCCAGCGGAACCTCGGGGGCGACAACCACCCGAGGAAAGAAGAGCTGCCATTAGGCACTCAATCCTGCCCTGCCCCTCCCCATCACCTGCACTCTAATGACCCAAGTTCGTTCCCGAACCTTGGTTGCCGGCATAGCACAATGTGTGGCATCCAAAGCCTCAACTCTCAGTGCCACTGGGCTGGCTTGGCCCCAATTTTTTGATTGATCTTGATAAATGTTCACTTATTTCTAAATTAGTGTTTTACACAGATGAAATAGTGTTTAATAAGGAAAGTCATGGTCTGATGTTAAATCTACTTTGCAAACTGATTTTTTATGAGTGCCTAGCTGGTTGACTGATAATGCATTACTGTTGAATGTTTCCAAGACAAAGTATATGAAATCTGGTACTCATCAAAAAATGCTTTCTCTCCCCCTGCCTGTCCAGTTTTGGACAGGGCAGGGTCTATGACTGAATGCATTGATAATTTTTGCTATCTTGTTTTTATATTGAACAAGAATAGCTGCTCCACTACAATGTGAGGGTGTGGAGACCAAAAGCACACAAAGACTTATTGCAAAGACTCCGTACTCCACAGCTCTTCAGTATAAAAGGTTTTTATTAAGTATAAAATAAGAACTGCCACAGCGTGTAACATAGAAACATAGAAGTTGACGGCAGATAAGGACTGCAAGGCCCATCCACTCTGCCCATTTCTTTTTCTATCTTATAAATGTGCCATCAGCCTTTGCTCTGTCAGTGGCCTATCTATTCATACTCATTTGTATTGCTCCCTTATGCCTATCCCATGCCTGTTTGAAGCCCTGCACTGTATTCATAGCCACCACTTCTTGAGGTAGGCCATTCCATGCATCCACCACCCTTTCTGTGAAAAAGAATTTCCTCACATTCCCCCTTAATCAGCCCCCTCTAATCTCATGCTGTGTCCTCTTGTCCTGCTATTTTTCTTATATTTAAACATGTTAGACTCTTTCACCTTGTTAATGCCCTTAAGGTGTTTGAATGCCTTGATCCATATCACCTCTCCCTCCTTTGCTCAGGGGTATACATATTGAGCTCTGCTAATCTGTCCTCATATGTCTTCTGATGCAGTCCCTGCACCATTTTGGTTGCCCTTCTCTGGACTGCCTCAATTTGGATTAATGTCCTTGTGAGAGGTGTGGCCTCCAATACTGCAGGTACTCCAGATGGGGCCTAACCAGTGTCTTGTAAAGAGGATTATTACCTCCCTCTTGACTTGTGATACCCCTACTAATACACCCTAACACCCCCCTAGCCTTACCTACTGCTTTAGAGGTCTGCTTGGATGATTTCAGGTCATCAGTGATGATGATGCCCAAGTCTCTTTCTTCCTTTGTGACTGCTAGCAACTCCCCTCCCAGCCTATAGGTGGCTTCAGGGTTTCTCTTACCTATGTGCATGATCTTGCACTTCTTTGCATTAAATCCCAGTTGCCACTCTTCTGACCATTTTGCTAGTTTATCCAGAACTCTTCTCATTCTGCCTACCCCATCTGGATCATCTACTCTGTTGCAGATCTTGGTCTCATCTGCAAACAGACAAGCCTTACCCTCTAGTCCATCCTGCGGTCACTAATGAAGATGTTGAATAGACATTGCCCCAGGACTGATCCCTGAGGCAGCCCCACTTGTGACTTGCATCTCTTCTGACTGTATACCATTTACCACCATTCTCTGTTTTCTGCCCGTCAACCAGTTTACACTTCACCCAGTTGACCAACTTCTGACCTACCCAGAGCCTACCCAGCTTATTTATCAATCTTCTATGTGGAACAGTGTCAAAAGCTTTGCTGAAGTCAAGGTAGGCGACATCAACTGCTCCCCTTGGTCCACCACTCTGGGTTACTCAGTCAAAGAAATCTATGAGATTAGTTTGACAGGACCTTCCTTTGTTAACCCATGCTGTCTTGGATCCTGTGCCCCTATGGATTCCAGGTGTTGCACTATCCTTTCCTTAAGGAGTGCCTCCATAATCTTGCCCACTACTGAGGTAAGACTGACTGGTCTGTAGTTTCCTACCTCCTCCCTGCTACCACTCTTGTGGAGCGAGATCACATGAACCCTTCTCCAGTCTTCTGGGACCTATCCTGTGCTCAGAGACTCACTAAACAGTTCTGCTAATGGCTCTGCTAGTTCCACCCTTAGCTCCTTAAGTACCCTGGGATGCATGCCATCAGGTCCCATTGCTTTATCCACCTTGAGCTTATGAGTTCTTGTAGGACCCTTTCTTTTGTGAAGGAGTAGTGCTCACCTCCTCCCCTGTGTCCATGGTGCTGAGCTGTGGGTCCTGCCCTACCTTCTCTTCAGTAAATACTGAGCAAAAGTATCTATTTAGGATATAAACTTTACAGGGTCCTCCTCCTCACATGTCCCTTTCTCCATTAAGCTTAGTAATACCTCTGGACTTTTCCTTTCTAATGTATCTATAGAAAGTCTTGTCACCTTCTTTTACTGTTCGTGACTAGTGTTTCCTCAGTTTGGGACTTTGCCTGCCTTACTGCCTCCCTGCTTCCTTAGGGCAGTTTGGTATGCCTCCTATCTTCATCCCGCTGTGTTCCCTTATATTTCCTGAAGGCCAGCCTTTTGGCTCTGACCTTTTCTGCTACTGTATTTGAGAACCAAATTGGTTTCCTTCTTCTTTTGCACTTCCTTTTCTGTCTAACACAATGGGATGTTGCTTCAAGTATTGCATCCTTAATGCTTGCCCACTTTGCCTGTACCCCTCACCTGTGTTTCTTTTTTGCCAGGGCTAACTTAACTCTGTTGGCCATCTTATCAAAGTCAGCTCCTCTGAAGTCCCATATTTTTGCCTTGGAATGGGATGATTTAGATGTAGTAGCCAAATTGAACCATACCATTTGATGGTCACTGGCCCCCAGGTGACCTTCTACCTGGAGATCTGTGATCCCTTCCCTGTTAGTCAGTACTAGATCTAGGATAGCCCTGTCTCTTGTGGGTTGTTGTACCAGTTGTTTGGAAAAAAACAGTCGGGACCCTGACTGGTTTCATCACTCAGACGTCATCAAGGGGATGAGTTAACCATTCGTTACAAGCCACTTTTAAATCCAAATCTTAAAGTGACAGTGCATTCATGTCATTATGTGCATTAAGTGCAATAGTATTCAATTTAATGAAAAGCAATAAATAAACATCAGTACATATTCTGTGTAAATAAATAGCACAACAACGTCATTGCAGTGTACATGTGAAATAATGAATTATTAAAAGTGCAGCTTAGCAAAAATTAAAATGATGACTACTAATTCTTTCATTTAGGTTTAAAAAACAAGACCATCACTATCACAAGCAATATATGACCTCGCTCCTTGATTACTGCAACTCCCTGTACCTAGGGCTACTGGGGGTTGACATCTGCCACTTGCAGCTAGTGCAAAATGCTGCAGCCTGGTTGTTGACGGGAACCCCACAGGTGTGTCACATCACAACAGTGCTGTGCGAACTGCACTGGCTGCCTATTCAGTGGCGAATTACCTTCAAGGTCAGCTTCTGACCTATAAAGCCCCACACAGACAGGGCCCGGTGTATCTGAAAGAGCTCCTATCCCCTACTGCCCCGGGCAACCACTCTGCTCAGCTGACGAGGGGTTGCTGGAGATTTCCAGGGTAGCTCTGAAGACATCAGGGGTCTGTGCATTTAAGTATGCTGCCCCAGCCCTGTAGAATTCTCTACCCCATCAGTTATGGGAGCGCATGACCATGGAGGGCTTTAAGAAGGCCCTAAAGACTCACCTGTAGTGCCAAGCCTACCCAAACTGATTTTAGCTGTGATTTTAGCAGTATATCTGTCTGAATTGTGATTTGTACTATGCTATTTATTTGAATGTTCAGCACCTTGATATTTGAAAGGCGCTATACAAATAAAGATATTATTATTATATATAAGAATTATACTGACTCCTGGTTACCCAAGGCTGCCCGTATCAAAGAAGGTTCAATGCCTGTAACATGACCTGTAAAAAGGACAAAGAGATACATGTAATTAGGTAAACTGAGGTCAAAATTTAAAAAAAAAAGCATCTTTAAAGCATTGAACCTTCTCTGGTATGGGCAGCCTGGGGTACCTAAGTAGGATATTGCACGACAGAGAGAAAAGGTACTCCACCATTGAAAAGAAATGCCTTGCTGCAAAGTGAGCCATGCAGTCCCTTAAGTTTTATTTGCTATGAACTGACTTTGTACTTGTAACAGATCACAATCCTCCCTGTTGGCTTAACCAAATGAAGGATAAAAATTCCAGAATCACACGGTGGTACCTGGCACTTCAGCCATTTAAATTTAAAGTGATGCACAAATCTGGGAAATGGAATGTCAATGCTGATTTTCTGTCAAGATATGGATCAGGAATTGAGAATTCCGAAGGTTGAAAAAATATGAGTTGAAATTTCTCTGTTTTGCTAAGCTATAACTGCTGAACTGTAAAGGTTATAAGCTAATGTTACAGTAGATGGGAATTTAATAGAACATTTTGGAACCCTGTTTTTGCAAAACAGGTTCCCTCTTAAAGAGGGGGGTATGTGACAGGGTTGAATAAGGCCCTGTCCCATTTGTTATGCAGAAAGAGTTAAATGCAAGGATCTGCTCTAATCACTCCTTTTCTGTCTCTTGTCTGTCTGGTTGTGCAACCAAATTTTCTTGTGAGACCTAGGAACTGATCACTCTGACGGTTTCGCAATTCTCCGCCTCTCAACATCTCTCTTCTTTTCCTTGCTATTTCTGTCTTTCCCCCTTGCATATCTGCAGTTATAAAAATATATGTGAGTCTTCATTTGGAAATGCCACTGATACTGGGATCCTTTGCTTAAAACTGTATATATAGTAGTTATACTGTTGAAATGATTGCAAAGCTATTTGGAACTTAAGGGGTTAACCTGAAATACAGTTTTTAAGCATTTTGCAGAGCTGTAAACAGGAGGTCAGTTCTGGATCACTATGCACTTTTTTGGTGCTCCTGCAAGGAATGAAACTGACAAGAACATTCTGTAAACTTACAAGACCATTCTGTGAGAAGCAGGCTCTCTTAACAAGTTCCCAAAGACTTATCAAAAAAGCAGCAATGCTTTTGCTAGAGAGATGAGGAGAATGAGAGACTTAGAGACTGAAACTTGGAATTAAGAGATACCCTCAGAAAAAGGCAAGGCACATTTTATTTATGGGGCACCCATTCCCTGAGGCTCTGGGCACCTAAAATACATATCAAAAGATAAAACAATAAATAAAACATACTAAAATCCCAGAATAAATAAAGTCCAGAGTTACAGCTTTAAAATAAATTTCTGATAATCAAACGGTTGGACTGGAATAATTAGTCCATAAAAGCCAGGCTAAAGAGGTGGGCCTTCAGTCTCAGCTTGAAAATCCCAATTGAGGGAGCCTCCCAGTCTTCAGATGGAAGTGAGTTCCACAGGGTCAGCCCAGCATCACTAAAAGCATGGTCACCAGATGTCTTGTGTTGAACCCTGGGAATGTCCAGGAGGCCCCTCAAAGAGGAGTGGAGGGAGTGAACAGAGGTCGCAGGTGTCAGGAGTTCCAACAGGTAGCCAGGACCCAGTCCATATAGGGCCTTATAGGTGAGCAAGCCCACCTTGAAATGGACCCTTCACCTGACAGGCAGCCAGTGCAGAGCACCCAGGGCTGGGGTTACATGACTGAACCTAGACAGGCCCCATAGCAACTGGACCACTGCATTCTGCTCCAGCTGCAGTCTGCAGAGGGTCCCTCCCATAACCCCAAAGTATAGAGAGTTGCAGTAGTTGAACCTAGAAGTAACAAAGGCATGCACCAGAGTCATCAGGTCCTTGGACGGAATGAGGGGTTTATCCTGGCAATGTTCTGCAAGTGGTAAAAACCACTTTTGACAACAGATGATACCTGATCTTCAAAGATCAGCCTGCTGTTCAGGAGCACGCCAAGACTATGCACCTTCAGGGAAGCCACCAATGGAGCAACACCACGAAAAGACCTGGGCTACGTCACACCTGCGACCAGGTTTGAGCACCAGCACATCTGTCTTATCGAGGTTTAGTCACAGTTAGCTGGAAGCCATCCAGTCATTGATTTTAGCCAGATAGATGTGAAGCACATTGACAGCATTGGATGTTTGAGGTGTAAATAACAGGCACAGTTGGGTGTCATCTGCACAGCAGTGAAACTCCACACTGTACTGCCAAATGATCTCACCCAGGGGCAGCATATACACTGCAAACAATATCAGTGACAAGATTGAGCCCTGTGGTACTCCACGAGACATGAGCACTGGGGAGGAGGAGAAATTCCCCATCACTACCCACTGTACCCTGTCAGATAGATAGGACTCAAATCATATGATGACAACACAGGTGAGTTCACAAAACTCACAGAGCCAACCAAGAAGCACAATGTGGTCAACAGTGTCAAATGTGGAAGAGAGATCAAAGAGCACAAGAATTTGCTTTTCTCCTCTACCTCTAGCCCTGAGCAGGTCATTATGCACCCTAACTAGTGCTGATTCTGTGCTATGTCTAGCTCGAAAACCCAACTGAAATGGCTCATAGATTTTAAAGGACACAGGGAGATCCCTGAGCATTGTGCCACAAGTTTCTCAATAACCTTACTCAAAAATGGCAGGTTGGAGATCGGACAGTAATTCGCTATGATGTCTGGGTCGAAGGAAGGTTTTTTAAGAAGGGGTCTCATCAGCGCTTCTTTCAAAGTGACTGGGGACACTCCCTCTGCCATTGAGCACCTGGCAATCCCAGTGAACACCAGGCCAACAGCCTCGGTGCACCCCATTAAAAAACACGTTAGGACTGGGTCCAGTTCACAATATGTGTGCTTCAGCTCTAAGATCATCCCAGTGAACTCATACACCTCCATTGGCCTAAACACCTCCCAGATAGGTGGAGTTTCTCTGCTCCTCCCAGTCCGGCTATTGCAAGGTGACAACCTCCCTGACGGGATGCCTGATCAGATAGCCGACACTTTGTCAGAGAAAAACAGAGTGAACTCTTCACATAGAGTGAATGAAAAGATCTTTCTCGGCTGAAGACAGGCAAGATGGAAAAGCCTATCCACAGTCTGAAAAAGCTGAAACAGTCTGTCTCTCACTGCAGCATTTTCCCTGGACAGGAATTCTGCCTTCTTATAGGAAATTGCCCCCTGGTACTCATCATATTGAGCACGCAGGGCCAGTTTGTAGGCCTCCAACTGGGTCTTCCACCAGCAATACTCCAACTTCCGACCCTTGATCTTCATCTCCTTGAGATCCCCATCAAACCAAGAGGATCTCAACTGAGAAGATCTGGGCCATACACGAACTGGAGCAATGGCATCCAGTGCTTCAGAGACCACCTTATTATAAGTGGCCACTGCCTCACTAGCACCAATTGCACATGCAACAGTTACACTAGATAGAGCAGCTAATGCCAGTAGTCCCTCTGGGTACAAGCTCCTCAAAGTGTGGTAGCTGACCATCTCCACAGGGGGAGGACTTCAAGGGGGGGGGCCCAAATGTGAACCTCACTGTGCAGTGATCAGACCAAGAGACCTGATTAATCTTGAGGATATCAACCCCAAGACCCAGCTGGAACACCAGACTGAGTGTGTGACTGTACTGGTGGGTCATAGAAGCAACCACTTGTGTCAGGCCTAGTGATGACATCAACTAGAGGAGGTCATAACCAAAATGCGATGATTCATCATCAGCCCAGGTGTTGATGTCCCCCCGGATTAAACTTCTGGGGAACTCCAACACCTGGTCGACGATGAAGTTCGCTACCTCCTGTAGGAATTCTTCTCCTGACCCGGGGAGGCAGTAAACAAGGAGAATCCTGCAGCCTGCATCTGGACCCCTATGCATGATGACCAAGGCCACTGATTTACAGTGATTAAAACAAACAAATTCCGTTTTCAAGACTTAAGATTCCAGAATTTCACCGGTGATTGTTACTCTAATTTCCGGATTTTACCGGGATTCTGTTATCATTCTTGCAGTATGTGCATAAATAATCAGAATTAAAGAAGGCTTAATATACAGAGCATTAAATAAAGCAAACTGAAAATAGTACAGGAAGGAATTAAAAGAAAAATAGACTTTTTTATAGATTTACTGATCTAATAGAAAATGCCAGATTCCATGAAATCTTCGTTTTTACCGGTTTTCAGGCAGCCCTAATTCTGGAATTTTACCGGATTTTCCGGTAAAAACCGAAAAACAGTGGCCTTGAATGACATATTAAAAGGATCTGGTATTACCAACCGGATGCACCGTGAAGCCCAAGCTGGATCTAAAAATGATGGCCACTCCCCCACCCCTGCTATCTCTCCTTGGGCAGTGCACTACAGAGTACCCAGTGGGGATGACTGCCATCAAAACTGGGCCAGCAACTTCACCCAGCCAGGTCTCCATGATACAAGTCAGATCGATAGAGGAAATTAAATCCGCAAAAATGGTGGTCTTGTTCCTTATCGACCTGGCACTGCAAAGCACTGCTCGAAGAGGATTAGAGGGCATGGCTGGCCCTCTAGCTGCCTACAGACGTGATCTGGTGGAGCCCCTGGGTATAGAGACCAAACACTAAAAAGGACTTAGTTTTCTTTGTTTGTACTGCCTTTGTAAATATTTTTTATTTTGCTGTTATTGAGAAAAATAAAACACTATTTGCAAATTTTGAAACTGCTCCTGGTTTTCCTATGCTTCCTGACCTGTGCATCAACGACAGGGCTCAGTAATAAATGCAGTCAGATTTGGAGAAGGGTTACACAGGTAGCCAGCAGTCATATCTGTGGCCATTATCCCAACCCTCCTCCCCTCTGCTCACTGCAACAGTTAACTACTTACAGAGAACAGAGCATTGAAGGGTGATAAGCAAGCTGAATCTGAAAGCCCCAGAGTACTTCTTGAGACCATGAAGCTGCCTTCAGGTCGCTGCTGTCCCTTGCTCTGAGCCACAGGGTCAATGTTTCCACTGGGACTAGCCACATAAGAGGAGAGGGGGTTGTTGGTTACTACTAGAGCAAGGTGTCTGCACAAAGATGAGCATGTTCGAGCAGGCTACAGTGATGACAACACCTGACAGCAGCCCCCAGCAGCCCCATATGTTACCATGCTCACAGACGTCATGGAGGCTCATCAAGGATTGCTGCTGACAGCTGGGCAATCTACAAATACTGGCTAGGGAATTAGTGGCCTATGTGACCTGATGCTGCCACCCCTACATGCCCACCACTCTCTGCTATGATTGCCAATGTTGGAATGTACTACAAGGCTTGGACAGTGACCGGGTAAACCAGAGTAGCCATAGGCAGTGACTGGGGTCCAAATATAACTGTGAGCCATAATAAAAGGGGGTGCACAGCTGGAACCAGGTAGTCAGGGGGTGCATGAGGGGTAGACACTGTACTTCCCATATTAAGATTGTGGCTTACTACTAAATGCAGTTAGATATGAAGATGGATGACACAAGTGGCCAATATTCATGTCTGAGTCCATTTTCCCAGCCTCCCCTTTTGCCCACTGCATCAGTTATATATACTTACAAAGAAGAGAGCATTAGAAGACATTAAGTAAGCCTTATTCATTAGTCCCAGAGTACAGTACTTCTTAAGACCCTGAGGTTACCCTCATGAAGCTGCTGTCCCTTGATCTGAACCACAGGGCCTGTATTTCCACTGTTGCTGAACTCTCTGCCCAGGAGTGACTGCCTGGAGGTATTCTCGATGGTAGGGGGGCTCCTCACATTTGGCTGCCATAACTTCCTCCAGCATCAAACCCTTGCTAGGAGTGGATGGTCTCATCCTCTTCAGTACCGGTTCTCACAGGGAATCCGATCTGGTAGCTGAGTGACCAGAATTTCTGCTCTATGCACAGGGGTCTTTGTCCTTGCAACTGTGGCCCAATCTGTGTTAGCCTCAGCTTTTCTGGCCAGAGCACTTCCTTTTGGAGACTTGCCAGTCCATGTAGTCAGGGTGGCCTGGCTTTGGGTCATCTGGAGACTGCTGCAAAGTCCATGCAGGTCCAGGGGCTGTTTCAATTTGGTGGATTATGATGCCCCTTCTTTGCCTAGCAGCTACTGTGCTTTTTCTGGCCAGTTTCTGTGGATATAGTTCTCCGCTTCCTCCAGAGAATTAAGTAGATGCAACACACTGCTTCTCACAGTATTTAGTTGGACTGGGTACAATAAGCAGTACTGGATATTCAGCTCTTAAAAAAATCTTTTTTTGCCCCTATGTAACCTTTCTGACATTGTGCCAGGTCTGTCGAGTAACCTTTGAAGATGTGGATCCTATGGCCATTCTAGTACAGTAGGTCCCAGTTCCTTGCCAGGGCTAAAATCTGCACATGGTCTGTGTAGTGCAAGAACCTCACCAGAATGGGTCGGGGTCTGTCACCGGCTTTGGGAGGGGGTCCCAGGATACAATGTGCCTTGTCTATTTCCAAGGTCTGCCTCTAGTTCATTCTAAGGAGCCGTGGGAGTTCCCTCTGCAGAAAGTGCTTGTGTCACTTTGCTCTGCCCCTTCTGGAAAGCCAACAAACCACAGTGTTTCTGCTGCTTCTATTTTGTGAGTCTTCTGCCCTTTCCCATACTGTAGCTGTGCCTCCATCTGTTCTAGTTCTTGCATACAAGCCTCATGGAATTTATCCTTATCATTGATGTAGGAGATAAAGGTTTTGGTGTCTGTGGCTCTGTTCTGTAAATCTTGAATTTTGTCTACTAGGTTGGAGACCGATGATTTAAATACTGAAATTTCCTTGAGGGCCATCTCTAGTGGTGCGGGGACTGGCGTCACTGACTAAACAAGAGCTCTGTGCCCCAAAGAACAAACTTTATTAATAAGTCCATTAAAACAGCACTGATTCCAGTGATCTTGGTGTCAATTGTTAGATAAAAATATTCCCCAAATGAACCTGTAAATCTCAAAACTAAACTCCCTACCTCCAGGCAGAAATCTAACTTTGAAGATGGCACCTGACAGATGTGGCAGGAATGGAAGAAACAGCTCCAGTTACGGGCACCTTGAGTGATGTGGCTGAGATTAAAGGCAACTTCTGGTTTCCATTGCTGACAACTGCCATCTCCCAAGCAACTGCAAGTTTCCCCTTCTCACTTCATGCTAAGATGTCCTGCTGACCTGGGTCATTGTTTAACTCATTAAAAAAGCATTTAGACATAATTAAAAAAAAATCATTACTGTTTGAAAGTGCTAATTGGGTGTTTTTGTAGTACCTGGGGAAAGCTGTGCCTTTTCCAGTGTTTTACTTTAACTTAAAACTGAACAAACTAATTAGATGTTGTTACACACACACACACACACACACACACACACACACACACACACACAAATTAAACAAGCATTTGTCAATGCAGAATGTTGTCGCGCTGCATTGGCTTTGATAGTGCAGTGCGGAAAAACATTTTGGGCAGGATGTGAAAAATGGCAGCTGTACAATTCATAAGGAGGTGTAAAAAAATTGCAGTGTTGAAAATGTGGCATGTAAATATTGCAAATTTACGAAGTTACAAGGGTGCGTGGGAAATGCGCAATGCACGCTAGTAACACAGTCATTTTATGGACATTTGGCACCAAATTTTCAACATAGGCATTTTAGCACCTCTGCTCATGTAGTGTCACTGTTATTTCATCAAACTGTCCCAAAAAGAGATTTCGCACAGCGACTGTGCTATTCTGCGCCGGACGTGCGAAAACACATTTTGGGCAGGATATGTGAAATGACAGCTGTACTGTTCGTCAAGAGGTGTGGAAAAATGCCAATGGTGAAAATCCAGAGTGAAAATATTACAAATGCACAACGTTACGAGCATGCATGCAAACTGCACAATGCACGCTCGTAACACAGTCATTTTATGGAGTATCGTACCAAATTTTCAACATAGGCATTTTAGGACCTCTGCTCATGAACAGTGTCACTGTCATTTTTGTAATCTGCCCAAACACTGATTTCCACAGCACACGGTATTGTGCGCCAGAAGTGCGGAAACACATTTCAGCCAGGATGTGAAAATGACAGTTGTACTATTCACAAGGAGGTGTAGAAATGACAATGTTGAAAATCTGGTGTGAAAATGTTGAAATTCGGCGAAGTTACAAGTGTGTGTAACAACTCATGACACACGCTGTCGAAACAACCATTTTGGATTTTTTCAACAAATTTGCAACATAGGCTATTTGAGAGCCCACCTCATGAACACTGCCACTGTCCTTGCATTAATCAGTCCCGAAAGGTGATTCTGTGCAGTGACTATGAAATCACCTTTCGGGACCGATTAACGTCATAACAGTGACATAATTCATGAGGAGGGGTCCCAAAAACCACATGTTGAAAATTTGATGTAAAAATTCCAAACAATGCCGAGATATGCATCAAAGTTGAAAAACCCTATTTATTCCATTATACAGCTTACCGGCATTTCCTCAGTTCGAGTCAGCTTTGAAGAGTGCAGACGTGTTCCCGGTCCACCAACAATGATAGCGCCCAGGCTCCAGAGGTAAGTATGGGGTGGGGGGTGGGAGGCAGAGTGTGCAGTGGGTGTGTGTGGGTGTTGAGAGGGAGGTAGGGACACTATGAGGGACCATTTTCTGTTTGCAGGTGTTAAAAAAAAAAAGACATTGGGGGACCGTTTTCATTTTAATAGGTGCTTTGGCATGCTGGGGTGGGCTCCCAGTGTGCCACCTGACTGTGTGTGTGAGGGTGGGTGCTTTAACCAATGGGGGATTTGGCACCCCCGTCGGCAAACAAGGAAAGGGGGAGCTGCAGGAGCTGAGGGGGATTGGGCACCCCCTTGGCAAGCAAGAAAAGGGGGGGGTTACATGATGCCAACAGGGATTGGGCACCCCCATCAACACACAATAAACAGGGGTGTTGACAGGCAGCAGTGGCAGTCACTGCCGCCATGTTGCCTGCACGTAGGGGGAGGTGTGTTGTGGTCACGCTGCATGAGAGCTTCACTCTCATTGCAGCGGACCTTTTCTCTGATGTCGTCACCTTATTAGCTAGGCAGGATGTCGGCCCCTGCTGCTGGCTGATTGGGGAATGTGGGACTCACCTACTGGTGCGTGCTCTGCATTCACCCAACAGTGACTGCACCTTCAAATCTGCACTACCGCAAGATGTTGGCTGAGCAGCACACCAACATAAAAATAAAGTACTATAGTACTCATAGTCTTAATTTCTACTGTTCTGTTTCTTACCATGAAAAGTCACCCATCAAACCTTACATGCTTAACAGACAAATATTCACTGCTTATCCTGCCAGAGATAAAACAGGATTTTGTTCAATACTGGGCCTTTTCCTGTGAGGCTGTGTGTGTGTCTGTGTGTGTGGGGGGGGGGGGCATTCTGGCAGCAGAAATTATGCAGACATTTTGATTCTGATATCCTAATGTAAGCTTATGGTTCTCAAGGAGACTGCTCCACAGTCAGTCAAGGGGGCTGACCTGGGTTCTGTGATTGTGTACCTTGGTTAACTGGATTCATTAGGTCAGTATCTCCACCTGGGAAGTCCCTTGGAATTCCTGCTGTCATTCAGGAAGATACTGACCCATCCCCCATCCACAATAATAAATGTATCACGGCACACACACACACACACAGACTACTGTCCCACAGTTGTGAAAACCCAGTGGCCCACGCAAATGCAATAGTACACCCAATGTAAAACCATAAACATTTATTGGAGAACAGGTTAGTGATAAGTAGTTTGGAAGAGGGATGGCAAGATAAAGCAATGGTAGTAAATCACTGAATCAAAGCAGCCATCCATGCCTAGCTACCACTACCTCTGCAGCCCCTCCCCCCACTGTATTCAGCCCAGGATGGGAAACAGGGGAAGAAAAAGAGTCCAACAGTAAATGGTGTGCTGCATAAGGTACAGTCATACATTAAACATCAGTCAGCATAGAGGAAATAGTGATGGGGGGGTCCACTAGTTGCCAGGGATAAAGAATGCTCAGGCAATAACTGAGGGGCAAAAGAACCATCATAGAAAACCAGCAAGGGACCAAAATACAGAAAACTTCATTGTCCATCAGCAGGTCTCAAGGTATGGGTCAGAAAGGCTGGGGATGACTGAGGTAGCAGTGCCTGTAACCATGGACTCTAGCCATAATGTAGTGTCAGTGTCATACAATTTGTGTTATGCCCCACCCAGACTTCCATGGGAGGCTTTCATTAGAACACTAGCAGGCAAAACTTCCATTTAATCCACTATTATCTGGTAGCCACTTTTGTACTGTCACTTGGCCACTGGGGGTGAGTACTTTCCCAAAAGCCAACTGAAGGCTCTATATGGCAGTTTTCAGTTATGGTGCAATGTTGTGCCTCTTTCTATACCAAATGTGTACCATCACTGATTGAGACTGCTATGGCCCCCAATATCAGAAGTTTCATTCACAATGCAGGTTGAGTGGGAGAAAAAGAAGGAATTTCAAAATCAGTAGCCTTTGAGAGACCATAACAGTAATGAAACTCTGAGAATGGCAGTAGTATTGTTGGTCTCTACAACATTGTTTCAAGTTAACATTGAACTCCATCTCTGGATCAATACAAACAGGTTTCTTCTCAATAAAGACTAATGTGGTAGTGTGTTCTGTGTCCCATTTGATGCAAGTGACACACACCAAATCCATAATTCAGTCAGTATCCATGTAAATTACCTTGTTATGATTTCTTCTTAAAGTGTTACTAAATGTTTATTAGAAATGCTGCTCAAGAAAAATTGCACAGCATCATAAAAAGTCATAGATCGATATGACTTCAAATTGATGTTGACAGCATATGACAATATCAGATACAGCCTAGGGAATACAAATATGTGTTGCAGAACTTGAATAATTCATTATACAGGTTGCTAAATGTAAATAAAATGGTGAGGTACATGATATGGCAGAAGGAAATGGGATTACAGTATCCATCGATACATTAAAGATGCCATTGGTAACATACTAATAAGTATGTACAGAAAGGGATCCGTATCATCAATTTCATATTAGCAAAATACAAAAAAATAATACTTTTGCCATACACTAACGTAGAGTAGGTATTTATGATACAAAGCCTTTGTGGTAAGCCACTGCATTGGCAAGTGATATCTTTTTTAAATAAAAATGTAGCCAGAATATAGAAGTAACTTTATTGTTGCAACACACTGACAGCAGAACATGCTTATTCACCAGTGAGGTCCTGGTCACTGTTGAGACAAGATAAATCTACTGCATCTATGCCCTCTGTGGCAGCATTCACTACAGCCCTATCAACCGTTGATGAGACAGCAAGGTCACAGCTTGGCGTACATGCTGCTGTACCTCCTATGGATAGTAGGATGCTATTGTCATCAGACCAAGGCCCATTGCTGCAAGTAGTCCCAGCCACTTTATAGGGCACTGTTGACTGTAAGTCTGTGCTGGCATTGTTCTCATGAATGATCAGATGCATGCTGTCTGAACTACCACTACAGCAAGTTATTCTGCTGACAAAGCCTCCTGCTTAGGAGGCAGTATAGCGTAGTGGTTAAGGACACTGAGCTACAAACTTGGAGACCTGGGTTTGAATCCCCCAGCCCCCACTTGCATACTGTGTGACCCTGAGCAAGTCACTTAACTTCCTTGTGCTTCCAGGTCACATCTGGAAACAAACTTCAGCTTAGTGTGCTTTTCCTGGTTAAACAATTTCCACTTTCCCTTTGCAGCCCATGTCCATGGCCTCTACTAGCATGCCAAAGATTCCTTCCTCTCAGCAGTGGCTGGCATCACTGGTGCATCCTGTGGCACCAGTTGTCAATAGAGACATCAACAGTGAAATAATCCTGACCTTCTGGTAGGCCATGGGACAAGCCCAGTATCATAATCCTATTACTTCCATGAATAGGGGATGAGAATATGTGCCCCCTTGTTTGTTGATGTAATAGCCATCAGGCACAAAGGCCACACAGAAACCTTTGCCCTTTGCTAGCCAGGGTCCACCCATGACAATGTCCTATGTCTGCATCAATATACATATGGGCAGACCCATCACTCCTCAGTTCCCCTCCAGACATTCTACTCACAGGACCTCCAACCATGGGGAATCAGGAAATAAGACCAACACCAGAAATACAAAGCGAGGCATGGAGCTGGATATATGATGCATGGATTAGATTCAGACATAATATCTGATGTAACCCATGCTAAAGAAGGAGGAGGACAGAGAGAGAGTGACAGCATGGCCAAATGGAGGAGATTCTCTTAAAGATCTACTGTTACAGTAAGTATGTAACTTCTATCTTCTTCAAGGATATCTGTTCCATTAAGCCACACCTTTGGAACAAATCCCAAGCAGTTCCAAATAAAACCTGGGAGGCAGTTACAGTTTGATGTATATTCAGGACACCTGGCCAATTCTTCAGTTATCAAAGCCAAAATATCAAGGAACTGGCATGAGACTGTCGGTTCTACTGCAGACACAGAAGCTCAAGTGGATGGACAGCCCACCTGAGTAGTCCTGGGTAGTTGCTTTCAAGTCACTATAGTGTTCAAAGACTATAATTTTTTTTCATTCGTAATTCATATTTTATTGTATTTTTTCACTGTTTACATCATATGCAAGCAGCGTGGTATTGAGACATACCTTACTGCAATCACAGCTATTAAACAGTTCTGACTGGGTGCAAAACCCATGGATGAATAGGCTAATTCAATGGTTTGAAAACATATTTGCACACATACACAGAGCATATCAACACTCAGTATTTATGTACTACCATAGTAAAGGTACATTGTAGTATTTTTATGATATATTCACAGTGCTTCAGGGCCCAGTCAATTTGTCATGGTGCTCCAGGGTCCCAGTCGAGTCGCCATGGCTCTTGTCACCCCATCTTTTCACAATTGCTGACCTTATCTGTATTACTGTTATTAGCTCAGTTTATTATCTGCAAACTATTGTGTTACTTATCCTGTATTTCCTTACAATTTATTGTCCATGCTTGTTTTTGACCAAGCCTGTGTATTGCTATTTTTATGTATTACTCTGTTGTCTTGTACTTGTGTTCTCCCAGATCCACCTTGAAAAGGAGCTTTGCTCAATGGTGTCTGCCTGTTTAAATAAAGATTTTGATTGATTGGTTGATTGATTGATTGATATTTGACCTTAAAAATTCAAGTGCAGACCAGACATTTCTAGTCACTCTTGGGGTTGGCATTGTGGCAGATGTTTGTCCCCCTTTTCTCCTAGTAGGAGCTGGGTTAAACTATGGCCCTTTGATGACTGGGGATGATGATGCTGTATCCTCCCTGGGGAGGGTGTTATTTGTCCCCTTTAACTGGGTAGTTAGTTCATCTGTGGTGCTATACTGGCTTCTGGTAGTTTGCATAGGGATGATGCTAGGAAACCACTCCATGTTGCCATGTATGCAGGCATCCTGCCTTGTACTGTGTGTAGGACCCTCTCATAACTAGCTAGCTTCCCCAGTTCTTGTATCCATTCTTGAATGTCTGGGGCTTGTCTGTCTCTCCAATGTCTGAGGATTACTCTTTTGGCTTTAGTCAGCACTCCCATTAGCCATTTCTTTTCCCCTAATGAGAGATCTGGCCCAGTTGCAGGAGGTAAATAGTGATTTAGCATCACAAGGGAGGAGGTCAGTGGTGTTTGGTTCTTCAGAATCATGTCTAGGGTGTTCTGGACTGTGCTCCAGAAGGGGTACAGGGTGGGACAGGACCACAGGATGTGTCTAATTGTCCCTACCTCTGTTTGGCATCTCCAGCATGTATCTGAGGGTGATAAGCCCATGCTTTCAACTGCTGTGGGGTGCTGTGCCATCTGTGCAGCACCTTAAATTGGATAAACCTTTTCTGGGTGTCTTTTGTAGATTCCCTTACTGAATGCCATCACGATTTCCAAGTCTGCAGGTTGATATCCATGTCCAACTCTGCTGACCATTTTTCCCTTACTTTACATGTCGAGTCTGGAAGAAGCTGCAGAAGGTGTCCATAGATGGCACTGCTGTGACGTGTCATCCCCCTGTCTGGCCATAGAAGCACGTCCAGCTTGTAGTATTGCAGTTCCCAGATGCTGGGTCCAATGGAGGACAGATAGAGTGCCTGATCTGGAGGTACTTCCAATGCTTCTGCCTAGGCAGGTCAAATTCCATCTGCAATTGATGGAAGCTCCTCATAGTAGACAGATCTTTATGCTTAAGCTCCGTAATGCAGTTAATGCTCCTTTTGGCCCACCCCTTATCTACCATAGGCTTATTGTCAATTGTTAGGTGTGAATTTTCCCATAATGGGTAAAATTTTGCTCTAGTTGGATCCCACTTGCTTAGCTTGCAATAGGCCTTCCATGTTTTGAGAGTCAGCTCTATGGTCGGGGGTATCTGCCTGTTCTTGGTGGAGGGGGGGTCATAAACTGGGTTACTAACAACAGAGGTTTCAATAGGATTGATGTCTCACAGTCTGCCCATCTCGGTAGTGTGGGGTCCTGTCCAGGGGGCTGTCCTTGCCATTTGCATCAGGGTCTGTGCCATGATTTGGGACTGAAAATCTGGGAGCTTGAGTCCCTCTTGGTGAGGGGGGCTTCTAAGCTTGGCCCAGCTTAGGCGTTTTGGGCCCAATCCCCAGAAGAAGGCCTTAACCAAGGTTTGTAGTCTCTTAAATATTTTGGGATCTGTACAGAGGGGTATGTTGTCCAGCACATACTGCAGTTAGGGAGCAACCATCATTTTGAAGGCTTGGGTCCTCCTCCAGTGGGAAAGATGTAGCTATTTCCACCTCCTGACATCTTTCTTGATCTCTTCCATTAAGGGGGTTAGGTTATCCTTCCCTATTTGGGTAAGGTTCCAATGAAAGGATATCCCTAAGTATGTAATACCCCGGTTGACATGTGTTATCCCCCGGGGTAATTTTGGGTATTAGCAACAGAGGGGTCCGAGGCCAGGAATTGGGATTTGGCTATATTTAACTTGTATCCTGACAATGCACTATAATCAATAATCAGGATGATTAGATTTGGGATAGACTCAGCAGGGTGTCTTAGTACGAGAAGGATGTCATCAGCATAAGCTAGTGCCTTGTATTCTCCACCCATTTCTACCCATTTGATGCCCGTATGACTTCTGATGACTTGCAGCAGGAGTTCTTGAGCTAATCCAAAGAGGAGTGGAGATAGAGGGCAACCCTGCCGGGTGACCCTATGCAGCTTGAAAGATGCTGATGCCCGCCCATTGGTAATGACCTCTGCTGAGATGTCTGAGTATAGCACTCTCACCCAGTATCTGAAGATAGAGCCAATGTTGAAGGCTGCAAGTGTGTCAAAAAGATATTTCCATTCCAGTCTATTGAATGCATTTTCAGCGTCCAATGAGAGGAGTGTGACTGGGGGGGGAGGCCTTTTTTGTTTTCCAAAGGAGATTTATTAATCTTCTAGAATTATCTGTCCCATTATGCCCTGGGGCAAAGTCTACTTGGTCTCTGTCTACCAGGGATCCAACCAATTCTTTTAGCCTGGCGCCATCTCTTTTGCCCATACTTTACAGTCCACATTTATTAGGGTGATCGACCTGTAACTACTGCATAGTGTGGGGTCCTTTCCTGGTTTGGGAATAAGATTTGTACTACTCTCACGGATGCTGATAGGACTCAGATAATAGTGGCTTCTTCCAGTGCCTCTATCAGAGGAGATAGTAAGACATCTTGCAAGGCCCCTAGAAATTCTGCCAGCAACCCATCCCCTCCTGGCGCACGCCCCGTGTTGGTGGACTTTAGGGCCTGCTCCAGCTTTTCTCTTCCCATTGGCCTGTCAAGCCACTGTAGCTTGCTCTGACTTAGCTTTGGAAGTTTAAGCTTATCTAAGAATAACCGGGTGGCCTCACCTGAGGGTTATACCTCTGAGGAGTACAGTGACCCATAGAAGAAGAAGAATTCGGCACTGATCTGTTCTGCTCTGGTGAGTGACCAATCCTTCTTCCTGACTGCCAGTATCCTAGAGTGCTCCTGCCTCTTTTTGAGCTGATAGGCCAGGAAGCATCTGGGTTTTCCCCTGATTCCCAGAAATTCTGTTTCAGGCAGAAGAGCGCATATTCAGCTTATTGGTGCAGGTGTTTGTTTATGGTATATTTTAGGCCCATGACTTCCACCCTCAGGGATTCCGGCTAGATGGGAGAAGCATACAGTTGCTTCTCCATGGCCTCTAATTTAGTTTTATAGAGTGCCAGATGCTTATCTCTCTGCTTCCGCATGTAAGAGGTGTGGCTTATGCACCTCCTGCGTATGAAAGCTTTGAGGTAGTCCCACCTGTTTGCTGCTAAGATGTCCCCAGGCTTATTATTGATCAAGAAATCTCTGATCTCCTCTTTAAGCTTATCGCAGAATTTGGGGTTGGCCAGTGTGGTCATGTTAAACCTCCATCTGCCCCTGCTTGCCTGTGTTGCTGAGGGGGGAAGCCATGTGAAGGACACCGGTGCATGGTCTGAGATTAAGATGCAGCCAATGCTCATGTCTGTTATGTGGGGTGTCCGTACTCCTGGGATCAACCATATATCTATGCTAGAGTGCATCTGGTGCAGGGGAGAGTAAAAGGAGTAGTCTCTCCCTGTGGGGTTAACTAGTCTTCATATATCCACTAGGATTAGCTCTTGTGCCATGGATTTCAGTGCTCCTGAGGCACGTGTTGGCAGACTCTTTGGAGGGCTACTCCTATCCATGAGGTCATCCACTGTAGTGTTCATATCCCCCCCCCCACTATCAGCTACTCTTTGTGAGATTCTAGCAGGGATTGGGCAAGGCTAGAATAGAAGGAGTCATCTAGGTCATTTGCTCCATATACATTATGTAGGGTGACCTCCTGCCCCATGAGTTCCCCTGGACTATGACGAATCTACCCTCTGGGTCATTAAAGATTTTATGCATTTGGAAGGGGACTTTTTTTGTGTATTAAGATCGTAACCCCTCCACTCTTAGAGTTGAAAGTTGACCCAAAAACCTGAGACACCCATCCCTGTTTTAGTTTCTGAGTCTCCTCTGTGGTCAGGTGGGTTTCTTGTATGAATGCAATCCCTGCTCTCACCCTCTTAAGTTAGTCCAGTAGTTTCATTCTTTTTACAGGGGTTTTGATCCCTTTGACATTCCATGTCACCCATTTTATCCCATTACTAGCCATATTCCAATAAGTTATAGGTCGGTGGGTCAACTTCCAGGTTTATGAGCATGTGGGTTATTCTCCCTGTAGGGGGTCTTCTCTATAATACTTTTGCTTCCCAAGGTATCTTTTTTGGTAGTGAGTCTGAGGGGGTACCTGTCCTAAGTTTCTCCTAAGGCTATGTGTGTGCATCTTTTTAGGTCTACCCCATAGAGCTTTGGTGGTGACCTGTGGCTTCCGGGTAGTTCCCATTCAGAGTTGTCATTTATGTAGACCCCTTGCCTTCTCGAACTTCTCTCTATATTGTAAGTAGAGGTATCTCCTAAATCCCCTGCAGGCATGGGTATGCTCTGGGGATCTATTAACATATAATATACAGTTTTATAACATACAATAACTAACATTTCAAACATAAAGCAATTCAAACAATCAACATTAACAAAACTCCTTTTTGTAGGTAATGAGTGTTCCTGTCCGGGGTGGTAATCCCTGATTCTAGACTCATTAACCACTGGCATGGCTGAGTCGGTGTCCTCTAACTAAGCGAGGTCCACTACCTTATCCTGGAAATCCCTTCTAGTGGAGCTCCCTATGAAACCTTGGGTGGCTGTGAATGGGGTGGGGATAGGGAGTGTGGGTAGAGGAATATTTGGGGGGGTGTCCCAGCCAGGGCACTACTGAGTGCATGCCTCATCGCCCATTCTCCAGTCTAGAGGGGGGAGGGGAAGGAGTGGGTAGTGACCAGGGAACAGTATTTTCCCCCTCCTGCAACTTTCTTTACCATTCTGGGGGGTGGGTGATGGTGAGTACTGGAGGTTTGGGATGCAGATGCCCCAGTGCAATGATGGTGCAGTCTGGTCTACCCATCCGATTTTCCTTTTACTCTGAATGAGGTGCACTAAGATTTAAAGGGAAGGACGACTGCAGGGCCCATAGTGGAGAGGAGAGGAGAGGTGGAAATAACAAGGGGGAGGAGGAGGAGTGAGCTAGTTTGCCCCCTATCCTTCCCCTCCCCCCCAAAAGAGAGCTCCCATGGTCACCTTCTTGTCTTTCAAGGTGCCACACCATGTCTTTAGACTACAGCACTTTCCCATATTTCCAGACTGACCCATATCTGCAGCTTCCTGTGAAGCTCCGTGTGTGCATTTTTGGATCGTCCTCCTCAGTTGCAGTCTCTTAGTCTGTACAGGGCATTGCAATATCTGGCAGCTGCAAAGGCACAGATCTAGGGGGGGCCTCTGTGAGCCTGTATTCCTTCCCAGCCTTCTCTTGTGGGCCATGTGTGTTAGAGGCTACATTGTTTGGGTAAGTATTGTTGGAGTGAGGGTTCTCAGAACTGTTGTCCCCGCGCAGTCATCCAATGATTGCCATTTCCCACCTCAGGCTAGCAATCTTGAGAGGAGTTCAGCAGTCTGGTGGCTGGTTTTCTCTCGCACAGTATATTTATGGCTCACTGAACTCCTGTGCAACTGTTGGAGATGTAGGCATTCCAGCTGCATGTAGTGTAGATTACTTACAATTTTTCAGTTCGGGGACCCAGAGGACCTGGCAGCCTCTGTCACATTGGATTGCTAGGCAACCAGACCCACCACTGCATATTCACAAGAGCCCCCTCCTTTATTTCAAAAATGCTCAACAAAGGAGGGGGGAATTTAAATGTGAGAGATCTGGATGAGGGAGGCAGCAGCGGTCTCTCATTTGGGATCCCTGGTACTTTGCCCATTCTGTAAGCACCTCCTTATGTCCCCTCCAGTGCTCACCCAGGGTCAGGGTGTGTTTGAACTGTTAGGAGGGCATTTTCCTTGGCTATTGATTGCCCATCTGTGTGGGATATCCAGTTCCCCTTCACAGGGGTAAGAGATTAGTCCTATGTGCCATCCGATGGAGAGGAAACCTGGTTATCTTACCCTAAATTAGGGATCACCTCCATTCCAAAGTCCTGGGATGGGGGTTGCTCCCTATCTGCATGTGCCCCTGCCTCGGACAGCTTCTCCCTCCCCCACGGGTGGCCTCAGGAACCACTGTGGACATGGACCTTCTTCTAGTGTGTAATGGAACAGGCCTTGCAGCTGTCCCGATCTCGACTCCCCCATTATTGACTGTGCATTGCATATGGTTTATGTGGAAAATGAATCCTTAAGAGGAGAAGAGATAGAAGGGGAAGAGAAATCTCCCCAGTGCTGTACTCGGCAGTGCCAGTGTGGGGAGGGGAGAGGGAGACATGTAGAGGAAATGTGAAGTATAGATGTAGAGGTTTTGGCACTGAATTCAGGAAAATTTGAAGATAAAATGGTAGACTGAGCATGTGTAAGAAGAAGAAGAAGTGGGGGACAGAGGCAGGTTAAACAGTGCCAATCTTATTCACATTTCTGGGAACAGCTTATGATTCATATTTATTCACACCACTGATAGTTTGTAAAAGAAAGTTCTGTCCTGCCACAACAGGTTTCACACATGAGGAGACACCAAACAGTTCAGTGGTGCCTTCCATGTCTTCTTCCCTGTGTTGAGATGGGCTTCTGCTTGACAGCATGCTCCAGATGCCATGGTGCTCTGTTCAGCCCCGTTCCATGCCTGAACCATCTGGGAATACCTGGCTCACTGCATCTGCCCAGGATTCCAGTATTTCTTTCTGTTGGGTCCCGTCATCCATCCCTGCCTGTGAGGTGGCATCAGCTTCTGCCTTCAGCCGATACATCTCCTGGGATGGGTTTGATTCCTGCCCTTGTCTCTTTGGGGCTGGTTCACTCACTGATTCAGAGCCAGTTGTGGAAGATGCTCTACTGCACTGTCTTGAGGCCATCTTGACTTTCTTTGATGTCATAGCCCATCTGCTCTTCACTTGTTGTTGACTTTTTTTTTTGTTAGTGCTTTTTCTCCCTGGCCACCTAGTCTGCTTACCTCTACTTCCAGGCATCCCTTCTGAGGTTGTCCGGCCACCATCCCAAGGACTCCCCCCGGCTCCACATTTGGGCCCGTGGCACACCCCCATGGCTTTCCCCCCATGGTGGGGAGGTGGAGAGCCCCCCTCCCAAGCTCTCACACAAGACCAGGATCCAGTTAAGCCATGCACCCTCGGCGCCAAGATAGCCGCTCCGGGGACAGCCATCATGCCGCCACGACTAGTGCCATATTTTTCTGTGTTCTCCCTCCCCATGATGTCTGCGGCGTGCAATGACACCAAGGGACAGGAGCACGCACGCTACTGCATGCACCCCTTCCTGGCATCTGCCGCAGCATGTCCCCCCATGTCTGCCTGTGACCTGCCATCGCCCCCAGCCACCGCTAGAGGCCACTAGGGCACAGAGACAACCCACCCCTCCTCCACAGAGGAGGAGAGCAGTCCTACAGATGCACAATCCTTCTCCTCCCTTGCTGACCCCTGATGACCCAGGCTCATTCCTGACCCGGGTCACCGGCGTGGTGCGAGGTGTGGCGTCCAGCACCTCAACCTTCAGTGCCACTGGGCTGGGCTTGTTGTTGACTTTTTGATTTTGCTGTTTGCCAATCCATATTCTCCTCTGGATCTGCTTCTGCCAGGATCATGAATTTGTTTGGTGGGCCCTGCGGATTCCTGCCTCATGCCTTTGGGCATTCCTGTGGTATGGCCTCCCGGGGTGGCAATCTATGTTGAGGACATTTAATTTGCCAGTGCTTCAATATGTAGTCCATTGCTTCCTCAGGGGTTTCAAAAGTGCTATATACCCTGTTCTTTGAGATCCGCACCGTGTCCAGGTACATAAGATGATATTGAAATACAAAATCGCACGTGCCCCCATAATGCAAAGCATCATGGGCTACATATGCAAATCACCACAGAATATTATGTTGGTTCAACTTTAAGCAGAAATGCATGGTGCCAAAAGGCCTCTCACACAGTTTGCAAAGAGTGCCAACAGAAGAAACAGACACGTGTTTCGTCATACCAGGACTCATCAGTGTGCCTCGTCTGTTTGACATCCCAGTGGAATGAACCAGCTATCCTAAGATGGTCTATCTGGGTTATGTTGTAGTGAACTCACTTAAAACAAAAAACAAGTTAAAAGATAAAGAACCTCAGTGCGCAAGCACTGAGGCAATGGTTACCCCAAAGGGCATTGGCTGGGAAGCCAAGTTTCAAAGATATACAAAATCACACGTGCCCCCATAATGCAAAGCATCATGGGCTGCATATGAAAATCACCACAGAATATTATGCTGGTTCAACTTTAAGCAGAAATGCATGGTGCCAAAAGGCCTCTCACACAGTTTGCAAAGGGTTATGTTGTTTTAATTGGGTTCACCACAACATAACCCGGATAGACCATCTTTGGGTAGCTGGTTCATTCCACTGGGGTGTCAAACAGATGAGGCACACTGATGAGTCCTGGTATGACGAAACACGTGTCTGTGTCTTCTGTTGGCACCCTTTCCAAACTGTGTGAGAGGCATTTCGGCACCATGCATTTCTGCTTAAAGTAGAAGCAGCATAATATTCTCTGGTGATTTGCATATGCAGCCCATGATGCTTTGCATTATGGGGGCATGTGTGATTTTGTATTTCTTTGAAACTTGGCTTCCCGGCCAATGCCCTTTGGGGTAACCATTGCCTCAGTGCTTGCATGCTGAGATTCTTTGTCTTTTAAGATGATATTGTACCTGCCCATCCTGAAGAATTTTCTTCCCCCTCTGTATAAGCTTTCTGTTTCTGTGCCAATTCATCAGAATAGTCATTAAAAATATAGACTCAGTACCCCTGCAATATCAGTTGTTCCCTCTCTCTGGCCATGCTTAAGATCCATTCTTTTTTTGGGAATCGGAGCATTTTTGTGATTATAGTCCTGGGCTTGGCCCCTTCTTTAGGCAGCAGTGCCAGTGTTCTGTGTGTCCACTCCACTTCAAGTGCCGGCCTCCACTCACACTTCAGTAGCCTAGGCAGTTCAGTTTGCAGAAACTTAACAGTGTCCCATCTCTCGGCCCCTTTGGAAAAACCTACAAATTGAAGGTTGTTCCTCCAGCTCTGATTCTCCACATCTTTGGCACAGGACCAAAGGAGCGGTGCCATTGTTTCCAGCTCTTTGATTCTGGTTTCGTGCCTTGAGTCTTTTTCATCTATGTAAGAGAGATATGTTTCTGCATCTAGGGTACAATGATGGAATGCTTGAACCTTGTCTTCCAAGGCTGCCACAGAAGTTTTTAAATCTTTTATTTCTGCAAGGACTTGCTGCATCATCCCTTTTAGTTCTGTATATTCTGTTGTGCTTGTGGTACCAGCTTGTTGATTCATCTTTGCGCTGGCCATTTCTGGGTGAGCATGTGGCAGTTAAGCCCTACAAATGTTGTAGCTTCTAGTATCCTTTCTCTTTGGGGTACAGTTTTCACCTTCGGTTATTTGTTTGATCTGTTGCTCCAGTAATGAAAAAATACCTGGGTGTGGTTGTGAGTTTGCATGGAAACATTTTTTACAGATAAAATTAACGGCAGGTGGAACAGAGCTACTTAGTCAAGCTTCTATTCACTTTCCCGGCTCGCACATGTGCCCCATTCAAAGACTATTATGATAAATTTGTGTAAAACAAAATGTTTGAATGTGTGATGCTTCAGTGAAGCTTCATACCCCAGTCTGGGCTTGATTTGCATCTGGTTCTCCTTCCTGGTGAACATTGCTAGAAATCCTACTGCTGCCGATATGTATGCCCTAGTGTGCGCATGGATGAATGTGTACAAAAAGATTCTGATCATTGCATGCCCATATGTTTCACCACCTAGGTCAGTTATGAAAGGAGTTTGAAGCTTGACAAGAAAAACCCCCAGTGGCTCTGCATGTACTTGTTTGACATGTTTATACTTGTAAAGCCCCTGTCCTACCTGAGGATGATTATGTGGAAACTGTTTGGTTCCAAGAACTATCTGAAGTGATGCTACCCCCTCAATGCACAGTGTGCCATCAAGGGAACAAATAATTTTGACATAATTAGTTGCTAATATTACATGGCCCAGAATAAACTGGTTTGTCCTAAGGGTCTGTAGTCAAATCTTGCATACTTCTAGCTAAAGCTCATGTATATGTCTGACAAATAGCTCATGTGACAAATGTAACAGACTGATCAGTGTGCATTGAAAGGGCACAGACCTCACCAGAGTCAATTGTGCTGATCTGGGAGTGCAGCCCCAAAAGAGAGATAAATCAGATCCATGACAATTAGTTCCTTCATTGTTGAAATTTGGAGACCCATCTTTGCTCAGAGATTGACAGAACAGAATTTGTAAGAAGTTGGCACAATGAACAGAGGTTCTTTCCCTAAAGGAGTGGGATGTTGGGTGCACCACGGGTGTACACACCACATCGAGGACACTGATGAGAGACCTTGCTTGGAGAGGTTGAGGTACTGGCCCCCACCAACATAGATGATATCTGGAAGTATTAGCAGGAGATGCTGGCTGCAGGCAACGTTCAGGAATCTACGAGCCCCAGAAGTTCCTAAATGTAGTTGTCAGGAAGAAGAGTAGGGCTGTCGGAATGTGTGTGGACTACTGAAAATGTTAATAAAAAGTATTTTCTGTAAAAAAAAGAATGTGTGTGGACTACCAAAGTCTAAACAAAAGAAATATACCTGACCAATGCACAATGCTATCAAGATGCCCTAGATTGCCTGAACAAAAGTCAGTGGTTCAGTGTGATGGATCAGCAATCCAGCTGCTATCAAATCCCCATGTCCAAGCAAGGTTGAGAAAAGATGTTATTCATCTTCCCCAAGGGGTTCTTTGAGTTTCTCCGAATGCCACAAGGGATCTCAGGGGTATCAGCCACATTCCAGTTACTGATGGAGAGAGCACTGGGTAACACAAATCTGTTAGAATGCTTGTGTACTTAGATGACATTATCATATTCAGGAGAACATTGGAGGAACAAAAGAGCCTGTCTGTTCAAAATACTAAACATATTCGAAGATAATGGCCTTGTGCTGTCCCTCGACAAGTGCCAGTTCTTCAGGACCTTGGTCAAGTATGTGGGTCACATTATGTCTCAAGATGATATTCCTACCCATTCTGACTACATCTAGGCCATCACAGCTATGCCAAAACCCACCAAACTGGGAGAACTATGAATTTCTTGGGATTTTTCAGCTATTACCACAAGTTCATTAAAGACTACACCAAGATCACGAAGACTCTGCAAGACCTGACCCAGGGGTATCCTCCTGCCAAGCAGAACAGCAAGAGAGCACCACAGTCCACTTCTGAAAAAGTTTAATATAGAGTGCATGAACAGTTTGGTCCCAGATGGACCTGAGCTCATGATGATGTATTTGAAGAAATAATCATTTGACTAACAAGCCTGTGTTGGCCTATGCAGATCACAGAAAGTCATATGTGCTGCACACAGATGCCTGTCTCAGTGGTTTGGGAGCAGTGCCATATCAGGGACACCCACAAGAGCTTCTGAAAACTTGCTCTTAATGCCTTGCATGATATGTTGGAACATTCTGGCATTGATATAATGTTGAGCCAAGTTAGAAGAAGGTTCTGTTGGCCCCAGACAAGTATGCAGGTTGATAACTATCATAAACAGTGCATGAGATGCATCCAGCAGAAAACGCTGCCCACCCAAGCAGCCATTTTGGTTAACATTACCACAAGTGCCCTCGTGGACTTGGTTCGCATTGACTTTTGGAGCTTGCAACAGACTAAAAGAACACTACCAAAATGCTGGTGATGATTGGCCATAGCCACTACTCCAGATATGCCCAAGTGTTTCCCTCAAAAGGCAAAAAGTCACACCTGTAGCCAAGATTCTAGTTGAAAAGTATTTTGTTTGGGTGGGTGGCTAGCACCTAGTCAAGATGGACGCTTGAATCCTCAGCTTTACACTGACCTCCCTTTCTACCAGCCATCCATCACTATCTAATGGGTAACACCAAAAAAAACAACTACCAGCCAACAGGGTAACTTCAGGACATTATGCCTGTCACTTTATTGTACTTCACTGACTTACTGTTCACAAGCAAAATCTGATCTCATCTCCTGCTGTCTAGCAGTGATGGCCTCTAAAAGCCTGGCATCGACTCTCCCAGTGGAAAAAGTGGAGGCAATGTTCACCCAACTTCTGGTGGAAATCAAAAATGCTAAAATAACCACTGCAACCAGTTTGAAACAAATTGCACTACTTGATGCTCAGATTACTACCACTGAGAATAAAGTGGATAAGACAGCAAGCTCCTATGATGATCTCCATGCCTAAATGCGGGAACAAGAATACACTATCCAAAACTTACAAAGCAAAATGAATGATTTGGAGAATCGTAGTCACCGCAACAACATCCATTTCATTGACTTTCCGGAACAGGCTGAAATAGGCAGTGTGGTTCAATTCTTACAGCATGTCCTCCCACAGATTCTAAATTTCCATGGGACCTAAGATTTTACATTGAGTGGACCCACCATTCCCTGGCTCCAACTCTGGAGGCCAGAAAACGTCCCAGGCCTATCACTGCACTCTTTCTCTGGTTCCCCATAAAAGAAAATATATTACGAAGCGCTCAGGAACTAGGTACCTGAGAATGGCAGAAATTAGAATAACAGTGTTTCCAGACTACTCCAAAGATCTTACAGTCCGGAGCCAAGTAGGCCTTACATAAGGTGGTCACTTAATTTTCACTCTGATAGTCTGCTCAGCTAAAAATTACACATAATAGAGTGACTAGACCTTTCTCAGCCCAGGCTCAGCAATGGACTATATCTAATGGCAATGGCAACAAACCAATCTGTCCAAGACCAGCAGAACCAAAGTATGACCAAGAGACAGCCCAGAGTATCCCCACAAGCTAATGCCATATTTTTTTACTTGCCTGACACATCCAGATTTCAGTGACCGGAGAATAGCAAATACGCCCCCCAACCACCACCCAAGCAAAAAAGGCACAGCAGACACAGGAGGAGGCCTTTTAATCATCCTCATCACCATAATGCCTCCTGATCCCACATCACAAGTCATAGAATCATAGGTAGGGAATTTAGGGCAAACTGGGTTGACCAAGTGGTCCTTATCTGCTGATATTTTCTACATTTTTCAATGTAGTGAGGGATCTGAGGGTCCAGATGATGAATTTGCGCCATTTCTATCTTCAAACTGCTCTGCCCCACTCCGGGAGCACCGGATGAGCTCAGTGCCTTCTCGGCTCCATGGCCCATCAGAGTTTGAAGATCCAAGATCCCTGCAAGCTTCCCAATTACCAAATGAAACTCATCCAAAAATCCCAGTGGAGGAGATCCCTCCAGTACAAGATTCTTTGGTGTGTCCCACAGAGGACCCACCAGCACACCTACCAGAACCGTCAGTGAATACTATCCCTGAAAACTTTTCCAATGAACACCCAATGACCTGAAGAACCCTGCCATTGCAGGCTTGTCACATTTCCAGCTGAGCCCATTAAGTGTATAATAATCAATGTGTACATAAGGCTTCTGAGGAAGATTTGGTATGCAGTAATGTAAATGGCCTGAATTGGGTCGTCATAGAGCTACACAGTTTAATTACACATCCCTAGTCACACCAATGACAATGTGTGCAGAGCTCCTATTTTTGCAACCTGCAGGTTTGCGTTGATGTTTAATTTCAGAGGTTAAATGGCAAAACTATCCCATTAGAGCAGAGAGCCATAACGCTGTTTTAGGAGCTTATAAGCTTTTAAGCATACAATGTTCCGTATGTAAATAGGGCTTCCAAAGAAATCTGTGTATGCTGAAATATAACGGCCTGTTGGGCCTCATAGACCTCTGCAGTTTAAATAATTGTTCCTAGTCACACCAAAGACAATGTATGCAGAGCTCTAATTTCTGCAACCTGCAGGATTACATTGATGTTTAATTTCAGAGATTAGGTGGCAAAGATATCCTGCTATAATAGAGCACCATAACACTGTTTTAGTGGCTTATAAGCTTTTAAGCACACTATGTTCCATATGTAAATAGGGCTTCCAAAGAAATCCCAACTTATGCTCTTATCCTATCCTCCTCCTGACAAAGCTGCCTCTGGCTGCCACATACTAGCCCCCCATCTCACCTCCCCCCACTCCTCACCCCTCCTCTCGTGTCCCTCCAGCTTTCAATGTTTTCTTCTTCCATGCCTCTCTTGACCTCTATGTACCCTCTTTTCATTTGTTCACCTTTAAGAAACCTTGTATTAACATGTCAAAACCTTCTTTGTTAGTGATTGCTTTATGCTGATATTCTAACTCCAAGACTGTACACCCTGACGTGGAACCTTTGTAAAAGAGCCTCGGCTCAAAGGTACTTTGTAATCCTAGACTTGAATAAATAAATAAATAAATGTTCCATATGTCAGTATGACCTCCCAAAGAAATCTTGGTATGCTGAAAGGTAAATGGCCTGCTTTGGGCCCTCATAGAGCTATGCAGTTTAATTAACTACTCTTAGTTACATTAATAATAACTGTCAACTGTCGTAGAGCTCTTACTTTAACAATCAGCTGCCATGATTACTGTTTCATTTTAGAGACTAGATGGCAAATGCATCCCTTTAGAACAGTGTGCAATAACTTTGATTTAGGGGCTTCTAAGTTTTATCTCAACTAAATTGTCCAACTGATATTATTTTCTTATGTGGCAAGTTGACAGCTGCCACTCTACCCCATGAAAAGATTTATCCTGGTTGATAACCAAAAGGTTTCTTTTAAAGCTGGGGTTGAAACAATAGCCTCTTCGACTTGTTATGGGCGCACTGCTAAAAATATGCATCTGCTATCATTACCAGGCTTTGCTGCAATACCAAATTCCCACTAGAGAACAGGGTGAAATATATAGAATAGTGGATGGTTGACCATCCTCAACAAGGCTGTGTTTCCATCGAGGGTGTCGACTGCATCATAGAAACCTCGAGAGTGAATCTCGAGAGGTTTCTATGACACCTTTGACTCTCGAGATGGAAACACAGCTTTAGTTGTGGATGGTCAGCCATCCATTATTTGATATAGTATATGGTTCCCCAACATTTAACAAGGTTCATACCTTGTGTTCACATTCGCGCATCAGACCTCGGTATTTTGTCATTCTCTGCAATTCCATACCTGAAGATTGCAGTCCTCCGCGATGTAGTCCTGCCCCAGAAGTTACCGGTTCCCCTGACTGCTCGATGCAAATCCCACTCTGGTTTGACACCCGTAACTGTGCCAGTAGATTAAAAAAAGAAAGAAAAACACTGAAAACAGACAGTTTGGGCACACGGAGCTGACAATATAGTCCGTGTCCAAACTGTACTTATGAGCTACTCGCCTGGCCACTCACTAAGTGACACTGCCATTTTCTCCTGTGTGTTTTGAATCCCTGGACTGAATCAGCCAATCAAGTGGTAGGGCATGTCAAAAAAGTTGTTGTGCTATCGATGTGATGTCAGAACGATAGTACAACAACTTTTTTGACCTTTGAACTGTCCTACAACAAGATTTTGAAAGCCACTGCCTTCTAGTCATAATAAGCCCTAACTGTACTACTTTTAAAACTGCCATTTGAAGAGCTAAGCTCCACTTTCAAAACCAATCTGTCAAACCCATTCCTTATGTGGTGCTTAATGGACAGCAGTATATGACAAAAATCTATTGAATTAGTGGATCTCAGTCTGGATATTTTTATTCACATAAAAGATTGTATTTGGTCCCCAGGATTATTGCTGCACAGTGCTCATATTTTTGCAGCCTGTCACCTTGCATTACTGTTTAATTTCAGAGTCTAGATGGCAAATACACCCCCTTTCGAATAGAGTGCCGTAATGCTGGTTTAGGGGACTGTAAGCTGTGCTGAGAATAAAATATCCAATTGTTATTATTTCCATTTGTAGCAATCTGCCACCTACCACTCAACCTCATACACAGGTTGATTCCAATAACCAAAAGGTTTCCTTTACAGCTGCAGCTGAAACAATAGTTACTTTTTTTTACATGTCAGGGATGTCCTGCTAAACCTGCGCATCTGATTATCAATATCTTGCTTTACTGTGATACCTAATTCTCACTAGAGAGCACAGCAAACTACTTTTTCTAGAAATCCCATTTAAAATGTTTTGCTCTGCTTTCAATCCAATCTGACAAACCCTTTTCCTCTAAGGTGCTTGACGGACTGTGGTATGCAACAGGACTCTGCTGAAACAGCAGATCTCAGTCTTGATATTTTTAATCAAATAAAATGATGTCTTTGGTCCCTGAGACTACTGCAAATTATAAAATGTATTTATTTAAGGGATGTCTTCTCCCAGATTACAGGATCCCTTCCCTGCCTCCTGTCCTCCTCGTCTTATGCTTCCTAACCTGTCTGTGCAGTGGGGCACTCATATAGGGCCCCTGTTATCTATATTTACTTCTGTGGCTCAGGCAGGTCATCTGAACAGGATGCACACAATGCAACCAATATCCATTACCCTTTTTGACTCCTCGTCTTTTTTTCTTCCTTGTTTTTGTAGCTCTGTTCTCCTGGACATATAGAAAAGTACTTCACTACACCTCCATTTATCTTATTCCCCACCACTTGGCAGCATGCCAAGGAACTAACATGGATCTGAGACGTTAGATTAATGATATCTCAGATCTGTTCCTTTTTACTTTTTAGTTTGGGAACGCTGTATGTAAGCTTCTTTCATCTAGGTAGAGTTCATGACAGGTCATTTTAAACCTTAGCTTTCAGGTTCAACTAGAAAGACCCAGTGAGGAGATTAGCCCACTAGCCACTCTCAGTGGGTCCTGAGAGACCATGGGGTGCAATTTGACACCTGGTCAGAATCTTGGTTCCCATGAATCTGACCAATGTACATTTCTTTTGTTCAGTTTTCTTATCTTAATAAGAATTCATTTTCACATTAGTCCTCATGTATGGTTTATGTATATAGTTAATGTTATTGAATTATCTGCAGACTGTTATGCTGTGTTCCGACTGTAAATGAGCTTTCTGGTTCAGCGGCAGTTACAGAGGAGGAGGTTTGGGGGCAAGGAAATAGTATCGACCCTAGTCCTTCCACTCATCTTTCTCCATTAAATATTCTACCACCTGATTGTGGCTTAATCATATTCTGTTACTATCCACAACAGCTCGCTAAACCTCCATAATGACAGATCTTTGATGCCATAGCTGGAATGTTAGGGTCCTAAATTCCCCTGTCAAATGCAGGCAGGTGTTGACTCACTTATGCAAAATGCATTTGCAATTAGTCTTACTCCAAGAGACCAAACTTACAGATCTGGAAGCCCAAAAATAGGCTAAACAATGGGTAGGACCGGAATTGCATAGTGTTGCCAAATCCAAAAAAAGGGGAGTATTAATTCTTGTACATAAAAATTTGAACTGGCAGCTGATAAAATCAAAGCAAGACTTGGACGGACGATGGATTTTAGCTTTGTTCCAAACACCTCAGGGTCCTCTGGTGGTGGTAAATCTGTATGCTCCCAATCATGACTCTCCCCAGTTCTTCCACTCCATAGCTACTCATATGGCCACATTTAATGACGCTGATGCCCCTCTTTTACTAGGAGGCAATTTTAACGTAACTTTAGAAAGCTGCATAGGTAGAAACCATGGCAGACCTGAATCCCATGTACAGGCCACACAGGCCCTTAAGTTGTGAATGTCAGACCAAGTCTTAGTAGATGTGTGGCATATCTATAACCCTAGAGTATGTGATTACACCTACCATTCCTCAGTACATGGATCATACAGCAGATTAGACACCAGGCTCACTTCACCACACCTTGCATCCATGATGAATAACATACAAATTACTGCGTTAGTGATTTCGGACCATGCACCTCTACAAATAGATCTCACTTATGGAGCCAGTCCTCCAAATTTGCCCAGTTGATGTTTGGATTCATTACTATTATATGACCCACAGTTTGAACCTTGGCTAAAGGACTCTACTAGGGAGTTCTTTTGACTCAGTGATATGGGTGATACTACCATGTTCATACTCTGGAAGGACTTTAAAGCTATGATCCATGGATCAGGTATGGCATTTTCTGCCACCTGTAGAAAAAAAAAAGAGCAGGACCTAGCTGACAAGGATTAACAGTTAGCCCAGAAAGAATCTATCTATAAAAATATCCACAAAGCCAACTTCCTATTTCACCGTGAAATCATAGATCTCTGGCAAAAAAAATAAAAATACCTTCACGACTAGGAAGGCAGAGTTAACTATTTCATGGCTGAAACATAAATTCTGAGAAGGAGGAAAAAAAGGTGGCACATTGCTTGCATACCACTTTAAAAAGCAGCAATCTGAAAGAACAATTGCCTCATTATGCAATACCTCAGGGCAACTCTGCACCTCCCAAAATGGTATTAATGACACCATGAAAAATGTTTACAAGCAATTGTACTCGTCTGTAACCACTCCTGACTCTCCCAAGCTGATAACCTTTCTGTCCAAACTTAACTTTCCCAGATTAGAACAGGAACATGCCAATACTGTAGGTTAGACCTCCCAATCAAAATTGAATTTTGTCAACCACTAGTCCCTTAGGTTTCCCCTGATCCTAGAATGGCTGTATTACAAAATTCAGCATGTAGGTAAATTCCACCCCACCATGGCCACATCAATAATCACAGTACTTCCAAACCCAGAAAGGACCTTGAGTCTCTGGTTAGTTACCACCCCATCTCATTAATCACAGTAGATAGCAAAATATATGTGAAAGTTGTGGTGAGCAGGTTAGAAAATTTCCTTCCCTGTATGATCTACCCCTCACAGGTGGGCTTTATCAAGAGGGAGTTTGGCTCAGATGATATTCATACTCTAATAAACCTTATGTAGATAGCTAGGGATACTCCCACCCCATCCTCTGCTATAGCTATTGATTTAGAGAAAACTTTTGACTTGGTGGAATGGGAGTATCTCTTCGGGAGTACTTATCCATTTAGCATTTGGGACACCCTTTGTAAAGGCCACGAAAGCCATGTACTTAGCCCCACAGGCACAGGTCCTCAGGAATAACTTGTTATCCACCCTTTTTTATGGCTGTGGGCAGAGCCTACAGCCATTTTGCTATCTGTAGCTTGAAAATGGAGTTTTGTGGAACGCATTTTTTTGGTCTTTTCAATGTATCCTTTCACATCTACAAATCACTATGACAACTAAAATAAAATAATCCCCTCTTTCTGTTCAGAATGTTGGAGATATAACGCCAAGCTGCTTATCTGATGGCCATTAGGAAACTGAAACAGCTTGTTAAATATTGGTTGCCTATTAAACTGGAAATGTGTTTACCCCTTCAAAATGCAACAGCTTGCACATTTAAATGATTAGCATTTAAACAATTTTTTTATTTTAAATCTAGCATTACAAATACCTTTGAGCCAAGGCTCTTTTATAAAGGTTCCATGTCAAGGACAGGACAATACAGTGGTACACAGTGGAGCAAAAAGCAATATACAAATATGCAAGTAAGGCAAGTGCAGGTTTAGAGCAGGTTAAAACAGAGTTAACATACAGTTACAATATAGTACAAGTATAGCCTGCCAGTGGCAGTTGTGAAGTAGAACATGGTGCAGGAGGAGGTGTGCGAGTAAGAGAGAGGAAGGGGAGTGGCTAGGGATGCTGGACTGAGCTGAGAGGGGTCTGGCTAGGTATAACAGTCACAGGTGCTAGCGGCAGAGAGGTGGAGATGGAGCCCTGTTTTGAATTGACCAAGTGTAGGAGCAGAGGAGATTTCAGTGTTAAGGCTATTCCACCAACAAGGAGCCCGATAGGCAAATGAGCGCTGGCCAAAGGAGGTTCTGCAAAGTGGGACAATCAGGCGATGAGCTTCTGAGCATCTTGTGTGATGGTGGTTACTACTAGGGCTGAGGACAGATAGAACTGCAGGGGGTGCTAGGCCCATAGTGATTTTCTTAGCCATGGTGCATGTTTGATATTTTATGCAATTAGAGAGTTGCAACCACCCAGATTGTGCATAGAGGTCACAGGTGTGGGTTGTATGGTGGGACCCAATGAGTAGACAACATGCTTTGTTGAGTGAGGTGGAGATACATCTGAGGGCTGTAGAGGTGGCTGTGCCATAAATGATGAGGCCATAATCAATGAGGGAGAGAACTGAGCTTTGTATGGCAAGGCCCAAGGCAGCAGGAGTTAGGTTGGTCTTATGCCTGTAGAGAAAGCCAAGCTGCATGTTGGCAGCCTTTGCGACATTGTCAATGTGGGACACATAAGACAGGTTACTGTCTAAGGTGATCCCTAAGTATTTGAAGGTTGGAACCTGCTCAAGGGTTGAGCCTTGTAGGTTTGAAATGTTCAGGGGGGTGTACCATGTTTGCTGTGGGAGTTACAGAAAAGCACAGTCTTTTTTTTTTTGTAGTTGAAAATAAGTCTCTGTGTACTGAATCATTTTTCCATTGATGTGAATACAAGTTGAAGTTTTTTTTGCAGGGAGTGTAGGTCCTTATGGGAGGAGAGAATTACGGCATCATCTGCATAGAGGATAATTTATTCAGGGCTTGATTTAGGGAGGTTGTTCAGAAAGAGTGAAAAGAGAAGTGGTCCCAGTATGGAGCCCTGGGGGACTCCTGAACGGACTGGCAAGGCATTGGAGAGAGTGCCTGCAATCTTGATCCTTTGTGATCTGTTTAACAGGTAGCTCCGGAACATATCAAAAGCCTTTGTTAAATCGTTGAAGACCGCCCCGGTGGCCGTTGTTCAGGATATTGTGGATTGCTGTGGTGAATTCCAAAAGGGCAGATGTGGTGCTGTGTCCTTTCCTAAAGCTATGTTGCTGAGGACACAGGATGTTGTGGTTGCCCAGAAAGTCGGTGAGTTGGTTGGCAACAATATGTTTGAGTGCCTTTGGGGGGTAGGATGGAAATTGGTCAGTAGTTTCCATAGTGCATCTTGTCCCCATTCTTATGTACAGGGGTGACTATGGTGGATTTCCAAAGGTCAGGGAACTGTCCAAGGCAGAGGGAGAGGTTAAGGATCTTGGTGCGTGGTCTGATGACTTTGTTGAGTGTGAGGGACAGTTGTATGAGGTCCAATGAGTCCCCACTAAACCTTGTGTTGGCAATGGCCTTGCTGATGTACTTATGGGCTTCATGCTGCTTGACTGATTTGAAATAGAAGGGTGGGTGTTGAGTAGGGTGGGTAGCTTGGGAAGTGTCTGGTTCAGTGAAGAAGTCTGATGGGAGAATGGAGCTGAGGTCAGTGAAAGCGGTATTGAAGGTACTGGTGATAGTTGCAGGGTCAAGAGTGATAGAGCCATCGATGTTAAGCATAGTTGGGGAGGTTTTCAGAGGTTTACCGGTCACTTCCTTGATGTTGTTCCGGAAAGCTCTACCATTTCCCCAAGTGTAAGTAAGGACTTCCCTGTGATAATTACTTTTGTGTAGTTTAATGGCCTTAGTGCAGTCATTCTGCACACGCTTGTAATTCTGGGTGGCCGTTGGAGATCGAGAGTCCTGGGCCAAGAGCCATAGGTGGTCCCTTGATTTTAGCCGGGCTATTAGGTCGGCAGTAAGCCAGGGGTTGCAGAGGGTCTTCACTTTACACTTTCTGTAGGGGGTGTAGGTATCGCAGGCTCCATTGAAGATGGAGATGAAGGAGTCTAAGGCTGTACTGACATTGTTTGCCTTGAAGATTGGAGTCCAGTCAAGGTTCATGACATGAGATTTAAGGAGATTCAGGTTTCCATGAGGGAGGATTCTACTGGAGATGACTGTTGGTGGAGGTTTGCAGAATTTGTTGGACCACACACAGGTAACAGGAGAGTGATCACTGAGGGAATCTGGAAGGATGGAGATATTGGAGATTCGGGTGGGGTAGCTGGATAAAATCCAGTCAAGTAAGGAGCTGGTACCAGTTCTGTAGTTGTGCCTGGTGGGGGGAGTCAACCAGCTGTGTGAGGTGAACAGAGGAGATGGCGTCCTTGAGTCCTCCTGGATCAGGGCAAGCCAGTTTATGTTATAATCCCTGAGCAAGATTAGCTCAGAGTCAGGAGGTTGCATTTGGGTGAATTCCAGAACAGTGTTTAGGCCTTTCACTTGGTCTTTGGGAGGGATGTAGACTGTGGCAACTGTAAGTAATTTGACATGGGCTCCAAGTACGATACAGATTGGGAGAATCTGTGCCAGTGAGTCTGAGGGCGTGGCAGTTATGGGGTGGCACAGGAGGGAGTCTTTAAGGTAAAGAACACAGCTTCCACCTTGTTTAGCCTGCCGATCCAGCCTGAAGACATTGTAACCTGGCAGGGCAATTGCATGGTCAGGAATTTTAGGTGAAAGCCAGGTTTCTACAACTGAGATGACTTCAGGCTTGTGCAGGTTAGCAAAGACTTTTAGGGTGTCAAGCTTGGGAAGAAGACTACAAATGTTTAAGGACACAAAGGAGAAAACTCCAGTGTGTTTAGGATTCTTTGATGGCCCATAGGTTGGGGGGCCTGGGTTAGGGTGAATATTCCCTGACAGCAGAAGTAGGAGGAGTAGAAGTTTCAGAGAAGACAGTCACAGGACCCTGATGGAGAGTTTATGAGACGCTCAGTGCCGTGTCTCTGAGAGGGCTGAAGTTGTTTCTCACAGAGAGGCGTCATCAATTGCAAAAGGGGGAACAGTGGTAAAGCGTCCCAGGCACCAAGTGTGGATGAACCTGTGAGTTGCCACTTAAAACAATAGTAGGGGGCAGGGTTGTGGGGGGGAAGGAGAAGGTGCCTATGGGGTTAAGGGTAGGGTCGATGCGGTAATTGGGCAGGGGGAGGGGTAGCAGGCCTCAATGAGGTAGCAGAGTGGAAGGAGTGACAGGAGGATTAGTAATTGAGAAAACATAATGTTGATTGTTGCGGTGGATCAGCAATTGAGAGTATGAGGCACAGATAGGAAGAAGAGGAGCACACAAGAAAGAGGGAAGGGGATGGGAGCGGGACACAGTAGGAGAAGAGATAGAGAAGTGGGAGGTCAGGCAGAAGTAGGGGTGGTAGAAGTCTGGGTAGAGAAGTTGGGACCAATAGGGGCAGGGGAAGGGTGGAGGCTAGGGAGGTGGGTGTGGTTTAGGACTATTTAATAAAAGCTGGAGGGGGAGGGGCAGGTGAAAAAAAGTGGCATTTTTCAATGTTTTTCTATGGGCACAGTAGCCCAGAATCAGCATTAGAAAGGCAGAGCAATCCTAGGCAGAGCAGTACAAGCAAAGTTCAATCAGAGGCTGCAGCAAACCAAGGGAGCCAATGGGGCAACACGGAGCTTTCCCAGTCGGGTCTGCACTCTTACCAGGCTTCAGGATGTCCAAGGTGGCCATTGGTGGTGGTAAGGATTGGTGGCTGGCTTCCTGAGCTGCGGCCATTCCGGTGGCAGGGGTGCCCGAGTCAAGGCCGAGATCTGTGAGAGAGAGAGGAGAGAGGGGTCAGAGATAAGCACAGGAGGACAAAGGAACGGTGATGTGGGAGTGAATCAGCAGGGGTTCGGAGCCGAGAAGGGAGGTAGATGGCTGAGAGAGATAACAAAGAGAAGGGGGGAAGGTGGCAGTCAAGTGGATGTTAATCACCAGCCCTGGTGCCATGGGGGATGGAAGAGACACAGCTAATTAACTAGGGGAGATTAGACTAGGGGTACAGGAGAAAACAGCAGGTAGTGCAAACAAAATCAGCAGATACAGCTATGTGGTGCAGATTTTCTAACATAGTTAACAATAAACAGTGATATTCACAAAAAACTGGTTTTAGGATGGCAAACACAGGTCTATCAAAAAAAAAGCGGTGTTTTTCAATGTTTTTCTATGGGCGCAGTAGCTCAGAATCAGCATTAGAAAGGCAGACCAATCCTAGGCAAAGCCGTACAAGCAAAGTCCAATCAGAGGCTGCAGCAAACCGCAGGAGCCAATGGGGTGACACGGAGCTTTCCCGGTCAGGTCTGCACTCTTACCCAGTTTTAGGATGTCCAAGGCGGCTGTTGGTGGTCGTGAGGATGGGCGTCTGGCTTCCTGAGCTGCGGCCGCTCCGGCGCCGGGAGGGGCCCAAAGCAAGGGCTGAGATCCAGCTTCAGGATGTCCAAGGTGGCCGTTGGTGGTGGTGAGGATGGGTGGCTGGCTTTTTTACTACTAACTTCAGTTGTGAATGAATATCTTTCAAGAAATATTCATACCTCATAAATGTTCCCCTTTCCCAGCAAATGTTGTAAAGAGTTGCACTGTTTTTAACCTCTCAAGACCTATCTGATAAAATGCCAGGTCTTCAGTGAACTACACAGACTAAATACACAAATTTCTCTTTTTGACAGAAAAGATCCAGAAGCAAATTATTTGATACCTTTGTTTGCACCAAGGTACTGTAGATGTTACATAAAAAAGAACAAAGTGTTCTAGCTTTTTGGACCAATCAGGTCTTTCTTCAGGAGCTTTATGACAGTTATTTAGAAAATCCCATACTATTAACACCCAGATAATGCATAAAAAAAGCAGAAATAATTCTCACTGGTTTAACATTTACATTTAAAACATAACAGAATATTACTTCAGAGAAGCTAATTGACACCAGTCTGCTTTTGGCTGAGAAGCCCCTGAAGGTCAAAGATTATCAAGAAATATCAGCAAGCAAAAAAGTTTGTCTCACATAAATTTTAAAATGTCTCAGTAACTTTCAAGAAAGCATTCTACTGATGACAAAACCCTGGAACACTATTCTGCCTAATACATGTAAGATGAGCTTACAACTTTTATTGCAAGTGTCCTTGTGTTTTAAAGAACAGTCAATGAAAGGCAAAATTCTGAAATGAGTCCTAATTACAAGTTGAAAAGAAGCCCCAAATTAAACATACATACAAACATATACACACACACATATATATATTAGAGACAAAAAACTCTGTTTAATGCATCAGTTAGGGTTGTTCCACAGCGACAAAAGCGAGGAAATTCGATGTTAGGGTTGAAACCCCCTTTGTACCCCTCCAGTCCACCACCCCAACTGGAATGAGTGCGCGTTAGAAATCGTCAGCCCTAACTCTCACCCCATCACATGTGGAAAGAAGCTGAGGAATAGGAGAATGGGGTGAGAGTTAGATCCGATGACCCCAATGCGCACCCCAATTCCAGTTGGGGGTGGGCTGAAGGGGTGCAAAGGGGGTTTCAACCCTAACATCGAATTTCTTCGCTTTTGTCACTGTGGAACAACCATAACTGATGCATTAAACTGAGTTTTTTCCCTTTAATTTCCCTTCTTTTTGAGAATGATAATGAGAAATAGTGATTGTAATGTGGTGGCGGGACCGTGGTGCCTAAAGGGCCCCTTGCTCCTGCCACATGATGTCTTGTCACATAGTAACATTGTGCCCGAAAAAGCAAATGGTAATGTGCATTGTGACGCAAAGTGAAACAGAAAGAGAAACAGTACTGTAGACAGAAATGTTAAAAACAATGCAAATGCAACCGCAAATGAAAACACAAAGGGTAATGCACATGGTGGCATAAACGTGAACGGTAAGTGAAATGGGTACGGAACCACAAGTGGAAATGGTAATGGTAACAGTAATGTAAGTGCACAGGCTGGTTTTCCCCAAAAGCTGCATAGAGAAAGACAGTGAGTACAAAGAATGTATGCATAATAATGGGTCTCAGAGCAGAACATGAGGAGTTGGAATACTAAATTGCTTATATGTCAAGAACCGCACGACGTAGAAAAAAATTTTTAAAGTCATATGATTTATGACTTTCCTGGCCTGTAGTTTTTACTTAGCCCCTGTTAGAGGCTAAGCATTTTCTGACGAAGTCCGTGATTCGCAACAGTTTCCGAGATATCGGCCTTGACAGGTACTCCGAAAGCCGTGTTATCCTATGGGAAAAAAAGAGAAGTTCAGAGTGCCATAACTTTTGCTCCCTGTAATATTTCTCCACCAAACCACTGAAAGGCACATCTGTGGGATGTTGGCTGTCTTCTCTCCAAATTTCAGACCAAAAGACCAAACCGTTATTTTGCAGCAGGGCGCCAAACGATTGCTGCAATGCGTCGTACGCTGTAATGTTATCCTATGGGAAAAGGCATCAATTTGGAGTACTGTAACTTTGCCGCCATGTAATATTTTATCAACAAAACACAGAAAGGCACATCTGTGAGATGTCGGCTGTGTTCTCTCCACATTTCAGCCCAAAACTCCAAACTGTTGTTTTGCAGCGGGTTGCCAAAGAATTGCTGTCATTTTCCCACAGCCTAGAAAAGTACTGTCACAATTTGCGAAAGCTTTTGCAAATTCATTCGACAGTGTCGTGCGTGCGAAAGTACTTTTTCCAGAAATGTGAAAATCATATTTCTGGGGTGTTTAACCCCAAAATAAAGACATGGCTAGCATCCTCAGGGTCCGACTAGGTGAATACAAAAAGAATTAGGTTGCTAGAGGGTCCCAAATTTAAATGCCAAGCATTTTTATGATCACCAACTGAAAACAAAATGGCAGATTTGTGACAGTAAAAGGGCCAACTGCGAAAGTAAAAACTGCATTTGCGACACTGTCGAACTTTTTGTTAACTTTTCCCATTGACTTATAATGGGAACTTGTTTTTTGAATAACTTTTGAACCATTTAATATTTTTTCATGAAATTTTCGAAGGGCACATCAGGGACCCTGGCATGTTCCCTGATGATTTCGGACTGGTTGCGCAAACTGTGTGACCTGTAGGCACAACCGTAGAATTCCAAAAAAGTGTAAACGCACGCACAGATCATGCTTAATAACTCCGCAGCCATATATGCGACCAGTACAAAACTTGTCAGGTCCCAAGGGGTATGCATCTTGATTGTGCAATCCAAATTACAGGCAAATCCATCAAACGGTTGCAAAGTTATTAAGATGCAAAATTTGGGGTTTAACATGTAAATGGCTCCTCAACCCTAACTACAGTGGCACTACCATGCCACTATATATATATATATGTATAAATTCATACATATACAGACATACATATATGGCATACAGAAGGTTTAAAGTGAAGTTTACTCAAAGTGAGCAAATGTTTCACACATAATGTAATATAGAACTTAGCTTGAGACAGTTTCCCAACTGTACTCTCAACCAGTTAATACATTGCATAAACTTTAAAGCCTTCAGTGTGGTAACAGGATTTCAATCATGATAATATCAGTTTTAAGTATAAGTGCCAAATGAAAAAACAAAAAAACAAAACTACTTGGCAAGGACCCCCAAGAAAATGAGACCATGAGCCTGATATGTACAGATTTCAACACAGTGTCAGTGTAAAACAAACATGTACAGAATCATCAGTCTAAGGAATCTAAATAAAAACTCCTAGGAATAAAATCTCCCAGCCCCCCCATTCCATAGGAAAGATAACCAGTAGGAATGAAATATATGTACAAGAGTCCTAATACATCATCAGTCACATCAATCTTTGCAATATTTACCCAGAGGAATTAAACCTTTTATGAACCCACAAGTAAATGAGATATGCATCTTAATATGAGCAGATTTAAAAATGTGACAGTATGTAATCCAACCACTGACAACTAGTAGAAGGAAATAAATGTTCACTAATTATGAGAACTAAGAATCCTAGCCACTGTAACATCATTATGTCATCTGCCTGAATAAAAGCCTACCTAAATATCATCACAATAACCACACCCACTATACCCACAAAAAAACACCCCAAGACCCACATAAACATTGTCCATGCATACATTGTACACACATAGACACACACCCAACACAACACAAACAAATACGATACACATACACACAAACACACACCACACACACAAACAACACATACACACACACATATTCACACAGTGCTAAGGTGAGAAGCCAACATGTAGATAATCAGAAACTAACAAAACCAAAGGCTCGCTGAAGAACTAAAGTATTTATGCCCATCCTTTAAAGTAAAGGTCTGTGAAAGTTTAAGTGGAATAATGTGTTTTATATATATATATATATATATATATATATATATATATACTGTATATACATATATATATAGAGAGAGACACAGAGAGAGAGAGAGAGAGAGAGAGATGGGTGAAGTGGTCTCAATTAAGCTTAGGTGGAGTGATTCACAGAGTGAAGGCGACCGTGGAGTGCTCCACAACTCGAAGTGGAGTACTTCGTATTATGATGGGTAACGCGAAGTCCAATGAAAACAATGACTTTGCATTACTCTGCCTTCCAAAACCACTACTCCACCAATTTTATGATGAAGTACACTGAAAACAATCTACTTCGCCTCACTATGCCTTGTTTTTAAGCTCCAAAGGCGAATTTTGCAGTAATTCTTGGGATTTCAGGTCACATGGGCTCTAGATTGTTCTGCGCAGCCTTAGTTCGGGTTAATGTGTGTAGGAAGCTATAGGAGACAGTCTGCTCTGAGAGCTGTCTGTGATTCAAACCTTCTAAAATCTATTTAAAAAGCCTTTTTGAGTATTTTTTTTTTGCTGAAACTTTAGTTCATCGATTGTAGGAAACCCTCCTGTGCTCATATCATTGAGTGTTTATTGTTTGTGTATGGATTTTGAATGTGTACTGAGAGACAGTGGAAGTGTGCTTTAGGGAGGGGTGTATTTGTGGTGCAGGTAGATTAACTTGGAGAAAAAGACAATTCTTTCTGTTTTGGTGATTTTTTTTTTGTACAACTGTGTTAATGTACACACAGTAATATTTTCAATAATTCTTGACTTTTTTAATGAGTGTTGTGGTGCAGCAGTGCATAATTTTAGTTTGTTTAAAATATGTAGTTATATTACTGAAGTTTTCAATTTGCTATGCATTACTTAGTGTGTGAGTGAGTATTTGTGTGATGCGTGTCATCAAATCAGACACCTTTTATTGTGCCACATAGTAATTTCAGCAATGTAAACCTGCTATCCACTGCAGCTGTGTGATTTTTGTACTTCTTTGTGATATCTTTACTGGTACTAGTACTAGTGACTGTTACTGCAGTATACTGCCCCCACTCCTTGGACCGCGGCCCACCCCAAACGGCAAAGGTATTCTTTTCCAGATTTGAATTTCTGATGGTGAGCACTGGTTAGGTGTTGTGCCTTTGTGGCTGCATCTCTTTATTGTGCAGTGCAATCTTAATCTGTCTGTGCATTTGCATCTCTTTAGGGACCAATCTCCATCTGTAACTTAAGTCACAGTTGTTTCTTTGCTTCCCTTCAGAGTACTGGACTGGTGTGGTGCATAATTCTGCATGAACATTGCACTCATTAATATGTGTTTTTAAGTCAGGACCATCATCACGAGTCACTCATGATACAAATCATGTTCTTCTTCATCACAGTCATAAATGCAGTCACAAATCACGATTCACGATCATGTCACGATTTCACGAATCACAAAATAATTTTTTTTACTACTTACTTGAATGTATTGTAAGCCTGTTTTGTACTATCTCTCCAGGCTTCACCACCCCACCACTGTACTCATTAATAAGTGTTTTTAAGTTGGGGAGTTTTGTGCTGCAGCTCATCGGAGAAGTACAGCCGTAGATATTTGCATTCCCATACAGTTCCATATTGGTTATCTCAAACCGAATCACGTTCTTCATCATCACGGTCACAAATGCAGTCACAAAGCATGATTCATGATCACGTCACAATTTCACTACTCACAAAATAAATTTTTTTACTAGTTACTTGGATGTATTGTAAGCCTGTTTTGTACTAGTATCTCTCCAGGCTTCACCACCCCACCACTGTACTCATTAATAAGAGTTTTTAAATTGGGGAGTTTTATGATACAGGCTCAGCTCATTGGGGAAGTACAGCCTTAGACATTTGTGTTCCTTCCTGTACAGCATGTGAGTTACAATACTGTAAGTAGTGGTGGGCAAAGTGGTCCCAATTCACTCCACAAAGTGATTCACGAAGTAACGCAGAATCCACGGAGTACTCCACAATGTGAAGCACAGTACTTTGCTTCATAATAACGAACATGAAGGCCATTGAAACCAATGACTTTGTGTCATTCCGCCTTTCCCAAACCACTTCTCCACCAATTTTAAGGTGAAGTACACTGAAATCAATGTAATTCACCTCATTTTGCCTTGTAATTGTGCTCCAAATGAAATTCTGCAGTGATTCATGGGATTGCAGGTCACATGGGCTCTAGATTGCTCTGCACAGCATCAGTTCTGGCCTGGGTAGTGTGTGTGTGAAGTGGTAGTTGGAGACAGTTTGCTCTCAGAGCTCTGTGATTCAAAACCTCTAAAAGCTGTTTAAAATGCCTTTTTGGGTCATTTTTTTTTTTTGCTCAAAATTTAGTACATTGATTGCAGGAAACCCTTCTCTGCTCATATCATCGAGTGTTTATTATTGTTGTGTGTGGATTTTGAACGTTAATTTGGAACAGTCAGTCTGTGTACTGTAAAGTGTGCTTTGAGGGAGGGGCATATTTGTGGTCTAGGTACATTAACTGGAAGAAAAAGGCAGTCTTTCTGTTTTGGTTATATTTTTCTTGTATATCTGTTAATGTACACACAGTAATATTTTCAGTAATTCTTGATTTTTTTTTGCTGATTATTGTGGTGCAGCAGTGTATAATTTGTCTGTTTAAAACATTTGGTTATACTACTAAAGGTTTTCAATTTGCTATGTATTACTTGTAGTGTGTGTGTGTGTGTGTGCAATGCATGCCATTAAATCAGATGCCTTTTATTGTGCCACAGAGTAATTGCACCAGTATGAACCTGCTATCCACCGCAGCTGCATGAATTTTTTATACTGCTTTGTGGTATCTTTACTGGTATTGGATTGTTACTGCCATTCACTAATCCCCCAAATGGCAAAAAGTATTCCTTTCCAGATTTGGATTTGTGACCTGTGAGCACTGAATAGGTGTTGTGCCTTTTCGTATGCATCCCTTGAGTATGCAGCATAATCTAAATCCGTCTGTGCATTTGCAGTGCACCATTAATTCTGGGAGACTGCATTTCTTGTTACACTCTCATTTCACTTTGTCAACACTGGGGAATTTTCTGGACACAAGACAGTAGCATTTTGGGGATGCACATTAATTCATGTGACTCTGTGTGTGATGACCACTGTGCACATGACTGAGTGCACCATTAATTCTGGGAGACTTTGCATTTCTTGTTACACTCTCATTTCACTTTGTCAGCTCAGCACTGGGGAGTTTTCTGGACACAAGACAGTAGAACTTTGGGGGTGCACATTAACTATGGTGATTGTGTGGGTGGGGTACTGTCAATATTGTTGTCACTCCACCTGGATCCATGACAGGAGTCCGATAAAAATTTTGTCAAACGCCCCGTCAGCAACACCGGCATGTTGACCGCATTCTGCAGTCGGCTGCCAGTTTGCTATTTGTATCTTTGTTTTCTAAGGAGGGCTTCACCACCGAACCCCCCCCCCCACTTAAGGATTCTCAACTCCAGTCAGAGCTGATTGGGGGGGGTGTAGGACCCCTGACAGACAGCACCAGGTTCCAATGGGTCTCCCACCATGGCTAGGCACTGTAGTCGCTGTGGTGGACCTCGCTGGTGAAATGTCGCTGTGGGGGGGTAACCGACTCTGCCTTACTTCACTTTTAATATGGAATGACAACACAAAGTAATAATAACAAAGCGAAGTGAGCCTTTCCTATGGTGCACCATGTAGCGTATCACCAACACGAAGTGTCCACTTTGTGGGCACTTCACTGGTAGAATTTTAATTCATATATATATATATATATATATATATATATATATATATATATATATATATTTATACCATGGGGTGAGAGCTTTCTCAGCAGAATATCCTGTGCTATTTCCACTGCAGAGAGGTTAAATCCTGATGACATCAGCAGAGTGAGAATAAATGCCATTTATCCACACTCTGCTTATGTTCACCAGAGTGAGGATATCTTCACTACAGCTTGCATTCAAATGAAACTGCTTCAGAAAACAGTTTTGCCTTTTCACTGAAGCTGCAACTTACTCAATTAGCTTTTCAAAATACTCTCACCTGAGTCCCATTGTGTCTCTAACACTCCTAGCCCATTAGTGTGCTGTTCTCAGCTTCAAAACAATCTGAATTCTAAAGGAAACTCCTTCACACAGCAGTTTCTCTTTCTCAGTGCTACTTGCAACAGTTCATCTTTCACTGAAGCTGCAACCTAATTAGCTTTGCAAAACACACTCACCTGTGTCCCATTGTGCATCTGACTCACAGTCCATTCAGAACAACACACACACACACACACTGACATCACACACAGAATAAGCAGAAAGCACACAGAAACAGAAAAAAAATGTTCCTAAAGCTCTCTCCCCCATGGTATAAATTGCACACATGATGTGCAGATTGTGGGATATGGAAAATATTCTCACTCCTGCAGAGTGATCTGTGCATTCTCACTCGTGCCTTCGGCACTCATGAGAATACAGAGCCCACTGTACAGGAGTAAGAATATTTTCCATATCCCACTTCTGCTCATCATGTATCCCCTATTTATCCATATTCTGCTGATGTCACCAGAGTGAGGATATCTTCACTGCAGCTTGCATTCAAATTAAACTGTTTCAGAAAGCAGTTTCTCTTTCTCAATGAAGCTGTAACTTACTCAGTTAGGTTTGCAAAACACTCTCACCTGTGTCCCATTGTGTTTCTAACACTCCTAGCTCATTACTGTGCTGATCTCAGCTTCAAAACAATCAGAATTCTAAAGGAAACTCCTTCACACAGCAGTTTATCTTTCTCAGTGCTACCTGCAACAGTTTCTCTCTCACTGAAGCTGCAACTTACTTAATTAGCTTTGCAAAACACAGCCACCTGTGTCCCATTGTGTATCTGACTCACAGTCCATTCGGAACTCACACACACACACCACACACAGAGTGACCAGAAAACACACAGAAACAGAAACAATGTTCCTAAAGCTCTCACCCTCAAGGTATGAATTGCACTCATGATGTGCAGATCATGGGATATGGAAAATATTCTCAGTCCTCCAGAGGGAGCTGTGCATTCTCACTCGTGCCTTCGGCACTCGTGAGAATACAGAAACACTCTGCAGGAGTGAGAATATTTTCCATATCCCACTCCTGCCCATCATTGTCACCCCTATTCATATATATATATATATATACAGTATATATATATATATATATACACACGCACATTTAGGTACCTCTACCTCCTCTTTGTGAAGACTGAGCAGAAGTATTCATTCAGTATCCCTGATTTTTCACTGTCACCCTCTGCCCACCCTCCTTCCCTTCTTTAAGCCTCACTATCCTCTCTTTGTCTTTCTTCGCTCCCTAATGTAGCTATAAAAGATTTTATTCCTCTTAACTGAGTTGGCTATCCTTTCCTCAGGTTGGGCTTTTGTCATTCTGACTGCCTTCCCCGCTTCCTTCTGCTTTAACTGATACAGTTCTTTGTCCTGCTCCTTCTGTGTTTCCTTATACTTCCTGAATGCTACCCTTTTCTCCTTAACCTTCCCTGCCACCTCTTTTGAGAACCATAATGTTTTTTTCTTTCATTTTACTTTGTTGATTTGCTTTACACAAATGCTTTTTGCCTCTGTGATGGCTGTTTTGATTTTTCCCCATTGTTCCTTCTCCCCTTCTTCTTGTCCATTTGCTAGTGCTTTTCTGAGGCACTCTCCCATTTTCCCAAAGTCAGCCCTCTATGGACAGAGATAAAAACATACTTAATAGGGGCTCATCCTCCACATGTTAGCCTATTTGAAAGGACCCAGCTTCCATGTCAAACTCCATCTCTATACAGGTGTCACAAACTACCTGGAATCAGCTGGAGCATTGGTTAAAAATTGAACTATCCCATCCAGCCCTCACCCCCTTGGGGGGTACTAAACTGATTCAGACAAATAGGAGACCCTCTAAATTGGCCAACCTGGATGGTTCAAACTATTTAGACCCATTTCAAGGCCTCCGAACCAGATATAGCCTACCAAAGGCAGAATGTTGGAGCTATTTACATGAAGAAGTGCTATTCACCCCCTTTTGAAACAGACAAAAGAATCCCCAGTTACTCTATCTTCTCACCCACTTACCAGTTGGACTTTCCAGCCTAAGGAATGGTCAGTTGCATTTACTCTACCATACAAAAAAAATCCTTGATCACACCACCGGAGCAAAGGCCTATTGGGAGAAACATAGAAACATAGAAGTTGATGGCAGAAAGAGGCCGCTAGGTCCATCTAGTCTGCCCATTTGTTTTAGACCTATTTTGAAACTAGTTGCCCTTTGTATTCAGGGCTACATTGTGTCTATCCCATGCATTCTTGAATTTTCCCACAGTGTTGACCCCCACAACCTCTTGGGGCAGGCTGTTCCAGGAATCCACCACTCTTTCTGTGAAGTAAAACATCCTGATGTTGGTAGAGAACCTCCCTCCTTGCAGCCTGAGGTCATGTCCCCTGGTCCTAGAGCCCTTCTTGAAGTGAAAAAGTTCCTGTGCCTGTACCTTGCTAATGCCTTTTATGTACTTGAATGTTTCAGTCATGTCCCCTCTCTCTCTCTCTTCTCAGCTCCAGGGAGTACATATTCAGTTTCCTAAGTCTTTCCTCTTGGGACATGTACCACAGACCCTGAATCATTTTTGTCACCTTTCTCTATACTGTTTCCAACTGGTCAATGTCCTTCTTAAGGTGAGGTCTCCAGAATTGGACTCCGTATTCCAGATGAGGCCTGACCAGTGATCTATACAGTGGTATTACCCACCTCTCTTCTCCTGCTCATGATTCCCCTCCCAGTGCAGCCCAGCATTCTGTTGGCCTTCAGAGTTTCCTTCTCACACTGCTTACTAACCTTCAAGTCATCTGAGACTATGATTCCCAGATCTCATTCCTTGTTTGAGGCAGCCAGTCTTTCACCTCTTAGGCAATACTCCTTTCTTGGATTTTTCTTTCCTATGTGCATGACCTTGCACTTTTTGGCATTAAATCTCAGCTGCCATACTCCAGACCATTATTCTAGTTTCTTGAGGTCAGATCCCATCTTACTCACTCCTTCTGAGGTGTCCACCCTGTTACATATCTTGGTGTCAACTGTGAACAGACACCCCTTCCCTTCCAGCCTGTCAGTGATGTCTGCTATAAAAACATTAAAGAGCAGAGGCCCCAGCACTGAGTCCTGGGGCACCCCCCACTGGTCACCCTGCCTTCCATCAATTGCATTCCATTAAGCTGTACCCTCTGGGTTCTGCCTTGTAACCAGTTTTGTATCCGTCTGACTACTTCTGGACCAACTCCTGTGTGGTCAAGCTTCTTTACCAGCCTTCTGTGTGGAACCGCGTCGAAGACCTTACTAAAGTCTGGGTAGACCACATTTACTACCCCACCGCCATCCACTATTTTTGTACCGTGGTCAAAAAACTCATGCAGATTTGTCTGGCATGACCTACCTGCTGTGAAACCATGCTGTTTAGGGTCTTGTTGGAAACTGGTTTTGAGGAATACTATGATCCTCTGTTTGAGTAGTGTCTCCATTAGTTTCCCTATGATAGACATGAGGCTTATCGGTCTGTAATTACTAGCCTCTTTGCAACTGCCTGATTTGTGAAGTGGAACCATTATTGCCTTTTTCCAGTCTTCGGGCACCACACAGCTCTTCAAGGATTTCATGAATAGAAGTGCTAGAGGGGCTGCTAGTTCTGCCCCCAGTTCCTTAAAGATTCTGCGGTGCATCTTGTCTGATCCCATGACTTTGTCTTCTTTTAGTTTATTTAGGGCCTCCCATATTTCATCTTCTGTAAAGGGACTCGTGTCTTCCCCTGGTCCTCGGGTGTTGTGTTTTTTCAGGGCTTGGCCATCCCCGGTTCCTCTTTGGTAAACACCAAGCAGAAGTATTCATTGAGGATTTAGGCTTTCTCTGGGTCATGTTTGGTACATTTACCTTCTTCAGTAACAATCTTTACTATTCCCCTTTTGCCTTTCTACATCCCCTAATGTATCTAAAAAAATATTTGTTTCCTCTCTTGGCCCCATCTGCTATCTTTTCCTCTGTCTGGGCTTTTGCCTTTCTAATTTATTTGTTAGACTCTCTCATTTTTTCCTTGTATGACTCTCAGTCTTTCTCAGTTTTGGTTTCCTGGTACATGCTGTATGCCTTCTTTTTTTCTTTGACTGTGGTAGCCACTTCCTTGGAAAACCATAGAGGATTTATTTTTCCTTTTGCTTTGCTGACCCATCTGGCACATTGATCTGTGGCAGTCTTTACTGTTCTCTTATTTATTTATTTATTTGCTCTTGGTAACTGGGTGGGTGCACTAGACATAGAGATGCCTATTTTCAGGCACGACCCGGGAGTATACAAGTGAAAAATACATGAGCAGTACAATGTGATGCAGCACAAGGGAGAGGTAGACAATAGGATAATCTACGATACAAACAATATTAACAACTAGATTGTTATACAGTGTTCAACAAATATAGCCAGTGCAGCTAGAATAAGTAAAACTAAACAAAACAAGTGTCAATAGGTCTGTGTTTGAGCTATCAGGAGGGTCCAGACCAACAGTAATTGAGTCTCCCCCACATGACCTCCACCTCCTCAACCTCTATTTCCATTAACTGGCTACTTATGTTGTTCCTCATTTTTTGGAAGTCAGCCTTTCTGAAATCTAACACATTTATCTTTGAGTGGCTGGTGTCTTGTGTTATGTTTACCTTAAAGCTTACCATGCAATGGTCACTGTTGCCCATATGGCTCCCAACCTCGATGTCCTTGATCCTTTCAGAGTTTGTGAGGACAAGATCGAGAATGGCATCTCCTCTTGTTGTGATTTTAACAAGTTGGCACAGTGCCGCACCTTGTAGTGACAATAAGAAGTCCCTACTTCTTGTTGTTGCTGCCATTAGTGTGCTTCTGTTAACATCTGGTAAGTTGAAGTCCCCCACCAGTATTGCTTCACCTTTATCAGACATTTTGTGGAGTTCCTCTATTAGGTCTTTGTCTCCTTTATCTCCTTGGCTTGGGGGCCTGTACACAACACTGATTCTGAAGGGTTTTCCCTTGCCTGTGTCTACTGTTAGCCACAGTAACTCAAAGTCCCTAGGTTTCCCTTTTACTTCTGTGGCTTTTATTTCCCCCTGAATGTAAATGGCTATGTCCACCACCTCTTTTTTTGCCCTGCCTATCTTTTCTGAGCAGATTGTAACCATAAATGGCCATATCCTATCCTTGGTTTTCTGTGAACCACGTTTCTGTTACAGCCACCCAGTCTAATCTTTCTGTTTCCAAGATGACTGTGCATTCAGAAGGTTTGTTGGTTAGGATCCTAGTATTTGCAACCATTGCCTTCCAGGAATGTACATCCTCTTCGGTACGAGGTTGTACCCTCTTCCTGTACTGCTCCAGTTTGCTCTTTCCGGCCAAGAGATTATGGAGGTTGCTGGTTCGGGTGGATGTTGGCTCTAATTTTTTTTCTATGGATGTATGTGCACCTTTAGCATTTTGGGGAGCGGTGACCAGCCCACTGACAGCAGGGGTGTGAGCTGCATCATACACCTCTTTATTTATTTTAAACTACCTGTATAGACATCACATTTTTGTCTGAGTGCTCGCTCACCTTCTCTGTTTAGGTGCAAGCCATCATATTTAAAAAAAGCTCTTTCCCAAAAGTTGTGCTAGTTCCCTATGTAGTGGTATCCCTTGTCTTGGCACCAATCATGCAGCCATGAGTTGAATTTGCATACTTACATCTCTCTGACTCACTTGGTGCTTTTTCCTTTTTCCCACACTGGCAGCATTCTGAGAAGGCTAATTTGGATGGAAGGGAAGAAAGTTTGTTGGCCAGGTCTTCAAAGAGTTTCTTAGCCTCCTGAACTGTGTGATTTGTCAAGTCATTGGTGCCAAGGTGTATTGTTATATGTGTACCATTCTATGATTCCTGCACAATTGTCTTTATGTGGCCAGTGTCTCTATTTGCAGAGGCTCCAGGTGGACACTTTACTACAATGTCACGTTTAACATTTTATGTTAGATGGTGTTCCACTCCTCGGATCATGGAATCCCCAATTATGAGAATTTTGCTTGTGTTAATATTTGTGTCATTTTTATTTTGAGTTTTAGTACTTTTGTTGTTATTGCATTTGGTTTTGGTATTGTTGTTGATTATATTTTGAGTATTAGTATTTTTGTTTTTATCATAGTTTATATTAGTTTAAATTTGTGTGTTAGCCTTTTTTTTGGTGGTTTGATTTCTTTGCCTTGTATTACTTTGTCTATGATTGGTAGCACTGGAGCAAATCTGTTTTTGGTTTGGATGGCCAGGAAATGCTCCTGGTTTTTGGTTTCCTTCCTGGTCCTCCTATGATGCCTCTTTTTCCTTACCACCTGGCAGTCTCTGGGCCCTGCCTTGAGTCCTGGCCCCTGGCTGACATGCTGGTACTGGTGGGGGGGGGGTTGAGGAGGTGTGCTTTAGAGTTCCCTGTACTGGAGGTCATATATAGTCCAAGCATTCTGTAGTTGGAATGCAAGATCTGTTATGGCGCAGCACATATGGCAGGGTCCAGGTTGCTGTTTGTAGATCCTATTGTACAGTGCACCACAGTTTTCACAAATGCCAATGTCCATTTTGTTTTGTTTTGTGTTTTGTTTTAGTTGAGAGGTAGTGCTGATTCCTGGTTTTGGCAGGAAGTGTGGATGAAAAAGAAAACAGAACAGTAAGTTGTTTCTCTTTTTTTGTACTTTACTACCTACACATTTTGCTGGATGACTCAGAGTGGTACTCCTGCTGGAAAACTGCTTAAACTTCAGCAAAGAATACAAGCAGCAGACTTATACAGCATAAAACTTTCCACTCATTATATCATACACCTATGGTCCTACATGCTGCACATATTATTCCAAACAGTATATGCTGGAGATGTACCCAACCCAATTGTGATCTCTTTCACATATTGTGAGCTTGTCCCAAAATCAGACTTTACTGGCTCCGAATCAAAGCGTTCTGCAACAATCACTAATACCCTTGCCTAACACACTGGAACTATTTTTATCAGGGGCAAAACTGAACTCTCAACACCTTAATAAATGGCAATACAATTTTGTGATTCTTGCTTGTATATAGGTGAAACACCTCTTACTCTGTAAATGGTGTACTAGTGAAATGCCTTCTATAATGGAGTTTCTAAACTACATTGTGCAGCTATCTCAATACAAAATTCTTTCACACAGGGCCTCAAACACTACAGAAGTGTCATAGGCTGTGGGTGAATTGATGGACACAGACACAAAGATCTTGAGGAGGCAAGGCTTAAAACTGCCAAGCCAAAATGTATTCAAAAATCAATATAATGCAAGCAAAGTTAACAGTGGACTTGAAACAAGAAAATAAATCAAAAATGCACAAAAATACTATTAAACTCTTGTTTCCATAGGCAATTAGAGCTGAAGCCACCCAGGAAGTAAATAGAGTCCGGGTCTGAAAAGGTGCAGACTTTCTTACTTTGGGTCAGTACCTAGCTGATCCCACAACGAATCTGAAGGGATCAGCAAAATGAGCTCCCTTTTATATCAGGGAACCACCAGGTGACCACTTTTAGCTCCGTCCCTAAACACTTTGCAAAAGACAAATCTTTACAACATGCATTTATTTAATTTTACATACAGGGAAAGTCTATATATTTTCATTCAAGTACTTACATATCCCTGCAATGCAATAATTCCCAATATTAACACAAAAGCAGCTTATTGCCTGAGTTAGCCCCTCCCTTTACCTGTCTATAGTATTTCTAGGGTGAACAGGGGGCCGGCTGCCTCCTAGGGACATAGCTGGAGCAGCAGGAACACTGAGCACTACAGAGAACTTTCCAGAATGGGGAACAGTTAATGTAAGCCTTTGGCCTTTATAACATTCCAGGCTTTTCTGTCTTAACTGAGACACAGGAATACCAAAAGGAAATGAAAACACTGTATGGAACTGGTAGAAATTCTAAAATGGTGTACACTTTGTCTAGCAGTTCCTCATGAGTCTTATTTCAGTATTTCCTGCTTTGCAACCTTTCCGATAAATGCTCAGCATAGCAAGCTACTGCATTTCATCTGTGGTACTGCTAGGGAACTTTAAGGAAAAATGCAAAACACTATTGCAACAGCACTTTTTGGGGAACAAAAGAAGCTTTTTTATAAATGATAAAATAAATATAACTGTTAGTCAAACATGATACCTGGTTGTGTTTGCAGGTCTTAGTCTCTAAATAAGACAGTCCAGGATTGGGCCACAGTTTCCATAGTGTTTATTCTTGTTCCTATGTTTTTGCAATACCTGAAAACTGCATAAACAACATTGTATGTTTGTAACAATGTACTGCGAGGGTTTTCTACCTCTCGCTAGTGTAATTCTGATGCCCTGCTTTTACAAACCTGTTCAAGTGCGAAGGCAGACTCAAGTTAACAGAGATTCTAGCTTCTCTGTACTAGCTTGCAAACAGTAGTAGTAAAAGTAATAGTAAAATATTTATTTTTATACAGGAAAGATGCAATTTTTACATCATTGGGTCAATTACCCATTTTCAAGATGCACCTGTTATAGCAATTGTCAGTTCCAACATACAAGAAACATCAAATAAATAAAAAATGCAAAAAATATACATAATAACAAAACTTACATTAATCAGTATCACAATTCCTAAGGGGTTGCCAACCATCTTACAATTGTATAAATTAAGTGATCAATCATCAATTAGATTATTATAGAGTGTAAATCCACCAATTTAGACAGTTATAAGCATAATGAACATGTTAGACATTCGGTAAGACAGGGTAACCAAAGTTATTCATTTTTTGTTCATGACCATTAACTAGTTATAACATTTACATTCCCATGTAGAGTTTTTTATCAAAAAGCTCACAAAAGATTTGGAGCTTTGTAGTCTACATCTTAGTTTAGTATCAATGGGTTCCCAATATTGTTTTACCTTTGCTATAAAAGCCATATTCCCAAATCTCTTCTTGATTTTAGCTTGTGAATATTTATTATTTGCATCCCTTAAGTTATATTTAGTTTCTTTAATTTTTAATTTATTTATTAAATACTTTGGCTTAATACCCTGTATTACCGAATGTATGTGTCCTGTCCATTTCAGGTCCCTTTTATATTCTAAAGGTAACCAATTTAAAGATTTTAACATTTCACAATGATGTGTGCAATAATCACACTTTAGAATAAATCTTGCTAAATTATTATAATCTACATCCAAATGTTTTAAATTCAGTTTAGTTGATTGACCGTATATATGACTTCCATAATCTAAGCATGGGATTATTAACTGGTTTACTATACTAGTCCTCATTTTTGAGTCTAAACGGAATCCTGATCTGCGAAAGGCACATAGTTTTCTATTTGTTTTCTTTATTAGTTCATTTATTTGAAAATCAAATTTCAATTCCTCATCCAACCAAATGCTCTCTTTTTGGGGGGGGGGAGTCAAATATTGGATCTCCGAGTGACTGTCCAAGGTATGGAAACAAGAATAATGGGATAGCGGAGACCTATTTCCCAGGTGGCCTGCCTAGAAATAGGGGAAATGAAAGTATGGAGAAAGAAAAGGATAGAAAAGAGAGACAAAAGGTGCTACTGCAGTAGGCTTAATACCCTTGAAATAGGCAGGATCTCGGAGGAGGGGGGTACACAGCACTCTTTCACAAGTAGCTTTTGACACAACCTGTCACTATTTCTTCTACTATCTTAAACAACCCCCATTAATAAATAGGTCCCCGCTCTGTCAATCAGCACCACTGCCTCATGGTGGAATAAGCTGAAGATAGTTCTTTATTCCTCTTGTCTCATTTGGTTTGGACTCCTTTCTCATATAGTTGTCATCCCCCCCCCCCCAGCATTAGGCCTGCCCTGGATTGGATTATACAATGGGGTTTTATATTCCAGCACTCTAATTGGCTAACTTGCACCTTGTTGTAAATTCTAACATTACCAGTACAAAAGGTGTCAGTCAGCCTGACGTCTGGAATCAGTCCAATGCCCGACCATGACACTGGAACTCTGCCATCTTGAACCCCCGGTAAACCCCCCACCCACACTTCAGTTTTCTCCACCCCCCCAAACCACAAGGTGAATCAGTGCACAGGCTGCTAAAAATCACCTCAAACATTTCTGCTCCTTTCCTTTAAAGAAGAGTGAAAGTCTGAAAATACTGTTTACTAAACTCACCACATACCAAGGCCACTGACAGTGTGATCATGCTTGCAGGCGAATGACAGACATCAGCTTTTGTGTTCTCTCCTTTCCGGATCACACTTTCAACATTACCACAATACAAGGTAATGGCAGATCATGGCTTTGTGTTCTCTCCCTCTCGGCTATGCCACAGATGGTTCCTGGACCAATTTTATCTCACAGCAGATCAGTGATAAACAGTTCTATAATGGCTGTGTTTTTTTTTTAATCAGCCTCAGCCAGCTTTGCTCATAAAATACACACTCTCAGCACCACTGCCACTGCCTCTGGGGAGCAGTTCACTTTACCAATGGAAGTAATAGCATGAGCTATAATGGTCAAGCCAGCTCACCTATTTACTGAAGAGGGCTGATACAATGCCTCTCGCTCTCCCAGCCGCTCATCTCTGCTGCAAACTAAAATCAAAAACTGGCTAAAACAGTATTAATATAAACATTCAACAGTATCAGTTGGGAGGGGGGGGGGCATCTCAATATCCTATCTACCAACTGGGACTATTTTGGGGGCTCAACAATAAATTCAATAAAATATTATTTCAACTGGCAAAAAAATCTATTTTTCTTTAAATTTGGTATACAAAAACTGAGTGGGGACATTGTATAATCACAATAAACTACTCCAGGATGGGGGTTATGCTGGGATTTACCCACACCTGGTATGGTTTGGTCCATGCCAGGCGTGGGTAAATCCCAGCATAACCCACACCCTGTTGTGGTATATTGCTTGAATATACCACCATGATTATCATTGGAATGCTTCTCTGAAAGCTCATTATTAGTTAGCAAAGGTTTTCTTAGTTATAGTTATCGTCTCAATCACATCGCCAGTAATGTGGCACCGAGTATGAGCCGAGTACCACATGCCCCAAGGGTGTGATTAACAGGACATTAACATAACCCTAAGAAATACCTTATTGCTATTATGGTATTCGCAGAAGTATTATTTTTGTGTAATTTAAAGTTTAATTAAGTGTTTTGTGTACTGTTATTGTTTTTTTTAGTAAAATAGTCCTTCCGCAGTGTTGAGGTCCGGCAGCAAGTGTGTTACCTAGGGGGTGGCATCGTATGAGATAGTGTCACTAATTGCTAATTTCTATCACTGTCGTGCAGTATTGTAGGTTATGGAAAGCGGTAGGCTAATTGTTAACACCGCGGGACAGTTTGCTGTGAGAGTAGTATTTTGGTTTTTTTGCAGGTTCTTTTAATATGTAACAGTGTCAAACCATCATCGAGTAGAGGTAAAAGTCTGAATATTACGTGATTTCAAATAAATACATAGCTACCTGACAGCTTCGTTTGCGCACTGATCCATTGAAGCACAGTCCTTTAATGACAGCGCCATCAACTGAAAACTACTGTGACAAATGTTTTTAATTTTTTTTAGTTATGCTTTTGGTAACACGACTTTGTATGCGGTCATGTTGCCTAGTGAGAGTGATATTGTGGCCAATGGTATTGCTGTCTGTTTCATGGCAACCTGTATATGTAATGAATATTTATGAGGAGATCTTATTGGCCAAATTTTACTGTGGTTTGTATGCTCACTCTTTATTGGGTCTCAATGCTGTTTCTGTGGAGACCAGGGAAGAGGTGGGCGGGGAGAATGGTAATGATAATTTTGAAGGGTATATTTATGTTTTGATTACACATGCCATTGGTTTTGTTTTCTTGATAAACTCAGTAATTATTGTTTACTTTTTTTACTCAAATGGGACAGTGTTAGCGATTCAGAATCTTGAGTACGATCGCGGTTGACGACTGAGTCATGTTTTGGGTGCACAGTAAGAACGATATTATGAAAGGTACTTCACTTTTTTTATGATGCAGCATCGTGACAAATAAGGCACACAAATGTTTAAAACTATTTATCATTAGCTGGATAGCCGATGTGATGATAGTGCATTCTGTTATCTGTCACTGTTTTTATTTTTATTGCCAAATCTTTTAACCTGTAGATAGTTGTTTAACGTGTGGTGGGGGGAGTACTGTCACGGCTATGTGGTAATAGCCGTATGTGATGCTACTTGATAGTCTACACATTTATCTAGTTTGTGTGCTTAAATACATTTTTTTAATGTTCATAAGATTTGATTGAGAGGGTTGATAGCTTTTACCTATTTGGTGACTAAGCAGCAAGAAGAGGCACAGGATGCCCTGTGTGCTAATCCAAGATGTATTCAGATGACACACAGACTACACAGTTTTGTCTGTGCATTGAATTCTTATAATAACAGATTCATTGTGGCAGATTTATTGATTTCTTACAAAAACAGTAGTTAAGAGTTCATTGAAATAGTTCTCAGATTTATTTGCAGCATGTTTTTCTTTCTATTAACCGATTGGTTTATGTGGCCTAATAAAGTGTTCGATAGATTTACTTTTTTTACTTTATTAAGGAGTTATCCAACCACCACAACCCCCCACCTCCACAATACATAGTCAATCATATGATACACGAACAGTTACATGGCTCTTATGACAGACAGCTTATTATAATGTGGAGGTAGCTGTGTAGTGTGGGATGAGTCTTTCAACTGCTAATCTGGAAGCCTAGATTGTTTTTATAGCACACAGTCATCAATCTGATTTAAGTTTGACCCTTGTCAGTTCGCTCTGCTTCCTAGTAATAGCTGGTTTAAGTTGAAAACAGTCTTTGGATTTCTGTGTTTGTGCTTGTTAATAAATTTTGCACGAATGTGTGGACAGGATTATGTTACTCTTATGGCTCATTTTCCTCTGTGGGGTGATGAGGCATGAGGCCTAGCTGGCTGTCATATTGACACTAGGCGTTGATTAACTTTAGTATTTACAGTATATATGTCATGGGAGTACCTCATTGCATACATAGTGGGGGTAGGTCTTCATGTTTTGGCTGTGGTAACTTCATAATTTGTTGATTTAGTTTCACTCTACTGTGGAAAATGTGATGAAATTACTTCTGCGATGTTGCCGTCTTGGTCAGTGTAGCATGTGAGTGTGGCAGTTACTGTGCCAGTGGCTACTTTATTATACCATCAGACAATGGCGGCTTTTTATAGACATGTAACAGTATCACTTTTTCTACTGTTTGTTCACTGATGCATTGGCTCAACTATCTGATGCTCCCAGAGCTTAAATTAGAATTTGGCTTATGGCTTCTGTTCTGAGGAGTGAGTGGAGAAGCAAACATGTTAAACTGCTTGCGACCACACTAAGAATGTGTGACTTGGTTGTGAAACTATGTTAACTTGAAAGCATCTATTTTTTTTGCTGCTTAATAAGTGCTACTGTGGCTTCTACAGTTCTCCCGGATTCCCAGATGAGTTACTTGGAATTAGGTGACATGAGGAGTGTGGTGAGAAGAAAATAATTACATTTTTTTAAAGAGAGGTTATGCGAATAAGGCAGACTGAGCTTGTTAATATCTATGTGAGCATGATTTATATGTTTATATTAAGAACCTCTAGTATAATTTCACCTCTTTACATTCCTACTTACGCTGCGCTTACACCACTTTTATCATGTCTATGGCGCCCATCTAATTAATCTCAAGATCCAGGACCATCAGGTGAGGTTGTGATGTGACAGAATGGCAGTGAGAAAAAATGATGCGTCCTATCTACTTAAGCAATAAGGCATGACCAAGGGCTATCTTAATGGTCTGTTAATCACCTTATGGGGGTGTACTGTGGCACTCGGCTACACCTTGTGCCACAGTACACCCCTAGAAGGTGATTAACAGACCATTAACATAACACTTGGTCTTTGCCTTATTGCTATTATGATAAGAAATGTTTTTAAGCAGTGTTAAAGCTTGTTCAGCATATGGGCAAGCTCTACATGTATGTTCATAAAAGATTAGCATAAGGCAGTTAGAATGTTTCCAGACAATCAGAAAGCTCCATTTCTGAGAGCCTTTTTATAATACCCCATAGTGTGTCCACTGATAGCATCAAGGTGTACCTTGGAGTGTTCAGTCACTAAGTTCACCCCCATTCTACCATGTTAGGCCCAACTTTGCATGTTTCATTATGGAATGTAATAGTATTATTGCAAAATAACCCTAAAGCACATCACAGCTGTTGTCAGTCTCTACATGGCATGGTGAGGTGAAATGACATGCGATATATGGCTGGTGTTCAATGACACAGCACAATGACTGTCGGTGTTTGCAGGTGTGGGCTGAGGTCAGTGGCAGTTCAATATTATACTGCCAGTTACACCATGCATCTCTAGCTTGTGTATTACCAACAACAAGTCCAGCGAGAGAACAATTGGCATTTTAAACTGCTTGTTTTACAATAAGGATACCATTGTGGGCAATGCCACTTTTGTACACAGTCCCAAATACTTTCAAATAATGGTTGCTGACGCATACGTGGACATGGAAATTTTTATTTTTTACAGCCAATACAATGCTGTTAACTGTTTTTTCTAACATAGTATGTTTATTATGTTCTATTATGTTTTTTTTCATACTGTTTCATTTGCTATTTGTACCATTACCACAAAATATTTTTAAATACAAATAAAATTACTTATCAATTACAACAGTGCCTTTTATTTTTTTAACACTTACGTGGGCATTTGTTGCTTCAGTACTAAAGTTACATTGCAATTCTGTGTCAGTTTTTCAATACTTTTACATTTTTCAATATTTAGTTCTCACAACAGTAGTTATAAGGCATCTCTGCTTAATATGGTGACTACTAGGTATGAAAAAACTCTAAATACTATTCTATGTAGTTTTACCTACATACTAATACTTACAATATTTATATTTTCTTACGTTCTACATTCTAAAGCTACCTACTATCTTACTACGCAACGTTTACTAGCCATATATATTATTGTATAACATTGTTGTAAATGTATGGCTATAGTTATGCAGGGAAAATATGTATCATAGATTTGATGTTGCATTGTTGCAGCAGAAAACACTTAGAATTAACAGGTACTTGAATTGCTATGCACATGTATGTGCACCTCACCACTTATGCTACAGTTATTTACATAGTTGTCATTGGTTGGTAGGTACTTTGAAAGCTGAACATTAAGAGCATTGCCAGTTGAGATTGTGGTGGTGGTTAATGGCTTCCTTTCATTTGTTTTGGTTGCTACATTTTGTGGACAACCGGTGTGAACAGTGGACCACTTCTGCCTATCTGAGGTGGAAGCGCTCCAGTGACTGTGGATTGATGATTCATTTCTATGACCAGTTACTGACGTTATCTCCTTTGTGTCAAGACCAGCCACATGGAGTAGGTGCATTGCTGTGCTGCTCACAGAGTGGTTGGTGTATCTCTGGCTTAGACAGGCTACTTTGCTGAGTCTTGGCATCATACTAGCGAGATATGAAGCTCCCATGGGTGATCTGGAATACCATATTTCCTGTGTATTCAGAAAGTCTTGATTCTGTCTTTTTGGGTGCAAGTAAAATGCATCTACATCTGAGGGGATTTTAGACAGATACTTTTTAAATGATGATACAGGACACATGGGGTCGTTTGGGGTTTCGTACATATAACCCCTGAGCTTCTCCTTCTTTGCTTCATGAAACCCATGATGATTTTTTGTGTCCTCATTAAATGCTAGTGTTACATAGTTATTGTCATTCTCATCTTGCCTGATAATAAATGATGATGGCTTCAGTTCTCTGAGTCCTTCACGGCCTCGGCATGCAAAATGTAGTTGAACATCGAACCACACCTTTTGCACTAACCCAGAGGCTGTATTTGTGTTCAGTGAGTCACTTGCTTTAAGCTTTTTAATGTTGGGGGCACTTATCCTTGGGTAGTGTACTGATTTATCATATCTTTTTTTATGAATTGTATTTAGGAGACCTATGAATACATTGTTTGCTGTTGTGAAATCTTCGCCATGCATGATGTTAACCTTCCTACTGTATGGTGGGTCATTGAGATGCCTGTTTAGTCCAGCTCGTATGCTGACATAGCTTCCCAGACTGTAATATTTCTTGTCCTTTGTTCTCACTGATGCATAAAACTCACGAAGTGTACCATTCAGTTGTTCTACAGTATACTGTTCGAAGTATGGTTCTTTTTTTGTGTCACTCAGCCACTCCCTGAACAGTTTTACTGTCCATTGTGATGCCTTCCTTGTGTTTTGCTCATTACGATTTCCCTCAAGGACATCCAGATCCTCATTAGTTGCTTGTACATGCCTTCCTGGTAACATTTGTGGCTGTGAGACTTCTGTTACATGATGCTCGATATTTTTTTCCAGCTACATTTTAGGGAAAGAGAAATTTAGAGTTTAGTATAGGCTTACATATGTTTGCTTCGGTGTTACATTGGTAACTGTCAAGCACGAGATAGGAATATATTTTAATGGAAACATGCATGTACACAGTTACACAGCTTTACATCGCCAATTGCACTATTAGTATTATAATAAAACATGTTTTTCAACAGTGTTAAACCTTGTTCGGCATATGGCTAAGCTCTACATGTATGTTAATAAAAAATTAACATAAGACTGTTAGAATGTTTGCAGCCAATCAGAAAGCTCCATTTCTCAGACCCTTTTTATAATAAAAGATTTATATAAGACTGGTACAATGTTTGCAGGAAATCAGAAAACTCCATTTCTCAGACTCTTTGTATTATTCTGTTTAGTTCACTGCTCATTTTTGATGCTTTCCTTTTATTGGTGTTGGGGTTGGGAATTCAGCAACTCTACCCATTGTGATTTGCTCATACTGACAACTGTTTCAGTGTTATTTCAGGAATGAAAACTATGGTATTATTGGGATGATATTATGGTTACCACGGCTGCTAAACACCATTTTTACAAATAGTTCTCATCTCTATTTTTTCAGGTGTAATATCCCCTGCTGGCCAAGTCTAATCCCCGAGCTCAAGGAACAGCCCAGTCAGTCAGTGAAGCTGAGATGTGTGGTGAGCGGGTTCGATGTGAGAGGGTGAGGCAGGCTCCCGGTTTGGTTTTTAGAGTGGTACTGTGGTTAGTACAGGCAGATAATTCACACAATTATTATAGCCTCATAGTACTTCTTTTGACATCAGGGGGATGTGGCTGTGGGACGAGGTGGTGGTTGGCTGAGGTGGGAGTTTAAGAAACAAATCTGACATGTTGAGGAAAATGGTAGTGCATTTATGTTATTGATTTTTTAGGTCTCTTACTTGAGACAGAACTTGCAACCTGTATCTAATTAGATACCAGGAGAGTAGTGGAGGTGGTGGGTGATATATGCAGCGCAAGTGTGGTGGGCGACCCATTCATATGCGGAACATCCTGCTATTCAGCACGGGATCTACGATGCATATAGTGGTGTACACCCCACCTTGTGATAATTAGGGTACTACGAAGTTGTACATGGGAAAAATAGGAACAAGTCATGCCCAGCCATAGGCGGGCTTCCATATTGATGGGCACAACATGCCAGCTGCCAACTGTGGGTGCCCCCCCACACCCACCTAGAACACTTTCCCCAATCTCTCTCCACTGGCACTGTCCCACCCCTACCCACGCCCATCACCTGATCGTGGGCATAAGTTCATGACAACCCTGGTACGGTAGTAGCACACCATCACCCGATCATGGGCATAAGTGAGCTCACACCCTGGTGGTACAGTGGATGAGTCACCATTGCCTGACTGTGGACATATGTTCAATATTTCCCTGATGGCCCAGTGGATCGCTATTCTATTACCGAACATCGGTAGATGCTCAGAATATCAGATATCTGTTGTCGCATATTTGAAAGAACACCATTGCACAGGACCTGATCACAGGTGGATATAGTAATCACAATACTAGCGGTACAGTGGTGCCACCCCTCCACACCCGCACACTGAGGTACCCCAAAACCCAGAAACCACCCACAGTCAGCAGTGGGCAGCGACACCATGACTGCATGCCACTTGCCCAGCCGTTAACTGACAGTATGCAGTATTGTCTCTGACCCTATTGGTGCACTGCATAGGATGATGGGCACACACACCATGCTGTACTATGCAGAGCCGATACATTAATAAATGCATGGGGGGGGTACAACTGCTACACCAGGATAAAGAACATGGATGAACAAGGGGGGGGCCACTGGAACACCAGGGATATTCTGAACAGATGCCCATGATCGAGCTATGGAGAGTGCCCCACTGCAACATCAGGGATATTTGCAAATGATGCCTGTGATTGGGTGTATATTTGGGGGATACGTCAAGGGACTGCAGGACATTGGCCCACCCAGGTGCTGCAGTCTGGTGGGGTGCCAGCCGCAAGTTACCGGAGGTCAGTGCACCGTATACAGATGGGACCTTTATGACATATTTATCACATTATGATTTCTGTCATTTATTACAGGCTTATGTTGTTGGTTTTGTGGAACACAAGGTGGAAAAGGCTTGTGGGATATATGGGACAAGGGAATACTCAATCTCTTCTTTTAATAACTGTTTCATTTTCTATATGTAGATTTGTTTGGGTTGGGAGATTGCTTAATGTGGTTTTTTACATCTAGACTCCAAAAGAAGTAAAACTATCTTACTGTTTGTGTGAATGGGGTTGGGGGGGCATTATATGGTTTGAGGTACATTGATGCCTGAGGATCATAATTTACAGTGTTGTTATTTTATGCTGTTTTTTTTTTTTTTGCTTTTTTTTCTCTACAGACTTTATTGCATTATCTTTCTGCAACTTGCAATGTGTGGCTGGTGGTCGCCCAGGAGACAGTGATTTTTTATTACTAAGGTACAAGCTACGTGTTGGTGGCTGACAATTTTACTGCTGGGGTAATTTTGATCAGATAGCTCATTGCAGTAGCTTATTGGCGCACTACTACTATTTACTGATCGGTTACAGCCGATCTGTGTTTTTTTGGGGGGTTGGGGGACTGTTTTGCACTTGATTTTATTTGTTTTGTTTTTTTACTCTGAACTGGCAGCTGCTATTATGTACAGGGAGTGTAAAACATGACGCGTTCACAAGTTTTGCAGTTTATTCATTCAGTGGCACACAGGAGTCATTTCTTAAAAACTGCTTCATTTTCTGTTTCATTTGCGGGGATCTGTTTACACTGAATTTTTTATATTTATCGTCAGACAGCTTAGCTACTACGAGTCCGAACATCTGCGACATATGTGAGTTGTCATATGGATTTTTTGCACTATAGTCAATTAATTCTGTCATGCTCTTTATTTGCTTTACAGGGGAGTTCTGTCAGTGTTACTGTGTTGTGGGGCACTTCACATTGTGCCATCCTATTATGTTTTTTAATGATTATACTGTTGCCATGCCCACTGTGGGCTTGCCAAGTGCTGTCAATGGGATTTACTTGGGACAGAGCATCGCGTCAAGCAGGCATGAAGTAATTTTTTACTTGTTTTAGATTTTACTGGGCGATCAATTGGATGTGAGGGTATGGATGTTTTGTTTCTAGGGAGCCTAGTTAACCATTGTATGTATGATTCACCTCTGGGGAGATTTTCTTGATTTACACAGTGACAGCAGCTGACATTCTTGATGCCTCACACATGACATTACGCATGTGCAGTACTGTTGGATTGCTATCCCCTGACTAATTACTTTCACAAACAAAAGGATGTGCTTGTTTTGCTTTACATTTCTATTAACTGTTACAGTGAACAGCTGTTGAAACACTTGTGTGGGTATACGTGAGGGAGTTCTGACAGGCTGCATAATTGTGAAAATGATTTACATTATTTGTTTTACGTACCTGCTGTGACACTACTGGAGTTTGACATAACTGCACATTCTGCACATTTACAACTAATGTGCCAGGTGTGGACTCGGTTTCTGGGATTATGGGCTTCGGTGTTGTTTTAGGTGTCGTCTCACTTTGAACCAGCTATGGTACATTAGATGACGGTTGAGATAAACCTATTTCATCTGTGGGCATCACTGGGTTGGGTGCTGTTATAGTCGAGGTTGCAGTGATTATCTCAACAGATGTACATTCTGGTGGCTTTGTTTCTATTTGTACTTCTGTGAGTACTGCCGCCTGTGACTGCGAAACTGCTTCCACTTCATTGATGACAGCTGCTGCTTCATCTGCTGTCCAGCTGTCAAATCCAGATGAGTCACGACTGTCATTTTCATTAAGGCTATTCACAAACAAGTCCATCTCTATGTCCATTAGCTCGAATGAGAGATCCATTTTTTTCAGGTGTCAGACAGCTGAAATTTTTTTACAGCGATATTGTGTTAGTGCGAGTTGCCAAACAGTTATTTTTTATGTCAGTTTTTTTACGATTTCTTACAATTACCCGCTGATACGTATTTTTGGACAGAGACTGTCACTGCTACTATGGAGCAGTTGCTAAACAATGGCGGTCAGCTAGGCAGTTTTAGAATTATTTAATAGAATGCTTTCAAATTTAGGATTCCATTATGTGTATCACTGCTTTTGTGATGAGGCTGTACAAACATGTTAATCAAAGATTAACATAGGGCTGATTTTATTGTGTCAACCAATCAAATGATGCCAGTCTGGATCCCATTACTATAATTAAGTTTAATGGTACAGACTGCATTAAAATAATAATATTTCTATTGTTTGATAGTCATTTCTGTGTATAGCTTTGTTTAAGAATTAGTCCTTAAGCAATGCCATAAGAAACAGCTTATGATTATATCAGGCAAATAACAGGCAGATAAAACATAAACATACTGATTATAGTGTATGGTGAAATGTTGTTGAGGATGGAAATCCATCCCCACAATAGGCTTGTTGTGCTGCAGTAGCTACGTAATTTTGCTGTTGTGCTGCACTAGATACATAGCTACTGCAGCACAACAACTTGGAGGATCTTCGCACATGTGCATTACAGTCTTGGTGCATGTGTGATACGGAAACTGCCAGTCTTTCCAAAATGGCTGCAGCAGTGACAGCTAGACCCAGAAAAGAGTGGTGTGGTAAAACAACATTTATTACTTTGTGTTAGGGGACCATACACTATAAAAGACAATGCATGTTCCCCTGTACACAACAAACATGAGTATCCATCTCAAGTTTGCCATGTCGACCAAAAACTTCTTGAGCTTTACTCTCATAGTTTAAATGGTCACCATGGCAACCACTTCATAGGTACACATGCTTGTTATGAATATTTGAACATACATTATCGTCTATGTTATGATATGAGAACCTTGGTACCCTCCTCTAGGTCTACACAGGGATAGTCAATGTACCTCCCTTATGGTATTTTATAGTACTTAGACCCTGAACTTCTACACCAAAATTTCCATGAGACATGAATACATCTTACAGATACTCCAAATTTTAAAGCATTAAGGTGTGATGTTTACATAAGTTCTGAAATGTAACAAATCATTATTGTATACCTATAACCTAAAACTATCCAAGAGCTGTAACTATACGTTTATAACCTGAAAACCATAAAAAAAAATGATTGACTATAAAAAAAAAAGTATTTTGTTCAAGCCAGCCCAGTGGTGCAGAGGGCAGAGGCACCTAGTGTCTATCCTCTCCCATGCTGGTGACCCATGTTAGGGATCAAGCTTGGGCTGTAGAGGGTCAACCGGGGGAAAGGACTGAGAGATGATTGAGTGACCATCAGGAAGCTCTCCTCTCCTCTCCTCTCTTGGATTGTGGAGGTAAGCCCTCCCGGCCCTTGACTACCACTGGCTGGAGGCTCCATGGTAGTGTCAGGTGGAAGGGGCTGGGGCTAGGCTGTGTGGGAGGATCAGGGTTGTTTGGACCTCAGGGCACACTCATGCCTCCATGTGCATGCACAACTTTGTTACTGTGACCTCAGGGATAAAGGGAGAAAACAGGGAAAAATCACCTTGGTGACAGGATGAAGACTGACCCCTCGCAGGCCTCACACCGGTGGCTGGGCACCCAACACAGTCCTGTGGCAGAGGATGACAGCAGCAAGGTAAGCCATGGAGGAGCTGGGTGACAATGCCTGGGGGTGTCATTCAGAAGGGGATTGCAGTGTAGAGGAGTATAAACATAGGATGAAAAAAAACAAAAGTATTTTGCTCATCATGGACTGCCAAAGACAATTCCTTCCAACCAGGGTTATGACGTGAAGAGTTGTTGTTTCTTTGGGGAATGAGGAAGTCACAGATCACTCCCTACCACTCTCAAGGCAGTGCACAACCAGAAAGATTTAACAGAATGTTGTTGAAAAGGTTGGGCACATTGGAACCTCATAAAAAATGAAACAGGCGTCAACAAGTGAGCATGTTTGTGCATGCATACAATTGCACCTGAAGTCATTCCATGGAGCAATCCCCATATCAGTTTGTTTGGAAGGGAGGCCAGGATCCCAATGTGAAACTTGCTTTTGATGTGTCGTCTGATGGAAACAATTTAGAGACTTAACACTAAATATGTTCAAAGGCTAAAACAGCAATTGAATGATGTGTACAGGCTGGCTGCAGAATTGTCTACAAAGAGAAATTTGACAAACAAAACAAGATACAACAGACATGTCAAAGCTCATGAGTTACTCCCTGGAGACAGAGTCTTGGTCCAAAAATCTGAGGTTACCAGAGAAACATAAATGTGCAGATCAGTAGACAGCATACCCTACATGATTTCAGAAAAACTTATGGACTTGCCAGTGTACAAAGTCTGCCCAAAAGGGATCCCAGGAGAAGAAAAACTTTTGCACTGCAACCATTTGCTCCTCACTGGACAGATGGACATGCCAACTTTGGATAATGGCCCAGAACATCCCCAGAAAATGGAAATGTGAGGTTCTAATAGAGACGGAGGGCAACCTAGTGAGTCTGCCCCCAACCTGGATAATAGACCACTCAGGCCTCCAGAGAGGCCTTCACCTGAACCAGCACAAATTGCAACAGCTTTGTCTGATGTAGATGGATGACACTGTTCATTACCATTGCACTGTGGATATTCCCCATCTGTTAAATGTTTCTGATGATTGGTGGATGCCAACTACTTCACTCACATAGCTAAACCCAGATGCAGAGCCTTTAGAATCCCCAGTTAGACCAGCTACCCCTGAACTAGATTATTATTTTTTAATACATTTTATTTAATTTTCATACAACACAATATAGCACAATACACAACAATACAATAAAACCAACACTAACACACAAACAACATCCCCCACCCCAGTAAATACATAGAGTTAAAGAAAGTAAATACCAGAATAAGGGTACAGACACCCAGAATTAAGAACTGTAGTGTAAGCCCAAATGAACATATATACGAACATACGAAGAACCCAGCAGAAGAAGGCCATTTGGTCTATCAAGTTGAGGCAGTATGGCACAGTGGTTTAACCCATTGGGTCTAGTAGCCACTGTATGGTGTCAGAACTATCCACTGCTGAACCTGACACAAAATGGCCACCCGGACCCAACAAGTTAAGGCTCTGAGCTGCAAACCTGGAGACCTGGGTTTGAATCCCACAGCCCCCACTTGCATATGGTGTGACCCTGAGCAAGCCACATAACTTCCTTGTGCTCCCAGGTTGCAACTATAAATAAGCTTCAGCTTAGTGTGTCTCTCCTGGTAAAAAAAAAAAAGTCTGCTCATGTTGCAGGGTCCACAGCTTGAGCTAATGTCACTGTCCTCCCTCCCCACTCCTCCCATCCTCCCTACCCATGGTTCTTACCTTTCCCCTATGCCAACTTAGCCTCTCTTAAAGCTGCCCATTGTCTTTAACAAGATAACCTCTCCCAACAGCGCATTCCAACTGTCCACCACCCTCTCTGTGAAGAAGTGCTTTCTGACCTCCCTCCTAAACCTCCCACCCTCCAGCTTAAGACTGTGACCTCTCATGTTATGGTTGCCACTCAGCTTAAAGAGTCTCTCTTTATCAACCTTATTTATCCCTTTCAAGTACTTGAAGGTCCCAATCATGTCCCCTCTCTCTCTCTCTCCTGTCTTCCAGGGAGTACATGTTCAGTGCCCTTAACCTCTCCTCATATGCCTTGCCCTGCTGACTGCCTATCATCTTTGTAGCCCTCTTCTGGCCCTTCATCAGCAGATTAATGTCCTTTTTGAGGTGTGGGCACCAGTACTGAACTCCATAATCTAGATGCAGCCTTGCCAGTGACCTGTAAGAAGGCAGTATAACCTCCTCTCTCCTACTACTGATCCCTCTAGCTATGCATCCCAGCATCTTGTTTGCCTTTGCTGCTGCTTTCTTGCCTGTGTGGAGTGCTTCAGGTCAGTAGTGATCATCACTCCCAGGTCCTTCTCCTTCTTTGATGCAGAAACTCGGACTCCACCCAGGTGGCACTCTGTCCTGGGATTCTTGGCTCCAATATGAATAACTTTATGCATAGGCCAAGCTGCCAGATCCTGGACCACCTCCCCAGCTTTTCCAGATCTTCCTGTAGGTCCTGTATCCCTTCAGCTGTGTCCACTCTCCCACAGAGCTTGGTGTCATCCATGAATAGGCAGATTTTGCCTTTAATGCCATCCCAAATGTCACTGATGAAGACATTGAACAACACCGGCCCCAGCACGGAGCCCTGTGGGGCCCCACTGGTTACCTATCTGGTGCCAGATAACTCTCACCCACAACCACCCTCTGGGTTCTGTCTCTCAGCCAGTTTTCCACCCATCTGACCATCTTTTCCCCAACTCCAAAATCCACTAACATTCTGATTTACCTTTTGTGTGGCACAGAGACAAATACCTTGCTGAAATCAAGATAGAGGATGTCTACCACTTGGCCCTGTCTACTGTCTTAGTGACACAGTCAAAGAAGTCAGTCAGATTTGTTTGACACAATCTTCCCCCCATGAACACATGCTGCCTCTCATTCTGGAGACCACGCTCCTCTAGATATTCCACAGCTTTTTCTTTAGTATGGTCTCCATGAGCTTGCCCACAATGGATGTCAGACTCACTGGTCTATAATTCCCTGGATCATCCTTGGGAACGCTTTTGTGAAGGGGCACTATATGTGCTGTTCTCCAGTTCTGTGGTACCATGCCTAACTCTAGTGAACTATTAAATAGGTCTGCCAGTGGCCCTCCCAGCTCCTCAGCCAGTTCCATTAGTACCCTTGGATGCACTCTGTCCGGGCCTGGTAATTTGTCCACTTTCAATGCCAGCAGAGCCTCCCTCACGCTATCGTCCTGTATCACTATATCTGTGTTCCTCTCCTCCCCCCACTCCTCTTTTCCCTCCTGAAGGCACTGGTCTGTCCTTCTCCCTGGTGAAGACAGAACAGAAGTATTCATTTAGTATCACTGCTTTTTCCTCATTATCCTCCACTCACTCCACCCCTTTCTTAAGCCTAACAATCCCTTCCTTCTTGTCCCTTTTCTCACTTACAGTATATAGTAAAAGAAAGCCTTCTCTCCCTTTTTAATTCCTTCAGCTATCTGCAGCTCCTTCTGTGCCTTTGCTCGCTGGACTTCCTTATTTGCCTCACTAGCCAACCTTAGGTAATTTTCCCTATCCAGCTCTCTCTTGGTCTTCCTGAATTTTCTATAGGTCAACTTCTTTTCCCTTACTGTCTTGGCAACTCAAGGACTGAACCAGCTGTGCTTTGGCCCTTGTGTTCTTCCCCCTGAGCCTAATGCACGCATCTGTGGCAACCAGTATTCCTTCCTTAATGATGGACCACTTGAGGTCCACCCCCATATCTGCTCTGATGCCAGCCATAGTAGGGATAGCAGGTCTTTGGTACAGAATTCAACATACCCCCCCGGTGGCATTGCTCAATTAGGCAGCAGCTGAATGGCACGAAGTGCTTTCCGGTGCTTTCTGTTGGATAAAAATCTATCTGTCATATGGGGTATAACCGTTTCAGCCTGCAAAGCAAAGAGGATTTCTGTGTGCCACTCAGCATAAGTTGATACATCCATATCAAGCCAATGTCAATCAATCAATCAATTAATCAATTGATCAATCTTTATTTAGCCAGGTGAAACTCCATTGAGCAAGCTCATTTTCAAGGAGGGCCTGGTAGGTACAGAATAAATAATACAGTAGCACAATAGAACATATAGCACAAATGGGCATAGTAGTACAATACATAGCAATAAAAACAAGGTACAAGGATAATCAATGAGGCCCAATCATAAGGTGAAGCCTCATCTCAGTAAGCAGTACAGCAGAGAGGTGGAAGCAAGTCAGCACCAATGTGCTGAACCAGTGATTTTAGACACTGATAGCTCTAGTAGAGCAGAGTTAATACTAGTGATAGTGCAAGCTGGGGGCTCAGCAGCAAGTAGAAATCAAGGATGAATCCAGGATACATGGCTTAGGGTAATTTTAATGAAAGGATAGAAAGTGTAGAGGGTTGACTATAAGAATATCAATGTATGGCTACAGTTTAGCGACAGGGAGGGCATTGACAAAGCTCCAAGAAGTATCTCGAATAGTGTGACTTGAATTCCACAAAACCAATAGGATGCACCAATTTTATGGATTTCTGGATGTTGTTCCACAGCTAGGGCAGCATATAGCTGAAGAAAGCTCTGCCAAAATGGCAAAAGACTTTAGGCACAGCTAGTGAGATGTACGAATGGCTTCTCAAGACATAGTTTCATAAGGTGCAGGAGGGCAGACAGTCAGAAATGTAGGAGGGTAGCATCTTGGATATAGATCTGTAGGTCCATAGTATAGCGTTCCTTTGCCTCCTGAACATAAGTGAGGTCCATCCTACCATAGAATAGAGTACACAGTGATAGGTATTATATGCTGCACCTGAGATGAAATGTAAGGCCCTATGCTAAAGGGTGTCAAGCTTAGATAGGGTGGTTTTTGGGACTTGGCCATACAGGAAGTCCGCATAGTCCACGATAGCTAGGAACATGGTTTGTACTAAGCTTTTTCTGGCCTCCTGGGTAAGCAGATGCTTGATTCTGAAAAAAGCCCAAGCATTCTGTCTAATTTTTTTTGAGAACTCATCTATATGATCAGCAAAAGATAGTATGTTTTCAGTCCACATACCTAGGTACTAGAACTTGGTCACATAGTCAAATGACTCACCAAGCAGGGTGGTGATAGTGGTTTGTTGTGCTTAAGGGAGTTTGTGGACTTGGTCGTTGGAGATAACAGCATTGCCTTGGTCTTTTTGGCATTCAATAGAAGCTTTTGACTCAGGAGGTTTTATTGCAGTGTAAGGAAATCTGCTTGCAAGTCCAAGCAAGTACTTTCGGGAGTAGGCCTGGCAGTGTAAAGGACCGTGTCATCTGCAAAGAGATGTACACTGGAAAGTTTGATTCCATGGTCAATGTTGTTGATATAAAGTGAGAAAAGTAAGGGCCCCAAGATGGAGCCTTGAGGTATGCCTCTGCTAATCTATTTTAGAGTGGAGAGATCTCCTACTGCATTTACTTGCTACATCCTCTCTGCCAGGTAGCATGAGAACCATTTTAGGGAAGGTGCATCCAGACCAATGTTGTGGAGAGTAACTAAGAACAATGCATGGTCGGTGGAATCAAAGGCCTTGCTTAAGTCGAGGAATACCGCGCATACATGATTCTTTAAGTCAAGGGCTCTCTGCTAGTCATTTGTGACTTTAGCCAGAGCTGTGATTGTGCTATGGCATGGCCTAAAGCCTGATTGCACAGGGTTTAGCAGAATGTTGCAATTTTATTATTATTTTGCATACGTAGCAATAAGAGACATATGGTATTTCTATATCCCTAGCAATTTGCCCTTGTAATCCCCAATAAGGCAAGCATATGATTGGAAAGCATGCAATAGACCTAAAAGTGGGTCCAGTCTATCTCTTATGTTCTCCCAAAATGGCCTGACCTTCTCACGTTCCCACATTATATACAAAAGAGCACTTTGACTGTTACTGCATCTAGAGTAGGAAGCAGTGGGAGATTTACCCATTTTAAATAATTTATGTGGAGTGGAGTATAGATTATGAAGCAGCTTCAAGTTGGTATCTGTCATATTTAAGGAACTGATACATGTTAGACAAGATTCAGCTTTAGTAATAGGGGCCCATTTTGTGGTGTAAGGCATGGTCCCAATGTGGAGAGGAGCCAACTATCTTGCTGTGCAGTAGGTTACAGATATATGAACAGAGGTGAGAAATGGAGTGAGGAAGCATGGCCCACTGGGTCAATTTGATACCATGGTTATTAGACCAACTGCCTTAGTCAAAATGGTTCCCTGTCATAATAGTGAACGCAAAACAGCAATCGCTATTATGGCGAGTGTATATCGCCAAAAAGCAAATCGGTAATATACACACTACGGTGACCCAACTTTCAGAACTAAAGTGTTTTTGTGGGGGGCTGCACCCCCACAGGGGCTTTGCCCCCCACACACTCCTGAATTAGGATTCTAAACTCCAAGAGGGTGCATGTCAGGAAGGGGGGCAAAATCTGGATTTAAAGTAAATTTAAGTGCCGCAGCTCGCAGCTGTGACAAAATGCAACCCGCACCCAGTCCCAAACTCAGTACCAGCTCTGCCAGAGGTAACTTCCCACACCACCATGCCACATGGCTAGCTCTGCAGCAGCAGGTACTTCAGTCCCTGAAAACCCGTTCCCTATCTCTCCCCTTCCCCTCGCTATTCTCCCCTTCCGGTCACCCTTCCCCATTTTCATTTTCGCGTGCTCTTGCTATTCTGCTGGGTAGATCACCATAAAAGCACCCAAAATAATTAGCTATATTTCTAGTCACTCATTTTGGGTCATTCGTATGACATGCTACTGCCAAAATGCACTATCAGTAGGTGTGCCACCTGCAGAAATTTAAGATGGTCCTTACTGCTGGCTTCTATCTCTGCTGAAAGGTGGCATATGTAATCAGTTTGCCAGCTATGGTCAATTGTTCAACACTTTCTATTTTCTTGGGGGCCAAGAAGGGTGCTGTAATGACCCAGACCACTATTTTAAAATTAGGGTTCCCTAGTAAGGGTTGTGAGGTGTCTTTTACAGGCTCCACGTGTATAAGTTAATATAACTGCAGGGGAGCCCTCACAAATGCATGTATGTTTTTAAGGGGTTGTGTGAATGCAAAGGAGGGATATGAAGAGGGAACGAAAGAGCCATATCTTGTGTGTTACAAAGGTAGTGCTCCAGTTCCAGCCACTCAGGGACATACTGGGGAGGATCCTCTGGGTCCACCTCTCTATACCACTGAAAGCATTTACTACTATGAATGAGCAAGTAATAAAGGTAGCAACTAGGTAAATGCAAACCTCCTTCTGTTTTAGGTGCTGCAAGCTTACTGAAGGCCCAGATAACTGCCTTCCTGTGCCAAATAAATTTTGAGATACCTCTATGTAGGGTCTAACCCAGGAAAGGGGGATAACGTGGTTAAGCATGCCTAGTTGGTAAAGTACTCTGGGAAGCAGGTTCATTTTGATGATATTAATTCTACCCCACATGGTGACCGGTAAATGCTCCCACCTTGTCAGGTTTTGTTTGAGCTGATCTAACAATGAATCCAGATTGTGTTTTTTTCATCTGGGTTCTTGACACACTCAAGTAAATACCTAAGTACTTATGTTTGTCTGGCTTCCACAACAGCCCCAACTCTGCTATGTCAGAGCACTGCACCCAGACATTCAAGGACATGACTGCTGTTTACTTGTTGAGATTATAATTATGAGAATAGCCAAAGGTTTTGCCCTTACAGAAATAATTATATGAAATGTTTTCATGCTGTACACATAAAACTACCAAGTGATATGCATACTACAAGTATGATTTAAATGTTAAATTGGAACTGATTGCATGCAAATGTAGAAACCATGATTTTTGTGTTAAATTGGGAACGACTGCATGCATGTGGCATGTGTGCAGAAAGCAAGTGGTCACTGGTAACTGCACACGTAAAAGTTAAGTTACTTGCTCAGGATCGCACCACACTCAAGTGGGAGTAGATGAGATTCAAACCCAGATTTTCATGCCTCCAAGCTTGCTGTTCAATGCCTTTAACCACTAAGCCATACTGTCTGCACATATAGGGCTCAGTTGTATTTCAATACATACTGTATCTGACTACATCTGCATGCATGTGGCATACTTGGTGTCACTGTTATGCTTTTCAGTTTTCTTTTTCATCTCTTATTCATCTCAGTTTCACAATTGAACTGCATGTAGCACATGTACCAATGGAAACACATGTTGTTTTTCCCACCCCCAATACACAAACTTACCCACAAAGCCACTTAATTACATTTGTCTGGCCTGTACTCCTACTGTTTTCTGTCCATAGTTGTGAATATTTCAACACAAACAGACTTTAAGGTACAAACACAAAAGTAGCAATAACGTGACACACACCCACATGGCCATCCCCCCCACAATGCACACACACTGCAGCAGGTGCAGCCATGCTGCTTCAGACAACCTATCAAGTATAGATATAAGTAAAATGTCTCTCACTTGAATACTAGGGAGATAGAGGCAGCAGTCTTTAACAGATGATGTCCACAGGTCAGAGTGATGGGGCGTCCCCCCTTGAAATGAATGAAGTTATTTTTGCTACTATTTTATACGTTATGATGGTAAGTTGGAGAATAATGAAGGCCACTGTTCTACTAAGAAGGCCCTTGTTAGTTGAGCGGTGGCTTTCATTAATCTCCAACTCTCCATCAATAATGTATAAGATAGAAATAAAAAAATACCCCCATTCATTTCAATGGTGCACACCCCTGCAGTCTCCTTTGTCCTTTATTATAACGTGCCTGAGCTTGGGGGTGTGGGGGTCAGCTTTACTGGGGGGGAGCAAAAGCCTGATGATAGTTGGGATCAAAAAGTCTGTGCATACCATACCGCTCAACTGTCCGTGAATGCAAGGAGCAGTGCTAGAATGTCTATAGCATCTCTAAAAGGTACAACTTATTTATTTTGACTGAAAAGTGATATGCAAACCAAGAAAAATTAAAATGTCTAAAATTCATCTGTATATACCCTGGAGCACTGCATCAGATCTGGGCACCCATTTACTAACCAATTATTTTCCTGGCTGAAATTCTGCCCCTCTCCCAAAAAGAGAACTTTGTCCCAATTTTTCTTCCAGACTCCATTCCATTCAATACCCATCCCCTGTGGGTCATGAAGCTGCCCAAATGTGAAGAAACATGAAAAACACACCAATATTTCAGTCCTTCCCCAATTCTGCTGTAAAAATAATTATTTACTTTTACTTACCCGGCCATGTGGCCAGAACCTGCAGCCTGGCACAGTGTGCAACCAGACCAGTTTTCAGTCTGCTCGACCTCTCTCCTTCTGCAAGAAGCTGGATGCTAGAACCAACCATCACAGATCCCCAGTGTGGTCCATGACCAAGTCACCTCTCCAACAGAACCCACCCAACCTGTGTTGCTTGCTTCTTGTTTGGTTGCTGCTGCGGCTGCTGCTGCACTGCACTGATCAAGGCCTATGAATGCTGCCCACACCACTGTCACCATTGCTGCTAATCCTAGCTTGCTGCTGTGGGGGTCTGTGCTGTTTTTTTTTTTTGCATGGTGAGCCTAGTAGAGTAAGTAGGTAGCCTAGTCTTGAGTTAGCTTCTAGCTCACCCTCTGCACCTTCAGCCACCAGGGGAGATGGAGACTCACTAAGAGTACACCAACAAAAATATGCTGCCACAACACTGCTATTGAGAGTTCAGTGCTCACTGACTCCTCCAAGCTGTAGTGTGCAGTCTGTCTACTCTGTGGCGATAAAGGACAGTGCCACACTTGCAAGACGCATGCACTCTTTCTTGGCTGGAGCTCATCCACATCACATGTGATTGTGCTGCCACTAATAGGTGGAGAGAGTGGACAACACAATACAGACACAGTCGGGTCTGGAGAGTACCTGCAGAGAGTGCACACACAGGCCTGGTGGGCACTTATTGTGCAAAAGATTAAATCCAAATTTAATGTCATTATTGCCACATCATAAGAACAATCTAGGCAAAAACATGGGGGGGGGGGTAATTACCGTTGCCCTACCTAAATGACACCACTGCTTAATGGTACAAATTTATTCTCAGGTACTAATACAATAGTTTCCACTGTGTTCTGAGGTACTGTGTCTCTATGTTTCAAGATGTGTCCTGATCATGATGTGGGTTAGTGTTCCTCATTGTCTCTCATTTTAAGTGTCCATGTCCCTCATTTCAGTGACAAACTGTGAGGTATGTTGCATGTTTCCAAGACCCTACTCAGCACAGAGTGCTGAGTATGGCCATAGTGCATATGCTCAATACAGAATGACAAAGGGAAAGTAAGTGAGATGAAACATTCATGGAGAAACACATTTGTAGCAGTAAATATGCATATAGGATTTGCATGGTCCAAAACAAAAAGGACAGGCTTCACAAAACAGAGGCCCCTCTTCATACTTTAATGCAGTAAGCAAACAATACTTTACAAATTAATGGTGATTTAATGACAAAAATCAAAAGCCATTAAGCAACTAGCAAAAGGATCAGAAAATTATGAGTTTACCTAATTTTTATGGGAATCCAAATAAAAATGTATTTTAATCATTCTAGTTGCTAGCAATAGTATAAGAAATAGAAACTGTTGTGTTTTTTAGATAAGATTTGCACCAGCTTAGCTGCTGCACACATGGTAAGTGTGCAGCATGTGAAACTGATGTGATTTTTAAATGATGTTCACACCAGCTTAACTGCTGCCCTCATGTCAAGCGTGCAACATGCAAACCTGATGTGATTTTTTGAAGATGTTCACACCAGCTTATATGCTGTGCATGTCAAGCTTGCAGCATGCAAACCTGATTGACTTTTTAGACCTGGTTCGCTTAGGATCACTTTGTGTATGCGAGCTGCATGCAAACATTGCACAATTAAGCATGGCATGCATTCTGCATGTACACAGCACACCTATATTTCTGTAAGGGTGATGACTTCCAATATTGCAGGCAGAGATGTCCTCAGGTGAATAAGATGTAAAAGTATATTATCCACGTAAATGGATAGTTTATATTGATGTGGGCCAAGGGAAATACCCTGAATTGCCAGTGTGTGGTTAATTTTCCTTATCAGGGGTTACAAAAAAGATTGAACAGAAGAGGGGAAAGAGGACATCCCTGCCTGGTGCCCTGTTGGAGAATCACAGCCTCAAGCTGCACTCTGTTTTACAGAATCCTACCACTGGGATTAGCATAAAGTACTTTAACGCAAGCTATAAACTCCCACAGAATACTGAATTATTGCAAGACATGAAACAAGTATACCCAGGATACAAAGTCAAATGCTTTTTCCGCATCCAGGAAACCCAGGACCACAGGGTTGGTAATGTCCCTGGAGGTAGAAAAAAAGTGTGTCAGTTTTGGGATATGGTCCAAGGAAAGCATCCCCAGGACAAAACCCACTTATTCCCTGCTGATCAGCCCCTTCCCCACACACTTAATTGAGGCAGTCCATCAATGCCTTTGAAAGTATCTTATAATCTAGATTGATCAAAGATATTGGCTGATAGCCACTAGCCTTGGTAGGCTTCTGCCTGACTTTAGTAATACTGTAATTAATGCTTCAGTCCAGCTGGGATCTTGTATCCTGTGTTCATATACTGTATATAGTTGTACATTTCTAAAAGCAAAGAAGCTATGAACTTCTTCAATATTTTATAAAAGTTGGGAGTACACCCATCAGGGTCCAGGGCCTTATCCAAGGCTAGTGCATTAATAGCTGTTTTGACTTCCTGCAGAGTCATGGGAGACTTAAGAAAGGCATTTTGTGTGTCAGTTAATTTCAGAAGAAGGATGGGCTTTAAAAAGTCCTCTATCTTGTCCATATGGGAATCTGTAGATTCAAGACCATATCATGTCTGGTAGTAATGTCTGAATTGGGTTGCTATGTCCTGGGGGTGATTAAGTATCTGGTCACGATCTGAAATAAGGCTTAGGGTTGTCAGAACTAGCTCAAAAAAGATTTGAACCCTCCTCAAATCCTGGTGTTCAAGTTCTGATTTAGACCTCAAACACTAGAGGGTTCGCAAAAGGGTTCAAATTCTGTGCCTTTTTTTTCAACATTGCCCGCCGTGCATCTCACAACACTGTACAACTTGCAGGCAGAGGGAGGGACTTAAGGAGGAACTTCCTCACTGCCAGGAGGGAGGGACTAACAGCGGGAGGAGGGTGGTATGGTACTGGGCTGGTGCTGCAGAGCAGACTGGTAGGCGAGTGACTGGTGGCGAGGGGTGCAGAGGTCACAGGGAGGGAGTGACAGCTGAGAGGGAGGGAGAAACTCAGGAACTGGACAATTAGCTGCTGTATTTGGGAGGAGAGTGAGTGAGTGATGGGCAAGCATGAGTGGCAGGTCAGAGGTGCGGCGGGTGGAGGCCACAAGGAGGAGGGAGTGACAGCTGGGAGGGGGAAGGGACTCAGGGACTGCCTGGCAGTTGCCGTACTGGGGAGAGAGTGAAAGTGATAGCTGGGAGGGAGGGACTCAGGACAGAGGATGGAGTCAGAATCACATGAGAGGTATGACATCACCACACCACATCAGAGGCATTGCGCAGCAGAAAAATCAGTGGCTGGGCTGGCACAGACTGAACAGAGCAGAGGGCAGTCAGCTGAGCCGACAAACTCTAATTTTATTTTTCATCGGGCTTGGGCAGCAGGCAATGCCAGACACTAGAGTGGGCTGGGGACTGGGGAAGGAAGGGGAACCCTCCCCAAAAATACATTTGTGGCAGAAAAAGGACCAGAGGAAAAGCCAGGCAGTGGAAAAAGGGAGGGGTAGCAGGCAGGAAAGACAGTGTGTGGTGGAGTGGGTTGTGGAGGAGCTAGTCTGGTCTGTGTACAAGACAGGAGGATAGAAGTATGACAGGATGACTCCAGAAAGTACCCAGTGTGTTCTGTTGTGTGACTCCTTCTCATGGGATTCTACCCCTCATCCTGTGACCTGCTTTGACTGCATCACCATGCTTGTCTGTGCCTTTTCTTTGACTGCACTGACTGTACCCACCCTAGGGAATCATCCTGCTGTGTGCCCTTTTGGCTACACTATACCCAGTGTGGGTGTCACCATGAGAGGCCCAATGAGTGGCCAGTTGTGTGTGTGGTGGTAATATTCTCCTTAAATACATGCCAGAAATATACAGTATTTCCCAGTTGGGAAAATAGACACATGAATGAAAATCTTTTCACTGCACTCTGTGGCGGTGTGAGTGATTTCATCTCCTGTGACCAGCCCAACACCCTGCTGCTGTGTGCCCTATGACTGCACTGTATCCTACCCAGTGTGTGTTACTATGAGAGGCCCATGAGTGGCCAGTTGTTTCTGTGGTGGTATTCTCATTAAATACATGCCAGAAATATATTTCCCTGTTGGAAAAACAGACACATGAAAGAAAATCTTTTTCACTGTGTTCTGTGACTGTGTGAGTGATTCCATCTCCTGTGGCCAGCCCATCATCCTGATGCTGTGTGCCCTTTGACTGCGCTGTACCCTACCCAGTGTGTGTTACCTTGAGAGGCCCAGTGAGCAGCCAGTTGTGTCCGTGTGTGTGGTGGTATTCATCTCCTTAAATACATGCCAGAGATATACAGTATTTCCCATTTGGGAAAATAGACACATGAATGAAAATCTTTTTCACTGCACTCTGTGGCGGTGTGAGTGATTCCATCTCCTGTGACCAGCCCAACACCCTGCTGCTGTGTGCCCTATGACTGCACTGTATCCTACCCAGTGTGTGTTACCTTGAGAGGCCCAGTGAGCAGCCAGTTGTGTCCATGTCTGTGGTGGTATTCATCTCTTTAAATACATGCCAGGAAATATATTTTCCTGATGGGAAAACAGATACATGAATGAAAATCGTTTTCACTGTGTTCTGAGACTGTGTGAGTGATTCCGTCTCTTGTGGCCAGCACAGCACCCTGCTGCTGTGTGCCCGTTGAATGCACTGTACCCTACCCAGTGTGTGTTACTGTGAGAAACACAGTGGGCAGTTGTGTGGTTGCACAATTTCATGTAATAATAATGAAACAATATTTTTTTTTATTCAGAGTCAGATACAATTCCTGACCTTTCACTTTGCCCGACCTACTTTGAGAATGTCTATGCCCAATTGACCTGCAGCCCTAGCATTCTGTAAGCCTTGAACCTGGGATCTTTCCTTTATTTGCGAGCTTGCAAACCTTCATATTCTTCAATTACATTACGGGTCCACTGCATCACAGTGTCATACACAGTCAAAACCAAATTTTGTAGTTGCAGCCAGCGGTCACCGATCATAGACCACGTCATTTTCTAACACAGGAATTGCATGTGACTGTGTGTGCAGTATACTGTTACTATTATGGCAGACACCAACACAGATGAAGCATCTGGTGCTGGTGGTGGAGCAGGAGTTGGTGGTAGTGGTAATCCTGGTGTAAGCCAAAATAAACAAAATGTTTCACTTGATAAAAATTCAACAAACAGCAAAAGAGCAACAACGAAGTGAGGTAAAGGGGGACTTTTTAAGAAAACGTATGCAGCTTCTGCCCAATATTGGCAATGAAAAGGACATCATGAATCCACTGCTTCTACATTGGCTAACAATGTGAACCCCTCAAGCGCCACTGCCCATGCCCACTCTTCTAGCACCAAGGAGGATATCCCAGGTTCTGTGCAGACAGGGGAAAAAACACAAACAGATGTTAGTTATCTTCCTAGCACTCACACAAAGTCTGTTACATCTGAAGTGTGGAATTATTTCTGTGTCAGTAAAAGTGATCCATGCAGAGCAATTTGTTCCCTGTATAAACAAAGTGTAAGCTGTGGTCAAGTTGTGTCATGCCTCATCACTACAGCTCTTAAACGCCATCTGAAAAAACATTCAGTATTGCTTGATCATCCAAAACCCATGGCCTCCGTCTTCCAGACCACACAGGGGAATGAGAAGGGTTAGGAGGATCAAGAATCTGAAATGCATACTGAATTGTCTGAACTTAATGAGAACAGAATCACTGCCCGCCCTAGGACCATCATTATCACCAACACCCACACCACTAGCATCAGTTGCACATCTAATGATGGCCCTGAATGTATAAGTCCAAGTCCACCACCCCAACGTCCATCTAGCCATTGAAGCACAGTGTCTAATAAACCAGCAGGGACATGCTGTAAGCAGCTAATACTATCTCAGGCATTTGAGTGGAAAAATACTTTTACCAAAAATCATCCAAAGATCCTTCATTTTACTCACAAAATTGGTGAATTGATAAGAAAGTTATAGTATATTGTTCAGTCAAAGACCATTATATGCAACTAAACATACATACATACATTTAATCTACAAATCAACAGTCAGCAAGTCTTGTAATTTTCAATAAACATTGTGCACTTTAGCATTCTAGAACCTAAGCTCCAGGAGCATTTTTAAATTCTCCAGACAGTCCCACCATTTCCTAACCTACACATTTATTAATTTATCTTTTTTTCCTTTTGTTTACCGGGGCCCAGATATTCAGACTGCACCAGGCGATAGAGCAGTGGGGGTGCAGTGCAACTGAGCTGCGCTGGGGCCAGGACAGGGTGATATTCAAAGGTGATGCACCATGGCACAGAATGTGCATGGTGCAAGTACAATGTGCCAGTGCATCACACAGACAGGGTGAACCGGGAATGCTCTAGTGCAAATGCAGTTGCGCTGGGCGCATCACCCGCAATAATCAGAAGAGGGCATTGAAAATGGGGCCATAATGTATGCATGGTGCAAATGAGGCCATTTGGATGCCATTATGGCCCCATTTGCATGGGTTGCGCAGGGCGGCCTGGCGGAATGCACCTGGCGCCCTGTGTAGCTGCATGCAGCAGGTGTTGGATTCCCGGTGCGCATATGCTACCTGGTGGCCCAGTGGACCCTCCTCCCATACCACCCACAGGGGACCCAGCCACCTAGCTCCCCCTGGTCATCAGCGGTCGGCTGCAGTCCACCCGCATACCACCCGGCCACCCGCCGAATGTCGCGTTCATTCACATAATCATGCCTGTGTAGTACAGTATGGTCTGCATGCCCATTGGCCCACAATGTGGACCAATAGGTGTACAGCACATACTGTATGCTGTCATTCGGCGGGCAGCCGGGCAGTATGCAAGCAGAGTGCAGCCACCCACCAATGATGCGGGGGGGACTGGGTGGCTGGGTCCTCTTTGGGTGGGATGGGAGGTCCACTGGGCCACCAGGTAGCATATGTATGTCACATGCCCATGATTGGATGATACGGAAGGGAGGGGGATACCACTGGACCACAAGGTTTTATTATATGTCACTATTGCTCATGATCGGGCATGACGGATGGAGGGGAGATGCCACCGATCCACTGGGTATTGTACTGGATACGATTGCCAGGGGTTGGGCATAGTGGGAGGGTAGGGAGTGCAGTGGACCACTGGGGAGGATCTGGATGCTTGTGGACTATGTCCCTGCAGGGCGTGTGGACACCCACGGCTGGCGGGTGCTGTGTTGCACCCTGCAATGGAGCAGGCCACCTCTGGGTGGCCTGGGTTTGTTCCTACATTTTACAGGCTCAGTCTTGTTCCCCCACATGCATCACACACCAGGGTTGTGCCAGCATATGCACCATACATCCCAGACTGAATATTGGGATGTGCTGCATATGCATGGGCACGCCCCCTGCATTTGCGCCACATACATTGCCATTGCCCCCCGGCACAGTGGGACTGGCACAATGCCTGGCAGCCTTTTGGACATCCCACTGAGACCAACTGCAGGGTTGTGCCGGTGCAACTCTGTTGCATCAGGTGCAACACCTTTGCATATCCTGGCCTAGGTAAGCACACTAGACAGCCAAGTGCCTATTTTTAGGTGCGACACAGGAGACTGCAAGGTACATTCAAGAACATCAGGCATATCAAGGTACATACAAGAACATCAGGCATATACATTGCAGTAGATAACAGCATAGTACAGGCAATGGACGACAGTAATCTTGTATCCTTTTACGTTCTTAAACAGGATTAGTGCAATAGTTTTTAAATAAGAAGCAACACTGTTAATTATCTGATCATCTTGTGTTGTGAACATGATGTCTAATAATACTGTTCTATCTTCAGATTAAATTGATTCCCAAATTGGTTGGAGCAAGTATTTCCTATGTACAGTATACCATGTACAAGAAAACATCACATGTACCAGACTTTCAGGTTCAGGACTGGAACAATCACATAACTTTTCAGCATATAACTTAGATTTTAAGTATCGAGCTTTTAGAATTTTACTATAGAAAAGCTCAAAGCGATGCTTTGAGTAAAGCTTTCTCTTGTCTTGTTCAGCTATAGCATCCAGGTAATATCTGAATTCATGTTTTAGATCATACAGTACTAACTATGAGGATACTTTCAATTTGGATGCTTTAATTAGGTTATTTTCTTTGTAGAAATTAATGATTTTATTTGTGATATATTTATTAAATTTTATGTTTATTTGTATCCCTTTACTTTTGTAATGATTTAGTATTTTAGCTTGTATCTGTTTAGTAATAAATCTATATTTTTTAACCAGTCTGACTGTCTACAGACCATTTCTCACCATTTCACTTTTCTTCAAGACACAAATATGGTAACATATTATTTTGCATTCTTGTAAGCTTTGTCCTACAAGTCAGTTTCCTAGTAGCCATCAATGCATTTGGACTAATCATACCTAATTCTGCCCTAACCAACACATTCGGTGCAGAAGATCCTAACCCAAAAATAAGTTTTGTATCCTTTGTTAAGTGATATTTCAAGAGAATCAGCTTTCTCAAGAATCCAAACTTCACTCTGGTAAGTTAGCTGGGGAAAATATTTGGCTTTTATTGCAGTTATCAGGGGAAGGATTGTATTACCACCATACTTATAATTAAAACTCAATAATGAGCCCGCTGTTTGTTTTAACTTTATTTTAAGTCTATTCATGTGGTTACACTATTTACCACTGGATGACAAAGTCAGGCCTAAATAAACATACTGGTCTACTATTTTTAAACTTTTATCATTCACTTTCCACGTTTGATTAGATTTTGTTTGCACCAACTATCATAACTTGACTTTTGAGTTTATTTGTTTTTAATCCATATTCTTCTGCGAATTCCATCAGTTTATTTAACTTTTTCTGAAAACCTGACTTTGTAAGTGCAATTAAGACCAGGTCGTCTGCATAAGCAAGTGCCGGACAGTAATATTTCCCTACTTTTGGTGAATCAGAATTCACTTCTCTGTAGTGCAATAAAAGTTTATTTTTATAAATGTTAAATAAATGAGGTGCTAAAATGCGCCCCTGTCTAACACCTTTTTTTTGTGTAAAAAGTTGAAGAGGTCTGGTCTTGCTTGCCCCCATCATACTTGCGCCCAAGTTTGGGAATATAGTTCCCTTATTATACTAATAACTATATGATCAGTTCCCACAATTGTACATGATTTTCCACAAAGTATTTCTAGAAATGGTGTCAAAAGCCTGACTAAAATCTATAAAGGCTGTATAAATCTGTTGTTTCCTAACCACAATATATTTTTCATAGAGTTGTATCAGAATAAATATGTTGTCTGTTGTGGAATAACCACTGTGGAAACCAGCTTTCAACTTGGATAATCCTCCTAATTTATTTACTTCATCAATTAGCCTGTTCAGAATTAATTTGGTGAAAAATGTTCCCACTATGTCCAGGAGGGAAATTGAACAATACATTACTGGATCTTTCCTATTCCCCTTTTTCTAAATAGAAATTATTGTGGCCCCATTCCAATCTGCTGGTATACTTCTATAATTTACACAATTATTAAAGTATTTAACCAATAATTTTCTCCATAATAATGGAGCACACAAGAATACTTCTGGGGAAATTTGATCTGGCCCAGGAGCTTTTTTCATTTTTAAGGATGTAATTGCCATATAAACTTCTTTTCATGTGACTTTCTCATATTTCAGTATATCCACTGTGGCTTCCCAATAAGACATTAAATCTATTTGATTTTGATAAAAAAATAAATCAACATAATGTTTAATCCAGATATATTCTGTGATGTATGTATCTATTTGGTTCTTGCTATTACTTATACCTTTTGCTATCATTAACCAATAGGATTGTTGATCCCTTCTATCAGTAATGTCCAACATACAGTATGTTGCCACTGTTTTAGGTTGAAATCTCTCTGTTTAGTTTTGAGTAGTTTCTTATACTCTTCTCGGGCCTTGTTCAATTTTCTAAATTTATTTCTATCTTTTGACATTTTTGTCAGTCTCACCAACTTTGTAATCTCCTTCTTAGCGAAAAGACATTCCTTGTCAAACCAATTCTCTTTAGATTTAGATTGTAACATTGCTAAAGTAGGTTTATATAAAAGGTTACACATTTCAGTAAAACATTTCAGTAAGAGCTCATGCAATTATTCTGGTTGTTCTGGTAATTTAGACGTGCCTAAAAAGCTTGTGTTTTGTAATAATTCCAATACTGCTGCACCCTGCCCTGTTTCCCATCTAATTTTCTTATAAAGAGGGTTGCCCAACTAAAGGGGCAGGCCCCATTGTCACAAGACCCTGACAAGAAGTGTGGGAAGCTCAGGAGAGGGGAGGGGAGGGGAAGGGGAGGAGAGCAAAGGAGGGCATGAGGTCAAAGAAGGGGTATGGACCTGATGAGATCACAAAAGGGGTGGGCAAAAGGGGAGTGGTGGGAACAAGGAGCTGGCAACCTGTGAGTGGCCGAGAGGGCTAGGGGACAGAACTAAAGGGGGCAGTTATAAGGGGCTGCACAGAAGAGGGAGCTCACAAATTTGCTCCAAGAATTTTTCTCTGGAAGCACATCAGTTTGGTGGAAATTAGAGCCAGTGGGCATTTGGTATAGTTAGGTATACTGAGTTTAAAAAAAAAAAAAGAGGGTAATATAGCTTAAAAAAATCTAAATATATTGTAGTAGTGGGCATACAAAGGAAGGCTGAATGAAATCTACAGCGGTGCAAGTGAGTAACCCCAGGCACATCACAGGGTCCAGGTAAGAAACCCAAGCATTACTGTTTAGTGCAGCTGTTGACTGCATTGTGAGCCTGCGAGCAGCATTTTTGGTAAAGAGAATATGGAGGGGCACATAGTGGGGGAAGTAGCAGGTTATCTGCAGGAGGTGTTAAATTTTCAAGCTGAACAGGGATCAGCATTTGCAATGGGTTGATAGGTGTGGGACACAGTGAACGTGGAAACCTGTGGGGGCCAGTAGGAGAGGGCAGGTGAAACCGGAGGGTAGGAACTGTGATGATGCAAAGGCCTGCTGTTTGCATAGTGTGGTTGATGCTGGGGAGGCCAGCAGAGCAAGGAGGGTCAGCGACTCACAGTGGTGGTGTTTTCTTGGGAGGTTTAAGGCGTGCCAGAGCTTGATGTGTGAGCTGAAAGGTGCAGAGTGCAAGAGCGTGTGGAGAGCAGTAGAGCGAGGACCAAGCCACAGAGTATGGAGTTTTTGCTGGCGGCTCCACAAGGCGGGGATCAGGGAAAGAACAGTTGGTGACTGGAGGGCTTGTTGTGGTAACAAAGGATTGAGCAATGTGCTTATTTTTTAAAAGATAGAAGTGATTTTCTGAAGGGGCTGGGTGCTCAAGGTGAATGGGAGTGAATGGACAAGGGGGTTCAAAGGAAGCCTGGGCCAAGTGCATGGGATGGCATCTGATGTCATCACCATGTGGTCCAAGGCCTGGGGGGGGGGTAAAGTGATGAGCAAACAAGAAAGGGCTCAAGGACATAAGAGCGAGGTGGCTCCCCGGAGTCTCCGGTGCTGGCTATGCTCATTTATGCGAGACTAAATTGAGGGGAAAAGCGGGTGAATGTTTAAATGAAGGAGGACCAGATATGGATAGAGGTCTGGCGGCAACAGTATGTGGTGATGGGGTCAAGGAAACATCACAAGCAAGGGCTGTAAATTAGAGCAAGCCAGGCAGGAGAGCAACACAGGAGATTTTGCAAGGAAGGAGCCTGGGGTCACAGGGGATGGCCTCTCATGCATAGCCACGGTGTGGGGCCGGCAGCAACTGTTTTTTTTTTTCCAGCAGTAAGCCAGAGCAAGCAAAGGGCAAGGAAGACGGCCCTTCGTGGGTCCGGCGGGGATGATTAGGCCCTGGAGTGGGCAATTTTTAGCCAGGAGCAGTGCAAACAAGTGTGAAGGAGGGCTGAGGAAGGCTATTATGGGGCAGCAAAGGATTTTGACAGAATGAGGATTTTTGGGCCTGCGAGTGAGGCGCATGGCCAGGAATGGTCTGAAGCCTGAGCCTACCATGTGGGATGGTGTCTGACATCATCATCATGCAGTCTATTGCTCGGGAAGGGGATGAGACATGCAAGGGGGTTTTTATTTGATCAAACACCACAGCGGTGGGATTAGGTGCAACTGCCTTTCCTGATTATGGGAGCAAAAGAAAGCATTTGTTGGAGGAAGAAAGGGACCAAAGGGGGGGGCAAGTAACCGGCAACGGGGAGCGAGTACAGCCAGGGCATAGGGCATGGAGGGGCTACCGGCTCCAGCACAGAGCCTCCTCACCCTGAGGTGCACTGAGCCAATGATTTGGATGGGCACATGGAGGCCCGGTGTGGGACATTTGCTTGGAGGGGAGTACCCCTCCTACCTCGTGTGGCGAGAGGCTCAGGGGTGCAAATCCAAGATGTAGCAGGCCTGGGGTGGGTCTTGCTTGGGAACCAGGGGGCAGTCCCCACCAGGGAGCAGAGATGAGTGGAGAAGGGGCGTGGAACCTGTGCCCCTATGAGAAGTTCCATAGAGTCAATGATAAGGTCTCAGGATGCACATCGGGGCATTCTGGGAGGAGTCAACCAGTGGGACACAAGCTGACCTTTTGTGATTTTCTGTCCACAGATCCTTCAGAGTGGAAAGATGGCATCAAAGAGGTCAAAGCCAAGCAAGGAAGAGTGTTACTGGGCGGTGATGGATTTAGTCGACAAGGCAAACCAGTTGCTGGAGGTGGCGGAGCCGGATGGTGGGGACAAGGACACCAAATGGAAGGGAAAACAGGGGAAGGGGCAGGAGAGGAATAAGATGGTGCCAAAGGGGCCTGGGGTACCAGAGCCCAGGCCTTTGGCCCCAGTGCCAGGACCAGCGGTTCCTCTGATCCCACCCCCTGTTAGCCATGGCCCTGAGCCAGCCCCGGGCCCCTTGCCTGTCCCGGTGCCAGAACCAGAGCCACTCACTCCCATGTCTCTGCCTTTCCTGCCAGAGCCAGTGCTGCCACCTCTGGACCCTGATACCCACACCCGGCACAGCGGGAGTGCCCCACCCAGGGCCCAGCATCCCATAGCCAGGTACAATAGGTAATCAGGTGGTAACACTGGAAAGCAGTGTCAAAGAGTATGTAGAGCAGATGTTGAAAAGTATGGGGGACAATGGCTTGGGACCGCTGGAAAAGGCATTAGGAAAAATAAAATGGGTAGGAGCTGATGGGGAGTGTAGGCGCAGCAGGTGGACCCTGGTGGGACAGAGATTGGGGCGCTGGGAATCAGGTTGGCTGACCACAAAGCAACAGCCATGAAAGAGAAGATTTGAATAGGGGCCTATGTCAACATTTTTGCCTTGGCGAATGTCGACAACATGGATAAGTGTGTGAGGAGAAGGATAGTTTTGAGAAGAAGGACATGGCAGCTGCGGTAGTTTTGTTAGGAAAAGGGGAGGATGAAATATCCTGGAAGGGGAAAACCTGGGACAATTGGTCCACGGGTTTTACCTATTTCACAGCCATTGTCAATGAGAAGAGACCGGAGCTAGCCACCCCGCTCTTGACCTATTCCCTCATCATTAAGAATGCGTATAAAAAAGGGGGGTACAGTTGGTTGAGATATGATGAAAAATTTAGGAAAAGGATGGCACATTTTGGAGATGTGAAATGGGATACTAGGCAGATAGACCTGTGGCCTGTGTAAATTTCCAGCCAACTGAGAAGGAGGCAGAGGGGCACAAGGGGGGGGAAGCATTGAAGGCCTGTTGGGGATACAACAGGGCCTTCTGCTCATGGCCAAACTGCCCTTTCAGGGATGTATTCTCAAAATGTGGGGGGCATCACCCAGCCTCCAAATGCAGATACAACAGGGAAAAAGTGTCTGGAACCCAGGATAATTCATACCAGCAGCCCTTTCAGACCAGCCCTGAGTCCTTTAGGGGGCAGCAGTGGGGGAGGGGAAACAGGGGGAGAGCAGCCGGAGAGCAACGGGGGTGGGGGGACACAACTATCAAATATGACATCAGGACAGTTAATACCCCAATGGCTGTCCTGGACACCCATCAGAACAGAGGGAGTAGAAAGGTGGTTGGGGGATTATCCAGATGAGGAGGCAGCCAAGAAATTGCAGACGGGTTTTCGGACAAGTTTTAGTTTACAGTTTTGAGGGTAGAGAAAGGTAATGAGGGCAAAGAACCTCAAATCCACAGAGGGGAAAGAGGCAACTCTAGCACTCAAAATTGAGAAGGAGGTGGCAGCAGGGAGGGTGGAAGGCAGATTCGCCTCCCCCCATTGTCAAACTTGCGGATTTCCCCATTGGGCTTAGTGCCCAAAAACCAGCCGGGTGAGTACCGGGTGATACACCATCTATCCTACCCGGAGGGGGACTCAGTCAATGATGCAACTGATGAAGAAGATAGCAGGGTCACATACGCCACCCTGGAGGAGGCGGTGCGGCTCATTCGGTCTAAGCAGCGGGCCTGATTGGCCAAGATGGACATAGAATCCTCATTCCATCTGCTGTCAGTCAGGCTGGAGGACTGGGACTTGCTAGGCTTTCAGGTGGAGGGGCAGTATTATTTTGATAAGGCCATGCTGATGGGATGTTTGATAGCATGTGCCACATTTGAAATGTTCAGCTCCTGGCTGCAATGGGTATTTCAGACATGGTCTGGGTATCAGACAGTGGTGCACTACCTTGATGATTTCCTCTTCATTGGGGAAGGGGAAAGGGAGATGGAAGCCATGCTTCAAAAGTTTACTTTGCTCTGCCAAGAATTAGGTGTGCCACTAGCAGAGGATAAAACAGAAGGGCCCAGTCAGACGATAGAGTTTTTAGGGCTGGAGCTTGACATGAATCAGGAACTGTACCATTTACCAGGCCAAAAGGTGAAGAGGTTATGAGAATTGTTAGGGATGGTTGAGGGTCACAGGAGGGTACAGCTACAACAGACACAACAGCTACTAGGGCACTTGAATTTTGTATGTAGAGCCATTGCTCCAGGGCACACGTTTACATGGTATTTAGCCTGGGCAACCCGGGGGGGGGGGAAACAGCCCCCACCACTGGGTAGGCCCTAATAAAGAGACCTGGGAGGACATGGTGGTTTGGAAGCATTTCCTCCAGGCATACAGTGCGCAGACATTCAGGCAGGATGAGTGGCTATACAATACCGATTTGCAGCTGTATACGGATGCGGCTGGTGGAAGTGGAATGGGGGGTTATTTCCAAGGAAAATGGTTTGCAGAACCATGGCTGGAGGACTGGGTGTGGGAGAGGTCATGATAGTTTTGGGGGGACAACTCAGGAACAGACAGGTCACATTCTGGAGTGATAATAGGGCAGTGGTGGACATGATGAACAAGAAAAGGATGAAGTCCGAGAGGGTTATGAGGGTGTTGAGTAGTATGGTGTGTTTGGGCCTGTCTTTGAACATGTCATTCAGGGCCAAGCACATTGATGGTGTGGACAATGTGACAGCTGATTGCCACTCCCGATTGCAGATGGACAAATTCAGGACTGTCGCACCTGGAGCAGAGTTATGGAAGACCACCATCCCGATGTACATATGGATGATTGGATTGGGGGAGCCGAAGAACTGTTCCACAACTCCTGGGCCACCAGGACCCTTAGAGCTTGTGAAACCTCCTTGAGGGTGTTTCAAAAATTCCGGGACCAGTACGGTGGACAGGTAAGTGGGGTAGTAACGAGGGAGCAGGTGGCTAGATTCATTGTAACTGGGTGGAGACAGAACATGGCGCATGCAACCATGGGGGTGCATTTGGCAGCCATAGGACAGATCTGTATGCTGAGGGGATGGGAGGACCCAACTAAGAGCAGTCTGGTCCTCAGAATGATGCAGGGCTGGGTAAGGGGAGCTGATAAGAAGCCCAATAACAGAAAGCCGATATTGGAGGGCCTGATGGTAAGGCTGATGGAGGTGCTACACCACTTCTGCAGCTCAAGGAAAGAAACAGAGCTGTTTAATGCCCTGCATACTACCATGCATAGCGGGGCTTTTAGACTGAGTGAGGTGGTGGGTCACAGCAGGAAGACAGATGGGGGGCTACAATGGGACAACATAGAATTGGGATGAGGCATTAGAAGTGCTGTTAAGGAGGTCAAAGACTGATCAGCAGGGCAGGGCAGTAGGGTGTGGTTAAGGAAGCATCCTAGTGCAGCTATCTGCCCTGTGGTGCACTGCACGTATGTGGCAGTCCCCAAAAGTGGGGAGTTTACTGCTGTTCATACATGGGGACGGCAGGCCTATTACAGGGTATCAGGTGTCAGGAGGCTGCACAAGGGTCTCAGGTTTGTAGGAAAACTGAAGGGATATTCCTCCCATTCATTTAGGGATTGGGGGACTCAATGATGGCAGCACAAGGTGGCAAGCCAGGGGAGATCAAACAGAAGGGCAGGTGGACGTTATAAGAAGTACATATGCAATATACAGTAATAACCGTGTCTCTGTTTTGTTTCCCATAGCAGGTGCAAGGCTGAATGGGAAGAAGGGGAGGAAGGGGGGGTTGAGGGGATTAATAAGGCATTATACTAACATCTGTACTTCTGGTTATGCAGGGACATCCAGGAAGCTCGAGGCAAGGATCTGCAGACACTCATTTATCCACTGAGCAGAGAAATGGATAGCCAGGAGACAAGAGGGAAAGCAGTTGTTCTTGGACAGCGACACAGTCTGTCTGGTGTGGAAAGGCCAGAAGGGAATAAAGTGGGTGCAGCTGCTACCAGGACTCAGGGAGATCAGGAAGGATCATATGTGGCCAGATCTAATCATGATACATCTGGGTCACAATGACCTGGAGGCAAGGCCCTGGCTAAACATATTTTATTAAATCAAGCATGATGTGGAAAAAAATTAAAGTCTGATGGCCACAGTAACCTCTGGCCTAGTCAGAGATCATACCTCGAAGGATGTGGCATCAAGTAAAGAGTCACATGGGAATGGATAGGGCCCGGAAGCGCATGAATGCATGGGTGGGCAGATTGTTTGAGGGCATGGGAGGATTAGTTATCCACCATGGTATGTTAAAATGGGTAGATGAATACTACCAGGGAGATGAGGTACACCTGTCAGGATTGGGCCTGGCCCTGTTTAACATGGAATAGCGAATGCCATCAAGAATGGCTGAAACAGAAATGAGCTAGGTAAAGGTGGGGAAAAGCCAAGAAGGGGAGGGAAAAGGGGTGGGGAAGGGGGAAGCCCACGCCATCGCAAGCTGGAGGTGGGCTAATGGAAAAGAGGGAGGAGGACAGGAAAGAAAAAGGACAAAGGGAAACACAAAAAGGACACAGGATAGATAAGAAGAGGCAGGGGTACGGTGTGTACACTCGTACCCCTTGACAACATAAGAGGAAGAGGCCAGGCTCCCCATGATGTACGTCTGGGAGGCAGAAGAAAAGAAGAAAGTGATACAATGTATTCATTGAACAATAAGGGAGATGTACAGTATATACTGTATATAAATATTATGGTGAAGAGATTGTAAAACGGAATTTGTGGAAATGTACCATGTGATTACCATGTTTGTAAATAATGAGATTTTGGACAGTTCAGTAAATTTATTGCCAAACTGAGCAACCACACACAGTCTTGTTTATGTCTTCATTGGCAGGGTTTGGGGACAATTTCTAATTTCCATGTTTTGTGTTAAATTTTTCATGTTTGTCATATTGTCTCCAGGTAATTGGACAGGCCCTTGGATGATTAGTGGAAAGTGATCACTTTCACTTCTCTCTATTACATTACATGTTTACCAGCATTTCATATTTTAATTCCAACAAATGTAATCTAAAACCACTGGACGTTTTGTGCTATAATGTGCATAATTACATAGGTTGTCTGGTTTAATTCTATCATTTATTGGTGCAAGACTGAAACTAGTTAGAACCTCCATGAATGTTTTTCCCCATATTATTGTTCTTTTTGTCCAGAGACTCGAGAATAGCTAGATGCTTCAGGGAATAACCAGTTATGAACTATAATGTCTTCATATCCATTAAACTTCACTATTATAAAGTTTAAATCACCACATAGAAGAATGTTTGAACTAGGTTTGAATGTCTGTGATTTTTGTAACAAGGAATCCATCTCATCCCATAGCATAACACTATAGTATTTTGTATTTAAAGGTGGTAAGTAAGCATTAGTTAAGACAAAGCTATGTGATTAAATGTTGACCCAAAATGCCTGTGCTGAAGAACTACTATCAAGTAATGTAATGTTTATATTTTTATCAATTTTAAAACAAGTAACAAGGGGTGATCACGTGATGCCACGGAAGGGATAGCAGCTCGGAGAACCCATCTCTGCCCCAGCTCTAGCTTCTACAGCAAATTTCATTAATCTCTACAGCACTAATCTTGAAAGTGCACTCACTGCATACCTTCCAACGGTTCTTTGTACTTACGGTGAAGCAAGCAAAAGGTGTGGTGGTGTCTTATCGGAAGTTTAGACAGAAAGAAGATTGTGGCCTAGTCGGGTATGGAGGCAGAGATGCGCCAGGCACCTCCCCTGCATACACCGCCACAGATGCCGGAGAAAAATTCAAAACAGTCCAGGGGACAACCAGGAACCACTTCTAAAGCAGGCATAACCTCAACATCAGTGCCACCAGCTGCCCCTCTAACGGAGCAGAAATTTTTGGAGGAGTTAAATCCTTTCCGTACAGCGCTCCAGGAACTCACCTCAGAATTGAAGGCCATGCGTACACAGCTTACCGATACCAATCGAGCAATTAAGGATGTGGCGACTAGGACGACCTCGCTAGAAGGATGGAAGACATCAATAGATTCTGAACTCCATACACTGCGCCAAAAACTAAGCCGGATGGAGGCTAAACTTGAGGATCTGGAAGGTCAAAGTCGCCGGAATAATATTCTTATCTTTGGCCTTCCAGAGGACTCAGAGGGAGTGGCTCCGATTACTTTCTTGCAGCTGTTGTTAACCAGAATTGCTGGACTCTCCTAGCAACACCACCTATGTAATTGAGAGGGGCCATCGCTCACTTAGATCTAAGCCAGCGGCAGGGCAACGACCAAGGCCCCCAATACTGAAATTTCTAAACTATCTGGACAAAATCCATGTATTAGGACAGGTCAGGAGACTTTAGGAAATTTTTTGGGAAGGTCGGCAGTTGCGATTTGCGCAAGATTTCCCTGCTACCATATGACAACGAAGGGCTGCTTACCATCCCACTGTCACCAAACTAATCACTGCCAGCATAAAGTTTAAAGTCCAATACCCATCCAAGCTATCTGTGTACCATCAGAATACCTGGAAAAGTTTTGATACAGCTGAGCAAGCTCAATCCAAATAAAAAGTGCTGATGCGTGACCTGTTCAAGCCACGCTGAGCCTTTGAACTCTTGTCAGTTCCTGTGGAAAGTGAACAGATAAGGGGAAAAAGTATATGCTACTCATGACTCCAATTAATAACTGTTAGTAACTGTAACTCTAAGCCGTGAACTCCTTTGTTCCATTTTTACTGTCAACTTGGAGATTCTCGAAGCAATGCTGAAGGGTTTAAGCTCAAAGTGGTAGAGGAAGAGCAGATCTAACTGGGCAAGGGCGATTTAAAAGTGAACTTTTCCCAATTTTCTTTTTTTCCCTTTGGCCCCCTGCACCCTTCCCAGAAGATAAAGAAGTCAGGAAGTAAAGAGGTGGAACAGTTACGTGTGATATACTACCTGTGGAATGTTTAATTTCTTTTATTTTAGTATGCTTTTAGCGCATCGCATTACCACACTTTGTGCTGACTCAATGACATTCAAAGCTATCTCCACAAGAGGGCACTTAAGCCCTACGTATTGAACTGGTGACCCAATTAATTATTGTTCTCCCTTTTTTTTTCAGCACTTATACATGTGATATCAACCTTTTGATACTCTGCAATGGGACAACATGGAATGTTCTTACTTAAAGTGCTGATTACTTCCCTCCTGAGCTTAAGTGGGGAATGTATTTTTCTTTTAATTTTGAAGAGGATCATTTATGTGGCTGTATAGTGCGAGACGCATGTAATCCACCTCATGGATGAGAAAGCCCCCCTATTGTGGCTTAATAAGCAGAGTAGTGTGCGTCCTAATAGAGTTAAATGCCTCGCTGGGGTTACAATGCTGTTATTGCCTTGAATCCTTGATGAGGATCTGAATAATCAGAGAGTCTTCTGGATTTTTATACTTTGGATACCCCTCCCTCCCCCTTCTATTTTATTACTTTCAGTCCTTCCCCTCGCTCCTCTTCCCTCTTCCCCTCCTAAAGCTAAGATGGGGAAAAAATAATGGGCCCAACTGAGTATCATTGCATTGCAGTTAAACAGTTACGGTGAATGTGTGTTTATCTGATTATTGCTGCATTAACACAAGATAATATATGTAAACATAAGGGGAGGAAGATGGGGGGGCTGGAGGGAGTGGAGGGAGGGTAAGGGGGACTGAATGCTAAAGATGGCGTTAAACTAATATACATGTTTCTTGGTTCTCCTCCCATTTGAACGAAATGATAAGCAGAGATAAAAAATTCCTGATCCCAGGAGATCAATGTAACAAGGTCTAACTGGGAGAAACAGGTATCCTGTATTGGTACATAGCTAAGAACCTGCTGTGGAGACCCTTAGCACGAAGGGATTTGCCTTTGCAGCCCCACAATATGGAACTTGATGACAAGCATAACTAAGGAGACAGAAGTAAAAAAGTGGCTCCCATCCTTCTAATAGATAGGTACAATTTGGGGCAAGTATGCACAATAGGGGGCCTAGGGGGTGTAATCAAAATATGGGGTTCCCCCTCCCCCCCTTTTTTTTTTCCTTTCCTTACTGGACTCTTGTTTCTCTCTCTTCGGCTGAATTATAATAGAGAGCAAGTGTCTTGAGGGCCTGGAAAGTTAATCTGCATGATGATGTATAGAGGATTTCACCAGTTGTATAATGTTTTGAGAAAAACATTTTTTATAGCTAACCAATGGAAATGGCGAACACAGTATTACTGCCTTAATACATAAGAATTATTGTCTAACATGCTACAGTCTCATCACTTAGAGTTGGGGTGGGAAGGGGGTAATCTGAATACTGCAATTTCAAAAAGGGTGTTGTGAATCAGGATGAGGGGAGGGGGGTATGCACTGCTTGGTAAAGTATTCCTGGACTGTCCTTTGGCCTGATAGCTATTCTACTGGTGTATTTGCAAGACAGTCAGACCAGAGGATGGCTCCAGAGTAATCTTCCGAATAGCTGTGTATAGGGAAGCGTTGATACATGGTAAGGGGGGTGGGAGGATAGGTGGGCAGTTAAGGGAAATGGAGGGAGGGAGGGATCAGGTAAGTGGTACAACAAAGCCTTAATAAGGGTTGTTTACTTAACAATCTGGAAAACAAGACTACTTCTGGCCTAGGGCTTAAAGGTAGAAAAAAACTATTAACAAGATAACGTTATATAAAATATGTTCATGGAATGTAAAAGGGTCTCAGTCCATGGTCAAACGGGCCAAGGTACTGCTGCATCTCCGTAAACTTGGTATTGACATAGTGTTTCTTCAGGAAACCCACTTGCCCCCCTCAGGTTTCACAACTAAGAAGATCTTGGGTAGGCCAGGCCCTTGGGAGTGGACTGGACACATGTAAAGGGGGGGTCGCTATTCTTATTGCAAGGAGAGTCCCGTTCTGACTTATTGATACTATAGTAGATTCCCAGCACAGATACATTTTGACCAAGGCCTTGTTGGGTCAATCGGAGGTAGTGCTTGGTTCCATATATGGCCCTAATACAGTTGACCCGTCCTTTTTCGTTTCCCTTATGAATGATTTGACCCCATGGTCCCATTTTCCCATAATGCTTGAAGGAGACTGGAATCTTGTCTACTGTAATATTATGGACAGCTCTGCTAGTTGTCCTTTGTCTCTTTCCCCAGCGCAGGTTGCCATAAGAGAACTGATGTATTCTATCGGATTAATAGACCCTTGGCGGGCCCTCTATCCACACCAGAGGGAATACTCATTTAATTCTATTCCACATAATTCGTTTTCTCGCTTAGATTAATTCCTTGTAGACATGGGACATCTTTTGGGTATAACAGCCTGCAACTATCTTTCCAAGGTGATTTCCGATCATCATCCCATTTTATTAAGCTGGAGCCCAGACCTGCCCCTGTCCAGAGATAAGGTATGGAGATTTAACTGTCAACCTTTTCGATCAGAATACCTGAAAAACCAACTGTCTGACTTTATTACTAACTTTATGAAGATAAGTATCCCTTCCATGCCTAAGTTTGATATGCTATGGGGAGCTTTAAAAAGCTCAGTTAGAGGAGAAATAATTTTCATGGCAACAGATAAAAAAAGATGACTTCTAAGGTAACTTCAGCTCTGCTACGTGAGATTAGGGCCATGGAATTGGCACTTTCTCCAGATTCTACCACGGATCAATTCAAGGCTCTAGAAATTTTAAGGGATCCATATAATTCAGTTTTGACTGAACACATAGGGTATCTTCTTGTACGTTCTAAGATCAAGTATTTTGATCAGGGGGAGAAGGCTGGAAAGCTCCTGGCCCTATGACTCAAGGCACAAGCCTCCGATAGAATTGTTCCAAGTATTCAAAAACCTGGAGGACAAATAGTTACTTCCTCAAGAGAAATTGTTAATTGCTTCCAAGAATATTATAAAAATTTATATTCTCATGTTTCTCCCCCTTTCTTCCCAAAAATGCTAGAACAGTTCCTGCAACCATTACAACTCCCGCAGCTCAATACATGTCAAGCAAATCTACTTAAAGCCCCAATCTCTCAAGAAGAGATAAAACAGGTCATTGATTCCCTTCCCACTGACAAATCCCCAGGCCCAGATGGGTTCACAGTAGAATTCTACAAACTTTTCAGAGAGCAAATAGTGCCAGTGCTCTTAGACACTTATTGTTCAAACAAGATATCTCAGACCCTTCTTTATTCGAGGCTACAGTTGTGGTCATTGCAAAGCTCGATAGAGATCCCCTTCAAGTTGCAAACTACTGCCCGATTTCCCTAATTAATGTTGACATACAGATATTGGCAAAAATGTTGGCCACTCAGCTATCCAATGTCTGGCAATGCCTCATAAGCTGCGAGCAAGTTGGCTTTGTTGCTGGCAGGGTCTCATCTGATCATATGCATAAGTTGGCCTACTTGATCTTTGCATCCAGGTAGTCCTGAATTCTGGCTGCTCTGGTCTTCCTGCATGCAGAGGAAAGCATTCGACAGGGTTTCTTGGGAATACCTATTCCATTTGTTGCAAATTTACAACATACCAACACAGTATATAAAATGCATCAGGATATTGTACGCCTGTCCCTCTGCACGCATATTATGCAACGGGCATCTATCTCAATCCTTTCATTTACAGCAAGGAACCAGACAGGGATGCCCACTTTCTCCCCTTTTGTTTGACTTATATTTGGAGTCGCTTGTTAGACGTATAAACTACTCCCCAAATATCTCTGGTATATCTATTGGGCCTAATCAGTATAAAATTTCGGTTTATGCCAATGATATTTTACTCCATATAATACATCCTCTAAAATCGGTCCCAGCTGCACTTGAACTTATTAAAACATTTGGTAAATTCTCCAATTACAAACTTAACATTACAAAAACAGAAATGATGCCCTTAAATGTTTATACGTTTCAAGCAGAAGTTGCTCACTTTGGGTTTCGCTGGACCAGGGACAAACTAAAATATGATGATTTCCTCTTCATTGGGGAAGGGGAAAGGGAGATGGAAGAAATGCTTCATGAGTTTACTTTGCTCTGCCAAGAATTAGGGGTCCCACTAGCAGAGGATAAAACAGAAGGGCCCAGTCAGACAATAGCGTTTTTAGGGCTGGAGCTGGACACGAATCAGGAACTGTACCATTTACCAGGCCAAAAGGTGAAGAGGTTATGAGAATTGTTAGGGATGGTTGGGGGTCACAGGAGGGTACAGCTACAACAGACACAACAGCTACTAGGGCACTTGAATTTTGTATGTAGAGCCATTGCTCCAGGGCACATGTTTACATGGCATTTAGCCTGGGCAACCCGGGGCGGGGCAAAACAGCCCCACAACTGGATAGGCCTTAATAAAGGGACCTGGGAGGACATGGTGGTTTGTAAGCATTTCCTCCAAGCATACAGTGGGCAGACATTCAGGCAGGATGAGTGGCTATTCAATACCGATTTGCAGCTGTATACGGATGCGGCTGGTGGAAGTGGAATGGGGGGCCTGATGGTAAGGCTGATGGAGGTGCTACACCGCTTCTGAAGCTCAAGGAAAGAAACAGTGCTGTTTAATGCCCTGCATACTACCATGCATAGCGGGGCTTTTAGACTGAGTGAAGTGGTGGGTCACAGCAGGAAGCCAGAAGGGGGGCTACAAAGGGACAACATAGAATTGGGATGAGGCAATAGAAGTGCTGTTAAGGAGGTCAAAGACTGATCAGCAGGGGCAGGGCAGTAGGGTGTGGTTAAGGAAGCATCCTAGTGCAGCTATCTGCCCTGTGGGTGCACTGCACGTGTATGTGGCAGTCCGCCCAAAAGTGGGGAGTTTACTGCTGTTCATACATGGGGACGGCAGGCCTATTACAGGGTATCAGGTGTCAGGAGTGCTGCACAAGGGTCTCAGGTTTGTAGGAAAACTGGAAGGGGATATTCCTCCCATTCATTTAGGATTGGGGGGGGACTCAATGATGGCAGCACAAGGTGGCAAGCCAGGGGAGATCAAACAGAAGGGCAGGTGGACGTTATAAGAAGTACATATGCAATATACAATAATAACCGTGTCTCTGTTTTGTTTCCCATAGCAGGTGCAAGGCTGAATGGGAAGAAGGGGAGGAAGGGGTGGTTGAGGGGATTAATAAGGCATTATACTAACATCTGTACTTCTGGTTATGCAGAAACATCCAGGAAGCTCGAGGCATGGATCTGCAGACACTCATTTATCCACTGAGCAGAGAAATGGGTAGCCAGGAGACAAGGAGGAAAGCAGTTGTTCATGGACAGCGACACAGTCTGTCTGGTGTGGAAAGGCCAGAAGGGAATAAAGTGGGCGCAGCTGCTACCAGGACTCAGGGAGATCAGGAAGGATCATATGTGGCCAGACCTAATCATGATACATCTGGGTCACAATGACATGGAGGCAAGGCCCTGGCTAAACATATTTTATTAAATCAAGCATGATGTGGAAAAAAATCAAAGAGTGATGGCTAGAGTAACCTCTGGCCTAGTCCGAGATCATACCTCGAAGGATGTGGCATCAAGTAAAGAGTCACATGGGAATGGATAGGGCCCGGAAGCACATGAATGCATGGGTGGGCAGATTGTTTGAGGGCATGGGAGGATTAGTTATCCACCATGGTATGTTAAAATGGGTAGATGAATACTACCAGGGAGATGAGGTACACCTGTCAGGATTGGGCCTGGCCCTGTTTAACATGGAATAGTGAATGCCATCAAAGAATGGCTGAAACAGAAATGAGTTAGGGTAAAGGTGGGGAAAAAGCCAAGAAGGGGAGGGAAAAGGGGTGGGGAAGGGGAAGCCACGCCATCGCAAGCTGGAGGTGGGCTAATGGGAAAAGAGGGAGGAGGACAGGAAAGAAAGAGGACAAAGGAAACACAAAAAGGACACAGGATAGATAAGAGAGAGGCAGGGGTACGGAGTGTACACTCGTACCCCGTGACAACATAAGAGGAAGAGGCCAGGCTCCCCATGATGTACGTCTGGGAGGCAGAAGAAAAGAAGAAAGTGATACAATAAGGTAGATGTACAGTATATACTGTATATAAATATTATGGTGAAGAGATTGTAAAATGGAATTTGTGGAAATGTACCATGTGATTACCATGTTTGTAAATAACAAGATTTTGGACAGTTCAGTAAATTTATTGCCAAACTGAGCAACCACACACAGTCTTGTTTATGTCTTTATTGGCAGGGTTTGGGGACAATTTCTAATTTCCATGTTTTGTGTTAAATTTTTCATGTTTGTCATATTGTCTCCAGGTAATTGGACAGGCCCTTGGATGATTAGTGGAAAGTGATCACTTTCACTTCTCTCTATTACATTACATGTTTACCAGCATTTCATATTTTAATTCCAACAAATGTAATCTAAAACCACTGGACGTTTGTGCTATAATGTGCATAATTACATAGGTTGTCTGGTTTAATTCTATCATTTATTGGTGCAAGACTGAAACTAGTTAGAACCTCCATGAATGTTTTCCCATATTATTGTTCTTTTGTCCAAAGAGACTCGAGAGTAGCTAGATGCTTTAGGAATAAACCAGTTATGAACTATAATGTTCATATCCATTAAACTTCACTATTATAAAGTTTAAATCACCACATAGAAGAATGTTTGAACTAGGTTTGAATGTCTGTGATTTTGTAACAAGGAATCCATCTCATCCCATAGCATAACACTATAGTATTTTGTATTTAAAGGTGGTAAGTAAGCATTAGTTAAGACAAAGCTATGTGATTAAATGTTGACCAAAATGCCTGTGCTGAAGAACTACTATCAAGTAATGTAATGTTTATATTTTATCAATTTTAAAACAAGTAACAAAGGGTGATCACGTGATGCCACGGAAGGGATAGCAGCTCGAGAACCCATCTCTGCCCAGACTCAGCTTCTACAGCAAATTTCATTAATCTCTACAGCACTAATCTTGAAAGTGCACTCACCGCATACCTTCCAACGGTTCTTTGTACTTACGGTGAAGCAAGCAAAAGGTGTGGTGGTGTCTTATCGGAAGTTTAGACAGAAAGAAGATTGTGGCCTAGTCGGGTATGGAGGCAGAGATGCGCCAGGCACCTCCCCTGCATACACCGCCACAGATGCCGGAGAAAAATTCAAAACAGTCCAGGGGACAACCAGGAACCACTTCTAAAGCAGGCATAACCTCAACATCAGTGCCACCAGCTGCCCCTCTAACGGAGCAGAAATTTTTGGAGGAGTTAAATCCTTTCCGTACAGCGCTCCAGGAACTCACCTCAGAATTGAAGGCCATGCGTACACAGCTTACCGATACCAATCGAGCAATTAAGGATGTGGCGACTAGGACGACCTCGCTAGAAGGATGGAAGACATCAATAGATTCTGAACTCCATACACTGCGCCAAAAACTAAGCCGGATGGAGGCTAAACTTGAGGATCTGGAAGGTCAAAGTCGCCGGAATAATATTCTTATCTTTGGCCTTCCAGAGGACTCAGAGGAGTGGTCTGGACATTTCTTGCAGCTGTTGTTAACCAGAATTGCTGGACTCTCCTAGCAACACCACCTATGTAATTGAGAGGGGCCATCGCTCACTTAGATCTAAGCCAGCAGCAGGGCAACGACCAAGGCCCCCAATACTGAAATTTCTAAACTATCTGGACAAAATCCATGTATTAGGACAGGTCAGGAGACTTTAGGAAATTTTTTGGGAAGGTCGGCAGTTGCGATTTGCGCAAGATTTCCCTGCTACCATATGACAACGAAGGGCTGCTTACCATCCCACTGTCACCAAACTAATCACTGCCAGCATAAAGTTTAAAGTCCAATACCCATCCAAGCTATCTGTGTACCATCAGAACACCTGGAAAAGTTTTGATACAGCTGAGCAAGCTCAATCCAAATAAAAAGTGCTGATGCGTGACCTGTTCAAGCCATGCTGAGCCTTTGAACTCTTGTCAGCTCCTGTGGAAAGTGAACAGATAAGGGGAAAAAGTATATGCTACTCATGACTCCAATTAATAACTGTTAGTAACTGTAACTCTAAGCCGTGAACTCCTTTGTTCCATTTTTACTGTCAACTTGGAGATTCTCGAAGCAATGCTGAAGGGTATAAGCTCAAAGTGGTAGAGGAAGAGCAGATCTAACTGGGCAAGGGCGATTTAAAAGTGAACTTTTCCCAATTTTCTTTTTTTCCCTTTGGCCCCCTCCACCCTTCCCAGAAGATGAAGAAGTCAGGAAGGAAAGAGGTGGAACAATTACGTGTGATATACTACCTGTGGAATGTTTAATTTCTTTTGTTTTAGTATGCTTTTAGCGCATCGCATTACCACACTTTGTGCTGACTCAATGACATTCAAAGCTATCTCCACAAGAGGGCACTTAAGCCCTATGTATTGAACTGGTGACCCAATTAATTATTGTTCTCCCTTTTTTTTTCAGCACTTACACATGTGATATCAACCTTTTGATACTCTGCAATGGGACAACATGGAATGTTCTTACTTAAAGTGCAGATTACTTCCCTCCTGAGCTTAAGTGGGGAATGTATTTTTCTTTTAATTTTGAAGAGGATCATTTATGTGGCTGTATAGTGCGAGACGCATGTAATCCACCTCATGGATGAGAAAGCCCCCCTATTGTGGCTTAATAAGCAGAGTAGTGTGCATCCTAATAGAGTTAAATGCCTCGCTGGGGTTACAATGCTGTTATTGCCTTGAATCCTTGATGAGGATCTGAATAATCAGAGAGTCCTCTGGATTTTTATACTTTGGATACCCCTCCCTTCCCCTTATTTTTTATTACTTTCAGTCCTTCCCGTCGCCCTTCTTCCCTCTTCCCCTCCTAAAGCTAAGATGGGGAAAAATAATGGGCCCAACTGAGTATCATTGCATTGCAGTTAAACAGTTACGGTGAATGTGTGTTTATCTGATTATTGCTGCATTAACACAAGTTAATATATGTAAACATAAGGGGAGGAAGATGGGGGCTGGGGGGAGTGGAGGGAGGGTAAGGGGGACTGAATGCTAAAGATGGCGTTAAACTAATATACATGTTTCTTGGTTCTCCTCCCATTTGAACGAAATGATAAGCGGAGATAAAAAATTCCTGATCACAGGAGATCAATATTACAAGGTCTAACTGGGAGAAACAGGTATCCTGTATTGGTACATAGCTAAGAACCTGCTGTGGAGACCCTTAGCACGAAGGGATTTACCTTTGCAGCCCCACAATATGGAACTTGATGACAAGCATAACTAAGGAGACAGAAGTAAAAAAGTGGCTCCCATCCTTCTAATAGATAGGTACAATTTGGGGCAAGTATGCACAATAGGGGGCCTAGGGGGTGTAATCAAAATATGGGGTTCCCCCTCCCCCCCTTTTTTTTTTCCTTTCCTTACTGGACTCTTGTTTCTCTCTCTCCGGCTGAATTATAATAGAGAGCAAGTGTCTTGAGGGCCTGGAAAGTTAATCTGCATGATGATGTATAGAGGATTTCACCAGTTGTATAATGTTTTGAGAAAAACATTTTTTATAGCTAACCAATGGAAATGGCGAACACAGTATTACTGCCTTAATACATAAGAATTATTGTCTAACATGCTACAGTCTCATCACTTAGAGTTGGGGTGGGAAGGGGGTAATCTGAATACTGCAATTTCAAAAAGGGTGTTGTGAATCAGGATGAGGGAAGGGGGGTATGCACGGCTTCTTGGTAAAGTATTCCCTGGACTGTCCTTTGGCCTGATAGCTATTCTACTGGTGTATTTGCACGACAGTCAGACCAGAGGATGGCTCCAGGGTAATCTCTGCCGAATAGCTGTGTATAGGGAAGCGTTGATACATGGTAAGGGGGTGGGAGGGATAGGTGGGCAGTTAAGGGAAATGGAGGGAGGGAGGAGGGATCAGGTAAGTGGTACAACAAAGCCTTAATAAGGGTTGTTTACTTAACAATCTGGAAAACAAGACTACTTCTGGCCTAGGGCTTAAAGGTAGAAAAAACTATTAACAAGATAACGTTATATAAAATATGTTCATGGAATGTGAAAGGGTCTCAGTCCATGGTCAAACGGGCCAAGGTATTGCTGCATCTCGCAGAACTTGGTATTGACATAGTGTTTCTTCAGGAAACCCACTTGCCCCCCAGGTTTCACAACTAAGAAGATCTTGGTAGGCCAGGCCCTTGGGAGTGGACTGGACACATGTAAAGGGGGTCGCTATTCTTATTACAAGGAGAGTCCCGCTCTGACTTATTGATACTATAGTAGATTCCCAGCACAGATACATTTTGACCAAGGCCTTGTTGGGTCAATCGGAGGTAGTGCTTGGTTCCATATATGGCCCTAATACAGTTGACCCATCCTTTTTCGTTTCCCTTATGAATGATTTGACCTCGTGGTCCCATTTTCCCATAATGCTTGAAGGAGACTGGAATCTTGTCTACTGTAATATTATGGACAGCTCTGCTAGTTGTCCTTTGTCTCTTTCCCCAGCGCAGGTTTCCATGAGAGAACTGATGGATTCTTTCGGATTAATAGACCCTTGGAGGGCCCTCTATCCACTCCAGAGGGAATACTCATTTAATTCTATTCCACATAATTCATTTTCTCGCTTAGATTACTTCCTTGTAGACATGGACATCTTTTGGCTATAACAGCCTGCAACTATCTTCCCAAGGTGATTTCCGATCATCATCCCATTTTATTAAGCTGGAGCCCTGGCCTGCCCCTGTCCAGAGATAAGGTATAGAGATTTAACTGTCAACCTTTTCGATCAGAATACCTGAAAAACCAACTGTCTGACTTTATTACTAACTTTATGAAGATAAGTATCCCTTCCATGCCTAAGTTAGATATGCTATGGGGGGCTTTAAAAAGCTCAGTTAGAGGAGAAATAATTTTCATGGCAACAGATAAAAAAAGATGACTTCTAAGGTAACTTCAGCTCTGCTACGTGAGATTAGGGCCATGGAATTGGCACTTTCTCCAGATTCTACCATGGATCAATTCAAGGCTCTAGAAATTTTAAGGGATTCATATAATTCAGTTTTGACTGAACACATAGAGTATCTTCTTGTACGTTCTAAGATCAAGTATTTTGATCAGGGGGAGAAGGCTGGAAAGCTCCTGGCCCTATGACTCAAGGCACAAGCCTCCGATAGAATTGTTCCAAGTATTCAAAAACCTGGAGGACAAATAGTTACTTCCTCAAGAGAAATTGTTAATTGCTTCCAAGAATATTATAAAAATTTATATTCTCATGTTTCTCCCCCTTTCTGCCCAGAAATGCTAGAACAGTTCCTGCAACCATTACAACTCCCGCAGCTCAATACATGTCAAGCAAATCTACTTAAAGCCCCAATCTCTCAAGAAGAGATAAAACAGGTCATTGATTCCCTTCCCACTGACAAATCCCCAGGCCCAGATGGGTTCACAGTAGAATTCTACAAACTTTTCAGAGAGCAAATAGTGCCAGTGCTCTTAGACACTTATTGTTCACACATGGTATCTCAGACCCTTCTTTATTCAAGGCTACAGTTGTGGTCATTGCAAAGCATGATAGAGATCCCCTTCAAGTTGCAAACTACTGCCCGATTTCCCTAATTAATGTTGACATACAGATATTGGCAAAAATGTTGGCCACTCAGCTATCCAATGTCTGGCAATGCCTCATAAGCTGCGAGCAAGTTGGCTTTGTTGCTGGCAGGGTCTCATCTGATCATATGCATAAGTTGGCCTACTTGATCTTTGCATCCAGGGAGTCCCGAATTCTCAGCTGTTCTGGTCTTCCTGGCTGCAGAGGAAAGCATTCGACAGGGTTTCTTGGGAATATCTATTCCATTTGTTGCAGCTTTACAACATACCAACACAGTATATAAAATGCATCAGGATATTGTACGCCTGTCCCTCTGCATGCATATTATGCAACGGGCATCTATCTCAATCCTTTCATTTACAGCAAGGAACCAGACAGGGATGCCCACTTTCTCCCCTTTTGTTTGACTTATATTTGGAGTCGCTTGTTAGACGTATCAACTACTCCCCAAATATCTCTGGTATATCTATTGGGCCTAATCAGTATAAAATTTCGGTTTATGCCGATGATATTTTACTCCATATAATACATCCTCTAAAATCGGTCCCAGCTGCACTTGAACTTATTAAAACATTTGGTAAATTCTCCAATTACAAACTTAACATTACAAAAACAGAAATGATGCCCTTAAATGTTTATACGTTTCAAGCTGAAGTTGCTCACTTTGGGTTTCGCTGGAACAGGGACAAACTAAAATATCTGGGTATATATCTTTCCTGTTTGGAAGTCAAAATGAAGCAATACAACCAAGATAAAATTCTTACTCAGATCAAAATGGATCTTTCCCGCTGGGCCATGCTTCCACTTAGTCTTTGGGGACGTGTAAATGTACTGAAAATGAATGTTCTTTTGCGAATCCTGTACCCCTTACAGATGACACATTTTTTCTTACCCAAAACATGGTTCACACAGATTAATAAACTTATGTCCAATTTTTTATGGGGTGGTAAGACACCCCAGCGGACTCTTTTTAAGCTGCAGAGGAGTAGGAACAACGGAGGCCTACAACTCCCAGACCTGCTTCTTTATCAGCTCTCTATTACTTGCTCAGTTCTTGCACATTGCATGAATGATGTCTCATATAAAGGGCAGGTTCAATATATCCCCTTGTGGTACCAAATTGAGCAAAGTTTACTTTCTCCGTACAATATATCTCTTAATACTCTCGTTTTTTCCCCTCTCAAAAACTTGCCTAAGAGTCTCAGGACCCTGCCCATAGGAATAACACTTCGAATACATGCCCAAATGTGCAACTTTTTCCAGATATCTCTGGTGAAGGATGTTTCCCAGCCTATAAGTGCGAACCTTAATTTTAAAATTGGGGGACTGCCCCTTTTGCACAATTTCTGCCCTGGACATACGCAACTGAGAGTCATGGATTTACTTCAAGAACATAAACTAATACCTTTTCAAATTGCCAGTTCATTGTTTAATCTCCCCAATTCTTTTTGTTTCAAGTACCTCCAATTACAGCACATGCTCCTACGACATTTTGGAATGGGGTACTGGACACAGTACTTAGCCAGTCACTTTTAACCGGCTATCGCTAACTTACCCTCCTCTCATATCATTTCCTATTTTTACTGCCTCCTAAGGAATGCAATAGAGGGACTACGAGGAGCGCCACACTATGTCTGGGACCAGGCACTACCTTCAAATACTTAACACCGCGATCATGGCGTAAAATTTGGTCACAGCTGTATCAAGATGTGAAATGGATTATATATCGTATTTTGCAGTTCTATGTAATAAATGATCTATACTATTCTCCGGCCAGACTTCATCAAATGGGGAAACTTTCCTCAAATTTATGTTCCCGCTGTAAGCAGAGGCCTGGCACATTTCTGCATATACTATGGGAATGTAACAAAGTCACACCCTTTTGGGATAGTATCAAGTCCAACTTAGATCCACTATTAGGGCTATCTGAGGCTTTTAGCCCAGAAATCTGCATAATAGGAGATTATGGGGAGTCTCTAAGAGGCACTCAATGAAAATACATGACACTAATATCTATATGTGCCAAAAAAGTGGTCATACGCCACTGATTAGACCAGAATATCCCAACATACACAGAATGGCTAAAAGAGATACTTTTTGCTTTACAGGCTGAAAACACGATTGCTCATATGACAAAGAGGCCACAATATTATCCAGAAAGTATGAGCACCTTACATACTCTACTGACCATTTGAGTGGCCGCGGGATGCCTGAACAACATCGTTATGAGGGAAAGGGAGGAACCATACCAGTGGTCTGGTTACACTCACTCTGGCCCGCTCCGACCACTATACCTGGGCTAATGGAAGTATAGGCTATTGTCACTGCATACCTAACAGGGGTGGGGGGCACTGGTGGGGGGGAGGACGTAGGAGGAGGAGGAATATGGGAAGGTCACTGTAGGTTGATGGGATTATAGTATACGAGTAAGACTATGATTATGCTTTTGTTAGACACTTTTTATTTTGTTAATGGAGTCATAGTCAACACTGTAACAGGACCTTATTATACAATGTGAGTATATGTGAAGGTAATATGTATTTTTTTTCCTGTCTAATGTCTGGAACACATGACTTGTCAACTCTTCCTATAAATAAAATATATTCAATTTGAAAAAAAAAAACACGTAACAAGGCCCCCTGATGATCTACCTTTGGTTCCCTGTTTTTTTCCCCAGGTAAATGATAACTGTCATAACCATTTATATCAATATCAGTCTCATGTGTATGCCACATTTCTTGGAAACACAAGATGTGGAATTCAGTAATAAAATCACCCCAGTCTGCATCTAGCAATCTAATACCTAAACCAGCTATGTTCCATGAAATCATCTTGCATTCTAAGTCCTCTATCAGATTCCCAGGGTCATTTTGTAAACATTTTAGTCAATTAATAGGGCTTGTTAGTTTCATATATGGGTTATTTACACTGACGTTATAGGGTTTTTGGAAATCTTCCTTATGTTATCTTGGGTGTATTACATGCAGCTGGGTTAGTAAATTATCAGCTAAGGATTCCCTGTTAATTCTAGACTCCTGTTCCATAACTGGAACTTCATTGTTTATATTGTTCTCAATTTATAAATACCCATCTTATCCAGTCTGCTTAAATTTTCCAAAATGTTATAGAAATCTCTAGATTTCATTGAATTCAGAATTTGGTCACAGTTTATATCATTCCCTAATATTTTGGCTAAGAAGGCATTTTTTGATATTAAAGGGATGTCCAAAAATTGTCCCAAGATGTCTGCTATTATATTTTTCAGCTTATTGTTGTTTTCTTATAGAACCTTTTCAGTCCAAAAAGGGACATTGTTAAATTGTCTGACTAATTTTTCTCCTTTTCACTAGAAGACTTAGTTGTTTTCTCAAATAGAACATCACTTTCAACAATAAAAATACCAAATTCATCCAGAACACAGCCTTTTTTAAGTATAAGATCAATTGCTTCTGTGCCCTTAAGCACAAGTTCAATTTTTCCAAATTACACCAGGCTTTCTAGACATTCGTTATCTTAAACAGTGTCAGTGGCTCAGTAGGTAGCACACTTGCCTCTGATGCCAGGAGATCAGAGGGCTGTGGGTTCAGTTCCCACATTTGGCACTTGGATTAATATCCCAGTACTGACACTGTAGTGCAGCATAAGAGGGGTGCTGCACTTCTGAGGTGCCATCTTTCGGATGAGACGTTAAAACCGAGGTCCCATCTGCCTGGATTGATGGTAGTTCAGGTGGATGTTAAAGATCCCATGGCACTTATTGAAAAGAGTAGGGGTATTTTATTAGAAAAGTGGGCTTCATTACAATAAATTGACAATATCCTATACATCAAATACTAGGAACAAAAACAGAAAGAACAAGAGAAAATAAACATACAAATATTAACAGTCATTCAGCAAGGCATCACAATTACGCCACATAAGGTTGATTTGATATTTACTATAAACAAGAGAATCATGCTTTTTAACTGCACATAAAGCTTTACAGATATTACAGATAATTTCTTGCTTAGGAATAAATTTCTGATGTATAACTAACATACATCTTGCTTGCCATATATAATATCTAATGAAAGCAAAAACCACATATAGAGTTTCAACATGAAATTTAACATTAAATTTAACATTTGTGCAAAACATGATTTGTTCATAGGTTATGTTAAGAAGCAAGGGTTCTGACCACACTGTAGCCAGATTAGACCAAATATCCAGAGAAAACGGACAGTCAAGGAACAGATGTCGCTGAGTTTCTAAAACCTCTGAACAATTATCTCTGGGGCAATAAAGCAAATCCAAAGCTTTATGCTTATGGTTACTTTTAACCCCCAGCCTGTCGTAATTACTCAACCATACCATGTCCCAAACATATGGAGGTAAACGGGGATTATGAAGCTGTAGAAGAACCCAGGGAAGATGATTCAAAGGGCAGAGGGGAAAGACTACATCTTCCTGGGCCTCCCTTCTCCAAATCTTATTATATAATGTATGCCTTGACAAAACACAAAAATCCTGAGGGAAAAGGCTCCAGATAAAGCCAGTTTGAAACTTCTTCCATATAATGGTATATCCGATAACCGAAATTAATATTTTTGACTGAAATCCCATTTATCTAAACACAAAGAAAACCATAACATAAGATAGGGTTTCCAAATTATATTCCCAGGCTTAAGAGCCTTACCAAAATTATAGTTAAAAAATAAACTATAAAAGAAACCAACAGGGTGAATCATATTTACCCCACCCTCCTTTATGGGTCTATAAGTAAAACTTCGCTTTATGAGGTTCAGTCTGAACCCCCAAAACCCTTTAAAAAATATCCCATATAACTTGGTGAAAAGAACTGAAGGAGGCGGAAATACATAACTAAGGTACAGGAAAATAGGAATAACCAATGATTTAAGTAAAAAAACTCTCTTTTTTTTCCAATCAAGACCTGCCTCCAACCTGCAATTAAGCCTTCCGCCTTGTTTAAGGCAATAATCCAATTGTAGGATGACATATCCCTGCCCAGTAAACCCTAAATATTTAAATACGTCAATTTTGACAGGAATCCTAGCATAGTTGCCATTTATTGGGAGGGAGGCATGACCTATTGGTACACCAATACTTTTTTTTGAAATTAATTATAGATCCTGATGCGGATGAAAAAACATGTAATACATGAACCAGTGCCTCTTGCTTAGTCCTTAAATCTATCACTAAAACCAAATCATCGGCATAGGCCAACAATTTAATTGGTGGTGAAGAGGGAATGCCGTTCAAACCTATAATTTGAGGACAAAGTAATATTGCTCTTACTAAAGTGTCAATATAGAAATCATAAAGGAATGGGCTCAAAGGACAGTCTTGCCTAACCCAGCAAGCAAGGGGAATAGAATTCCCTAACCAACCATTTACATTAGGTATTATTACTGCACCTTTATATAAAGTTTGGATCCAGGAGAGAAATACTACAGGAAAACCAAAAGCCTTCAAAACCTGGAACAAGTAATCATGAGAAACCCTATCAAATGCCTTCTCCAGATCTAAACCTAATACCCATCCAGAAATAACTTTCCTTTCACCTAAAGTGAATAGCTCACATAATAAAAATAGGTTGTCATGTTGATACCTTCCTGGAATACCACACGTTTGAACAGAACTTATATGGACAGCTACTTTCAGTACTCTAGACAACAAGATTTTAGCAAGAATCTTATAATCAACATTTAATAAACTAATTGGTCTCCAATTGTTTAAGTCAGTGGCGTCACCTTTTTTAAAAATCAAGATTAAAATAGCTTCCTTCATAGTTTTAGTCATAGTATCTAAGACCAACATTTCATTATATAATAAGGTCAAAACTGGTACCAGATCTGAGGAAAAAGTTTTATAAAACTTTGCAGTAAGACCATCTGACCCAGGGGCAGAATGTAAACACAGAGTATCGATAGCCTGTCTTACTTCTTGCTCCCTAATATCAGCAGTTAACATATCCTGTTCCAATTTAGAAAGCTGGGGGAGATGCAAGGAATTCAAAAAATTCTCTGCAATCACGCATTCCGACTTACTACCTAACATTTTAAAAACATGCTGTTCTACAATATTAACCAGTGCCTCAGGTGATGTAACTAAATCACCAGCTGAAGATCTTAAAGACCAGATCAATTTAGAATCTACTCTGTTTTTACAAGCCCGAAAGGGATCTAAACTTCCTTTATTTGTACGGGTGCCAAAACTAGCTTCTTGACCTAAGGAACTGGCTCGGTCGTATTGAAGTTGTCTCATCTGAGTACAAATTATTTCTATTTGTTTACTGTAATCATTGCAATTAGAGTCAGCTAGAGAAATCAAGTGTTGTAACTGTTGTCTCAGAGTTAAATATTTCAAATATTTAGTATTCTGTGCGTCTGCAGCCTTTTTTTGAAAGACTTGTTTCATCTTAATTTGGAATCATCCCACCAATCTATTCCAGTGTCATAAAAATCTACAACAGATAATCGTGCTGCAAATTCCCTTCGCCATAATTTCAAAAAAGAGGGATCTTCTAATAGGGAATCATTAAGGCGCCAACCATTCTTTTTACAGCGAGGGGCAGAATTCCAAGAGAACGATGCACAAAGGGCAACATGATCAGAGAATTCCACCCCCACTGTTCGACATGAAAGAAGTAGCAAAACTTTAGACAAAAATATAAAATCAATCCTAGTTCGTAGGTGCCCCTTAAAAAAGGTAAAGCCACCAGTTTCATGACAATACCTATATGCGTCCACAAGCTGGGCCATGGATACTATTTCTTTTAAAGCAACCGAATCACAAAAAAGTTTAGGGGTTTTTAAACCTCTATCAGTTTGATGTAAGCCACAGTTGAAATCCCCTACCCACAGAAGCAATCTTGAGGTGTGCAAAAAAGGCCTGACTAAATGAAAAAGAGAGACACGTTGGGCTTTTGTCTGTGGGGCATAAACCCCTATTAATCGAAACCTTTCCAGTTTATAAGTAAAGTCTAACAACAAAGCTCTGACTGGAGAAATATCGACCAATCTGGATACATGAAATTCTGCATTGGAAAACAAAATACCAATACCATCACATGTATCTAACCCTGTTGACCAAAAGGAAGGGCCACTAGTCCATGCTCTCGAAGCCTGACGTAGCTCTCCATGGGTTTTTAATCTCGTATCCACTAAACAAATAATATCACTCTTGAGATCTTTAAGGGTCAAAAAAACTCCCCCCAGTTTCTTTTGGCCTTTAATACTATTTACATTTAATGAACAGATCGATAAAGAAGCCATTTAGGAACCTCTTGGAGATTTACCCCTCTGACTTTGACGGGTACGCTTAGCTATAGGGTCTACATCTGTGCCTCCTTCTACATCCGGATAAGATCGAACCGAAGAAGTATCCGTGTCATCCCCGCCAGAGTCCCTATCTGATAAATCAGTGGTTAAGACAGCAAATTTATTATTAGACTGCCAATTACGTGCTGTACTTTCCTTACTGACTAACAACAGCAAGGCCTTTTCTAGTTCTCTTATGGGTGACAGTGGTAAAACCAGAGGTATCCGCAGCAGGAGCAGATTGGGGGGGGATGGGGCATTATGATCTCAGATACATTTGTACTAGCAACCTTAGAAGAGACATTAGAATCAGAAGGAGAAACTCCTTCTAAAAATGTGTGAGGATCTTGAGCAGTGACCACAGAGGGCTCTTTAGGAACAGTTACTGTGGAAGGAGGGGGAAGACCATTTACTAAATCCCGGGAAGCAGCCTTTTGAGCTTACAATTGTTGAGCAATAGTAATTAAACCATCGTGAGAAGGACAATCATCCCTATTGTGGGATGCCCAAGGGCAACGACCATAAGCGTGGCCAACTCCTTCACATAGGTTACATTTAAAAGGGTTTAAACAAGTAGTAGAATTATGTCCATACTCAAAGCAATGACTACATCTCAATGTATCAAGGCGGAGCTAAGATGGGTGCGAAACCACATTTAAAACAAGACTTGGGTTGACCAGCGTAAAAAATAAACCCCTTATCTTTACCTAAATAAAAAAAAAACTAGGTAAATGTTTAGGTCCAGTGTTGGTAGGATATAGTTTAACTCGGACCTTCCAGCTCCCATCCCATATTTGTTCGCTGTCCAATGTAGGTATAGGCCGATTCAAAACCTCACATCTTTTATTTAACCAAAAAAGAATGTCTTCAATATTTACCCCTTTGTTTTTAAAAACAATAGTAATGTTTCGTACTGCCGGTTTAGTTAAGGGAATGGCTTGAAAAGGGAACCAGATAGGAGAGGTCTGAAGTGATTCATACTGAGCCCAGAATCTATCTAACCCAGAGATTTTTTTTAAAACTAACATCAAAATTAGAGTTCCCTAGATTTATCAAAGCAAAAATCTCAGAAGAAAAAAATTTCATAGACCCTTTGAGTAAGGTTTTAGCAATGTACAACCGGTCTGGAGGTTCTTCCAACCCCCCTTTATAGAGTAATCTAACAGCATTTCTCCTGGGTGCGGGTTCGCCTTTAGGGTTGAACAAATCAGCCAGTTTAAAACCTGCTGGACGACCTAAACTCTTATTTACAGGGGTCTGCAAAGCAGGAGTAGTGTTAGAATCTAGTGGAATCGAAATTCCTGAATGCATAGTGGGAGTGTCATTAGGTAAATTAACAACATTTTCATCAAGTAAAGAAGAAACCTTATCTTTAGCAACATTAGTAATAGCAGTAGTAGTATCAAGTCCAGAAAAAACATTTGAAGAGCCAGCACCCCGGGGTTCATTGGAGCTCTTAGTTTTAGTAGAAGACTTGGATAAAGTTGTTTTTTTTAACATATTTATATAAGCTGGGTCTTGCGAGTCTGGAGTCCAGACACCCCCTTCCCCTTTTTCCCAACCGGCACTTTTAAGTGCTTTCTCAGGTGACCACTTATTCTTGGGGTTGCTACTTGAGTGCAAAGTCATGGAAAAATGTTTAGATTTGGAGAAAGAAGTTCCACCACATTTTGTCCAACCGGGGGCTTTGTTAGCAGAAAAGAAAAAAACCTCCGACTCAGGATTCTGCTGTGTAACAAACTGAGGTCGGTTATAAAGGGATGCATCACTTACAGTTTCCAAGCAACAGTCTGTTGAGGCGTTTTCCAAAGTTCGAGTGTTCTGGGGATTCAGTTCCGGCTGTGGTGCGGCGGACCTCGAAAGCTACCAGCCTTATCCGATGTAGCCGCTGATGCGGAAGTAACTGTGGAATCCGTCGCATTTGTTACGGTAGCGGAGGGCTTTACAGACTCAGCGTCTCTTGTAGAGTTACTCATCGTGGGCGCCTGTTCTAATGCCACAATCTTGGAGTCAAGCTGCTGTAACTGTAAAAACAATGCTGAGCGCTTCTCCACTAGTTCAGTACAGGAGAAATCAGCAGACATGAAGTTAGCCATTTCATTCTTTTCCTTTCTTACAAAATTAGTTGCAGAGTCCGCTTCAATTATGGTATCAATGCTAACAGTAGCTACATCAAGTCGCTCCTCAGTAGCCTCTAGTGTAGAAAGCACAGGGGAGGAGGCCCACTCCCCAGAGCTCCCGACATCCATCTCCTCCGAGGGATCATGCATACTGGCCATCATACAGCCAGCAGCAAAGGCTCCACCTACTCAGAGTAGGGGAATTTCCCTGGTGTCCTGGCCAAATTTCCCTCATTCACTAAAAATACCACCAACAGCTTAATCTGGTTCAAGGTCAGTTGGCATTCATCTGTATCCCCCTCCCCCGGGTCGTGCCTGAAAATAGGCAGGATTTGTCTAGTGCACTTACCTGGTCAACAAAAACTAAATAAATAAATAAAATAAAAAGCTCTGCAGGTATTTGCAGAGCATGTTGAGACAGGTTGTACAACATTTGTTTAAGCTTACCTGGTGCTGCACGCTTAAGTACATTTAATCCAAAAATACAAAATTAGACAGTCTCATTATTGGATTAACTTTCCATGTTGTTCAAATTTATCTCTGTTTATAAAGTTAAGCTTCATGATCCAGTCTTCAATTCTATCATTATTTAGCCATAAGTGATTGGCAGTTCTTGCTGATGTACAAAAAATGTACATTAAATCTCTGCCACATTCATCTTTGTCAACAATAACTTTAATAATATCAGACTCAAGCATATCCAGACCCAAAGTTGCCCTAAATTCTTCTTCTTCTTCTAAATAGGTGCACAATCTTATTTTTGATTATCCAGGGTGAAAATGACTTGTCAGTTACAAAATCATTTGTCAGTGTCAAATGGTTTGATTTTCTGCTCTCTTTTTTGGTCTTGTAAACCTGAATTACTTCCACATTAGGCTTTCCCTTTTGCCAGTTTTGCCAATCTGATCTAAGTGCTTTAGCATCAGTTTCTAGAGAGGTACATATGTTTAACAGTCTGTTCACTGTTCCAGCTTCTATCTCCTGTGCTACACCCTCTTGGTTTACAGAATAATTACAATCTATCACAGTTGTTATTTGATCTTCCTTGTCTGAAACAAGAGAGGTTTCTGCACTAATGGGAGGCAAACTATCAGGTTGTTCACTATCTAACTGAAGCTGTTTTACTTTTTTTAGTTTTATTTTTCTTAGATTTTTTTGGCAATTTCTTCTCCGGTTGTTCTGGTATAATAACAGAAGAGAAATCAGGTCTAAGTGGTGCTGTTGCATCAAGTTTCTGCATGTTTTCCTCGATTAATGAGATTCGCCATGACTCTTTGATGAGAAGGTGCCACGGACCAATACTGAGCAACACAAGACAGTGCTTGCAAACAAAATTTTTGGAACTTGGAGTTTGATAGTGAGCTTGCTTAATTGCAAAGGATTTAGAGGTGGACTCTGTCAATTTTTACAGTAGGGGAAGAGTGACTGAAGTCCCAGGGCCATAAACTGGCAATGGAAGCTGGGAGATGTCACTTCTTGCCTGGATGTCAGTGTGGAGGAAGAGGAAAGCTACCCCCCTCCCCATGTGTGAAGAGCAGTGGAAGAAGATTTATTAAGGGATGCTGCAGAATGGCAGAGCAGTTAGCCCTCAACAAGCCACTAAGACTCAAAGTACTGTTTACAACTGGCATAGAATTAAGCCAAGCTGTGGCCTGGGAATGGTGCTATAACCTGCTTATTCAGAAGGACTATTTTATGTTGTAACCTATTTTAACTGAATATTTTTATTTTATTTTACGTTATCTGTGTGATATTTATTAACCTTGTATTATATTCAGCCCTATTTTTTCATTCTTCTTTCAACATATAGAATTTTGGATCTTCCTAGAAATATAGTCTTGGGTTCTAAAGAGTTAGTACATAGAAGGATGGTACAAACAAGAAAACAAGCAGCTGGTACTAGCTCTGTTAAGGATATAAGTGTTGCTAGTAATCCAGATGCAGAAGTGGTAACGAGGCAGGACAGGCTGTAAACAAAAAAGAGTGAATCAGGGGAAGATGAGTGGTAAGAATAAAATTAATAACATTTGTGGGAAAATAGCCAAGCAGAAGGATGGAGAAAAATGGGAAATGCAGGAAAGAGGTTATACTCCCCCTAAACAAGTTAAACAAACCAAAATAGAGGAACATTTTCGGAAAAAAAACTATAGATGAGCTCTGGTAACCAAGAAGATACACAGCCCCTTATTTTAAGTAATCTAGAAATAATGCAGCTAGTGGACCCTGATGTCCCTGATGAGTGGACTCATTTGTCTTCAACACTGAAGCTGTTTATACCTAGTCCTGTGGAGGGATCTAAGGAAACAGATGAAGTGGTTAGTGCTGATAGTATAAGTAGTCTAGTAAGTCAACTGTCAGTATTTGAGAAAGAAATGGGAGATGGGAGAGATGGTAATGAATTGATAGTAGGTGATTCATCTCCCCATGTTTCTAACATGTCCTATTCAGAGTTCATGACTTTTTCCCCTGAACCACTCACCCAGCAAGTACATGGGACTAGTCAGGAGATCATTCTTAATAAACTGGATTTATTTAAAATGAAAGAACACTTACAAACAACAATTTCAGGTTTGAAAAAAATTGGATAACTCACACAAAACCAAGATTTTTGAGATAGAAGAAATAAGAAGATATCCTTTTGCTTTAAGTGAAAAATTGAAGGATTTCCTGTTAAACCCCTGTGTGGCTCATTTAATGATTTTAGATCAATTAGTAGTGGTAAAAAATGAGATACAGACACTTAAAGAAAATGTTGCAGTAAATGGTTCTAGACTAGACGATATAATTAGGAAACTAAATAAACTGGTTCCTGAAGAAGGCTCTCCTTCAATTCTGAGAGATGAACAAGAACAATACCAAATTAGACCAGATTTTACCTAGATTGAGATACCTGATTCTTTGGCTGTTATTAGTCAGAGAAAAGAGTGTAAAAGGAAAAAGAAAAAAAAGAAGTCCAAAATAATAAAAGGTAGTGCTAACCAGAAGGAAAAGGTCATTGCCCATGTTATAAATGACTGGGCTCCATCAGATAGATCAATTATGGAGGGTATAGAACCTATACCTAAGGAGGAATCTTGCAGGGAGGGAACCTCTAAATCAGCCATGATGGACTCAATCATAACAGAAAATGTTCTGAAGGGCAATGAGTTATCATCAGCCCCTAGTGATGTACTGAAAGAACATCTGGAAAATAAAAAACTAAAGGCTCTTTTTGATAATTTAGAGGATCAGATCAAAATATTGATGAAAGAGATAGATGTGCAGCCCATTCATGAGTTGGCTGAGGATTGTGCTGAACAATCAAAAGTAGTCCAGAGAATGGGACAGCCCTTAGATTTTATAGGAAAAAGGGGGCAGCAGAATAATTACCTAGAGGATTGTGCCATCTTTTGCTTGTATGAGTGGAGTTACATAGAAACATAGAAACACAGACTTTGATGGCAGATAAGGACCGCTTGGCCCACCTAGTCTGCCCATTTCCCTACCTAGAGGATAAGCTGCAAATCCTATTTAACCAACAGTCTATTTCTTCCTACCCACCATAAAAATTGCCTTATGTCTGTCCCATGCATTCTTGAATTCTCCCACAGTTTTAGACCCCACAACCTCCTCAGGAAGGCTGTTTCATGCATCCACCACCATCTCTGTGAAAAAATACTTCCTCACATTGCCCCTGACCCATCCCCCCTCTATCTTCAAATTGTGCCCCCTTGTTCTTGCACATCTCTTTTTCTGAAAGATGCTACCCTCTTGGACTTTGTTGATTCCAGTGAGGTACTTAAACATTTCTATCATGTCCCCCCTCTCCCTCGTTTCCTCAAGGGTATACATATTAAGCTCCTTTAGTCTCTCCTTATATGGCTTCTCTTGCAGACCCTGCACCATTTTAGTTGCCCTCCTCTGAACTGCCTCCATCCTGTCTATGTCCTTGTGGAGATGGGGTCTCCAGAACTGGGCGCAGTGCTCCAAATTGGGTCTCACCACCTGTCTGTGCAGGGTGATAACAACTTCCTGTTTTCTACTGGTGATGCCTCTCCCTATATATTCCAGTATCCCCCCAGCCCTCCCTACTGCCTTCTCACATTGCTTGCCCACCTTTAGGTCATCTGATATAACTACCCCCAGGTTCCTTTCCATTTTTGTTGTTGTTACTACCTCCCCCCGCATTGTGTAATCTTCCCCATGGTTTTTGTTTCCCAGGTGCATTATTTTGCACTTCTTTGCATTAATCCAAGCTGCCATACTTCTGACCATTCCTCCAAGCTTGCCAAGTCCCTTCTCATCCTTTCCATGCCTCCTTGTGTATCAACCCTGTTGCAGATCTTTGTGTCATCTGCAAAGAGGCATGCTTTTCCTTCCAGTCCCTCTGCAATGTCACTTATAAAGACATTAAAAAGGACTGGACCCAGTACTGAACCCTGCAGTACCCCACTAGTAACCCCTCTTTCTTCAGAGTCAACTTCATTTACAATTGCCTTCTGTGTCCTGTTGTCCAGCCAATGTTTTACCCAGGCTACCACCCTGGGACCCACTCCCGGGCTGGTTAATTTGACTATTAATCTTTTGTGTGGGACTGTGTCAAATGCCTTGCTAAAGTCTAGGTAGGCCATGTCCACAGCCCCTCCCTGGTCTACTACTCTGGTCACCCTGTCAAAGAAATCAATTAGATTCATCTGACATGACCTTCCCGCTGTGAACCCATGCTGCCTTGGGTCCTGTGCCCCTCTGGCCTCTAGGTACTCAACAATTCTTTCCTTCAGAAGTGATTCCATCACTTTCCTTACCACAGAGGTCAAACTGACAGGTCTGTAGTTTTCTGCCTCTGTCTTGCTCCCACTTTTGTGAAGGGGAATCACATCTGCCTTCCTCCAATCCTCAGGTACCACACCATCCTCCCATGATTTATTAAAAAGGGTAGTCAGTGGTGCTACTAGTTCTCTGCTTAATTATTTTAGAATTCTGGGGTGAATTCCATCTGGCCCCATTGCTTTGTCCACTTTCAGTTTTAGGAGTTCTTTCAGAACCCTTTCTTCTGTGAAAGGACTGGGATCAACCCCCCATCCAGAGTGCTTCTGTTAATTGGATTAGGCACCTCCCCACCTTCTCTTTGTGAATACTGAACAGAAGTATTCATTCGGTATCCCTGCTTTTCACTGTCCTCTCTGCCCACCCACCGTCCATTCTATTTAGCCTCACTATCCCTCCCTTTGTCTTTCTACGTTCCCTGATATACCTATAAAAGGTTTTATTCCCCTTCTTAACTGAGTTGGCTATTTTTTCCTCAGTTTGAGCCTTTGCTATTCTGACTACCCTCCCTGCTGCCTTCTGCCTTAACTGGTACAGTTCTCTGTCCTGCTCCTTCTGTGTTTCCTTATACTTCCCAAATGCTATCTTTTTCTCCCTAACCTTCAGTGCCACCTCTTTGAGAACCATAGTGGCTTTTTCTATCATTTTGATTTGTTTATTTGCTTCACACAAAGGCTTGTTGCCTCTGTTATGGCAGTTTTGATATTTCCCCATTGTTGCTCCACCTCTCCTTCTAGCCTGTTTGCTAGTGCTTTTCTAAGGCACTCTCCCATCTTGCCAAAGTCAGCCCTTCTGAAGTCCAGAACCCTCACTTTTGTATGGCTTGACTCTGTAGCTGAGTTTATCATGAACCATACTCTTTGGTGGTCACTTGTTCCCAAATGGCTACCTACTTCTAGATCTAAGATACTCTCACTGTCCCCATTTGAGAGTATGAGGTCTAAGATTGCTCCCTTATGAGTAGGTTCCAAAACTAGCTGTCTGAGGCATGCCACCTGAAGGGCATCAAGAATGGCCCTGCTTCTGGATGTGGCTGCAGCAAAGGTGCTCCAGTTAACATCTGGCATATTAAGGTTCCCCATCAACAGTATCTCCCCTTTCTCTGCCATCCTAAGTATGCCTTCTATCATATCCTTGTCCATTCCCTCCCCCTGACATGGGGGTCTGTATGCAACCCCTGTGTGGACTGTGGTGCCATTTCCAGTCTTTAAGGTGACACACAGTGCCTCCTCTCCTTCATGTCTACTCTTTTGTTCAGTTGCTTTTATCCCTTCCCTTACATAGAGAACTACTCCGCCCCCTCTTCTCCCCTCCCTGTCTCTCCTGCAGGTTGTGTACCCTGGTATGTTAACATCCCATTCATGGTTCTCTGTGTACCATGTTTCTGTGACTGCTATGATATCCAGGCATCCCTCTTCCATCAAGGCCACCAGTTCAGGAAGCTTGTTGCCCAGACTACGGGTATTGGTACTCATTACCCTCCATTTCTTGATGACCTTACCCCTTTTTGCCCCTTACCCATCCTTATTGCATTTGTCACTTTCTCTTTTTACCCCTGCGCTTCTCCCTATTGACATCTCTATGTTGGTGTCTACCTCACTTAGTACCCTGATTGTTTGGAGGGGGGCTAGGATTTCCCTGCTTCTCTCCAGTGCTTCCCCCTTGGCTAGTTTAAATGCTTGCCAATGAAGCATTTAAATTTATCACCTAGGATCCTGGTTCCCCTCCTGGACAGATGCAGACCACCATGCCAGTATAGGCCTACATCCCTCCAGGTGGACCCCCAGTCCCCAATGAAGCCAAATCCCTGAGCTCTGCACCAGTTTTTCAACCACTGATTGAATCCCATGGTGTGGAGCACCCTAGCCTCTCCCGTGCCAAAGACAGGCAGCAACTCTGAGAAGGTTACCATGCGTACTATTTGTCTAAGGCCCCTCCCCATCTCCACAAACACTTCTTGCACTGCTCCGATCCCTTTCTTAGCCAGGTCATTTGTCCCTAGGTGGACAATGACATCCAGCTCCCTCCACTGTGTAGCTGCTCCTGCGATCCTGAGGATTCACTCCCTGTCCATCCAAGCCATGACACCAGCCAGGCATCTTACCTCCCTCTCCCCTTCCTCCCACAGTTCTACCTTCCTAACAATGGAGTTGGGATAGAAATGCATCTTATGAGTTTAATAAAAATAAGATTGTGAATGTACCTTTCAGAAGGATAATGTAATACAGATGTGGAATGATAAGGATACGCAGCGTCTTGAACGTATACTGATCTTTTGTGGTGCACCTCGTACAGCCAATCATGTCTGGTTAAATAGAAACTCTCTGGAGAAATTTGATTGTGCCCTACAATTCATCAGTAGAGATGTCCTAAATAAGAGATTATTACAAGAAGAGAAAAAAATGGTGCAACTATCCATATTTGGGCTTAAGGCCTCCCAAAATTAAAATGAAGAAAAACTTAAGAAGGTGTTAAAAAATTTATTTTCTCACCTTCTTAAAATGCCACCAGATGTGGTGGGGGTGCAAAATGCGCATAGACATACATGGACTAATATGGCTGGGCAGGTTGATGTTCTCTTTCAGGACCTTGTTATAGAGGAGCTGATTTTGCAAAAGGTTAGAGTGTTTGATGGACATTGGTATTAACATTATAGATAGTGCTCTCCTGGAAAGCTCCTCTAGACAAGGATTAATTGTGGAAACAGCTGACGTATGACAGAGAGTTGAATTATTTGTTAACCTGTTTGGCCTAGGTAGAATTAAAGGAGAAACAGATTTAAAATGATTCCATCTAGTTAAGGACTTGCTAGAACAGAGTCTATGTATACCTGAGATTACAAGAAATCCCATACAGGCAGTACTTGTTAATCAGGCATTCAACAGTGATCAAGTCCTATTAACTATAAATTCTGCTGAAATTTACAACAGCATTATACAAAATACTGAGTTATTAGATAAATTGGGACTATTTGTGGTTGAGGAGGTAGATCCTGAAACCTGTAAACTTTCTAAGAAGGGTTTATCTAGGGAAACTGAGTGTACAGGTGATAATGTGGATATTTCAGGAGAGCCCACTATTGTCAAAGGCACTTTGGTTAGTGCAAGAAATAGTTTAATTTATAATGTTTCAATTGAAAATAGGTTTGCAGGGTTAATAGATCAAATAGCATGACAAGTAGAAACAGACAAAACAGACAGTGCAGAGTCTGGGACCTTCGTAGTCCCAGATGATGCAAGGCAAATACTCTCTTGGAACATAGCAGGTGTAAGCTCAAAATCTGCTGACCCCAAATGGATCAGTTTTCTGCAAAGGCATCATATTGTTTGTTTACAGGAGACCTGGCATCAGACAAATTCAGAAATCTCATTAAATAGTTTCTGTTGCTTCCATGTTCCCAGGAATAAACTAAGCAAAACAGGTAGACCTTCTGGGGGCTTAATTACCTGGGTAAAGATATCTGAAGGTTTAAAAGTGCAAGAAATTGCTAATACTGCATATGCCCAGGCATTTGATATCAACACCGATAGTCTGCATTTCTGTTCATTAAATACTTCTATACCACCAACAAACTTGAAATATTACAACACAAATAAATGGGAGGAGTTAGAAACATTCATTACAATGTGCTGGCAAGGGTCTGCCATCAATGAGATATTAATGTGTGGAGATTTAAATGCAAGGACTGGGAAATATAATGGTGGAGATAAGTGCCTGGACTTAGACTGTTCTGGACAGGAATGGAATTATTATCAGAGGCACACATTGGATCCTAAAATAAACACATCAGGGAAGAAACTGATTGAAGTTTTAACCACTCTAAAAATTGTGCCACTTAATGGATGCCTAGAAGGGGATAAAACGGGAAATTTGACTTACTTTAATGCAATATATGCTTCCATATTGGACTTGTTTTTTTGGTCTGGCCCAATAGAGGTGTGGACATCCCTGGAAATTTTGCCCAGAACAGAAAGTGATCATTGCCCACTGCTGTTAAAATGGGGTAAGAGGCCAGAACCAGAATTAAATCTAAACCCCTTAAAGGGTTTTGAAATAAGAAATTGTAATAGAATTAAATGGTAAACCAAGAACGTTAATGCAATTGTCCCGTATTTACATAGAGGTGCTATCCAAATGGCTACTCTTTTGCCAGAAGTCCATCATTGTGAACAATTCCAAGAAGTTCTTTTGGAGTGCTATAAAAGTATTAGGGAACTCTTAAGCCACATGGTATACATAGCACAAAAGCAGGGAAATTCTGATTCATGGTTTGATGAAGAATGTCATAGACAAAAAAAACTATTAACCCAACTAATTCAGATTACTAAGCAGTACAGGACCAAGGAAATGCTGAAACGTCTAAATAAGGCAAGGGAAAAGTATAAAAACATTTGTACAGCCAAAAGAAAAGAACATCAGGGGAAAAAGTGGGACATTATGATGGAAACAATACAAAAAAATGATCAATAAAATTTCTGGCACCTGGTGGCCAAGGGTACAAAGAATTGCAAGTACGAACTTGACACATATGTGCCCATGGACAAGTGGATTGATCACTACAGCAACCTGTTCTACGATCCCATACTTGCTGATCTTGAAGTTGAGTGGGAATTGGAAACTGATAGAGATACTTTCGAAGTAATAACATTTGGGGAAACTTACATTGCTATTAGCTCCCTAAAAGAGAAGAAAGCTCCCGGGCCAGATCAGATTCCTTCTGATATATTTTTAGTCTCGCCCCAGTTATGGGCTAAAATTGTTGCACCCTACTTTAACAAATGCATTAGAGAAAGGAAATTACCTGAGTCATGGAAAGGTGCAATAATTGTTTCCATTTTTAAAAAGGGAGATAAGAGTAACCCCAAAAGGTATAGACCAATCTCCTTTTTAGATATTAGCGGAAAAATCTTCGCCAAGATTATCTTGAATAGGTTACTAAAATAATTAATTTGATGTGGTGATCTTTCAGAATATCAAGCTGGTTTTAGACCAAATTATTGCACATCTGACAACTGTTATATTCTGACCCATCTTATAGAAAAGTATGTTATGTTAAGAAGGCAAAAGTCATACGTAGCGTTTATTGATTTTAGCACCACCTTTGATACCATTTCTAGAGCTAAACTGTAAGTGTTGATGATTGAAAAGGGTATTTAGCCTAATTTGGTGAGTATTGTAAGGGAAGTATATAGTAATACGTAGGCACAAATTAGGATGGGAGTGACTGGACAAATAACTAGTACATTTTTGACAAATAAAGGAGTCAGGCAGGGATGTGTGATTGCTCCTGTACTGTTTAGCATTTATATTGATCAACTTCTGAATCAGTTAACTCAAAGTAACATGGATTCTCCTAAAATAGGAGAAAAAATATGTCCAGCATTGGCATATGCTCATGATCTGGCTCTTATCTCTTTGACCTGTTCTGGCTTGCAAAAGAAGTTGGATATATTAAACAATCATGCAAAAGACTTTAACTTTCAGGTAAATGAGGGTAAGAGTCAGATAATGATATTTGGGTCAAATAAATTGGACAAAACATGGAAAGTAGGGGAGCAAAAACTACAGGTGGTACAATCCTATGTTAATTTAGGTTTTAAATTTACTAATAATGGAAAATGGAGCAGTCACATTAAAGTACAATTAACCAAGTTAAAACAGACAGTTGGAACATTGAATAGGTTTAATTTCCAATATGGTGGTAATACCATCACCCCTTTAATGAAAGCTGTTGAAGACAAATATTACACTCAAGCACTATATCAAGCTGAAATATGGGGTGTTGGCAAAATGTGTCCATTGGAGGTCCCATTAAATAAATTACTTTGTTCAGCCCTGGGTGTAGGGAAAACAATGCCTGCTGTGTTAGTGAGAGCTGAACTGGGAATTTCAACATTAGGGGCCTTAGCAGAATCAAGATTGCTTAACTACTGGATAAAGGTATCTAGAATGAGCTCAGACCAACTACCATGTAAATGTCTAAGGGAAAAAAACAAGTGGTATCAGATGAAATGTAGGGTTTCTGAGTGGTTGGAAAATTTATTTATGATCCTGGAGAAGTATGAATTGATGTTCCTAAAACAATATGTGGAAAGGAACATCAAAATCAGTCTTAAGTACAAAAGCTATTGCACCAGAAAAATAGTTAATTATAATAAAGCTGAAGAGCTGCACAAAATATTTAATTTAAAAACAAATCCCTGGCTGTCCCTTAATGATAACATGCATTGTTACAGATTCTACCTGAATGTCCTTACTGAAGCATCCTTGCAGAAAAAACTATACAAAGTTTAGAATGGAAAAATTTAAAAGTAACCTGCCCTCACCTAAAAATATGGAAGCTATACATACTTTTCATCCAGTAGCACAATAAAAAAAAGGAGACCTCTCTATGGGCTTCTTGTGGTCCTCAGCTAGTAGGGCCCCAAACAATGCTGCACCTGTAAGTTGAAGGTCCTCTCAGAAGAGTGTTTGCTATAACTCTTTTAAACTAGATGCAAAAAATGAACCATTCTGTAAGCCTGTATCTTTTTCAGCTAAATCAGGTAATTAAACAGCTTTTCAGCAAATTCCAACCTGTGGCCTGAGGCTGCCCATACAAACAATGCAGTGAAATGGCACTGAGGAAGACAGAAAAGCCAGTTTCAGCACATGCACAGTTATAAGGTGCTGGTTATGTGACCATGCTGCTACTAATAAAATTCAAAAGGAATATATATATAAAAAGTAATATGTATAAATCAATTACTCTAAGTACACATTAACATTTTCTCATACAAGCTTTTTCTATCCAGGCAAGGTGGAGGTTATATAAATAATCATATGTGCAAGACTGCATGTATATATGTAACCCCCCTGTTACCAGGGGTTACTAGAATCCCAGTAAGACCTAGTGGTAGGCAGGGAAGGCAGCTTGTGAAACTCCAGTTAAATGGATTTCACACTGTCTCACTCTGTTCTCAGTCTCAGCTGAGACTGAGGGATGACATCATTATAGAACTTTTGCAGCTGCATAAGCCACACTGGAATGTTGCAGTTGGAGGTTAGTGTAGCATGTTGGGAATTTTTAATTCAGTCTGTGTGCAGTCTGAGTGAGAGACAGTAGTACAGCTGAGTGTGTGCAGGCTCTCAGAGCTTTAAGCTCTGTTTTAGAGCTATTTTTGGAAGGTGTGTGTTTCCACCTGAAGAGGAACACAGGAACTGGTAATTGAAGTGGTGGAGAACGCTTTCAATGGTTCAAGAGCCCCATCCCTGAGGGTATGGGTGGAAGGTTTTTGCCTGTTTTCCAGGGGCAACCCTCCTGGGTCCAGCTAAGGGAAAGAAGCTGCCTGTTCAAGTTGTGCTGAGGCACCAGAAGCTCTGAGAGAGAAATTCCTTGTGGAGGAAATGTCTGTGGGGCACCTGCAACCAAAGGGTGAGTTCGCTCTGAAAAGCGGCCAAGTGTTTTTCACCTGAACAGAAGGAAACTAAAGGGACTGTTACTGTGGGGTCAGGAAAAGACAGCCAAGCACAGTTGGAAAGTGGGGATTGGACTGCTTAATCTGTGGGAGGTCTACAGTAATGGACAGTGCCACTTAATTCAAGTATGTTCAAGTCCAGCACAAAGAGTGAAGGAAATTGGGGATTGGCCTGCTTAACTCAGTGGGGGGGGGTCTAGAGTAATGGACAATGCCACTTAAAAGTATGTTGAAGTCCAGCATAAATGGGAAGCAAGACAAGTAGATGGAATGTGAAATACATTTAGCAAGAATCTACATTGCAGAGCTTTACAGGATGAGGTGTTTACTGTCCAGAGAAATGGCCGGGTATGAATTGTGGGAGGCGACAGTGGGAACCCTCCATCAGTAGTAACAAACCTCACCTCTACGGATTTACTCTGAGACACCTTTTGCTTTACCTCAGGTACTTGGCCAGTGCCTAAGGAAAGTACCCAGACTAGGGAGTGAAAGAAAGAATTCCCTGATGGAGCCGAGGTGCTCTTAGGTGGTTTAGGGAGCCACAAGGAATGTTTCCACAAAGTATGGAAGGTGTCCAAGTGGCCGGCAAGGGATCCGAGCCAGGGAAAACCCAGAACAGTGTACAAGTTTGGGCTGTGTAACCCAAAGCAGCATGCAAGTCCAGGCTGTGTGCCCAGTGGGTTCAGAGTCTGAGGGCTAAAGTTTTGAGGAAGTGTTCTTGTTTCTTTTTATCTGCATTACCAGGACTGTAGCCCCATGGGGGTCCATCTATGTTTTGTTTATTCTGTTTGGATGTGAATAAAAAGCCACACTTTAGAATCCCACTACTGGTATTGGACATTACAGTTATTGCTTCCTGTGTTCGGAGTTACTTGGGTGCCCCTGTGCAGAGTAGCCAAACCTAGCCTTTGTGCTGAGTGACCTATTCCTCCCCGAACCCAGCCCACCTGGTATTGCTGTCAGATACAAACGGCGTACCGGCCCTGGGTTACATATATCAATAAGAAAGAAAGAAAAGGAGAATGTACCTTTGTTTCAACTCTCCAAGCTCTCCAAACTTAATCAATGCTATGAACAGTAGCTGCTGAAATAAGCTTATTTTTTTCTAGGTCAGTTGCAATTCTGCTCATCTAAGTGAAGCAGGATAAACCCTTTCTTAGCCATCCGACTGGCCCTCTCTATTTTTCAGTCCTCAGTCCTTTGTTAGTGGTGCTCATTATTCCGTGGCAGCTATAGCTACCTATGGGGGAACAGAGAGAGGAAGGGCAGACAAATTGACCAGGACTGAAGATCAGTAGGTTTTTCTGGAAAGGTTACACACAACGTTTAAGGCACTGATAGCATACCTTTTGTAAAAATAAAATTTGCAGTGTAACATTGCTTCCTGTGTCTAACTCCACAAGCTCAGGAGCTCGTAGCAGCTTGCGTACTACACCTTCAGCAGCCACCCAATGTTTTCCCTTCTTTATCGACAAGCACAGATTGAACACAGTCGATGAATTGCTATCTGGAACCCTTCTCCCACACTCTTTATTAGATTATGAGGATTTTCGGGAGCTCATGAAACTTGCCGAGCCTTTTTACAATGTTCCTCATTGAAGATACTTTTTCTACATTGAAATACCAAACATTCATCAGGCATTAAAAGCAACAGTGATGCTTGCACTTAAAACTGCAGAGGGTGGGGTTATTCATGTCATGACAGATATGTAGATTAGCAGTCAAAATATAGATTATATGTCTCTTACTGTTCATTTGGTTACTTTTTCTTGTGCTTCTTCAAAAACAAAGGCACCCCAAAAGATGGTGCTGCTGCATATAAAGAAATATGGGCAAAATCATACAGCTGGAAACATCTTGCAGGAACTAAATGAGCTCTTTCATGAATGGATTTATTCTCACAGTCTAAAATGTGGTTTTATAGTAAGGGACAATGGTGCCAACATCTTGAAAGTGGTACAGGATGGAGGGTTTATACATGCTTCTTGCTTTGCACATTGCTTACATTTAATTGTCATGGGGTTCCTGATCAATGAAACACAAATGGATGGTATGATTGCTGTTTGCAAAAAAATTGTAACTCACTTTTCACATTCCACCAAGACCATATGAATATTGTCTGAACTGCAAAAGAAACACAAGCTGCCCCAGCAAAAACTGATTCAAAATGTTTCCACTCAGCAGATCTCAACTCTTTATATGCTGCAGCGTCTCTTGGAACAAAAGCAAGCTGTACATGAGTATTGCTCCAATTACATTATTGGATATGGCATTATGCTTTCTGTGCTGCAGTGGAAATTAATGGAGACAGTGTGCCGCACCCTAGCTCTTTTTGAGACAGCTACAAGGAACATGCCTTCAGAAGGTGTGTCTCTGAGTCAAGTAATCCCAGTCACAATGCTGATTTCACATCATCTGAGTGTTCTGACTGTACAGATAGAAAAAGACAGATCTGAAGCTCAGACATGTTGGTAATATCACGGAAATCTTGTAAAGAGACTGCACCAGGGCTTCCAGAACAATGACAGATTAGTTGCAATGACAAAATCAAAACACTACATACTTGCAACTCTCTTAGATCCCAGGTTCAATTCTATACATCTTCCAAAAACAGATGACATAGAGCACTACAAATTTCAGTTGCTAGATGAGCTGCATCACACACAGGAGATGGTGTCAAACACAGTCACAGACACACACAGTAGCTTTATGTTGTCATCTCCACAACGTGCAGGTCCAACTTCACAAGGAGATGCAGAACAGGAAAAGTCACCAAAAGTGAGTGGTAGTTGTTCCACAATGTGTTCCGCCCTTAGTAGCAAGCTAAATCTGTGGCAAAACCTTTACCAAATTGCTTCTACCATACCAACTTACATTGATTCCTTCTCTGAGCTGTCTCTGTCTATCATGGTAGACAGTTACCTGCAAGAACCACTTCTTCCTATTGATGCGTGCCCTTTTGAATACTGGAAATCAAAAAAGTTAATATGGCCAGAGCTGTATGATGAAGCTTGTAAATATCTTGGTTGTCCTGCAACAAGTCTCTCTTCAGAGCGCATGTTTAGTACTGCTGGCAGTATTGTTAGAGGCACCAGAAATAGTTTGCTGCCAGAAAACGTGCACACGTTAACTTTTATTAAAGTCAATAAGGCAAGATTTTCTTATCCCTACAAGAGTATACAAGCTGATCCTGAAGTAATTGATGATTTGGATGCTGATGGTGGTGATGATGACAACTCAGATGGTGGTGGTTGGTAAACAGTAATACTGTGTGGGACAGGGATGGGTCTCTGGGCAAAAAAGGAAACACAGAGCTTGTAGATTTCAGTTCCTGTTTTGGCTCCATTGGCAGTTATTTCAAAAGTGATTTACCCCCTTTTTTGAAGAAATGTGCTAACATCATCATACCTTTTAGTTTCCATTTGATTTTTTATTAGATCTTCACTGCATGCTGGCTACTGCCTGCTGATCGCTATCAGCCTTGCCGACACCAGAAGTGACATTCTGAAAGGACCAAAGTGGTGTTCGAAGTAATGGTGGGGTGGTGCAGACTGTTTGTTGTTCACCAGAGCCTAACCTGTCTCTTGCATATTCCTTTGTTTCTGTGTTTTATTTTTAATAATAGTTTCATATCTTCAGTGAATATTGTGACTGTAACAATGTGTTTTCTTGTCAGTGTGTGCTATTTGAAAGTCAGAGTCCATTTTTTGACCTGCCATTTTCCTGCTTATTCTGCTTCTGTACTTTTACTTTTTATTTGTGCCGGCTTCCAAAACATCATAGAGAAATCTGTTAGTCTGTGAATGGATTCACTGGCATCTTTTACAAGGGGTGTGTGTGTGTGTGTGTGTGTGTGTGTGTGTGTGTGTGTAAAGCTGTGAGAATGCATATGTATGTGTGTGCTGTAGCTCCTAGATGCTGGACTGTCTAGTGACTTCACAATAGTATTCACAGCACTACATTACAATCTCACATGCTGTGCCAGTTTAGAAGAACTCCATCTGTCAACCTCACACAAATAGTACACAGAGTGACTTCCAGATAGGCTAAACATAAAACCAAGAGTTTTGATCAGCACACACATGACAGCAAAACCTGTCAAAGCTGCATAGCAGCAGCACTCATAGGAACTCAATGGAAAAGAAAAAAAAATGCAACACACTGTAACTGGCATCTCCCCCAAAAATTCATCTCTAACAGAATACTTCGGAATACACTAATACTGCCATCAGATGCCTCATTGATGACAGGCACCACAAAGCCAGAAATAGGATTGCTACTCTACACATTCTATCTCCCCCCCCCAAAAAAAAACAGATCAACATATAAAACATGTATAATGTTGTAACACAATATAAATTATTATCCTGGCAACCAAAGAAAGGAAGGGGACATACGGCTCGACACATGCTCCTCTACACAGAAATACAACAATACTCCGTCATGGGAGAGCAGTGTTCAAATGGGCTGTCAAGCCTGAATTTTATTAAGAATTTTATATCTTCCATGAGATCCTGTGGAGAACACAACAAAAAATTAATGACAGCTTTTCTGATAACCTTAAAATGCAAGCAATTTAATGTGTGAAGAGCACATCATGAAGACAAAAAAAAGTCTTTCTCTTATTCGGAGATATATTCTGCGACTCCTGTCAAAGCTGTAGCAGTGATCCACTCATCACATAACTTCTGGTACAGACTGAAGTCGCTGCATGCTCCACACGGCAGGACAAAAATCTTTGAATGAACTGACAGCAGCCGTGACCAAGAAATTAAATTGGCAGTATACAACAATTAAAAAAGCACCACTAATGGATCCACACTAACCAAAAATGGCTCTCCAGTTCCACAGAAAGAGTTACATTCTTTCAGTCCACTAGCTCTTTAACAGACTGTGCTGAAATTGAAATGGGTTCGTTGCCTCTCTCCTCTCTTGATCTACTATCATGGACCATATAGTTATACCCACAACATTTTCACAATTTCAGTGGCAAACTGCTTTGTACTACAGTAGGGCCTAAAGTCAGCAATTTTTTTTTCAAGAAAAGTTTAACATCAGTGGGAACAGGCCCACATTTGGCATGAAGGGGACACTGTGACTGTCAACCCTTTTTGTATCACATTAGTTCTAGTTGACTTGAAAGCCCTGATTTTTTTTTTATTATTTTATTTCTTTGTTTTTTCATTTTCCCTCAGATCAGAGTAAAATAATGAGCTTCTTTTCCGTCATCAGAATAGTCTTCTGGTAAAATCTCTGTATATGCATTTCATCATGTAAGAGGGAGAGGATTCGGGATCTAAGCTAATTAAAGTATACTCATCTTTTATTTTCTTATATTTCAATTTGAGTTAATGCCATCTGGAATGGAGTCCACATTTTTTGAAATGTATCTTTTAAACCATTTTAAAGTACCATATTTGTTCTAGTTTGGAGATATCTATTATCATATTCAACCAAGTTTTGAAGACTGGTAGGTCAGAGTCATTCCATTTTATCAGAACACACTTCTTTGCTACAATAGTGAATAATGTTAATAGTTTTTGTTGTGCTTCATCCAATAGTTCTCTATCAGGATGAATTCCTAATAATTAACCATTGGAGAAAAAAGAGTTTTCTTCTTAAAAATTATGGCACAAAGCAGTTTAATTGTGAACCAAAAATTAGAGAGATGGGGGCAGGAACTTATTAAGTGTATAAGTGTGCTAGTTGATGTTGCACATCTTGGACACTTATCACTAATGCTTGGGTTAAACTGATTTAGTTTTTTAGGGATACAGTATATCCTATGTGTCGTATTCATTTGAATCTGTTGTAGTTTAATAGAAAACACATTCTCTATATATGCATTGATAAGATCCTGCCACATAATATCAGTTATGTTTAACCCCAAATCTCTTTCCCATCTGCCCCGATCTTATTTAAATTAACCTTCAAGACATCTTGTATCAAACCATAAATAGAGAAGATCAGTTTCTTTCCCTGCTTATTACTCTGTATATTTCCTAAAGTTATAGGTGGTTTGGTAATTTTTATCAGTTTTTTATTTTGTTTCAAAAAGCTCTTTAACTGATTATACTGAAATATTTGAGTGTCAGAGATTCTATATTTAATAGTTAATTGTGTGAAAGTTTGGATTGCCCCCGTTTGCCATAAATCGTCTATTTGTGTAACACCCAAGTCCTGCCATGCCTTATAATTGCTTTTTATTTTTGAGGGTAAGAAATTATCGTTTCTATGTATAGGAGTATATATTGAGATAGCTTTTTTTTATCTCACAATTGTTTTTGTAAAGTTGTCCAGCACTGATAAGTTGTCTTGGTTGTGATTGGAATTTTTAATTTTTTCTCTGGACAATCTGACTAGAGCAAATTCATAAATGTAGGGTAACTTTGTGCTTGTGTTTCCATTATGGCAGAAGTAAGAATAGAAATTTCATTTTGAGCCCAGTGCCAGACCTATGCTCCTTGTGCTGCAATGTAATATGCATAAAAATCAGGTAGAGCCTGATCACCTTTCTCTTTGGGAAGAACTAAAGTTTTCCATGCAATTCTGGAGTTTGAATTTTTCCAGATGAACTTCATAACTATCATATTCTTTAATTTTTTTAAAAATCTGACTAAGAAAGGAATTGCTAAAACCTGAAAAAAAAAACAGAACCCTAGGGAGTACTTGCATCGTTATCAAATCTATTTTTCCTATTAGTGTTAAATACAGTGAATTCCATTTTTTTAAAATGTGTTCAATTTTCTGTAATAACTCTTCGTAGTTGAAGTTATATAATTCCACAAGTTCAGCTGATATATTAACACCTAAGTATTTAATATAATCTGCTGAAATCTGAATTTGACAATTCGGTATTTGAGTTAACTGATAGCACTTGTTCAGTTTCAATAAAAGAGTCTTCGTCCAATTAATTTTGTATTCTGATAACAGACCAAACTCATTTGTGATTTTAATTATTTGTGGGATTGATATTCCTGGTTTAGTTTAATATAATAAAATATCATCTGCATATAAACCAATTTTCTCATCTCTATTATTTATACTAATACCATATATTTCTTTATTATTTCTAATAGCAATTGCTAATGGTTCAATAATTAATGCAAAAATCAGAGGGGACAGGAGACAGCCTTGCCTAGTCCCTCTACCTAACCTAATCTTCTCTGATATAGTATTATTAATTTTTACTACTGCTTGGGTTGAATCATATAATAAATTTAACCATCCACTGAGCTGTTCTGCATCACCTGCAAATATATATGGCAATTCAATTCTATCAAATGTTTTCTCAGCATCTATAGCCATTAAAATGGTATCTTCTTCCTTATTTAAATCTAGGATATTTAAAGTCCATCTAATATTTTCCATTAGAGTTCTGTTTTTGATAAACCCGTTCTGGTCTTGATGAATTATTATTGGTAAGATACTTTCCATGCATTTAGCAATGATCTTAGTGAAGATTTTGTAGTCAGTATTTAACAGAAAAATGGGTCTGTATGATGCACAGTTCAGTGGATCCTTGTCTTTTTTTAAAAATACTTGTATTATTGCTTCTTTAAAGGACTCCAGGATGCTATTAATGTCAGTAAAAGAGTTAAACATATGTTCTAGCAGTTCTGAAAGTATATATTTCAATTTTTTTATACAATTCTGCATCAAGGCCATCCAACCAAGGCACTTTGCCAATTGCTAAATTTTGAATGGCTTCCTCTGTTTCTAGCCTAGATATTGGAGTTTCCACCATCTTGCTAACATGTTCCAGGATTACCAGTGTTTGTAGTGTATTCAAAAATCTCACAACTTCTTCTGTTTTACCTTTAAATTCAGAGGTATAAAGTTCCTTGTATTACTCTGCAAAGCATTTATTTACTTATTTAGGTTTATTAAGTATTGTTCCTTGAGTATTTTTAATAGCAATAACTGTGTTTTCTGTTTGCCACACTAGCAATTTTGATGGTTTACCTCAGGAGTTGCCAACCTGCAGCTCATAAGCCCCATGTTGCTGTCAAAGCAGTGTGATGTAGCTCTCAAAGGGTTTGTCAATTACATGTAAAGTACACATCACAGTCATGGAAAAACTAATGTACAGTTGCTGAAAAGTGCCCTGAGTGCTCAACAAGCTACTTTTATAAAGCCTGCAAGCAAATCTAAAGCTCCAGAACTGCTATGAATAATTATTTTAAAATGACAACTATTTTTTACAAATACTTTAACTTAATAAAATATGATTATTGACTATTTACTATGACTATGTTATTATTTTAACTCCTAAATATGGATAAATATTGGTATGGCTGTCATCTTACTCAGAAATTTAAATGTGGCTCATGACCCCAAAAAGTTTGGACACCTCTGATTTATCTGTTGTAAAATAATAATTGGATCTGGCATCTGCTTTTTTAGTTCTTTCATTTATTAGTTAATTGTATTGATCTTTTTTTAAACATCAGGGTTTTATATGTGTTTAAATCAAAGGTTGTGCGGTGTGGTTGTGTCAAACTATTGATTTATTTTTCAAGTTGATGTATTTACTTAATTCTTGTTTTTCTTTCATAAGAGGCTGAATTAATTAACAGAGCTCTGATATATAGTTTAAATGCCTCCCAAACATTAATGGCCAAACTATATTTTATTAAATGAAATTCAAAAAATGCTTTACATATGTCTGAAATTTCCTTTTCCAACGTAGGTTTAGAAAATAAAGTCCCATCCATTCTCCATATTTTATGCATTATTCCAGCATCTTCCATCTTTAAAGTTAAGACACAAGGAGAATGTTCAGATATTACTATACCTGTATACTGGACATTTTGTATAACATGTAACAGAGCTTCTGACACCAAAAAGTAGTCTATTGAGGAATACTGTAGCTCTGATATACAGTTGAAAAAAAAAAGAATAAGCTTTTCAGTCTTAGAAGACTCTCACCATGGATCCACCATTCCTAAATCTACCATAAAGTTTTTTAGTACCATGAGAGTTGTGTGGTGTCATCTATCTAACCCTGTAGTTTTGTCAATCTGTTGCAAAACATTATTAAAATCTCCTCCAATCAGATAAGGTGCCTCGAAGGTAGCCAATGTCAGAAAAAATCTGAGAAAAACCTAGGGCAGTTTTCATTTGGTGCATATATGGCTGCACACATACATTTTAAATTATATAGCTGTACAGACAAAATAACGTATCGACCCTAAGCATCAATAAAGGACCTAATGTTTGGTTTAATCTTTCTTCTATGAAAAGCTATAATAACACTTCTAGAATTGGTTGTGTATTTCAGAAAGTACACCTTACCCCATCGGTTCTCAAGTCATCCTTTATTTTCTTTTGTCGAATGTGTTTCTTGAAAGGTAATCATATTAATATTTTTATCCACCATATCTTTTATCATCTTTATTACTTTTTTCTTTCTTCTAAACCTTTCATGTTCCAGGTGGCTATGTTAAATAATTCAGCCATAGTCCCTTTTTCTGACTGCACAAAGTTCCTGGATCCCCTTTTTTATTCCAGATTTAATCTTAAGGTGATGCTTATTTATTTCTATAATGTTACTTTTAAATTAAATTCCTTTTGTGCCAAAAACAATTTCTTATAAAGATCCCAATCCATCCTCCTCCTCTTTAAGTTAAAATCTTGCCTACCCATTGCTCCCTCTCCCTCCACTGATGAGATGACAAACAAGCCATCTCTGTATGCCAGAGAACACTTCCCAAATTAGTGAGGAGCCATCCCTTATGAAAGTAGAATAGGAAGGGGAGTGATGGGGGGGGCATATATGCAAAGTCCAACAACCTCATTATTATATCTATTAGTATACAACACTCTTTTTAACATTTATTCACCTCAAAAGTGCTCCAATAACTTCTAGTGCCTTCTCTAATGTCCCATTTATAAAAATAATATAATATAATTATAATCTTCTTCCCCATTCCTCCATTCCCCCCCCCCTTTTGGCTTCCAATATTTTATCAAGGGGGTCATTGACTATATCATCATATTTCACTTCTGCATTATTCCTTTCCCCCTCCTTCCACCACAGAATGGTTTTACCTTTTTCTATTGTAGATGGATTCGGGCATTAGGACCGGGGGGGGGGTAAGTTTGATGCTTATTGGCAGTGAGATTTTGAAAGGGCCTGCTTTGTGAGTTGTTTCATATGCCAGCTTATAAGCTTCAGTTGCATCCTCTGAAGATTCAAAAGTATGTAGGTGCCCATTTATCACAGATCTAATTTCAGCAGGTACTGCACTGAGAAACATATTCTTTTTCTGTATAAGATCTGCTTTAAGGGATTTTATTGCCTTCTTTGCTCTGTTGTTTCAGCTGAAAGGTCTTAGTAAGCACTGAAATTTAAATTCTCATATTTTAGCCTCTTAGACACCCACAACTTCTGCAGTATTGCTTCCCTATCTTGAAATTTAAGAGTTTTGACAAACACCATTCTTGGATAATCTGAATTTCCTGCATATCTTGACCCAGCTCAGTGTGCTCTATCCAGAACAACCTTTTCATCAGGGTATGTCCTGTCCAAAGTGATGCTGAGCAGTTTTTCATAATATGGGATCTGATTCCTTGATCTCTCAACCCCCTCTGGAATTTTACAGGGCTTTATATTAGCCCTTCTTGCTCGATCTTCCTGCTCCATCACCTTCAGTTGTAAAGCCTGTAGCTGCTTTTTCAGGTGTTGCATTTTCTGAGGAACCATTTGAGTAGAATCTTCTACCTGTGATACTCTATTCTCTAATTCAACAGTTCCATTTGAAAGAGATTGTAGTTTATTATTCACTTCTGCCAGAGCCTCTGCAACATTATTCAGTACTCCTTTTATATCACCCAATGATTGAAGCATTTCTTTTCTCAAACTGCTTCCAGCTTCCAGCACTTCAGCTTTAAAATTAGTATCTTCACCAGCTTTTTCATTTAACCCTTCACTCTGTTTTACCCCCTGGTCCTGCATTGCAAAAGCTTCTTTTTCCTGAAGCTGTGCTCAAACATGGACTTGCATAAAAGCACTGTTTTGAGTATTGTGCATTTGTAACCCCATATCTTGCATCTGCTGTCCATCATTAGAATTTTGGTTTTGCAGTTCTTCTGTATCATTGCCATCCTCCTGTATACTTTGGTTGCTATTGCTAATTTTTTCCTTAGCCCCATATTCTGTTACTTTCTCTGCTGTATTTTTCAGGCCTTCATCCCTTTGGTCCATGTTCTCTTTTATATTCCCCTGTTGTTTTCTTTTACTTATACCCATTGCCTGTTCTCTCAACATTGTGCCTTTCTGTGAAAAATAAGTGAAGATATTACCTTGCGCAGCCCTCTCCCTTTTGGGGCTTACCAAAGGAGATATTGGTATAGGGATATCGTCTGTAAGAATTCAGATATCTGGCAAGCTGGGGAAGTTTTTATTGGTCATCAAGCAAGTAACTCGCGACCTTTTCTTTTCCTCACTGTGGGTTTCTGTAATTTCTTTTGCTCACCGTACCACTTTGGACATGCTGTATAGCTTGACCAAACAGGTAATGGTCATAAGCCTAACAACTCTGCTTGAAACGCAAATAAAATGCTGTTATATTTTTAAGCTCTACTGGTCTTCAGCTCCTCTGACAGCAACATTCAGAAAGCACAAAGATGTTCTTGACAAACTGCTGGATGAGCTCTGTGTTTGGAAGTGCCTAGCGTCTTCTTTACCTAACCATTTTGGAAAAACCTACATTGTGATGCCCTGAAAACCCATATATTTGGATTAACCTTCTGTACACTGTCCCTTAAACATCACAGGCCCAATATTCAAAGGTGTGCCTGGCAATGGCACAAGTGGTTGCTCCACGCAACTGAGTTTCACTGGAGCAACAAAGGGATATATTCAGAGGAGATGTGCCATGGTGTATCTCATCAGAATATACCAAAAAATGCCTGCTGTGCAAATACAATGCAATGGCACATCCCACAGACAGGTCTGAATACCAGGAATGGGAAATGCACCAGCACATCAGAGATATGCCATGTGCAAATTCTTGATACTCAGACACAAATATGCAAATGGGGCCATAATGCATGCAAGGCACAAATGGAGCCATTTGCATGTCATTATGGCCCCATTTGCATGAGTTGTGCAGGGTTGGTCAGCAAAATGTGCCTGGCACCCTGAACAGCATGTGGTCCCAGTACCAGGCACCACAGTAGTACAGTTTCCCCATCCGGTGCCACCAGTCACTGTTATAAAGTATTGGTCCAGTGGTCCAAGCCTCACTGCCCATAACCCTGATCACCCAAAATTAATGTTTTTAAATTCCCTGGTAGTCTAGTGGTAGCCCCCTCCATGCCCATAACCCTTATCACATGAAATAAATGTTTTTAAATTCCCTGGTAGTCTAGTCGTACCCCCCTCCCCACCCATAACCCCAATCACTGTGAAATTGTCCAAATTCATTACCCTGCTAGTCTAGTGGATCCCCCACCCCACCCACACAGAACCCCCAACCCACCCAGCTCCACCCAGGTCATCAGTGGGCAGCATACTCACCACATACCTCTGTGGCTGCCTGCCGATGACAGTTTATAGTATGTGCTGCAAGCTTACTAGTCCACAATGTGGATCAATAGGTTTGCAGTGCATACTGTAATAGTCATTCACAACTTTGTGAATGAATGACTTCATTCACAACGTTGTGAATGACTATTACAGTATGCACTGCAAGCCCATTGGTCCACAGTGTGGACCAATGAGCTTGCAGCACATACTGTAAGTTGTCATTCAGCAGGCAGCTATGGAGGTATGCAGTATGCATGCTGCCCGGCTGATGACCGAGGTGAGCTGGGTGGGCTGGGGTCCTGTGTGGGTGGGGCGGTGGGGGACCACTAAACTACCAGGAATGAATTTGGACAATTTCAGTGATCAGGGTTATAGGTAGGAAGGGGGGTACCACTGGACTACCAGGGAATTTAAAAACATTAATTTCAGGTGATCAGGTTACGAGCAGGGAGGGGGGTACCAGTAGACTATCAGGGAATTTAAAAACATTTATTTTGGGAGTTTGAGGTTACGGGTGGGGAGGGGGTACCACTGGACCACCACAGATTATTGTGAATGCTTGTGTACGGTGTTCTGGGGGGGAAGCCACCCACGGTTGGCACCTGCTGTGATGTGCCTTGCATTATGGCAGCTCACCTCTGGGTGGCTTCCATTTGAGCATGATTTTTCCATGCTCAACTTTGCACCTAGGTATGCAGCTCATTTCCAGGATATGCCGGCATATGCGCTGCACATCTTGGCTGAATATCGAGATGTGCCACATATACATGGGCACGCCCCCAGGAGATGCGCTGCATGCATTATCTTTGCACTGCAGTGCATCAGTGTGCTGCACAGTTCCCTCTTTTGAATATTGCCCCAGGGCACATCAGTGGGGTTGCCCTGGCACAACTCAGTTGTGCCAGGTAAAACTCCTTTGAATATCTAGGCCCACGTGCCAACTGCTGCAGCTACATTACATATTCCGTAAGATATTATGTGGTGAGGAAACCACGTTTTTCTTTATGTGACTGAAATGCACGTTTTACTTACATATAATCTGGCTAGCAGTTGCATTATGTTAGAAAGCTGCATATATACATGTTGGTATATATGCATGCATTATCTTAGAAAACTGAATGTCTTATTTGCCAGCAAGAAGATTGGTACATATTTCTTATTCAAATGTCTTGACTGACTACATTATGACATAATCTGTGGTGCACCAGTTCCACATGCTGTGGCTGCAGTACCTTGGCTTTGTTGTACAAACTTTCTCTCAAACATAGCAACTTTCGATTTACTTATTTAAAAGAGACAGCAGCAAACAGCTGAGGTTAGGTAATATCCCTTAATTCTTTTCATACTTCATGATGACGAGAAAAAACTGAGCAGGGGAAACTTCCTTCCTTCAGGGGTCCTAATAAACGTTGTTTAGTTATAACCTTGGGAACTTGATGTACTGTGTGCACTAGTTTGTCTTTGATTGTGTTTTTTTGTTAGAGGTTAGAAGACTTGGTTTGCTGGCCAAGGCACCTAGCTTCACCTGAGCTCTTTCATTCCAAGACTGCTTGAAAGACAGAGTAGAGAACCTTACCAGAGCAAGGGAAAAGGATTAAGACTTCTTTTGGCTAAGCAGATTTACTGTGTGGTGGTGTTTTAATTTTTTACTCACAGGGATTGCTACTGTTTGTAGCAAAGTGTTTCCTACAGCGTATATCTTCTCTGAAATTATTACAGGTGGTGCTTTACAGGTTTTACCGTTTTATCTAACATTAGGATAAGCGTTCAGGGTTACTGCATTTGTTGTTGACTGATTGTTTCTGCTCTTACCTCCTTGTTCTTTCATCCGTGGTTCTTCTTTTTCAGCAGGGGAAGGGCCCAGCCACCCACCCCCATCCCCAACCACCCCACACTACACTCCTTTTATAGGGTACCACAGTTGTGACATTTTCTGTGGCAGAGCAGGAAGGGGTGGATCAATGGGGCATCCACAAGGTGAGCTCATTTATAGGGGCACTAGTAATTTAACTTGTTATAACAAGTTAAACAAAAACAAAACACAATCAAACCATTACTTGCATTTTTTCCTTCTAATTACTCTGACTAGGTTATAAACCCAGCAACTTATCTGGAATGGATATCATTAACTGCAGGTACTGTGGAACAATTTTCAGAAGGACAGTCTTACAGGATTTAGGACACTGTCCTACATGCTGAGCCATTGGAGATCTTAGGGCTCAGCTCTGGGCAGCATGGGCAGAGATTGCACGCCTCAAATTTAATATTCAAGAGGAAATACATTATAAGAACCACCCGTCATTTCCCCAGCATCCAACAGGAAAACCTCGACCGCAGAGGGTAGTTGGACCAGGAGGTTGGCAGGTGGTTAGGAGGGACAAATTGGGTGCCCCATCACTCTCTGCTCTCCAACATATTACCTCCAAAAACCATATAAACACTACAAACAGGTATCTGCCTCTATCTCTGAAATCAAACAAAGAGGCAGAAGACACTGCAGAGCAGGACACTGCAGCACAGGAGCTTGCACAACAAAACTCACCCAAATCAGGAACCAAAACAAAAAAAGCAAAAAGGAAATCCAAAAAACTTCTGATCATAGGAGACTCCATGATTCGGGGAGTTGATACCCATCTCCAGCCAGGGGTAATGGTCAGATGTCTCCCAGGTACATCAGCATGGAGAGACACTGGACCGCATGCTAAAATTGTTCACAAAACAGGAAAACATTGATGTCCTAGTACACATAGGGACTAACGATCTCGCCAGCTGGTCAGTTGTGGAGACCAAGGAACACCTGACCAGGCTGGGTGACAAACTATCATCCATTTCATCCGGAATCTCCTTCTCGGAGATCCTGCCAGTCTGGGAGAGGGGGGAAGATGGACGGAAGGTCAGAGAAGGGGAGATAGGGAAGCTAAACACATGGCTCAAGGGCTGGTGCCAGGAAAAGGACACAGATTTGTAGGGAACTGGCAACAGTTCTGGGAGTGAAAGTTCTTTAAATTTGATGGACTGCATCTGACTAAGGAGGAGTCAGTGCATTGGGGCAGAAGTTTGATGTCTTTGCAGAATATTTAAACTAGCGAATGGGGAGAGGGTGCAGCACCCATACGTCGAATGGGAAGAACCTCTCCCCCTCAGCTAGTGGTCAAGAGGATTCAGCATGTTTGCAGTTCATTTGCATCACTAGGTAAGAAAAAGGTTTGTCTCCCCATACAACGCGCAGGTAATGCCAAACCTCTTAGCTAAACTGCAAATCTGGCCAATGGAAAAATCATGTACCTATACTCACAGCCTGGGAAATAAGATCCCAGACCTGCAGGCAATAATGTCAGAGGCTAAACTGGACATAGTAGCAATTAGTGAGACGTGGTTTACCAGTAACCACACTGGGAGACTTCAGTACCTGGCTATGTATTGTTCAGAAGAGACCAGGGTGCAAAGGGGAGGTGGCCCTGTATGTCAATGAAAATATCAAAGCTACAGAAATTCAGAATACACATAAGGAGCCAGAAGAACTGTGGGTCACCCTGGAAACAGGAAATGGGACAGCCATAAGAACTGGGGTTGTCTACAGGCCCCCAGACCAGGGGGAGGACATAGACACATTACTGTTAGAAGATATACAAAACATGACAGCTAAAGGAGAGGTTCTGATAATGGGAGACTTCAACATGCTGGATACAGATTAGTCAATACCAGCAGGAACATCTGCCAGAACTAGACACATAGTGGATTCCCTGTAGGGGGAGGGCCTCAATCAACTGGTACAACAACCCACAAGAGACAGGGCTATCCTAGATCTAGTACTGATTAACAGGGAGGGATCACAGATCTCCAGGTAGAAGGTCACCTGGGGCCAGTGACCATCACATGGTATGGTTCAATTTGGCTACTACATCTAAATCATCCCATTCCAAAGCAAAAATATGGGACTTCAGAGGAGCTGACTTTGATAAGATGGCCAACAGAGTTAAGCTAGCCCTGGCAAAAGAAACACAGGTGAGGGTACAGGCAAAGTGGGCAAGCATTAAGGATGCAATACTTGAAGCAACATCCCATTGTGTTAGCCAGAAAAGGAAGTGCAAAGAAGAAGAACCACTTTGGTTCTCAAATACAGTAGCAAAAGGTCAGAGCCAAAAGACTGGCCTTCAGGAAATATAAGGGAACACAATGGGATGAAGATAGGGAGGCATACCAAATTGCCCTAAGGGAAGCAGGGAAGGCAGTAAGGCAGGCAAAGTCCCAAACTGAGGAAACACTAGCACGAACAGTAAAAGAAGGTGACAAGACCTTCTATAGATACATTAGTGAAAGGAGAAAGTTCAGAGCGGGTATTGCTAAGCTTAATGGAGAAAAGGGAGCATGTGAGGAGGACCATGTAAAAGCATCTATCCTAAATAGATACTCTTGCTCAGTATTTACTGAAGAGAAGGTAGGGCAGGGCCCACAGCTCAGCACCATGGACACGGGGGGAGGGAGGTAAGCACTACTCCGTTCACAAAAGAAAGGGTCCTACAAGAGCTTGCTAAGCTCAAGGTGGATAAGGCAATGGGACCTGATGGCATACATCCCAGGGTACTTAAGGAGCTAAAGGTGGAACTAGCAGAGCCATTAGCAGAACTGTTTAGTGAGTCCCTGAGCACAGGAGAGGTCCCAGAAGACTGGAGAAGGGCTCATGTGATCCCGCTCCACAAGAGTGGTAGCAGGGAGGAGGCAGGGAACTACAGACCAGTCAGTCTTACCTCAGTAGTGGGCAAGATTGTGGAGGCACTCCTTAAGGAAAGGATAGTGCAACACCTGGAATCCATAGGGGCACAGGATCCAAGACAGCATGGGTTTACAAAAGGAAGGTCCTGTCAAACTAATCTCATAGATTTCTTTGACTGGGTAACCAGAGTGGTGGACCAAGGGGGAGCAGTTGATGTCGCCTACCTTGACTTCAGCAAAACTTTTGACACTGTTCCACATAGAAGATTGATAAATAAGCTGGGTAGGCTCGGGGTGGGTCAGAAGTTGGTCAACTGGGTGGCAAACTGGTTGACGGGCAGAAAACAGAAAGTGGTGGTAAATGGTATACAGTCAGAAGAGATGCAAGTCACAAGTGGGGTACCTCGGGGATCAGTCCTGGGGCCAGTCCTCTTCAACATCTTCATTAGTGACCTTGCAGATGGACTAGAGGGTAAGGCTTGTCTGTTTGCAGATGACACCAAGATCTGCAACAGAGTAGATGATCCAGATGGGATGGGCAGAATGAGAAGAGATCTGGATAAACTAGCAAAGTGGTCAGAAGAGTGGCAACTGGGATTTAATGCAAAGAAGTGCAAGATCATGCACATAGGGAAGAGAAACCCTGAAGCCACCTATAGGCTTAGAGAGGAGTTGCTAGCAGTCACAAAGGAAGAAAGAGACTGGGCATCATCATCACTGATGACCTGAAATCATTCAAGCAGACCTCTAAAGCAGTAGGTAAGGCTAGGGGGTGTTAAGGTGTATTAGTAGCGGTATCACAAGTCATAAGAGGGAGGTAATAATCCCTCTTTACAAGACACTGGTTAGGCCCCATCTGGAGTACTGTGTGCAGTATTGGAGGCCACATCTTCACAAGGACATTAACCAAATTGAGGCAGTCCAGAGAAGGGCAAACAAAAGGGTGCAGGGACTGCATCAGAAGACATATGAGGACAGATTAACAGAGCTCAATATGTATACCCTTGAGCAAAAGAGGGAGAGAGAGGTGATATGATCGAGGCATTCAAACACCTTAAGGGCATTAACAAGGTGAAAGAGTCTAACATGTTTAAATATAAGAAAAATAGCAGGACAAGAGAACACAGCATGAGATTAGAGGGGGGCCAATTAAGGGGGAATGTGAGGAAATTCTTTTTCACAGAAAGGGTGGTGGATGCATGGAATGGCCTACTTCAAGAAGTGGTGGCTATGAATACAGTGCAGGGCTTCAAACAGGCATGGGATAGGCATAAAGGAGCAATACAAATGAGTATGAATAGATAGGCCACTGACAGAGCAAAGACCGATGGCACATTTGTAAGGTAGAAAAAAGAAATGGGCAGACTGGATGGGCCTTGCGGTCCTTATCTGCCATCAACTTCTATGTTTCTATGTAATGGTAAATTAGCAAACCTGTTATTGCTAGCTCCCCCCGCTTGAAATATGTACCAGTTCCTGTACAGAATTTCTCTGATGTCCTTATTGAGATGGCTGTAAGCTGTGGAAAAAAAATATTCTATTTTGATTTTCCTTAGGCCTTCCTCCTTCCAATATTTCTTCCATTGGGGTATCTCCTACTTCACGTGCTGCTTCCTCAACAAGTTCCCGGCTGCATCCCCTATTTTTTGAATCTTTCTGTCATTTCCTCTGATACCTTTGTAAACTCTCTCCCCTCACTACAATTTCTCCTTGCCCTGATGTACTGTGCTTTTGGGATACTTTCTTTCAGTTTAGGATCGTGGTAATTCTCAAAATGTAATATTGTGTTCCAATCGGTTGATTTTCTATATAAGGTAGTATCTAGTCTCCCTTGTCCCTTATAGATAAGTAAGTCTATGAAAGCTACTTGTGTTTCACTGCTTTCCATAGTGAAATGTAGATGCAGATTCCTCCCATTTAGGTATGTGCTAAATCTCTCTAGTTCCATTTGTTCACCTCTCCATAGCATAAAAATATCATCAATAAAGTGCTTCCATGTGACAATATTGTGGAAAAAGGGATTAGTGTCCTGGTTCAATACATGTGTCTGTTCAAATTGCCACATAAATAAGTTAGCGTAGGAGGGGGCCATGGAGCTACCCATGGCCATCCCCTTAACTTGCAAATAATATTTTTCTTCAAATTGAAACAATCTCTGCCAATTGTAACAAGAAGTCTCCTTCAGGAAAATTACTCTGCCTCCCCCTGAGGGCCTGATCCAGGGCCTCCAACCCTTCCACATGGGCTATACTGGTGTATAGATCCTTCATATCAAATATGACTAGCACCACGTTTTTCCAATCCATTGTCTGGTTGTTAATTTCAGTCAGTATTTCCAAAACATGATTTGTGTCCTTAATATAAGTTTCCATTCTGGAAACCTCTGGCCGTATATGAAAGCCTACATACTTCGAGAGAGGTTAAAGGATGGAGTCCACCCCAGAGATAATGGGTCTACCTGGTGGGTTTAAGGCATCCTTACTGTATGTATCTTTGGTAGGATGTAAAATTTTGGTACTCTTGGGTTTTGTCTCATTAACATACCTTTTTCTGTTTCAGAACACCAGCCTCTATCAAGACTTTGTAGCAGAATTTCCTGTATATCTTGTCTGATTTCATTTGTGGGATCCCAGTCTAATAGAAGGTATCTCTCTTCATCTTCCAACTGTCTTAAACACTCCTTTCTGTAGTTTTCATACTTCCATAAAACAGTACCGCCCCCTTGTCAGCAGGTTTTATGATAATATCCTTGTCTTCTTGCAGTTTTGTTAAGGGTTTCTCTTTCTGCCCTAGTCATGTTGTTAACTCTAGGAGCTGTGTTTTTATTTTTAGTCAGTTCCTTTATTTGTCTCTCTACTACTTTAATGTAGTATTTAACCGAGCATGCTCAGCCAGCTGACACTTCTTACACTGGGAGTCAGCTTGAGCCACGCCACTCTGCACCTCTGGTAAGCACTTCTGAGAGCACTCTCTGGTCTTTCTTTTGAATGTTTGAAGACATATACTCAAACCTTCTGTTTTTAAACCCCAAATAGGGAGAAGTGTAGAAGTGGTAAAATAAGAATGTAAATTCATACAAGGAGAAATGAATTGCCTCTGTTGAGAAGTGAGAGTTTTATTTTGTGCACTCCAGAAATTAATCAAATAATATATTTATTTTTGACTTTATGTATGGTTACATTTCGTATTGGGAACTTAAACACAGGAGAACTGTGTGGTTAAAATAGATTGAACTATGATTTAAAAATGTGCTTAAAGGGAATACTGTGTTATATAAACATTTACATATTTTTACAGAATGAGAACAGTGGACTTGCAGTCTTACATGGAATATAGAACATAGAAAAGCTTAATAAAAAAGTATAAATGCACTCTAGCTTGCAAAAGAAAGCATATGAATTAAAAACAAATGCTTTCTTAAAGTGGCACGCCTGTGATAATTGAGCAAATTGAATGAAATAGAGTAAATGTATGAAATTCCATTAGCCTACTTTTTTACACACAAGTTTTATGGACTTGGGGATTCAGTCTGGTGGTTTGCCTATTGATGTGCAGTTTTTAATGTAAATAAGTGTCACACGATGACAGAAATCGAATTACCATTTTTTAACCTCCTTAAGGGATTTATGGTTTGCCTGTTGTTGTTAACTGAAAATTTAGGATCCAAAATGTTAAGAATATGACTGTAAAATATATTTTCTATATCTTTACACAGACCAATACAGTGGGCCTGAGGAAGTGGCTCTAGCCACGAAACTGTCGCCCTTGAATATGTGTGTATGAAATAAATAAAATTACAAAGAAACATTACAGTGGTGTTTGCCCATTTTTTTCTTATTTTGCTGTATTTGAAGTCAACTCTGGGATGACCCAAGACATAAATTTACTGAACCTATAGGCATTCTGAACCTTTCACCTAGAAACTGTATTTTAGAGCTGCCCAAAGGATATCAAATTTAGGCATTGATTGCTGGTTAGTGGCTAAGAAGTATGTTATGAGATTTTGGATCAGTGCAAAGGTATCTTTAGATTTGAGTAACTAAGCATTCAGCCTCCAAGCTTTGTCCACTTCTGAAGCCTGATAAAAAACATTCTCAAGGAGGACTGGGATGTGATCTGAGGACCTTGGTGATATGTTCGCACAAATGGATTCCATGAGCAATATCTATGCCTACCAGAAAGAAATCAATTCTCAAAACATTTTTTGAGGTGAAGAATAAAGACTGTAATCTCTCTGAGTGGGCTACAGCAACCACCATGGGTCTATAAGTTCCATATTGTCCATCAGCTCCTGATGCAACCACTGGGCAAGTGACAACCTCCTCTACTGCCCCCAGATTAGTCTAGCTCATTAGTATAAACTATGCTCCAATTTCCTGCTGTGATAGTAGGCAGGGTGGCCCAAGGAGACAACAAAGCCTGGAGACTGGAGAAAAAGCTAGAATCATCCTGAGTGGGGCCATAATTGGATCCCAGAAGAAGCTCCCTCTATACCAATAAGCCTTTAACTAGCACATATTGATCCATTGGTCTACAGCCTCTTGCAGAAACTAAAATGGTGCCCATCCTGCAACTAGAATTACTACCTCTTTTATGCAAGTATCATCCCTAGCACTGTAGATGTGACCCACCCACTCTCTGTGAAGAAGAGTAAGTTGGTCCATGCTGAGGTGGATTTCCTGCAAGAAGGAGATGTCAATCTGTATTTATTTAGATTATTTAACACCTGGTATCTCTACCATTGATCTGGGCACCCTTCACATTCCAAGAAGGATATTTAACAGCTATCATCCTGAGGGTGTTGCAAAACATATAGTTGCTCTGTCAGATATCCCATCTCCCACAGTGAGACGTGGCTGTATATACGCATGACTGTATGTACTGCCCCCCCATAAATAAACTCCAACTTCCCCCAAACAATCCACAACAAACAACCAACACAGAACAAGAACTATTCCAATCATCAAACTGGATGCCATAAAGGCTATACCATCTAGGAGAGGCATACCCCTCCAAAGAGGATGTGCCCCACCACTGCAGACCCTGGCTCTAGGCTCCAACTCCCCCCATGGCAGTTTACACATCGTATATGGACATATTCAGGAGGAATATATCAGAATAGAAAGACAGTATTATGATCCAAGCATCCATAAATAGAACTGACTGTATAAGGACATAGGAACAGAGAAGATCCACGCAGCCACTTAAAAACTGGTCTGCATTATGTCCCAATAGGACATCTCATAAAGTGCCCATAGATAATGTAGTCAGTGATTACTTAAGCAATATACCCCAACAAGGTGTGGGTTATACTAGGATTTACCATGACTGGTGTGTTGTTTGGTCACGAGGCCGCAGGCCAAGTGAGCAAAACACACCAGACATGGTTAATCCTAGCATTACCCACACCCTGGAGTGGTATATTGTGATTATGCATAGAAACATAGAAACATAGAATTTGATGGCAGATAAGGACCACTTGGCCCACCTAGTCTGCCCATTTCCCTACCTGATGGATAAGCTGCAGATTCTAGTTAAAGGGTACTTAAACAAGTAGTTTTTTTAAAACTGCAAACTCCAAAATCTGGCTTCATAGCAAGGTAAAGTAAATGCTGCTCTTTACAGTTATGCTAAAACTGCATTTATGTAAATAACATAAATGCAGTTTCATAGCTTTTGAAAAATGTAAACATCAGCCTTTCACTTTCAAAAAACAGCCTTGCCTTCTCCCTAAGATGTCTGCCAAGTGTGTTAAGTGATGAGTCATGATGACATCATCTGAGCCAGACACAGCGATCTACATGTATTTCTATAGTGCTAACTAGTTCTTCTTTCTCTCTTTATTTTGAATTGTTGTACCAGAATGATCAACACCATGTATTACCTCGTGGCTTATTTTGACCAGTATACATGTTAGGTTATGATTTTGTTCATTTTGTTTACTTTAACTAGTGGAAAATGTTTTGCAATCCAGCTGACTTTTTCTTTGGCAAACTGCATTACTGTACAACACTTCAAATACCCGATGATCTAGTGGTTATATGATGCACTGAATTTTGCTTTTTGTTAACCAGGAGAGACACACTAAGCTAAAAGTTTATTTACAGGTGTGGCCTGGGAGCGCAAGGAAGTTTAATGACTTGCTCAGGGTCACACAGCAAAGTACTGGTCTTGTTCAGTTCCAAAGCTCATGCTCTCTTGTTAATCCACAAATAAGGCTTTCTTTTTCCATGTGAACCCCCTGCACCTAGCCTGTCTTCTGTTGAACACCCCACCATCAATACCTTGTCTCTAGTACTGCCTGGGGCCGCATATGAGCCTGCGGTCTCATGAGGAGAATTATCACACCTCAGATTGTAATCTTGTACCTCAGAGAGTTGTGCACACCTATTCTGATATGCGTCATCAGCTGGCACTGTTAAAAAATGCCTCCCAAATCACTCTCCAGTCCACATTCTCAATGTTTGACTTCTGCTTCCATAGTGAACAATGAGCAGATCACCACCCTTCTGCACAGTGAAGGTAGTATGTACAGTTCCCCGTTGTGTTTTTTTCCCACCTCATTAACCAACAACTAGGTCTTCCTGGAGGGCAAAGCAATAAGCATCATGACCCACCAGAAAAACTGCTGTTCATGCCCTCGTAAGGGCTGCACTTAAAATGGATAACAATATTATTAGCAGGAGAGGCATACTAATACCTTGCGCGAACCCACCTGACTTCCAGTGTCAGTCTATTCCTTTACCTGTGATCTGCAGAACAGCACAGGACAGTTCCCAGCAATTCTTCTCCAGTACTTTTCTGTGCTGTACTTCATAATGTGAGTTGGCTGGCTACCACCCTTCCAAATCTTGAATGAGCTATACACTACTCCCTCAATACTGTCCTAACAAACATCAACACCACCCCCCCACCCTAGGGTAATCTCCCTACACTGAATTCAAGTAACAGTTTAGGTGCCGCCCTGCCACTCTGAGTATTTGTCATCGCTGGCTACTCTCATCCACAGTCAGGTAGTGATCACGATGCTGGTAGCCCCACATTTCAGATCTCACAGTGATCTGCTCGGCGTCCTCCTTCATGTCTTCAACTAACCTGAATATAGTTGTACCCTGCTGGAATGGCCTCTTCAGTCCTTCTCTGGCATTCATTCATTCTTCTCACCTAGTACCCACACCAAAAACTGGTGAGTTCACTACCATTCTGCATCATGAATGTGTTTAGTACAGTCTCCCATGTTATATTTACATATTAATAATACACATGATCTTCTGGTAAGCCAGGCTGATAGCAGCATGGCACAAGTGCAAAAATAGGTGTTCCTACCCATATAAGATCTAAGCCACCTATGATTAGGCACTATTATATGACTTGCATAATTATGTGCACACCCATCATTTAACAGTGCCTAATCAAAGGTAGCCTAGATCTATTAAGGTTTAGGAAAGCCCATCATTTCCCTTGTTCCCTGCTGCTATCAGCCTGACTTACTGGAAAGATATGTTTATATTTGATATGTCAAAATAAAACAGGGACTGTAATACTTGCATTTATGATGCAGAAAGGTGATGAGCTCACCAGTTTTTGGTGAGAGGAGGAATAGTGAAGAATGAATACCAGAGGGGGACTGAGAAGGCTACTCTTGCAAGGTACTGCTATATTCAGGGAAGGGGGAAGACAGAAGAAGAGAAATATGAGCAGATTACTGTGAGAAATAAGATGTGGGGATGCCAGACCCCGTAGTCCTGGCCAACATTCCCCTTCCCATAAAATCAGTTCATGCAATTGTCCAAGGCTGTGTATGGATATTAATGTATGAAATGGCTGCCACTACATGTTCAGTCACTTCACTACCAGTCAAGTATTGCTTGTAAAGCACTTTGGGATACAATGTGTGTGAAAACCACTATATAAATGCTAATTCTTATTCTTATTATTTCCCATGGGAAAAAAAGACAAGACAAGCATATATTTGAGTTTTCAGAAGGTATGAACTCTAACATTAGACTGCACATGAACTTTACTACAAAAAAAGTGGTGGCTCTGGGGGTGGTGAAGGGTGTGGCTGCACCCCCCCCCCCCAATATAGTAACGTACTTGCTTGCTGTTGCATTTCACTTTGTTCAAGAAGTCTGATTTATTGATTGTACTATTATTTACTTTCAAACTATGGATTACACTTGTAGGTTCTGTCAAAAACGTACTAGAAAAGAATAATAGCAGAAAATATAAAGGTTTAATAAAAATGTTAAAAAGTGCATATTAATCATGCACACCACCCCATAGTAGCATTTTGGATCCACCATAACCACTAGAGCACCAGGTTATTCAAGATTTGTACTGCACTGTGGTTTGCCACAGAGAAAGTCGGTTGGATTAAAACACAATTTCAGCATGTTAAAGTAAACAAAATGAACAGAACCATAGCCTAACATGTGCATTATACAAAATAATGCACATGGTTTTGACCATTTAGGTGAAACAATTCTATACAAAGGGAAACAAGAACTAGTTTGCACTATAGAGAGCCATATATGTCACTGACTTTGACTCAAATGATGTCATCACATAACACATTTGGCAGCCATTTTAGAAAGCAGGTAAGACAGTTTTTTTGAAATTGGAAGGCTAATTTTACAATTTTCAAATGCTCTGGAACAACATTTAGGTCAATTATGTAAATGTAGTTTTAGCATTAATGACTACAGCAGCCTTTCCATTAGTCACTTACAGAGTCAGATTTTTGAATAGCTTGTTGTCAAAATGTTGTTTAGGTATCCTTTAACCAACAGCTTACTTCCTCCAACCCCCCACTAGAATTGCTTTATGTCTGTCCCATGCATTCTAGAATTCTCTCACTGTTCTTGACTCCACAACCTCCTCAGGAAGGCTGTTCCATGCATCCACAACCCTCTCCCTGAAAAAGTACTTTCTTACATTACCTCTGAGCCGTCCCCCTCTATCTTCAAATTGTGCCCCCTTGTTCTTGCACATCTCTTTTTCTGAAAGATGCTACCCTCTTGGGCTTTGTTAATTCCCTTGAGGTACTTGAAAGTTTCTATCATGTCCTCCCTCTCCCTCCTTTCCACGAGGGTATACATATTAAACTGCTTTATTCTCTCTTCATATGTCTTCTGGTGTAGAACCTGTACCATTTTGGTTGCCCTCCTCTGAACATCCTCCACTCTGTCTATGTCTTTATAGAGATGGGGTCTTCGGAACTGCATGCAGAACTTCAGTTGGGGTCTCACCAACTGTCTGTACAGAGGGATAACAACTTCTTGTTTTCAACTGTTGATGCCTTTCCCTATGCATCCCAGTATCCCCAGCCATCCTTACTACCCTCTCACATTGCTTGCCCACTTTTAGGTCATATGATATAATTACTCCCAGGTCCCTTTCGATTTTTGTTGTTGTTTGTATCTCACCCCCCATTGTGTACTCTTTCCCTGGGTTTTTGTTTCCCAGGTGCATTACCTTGCACTTCTTTGCATGGAATTTGAGCTACCATATATTTGACCATTCCTCCAACCTTGCCAGGTCCCTTTTCATCCTTTCCTCCCCACCTTGTGTATCAACCCTGTTGCAGATCTTTGTGTCGTCTGCAAAGAGACATATTTTTCCCTCCAGGTGCTCTCCAGTGTCACTTATAAAGACATTAAAGGGGACCGGTCCCAGTACTGAACCCTGTGGTACCCCGATAGTTACCCTCCTTTCTTCACTGTGGACTCCGTTTATTATTACCCTTTGCGTCCTGTTGTCCAGCCAAGTTTTTATCCAGGCTACCACCTTGGGACCCACTTCAAGGCTGGCTAACTTGTATATTAATCTTTTGTGTGGGACTGTGTCAAATGCCTTGCTAAAATCTAGGTAGGCCATGTCCACAGCCCCTCCCTGGTCTACTGCTTTGGTCACCCAGTCAAATAAATCTATTAGATTCATCTGACATGACCTTCCCACTGTGAATCCATGCTGCCTTGGGTCCTGTGCCCCACTGGCCTCTAGGTACTCAACAGTTCTTTCCTTCAGAAGTGATTTCATCATTTTCCCTACCACTGAGGTCAAACTAACTGGTCTGTAGTTTCCTGCCTCTGCCCTACTCCCACTTTTGTGAAATGGAATCACATCCACCCTCCTCCAGTCTTCTGGAACCACCCCATCCACCCATGATTTGTTGAACAGAGTAGTCAGTGGTGTCACTAGTTCTATCCTTAGTTCTTTTAGAATTCTGGGATGAATCCCATCAGGCCCCATTGCATAGTCTACCCTCAGGTTCAAGAGTTCTTTCAAAACCCTTTCTTCTGTGAATGGACTGGTATCGACCCCCTTATCCAGAGTGTTTCTCTTGTTTGGTTTAAGTAACTCCCAATCCTCTTCTGTTGTGAATACTGAGCAGAAATAGTCATTCAGTATCACTGCTTTTTCACTATCACCCTCTGCTCATATCCCCTCCCCTTTATTAAGTCTCTGTATCCCTCCCTCCCTTGCTCTTTCTTCACTCCCTAATGTACCTATAAAAGGTTTTATCCCCCTTTGTAACAGAATTGGCTATCTTTTCCTCAGTTTGGGCCTTTGCTATTCTGACTGCCTTCCCTGCCTCCTTCTGCTTTAACTGATAAAGTTCTCTGTCCTGCTCCTTCTGTGTCTCCTTATATTTCCTGAATGCTGTCCTTTTCTCCTTAACCTTCCCTGCCACCTCTTTTGAGAACCATAGCATTTTTTTCCTACGTTTTGTTTTATTGATTCGCTTCACACAAAGGCTCATTGCCTCTGTGATGGCTGTTTTGATTATTCCCCATTGTTCCTCCACCCCTCCTCCTTGCCCATTTGCTAGTGCTTTTCTGAGGCACTCTCTAATTTTCCCAAAGTCAGTCCTCCTAAAGTCCAATACTCTTGCTTTTGCATGACTTGACTCTATGGCTGTGTTTATTGTGAACCACACTGTTTGGAGGTCACTACTTCCCAGATGCCTACCCACTTCAAAATTCAAGATCCTTTCTCTGTCCCCATTTGAGAGTACCAAGTCAAAGATTGCTTCCTCCCAAGTTGGTTCAAACACTAGCTGTCTGAGGCATGCCCCTTGTAGGACATCAAGAATGATCCTGCTCCTGGATGTGCCTGCAGCAAAGGTGCTCCAGTTAACATCTGGCATATTCAGGTCCCCCATCAGCAATATCTCCCCCTTTTCTGCCATTTGAAGGATGCCTTCTATCATTTCCTTGTCCATTCCCTCCCCCTGAGATGGGGATCTGTACACAACTCTCATGCAGATTGTGGTGCCATTTTCTGTCTCCATGGTGACCCATAGTGACTCATCTACTTCATATTTACTCTTTAGTTCTGTTACTTTAATCCCTTCCCTTACATAGAGAGCTACTCCTCCTACTCCTCTTTTACCCTCCCTGTCCCTCCTGTAGGTTGTATATCCTGGTATGTTGACATCCCAGTCATGGTTCTCTGTATACCATGTTTCAATGACTGCCACAATATCCAGGCATCCCTCTTCCATCAAGGCCACTAGTTTAGGGAGCTTGTTACACAAACTACAGGCATTGGTACTCATCACCCTCCATTTTTTGATGGTCTTATCCCTTTTAGCCCCATCCCTGTCATTACTGCCTTTGCCTTTTTTTGTATTTACCCCTGTCCTGCTCCTGAATGACTTCTCTGCCTTGTTTACCTCACTAATTACTGTATTTTGTGGGGGGAGGCTGGGATTTCCCTGCTCCTTTTCAGTGCCTAGGCTAGTTTAAATGCTTGCCAATAAAGCATTTAAACCTATCACCTAGGATCCTGGTTATCCCCTGGAGAGATGCAGACCATCACGCCTGTATAGGCCTGCATCCCTCCAGGTGGCTCCCCAGTCCACAATGAAGCCAAACCCCTGAGCTCCACGCCAGTTTTTCAACCATTCAGTGAATCCCATGGTGCAGAGTGCCCTAGCATCATCCTTGCCATAGACAGGCAGCACCTCTGAGAAGGTTACTGTATGTGCTACTTGTCTAAGGCTCCTCCAAGCTCTACAAATTTCTCTTGTACTGCTTTGATCCCATTTTCAACCAGGCTATTTGTTCCTAGGTGGACAATGACATCCTGCTCCCTCCCTCGTGCAGCTGCTTTCTCAATCCTGAGGATTCGCTTCCTGTCCCTCCGAGCCATGGCACCAGGCAGGTGCCTTACCTCCCTCTCCTGTTCCTCCCCCACTTCTACCCCCCTAACAATTGAGTCCCCCACCAGGAGTTGTTTCCTTCCCCATAGGATCTCATGCCACCATCCTTTGGGTCTTCTTTTTGATGTTCCCAGCATCCTCCTTGGTCTCCACTGCAGGTGCCTCCATAGAGAAACCACTCTTCACCAGAACAGCATATGAATTGTGGAGAGGTACAGTTGGAGGGATGCACCTCTGTTCCACCACCCTCTCCCTCCCTGAGCCCACCTTGGTCCAACCGCTCCTCTTTCTTGGCAACCTCTGAGGAAGCGGCGGTGGCCCTGGTGGTTCCTGGGTGGGGGAAGAGGTTTCATGAATCTTAGCCAGGTCAGCCTGGACATAGGCAACCTCCTCCCTCAGACCAGAGAGGTGCCTGCAAATAGGGTAGCATCGCAGCCTCCAGAATGTCTCCTGGAACACTGCCGCCCACAGCCTTTGCACTGCACCACTCCCATCATGACTTATTGTGTGTCCCCTCTCCTGTTGCTTTGTATGCTTACTCTCTCCTCCTTCTACATGTTTTTCCACCTACTTTCCTAATGCCTATGTACCCTTACAACTCTCGCCCTTCCTGTAGTCTTCAGTAGTCTCTTTCCTCCTTACTTGGGCTCAGACCTCCAGCAGCTGGGGGGGGGCAGAAAGAGCTATTTTTTTCTTTAAGGTTGATGAAACAAATGTGTCTCAGTGATCCTTCCCTTCCTACTGCCAAACAGGAAGTTCCTGTTGTCAGTGAAATCCAGTGGCTATAAAAGTAGAATTGGCTTAGGGTAGGGGGATGGAGGGGTGGGAAGGAAGGCAATTAGTAAGAAAATCTGTAGTCTTTTTTAGTCAGCTGCTTGCTCTGAAAGCACAATTCCCTCTGCCAGAAACTAGCAGCAGGAAGTTGTAATTGGATACAGCTGCTTTTCTACTGCTCAAGCCACACCCCCAATTAACTCCTCTACTGCTGATTTAGCAAACTAAGTTGATACAGCCCCTTCCCCAAACAGAGAAACACACAGTGACTTTCTTCTTTTTTTTTTACTTAAATTGAGACCCCTGCTTCTAATAAAGTACCTGTTTGCTTAATCCCAACAGGCACTGACTCCTGCTGAGCTAGAAGTGATATATCAGTAAGAAAATCTGTAGCTTTTTTAGTCAGCTGCTTGCTCTGAAAGCACGATTCCCTTTGTCAGAAACTAGCAGCAGAAAGCTGCAATTGGAGATAGCTGCTTTTGTACTGCTCAAGCCACACACCCAATTAACTCCTTCCTGTACTCCTGATTTAGCAAACTAAGTTGATACAGCCCTCTTTCCCAAACAGAGAAACACACAGTTACTTTCTTCTTTTTTTTACATAAATTGAGACCCCTTGCTTCTAATAAAGCATATGTTTACTTAATCTCAACAGGCACTGACTCCTGCTGAGCTAGAAGTGATTTATCAGTAAGAAAATCTGTAACTTTTTTAGTCAGCTGCTTTCTCTGAAAGCAAGATTCCCTCTGCCAGAAACTAGCAGCAACAATGTCTCCCCCCCTTTCTGTTCACTAAAAATAAATAAAAATAAAGTATTTTGTTGCATTTTAATTTATTTTTATTTGATTTATTGTTCCACCATAAAAATAGTCTGTGTGGCTAGGGCATAGTTGTACTTACATATGCCCAGTAAGGGTTTAGCATTACCACCCCCCCTCCGGATATTGCACCCTGGTGCTGGGAAACACTTATCCAAGTTTTCTGAAGTGGCAGTTACACTATGTCCTGGTTACATGAAAAAAAAAACCACTTGGTCCATTTTTTTCTCTCCCTGTCTCTTTCAGGTTATGCACATGTGCAGTAGCCAGGCATCTGTAATGCTGGTTTCCTGGCCAGCCCTGTTTGATTTTGCCAGGGAAAGAAACTATGCATTTGTTTGTTTTTTTGCCTTTATCCTATGCCTCAGTCATCCTTAAACAGTGAATAGGATCCAAGGTCTAGGGATGTAGAGTGGCAATAGCTGCACATTTCAACTCTGGAACCTTCCTGTAACTGCCATACCATCCATCTTTGGTACTCCTGGGACAAGAGGGTTAAGAATCATAGGACTGCAATATAGGCGATGAGGATGTACAGATTGTTTTTAAACAATATAGAAAGGACAGGTTTTTTTTTTAGGTTACTTTGGAGCAGAATTTTAATGGTGTTCAGGAGGGCAGTCGACATAGCGAGGAAATAATATGGCAGAATTCTGAATGTTACCGATAAGAAGTAGCAGGGATAGCTAGCAAGGATTTTGTTTACAGTTTTCTGCTTTGCACCAAATTATTTGCTGTTTGGGGAGAGAGCCACAGTCTAACTTTGGCCGCCATTCTGGATCTCGCCATCTGACTTTTGCTGTCTTTGCCAGTTCTAACTTTGTGTTAGTCACAGTGATTTCGGGGGGGGGGGGCTCCTGCTGTGAGTGACAGGTGGCTCACACCTTTTCCAGTGGGTACACTGGAAGATTTATCATGCTGAAAAGGTGCCAGCCAACAAGTCAGATTTCAGGGATTGGGGATTTGGATTTACCCCATTGTATAATACAATGTGATTCTTCCTGCAAAGTGAACATAAAGATCATGTAGAGGAACAGAGCCACACAGAGTGGGCTAGGGGTGCTCTGTGACAATAGCAAACTAGTGCACAGTGAGTGTCATGACTGCTTTTGCCCTGAACATAAAGATCCCTTCCCCCCAGTACTACACATCAAAAAATGGAAACTATAAACACATAACCCTGCAACAACAGTGACATAATAAACATCAATGAGAACAGCAAAATCAATCTATAGTAGGACCAATTACATTAAGTCGACACATAAAGAACAGAGCCAATGAAATACAAGATAGTAAGGCACAGGGAACCAAATGCAGCTGCATAGCCATAATCTACCTTTACATACATAGCTGCCAGGATTGAAAACAAGCCCACAAGCCCACCTCCTGAGGTTGTGAGTACCGTATGACACTGCCCACAATGGTGGTGAAGAATAAAAGTCAGTAGTGGATCCTTTCTTCCAGGGTCACAGATGATCAAGCGTCCATGTTGAAAATGAAAGCACAAGCATGAGACCCAGAGTAAGTAAACTCAAGGGAGAAGGCTGTGCAATTCAAATTGTGAATGTCACCGCTAGATAAAGATAAGACAAGAAGAGGCAGCAACTGGGAGTCAATAAGTAACTGTTGCAATAAGGAACAATGGGATGTGCTGCGTAAGAGAGTTTTAAACTAAGGAAAGAATTCTCTCATGAGGGACCAGCAGAATCTTTGAAGAGAGCAAAGTCACCAGCAGCATGTTGTCATGGCACCCCTCTGCTGCTTGGGAAACAGTTCTGTAAAAATTGTGGACAAGCCCTCCCAGGCTTCCAGGTCAGAGGTGAAGTGCTTAGTACCTTCACTGGGGGTGACCAGCAGTTTAGCTGGTTAAAGCATTTGACAGTGTACTCCAGTCACAAGGACCTTCGATTTAATGCCCTGTAACTGCCTGGTCAGCAAGGTTAAATCATTAAAAATATACAACTATTTAGAATGCCAAAATAATTCACCTTTTCCTGTGCCTTCTCTGAACACATAACTTGTCCAGGAAATTTAACAACTTCTAAATAATCAGACAAGGCTATTTGTTGGGGCCAGGAACCAGCTGCAAAGACTGGTGAGTTCTTTCAATAATGTATTTGACTCCATGAAGAGACGGGCAGCTACATACCAAATAGTTGCTGGACAAATGAGAACATGTCTGTTCCCTCTGTTTGCTCTAGTATGCCTACTATCACCAGATTATTTATTTGATTGCACCCTTCATTAGCTTTAATGCATGCTTCAAGTTAGGTGACTTTTCCTGAGGACTATGAGTTCCTTTTAATCCCAGGCCTGCTTACCTTCTGCGAAGCTAATGTGGACATATGTATCACTGACTCCACAGATGAGCACATCTAAAGCATGGTAGATGACCTTCATATCCCCACCAACTCCTGGATGACTTCTTTAATGGATTGCTGCTCCTGAAAAAAATCACTCCATAGTCTCCTTGGGATCATTTTCATATTTCTAGGATAAGGTAGATAGAGCTGGAGTGCTTGAGCCTCTTCAGGTCTCAGGGCCTATGTAAGAGCAGGGGTGGAGTATGTTGCCTTGTCAGGTCAGGAGCAGCAACACTATCCATCACCACCATAGAGTGCAGCACTGACACAAAAAGAAATGTGTTCATTTGCAGTGAAAGAAAGACACAGGTAGTCACCATAGTAGCCGGGGAGAACAAATGTACAGTAACCTTCCAAAATACATTAATTTAAGCAAAATAGCTGAGAAGATTGGACAGCGCCTTGAGCCGTGTGTCTGCCTTAGCCAAGCTTTATCACATGACTCCCCCTGAGCTAGAGCATGTGGAAGCTCATATAGACTCTGGTAAATAGTCAGATATTGTAATGGAACCAGCATTTTCTGAGCAACTACAACACAAGAGTGTGTCTTGAGTTGCTCATGAACCTGAAAATAACCCACTGCAACAGTCAGAACAACCTGTCAGACCTATTTTGGAGCACAATTATGACACTCTTGGTGCCTTCACTGGCCTATCTCTGTATGTAGTGCACCATGGACTCTATATCACAACCCATTCCATACCCTGTAGTGCGTTCAATTGCCCTAGGTTATAATGTTGGAATGCAGAGTACTGGTAATGTTGGTCAGACTGGAGCCAATTGTCTATATAGAAATGTTTGTTAAACCATTGTTAATCCTGAACCTGTTGATATTCTTATGTGTTTATGGACCCTGTGAATAGCCTAGCTAAGAAGCATTTATCTAGGTAGAACTGTTAGCTGTTGTTGATTGTCCAGTCATGCTATGTTCATACTAAGGTTCCTACTAAGGTATCTAGGAGCCAAAGGAGGTGGTTAGCCCATTATATTGCTCCTGTCCATTCACCCATAATACTGTACAATGTCTAATACGTATCTATCTAGTCACTGTTTGAACTGCTGTTTACTATTACTTATAATAACTTCCAGGGGTAATCTGTTCCAGGGGGATACCACTCTCTGTGTGAAAAAAAAGCCTTTCTTCTATTAGTATTGAACTTCCTGGGTTGGAGCTGCAGTGGATGTCCCCTAGTGCATACTGAGATATTTTTAAATTCTAGCTGTAGCTCATTTATTAAGTAATTATCCTGCATTATGTCCTAGCACATCAAGAGATCTCCTCGTATTCTCCTTTTCTCTAAGGGCATGAGGTTTGGCTCGAGGAGCCTACTCTCATATGTTTTATCCCTTAATCCATATATTATTTTTGTGGCTTTTTTCTGCACTTTCTCCAAACCATCCACACCACCTCTAGATATTGGATCACACACTGGGCTACCATAATCCAGCAATGTCCTCACATATGCCCTACAGAGTGGCATAATCACCTCTCTGCTTCCACTTCAAAAGTTTATTTTTATTGACCAAAGTAGACTATTTGCTTTGGCTATTTGAGTGGAACATTGAGCTTTACATGTTAGTTTATTATCTGTAATTATGCCCTCGTCCTTTTATTCAACTGAATGCCTTAAGGTTTGTTCATTTAGGGAATAATTTGCCATTTTATTATGTGTACCCAGGTGTATAACACAGCACTTGTCAGTACTGAAGCTTATATCCTTTGTGGTGGCCCAATCATTTATCCTGTCAAGATCATACTATATAGATGCTACATCATCATCATCTTGTGAAATCCCTGTAAGTTTAATGTCATCGACATATTTACTTATCCAGTTTGTGGCATAATTTCCCATACCAGGTATTAATATCCTAAACAACACTGGCCCTAGCACCGATTCTTGCGGCACACCGCTCATCACTGCAATGAGGGGGGAAGTATCCATTGATATGCACCCTCTGGGTCCTATCCATCAACCATGCATCCACCCATCCCACTATCCCCCTGTCCAGTCCTATATCCATCAAACTGTTAATAATTTCCCTGTGTGGTATCTTATCAAAGGCTTTTCACAAAACCAGAATATATGCAGCCCACCAGTCTCCCAATGTCTAATGCATGAGATATTTTTTCATAGAAACATAATAGATTCATAATGCATGATCTACCAGCCTGGAAACCAAGCTGTTCATTATCAGGCTGACTGCTTTTTTTTTAAGATGAGAGTTTATTTCATCTTTAATTATGGCTTCTAAGAGCTTCCCTGGGACTGATGTCAGACTAATTGGTTGGTAATTTGCATGATTTTCTCTGTCACCCTTTTACAGCCTCAGATATTTGTCTTTGCTCCACCAAACAGGCTCATTCACCCTATTTAGGCTTAGCAACATGCACATTCTCAGATATTCAGCCCAAAAGCCATGATACCACCCATGCTGGGTGTAGGGGCAGCCAGACACTTGTAGTCACATAAATTCCAACAACTTCCCAACCACTTCTTCTGAAGCAAAAAAGAAAGAAACCAAAGTAGTAGGGGATTATCTATTGGTGCCCACCAGGGCTCCATTTTGGTCCCACTCCTATTTGGCTCTTCATAGATTAAGTGCTTAGTGCTTGTCAGACAGCCAATATGCCCCTCTATGCTGATGATGCAGTCATCTTTTCCAAAAAGTCAAACAAAATAAGCATTCCACTATATGGTGAAAATTAAAGATTCTTTAATGTGCAAATCTGTACACACAGTGCTTGATCATAGGAAATATGCTAAAACAGGGACCAGAGTATCCTACTGTCTGATGAGCCCCAGCACTTCGAGGCAAAAACACCTCTTCATCAGAAGGCTTTAATTTTCACCATACAGTGCACTGCATGTTTTGTTTGACTTTGTAGAACTGTTATTTTATAAGGACCCAGTCCACACTGAGAGTTCTAGCCTCTTCTGCTCTGTTCTGATCTATTCCTAAAACCCTGACCTTAACAACCTTATCATCACTCTTCAAAGTATCTTTAATAACAAAGTATCTTTAGGTTACTTGAAAGTTGGTTCTCCAACAGCCAATTGGTCCTCAATTACAAAAAAAGACCATGCTGTTCTCTAGCCTCCCACAGAAGAGAAACATTCTACCCTTTGTCATCAGAAATGGTCAAGGGTATAACCTTGAAAAGATGGAGACCTTAAAATACCTTGATTTAACTTTTTTTACCAATTGTCTGGCTCCCACAGCTTTCAGAGGAGGCCTCGTACCTCCTCCTACTCCATCTGCCAGGGCAATCCCCCAAGGCATCCCATCCCCAGTTTCATGTTTGTTCATGGGGCTGGGGTGTTCAGCATTTCCCCCCAATTATTTATCCCAACCCCTGGGATGCTGGCGCAAAGGATGTATGTCCAGACTAGGTAATGTGCTGATGCATGCCACCTGTCAAGCACCTAACAGCATCCTCCTCCCCCAACTCCACAAGGCAGAGCCACCAGTGCCCCAAAGGTCCGTGCTTCCACTGGCCTCAGAAGTGTCAGGTGCATGAAGCACCCCCGGTTTTTCCCACCCCTGAAGGAGGTGAGCATCTGTTGGGATGCTCAATCCTCCTTCTCCCCCACCGACCCCCACTGACCTGAGTCTGTTCCAAAACCTGGGTCGCTGGCGCATCACGAGGTATGATGTCCAGTGCCTCAGCCCTCAGCGCCACCGGGCCAGCTCCCTTGATTTAACTTTTGGTGACACTTTATCTTTTGTACCCAATGTTGACAACCTGGTGGTCATAAAGACAGGGTGCCCTGTACCAGAACAGGAACAATCTCACTGGGGATGGTAGACACCGTTTTGTGGCCGGCTCCATTCTGTCACTTATAGATTATGGACTCTCTGTCTATGCAGCTGCATGTGACATGTTGCTAAACAGAGTAAAGCTGATCTGTAATCAGGCATGCTGCTTTGCACTTGATGCAGATAACAGCACTCATAGTTGTACCCTTTACGCACTCACTAACTGGACATCTTTACCCAGTAGGATAAAGCTCCAGACCTGTTTGCTAAAGGCGCTCTTGGGCTTAACAAACCCTGTTTTAAAAAATTGCTTTCATACTGTCTCCAACCAATACAACACCAGGAACATGGCCAGGAATGCCCTTAAGCCTCCTTTCAGGAGTACACAGCTGGACAAGTGGTCATTTGTTGTCAGTTCCATGAACTGGTTAAATGAATTGCCTGTCACCCTGCTAAATCTCCTCAAGTTTAATCAGTTTAAGAGATCTTTGTGATTTGCATTTGCAGTCCAGTGCAAGTGTAACCATTAAACAGTTTTATTTGGTTTCTCTCTGTACATTATCCATGACCTTTTGTACAATGATCTGTGTGAATTTATTTTTGCTAAAACTGTATGTAATTGTTCTGCCTTAAAGGGACACTATCCACTGTCTACTTACTTTTTCAGAAAGGTACCTGCATCCCCTGCAGCAGTGTATACATGGATCCAAAATACTCTGCATAAGTGTCTAGCTCCAATGTATTTCTAATTTTACTCCATTTTATTGAAACAGGTAACTTTGTTAATCTGCTGATTTTTGTAGCCATGGGATACCAAAATGTGGTAAAAGCAAGCTCACAGTTGTAAAATGCTGCCAAGTACCCAGTAGGCTCATCAATGGATGAGTTTGGTTCGTTTTGACCGAGTTCAGCTAAAAACTGCTTGTGACAGCACAAAGCAAGTTGAACTTGGCAAAGTATTTCATTTTTAAAACTGAGTGCCTTACCTTGTTTAAATCCCCATCTAAAAGTCGAGCCATGATATTGGGCATGCACGTCAGCCTACATGTGCCCAATATTGTGGCTCAACTTTCAGATTGGGATTTAATGAAGTTAAGATGCTCGATTTTAAAAATGAAATACTTTGTTTAGTTCAGCTTGTTTTTTGCTATCACAAGTAGTTTTTAGCTGAACTTTGTCCAAACAGACAATAAGCCATCCAAGCACTTGGCAGCATTTTACAACTGTAAACGCACTTTGAGGGCCCTTTGGTATCCTGCAATCGCAAACACCAGTGGACCAACAGAGTTACAGTTTTCAATAAAATGGAGTAAAACTGGAAATACATTACAGCTAGACACTTCCACAATGTACAGTATTTTAGATCCATCTATACACTGCTGCAGGGGGTGCAGGCACCTTTCTGAAAAACATCAAAAAAGTATATTAACTATCGACCTATAAGCCTCACTAACTACTGACCTACAAGCCTCATTTCTGTAATTGGTAAAATCTTAGAAGCTATTATTAAGGATAAAATCCAGACTGAATTAGAAAAAAACCCAGTATTTGACACTGATCAATATGGATTCAAAAAGGGATGCTCATGTTGCACAAACCTAACTTGCTTTGACGAACAGGCAAACAAGCACCTTGATAAAGACAAGCCATATGATGTTATACTTTTTGAATACAGTAAGGCTTTTGACCTAGTGCCTCACTGGACAATTGAAGCTAAACTCAAAAAATAGAACATAGATAAATATGTTATTAACTGGATATTAAGTTGGCTGAGGGCCAGAAAACAAGTAAAAGGATATAAATCCAAAGTCAGAAAAGTGACAAGTGGTGTCCCACAAGGCTCTGTGCTGGGCCCACTTTTATTTAAGGTATTTACAGCAGACATGGACAATAACATCCAAAGTTATATCTGCAAATATGCAGATGACGTAAAACTAGGAGCAGTATGTGAAACTACGGAACAGCAAAAAATCATGCAAACCGATATTGATCAGTTAGTATTATGGGCACAGAAATGTGGTATGACACTCAATCAAGACAAGTATTGTATCTTGCATATGGGGTTACATAATCATAAACCCATTTCTTCTTAAATACTGCACCTATTCAGTCAAAAACTTATGAAAAAGACCTAGGTGTAGTTATTGACGCTGAACTGAGATTTAAAAACCAATACACAACAGTTGTTGCTAAAGCCAATAGAATTATTGGATCAATTGAAAGAAGCTCAGAAAGTCAATCTAGAGAAGTTACGTTACCCCTATATTTATCATATGTAAGATCACATATGGATTTCTGTAGCCAGTTATGGAGTCCGTACAGACAAGGGAACATACACCATTTAGAAAATGTACAACGTATGTACACCAAACTAATACAACCCATTCAAAACAGGTCATATCAGGAGTGCATACAGTTACTTGGGTTACATAGTCTCGAGACTAGAAGAGCTAGGGGGATCTCCTACTTTTTTATGACATAATGAATGACCCTTTACTTACGAATGAATTCAACATAGAATATAAGGACATCAACTCAATTACAAGAGGACACTCATTACAAGTTAAAATGAGCAAATTCAAAATTGATAAAAGAAAATATTGTTTTACATAAAGAACAACCAATCTCTGGAACAAATTGCCAGACAAAATTATTACCAGTGAAAGTAAAGAATCCTTTAAAAATAACTTGGATATTTACATACAACAAGGGGGAAGCTTACTAATTTTTGTTTAAACTGAGGAACTTTTTTGTTCCTTTTGCATTTAATGACATTTAGTGACATGGCTAACAGTGTCCCTTTAAGTGCATTGAGCCTGACGCAACTGCATTTCCTCTGGAAATGCTAATTGTACTTGTAATGTTTTTTGTGACTTTGGATTTAATGTGGAACCTTTGTAAATGAGCACTTGTGCTCAAGATAACTCTCTGAAGTTTTTATTAACTAAATAAATAAATACATTTTTCTGTTAGATCTTTCTTAGTATGGGAACAGGAGAAACACCCTATCTAGGGTAGGAGTATAAAGAGATTTCAAGGAAAGCTATCATAATACTAGGCTTCCTACCCCTAAAGCCTTAACCCCTGCCCCGATTAGGGTTTCACAAAGAAAACACCTTTTCAGGTGTTTTACTTACAAACTAGGATATTCAAAGGGTTGCACCTGGTGCAACCCCCAGTGTCTTGACGTGATAGAAGGGCAGAGTTGCATAGGCGCAACCCCGATGCACCAGGGCACTTGGTAATGTATGCGAACATATGGTAGGCTGCCCATGCATATGCGGCACAACCTGATATTCAGCCTGGGATGTGCAGTGCATATGCTGGCACAACCCCTACATGCACTGCATACTGGCGCTCAAAGTTGAGCTGAAAATGACAGGCTCAAATGCTGGCCACCCACAGGTGGGTGGCTATATTGCAAGGCGCAATATAACAGCCACTCACCATGGGTGGCCAGCTGCCTAGCAGGAACACTGTGCACAAGCACCAGGACCCTCCCTGGTAGTCTAGTGGCCCCCCTCCCTGTATGCCCGATCACGGGCTGTAGTAATAAAACAGAAGAAACTGGTGGTCTAGTGGTCCCTTCCCTGTATGTCTGATCATGGGCATCTGTGAAAGTAAAAGAATTACCTGGTGGTCTAGCGGTCCCCTCCCCATATGCCCAATCATGGGCTGCTGTAATATGAAAGATGTACCGGTGGTATAGTGGTGCCCCTCCCACCCACTCCACAGAGGGACCCCAGGCCACCCAGCACCCCCCATCATTGGCAGGCGGCAGCACCTGCCTGCATACAACCCAGCTGCCCACTGAATGACAGCATGCAGTATGATCTGTATGCCTATTGGTCCACAGTGTGGATCAATGGGCTTGCAGACCATACTGTACTACACAGGGTCAGATATGTGAATGAGCGGGGGGGTGCTGGGTGGCCGAGGTTCCTCTGTGGGTGGATGGATGTGGAGGGGGTACCACTATACCACCAGGTACATCTTTCATATTACAACAGCCCATGATCAGGCATATGGGGAGGGGACTGCTAGACCACCAGGTAATTCTTTTAGTTTTATAGTTGCCCACGATCAGTCATACGGGGAGGGGACAGCTAGACCACCAAGTAATTCTTTTACTTTTACAGATGCCCGCAATTGGGTGTATGGGGGGGACCACTAGACCACCAGATAATATTATTACTTTTACAGATGCCCGCGATCGGGTGTACAGGCGGGGAGGGGGTTACAAATGCCCACCAGGGTCCCACCCCCGATGACAGCTGCTGGATAGGGTGCCAGGTGCATTCCATGGAGCCGCCCTGCACAATGCATGCAAATGGGGCCATAGTGACAGGCAAATGGCCTCATTTGCTCCTTGCATATAGTATGGCCTTATTTGCATGCCCCCAGCTGAATATCACAGGTGATGCAAGTAGCACAACAACACTTGCGCTGGTGCATCCCCGTGCTCCCTCTCTGTGGCTTGTGCTGGCACAGTGCCACTGCACCATGCGCAGTATGTGCGTTGACTGTCCCATATTCAATGGTGCTGAGCCATGGCACATCACCATTGAATATCGCCTGGTCCTGGCCCCTGCCTGGTGCAGTCTGAAAATCTGGCCCACAGTATTTTGTTTTTAAAAAGTCCAGGATTACACAAAATAGTGCACTGTGCAGTTCCATTTCAAGACAAAGTGGAGCACTGCACTGCTCCAGCCTCAAGTACAAGTGAATGGAGGCTGGTGGTGCTGCGTTGCACTTGAGGAACCTGGCGTGCTATTTTTCAGAATCACGGACTTTTTAAAAATAAAATACTGTAAGTAAAAACAGCTGAAAAAATGTGCTTTCTTTGTGAAACCCCTAGTCAGGGGTAAGGTTTGGAGGGGTGGAGAACCTAGTATTAGGACAGCTTTCCTTTAAACAAGGCACGGAAGAACACAAATCGAAACAAACAAACAAACAAAAGCTGAAAACTAGAAACACCCTATCAGGGGTAAGGGTACACAAATATTACAAGGTACCACAGGGAGAATAGAATTTGGGAATGCTGGGAGTGGTGCAGTGCAGTAGCAGTGGGGCAGCAGTGTTCAAAGAGATCTTCTGGAGTCGGTGATGCTGCCCCATCTGCACACACCTCTCTGGGTTGAGAGAGGTCACTAGACTCCAAGCTGAGTTGGCTGTTATTCAAGTGACCTCTTCTCCAAACCAAGGGCCACCAAGTCTTGCACTATTTCCTCAAAGGATGCCAGGAATGAGAAACAGTTGGACTGTATTGGGCTTGAAAAGGGTGGGGGTGGTGGGTCAAGGGCACATTCCTCAACTGGTACCTCTACACAGTTCCTATGCTGCTCTGGCAAAATGGAACTGTCAGGAAGAGGCACCAGTGATAGAGGCCATGGAGCATGTGGGGGTCCTCCACAGTGGAGACCCCAAGGAGGGTGAAAGAGGACCCCAGAAGAAAAGGAATCAACTTCTAATGGGAGACTCAACTGGGGAGAATAGATTTTGGAATAGGAAAGGGAGGGTAGAGGGAGGTTAGATGCCTATACAGCACCATGGCCCAGAAGGATGGGATGTAAATCCTAAGGATCGTTATGGGAGCAGGAGTGGAGGCAGAGCTGGATGTCATTGTCCACCTGGGGACTAATGACCTGGTTAGGGACAGGCTGGGATGGTGCAGGGAAAATTTAGGGAGCTGGAGAGAGGTCTCAGACAGGTAGTGTGATTAGTGGCTTTCGCTGAGGTGCTACCTGTCTATGACAGTGGGAGGAGACAGATCTCCAAATAAAGAGTTTCAACTCATGGCTGAAGGAATGGTGTACAGAGGAGGGGTTCAGATACATTGGGTACCCCCCTTGGAGGATAAGGGCCTATTTAAGTGTGATGGCTTGCATCCATCTGGGAAAGGAAGCATAATCATTGGTGGATGGTTTAAATGTTACTTTGATGAACACTGAAACTAGTGGAGGGGGGTGGTAGAAGAGCTCTGGGATGCAGAAACTGCCCTTGCCAACACGCAGAAGTAGACAGTAGGGAGAACCCTAGAGGAGTGGAATCCCTGAGGGTGCAAATTAACACAGGAAGCAGGGTGGAAGAAATGGAGTGGGATGAGAGCGAGTGTATTAAAAAAGAGAGTGAAGGAGAGAAAGCAAAAAGGAAAAAAGAGAGATAACAAATGGAGTGGTAACAAAACCTGAAAAGCCATGTGTGCACATGCTAGAAGTCTGGGAAATAAGATCTTAGTCCTAGAGGCCACAATGGGCAGAGGCCAACCTGGATATTGTGGCCATTATTGAGTCATGGTGCTCTGAAAACCATAACTGACACATGGCAATACCACGCTATACTCTATTTAGGAAGGACAGAGTAGGAAGGAAAGAAGGGGGTGTGGTCCTTTATTTGAGTGAGGGCTTTAAACAACAGAGATAATGGGAGTACAGGGGGTACAGAAGTAATGTGGGTCATCTTAGAGATGGATAATGGAGCCTTTGTTCACAGTGGTGTGATCTGCAGACCTCCAGTACAGGTAAAGAGATATATAAAGTACTGACGGAAGCCATTGGCAAGATGGCAGAAAAGGGGGAGACACTGCTGATGGGGGACTTCACTCTGTTGGATGTAGACTGCAGCCTCCTAGCTGAGGCTTCAGCTAGAATCATGGAAATCTTGACTCCCTGCAGGAGGCATTCCTCAGGCAACTAGGTGGTAAACCCCCTCATAATGGGACAATACTGGAACTGGTACTCACCAGTAGGTACAGTGTTGCAAATGTCAAGGTGGGGGGGGGACACTTAGGGACCAGTGATCACCATGCAGTGTGGTTCATTTTAAGGACTACTGCAGAATCAAACCACACAAAGGTGAGGGTTCTAGATTTCAGGAGGGCAGATATTAAAAAGATGGGTAAATGCCTCAGGGATGACCTGGCAGGAGGAAATGAGCTGGGTGGGGTGTAGTAACAGTATGGAAAAATAAATGGAAAACTAAAAAAGGGCCATAGTGAAGACAACAAACCTCTGTGTCTTGCAAGGGAGCAAAAGAAAGAGGAAAAATAGACTGCTATGGTTCTCAAATAAGGTGGCAGAACAGGTAAAAGCAATAGCCCATGTATTCAGTGACCAGGATTGAGTACTTTCTAAAAGGGTGACTCAATCATGGTGCTTTTACACAGGGCTACTGGGCAGGGAGGGCAACAGGATAAAGGGTTCTGTGATTATAGCGACAGGATGTCATTATGTATACATGCGCGTGGGGGTTGGGGAGGGACCACGCTGTGTGACGGGCGGAAGGGGAGGGAGGATTTGTGGGTGTAGTGCAGCAGTGGGCTGCTGAGCTGGCCGTGTGGTGTGGTGGGTTGTTGGCAAGCTGGGGTTGGAAGGGTGCCAGGTTTGGTCTGGGTGTGCTCGTTTTTTGCACCAGGTTGCGTGTTTTTTTATTTTTATAGTATTGCACCCCTGCCGATATACACCTCCCCTTGGAGTTGAGAATCCTTTAGTAGGGGATGTGGAGGGTGAAGCCCATGGGGGATGTGCGGGGGCACAGCCTGCCTGCATAGAACAAGAAAATCCAAGTGTCTAGCACAATCTTGCTGTGCGCCATGAGTCTACATCACCGAAATTCATTTTCAGCAATGTAGATTCGCCCAATTGGTGATCGCTATTACGCGGTTGCCGTTATCATATGAAACCAGTAAAAGCTAAGAGGGTAGCATTCTGAAGGTACAAGGAGATGCAGAGAGAGGAGGATAGGGAGGTTATCAGGTGCAACAGAAAAAAGCAGGGAGAGCAGTAAGGAGTGCAAAGGTACAGACTGAGAAGAGAATATCCAAGGCAGTTACAAAAGGGGACAAGATATTTTAAGTATGTAAGTGATAAAAGAAAGACCAGGTATGGGATTGCAAGGTTCAGAACAGAAGACAGGATTGTACAGAGGGGAATCAATAAAAGGCAGACATCCCAAATAAGCATTTTGTTCAGTGTTCACAGAGGAAAGATATGGGAAGGGGCCACAAAAGTGTAACAGGAGCACTGGAGGGAGCAGGGTAGACACAATTCCATTTTCAGAGAAAAGTCCTAAAGGGACTTGCAAATCTGAAAGTGGACAAACCAATAGGGCAAGATGAGTTCCAGCCAAGGGTATTCCCGGAGCTCAAGGAGATACTGGCTGCACCTCTGACAGCCCTTTATTTATTTATTTATTTATTCATTTATGTCATTTTTGTTTACCAGGTAGGGTGCACTAAGCATACATTTACATATTTTCAGGCACAACCCAGGAGAGTACAACCAGTGAACCTGATAAAAAATTGGTAGAGAAGACATAAAGACCTTTACAAAGCAGACTGAGCCAACACAAGCATAGATATAATTAACAGGGAGTACATTGTACATTTATAATGCACTACTGAATAGGAGTTTAGAAATACTCTAGAGAGCAATACAGATGCAGTAACATTCATATTAGACTATAATGTTTGTAATAACATATATTGCAGCTATGAAGTGACAAATAGGAAGACTTAGAAAAGTACATAACTAAAGCAAGGATGTATGGGATAGATGATGGGCAGGAGCATAACAGAGTATACAACACTGAGTAAGTGCAACTAGATGGTAGCTGTAAGAAGGAAGAGTAGCATTATACGTAGGTAACAGCTCACTGGAAACAGGAGTGGTCCTGGAGAACTGGAGGAGGGCAGATATAGTCCCATTACACAAAAGTGGTAGCAGGGAAGAGGCTGCCAACTATATGCCAGTAAGCCTGACTTCAGTACTGGAAAGGTTAATGGATTCACTGCTGATAGAAAGAATTGTGGAATATCTTGAATCCTGTGGGTTATAAGACCCAAGGCAGCATGGATTCATGGAGGAGAGGTCATGTTAAATGAATTTGATCAAGTTCTTTGACTTGGTGACCAAGGAACTACATCAGGATGGAGCAGTGGATGTAGCCTACCTAGATTTCAGTAAGACATTTGATACTGCTCCACATAGGAGACTAGTAGCAAGATGGGTAGCTTAGTAGTGGGTCCAAAGATAATAAACTGAGTAAGAAATTTGTTAAGGGATGGGCGGCAGAAGGTGGTGGTAAATGGCGTTCACTCAGAGGAAGGAAACACGACCAACAAGGTGCTTCAGGAATCAGTGCTGGGACCTTCTTTAAGGTCTTTATAAATTATATTACAAAGGATCTGGAAGACAAGGTCTGCTACTTTGCAGATAACACCAGTCTCTACAATAGGGTGGACATTTGGGGGGGGGGGGCAGGAAGGAGGAGCAGCAACCTGAGAAACTCAAGGCATGGTCAAGTGTATGGCAGTTGGGTTTCAATGCGAAAAAGTGCAAAATAATGCCCTTGAGGCACAGAAACCCAGGGGCAGAGTACAAAAAAGGGAGTGATTCCAACTATCACCAAGCAGGAAAGAGACCTGGGGTGATCATATCAGATGCCCTAAGCAAGAGGTCCTTATCTGCGGGCACATTCTATGATTCTGTGTTTCTTACGTTTCAAGCATGTAAACCACATAAAGCCAAACAGTATGTAACAGTAGGTTCATGGCAAATGCAGTCATCAATGCAACAAAATTATTCAAAGTTCGGAAAACCTTTCACCAAAACAATCCCTTTAGCCAATTCTCCTTGCCCCTCCCGGGAACTTGATTGTAACAGAGTTTTCATCAGGGGGCCTGGCTACGGAGAGGCATCACTACTGTTTATCTAAGGCACCTGATGGCATCAGCATGGTCACTCAAACCTGTACACCGTAGTAGCTTATATGAAAAAAAATATTCACCCTTAGTGCAAGTAATTACTATACTCATGTAACAAAATTTCACTGTCCAGATATTCAAAACTTTGCACTGGGCGCAAACCGTTTGCACGGGGTTAGTGCTGGGTTTGCAGAGGTCTGCTATATTCAAAAGGTCAAATAGTGCAGGCAAACCTGCATTAGCACCAGGCAAAAGTATAATGTATGCAAGGGGCAAACCAAGGTGGCATGTACATGAATACAGGCACAATGCTATATTCAGTACATTAGTGCCTGGCAAAGTGTTTTTGCGCAACTTAGCATGACACTTTGTGCTTTGCAAATTATCACCCAGGAAAAGGTAGTCTTAACTATGGGCAAACCAGCTTTGCATGACTTTATGGCTTTGTGTGGCTTTGCATGACCCTAACCAGTAAATAATAAACATAGAAAGAAACCAGACATGGATGTAACGTGCTGCACACAGATGGCACTTCCTATGATGTCATCATCTGCCACCACTCCCAGCCATGCCAGGCAGTAAGTGGTGACCCGGCACCCAGTGGACACCGTGGCAGTGTGTCCATACAGTACACACCTGCAGACCACCCTTCGGTGGACACCAACAGAATCCAGCACACACATGCAGCACTGGGGGCTTGGAGGGTGTTGAAGGGAGGGTGTACAGGTGGCGTGTCTGCACCACATACTGGGTGCTGCCACAAGGCTGGGACAAGCCACGCAGTATGAATGGTCCAGTGTTGGGAATATCCCAACACCAGTGTGCCTGTCTGATGGTATGTGCCCCCCCAGCCACTTGCCACATATCTGTACAGACACCACAGCACACACAGCCAGCCATGTTTATGTCACTGTGCATATCCCATGCCAGTGGTGCAGCGTCTGTGGATCACACAATAGCATAACTGTAATGTCCACTGTCAGTACACACCTGCAAGATGGGCCTGTCACTGTGTAAAGTGCAGCAGTCATTGATGCCCTACACACCATAGGCATTGCTGTGTCCCTCACACTACTGGCCCCCTTGTTACTGTAGTGTCTACTGTGCACTGTAGCAAGAACTACAATTTGACACTTGCATACAGCACCACCTGTGCCTGTGCTGTGTAGTCCCCTGGGGCACAATATTCTGTACGGTTCTGTACAGATGTTGACTGCAGCTACCACCATGCACTTCCAGACTGACCTACAGATGGAGCTGTGGGTCCCTGCAATAGCGCTGGGCAAACTGTATGCAAATCAGGACATAATGATATGCTAATCTGGATGTTTGCCCACAGACTGCCTAAGTAGGCTCATTTGCATGTCACTTTGGAATATAACAAATGTTTGCCCCTGGCAAACGTGATAGCGCCAGGCAAACAGCTTAACTCCGCACAAAACCTGCTCTGAACATGAACAAATATGTCTGTACTGTGCAAATGTTTCAGAGACATGGTACATTTCTGCAGAATTTCACATGCACTGGTGCTTGCATCTTTACTGAATCCACTCCTTTGCTAACAAACACATTGGACACATAGTTCCCTTTTACCTTCCTTCACATCGCTGTGCACTGGGCTGCTGTTGTGGTTTGCACTTCCTGGTTACTGTATTCTGAGCTGTCCTATTTCCTGGGTTATTTTTGCACTGCATTCCCAGCCCAGTTTGCCCAGCTTCCTTAGCATGCTATATTCAGCAGGTTTAGCACCTCGGCTAGCCCCTTGAAATATAGCAGGCTATTGGGTCCAGGCTAATTTAGCAAGCTGGGCAGTGCTAATTTAGCCCTGGAGCAAAGTTTTGAATATCAGGCCACAAGAGTTAAAACACACACACACACAGAGTGCTAATAAAGTGCTATTACATGCTACAAATGTTTGAAGGCTTTATAATTTAATTTAGACATGTATAGCTTATTACAGCAATACTCTTAAGAAGCTAGATGCAGAGACAGTTAATTGGCTGGCAATTATAGGAGAAGAAAATAAAACATCTGTTTTACCAAATATGCGGGATCTAAATCTAAAGACATAGCTTAAGGTCTCATTTTTCACTTAACCCTGTAGGTGTGACACTGTTTTATTTTTAGGTGCAGGTGGTCTCTTTCTGCAATAAAACTTTGAGACTGTCCCCTCCCCTTTTCAGAGGTGGTACCATCTCAATACCTGTGAATTTTAAATCCTGTGGAATCGACCCATGTGTTTCAAAGAATTGGCAGCCCGCTGGGGTGTCATTTTTCTGGATTATGATCAAGCGAACATGCTCTGTATATGGTTCTTGAGGTGGTGAGCTGTTCAACCCACATATACCGTACTACAAGTGCACCATAATATGAAAATGACAACATTCGTATTGCAGCTTATGAATTCTCTGATTTCAACATCTGACACCCCACCCCCAGGATGGGTGAATCTTTTACTAAGTAGTAAAAGGAGGTCTTGCCAGACAAACCTGGTAGATTTCTTTGATTGGGTTACCAGAACAATAGATCAGGGTGGGGTCTTGGATGAGGTTTACCTGAACTTTGGTAAGGCCTTTGACTCAGTTCCACATAGGAGACTGGGCAATAAACTGGAGAACATGGAAGTCGGGCATAAAGTAACAGATTGGATTAGAATCTGGTGGAATGCGATAACACAGAGGGTGTTAGTAAATGGCACTCTGTCAGAGAATGGTAGGGTTACTAGCAGGGTGCCATAGGGCTCAGTTCTTGGGCCAACCCTCTTCAACATATTCATCAGCGACATTGCTGATGGACTGAATGGTAAAGTGTGCCTGTTAACAGATGACACAGAAATTGGCAACAGGGTTGACACACCAGAGGGGCAACAAAGAATGGAATCTGATCTCTGAAAGCTGGGGGAGTGGTCAAGGATCTGGTAATTGAAATTCAATGTAAAAAAATGCAAAGTCATGCACCTGGGAAAATGTAACCTAGGGAAACTGTACTCGATGGGAGGGGAGCTGCCGGTGACTACAAGGCATGAGCAAGACCTGGGGGTGATCATCTCAAATTACCTAAAGGTCAGCAAGCAATGCAAGAAGGCAGCACTAAGGGCTAATTGCATCCTAGGATGCATGAGAAGGGGCATCACGAACAGCAGGCATGAAGTGACCATGCTTCTGTATCAGTCCATGGTAAGGCCCCACCTGAAGTACTGCATCCAGTTTTGCAGGTCACACCTCAAGAGGGACATAGATAGGCTGGAGACAGTACAGAGAAGAGCAACAAAGATGGTGCAGGGCTTGCATCAGAACCCATGCAAGGCAAGACTCTGTGAACTCAAACTATACTCCCTAGAGCAGCACAGGAGTCTGGGCGATATGTTAGAAACATTTAAATACCTTAAACAAGGTACAGGTGCAGAACCTCTTTCAGGTAAAAGACTATAACAGGACAAGAGGGCATGACCTTTGCCTTAAGGGAGGTAGGTTCAATAAGGCATTTATGGAAACTTGCCATTGCCAGCTCAGCTATCACATCCTGCTTTGATAATGCTAGTACAACGTGCACTTATCCTCGTCTAAACTTTCCCTTCTGCCTACTCCTAGTTTCTGTTAGAATATTATGTACAGAAGCTGCAAATGTCTGATGGTCTCAACTGTATTGTACAACTGCGTTTTACTGTATTCATAATGTAAATGTATCGTATCCTATTGTTGGTATCTGTATTACATGTCAACACTATGTAGTTTACACTGTCAGATAACAATTGTCCTAACAGGACCTCTTTGTAAATGAGCATGCTCAATGGAGTTTTTCTGCCAATAAACTTGAACATGAACTTGGGAATAAGGTGCAATATGAGGAATGTTCTTCTTCACGGAGCTCATGGTCAAATCATGGAATAGTCTGCCAGATGGGGTAGTGGGAGCAAAGACAGTGGGGGAATTCAAGCGCGCATAGGACAGACATTGCGGGATACTCAAGCAGGCAGCTAAGTAGAGGGGGTAGGAAACCATGGGCAGACTTGATGGATCATACAATCCCCATCTGCTGACAACTTCTATGTTTCTATGTAAGTACACACGTACATACAAACATACGAAATTGCCAGCAGATAAAGACCTATGGTCTATCCAGTATGCACATTTGTGCAACTAGCAGCCCCTATATTGCAGCTGCCCTCCCTCCCCACCCCTCCTTCCATGCCCCTCCCATTACCCTGTTCCATCCCCTTTTGAAGCAGTCCACTGTTGTACAGGATACCTCTTTCACAGGCAATGCATTCCACCACCCTCTCTGTGAAAAAGTGTCTTCTCAATTCCCTCCTGAACCTTCCTCCCTCCAATCTCAACATTCTGGGAACATAGCTTTAGAACCTGTCCTCGAGTGTCCCTCCCCCCACTTAACTTGAAAAACCCCTCCGTGCCTGTCTTGTTTATTCCTTTCATGTACTTGAAGGATTCAATCATATCTCCTCTGTCCCTCCTTTCTTCCAGTGAGTACCACATGCATACAAACACTGCATTTATGGCATTTGTAGAACCCATTTGGTTTGGTAGGTACAGTGGCTAATTCTGATTTGGTATAGTTTTTTTTCTCAAAGAGGCTATGAATCAATTTTTTTCATAAGTTGACTTCTTTACTGAATGTTACCCTGGGCTTCTCCTCCAAAGCACTGGCACCCGGCTTATTTCCCAGGAAGATGGGCTAATTATGCTAAATTGTGTTGCTTATTCCCCACCCCAGTGGTTGCACCCTAATGAATGTTAACAGGGCTGTGCTCCATCCTAGTAGTAGACCTCTTTTCATACTTCAGTAATTCGTTTCTGTCTTGTCGCATGGCTCTCTCCTTGGCCTGACAAAGTAGGGATTTGTCATAGCTGCTTTTCAGGAATCTTTCCTCTAGCTCATTAGTGCCAGTTTCTCCACATAATCTTATGAACTGACAGTATGGTATTGATTTTTTAAGTGCTGCTGGGTGTGCACTTCCTGCCAGCAAGACTGCTTTTGCTGAGAACCTGCAGTTAAAAACTGTCTGGCATTGAGTGGCTTACATGCTTGGAACATACCAATAAAGCTCTCACTAACAGCAACATCATTTTGGTTCCTGCCCTTTTTTACTTCACGAGTTGCTCAGTGATTTGTTGGAATTTATTGCGTTTGACTGTTTTGTGTCTTTTAGATAGGCAATGGATGGAATTACTGGGACAACAGTTTGTGACGGGGGGGGTTAAAACTCCCCTTCACCCTCCCAATAGCCACCGAAGTTCTGCGGCAGCTCTATGTCTCACCCACATGTGTGACACAGTGAGAGAAAACTGCAGTGCAGGTGATCCTTGGTATCTTCTGTGCCTGACCTCAGTGGCTGCTCTTCTGTTCTGGTCCCTGGTATCCTGGATGAGGGTACTGGGAACACCAGGGTCACCATTGTCTTGGTGCTTCCTGTGCCACACAAGGACAAGGCCATCATCCTGAGTGGCAGTGCATCTGCCAGAAGCTGCTTCTCAATGCTCCCCTGACCTTATCAGCTTCCTGACTCACTCCCCACTACACTACAATGCCATTACCACCAACCAGGTAGTAGCCCAGGAGGGCTGCCACAATACATCAGCCAGCACACATAAGGAGACACAGGATAAACTTCAAATAAAGACAGACTTTGTAGCACAAGGCTCCATAAGATATGGGTGTTGCCTTCTTGCCACCCTCAGACCCCACAAGAAAGCCAGTGAGAGAGCTAGAAAGCCCTGGAAACTGCAGGGGTGGATAATGGAACAATAATGCAGTCAGACCCTCCCTAAGTCTATTGGGGAACTAAATGGGCCAATCAATGGATATTGTCTAACCACTGGATTGTATCACAAATGTGAATGCATGCCCTGAAGCCACCACTCCCCCATTCCCTGTACCTGGACAAATAAATTCAATAAACCTCCCCCAAAACTATTTTAAGCAGGGTGCTAAAGCGGGGTCACCTTGAGCCCCTGAAACAACACCTCTGTAGCATTAACTGGTCATTACTTGATGCCACAAATGATATAAATATAGCTCTTGACCACTTCATCAAGAACTTAAATGAAGCATGCAATATTCATGCTCCCTTGAAAAAGATGAAAATCTGAGGCACCATCAACCCCATGATATCCATCAACCTCATTAGTCAGATGAATCACAGAGACCACCTCTGGCACCATGCAAGGGCTACTGGCAAGCACACAGATGTCCAAGAATATAAAACTGCCAAGAACAAGTGCACAGGGGCTATTCACATTGCAAAAAGCAAGCACCACGGGGAACAGCTTGCTAACATTTGGGGTGACAGTAAACACTTTTGGAATAATATAAAAGATGTAATAGGTAAAGTCACTAAGGTTGCACCCACCATGCTCAATGTTAATGGAGTCCCCACTCTTGATCCACTGACCATAGCCAACACATTCAATAATGCTTTCATGGACCTGGGCAGTGTCCCCCCCCCCGACTTCTTCGAGGACTTCACTGAAGACACCGAACAGTGGGCCGATGATTCACTCTCTGCTCCACCTCCTTTTTACTTCAAAGAAATCCCGCTGTTTATGGTCAGAAAATACTTTGTAAAAGTACTAAGGAAGTCTAGGCATAGTGGTGACTCCTTAGACCTCAAATTAGTTGCCCTAGCCCTTAAAGAAACACTGGTACCCATTGCAAAAATTCTGAACCTCTCTCTGAGACTGGCACAATTCCCCCAAATGTGGAAGTCAGCCCTAGTTATCCCTATTCACAAAAGTGGAGACCACACTTTACACACAAACTATAGGCCTATCTATATTCTCCCACCTCTGTCTAAGGCGCTCAAGTGCATAGTTGCAGATCAGTTGGTGGATTACATGGAAACATACTCAATCCAGTGTCCTCAGCAGCATGGATTCAGAAAGGGGCACAGCACCACCACAGCACTGCTAGAGTTCCCTGGTTTCATTCACCAATCTCTGGATCAAGGTAGCCTAGTGGGGGCAGCCTTCATAGACCTCACAAAAGCCTTTGATACAGTGAACCACACTCTACTTCTCAAGCAACTGTCCTCCATTAGCCTCACTGCAAATACTGTGTCCTGGTTCAAAAGCTGTATAGCAGAATGTCCCAATGGGTGAAGATAGCCAATGTCACCTCGGACCATCAATATGTCCACTCTGGAGTACCACAGGGCTCTATACTGGGTCCACTTCTCTTTAGCATCTTTCTGAACACTCTCCCTCACTCCTGTCTCCAAAAGGTCCTCCTCTATGCAGATGATGTGGTCATCTTTACTAGCAGCACTGACCTCGAACCTCTAGAACATCAACTTCAACTTGACTTTAAGGATGTGGAGGACTGGTTCAGGAAGCCCAAGCTGATCCTGAACTACAAAAAAATGAAAGTCATGCTGTTCAGCAGTACTCGCAGCAAACACAGATCCAGTGCCCTAACCATCAGGAACTCCTCTGGCATCCCGCTCAAACAAATTCAACATTTCAAGTATCTAGGGGTAACCGTGGATAGCTCACTGTCTTACACCCAGCACGTTGAGAATGTTGCAGGTTCTGTTTACATCAAAATAGGGTTACTCCACAGACATAAACATAGTCTAATGCCTGAAGCCCATAGACTTGCAATATATAGCTGCATCATATCCTATGTTGATTATGGTCTGGTTATCTATGGCTCAGCTTCCTCCACCTCCCTCCACAGAATATCAGTGGCACTTAAAAAAGCATGCCAACTTCTCACTGGAGCAGCATGCCTCACCCACACGTTTGAACTCTATGTGCAAACAGGTTGGCTTCAGCTAACTGGGAGGATTCATTATCAAACCTGCTTGCTAACTAAAAAGGCACTTCTTAGGCTCCTGCCTCCTGGTGTTACAAACTTACTCAACCTCTTCTGAAGCTCTCAGCACATGAGTAGCTCAGTCAACCAACTTTTCTCTGTCCCAAGATACTGGACTACCCAAAGACAATGTTTATTTGCTTATAGAGCATCACTCTGGTTTAATGCACTGCAAAGAGATATCTCTCCATACCAAAACTGGGACCATTTAAAAGCACTTTTTGTCAGCATCTTACAGCTAACAGTTCCTGTGACGGTTTCTTTTGTTTTTTATTATGCTTTTTGCCCTTGCTACCTGCGACCTGGCTCCTGAGCCTAGTCTCGGACCCTAACCTCCACCTCCACATTAGACCCTACCCGTCAGATACCCCCTGGCTTGCCTCCCAGGGTGGGGTGTGGCATTGACCCCCTTAATGGTGCCGCATGATGGGACTAGGTCCAATGGTTGATCCTGGAGGCTGATGAAGGCCAGGGCAGGCTTCATCTAGGGCCACAGGCAGGAACTGTTTTTTGGGTGCCGTATGTGGGGGCCGGGAAAATGCAATGACGTCCAGCGTCCGTCCCACCACTCCAGCTGCATTCAGATGTCAGTTGCAGCAGTACCCAGAGCCTCCGCTAGGGTTCTGTCAAGCACTGGACATACACCCTGCCCTCCCCAGGAGAAGGAGAGCTGTCTCTAGGATGCTCGATCCTTCTCCCCCGGCCGGCTGTCTGACGACTCGGGTCCATTTCCGAACTTGGGTCACTGGCATCACAACCGGAAATCCAACTGCCGTGCTGATGGGCCGGCCTCCTGTGACTGTTTCACCTGACATGACACAAACTCAGCATTTCTGACCAATCCTAGTATTCCTACTTCCCCTCCTTTCACCTGGTAGACAGCTGTCACCTGAACTGCTCCATTTCCAGCCTCCTTTCCCCAATCATTCTCTCCACTCCACCCCTCCCACCCTCCACCTTCATTTCACTGTTTTATCCTCACTCTCCTGAATTTTGTTTACCCTCAACTATCTATATCTACATGACAAAGCCTTTGACCTGCCTCCTCTTATCAGGTTAATTGGAATTTCTTACCAGCTGTAGTTTTTATGTTAGTTGCAATGTTAAAGTCATCTTTATTACTTCCTGTTGAAACTTCTGTAATGGATGTTTACTCACCTGGTAAAGGTGATTGTGTTAGTCAGTATCCATGGCACTCCAGACATTACATCATGGGTTTTAGCCCACCTGATAGGCTATAGATGCACACGTGACCTAGTATCAAATTTCACAGTATACCTTGGTCCCAGGAGTCCCTGCCCTTCAGTTCGATTTTTTTCCAAAGCTGAAACAAGGTTAGTCTGCAGACAACATGTACTATATCTATGCACTATGCTTAAGAAAGGAGGAGAGAGGTCAACAGTACCATGTGGGTTTATTTCCTATTATTACAATTCTAGTGCTCAGCCATCTAATATATCTGATGGATTTATGATCATGACTTCATAATCACCCTAGGTGAGTGTCCATATACAGATAAATATATACCCACATCATATGTCCAGTTCCATCAACTACCATGATGTCTTTGGGTAATTCTGATGTCTAGGTTTCAGTATGTCATCCTCATGCCCAACATATTCAGGCTCGGCAGTTCGCATATGAGGTCCACACATGCTCTTACCCTCTGTTCACTCTGATGGGAGGGTCCTGGAGTGCCATGGATACCAACTAACACAATTACCTTTACCAGGTGAGTAAAAACCCATTGTATTAGTCAGGTATCCATGGCACTCCAGACATTACATCATGGGTGATTAAGCAGCAGTGTCCTTTCCATCAGGGCAGAGCAGAGCGACTAAGAGTGAGCAAATTGGGTGGCTTCCAAGAGGACCTTGGTGGCAAAGGAAGCCCTTTGTTTATACAGGGCCTCCAATCTGTAATGTCTAGCAAAGGTATGAAGGATGTCCAGGTTGCTGCCCGGCATATATCCTTGGATGAGGCGTTAGCCCTCTCAGCCCAGGACATAGCTACCACCCTGGTTGAATGAGTCAATGCCCTCTGGCGGTGTGGTGTCTTTGAGCTTATATGCTTCTTGAATCATCCTCTTTGACCAACTGGCAATTGTTGTCTTCGAAGCCGCCATGCCCTTTCTGTGTCCCTTTGCAATGATGAAGAGTCTTTCAGTTTTTCGAAGGGCCTAAGTTCTGGTAATGTAGGTGCACAGTGTGGCTCTTACCTCGAGGTGGTGTGGAATGGGATTGATCCCAGGCTCCCCTTGTTCATACAGAGTTGGGAATGCCAGTGTCTGTTCCTTGTGAAACAGGGAAGCCACTTTTGGGATGAAGGCAGGAACTGTTTTTAGAGATGCTCCTTCAGGAGTAAAGATAGTGTAGGGTTCTTTAACTGATAATGCCCCAAGTTCCCCCACCCTGTGGGCTGAGCAGATGGCCATGAGGAAGCAGGTCTTCAACCCCATCCAGTACAATTGCGTGTCCAGTAGTGGCTCGAACAGGGCCAGAGCCACGGCGTCTAGAACTAGTGTGAGGTCCCAGGGTGACACGGATGGTCTGGTTCGAGGCCTCATCACTTTGACTGCTCTCATGAATTTTATTGCATCTGGATGGGACCCCAGGCTGTGTAGCCCCACCGGTCCTAAAGCTGCCCCGTAGCAGAGAGTTGTACCTTGAGGGACAAATGGGATAGCCCTTTATCCATGCCCTGCTGTAGGAATAGCAGAATGGTGGACATGTCTGTTATGTTAGGATGCATGCCCTTAGCATGGCACCATGTGGAAAAGATGTTCCACTGACGGCCATATGTGGATATGGTGGAGGACCTCCTAGACTGCAGCATGGTGGAAATGACAGTGCTGTGATATCCTGCTCTTAGCAATCTCTGCCTCTCAGGAGCCAGACTGACAGCCAAAAGGACTCCAGTGCCGGATGGGTCATTGTACCCTGTACTAGCAGGTTTGCTCTGCAGGGTAGCCTCCACCAGTCCAACATCATGGCCATTGTTATGGAGAACCAGGCTCTCCATGGCCAGTATGGTGCTACCAGAATGATGATCCTCTGAGACTTTCTGTTCTTGGCTAGGACCTGGGAAATAAGAGGGATTGGGGTAAAGACATACTCTCTGTCTTGAGTCCGGTCTTGGGACAAGGCATCACCCCCACTGGCCTTTCTTTCCCTATACCTTGAAAAGAATTGGTTCACTTGATGGTTCACTCCTGTGGCCATGAGGTCCATGGTGATGGGCCCCCACATGGTCTGAATCATCTGGAAGACTTTTGGGTATATTTGCCACTCCTCAGTGTGAACCTGTTGGTGGCTCATCCAGTCTGCCCTGATGTTCAATTTGCCTGCTAGGTGAACAGCCCTGATGTGTTTCAGATGGACCTGTGCCCAGGATAACACCTTTGTCACCTTGGTCAACATGGCCCGACTTCTTGTGCCCCCTTGTTTGGACAGGTAGGCCATGGTGAGCTGATTGTCTGATTGTATGAGGACAGTGCATCCCAGTATGGTTTCTTTGAAAGCTTTTAGTGCAAAGAACATTGCTGTCATCTCCAACACATTGATGGAGAGTCTGGTCTCTGAGTGTGTCCAATGGCCTTGTGCTGATTGGGAGTTTAGGCATGCTCCCCACCCCATGAGACTGGCATCCATTTCTATTGTGACTTCGTATGTCAATTCCAGAGATGCACCCCATCGAAGGTTGCATCTGTTTGTCCACCAAGTAAGGGAATGTCTTACATCTTGTGGTAGGGCTACCTTGACTCCCAGGTTCTCCTCGGATGGGGATCCCTGAGTCAGCAGGTAAGTTTGCAGTGGCCTCAAGTTCCACCTGGCCATGGGACCAGGTCTATGCATGAGGCCATGCACCCTAGCACCTGTGCAATTTGTCCGATGGTGGGCCACTGGTAGGATTTTACGCCCTGTAGCAGATCCACCATGTTGTCTATACGCTTCGTTGATGGCCTTGCTATCCCTGCGGCGTGTCTATCTCCACCCCTAAGTGTTCCAGCTGTTGGGCTGGTATCAGTGAGCTTTTGTCATGGTTGACTACCCACCCATGGTCTTCCAGGGTTTGTAGCACCAGTAGGATATTCCTCTGTGCCTGATTCTTGGACCTGGCCTGTATTAGCCAGATGCCCAGATAAGGGATGATGTCCACCCCTCTCTCCCTTAGATGGGCTGCCAGGATAATAGATACCTTTGTGAAGGTTCCTGGTGCAGAGGCTAGCCCGAAGGGCAATCCCTGATATTGAAAATGATGGCCCAGCAAGTGGAAATGCAGGTACCACTGGTGGCTTGGTTGGATGGGAATATGCAGGTAAGCCTCTTTTAGGTCGATCAAGGTTAGGAAATCCATGATTCTGATATTGGAGGGTTTCCATCTTGAATTTCTGAGTATGAACAAACTTGTTCAGATACTTCAGATACAAGATAGGATGGAGTTCCTCTGTCTTTTTGGGAATGAGGAAAAATATTGAGCAAATCCCTTTTCCTTGCTCTTGTTTGGGTCAGTTTGAATGGCAGTGTTCTGGATTTGGTCCAGTAGGATCTGTGGAACCCGGTGAGCAGATGCCCTTCTCCTGGTTATTGGGGACTGTATGAATCTGACCTTGTGTGGTCACTGTGTGAACTCTATTGCGTACCCTTTGGACACTAACTCCAATACCCACTTGTCCATGGTGGTGTCTTTTCAATGGTCTTGAAACAACGAGAGTCTCTGTCCCACTGGGGGGTAGTGTTTTCTTTCCCTCTGAGTGGGCATTGATGGATTTATGTTCTGCTAGTCATTGGGTTTTACCTCTGCCTCCTCTGCCTCTGAACTTGTTGTTTCTTCTTCTGAATGAGGAGAAGAAGGAGGAGGAGGTAGAGCTGGCATTGAAGGCACCACTATTGGCGTTGCCATGATGGTAACTTCTACCTCGAAAGGAGTTGGGCTGATTATACTGGTTTTGCCTTAGGCCTTGATGAAACCTGTTGTTTCCTTGAAAACGACGTCTGCCCAATGGCAGGTATGTGGGTCTGTTGTTGTTCTTTCTCATATCCTTGCCCTGCTCCTTTTGCTTCAAGTACTCCTGAAGGCCTTCCCCAAATACATGTTCTCTTTTAGTGGAAGGCTTTGTAGGAGACTCTTTGACATATTATCAGCCTCCCATAATTTCAACCATAGTGCCCGTCTAGCTCTATTAGTTAATGCTGAGGCTCTGGCCTCTAGCTTGTGTGTGTCCATGGCCATATCACCCAAGTATTTTGCAGTGTCCAGGGAACATTCTAACAATTCAGAATCTCTTGACTTGGGGTCTGCCCTTTCTAGCAGCTCCTCCAGCCATCGGATCTGTGCTCAAGCTGCATAGACTGCCATGGTGGCCGCCCTTGCCACCATGACTGTGAGCTTGAACAGATTCTTTAGCATGTATTCTACCTTCTTGTCAGTTGGGTCCTTCAGAGAGATGGTTCCACATGGAAGGATGGTTTTCTTGCTGAGGGCGGCAATCTGTGGGTCTATTGTAGGGGCCACACACCAGGTGTTTGCTCTGTCCTCCTGGATAGGGTACATCCTATCCAGGTTTCTTTTTTCTGAGATGCATCCAGGTTCGGTAGATTCCCATTCCTTGGTGAATATATCATTGATGGTGGGCAAACTGGAAGGTCTCCTTAATCAAAGGTTTTTGTTGGCTCATCGGATCAAGTTTGGACTCTGGTTAGCTGCCTCCTCCTCAAACCCCATTATGTTCTTTATAGCTTTCATGATTCCCAGAATGAGGTTGAAAGAACAGAGTTTTGAGGTAAGGGAAGGGATGGACTGAGAGACTTCCATCTCCTCCTCATCAGAGGCCTCATTTTCATCATCTGGGATTTCCTCATCCCCTTGTCCATTGTCTGGCTGAGGAGGGGTAGATTCTGGGACTGGCTTTCCATCATGGCTGCTGTGGCCTGTTGGCCTGTTGATTTTGGATGAGGAGAACCCCTGGGTTGACTCACATAGTTCCACTGGTTCCTGGGTTACTGGGATCCAGTGATGGGGACTGCTCCAGGGAAAGGTTGTCATCATCATAGAGACAGGCTGGGCACTGAGGGCCTGAGTTGTGAGGCAACAGTGTGGCACTGCATGTGGTGCACTTCTTAGTTTTGGCCATCTGAAAGACACAAGGGAAGACAAAGGCTGGGTTAGGAATTGTACACGACGAGTGTCCAGCTAGGCGAGACTGGCAGAAGCACCTCCTGGAATCTTGTACCTTATCAATTGACTCTAGATAGCAGAAGGTCAGATATTAGCAATAGGATATACCTGTGATGGCTTGTAAAGATACAGAAAAACCTCTTTCTCGACCTGCTTGTTAGGGGATCAAGAAGGGCCTACTTGCTTGAGGCAAAGATTTTTGGTCCTCTTATTATTAATGTTAATATTGTCACCTGCTGGTCTCTGTGGACCCGCTGTGGTAGGGGGCCACATGGATCTGTGTAGAGGAGTGATGAGATTTGATCCACTGAGGGACATGATTGAAGCTGAGGAACAATTAATATTATAACAATTATTGCAGTCTGGTCCCTATGAACCCACTATGGTAGAGGGTTCGCTCAGATCTGTCTAGAACTGTGCCCCATTTTGATCCGCTGAGAAAGGTGGGCCCTGCTTCAGCTCAGACTGGAGGTCACAAAATGGCAGCTGCTGCTCACCTTCATCCCCCTTTACAAAATAGGCACCATGTCTCTTAGGGTTCCTTTGACCACGCGGTCTGGAGTGCTTAAAAGGGGGGGGCCACCATGTCTGCAAACATGTCCTTGCTCTCAGACAAGGTGGATTAAGCAAGAGAGTGCTGTCTCCTTGACCCTGTGGTGTTTGATGTATGCCCAACAATCAGAAAAAAAAAAACAACCCCTATATTTGCAGAATGAATGTCGGGAGTCCTGGCCTACTCTGCTTGTGGGGGAAGCAGGCCAACTCAAACAAGCAACCCCCAACTGCAGCTGAATCCAGCTCTGATTAAAAAAAATTAATGACAAGAAGAAAACAGGTTGCTCACATAAGTGGCAGGTGTTGTGGACAGGGGAGGCCCCTGACCTGCTACCCATGTCCAGCCCAGTTGGCAAGACATGACCCAGTGCTAAGGCCTTTGAATACCACCCCGATGGGGTCTGGCTCCCGGTAGGCCCCTGAGGTGGATACAAGGAAAGGAGTCAGCAGCTACATGGGTTGCGAGGTGGCCTTTTCTTTCCCTGGACGAAAACCATCCTCGCTTCCCCTCAACAGCTTTTATGATGGAAAAGTCATCCCCCAAGCGGGCCATGCCTGACAGAAGGCCTGGAGATGTGATGACCAAAAAAGGTGCAGCCCTGCATCTACTGCAACAAAAAATACTTTGGGGGATTCCAGCGCACGAGATTCAAACAGTCTGAAAATACCTGCGTCGGCTCGCCGCCATTCTAACATCCAAACCAACTGCACTAGGTCAAACACAAGCTTTTACCAAGCAAAAAACCAGATTCCAACAAATTAATTCAGTCACTATCTTTCTAAGTAGTCATGCAGTTCTCTTCCGTTCTCTGATACGCTAGAGACAGCGTCTCTCTATCTGGTGCTGTGCTGTTAAACATTTATACTGCATTGCAAAATGAAGAACATTTCCTCAGATATTAAACTGCATTCTAGTGAAACGAGAATATTTTCTTAGAAACAGAGTTCCTCATATAACAAACAACATTCTGGGAACATAGCTTTAGAACCTGGTAAACTTTTTGTACCTTACCTTACCTTACCTTGTTTTAAAATATAGGCAGGGACCCCTGATGTGTTAGCCTTTCAGATGCACAAGAGAACTGGAGGGCAGGGACTCCTGGGAGAAAGGTATACCGTGAAATTTCATACTAGGTCACATGTGCATCTGTAGCCTATCAGGTGGGCTAAAACCCATGATGTAATGTCTGGAGTGCCATGGATACCCAACTAACACAATACCTTCCTTAGTATGTCTGTCACCCTTCCCACTGATGTGGAACCATTGTAAAATAGCTGTTTTGTGCTCAAAGGTATTGTAATATGAGAACAAATAAATAAATAAATAAAATAAATAAAAGCAGGGGGCAGAAGGACTGATGGACAGCCCTGTCTGAAAAATCAGGTGCTCAGGGCAGTCTGAGTGAGACACTGAGGTGATCAGACTTGCTGCGGGTGACACCAAGCAAAAGGCCTAACCAGGCCAACAATCCTGCAAGTCCTCTCCACAGTTCACCCTGCAATCTCACTGTGAGCTTTATCCTGGGCTTAAACTAGTTAGAAACTATGCCATGGAAAGACACCTGTGACCTGTTTGGTAAAAGATGTGAAATTGTGTGAGACAGGCACCGTTGAATGAATCCACTAAGAATCTATGCCTGAGGGGCATTGCTGCAGACCGAAGCTGCTGGGCTATACAAAGTGGCAACTAGACAGACCAGATGGATTTCTTTTGCTGGCAGTTTCTTATGTTCACAAGTACTGTATGTATACATGAGATTAAAATGGACAAAAAAGTCAACAGAAAGTATGCACTTAAGAAATGCTAAATGAAGTATAGAGGACTGCCTGTGTAGCAATTAGTAGAAAATAAGAAATACAGAAGAAAGGTTATAACAGCAGTATTTGTTAGTAGGAAAATTGCCATACATTTTTTATAGCAATATATTTTGGAAAAAAAATCCATATATCTAATTTTCTTGTCATTTTATTTCATTTGTGAACTGAGATGTGTAGGTTTGATGTTTTTAAATGCTCCTGTTTACTTGTCATGCCCACCATGAATAAACTGTGATGCTGTACTGTTTACCACTACAGATTTGAGCACCATACTAATAGCTTTACAGTATGAATTTAGTTTGTGCAGACAAAATTATCAAAAAGTAACTTCAAAGGAACAGATTTTTTTTTTAAATGGCAGTGGTGGTCTTCCTTATTAATGTGAGTCATTAATAAAAAAAATTAACAACAAACGCTGTTTTAAACATACAGTATCTGAAGAAATTAAATATACCTGGATAATGAATCTTTGGGTGTCAGAAATTCATTGTTGCTAAAATAAATATAACATATGATGAACATTTTGGCCACCTAACAAATATGCTGCTTTAAGAAACATATTTTTTTTTTTCATTTTTTTATTTTGTTTAATTTATTTTAGGGTCTATGGGTTAAAAACCCATTTTCACAGACGTCCAGTTTGAACACATAAAAACATAAAAAACATCATGAAAAAATCTTAAACACATTTAAAAATGTAAAGGCTAGCTAATACAATATAAGATTCTTATAACATGATTAGAAACTAGGTAAAACACCTACAAATTGAGTTAGTAAACATATTCCTTCTAAGTGCTATCTTGAAAATTGAAATCTGGGAACAACATTCAATATTACGGGGTAATTCATTGTAAAGTTTTGATGCTACGAAAGTCAAAGATTTTTGAGAAAACACAGTACGATAAAATGGAATCTGAAATGAATTTTTAATTTGCAGATGTATAGTAGAAGTTAGGGGGATTTTAGGAAAAAGACTAGAAATACTGTTCGGGAGCAAACCCAACTTGAATTTATGTAAGAATATCAGGAATCTAGCATTAAACCACTCAGCAAGTGATCAACATTTCAATGAATTATACAATAAACAATGGCGCTTAAGTCTAGACTGTCCAGTGGCAAAGCGTATTGCTGAATGATATGTTGTCTGGAGTTTAGTTAACAATCTTGCTGAAGTATACGAATAAACTGTCAAAATGTAGTCAGTCATGGAAAATAAGGTCTTGGTCACGTGATGTCCAGCTAAGGGGAAGCAGTGTTCTCATCTCTCTCCCGCTACTTCGCATAGTTTCTCGGCCATAAACTAAACTAAAATAGCCTAGAAATTATTCTTTCCACTGCTGAAGTCGACCTGATCAATAATCAGTCAGAATTCCATCGGGAGCAGCAAGCAAAAACTGAAGAATGGAGGCGGAGATGAGGCAAGTACTCCCGCAACATACCTGTCCAGCTTCCCCTGACAAGGCCGCATAGAAATCCAGACAACAGACTACAAAGCCAGCAGCCTCTCCTATGCCTAATCTGACCGCAGTACCACTCACAGAAGAACGCTTTCTATTAGAAATGAAACTGCTGAAGGAAGCTTTGCTAACACTGACAACTGACATAGCCACCCTAGAGCAAGACCTGAGGGACGTGTCGAGACAGGCCAGAGACACGGAAGCATGGGTGGTCTCACTGAAAAAATGGAGGGTGACTGTGGATCCCGAGATTGTAGCCCTCCATAAACAAGTGAGCAAGATGGAGCTCAAATTGGAAGATCTTGAGGGCCACAGCCACTGCAACAATCTAGTAATCATTGGCCTCCTGGAGGGAGAAGAAGGGTCCTCCCCCATCATCTTCACCCAGAAGCTGCTGGATAAAGTAGCAGACCCTTCACCTAATGGACCTGCATATATAGTGGAGAGGACCCACCGAGCTTTATGCCCCAAACCAGCTCCTGGTTAACCCCCTCGCCCCTTCTTGCTAAAACTGCTAAACTACTTAGACAAGCAGCACATTCTGTTGAAACTACGGGGCATACACACCTTGATGTGGGAAGGGAACAAGATCAGAATTTCACAAGATTTACCCCTGTCTGTCAGGCAGAAGAGGGGTACGTTTCACCCTACGATCTCTTGACTCATCCCGGCTGAAATCCAATTTCAGATGCTGTACCCTGCACAACTTCAAGTCCGGGTGCAAGAGAAATGGCACTTGTTTGAGAGCAACGAGCAAGTGGTAAAGGAGCTACAAGGGCTGCCACCAGATCTGTTTAAAAAGTGAAAAGAGTCTCATGGTTCGAAGATCTTTTGACTTGGTGAACTACCTTGTTTTATGGGCATTAAGGTTGGGTGAGATGTACAGATTTTGGGCAGCTTGATTTGGACTGGTGCAAATCTTCACAAGAGCTCTGGCCATACTTTAATGGGAGTCATACAGCTCATAGTTTACTTGGAGGAGCATTGATGTATAGAAACAAGCGACTGGGTCAGTAAGAATCACTAGATCTGGGCCTAACACTGTCTCCCCTGCCTTTCCATGTGGTCTGTGGGATAGTAACAGCTCAGCAGTACTGTATGCATTCTTTTTTGTACAGCGGAATAGCAGAGCAATCAGAACTGAGGCTCCTCAGTAACACGCATAACCGAGCAGATGCAACCGCTCATTCAACATGGATCCTCAACACGAGTGTGCGAGCAATCATGGGGCTGCAACTAATGCTGCACAGTCCTGTGTAGCCTCCTCGAAGAAGAGCACTTTCATAATGCACCCACACACTAACACTGGATAGTAGTCTAAATTTAAATTTGCTGTTTATTGATGGTGGAAGGGCTCTTTTTCATTTTTCTTTTCCTTTGCATTGTGACGCTCTCTATGCCACCTTGAGACTCAGCGGCAGTCACCAGCTCCACAAATATGTTAAAGCAGCATTGTGTAGAGGATTTAAAGAATTCAATTTAGCCACATATACAGTCTTTGGCTTATTACGTAGAAAGGGGGATGCTTGATGGGTTTATCTCTCAGAACGAGAAAGCAGTTTCAAACTTTCATGCCAGTTTTTCTGTTCTAGGTTGTTGGAATTTGTGTTTAAAAAGTTCCTGTCATAAACCATTATGTCTGGGGGGGGGAGGGATGAGAGCTTTATATGCTCCAACTGGCAGCATTGTGTACCATATTGAGGGAAGGGGCAGACCTCTCGTTATTGCTACCAGTAACTACTGACATATATATTTAGATTGAGAGGAATATCTTCACATATTTCATATAAGTGTCTCAACTCATCTGTGAGGGGATCAATAGGGGAAGAGAACCAGACATGGTTGGCTGTGTATATCGGGGCAGAGGGGGGAGGGGGGAACCCATGGTATCATTACAAAGGGCTTAGTATGGGACTTTAATAGGCATTACAGAACTTATAGTAGAATCAAGAAGATATGGCTAGCAATGTGAAGATTATATCTTGGAATGTCAAGGGGGTACGCAATAAGCAGAAAAGATATAAAATATTGAAACATTTGCAAATAGTCAGGGGACACATTTCTTTTTTGTAGGAAACCCAACTCCTCGAGTCTGAGGCTAACCTGTTAAGAAGGCTGCATGTGGGACATGTTTTTGCTGCTGGATCCAGTTCCCAGAGTAAAGGGGTAGCGATCCTGGTGTCTAGAAATCTGGGTTTTAAATGTAGTCAGTGCATTGCAGACCCCCTGGGCAGATACGTATTTGTGGTGGGGACACTGGAGAGGTCTGACATACTTCTTGGATCTATTTATGGCCCAAATACAGATATCCCCTCCTTCTTTATGGAGATCCTTAATCTTCTGTTGCCTTTCCTCTCTGTGCCCATTTTATTAGGCGGAGACTGTAATCTCCCTTTCTCCCTTGATGTAGATAGGACAGGCAAACAGAAGGCTGGTCTATCACAGGCTCAAAGGGCCATCAGGGATCTAATAGACAACCTAGGACTGTGCAATCCATGGAGGGTTCTTCATCCCAACCTGCGGGAATATACTTTCTGGTCTCCAGTACATGGGTCCTCCTCCTGCACTGATTATTTTTTAATGAGCAAACAACTTCTGCCAGGCCTTATGGCATGATAAATTTCACCAGAAGTTGTCTCAGACCACTCCTCAGTGTCTTGTACTATCTCCATCACACCACACCAATGAGTAGAAACTGTCTGGAAAATCAACAACAGATTATTGAAGGAGAAATTGGTGTTAGACAAGTTAAAGGCCTGTATTGCACAATATAAGCAAAGTAATTTGAACTCTACCGGTCATCCTGACATGGAATGGTGGGGTCTAAAGTGTTGTATTAGAGGGGAACTTATTAGGATTGCCTCTATACAGAAATGCAAGAGGGAAGGACAAGCTAAAGAATTATTGGATACAATTAGGCAATTGGAAAAGAATATCTCCCCATCATCCACGGAAATGCTCCATCAGGAGCTGATCTGAGTTAGGGCACAATATAACAATTTACTGGCGGCCAAGGCAGAATATGCAATTCTCAAAACAAACTCCATATATATTGATCACAGTGAAAAAGCCGGGTGATTGTTAGCCATGAGGGTCAGGCAGCAGGAAACCCCTAGGCTGATTAATGCAGTCCATTCTAAGACAGATGGCCTTCTTCTAACTAACCAAGTGAAATTGTAGCTGAATTCCATACATTCTACATAGATTTATAAGGAACCAGGCCCTATCCCCCTTCAATGACCAAGATAGATGAATACCTGGATGGTCTCAATTTACCCGTCCTGTCCACGGATCAACAATCCCTTCTGAGCTCTCCACTCTCGGAAGACGAAATTAGAAAGGTCATTAGTACTCTGTCACTCGATAAAGCCCCGGGACTGGACGGCTTCTCTGCCAATTTCTATAAGGCATTGGAGGAGGAGCTGACCCCATGGCTGCTTCATCTATACCAGTCCATCCTGGTGGAAGAGAGCTGGGACCCCTTCCTTTTCAAGGCCTTAATAGTAGTATTGCACAAAGAGGGGAGGGACCCAGAACAAGTATCAAACTACCACCCTATCTCACTACTGTATTATGATATTAAAATTCTAGCTAAAATCCTGGCAAACAGATTGGACTGGGTTATTCCCTCTCTGATTTGTACAGAACAAGTGGGCTTCATGGTAGGCAGGTCAGCTTCGGATCACATAAGGAAACTAGACCATATTTTCTCTACTTCCCAAGCTAATGCTGCTCCTGCCATATTGATGTCCTTGGACACCGAAAAAGCATTCGACAGAGTGGATTGGTGCTTCCTCTTTAGGACATTATGTCGGTTCAGCTTTCCTCCCCTCTTTGTGCAAGGGTAAAAGCTCTGTATACTAATCCTACTGCAAGCAGCTATTGCAATAGAACTTTCTCCCTCCACTCGGGTACTAGGCAAGGTTGCTCCCTATCCCACCTATTGTTTAATCTCTATCTAGAACCTCTCCTGATGTGGATTAAAACAGACCCAGCGATTAAGGGTGTGATGGTAGGAAGGCAAGAGCTCAAACTTTCAACATATGCTGATGATATCCTCCTCCACTTATCCGAACTGGCCAATTGCAAACTGAATTTGGATAAAACCATAGTCTTCTCTTTTAATTTCCACACTTATTGTAGGGAAATCGAAGGTTTAGGGTTACAATGGGAACCTAAAAAACTTAAATATTTAGGCATATACCTGACCAGAGACTCTAAATCCCTGAAAAGACATAACTTGGACAGCCTGGTTCAAGTAATCCAACAAGATCAAAATAGATGGAGATCATTGCCAATCTCTCTATGGGGAAGAGTGACCCTAATCAAAATTAATATCCTACCTCGATTCTTCTATCCTCTCAGTATGTTAAACATCTGGTTGCCTCATGCCTGGTTTTCCAGGCTTCACTCACTGATCATTGGGTTTCTATGGGAGGGCAAACAAGCATGTAGGGCCTACAGGAAGCTTACAGTCCCTAAAATAAAAGGAGGACTGAGACTCCCTCATTTCAAATTTTATTATTGGGCAAGTCATGCGGCAAAATATATGAGGTGGTCAGACAGGCTCGAAAATCCAAAACCAGACCAATATATACCAATATGGTTAGAGATGGAAAACAAGCTTATCTCCTCAGCAGACATTTCTTCTCCTGCCCTATATCATGTCCCAATCAAATTGCTTCCTCATGCATTGGCTGATACTCCGGTTGGTACTTCAGTCAAAGTCCATGCCCAAATATGTGTGTCCCTTGCTTATAAACACACGCAAGACCTGATCCAACCATTGGTGGGTAACCCAAATTTCAAGATAGGTGGAAGATTAGTGAAAGCTTCCTGGCTTCCCCAATTGACACATGCCAAACTTCATGACTTATGGCATGAAGGCCAAGTTAGAGCAACAATGGACATCCTCAACAGATACCATTCACTCGAGTTTCAAAGTGTTTCAACTCAGACATATGTTGACTGCCTCTCAAATAAAACAACCTACAGAAGAGGGTAGTAATTTCCTGCAATCACTCAGTGCACTAGTTTCTTAACATGTGGTTTCTGGTATATATAAGATATTAATAGAAAAAACTTTTCCACACCAGGATGGGTCCTTTCGCTACTGGAATTCCCAGTTCCCGGAAGTAACATTTGACTGGGAGAAGGTCTGGAAAGACACTCACCAGTTCATTTCACAGGATAGACTACATCTGATGCAATTTCAGATTCTTAACAACATGTATTGTACCCCAGTGAAACTGACTAGAATGAATAAGTCCCTTTCTTTGAATTGCAGATGTTGTATGCAAGATGTAGGATCTCTATACCACATTTTTTGGGAATGCCACAAAGTGGTCCCCTTATGGGCCCTTATAAAGCAGAGAGCAGACCCACTATTAGGCATCACAGAATATATAAAACCGGGAGCATGCCTGATGGGAGATTACTCCCATATAAATGTTACTGAAAGGAAATATCACCTAGCAATGATAGCAATGTCAGTTAAAAAGTTAATGCTTAGACATTAGCTAGACACAGATATCTTATCTTATACTGAGTGGCTGCAGGAACTCTTGTTCAATCTCTCAGCAGAGAGGGTGATCACTAGCATACATAACAAAATGCCCAAATTTGAAAAGTATTGGAGTAAGCTACACATGCTGTACTTCCTTTAATAAACATAGTAAATGCTTAAGAGTGTACCTTTTACAATCAAATTTATTGTTGCATTCCTGATACCATGGGTGGGGTGGGCTGGAAGGGGGGAAGGACCCATTTGGGATGTTGGTATTGTATTGTTTGGTCTCATTTACTGTAACCATGCTGTGTTGTAATATGCCCTTTTTAGGCCGATTGTATAAAATAAAATATTCTGAATTTCAAAAAAAAAAAAAGGAAAATAAAAGACTGTGAGTTAACATATTTCAGGTTTCAACAGTGAGATGTTTTCTTATTCGAAAAAGGAAACCCAGTCATTTCTGTAGTCTGCCAATTAAATCCAGAATATGGACTTCAAATGAAAAATTTGGATCTAGAATTAGCTCCAAGTACTTAAACTCCTTAACCTGTTCTGTTGGTGAACCATCATTATCCAAGATGTTAAGTTCAAAAGATGGAGATTTCCTGGATGTGAAAAATACCATGGTTTTGGTCTTGACTGAATTCAGAACCAATTTATGTAAATCAAACTAGTGATGCAGTAGACTGAAGTCAATTTGTAGAGACTCTTTAAGAGATGGTAAGCTGGTTCTTGAGCAGAACAGTACTGCATCATCTGCATAGAGAATGAGTTCTGTTTTGGAAAAAAAACATTGATAATGAATTCACAACAACAGAAAATAAAAATGGCCCAAGTATGGAGCCCTGAGGGACTCTGCACCTTAACTGAGCTTCACCCAAAAAGGAACCCTTGACCACAGTTTTTTGACTTCTTAGTGAAAGGTAATTTCCAAACCAGGAAATCACCTCCTTAGAAAATGACACTCCAGGTAAACACTTAAGAAGTTCAGTATGATCAACCAGGTCATATGCCTTGGTGAGCTCCTCAAAAGCCGCTACAACATATTTCCCTTCATCAATAGCTCTAATAGCTTGGCATGTGAACCTCACCAAGGCAGTCTTGGTGTTGTGATGGGATTTGAACCCACGTTGAGAATCGGTCCATAAATTGTACTTTTCCAGATGTTCAGTTATGCTGTCAAGCATAATCGTTTCTAAGATTTTTGAAAGAGGGGCCAATAGAGAAATTGAACTGTAATTATTGATGTTGGAAGTGGAACCACATTTAAAAATAGGTTTAACTGTAGAACTTTTCCAAGTCCTAGGAGAGACACCATAGCAGAGGGAATAGTTGAATAATTTAGTCAATGGCTTTGTATCAAATGTATAACCATTTTAATGTCCCTGAAATCCACATTGTCAGGGCGAAACACTGCCTTTGGGTTCATTTTAGAAACATAATTAATAAGGTCAGCAGGTTGTAAATACCAAAAATAATAGCTGGGTATTGTATTATTTACTGTAATATTTGTTAGTTTCTGTTGTAGGGATATAAATTTCAGTTCAACACTGCACCTGTTCAAGTTAAGAACATAGAAATTACATTTCTTAATGGTATCCATTGTGTATATCATTGCTTGCCACTCCACCAGTGTCTCTTCTGTGGGGCAGCAATATGGTATCCAATAATTGTGGTCAGCAGTGAAAAGGCAGATAATCACTTTATGATTGGCTTGGCCCTGAACTGTAACATAATGGATCTCTGCCCACCTGTAAAACTGACTGCACTTACTGCATTGCGGAGTAGCAAGGATGTAAGACACATATTTCCAAACCTCCTCAAGATCAGACATCTTTTTATGTTTTATTAAATAGATGTGTTGCACTGCCCCACTATGCATGAAAAGTGTGGTGGAGAATGGGGAACATATTGATGAACCCCCAAAGCTGCTTTGTTGGTAAGGGCAAAAGTAGATTTTGAGTTAGCTTATTGATTCAATTAGATGTTTATTAACTGATCGTGAGTTGCAAATGGGTCTTGAGCTTCTACACTTAGTAATATTCTGGTCTGCATCTGAATCAGATCATGTTTGAATGTCGGGGTCCTAAATGCAAATTCAGACCTGTACCCATCCTTAACCTTTAAACTGAGGAACATTTAGATGCAGGTCCAAATCAGGATATTCTCAAATACTGGGACCCTGGATACTTCCACTGCATACAATAACAGTAATTCCTAGCATGAGTAATGTGAGCAAAGTACTGGCACACTGAGAAATAAATGGCTGAAAATGTTGAAAAGTAAATAATTATTTTCATTAACACTGCTCCAAGAAAAGAACAAAAACCTCCAAGCAGTACTAAAATGAATTTACTCCTCAACCTTTGCAGCTTCTGTCTTTTCTTAGTCCCACTTCACTCAGTGTTCCAAACTGAAAGGAACCTTTGATTCTTGACAGTAAAAATTATTCTTTCTGATTATTTCTCCTGTGAAGCAATGTGCCAGACTGCCTACAGGCTGTGATTTGAGAACCATTCCTCATACTGTATAGTGGGTCTTCTTCTTTTTGACATTCTAAATTGCCCTTTAACCTATATGATTTTTTTCCCTCTTTAATATATCTGAATGCACTTGAAGACACTAGTTCATGCAACTTAAAGAGCCACTGATGCCTTCAGGATAACTTGAACAAAACATAGTATTTAGACAAAGTTCAGTTTATATTTCACTTTAATTCTGTATTTTCCTCCCCATTATTTATTACTGAGGTAATCTGTAAGAAAACAGGATATTTGCTACTGAAGAGTTTGTCTATTCCTATTGCTTTCTCTCCACCTGGGGTTATAATGCACTGCTTGCAACATCACAGTTACTCCCATGGCTACAGACTGTGATGTCACAACGGGGATTTATGACATGAGGCAGGGAGTAAGCTATAGAGGCAGATGAACGCTAACAGATGAAGATCATGTATTTGTGCACATTTCCTCTGTAATAAAAAATGGGGAGGAAAAATCTATAGAATATATTTGGAATGCAAGCTAATGCAAGCTGAATTATAACTAATTATTATGTTTTTCAAAGTTTCCTTTGAGGCATCAGCAGCTCTTTAAAGATACTTTGTCAGTCCTTTTTGCATCATATTATTTCTAGTTGAAGCATCATAGTATGACTGCTCACCTTTTCTAAAATCGTTTGATGTTGCTGGTTGTTTTATCTGCCTCCTTTCTTAGTAGAACTGAAATGCATGCTAATGGTGTAATTATACCCAAGGTAGATTCTAATAGTGTGGCTACCTGGTGCTGGATAATGGCAAAAGAACTCACTTCAAGCTCAGAATGATAAAACTCAGTATTTGTGATATTATAAAAAACAACAAAGCTATAGATGCAGCATCGGAGTAACAGCCTGCCATTTCACACCCAGTCACCTGTTGCATTTTACAGTATAATAAATGTCGAGTTTTACTGTACTCAACTTCAAGTGAGTTCTTTTGCCAGTATCCAGCAACAGGTAGCTGCACTATTAGAATCTAGTTGTTGTATAGGGTCATGATGGCACTGCTGGTCACTCCTGAGCTACTTTTTTGCAGAGGACATCAAATCATACCTAATCTTGTTTTGTTTAAAATCCATGCTCTATTTTTTATTGCATGCTTTCTGAACATCAGGAACATCCCTCAAACAGTGAATCAACACATGATGCAATTGTCGCATCTCCTCCCACTGTGTTGTGAATGATTAGACTGTACTGGGGGTGTTGCCAGGAAAGATGCAGTGTGAGTTAATGAAGGACTGTAAACAAACACATTTTTGTGTGGTAACACCAGTGTGGTGGGCAGTCTGATTTTCACTTTTAAAAAGTAAAAATAAATCAGAATCAACCTATCAGACAAAATGACCAGGAGACATAGAAAGGACATTGTCTTTTGATCACTCTCTCGCTATCACTGTTTTCCATCTGACAACTGACAAGACACACAGGACACTATTTCCTCCTGCCACTATCTCTCTCTCTCTCTCTCTTATGCTCCATAAGCAAGGCCACTGATTTACGGTGATTAAAACAATTAAATTCCGTTTTCAAGACTCAAGATTCCGGAATTTCACCGGTGATTGTTACTCTAATTTCCGGATTTTACCGGGATTCTATTATCATTCTTTTAGTATGTGCATAAATAATCAGAATTAAAGAAGGTTTAATATAAAGAGCATTAAATAAAGCTGCATGAAAGACAGGTGCCACTAACACCTTCGCCAGCTCACAACCTGCTGCACAAAAGAGAAACCATTGCTGTTCTCTCCCACTCATGATGTGAAGAGAGAGGGAGAATGGACACTGCAGCAATTGTGAATGAAATGTCCTGGTCTCACTGCTCAGTGTCTCTCTCTCTCTCTCTTAGGTCTCAGTGTGGGTGCTGAGTGGGGGGGGGCACAACACACAGAACTCATAGCTATTGCTCACACAACTACTGTGGACAGTACCCATCAGTCAAGTGAATTTACATCACGCGGACCTTAAACACCAACCTATCAGCTACATCAGCAAATTCTGAAGAATGTGAGCAATCATATAATGCATTTTAGGGCTGCAGGTAGGCGGAGCCTGCAGCCCTATTGCGTCAGCTCGAAAAATGAGCTACAGGATTCAGACCGAAGAACATTTCCTTTGGAGTTTTCAAATGATCCTTCCACTACTTTGCAGCCCTTCAATTTAACCCTTGCAGTGCTGGAGACTAAACATCTGTGCAGAGCTCAGTCAAATAGATTAATTCCAGTTCTTTCGGCAGCCTTGTAGTTCTTCAGTGACTAAAAGAAACACTTTTTCTTTTCAATCCAACTTGGTAAGCAACATTTGTAGAGCTACTGCAAGACAGATAACAGCACCTAACTGCAGAGCAGTCTCAAATTACATGCTTGGTCATCTCTCCCAGTGTGTGTGTGTGTGTAGCAATGATTTACAGTACTTTTGAACTGTAACAGAAGATTACTTCAGAGAAGCTAATTAACACCAGTATACTTTTAGCTGAGAAGCCCCCAAAGGGCAACGTTTATCAAGAATTATCAACAAGTTGAGAGCTCTTCTCACATAAATTTTAAACTGTCTCAGTAAGTTTCAAAAAAGCATTCTACTGATAGAAAAACCTTGGAATACTATTTTCCCTAATACATGTAAAATGAGCTTACAACTTTTATTGCAAGTGCCCTTGTGTTTTGAAGAGCACAGTCAATGAAAGACAAAATGCTGAAATGAGGCTTAATTGCAAGTAGAAATTAAAATAAAATTATACACACATATATATATATATATATATATATATATATATATATATGTGTGTGTATATATAAATATATATATATATATATACACACATTTACATACACACATAAGTATATACACACATATACGGTATACACATACACATATGTACACACATACATATACATCTATCTATATATAATATATAGGTATACATATATAATATAAATAGAATAATAGATAGATAAGTATCTATTACAAGGCAATAAGACCATCGACAGGTTTTGGGGACTCAGAACCTTGAGAGCAAAGCTCGAGAGGTTCCCAAAGTCTCCAAAACCTTGAGATAATCTTACTGCCTTGTAATAAATACTTATCTATTTGTTATTTTTTGTAATATATGGATCCAGTTCAAAATTCTGTGTTTTTTTTCTGTGAGCTGACCAGCCGATTGCAACACTGAAGACACGCTTGCGCTCCGCCAACTGTCCCATTGGAGACTGACTAGGTTGCCCTCATCCTCCTACCACTCCCTCCATATCTATTAATATTTTACTTTTTTAGATTTGCGGTTATACCTTTTAGTTTCCCATTCTTTGGGTAATGCAGGATTAACCAGATAATCCAAAGACACGAGAAAAAAATCTGAAGAAATGACACGCACACATTTGACTCGCTAAGCGAGACTAACCAGCCGCCATGTTTTCAAAATTGCTCTGCCCATTCACAGTGGAAAAGTGGCCAATCACAATGCATGCTGTGTAGGAAAGGACTTGGGACCATGGCAACTGGGTTAATATGTGCGTCAGACTTGTGCAGCCGCGGTGGCATTTCTGTGATAATACTATCGTTCAGAGCTCTGAACGATAGTATTATGGGCTCTGAATGATAGTATTATTGGTCAGCAATGATGGCATTATCACTGGGGCTCTGGTGTATTACCAGGAATTTTTTGTATGCTTTTCGTTTATATTATTTTCATTATCCATATATTACATATATATATATATATATATGTTCTATGAAAAACTTTGTTAGTGCATCAGTTAGGGTTCTTCTACAGTGACAAAAGTGAGAAGATTCAGCATTAGGGTTCCCCCCTTGCATCCCACCCACCCTACCCCCACCAGCAGGCATTGGGATGTGCGTTAGGGTCATCGGTCCTAACTCTCACCCCATCCTATGTGTAAACAAGCTGAGGTGGTGCAGTGTAGGAGAATGGGGTGAGAGTCAGGACCAACTACCCCAAAGCACACCCTGATGCCTGCTGGTGGGAGCAGGGTGGGGGTGGAGTACAAGGGGTGGGATCCCTAATGCCAAATTTCCTCACTTTTGTCACTGTAGAAGAACCCTAACTGATGCATTAACAAAGTTTTTTGCATAGAATTTCCATACGTTTTAAGAAAGAATAGAAAAGTAGAAAGTTGCGCAAGTTGCTGGGCCACCACATGATTTTGTGTGACTATAGTAACAGTAAGTGCAACAGAAACACAAGCACAAAGGCTTATGCACCTGCAATTGCAAATGCAAATGGTAACAGTAAAAGCAACAAGAATGTGAAACAAAATGAAAACGCAAGTGCAAACGAAAAAGCAAACTGTAACGCACACGGTGGCATAGACGGGAACGGTGATGCGAACGATAACAGAAGTGCAACTGGAAATGCTAACTGACACAGTAACAAAAGGACACACTCTTCTTTTCCCCAAAAACTGCATTAAAAAACAAATTGCAAACAAAGAATGTATGCATTATAATTGACTTTGGAGCAGAAAATTACGACTTGGAATACTAAATTGCTTATATCTCAGGAACCGTACAACGTAGGAAAAAAATTAAATTTTGTATGAATTATTACTTTTCTGGCTACTTTTATGCTTAGTCACCATTTAGGGGACTAAGCAATTTTTTGAAGAAAAGTCCGTATATCGCACCGTTTCCGAGATACGGACTCTGAAAGACGCAACGGACGCCATAATGTTATCCTAAGGCAAAAAATGTCAGCTTCAGAGTGCAGTAACTTTGCCGCCCTGTAGTATAATTTCACCAAACCACCAAAAGGCACATCTGTGGTATGTTGGCTTTCTTCCCTCCAAATGTCAGCTCAAACAACCAAAGTGTTCTTTTGCAGCAGTGCGGCAAACAATTCCTGTAATGCGGCAAATGCCATAATGTTATCCTATGGAAAAAAAATGTCAAATTTGTAGTGCTGTAACTTTGTCACCCTGTACTATTTCTTGACCAAACCACCGAAAGACACATCTGTGGGATATTGCCTTTCTTCCCTCTAAATTTCAAGTCAAAAGACCAAACCGTTCCCAAGATATTCAAGATGAAAGTTTACTAAAATTTCCCTATCTATTCCATAATAAAAAAATCTGGCCATCTTGTCCCTCACTCATGATCAAAGATGATGATCAAAGAATCTCACAATGAAAGAATTTGCAGGCCCACGATCAAAGAATTTGCAGGCTCACGAACAAAGATTTAAAAACCTTATAAATCATAAAATTGAAGGAATTGTGGTAAACCACCACTATGCTTTGACAGAACGATGCCCCCTGAGTAAAACCCACCCTCATTTGACTTCCTACGACACCCCTGGGCTGAGAAACTAGTTTTTTTAATTGGGCCATCTCGTCCCTCGCTCACGATGCACGATCGCGATCAAAGAATCTCGCGATCAAAGAATTTGCAGGCTCGCAATCAAAGAATTTGCAGGGTCATGATCAAAGAATTTAAGCATTTGGCGGTAATGCAAAGAGGCACTCAGAAATATTTTCAGGCTTCTCTTTGCATTACTACTGATAATGCAGACAGTTGGCAGCTGGCCGGGCTGAGAGGAGGCTGTGCCAGTCACTGGCTGGCGAAGGTTGGGGGTGCTGGGTGGGCTTGGATGGATGGGTGGGGGTGGGGGCCACTAGACTACCAGGTATAATGAACTCATTATTTCTTTCATTATGCTGGGGCGGCTAGACTACCAGGGATATAAACATTTACAGAAGGGTAGGGGGTGCTGGATGGGCTTGATGGATGGGTGGGGGTGGGGAGCCACAAGACTACTAAGTATAATATGAACTCATTATTTCTTTCATTATGCTGGGGGAGGCTGCTAGACCACCAGGGATATAAACATTTACATATTATAAGACAATACAGCTTGGGGGGCCACTAGACTACCAGGGCGCTACTTAGTTGATATATTTTATTGGGGGGGCCACTAGACTACCAGGGATGTTAATATTGTATTAGGGAGGGGGGCACTAAACTACCAGGGATAGTTATAACATTATTTTAGGTATGCAGATGGGGCAGAACAAAGCCCCCTGAGCAAAGTGCACTCTCATTTTAGAGTCAAGGGCACCACTGGGCTGAAAAAATCAATTTTTAAATCTGGCCATCTCATCCCTCGCTCACGATGCATGATCATGATCAAAGATTCTCGTGATCAAAGAATTTGCAGGCTCACTATCAAAGAAATTGCTCGCTCACGATCAAAGAATAAAAAATAGTAAAACATGATTTTATGACCAATTTGAAGTGAAACAATGTGATAGTTCAATAGAACAGACACTTCTGAGCAAAACCCACCCTCATTTGTGTCCCTAGCCCACCCCTGAGCTGAGATATTTGTGTTTTTAGGTCACGATGCAAGATCGCGATCAAAGATCGTTAGTGAGCCGCAAACAAAGAATTTAAAAGTTAATAACTCTATTTTTGGACTGATTTGGATGGGACCAAAGCCATGGCTCGATAGTTCGGGGTCCCCTGAGTAAAACCCATCGAAGTTTTACTTCAGAAGTGACCCCTGAGCCGAGATATTTGTGTTTGTGCAACCGGAAAACTGAAAACAAGATGGCGGACCTCGCGGTAAAAGAATTTTTGAAATTCCTCGGGATAAAAGATTCTTGAACATGAGGCTGCAAAGTCTTTGACCACCAGGTGGGACGAGATGGCCAGAACCCCCATTCTTTGATCGCAAGATACACATATAAATTTTCCCATTGACTTATAATGGGAACTTAAAAGTGTCATAACTTTTGAATGCCTTAATATTTTTTCACCAAACAAAAAGCTGCATGTTCAGCCACCAAAGCTCTTTCAAATGAGTCATCTTGTAGAGTGGCATGCCACACAACAGCTGTGCAGGACCACATTAAGAATGCCAGAAGGTGCCTCCAAAAATAGATAATTTTGCATTTTTCAGAGCTTTTGTACACGAAGACCGACACTCCGACAGAAACACAATTTGGCAAATCAAGATATCTAGTGTGCCCTAATGTGTGTAACAAATTTCAGGCAAATCCATTGAACTGGTCCAAAGTTATTAACGTTCAAACTTTTGACTTTAGTATGTAACTGGCTACTCAACCCTAACTATAGTGGCGCGATCGCACCACTATAATATATATATATATATATATATAGATATAGATATATATATATATATATATATATATACACATACACACACATACACACACATACATACTGTATATACCCACAGATACACACACATGTATGTATACATATATATATATATATTTATATGCATACATACACATATACCTACAAACACACACACACATATATATATATGTATATATATACATATATATATATACAATACATATGCTGTATACATATACATATATGTAAGAAATCAGCCACTACAGGGTGTGCATTGAAGGATTTTAATGCATGCCCCATGGACATGCTAAGGCATAAGGCCAAAGGCCGAGTGTGCTTACACCCCTGGGAAGTGCATTAAAATCCTTTAATGCACACCTCGGAGTGGCTTATCACACTTATAAAATGGGCCACTATCATAAAAGAATCAGTTTGATTTACTCTGATAGGGATTAAAATGTATTTACTATTTTCAAAAGAGTGTACAATACATTACCTCTACAACATCTAAAATCTGAAAAAAGTAGTCCCTATTAATGAATAAAATAGCATATCTCAGCAATAGGTTAACTAGTACAGTACTTTGCAGTAAAAGTATTTATTAGTAGAGTTGGTTGAAAATAAATATTTTCTCTGTAACATGTAAATTATCATATAAATGCACTGTAACATCTGTAAATTTGTAAAACAAAAGTAGTGTTTAAAACTTAACTTTCATTACACTGTAGTTATATACTTTCATTCAAGGCAACCTTCTCTTTATTTTTGTTTTTTATGTATCTGTTGTGGTCTAGTGCATAAAAGGAAAACTGTTATAGAATTGAGGTGAAAGGTTAGTAAGAAAAAAAACGTTAAACCTGCCAAGTTGCTTTTTTTTTGGTGGTGGTGTTGGGGGGTAGATTTCACCTGAAAACACCTATATATGATTAAAATGTATGTGCTTTTATACACATCAGCAATGTAGTTGAGCAATTTGGATCTGCCTCTGCCTACGTAACTGTGATTTCCCACCTTTTCTCTTTATAAAATGTTACTATATTGCCTACTTTCTTCATCCTGTTTTTTTCTGTTTCTCCCCACATTCAAGACATAGAATGTTTACCATGGAATACAGGGATTCAAAATTCTGCTCAGTTGCACTGGTAGATTGTTACTCTCCTAACATACTGTACACACAGACAATAAAGGCCTGTTTTAGAGTCAGAGACTCAATTATCTCACTGTCAGGGCAAGCAGAAGAGATTTCCCTGATAAGCAGATAAAGATAGACTTTTTTTTTCATTGGCAGTAAAGAAACAGTTGTAATGAAAACTATAAACAATACTTAATGTTTCTAATTTGTGTATCTATGTAAGGAGAGTGTAATGATCAGGTAAACAAAATTTAATTAATTTGTTTTATTTTTTATTTAAGGTAATTTTACTTTTATGGCCCAGTTGAAGATTGTTACAATGTAAAGGTAGCAGCCATGTTTGTGATGGAAGATCAGTTCTGGTTGCAGGGGGACTGACAGAAGATATTTCTGGTTGTAGGAGGACTGATTTGCTCATTCTGTGATGTGGTTTAGGACTAGGATGACTGTGCATATATAGAGATTTAATGTACAGTCAGCTGATGTCTCTTGGCCAATGAGATTTCTAGATTTTTTCTTGCCATTTTATAAATAAATATATATATATATATATATATATATATATTTATGCAATAGGCATGGACATAAATCCTATGAGACAAATCTGAGCTACTATGTGATAAATTCAAAATTTTACATTTATACACAAAGTAAATGCATCATCACAGATTTATTCACATAGTAGATATGTCACAATCACTCCGGAACTCATTTAAAAGGTTCGGCCTCAGTACCAGTACTAACTATATTCAAATGCAAATAACTTTAAAATGAAAAAAGATAGCATAGTGCTATGAGCACAAAAGTTGTGCAGAATAAAATTATCTACAAAATGAGTGGTATTTCATTTATAGATACCTTATAGATTTTTTGATAATTAGCAAAAACACAGCATAAAATTCATATTTTTTTTTCATTTTGTCCGCAAACAAATGTAAATAACTTTAAAATGAAAAATGATAGCATGGTACTGTGAGCACAAAGTTTATTCAGCACAGAAATATCTACAAAATGAGTGGTGTTTCATTTATAGATACTTTTTAGTTTTTTCAGAATTAGCAAAAAACAGCAAAATAATTCAGTTTTTGTGCACTGTTTCATCGAACAAATGCAAATAACATAAAAACAAAAAATATAGTATGGTACTTTGAGCACAAAAGTTGTTCAGCATAAAAGTATCTACAAAATGAGATGTGTTTTGTTTCTAGATTCCTTTTAGATTTTCTATAATCAGCAAAAAATGGCAGAAAATTCAATTTTTATTCACTTTTTTGACTAACAAATGCCCCCTACAAAAGCAAAAACAAAAGAATTGCATAAATGGAATATGCAATGGAAAACTCATGAAATAAATGATTTATCTGCACTCAAGCGGTTTGACCTCAGACACCGCACTCATGGCTTACGCCATTCGTGAGGTTACCCGAGGTCAAACTGCTCTTGTGCAGATAAATCATTTATTACACTTGCTTCCACTGCATATCCCATATATATATATATATATATATATATACTGTATATATACTGTATACACACACACACACACACACGTATACATACACACACACAGACATATACACATATGGCATACAGAGGGTTTAAAGTGAAGTTTACTCAAACTGAGGAAATGTTTCACACAAAATATGATATAGAACTTAGCTTGAGACATTTCCTCAATTATACTCTCAACCAGTTAATGCACTACATAAAGTGTAAAGCCTTCAGTGTTGTAACAGCATTTAGTACATGATAATATCAATTGTAAGTATAAGTGCAGAATAAACAAACAAAAAACAAAATTACTGGTCAAAGATCCACAAGAAAATAAGACCATTAGCCTGATATGTACAGATTTCAATACAGTGTCAATGTATAACAAACATGTACAGAACCAGTATAAGGAATCTAAATAAAAACTCATAGGAATAAAATCCCCTAGCCCCCCTTTCCCTGGGAAAGGTAACTAGTAGGAATGAGATGGCACACATGATACACAGAGAACCATGACTGTGATGTTAACATACCAGGGTACACAACCTACAGGAGAGACAGGGAGGGGAGAAGAGGGGGCAGAGTAGCTCTCTATGTAAGGGAAGGGATAAAAGTAATGGAACAAAAGTGTAAACAAGGAGAAGAGGAGGCACTGTGGGTCACCTTAGAGACTGGAAATCACACCACAATTCTCACAGGGGTTGTATACAGACCCCCATGTTGGGGGGAGGTAATGGACAAGGACATGATAGAAGGCATCCTTAGGATGGCAGAAAAAGGGGAGATACTGTTGATGGGGGACCTGAATATGCCAGATGTTAACTGGAGCACCTTTGCTGCAGTCACATCCAAGAGCAGGGCCATTCTCGGTGCCCTACAGGTGGCATGCCTCAGACAGCTAGTTTTGGAACCCACTCATGAGGGAGCAATCTTAGACCTCATATTCTCAAATGGGGACAGTGAGAGTATCGCAGATTTACAAGTGGGTAGCCATCTGGGAACAAGTGACCACCAAACAGTGTGGTTCACAATAAACTCAGCTACAGCATCAAGCCATACAAAAGTAAAGGTACTGGACTTCAGGAGGGCTGATTTTGGCAATATGGGAGAGTGCCTTAGAAAAGCACTAGCAAACAGGCTAGAAGGAGAGGTGGAGCAGCACTGTGGAAACATCAAAACTGCCATCACAGAGGCAACAAGCTTTTGTGTGAAGCAAATAAACAAATCAAAACAAAAGAAAAAGCCACTATGGTTCTCAAAAGAGGTGGCGGGGAAAGTTAGGGAGAAAAAAAATAGCATTTAGGAAGTATAAGGAAACACAGAAGGAGCAGGACAGAGAACCGTACCATTTAAGGCAGAAGGAAGCAGGGAGGGAAGTCAGAATAGCAAAGGCCCAAACTGAGGAAAAGATAGCCAACTCAGTTAAGAAGGGGGATAAAACCTTTTATACTGTAGGTACATCAGGGAGCGTAGAAAGACAAAGGGAGGGATAGTGAGAATGAATAGAATGGACTGTGGATGGGCAGAGAGGGACAGTGAGAAAGCAGGGATACTGAATGAATACTTCTGCTCAGTATTCACAAAAGAGGAGGAGGGGGATGTGCCTAATCCAATTAATAGAAGCACTCTGGATGGGGGGGACGATCCCAGTCCTTTCACAGAAGAAAGAGTTCTGAAAGAACTCCTAAAACTGAAGGTGGACAAAGCAATGGGGCCTGACAGAATTCACCCTAGAATTCTAAAAGAATTAAGGGGAGAACTAGTGACACCACTGACTACCCTGTTTAAAAAATCATGGGAGGATGGTGTGGTGCCTGAGGAATAGAAGAAGGCAGATGTGATTCCCCTTCACGAAAGTGGGAGCAAGACAGAGGCAAGAAACTACAGACCTGTCAGTTTGACCTCTGTGGTAGGGAAAGTGATGGAATCACTTCTGAAGGAAAGAATTGTTGAGTTCCTAGAGGCCAGTGGGGCCCAGGACCCAAGGCAGTATGGGTTCACAGCAGGAAGGTCATGTCAGATGAATCTAATTGATTTCTTTGACTGGGTGACCAAAGTAGTAGACCAAGGATGGGCTGTGGACATGGCCTACCTAGACTTCAGCAAGACATTTGACACAGTCCCACACAAAAGATTAATAATCAAATTAACCAGCCTGGGAGTGGGTCCCAGGGTGGTAGCCTGGGTAAAACATTGGCTGAACAACAGGACAGAGAAGGTAATTGTAAATGGAGTCCACTCTGAAGAAAGAGGGTTTACTAGTGTGGTACCGCAGGGTTCAGTACTGGGTCCTGTCCTTTTTAATGTCTTTATAAGTGACATTGCAGAGGGACTAGAAGGAAAAGTATGCCTCTTTGCAGATGACACAAAGATCTGCAACAGGGTTGATACACAAGGAGGTGTGAAAAGGATGAGAAGGGACTTGGCAAGGTTGGAGGAATGGTCAGAAGTATGGCAGTTTGGATTCAATGCAAAGAAGGGCAAAATAATGCACCTGGGAAACAAAAACCCAGGGGAAGATTACACAATGCGGGGGGAAGTAGTAACAACAACAAAAATGGAAAGGGACCTGGGGTAATCATATCTGATGACCTTAAGGTTAGCAAGCAATGTGAGAAGGCAGTAGGGAGGGCTGGGGGGATACTGGGATGTATAGGGAGAGGCATCACCAGCAGAAAACAGGAAGTTATTATCCCTCTGTACAGACACTTGGTGAGACCCCATCTGGAGCACTGCTTCCAGTTCTGGAGACCCCATCTCCACAAGGACATAGACAGGATGGAGGCAGTCCAAATGAGGGCAATTACAATGGTGCAGAGTCTGCGAGAGAAGCCATACGAGGAGAGACTAATGGATCTTAATATGCATACCCTTGAGGAAAGGAGGGAGAGGGGGAACATGATAGAAATGTTTAAGTACCTCAGTGGAGTCAACAAAGTCCAAGAGGGCAGCATCTTTCAGAAAAAGAGATGTGCAAGAACAAGGGGACACAATTTGAAGATAGAGGGGGGACGGCTCAGGGGCAATGTGAGGAAGTATTTTTTCACAGAGAGGGTGGTGGATGCATGGAACAGCCTTCCTGAGGATGTTGTGGGGTCTAAAACTGTGGGAGAATTCAAGAATTCATGGGACAGACATAAGGCAATTCTTGTTGGGGTAGGAAGAAATAGGCTGTTGGTTAATTAGGATCTGCAGCTTATCCTGTAGGTAGGGAAATGGGAAGACTAGGTGGGCCAAGCAATCCTTATCTGCTGTCAAAGTCTATGTTTCTATGTTCTTTGATCCCACTTAATGCCTCACAGCTAACCACCATATTTCGCCCAAGACACTGCTGCATTTCTAAACAAGCTTTGCTATGAAATGTCTTTATAGCTGCCACTTAGCCCAGGTTCAGTTGTTATTTGCATGTACTAATGTCACTTTTGTCATCTCTGCATAGCTATGTGTATTATCTCGAGTGCTGTCTGACTTGATCTGTATTCTAACCTACCTGTACTATATAATATGTACCTGTACTATATACTATGTATTGTATAATCTCATCTCATTTTATGTAAGTATTCTCCTGGGTCGTGCCTGAAAATAGTCAGCTTTGGCTAACGCACCTATCCCGGTTAACAAAAACTAAATACATAAATAAATAAATAAATGTTTCTATGTATGTGTACACGAGTCCTAACACATCATCATTCACACAAGTCTTTGCAATATTTACCCAAAGGAATAGAAGAGTTGATTTATATTAAACTTTTCAGGATCTATGTAATCAATGGCATCGGAACTCTCATAGTTTTACACTTGTAGGAAGGGTATATGAATGCTAGGCAGCTAATGTTTTAGGCATTTTCTGAGGTTGCAAGGGGTATCCTAGGGAATTACAAAGAATCATAGCGGTGTCAACTGCAGTGCTCCCAGAATGAACAAAGCATTTCCCTGTAAGGCAGCCTCCTCTTACCTGTATTTTCCATGTAAAACCATTGGAATCTCTCAAGCTTTGCCCCCAATGTTCTTATATTCCAGAACCTCATGATGGTATTATAGCACTGTTGCAATATACTGGCACAGCCAGATAGCCTGGCTGAGATGCAGTATGTCATATTCAGTGGGGGTCATACTTTTATCCATTTTGGCAATGTACTGACACAGGATAGCATTGATGAGATGCAGGCTCTCATTTTCAGAGGGGTCCTAATTTTACCCATTTCTACTTTGTACTGATACAGATTAGCCTGGCCAAGATGCAGTATCTTATTTTCAGTGGGGTCTTACTTTTACCCATGTTTGAGTTCCAACAGAGGATACAACATCTAACTGCAGAGCAGTTCCAAATTATATCCTTGGCCATCTCTCCCAATGTGTGTAGCAATGATTTACAGTACTTACTCTGAAGAGTTGATTTATGTTAACCCTTTCAGGGACCTATATAATTAGTGGCATTGGAACTCATATGGTTTTACATTTCTAGGAAGGATAAATGCTAGGCAGCTAATGTTTTAGGGGGTTTCAGAAGTTGCAAGGGGCATCATTGGGGATTACAAAGAAATCAAAGGGGTGTCAACTGCAGTGTTCCCAGACCGAACAAAGCATTTCCCTGTAGGGCAGCCTCACTTTCCCAGTGTTTTCCATGTAAAACTGTGGCAAAACTGCTGTACATTTTCCTGTATGCTCAAATCAATACATGCAAGCAACTAACTTCATTATGCCTGACAGTAAAATTGCTATAACAAATGCTAAGGCTGTGTTATGTGCTCTTTAGCCCTGTGACAATGTACTGACATAAGATAGCCTGGCTGAGATGCAGTATGTCAAATTCAGTGGGCTCATACTTTTACCCTTTCTAGCACAGTACTGACACAGGTTAGGTTTGTTGAGATGCAGTATATCATTTTCAGGGGGTCCTAATTTTACCCATTTTTACAATGTACTGATACAGCTTAGCCTGGCTGAGATGCAGTATCTCATTTTCAGTGGGGTCCTACTTTTACCCATGTTTACATCTGCATGCAATGTACTGACACAGGACAGATTTGTTGAGATACTAATGGCCGCTGTGTGCAACATGGTGGTGCTGACTTAAACTATGCATATGTAAGTATCACCCACATGTAGTCATGTCAGTGCTGCCATGATATGGCTGACTCTGGAGCAAAGTGTAGATGTGCGAGTATCAATCATGTGCAGTTCTGTAATCACAGCAGTATCAGTTACATCTGACTCTGGTGGGCAAGAGCACGACATATTCTTTTCAACACTCTTGCCACTCCTAAAAGCTCTCCACAGCTGTATTGGCTCAATGCTGGCAAAGGCTAATGGATGGGTAACACTGGGAACCACTCAACTGTCTTCATGTCCACCAGCTCTATTGGCAGGTCATTTTAGAAGTCCGCCACCTTCTGGAACACAATATGCTTCCTAATGTTACCCCTAAACTTGCCATCTGTTACTTTCAGAGCATTCCCCTGTGTCCTGCTGGAGAACATACCCATATGTTCAGTCCTGTCAATATCCCTGAGATTGGGAAGACTGAGCTCATGTCCCATCTCAGTCTGCTGTTCCACAGGGACAAGCAAAAGGCTGAGGAGCACCCACATATGAAGAAAAAAACAGGACTACAAAAACATTATTCAAAGTCCTTTATTTAACTAAAGTGCATAGTGCACCATACATAGTGAGCATAAAAAAGTGGTGGCTGAGCCTTTCTGCAACTATCATTTCTCCTGACTCCTGCCAGGTGTCATCAGAGTGATTCACTCTGTTGATGCCTGGCAGGGGCCGGGAGAAGCATTACTTTCAGAGTGTCTCAGTTGTCACTTTTTTATGCTCACTATGTGTGGGTGCACTATGCACTTTACTTAAATGAAGAACACTGAATATTTTTGTGATCCTAGTGCTTTCTGCATATGTGGGTACTCCTCATCCTTTTGCTTGTTTTAGTTTTTTCATTGCTGAGCACCATAGTACTTGTTTTGCTGCTCCAGATCCATTGTTGCTTTGTTCCACATGGAGAGGACAGTAATACCTACTAGTAAACATAAATGTGGATATTATCTGTTAGACCCTTCCAGGTATTCCTGTTTTGAAAATGCAGCTTCTCCTTAACAAATGTATCCAAACAGAAAGCCCACCAGCAAATTTATTTTTATTTTTAGTTCTAAACACATTCTCTTTACTGCTGCAGTAAATGTAAACACTAGAGGAAATATGAAGAAACTGATAGCAGGAAGCTTACAAAGGGTGTCAGTTGGCATTTTACTGTATGGGACTGCATAAATATGCAGAACTAAAAAATGCTACATAAATTCACTGCCACTAAATAAGTGGCAGATGGGGGGGTTGTCAACACAAAAAGGGGGCTTGGTTTGCACTCAGAGAGGAGTGAGAGGATTAGTTTTCCTATGTGGGACAGTGACCCACAGGGTGTAAAAAGGTGAGGTTATTGAAAATATGATGGATCATAATGATCTACATAGCCCATTTTCTTAACACAGTGATTTTTTCATCAAAGAAGAAAAAAGGTGGGTTGGAATTGATGACTATCTGGTATTTTCACAATCCCCCACTCTAAAAAGAATACCGACACCAACTTGCTGCACTATAAGACCGCACCAAAGAATTTAGCATCTATGCCAAGCTCCATGCTGCATTCTTTCAGCAGGATCTTTATAGAGTACAGTACCACAATAAATTTTCTTTACCTGATCCTCACTTCCATCTGAATGCACCCTGACCCCATTTCTGCCCTGATATCATGATATTTAGGGCTTGATTAAGTCAAGCTGTTTCCAAAGTTCCTCCCAATGGACCAAGTTAAACTTTTTCAATGCCAAAAAAAGACTAGCAATGCATTCCATGGCTTTGAATAAATGTAATATGGGATGGTATTATACTTTGCACATTCTTGTATTCTATGATTCTAGTATGTTCACCTATTAATTTATGAGGCTATGTTGAATTTTGCAAATGTGGGCTCATAACTTTTGTAATATTCAATATTTTTGCCACAACATTTCAACATAGCCATTTTGAAACAGTGACTCATGAATGTGACAGCTGTCATTTTTCAGCTCCTGCCCAATATTTGTTTTGCAGCCCAAAATCTGATTTTGCAGTCCCTGCACAACATCACCCTTACACTAGTTATCTGCCCTTCTTTATGAGGCAGGTTCATCACGAGACTGTGTTGAAAATTTGGTGTAAAAATATTTAAAAAAAATAATTTTCAATATTTTAAACCCAGATTCCTCTCCTGCAGCCCTATTGGCTCTGGCCAGAATTTATTTATACTAGGAACACTTAGAGGCCTAAGGGGGTTGACAGTGTCCCTTTAAGTAAATCAAATACTTTTACCAAAAAAATAGCATCTGGTCCTGTAAAACACTCTGATACTAGAGAAGCTTAGTAAAATTTCTAGTACAAACATGCACATTTTTTAATTCCTGTATGTTTATTGGCACCGAATGATATTGAAACCATTTTATGAAGTACTATCCACATGTACTGTAGTATGTGCATTTTCATAGAACTAGCTCTGACTTTGTTGGATAAATATCTTATTGAACTTCAGGCATGTTTTCATTCAATTAATAGTAAATATCTATTACATGTTGCTTGCAGCAATGAGAAGTATAATAAGATATTTCAATTCTTTCTCCATTACAGCACAAAGTTAAATGAATGAACATGGGAAGGAAAAGGTAAAGAGCCAGGGTCCATGTCATTGTAATGTTGGATGACAGTGTTTGGGGGGTCACACATGGTTTCCCCTGCCACCACACACCAAAACTGCAATATACAAAAGGATGCTGTTGTCTTCAGGCAACAGACTCTCCTCTATGACAATAATACAAAAGCTCATGATGCAAACAGTCTATTCTAATGCCAGTGGACACACATATGCTGTGGGCTACTAAAATTCTGTTTGGTGACAGCTGGAGTAGATGTGCAATGAAGATAAACTTTGTCATCAAAGTTGCCACAAAGTTGAGAAACTTCAACTTTGTGAAGCCTCATGAAATTCCTATTGGCATCATCAACTCTGACTTTGCAACAGTTTTTTTTGGTGAAGTGGCACTTTTTCCACAATGTTGCAACTTCACAAGTGAAGTTTGGTCACTGCAGAAAAAACAAGTGTCACTTCTTGTGGCAAAGCATTGTGCAGTTGACCCTTCAAACTTCAGAAAGTTGGCCAACTTTGCAATGTTCTGTCAAAGTGTAAGCTGCCAGAGCCAGCCCCTGGCATGGCACTATGTTTTCAGCATTTGACTTTATCAGTCAAAATTCAGAGAATCCAAATCTTAGTTACAGGGCCTGGACCACGCTGCAGTTTGCAAATTGTAAATCAGAATGGTGAGGTACCTGGTGAAGCAGAAAGGGAACTGAGATTGTTGTGTCTAAAAATATATTAAGGTATTATTAAAAACAAATTGTTAAACAGGAACAGAAATAGATACTTTTTTTACCAATTTCATGTGTATCAAAATACAAAAAAAATAATAATAATGGTTTTACCATGTCTTAACACAGAGTTGGCAGGCATGAGCTTCTACATTGGCAAGTAATATTTTTAATGAATTACAAATGTTGCTTAATATCTAAAACCAGCTTTGTGGCAGCAATATACTAAGAGTAGAACATTGTTATTTACTACAGCAGTCAATGGGTTCCACATGTCCCTGGTAAGTTTGAGAAGGTGGCAGTCACTACTATACATGCTACTGGTAAGCCTGTGAGAAGAGGTCATTCAATAACTTGGAGAGCAGAATCTTCTCAGGAGGTGGAGGGCTGAGAGTTGTGATCATTTGCCTATTTAGCTAAGTGATGGGCTTGCCTGTAATTTAGTAACAGTATAACATCTCAGCCTTTGAGTTTGCTATTATTTATTTAGTTAGGTTCTCTGTATACTATATAGAATAATAGGGGCGGGGTAATGTGTATACTGAGAATTTTATACACCCTTGAGTTATTGGATGCTATATAAAGCTCAAGAGTGAAGCTCAAGGGGTTTATACAAGCATCACGCACTGAGGGTGTGTGTAAAATTCAAGTTTTTCACAGTATCCCATGTCTTGTTTTATATAATTGCAGGGCAGTGTTTTCTTGCCTTGAAAACACTACTCAGCAATTAAACAAGACAGTGGTTCTGTTAGTGTGGTCGGGCTGGAATGCGGTTTCACTTTTACTTTTTTCTCATTTTTTGCATGATCGCCCCAAAACTTGACATAAAATTGCCATAACAGCAGCTATACTTTTCAAAGAGCTTGTGAAAACTCTGTGAGTCAATTTATTGTGTGCTGATGGAAGTGTGTGTGTGTGATAGAGGCAGTGTGCTCATGCGTGGCAGTGAGGGGAACCCAGCATGTGTTTGCCATTGTAACCTGGTGGTTGTAATAGTAAATATAACTGGGTTTCCCTACAGGAGAAAATGCTCTCCAGTTTTTATAATAATAGTAATAATAATTTTAATCATGGGAATCGGCTACACCATTGAATCAGGGATTCATTTATTTTTGATGGTTTCTAATTGCAGCAGGATCTGGTTACAGCTAGGACAAGGCACAAATTATACATTATAGTTATAGTACAAACATAGATTTTCACCACAATTACAATGATATTTAATGTTTTGCTTATCCCTCACAAGTGGAGAGACACTTTGTGCCCAACTGTTAGACTGCAACACATTATAGTTACTGTATTTTCCACTAATAGGTAAAACCTCACAATATTAAGCATACAACATAGTTCAGTACAGGGTGTAGTCACCCATATCATGAGGCCTCTGAGCTTGTTCATATATAGCAGAGCCTGGGCTGCAAGCTGTGAAAAATGTACTATCCATATGCAGCATTGGGCCTAGCATGGTGGGTGTATATTAACCAGGCATATGCCAATAGGCAGGTTGTTCCAAGCTAGAAGGCCAGCATGGGAGAAGTGACTGGAACTCATTCTGGTGTTCAAGTGAGGGAGAACATATTTCATCCCTGCTGCAGATCTAATTCCCTCCTGGACTGGAAAGCACAATGTCATGGGGCTCAACACTGGGTTTTATGTGCATGAATTCCCTTAGGAGCTGTTTGAGTTATGAATAAACACATTCCCAACTGAATGGAATCACGCTCTTAGTCGCTATGTAAGCACGTTATGGCTTTTACTGTTAGCACTCAAAATTCCACTGCACAGCATGCTATGTCGACATGCTAAATTACCTGCTCTTACAATTTGCTTCTTAGCTAAATGAGTATTTGTTTCAAGCATCATACTGTTTGCCTGATTGGATACTTTGGCTCTGCTTTCTAGCATCAACATGTGTGGGTAAGATTTTGCTCCATTTTTTATCTGTGTTATCTAATAAATGTTTTTCTACTGTTTCACAAATATAACTGTTGGTTAGTTGTTGTTTTTTTTGGTGCTGACCATAACCCCATTGAGTTGGAAATGTGCTTTGTTGTCCCTCCTGGACTAGTTTGGGCTGCACTAGGGCCAGGATGTCAGGCACCTTACCTGTGGTACACTTTTTCATGAGATGTAGCAGATCAAGTCATCTGTGGCCACTTAGATTAAGCCAATTCAGTCTATTGTATAGTGTGCAGTGTTGGCTATCATGAGGTGTGTTCAGTACAAAGCAAGGATGCTTGTGGTAACGAAAAGTGAACTAAACTTGTTGTAGAGAAAAGTAAGCTTGCTTACATTTGTTGGCCACATTGCATAGTATGTCTCTGTAATTCAGTAGAGGAGTTAACATTTGTGTTCACAATGTACAGGCATGTACGGGTTGGAAAGCAGGCCTTATTCATTTACAGGAAGCCAATTTTTGGTCCAATTTTTTTTTAAATTAGGTTCTCAGTGTGTAGGTGCCATCTGAGAGGGGGTTCCAATCATATGCCCAGGTATTTGTGTACAGTAGTGACTTAGAGCTCATGGTGGTCTAGGCTGGTAGTGGTAACCGATAAACATCTGTTGGTCAGTGTATTTGAGTTTCTTCTGAGACCCAAAATGAATTGTTTGGATTTTGTCTATACACAATGGCAGGTTATTTTGTACAAAGGATTGGACCACATCAAAAACTTGCTATCGGGAGGCTTGGACTGATGACATGTTCTTCTCATGGGTATATACTTGTAGGATGATATCATCTGTAAACAGGTGGAAGCGGACATTCTTTGACCCACAGTGCAAGTCATTGATGGAGCATGAAAACTGGGTTGGGGCAAGTGCAGAATTTTGGGTGTTGCCTGACACAATGTGCTCAGGTTTTGATTTTACCCCTTTAAAGGAGACAAGCTGTTACCTGTCAGAGAAATACATTTTGAGTCAGCTTACCAAATGCCTGTTTAGGCCCATCACATTCAGTTTGCTTAGGAGGACCACATGATCCAGGGAATCAAATGCATTGGACAGATTAATGAATATGGCCCCAGTTAGTAGCCCCTTGTCCATGGAAGACTGGATGTCACCAATTACCTTCAGCAGGGATGTGGTGGTACTGTACATGGAACAAAAGCCAGACGGATTTGAATTTAAAACATTATTTTTGGTAGTGAACTCATTCATATGAGTGGCCATGAGTTTCTCAAAGATTTTTGCAACCACATGAAGTAGGAAAGTAAGTCAGTATTTACAAATTAATTTATTAGCACCACTTTTGTGTATCAGGGTGACCAGAGCTTGCTTACATTCAGGATGAAGTACCCCTTGGTTTAGCAACATATTAAACATGTGTGTTAAGGGATAGGTGATAATGGGTGCAGTAATAATGTTACACCACAAGTTGCAAAAGTCATTTGACATTTAAAGTTTATTTTGAATAACAAGCAGTAACACAACAGTGCATATCTGTAGGACTGCATACTGCTGAAATGTTAAAAAAAGGGAATGGAAAATATAACATACAAAATAATGCTTATACAATTGTAGAAACAAGGATGATGCTCTCATCTTTTTATGTTTGTTTATTGCATCACTTGCAAAAGCAGTTGGTCACCAAAAATGGACGTTTCAATAATTATTTACTACAATTACTACAGACAACTCATATTTTTCAGTCCATACACCACCGATTTAATTCATTTTTCCTTCCTCTTGACCAAGTGCTGCTGTATACAGTATGTCATCATGACCCACAAAACATGGCCAATATAAGAAATGATATTGTCAGTTAGGGGTACAGCCTACTTCAGTTAGTAGCTGACAAATATCCTGGGACCATTAGTTATGGTGATGCTTACAGTATGCTGCTACTTGACAAGATTCTATGATGTAGCACTGCAGTATTCTATTACTAGCTTAAAGAGACTCACCAAGGCAACTGAATGAATATTAGCACCTCAGACATTGGTGCCTTACTTCTGTGAACAACTTTTCATCCCTATGGCACTGAAAATGTCTTATTAATTAAGAAGTATGAGCACTCATAAAATTGCGAGCACCTGGTCTGCTGTTCTTCCCAGTGTGAAGAGACACCCACACTCCACCCCCTCACACAGCAAAGTTATGACAAAATCCTAGGGAGAGCACAGGGGCACACTCCATTATAGTCTATAGGGGCAGCTTTCCATTCATTTTACATAGTGTAATGGTCATTTGAAGATGAATCAAGGACACTGGTCAACTAACCAGGGCCTTGTTAGTCAACCAGTGTCCTTGATTCATCACCAAGTGACCATTACACTATATAAAAATGATGGAAAGCTGCCACCATAGACTATAATGGAGTGCATCCCAACCTTTTCCCTTGGATTTCATCATAATTTTGCTGTGTTTGGGGGTGGAGCGTGGGTGTCTCTTCACACCAGGAAGTACAGCAGACCAGGGGCCCAATTCACAAAGATAGCACAAAGTGAGAACAAAAGTTTGCACTGTGCTCCCTGGTTGTGCTGGTGGGCAACTGTGCTATTCACAGTCATATAACCTGGTTGGCTATCTGACTGTGAATAGGGGGCTGGTCAGGGCAGAGCTATCCCAGTAAAAGCAGTGGAAGACATAGCAGCTCTGCCCCCACAATCAGCCAGTAAATGGCCCCACAGCCGATAGTGCTTAGGTGCAAAAGTGCCATTCACAGAGAAAGCCATGCAAATGAGCCCATTGGGCATGCAAGGCATTAGAGGCCATTAGTTTGCCCATTATGGGCTCATTTACATGGCAGTAGTGTGTGGTGTGTGCCCCCCACACCAGCCCAAGCCCCACACAGCCACAATCCCTACAGTGTACTGGTCCCCTCTCCCCTCCCCAGTCCCCAATCCTGTTAGAATAAAACAAAAATCCCCATTTTCCATAGTGTAGTGGTCCCTCACCCCTCCCTGGTCCCAATCAGCATTAGAATAAAAAAAAACTGTTTTCCATAGTGTAGTGGGGTGCTATGTGACAAGGGCTACTGCAGGATGGCGACACACGGAAGGGCACAAAACCACCAGGGTGACTGAAAAACAGTGTGTTTAATGCGGGAGCTTCACGACCTCCACCCCCCCACATCACCCTTACTTAGGATTCCTACTCTGGGGGGGTGCAACCCGGGGAAAGAGGGAAAATCCCAGGTCGCTCATATTGTGGGCGACATTGTGCCGTCACCCTTATGACCAGTCACCAACATTCAGTCATCACAGGCTACCATGTAGTGGACCCCCCCAACTCTCCACCCACTCTGGAATCACATCCCACCCCGCTTCCCCCCTGCCTCAACACCTCCCGCCAGTCAGCAAGCAGCACAGCCCTCCTCTCACCTCTACAGCAGCCCACCCACTGAACTGTCAATGACAGTTTATAGTATACACTGCAATCCCATTGATTGAAGTGTCAACCAATCTTGTAGTGTGTTCTGTAAGATGTCATTCACACATTGTGATTGACAGCTTTTATTATATTCTGTCAGCGATCAGACTGGAGGGGGGCTGCAGTACCGCCGCAACCCTCTAGGGTTTGCGGGGAGTACCATCAGGTTTTTTCTAGCTGTAATTCACTCCACACACTGGCCTTTGTGAAGGGTCATTGTGTAGGGCAAAGGTTCATGAATGGGATTGCTGGGCTATTCAGGTCCCTTCCCACTCATTTGCATTGTGGCCCCCCTCACTGCTTTGCCCGGGCACAAACCCAGTTTGCAAGGGCAAACTAGGCTTTGTGAATAGCTGCTATTCACAAATCCCAGTTTGTCCCAGGCAAATTGGTTTTGCACCTAGGCAAAACTTTATGAATCCTACCCCAGGTGCTTGCAATTTTACAAGTGCTCATACTTCTTAACTAATGAGAAATTTTCAGTGCCATATGGACGAAAAGCTGTTCACAGGGGTAAGGCTCCAATGTGTGAGGTGCATATCCTAAGCCTGGCAAATTTCTTTAAATGAACTGCTACAACCTAGAACATTAATGTGATGCATGTGTACTTTATTTTGTATTGGGTATTTGACCCCTGTGCCTTATTGCCATGACACTTTTGATGACAATGAGATTTTTTGGTGCAGTATTAGTCACTGCTAAGCACTACAAATCACAAACTGTAGTGAGAAAGAAATAATGTGACCTACTGGGAATTGAACTCAGGCCCCTGGAATACTTTCGCAGTTCTCCAACCACTGAGATACAGGTTGGGTTCCCGGGGCAAACTTTCTTTCTCTGGTACTCCATGTCCTGCAGCTAGGAATAATCAAGATGACCTATTTTTTTTTAGTGCACAACATGTTTCACACAGGCCGCTAAACAGCCATCAAAGGATTATGTGTATCAGACAGTAGTGAGTTATAAAAGATGTTAACCAGTGACTTATCTGTATTAACAAAGATATAGCATACTGGTACAGTAGTACCAGTGTAGTTATGGTTGAGTAAGGTGTTTAATGTTAACCCCAGTATTTTCACTCTAACAACTTTGGTAGCAATCAACCAAATAGCCCAACATTTTGCATGTGTGGTCTGGCTGGTAGGGTCTCAAGAGCTGAAAAGTTTTATGATGATATCCTGTTCAGTTTCCAAGATACAGACTCTTGATTTTTAATGATTTTTTTTTTCCTACACTTAACATACTGTAACTTTTTTTGCTCTCAGGTACAGCCTACTGTAGATAATCCAGGATTTTTGCACAAACCTTTCAGGGTTGAAGCAGCCTGTACTGAGGTACAGCCTTTCAAAGGTTTCGTCAAAAAAATATTGAATGGTTCCAGAGTTCTAACAAGTTTAATTTTTTTCTGAGCATGCTCAGTAGGGCTTTTGGATAACCCCTGATACGAATGACAAAAAAACATAAATTGTGAGGATTTATTGTTTGCAATTTATTGCTTATGAGAAAAATTATTGATTGTGATGGCCGCCATTTTGTTTTTTATACTAAAAAACATTGAAAATACATAAAAATGGTGTGTTTTTTTTTTTCATTTTAATCTGAGCATAGCTAAATGGGAAATGTGGCATTAGGGTTTACAACCCTAATTCCTCACCCTTTCTGAGAAGCAAAAGGACAGGACCACACAAGCAACCGCAGACAGCCATCATCAGTTAAGACAAAAAACATACAGCTGTTTCCAGATGACACATATGCAGTAGCACTGATGTGTTACCTTCTTGGATTTGTATCTATGGCTGCATAAACACAGGCCTCCATGTGTGTATGTCATACTGCATGCATGAGTATGCGTGGCTAGAGAAGTGCATGGAGGCTTGCACTTCTGCAGGCAGAAGGTAGCATGGAATGTCCAGGAATAGCACACTCTCCACAGACAGCACAGACAGCAAAATTGAGGCAAACGTCTTTATTTTTATTCAGAAGGTAGGCTGTGCCTCATTGCAGTAAGATTCAATGCCAATGCAAATACACCAGTGTGCTCATCCTAAGCACAAACTGTGGCCACAGCACGTCAGCTCTTGCAGTCCTTTGTCAGGGGGTAACACCAGAGTGGTGTGTTTGCACTGGCATTGAATCTTACTGCACTGAGGTGCAGCATACCTTCTGAATAAAAATAAAGAAGTTTACCTCAGTTTTAATGTCTGTGCTGTCTATGGAGAGTGCACTATTCCTGGACATTGGGCTAGCTGCCTGAGTAGAAGCACCTCTCCTGTTTGGCATTCACAGCACCTGTGTGGAAAAGAAGGCAGCATGGAACCTGCACCTTTGCAGCCAGAGGTACTCATGCACACTGTACAAAGTACCTCTCTAGACAGCATAATCCACAAGTGCATGGTTTTCTATATGTAGCTGCATAACTGAACAAATACTGGCCAGGGCCAATAGGGCTGCAGCCAAGGTCATTGAAGAGGGTCTGGAAGAGCAGAACAAATAATTTTGCAGCTTCTGCTCTGCAGCCGTCATGTCTCTGGACCCCAACTAAGTGACCTTGAGGTCTGGGAGCACCAGTCCAAGTCAATGCCCTTCAAATGAAGGACAGCTGATTTTGACCACTAAAATACAAAAGATTTTCACAATGTTCCAATTGTTGTGCATGACAGTTAGGATTCTGCAAGTAGTTTCTGCAAGATAAAGATGCATGCTAGAATGGATGCAAGCAATGAGACAGATGAAATCTGGAATATACAGCTTGTGTAGTCTGTCCATTCCAGATTCACCCATTTTGGTGGTTACATCATTCACCCATACCTGCACATAAGATGGTACAAATTCAGTACAAGACCCAAGAAAACAGGATAACTGTGTTTGATAAAGATGATTGGGGGTGAGGCCTGGAGGTACCATAAGATGTGGGGGGCATAAAAAGCCAGGAGAATGGTACCATTGGGGGGATGGTGCAATACGCAGGTGCGGGATAATGCTATAAGAGGCAGGGAGGAATTGAGCCATAAAAGTGTGTGGGGGGCCATAAGAAACAGAAGCATGATGCTATAAGACAGGGGGAATTGTGCCATAGCAAAAGAGGCATGGTGCCATAAGAAGTGGGGGTGAAAGGTGCCTTAAGAAGTGGTGGGATAATGCCATAAGAAGCATGGGGGGAATGGTGTCCTTAGAAGCATGGGTGGATGGGTGCCATAAGAAACTTGGGGGAATGGTGCCATGAGAAACATATGGGAGAATGGTGCTATAAGGAGCATAGGGGGAAGGGTGTCATAAGAAAGTGGTATGGTGCCATAAGAAGCATGGGGAGTATGGTGCCCTAAAAAGAATGGGGTGGTGTCATTAGAACTGTGGGTGGATGATGCCATAAGAAGGGGAATGGTGTCATAAGAAGTGGGAAGAGAATGGTGCCATAAGAAGTAGGGAAGACTGATGCTACAAAAACCTGGGGAGAAAGGTGCCATAAGAAGTGGAGGGGGGGGCATAAGAAGTGTGTATGTGGGGGGTGATGTCATAAGAAAAGAGTATTGTGCCATAAAAAATGATAGGTTAGTTGTAGTATCTCTCTCTCTCTCTCTCTCTCTCTATATATATATATATATATACACTGTATATATATATATATATATATACACACTATCTCTCTCTCTCTATATATATATATATATATATATATCTTTATGTAAAAAAAAAACTCCATTTAATGCTTCAGTTAGGGTTTGTTCCACAGCGACAAAAGTGAGGCAATTCAGTGTTAGGAGTTGCCACCCTACCATCCCACCCACCCACCTTCACCAACAGCCATCGGGTGTGCATTGAGGTCATCGGCCTAACTCTCACCCCATTCCATGTGTAAAGAAGCTGAGGTGGTGCAGTATAGGAGAATGGGGTGAGGTTAGGCATGACAACCCCAGCGCACACCCTGATGGCTCTTGTTGGGGGTGGGATGGTAGGGTGGTAACCCTAACACTGAATTTCACCTCACTTTAATATAACTCCTACTATGCATTAAATGGTTTTCCATGAATTTCCTTGTTTTTGAGAATGTGCACTATAAATAGTGAATGGTATGTGGTGGTGGGAGCATGGGGCCCACTCCCACCATGCTTCCTATTTGTGTGTAATAACCCTTACAGTAACAGTAATGGTAAAGGCAATGGTAACAGTAATCCTAATGGGAACATTAACACTAACAGTAATGCCAGTGCTAATGGTAATGGTAACAGTAACAAGAACAGTAATGGTAATGAAAACGCACATGCAAATGGTAACACAAACAGTAATGAAAATGCAGATGAGTAGCGATGATACCAGCGCAGGAAATGGTAATGCCAGTGGCGATGCAAAGGAAACAGCAACGTAAATGGTAACACAAACGTAAGTACAAAAGCAACCAAAAACGGAAACGGTAATGGAAATGCAAGCACAAATGTGAGCACACAGATGGTAATGCAAATGTCAACAAAAATGAAAATGGTAATGGTAGCGCAAATGGAAACGCAACTGCAAGAGCAAGTACAAACGCAAACTGTAACTGCACACAGTGAGGTAAATGAAAATGCTAATGAAAACGGTACCAGAAACGCAAATGATATCAGTAAAGTAAACGCAAATGGTAACGCCAACGGTGACTCAAAAGTAAACATCAATGCTAATGGTAGCACAGACATGAGCTCAAATGGTAATGCACACGATGACAGAAAGGATTATATAAACAGTAATGGAAACGCAAGTGCAAACATAAATGTAAACAGTAGTGGTAACATAAACGGTAATGGATATGCAAATGGTAATGGAAATGGAAATGGAAATGCAAATGCACATGGTAACGGCAACAGCGATGCATAAAGAAACAGTAACACAAGGGACAATGGAAATGCAAGCGCAAATGCAAGTGCTAATAGTACGAAATGCAAATACAAATGGTAGCATAAGCGGTGACAAAAACACAAACAGTAGCAGTAACGCAAATGGAAACACAAATGCAAATGGTAAAGTAATGCAAATGCACATGCTTTGTGCACCGAAAAGGTGCATTGAGAAGCACAGTAAATACAAAGAATATGGGCACAATAATGGCCCTTGGACCAGAAAATGTGTACATGGAATACTAAATTGCTTATATCTCAGGAACTGTATGCCGTAGAAAAAAAATTAAAATCTGGTACTATTTATGACTTTCCAGGCTAGTTTTGCTCTTAGCCACCTAGTGGGGGGCTAAGAATTTTTGTGACAAAAAGTTTGTATCTCGAACTGTTTTCGAGATATGGGACCAGAAAGGTGTGGCAGACACCGTAATGTTATCCTATGGGGAAAATTGTCAAATTCGGAGTGTTGTAACTTTGCAGCCCTATTATATTTTGGCAACAAACCACCAAAAGACACATCTGTGAGATGGTGGCTTTCTTCCCTGCAAATGTCAGCCCAAAAGACCAAACTGTTGTTTTGCAGCAGGGTGGCAAAGATTTCCTATTGTTTTGGGCATAGTGTCGCAAAGTACTTCCACAAATCGCAACACTTTCACAAAAAAAATCATGAAGGTGTTGCATATGCGAAAGTACTTTGTGACACTACTTTTTACAAAAATTTAAAAAAAAAACATGTTTCTGGGGTGTTTTACCCCCAAAAAAGACATGGGGAACATCCTCAGGGCTCGACTAGGTGAACACAACAAGAACTGCATTCCTAGAGGGTCTCAAATTTAACAAGCATTTCTCCGGCCACCAACTGAAAAAAAAGGCTAAATCACGAAAGTAAAAGGGTCATTTGCGACACTAAAAACTGCATTTGCGACACTTTCGCATATTTTAACTTTTCCCACAGACCATAATGGGATTCAGTGTTTTTCGAATAACCTTTGAACCATTTAATATTTTTTCAAGAAATCTTCGAAAGGCACATTGGTGACACTGGCTGCATATTCCCTGAAGTTTTCAGACTGACCACACAAAACATGTGGGCTGTAGGTGGGAGCAAAGAAACGCGCAAAACCCCATAATTTATGCATTTTTTGGCACTCTATAGCTCTGTAACTGTATATTCAACCATAACAAAACTTGGCAGATCCAGAGATCTATTGGGCCAGACTGTGCTTTCTAAATTTCAAGCAAATCTGTCATACAGTTGCAAAGTTATTAAGCTGCCAAATTTCAGATTTAACCTTAAATGGGGTACTCAACCCTTACTATAGTGGTGCTACCTACCACTATTATATATATATATATATATTTATACAGTATATATATATATATATACACACATATATGTGTATATATATATTTATATATATATATATATATATATATATATATATATATACACACACACACACATACATATATATATATATATATAGCACTAGATGTCATGTGTAAAGAAGCAAAGTACTGGTTGCGGTTAAAAAATAAACATACTGTACATTTGAAGAAAAGGTGAGATCTGGCTGTGATTCTTCTTACTTAGCCTAAAAAGAAGGCAAGTCTTCTGAGAGGAAAGTTAGAAGGAGTCCATTACAGACACAGGTTGACATTCTTACACTTACCTAAAATGTCTCCACAATGTGTCTGACATTTCCCTGTTTGCTGTTGAATTTATGTAGCTACCAGACAAGTAAACTCACCCTTGGGTGCAGTTGCTCAGTAAATGATTCTTATTTTACATCTGGATTGACATACCGAAGAGCGGACAGGCTGTGGGGTGGATGCTTGAGCGGCATGCAAGTGATGTATTGTAGGCTAGAAGAAAGAAAAAAGGATAGGGTGTGTGTGGATACTCTCTCGTGGCAAACAATTGAAATACAGCCAAGCGGATGGGAGTGATAAACTACTTGCCACCTGATCACACAGTGGTGAGGCTCCAGAACAACTTTTGTAAGTGAACAGCAGGGGAACAAACCATAAAAAGTTGATTGCTGTAGCTTAGTGAGTGAGAGGTGGAGGTGGAATATTACCAGCTAAGGGACTAAAGACTAGGTAAAAAATTAAGAAATAAATAATTAAATGACATCCTTAACCTGAGTAATAAATGGCATCTGGAAAGTAACGGTGATAAAGTACTATGCTCAGAGGACGTTCACTGCATTAGCAGTGGTATTTTTACAGCTGATCAAACCTGAGAAAATTTGCAATAAGGCTTCAAATTAAAGGCAGGACAGTGCTCATATCTTATGCTGTTTGTTTAGGGAGAGCAGAATTTCTCATAGAGCTGTCAGTTTTTGGGACTGTATGTTTGCCATTTCTCATTAATGCTGTATCATATATAGGAAGTGTCTCACATCTGATGCTGTTTATAGATACAGTGCAAACCTCTCATAAAGATGCAATATATATCTAGAGTGCAAAATAGTCATAAAAATATTAGTGACAGCTGCAAGGAACAGTGGTGCCATAGACTTCACTTTTCAGATGTCGGCTTTTTGTGCCCTTAATCAATATTTACTGTGATAAATGGAGACTTGATCCAATAATGCAAAAAATTGCCCAATTTTCAGTGTTCATTAATATTTATTTATAGATTGCTTTCCAGCGGGCAGCAATAAAAATGCAGAACTGTTCCTATATCACCCATAATGGAATGTGAAATTGGAAACTTGATGAAAAAGAAAACAATTTATTTGGCATGGAATGTTAACTACTGCCTATATTTTCATGTCGGCATGCATGTGCTTCAGTGCTTCCCTGAACTCAAACATCTATAACACAACAAAGCATAAGTTTGCCCAGAAAACATTTGATGCCAAGCAACTTATAATACTTTTGTGAAAGCACTTTATCAGACCTGCATTCTACAAGCACTTTATGTAACAGGGTGTGCTGGGTCTTATGCATCAAATTCATCTGGTATTTGTAATAGGAACCTAAAGAACGTGTGTATGAAATATGCACTTTTGTAGCTTTTTTTCCTTTTTTTTATAACACTGATTAAGTCTACACTCAATGCTGATCTTTTGCCAATGATATTCTAAGTTCAAACTCAATTGAAATACTCTGAACCATAGATGAATTTGATGCACAAGACCCAGCAGTTGTTGATATACAAGGTGCCTGTATATGCAGGGCTGATAAAGTGTTTTCAAAATATTGTTACAAAGTGCTTGGCATCAAACTCTTTACTATGCAAAAATAAGGTAGGTTGTGCTACATACATATGAGAGTCCAGGGAGAATGAGGGTTGTTCCTATAAAAAAGGGGCATAGATTAGGATACAGGTGTAAAACGTAACTATTGTACACTGCAATGCTGCTATGAGTAAAGCTCAGTGGCTTGCTGGCTTCAGAAAAACCTATGGCTAGTAGTCATGTTGTAGTTGATGATTTAGGGCTTCACTGCAGACTGGCTATAACAAGGGCCACCACGAAACACAGCAAAAGATAGCCTTGCTAGGAAAGCTTAGTAATAAAAGGAGGTTATATTAACCTTTATCCAGATTTACCAGACCGAGTTTAGCATAAAATAGGCAGTCACAGTCACACTGATTCATCGGTACAAGAGCACTTAAGAAATAACAGTGTAGTAGAAAATGTAATTGAAAAGTTCAAAAGTAGAAAAAAAAAGTTACTGCCACGGCTACAGTCATGTGGCAGTGGAAACTTGGCACTTCACCCAGCTTGCACAAGGGTTCCATTGCTGCAAGCCCGTATCCGTGGAGCAATATTGCTGCTGTTTTTTTCTTTCTTCATTTGAATGTGTCCGTTGTACTTTCTACTGCGCTTTATTTCTATAATGCTCATGTATCAGTAGATCTGTGTGAGCAGAGACACTTTCTAGAGCAGCAGCATGCTTCACAAACTGTAAGGCATTTGCTGAATCTGAGCATAGTACAATTCCTTATGTGAGAACTACTAGTGGAAAAATGAAAAGATTGATAACTATAGGATACTAAGTAAGTAACTTGGATATTACCTGGAATGATCAGGGTTTAAACACGGATCTTTAAACAAGCTTTCTTTGTGTGTATTTTAAGGTTCGGCCATTCTATTATGAGGGTATAACATAACATCTTTCCATCTATTTTTACAATACGACTCTTATTCATGGAAACTCAGAGCATGAATATTATTGGCGATCATCTAAAAATATGGGTTGTCTTTACTAAAAAATGTTTCTTTGAAGCTCATTCTGGTGTGTTAAATGTTGAACTTGCTTGTCAGCTCACATACAATTGCCTTTACATATATGCCTGCAATGTGTTAGTGTGGTAGCATCACAGTCTTTATTTTAAGTCCCTCTCTTGAAGAAAACTATAGGTCTGTCTAGCCTCAAAGGGATTAGTTTTAAAATTGTCACCTACAACCCTGAATAAGGTGAGATGGTATAGAGTCACTGCAGTTCTTTCTGCCAAAACCAAGCAGAGTCAGCCTGAGTCGCAGTGGAGTAGAGGGGTTAAAATACATGCTTTGTGAGACTTAGGAGTGGCAGTGAGAAAAAAATCCAGCTCCTGAATACAAAGATGTTTATTCACAGTAGACACATTGCAGACACAGTTGTCAGGATAACTGGTTAATTGTTGGGTGGCTGGTTAGTCTGTTTGCTGAGTGTTCACTATTTGGCATTTTGCCTGCAATGTTTGTGCTGTAAATAAACATCTTTGCATTCAGGAGCAGGAGCGCATCTCCATTTACTTGCTGCAGCACACCCTCACGCCTCTGTGTCTGGGAGTGCGGTTCATTTGTTGTCGTTGTTGGTAACTGAAGGAGTTAACAACCCCAAACCTGCACCCTGTCTGTCATCAGTGGGCATGGCACAGGACAAAGAAAATGTTTGGGGTAGCTCTGTACCACGGCACTATGGTCTGCCAACTGACTCCAGTGAAAATGTGGAGCAGACTGGGAGGAAACTGGAAAACCACTACTCCTGTTCATGCAATTGCTCTCCTATCAAACAAAATCCTCTTCGGTTATTGGGCCATTGCTGTTGTGAACATTAAATTTATTGTAAAATACAATTTCTTTCCACAGTGAACCACAGGCCTGTGAGAATATACTGTGAAGTCTTCAGCTGACTATTAGCCTCTCAGCCAGAAATGCAGGATAGATTTAGAATCTTTCAGATACTTCACAACAGCAACGGCTGTGGACCGATTACTGAATTGGAGTTCTTTTGATAGGAGAGCGATCGCTTAGAAAACATGCTACCACCAGCTGGAATACAGCAGCACTCAGCATAACAAAGTTCAGGGTCAGGTAAGATTTGCACCGATGCTGCATCCCAACCAATCAGAAATCATGGCAGAAAACTGGAGAACGTGCCCATTGCACTAGAAAGACAAAATAACTGCCAAACATCGGAGTGGTCAACTGGCCAAGGGGAAGAAGTAAAGCAGGTCACTGCACAGAAGTTCAACAGGTTTCCAAATGAAGGAGTTCAGCTTCAGTCACAAGGCTTTTAGCACACAAGATCAGTATAATTATGCAACAACCAGCAATGCTGCTAAGAGACAACAAAAGAAGGCAGAAAAAAAAATTAAAAACCAGTGTGAGGTGGGGTGGGCTATGGTGAACAGAGGCGGAGGCAACTTTTGACCCATCATGAGGTTGCTATTCACAAGCTGCTTTTTTTGTAATCCTACCAAGAGGACTGCAAGGCCCCGCCCACACAGCCCTAAAAACTGCTACCCCCGAGAAGTAAAAATTCACATCATCTCTAACCAGTAAGTAGTAGTAGTAAGTAAATAATTTTTATTCAGTCAGATGAATCAGGATTACTCCATTGAGCATAGCTCATGTTCAGTGAGGTCCTATTGCACATAATTACAGTATGCCTGCTACAAATGTTCCAGTATAAAAAGCACTTAGTTTCATGAATATAAAAAGATTAAGATTAATAAATAATTATACAAAAATGACCACAAGAATAGACAAGTAGACCCACTTGGCCCCTCTGAATCAAAATCAATCATTTCATAATTTATGTTAACAGCATCCCCACAACAATTGTTTGACACCTGAGTCTCAGCCTTTAGCCAGCTCTGAGTCTCTTTTAATCTCACTGGTGAATTGATTTGTCTGAACCTGATGGGCACAGAGTTCCACAATACAGCTCCTCTAAAAATTACTGTGGATCTACCAATCCCTAAATTGAACTTGGGCACTGTAAATTCAATGCCTTTAGCTGACCTCAAATTACTCTTTAATAGTTCTCAGATGGAATAACTCCAATACATATTTGGGGACATCCCCTTTCCACACTTTATACATTTATTTGTTTATTTATTGATGAGTATCGGATAACACCTTTGAGTCAAAGACTCTTTTATAAAGGTTCCACTTCATACATAAGAAGAGACAGCAGTGTACAGAGTAACAGGAACATAATACTTAACACAGTGGTTACAGAATGGTTGCATCTGATTACAGAGAATACAAAGAGAAAAAAATAACAAAATAGCAGCTGGGCAATAAAGGTTGCAGCTATATGCATTGCATACAAGTTATTCGTTGGCCAAGGCTGGACAAAGATGTCCATTGTCAGGGTATAGGCACGCTCAGGGGTGGCGGCCCAGAGTTAGGTCCATAGACATGGGGAGATAGGATGTGGTCAGGTTTAGGGGCAATCACATACTGATCCTTGGGTGATAAGGTCCCTTAGCTAGTACTTGAACTGAACAAGTTTGGGTTCAGTGAGAATGGAGTTTGGAAATGAGTTGAGCCAGGTTGGGGCCAGATATCAAAATGTTCTTTGGCCAGACGTGGTTTTGCAGCAAGGTACCCTAAAGTGGGAGGTTGCTGACTGCCATGTGAAGTGGCTGGTCAGTGGGGCCTGAAGTAGTGGAGAAAGGGCTGGAGGGAGTAATCCTGAGATGATTTTCTTTGCGAAGAGGCAGGCCTGGTGCTTTAGCCTTCCATCAAAATTGAGCCAATTTGCTGAGGCATAGAGGGTGCATGTATGAGTGAGTCTAGGACTGCCTGTAGCCAGTCTGCAGGCCTTATTGAGGGCCAGTCTAATCTTGTGTAGGTGGGTGGTGTCGGCCGCACCATAGATGATGATACCATAGTCAATTAGTGATAGAATAGATGTAGAGATGGCTAGGTGGAGAGAGTCCGGAGGCAGGCAGTGCTTATAGCGGTGAAGGAGACCAATGCGTACATTGACAGCAGTGCTTAGTAATTGAATATGGTCATGGAAGGTGAGACCTGTGTCTAGGGTGATGCCAAGGCATTTGAAAGTGTTAATCTGTTCAAGAGGGTCATTTAGTGTGTTCAGAATGTGCAGGGGTTGTCCTAGGTTCTTATTTTGGGGGTGTGCAAACATCATGGATTTAGTTTTTTTGTAATTTAGTACTAACCTATGCTGAGTGAACCAGGACTCAGCGTCAGAGAAGGATTTCTGGAGTGCAGAGCGGAGGGCTGTGGGGTCAGTGTGGGAGTTGTACAGGACTGCATCGTCTATACATGGATTGTATAAGGTGGGATTTTCTACATGCTGATGGCTTTTCCCAGTTTAGTGAATGGTACAGAGTATTTCAAGGAACATCTAATACAAAATGAGCAAATTTTTTAAACATTAATTCAACCATTTCTAACTGGGTACTAGAGGCCCCAGAATAGACTATGTCACCATACTCCATAATGGGAATGATCATAGAATTTACAACTTGCAGCCCAATATCTGGAGTCATGTTACCTCTTAATCTATATAGAAGACCCAATTTCATACCTAAGTTATTCAGCATCTTATTAAAATGCTCATCCCATTTAAAAGTGTGGTCCAGCCACACCCCAAATATTTATACTTGAAAACCTGTTGGATTTTTGTCCCTTCTGTGGTAGTCAGTACCAGACCTTGTCAATTTAATTCTGATTTGTCCCCAAAAAGGATTGATTGTGTTTTAGTACTATTGAGAACCAAAAGGTGAGTAACAACATATTTTTGTACTTGGCTAAAAGCCCACTGCAGTCGCTCAGTAATAATAGCAACAGAATCCCCTTCAACAAAAATAATGGTGTAATCGGCATAAAGATGACTCCTGATATCTCCATCCTGAAATTTCAAATCATTAATGTATATATTAAATAACAGTGGCCCCAGGATAGAACCCTGGGGCACACCGGAATCTATTCTAACCATATTGGATTTATAAGGCCCAATTTCAACATATTGTTTTCTATCAGTAAGATAAGAATCAAACCAACTTAAGTGCTAGCCATGACAATCCAATATCCTGGAGCCTGGACAGGAGAATCTGGTGGTTCAAGGTATCTGATCTATGAACAAGACTCCCACCATCATTCTCCTGTCCAGGGTCACCTGGATATCACTGACCACCTTGAATAAAGCAGTCTGGGCAATATGACAAGCTCTAAACCCAGATTGATAGGTACACATTTTGTTTCTGGACTCCAGATATTCTTTTAATTGTTTAGCTACTATTTTCTCAAACATTTTGGAAACCAGTGACGGTAAAGAAATGGTGTGATAATTATCTAATTCATCCCTAGTTTCTGATTTAAATATTTTCTTAACCCTAGCAACCTTCCAATTATCTGGGTATTCTCCAGTACTAATGAAGAAATTAAAAATTAAAGACAGAGGATAAGCAAGACAAGGGGCCACATACTTTAGCAGCCTTGACAGGATTTTGTCTGGTCCTTCAGCCTTGGTGGTATTTAATTTTAACAATCTGTCCCTTACCTCATCTACAGAAATATGACTAAACTCAAAATTTTCTGTATTCAAATTTAGATATTTATCCTTATTTTTATCAGTATCATTTATGATACCACAGTGGCCTCCCAAAGTAGATACTATAGTACTAAAATCATTATGAAAAAGTGTTTACCAAATCATCTCCTAGTGGGATGAAAAGTCCATCAAGTTGTATCTTGTTCACTAATGAGGAACTGTTTCTACCCAATAGCTCTGTTGTGGTTTTCCAAAATATCCTGGAATTTTGTTTAGAGTTTTGTTCCAGATTAGATCTAAAATATTTTTTGCTTAACCCCCCCCCGCCATTGCCAAAGTGTACACATTTTGTGAATGCCTATATATATTTTTCAGGGGCCAGGTCGCCCCTGAAAAGGGACCTTCGGGGCTCAGTGGGCCTACCCGGTCACCAAAATGTAATAAATAATAAATAAATAAATAAGTATCCCAATCTCTATCAAGCATGGTATTTTTAGCCCTATGCCATGCCTTATCCCTGTCTTTCCTCAGTTTAAAAAGTTGTGCTGAAAATCACTTAACACCTTCATGTCTGGTTAGTCTCTTTCTTGTTTGTGCATGATGACATATTTTCGTGAATTCCTCACAGAAATAATCCCATGCCTCAGTAGCTGTGGGTATGAGTTTTTGATGACCCCATGTAATATTTTCAACATCCTGCATAAAGGAGATAACATCAAAATGTTTGAAGCTTCACCAATATAATGTTTGTCCAGATTTGGGTACAATTAATTTATTTCTGGAAGCAAAGGTTAATTGATGGTCGGAAAAGGAATCCAATAAGACTCTACTGCTTAAAGGGTACCTAAACAAGCAGTTTTTTTTTAAATTGCAAACTCCAGAATTTGACTTCATATCGATATAAAGCAAAAGCTGCTGTTTACATTTTTGCTAAAACTGCATTTTTGTAAATAACATAAATGCAGTTTCATAGCTTTTGAAAATGTAAACATCAGCCTTTCACTTTCAAAAAACAGCCTTTCTTGCTCCCTAAAATGTCCGCCAAGTGTGTTAAGTGATGAGTCATGATGACATCATCGGAGCCAGAGGCAGAGATCCACATGGCTCCCAATAGTGCTAACTAGTTCTTCTTTGCCCCTTTGTTTTGAATTGTTTCACTAGAATGATCAACATCATGTGTTAATATGTGGATTATTTTGATTAGTACACATGTTAGGCTATGATTCTGTTTATAATGTTTACTTTAACTTGCTGAAAATGTTTTGTAATCCAACTGACTTTTTCTTTGGCAAGCCACAGTACAGTACAACACTTCAAATACCTGATGATCTAGTGATTATGTGATGCCCTGAATTTTGTAGCGAAGTACTGGTCTGGTCCAATTCCAAAGCACATGCTTTCTTGGTTATCCACAAATAAGCTTCTCTTGTAGTCTTTTTCCACGTGAACTGCCTGCACCTAGCCTGCCTTCGTTTGAACACCCCACCATCCATAATCTGTCCTTAGTACTGCCTGGGGCCGCAAATGAGCTTGCGGTCTCATGAAGAGAATGATCACACCTCAGATTGTAATCTTGTATCTCAGAGAGTTGTGCATACCTATACCGATATGCTTCATCAGCTCACATTGTTAAAAAATGTCTCCCAAATCACTCTCCAGTCCACTTTCTCAATTTTAACTTCTGCTCCCACAGTAAACATTGAGTGGATCACCGCCCTTCTGCACAATGGAGACAGTATGTACAGTCCCCCCATGTTGTATTTTTTCCTACCTCATTAACCAACAACTAGGTCCTCATAGAGGGCCAAGCAATAGGCATCAAGACCCACCAGAAAAAATGCTGTTCATGCCCTCATAAGGGCTGCACTTACTATGGATAACAATATTATTAGCAGGAGAGGCATACTAATGCCTTGTGCGAATCCACCCAACTTTCACTATCAGTCTACTCCTTTATCTATGATCTGCAGAAGGCAAGATGTCCAATCCCAGAGACGCTGGGCACCGAACATAAACAAGGACATACAGCAGTAAATAAAAATGCGGGACAGTTTCCGGCAATTCTTCTCCAGTACTTTTCAGTGCTCTACTCCACAATGCGAGTTGGCTGGCTATCACCCTTCTGAATCTTGAATGAGTTATACACAGCTCCCTTGATACTGTCCTAACAAACATCAACATCCCCCCACCATCACCAGAGGGTAATCTCCCTACACTGAATTCAAGTAACAGTTTAGGTGCAGCCCTGCCACTCTGAGTATTTGTTGTCACTGGCTACTCTCATCCACAGTCAGGTAGTGATCACTGTGCTGACAGCCCCACATCTCAGATCTCACTATGATCTGCTCAATGTCCCCCTTCCTGTCTTCCACTAACTTGAATATAGCTGTACCCTGCTGGAATGGCCTCTTCAGTCCCTCTATGGCATTCGTTCTTCTCAGCTGCTCCCCACACCAAAAACTGGTGAGCTCACTACCCTTCCACATCATAAATGTGGTTAGTACAGTCTCCAGTGTTATTTTTCACATATTAATAATAAATGTGATCTTTCAGAGAAAGAAGTTGATATAGCAGGCACAAGGGGAAAATAGTCTTTCCTACCCATATAAGATATAAGCCACCTATGATTAGGCACTATTAAATGACGTGCATAATGTTGGGAAAACACCCATCATTTAATAGTGCCTATTCAAAGGTAGCCTAGATCTTTTCAAGATAGGAAAGCCCATCTTTACCCTTGTTCCCTGCTGCTATCAGCCTGACTTACTGAAAAGATTTGTTTATTTTTGATATGTCAAATGACCCAGGGACTGTAATACCTGCATTCATGATGCAGAAGGGTGATGAGCTCACCAGTTTTTGGTGTGGGTAGAAGGAGTGAAGAATGAATACCACAGGGGGACTGAGAAGGCCACTCCTGCCTGGTACTACTATATTCAGGGAAGGGGCAAGACAAAAGGGAAGAAGTATGAGCAGCTCACTGTGAGATATAAGATGTGGGGCTGCAAGCACCATGATCACTACCTGCCCCCATTGTCCTGGCCAACATTCCCCAACCCAGAAAACCAGTTCATGCAATTGTCCAAGGCTGTGTGTGGATATTAATGTGTGAAATGGCTGCCACTACACATTCAGTCACTTCACTACTAATCTAGCATTGCTTGTAAAGCACTTTGGGATACAATGTGTATGAAAACCACTACATAAATGCTGATTCTTCTTCTTCTTATTATTATTATTATTTCCCATGGGAAAAGAAGACAAGACAAGCACAGTTTTAATTAGGATCCAGGGGGTGGTGAATGGTGTGGCTGCACCCCCCCCCCATTGTAATGTACTTGCTTGCTGCTGCAGCATTTCACTTTGTTGAAGAAGTCTGATTTATTGATTGTACAAATGTTTACATTAAAAATTATGGATTACATTTGTAGGTTCTGTCAAAAACATAATATATAAAGGTTTAATAAAAATATTGAAAAGTACTTAGCAAGTATGTACACCACCCTAGCACCCCCATTGTAACATTCTGGATCCGCCATAACTTCAAGACCACCAGGTTATTTAAGATTTGTTCTGCATTGTGGTTTGCCAAAAAAGCAAATCGGATGGATTAAAACACAATTTCAGCATGTTAAAGTAAACAAAATGAACAGAACGATAGCCAAACATGTGTATTGATCAAAATAATGCACATGGTTTTGACCATTTTTGTGAAATAATTCAAAATAAATTCAAATTCAAAATTCAAATTCAAAAATGTTCTAATTCAAAAAAATTCATTTGTGAAACAAAGGGAAAAAAGAACTAGTTGACACCCTAGACAGCCATATGGCTCTCTGACTCTGGCTCCAGTGATGTCATCACTTAACACATTTGGCAGATATTTTAGGAAGCAGGTAAAGCAGTTTTTTAAATTGGAAGGCTGATTTTACATTTTTCAAATGCTTTGGAACTGCATTTAGGTAAATTATATAAATGTAGTTTTAGCACTAATGAATACTGCAGCCTTTCCTTTAGTCCCCTATAAAGTAAGATTTTTGAATAGTTTGTTTTCAGATTGTTGCTTAGGTATCCTTTAAATAGTGTTGGAGTTTGTCTTAAAAAATCAGGTCCAGTAAAGCTGATTTATGGGGATCCTTCCCATTAATTCTTGTAGGCTCTTTTATTAACTGGAGAAAACCTAAATTATCTTGTAATTCCTTGAGACTATGATGCATAGCTATTGACAACCAATTCTCATTAAAATCACCCATCATTAAAATTTCATGTGAGTTTATAACAGATTGAAGATGTTCATATAATATGTTAAACACACTCATTTTAATTCTGGAGGGTTTTTAAACACCAGTCAGAAGAAGAGATTTTTGGTAAGGCATTTTAATTTTAATGGCTAAAGTTTCAAGCCCATCTTCTACATTATGAAGTGGTACTTTGGTAGCATTCAGGTTCAGGTTAGTATAAATTATACCCCCCCACTTCTGTCCTTTCAATATAGCTGGTAGCTGTCCAACTCAATGGAGGAGTTAGGTGTTCTACTTGATAACCATGTTTCTGTAATTACAATCACTTCTGGTTTGTATTCTGAAAACCAATCCTTTATTAAATCAAACTTTTTCCACACACCCCTAGCACTGAGATGAACATAACCTGTAGACCCTAAATGTATGGCATTTGATTCTGCTGTAGCAAGGGGCCCAGGGTTTGAATGGATATCTCCACATTGTAACTGAAAAACTATCATAAACATCTAATGTTACTCACAATGTGCCTTTTATATAATCTACCCTTTATCAAACCCATTACTCTTACTATGTCTAGTTTTAACTCTAAACCTTTTAATGGAGTATAGAAAGTCAAAACAGCCTTAGTAAAGTATCTAGAACATGTATTAGAAAAGAGATTAGCATTTATGACTACACACTCTATAGTACATGATTCATTATATAGTGTAGATGTACCAAAACTGTGTTCTCTAATTTCATGGTAATTACCCCCTGTGTGTCTTTTTACAGTCTCTGTGGATATTAAAAAATGAAATGCAATAACAAGAAAGAAAGCAATTGAAACCCCCATATTTGATTTACTAAATTGATAAAATATAACTAAAAAAGGAATTTAAGTTCCTTTAACCAGATTTAGTATAATAATATACTCCTACCAAATACAAGGGAACAGTAAATCCCCAGCACCTAGAGCAGATACTCACGCCTGCACTCACAGAGCTCACGCTATGGAGCAGCGCAAGTTTTAAAGCTGCCCAGAGTCCTCCCCCACCACAGATCCACTTGCTGACTCAACACTGAGTCCTCTATGTCTGTGGACAATAAAGAACACCCCAACAAGCTGAATGGCAGTTTTTAGTTAATGAATCTTTCACAAAACAGCAGGCAGCAGACAGGCTGAAATTAAAAGCCAACAGCAGCAGTTTTACATGCTTTGAAGAGCTGGCAGATGTAAATGCACAGCCAGTCCTCTGCAGCAGCAAGATGTTAATTGCAGCATGGGTGTAGGCAGGCATACTCCAAGCACTCCATGGTGTGCAATTTTATTTAAGGGGGTAGCAAATAGGCTCTGAACTGCTTCCTTTTTCCTTGAAAAATAAAAAAAAAGAAAATACTGAACCTTTCTGTAATTGTATTCATAGGAGTCGAAACTAGAAGGACTGGTCACTACTGTAATACTCTCTTTGCATCCCAAGGGCAATACAACTTTACAGGCTCTGGGCTGGTATGTGGGTGTCGTAGGGAACAATGCATGGCATTTGCATTTACCCACGCATGGCAACAACCACTGTCATGAGATACAAAAGTTGTATTTATTGTGCCAAATGAGGCAACAAACACGGTCCTGGTGTACATTTGTATACTGTCTGGCTACGGGGGGCAGGGGCGGGGTAGTGAGGTCCACTTGGTGTGCAGATCTGAAATCCCTGGCTACACCCCTGAATTGCAGATTAGCATTCTCATGGGCAGTTAGCAGTTGGGAGGCAGGAGTACCCCTCAATGGAGTAGCGCTCAGGGTTATATATAATGGGAGAAGGGATAACTCTGTGGGCATCCACTTAAAGGAGGTACCTCAGTCTAACTATGTGAGACCAAAATTTGCAAAAATAGATTCTGGCAGTCCAAGAGAATGAGGAGGTTGGACAAAATGTCTCCTACAACAGTAGACTAATTGGATTTTTAATCTACAGTTCTTGTCTCTATTTCTGTTTGTTTGAATGAAGAAATCAATTTTCTGCCACTTTGTGGTGAGCAGTAAGTTTCTAATGTGTGCTTGGTAGTGATGAAGTCACCCTTTAAATATTCAGTAAAGAAGAAAAGTTTTGCAAGGTAGGACTAATAAGAAAGAAGAGCAATTGATTATGGTAATAATTTTAACACTGTAATAATAATAATAGCTAATTGTGACAACTGTTGATGTATTTGCTAATTAGATGCAGTACATGTTTTTGATATTGAAATGGATATCTAACCTAATCTAATGATTTATACTGGATGAACAAAACATATAACCCATCCTTATCTGTTTTTTTACACATTCACTTTAGTGGTTATTTTTTTGGTGATGGTATTATTTTTTAGTTTTTCCTGACACTGAGGAATTATGACAATCCACAAAAAACAATAAGTATTCAGCCCTTATATCATATATTTCTTCCCTATTAGCTGGTAATTCATGTTCTTTGGTCTGTTCTAATTAGAAAGTCATGCATTACGATTTGGACTTGGCGTTACTATGATTAAGACAGCTTTACTGTTTAGTAGAAATTGATTGCAAAGGAACTAATATTGTAAAAAGTCTGACATGTCAATTTATGTGGGCACCTAAAAAACAGACTTTAACCATGACAAACTCCACTCTTTGAAGAAAGACCTGGGTGTTCTGAAGCACTGAGTAGCTCTTGTCTGTGAGCCTCTCAACTAATTGCAACAGGTATCTGTGTTTTGAATTTTCTGCTAAATAAATGCATATACCACAAGTATTCTGAGCTTCTAAGATCCTTATTTTGGAGTACTCAGTCTGAACCATGCATCTCGTACAAATGATGATCTGGCAAACCTGACTGGCAGATACAGCCATGACCAGGAAGTGCATACCTGAGACAAAAAGTTCCTAGTGTGTTGCTCTGCCCTTGTAGGTGTCTTTACTAATTGTGCTACAAACGCTTCCTGGTGTACCTCCACCAAGAACTGATTCCTTACACTTTCCTCGACTGTGACACTTCAGTACACATCTGACATACTGAAATCCCTTAACAGCAGCACCTGTTAGAGATTTCATATTTCCTAATGACCTCTTCAGTTCCTTGTCCACCTCCTCACTTCCTTGTCTACCTTTTGGTTCTGTGATGGTGGCATGTATACTAGTGGTGTGCCCAACCTTTGGGGGTGAAACTGAACATCCGAAAACACATACGGCTCAGTTTCTGTAAGACCCGTCGAAAATCTTGCCAACTCAGCTCAGATTACCTTGGATTTCTGAGCATTTTTGTTTTGTTGTTGTTTGTCAGCTCCTGTATGTCATGTGACAGGCAAGAAGAGAGCTTGTGAGTCAGCACTCAGATACCCCGGTTTGCACTTGCACATTTAATGGTCAAACTAGGTGAGACAAAAAGTCATGGTTTTGATCATTTTGACTAAACAATTCTAAACAAAGGGGGAAAAGAGAACTAGTTAGCACTATATAGCCCATGTAGCTTTCTGCATCTAGCACCAATGATGTCATCACTTCACTCATCTGGCAGCAATTATTAGGGAGCAGCAGAGCAGTTTTTTTGAACTGGAAGGTTGATGCTTACTTTTTCGAATGGTACAAAACTGCATTTATATTATTCAGAAAAAATACACTGTTAGCATCAATGTAAACAGCAGCCTTTTCTTCAGCCTATCTATGAAGCCAGATTTTAAGTTGTTTCTTTCTAAAAATATGTTGTTTAGATGTCCTTTAAGGTGAATAGGTAGTTTTGATTTTTCTCCTGCCTCATGAACCAACAACCGGGTCTTCCTGGGGAGCCAAGAAAGAAGCATTGGGACACACTGGGAAAATTGCTGTTCATACCCTCATATGGGCTGGACTTGCTATGGATAACAACATTATTAGGCAGACTAGGCATACTAATGCCTTGAGCAAATCCACTCGATCTCCAGCGTCAGTCTGCTCCATTACCTGTGATCTGTGGAACCCCAAAAGGAAAGTCCTCAGCAATCCTCCTTTAGTCCTGTTCTTTGCTGTTGTTCACAGTGTGAGATCTCTGGTTCACCACTCTTCTGAATCTTGAATGCTGCATGCACAGTCCCCTTGATACAGTCACAACAAACTTCGACAAACCCTTCAAGTGTAATCTCCCTGCACTGAATCAAGGTAACAATATAGGTGCTGCCCTGCCACTCCAAATATTTGCCATTGCTGCCTGGTCAGATAGTCATCATAGTAGTGGCAGTCCCACATCTCAGAGCTCACAATGATTTGTTCAAGTTTCCTCCTCCTGTCTTTCCCCGGCCCTGAATATAGCTGTACCCTGCAGGAATAGTCTCCTTAGTCCCCATCTGAAAATTATTCATCACTTCTTCTCTCCACATTGAAAACTGGTGAGTGCACCACCCTTCCACATCATGAATGCAGTTAGCACAGTCTCTCGTTTTTTTGTCATCTCAGTAATGAACATGATCTTTCCAGTAAGTCAAGCTTATACTATTCTGACTTACTGGAAAGATAGTAGGGAAAAATGGGCTTTCCTACCTTAAGAGGTCTAGACTACAAATTATTAGGGACTACTAAATTATTTGCATAATGATGCATGCACCTGTCATTTATTGTTGCCTAATCAAAGGTAGCCTAGATCTTATAAGGGTAAGAAAGCCCATTCCTCCCCTCCCTCCTTGTTCCCTGATGCTATCAACCTAGCTTACCAGAAAGAACATGTTTATTTATGATATGTCAGAAAAAAACAGGAGACTGTACTAACAGCATTCATGAGGTAGAAGGGTGGTGAGATCACCGGTTTGTGATGTGTAGAGCAGGAATGAAGAATGAATACCAGAGGGGGACTGAGGAGGTCATTCCTGTAGGCTACAGCTATATTCAGTGATGGGGAAGACTGGGGGAAGGTGAGCAGATAATTGGGAGATCTGAGGCTACTAGCACCATGATCACTACCTGACTATGGATGAGAGCAGGCAGTGATGATAAATACACTGTGGTGCCAAAATGGGTACCTGGATTCAGTGTAGGGAGATTCATTTTGGGGGGGGGGGCAAGGTTTGTTGAGGCAGTATTGAGGAGATTGTGTATACCACACTCAAGATTCAGAAGAATGGGGAGCCAGACAACTAGCATTGTGGCAGAAGGCATGGACAAGGACTACAAGACGATTGCTGAGGACTGTCCTGCCAGATTCCACTGATCACAGGTATGGGGGTAGATCAATGCTGGAGGTCAGGAGGATTCAATCAAGACATTAGTACAACTCCCTTACATAAAAATATTGTTATCCATAGTAAGTCCAGCACTTATGAGGGTATGAACAACACTTTTTTTGGCGTGTTCTGTTACTTATTGCTTGGCTTACCAGGAAGACATAGTTGTTGGTCAATGAGGCAGAAAATTAAAATGGGGGACTGTACATACTGCCTTCATTGGGCAAAAGGGTAGTGAGCCACCCAATATTTATTGTGGGAACAGAAGTGAAACACTGATGAAAGAGGACTGGAGAGTGGTTTAGGAGGCATCACTTAACAGTGCCAGTCAACGAAGTGTATCGGTATAGGTGTGCACTACTGTCTGAGACACAAGATTATGACCTGCAGTGTGATATTCTCTTTGTGGAACTGGGAAGCTCATATGCAGTCCCAGACAGTACCAAGGACAGAGTGTGAATGGCAGACTGGTTGATGGCTGGTGGGCTAGCTGTGGGGGAGAGGGGGTCATAAAGAAAAAGAAGATTATAGAGAAACACATTTTTGGATTACCAGCAAGGCATGAGCACTGGCATTGGACCAGACCAGAACTTCACTGCAACCATTAGGACATCACATAACCATTAGACCATGAGGTATTTGAAGAGTTGTACTGTACTGCAGTTTGCAAATGAGAAAGTCGGTTGGATTACAAAACAATTTTGACACATTAAAGTAAACAAAATGAACAAAATCATAGCCTAATGTGTATTGATCAAAATAATCCACGTTAAGTCATGGTTTTGATAATTTTGGTAAAACAATTCTAAACAAAGTAGTTAGCATTATAGAAAGCCATATAGCTCTTTGCCTCTAACGCCAGTGATGTCATCACTTCACACATTTGGCAGCCATTTTAGGGAATAGGTTGAGCAGTTTTTATTTTTTTTTTATTTTCCTGGAGTACCTTTGACTGGCCGGAGTTCATGGATGTCATACGGATTGTTCAGGGTATGCACCCTATGTGCTGTAGTTTGGACCCAGGACCAGCTACCCTGATTTTGGGTTGTAGTGACATCATTGGCCCGGTACTAGCACAGATAGTCTGGTGCTTCTTGGAAACAGGTGAGTTTCCTAGCTTCCTGAAGGAGGCGGTGGTGACACCCCTCTGAAGAAAGCTTCTTTGGACCCAGACTGCCACGTGAACCACAGATCAATCTCAAACCATACCTATACAGGGAAGGTGACTGAGAAAGTAGTGGCCCTACAACTGGAGAACCATTTGACCATCCATGACATCTATGAACCTCTCCAATCCAGTTTTTGAAAAGGGCATAGTACTGAGATGGCACTGGTTCGGGTGCTCAATGATCTCCTGATAGCAAGAGCTCAGAAAAAACATTCCATCTTGGTGCTTCTAGATCTCTCATCAGGATTTGACACTGTGGGCCATGGGGTTTTCTCGGTCACCTGAGATTCATCTGTGGCCTGTCAGGTATAGTCCTCAGGTGGTTTACATCTTTCCTCACTGGAAGAACACAGAGGGTGGTATTGGGGATTCATTCCTCTGACCCAGTTCCTCTGCTTTGTGGGTTTCCTCAGGATTCGGTGTTGTCCCACATGTTGTTCGCAGTGTACATGCTACCCCTCGGAGACATTGTAAGAAGGTTTGGGCTTAGGTTTCACTGCTATGCTGATGATACCCAGGTCTACCTTTCTTTTGCACCTGACCAGGATAGAGCTCTCTTGGTATTTAACAACTGCCTCATGGAAGTCCAGGATTGGACAAATTCAAGCTAGTTGAGGTTGAACTCGGAAAAGGCTGAGGTGCTGGTTGTGGACCCAGGGTGCCGGATAGGGGGGTTGGGGGTATGTTCACCTTCAGGACTTTTCCTTGGAGGTCTGCCACTCCCTACCTCTGAATGGGTGCAGAACCTGGGGATAATTTTTGATGAAGGGCTGACACAGCGTTCACAGGTGTCGTCGGTCATTAAATCCTCTTTTTTCCATCTGAGGAATATCTCCAGGGTTAAGCATCTTGTTCCATCTGGTGACCTCCCTAGGTTGGCCCATGCCTTTGTGTCCTCATGGCTGGATTATTGCAATTCCCTGTACCTAGGGCTACCTGGGGTGGATATCCACTACCTGCAGCTGGTGCAAAACGCAGCGGCCTGGTTATTGATGGGGACTCCCCGGTCCTGTCATATTTCTCCAGTGCTGTGCTAACTGCACTGGCTGCCTGTACTGTGGCAGATCACCTTTAAGGTCAGACTTCTGACTTACAAAGCCCTACATGGACAGGACCCCGACCACCTGAAAAAGCTTCTGGTTCCTTACTGCCCTAGGCGATTGCTCTGCTTGGCTGATGATGGGTTGCTAGAGATTCCAAGGGTTTGTTTAAAATCTTCTGGGGCCCGGGCATTTATGCACATGGCCCCAACCCTTTGGAATTCTCTACCCAGTCAGTTACTGGACTACAGAACTGTGAAGGGATTTAAACAGGCTCTCAAAAGCTATTTATGGAATCAGGCATATGGTGAATGATCTAATGCTGTATTTTATCTGTTTTATCTGCATTTTTTTGTATTTATAATGTGTGAATTTTTGATTTTTGTTAATTTAATTGTTTGTCAGGCACCTTGGTTTGTTGAAAGGCGCCTTATAAATAAAGAATTATTATTTCAATTGGAAGGCTGATGCTTACTTTGTCAGATGCTACAAAACTGTATTTATGTTATTCACAGAAATGCAATGTTAGCATCAATGTGAAAAGCATAGAAACATAGAAACATAGAAGTTGAGGGCAGATAAGGACTGCAAGGCCCATCCAGTTTGCCCATTTCTTTTTCTACCTTATAAATGTGCCATCAGCCTTTGCTCTGTCAATGGCATATCTATTCATACTCATCTGTATTGCTCCCTTATGCCTATCCCATGCCTGTTTGAAGCCCTGCACTGTATTCATAGCCACCACTTCCTGAAGTAGGCTGTTCCATGCATCCACCACCCTTTCTGTGAAAAATAATTTACTCACATTCCCCCTTAATCAGCCTCCCTCTAGACTCATGCTGTGTCCTCTTGTCCTGCTATTTTTCTTATATTTAAACATGTTAGACTCTTTCACCTTGTTAATGCCCTTAAGGTGTTTGAATGTTTAGATCATATCACCTCTCTCCCTCCTTTACTCAAGTGTATACATATTGAGCTCCGTTAATCTGTCCTCATATGTCTTCTGATGCAGTCCCTGCACCATTTTGGTTGCCCTTCTCTGGACTGCCTCGATTTGGTTAATGTCCTTGTGAAGGTGTGGCCTCCAGTACTGCATGCAGTGCTCCAGATGTGGCCTAACCAGTGTTTTGTAAAGAGGGATTATTACCTCCCTCTTATGACTTGTGATACCCCTACTAATACACCCTAACATCCTCCTAGCCTTACCTGCTGCTTTAGAGATCTGCTTGGATGATTTCAAGTAATCAGTGATGATGATGCCCAAGTATCTTTCTTCCTTTGTGACTGCCAGCAACTCCCCTCCCAGCCTATAGGTGGCTTCAGGGTTTCTCTTCCCTATGTGCATGATCTTGCACTTCTTTGCATTAAATCCCAGTTGCCACTCTTCTGACCATTTTGCTAGTTTCTCCAGATCTCTTCCCATTCTACCTACCCTATTTGGATCATCTACTCTGTTGCAGATCTTGGTGTCCTCTGCAAACAGACAAGTCTTACCCTCCAGTCCATCTAAAATGTCACTAATGAAGATATTGAAGAGGACTGGCCCCAGGACTGATCCCTGAGGTACCCCACTTGTAACTTGCATCTCTTCTGACTGTATACGATTTACCACCACTCTCTGTTTTCTGCCCGTCAACCAGTTTGCCACCCAGTTGACCAACTTCTGACCCACCCCGAGCCTACCCAGCTTATTTATCAATCTTCTATGTGGAACAGTGTTGAAAGCTTTGCTGAAGTCAAGGTAGGTGACATCAGCTGCTCCCCCTTGATCCACCACTCTGGTTACCCAGTCAAAGAAATCTATGAGATTAATTTGACAGGACCTTCCTTTGTAAACCCATGTTGTCTTGGATCCTGGCCCTATATGGATTCCAGGTGTTGCACTATCCTTTCCTTAAGGAGTGCCTCCATAATCTTGCCCACTACTGAGGTAAGACTGACTGGTCTGTAGTTCCCTGCCTCCTCCCTGCTACCACTCTTGTGGAGCGGGATCACATGAGCCCCTCTCCAGTCTTCTGGGACCTCTCCTGTGCTCAGAGACTCACTAAACAGTTCTGCTAATGGCTCTGCTAGTTCCACCCTTACCTCCTTAAGTACCCTGGGATGTATGCCATCAGGTCCCATTGCCTTACTCTCCTGCTGCCTCTACTTGCTGTTTGTCTTGCTGCTTCTCCCCTTTGCAACCGCCCCTGCCGTTGCTTAGTTCATTGCCTCCATTTGCTCAGTTTGCCTTGCCACCATCATTGTTGATTCTCCTGGTTTCCTCTCCATTCAAGCTGCATGCCGCTCACCAAGGACAGTGCTAGGACAACATGCCTCTTCTACTTGATTCGAAGAGCTAAGGTTCTATCCATTATGGACCTTCCTCGTACCAGAGGAATGCACTGAGCTGGCTCACTGCACTGCCGTTTGTCAGCGTTCGCAGTGTCACTGTGGATCCACTGTCTGCTAGTCATTTCTGCTTGTACTAACTCGCCTTCATTGACTAATTTCCTCATACGCTCCATTGTTTCTTGCCCTGCTCAATTCTTGCAAGGTTTCCCACTGCCATATGAGTTCCCTTCCTGCTGGCTTCCTCTTGGCTCTCCGCCAGTCTTACGGAACTTGCTTTGTTTTGGTACAGCAGATGATGTCAACTATGTCTTCAGTTGCAGCTCTACTCCCTATAGCTGTATGTCTCGCAGTTTATTCACCTGCATGTACATTTCAGTTGTCACTAGATGGCATCTTCATTCAGTTGTCCTTCTGGCTTCCACTACTTGTCTTACAGAATTGCTTCCTATGCTGCAGTGATTCCTGGTACCGCGCTGGTTTCAGGATCTTCCCAGCCTTCCACCAGTAACAATGCTCGCCTTGTCATGTCTGCCTCATTTATGCCTCATCGCAGCTCAGCCGTCCCACCTGGCTTCCCAACACATTTTCAACTGCTTCCTATGTTGCTGTGCTCGCTGCTTCTATCTATTACCTTGCTCTCGGCTGACCTACGTGGGGTCCAGCCTCTGCATCCTAACCTTTGGGGAACTGAGCTGCTGCTTTATTTGCCTTCCCTACTTGCTATACAACTTGATATGCTGGTTGCCTCTCAGGGCTAATGCTTACTGACCATGTGCAAATCTCCACTTGCCTACACAGCTGTTGTTCCTTGCTTCTGCAATCCATCTACATGCATACTGCCCTCCCTTCAGCCTGGGATTCTGCTGCGCTCAATCAGCATTCCATGGTCATTCGTTCTCTGCATGCCGTGCTTTTTCAGCTCACCAGCTTCAGCTCACATGATTACCAGCTGACCTACGGGGTCCGGCTGACCTTTGAGGAGTCTGCTGCACCTGCTTGCTTCCATCAGGCTGGCTGCTGCTCTCCTTACCTTACCAACCTACCTACGGGGGGTCCATCTGTACCTGCTCACTTGTGTAGGTCTAGCTGCTTCCTTGCTCACCTTGCCAGCTACCTTCTGTGGGGTCCAGCCACAATATATTTGCCTACTTCTATGACCTGCTTCACCAGTCAGGTCATGGGTATGCTCTTCTACTCTACCCGCCTCACCAGCTCAGGGCCTAATAGTTCGCTTGTTCTCTATATGCCTGCCTGCTGTCATGGCTGCCAGCCCAAGAGCTCCTTAATATGGATTTGCAGTTGATATTTTGACATTTGTCTTCTTTTATTTGGACACTTGTGCCTGCTTCCTACTATTACGTTTGCATCATTCAGCTTGCTTACTACTTCAGCTTATACGAGTTCACTTCTTTACCTTACTTGCTCCTGTTACCTGCTACGCCCTCCCAGGACTTAGAGGTCATCACATCTAACTTGCCATTACAATCTACTGAGCTCCTCATGACCTGGCATCTTTCTGACCTATGTTTACATATTTACTGTGATATCTTCATACCAGGGACTTGTGCCCCTATGGGCCCAGAGGTCCGTTGTTCCTATATTTATTACACCATAATCACCTGCTGCTATGACCTGCCTTCGCCCATAGGGCAGGGAAATTTACCTAATAATCACCTGCTTCTACGACCTGCCTTTACCCATCGAGCTGGGAGAATTGCCTACTACTTGCTTGCTTCTATGACCCGCCTTCAACCATCGGGCTGGGAGGTTTACCTACTGTACTAATCACCTGCTTCTACAACTTGCCTTTGCCCCTCGAGCTGGGAGATTTACCTAATAACCGTCTGCTTCTATGACCTGCCTTCGCCCATCGGGCTGGGAGGTTTACCTGTTTCTGCTCTACTTCTGGCTCACCCAACTCGGCGACTGGAGATTCCCATTCTACTATATGCCTACCTGCTGCTGTGTCAGCCAGCAGGAAGCTCCTTTTCTATGGGTTCGCATCTGGACGTTTCTTCTTTCATCATCTGTTCTTGGATGCTTGCCCTGCTGCCTCAGCCATGGAATTACTGCAGCTTCACCTTTTTAGGACACTTAGTTAGCATCTCCTCCAGACCTTCAATATCTCGATTGTGCTGTACCGCTTCTCGGATCCTGTGACATTGCTACTTCATTTGATTCAGCCTCTTCAGTTATCCCCATCTAGGACTCTTCGGGTCTCACCTGGTTTCCTGCCTCGAACTTTGCATACCTACAGTTTCAGATGTTATTCCTCTTGTCCATTTGTCATGTCTCTGCCACGGTCTCTTCAATGTAATCCCTGTCATCCTTGATCTACTGGATGCATCAGTCCTCAGCACCATTACATTCTCTGGGTCTGCCTTACAAATGAAGTGCTGTTCTGCTCTGAACTGATTCAAGATACATTTCCTGGAGGCTCTATGCCACACTTATTCCTATTAGCTGACCTCCGTAGGTCTGGCTGCATTTTCTGTTGCCTGGAGCTAGTTGCCTCTCTACTTACCTCACCAGCTGATGGATTTGCTGTGCATCTCATCGAGGGACTACCTACCACACTCTATTTCTTCCAGCAGGCATCCATGGGTCTGGCTGCACTTTCCCATACCTGGAATCAGCCGCCTCTCTCCTACCTCACCAGCTGTTGGTTAATCTGCAGTTTCACCAGGGTCTGGTTGCCATGTCTCATTCCTTCTCACCTGCCTCCGTGGTGCATTCCTTGATCCTAATACCTCTCTCTTTAGATTCGCAGTCAACCCACCTTGCTTACTTTTTGGGCTCGCCATATTCTACTATTTGGATGCTTCCTAACGTCGCACCAGTGCCTTTCGATTAATCCTCTACAGCCTGCCATTATTCTAGCTCAGCTCTACAGCTGTTGCCTGTATATCAATTCCTAAGTCTGTGCTCTACTCCTATCGTACTTATCACAACTGGATTCATCAGTCGGTAGCCTGGCTCCAAGCCTTCTCCCATTCCACGTGCTATACAAGCCCTCTATTAGTAGAAACCTGGAAGTCATACTACTTCTATTCATCCTGCCTCATTTACGTCAAAACTTGGATGCAACTATCTTCGTCTGGACACCTGTATTGAGTTCGTCAGTCATCAACTTCATCTCCACCATCATTCAATTTCCTGGATTCTTATGCCTTCTATCAACTGAAGTCTGGAAGACAGTCCTTTCAAAATATCCACTCTCCATCATTCTGAATTGTACAGGGATTCTCAAATTCGGAGTTCACTAAGAGGAGATTGCTTCACTGGACATGTTACAATTCAGTACTTTCTTAAGCTCCGTTTCTCTGGATTAAATTATACAATTTTAGAATTCTGATTCATTTATTTACTAATTAGGATCTTTCTCCTTTAGTATGCCCAGAAGGATGGGTAGGTCAGTAGCCATGGGTCCTCAGAGGTTTCCCCCCATGGGGGTTTTTCCTCTCCTGCGTGCTACTTGTCATACTCTCCGGAGTTGGAGGAGGTGATTATCGATTCATATCTTTATTAGGGGTTTATTCCTGCTCGACTCCTTCATCAGACAGTTACAGAACAATTGTTGATATCATATTCTTTTTGGGAGGGTCTCATAATACTAAACCAAGCTTCCTCCCTACAAGTGGGATACAGAGAAAAGCCAAAACCATCAAATAATATCAAATGACTCAATTCAAGTATCCAAGCACATTGCTCAGAATATCCAATTCATATAGTAAACATTGTCCTCTTACCTGCAGGCCTCTGTATCCAACAACCATCTACATCATCCAGCTACAATATGTTACACAAGCACTGAGCTATGAACCGCACATAATAACCAGTTTGGTACTGGTCTCTCTCAACTTCAGAGCTGCATACAGTCTACTAGTGGTCTCCCCCTACTGTGGTTCTCCACTCTGACTGCACACTCCCTCACAACTGCACCCCCCACATCTGCAGACTTCCTTACTTGAAAGCAGTGTTTGACCTGTCTAACGTGATTTCACTGGTAAATTATCTGTTTAGTTAACTACTAAGTTACATTATGGAGCTGTTCAGCAGCATCTGCATGGATGCATTGAGGAATTCATTGGATCAGTCAGTGAGGTGAGCGGGACCTACAGTGACCCAATCAAAAAGAAAATGAAATAAAAAATATAAAGTTATGTAACTGTGTCCATTCCTGGAGTGAAGTGAGCCATCCCCTTATTACTGTGGTGCCCTAAGAGTCCTGTTCATTTGATTCAGTGTCTCTCGATGCAATGAACAGGGAATTACATGTGCTCTGACTCCCATTTTGTTTGTTATAGTGAGGAAGCACTGTAGATAGATACAAGCCTTATACCAGGAAGAGCAGGAGGAGGAAGAGAGAGAGATGGAGAGAGGCAAAGGAAAAGAAAAAGAAGATGCAAGGTGACAGAAGGCAGTTAGACTACCTACCCTGCTCAAAGAACACCGTCCCTGCAAAGGATTTGTGGAAGGTGGCTCAAAAATAAAGCATTTAAATCATATGCCAGCCTGCACTCCTCAGGTCACAAAAGGAGGGTAGGGGCAACAATAATAAACTTAGTAGCAGGTTTATATGCCAGCCACCAACCTGTTTATTATACAAATACTACAACACATTCTGTTTTCCCCTCACCATTCCCCATGCCAGAAAATAAAATGAAACTTGTTGATATCAGTTTGTTTCTTTTGATTTAAATAATTGAAATAATATCTAGGAAAAAAAATCAATGAGATTGAATGTTATGCAGCAATGTTTCCTGGGGATGAGCATTAACATAGATACATACATGTCCTCAGCAGAAAAGGGCCTTGTGGCCCATCCAATTTGCCCTATCCCTCTTTCTAATGCTTAAGGTACCCTAGATGCTACAAGCACCCCTCCCTTCATCCTAGCTTGATAATTTCCACATGCTTATCCCACGCATTCTTGAATCCCTGAACTGTGGCCACCCCCACCACTTTCTGGGGGAGACTGTTCCATTCTCCACCACCTTTTCAGTGAAGTGGAATTTCCTCAGGTTCCCTCTAAGTTTTCCTCGTTTTAGCCTCATGCTGTGCCCCCTTCTTCTGCTATTTCCCTTCATGCTAAATATGCTCCACTCTGGTACCTTGTTGATCCCCTTTAGATATCTGAAGGTCTCTTTCATGTCCCCCCTCTCTCTTCCCTCCTCCAGGGAGTACATATTGAAAGCTCTGAGTATCTCCTCATACAACTTATGCTGCATCCCAAACACTATTTTTTTCACCCTCCTCTGTACCGTCTCCATCTTGTCTAAGTCTTTTCGGAGATGGGGCCTCCAGAACTGAACACAGTACTCCAGATGAGGCCTTCCTAGGGAGTTGTACAGTACGACGGCACTACCACTTCCCTCTTCTACTTGTTATACCCCTCCCTATGCACCCTAGCATTCTGTTAGCCTTTCCAACTGCTTTGCAACACTGTTTAACCACTTTGAGGTTGTTTTCTATAACTACCCCAGATCCCTTTCCTCTGTGGTTGCCTCCAGTGTTACCCCATTTAGTTCGTACTCAGCCCTAGGATTCTGTCTCCCTAGATGCATAATCTTGCACTTTTTTGCATTGAAACCCAACTGCTATTCCTTGGACCAGTTTTCTAGCCTCTTTAGGACCCACCTCATTTTTTCTGTACCTTCCTGTGTATCTACCCTGTAACATAGCTTTGTATCATCTGCGAACAGGCTAACCTCCCCTTCTAGACCCTCTGCAATCTCTCTTATGAAGGCATTGAGGAGAACTGGTCCCAGCATTGATCCCTGTAGTAGGTGACTTGTTACCCATCCCTTCTGTGAGCTAACCCCATTTACCACCACTCTGTGTTCTGTTACTCGACCAGTTTCTAACCCAAGTGACCACCTCTGTCCCCACCCCCAGATATGCCAGCTTATGGATTAGTCTCCTGTGTGGAACTGTCAAAGGCCTTCCAGAAGTCCAGATAGGCCACATCTACCACTCTGCCCTGGTCTATTTCCTTTGTCACCCACCCGAAGAAATTAATTAAGTTGGTCTGGCATGACCTCCCTGCCGTGAATCCATGTTGCCTTGGGTCCAGCAGCCCCCTTCTCTCTAGGTAGTCCACTAGTCTTTCCTTAAGTAGGGTTTCCATCATTTTACCTACTATCGAGGTCAAACTGACTGGCTAGTAGTTTCCTGCCTCCTCCTTGCTACCACATTTGTGCAGGGGTACAACTTGTGCCCTCCTCCACTCCTCCAGAACCACGCCTGTTTCCAGTGATCCACTGAACCGCTTAGCCAGAGGTTTAGCCAGTTCCTCCCAGAGCTCCTTTAGGTTCCTTGGGTGTATCCCATCGGGCCCCATAGCTTTATCGACCCTAAGCTGTTCTAGTGCTCTTTTTACTCTGTCCTCTGAAAAAGATCTAATGTCCATCCTTCTCCCTGTTTGCACTTCTCCATTAATGGGAGACCATACCCATTGTCTTCTTCTGTGAATACGGAGCAGAAGTATTTGTTAAGGATGGTCGCCTTGTCAATGTTTTTCTCCACAACCCTGCCTCCCTCTTCCCTAAGTCTCATGATCCCTTCCCCTGTCTTCCTCCTCTTGCAATATACCTAAAGAATGCATTCCCTCCTTCCTTCACTGATTTAGCTAGCTTTTCCTCAGTTTTGGCCTTTGCTGCCCTTCCTGCCTTGTTCACTTCCCTTCATTTTACCAAGTATTCTTGCCTGTCCTCCTTGCTTTGTATTGCCTTGTACCTCAGAAGTGCCATCTTTGTTCCTCTTACTAGCACTGCTACTACCCTCAAGAACCACAGTGCTTTCCTCTTTCTTCTGCTCTTGCTGCAGTGCTTTGCACAATGGTTTGCTACCAGGTGCAGGGCTTCCCTTATATTATCCCACTGTTCCACTACTCCCCTTATGTCATCGCATCCCTGCATTGTCTTCCTGAATTCATCCTTCATCTTACCGAAGTCTGTCCTCCTGAAATCAAGAATTCTAGTCCTTGTGTGGCTAGCCTCCTGTGATGTCCTTATGGTGAACTCCACAGCACGATGGTCACTAGTCCCTAGGCTGTCCCCCTCTGTGACTTCCTTTATCCTGTCCCCATTGCTTAGGCCAAGATCCAGAATTGCATTCTCCCTTGTAGGCTCCCTCACTAGCTGTGTGAGACCTACCCCTTGTGGGGATTGCAGGAATCCCTTACTCCTGGCTGAGGCTGCCGCCTGGATGCTCCAGTCCACATCTAGCAAGATGAAGTCACCCATCAGCAGCAATTCACCCTTTGTTGCCATGTTCTCTATAGTCTCCAGCAGTTCTCTGTCTGCATCCTCCACCTGCCCTGGGGGCCTGTGTATCACTCCCGTTCTAAGTACTGTTCCCCTCCCCACCTCCAGGGTTATCTGCAGCACCTCTGCTTCCCCCCTTGTCTTGTGGGACTGTCGCTTTTATCCCTTTCCTGACATACAATGCCACCCCTTCCCCCTTCTTGCCTTCCCTGTCCCGTCTGTGCAGCGAGTACACAGGAATGACTAGCTCCCAGGCATGGTTGCTATTGCACCAAGTCTCTGTGACTGCCCTGATATCCAGGTCCTCAGAGGCCAATAATGCCACAAGTTCCAGGATTTTGTTACCCATACTGTGGGCATTGGTGCACATAGCCTTCCAATCACAGCCTCCCCCCTCTGCTATAACTCCAGTACCATCCCCCCATTCTGTGTCTGCCCCTCCTATTCTTTACATGAGGGCCCTCCTTCTTTACCTATAGAAACATAGAAACATAGACTTTGATGGCAGATAAGGACCGCTTGGTCCATCCAGTCTGCCCATTTCCCTACCTAATGGATAAGTTGCAGATCCTAGTTAACCAACAGCCTACTTTCTCCTACCCCCACCCCCTAGAATTGCCTTATGTCTGTCCCATGCATTCTTGAATTCCCCAACTATTTTTGACTCCACAGCCTCCTCAGGCAAGCTGTTCCATGCATCCACAACCCTCTCTGTGAAAAAATACTTCCTCACATTGCCTCTGAGCCGTCCCCCCTCTATCTTCAAATTGTGCCCCCTTATTCTTGCACATCCCTTTTTCTGAAAGATGCTACCCTCTTGGACTTTGTTGATTCCCTTGAGGTACTTGAAAGTTTCTATCATGTCCCCCCCTTCCTTCTTTCCTCGAGGGTATACATATTAAGCTCCTTAAGTCTCTCTTCATATGTCTTCTGGTGCAGACCCTGCATCATTTTAGTTGCCCTCCCTCTGACTGCCTCCTCCTGTCTATGTCCTTGTGAAGATTGGGTTTCCAGAACTGCGCGCAGTACTCCAGATGGGGTCTCACCAACTGTCTGTACAGGGGGATAACAACTTCCTGTTTTCTACTGGTGCTGCCTCTCCCTATACATCCCAGTATCCCCTAGCCCTCCTTACTGCCCTCTCACATTGCTTGCCCACCTTTAGATCATCTGATATGACTACCCCTATGTCCCGTTCCATTTTTGTTGTTGTTAGTATCTCACCCCCCATTGTGTACTCTTCACCTGGGTTTTTGTTTCCCAGGTGCATTACTTTGCACTTCTTAGCATTGAATCTAAGCTGCCATATATTTGACCATTCCTCCAGCCTTGCCAAGTGCCTTCTCATCCTCTCCACCCCACCATGTGTATTAACCCTGTTGCAGATCTTTGTGTCATCTGCAAAGAAACATACTTTTCCTTCCAGTCCCTCTACAATGTCACACTGAACCCTGCGGTACCCCACTAGTAACCCCCCTTTCTTCAGAGTCGACTCTGTTTACTATTACCCTCTGTGTCCTGTTCTCCAGCAAATTTTCTACCCAGATTACCATCTTGGGACCCACTCCAAGGCTGGCAAACTTGTATATTAATGTTTTGTGTGGGACTGTGTCAAATGCCTTGCTAAAGTCTTGGTAGGCCATGTCCACAGCCCCTCCCTGATCCACTTTGGTCACCCAGTCGAAGAAATCTATTAGATTCATCTGACATGACCTTCCCACTGTGAATCCATGCTGCCTTGGGTCCTGTGCACCTCTGGACTCTAGGTACTCAACAATTCTTTCCTTCAGAAGTGATTCCATCATTTTCGCTATCACTGAGGTCCAACTAACAGATCTGTAGTTTCCTGCCTCTGCCCTGCTCCCACTTTTGTGAAGTGGAATAACATCTGCCCTCCTCCAGTCCTCAGGTACCACCCCAATAGCCACTCCTTGTTCATGGCCATTAACCCAGCTGAAGAACACAGAGGTGTGGGTGTGTTCTGTAGTTCAAGGCAAGCAGCAGCATAAGGTGGCTCCAATGCATGCAATACCTTCTTTGATACATAGAAGGATTATGTAGATGGAAACTGCATAAGTAGGGATGTTGGGAAGAAGTACACCAGTAAAAGTGATATGGCCTGACGGCAATCTACAAATGTTCTGCCATTGTTGGCCATTATAAATTGGACCTTGTATCTGAGCTGTTTTTGTGTTTCATTTCTTTTTTACATTTTGCTTTTTGCTCCCTGCTGCTGCCTCCCACCTTGCTTCAGCAACAGAGAGACATACTGTAGGTATTTTGCTTGGTTTTCTCCCTCCTAAGCCTTGACCCCAGAACACAGCTCTATGTGCCTGTGGAGGTGAGTATGAACCCTGTAGCTCCAGTGATGGCCCTTCCCTGACCAGCCCAATGCCGAGACTCCCACTGGGTTTGGTGCTACCACTAAGTCTCCTCTCGGTGACAGCCAAGAGCATGAAAGACTCCAGATCCCTCCCCCCAAGAGGAGAGCTGCCTGTTGGCAGTCCAATCCAGCTACTCACCCTCCCCACTCCAGCCAACCCATGGCAACCCAAATGGATTCTCAAACTAGGGTCACACGCGTGGCGTGGAGTGTGGCATCCAGCACCTCAACCCTCAGTGCCACCTGGCTGGCTATACGTTTAATTTCTAAGGTGGCGATTCCAATCACCAGTGGTATCTGGCCTCTACCTACTTCAGAAGAAGGGTGGGCTGGAGCATATGGACTTGCTGCAAGTCACAGAAAGGCTAATTGGCTCTAGCGTGGTTTGCACCTGTGAACACATGTCTGCTAGGCCACTGATATATCTGTTGCTGACTTTTTGCTGTTCTTATTGGTCATTTATAATATTTTATTCCTTGCAACATGAGATATGGATCAGTAACATGTGACATTGATTATATACAACAGCGTAGGATAATGCTAGCAATCTTAAATATTTTTGAAAAGACGTATGATGTTGGCAATGCATAATGTGGCAGTAAAAGGGATGCTCCATTGAAAAAATAAATGGAATTAATAGCCTTTGCACACACAATCAGCCTTCGCACACATAATCAGCCATCGCACACAATCAGCCATCGCCCACACAATCAGCTGTTGCACACACAATCAGCCATCACACACACAATCAGCCATCACACACAGTCAGTTGTGGGTAATAGTTTGTCAGACAAACCTCAAGTACATAGAGAATAATGGCTATTCAAGTGTGCGTTATGCTTTTTTTTTTACACACCCGAGTTGTGTGATGATCCATAAACCTTGAGACTGAGAACTTGAGAGTCACAAAAGACTATGGGTTGGTGTTGTACAATGCGTTTGCTGAGACAATCCAAGCACTACATAAACATGCGAGCTGAAAACTTTTCAGAAAACATTTGCGATTTAAAACTTTGCAAGGATTTTAAACAGTTCAGACAGTAAAGACGCAAGTGATTTAAATACTTATCACACTGTAACTTCAAAGCAGATGGTGATATCAATTGGCCAGTGAAGAGTGGAATCTAAGGATGTATTTCTTGGAACTACTAACAAAACTTAAAGTTCATTGTAACATAACTTATTTAAATTCTTAACTGGAACTATTTCCATTTTCATACAAGAGGGTCCTTCTTGTCCAGGTCATGGAGGTGCTGGTCCCATTGCTAATCTCAGAGGAAACAAAAAAAAAGAGATAGGGATCATGTGCAAAGTATGATTCGGCCTCTACCATAGTATTTGTTCACAAATGCTCCTCTTCTTTGTTTGAAACTCTGATCTGGGTTGATTTTTTAATTTCTATATACTGTATATCATGTGACACTTATTTACTGACGTACATTAATCTGGGATGTGGTTTCTTAGCTGCAGAGGAGTAATGGTTGAAATTTATGGACACTCCCTGGATGAAGTAAGAGTTAGGACCAAACAGTGTTTGGAAGCTTCTCATTGTGGAGTCAAGGAACATTGCAGGCACAGCAACAGAGCACTGGTGTGGTACTTGTTGAGCAGGATTTGATGGTATTTCAGTCACTTCATTTGTTACAGAGGTACTGGGAAATGCTGAGTCATCAGACAAATGATTAAAAATACCAGAAATTTGTATAAGCTTTTTCTAACTTAGCTCTGAGTAATTGTTTATGCTTTGCATATTTTTGTGGCCCTATATCTGCTGTACCCCGGTGGGTGCTATGTTGGCATTGCTCAGATGTCGTATTGCAGTTTTTCTTGTGCTATGGTTTGTAATCCACTTTTTGTTTGGTATGCCTGATGATAGTTTCATATGCACCATCATTTGTCAGAGTTTGTTCCTCCCAGTCTTCATATTACAGAACCACAGGGAGTCCTGGTTTAAAATTGATATTGGGGCCAAGATAGAAAGGACTGTTTTCCATTAGTGTACTTTGCAGCCTGTTGTTTTTGTAGATGTCATAGGCTAGCAGAGGGTTTCTGCTTTGATTTGATGCATTTTCATACAGTCTGGGACACACTGGTCTTACATCATGAATATTTTCACTAGTCCTGGTTTTAGTCTGGTGTTCTTTATACTCCCGGTATCTATGCCCTTCAGAGTTTTTGGCTTCTGTTATGTCCCCCCATCTCAAACTGTACTGTTCTTTAGTACGTAGTGCAAACTGGATGCCAGTGTGAAAGAACATGAAATTAAGAAGCCCAGTTGGATTGTTAATTGTGATTGTTTCTATTGTGTATAACAGGTTATTGTCATTTTTACACAGTGGCTGGGCTTTCAATGCTCTGTTGACCTTTCCCAGTTTCTTTGAATACTTCTGCTTGGCCCAAAGTGTTTCTTTTGTTTCTCTGAATTCTGTATCAGAGCTCTGAAATATTGAAATCGGGTACTTCACGGATTGTAAGTGTCTATCTATGCTAGCCAAAATACATCTAACTGTGCCAGGTTCATACTCCATACCATCTGATTTCTTGGCACAGTATGTGAAGTGTGCAAGAAGTATATCTAGCTCAGTGGGGATATTTCAATCAGAGATCTGGCTTCATTTTTTTGCTGTAGGAATATTCTGAATAGTTTTTAATCACTGACTGTTTTGTGTGTTGTATTTTGGTTTTGCTGCTTTGTGATGAATAGGTGCCTTTCTGAGCTAGTCTGCAACATAAAACGACTCGACATTTTACACCGGCTGTTTTTTTGATACAGGGAGAATAAATGGAAGCTGCCATCGAGTCAAGACACAGTGACACTTATTGCATTCCTTGAATGATCTGTCACGCTAATGCTAACAGCAGTTGCACTGCATTTGTGAGCTCGAGACAGTGGAGTGCAGGTAAGAAATCAGAACTAGCACTGAATACCAACAGAATGCCATAATAACCCGGCTGCCCAGTTATTATGGCATTTGAAACAGAAGCATAAGACAGTCATTCAAGAAGCTCACCACTAATTATATTCTGTTTAGGGCTATAGTATGGGACTACACAGGGGAAAAAAAATCAGTCAAACAGCAGCTCTTGTCTAGTTCCCATTTTGATGGTTATATACAAGTTGCAAGCAGACAAGCAAGACAGTGGTCCAGCTGGTCACCAACCGCATGAGCTGTATTTCATAAAGCAGAAAGCAAAAAAAAAAAAAAAACAAACCTCAAATTAAGATCTCTGAGGCAAAATATCTTAGAAATTAAACACCTGAGAGCACAGCACTAAGCCACAGCATTTTGCCTCTGAAATGGAAGGCTTTGCTAGAGGGCATGGCTTCACGGTGAGACACTGCTCTCTTATATAATACAACATTTAAAGCAACAGTAATGCTTAAGACCCACTGTGTATTACTTATCAGTTTGATACCCATTAAAACATAAAGATATATAATAAAATGCACCTAATAAACCAGAAAAACAACCCATACAGTAGTGCAAAGACAACAAGAAAGTAGCATCACATAACTATTTGTACAAAAATCATATGAATAAATGATGTACACATGAAAAAATAAACCAATAGATATTAAGAATACTGTAAGCTAAAATGCAACTTCAACAATGGTTGTTTGTCACTACATAAAATGGAAATAGATTGGTGGTTGGGGGGCATTCAAGACCCACAGTTCTGATATAACAAAAACTACCATTGTTGTAAATGTTGTAGAAAGTCTGTTTTTCAATCAATCAATCAAAATCTTTATTTATCCAGGTGGGCACCACTGAGCAAGGCTCATTTGCAAGGTGGACCTGGTCATGAATACAACTAAATACAGTACAGAAGCAGGTATACAAAAAGCAATACTATACAAGGAAGAAAAAGTATTTACAGTGTATACAGTATATATAATAAAAATAATATGGACACTGACAGTGTCAGAAATTGCTGAAATGCGCAATAAATTTAGATGGGTAATGCCAAAAAAACTGTGTCGAGAAAAGTCCATTATTCCAAATTACTATGGGAAATCCATTCTGGTGTGACCCCAAAAGCATGTAAAATAAAAATAACACTAGCAACAATAGCTGAAATGCACACTAGATTTAGATGTGTAACACCAAAACACTATATTGGGAAAAGTCAATTTTTCCAAAGTACCATGGGAAATCCATTCTGGTGTGACTGAAGTAGTGTATAAAATAAGTATAACACTAGTAGTAGCAGCAACTGCTTAAGTATCAGTGTAAAGTTAAATATGTATTAAAAACTGAAATAGGTTATTAACAAGAATTACTGAGACACACGTTTTGTGTGCTGCAATTAATGGGGAAGTAGCTATTTCAGGCCATTCAAGACCCAGCGTTATAATATGACATGATTTGCCATCATTCTAAAATGTTGTAGAAATTGCTGAAATATGCATTAAATTCAAATCAGTAACACAAAAAGCCTATACCGGGAAAAATCCATTATTCTGAAATGCTATGGGAAATCCATTCTGGTGTGGCTATGAGAAATCCATTCTGATGTGACCTAAATAGTGTATAAAATAAATATAACACTAACAATAGCATCAACTGTTTAAATGTCAGTGTAAACTAAAAAATATATAAAAAAATTAAGGTTATAAAAAAATATGGAAGCAGGTTTTGTGATCTAGGATAGATGAGGAAGTGACTTTTAGATTTGAGCAGGACCTTCCTATAAGATCTTAATCATAATGCTTTCCTGTTACTTCTTTAGAGAAAGACAGTTTATAAATAACCTTGTTTAGCTCTTATAGTGTTAGTGCTTTCAAAGTATACATCCATCATAAATGCTGCAAAATATATATCCTTTCCCTCCTAAACTCACACACACAACATCCATTTGATTTAAATGGAAGGTAAATGTGACATTAATAGTAACGGCAATCACAGGAACATGAATGAAATTTAAATGGGTGATGTTAAGGAACACTATTAAGAGAGATCCATTATTCTAATGTGTTGTGGGATGCAGGGGCAATATCTTCCTAAAGGATCTATCAACATTTTGTTTTTTATTTTTTTTAGGAAAGGCAGTACATCAATAGACTCATTTAGCCCATTGGGTTACATTTTGGAGATTATCATAATAGTTCTACAGAAAGCTTTAGTTTCAAGGTTTTAGAAAATATCCCAAGGAATCTAAGGGGTAGGAACAGAAAAAACAAATTCTGGTCAGATCCCATACAGCTGGCCAGAGCAATTGTGTGGCAAGATCGATTAAAAGTTCCGCGCTCATGCCGCATTGGAGCATGCCCTGCCATCCACAAGATGGTGGCTCTGACAGATCTGTGCATGTGCAATGCTTGCACAGGGACAGTTTGAACTGGAGCCATCATGTCACTTCCACAGTTGTGGAAAGCAGTGCATGAGGGGGACCACTGCTGCAGAGGGGAGCTGCATCCACAGAGGAAAGACAACAGGGTTTGTAGCACAGTGGATGATAGATCACATTGCTGTAGGAGAAGACAGCAATCATTTCTGCTTCTCTCCGACAGTGATGTGATCCCAAAATGACTGCATGGCTTCAACCATGCAACAGTAACAAGGATTCAATCATTGTTACTATGCAATGAAAGTCAGCTCAGTAGACTGTCACCAGGAAGGCTGCTTCCTCGAGTGGTTTTTGATTGTAGCCATAAAGGGTTCAAAAAAAGATTAGGTTGGGAACAGAGCCTTGATTGGGAGGAGGGGCGGCTTTTTCTCTTTCCCCTCTCAGCTCCGAAGTTGGCACTGAACATGATGTCAGTAGTTTGCCTTTCATGACATAAACTTTAGTTTTCATTCTTGGCTTTAAGGGAATGAACACTACATTTTACAGCATTTATTTGTGAAAGGGAAATGATTATACTCTCCATAATTACTGACATGGACCGTAGCTTGACCAGGAAGTACCCGATCAGGAGGACTGCTTCTATGAACATTTTTTATGGCCCTGGAGGAAGGATTCAAAAAGATTAATTTAGGGAAATAATGTGGAGCCTTAAGGGGGCTTTTTTCTCTTTCCCCTGCATTGCCAAGTTGGACAGTTGCACCTCCCTCCCCAACTTCAGAAGTCACTAGTGACTGCAGGCAGCTTGTGAGATAAACTTGTACAATGTAGTTTCTTTCTGACTTTAACATGAACAATACATTTTACAACATCCTTTAACTTGTGAATGTGTGAAGGGAATAAAAAACACTGTTGCAGTGTGGGCCACCCTGACTCTCACTTCACACAGAGACCTCACTACATAACGTGATCTTCCACTGATCGAGAAATTACATGCAGTCAGTCTTTTCAGATGCAGAGTGAAACTTTGCCACTTTTATGGCTTCATACACAGAGGTGTCATGTTAAATTTGCGGAGTCATCATTTATAGAGCCCCAGGAATGCGATCTGCCACTAATCAAGTAACTACATGCAGTCAGTCTTTTAAAATGCAGAGTGAAACTAAAGAAAATTTTTGAAGTAAGAAAAAAGACAAATCGGGCATACGTCCATCTCTCTTCAGTACCGCCCTTTATTGATAAGTTGCAGATCATGTTACTGGGGTTCTGTAAATGATGACTCCACAGAAAATTTTGAAGTAAGAAAAAAGACAAATTGTGCATACGTCCCGCTCTCTTCAGTAGCACCGGAATGCCTGACAAGCTGTCTCTCTGTTCCTGCTTGCCTTGTGTTGTGCATATCTCCCTCGTGCTCTGCAAATAGTTAGAGTTACAAAGGAATGCTTATTTTAAGGACAATGTAAAAAAGACCTGTGCTATGGGTGGGTGACCATGGCAGTACAGAACGTAGGCAGATATTCCAGAAATACAGCTGAAGAACAAAAAAAAGTGCTTTGCTACAATGGAGAAAAAAGACACGGCATGGATACAATGGCGGGCTTCAGCTGGTGGCGATATCATGCTTCAACTTTACTACTGTTGTTCACTCGGTTCCAGATCCAGTGAGTACTTTTCTGAAGCAAGACATCTTCAGGCTCTGCCCCTGCAGCTGTAATAGGACAGGGTGCATTGCCTTATACTATCATCCATTCTATTCATTTCATACTTATGAACCACAGGACAAATCTTTCTTGTCTCATTTTGGGTGCCTCTTTTTCATCCCCTACAATCTCTAAGTTGTTTCCTATGCCCTTCCAGATCCCATGTGGGATTAACATTTCTTTTCACTCAGCACGATCTCTAGGTATACCATCAAGTTCGCACTGAAGTGTTAGCAAAGTCAAATGCATGGTGACATAAATAGCATGAGTGAAAATAGCTACATGGAGTTAACAGCATGGATGTTATAGCGCTGATCCTGTAGTTGTTTTCATTCATGCTGACTAGTTGAAGTTCTGCAGTATGTGCTACCTACCCATGCTTGCAGCTTAGCATAGAGGTTAAAGTGACAGCATCTGAATGAGCTTGCTACGTCCAACAAACCTGGGTTTGATTCTAAAAGTTTCTTTTTTATTTCTGTGGTCTGTCGCACCTGCAGTCTCCCCCTCAATTTGTGCCTCCCAAGTTGTGCCTCCCCAAGTTGCATCCCTCTGGGGTTGGAATAGTAAATCCCCTGCACCCCCTGAGCTGTGCCCCCTGAGTTGTGTCCCTCCAGAGTTGGAATAGTAAATTCCCCTGCCTCTGAGTTGTGTCTCACCCCGAGTTGCATCCCCCTCAGAGTTTGAATAGTAAACCCCTCCACTCTCATGTTGTGCCCTTCCCTGAGTTGCAGTCCTCCCAGAGTTGGAATACTAAGTCCCTTGCCCCTGGAATTGTGCCCCCTTCAAGTTTCAATCCCCCCGGACATGGATCTATGGCAGCTGTGTTTTATAAAAGTAAATTGCGTTATGTCTGACATGTGTTATTTTGGCATAGCATGATTTACCTTTCAGCTGTTTTCCATGCATGGTTGTCAATGGTGTTGTCTTTTCTTTAGCTGACTTCATGGTGAAAGCCATCTCTAAGGGTATCTCAGAGACCATGAACCATGGCTCACATCCCTCCTTATCCTAGTAGGTTCTCTCAAGAATATGTCTCTGCACACTCAAAGCCTTTGAAAATAGCAATCTGGTGATCAGTTCAATAATAAAAAAGTCATTGGGCTGGATTTTCAAACCTTCAATACTGCCGCAAGCCCCCAGTGTGCTGAGTGTATGATGCACAGGGCTTGCAGCATTCACCAGCTGGCATTCAGAATTTTCCATCCTTTGCACCTGGCGCTACACTTTAGACCACAATTTTGTGGTCTAGCAAGCACCACTCCTTGGGAAACTGTGGGAACTGCACCCCATATTGCAAAATTGGTTGCATTTGAGGCAAAGGGGTTCAGCGCACCACTGAAATCTAAGTCCCATAGAACAGGGCAGGAAACAAGCCCTACACCACCTTTTGAAAATCTTGCCCATTGTTTAAAAAGGCCCCCATGCTTTTAATACCACAGTCCATGCAGATCATACCATTATGACACAAAGATCATTATACAGTACATTAAGAGGATCTTAATAGTTTAGTACAACTTCCTAAAACTAGTGTCCAGTGCTTAAAGTCCTTATAAGAACAAAAGGACAACTGTAGTTTTCAATCTGTGGATAGGTTAATCCTAAAGAATGGCAACATTAAGAAGTAAGACAGTCCAAGTAACACAAACGCAGCCAAGGGGAGCCCCACCACCTTGATAGCTTAAATGCTGAAAACATCCCATGATACTGCCACTAGGAAGCTGCACTCCCATTTCCAAACTGATCAGAACCACGAAACAGTTCCACTTTTGCATTGCTTAGAGGCCATTTATGCTGAAGAACTCAGCTCACATTAGAGCACATAAGACAGAGGCAAATGAGAAGCCCTACTTCCAACAGAGAAGACAGCAAGATCATTTGTTAAGAAGAAAACAGTACCAAGACACATCAACAAAAATATCACTGCCATAGGGAGCAAAATGCTCTTTGATGAACACAAAAATCATTGCTGGGGAGCCACCTTCATCACATAGGATGTGGACGCTGCAATGAAGCGTTACTTTCATTGATGAGGTAGATACCACCACAAAGGAGCTCGGCTCTCTTCCTCATTGCAAACCAAATGTTGGGAAACCTTGCTTATTTTGAAGGGGCATACTTACTCCATTCCTATTCACAGATGCACTGCAGCTGCTGCTGGGGAGACCCCCTCCCTTTGGTAAAACAGATACTGAGTTTGGGTAGGCCTGCTGTCTTCCTTACAAGAGTGCATCATCCCTACTAGGGAACCCACACATTTTGAAGTTAAAGATGCCACTGAGAGCCTTGCAACCTTTGAAATTAATCATATGCCACAACTAGAAGATCTCTATTATATATCTATAAAGGGAATGTAACTTTGTCCAGTTAGCTATTCTCAGTTGAGAGGATGGGATGTGTAGCCAGACCCTGGATCATTATCTTAAAGTAATATGGGAGAAGTACAGCACCACAAAGAAAGACTACTAAGGTAGAAGCAGAACAGGGAATGTGGAGACAGTTGGACAGAGTAGAATTATAATGCAATACTTAAAAATATCTTTGTTATCACAGCAAACTAGAGGCAGTTGAAATTAGTAAATTCTTAAATTCACAGAATTTTCATGAAATTTTGTGAAAGTTCGTGAAATTGTTTTGAATTTTCTGACATTCTTTAATTGGCTATAACTCGGTCCATGTTGCAGCTAAAGGTCTGACATTTGGTATGAATGTTTTCTTGTGTGGGCCCTAAATGTGTGTTAAGCTATAACATTTGGATGAAGGGTGGAGATGTTAAAGGGGCTCAAAGTCTGGCAATTTAATATTCATGTAAACATTTCTGAAAATATTCCTATGCTTACAATTTAGCCATCGTTTGAAGCTAGATAATTGAAAACTTAGATTCATACTTTCTTGGAAGAGTCGTGGAAACGTCTAAATAGAGAAGCACTGATTATGTAAATTGTAAGTTTTAGCCAAGACCTGCCTCCAAGCCTGACTTCCCGGCCTAGCTTCTGAACCTAGGTCCTCAGCATGGCAGCCAGATGCTATGATGCTGGGCCATGGGGTTGCCTTAAAGCCTTATACTTAGGGTCAATGAGTCTAACAACGTTGGTGATATTCTGTTCTCTAGCTATAAACTTATAGGGGCTTAAAATTCAGCAGTTTATGTAATTGTGAAATGTAATTTTAAAATGTCTGAATGCTTGCCGGCGTATAACTCAGTCACCTTTAAAGCCAGAGATCTGAAACTTGGCACACATATGTATTTGTATTGGTAAAGTCCCATACCAAATTTGGTGTAATCTGGACAATACTTTTAGTTTACATAGTTGTTAACTATAATTTTAAAATTTCTGAAAGTTTAGAGGCTTATAACTCAGTCATCTCTAGAGACAGAGATCTGCAACTTGGTACACTTCTGTATGGGCCTGGCACAGTCACCATACAAAATTTGGTGCAATTTGGAAAAATACCTTTTAACTTAGATGGAAATAACTAAAATTACAATTTTGATGAAATTTCACAAACTTTTTGATCCAGAAGCAAATGATTTGATACCTTTTAATGGACCAACATAGATGTAACAACAAGAACAAAGTGCTTTAGCTTTCGGACCAACCAGTCCTTCGTCAGAAGCCTAATGGCAGTTGTTTAGAAAAAACAATATTTTTAACAGTTAGATCATGTAGAAAAAAAACCAGAAAAAATCCTCATTGCTATGGGTGTCACAGAGTGTATAAGGATGTGGTTATTGAAAAGCAGCCTCCACTCAGATTAAAGACATACTAAGATTGTCTTACGACTCCCAAGAAGTTTCAATGCATGCATTATAGACAAGGAATTACCAGTAGAGTTGTCTTAAAAACATCAGTGCACACTCTATGATGTGTAAAACTTAGCTGGACCTGTCACCCTGCTGTACTCTCCAGCTAGATATCATGCCCCATAAATTTCAAAAAACCTCTAGTGTAGTGACAGGACTTTATGAATGATAATTTAAATATAAATTGACAGTATTAGTGTCAAACAAAATACTGTAGTCGTGGACCTCCAAGGAATTAAGTCCATGTAGCCTGATATGTACTGATGTCAATCAACACTGAGCATGTAACAACTTGAAGTACCAGAAGTGTCTAAGGAATCTGGAAAAGAGATAAAAATGTAATTTCTCTCCTACCTTCTTCACACAAACAATAAACCTTACCCAACCCCACATTCCCATAATGTGTGTGGGGGAAGGGGGGATAACTAGCTTTAAGGAGATGTTCAAACACACACACACACACACACACACACACACACACACACACATTTCCAAGGATTCTGGATGCAACTACAATGAAATAAACCTGCCACCCTCCCCAGGATAAGGTAACTAGAAGTAAATATAAAGTATGTGAGTAAGACCAGAGGTCTAACATACCTACATTTCCACAAATCACTACAACAGTAGCCTGTTGTACAAAGATCTGTCCAGGACCCCCATGCGAATGAGATCTTGCACCCCAATATGTACAGAGTTAAAAAAATATATGCCACAGTCTATGATAACACTCCTGTATGTACAGTAACAGGCTAGGTAATCTGAATATGGTGTAATGGAATCCACCTCACTCCCAGGCAGAGATAAAAAGTAAGGAGGAATTAATATTCATTATGTGTGTGAAGTAAGAGTAGTAACACACTGTAGCTCCATGTATCTAAATAGAGGCCTACCTCAATGTTACAGCAAGCCCCACACCTGTTATATCATGTACCTCACAACACATACCCACACACATACATCATTTTGACACATAACAACTTCAACTTCAATGGTAAACATTATGTTCAAACCATGGGAACAGCAATGGGCACCAAAATGGCTCCACAGTATGCTAACCTCTTTATGGAAGACTTGGAGGAGGATTTTTTAAGGCGGTGTCCCCATAAACCACTAGCTTATTTCTGTTACATTGATGATTTGTTTATCATCTGGACGGAGGGCACAGATGCACTTAAAGATTTTCATCATGAACTTAATAATCTCCACCCTACCATAAAGTTTACCCTGGAGTATTCTACCACCAATGTTAATTTTCTGGACACCACAGTCACCATTAAGGAAGGAACCTTACATACATGTATTTTCAGGAAGCCAACAGACAGACAGAGATACCTGCATAAGAAAAGTAGTCTCCCAAACCATACAAAAAAATTTGTCATGTACAGTCAAGCACTTCGGTGTCACCGTATTAGTTCAAATGAGGATGACACAGATACACATTTGGCTATGTTGAAAAACACCTTTATTGAGCAGGGACACTCTTCCAGAGAAATTGACAGGATAACAGAATGTGCAACGCAAGTACCAAGACAACAGCTACTTCAATATAAAGAAAAGACAGCTACAGACAGAATACCCTTAGTAGTCACATACCATCCAGACCTTGAACTTCTACGTAAGATTATTAAAGACCTCCACCCAATATTTAGTGAGGATGAAACCCTTCATTGTATTTTTAAGGAACTCCCACTACTATCTTTTAAACAACTACCAAATTTAGCCAGCCTAATTATTAGGAGCAAACTTTCACCAGAACAGAATACCATGTCACACAATGGCACACGACCCTGCAATCAACACACCTGTAAGACATGTCAGCTCATTTCCACCTCGGACTGTGTGGTTACATCACAAAACAAACAATTCAAGGTGCATGGGAGTTATACATGCACCTCACGACATGTTGTTTATTTCATTCAGTGCAAGAGATGTCCACAAACAGGTTATGTTGGAGAGACAAGCCTACAGCTCCGCACTAGGATGAACTTGCACAGACATACTATTAGAGGAGAGATGACTAAAAAACCAGTGGGGCACCACTTCTCCCAGCCTGACCACACAATCTCAGATATGTCAGTAATGGTCTTAAAAGGAAATTTCAAAAACACACAACAGAGACGAGCTTTTGAGATTAAACTTATTTTACATCTCAATATGGTAGCAGATGTGATGATTCTTGATCTGGGTTTCATAGGACATTACAGAAACTGACATCCACAGACCTCTTCTTCTTCAGACTGACATATTATAGGACTTCAGCTTGTGTGGGATGTGGGTGCGTGTGTGTATGTATGTGTGTGGGTATGTGCTGTGAGGTACGTGATATAACAAGTGTGGGGCTTGCTGTAACATTGAGATAGGCCTCTATTTAGATACATGGAGCTACAGTGTGTTACTACTCTTACTTCACACACATAATGAATATTAATTCCTCCTTACTTTTTATCTATGCCTGGGAGTGAGGTGGATTCCGTTACACCATATTCAGATTACCTAGCCTGTTACTGTACACACAGGAGTGTTATCATAGACTGTGGCATATATTTTTTTAACTCTGTACATATTGGGGTGCGAGATCTCATTTGCATGGGGGGTCCTTGACAGATCTTTGTACATTAGGCTACTGTTGTAGTGATTTATGGAAATGTAGGTATGTTAGACCTCTGATCTTACTCACATGCTTTATATTTACTTCTAGCTACCTCATCCTGGGGATGGTGGCAGGTTTATTTCATTGTAGTTGCATCCAGAATCCTTGGAAATGTGTGTGTGTGTGTGTGTGTGTGTGTGTCTGTGTGTGTGTGTGTGTGTGTGTGTGAGCATCTCCTTAAAGCTAGTTATCTCCCTTCCCCCCACACACATTATGGGGATGAGGGGTGGGGTAGGGTTTATTGTTTGTGTAAAGAGCAGTAGGAGAGAAATTACATTTTTATCTCTTTTTCATATTCCTTAGACACTTTTGATACATTAAGTTGTTATATGCTCAGTGTCGATTGACATCAGTATATACAGTATCAGGCTACATGGACTTAATTCCTTGCAGGTCCACGACTAGAGTTTTTTGTTTGACACTAATACTGTCAATTTATATTTAAATTATCATTTATAAAGTCCTGTCACTACATAAGAGGTTTTTTGAAATTTATGGGGCATGGTATCTAGCTGGAGAGTACAGCAGGGTGATGGGTCCAGCTAAGTTTTACACATCATAGAGTGTGCACTGATGTTTTTAAAACAACTCTACTAGTAATTCCTTGTCTATAATGCATGCATTGAAACTTCTTGGGAGTTCTAAAACAATCTTAGTATGTCTTTAATCTGGGTGGAGGCTGCTTTTCAGTAATCACATCCTTATACACACTGTGACACCCATAGCTTGATTTAGGAGTCATCTGCTCCAGCAGTGTTATCTTATGTCAATTGAATTTATATGTAGTAGGATTCTTTGCATGTGTATTCCACCAAGCACATTTAACCCTGGGACATTCCTGGCTGAAGGTAGTGTGGTGCTGTTAAACTTCTCTCACATCATTTTCTGTATTTTTCAAATGAGTATTTTAAACCAATGGGGATTTTTTCTGTTTTTTTCTGCATGATCTAACTGTTAAAAGAATTGTTTTTTTCTAAACAACTGCCATTAGGCTTCTGATGAAAGGCTGGTTGGTCCGAAAGCTAAAGCACTTTGTTATTGTTGTTACATCTATGGTGGTCCATTAAAAGGTATCAAATCATTTGCTTCTGGATCTGTTCTTGCAAGGACCAATACAGAAACTACTAAATCTAGATTACAAACTTTTTGCAAATTTCATGGAAACGAAATCAGCATTTCACTAGAGTTTAGCTGGAGGAAGATACATTTCATCTAGTCCTACAACAAACACATCATAAATGGGAGACAAATTAGAGCTTGCTTGAAAATGGAATCTGTTCTCCAATGTGGTTTCCCAGGTAAAATAAGGTTTGAATAAAAAAATAATATGAGTGCAAATATAAACTATGACTAAAAATACTAAAAAGGCCATCTGAGAGCTATATTCAAAAGAAAACACTGCTTTTTAAGTTAAAAATAGCTAGCAGCAGGAAGCAGAGAGCATTCACACACACACACACCACCTCCACTTTGAGCTATGGACTCGTCACACCTGCACACTGTCTTCTCAAAACATTCCCAATGTGTTCCACCTCTTACATTGGCTGTCATTTCAATTTTTTTTTGCTTTATATAAGCAATTCTAGGTCCCCTGATATGTTCTGTCTGGATCTTAACTGTTTTATCTATGATTGTCTCATGTAGCACAACGCATTAGCAAATGTTTTGAAATGCATGTACTGTAAATGTCACAGTACAGCATGTTGGCAGTATGCACTGATGTTTATCACAAATTCTGCAAGTGAAGACTCCTTTACTGTGTGTGCCATTTAGTGACATATAGTAATGCTCTCCACTTGTTCTCTTTTGTAATTATCAGTCATTAATTTTCAGCACCCTTTACAAGTATGTTGACCAAATTAACCCCATCTGAACTCTCCAGTGTATGCCTGCACACACAACAGCACACACACACACACACTGACTGGTAAACTAGATTCAGCATTTATTTCTGCATTCATGCAGGCAGGAAGAGAAGGAAAACACATATCTAACCATGATGACCTTAGTGAACCACTTAGTGAATGATGGAACAGGAAGAATTAGTGTTACCCTCACCCAGAAAATGCTGCAGTCTTAATTGTTTATGACAATGTCAGAATGAAGGGCAGAATCAACATTTATTGACTTTTCCAGTGCCTGTACATCAGGGTTTGACAGTTAGCTTGAAAGGTTTTTCCCTGGTGCGAATTTATTAATCAGGGCATGCACAACCTCCCCTTCATTCATCTTTATGTTATCTTATCCCTCTCTTCAGTGTGCAGCTTTTTAAGTTGAAGGACATCATGTGTATTTAACAACCACTGAGCCTCTTTCTTCTTCTATTGCGGCAGTCCCAGTCCACCCACGCTCAGCTCCTTCATCAGTATTCAGTGTCCATATTTCTCACTCTGCAGAATAGATCAATCACCATGCAAGAGGAGATTATATTGCTGTCAATATGCCTGCAGCCCTTATTCTATCACTGGTCGAATGTGTGTGGGGGGAGGGTAAAAGTCATATGTTATAGCATGATATCCTTTATTTTATTTCTTCCATCACTCGTTTCAGTAACTGAAATCTCTTTGCCACTTCGCAGTGGAAAAAATGAATGTAGAATTGTTAGGTTTTTACATCATCAAATACCACCTTGGGACTGTCTGCAGAGTTAGAAATAAATCCAAAGGACTTGATCAATCAGTTTTGTCCCAGGAATTTGTAAACTACTAATTGAAACATAATTGAAAATGAGATGTGGCATCCTGAAGAGCTGAGCGATTTGAATACCTTTACTTCAATTACTGCATTTTTATGGTATTTTAGAACCTAGACCAGTGACTACATTAGATCATCTTGTGTCTGTAGAATTCAAATTGATTTCATCACGTATAAATCTCAGAAACACATATGGCTTCATTTTAAATGAGTCATTTCAATACTCAGCATAAATGCAGCTTTTGTTCTGTAGTTTTATGGCTTACAAAAAAAAATTGGATTTTAAAACATTGTGACAGTTCAGTAGTTGGATTTTTTTTTGTCATCTATCATTTCTGTCAGTTTACAGCTCTACAAAAAAGTAAAGTGTTTCAAATTGTTATAATTTAGAACAGTGTTTTTCAAATGAGTCCACTGTGGCCACATATAGCTACCAGTACAATTTGCTGCAGCCACACAGCTCTTTATAGCTCCAGTTATCAAGTAATGGATTTGACACATTACTAATTTTTAAGTAAACATAGGAGGTACATTTCAAGTGAAAACACATCAGGGACATGTTTACGGTATACTGTGTGAAAAAAATGCATTACATCAGGGTGTTTGGTGTATAATAGGAGTCTGGGGTGAGAAAATAAAGAGTGAGGCTACCAGTAAGTTTTCATGGCCACACATTGAGGCCATGAGGTTTGAGGCTTGAGAACCACTGGTCAAAAATCATCCACACATGAGGAAAGGGTGCACGCTCTTCTCCCATCTTGCCAGAGTTAACATGACATTTAAAAGTATATGAATGTGTGGCCCATAAACTTGTTGAGGCTGGAGGGGTCTGTGAATTGGCATTGACTTGCAGCACCTTTTATCTTTACATTTCAGGTTGAAATCCAGCAAGTGGCCTATATAAGTGAGATCAGGTGGTTGCAGTCAAGTTCTTAGTAGACAGGTGTCCACACCACAAATCTGACACCACCATAACTGCCACTAACAGGTACCCTTGATAGCAGTATCACATAACAGGTCAATGACTTAAGGAGAATGAAGACTGGACTGCATTGACAATTAGACGAGGTCTACACGTAACTTGGCTAATTCTCATTGGCAGCATAGTTTGGAGATGTTTACACTGCTGCCACATAGGCTCTGGAGAAACAGAGGGCAGTAATATCAGTTTAGCACCTTGCAAGCACATGAAAACATTCAATACATTTGAAAATTTGCCAGCCCGGTGGTGCTGAGGTTTGAGGTGCTGGACGCCACACCTCGCACCACACCGGTGACCCAGGTTCGGAAGTGGACTCAGACTGTTGGGAGTTGGCAGGGGAGAGGGTGGATTGAGCATCCCAGGACTGCTCTCCTCCATCTGGGGTGGGTTTGGGGAGCACGTTACACTGGAGCAGCCCCAAGTGACAACCAGGGGCAGTACAGTTGCAGTGCCAAGCAGGGAGGAGCACAGCAAGATGTCTGCATACACACAATGCATCATTGCATTGCTGGTTCCAGGGAAAAACATAGAGGAAAAGGTTGGGCACAACCGAGCAGCTTGATGGCCACACTCCTGGCGACCCAGAGGACTGTCATGGAATCTTGCTTGGGGATACGGTGCAGCACGATGTGGAGAGGTAAGGGGAGACCCTCCAGCAGGTTGGGGTGGCTGCACCAGACCCCCATCATGCAAGTGAGCCTGCTGCTCTCCGGGTCAGTGGGGGCTGGTGGCTGGATGCCCCCATCAGTAGCTCTGCAGAGGCACAAAAATGAGGATGAGATAAAAAAATCAATACATTTTAAAGACAACTATAAAACAGCTGGAAGATATCCAGCATCTTATTTGGCTGGCAACCTTCAGGATGTTTTATGGTATACACACGGGTCACGTGAATACCCCACAGGGACGTAAGCAGAGATGCATGAGAAAGTAGCAGTGTCTTTATTTGGTTTAGCTTTAATTTTTATATTTAGACTGAATAGTAATGTCTGTCTACATTTTATGACCTTGGTAAGGCACTATGATGATGGGTTTCTATCTGATAATCACTTGAGCAGATGCAAACAGAATTCTGCTTTGCTTCTTGCAATTTTCTTTTTCCATAAGGGATTTGATTATTAATCAGTAACCCATCCCTTCCCTTGGCATGTCATATTGTTTAAAGTAAGCCCTTAAAGTAAAATAATGTAGCACTAAATAAATAAAAACAAAAGTTCTATCTTCATTAGAAATTATTCAAAGTTTTTCTTTGCAGGTAAAGTTCCAGCAAAGAAGCAAAGTTTGTCTTCATGAATAACTCCGTGAATTGTCAACTTGATTACTTTGCAATGAGTTTTCCAGGGGGAAATGGCACCTTTTCAGGTGAAGTCATAATTGCTTGACTTTGCCTGAAAAAGTGCCACAATGCCTGCCAAAAGCTTTAGAATGTTGGCACTTCATGAATTTGGTGAATTATGAGAATAAATTAGTGAAGCCAGGTTTGCCAACTTTGCACATCACTACTCCTCATTTTATTTTACTCAGTCTGGATTCAAGTCCCAGCATTGTTAATGAATACAGGTTCAGTATCTTGGCTCTTCTTAATGGAAATGATACCAGTTTCTAGCTGCTTAATAAATATGTACTACAACTTGGCATTTCTGAACTTCTGATGCGCTAGTAAAAGCAGTATTCTCAATCCAGTTAACTAGACTTGCAGCTATGCTGACAATTATGAATTAATCAATGTATTAATTATTTAATTAAACCAATTAATTATTCAATTAAGAAAATAAATACTGCTTAAGAAATGAATAAGAATGCTACTTACAGCCTGACATTAATGTTCTTTTCCCTATGTGGATTCACAATGGTTGTTTTACAACCACCAATCAATCAATCAGTCAATTGGTAGAGCGGCCATAAGCAGCCTACTGCCCTCACTCTGGAATGAACTACAAAAAAACCTTGCTACTCAGTTGCCCTGTTAGCTTGTCTTCCTTCAAGACTCTATATTTGCACCACATTAAGGAACTGTGCAACTGTTTCCCTCGTCCCTAGTCAGACATAGTTTCTGCGACCCCTCAGAGACCTGTACCCATCATCTCCATTGGTCCCCCTTTTTCTTTTTCTTTTTCTTTCAGTTTGTATGGGTGTCCAGTTCCCTTATACCTTGCATCTCCTTGTACCCTTAAATTCCCCCCACCCCCCACACTATCACCTCCCCATGACCTATGGGTAACCCCTGTCACCTCTCCCTAACTGTTGTCCTAGTTTAATCGTATGAGGTGCTTCTTTATGTGTTAGATGCAGGCTCAAATTGTAAATTGCTCATAGTGTTATATATTCTTTACTGCTATATATTTACCTATGTTATGACTATATAAATTCTGATTTTGAAAATTGTATCCTTTATTATGATTATCGTTTTGAAAATTGTATTAATTTATCGTAAGTGTTATACATATGTATTTTGCATTGTAGTTGACATTTACCAAACAGGTCTATCTTGCAAATGAGCTTTGCTCAATGATGATAGCCTGGATAAATAAGGATTTTGATTGATTGATTGATTGATTGATTGATGATTACTAGTGGGGTTACTAGTGGGGTAACGCAGGGTTCAGTACTGGGTCCAGTCCTTTTTAATGTCTTTATAAGTGACATTGCAGAGGGACTGGAAGGAAAAGTATGCCTCTTTGCAGATGACACAAAGATCTGCAACAGGGTTGATACACAAGGAGGCTTGGAAAGGATGAGAAGGGACATGGCAAGGTTGGAGGAATGGTCAGAAGTATGGCAGCTTGGATTCAATGCAAAGAAGTGCAAAGTAATGCACCTGGGAAACAAAAACCCAGGGGAAGATTACACAATGGGGGTAGGTAGTAACAACAACAAAAATGGAAAGAGACCTAGGAGTAATCATATCAGATGACCTTAAGGTTGGCAAGCAATGTGAGAAGGTGGTAGGGAGGGCTGGGGGGATACTGGGATGTACAGGGAGAGGTATCACCAGCAGAAAACAGGAAGTTGTTATCCCCCTGTACAGACAGTTGGTGAGACCTCATCTGGAGAACTGCGTCCAGTTCTGGAGACCCCATCTCCGCAAGGACATAGACAGGATGGAGGCAGTTCAGAGGAGGGCAACTAAAATGGTGAAGGGTCTGCAAGAGAAGCCATACGAGGAGAGACTAAAGGAGCTTAATATGTATACCCCTGAGGAAAGGAGGGAGAGGGGGGACATGATAGAAACATTTAAGTACCTCAGTGGAATCAATAAAGTCCAAGAGGGTAGCATCTTTCAGAAAAAGAGATGTGCAAGAACAAGGGGACACAATTTGAAGATAGAGGGGCGGCTCAGGGGCAATGTGAGGAAGTATTTTTTCACAGAGAGGGTGGTGGATGCATGGAACAGCCTTCCTGAGGAGGTTGTGGGGTCTAAAACTGTGGGAGAATTCAAGAATGCATGTGACAGACATAAGGCAATTTTTGTGGGGGGTAGGAAGAAATAGGCTGTTGGTTAAATAGGATCTGCAGCTTATCCTCTAGGTAGGGAAATGGGCAGACTAGGTGGGCCAAGCGGCCCTTATCTGCCATCAAAGTCTATGTTTCTATGTTTCTATGATTGATTGATTGAAGTGGAGGAAAACAAAAACATGTCCTAGTATGAATGTGTTATTTTTCCAGATCTGATTTTCATCTGTGTTGGGTTCTTCCTGATACTAATAGAACATATCCCAATTTATGAGAGGAGGTAGATTAAGATATGTAGTAGCATTACCAGTGTCCAAGTGCAGGTATACATTCAATTGGAAAATCAACCCTTTCCAATGAATGGGACATCTTTTTATGGTCTGAACATGCCCCATTGTGCTCTGTTAGATCAGCATCAGTTTCAAGTCTCTGCATGAAATAGGAGAGTCCTCATTTACTTGGACAAAAAGTATTACATTTGATTTTTTTATGCCCATTGCACATCTACATTATATTATACAAACAGTGATCACAAATACACAGAGGACTGACCTACCATTAGACCCCATTCTTCCAATTCAGAGCTTATTGGGGAACAAAGTATATCCCCATATAAATGAAAGATGTTATGATGAAGAGAATTTAGAGCTTACAACAAGGTCGCTTGAGTTGTTTATCAAAATGTTCCAGTGTCCAATGGAACCACTCTGTAATTTGTATTGTGTTTTCAAGAGTAAACTGTAGCTCAATTTTGGATGGTACCAGGTCAGTACAGTACTACAATAATAACATGGTATAAACCATGCTGTAAATGGTCGAAAACAATGGCATCAACAGGGGTAGAATATCGTGTGTAACTTACTGCTACCCCTGTCACTGTCCGTGTAGAGGGGGAAGGGCTGAAGTAGCTTCAGATGTGGTACCAGGTTGTGCCACTCCTGTGATGGAGTGGCTAAGGCACTAGCACCTGCAGTGGTGGAGACCTGGAGACCAGGATTTTGTTCCCTGTCTCCTGATATTGGACAATTTGTGGGGAAACTAATTTTCCCCCCTCTCAAGTTACTCCCCATCCCTGAGGCCCACACTCCCTTGGAGTTCATTATATATAGAATAATATATGGGTGGGTGCATGTAACCAGAATTTTGCACACACCTGAGGTGTGGGATACTACATAAACCCCAATAGCGAAGCCCGAGGGGTTTATAAAAGCATTCCACAATGAGGGGGTATGTAAAAATCTGGTTTTACACACATTCACCTATATTATTTTTAATTAATGGTCCTCATTTTTTGTCACACACACACACACACACACTCAAGCACTCAACCTGTCTCTCTCTCTCTCGCTCTCTCTTTCACTCACTCATGCACTCACTCGGTGACTCACTCGATCAGTTAGGGGTGCAGCTGAAGAGCCCCACTTGACAGATAAGAATGGCAGGATCAACCGGATATATTTTTTATACTTCGAAGGCAGGATCAACCAGCTACATATTGAAAATTATGTAAAATTATTACCTGGGATGAAGTGATATGGAAAGTGCAAGTTCTGGAACTTGGTTAGTGGGCAGCAGCGCCACCCTGTTGGGAAGAGGTGATAGGCCTGCCCAGAAGGAGTTACAGCCAATGAGCTGCATAGATATTGTTTGAGTGGCAGACATTGATTACAACCTCCTGTGTTGTAACAAAAAATATCAACCGGGAGGTTGTAACACAGAATTAAACCATGGTTATCCATGGATAAAAAATGAGGACCATTAATTAAATAAATTTGGGGGGGGGGGCTGCGGGGTGCAGGGTGCGGAGCCCCAGCAAAAAATAAAAACTCTAATGTTGTCCTGTGTGCCTGTATTGTTGCTGTGGCATTTTTGTATCAGTCAGTGTTTACACTGATCTTATATTTGTTTTCGGTGTTTTGCCTGTGGGGTTGTTGACCACACTATTTTTGTTTGTGAGGTATTGACCCTGTGCCATTTTGGGCAGAGCAATATTTAGTGATGAGGTGGGACAGATGGACTTGAGCAAATGGGACATTTTTGCTAATTATAAGGAAAGATCGTGGCAGTTTTTAAAAGTAAGTAAGACTGAATATGAACACAAAGGAGGTTTTCTCATTTGACCAGTCCAGAAAAAGCCACTCTCCACTTCAGTGGTACTTTGGTACAACATGTAGACAATGCAAACACCATGGCACTCACCACACTCAAAATGTTTAATGATGATTACTTGGCACAAATGGATGTGTGTCCAAACTTTTATTACAAGGATAAAAAAAAAAAAACAGCAAATCAATTAAAACTCTGCCCAGGACAAGCACCTCTCATTGTTGTTGGAGCCAAAACAGTTGCAGTGCTCAGAAATCTTTTATCTCCAACCAAAGATGGTACGACTGCATTTTCAGTGCTTCTTACAACCATGAGAGGTGATTATCTGCCCGAAATAACAGTCATAGCTCAATGGTTTAAATGCTGCACCTGAAGGCAGCAACCAAAAGAAATTACTGCAGAGTACTGTAAGCTACATATTTGAAGAAGCTAATTTCTTCTGCAAATTTAAAACAAGCCTAGATGAAGAAATTAGCCTTTTAGTAAGGAAGTTCATAGACATGTACAGAATTCTTTGCAAACACACATCTTGCATAGCTTAAAGCCATTCAAAATCCCAATCCTGTATGACAAATTCAATAAATGAATACATTTAGGTGACTAACCACTGCATTAAACTATTTTACAACCAGGAGTAAATTGAAACAAATGGTCTGTAATCACTGGTGATAATGCTCATCATAACATACGCAGAAAAATGTGAGTGTTCTACTGGCTCAAAGTACACGAGACCCATGTAAATATTAGTCCATAATTACTCTCCTGAACTACTTCCCACATGCCAAACAGACCAGGTGTACCAGAAACAGAAGTCACTGCCCTGCATTCTAAATATGTGTAAGTCAATGTGAACAAAGAAAAAGAACCCTCCTGATGCATTCTTTTTTCCTTCTTCTCAAACATGACCACCAAGAAAAACTGAATTCTAACTCTATATTGTGCAGGCACAAGCCTATGGCTATAAATTACTTTGCCACAATACTACCCAGACTCTTGGTTGAAGCAATCCTAAGCTGAAAATACAGAAGTCATTGTCTTCTCATTCTTAGTACGACCTTGCATGTACTTATGGATGTAAGTGTTGAGGCACCTCACATTATGTCCATCACATGACATAAAAGTGAACCCAGTTTGCAAAACTATTAGATCTGCATCCTTGAGTGGCCACAAAAACTAGAGTTATATCTTGGGAGGCAAGCTGCAGAGTAAACTGGAGCAAAGTGCAGACAATACATGAAGCAAGCAACTTAAACTTCCCAGTGTCAGCCAGCAGCTTATCAGTGACCAGCCAAGCATTAGTGATTCCTCCCTGTCTGCAGTCCATAGGGGTCTTTTCTCAAGAACTGTGAGAGGAATTTGGTAAATTATTCAGTTACAGAATGTCCTCCATTATAGCTGGGATCTCTCTCTTGGTAGCCTTTTACAGGACAATAGTGGTGGAGTCAAAAGGTATTGGGGCACTCTGATGATATGGAGTGAGTTTTCACCAGTTCCTGTGGATGAGATGCTCAAGGCAACCAATGGGCTTGTAGTGTATACTGTAAGCTGTCACTGACAGTTCAGTCAGCAGTCCGCCATGGAGTTGTGAGAAGGACTGTGCTGCTCGCCGACCGGCGGCCATGTTGGGGCAGGGGGAGCTGGGTGGTAGGTCATTACCGGAGTGAATGAGGTGTTGGGGGGACCACTAAACTGTGGAAAAACATTTTTTGCTAACAGGTGGGTGATTGGGGGTTGGGGACTGGGGTGGGACGCTACACTATGGAAAAAATGTATTTTGCTAATGGGTGAGTGATTAAGCAATCAGGGACTGGTGTGGGACCCTACACTATGAAAAAAAATGTATTTTAATAATGGGTGGGCAATGGGGTGATTGGGGATGGGGAGGGACCACTACACTATGGAAATAACTTTTTTATTACTGAGTTGGTAATTGAGCTATCGGGGATCGGGAGGGACCACTACACTATGGAAATACCTTTTTTTTTTATTACCATGTGGATCAGAAAATAGAAGCACTCCAAAGAAACACTGACCAAAATATTCCAGCTTAATTGCTGATTTTATTAACCACAGTGGGAGCTCCTAGCGTCTCAGCAGCAAGCCTTCTAGGAGGCCCCCTAGAAGACTTGCTGCTGAGTCGCTAGGGGCTCCCACTGTGGTTAATAAAATCAGCAATTAAGCTGGAATATTTTGATCAGTGTTTCTCTGGAGTGCTTCTATTTTCTGATCCACATGAGAATATAAGGGTTTAGCAGCCTTTTTTAGAAGCAAACCGACTGAAGACTTGAGCGCAGCATTTCTCTTGTGAACTGTTTTTTTTTTTTATCACCAGGTGGATAATCAGGCAATAAGGGATGAGGAGGGACCACCACACTATGGATACTCATTATTTTTCTTAAATGGGTGGGAGCTCCAAGGATCAAGGACTGGGGATGGGGTGTGGGGGGGCCGTAGTACCTCCATCAACCATTAAGGTTGTGCGGATTACTGCCAGGTTTTTCTCGCGATTATTTGCTCAATGCAAGGACCTTTACAAAGGCCCTTGTGTGGAACAAATCTGTTGTGAATTGGATTGTGGGGATATGCAGGTCACCACCCCCCATTTGAATAGTGGCACCCCTCACTACTTTACACAGGTGCAACCCCAGTTTGTGGGGGCAGACTGGGCTTTGTAAATACCAGCTATTCACAAAGCCCAGTCTGCCCTGGGCAAACTGGGTTTGTGCCCGGGCAAAGCTTTGTGAATCCTGCCCTGATGAGGTTTACTGTTAGTCGCTCACCACTGAGGTGTTGCTACTGGCCATTCTGAGGTTTCACTTGAAGCAATTAGACAAGCAGGCATTCTCAGTGGCTGTCCCAACTATTTGGAATTCATTACTATTTCATCTTATAGTTAAAGATCCCCCTTGGTGGAAGGACTGAAGGAGGGAATACAACACCTTTTATTTGCACATGCTTTTGACACAGTAATTATTATGTATTCTTACTTTTATTGATGTTTGATATTTATTGTATACTATAATATTTTACTTTTATATTTATCTGATGTTTTTACTTGGCAGCACCCTAAAGTCCTGGGACAGACTGCCATTGAATTATAGTTGCAGTGCCTTGCCTTGCATTGATATTTCACATATTCTCTAAACAGTAGTTAGCTTCCCTTTGTACTGATGTGGGAAGAGCCTGAAGCCATGTTGCAGTCACTTGCTCTGAAAACGTTCAATCATGGAATGCTTCCTGTTGGAGTTTCTGAAGTATCCTTCCGAAACTCCAACAAAGCTGAAAACAGTCTGCAGTGGTCGTTCACTTTCAGAGCTGTGCATGTACAGTTCCACTGGCATTGCCATCTTGGGAATGGCATTATGCCATTCCACGCAACTGCACAAGCGTGAGTGCCAAGCATGTGCAGTGCCATCACTGTCGCCATCTTGGGTATGGCATTCAGCGGCGCTCATGGTGCTCCTACTCCAGAGCTTCTGTAAACTCACCACAGCCATATCGGCTCTGGTTAGAACTTGCTCATAATAACTATAACCACCATGAAAACAGGATCATTGGCCTTTAGACTTCATGTGACCTGGCAGCTCATTTACAGTTGTAACCCCCTGCAAATGGGCGTTCCAAAAAGTCTTCTAGGAGCTGGCTAAGTGCTCCCAGCCTGAATGGTGTTCGGCGTTTAAGCCGTTTATCTGTGAGTGCTTTTAGAGCCTCTGGTACTGTCTCTTTAAGAGCTGCCTGCTAGCAGGCTAAATTAGCTTGAATGGGGGGACTGTGTAATTAATGCTCAAATCCCACCCTGAGCTGCCGTCTGATCGCTCTGTTTCTGCAGTCACTAAGAGCGCAGAGGGAGCCCATCTGAAAGATGTAACTGTTTTCCTGAAATCATTTAGAGCAGTAGTAAAATTGCAGTTTGCCTAACCTGCCTTTACTGCAGCTGAGACTCTGTGTGTGTTGCCCCTCCATTTTGGACCTGAACTGCTAATCTGGGCTAGTTGAGTTAGGGGAGCCCTAAAATAGAGACTGCCTGAGCCAACCAGAACTTGGATTGTCACCTGGAGCCTGCTTAAAGGGGGAATGTATGGCAGGTGCTTCTGGGAGCTGTAGTTTGGACCTTGGCACCTTTTTGCACCAACAGAGGGAGTCCTGCAGTGATTGACAGTTGAATTCACCAACTGAACCTGTGTGGAGCCTAAGGGAAATGCCCTGAACTGTTCCTGGAGGGCCAGATGCGAGTTGACTATGAAGGGAGTAGGAGCTCTGTTCTGCTGCAGCGTGCAGTTCACGCGGAAAGCACGTGTAAAGTCCTGAAGTTGGCCTGTAGCCGTTAGCGAGTGCTCATTTGGACTGAATCCGAGTTGTGGAAAGAGAAGGAGGAAGTGTGCAGAACCAGGCTCGCCAATAGAAAACCAAAGATTTGCAGAAGTGCGATCAGCCTGTCGGGGACTCTGTTGCTGCGTGTTTTCTCGGGTTTTGCAGTATTTGCGATTGGGATCGAGAAACAGCTGCCTGGTATAGTAATTTCCTTTATATATAAATGTGTCTAGTGCTTGTAGGGGATCTCAATTCCTTTTTCCCCTTGTTCTGTGAGTTGTGAGCTGAAGCTGGAAGCTGGACTCAAAGCTAATCGGACTGAATCCGCCTGCTATCCAAATCAGTTAGATCCTGCCACAAGGATCTCATCTCCATGCACTGCTCATCCTGGCCATCCAGAGCCACTTCCTCAACTCAGCTCTCGGTTTGGGGTTTGTGAGTACAAATAGGGGTACCTCCCCTCACCTTCATTTAATCAAAGTGTGTCAACTGTTTGTTTTGTGTTCTTCTGTTTGTGGACTGAGACATCTGGCTCCGGGTTACAATTTGTTTGTGCATATATTTTCTTCCTACAGGGCCCCATCCAGCTGCACCAGCTGGCCAACCCCGAGCAATGGACCTGGCTAGCCCCCTACCATCCTGGGTACCCAGAGTGTGACTTTTTGGACCCTTTTATGCCTGTACAGTACTGTGATTTGAATATTACCAGTCAACCTGATTTCTCCCTCCCATGTCCTAGTTCCCTGAATAAACCAGATTTGTTATTATTGAACTTTATACTGTCTGAGGTGTCAGTACATATAGAACCAGCATTGCAATCTGTGTTTGTGTATGTTGCTTAACCTTTGTTTTACCGGGAGGTCCTCAGAGATGTGCTGCAGAATCTATCTCGAGGGTAAGTGGTATCCATATGTGTAAACAGTGTTCAGATGCAGGGTATTGGGAAGGTAACTCCCGTGAACTGTGTGGGCCACTAGTGGGAACAAAGGGAGGTCACAGTGTCCCAGAGGACTGTGCCCAAACTAGTTTAACCACTATCAACCCTGACCTCTGGGTGGAGGCACCGTCACAGAACCTAGGCCCCTCAACCTGTCAGTAGCCAAGCAGGCAGGGGTAGTAGCCCTTGGGATAGTGCCACCTGGGGGTTACACAGTGGACACTACAATCACCCCTTTGTGACATAACAATCTGTTGCTGGAAAAATAATTATGATGTCATAAATAAAGGAATTTTGTTGATTTTAGTTCCAACCTGTCCATTGTCCCTGTGCATCTAATAAACAGTGTTGTATTAGAAATACAGTAAGAAACAAAAATTGTTTAACAGTACAGTTCTCTACATAGTTTTGATGATATGCAAAAATAACAATAATCATGTTTGTGAGAATGCACTATTGCTATAACTAATAAACAACAAATTGCAACCCTTCAGTTTTCCAGATGGAGGGCATAATGGCAGTGGTGGGTCACTGTCAATACTACTTTAAAGCATTTGGATGCTACATTCATTTATTTTTAAATATGGAGTAGCAGTCTTCTGAACAAGATGAAACACATGGGACACATCCTGTACCCTGGATTTAATATCATGTGACAATCTTTTCACATTTTTTGACATATTCAACAGCAAGAAGCTTCTAAGTAAAGCAGGAGTATATTTAATTTTAAAACAGATTGTAGAAGGAGGCAGATTTAATTAAAAGTCCATTTATAAGCTCTCCGGGGATCACAGACATGATTATGGAGTGTTAGAGGCAGTCCTCAGGCAGTTGGTCTAGGAAACTAGGTTCACGGTATATGATTTTTAATTCCTTTAATGTATTTTTCAGACATACACACACACACACACACACACACATATGTCTGTGTGTGTGTGTGTGTATATATATATATATTTATATTTAGAGAGAGAGGATATGTGAAGGGAACTTATGAGATATGCTATTTATCTTCATGACTATGCAATGACCTCTGACCTTCACCAGTTGTGAAGCCACAGGTAAGGTCAAAAGAGATCACTGCACAAGAATAAGGATGAATAGCCTATCTCATAACTGCCAATCACATGCCAAGTTTATATGATATACATTAGGGTTCTAAGAGAGTTGTAAGTTACTGGTAAGTTATTGAAAAGTTAATGTTTCCTGTTTTGTTCTTGTACATGTTTTTAGAAGCTCAGAGTCATAGAAATTAGGACTGGCAAGTACCCCAAGTTACAGTGTCCATAGCAGCACATGTCTAATCAATAGCTGATAGGCTGTTCCCATTGGCTACTGTAGCATGGAACTTTAACATGAATGGCTTTTAGTAAAAAGAGCATTTCAGTGGGTTTGTGCACATGTGTGAAGTTAGCTTGTGGACAGCTGTTGACAGGGAAGGATATAGGGCTCACAGGACTGGGGTGAAGGTAAATGTTTAGCCAGGGGGAACTGCATGATTTACTGGGTGAAGTGGCAATGGCAGCATGTCAGAGATTTGAACCTGTGGCCTTCCTGAGATTTGTGCAGTACTTGAGGTTGATGATGCAAGGGGATTTATGGGTAGGTTGAGATTTCAGCATTGGTGTCAGCAAGCTTGTATTTCAGTTCATTTTCGTTCTAAGCTGACAATTATTTTTTTGCTGTCTGTGGTTATGCTGGGAGATTTGAAGTGTTGGCAGCTGTCATGTGCTGTTGGTTATAGGTGGTTCCAGCTCGCAGGAGCACATGGTGGCTAGACACAGATGGCAGAAATGGTTCTCCGTGATGAGCCCAGCTAAGCTACATAAATTTATGATAGACCCTATTGTGAAGATAACAAATGTATCTAGCTAGTGGGTGTTCTGTTCTAGAGATGGCTTTTTTATTTAGCATCAAAAAGCCAATGTACATTGTATAAATAGATATATAAGGGATATGCTGGGGGGACCTGGGTTATACAGTATTTATGTACAAAAGTGCTGCTTGTCCTTGAGTAACCTCACAAGTGGCATATGCCATGAGTGAGGTGCCCAAGAACAAACCGCACCAGTGTACAAGAATCACATATTACACAAGGTCCTTCCCGCATGTCATTTATGCAGTAAGGAAGGACCTTGTGTATACATTTAGTTTAGTTAGAATGATTTGTAAAATAAAGAAATATAAAAAAATGTGGGTGTATTTAGTGATTTGTCATGTTACCACACCTTTGGAGTGTATTTGCCAAGGCCATCACTATAGACGTGACATCACAGCTGATTGTCTGAATGTAGGTTTCAACAGTTTGTTTTACAGAAGAAATTGGTGCCTGAGTTTTGCAAGTGACATGCTAGTGGATGGGGCTGCGGCAGTTGATGTCAGCGTTTTATTTTAAAGTGGAGATCAAGCAGAGTGAGCAGGAGTGAGAGGAGACCAACACCAACAAGTAAATAGAGATATACTGACTTGTAAGTGAGAACGGAAAAGGATGAGCCATTTTTTATCCCTAAAGAGCCATAACATAATTTGTTTGGCCATAAAGACAACAGTGGGAATCTGAGCAGAGTTGTGGCTTTTCTGTAGAGGAGAGTGCAGTGGGGCAGCGGAGATGTGTTTTGTTACATGAGTGATTGATGGCTGCTGGGGAGTGTCAGTGTTTAGAGATTTGCTTTTCTTCTAAGAAAAAATTACTTTGTACTATTTGTTGTTTATATTTTGTACTATTATAAAGTGTATTTAACCATCTGATCTGGGCAATCTTGGTGTGCTCAACTGCTTCTTGTAGTTGGAGGAGGGGGAATCGAAGGACAGGAACTAAGAATTTGTTTAGAACTCAAACAAGAAACAAGGGGCTTGATTTTAAAAAGCTCACTAGAGCGACTCAAGTTGCATCTTGCTGCAAATTTTGTCAAACAATTCTACATCATCCACTAGGTGCCAGATTCCAGAAGAATCGTGCCTTGCATCAATCTTTCTAAAAATGACACAAGTCACAGCCTGCGCCATAAAAAGGGATGCATCCTGCAGAAACTATGCAAACTGCAATGGGAGACAATGGTACAGAAGATGGCTGCAGACAGCAGCAAGGCACAGCACAGGATGCATTGGCAGACAGAGGAGGAAAAAACTTAATGGGAAAGGAGACTGACATCCTCAGTGAAGAAGTAGATGCCCAAGTTCAGTTACTTTTGTCCAGAGGTGGAGAAAAATACCTGTGTGACCACAGAAAGAAAGCCTGGGATGAGGTGACCACCAGACTAAATGCAGTGGCCTCAGTGAGACACTCCATCCAGGAACTCCATAAAAGATACCAGGACATCGTGAGCAGATGCAAGAAAAAACTGTCCCAGAACAGGGACACTGGTGGTGGCGGCAGCCAGCAAAGACCCCTAACCAGCCAGGAGGAACACATAGCTGCATATCTCAGCAGCCATACCATTGAGGGTGACACCAATATGCATACCTTTTGATTGCGGAGCAGTACATGTATGTCTGAAGTCTCATCAGCAATAGACTGGGGGGGTTGGGGGATCCACCACGAGCAACAGTAAGGAGAGTGTCCAGTATGGCTACATTGCAGAGTGTGTGCAGAACACAGAAGTAACAGTCCACAACTTCAACTGGGCCATGAGGCAAGGCAGGTGTGATTGTGGGGTAGGGGAGCATGTGTCACAAGGACCACGCACAAGGAGCACATTATAGCCCATGGTGTACATGTTGTCCTGTGTCTGTGCAACTGAAGTCCTACCTAGGTATGTGTAGAAGGGGTACCTGTCACTGTATAAATGCTGCACAGTGTATGTTGTGGTGGGCAAGAATTGCATTGTGATGATGTATGTATGTCCATGAGTGTGAGAGTGTGGAATCTGGCTGTCAGTGAGTAATGTTCCTGATTGTGTAGCACATGGGACTGCATTATGCAGTAGAGCACAGGCCAGCTGTGTGGAGTGCACAGTCGGGTGGACCTGCAGTGCAGGCATACGGGTGCATGGGGACACTTAGATGGCTGGGGACAGTGCTGTGAAGGCCCTGAGCAGCAACTGGATGTGTGGAGATGGAGCATGTGCTAGGGTTTAGCCAGCACATACAGCCATGACATAGTCAGATGTGTCCAAACATTTACTTGTTTAATATTTAAGAGTTTTATCAGGAAGGCACACTGAGCAGAGTACTGCTCGATTCCAGGTGCGTCCTGGGGGAAGGATCACCAGTAGAAAACAGAAAGTTGTTATCCCTCTGTACAGACAGCTGGTGATACCCCATCTGGAGTACTGTGTGCAGTTCTGGAGACCCAGTCTCCGCAAGGACATAGACAAGATGGGAGCTGTCCAGAGGAGGGCAACTAAAATGGTGCAGGGTCTGCACCAGAAGACATATGGAGACAGACTAAAGGAGCTTAATATGTATAGCCTCAAGGAAAGGAGGGGGGGACATGATAGAAACTTTCAAGTACCTCAAGGAATCAACAAAGTCCAAGAGGTAGCATCTTTCAAAAAAGGTGTGCAGAACAAGAGGGCACAATTTGAAGATAGAGGGGTGGCTCAGAGGTAATGTGAGAGATATTTTTTCAGAGAGGGTTGTGGATGCATGGAGCGGCCTTCCTGAGGAGATTGTGGAGTCAAAACAGTGGTTGAATTCAAGCATGCATGGGACAATCATAAGGCAATTCTAGGGGTGGGGTAGAAAGGAAGTAGGCTGCTGGTTAACTAGGATCTGCAACTTATCCATTAGGTAGGGAAATGGGCAGACTGGGTGGGCCAAGCGGTCCTTATCTGCCATCAAATTCTATGTTTCTATGTTTCTACACATAGATAATACTGTACATCAAATGTAGGTCAGTACACTGAGTGATCATATCTGAGATGGGTAGTAATACAAGGAACCAGCAATTAGATCATTACATTACAGCACATGTGGTACAGTAGCATAGTAGGACAAAAAGTAAACAAAAACAACATCAAGCGAGGTACAAGAAGATGGAAGAGGTACAAACATGCCAAGAAATATCCAAAGAGACATCCCCCCGGTGGCCAATAATGTTACTGCAGGCAGGCAGGAAGGCAGGAAAGTTCTTCAGAGATATCACAGATACTGTAAGAAACACCTGACCATGGTTATGGCTGTCACTGTATGTGAGCATCAGCAAGGGAAGCTACTGTGTAGTGATGCTGGTATCTGGGTGGCTGATGTGTGTGTGTTGGGTGTGATGGGCGGTGTCACATAGGTGTGTGGGCATGTTCCGCACAGGACATGGTGCATGTGGACATGCATGGGATACATACTTGTGAGGTGCCTTCTGGGAGGGGAGTGTGTCCTTTGAATTTGTCATCCAATGTCCAGGATGGCCATGGGGCCAGGGGATGGTTGCCATGCAGTGCTGGTGGAGCTGCTGTGTCACCATCACATGATGCAGAGGTGGTGATGCAGTGTGGCTCTGTGTAACATCATACCCTGAAGACAAACAGGTTGGCCATACAGCTCATATGGCGTACAAGGCATGCGCTACATAGTAACATAGTAAAATGCCAGCAGAATAGGCCTAATGGTCTCTCTTGAGTCTGCTCGATTTTCAGCACCTGCACTGAGGGCCGATTTTGGTGTCCCCCCCTCTCCCTTGTGTTATACTGTCTCCAGTCCCAGATGTTCCACCTGTATTGGGCCTGGTCAGATTTACCCTCCCCTTATACCTGTCCTATCCCCTCTTAAACCCGTCCACAGTCTCCACCTCTACCAGCTCCCTGGGCAGTGCATTCCATGGCTCCACCACCCTTTCAGTGAAATAACATCTCCTCCTCTCCCCTTTGAGCCTGCCCCCTTCCAGCTTACACCCATGACCTCTTGTTGCCCCATCCTCCTTCCTTTGGAGCACCATGACTGGGCCTCCTTTATTGATCCCTTTCATGTACTTAAAGACCTCTATCATGTCCCCCGTCCCTCCTCTCCTCCAGGGTGTACATGTTGAGCTCCTTGAGCCTCTCCTCATAGGTCCTTTGCCCCAGGCCCCAGATCATTTTGGTTGCCCTCCTTTGGACCCTCTCTAGGAGTGTAATGTCCCTCTTTAAATGTGGTCTCCAAAACTGTACACAATACTCGAGGTGTGGCCTAACCAAGCATTTGTACAGTGGAAAGATCACTTCCGCCTTTCTGGAGGTAATCCCCCTGGTGATGCAGCCCAGCATCCTATTTGCCCTTGCCGCTGCCCTACTATAGGTCTCTGAGTTGTTCATTTTGACATCTACCACTACCCCCAGGTCCCTCTCACCCTCTGTGACTTGAATCATGTCTCCTCCCAGGATATACCCCTGGCCTGGATTTCTGACTCCCAGGTGCAGAACCTTGCACTTCCCTGCATTGAATTTTAGTTTTCGTTTTTCCTGACCAACTTTCCAGAGCCTTCAGGTCCTCCTGCAAGGCCACTCTCTCCTCCTCCCCTTCCACCACTACACCCAGCTTTGAGTTGTCTGCAAAAAGACTCATCTCACTCCTGATCCCCCTCCTGATGTCTGAGATATAGGCGTTGAACAGGAGTGGCCCCAGCGCTGACCCCTGGGGAACCCCACTAGTAACCCACCTTGGGGATGAGGCTAACCCTCCAACCATCACCCTCTGAGTACACAGAGAGCCAATTTCCTATCCATCTTAACAACTGTCTCCCTACCCCCATTTCCTTCAGCTTAGCCAGCAGGTCACTGTGGGATACGGAATCAAATGCCTTGCTAATGTCCAGAAAGAGGACGTCCACTGGCCTACCCTGGTCCTGGGCCCTCGTCACCCTGTCATAGAACTCTGCAAGGTTTGTATGGCACGATCTTCCCATGATAATGCCATGCTGCCTATCGTCCAAGTACCCAGTTTGCTCCAGTAATCTCCCTAGCCTTTCCTTGACAATACCCTCCATCACATTGCCGACCACCGATGTCAGGCTAACGGGCCTGTAATTTCCCACCTCCTCTGTTAATCCCCCCTTGTGGATCGGCATGACATGGGCTACCCTCCAGTCTTGGGGCATCCACCCAGTCCTCAGAGAGATGTTGAAAAGCTCCACTAGAGGGACTGCCAGGAAATCCACCAGTTCCCTCAGCGCCATGGGATGTATTTCATCTGGCCCAGGTGCTTTCTCTGTCCGAAGGGACCTGAGGGCTTCCCCTACTGTCTCTACTAGGATTTATCCTCCACGTCCTCCCCATTTTCACTCTGCACTGCTGGGCCCCCACCTGTTTGTGGTGGCCACTCCCTTTCCCCAGACCCATCAGGGCCCCTGGTCTCTACTGGTCCCACCCTTTGCTCCGGTTTACCCCTGCTCCCCTCACAAGACATAGCCCCTCCATCCCCCCTGGTAAAAACTGAGGCAAAGTACTCATTTAGGACTTCTGCCTGTTCCCCTGCCTCCTGTGCCTAACTATCCACTATCCTTATCTTGCTGATCTGCCCCCTTACTTTCCTTTTTTCCCCTATGAATCTAAAGAACCCCTTGCCCCCCCCCCCAGATCCCACTGGCCAAGGACTGTTCATTTTTTGCCTTTGCTGCTCTCTGGTGACTATCTTGGCTGTCAGCTCATATTCCTCCTGATCCCTTTCACTCCTTGAGCACTTGAAGTGCCTATAGGCCACCTTCTTTTCCCTCACCACCTCCTGTACCTCCCGGGTCCACCAGCAGGGTTTTCTGGCCTTACCGAACTTATGTCTTTCCCTTGTGCAGGATCTGGTAACCTCCTGTATTCCCCTCCTAATGATCCCCCACCTGCTGTCAGCATCCATATCCAGCCTTATCCTGTCCAGACGATCTTTAAGGATCCTTCTCATCTCCCTGAAGTCTGCACCCCTAAAGTTGCTTACTATCATCCTTGTTCGGCTTTCCTCCCCCCAGGTCCAGGAAGTACCAGACTGTGGTGTGATCACTCCCCGCTAGTGGGTCCCTCACCTCTAGGCCCCTAATCTGATCACTGTCCGCTAGGACCACGTCCAGTGTCCAGGCCTCCCTAGTTTTCTCACCCACCTGTTACGTCAGAAATGCATCCTGGAAGACATCCAGCAGCCTCTGCTTTCTGGCCACTGCTGATGTCATAGTCCCCCAGTCTGTTCCTGGCATGTTGAGGTCCCCCATTGCTAGGGATGTAAGTTTGTCATGGATGAGGTTTTAATGACTCATTGTTTGTTCATGAAATCATTAGTAAACAGTAGTAAATGTTGTGGCACTGTCATCATTGCTACATTCTGATGACACTAGTGAAAGTAATGGAAGTCCTGAATAAAGATCAAACGTCATGGAATCAATGACGTGTATGACTGCCATGACAAACTTACATCCCTACCCATTGCCACTACCCTTCCCTTTACCAATCTACAGTGTCCCTCGAGATTTGCCACCAAACTTTCTTCCAGGACTTCCGCCAGTGCTGGTGATCTGTATACCACTCCAACCTTTACTCTCTTACCCTCCTGCATCAGCAAGGTGACCCAAATAGCCTCCATGTTCCCCTATGCCTCCTCTACCCAGTGGTGCAGGTGATAGACAAGAAGTACAGGAACTCACACACTGGCAGTTATGAAAAGCAGAATGAAGATCCTCAATCTAAAGGACAGCGGTGTCAAGATACAACTATCTAATTTGACACTAGTAGATTCAGATAGAGATATTGAGGTATTTCTAGGAAAATAGTATTGTTGTACAAGTCAGTGTTGTTATGGAAACCCTGATTGCAGATCACAGGTCCAGTAACTGTCACTATGTTGCCGATATAAGAATTTCAGTTTCAGAGTCAGAAGGGAGAAGTACAGGAACTCAGTTCCTGTTGCAAAAAAGGTACAGGAACCGAGTTCCTGTGCATTCCTGTTCACTTTCATCACTGCCTCTACCCCTCCAATACCCATGCTGTTTCTAACTAACGGTGCTACACCCCACTTCCCTCCCCCCTATCTTTTCTGAACATAGTGTAGCCCTCCAGATTTAGGACCCACTCGTGCCCTTGAGTGGCCCAGGTCTCAGTGACTGCTTCCACATCTACCTCCCCCTCAACTAACATCGCCTGGAGTTCAGGTATTTTATTTCCTAAGCTCCTGGCATTTATCAGGACCACTCTCCACCCCTTTTCCCTCCTCTCATTTCTCCCCCTTGAGCTCCCATTTCTCAGCTCCTGCACCCCACCTGGTGACCCATTTCCATCTCTCCCTTGCCCCCTAGAGGAGTAGAGACCCTGTCCCTCAATTATTGTATCTGCTGGCACTGTCCCTTTTTTGATCCCTCCCCCTTTACAAGTTTAAACCCCATCTTTCGCTGATGAACCTAGCTAGTTTGAGCTTAAGGATTTCCTTCCCCTCCAAATTAAGGTAGAGCCTGTCCCTAGCATACAGCCCCTTATCTTCCCAGGTCTCCCCGCTGTCCCCCACCAGGCCATACCCCAATTCCCCACACCACTCCCTAAGCCACTGATTTATCTCCCTAATCTTCATCTTGTTTTCCCCACTAGCCCTTGGCACCATCAGGATTTCTGAAAAGGAGATCTTACAGCCTATGGAAAGGCATACTCTGGCTAACTCCTGGAACCTTGCCTGAATTTCTAGTTCACTATTACCATTTATGTCGTTTGTCCCCAAGTGCACTAGAATGTCTGGGATCCCCCCGCATTCCCTTGCCAGTGAATACAACTCATGCTTGGCCTTGTGCACCATCAGGCCTGGGTGGCATTTGGTTCTGATCAGACATGTTTTACCCTCCTCCTGCCCCTCCCACTGGATGCTTCTGATCATGGAGTCCCCCAATAGCAGTAATCTACCCCCCTTGCCTCCCTGTTCACCCCTCGGGTTCCCCCACCTTCCATGCCCCTCCTCATCCCTTCATCTGGATTCTCCCCTCAACTGTTTCCTCGCACCTCCCACAATCTGGATGTTGAAGGTAGCCCCTTCACTATTGTCCCTGGTCATCTCCTCTACCCGTGTCCTGGCCTTCTTTACCCCCCCCAAGTGACTTTCTCTGTATCTCTTTCCTCAATCCTTACTAATCCATCCATCCTATCCATTTGTCTACTTGGCTTTCTGTTCGCTATCATCCCATTTACGTCCTGCGCCTTCCTGCCTGTCGTGCTCCCCTGTTCCATACCTTCAGCCTCCTCCTTGTTCCCCTGATCCTCCTTTTTCTTCTCCCCCACCCCTCTTCCTCCATCCTGTCTGGGACCCCCTCTGTTGCACCCTTGCTTCTCGCCCCCTTCACCCTTTCTATCCGTCTCTGCCCCTGCTTTACCAGCAGCAGCAGCATCATCATCATCCTCCTCCTCCTCCTCCCCCACACACCCCTCTTCTACCAATGGGCGTAGAGGGTTAAAACAATTTGCAAGCCTTAGTCCCTCCCCCAATGCCCCCCTTCCCTACTGCCCCTCTCGGTTTCCTTTGGACACCCCCAGACTCTTGCCTACAGCTGTGGAAATTTCCACCTTTTGGGCCCCACCTACTGGGGTCCCCTTGAGCCCCCTGTGTACCCCCCTTCATTCCTCTCCTAGTGTGAGCACCTCTCTTCACTCCTCCCCCAGCTTGGGAGGCCCCAGCACCTAGTGCTTCCATGTAGGTGACCGCTTGCCTCCTACCTGTCCAGTCCTCCCCCCAGCACTCCCAGCTGCCTTTGGATCACCTCTGCCTCCTCCTTAAGCTGTGCCAGCTGGTAGCACACTGAGCATCCCCCAAACTTCAAAGCCCAGTCCAGTATCATGGCTGCATCACACCCTGTGCACCCAAGCACCCTCCCAAAGATACCTTCTCTAGTGATATGTGGTCCCTTCCCCATCATCACAGCAGTCTTTTCTAGGCCAAATAACCAGCTAACCCTAGCCCAGCCTCTAACAGAAAGTTTACCTGATATATTCCAGTTGAAGGCCCTCCACAATATCCAACTATCACACTACTCAGCAATTCATTGTGGATGCTGCACTCCTATTTGAGACCTACCTATGCTTTTTCCCTGCCCCGTGGCTGCATTATTGGATAGAATTACATGAGCTGAACCTGAAGCCTCTTCCTCCAATTGCAGGGCAGGTGTTCCCCTATGAATGAGCTGTGCTCTGGGGAGGGAGGAGTGGGGGAGGGTGGGATTAGGGCCCACACCCGACTCTCACGAGAGTGTATCAGCCCTGTGTCTGTCCCTCACTGTACCTCCAAGCACTGCAACCTCCTCCGGAGGAAGGTCCCACACAAACACTGTATTAAACAAGTCAGCACTCCTGCCCGAAAGTCCACAGACTGATACGAATTTAAAGCTTATCCACTAACTAAAATCCTTTCCCCATTTGCTCAGCAAAAGCAGGTTCACATAACCTTTGCCAGACCCCAACTGTTTCTGCAGTACTGCTATGTGAGAAGCCCTGGTATTTAAGCCCCAATTAGCTGTAAATTGATCCTGGCTAAGAAAGTCAGAAACTTCCAGAAAGCTGCTCACAATACCTGTAGGAAAGATAAATGAATATCCAGCTTCCACTATGGATCCCCCAAACAAAACAACACTTATTAAACAAGCCAGCACTCCTGCCCGAAAGTCCATAGACTAATAAGAATTTAAAGCTTATCCAGCAACTAAAATATTTTCCCCATCTGTTCAGCAAAAGCAGGTTCACATAACCTCTGCCAGACCCCAACTGTTTTTACAGTACTGCTATGTGAGAAGCCCTGGTATTTAAGCCCCAATTATCTGTAAATTGATCCTGGCTTAGAAAGACAGAAACTTCCAGAAAGCAGCTCACAATACCTGTAGAAAAGATAAATGAATATCCAGCTTCCACTATGGATCCCCCACTCCAAACAACACTTATTAAACAAGTCAGCACTCCTGCCCGAAAGTCCACACACTGATAGGAATTTAAAGCTTATCCATCAACTAAAATCCTTTCCCCATCTGCTCAGCAAAAGCAGGTTCACACAACCTCTGCCAGACTCCCTCTGCCAGACCCCCATGCCCTTAGTGACACACCACATGGCAGAGCGAGTGACTGGACAGTGGTCAGTGTGTTCTGTCATGCAGGTGGGACTGCAGTGCCATCCACCACAGTATGACCAAAGCAATAATGCATGGGCTGCACATACGAAGAAACTAGGATGCAGAGTCAGTAAAACTGTACTGACACTGACAGATGGGGGAAGGGCCATGTCAGATGCATGTCATGAGCCGAAAAAGTGTGAGGCTGAGTTGTCAATACGAGTATGGATATGTAGGGAATGTGCCTACAATGGGTGTTTAGACTGACAAGGTGAAGCTCCGCAGTGCTGCAGCAGTCACGCTCAGCAGTGTCTCACGACGTGGTATGCTGCAGTGCAGAGACAATGACAGGGCAGATCAACCTGTAACAACTGACACACAGGAAAATTTGACATGGAGGTTTCAGTAAGCAAGTAATACAGTGTTGTCCCTCTCTACAAATGCCACAGAGGAGCAGGGGGCATAGTGACAGCAACCACAGGTGGGACAGGCACCACACTGGACAGAGCACAGGATTTCCTGAGGCAGTCAGACAGCAGCAGCAGCACAGCCAGTAGCACTGGCAGGTGAAGCATAGGGAGTTGGAGCAGAAAACACCATCTGTGGAACAGCAAGACCATGGATATGGGTCCAATCATATGTCAGCAGCAGAGGAAGTGGCCGATGGTGCTGAAGATGCCGGAGACATCGAGCCCAGTCAGATCATACTGGACAATATTGCTCAGGATCTAAGCCCCCTAAATGTCATAGAGTTGGAGGCCACTTTGAAGAGGGCTGCCCATAGTCTCCCCCAGCAGGCGTTGCCGCCTATAGATTTCAAAAGCTATTGTCAGTCAGTGGGAGACAGGCATGAGGAGCAGACACGTGAGCTGTTGGCAATCAGGTCTATCCTGGAAGATCACCATCAGTGCCTCAATGACCACCTGTCAGGGCTCACCAGTACCATACAGAGTGACATGCATGACACCACAGCAGTGTTGGTCAACATTATTGGGGTCATGCATGACCTACATGTCTCTGCACAGCAGCAGATGGAGGCAACAGAATACCTCGCCACTGCAATGCAAGAGGTCAGCAGCACTGCAGTAGCAGCAGCAGACTGATGCTCTCACAGCTGCATTGCAGAACATCACATAGGCACTGTGGATGAAGCCAGGCCATACTACACTGTGTGTTCACCCTGGGACACCACACCCAGTGACCCTGCCAAGTATCGTCATGGTGCTGCACCCCACTCTGCATTGACCACAAGCCCAAACACTGCAGTCTGCCTCAACACCCTTGTTGATGCACCCTCTGATGATGTCCTCATATGACCATGGTCTGCAGGTGACACAGATGGCCACCAATGTCCCCATTACCACTAACACCATGCCTTGGCCTGTATGTACAGCAACCTGTACTATCACCACCTCCATGGCTGCATCAGTAGGACCCATGCAAGCACTAGACCCCTGCACATCAGGAGCCCATCCAGCTGATGGCATGCAGCAAAATGTGCAGGCAGCAAGAGCAAGTGGGCAGTGAGGCCATGGGAAGGCACAAGCAGAAACACCCACATGTGCTCCCCCCAAAAAAAACAGTCATAAGACAAGGCACATGGCCATGCAGGATCCAGTCAAAAAATGCGACAGAAAGTGTTACTGGGAGTGATTGCAGGAGGATAACCAGGCACTCAAACAAGGCCATGCAGCAACAGTAGCCTATGGTAGGCCTCTGTAGGATGGGCAGGCCTCCACACAGAAGACACTTAACAGTGATGGATTGTATAAGGCAGGGTACCATACTATGCCTAGTTGTGTCACTGAGGAGGGATGAAGCATATTGTTCACAACAGCTGCACCTATAAGGTGGGTGCATGAGGCCAACATTTGGGGAGATATCACAGCTGGGTGGGAGATAGTGTCTGTCTGATGGATATGGACACTGGGAGTGTTAATGCCTTGAATGAAACCAAGATACTTGCTCCGACACAGTGAAATATGGCAATGTGTGTAATACATCACACTGCGTAATCATGAGTTCCAAATCTGGACATGTGTGGCACTCATCATTTGTCAGACAGAGGCTAGAGCACATGGCTGCACTGTGAATGGCATGGCAGGGCTGGTTGGTGGGCAGGATAATAGGTCCAGTGGCATGTCGGCAAGCCACAGTGCATTGCACAGACAGGTCAGACTGTTGACCATACACGAGGGCCCTGATATGTGCTAGTTGGCTGGACCACTGGAGTGCACCCATATCTTCCTTCCTATCAGGCTCCTTCATAATTCTGTGCTTGGGGTATGTCACCCTCTGGGGGAGGCAATTGCATGTTGCACAACAATATGCATAGTACGATGTCAGGTGGCACAGTGGTGTCATAGACAACCCTTGTTACCAGGGCCAGTCATGCCTGGCAGAATGCATCACTATGTAGTCACAGAGGGTGTGGCAGGGGATGTACAACACTGTAAGGGGCAGAAAAGAAAGGCATTCAAGTGGATTTATGTGACAGCAGCTGTGTGAGATGAGTCCTCACATTGTCGCACATACTGCCTCTTGGGGGACTTGTGCACATGATGTAAGTCATTGTGGTGAGTGCTTGTAATATTGTATGGTGTCCCACTACACACCATGCTGGCAGACGCTGGCCCCCCCAAACAGGTGTAGCATGTGGTGCATTAGGCCACACAAAGCCCTGCATACCCCATTCACACCCATTGGGGCATAATATAATACAACACTGCTGATGGTCATGTTGCCAACAGCAGATGTAGGGTGCCATTGTGTTTTGTCACAGCCACTGCAGGCTACATGGACAAAATGGCACTGAAAATGCCAATGTGGACCTTCATCATGGATCCCCTGACTGAAGGAAGCACACAGACAGCGTGATTAATAAACAACAATTGGAACTTTACTTAAAAGGTAGGGTGGGGAGCATAAATAGGAGGGGGTATAAACAGGGGACCCAAACAACAACAGCAGGAACAGAAACTATTCTAGACACATACTAAGCAAACATTATTTATTTATTTATTTATTGAAATGTTTCACCAGGAAGGCACACTGAACAACAAGTTGCTCGTCTCCTGGTGAGACCTGGGGGTACTATTGGATGAAGAATTAGACATACAGTTTAACATGTAAAACATACAAGAAATTAAACATTCAATTACATTTGTAACAAGACAGTTAAAAAAGATATAAATAATCATTCAGTCGCATTTGTAACATAACATACAATTAAATATATTATACCTGTGAAATATGCATTTAAGTACAGGTGGCATATCTGAGGAACATAGTACATAGTGGTGAAGGGGGAGGAGAGCGTGCTGAGATGCAGGCTGGGGGGGCGGAAGGTTTAATAGGTGATGTGAGTCATGCAGAGGAGCAGAGGCATGGGAGAACAGTTAAGGAGGGTTAAAGTAGGAGCAGTTAGATGACAGAAAGTTATGTAAGGCAGAGGCAAGGGAGTGGGAGGAGGAGTGCCGTATTTGTGGGGGAGGGACTTCCGGATTTGTGGGAAACGATGGGTAAAGCCTGACTAACCAAAGAGAGTGGTACGATGGGGGACCAACAAAGTGTGAGTGACAGAGGATCTGAGGGAATGGGAGGGGGGAGACAGGGAAGAGAGCAAACATGAGAGGTAGGAGGGAAGTTCTCCTAAACAAAATTTAGAAGTGAGTTTGGCACAATGAGTGAGGCACATGTTGGCAAGCGGGGGAAGGGAAATGGTGTGGTAGAGGTCACAGTGATGAGTGCGTGATGGAGCATCAAGGGCAAATCAACAGAAGGAGTTAAATAGAGTGTCCAATCTGGTTAGGTAGGATTTGGGAGCAGCACCATAGACTATATCACAGTAGTTGAAAATGGGGAGGATCATCTTCTGGACTAGTTTATGTTGCGCTGTAGGAGCGATGCAACTACGGTTCCTGAATAAGGCACCAAGCTTGGGGCACACTTTTTTTAGGATGGCGTCAATGTGGCCAGAGAAGTTGAGATGTTGGTCCAACCAAACCCCAAGATATCTGAATGAGGAGGTGTCCTCTAATATTGTCCCATCAAGGGTATGGAAAGACAGTAAAGGGTGGAGCCTAGAGGGTCTCTGCCTAGTGCCAAAGGTCATGGAGACAATATTTTTGGCATTAAGGAATAGTTGATATGAGGCAAACCATACCTGAACCTGGTGGAAGTCAAGCTGAAGGGTGGTTGCAACATCAGCAGGGCATTTGCCAGATGAGAACAGGACAGCGTCGTTGGCATACATATGGATAGAGGTGGAGGGGGAGCATGCTGAGGGCAAGTCATTTAGGAGGATGAAGAAGAGAAATAGGCCCAAGCACTGAGCCCTATGGGACTCCAGTGGAAATAGAAAGGGTAGGAGAGATTGTATCCTGGATCTTGACTAATTGTGTTCTGCCTGAGAGATAAGCTCTAATCCAGTTTTGGGCAGAAGTAGACAACCCAGCAGCCGTAAGGGAGTCAAGAAGTAGGGCATGGGAGACTGTGTCAAATGCCTTGGCAAGGTCAACAAATATGGCAGAAATAATGAGGCCATTATCCATCCCAGTGAGGATGGAGTCAGTGAGCCTGAGTAGGGAGGTGGTAGTGAAGTGGTTCTTCCAAAAACCAGAATGTAAAGAGGTAAAAAAGGAAGAGTCATCGAGGAAGGTTAGCTGAGAGAGGACCAGGTGTTCTTGGAGTTTAGTAAGGGCAGGGATTAGGGAGATAGGGTGAAAATTTGCAGGTGAGGAAGGGTCACCACCCTTTGGGAAAGGGAGGACCACAGCATGTTTCCAGGATGAGGGGACAGATGAGGACGAGAAGGTAAGATTTAAGATCAAGGAGAGAGGGTAAGCTATAGCAGAAGTTGAAAGGTAAAAGAGTTTAGGGTCAAGGACATCCGGCGATGAGCCTTTGGAGGGATTGAAAGAGAGAAGAGCCATTAGTGTTTCTTCTGGGGAGACCACAGAAAAAGAGAAGGAAGGATGGGCATGGATGGGTTGAGTACTGGGTGTGGAAGGATGGGGGGGGGGTTAGAGGGGAGTGACTATAGAAGTGCTGTGGCACAGGAGGTATAATAGGAGTTAAACTCTTGAGCCACTTCACATGGTTCGGAGACCAATGAGTTGCTTATTTTAAGCACAGGGGGAGGTGGATGTGAAGGGGGGAGAATAGGGCATGGACCACTTTCCAGAATTTGAAGGGGAATTTGATGTTTTTGAGAAAGATGGTTTAAAATATTCAGACTGGGCAAGTCTGGTAGCTTTTGTGCAGGCATTTCTTAACATGCGATACCTGGCATGGTCTAGGGGAAGCTGGGAGGCCTTATGTTTCCTCCAAGCTTTGTCCCATTCCCTGAGACAGGTCAGCAACTCTGGGGAGACCCAGAGATGATGGTTGCCATGAACTCTAGTGCATTTGAAAGGAGCATAGGAGTTCCATGTACTTAGAAACTGATCTTTAAAATAAGCAAGGACTTGGTCAATGGAAGGGGCAAAGGCAATAGGGGACCAATAGGAGCTGACCAGTTAATTAAGAAGGGGATTAAGGTCTAAGGAGCTGAAGGAGTGGAGTTGCAGAATTTTTTGAGGTGGTTTAGGTCTATGGACTTTCCTGACTATGAAGATTGGGTGATGATCACTGAGGACATCTGGGAGGATGCCTGATTTAATGACTCGGTGAGGGTGAGAGATGAGAGCCCAATCTTCCAGGGAGTGATTAAGAGTTTTATGATTTAGGCGGGTGGGTTCCAAGATGAGTAGGGAGAGATTGAGGGCCATGCTGTCATTTCATGTCTTGGCAGTTGTTGGTGATAGCCAGTTCTGGTTTACATCACCCAGGATGTATAGCTCGCCTTTATGTGAGAGGGAGGTTAAAAACACTGTAGAAACTATGTACAATATGTAGTGTGAGTGGCACACCTCGGCTGTGCTGAGCCATGTCTGTTGCAGGCTGCAGACACTGGCACTCCCTCAAGGTCCCCATAAAGGCCTGTAGAGACCCTTGCAGGTGCCCATGTCCTGCAATATGGCCCCTATCTGAGTCTCCATGTGATGGAGCAGGTCTGGGTGGGTGACATGAGAGTCAGGGCCTCTTGGCCCTGGTCCACAGGCTGTGCTGCATGGTCTTTGCAGCAGCCACAGTGTCCTGTGCAGTGTGGTCCTTGGCCTCATCTATGTCCATTACAGGTGGCATGTCCAAGTCCTCAACATGGGCCACATCCACCACCACATCAGTCACTTGTTGCCCCTGAACTGTCCTGTCGCCCAGCATAAAAACTGTTGGTCACTGTCACATTGACTCCCTGGTTGTCCTCTCCATTATGGGTGGGTTCCCTCCCTGATGGGTCTGCAGCCCACTGCTGGTCCTACTTCTGCACTGCCCCATCCTCCTCTGATGAGGACAGTAATCATGGTGGACAATGCCAGCAGCATGTGTGCTCGGTGTATGCATGAGAATCCTCTCTCTTCTGTTGCCACGTAGCATGTAATAATGCCCTGACCTGGGAGTTGTCACTCCGGCCTGCCACTCCACCATGCTGACAGTCACCTGTAGCAGAAAACATAAACACACGTTAGTGCCATGTGGGTGCATAGACAGATGCAGTACTGCTGAGGAATGACAAAGGCAGAATGGCGCAGATGATGACACAGTGCCAAGCATGTCCTAATAATGGGCCCACCCCCTATGCAGGCAATGGTGATGCCATTATACAGGCAGATGCAGGTTGACACCACAGTCCATAGCCCGATGCAGAACCCGGAGTGCCACACGTGGCCAATGTGGCTTCAAACCCCATGTGGGTTACTGGGATTGGGGGAGTTGCAAAGGTGATCATACTGTGTCTCGGAATGGCATTGACCACCAACAATGGCTGGGAGCATGCTGTGGTGGCATGCACACTATGTAGAAAAAGAAGAAGAATCCACATTTATATAGCACTTTTCATACACAGTATCCCAAAGCGCTTTACAAGCAATGCTAGACTGGTAGTGAAGTGACTGAATGTGTGGTGGTGACCATATCGTACATCATCACCCACACACAGCCTGGATAATTGCATGAACCGGTTTTATGGGAAGGGGTATGTTGGCCAGGACACCAGAAATACTCCCTGCTCTTTGTGAAGTGTGCCCTGGGTTCTTTTACTTCCACCTGGACACCCACCAGGACAACACCAGGATGGGCAGAAGGGACCTCAGTTTAACGTCTCATCTGAATGATGGCACACCCCAGCAGTACAACACCCCCCAATACTGCACTCGGATGCCAGCAATTTTTGGGTGCAAGTCCAATCCCGGTGTGGGACGAGAACCCATGACCTTCTGGTCCAGAGGCGGATGTGCTACCAACTGAGCCACGCTGACACCATATACTTAGCTCTGTGTTTGATAGGGGGCCTACAGACATCACTGCGGTATATGGTGTATGCCTCATTATGCTGAAAACAGTTAGGAATCACCCACATGCCATGGCACACCATGTACAATTGCAGAAGTGGGCAGTGGCACGATTAAACATCACTGGGCTGAGACATGGCATACAACTGCAGAATGGCTGGATGGGGAGGAGGGCTGATTGTAACCTTCCAGGGGAGCATCAGTGGCTAGGCAGTTGGTGCACCTTTCTGGGGCCTGCAACTATGATTCACCCTCCCTGCACCATGTGGGATGGGCAGGATACATGTCCCATGGCATGCTTCCAGGCATGTGACAACAACAATGCAGAATGTAGTGTGGACAATCAAGTCACTGTTTCACCTGCCAGTTAGTGGGGTCAGATGTGCCACATGCATCCATGTTGTGGGCATTACTCCCTAGGGTGTGGCCTTCCAAATCTGGGGGGGGGGGTGTTGGTCATGAATAACATACCATAACCCCCCATATTGGGAATGTAGGGGTACAGTCCTGCATTGTGCCTGGGACATCAATGCCTCCAGGTATAACATAGCAGAACAGCATGGCAAGGATGCCAATGCAGACCCCTGCAGTGCCACCCTAGAACCAGGCCCATGGTACCAGACCGGTTCAATGGTAGTGGTGTTGGTGGCGGGGTCTATTGGTAGGAGGGAGTGCATCCAAGGTAGCTGGAATGGGTGGTCTCCCAGTATCCCACCCTTTGTCCTGGAGGATCTGTATGCCATGGGGTTCCTCAGCTTTGATACCACAGACAGGGTGTCATTCAAGCAATGAAGGCATGCAATGTCATTTATGCATGTGTTGCACATTTGGCTATTCCACATTGGGCCTGCCAAGGTTCCTATACACCACAGAACTGTGCAATTTCCAGTATGGTGAATGTGCCATGGATGAGGGTTTGGTGTATGCATGTTTGACCTGCTGCACAAGTGGAAGGCATACCTATGGCCCATCCCAATCCCTCTATCATATGAATAAGGCCAGAGATCTGTGTGGCATGTGATGTGTCCCCATGTCACACTGCCCCCCACCTTGACTATGTGCAGTGGCGACACTGGTCCCTCCAATTCATGTGTGTGACCCACCTGTGTCCTTTCTGTCCACAATGGCCCCCTTCCCCTACTGTACCCCATAGAGGGGACACTACACCTTTGGCAGTAACCCCCTGGATGGCTGTGTGGGACAAATGGGTGCCATAACCATTAGCAGGCATGCCAGGAGCCTTGGCATGTGTGCTTGTCACATGTGTGTAGCATGCTGTTAATGAGTGTTAAGGGCATGGCTCTGCCACTGGCTGTCCCCACACTGGCACACACAGGTACAGCATGCACGCTATATGCAATGTGGTACCTATGCATTGTCAGGGTTGTGCTGCTACCATGCATGGCAATATGGGCACCCCCTGCAATATGTGAACCCATCAGTGTGCACCCCTTGGAACACATATGGGGCCTCAGATGCTGTATCTCCCAAATAAATCAAGCAATCACCCTGGACACCTCACACATGGGTACCGATCACCCTTCCCCACACATTTCCTTCTTTGTGGCATAAGAATAGGGCCCCACCTGCACCATAGCCTCAGACCACACAGGGCAACCTAAGGGTGGATGACTGCAGTGCATGCTGCACGCACACAGGAGGTAGCTCCAGGAGGCTCTTTACCCAGGACCAAGACCCCACCCACCTACCCGTACAACAGGTAGAAGTTATGGCCGCACAGTACCAGGGCATGCTAGTACATGTGCACTGCTGTCACTCATAAGCCTGTAAGCAGCAGGTGGGCACATGCTGCTGAGGGACATTGCTGCACTGTGAAACACCCCACAACAGTGACATGAGGTGGCACCAGGACATCAATGACCACATCGCAATTGAGGTAATTGGTTGCTGCTTAGTGACACACACAAGCACATACCTTGAGGATGGCCAAGGATCAGGAGTGATACCCCTGGACACCCACTGTTGCAGGATGTATCCCACAACAGTGGCTGTATACAGTTTCTGGTCACATGGGCAAGGTGGTCCACTTCCTGTACAGGGCTAGAACGTGCATGCACATCCTGCCCTATCGTACATGCAACACATTACCTTGCAGGCTGCTGCACCACTTTTCACACACTACACCTCATCTCCTACCTAACCATAAGACACATGGCTACACATTCGGGGTGCACAATGTGGTGAGACTTCCCACCACCCCCATATCCTAGATGTATACGGGCTCACTGGACACTGCCTTGTGACCCCCACTGTGCAGCTCCACAAAATGTTGCTGGGTACACCATCCTCCAGTCAACATGCATTCCTCCACCCATCTTCCCAGGTTGTGCATACTCATGACAAGGACTTGTGTTTTTGTGGGGCCTGTCACACACAGTCACCTGAACAGGCCAGTCCCAGAGGGCTCCCTAGCCCAGTAGTCAAGTGGCATTCATGCCACAGTGTGTGCCTACCATCCATGGGTGCCATTGCCCCATGGGGCTGCGACAGTGGGATACACCACTCTTGCCATACACAGGACATGCTTTGGCGGTGACCAACATGCAGATATGGCTGTGATGGCCCATGTGATACATGTGGCTGTTCCCATGCTTGTTGGAGGGGGTCCACTGCCCTACAGACATGATTGGTCAATACTGCTAGATATGCCCCTACACAGGGGGCATCATCCCACTCTCAGTGTTATACTGACTGCATGACCTGGCATCAGAGGCTCATGACAAATGTTGACTATGGCAATGTGGTCCACAGTACATATGTCACTTACCTTGACCACTGTGATCATTAGAAGCTGCTTGGCACCCAATGTCTTCCACCTTGCTGCCACCATCCCTGGCAGCTGTGTTTGTGCCTCTGTCATACAGTCCTGTGAAGACACAATGGCATTTCGCATAATGTTAATGTGCAGCAACCAGTACATCTATATGTCAGCATCATGTTAGGTGTCATGTGTGCCGAGTGCCACTTACCTTCTGCTGGACGCTGACCCATCCTCATGGCCACACCTGCTGTTTGTGCCATGTCAGTGAGCTGATGAAGGATGGCAGAATCCTTTCTCGACATATCCTGCCAGCAGTGTTTTAGCTGGTGTGAATTTCTCCTGACCCCAGACTCTTTCTGCAGACGGGCTCCAATGAGGTGCCACAACTTGTCCCTTTCCTTGGGGGTGTATCTCTTTCACCCAGGGGGCAACAAAATCCTCCCCCATTGTTGCAGAAAGCTTTTTAGCTGGGCAGTTTCTTCATGGCTGAAATTAGGTGCCCTTCCACTAAGTGTCACCATTTTTGTAACTACTGGCTTTCTTGCACACTGGTGTCCCTCTGGTTTACAAGATACAGGCCCAACAGTGCAGGCTGGCATCGCATGTTGACCCTGTTGGAAGTTCCACATACATACAACTTCACTTCTGCATTTGCACACTGAATGGGCATGCAAGATGCAACTGCATAATTTTTCTAGCCACACACACACACACATTGCAGCTGTTTTTTACGCAAGTCTGCTATAAGTCAAAAACACTTTACATTTGTGTAAATTTTCCCCCTCAAGTGTGTCATTACTACTAGTGTACATTTGCAGCACATCTCTTCACACCTACCAACTGAACCCCATGGAAAGAACGCCAGTCACTGATGGTCACATGTCTTCTGTGGCATAGCCCTACAGCCCTCAACCACACCTGATAGCACCTGCTGGCCCTGTCTGTTTCCAGTGATGTAACTGCCACTTACAGACACTGTACCTTGTCATGTCTTGGCTGCATGTACCACATAGGGTATCTCACCCCTGATCTTGCACCATGCTATGTCACTTCCCTTTCTATTCTCCCCCCCCCTCGGTCTTACCTCGGTCATGCAGCCTCTGTCCATCAACAGTCCATGGTGCTGGGTCCAAGACAGAGTGTCAGGAGCTCCTGTGGCCAACATGAGTCATCTACAGCATCACACACATTGAGTCTAGGGAGCATTGCACTCCCCCCTCTAGTGTCCCTTATTCCCTCTTGCTTCATACCCTAGGCTATGGGTCACCTGCACTGACCTACCATGTACTCCTCTTGTGTACTGTAGTATGTGCGGAGGTCCACTACACCCAGGTTATAGCCACCAGACAGATGTCATGACTCATGGCCACACTGCACACCTTCCTTTTGGTCCATCCTGTTGCCACGTATGCCTAGGAGCACTACACAGGTGTCACTCTGACTGCTGCATTGTCAGTTGTACATATGCCCACCAGGGACCTCTGCGGTCCACATGGCTTCTTGGCCCACCCCGGGGGGGGCCATCATACATATGTCACAGGAGGGATGCACTTGTCTCTGGATATTATGGTGGACATAGTCATTGGGACTCCATTGTGTCTATCATGCACCGAGGCATCCCACACTACCTACCAACACTGGAAGCATAGGATGTCCCCAGTAACCTTCCTCAGTACAGTACAGTCACTTTTTGGCAACTTATCCCTGCTTTCATTACCACCTATGGGTATGTGATGCTTCCCTATTCCCCCTTGTCCCCTTAGATCACTCCCTACTCACCTGATCTAATATGTCAGCACTGCATACCTTTTGGTCGATCCCTGCTGGGTGATATATATACCAGGTCCCACTCAAAAGCAATGGCTACTGGTTCTGACACAGTGTTACCATCTCTAGTGGGCAGCACCAGACCGACAGTCATGATTGTTGCTGTTGAATGGTCTCACTGCCATGGACATCACCATGGGCCTCATAATGCGATGCATCATGGATGCTAAAAACTGCTGTTGGTTTCACCCTTGGGATAATAGTGTCCCTCAAATGAAGTAATTTTGTATGAGGTCCACTCTCACACAATGTCACACAGACCTGGCTCCTGCTTGTGTGTGCAGTTGCCCGCTGTCTGCCTCCAGGATCTCTTCTTGCCCATCCTCTTCCACCTCTGTGGCATCCATATCTGGCAGTGGCACACACTGAGATAGGGCAATGTTATGTAGGATACAGCAGGCCACAAAGATCCTGCAGGCCATCTAAGGGCTATATTGAAATGCCCCTCTAGACCAGTCAAGGCATCTGAAGTGTGCCCTCAGAATGTCGAATGTCCTCTCTGTGATGGACCTTGAGGATGTCAGTATCTCATTGTAGCGCTCCTCTGCCTCACTCTGTGGATGTTGCATTGTGGTCATGAGCCAAGGCAGTTGGGGATATCCACTGTCACCTGCGGGGTGGGTAACATGTTACTGATTCCATACCCTGTGTGCAGTGCCCTGCAACACCCCCCTATGTTGCATCATGGCTGATACAGTGACAATCATACACCCCTCAGATGCCAGTGCTGCTGGCTCAACACCTTCCCCCTGAGCCATGCCTTCTACTCTTTCAGCTGTAAGCTTCTCATGACAAACGTCCCCAATACCTCATGCCCTCCCAATTACTGACCCACCAAGCATGTATGGCTATCAGGGTATTCCATCCACACTGTCAGACTACATCAGCTGCCTATCATGTGGAACTCATGTTTAGTCCTTAGAGTCCTGTGTTTCTGTTAAATAGGAAAATAACAAGAAATAAATAGAAAATCATGATGTAAAATGAAACAGAATAAAAACAAATACTTGACAAAAGGTAAAAAATTGCATGTTTATTTTGTAAAAACTAAATAAATCTTTGCAGTAGTTGTTGTTTAGGTTCCATTGTTACCATAGAGATGGTCCATAAGGAAGCGTCAGTGGAATTACCTGATTCACAGACCCTTTCAAGACCATAGCATAATGCTGCTTAATACAATGTAGTATATTAGGAATTTAATTTCTAGTATATAAGGTCATTTTGAGGTATTTTATTAATGTAAATGTGATAACAAATAAAACTACTTTTTAATGAATAAAGAGAAATAACACAAAATTCCAGAAAAATAAAAAGAAAAATTATAAAAAAAATTAAAAGAATTTCATGGGACTCTACTCATGTTCACCACTGTGCACTCATTCCTGAGCACTCTGCACATGCATTCCCTCGCACACGTGTACACCAGGACCCCTATTCCACCTGTGTGTCCCACTGCCACCTACCTATTAACCATCCTCCTTCGATGTCTCCCCTTTTGAAGGCCTCGTGCAGGCCAATGTTGTGGAAGATATATGCACCATGGCAGTATCCAGGGTACTGAGCAACAACATCCAATATGCATCACTGACTGTCATACACCACCTGGATATTCATCAAGTGAAAGCCCTTGCAGTTCACGCACACCTCCCTCTCTGCTGCTGGTGCTTTTATGGCCATGTTTGTGCAGCTGATGGCATCTAGAAATTGGAGGAACCATGTCAGGGTGTAGCAGGCCTGCTTCACAGCCTGTTGCTGTGGTGCTTCCCATGGGAAGCAGATATTTCTGAGTGACTGGCATAGCAGCACTTAAATAAACTGCCTCAGGCACTTGGATACAGCAGACTGTCAGAGGCCAACTGTATCACCAGTGGGGGTCTGGAAGCTCATGGTGGCAAGGAAGTGGAGCACTGCACTCACCTTAACACCCACATGTGTGACATGTCCCCTCTGGATTGCACCCTGCAGGTCCTCCTGCAGCTCCTGGCACAGCACCCTGATGGCCACCTTCTCCAGGCAATACTGAGCTATGACCTGCTTCTCCATGAGGTCCTGGTATGATGTCCTTCTGCAGATCAAACAAGGTGCATATCTTCTGGTCACCCTCCACTGTACCTGTGGCATGCTGTTCCCCTGCATCCTGCCATCCTGATGCCTAGCACACCTCTGCCACCTTTCCACTGCCATCATGATGCCCAGTAGAGTTAGTGGTCCAGACAGCCTCTCTGTCAAAATAGGCAGCTTGTGCTAGCACACTGCTACCTCTCAAGTGACTCTGCTGTGTCTCTCTGCTAGGGATTATTTATATGTTCCTTATGTGTTTAGACCAGCCCCACCATAGTCAAACAGGTGCATGCTTAGATCAGCACAATGAGCAGGTCTCCAGCTTCTAGAATCCCCAAAAAAGGGGATGCTGTGGCTTTTTCTGATGCAAGTCGCTTTGCACCTTGGTGCACCAAAATATTTGATGCAATCTTGACACAAGGCACTTTGATGCAGACCCACAGCACACTGACACAGGCTGAGTTGCAAATTTGCAATTGGCGCAAATATCAATGCAAGTCACCATTTGCATCAATTTCATTTGATGCAAACCCATTGCATCAATCCTGATGCTTTGAAAATCAAACCCAAGACATGCAATGGTATGTTCATAAAGTGTACCATGTTGAAGGAAAACAGCAGTTAGGGAAATTATTTAAATGTAAAGCAGCAGAATCAGTATGTGTGCATGTGAACTTCAATGATACTGGCTGTAATTGAAAAGGAAAGCTGTGTGAAGTAGTTCTAGCTGACCGAGAAGTGGGCTCATGACATATAAACTGGATGTTGATGTTGTAACTTTGTACGTAAATATAAGATTATACATTCATCTACACAGATAAATTTAGGATATACAATGGCTTGTGTTCAAATATGCCATTTATTTCCATGAGTGAGGGGCCGGGACCATAACTCATGAGTGGCAAAACCAGTGGACACTATCAAACTTATTTATGGGAACAACCTGAAACCCAGCAAAGGGGCTGATGGTATCAACCACAAAATCCTTAAATGGTCCATCAATCTCCTTGCAATCCCCATCACCAATCTTATAAACAGCTCCGTCCACTCTTGCACCTTCACCAATATCTGGAAATCCACCACCATCAAACCATTATTCAAATCCGTGTCCAGAAGCAAGGTCGGTAATTACTGTTCCATCTCCCTTCTCACCTCCCTAGCAAAGATCATTGAGAAAGTTGTCCACTCTCAACTTACTGCCTACCTGGAAGCCAACAGCCTACTCTCTTGTGCTCAACATGGCTTCAGATCTGGTCACAGCACAGAAACCGCCCTAGTCAGTTTCACTAGTGACATCCTGAAGGCCACTGACAAAGGCCAATACACTGGGTCGGTATTAGTCGACTTGACCAAGGCATTTGACCTTGTAGACCATGCACTCCTACTCAACACCCTCAAAGATCTGCACCTCTCCATCAATGTCATAAATTGGGTCTGAAGCTACCTTTTGGAGCGATCCCATAAAACTTCCATCGAAGGTCAGCTCTCCACTGAATGCCCAATCAAATATGGGGTCCCTAGGGCTCAATCCTGGGCCCCCTCCTTTTCTCACTTTTCATTAATAATCTCCCCTCTACCTGCCTTAACACACAACTTGTCCTCTACGCAGATGATGCAGCACTGTACAGTAGTGACATCAACCCTGCCACCATGTTCAGCAATCTACAGTCCGATTTCACAAAGCTGCACTCCTGGTTCTCCAGAAATGGTATGGTCCTAAATTCTAAGAATATCAAGTTTATGGTCTTCTCAGGCCCTTGAAAATCCATCATCACTGGCCTTGCATTCATTGATAACTCTGGCTACCCAATTGAACAGGTGTCTGAATTTAAATTAAATACCTTGGGCTCCTCCTGGACCCTCACCTCTCCTTTAATCTTCATGTTAACAACCTCATACAGAAGACCCACAACAAGCTTGGTCTTCTCTATAGGATAAGAAAGTTCCTTATCCCTGCAACCAGGCTTCACTTAGCTAACTCTCTTCTCCTGCCCCTCTTCGACTATGGATCCATCATCTCCCCCCCCACCACCACATCTCTACTTTACTCCAAACTAAAATCAACCTACAACAACACTGTCCATTTCATCACTGGTCTACCATGAAAAACTCACCACTGTACTCTCTACTCCTCCCTTAGCTGGCCCTCCCTTGAAGGGTGGTTTGAACAAAAAATGCTCTCCTTTCTCCTTAAAATACACCTGAGTTTGATGCCGCCCAGCATGATTTCCCTCTTCCCTTTTTCTACCACCATGCAGGCGACCAGAGGGGCCTCAAGTATGGTTTTTGACACCCCTTTCTACCGCATTAAGCAAGCTCAGAACTCAATCATCTATAAGGGCACTAAACCGTACAACCAACTGCCCCCCCCCCAATATTCAAACCTGTAGGTCCAGCCACACCTTCAACTCCTACCTCAAAGTTCAGATACTCAAGACTTCTGTCTGCAGCTGCCCCTGCCAGCCCTCTAGTTAAACCCAGCTGCTCTCCACCTTGCTTATCTTTAGTCTCTCCTACTCTACTCTAGTTCCTTTTACCCCTCCCCCTCTTGTCCTCCATACCCATCCCCCCACTCTTGCACTCGCCTAACTTAGTTTTCACTCCTACCACCTACTCCTAGCCAAGGTTTCCTCATATTTCAGTCATAGACTCGATTACAACCAACCACAATTGACTTGCACTTTCCCCACCTCTAGCACTTATGCTATCGACCCTTCTATATACTTTCCCTTCTCTCTCCTGCTCTCTATATGTTACACATGTAAATGCTTGGGCAGCTCTATGTGTTTCTCTCTTTTTTACTTTATTGTAATCGATTGCCTCTTATTTCTCAGTTTATGAAAATTGCTGTAACTGTTAGACAACTGTTAGTCTTGGACAGTGTTCTATATATCTAAACCACTTGTTTGGATTGTTTCCTTGTTTAGTTCTTGTTTTTGTTAGACTCCGTTTTGTATCGTTATAACTTCTTTGTATCTCTTACACTGGACATTTGTGAAAATGGGCAATTTTGCTCACATACTTTCCAGCATACAAATAAAGATTGATTGATTTCTTGTATGTCACTGGGCACCTGTAGTGAGAACCCGCTGTAAAAGGAAGAAATTGGAAATATACAGCACTCTACTGTATAAGATGAAACAACAAAAATCTAGCTTTTCTTTTCAATTTTGTTTAAAATTATCTTGGACAAACACAAAAATCTGCTACATTAATATTGTGCTCAGGTGCAATTTAAAAGATAAAAGCTCATAACCTGAAACTTAAGTATCTGCCTTTTCTGATGCCATCCTTGCTCTGTACAGCACTGTTTTCCCTTCCCACTTAGACTGTCCTCCTCCCTGCACTCTCTCAAACCTTTCCTGCTCTTTCACTTCTCTCAGGCCTGCTCATGTGATTGGCTCCCTTCCTATCTCCTTCATAGTTGAGATATGTAAGATAGAAAGAAAGAAAGAAAGAAAGAAAGAAAGAAAGAAAGAAAGAAAGAAAGAAAGAAAGAAAGAAAGAAAGAAAGAAAGAAAGAAAGAAAGAAAGAATCTAGCAGTTGCATTGGCTGAGAGATGTCAGCTGACTGTACATTAAATCTCTATAAACACATGGTCAGCTGCTGAATCTCCCCCCAAAAACTGACTTGCAGAACAATATCACTAAGCCTAGAAAAAACAAAAACCCAGTAGTCACCTTATTGAAAATCTCACCCTTTACTACACTGAAATTCAAATATTATTAATCATAAAGTAGTAACCATCTTTATTAAAACAAACTGTACTGCCACACTCACAGCACAAAGAAAAAACATATTTAACAAATTAAAGAAACTAGTTTACATGCCAGTTCCTCAAAAGAAACTGTTAGGCCTGTTAAAGAAAAAAACTGCCTTCACCAGTTCCACTGCTAACACACAACATACAGTCAATTTCAGCATTTCCTAAAACAGAAGCTTATCACCTCTCCAATGCAAAAACAAATTCACACTTCCATTTTTTTCCTCACATCATCTTCTCTGATGCCTGTACTGGGTGAAGTGGGGTTGAATACGGAGAAACTCTGAGTCTGAGATGAAACTTGTAGAACGGCTCCAAGACTGAAACCTGCGGAGCTGAAGGGGAGTGGAAGGGCAATGGCACCAACGTGGAAACCTGCAGAGCTGAAGGCAGACGGCAATCCAAATATTGATGTCGCTCTGGCCACAAGTAAAAGCAATGATGTTAAGCTACCAGCCCCATTTGTAGAGTTTGTGGGGCCAGGACAGCAACTCCCTGATCCTCTGTGGGAGGTGTGACCATACATGCGGTGAGCGACGACAGCAGCTACTTCCTACCCCTGCTGACACTCACAATGTACATTAGTTACGGCCTTCACTTAAACAGCAAGCTGAACTGGAGCCTGTAAAACAAGAGCAAAACTCTGACTGCAGCTGTGGCTCCTGCCGGGAGAACCAACAAAAGCTGCTCCTATGCTCCCTAACCCCCAGTGACTCAACAGCTGTAGTTACAGCCTTCGCTTAAATTGTAAGCTGGACTGGAGCCAGTAAAACAAGGTCAAAAACTCTGAATGCAGCTGTGGTTCCTGGCAGGAGCACCAACAATGGCTACTTCTGTGCTCCACAACCCCAGCTGACACTCACAATGGCCATTAGTTACAGCCTTCACTTAAACAGCAAGCTGAACTGGTGCCTGTAAAACAAGAGCAAAAGCTCTGACTGAAGACATGGCTCTTGCCAGGAGTGCCAGCAATGGTTACTCCTGTGCTCCCCAACCCAAGCTGAAACAACGTCCGTTAGTTACAACCTTCACCTAATTAAATTGCAAGCTCGATGGCAGTTGGCAAAGCAAGAGCAAAAGAACATTAAACACAAAATGAACCAAAACTCATAATTGGCTCACAGTGCCACAGCACCATCTGATGGTGTAATGTCATACATATACAGAAAAATGACTATTTATCTGAACTTACTTTTTCTTTATAGACATATCAAAAAGTTTTTATTTTTGTAATTAGGAAAAAAAACAATATTCTACAAGATCTTTTCAACACTACAGAGTCATTTTATAAGTGTGATAAGCCACTCCAGGGTGTGCATTAATGGATTATAATGCACTTCCCATTGGTGTAAGGACAATTGGCCTGTGGCCTCATGCTTTGGCAAACCCCGAGACATGCGTTACAGTACTTTAATGCACACCCTGTTGTGGCTTATTACTTACACCTACAGTAGTGCCACTATAGGTAGGGTTGAGTAGGGTGTTCAATGTTAGAGCCCTAACTTTGCACATTAATGCATTTGGCACTGTTTGATGAAATCAGAGGAAATTTTGTGTGTGTTGTCTAGAAGGCAAGATCTTGATCTGTAAAAGTTTTGTGATGGCAGTTTGTGTGGTTTCTGAGATCTGCATATGTCATTTTTCTGTAGACTGATTTTTTTTTCTTAACATGTTTTTTTTTTTTTGTGTTCTCACCTACAGCCTACATGGAATTGATTTTTTTTCCCAAACTATCAGGGTCTACATGTCATGTCCTAAGGCAGTGCCTTTGAACAGTCTGAAGGAAAAATATTTAATGGTTCTAGAGTTATAAGGTTTTAAAGTTTTGTGTTTTCCCATTCTGAATATGTGCAGTAGGTTTTTTGAGTTAACATTCTAGTGTGAAATTAAAACATCTATGCCTCAGGACCCTTTTTTGGTTCCTCACCACTTGCGTCTCACTGCATGAAGCATTCTTTTGTGTGTGTGTGTGTTGTGATACTGCCAGCTTGTTTCTTTCCCCTCAGACTAAAAAACATGCAAAATACATTAAAAATGATGTCATTTAAAAACAAACAAACAAACAAACACCTGAATCTAGCTAAATGGGATCCATTTAACCACATTCTGGAGTTTTCTTTTAAAAAAGAATGCCAGAAATACATTTCCTGGGCAGCCCAAAACCTTGGCTGCACAGCTTAGCTTGAGGAGCAGTTCACCCATGTTCTCTCTATGAGAACAGTGGGACTTTCTTTACTTCTGCAGCTGCAACTGAAACTTGTGTTGTGGGCTACAGTGAGAGGAGTGAGCTGCTGGTCCTGTTCTGTCTTTAGCAGGTGTCATTTAATCTTATAGAGTATGTTTCTCTGGTGTCTAGTGGCCTCCCTTCTGATCCCCATCCCCAGTAATGCTTCCCTGGTGTCTAGTGGCACCCCCAACCCTCAGATCCCCATTCTCAATAATGTTTCCCTGGCATCTAGTGGCACACTCCAATTACCATCCCCATTATTTTGTTGTTTTTCCCAGATGTCTAGTGCCACTCCCACCCTCCAATCACTGTCCTCATTATTTTATTGTCTTTCCCTGGTGTCTAGTTCTAGTGGCACCCCCCCCACACACACAACCTCCAATCACCATCTCCATAATTAACTTTGCTTTCCCTGGTATCTAGTAGTATCCCCACCCTCTGATCACCAGCCCTGTAATTAATTTCACTTTCCTTGGTATCTAGTGGCACTTCCCCACCCTCTGATCACCATCCCCATATGTAATGTTGCTTTGTCTCATGTCTAGTGGCATGCCTACCCTCTGATGTCTGTCCCTGTTATTTTATTGTCTTTCCCTGTTGTCTAGTGGCACCCCCCCATCCTCAGATCACAGTTCTCATTATTATTTTTTTCTTTCCATGGTGTTTAGTGGCACCCTGACCCTATGATCCCCATCACTGTTATTTTTTTCTTTCCGTGGTGTCTAGTTGCACCTTCACCCTCCAATTGCTGTCCCTATCTAAAATAAAGAAAATGGTCCCTCAATGTTTTTTTGAAACCTGCAGAAATGAAAATGACCCCTTGATGGTCTGCCTCCCACCCAACCTTCCACTCAGTACCCACCTCCCCACAGCCTCCAGTATACCCCCAAACACCCACAATCACCTAAACAGATCACAGGGTGAAGATCCACCATCTGGTGGAAGACTGGTCTTGCTGCTGGACCTGCTGACTACAATACAAGAAACTAAGGTAAGTGTAGTTCAATATATTTCAATGGGGTTTTTCAATTCTGATGCATAACATAGCCATTTTTACATATTGTGAGAACAAATTTTCAACATGGCCTTTTGGGGATCCCACCTCATGAATAATGTTGGTGGAATTCTGAAAATCCCACCCAAAAGGTGATTATGCGGTTGCTTAGCAAAATCACCTTTCAGGCAGGAAATGAAAGTTTTCACCACCCTTGTTCATGAGGTGGGGTAATGAGAAAGCTATGTTGAAAATTTGAGGTAAAAATGGCAAAGTTATGTGCATGTATTGAAATTTTACTATACTGGCTTGTAACTGTAGCAATTTTAAATATTTCACTTGTTGGTCCAATAAAATGTATCAAACCTTCCATCCTCTTCTGTTTTGCAAGGACCAATACAGCTGTAATCTCTTTTTACAAAATATTTCACCCCACATTTTCAATCTATCAATTTTTATACATAATCTCATGAATGCGACAGCTATCATTTTTCAAATTCTTGTCAAAATGTGTTTTCTCATCTGTGACACAAAATAATGTTGCACTGGTGTGGAATCACGTTTCAGCTGGGATTTGAAAATTCTCAGCACAGCGCTCATGGGGTGAAGGAATAACAAGGCTATGCTGATAATTTGGTTGTTGTTTTGGCTGAAATGTAAGTGCAGGACCCTGTGGGCCCTGCACTTCCATGGCAACAAACATGTAAATATCTATGGAGGGAATTGAGGATACAATGATAATATTTCAAAAAGTAAGGATATTCTTTGCAAAAAACTGTTAATGCACCAGTTAGCACAACTTCATGTCGCAAAAGTAGGGAAATGTGGCATTATAGTTTCTAACCCTAAGACCCCCACACCCACCCCAAGAAGCAAAAGGAAAAAAACATTAGGGTTTTGCGTCTCTGGAGTCTTGTGAATCAGAGGAGGGGTCTTCCTTGGATGTTGTCAACCCTAATGCCCACTCCATTCCAAAAGCAAAAAAAATACACATAATCTCCTTTTTTCATGCAGGACCCATGGGGGGGGAGGGGGAGCATTAAGGTTCACAATCCCCAAAGAAGACCCCACCACTGATTTGCCATGACTTCAGAGACCCAAAACCCTAATTTTTTTCCTTTTGCTACTTGGGGGGTGGGGGGGTGGCCTTAGGGTTGGAAACCCTATTGCCACATTTCCCTACTTTTGTGGTGTTAAGTTACCAAAACAGGTGCATTAATGCAGTTTTTTGCAAAGACTATGAATCTATCTATCTATCTATCTATCTATCTATCTATCTATCTATCTATCTATCTATCTATCTATCTATCTACAGTATCTATCTATCTATCTGCCTATCTATCTATCTATCTACAGGTATCTATATATATATCTATCTAGCTATCTATCTATATCTCTATGTATTTATCTATCTGCGTGATATTCCACAGCTCCATTAAAAATACCAATGATATTTTCTTGGTTCAGAGGCTATCCCCAGGGGAGATCACATTGCACTGTTATTTAAGGGTCTCGATCTGAAACAAAGGATACACAGTGTGGAGTCCCTCAGGGCTCCATTTTGGGCCTGTTGTTATTTTTGTAATTCTTGTATTTCATGCTTTTAGATTGTACCTAATCTAAGGTAATTTCATATGCAGATGATGCAGTTGTGTTCTGGTAAAGATTTGTATTGTTTACAAAAAAAACCTTCAAAGTGATTTCAATCATATTCATTATTGGTTTTTGTCTCATAAGTTACATTCAAATAAAAAAAAAATCTATGTTTTTTTTCTCGCTCTAGTAAACCATTGTTACATAGTATTCAGATTTTGATTTAACAGGGCTCCCGATCGAATGTGTGGATAGCTTCTGTTACCTTAAGATTACTTTGGATACGTTTTTTTTTCATTTGAACATCATGCTGCTCAGTTATCTAAGGCAATTCACAATAATATAGATTGAGCATGCTATACAGAATAAATCACTTTTTGGTCCCTGTGTCACATAGGTTATTGGTGAATAATTTGTTCCTGTCTAAGTTTAACTGTGGAAGTATTTTTTTTTATCTTTTTTTTTACTGAAAATGTATTTAATAGATTAAACATACATTACTATTCCATAAGTAGGTTTACAACTTGGATGAAGGGATCAACATACCACTGTCTTTTATATAATTTAATGGGATGTCATCCATTCAAACAACGTGTTGAATTTTAAGCTTCAATTTTTCTGCATAAAATTGTGTTAGGCCTAATAACAAATTCAGAAAATAGTAGTAGTAGTAATAGTCTGTATTTTTATACATGAAAGATCTTACAAACACATCATTAGATCAAAGACCCATTTTCAAGATGGTCCTGTTTCAAAGGTAGACTCCATATAGGAATATAAAAGTTTAGTAATAAAACATTACAGTACATCTAATACCATAAACTTTCATCAAGCAACCATGGTCATACAGTCAATCAATGATCATCGTTTACATCAACATTGCACATACATTTCAAATTTAAATCGTGTTTAACAATGTTCATAAAATGCTTAGTACTCTATACTTGTTTTAGACTATTTTTTAGAGGATCCCAAAGTTGTGTAACCTTAGTAACAAAAGACAGGGTCACAAACCTGTTTTTTTTTACTCTTGGCTGTAGGCGTGTATTCCTATGATCCCTCAAATTGTGATTATGTTTATGTTCTGTTTTCTCCAATTTGTCTATCAGACACTTAGGTTTTTTTCAATGAATAAACTGATGAATCTGATTTAACGATTTTAGATTTCATTTATGATCCAAAGGAATCCATTGCAAAGAGTTTAACATACTACAATAATGAGTGTGATAGCCACACTTCAGAATGAATCTAGCCAAGTTGTTACAGGTAACATTTAGTTTTTAGAGACTTGCTTTATAAACCATTCCAAATACATGACTTCCATAGTCTACACATGGTATTATTAGTTGGTTGACTATTCTCACTCTCATGTGTTGGTCAGTACCGTAACTTGATCTCCTAAAATGCCCCTAATTTCTTATTTGTTTTAGAAATGAATGCATCTGTGTGTAAATTAAAATTCAGTTGCTCATCTACAATTACTCCTAAATATTTACAGGAGGTATCCTAAATTAAGATTTCATTTGTAACAGTTTTTATTTGCATATCCTGAGAGGCATAATTTTGTTTTTACCATCACGAGAAAAGGCCATTGTTCTAGTTTTTTTTTTTTACTGTTAAGAACCAATTTTGAATTAGACAACCAATGTTCCAGGCTTTTGAAGTCAATCTGAAGATGTGAAATCTTCTCTTGTGTAATTTTCCTATGGGCTACAGGACTGTATGGTCCGCATGCATTCTTACATCACAACATTTGGCTATATTAGCCAGGCCATTTATATATATTATGAATAATAGGGGCCCCAATATGGAGCCTTGTGGGACTCCTCTTTGATAAGGCATTGGACTGGACAGAGAGCTCCCTACTTGTACTTGTTGTGTCTTAGATGTCAAATAGGACAGAAACCATGGTAGAGTCTCTCCATGCACTCCTACCCCAGCCATCCTGTGGTCTTCGGTGTCAAAGGCCTTGGAGAGATCCATGAACACCACGCCCACCGGCCTTCCTTTATTCAGGTGTGTGGTGATGTTATCCACCAGGTTGGTGAGCGCAGTGTCCGTGGAATGGCCTTTATGAAAACCAGACTGGAAACGAGTTATTAGAGAATTGTCTTCCATATACTCACCCAACTGATTTTGCATCAGTTTCTACCAGACCTTCGACACTGCAGACAACAGTGCTATAGGTCTATAATTTGTAGACTCAGTAGTTGACCCTCTCTTATGGATTGGGGCCAGTTTAGCTTTTTTCCACTGCTCAAGAAACTTTTTCTCTGTTAAACTCCAATTAAATAGCCTGGCTAAAAACTGGGGCCATTATTTCAAGTGAGTCATGCAAAAATGTATTTTCAATGAGGTCTAGGCCATGCACTTTGCAGGGGTTTAGCTTCTTCAGCTCTTCCTTAACCTCCCTACATGAGATGGCTCTGAAATGCAAAATGAGAAACTTCCTAGATGTATTAACATGTTTTTCACCAGGTCCCAAAACAAACACGCTTTTACCATCCCCCATTTTAATTTGTCTGTTGGCCATGGATCTTTTAAATACAAAGCAATTATTCATTACAACAATCTACCACAGTCTGTCTTGAGCAGTGCACAACTGTCCTCATTTAAATCTGGATTGTATGACTTATTGTTGTTGGATTCCAATTATGTATGTGTTATGTAATGTTTTTAATTGCATTTGTGCTGGTTGCTGTGAAAGATGGCAATCTTTCCAATCTGCTCACCATTCTAAATAAAAACAAAATGAAATAAAGTTTTTCCCAAGTGAAGCCTGACCTTATCACATCATGAGTGGTGAAGTCATGAGTGATGTCAAAGGGTTAAGCTTCATGAGGAGAAAATATTGCTTTAATTTTCAATGTGGGTGTGTGTGTGGCATATTTATATAATGCAACTTTGTTTTATTTTTATCTTTTGTGATTTATTTTCTTTTGGGGGGGATGGTGAGCAGGGTTTCTGGATATCCAAGTGGTTGAGCGCACAACAAGTGTCATGTGGGGACACTGAAGATGACGTTGTGCATCAGTGTATCACTGTTCAGGTTAACCAACTGGAGTGAGTCCAAGGATGCATGGAGTTTGCACAGAGAAGTGGTTGCTGTGGAACTGGCTGAGGGAATTCAACATGTTCACAGTGTCAAGCAGAGGGGCGTGCCAGCCACAGGTAAGGAATGTGAAAGTGGTAAACGTGTGCACAGTGAAGCACTTTCGAGCAGAATTTGTTGTGAGCCACATTTTAAAACTGTTTTTAATTTATTGAGAAAGGGAGAGTAGTATACAGTGAGAGTGCTGGTTTCATTACTGAGCAGATTGGATGTAGAGTTGTGGCACAAGCCAGCTGAAGTTTCAGAAAGTGAAAGTGTGCTACTCAAACTGCCGGCTCCAACCAGTCCCTACCTATAGATATTCACTTAAACCCCTCTCATAGCATCAGTTATCCAACTGAGCCCCTCCCAAGGTTGGTTAATCAAACTTTTGCCATGCTTTTGATCGGTTATTCACATCCACAATTCCTGACCGCAACCTGCCACCCCCACCCCTGTGTCACTGATACTCCTCAGACAAGGCTACACTGCTGCACATGAAAATATTGTCATTCTAGAGCTGAAAAAAACTTGTTTTCATTTTCTGTGCCCCATCCTGACAATGCCACCCCCCATGCCACTCGCTGTCTCTGCCGCTGCTCCATTGCCTGACTCCTGACAGTCCCCAGGCCTGGCCAGCCAACCCACTCACACTCATGTCCTTTGCTGAAGCTGAAGACTTCCACACTGGACTGGATTGTTAATACATCAGAATAGTTCACTGCTGTTAGTCTCTCTGGAGTACCTCTGTTTCAGTTGCTGGCAGGCAGATGCCAATGGCTGCATGTGTTTGCTCTCTCTAATTCTAACATGAAGAAAGGAACAAGGAATGTGCTTTCGGTGCTCCCGCTGACACTGACCTGGGTGTTTGCTATCTGATTTGCTGATCACGCTTTATGGTACTGCACAAAACAAAATTTCAAAACTCACTCCAATTCATATAATAGTAATAACATTCCAGTGAGTCGGAGTATACTCACAATAGCCAGCTGGTGTGTATTGCTTTAAACGCAGAGGCCAAAGACCTGTACCAGCTGGTAATTGCTTCCTATACTCCAACTCACTGAATGTTATCACTTACTTATATCTTGTTATAGTACACATACTTTAGAAACAAAAGGAACTTTGTGCCACTTGTCTGCTTACTTCATAATAAAGGAAACATTGTCTCTATTGTGCAGATACTTTACAGTTAAAGAAACATTGACTCCATTGTGTGGTTACTTTTTGTATTAAGTCAGAACCTTTAGACACATACATATCTGCACATATTATTATTTTAGTAATTTGAATGTCTACAATAACTTTTGAAATTAAGATATAGAACACTACTCAATGTATACACAGATGCTACATTTGACTGCTAACTTTGTAAATCTTGTAGTCAAATAGCTACATTTAAAGACTGCCTTAGAAAGATCCTGCTAGTAGCTTGGCAGAAGACACCAGGAGAAAGGACTGCTGTGTGACTGGACTTCTCTACTGGGGTTATATTGCCCTCCTTCCCTCCCCCCCAAAGCTAGTTCTACCTTTATAGGCACAGGATTTGACTGACAACAGGAACTTCCTGTTTGGGAGCAGGAAGTGAGTGATCACAGAGCCACCAAAGACCCACCATCCTAGAAGGGCAAGAGTAGCTCTCCAGACCCCTCTAGCTGCTGGAGGTCTGCCTCTAAGCAAGTAAGGGGTCTACTGAGAAATATAGGATATTCTTGTCTCAGAACAGGACAATCAGGAGCTTAAAGGGCACACAGGCAGAAAGTATGGAGAGAGAGAGAAGAAAAAGAAAAAAAAAACAGAGGAAAGAGTAAGGATTGCAAACAGTTAAGTGGACAGAAATAAGACATGATGGGAGTGGTGCAGTGCAGTCGCTGTGGAGCAGCAGTCTTCTGGGAGACGTTCTGGAGGATGTGGTGTTGTCCCATCTGCAAGCACCTCTCTGGGCTGAGGGAGGTGGTTGCTCATCTCCAGGCTGAGTTGGCCAGGATTTGTGGGACCTCCTCTTCCATCCAGGGACCACCAGTGCCACTGCCGTTGCCTCAGAGGTTGCCAAGAAAGAGGAGCAGTTGGACCACAGTGGGCTCAGGGAGGGAGGGTGGTGGAACAGAGGTGCATCCCTCCAGTTGTACCTCTCTACAGTTCCTATGCCATTCTGGCAAAGTGTGGTGCTTCTATGGAGGCACCCACAGTGGAGACCAAGGAGGATCCTGGGAACCTTCACAAAGGAGACCCACAGGAGGGTGGCAGGGGACCCCACAGGGTAAGGAAACAACTCCTGGTGGGGGACTCCATTGTTAGGAAGGTGGAACTGGGGGAGGAAGAGGAGAAGAAGGTAAGGTGCCTGCCTGGAGACATGGCTTGGAGGAACAAGAAGCGAATCCTCAGGATTGCCGGAGCAGCTGCACAGGAGAGGGAGCTGGATGTCATTGTCCACCTAGGGACAAATGACCTGGCTAAGAAAGGGATTACAGAAGTGCAGGAAGAGTTTGTGGAATTGGGGAGGGGCCTTAGACAAGTAGCATGCATGGTAACCTTCTCGGAGGTGCTGCCCATCTATGGCGTAGGAGAGGCTAGGGTGTTCCACACCATGGGATTCAATCAGTGGTTGAAAAACTGGTGTGAAGCTCAGGGATTTTGCTTCATTAGGGACTAGGGATCCACCTGGAGTGATGCAAGCCTATACTGGCATAGTGGGCTGCATCTGTCCAGGAGGGGAACCAGAATCCTAGGTGATAGGTTTAAATGCTTCATTGGCAAGCATTTAAACTAGCCAAGGGGGGAGGCACTGAAAAGGAGCAGGGAAATCCTAGCCCCCACAAAAAAAATCACAGTAGTAAGTGTGGTAAACACCAACATAGAGGTGTCGATAGGGAGAAGGGCAGGGGTAAATGGAGAAAGTGATAAAGGCAAGAAGGAAAGAGATGGGGCAAAAAGGAGTAAGGCCATCAGGAAATGGAGGGTAATGAGTACCAATGCCCATAGTCTGGGCAATAAGCTCCCTGAGCTGTTGGCCTTGATGGAAGAGGGATGCCTGGATATCGTAGCAGTCACAGAAACATGGTACACAGAGAACCATGACTGGGATGTTAACATACCAGGGTACATTACCTACAGGAGAGACAGGCAGGGGAGAAGGGGGGAGGAGTAGTTCTCTATGTAAAGGAAGGGATAAAAGCAACTGAACAAAAGAGTAAACAGGGAGGAGAGGAGACACTGTGGGTCACCTTGGAGACTGGAAAGGGCACCACAATCCGCACAGGAGTTGTATACAGACCCCCATGTTAGGGGGAGGAAATGGACAAGGATATAATAGAAGACATTCTTAGGATGGCAGAGAAAGGGGAGATACTGTTGATGGGAGACCTGAATATGCCAGATGTTAACTGGAGCACATCTGCTGCAGCCACATCCAGGAGCAGGGCCATTCTTGATGCCCTACAGGTGGCAGGCCTCAGACAGCTGGTTACTGAACCCACTTGTGAGGGAGCAATCTCAGACTTCGTACTCTCAAACGGGGGCAGTGAGAGGATTTCAGATCTAGAAGTAGGTTGCCATCGGGGAACAAGTGGCCATCAAACAGTGTGGTTCATGTTAAACTCAGCTACAGAGTCAAGCCATACAAAAATGAGGGTACTGGACTTCAGGAGGGCTGACTTTGGCAAGATGGGAGAGTGCCTCAGAAAAGCACTAGCAAACAGGCTAGAAGGAGGTGTGGAGCAACAATGGGGAATCATCAAAACTGCCATCACAGAGGCAACAAGCCTTTGTGTGAAGCAAATAAACAAATCAAAATGAAAGAAAAAGCCACTATGGTTCTCAAAAGAGGTGGCTGTGAAAGTCAGGAAGAAAAAGATAGCATTCTGGAAGTATAAGGAAACACAGAAGGAGCAGGACAGAGCTGTACCAGTTAAGGCAGAAGGAGGCAGGAAGGGAAGTCAGAATAGCAAAGACTCAAACTGAGGAAAAGATAGCCGACTCGGTTAAGAAGGGGGATAAAACCTTTTATAGGTACATCAGCAAGCCTAGAAAGACAAAGGGAGGGATAGTGAGGCTGAATAGAATGAACGGTGGGTGGGCAGAGGGGGACAGTGAAAAAGCAGGGATACTGAATGAATATTTCTGCTCAGTATTCACAAAAGAGGAGTGGGAAGTGCCTAATCCAATTAACAGAAGCACTCTTGATAGGGGGGTTGATTCCAGTCCTTTCACAGAAGAAGGGGTTCTGCAAGAACTCCTAAAAGTGAAGGTGGACAAAGCAATGGGGCCTGATGGAATTCACCCCAGAATTCTAAAAGAATTAAGGGGAGAACTAGTGAAACCACTGGCTACTCTTTTTAATAAATCATGGGAGGATGGTCTGGTACCCGAAGACTGGAGGAAGGTGGATGTGATTCCCCTTCACAAAAGTGGGACCAAGACAGAGGCAGGAAACTACAGACCTGTTAGTTTGACCTCTGTGGTAAGGAAGGTGATGGAGTCACTTCTGAAGGAAAGAACTGTTGAGTACCTAGAAGCCAGTGGGGCACAGGACCCAAGGCAGCATGGGTTCACAGTGGGAAGGTCATGTCAGACGAATTTAATAGATTTCTTTGACTGGGTGACCAAAGTAGTAGACCAGGGAGGGGCTGTGGACATGGCCTACCTAGACTTTAGCAAGGCATTTGACACAGTCCCACACAAAAGATTAATAGTCAAATTAACCAGCCTGGGAGTGGGTCCCAGGGTAGTATCCTGGGTAAAACATTGGCTGGACAACAGGACACAGAAGGTAATTGTAAATGGAGTCCACTCTGAAGAAAGAGAGGTTACTAGTGGGGTACCACAGGGTTCAGTACTGGGTCCAGTCCTTTTTGATGTCTTCATAAGTGACATTGCAGAGGGACTGGAAGGAAAAGTATGCCTCTTTGCAGATGACACAAAGATCTGCAACAGGGTTGATACACAAGGAGGCGTGGAAAGGATGAGAAGGGACTTGGCAAGGTTGGAGGAATGGTCAGAAGTATGGCAGCTAGGATTCAATGCAAAGAAGTGCAAAATAATGCACATGGGAAACAAGAACCCGGGGAAGAATACACAATGGGGAGGGAGGTAGTAACAACAACAAAAAAGGAAAGGGACCTGGGGGTAATCATATCAGATGACCTTAAGGTTAGCAAGCAATGTGAGAAGGCTGTAGGGAGAGCTGAGGGTATACTGGGATGCATAGGGAGAGGCATCACCAGCAGAAAACAGGAAGTTGTTATCCCTCTGTACAGACAGTTGGTGAGACCCCATCTGGAGTACTGCATCCAGTTCTGGAGACCCCATCTCCGCAAGGACATAGACAGGATAGAGGCAGTCCAGAAGAGGGCAACTAAAGTGGTGCAGAGTCTGCAAGAGAAGCCGTATGAGGAGAGACTAAAGGAGGAAAGAAGGGAGAGGGGGGACATGATAGAAACTTTTAAGTACCTCAGTGGAATCAACAAAGTCCAAGAGGGAAGCATCTTTCAGAAAAAGAGATGTGCAAGAACAAGGGGACACAATTTAAAAGATAGAAGAGGCGGTTCAAGGGCAAGTGAGGAAGTATTATTTCACAGAGAGGGTAGTGGATGCACAGAACAGCCTTCCTGAGGAGGTTGTGGGGTCTAAAACTGTGGGAGAATTCAAGAATGCATGGGACAGACATAAGGCAATTCTTGTGGGGAGTAGGAAGAAATAGGCTGTTGGCTAACTAGGATCTGCAGCCTATCCTGTAGGTAGGGAAATGGGCAGACTAGATGGGCCAAGCGGTCCTTATCTGCCGTCAAAGTCTATGTTTCTATGTTTCTATGTTTCTAAATAAATACATGCCGCATGTAAGAGCCTTTCAAACTCCTGTTAAAAAATCATTTTCACAAGCTCACGCTCAAGAGAGTATCCCTAAACCAACAACAATAATTGTGACCTTTGCATTGCGTTTGGATAGGGAATCCATTATTAAAACTGTCAGGATTAAAGGTGCCATTTCTTTGGATACCAAAGAGTTGTTATTTGTCCAGATGTGGCTCCAGTGTTAGCTTTATTAGCCCAAAAAGCCTCAAATATAGCCCCTCAAAATGCAAAGGATGCCAGTGAGGCACAATATAAATATTTAAAACTTACATAAATTCATAAATTTGATTAAATATATTTAAACCCCTCGCCCAGCTACTAAACACAGTAGAAACTTAACTTGTCATTCCCTTATCAATACTGGTTCTTCTGCACCAGATAACTTTAAGGTAGATGCACTCAAAATGCATCATTTAATGTTTTGAAAAAGAAATAGAAACATTTACCATTTACTGTCCCAACTGCTAACTGTGCAGTAGCTGTTGAGTGAAGAAAAGTGCAAACTTGCATCATTTCCAACCTGTAGGTACAGTAACAGTCCATATGAGTTCAAAACCACCATATCTTCGGTTAGTAGAAGATCCAGAAAAATAAATTCACAAGTTTTTAAGGTTGTATGGATCATACATATGACTATGTTTGGATTTGAACATACTATAACATCAGTTAAACAATGGCAAGAAATTTTCTTGGGCTCTGATTGGTCGGTGCCCTCCTTCAACAGTGATATTATCTCAGTATAACATAGCTGTATGAAGGTCCAGGAGCAAGATTACCTCAATAAACAAAGAAATCCCTGCATCCCTTCATTTTGAAGCCGTGTTCACTTGACAATGTTGACACTAGCCACAACCACACACTGTCAACAACCCCTACCCACCCACCCCAATATTCCCGAAACAAAAATATTGTTTAAAGAAATAGAAAAGTTATTCATATGAAACAGCATTTCCATCCTTGTAGTGGGAGTGCTTTGAAGCTGCCATGCTTGTCATTTGCTACTCAGCCCACTCCGTTCCTCAAAGAATCAGAAGTGCTACTTACAGCAAAAAAATAACAAAATTAAATCAATGAAAGCATGGGTATTTAACAGTTTTCAACACTGCAGAGACATATAGAGCAATACCACAAGATATTTTCTCAGGTACTTGTGATCAGTTCCCAGGTAACATCCAAAATGCTGGAAGTAGGATCGCGGCTCCTAAACTGCACTGGTGAGCGGCTAGAGCTTCTCATAATGAGTTGCAGAAATGAACTGGAAAAAATGCAAAAAAAAAAAATGTTTTGAGCTATAACATTTGTTGTCTGTGTGTGTGGTGGGGAGGCAAAAATCAGACACTTGTTCCTGGATAGCACAGACACACCACACAGTACAACAGTACTGTTTGCCAGCTCTACCTACTGGCACAAACAGTGGAAAATAACTTATTTTTTTTTAATATGTATACCTACTCCAGTAAAACATTAAGTAAAATAGATTATTTTATTAATTTTTTTATATTTTTCTTTCTTTCATTACAAATGATCCATTGTATAATAACAATAATGCACGCCAGTGTGTGTGTCTTGCTGCTATAATGTCACTTCTTTGGTGTTGTATGCACTCGGCCTGCAGCTTCATGCCCAACCAGTCAAGGTGTGACATTATTCCAGCATGACACACACCCTGTCATGCATTACTGCATAAGTACAAGATTGCAAAAATTCCCAATACAAACAGTGGTCACTTTTAAAGCTCTAGGAATGGAAGAAGAGATAGATATTAGCAATAGGTTTTTAGATAGAAGAAAATCTTACCAGTGGAGATTCAGTAACAACATTCTTATATTCAGGATTACATTCTGCTAATTGTGGGAGCAGTCATCAGAGGCGACCTCATGCTCAAGTGTTGGGCTGGTCCTGGTGTGCACTTTATAGGTGGGATCATTTTGGTTTGCTTGCTGTCTACTGTGGTGTGGTGGATGGTATCGGACTGGTTTTGTTTGGTTCTGGCCTGGCATCTTCTTCTGCCATTATCCCATATTATTTGGAGAATAGTTTCTTGTTAATTGTGTTTTCTACTCTTAATTTGACCTTTGTACCAGTCCATCCAGGACTACCTTGTAAATTAGTTCTCTCAATGGTGCATTTCCTGGCAAAATAAAAAAACAATTACATTGAATAGATCTGACCAACAAAACAAGTACAACTACCACTTCACAAACTACAGACATTATTTTAAAGAAGGCACCAGGTTATTCGGGGCACTTGGACCAGAGTATTTAGTAACATTTAGAATGTAGGTCGAGAATGCCTCTCTTTTCAGTACTCTGTTATTAGCCCCCCTCCAGCCCCAGGAATTAGGAAACACTCTATGAATGGGTCAGAAAACAAACTTATGACTGTCTGGTTGCCTTGCTTCCTTGACATGTTGTGCAATCATGTAGGCACAGTTGCCATGTTCATTGGCCTTGCAATGCTCTTGCACTCTAACTTTCAAACTTTTTTTACAGTTTCACCTACTTAGAAAGCACTGCAGGTGCATCAGGGAGTCTGTCAGAACAAAGTACTGAAAAGAGTGGCTTTCTGAATCTACAGTGTAAATGCAACTAAACACCCATGTCTAAATGCTCCATATGCATAACGTTCTGAAAAGACTCCACAATCGCCAGCTGTATAATTAAATGTAAACACTTGGGGTGGGATATTCAGAACTGTGCCAGGCAGGGGTGCAAGCTGGGCACGGTGCAAATGGGATGCGCCAGGGCGTGGTCTGGGCGATATTCAATGGTGCTGCGCCATGGCTCCACACCGTTGAATATGGCACCGTGGCCATCCACAGTGCGCATGGCGCAGTGGCACTGCACCACTGTAAGTGGCCCGAGAGGAGCGGGGGATGCGCTAGTGCAAGTGCTATTGCGCTAGGCACAGCAACCACGATATTCAGAATTAGACATGCAACAACATATCAAGGTAGAAAATGGGGCCATTTGCATGTCATTATGGCCCCATTTGCATGCAGGTGCGCCTATCCACTGCGAATTGCACCTGGCGCCCTGCCAGGCAGCAGCCATCGGGGAATGACGCCCCCTGCCCCTCACTGGCAAAGCGCCCCATTGCCCGATCGTGAGCTGCAATAGTCAGTGTACTCCCTAGTAGTTCAGTGGACTGAACTCCATGCCCAATCACGGGTTGTAATATGTATTTACTCCCTGGTGGTCCAGTGGACTGAAATCTGAGCCCAATCGTGGGCTGTATAATTAATTTACTCCCTGGTGGTCCAGTGGTACCTGTACCCCCCTCCCAACCCACCCACCCACACCCACCCCACTCCTCCCTGTCAGCAGTGGGCATCAGCACCACCCCAAGCCGCCCGGCGCCGCTGACTGACGCCGCACAGCATGGGTTGTACGCCTCATTGGTCCCACAGTGTGGGCCACCGGGTGCAGACCAGATTGTATTACATAGTTCCCAAAATGTGAATGGATCCATTCACATTTCAGGACTGTGTAGTACAGTATGGTCTGCATGCCCATTGGCCCACGCTGTGGACCAATGGGTGTACAGCCGTACTGTACGCTGTCAGTCGGCGAGTGGCCGGGTGGCTTGCGGGTGAGGTGCTGCCACCCACCGCTTGGGGAGCAGGGTGGTGGGTGTGAGTGGGCAGGTTGGGAGGGGGGTACGGGTACCACTGGACCACCAGGGAGAAAATTAAATTTTACAGCCCGTGATCAGGTACAGAATTAGATCCACTGGACCACCAGGGAGTAAATATACATTACAGCCCGTGATCGGGCATGGAGTTCAGTCCACTGGACCACCAGGGAGTTTGATTTATGTCACAGCTCGCAATCGGGCATGGAGGGAGGTAGGTCTACTGGACCACCAGGGAGTTAAATACATATTACAGCCCAAAATTGGGCATTGGAAGGTGCGCTACACCACCGGACAGTGCCACCAGGGCTCAGGTGGCCACCACAGCTGGCAGCTGCTGTGTTGCGCCCAGCAATATGGCAGCCAGCCTGTGGGTGGCCAGTCCTTGCTCCTGTATTTTTCAGAAACATCTTTGCACCCCCTGTGCAGTGCAAGGCGGCTGTGTGGCTGCATATGCATCGCACATCCCGGGCTGAATATCGGGATGTGCTGCATATGCATGGGCATGCCCCCGCACTTGCGCCACATACATTACTAGTGCACCCCGGTGCATCGGGATTTGCACGGAGCAAATTCCCCTTTTGAATATCACACCTGGTCACATCAGTGGGTTGCACATGGCACAACACTGTTGCACCATGTGCAACACCTTTGAATATCCCACCCCTAGTGGTTTAATTAGTAAAAGGCAGTTTTTTATTTTAACATCCAAGTGTTCAGTGAGAATTACATCACAAAAACAGCACCCCAACACTTTGGCCAAAGTCTTCATCAGGGGTGGAGTCAGAGTAGTAACAATCTCCTTTTATACTGTTCCAGTCATGATAACTTTCTTATAGCCCCCTATAGGTAGCATGCCTTACTACTATTTAAACAGAGGCTCTGAGAGGATACGAACTGTTGAACACAAGTGCAAAGTACATAAGACAAATATCAGTCAGTAGGGAAACTACTGTAGTACTTACTAATCATAAAAAACTTTTAACTATCAAAATATAGAGAACCACTAATATACTACAGTGAATATTTCATATTTTTATATAGTACACTAGAAGGTTTCTGTTAAACCATTTAATTTACTAGATAAAACTTGCAAGATATATCTTAGAGATAGAGATATATAGATATCCTCATTGGTAAAGATTTATCAAAAAATTTCAAAAATGTTTCCATGTTTCCTATATGTGTATCTGATCATGGTGTGACTTATTGTGAACTGATTATTTCTTTAGATAAAAGAAAAACTTACCAGTGGAGATTCAGTAACAACATTCTTATATTCAGGATTACATTCTGCTAATTGGGGGAGCAGTCAGCATAGCGGACCTCTTGCTCAAGTGTTGGGCTGGTCCTGGTGTGCACATTGTGGATGGAAGCATTTTGGTTTGCTTGCTATCTGATATGGTGTGGTGAATGGTATTGGACTGGTTTTGCTTGGTTCTGGCCTTGCGTCTTCTTTTGCTACAGAGCCCAGTGTCCCCTGCAGTGGCTGATTCAGTGGCCTTAGTGCATGTTGAAGCTTTTATTATCTTCGGTCAGATGTTTTCCAGGACTACTTTTCTCCAGGGGCATACAGTCCTCTGTGACTATACATAGCCCATGGAGGACAGCAGGACCAGAAAACAAATGATCAGAGCTTATGTAGACAGTAGCAAGCAGTTTAGGCTGTTGGGCCTTCCACTTCTGCCTGCTTCCCTGATGTCATCAGTGGGGGATTCAGGGGTTTGTGGTGATGGAGTTTGTTGGCCTGCAGTTGAGCAGGATTGGTCTATTGCAGTTGACTCTACTGCAATGGACAGGGCATAGACCAGGATGTCTTGCAAATGGAATGCACATTGGGACCAGCCCCACACTTGAGTGTGGAGGGGGCCCTTGGTGGTGACTGCTGCCCTTTAAAGAATTTGGTCATTTAATGGTACCCCAAAAGTCTCAATGGCTGCAAAATGGATGCCATTAAGGCAGTGCTGAGTGGGCTACAGTTGCCTTCCAAGCTAAAACTACTTAAGAGAAAAAAAACAGAATAATTCTAGTTTGGAAGTGGAAATAAATACATTGGAAGTTATACTAGCAAAGGAAGGTCCAAATAGGGATATTGAACAAAATGACCTAATTACATATCATATAGAGCACAATATGTCCAGTATAAGAAATGCATTACATTTATATGGTGAAATTATATTTTGGTTCTGTGGAAACACATTTTGGCTGAGGTTTACAAACTTTCACCTACAGGGTTCATGAGGTGGGATGAAGCAGCCTCTCACATTTTTTTCAGCTGCATTGCTACCATCATGTTGCAGCTGTGTTGGCTCTGGACATATTTTGTTTATGGTAGCAACCCTAATGTGCATTAACATAGTTTTTTTTCCATAAATTCCCTTACCAAACTATACTTAACTTCAATGCGTTACATGCAATGAGCATAAATTTATAATCTAAATAAATAATATGATTTATAAGAAATAAACACACAAAACAAAATAGAATAGTTTAAAATGTATTTAAAGTGGCCAGTTGAACAAAAAGCTCACATCCTAGAGCAGGCAAAAAAACAGAATCAATGAGAAATATGAACAGAACACACATAACCATAGTGATTTGGAAAATTCCTGCTTGCCTCCACAATAGTGGTGCTCAAAATCAAAAAGTCAGGAAAAGGCAGCTCTGTCATTTGTAACATATCCTACAAGTACACATCAAATAAATCTTTAATATCAAACAAACTGATAAATTAAACAGTGTACTATAATTTGAACAAAACTGCAATATAATAACAATGAATTGGGCACATATGCACACCATATAAATCTTACTTAGAAATATATATATATATATATATATATATATATATATATATATATATTATAGTGGCATGGTAGTGCCACTATAGTTAGGATTGAGTAACCCATTTAAGGTTAAATCTGAAATTTTGCACCTTAATAACTTTGCCAACATGTGACGGATTTGCCTGTAATTTGGAATGCACAGTCTGGTATCATAGATCTGTGGATCTGCCAAGTCTTGTTATGGTCAGATGTATGGTTGCAGAGCTACAGAGCACCAAGAAACGCATAAATTATGGGTTTTTGCGTGTTTCTTTGCTCATGCCTACAGCTCGTATGGTTTGCGCGATCAGTCCAAAAACTTCAGGGAACATGCAGCAGGGTTCCCCGATGTGTCTTTCAAAAATGTCATGAAAAAATATTAAACAGTTCAAAAGTTATTCAAAAAACACTGAATCCCATTATAGTCTATGCGAAAAGCTAAACTATGCGAAAGTGTCACAAATGCAGTTTTTAGTGTCACAAATTACCCTTTTACATTCATGATTCAGCCATTTTTTTTCAGTTGGTGGTCAGAAAAATGCTTGCCATTTAAATTTGGGACTCTCTAGGGACACACTTCTTTTTGTGTTCACCTAGTCGAGCCCTGAGGATGCTGGCTGTGTCTTTTTTGGGGGGGTAAAACATCCAAGAAATATGTTTTTTAAATTTTTGTAAAAAGTAGTGTCACACAGTACTTTCACAAATACAACACTTTTGTGATTTTTTTAGTGAAAGGGTCATGATTTGCCAAAGTAATTTGCAACACTATGCCCAAAACAATAGGAAATCTTTGCCACACTGCAGCAAAACAATGGTTTGGTCTTTTGGGCTGAAATTTGCCTGGAAGAAAGCCAACATCACACAGATGTGCCTTTTGGTGCTTTGGTGCCAAAATATAACAGGGCTGCAAAGTTACACCACTCTGAAGTTGACAATTTTTTCCATATGATAACATCATGGCTTCCACCGTGTCTTTCGGGTCCCGTATCTCAAAAATGGTTCGTGATATGGACTTTCTGTTGCAAAAATTCTTAGTCCCCCACTAGGGGCTAAGTCCAAAACTAGCCTGGAAAATCATAAATAATATGAGATTTTATTTTTTTTTTCTATGTCATACGGTTCTTGAGATACTGTATAAGCAATTTAGTATTTCAATTGCTCATTTTCCTGTCCGAGGGCCACTATTATGCCCACATTCTTTGTATTCACTGTGCTTCTGGATGCACCTCTTTCAAACACAAAGCATGTGCATTTGCGTTACTGTTACCCTTAGCATTTGTATTTACATTTCCGCTTGCATTCCCATTACCGTTAGCATTTCTGTTTGTGTCACCATGTGCGTTACCATTTGTGTTTGTGCTTGCATTTGTATTACCATTTGCATTACTGTTTTGGTTTTTTGCATCACCATTGGTGTTACCATTTGCATTTATATTACCATTTGCATTTCAGTTACCATTTTCATTAGCATTTCCATTTGCATCACCATGTGCGTTACCGTTTGCGTTTGCATTTGCGTTACCATTACCACTTGCGTTTTCGTTACTGTTTGTGTTACCATTTCCATATGTATTTCCATTACCGTTAGCATTTGCTTTGGCACTTGTGTTTCCATTGTTGCTTGCATTACTGTTTCCTTGTGCATCACCATTGCTCTTACCGTTTGCATTTACGTTTGCGTTACCGTTACTGTTTGGTTTCCATTACCATTTTCATTAGCATTTCTGTTTGCGTTACCATTTGTGTTTGTGTTTTCACTTGTGTTTGCAATTCCATTTGCATTGCTGTTTCCTTTGGCGTCACCATTGCCTCACCATTACCATTTGCATTTCCATTTGCGTTACCATTACCATTTGTGTTTTTGTTACCATTTGCATTACCATTCCCATTACCATTAGCATTTGCATTTGCATTTGAGCTTGTGTTTCTGTTGTTGCTTGCATTACTGTTTCCTTGTGCATCACCATTGCTGTTACCATTTGCATTTGTGTTTGCGTTACTGTTTGCATTTCCGTTACCATTTGCGTTAACATTTGTGTTTGTCTTTAAATTTGCACTTGCATTTGCATTACCATTTGCATTATCATTTCTGTTTGCATCACCGTGTGCATTACCATTTACATTTGTATTTGCGCTTGCGCTTGCATTTCTATTTGTGTTACTGTTAGAGAACTGGGGGGAGTTTATAATTTCATTTTTCATTTTGTGGACTGGAATAACTTTTGTTCTGTTTTGTATTTATTTGTTGTTGTTTTATCACAATTGTTTCTTTACCCTCTCTCCCCAGTGGTGAGACGACTGGGGGGGGGGTATTTATTGTATTTTGTTGTATTATGTGTTGGGTTTGGGGGGTGAGAGTCCCTAAGCTTTGTTTTATTATTTATTTGTTTTGTGGGTTATTTTGTGTTTTGGGGGGTTCTCAGGGTTTCTAAATTCAGGCTCTGACTTGATGTTAGCTAACCTGGGAGTCAGGTGGGGCTTTTAAAGTGTTTTCTTTTAGGGGGGTAGTATTAGTTTCTTAGTTTTATTTTGGGGTTTGTTTGTTGTATTTATTATCTAGCAGTATTGCTTATAGCATGTGCTGGCCTTCAGCCCCCACAGTTGTGCGCTATTCATCCTCTTCTCTTCGTGCCCTTCACCCTTTTTATCCTCCCCTCTCCAGTTTGAGATCTACCAGCGATGTAGAGTGCTGGGCATTGTGAGTAAGAGAGGGAGAAGGGCATGGGGTTATGAACAGGGGAGGATGATCAAGGGGGGTCATCATATTGAGGTGGTTGGGACCAGAAGGCACCCTGGGGTGAAATGGAATCCAGATCATGGTTTTCCATGTCTGGTGCCCATATCCAAGGGCACCACTGATCATGGTGGGCAGATGGCCTGGGCGGCCCATGAGGTTCTTTCAACTCGGGTGGTGTTGTGCAATGCCAGGTCCATTAAAAATAAGACCACAATTATTGCTGATCTTGTTGGTATGGTAGACCTGGCTTGCATTACTGAGACCTGGTTGGATGATAATTCTGGCCCCATTTTGGAGGCTATGACTCCAGCCGGGTACTCTGTGTTACACCACACAAGATTGGATCGGGGGTTGCGGTCTGTTTCAAGACTGAACTTGGCCTCACAGAGGTCCTAGTGGGGGGTTGAGTCTTTTGAGTGTATAGTAGTAACAGGTGTAGGCTTTTGAATCGCCCTCATTTACCATCCACCCTGTGATGAGAAGCGATTCCTTCAGGAAGTGGCAGACTTCATCTTTGATTTGGCATTCAAGTCATCCAGATTGATGGTTCTGGGTGACTTCAGTGCCTGGGTTGATGACAAACTCTCGCAATTTAGTCAACACTTCCTCCAGTTAATGACAATGCTGGGCCTTACACAGGTGGTTTCCTCTGCTACACATAAATTTGGACACTCTCTGGACCTAATCTTCCTTCTGGTGGTTGAGGCATCCAATGTGGGGGTGGAATCTGTCGGGTGGTCAGATCATTACACCATGGGGTTTAGTTTTTGCACCCCCTCTAGAAGGCCTACCCCTGTGGAGTTGGTTAGGTACCGCCCTTTGTGGGATGTAGATTCCCAAGGCCTTCTGGTGGTGCTTGACCTCTCATCCTCCATGTTGGCAAGCAGTGATCCAGAGACTCTCATGTCAGCCTATAACACAGCCATTGCAGGGGCTCTGGATTTCATTGCTCCAGTTCATGTTCACCCCCTCTCCCTTCACCCCAAGTCCCCTTGGTTTGATGGGATGTTGAGGGAGATGTGGAGACAGGGCCAAAGGTTAGAGCATTGCTGGTGAAAGTCCACCCTTGATGCCGACCTCCTTAGACTGATGGACGATTATTCAGTCTATCAATCTGCAATCACCCATAAGAAGGCAGAATTCCTGTCCAGGGAGATTGCGGTTGCTCAGAATCAACCAGCTCAGCTATTTCAAACTGTGGACAGACTGTGTAACCCAGACTGTCTGCAAGTTGGGAAAGCTTTTTCATAGTTAGAGTGTGATGAGCTTGCTCAGTTCTTTGCAAATAAGGTGGCCGACATTAGGGTGGAACTGCTGCCGTCACACTCTAGGGGGGTTGCCATGGACCAGTGTGAGACCACGGTGCCCCAGTTTTCCTGTAGTTCCTTCAGTCAGCTGGAGTTCATGGATGCCATGAGGATCATCCAGCATATGCACCCTATGTGCTGTAGTTTGGACCATGGACCGATCTCCCTAATTTTGGGTTGTATTGATATCATTGGTCCAGTCCTTGTGCAGATATTCAGGTACTCCTTGGAATCTGGTGAGTTTCCTAGCTCTCTGAAAGAGGCGGTGGTGACACCTCTCTTGAAGAAAGCTACCTTGGATCCTGACTGTCTTGAAAACTATAGACCTATCTCTAACCTTCCCTTTGTTGGGAAGGTGATTGAGAAAGTAGTGGCTGCACAACTGGAGGACCATTTGACCATCCATGATGTCTATGACCCCCTCCAGTCCAGTTTTCGTAAAAGACATAGTACCAAGACAGCGCTGGTTCGGGTGCTCAATGATCTCTTGATGGCTAGAAATCGGAAGATCCATTCCACCTTGGTTTTCCTCGACCTTTCTTCAGCACTTGACACGGTAGATCACATGGTGTTGATAGAACTCCTGAGGCTGCTTTGTGGAATATCTGGATCCGTCTTAAGATGGTTCACATCATTCCTCACTGGGAGATCACAAAGAGTTGTGTCAGGGGTTTTTTCCTCGGAGTCAACATCTTTGTCATGTGGGGTGCCTCAGGGTTCAGTATTGTCACCTATGTTATTTGCGGTGTATATGCTACCCATCAGAGACATTGTAAGGAGGTACGGGCAGAGGTTTCACTGCTACGCAGATGATACCCAGCTCTACCTTTCTTTTGCCCCCGACCAGGAGGGCACTCTCTCAGTCTTTAACAGCTGTCTAAGAGAAATCCAGGAGTGGATGAATTCTAGCTGGCTGAGGTTGAACTCTGATAAGACTGAAGTACTGGTTGTGGACCCTGGTCGACAGATAGGTGGGTCGGGTGGTGTTGTTTCTTCCAGAATTTTTCTTGGAGGTGTTTCTCTCCCGACCAATGAATGGGTGCAGAACCTGGGGGTAGTTCTTGACATAGGCTGACACTGCACTCGCAGGTATCGGCAGTCTTCAAGACTTCCTTTTATCATCTTAGGAATATCGCCAGGGTTCGGCATCATGTTCCATCTGCTGACCCGCCAACTTTAGTCCATGCCTTCGTGTCCTCGCACCTGGATTAATGCAATTCCCTTTAAGGGGTTGAAATCCATCACCTGCAGCTAGTGCAGAATGCTGCAGTCCAGCTTTTAACTGGTTACAGTAGATCCTGTCACATTACTCCAGTGCTGCACGAACTACACTGGCTGCCAATTCGGTAGTGGATCACCTTTAAAGTCGGCTTGCTGACTTTCAAAGCCTACACGATCTGGGCCCTGTCGATCTGAAAGAACTTCTGGTTCCCTACCCCTGGTGAATCACTCCGCTCGGCCGATGAGGGGTTGCTAGAGGTTCCAAGGGTGAATTTGAAATCTTCTGGTGCTCAGGCTTTTTCGTATGTTACCCCCACCCTTTGGAACTGTCTACCCCGTCGGTTGTGGGAGTGCACCTCTGTGGAGGGTTTTAAGATGAGTTTGAAGACCTTTCTTTGGGAAAATGCATTTTCACAATATTGATAGGTTTAACTGTTTTGGTTTGGCTGAATTTTTTCTAATGATTTTTAACTGTTTTAACTGTTATTCGTGTACGGCGCCTTGATAATTGAAAGGCGCCATATAAATAAAAATTCTTATGATTATTATTATGTTACTGTTTACATTTTTGTTGCCATTTGTGTTACCATCTGTGTTTGGTTTCATGTTTGCGCTTGTGTTTCCATTATCATTTTCATTACTGTTTCCATTTGCTTTTGCACTTGTGTTTGCATTACCGTTTGTGTTACTGTCTCCTTTTGCATCACCATTGGCGTTACCATTTCCACTTGCATTTGCATTACTGTTACTGTTTGTGTTTTCATTACTGTTTGTGTTACCATTTGCATGTGCATTTCTGTTACCGTTACTGTTCTCGTTACTGTTACTGTTACCGTTTGCGTTACCGTTACTGTTTCCATTTCCGTTACCATTTTCATTAGCATTTCTGTTTGCATCACCATGTACGTTACCATCTGTGTTTATGTTTTCACTTGCGTTTCCATTTGCATTACTGTTTCCTTTTAGCATCACCGTTGCCTTTGCCATTACCATTTGCGTTTCGATTTGCGTTACCGTTTGTGTTTTTGTTACCATTTGCGTTACCATTTGCATTCCAGTTACCATTAGCGTTTCCATTTGCACTTGCATTTCCATTGTCACTTGCGTTACTGTTTCCTTGTGCGTTGCCACTACTGTTACTATTTGCATTTGCATTTGCCTTTCTGTTTGCGTTAATGTTACCATTTGCATTTCTGTTACTGTTTGCATTACCATTAGTGTTTGCATTTACATTTGCACTTGCTTTTCCATTACTGTTTGAGTTATCATTTCCATTTGCATCACCTGAGTGGACTGGTAGAGAGTTTGAGAGAGTACCTGCAATCTTCACTCATTGAGATCTGTTTGACAAGTAGCTTTGGAACCAGGCCATCGAGTCTGGGGAGAGTCCCATATTTGAGAGCTGGTTTAGAAGCAGGTTGTGGTGGATGGTATCAAAAACCTTTGTTAGGTCAGTGTATACAGTCCTGGCAAGGCGGCCATTGTCAAGGGAACTGTGGATAGCTTCGGTAAACTCCATTAGGGCAGATGTGGTGCTGTGTCCTTTCCTGAAGCCATGCTGCTGAGCATATTCAATGTTGTGGTTGTTCATGTAGTCGGTGAGTTGGTCTGATACAATACATTCGAGTGCTTTTGATAGGGGAGGTAGTATGGAGATTGGACAATAGTTCCCATGCTGAGTCTTGTCACCACTTTGTAGATGGGGGTGACGATAGCAGATTTCCATAAATTAGGCAACTGGCTAAGGCAGAGGGAGAGGTTAAGGATCTTGGTAAGTGGTCTGATAACTTTGTCAAGGGTGAGGTACAGTAGTTTTAGGTCCAGAGAGTCACTGCTGAACCTTGTGTTGGCAATTGCCTTGCCAATGTACTTGCGAGCTTCAAGCTGCTTGACTGCTTTGAAATAGAAGGGGGTGTAGGTAGTAGAGTGGGAATCGTAGGTGGGGTCCACTGGATAGGTAGGCTCTGTGAAGAAGTCAGGGGGGAGAATGGAGCTGAGGTCAGTGAAGGCAGTATTGAAGGTATTAGCGATAGTTGCTGGGTCAAGAGTAATGGTTCTGTTGATGTTGAGCATATTTGGGGATGTTAATGGCTGTTTTCCAGTGACTTCCTTGATGTTGTTCCAGAATGCTCTTCCATTACCCTATGTGGTAATGAGGGCTTCCCTGTAGTAGGAGCTTTTGTGGTTTTTGATGGCCTTAGTGCAATCATTGCATGCACGCTTGTAGTTCTGGATGTCAGTTGGTGATCCAGAGTCACGGGCCATGAGCCAGAGGTGGTCCCTAGCTTTTAGCTGTGATAAAAAGTCAACAGTAATCCAGGGATTGCAAAAGGATTTTACTTTACTTTTTTTGATGGGGGTGTAGATATCGCAGGCTTCGTTGAAGATGGAGACGAACGAATCCAGGGCTGAGTTGACATCTTCTGCAAGGTAGATAGGCAGCCAGTCCTGATTCCTGAGATGGGATTTAAGGAGAGTCAGGTTCCCATGAGGGAGGATTCTACTTGTTGTGACTGAAGGTGGGGGTTTGCTGAACTTGTTGGACCATACACAGATGATAGAAGAATGGTCACTGAGAGAGTCAGGGAGGATGGAGATGTCGGTTATTCGGGTGGGGTGATTGGATATAACCCAGTCTATTAGTGAGCTGGAACCAGTTCTGTAGTTGTGCCTGGTTGGAGAGTCAACCAGTTGAGAGAGGTGGACTGAGGAGATGGCATCCTTGAGACCTCCAGGTCAAGGGCCAGTCAGTTTATGTTAAAATCACCAAGCAAGATTAATTCAGAGCCCTGTGGCTGAGTTCTGGAGAAATCCAGTACAGTGTTTAGGCCTTTCACTTGGTCTTTGGGTGGGATGTAAACAGCGGCTACTGTGAGTATTTTGCTGTGGGCTCCAAGGATGATACGGACTGGGAGGATCTGTGCTAGTGAGTCTGAGGGCGAGGTAGTTAGGGGGAGACCCAGGAGAGAGTCTTTGCGGTAAAGTGCATAGCCTCCTCCTCTTTTGGCCTGCCGATCTAGCCTGAAGACTGTGTAGCCAGGCAGGGAAATTGCAGAGTCTGGTATCTCGGGTGTGAGCCAGGTTTTAACAACTGAGATGACATCAGGTGTATGCTGTCTGGAAAAAACTTGTAGGGCATCTAGCTTGGGAATGAGGCTGCAGATGTTGATGATCGCAAGGGAGAGAACACCAGTATGTTTAAACTTCTTTGCTGTCACAGAGGATTGGGGGCCAGGGTTTGGGTGTACATTCCCTGACAGTAGTAGAAGGAGTAGAAGCTTCAATGTGGATAGTTGTAAGGCCCTAAGGGAGAGTTTACGAGAGCACACAGTGTTGACTGTATGAGAGGGGTGTAGGTGTTGATCCCAGAGGGGTGTCATACATTGTAATAGTGGGACTGGAGGTGCAAGGACCCAATGGCTTTGGGTGGATGATCATACATATCATACAGTAAAAAAAAATTTTATATATAAATGTACATATTACATAAATTAAATACTGTCAAAACTAGTATTACAACACTTTACAATAAATGTGTAACCCAAATTAAAATCTAAACTCTGCACTAACCAAATACTTATCAAAATAATGTGGTTCAAATGCAAGTCAGTCACCTTGTGTAAAGCTTGCTTGAATTGTATGTAAAACCACAAATCCCTAGAAAGCTGTTTTACAAACCCTAAATCATTTATTTAAAGGAAAATGTAATTACAAACTACGTTTTTTAAATGTTCCTATCAACTGTCAAGCGCTTGAATAAAAACCTTATTTATAAAAGATATACTAGTTTTTAAATGTGCTGTTTTCAGATCTGGAAAACGTATTAATATATCCTCTACTGTGATTTAAGTTCTAAAATCAGAATATAAGCATTTTTCAAATTCCATAGCAGTTGCTGTGTGAAAATAATAACATATAGGATAGTGAATGGGAGCCCATACACAACCACGTTATTCTAATACCGAGTGGCTTCCACAAGGTATTAGAATAACTGAATTGTGAGGCTCCCATACACCTTCTACAACAGTGGCGTCATTGCCCCCAAAAGGCTAGTCTTACTTTAGCTTTCTCCGCGATAAGTCCTTGCCACTGACGCCCCTTCTCATTTTGCCACTCACCGAGTCGGCTCACGCACGCAGCTAATCAACCACCCCCTATCCAATGAACAGTGCTGTTTGGGGGCGGTTGTATTGTGACATCCTCACTAACGCAGAACGAAAAGTCGTTCTGTGTTAGTGAGGACATCACTACTGAAGCAGAAAGACTTTTTTCGGTGTATGGATTTCCATACACAACCGCATTGCACCATACACTATTTAATTCTTACACGCAATCCAACCCCATGCTTGACACAGCCAAACAATGTAGTGGCCAGAATTAATGACTGGGACAAAGTGAAAAATCATGTCACCTGTTGCCAATTTAGAAATGCCTGTATATATTTTATTTTGTTCAGTTAATCTTTTTATTGAAACACATCATGAAATCAAACAAAACAAACAAGGACATCGGTCAAATCAGAGTGACTGGTAACAGTGATGCTGGGAAACATGAAAATGTTTGTAACGTTGCATAAAAAATGTATAATGTCCTGTCAAAACCTATGTGAGGTATTGTACTGTGATAGTACACAGAAGAAACAGCAAATTGTAAACAGAACCAAACTAAAACTGTTGCATACATGTATTGGATTTTGGGGAGCAGAATGGGGGAAGGGGATCTCCAAATAAGGTATACCCTCCGACAGTGACATTTCTATAGTGACCGACACTACAGCAACTATGGCACTGTATTCAGAGGGTCTTGCACCCCCTCCCGTAATCAACTCTAACTCAGAGTTTATTATATTTAAGGGGGAGTGGGGGCACAGCCCCCCATGTAGGGTGTTCAGGGATCAAACCCCCTGAAAAAAACATGTCCTTAACTTAGAATCCATATGCTGACCACAAATGCAGTCAACATGCAGATTTTGCTGTACGGTTGTTCTACAAAATGTTTGTCGATGACCAATCATAGATCCTCCAAATAATTGCCATCTGTGAGGATTTAGGACTGGGCTTCCAGAATGCCCTGATGGGGAAGGGGGAAAAACAGTACAAATAGTGGAAGGCAGTGGGAGTGTTTCCCAGTGTCCCCTTTCATTGGAGTTGGGAGCCAGTAGGGCCCACTTGTACATTAGAGGAGAGGAAGAAATCTAGGTAAGGCCCCCAGACTGAACGGTATGCTTGCAATGTGCCTAAGGTAACATGCAAGAGGCATTCCAGTGCTGCTAATTGCCCAACTGCATTCAGCTATCCCATAGAAACATTGAAATTGACAGCAGATAAGGACCACCAGGCCCATCTAGTCTGCCTTATAGCCCACCTCGGTTGGGATGGTAGTAAATCTCCAGTTCAGAAGGAGTCACTCTGCTGCCAAACTGACTGCTACAATCCACTACAAAGCACTTGAGTGCTTGAGCATATGATGTGTTGGTACCCTAGGCAATAGAAATGTAGCATCTAGGGAGATGTGGAGCCCCACCACTGTAGCACAGACCTGTCTGACATTATGCCAAAAGTCCTGAATGGCACAGGTCAATCCCAGAGAACATAGGTGAGGTGCACACCATCTTGAAGCACACCCAGCATGCTCTCACATAAGGCCCAGGTGTTTGAGCACAGTTGGGTTCCTATGACATTGCATCAGGGTCTTATTCTGTATACATCTGCTATGTCCATTCCTGCATGCTTTGTGGGACTGATACAGGGCATGTGACCAGGTCTCTTCCATTATCAGAATCTGTAGTGCCAGCCCACTGGCACAGCACTAGTGCTACCACATGCAATGCCAATGACCCGTGATCTGAAGCAATCTCAGAACTCAGAGAGATGGCTGGGGGAGGAGGATTGAGCATCCCATGGACTGTTCTTCACCTCTAAGGGGAGGGTGGGGAAGTCACCAACATGATACTTACCTCATACAGAGGCTGGGGGTCCGACCGCTGGGACTACATCTGGCTGACAGGTATGCTGGATTTCTCTTTTGTTACAAATTTCTTTCTACTCTATCACTGGAGAACTCTCTCAGACAGCCTACTGCCACTCCACAGGCTGTACCTCCCACTGTGACCTCCTTCACCTCCTCGCCCAACCCGACAATCCCCCCGGCTCTGAGCCCCTCTGAGGCAGGGCTGCCCAACCCTCCCAGAGTGCTCTATCTAAGCCTAGTGAGCCGAGCTGGGTGATTGGGGATGGAGGGGAGGAGAGTCCGGTGTTGGGAGTGTGGCCTGCGATGGATGGAGGTGCCATCGCCTATCTCCAGGATGGGGATTTTCTCTTTTTTGTTGCCCCCCGAGTGCAGCCATGCAATGATGTCAGCACGTGGCTGCCATATACATGCTCGCTGCACTCTCCCCCCATTCTGTTCCCACACTACTAGTACCTCCGGTCGCCACTGGGGGTCTCTACTGTGCTGGGAATACCCTGGAACCCTCCCCAGGGAGAGAAGAGCTGTCCTACAGAAGTTCAATCCTTTTCCCTGCCCTGCCGACCCCCAGCACCCGGGCTCGTTCCTGAACCCGGGACGCTGGTGTGGTGCAAGGTGTGACGGCCAGCGCCTCAACCCTCGGCACCACCAGGACAGCTTGGCATGCTGGATGTTGAGTGTGTGCACTGATCATGTCATTGCATGCCGCAATTTCCTGGGGAAAAACAGGAGAAAAATCTACCAGCCTGTAGGATGACGCCTCCTCCTCACAGGCCCCACACCCACCTACTTGGCTCTCTTGTTGCATTCTAGCTATACTCCTCCTTCGCAAGTGGGGCTCCCTCAGAACAGGATGTTCCACCATGGGGGTAAACCGTGGGGTACTGTGGACCAGTAAATTAAGTCCCAGAGAGGGTGGGGTGACAGGTATGGAGGAGAGGCAGAAGGGGAAAGGATGTGTGTGTGGGCAAAACAGCAAAGTAAATTTATAAAAAAGAAATCCGTAGATCTTCTACGGACTGATCTCTTGCAGTAAGTCATTACTTATGGGAGTATCCACCAGGTGGCACTGTCACATGTCAGCTTCCTCCAGCAGTCTTCCATGGGGGCCACCCACACAGCATCACTTCCTGTGAATGTGCAAAAGAGTGGGCTGCCCCCAGTAACCTCTGTTCATTTTCCTGCTGGCTTCAGCTCACACAGTCAGCTCTCCTGACCTCCTGGGTTGCAGTCTTTGACTTGAACTTGAACTGATTATTCTACCTTCTGTTCCAGGCCTGTGACCTAGTCACACTACCCCCAGACTTCTTTTCTACAGCAGGCCTGGTGTTACATTACAGCTCCCAGTGCACCTGCTGCTCCCTGGCCCAGGCAATCTTGCTGGGTCTGGGGATTCACTAGGGCTGCTGTTAACATCTCAGCCCGATTTTGCTTTTCTCTGATGAGCCTGTGGAGCACTCCCAGGCCCTGGCTCTTCTATTCCAGGACCCAGGCCTGTGCACCACTCACTGCACCCCCAGCTCCTCCCTCTGGTCCTGGGTATGTGTACTACTCCCAGGCCCTGGCTCTTCTACTTCCACTAGGTTGGGCCTGTGCTCCTCACAGTGCCCCCCCCCCTCCTTGCTCACAGCACCCCTGTTGCTCCCTGGCTCAGGTTCTCTTGCTGGGCCTTGGGACTTGCTCATGGCTGATCATCCAGCCAGGTCAGAATGGACCTCGGGGGGCCACCTTAAAGGCTCCCCAGTCAAGGGTACTCATTCCAGGCATAGGAGGGAGCAGGATTCACACTCCTCACACTCCCTCCACCTTACTCCCTCAACAGTGGCTACTCCATCATCAACGGAGCATTCCTCATCATTGGGGCTGCTCCCCCCATTGACTGAGCCTGCTGGGCTTGTTTTATCTTTGACAGGCCTTGTCCCATCGGCGGAGCTTTTTTCTGAACATCTCCCATCGATGGGCTGTGTTGCCTGTCAACAGAACGTTCCTCGTCAACTGGGATTCTTTCCCCATCAATGACACGTGTTCTTTGCTCTCCCTCATCAATGGGAGCTCTTCTCCCATTGATGGGACTTGATTCTACTGTTCTCTCATTGACAGAGGCTTATTCTCCATTGATGGGGCACTCCCCATTGATGGGGAAGCCTCTTCCTTTGATGGAATGGCGTGTTTTGCATGTCTCGTCGACGGAACAGCTTCCACCATCGACAGAGAGGATTGCTTTTGGTCTCGTTTCAACGGAGATAATTCCACTATTGACAGAGGAGCCTCTTCTCCTTCCCTCCTTGACAGGGATGCTTCCCTTGGTGAAAAGAGCTGCCCACCCTGGGACACCCCCTGTTTGGGGCTTTCCTTCCATGCCCCAACCCCTGCTTATCCTGGCACCTTGTTTTGGCATCCTCGGGGGTCTCCCTCCCTGTCACCCATTTTGCGCCCTTTGGACGTGACTTTTCCCAGGCCTTCAGCCCTGCTGAGAGGACCCAACCCTGAGTCCCTTACCCCTTTGCCAGTCCTGGACCACAATGGTCAGAGTGCCTTCCTCAGCTATTTGGGGTCAGCGGTTCCCAGGATGGCTCACCCTCCTCCTAGCACCACCCTTGGGTGCCCTCCATTTCTGGACCTCCCTTCATCACAAGTGCCAGGCATCACCCACATTGTACTGGAGGTCCTACAGTCCATGGGCCAGGGTCTGGCCTCATCCCATTCCCACTCCCCTCCTCCGGGGTGCCTGCACCTGGATCTGGGGATTCCAGGATGGGGCCTTTCATGGGGGATGTTCCTAGCTGGGACCTCTCAGACCATGGGGACCTTGGTTCCCCCCATCTGCATCCTCCTTTTTGGAGGCCACCCCGCCTGAACCCCCTGATCCCTCCTCTCTTCTGGATCCCTCCTTCACAGAGCTCATGCTGCAGATCCAGCATGCTTTTGGCTTCCCTGCTGTGGATTGGGACTCCTTTCATCAGAACATTGCTGCCTACCTCAACGTTCCCGAGGAGCATGCCATGGTTGTCCTGCCTTTGATTCCTGCATATTTTCATGCACTCTCTCATATTTTGTCTCATCCTGTTTCTGCTTAGCCTGTGGCCCTGATCAGCTCAGCCACTGTCAGCCATGCCCTCCCTTTCCCATCACCTGCTCCATGCATGCTTCAATGCGGTTGACCCATCAGCCCACTTCTCAGCCTCTGGCGTCATCGTTCAGCACTTTGCCTGGCTGTGGTTTTTGGGTTTGCCACCCGGCATCCAGCTGTCGGTCACCAATGCCCCTTTTTCTGGGAACCTGCTGTTTGGACCTGGTGCTCAGTCCATCCTGGATTCCCTTCAGGCTTCGGGGCATACTCTCCAGTCTGTTCAGGACCTCTATCCCATCCCCAGGTCCCTCCCCTATACCCCCAGTGGCAGGCCACCCCTCACATGGGGCGGGACCCACTTCTGTGCCATAAACCACTTTTCAGGGTTTCCCTCACCTCCTCTTGCAGGCCTCAGAGGCATCCAGGGATCTCTTTCCCTTTTCTTGGAGGCTTGCTCCTGAACTGGAATCTTCACTCCTCCATGCAGATCTGATTGAAACTCCTGCTACTCTCCCTGCTGGAGCCCTTCAGTTGTTCCTTCCTCTGCCCATTTGGGATGTTTTAACCCCCGGTGCTCCTCTTTCTGCTTTCTGATCTGCTCTACTTGTCTTTCTACTGGATTTGACTTTATGCCTGAGCCTGTTGGCCTCTTTCTCGTCAGGATGAATCACTGTGCCTGGTCACCTACAGTTCTTTCTAAATCATTCCTCCTGCGTGCTGTCCTCACCCACCTTTGAGCCTATCTGCCTGAGTGGGTGTGGTTTGAGTTGACATTTCTCTTCGATTTCATGCCAGTTGTCTTCGCCTAACCATTGGCCTATCTGCCTGCATGAAAGAGGTTTGAGTTGACATTTCTACTAAATATAATACATGTTGTCCTCCCCACCTTTGGCCTATCTGCCAGAGTGGGTGCGGTTGCAGTTGACATATTTCCTGTGAAGTTTGCCTCTTTGGCATCGTGGACAGCTTAGTTTTGCATGGGCTCGACCGTTGGGCATGCCCTCTGGCCCAGCTTCCAGCCTTGCCTTTCCTCCCATTTGGATTTTACTGCTTGGTAATCTCCCATAAGTAATGACTTACTGCAAGAGACCAGTCTGTAGAAGATTGTACAGTTACGTAAGAACTTATCATAACAGTAGATCATCTGAGGACTGTCTCTTGCAGTAGATCCCCTGCCCTCCATCCCTCTGCCTTGTTGCCTCGAATCTGCAACTCAGGATGTTGGGTGGGATCACTGTTCTCTGTTTTTCTGGCCTTTGTTTACCTCGGTCCAGGCCGTGCTCGCCAAAGCAGATGGTGAACAGAGGGTATTAGGGGCCGCCCACTGTTAAACACATTCACAGGAAGTGATGTCGTGTGGGCGGCTCCAACCGAAGACTGCTGGATGAAGCTGCCACGTGACAGCGCCACCTGATGGATACTCTCATAAGTAATGACTTACTGCAAGAGACAGTCCTCAGAATATCTACTGTCACAGTAAGTTCTTATGTAACTGTACTTTCTGCCTCCTAGGCAGCTTTTGAGGGGATAAATTGGGTGGGTAGTAGATCTCAGAAGAGCTTGCAACAGTGGCTGGTTCTTCCTTTAGCTAGATTAGTGGTGCAACTTACAAATTCCTGGAGACTTCGGAGAACTGTGAATATGCCTGCTGCACCTTGGGGCCTATCACACTTCAAAGCTAGAGGTGCCTCCAGAAGTCTTGCTTGACTAGCTTGTATGATTACTATAGGGCAGTGAAGGATTGTATATGTAGTCCAGTGACTGTCAGGAGATCTTTCAGCTGGCATATATCCCTCCGAGGCCAGAATCACCATTCAGGAGATGTCCCTCCTAATTATATTGTTTCATTGCACCATAAGGGGAAAGCCCAAGGAGGTATGGGGCCTGATGCTAATATTTTGTGCAATTTGAGGCACTGTGCTCTGGATGCTCTTATGGTATGGTGTTCCCTAAGGCAGGGGGTGGATTTGTTATAAAGTATCATGGCTGCCATGTATGATCTGGTGATCTCCTGTTCAGTGGTGAGGCACTATAAAGATGAGAAGTGCACTGGTGTGAACCACTGTACTGTCCAGGAGCTAAAGTAGCCCATGTGGTAACCTTGGAACCATGACAGGCCCCAATCTCCCCTGGTCCAATGTCTTCTTAATTTCAACATCCTGTACTTGGGTGTGCCCTCCTCCCATAGGAAGTGCCCTGTCATTCTGTCCAGTTTGGCAGACCATGTGGGTAGAGATAGTGATGAGTAGGTGGGCTAACACATGATTACATTTAGAGCTCAGCATCATGCTGAATGCCTATAACTTGCTTCGAAGAAATAGAGTCAGGATTTTTCACCTGTCCAGCTCCACCTGAGCAGAGGGGCTAGATTCAGCAAAACCACCTTAGAGATGGAGTGATGGATGTTGATGTCTGTGTATGTGAAGCCAGCAGTGACCCATTGCAGGCCTCTGTACTTGAAAAGTTGTCCATCACAGGAGATACAGTATGCAGCAGCAGTACTTTGTTCTTGGATTGATTGACCTTGAGGTTGGATAGTGCTGTAAATTAATCCAGTAGTTCAAGTAGGGTTTTCAGGAAGGTGACCCCATTTGCATGGAGAATGAGCAAGTCATCTGCATATAAGAGAAAACAATATTCTCTGTTCCCTGCCTATATCATAGTCAAGTGGGGTGATTCCTTATGGCTATGGCCAGAGACTCTATTGCTGTGATGAAAAGCAGTGGGAGAGCAGGCAACCCTGCCTCATTACCTTTTGTAATGGGAAGGGTGAGGAACAAAGTCTATTGGTCATGACGGAGGCTATGAGGTAGGTGTATAGTCGCCTTACAATCAGCAAACTCCTCTCCACTGAATCAAATGCCTTTTCAAAGTCCTCTGCTAATGCTGCTGATGGATTGGGGCTCCTCTGGGTAGCATGGATCACATTAATCAATGTGCATAGATGGTCTGTTCTGGGTTGAATGTGCCTAATGGCGAGGTAGTATACCTGTATCTATTTTATGACCCTGAAAATCAAAAATAGTGGAGCATAACAAAATACTTAGAGCACTTACCTAAATCAACAGTTTAATTTAGCAAATCTCCAAAAGTTCCACAGTGTTGTTCTGTAGTAACACTGAAAAATAAACTTGGGAATGTCACACTTGCCATTTTAGGAACATGTAAACCCAGTCAGGTTTTTCTATTACATGTTTTCACAGTTATAATATTACACTGTTGTCAATAGTACCACTCTGATATGGCCACCCCAAACAAATCCTGTTTGAACACCTTCACTGTCAAGTGTATAATTCAATGCTGAAAAAAAAAAACTTCCAGTGCATCTTGTTGTTGATTAGTGGCAAACATTGCACAGTGGATATGTTGACACAGCCATGGACAAATCAGCACAACTGTGGATTTGATCTCTCTACTAACTCACTGAAAACACCAACCTTCAGAAAACATCCATCACTGTTTCATTCTGAAACTGACAGATAACTTTCATCACAGGATCAAGATACAGAAACACTTGAACAATAGTAGTGGCATAGTACTTGATGCCAGTATTATTGTCAAGTGTTGGTGCAAGAACTATTAATACCATTGCAGATGTTTCTTCAGACACATGTACAGTAGAGTTTCATCAGTCCTGACTCGGGTCTTTTCTACAGAAACATTCTGTTGTCATTGAGCACACTTCTGTGAAACTCTTACCAGTCAATATGTTCTGACACACTGGTATTGTAGGAAGCTGAATGATAAAGATATCTAAGACAGCTATACTACAAGACACACATTCTTTCTTCTCTGATTTTAGATTTGTCAAGTTAGATGAGATGCAGCCGATCTAGACTGCACTCTCTAGACAGAGCTCCATAACTCATCTCTGGTATAAAAACCTAATTTCTAATGTCTATGAGAACAGTATCAAGAGTCAAAGTTTGAGACTTATGAATGGATATTGCATATGCAACAGATAAAGGAAACTGTTGTCTTGCGACACAAATGTCCCATATAAGTTGAAACTTTAATGAAATTCTCTTAACAATCTGAGGTACATCAACAGTATAAAATTTTACAAGAATGCATTCTACAAACACTTTCCAAATACCAAATTGAAAGAACAATACAACCCATAACATAACTACACCAACTTCAATGGAGAGACTTCTATGAAGCATCACATGGGCATTCTTACACACAGTGAGAACACATTTAAGTCCTGCCATTCTTGACACATCCACACTGAGATCTTTTAAACAAATGACCAGCTTTGAGAGAAACCTGTCAGGGATGCAAGCACCATCAATGTGCTTGAGTAATGGAATTTGTACAAGACAGCTATATTCCCCTTGTACCATAATTGTACTGAATGTATCACATGAAGCCAACTTTGGCATTATACAAATGGGTTAAGAACCTTTATGATCTGATTCTCAATATGTATCTACAGCTACGAGAAAACAATATCCATCTTTTGTGATCGATCATGATTCCAGTAGTTTCACAGCAGATGGAGACAACTTTCCAATTCTCAAATCACACAACAGATCCTTGTATATGTGATCCTCATTCTGTCTCATGTTTTGTGTCAGCTACTTGTATCTGAAAATATTCTGAATTGAGGCCACCAATGCAGCTTATAATTTTCTTCACTTCAGCTGCAGTCAATGAAGAATAAATAAGTTTACAATTCACAGAGTAATCTGAAGTAGATCCCAAAAGACTACTACATGCCTTCTGGCAAAAGGTACATTGGTGTCAACTCCCACTATCTCATCCAATCTTAGCTGAATAGAAGCAAGTGTGGTATTTTAAACCACACTTACTTGATCCACCAACAATTTTAAATTAGTAAATAATTTCTGAGTATGGAAGCAACCTCCCATGGAAGTTTCCAGAACTGAGCGGATGTGCCATGCTCGACTGGCAACATATGCAATCTGTGTAAAGTCACACCACCAATGTCATAAACTGCCAATCTAGTCAGGGCTGTAATTGCACAAGACAGGAACTTTTGTAAGAGGTCTGCGATCTTGTTACAAATGGCATGGATGAGATGACATTTTCAGTACCTGCTGCACCACTAACAAATATACAGAGCATTTTATCTGCTGAACAATTGCAGATCTTTGCATCATGTCTTAAACCAAGAGAAACATTTGCAATTATCAGATCATATAATTTCCACTGCTGTATATTTAATGTGTTTCTCATCACAGACATATCCACTTTTTCATGGAAATCTTGTTTCATGGAATCACTGCCTTCTGCCATAAGTTCTGTCACACTGTGCAAAAGAAGAGGGTCACCTAAAGCGCAAACAGTTTCTTCAGCAACATGCTCTGGGGATAATTCAAGGGTATCTTTCTGAAGCTCAGCTCATGCTCCCTCCTCTTGCCCTTTTGCCAGCTGTAGTCTTTCAAAATATTGTTGAAACATTGGATAAGTGATACTGTCCAGATGCTTCAAATATCTGATGATGGTTGTTATATCCCTGTTTCAGTAACTCTTTCTTGTTCCATGGCTTAAAAAGGAAAAGCAATGCAAAGCAATAAAGCTCAGCCTTATCAGATGTGGCAACAGATAACTTAATGTAATCAAATCAAGTCAGACTTTATTTGTTAAAAGGTGCCTTTCCAGCGATTAAGGCGCCTATACATAAATTATCAACCCATCAACATTTAATACACTGAAAACCATAAAACTGTAAAATTAACAATTAATCCATAAAATAAATGATGGTCCACAGTAATATTAGACTTCATCTGAAAAAGCCAGGCTGAGAGGTATGTCTTAAGTTCAGATTTAAAACTTTGGATGGTCAGGCAATCCCTTATCTGATGAGGAAGAGAATTCCACAAGGTAGGGGCCATAAATGCAAAGGAACAGGACCCAGATGTTTGAAGTTGCACTCTGGGAATCTCTATCAATCCCTCATAGGTGGATCGGAGTGGTCGGGAGGGACAATTGAGAGAAAGGAGATCTTGCAGGTAACAGGGTTCCTTATCAAGTAGGGGTTTTATATGTCAGTAAACCGACCTTGAAGGTAATACACCATTGCACTGGCAGCCAGCACAGTCCATGTAGCACAGGTGTAATATAACTGGTCCTAGACATACCGGTCAAAAGCCAGACAGTGACATTCTGCACCATCTGCGGGTGATGGATATCAACCCCCAGTATTCATAGATATAGGGCATTGCAGAAGTCAAGGTGAGTGGTTATGAAAGTGTGCACCAGTATAGGAAAATCATCACAAGTAACTTGGTGTTTCACCCAGGTGATATTCCTCAGATGGTAAAAAGAAGTCTTGACAATGCCTGACACCTGAAACTTTAGGATCAAACTGTCGTCAAAAATAATTCCCAGGTCTTGCACCTGGTCTGAGGTGGTAAGCTGGACACCCTCGAGCCAAAGACCAGAGTGTTGTCCTGCCAGCCCACCCACCTTCCGATGATCCACGTCCACAACCAATACCTCAGTTTTATCCAGATTCAACTTCAGCCAACTGGCACTCTTCCAGTCCTGAATCTCAGGCAGTTGTTAAACACCGAGAGAGCATCTCCCTGCTTGGGTACAAAGGACATGTAAGCTGAATATCATCTGCATAGCAGTGAAAACTCAGACTGTACCACCTGATAATGTCCCCTAATGGTAGCATATACACAGCGAACAATATAGGTGCCAAAATGGAGCCCTGTAAACCCCCAGAGGATAGGGAGAGTGGGTCAGAAGAATAAATTCCTGAGACCACTGTCTGTGTCCTACCCTCGAGATAAGATTGAAACCACCTGAGGATGGTACCTGACAGTCCACAGATGAACTGCAGGTGCTCCAATAGCACACCATGGTCCACAGTGTCAAATACCATCGAAAGATCAAGGAGGACCAAGATGGAAGGAGTCCTCCAATCTCTCGCTATTAGGAGATCATTAAGCACCCAAACAAGGGCTGTCTTAGTGCTATGCCTCTTCCTAAATCTGGACTGGAGAGAATCATAGATGTTGTGGATGGACAAATGACCATCCAGCTGCAGCGCAACCACCTTCTCAATAACCTTACCCACAAAAGGCAGATTAGAGACTGGTCTGTAGTTAAAGAGATTATCTGAATCAAGGGAGGGTTTTTTCAGGAGCGGTCATACAGCTGCCTCCTTATGGGGATCTGGAAGGATCCCCCTCTCCAATGATTTCCAGACTATCTCAGCCAGGACTGGACCAATTTCCTCAATGCATCCCACAAGGAGATGTGTTGGTCCTGGGTCCAAACTACAACTATTTGGCCACAGAGTCTGAATGATCCTCACAATGTCTATGATATCTGGTCAGCTAAAGTCAGACCTGACAAACTGTGTGGTCACAACCTCCCACCAGCCTCTGCTGCACCACGTAGAGAGTGTTGGGTGGATACCGGATTGATGGTGATAACATTATCCACAAAGAATCGTGCAAACTCATCACATCTTTCTTGTGACAAGACTATACCAAACCATAGACAGATTGGATTGCACGGTTTGTCTATGGTCCAGAAGAGCTGAGTTGGTCGATTTAGCATGCCGGCAATCTCCCTGGAAAGGACAGGGACATCAGTCAGCCATGATTTCTGTTGTCTCACCAGAATTCCCAGGTGGCTTCATAGAGCAAAAATTCCACTCTCATGATTTTAAGTACCTGATAGTTTGAAATCGAACAACTGCACAATATCAAACAAACAAAACTCTGACAACTCAGTGGGATGAATGGTATAGTAAGTATCAACCTGATTGGTATGAAGCTTATCTTTTGATTCTGGGTCACAATTAGCCAGTGTTAAAATTTATTTCATGTCTCTAAAAACACAGCACTGATATTGATTTAGCGTATCCCCTCCAATTCGTCTAAAAAGGAAGTGCCATCACTTTTCACTCTTGACTGTCTTCAGACAGTTGGCAACTCTACAGTTGTGTATCTGAAATGTATCCACAAGCTTCCTTAGTGTCAGACCACCAACTGCATCTGGAAGATTGTAAGTCACATATTTCTGAATGAATTGTAGAACAGACCTGTCAGCATCTCCAATCAATGGAGCAACCTTAACCAACAGCAACATGTGAATGGGAGGATCTCCATGACTAATGCTCAACATGCCAGAAATTGTGCTCCACAAATCCTAATGGATTAGTTTTGTTTTTATGTACTCCAGTGAACACAAAAAACTGTGGTAGAAATGATGACATAATGTCACCAGATCAAGTGAACAAGGTTCACCTTGTGTTTTGGAATTCATGCCATCCAAACCCACATTTGCCTAAGTCAGAACTTTTAACTCTTATCAGTTGTACTCTGCACAACATAGACTTACAAACCTAGTTGGAGTACCACACTCTAAGCATGCACATGATCATCAAATCATCTTGAAGTCTGTAGCAATATTTTTTGGTGCCTCACATATTAGCGGGTATGCTATGCAAACTAGCTATCAGTTCTTTATGTTTATCCAGAACCTTTTGCAAAAGTTCCTGTGTGGATGTGAGGATTAATTTGTCAGACTGTAAATGTCTTGTAAAGTATGAGCAATATTAGCAGACAGAATACTAAGTTCACTTTCCCACAAAAAAAGAAACACACACTGAATGTTTCTCTGAAATCTAGGACTAACACTCAGAACTTATGAAGTTCTGTGTTCTGCTCCAGGTATCCTCACTTCATGTAATCATTCTCCAGTACCTAATGGAATCAGTTCAGGAAAACATTGTGCTGCCAATGTAGTTCCCCACACACTGAGCTGTGCATCCTTGATCGGTTTCATTTGATACAACTCCAAATTGTCTGCCACAGGGTCTTTTCCATGAAGAGGATGAATGGTGTACTGGTCATAAATGTCTTTGACATGTGTTGTGGAAACTTTCTTAGTCATTGGTTCTTTACCCTCACCCAGCAAATGTAACAGTTCAGAAATCTTTAAAGTTTGCTTTTGAAGATCTGAGTACATAACATTATTAGTTGTGAGAAACTGAAATGCTGCATTAATATTTCTGATGTCTGCTACATCCTTCCAATTTATTTTTTGTTAGATCCCCATCAACTAAAATAATGAAAAGGTCACCTTCTGCAACAGTTTCTACATTAGTCTTCACTGGCAAAGGTAGACAGATAATTGACCCCTTCAAAGACTTGACTAATTCAGTTAGAGTTCATCTCAAAATTGCTTGACAGAGTTTGACATTCTGAATTAAATTTTTTCACAAATATATTTAAATCTTACATTTCATGAGACACTAGGTCCAGACCCATGTTATTGAGTACTTATTGAGGTGAGAGGACATTGCTGTGTAACTTTGAAAAATGATAGTGATATAATGTCACATAATCTAATTAAGTAGTCTCATTTTTCAAAAGGTAGAAAGCAATTAAAATGAGATATTGTTTTCACAAATTTCAGACATACAGTAAGAGGTCCGATTCCATAAGCACTTAGACTGATAAAGGTGCTTGCATCAAACAACAATGACACAATCTGCACCTTGCACCATAAAATGTGGCAAGCCATATTCTAAAATGTGGTCTGCATCAGAATGGGAAGCCGCTGTGGCAAATGGGCACTGCACCACCCTTGCGAGTTACATCAGGGTATGCCAACTTGCAAGAGAGCTAGCACCACAGTGGGGCTGCAACATCCCCTTTTTGGGATTCTGAAAGCCCCACCTTGGCAGTAGCAATGGTTTCACATTAGTCCAGCCAGGAGGTGGCCTATGCCCCTTGCGCCATTGCCCCACAAGGTGGGGAACCAGTTGGGGGGTGCTCTGTATGTGGGGTCCAGGGGCAGAAGGGACAGGGGTTTGCTATGGGGGTGTTGGAGGATAAGTGGTCATGCTAGGGGGCTGATCAGGTTCCCGACAGGGGTGCCACTGTTATCGCAGCATAAACCATTACCACAATGGTTGTATTCATGACACCCCCCAGGTGCAAGATCATCCCCCCCAGCATTCCCCCTTGCTTCCCAACACACCCTACAACATCCTCCATGCCCCTTCTGCCCCTGGACCCCTACAGCCATTTCTTCTAATGTTGCACCAGATGGGGGGCAGATCTCTGTGGCATGTCCCACAGGTGTGCCTATTGTTTTGTGTTAGCCTGCATGTGCGGCAAATCCTGAGTTTTTGATGCAGGGACCTCTTATTTTATAGAATCAGGCACAGGGTCCCTGATGCACAAGCAGTGCACCACAGCCCTAGATCACCACAACCTGTGGTGATATATGGGATCTTTTTAAATCAGCATCCAGATCTATTGTTACTGTTTGAGTTTTATGGAACAATCATTCACAGAAGATACTAATCTGGTCAAATTTCTCAAATTTAGCAAGCTCAAATTAAGTAATTTCTTGTCCTGACTTTTGTACCAGACTGTTTTTTGACACTGAAACTTGAGAACCAGATTTCAGTCATCAATTATAATCAGTGCCCACTGAAGTGTAATCATATCTCTGAATAAAATGATTAAGCAACTTGCCTGCATTAGCAATCTGTCCATCTTTTAGAAATTTTTCTACTGTTGCAAATCCAAAAATTAGTCCTCTACCATCATAAATTTATCTAACAAATTGTCTCATGCATGATTGATGTACTGCCACCATGAACATGTGATGAATAAAGCTGTGACAAACACCAACAGCCAAGCAAGACAAACTGTGACCCAGCAAAGTAGTATAATCATGAATTGGATGGTTATCAACGTTTTCAATCAATTTGATCCTTTCTGAATCTGAATCAATGATAAATTTGTTCACATATAAATAAATGCTGTCCACTGACTCTTGCCTGACAATGCAGTTCTCATCATGTGGCCATGTTAATGCCTTTTTAGTTTGATGTATCTCAGTCTGGGTGTCCATAACCTCTTCTACTACACAATTAATCTTTACATTCTTTAAGTGGAAGGACGTTATGAATAAGTCTTACAATATTTACTGGTTAATGCTAATAATCAATCACTGGCACAACCTCACAAACTCCATTATTCACACATGTGAATAATGGAGTTTAGTAATCCACCTTTCTAAAAATAACTCTAACTGCAGTCTGTCCTCGTACTGGCCATCCATTCATGCTCCCCCAGAAAAACCGCCAGCGCAACAAACTGACTTCTCGTCACGTAAAACTGTGCTCCCTACAACAACATTCTCCCTTCTGAGCCAGTGTGGAAAATCCATCCACAATCTCCATCATGGGTCTGAGTTCTTACCTTAACTTTGCTCCCTACAGCACAGTCTCTCCTTGCTCTGGGTTTGTAAGTGAAGGCAAAGACTAAGCAGGAGATTAGTGGTACAGTTCTTTGAGTGGGAGATTAGTGTGACAAGAACAGTGACTCCAGCTGGAATAATTTAAATATGCAGTAACTGAGTTGATGAAATAATACATTTTCAGGTGCACTCCAAATCCACTGTCAATCAGCTCATATGCAATGACTTATCATCTGAACTAAGGTGAGAGGAGTGGCAGTTTGGCATGGTACTGTATGTAGAGGGGCTGCAGTGGTGCAGGTAGGGCAGATTGACTTTTAGTAACACTGATTCATGAGAGCCACACCTGGGACTGAAAATGGGAATACAGGAAATGGATGAGTCAAAGAACCAAAAAATATAAAAAATAAAACAAAAACAAAGCATGGAAAGTGTTTAAAGGAGACCTTTATGTACTCCCTCGAGGTTTATGGGGCACCACACACCTATGGTGTATATATAAAATCCCCATTAACCACACTTTCCCATGTATATTTTTCTATATGTGGTCTCATACTAGTCTTTTTGAAATATTAAATTTGTAAGTTTCCTCCAAAAAAATGCTTCACAGTTCACACAATGCAACAATTTGCCGCCATAAATAACTTTCAAATTTGATCGAGTAAAATGCATTTTCATTTCCAACTGATAAATCCTCTGTTTCAATTTATTCATACAAAACTTTGATTTGTTTGACAGTCAACTTTTCACAGCAAATACCATGACAACAAACACCACCCAGATAGTTCCATTGTCATCCAAGCAGAGTTAATTTTAAAATGTTTGCTGTTTTTTCTCATAATTGCATTAATAATGTTATTAATTTGAGCACGATAAGCAATATTCTTAAAACACTGCAATCATCTCTCTTGAATGCTTCTGTGTGAGGCATCTGGTTGTTTCCATTTTGTGTTTGCTTGTGCACATGCACAAGAAACACATTGCTTTAGTAGTGGCAATTAATGAGCATGCCACTACACTCAAAGAAACTTGACCGCTGAAATCAGGGAGTGGCCCATCACAATCAGCTGTGTTTGTGGGTCGGTCCCTGACTGCAGCAGCCAATTACAGCTGCATTGTCTGGTTTCTTCTTGCCAGTTGTTTGCGGCATATGCCTACACTTCGGAGCATCTCTCTGCTCCAAAGCATCATCCTGCTCCGAATAAGGTGCTTGTTTATTTTAAAATCGTATCTTGCGGTGTTGGGGCCATGGAGCATCTTGCTCCAAACAAGGGAATTCCTGTGCCGCACCTTGTTGCCATTGCTCTAAGTGACCTGCAGTGATAGTTGCACCAGAGCTGTCCATTGCCCAATGAGCTGCACTCAGCTGCTGCAGCTCCGCTATGACAGTGGCTCGCCAGTGGGTGGCACCTTGAATAGCATGGAAAGCCCCATTACCCCCCTCCAACAATCATGCTGGGAGCCCACCCCAGTGTGCTCATGTTCTCCCCCCCACACACACACAGAGTATGGCTGAAGGGGATGCCCAATCCCCCGTTGGCTCCACTGCCCCCCAAACAAACTTCCAGGTGCCACACTGGGAGCCCACTCCAGCATGGCAAAACTCCCATGTTGTCTTTGTAAAAAAAAAAAAAGCACTTGCAACAAAAGAAAATGGTCCCTCATTGATTCTCTTGCCCTCTCCCCCAACCCGCGCCCACCTTCTGCATACCCCACCTCCCTACACACACCCTCACCCATACTTACCTCTGGAGGCCTGGGCAACAATCTTCAGTGGACCGGGACACATTTGCCCTCTTCAAAGCTGACCGCGAACTGAAGAAATGCCAGTAAGCTGTATAATGGCATAAATGTTGTATTTTTTTTCAACTTTGGTGCATATCTCAGTCATTTTTTTGAATTTTTGCACCAAATTTTCAACATGTGGGTTCTTGGGACCCCATCTCATGAACTCAGTGACTGTCATCTGGCTATTCAATTCCAAAAGGTGATTTTGCATTCACTGCACAGAATCACCTTTCAGGACATTTTGTCATTGCAGAGGGACTGGAAGGGAAAGTATGTTTCTTTGCAGATGACACAAAGATCTGTAACAGGGTTGATACACAAGGTGAGGTGGAAAGGATGAAAAGGGATTTGGCAAGGTTGGAGGAATGGTCCAATGTATGGCAGCTTAGATTCAATGCAAAGAAGTGCAAAGTAATGCACCTGGGAAACAAAAACCTAGGGGAAGAGTACACAATGGGGGGTGGGATCCTGACAACAACAAAAATGGAAAGGGACCTGGGGGGTAGTCATATCAGATGACCTAAAGGTGGACCAGTAATGTGAGAAGGCAGTAAGGAGGACTGGGGGGATACTATGATGCATAGGGAGAGGCATCACCAATAGAAAACAGGAAGTTGTTGGCCCTCTGTACAGACAGTTGGTAAGACCACATCTGGAGTACTGTGTACAATTCTGGAGACCCCATCGCTGCAAAGACATAGACAGGGTGGAGGCTGTCCAGTGGAGGGCAACCAAAATGATGCAGGGTCTACACTCAGAAGACATATGAAGAAAGACTAAAGGAACTAAAGATGTATAGCCTTGAGGAAAGGAGGGAGAGGGGAGACATGATAGAAACTTTCAAATACTTCAAGGGAATCAACAATGTCCAAGAGGGTAACATCTTTCATAAAAAGAGATGTGCAAAAACAAGACGGCACAATTTGAAGATAGAGGGGATGTCTCAGAGGTAATGTGAGGAAGTATTTCTTCACAGAGAGGGTTGTGGATACATGGAACAGCCTTCCTGAAGAGGTTGTAGAGTCAAAAACAGTGGAGGAATTCAAGAATGCATGGGACAGACATAAGGCAATTCTAGGGGGAGGTAGGAGGAAGTAAGCTGTTGGTTAACTAGGATCTGCAGCGTATCCATTAAGTAGGGAAATGGGCAGACTAGGTGGGCCAAGCAGTCCTTATCTGCCATCAAATTCTATATTTCTATGTTTCTATGGGACTGATTAACAAAATGACAGTGTCACTGTTCATGAGGTGGGCTCTGTAAAAGCCTATGTTGCAAATTTGGTGAAAAAAATTCCAAAAAATGACTGTTACAAGTGTGCGTTGCGCAGTTTCCATGCACACTCATAGGTTCGCAAATTTCTAATATTTGTACTTCAGATTTTTAACATTGCCATGTTTCACACCTCCTTATGAACAGTATAGATGTCATTTTTCACATTGTAGCCGAAATGTGTTTTCGCACTTCCGGCACAGAATAGCACGGTCACTGTGGGAAATCAGTGTACAGGACAGATTCAGAAAATCACAGTGACACTGTTCATGAGCAGAGGTCTTAAAATGCCAATGATGAAAATTTGGTGACAAAAGTCCCTGAAATGACTGTGTTATGAGTGTGCATTGAGCAGTTTCCACGTACCCTTGTAACTTCGCAAATTTGTAATATTTTCACTTCGGGTTTCCAACATTGGAATTTTTTCACACCTCCTTATGAACAGTACAGCTGTCATTTTTTATATCCTGGCCAAAATGTGTTTCGTGCTTCTGGTGCAGAATAGCGTAGTCGCTGTAGGAAATCAGTGTTTGGAACAGATTAAGAAAATCACAGTGACACTGTTCATGAGCGGAGGTCCTAAAATGCCTAAGTTGGAAATTTGGTGACAAAAGCCCATAAAATGACTGTGTTATGAGCATGCATTGCGCAGTTTCCATGCACTCTCATAACTTCACACATTTGTAATATTTTCACTCCACATTTTCAACATTGACATTTTTCCACATCTCCTTATGAACAGTACAGCTGTCATTTTTCACATCCTGGCCGAAATCTGTTGTTGCACTTCTGGCACAGAATAGCACGGTCGCTGTGGGAAATCAACGTTTGGGACTGAGTAAGAAAATCACAGTGCCACTGTTCATGAGCTGAGGTCCCAAAATGCCCATGTTGAAAATCTGGTGTAAAATATCCCCCAAATAATTTCATTACAGGTGTGCATTGCACAGTTTCTATACACGCTCGTGACTTCACCAATTTGTTGCTATATTTTCACTCCAGATTTTCAACATTACCATTTTGTACACCTCCTCATGAACAGTACAGCTGTCATTTTTCACATCCTGTTCAAAATGTGTTTTCGCACCTGTGGCACCAAATGGTACTGTCGCTGTGCAAAATCACCTTTCTGCTCACAAACTGATAGTGTCACTGTTCATGTGGTGTGGTCACAAAAAGCCCATGTTGAAAACTTGGAGTGAAAATACCAAGAAACGCCCAGGGCATTAGGGTTTCAGACCATAATGCCCTACCCTGTAGGGACTTGACAGGCATCAGGGATGTGACTTAGGATTGTCGACAGTAATGCTCACACCATTCCACCACCACCTGCACCCTGCAGCCAGTGACAGGCATCAAGGTGTGCCTTGGACTCTTTGGCCCCAAAGTTCACCCCATTCTCCTATACTACACCTATTTCAGTGTATTTCCTTGTGGAATGGGGTAAGTGTAAAGCCTGAAAACCCCAAGGCACACCGTGACACTTGTCAGTGTCTGCAGGGTGGGGTGTGGTGAAATGCCGTGGCCGTTATGCCTGATGACCCAAAGGCACACCCCAATGCCTGTCCATCTCTGCAGAGTGGGGGTGGGGTTGGCGTCAGTTCAATACTTCACTGCCATTCCTATTCTGCATCTAACTCCTGCATTTTTCAATGCTAATGCCAGTAAGCAAACATTCTGCATTGACAAATGTTTGTTATAGTTGAGACATGTCCCATGACTGATGTTTAAACATTTAAATGTGACTGATTTTTTAGACTTTTTAATTTTATTTTTAGCAGTACCCTTGCTACTGTTGTCAACAGCCATTGGTTGCTTCCTCTGTTTACTACTCTTCTTTTTAGCTGTGCTATACTACTCCTTTCCAGTCTGTTTCTTTTTTTGGCCAAAATTAGCATGTTTGCTTTAGCAGTCTTTCTCTAAATCTCTGGAAAAAAATAAATAATTAATGAATACATACATCAAAAACATTTAACATAAACCCATAATGAAGTACATTATAAATTAAAATGTAGTAAAAAGTTATTTAAAGAATGAAAGTTACCGTTTAATAAACTTTAAACTTATAAAATAATTACTCTTTTATTGCACTGTTTTAATGCAGAAATATATATTAATACTTCTAAAAATACATACATTATTTATATGAACTACAATTATTGGAATATTTTAGTAAAATCAACAAAGAGCACACCAAGTAAAAACAAGCATTTGTCAATGCCGAATGTTTGCTTGCTGGCATTGGCATTGGTAGTGTAGAAGTTACAGAGCTGCGTAATACGGATGGCAGTGAAGTATTGAACTGAAGCCAACCCCACCACCACCCTGCAGAGAGTGACAGGCATTGGGGTGTGCCTTTGGGTCGTCAGGCATAACGGCCATGCCATTTCACCACACCCCACCCTGCAGACACTGACAAATATCACAGTGTGCCTTGGGGTCTTTTGCCCTTATGTGCACCCCATTCCATCAGGAAATACGGTGAGATGGGTGCGGTATAGGAGAATGGGGTGAACTTTGGGGCTGAAGAGTCCAAGGCATACCTCGATGCCTCTCACTGGCTGCAGGGTGTGGAATGGTATGAGCATTACAGGCAAGAATCCCAAGTCACACCCCTGATGCCTGTCATTCTCTACAGGGTTGGGCGTTATGGTTGGAAACCCTAATACCTCAGGCATTCGTTGGTATTTTCACTCCAAATTTTCAACATGGTTTTTGTGACCCCACCCTCAGAACAGTGGCAATATCAGTTTGTTAGCAAAAGCTGCTTATGCACAGCGACTACGGCATTTAGCACCACAGGTGCAAAACATTCGAACAGGAAGTAAAAATGACAGCTGTACTGTTCATGGGAGGTGAAAAATGGCAATGTTGCAAATCTGCAGTAAAAATATTAAAAAAACTGGTGAAGTCACAAGCGTGCATAGAAACTGTGCAATGCACACCAGTAATGTAATTGGTTTGGGGATTTTTTACAGCATATTGTCAACACAGGCATTTTGGGACCTCCGATCATGAACAGTGTCACTGTGATTTTCTTTATCTGTCCCGAACAATGATTTCCCACAGCGACCATGCATCTCTGCGCTGAAAGTGTGAAAACACATTTCGGCCATGTTGTGAAAAATGACAGCTGTACTGTTCATAAGGAAGTGTGGAAAAATGCCACTGGTGAAAATCTGGACTGAAAATATTACAAAGTCATGAACTTACGAAGGTACGTGGAAACTGCGCAATGCTCACTCATAACACAGTCATTTTATGGACTTTTGTCACCAAATTTTCAACATAGCCATTTTAAGACCTCTGCTCATGAACAGTGTAACTGTGATTTTCTTAATCTGTCCCAAACATTGCTTTCGCTTTCCAACAGCACCATTGTGCGCTACATGGCTAAAGGCATATTTTGGGTGACATGTGAAAAATGGCAGCTGTACTGTTCATAAGGAAGTGTAATAAAATAGCAATGTTGAAAATCTGGGTGAAAATATTGAAAATTTGCAAACTTACGAAGGCATAGGAACAGTGCAACGCACGTTCGTAAAACAGTCATTTTTAGGAATTTTTTCACCAAATTTTCAACATAGCCATTTTAAGACCTCTGCTCATGAACAGTGTCACTGTGATTTTCTTAATTTGTCCTGTACATTGATTTCGCACACCGACTGCACCATTGTGCGCTACATGGGTGGAAACACGTTTTGGGTGAGATGTGAAAAATGACAGCTGTAATAATCATAAGAAGGTGCGGTAAAATGGCAATGTTGAAAATCTAGAGTGAAGATATTGAAAATTTGCAAACTTACGAGCGTGCATAGGAACTGCACAACGCACACTCGTAAAACAGTCATTTTTTGGAATTTTTCCACCAAATTTTCAAAATAGGCTTCTTGAGAGCCCACCTTATGAACACTGGCAGTGTCATTTCGTTAATCAGTCCTGAAAGGTGATTTTGTGCAGTGACTGCGAAATCACCCTTCGGGCCCGAATAACGCCATGACAGTGACAGCATTCATGAGAAGGGATCCCAAAAACCCCATGTTGAAAACTTGGTGCAAAAATTCCAAAAAATGCCTGAGATATGCAGCAAAGTTGAAAAAACACTATCTATCCCATTATACAGCTTACCGGCATTTCCTCAGTTTGCGGTCAGCTTTGAAGAGTGCAGACGTGTTCCTGGTCCACCGAAGATTGTCGCGCCGAGGTCCGGAGGTAAGTAGGGGTGGGGGTGTGGGAGGCAGGGTGCGCAGTGAGTGAGTGTGGGTTGTGGGAGGGAGGCAGGGATGTTTGCCACTGGGGTGGGCTCCCAGCGTGGCACAAGGCTTGACTGGTTGGGCGTGGAGCCGGCGGGGATTGGGCACCCCATCAGCCATAGCACATGTTACCCACGCTGGGGTGGGCTCCCAGCGTGGCACCCCATACTCGGGCAGTGGGGCCGACGGGGATTGGGCACCCTGTCAGCTATATGATGAGTTGCCATGCTGGGGTGGGCACTCAGCGTGGCATGTGGAAGGCTTTTGGAGGGGCGCAGCACAGCCGACAGAGTTGAGGCACCCCGGCTATACAGTGTGTGCGTGGGGGCACGCAGTATGTGTGCGTGTGTGTGTGTGTGTGTGTGTGTGTGTAGGGAGTGCACATGAGCAGGCGCTTATCTATCGCTGCTCACTGGAAGCGTAGTGCTCCCCTTTCAACTGTACTCCACTGCATTTTGGAGCTGTCATAGACAGCTCCAACAGGCATTGGAGAACTGCGGCCGTGCCTGCAAACACACTGCCTGAATTGGAAGAGGGCTGCCACACCTCCAAAAACTCGGATGATGGCAGTATGTTTCTTGCATGCAAGCAAACATAATGAGGAGCACACGAAATATACACCATCTACAAACATCTGGTATTTTTTTAATGTTCACAAAGCACGATGATTCACAATCACATATATTTTTTTGTGTTAGTTTCTTTCTGTACTGACCAGCCCCCTTCCACCGGCCTCCCCAGTCACATCACTCCAGCATCCACCGGACTCACCTCCACTTCAAAAGGTGCTGGCTGGTGGATGTGGTGCCTGCAAGAGGTCGGCATCATCCCACCAGTCAGGGTTCCTTTTTTCCTGTTTCTTTGTCCCATCCCTGAGCATGGAGAGAAGGTGTGCAATGATGCAAGAGGCCGAGCTGCAGACGCTTCCACACATGGCAAGCCAGGTGTCTGCCCCACATCCGCCCCCTATGTTGTGAGTATGCTGCATCAGCCCCCAGCCACCGCCAGGGGTCAGTCGAGCAGCGGACACCATCCCACCCCTCTCCGGGAGAGGAGAGCAGTCCTCTGGATGCTCAATCCCCTCCCTCTACAGTCGATCCCCGTCAGCCCGCTTGCACTGCAAACACAGGTTGCCAGCATGGCAGGAGGTGAGGCACGGATGCCTCAGCCCTCCACACTACTAGGCCGGCTACACATAATCGCATATTTTAACAAATTAATGCGACGTGATCTAAATATAAATACAAATTCTTAGAGCATCTCATATATATTTCAAAACATTTTAAACTCAAGATGCTTCGCATATAGTAAAAAAAAACAAGAAACTCTCTAAGTATAACTAAAATATCTATGCCCATCCCATAAATTTTGTTTTAGTATTCACAAAGCATGATGAGTCACATAATTTAATTAAACTTAGGAGAAGTAATTTAAGTATAAATGCAAAATCTTCCAGCATCTCTGATATATTTCAAAATATTGACTTGTCATGGGATCCCTTCCCCCCAAAATAATCCACGCTTCAGACCTGTCATTTTGGGTGCTCAGTCAGCAAGTTTATTAATCATAAAAATACCACACATTGTTAATCTGCTATTTAATGTATACATATTTCAAACTTCCATCTTTTAATCCTCTAGTCATTAATAATCATTACATACCTGTATTTGCCTAACCTTCTTCCAATTTTCATCACTCCTTCACAGTGGTGGGATGGACACCCAATCTACATCTCAGCCCTCTGGCTGTAAACCCCCAAGATGCCATACATGCCTAGGTGCACACCCAGCCTGTATTCTTTCTTGCACACTGGCCCAGTACCCCCTGGGCCCCATTCTTCTCTATTCAGCTCCCCCCCCCATCTCCCCCTCCTTCTTTCCTTCTTTCCCCTTCTCTGCTTGAATCATCCACCATAACCAGCCCCTGCTACTGTCCACCTTCAGAAGTCCCCCATGTCGCCTGTCAGCCTTCCATCACTCCCTCCAATCCTCCACCTGACTTAAAGGGCAGGACGGTGCACAAATGTCTAGCAAGTAAAAGGGCTACCATCTTCTTGTGCCCCTTTTTTAAACCATCCTTTTCCCAGAATTTCATCAGCCAATCATATCTGTCCCCTTAAAGCTCCACCCACTTCTGTGCTGACTCACTTCCCAGCACCTTCTGCTTCATCCATCACTCCCTCCTTCTTCCTCCCTTCCACTTCCCTCTTTACTCTTAACCTAGCCACTTTCAGGTCAGATGACCCCTGACAACAGAGGCTGCCTTCAAACAGGCAACCCATTTGGTTATGGGCTCCCTGTCCTGAAATAATCCATACTTCAGACCTGTCATTTTGGGTGCTCAGTTAGTGAGTTTATTAATCATAAAATACCATACATTTTTAAACTGCTATTCAGTATATACTTGTTTCATACTTCCATCTGTTAATCCACCAATCATCACTATCCATTACATATGTACCTGTCCTTCCTACAATTTTCATCACTCCTCCACAGTAGTCAGATGCACACCTGACCTACATCTCTGCCTTCTGTGTACAAACCCCTAAGGTGCAAAACATGCCTAGGTGCACACCCATTCCGGGTTCCTTCTTTTACACCAGCCTTGTACCCCCGGAACCCTTCCCTCTTTATTCTGCTCCTTTTTCCCTCTTCCATTACCCCCTTTTTTCTTCTCTTCACCAGCCCATCTCCAGCTATTGTGGAGGAAGATGGACTTTCCCCTTTCTAGTGAACACATTTTTCCCCATTCTTCTAGAGCCCCTTCTAACTGTAAGTTAAACAGATCCAAACCAATCTGTTAGATGAACCCCGTCTGTCCTGTAAAGCCCCGTACATTCCTATGATATCTCAAAATGCCCTGGTCCTATTCCCCCTATTCTTTGTACCATGGCTGCCACCTTCCTGTGTGGCCTCTTACTGGCCCAATCTACCACCCTTGTATCCTTTGCCTGTCTCCATACCCTTCTAGGTACAATCTCAGACCATCCTATAACCACATTCAGCCACCAGTCTTTGATCTTTTCCAGATCCCGTTGTACCTCCCACATGATGTCCACCCACAGTCTACCCTCCAGATCATTATCCCGTAAATGAATAATCAGAACATCCAGCTTGGGCAGTTTTAGCTTCAGGTCCTCCCATAACGTTAGCAACTGGGCCCAATGCATGCTTCACACTCCCTTCCAGTACACCTTCACTGCTCCAGCTGTCTCACTCTGAGCCTCACTGCTGCTCTCCTTTCTGTCCAGAAAATGAATGCGTGTCCCACAAATCCACATGTTTCTCTTCCTATCCAGATCTGGAAGAACACAAAAGAAAGTTAGTTCATAATTCTTTTGACATAGGCCTTTTAGCAACCTGATGCACATCTGCCCACCTGTTTAACCATGTCTGCCGAACCTCCTTTGGCTGCCACTTCTGCTGCTGCCTCATTCAAAGCAAGCGGGATGAGTATCCTGTCATATCCTCTCCCAGAAACTACAAACCCTTTTTTGATGCCCCGATTAGCTGGTAGTTAGTTACTGACTCAGTATTCCCAAGTTCAAACAATGGACCCACCCAGAGGTCTGACCTCTCCTAACATCCACATGGCCCAAATTGGGCAGATCTGCCTATTTGCTTGTTCCCTAGTACTATCTTAACCCCTTTTCCCATCTGATCAATTTTAAACCTTCTCAACCATATTTCCACTCTACTACTGAACCAAGTTACCTCTTTCTGGTCAATGACGGGGTGGTTGAAAATAAACTGCAAATCATCGAAGAACTTAACCTTCACTTTGCCACAGCCGGGTTGGCATTCGACTCCTCCCCATATGCTAGCCGAGTGAATAGCCACACTAAACCAGATTCTACGCATGCAACTCTGCCTCATCCCTTCCAGCAGTGCCTGATTAGCTACAAAGAAGTCGAAGACATAATTCTTAGCCTTGACACCAAGAAAAGCACAGGGGATGATGGCCTGGAATCATTTTTCTTACAGTTAAGCTATGCCCAGCTCACGGCCCCCATACTTCACATCTTCAACCTCTCTATTACCATAGCCACTGTTCCATCCTGCTGGAAATCTGCCCATGTTCTTCCTCTCTTCAAATCAGGAGATCCCTGTGACTTAAACAATTACCGACCAACCTCTATCTTGCCCGTTCTCTCCAAAGTGTTGGAAAAACTTATATACAACCAACTAAAACATCACCTTGAAGCACAATCACTCCTAAACCCGGCCCAATCTGGTTTCAGGTCAAAGCATAGTACCATCTCAGCCTTGGCTAAAGTCTCTAATGATTGGATCCATGCTATGAACACCAAGAAGGTTACTGGTGCAGTCTTTCTAGACCTCAGCAGGGCCTTCGACACTGTAAACCATCACCTCCTAATCACCTGTCTTGCCCACATAGGTGCCACTCCACTTACCTTGCAGTGGTTTACCAGTTATCTCATGGAAAGGATACAAAAAGTCAAGGCTGATGGCCTACTATCTGCCCCCTTTCCAACTGCCAGAGGAGTCCCTCAAGACTCCATCCTAGGACCAATCCTTTTTTCCTCTACATTAACAACCTTGACTCCCACATAAAGAATTCTAGCATAGATTTCTTTGCGGATGATATGCTTTTGTACGCATCAGGCTCGTCCTTAACTGAAGTCAGGCAAGCACTTCAAGCTGACTTTATCCAGTTAGAAAGCAACCTTATCAATGCCAAGCTTCTCCTAAATGCGAAAAAAACTAAAACAATGATTTTCTCGAGACTTGCCTTGACTGATGCCCTACCTACCACATCTAAAAACTTCGTAGTTACCTCCCTAGGTGAACCCTTGGAAGTCGTACCTAAATTTAAATATCTAGTTATGTGGATAGACACCAAGCTTTCCTTCAACGACCACATTGAGGATCTATGAAAGAGGCTTAAAGCACACTTGGGTTTCTTCTTCAGAAATAGGACCCTCTTTTCTCTCGCAACCTGTAAAAGACTGGTCCAAGCAACTTTCCTTCCCCTGCTTGACTACGGAGACATTATCTTTATCTCCTCCCCAACCTCGAGCCTATCTAAACTGGACATACTCTACCACCGTGCTCTTCGCTTCATTACTAACTCGGCATACAGGACCCACTACTGTGATCTTTATGCAGCAGTTGGGTGGTCCTCCCTTGCCACCAGACGCCTCCTGCATGCTGGCATTTGGACACTCAAATTACTACTCCATAAACTGCCAGTCTATCTGACGTCTCTCATACACATTTCGCACAGCACCTACTACCTAAGGAAATCCGACCTTATCCTACTAGATGTTCCCAGGACACGTACCACAGCTGGCCAAAGAGCTGTCTCATACAACCTACTAAACATTTGGAACCAACTACAAGCCATGCTGAAGCTAACCAGCACTGTATCAATTAACTCCTACAAAACACTAGCTATCTCTAAATTAAAAGACATATGTAGATGCTACTAGGCCCCAATGCGAAGACAACTCCCTAGCTACCAACTGGCCCTCTACTTTTTAAGCTGAAATGTGTTGCATAATATAGGACTAGGTTAAAACTTGAATGTATTGCATACATAGTATAAGAACTTCTATTGTGTATACCTCTTAATTTTATATATTTTTCTTCCTGTTGTCATTCATTGTATATCTCCTATCTATGTAATTGCAAACTGTATGAGTATGTGTATGTGACTCAGGACCTCCTTGTGAATGAGCTTGCTCAACGGAGTCTTTCCTGCAATAAACTTGAACTTGAACTTTCCACAGCAGTCCCCCCTTCCCATTTTTCCACTTTGCGCTACCACCTCACTTACTCAAAATGCCCCATAAAACATGACCAGAAAGACTGCCAAAAACAGTCGCACCACGTGCTGTGAACAACATATATTCCCCAATATCTTTACCAACCTCTCTAGAAGCCACTCTAAAATCAGCCACCCTCATCTGGGCTCCTCCCCTTCAGCCACAGCCAGCTTTGCAACATCCTCCTGATTACTGGTGTTTTGCAAGGCTTGCCCCACTTTCTTAGGTTGAAAACCAGGCCTATCATCACCAGGTGGATGCCTATGGTTGTATGGGGTTCTCCTTACTCCCACTTCTGTACCACAAATCACATAACCTGCCCTTCCATCGCTGACCCATTTACCTGTATTCTGACCTGGAAGACCTGCCAAGAGCCCTCATAAGCCCTCAGCATGCCTTCTGACCAAGAGCTCAGGAATAACAGCTGGGCCCCTTCCAACCAATCTCCCACACATGTCAAGGGACCATCGTATTCTTGCCTTCTACCCTGGATGCGCTGATCCTGAATCTGTCCAAACGAAGATTGGAAAGGCTAACAGCTATGGTATTCCTGATCCCCTCTATGTGTCTTGCTTTAAATGAACAATTTAGCCTGAGTCCCTATAGCACTAACTGCCTCAGCACACTGATCACTGTCTCTGTCAACACTGTGTGCCAGTTTAATACCACTATCATTGTCTGGTTGTTGCACCAAAACACCATTTTGTGGTTCCTCATGTGCTCCCCCCATACCACCATTGTGACCCATACTGGGGAAATTTCCAGATAAGTAATATCCCATGTTAAACCTTCTATCCTCAACTCATCATGCCATGACTTCGATATACATCTCCCTCCAAATTATGCTCCCATCCAATGGCCTTCCCCCCACCATGTCAGTGAAATTCTTAGTCCATATTAAGTAATCAATCCCCCACCACATAGTGACCCTGTCGTACTGTTGTAAGAAATCTTCCCAAACTGCAAGTTCTTCCCTAATGCCCCTTGTTCTGTCCATCTAGTGGAGGGTCCTCCTGTCCCCTTTTTCTTGCCCTCACTAGTCTCCTTGTAAATGCTCGCCCTGGTACCACTGCTCCATATGCAAAATTCAGGTGTCCTAATAATTGCTGCATCACCAGTAGAGGTACCCTGTGTTTTCCTCTTACCCTTGTTAACAGTTCTTGCAGCTTCTGGACTTTTCCCTCTGGCAGCCTGAAAACCTCCAACTCTGTGTTCACCTCTATGTCCAAGAATTTCAGGCTGCACCTCAAGCCCTCCATCTTACCTTCTGCCAAAGGGACCCCCAGCTTAATGCACTTTTGCTGAAAACTGTGTAACATCTTGGCTGTCCCTTCCTTGCCCTTGCCTATGAGAAGAAAATTGTCCAAGTAGTGCACTACTGTCCTGTACCCATACTGCTCCCCAAAAACCCATTGCAACCATGTGCTAAAGGCCTCGAATGTGGTACCCACCACTGAACAGTCCGTCAGCTTCGCTTTATCAAAATAAAGCCTCCCATTCATTCTAAAACCCAGCAGCTTCCAGTCCTTGAGCTGGACCAGGAGCAGCCTAAAGGCTGACTCAATGTCTGTCTTGGCCAACCATGCTCCTTCTACTGCCCTGATTACCTGGACCACCTGGTCCAAGGTGGCATATGATACTGTACTCTGCTCTTCACTGATTAAATCATTAATGAACCTCCCATTGGGATAGAACAAGGGGTGTATAACTCTGTGTTCCCCTATCTGCTTTGTAGGCACCAAACCCAATGGAAATACCCTAAACTTAGGGAATGGTGGTGCCCTGAAAGGGCCTTCCATCCTGCCTGCCTCTATTTCCTTCTGGATCTTCCTAGCCAATTAATCCTCCTTCCCTTTCAAAAACCACAGGTTCTTTGCCTTCATTCTTACCCTTTGCCTTGTGTACTGAAGGCTGAAACCATACAAAAATACCTTCCTCAATATATTTGCTAAACTTGTGTCTGGATACCCCTCCAACCAATCCACCAGCACCTCTACTTTGATCAGGATCCTCGACATTTCAATATCCCTTATTCCTGTCACCCCACTTGGGGCTCATTTTCATCTCAGTCCCATTCCCCTACCACCAAATCTAATCCCCACCCTCCATTGCTGGCCCTCCCCTTGTGCCTCCAACCACACCCAAAGGCTGCCCCAAACCCATCATTCCCCACCTCTGCACCTGGTCATTGGATGTATGCCCATACATTTTGAGCAGGCACATTTAAACCACAGTTCATCCAGTTGCACTGTGTCCTGTTGAAACTCCTCAAAAACTCTGCTATCCTCCACCTTCAAATTTCCCTTTCCTGCCCCCGTATTGGACCGTCATGGTTTCAATCAAATGTGTGGATGTCTGCTGTCCCACCGGACATCCACATGTGATGCTATTCACTGCCGAAACTTTTCATCATACTGCAACAACCCACCCCTCCCTCTGTATCTTGTACACATTACGCACTATCAAAGAATAGACCGGCAGTGGGGTGGCCAGTGTCAGTTGTTTCTGAAGCATTATTGCACGGCATATGTAAAACCTGTCAACTATGCATCTATAGACTTTCCTTTTAGGCTCTTATCTTCCTGCATCTTGCCAAATTTAGCTACAGCTGCTGCCATTTCTGTCTTCCTGTTCTCTCCTTTTCCTCAATTTTTTTAGCTGCTTCCTTATGTACCAGGGTGAATATATCCACATACTCCCCTTTCCATTTTTCTTTTAATACTTGATGCACTTGGTAACTAACATCACTCCTAGCATTCCCACTTCCCCTCATAATGATGCTCTCCCCCTTCAGGTCCTTTCCTTTGCCTCTTTTTCTGACCTCCTTTCTTCTTTTTATTAAATTCCTGAAGAATCTGTTGCAATTCCTCCAAGTGTTCTTCACCATACTTCCTCAGATTCCCTTGTTAAGTAAGATCTATAGTGACTTCCTTACTCCGGGGCTCCTCTCCTGCCTTGCCCAGACTCTCCAGTGTCTTCTTTCTTGGATCTTCCTCCTCTTCATCTGTGGCCTTTTTTCCCCTCTTGGGCTTTGGTTAATCTTTTTTCTTGGTTGCCTCCAGCATGGCCTGCACCTCACACATCATGGCCATTGCTTGCTCCACTGCATTCTCCTTAGCAGCCATCTTCTCTTTGCATGGTGCCATATTTACTACTCAAAACAAATCACTGAAAATATATTAATCCTTTAATCTACCCGCCTTTTGCTTCTTCTTCTTTGAGCCGGTGACCCTTCAGCAGTATGCAGCATGCAGCATGGTTTCTCTTGGGGTTAGTGTCTCCAAATGGTTGGGGATTTCTGATAACATGACAAGAATGGACCCCCATTCTTGAGCCAGGGTATATTCAAATCTCAAGAAATCAGTACTGTATTAATCTTTGATGTTTGCTGACAGTGCTCTTCTCAGCACACACAACATCCCCAAAATGGCTTCGTTTTGAAGTTCATAAGGTGTCACAAATATTGGTAGCATATTTAAATGTGCCTGAAAGTTCTTTTTGATTAGTCCCATTGCTCCAAGCACTACTGGAATCAGTTTGGTTTCTGACTGCATATCTTGGTATTTCATGATTTTATGTCTCTCTGTACGCTGGACTCTGTAGTCACTAGGAGTGGCTATTTTTTAATTTTTTTTTTAATTCAATATGTTTTATTAAATTTGATCATAACAATCTGAACCATTGTGTTCCTTTGTGTTCACAATATTCCAACATCTTCGTGAAAACTCCAAAGAGATAATAATAAAAGAAATTGAACATTGACAGAATTCGTCCATAACCTAGACATTGAAATGAAAAAGGGATAACCTAAAAAAAAAAAAATCTCCTTCCCTTATCTCCTTCCCCCCTCCCCAGCCCTGTGGTGCAAGTTAATCTGCATATTGAACGTCTCAGGTACCAGTGTCTGAAAGAACCCTCAACAGAGGGACATGGCCTGTTTGTTAAAGAAGAGAAATAACAAGAGAGGCACTCAAAAAGGAGAACTGCTAAACAATAAATGCTAGATGCAGGTAAAGACGGAGAGGAGCCCGCAGCTTGTCGCTTTCTATTGCCTTTTAATAACAAGGCATCTAATCTCTTCTCATTTCTTCCTAAAGGAAGATGCTTTACGAGTCACCTGTGCACAAGGTTTTCAACCCGGAGAGCAAAAGTTATCTCATGAAACTATTCCAAATATGTTAATACGAACGGTCTTTCCAATGTCTAAGAACTAGTTTTTTAACTGCCATGGATATCAACGCCATATGATATCTCCTCTCCTTCACTTTTATGTCTAGGTAGTCACCTAGAATGCAGACCTTAGGTGAAAAGAGCCCACGCAGGCCCAATAAAGGGTCTAATGAGGCTTCTATTTGGGTCCAAAGTAGGAATATTGATGGACAAAACCAAAAAACATGCAATGGGGAGCCCTCCCCTTGATCACATCTAAGGCATTTTGTTGAGGTGACCCTTCTCATCTTCGCCAGTCTGACCGGGGTATAGTAAAGGTCGTTTAAAATGCAATATTGTGTAAGTCTATATCTATCTTGTGTATGATAACTATATAAACTCTTCCAAATATTCTGCCAATCGGCCTCTTCGTCAGGATATAGGTCTTTCCAAATCTTAGGACAAAGATTAGATGGGGGCCCAGGAAATTTATATAACAAACTGTATAACTCCGAGACACTATGTGGTTTATTGATAATCTCTGCAACTTGAGCGAAGAATTGGGCAAGAGGGGAACTTCTGTTGTCCCCCCCGAATTTGGTATACAAAAGGTGCCATAATTGATATACTTTAAAGGCCAGTTTAGTTGACCACTGGAACTTGTCTAGGATTCTCTTTGTATCTAGAATGTGATTAGATGAATAAAAATCTTTTACACTACATCCCGAAATGGATGGCAACCATTTACTGGATATCACTGAGCTCCCCAAACGAAGATTAGGATTTGAGCATATGGATTGAGAAAAATCCTCTGTCTGGGAGATCTTGAGATATCTTTAAATCTGAAATACTACTCGTAGAGAGATGCCCGAGCAGCAAGGAACGAAGTGGGGCAGGAATATTCTTACCTGAACTGTAAAAGAGAGCTTTCGGCTCGATATTGTGAATTTTCATAAGGCCTAATTCCATTTGGAGCCATATTGGTTTGTATCCTTGAGAGAGATGAGAGTCAGTAACCGATAGCCATTTCCCACACTTACTGAGATGTGAGGCCCAATAATAATATAAGAAATTAGGAAGCCGGAGCCCTCCATATTCTTTAGGTTGAGATAACTTGTTATAAGATTTCCTGATAGCTTTATTATTCCAAAGAAAAGAACTTATTCCAGAGTGAATATCCTTGAAAAAGGACTGAGGGATCCATAAATTTAACATATTTAAAGGATAAAAGATTCTGGGTAACACATTCATCTTAATCGTGTTGATCTTGCCCCACAATGACAAAGGTAACTTAGACCACCTCAAAAGATCTTGTTGAATATTACGCCATAAATCCACTAGATTTAATTTCCTCATTAACGATGAACTAAGAGAAATGTGTATCCCTGGATATTTGATAGAACGCGTGACCCACTTCATTCCAAATTCAAGGAAATCTGCTCTATGCGTAAAAGAATTAAGAGGAAAAATTTCAGTTTTAGCAATGTTAAGCCTATAATTAGAGTGCAAACTAAAGGTCTCAATCCTACTTAAAGCCACTTTAATGATGAGCGGATTTGACAAATGCAGGAGTAGGTCATCTGCAAAGACTGAAATTTTAGCCACATTACTAGCCACAGGATACCAGATATGGATGGGGATGAATTTAAGGATCTAAGGAGGGCTCAAGATACAAATTAAATAAAAGGGAGATAAAGGCACCCTTGCCTCGTTCCGGGAGGCGAAGGGTCTGACATAACTCCATTACAATACAGTTTTGCCTTAGGAGATGCATATAAAGCCTTTATCCAGGTTACAAATAATGGAGGAAAGCCCATGACTTGCAACGTGGCCCATAGAAAAGACCAGTTGACTCTGTCAAACGCCTTTTCTGCGTCAAGGGAAACTAAAATCATTGGGGAAGAAGATTCCTGAGCCGCATATATGAGATATTGTAATTTGCGGTGGTGATCCACCGGAGACCTACTTGCAACAAACCCAATCTGTTCGGGACTAATTAGGGATACCCATACCTGCAAAATCCTTTTAGTGAGGATTTTTGCCAGGATCTTAATATCACAATTTAGTAGTGAGATAGGGCGATAGCTTGATGGGAGGTGTGAAGGTTTGCCAGGTTTGAGAAGGAGGATGATAAAGGCATCTAAGAGGGTGGGATCCTGAACACTACCAGTCAATAAGTACTGATAGAGCCGGTGTAAGCGGTACCAAGTCCTTGGCAAATGCTTTATAAAAGTTCGAGAGAATCCGTCCGCCCTGGAGATTTATCAGAGCTAAACTTTTATAGCCGTCAAGATCTCCTGAGTAGAAATGGGAGATATCAATAACGATTGCTGATCCTGATCTAGGGACGGTAAGGAGAGAGTTGCGAGATAATTAAGTGTATCGTCCATAGAGAGGGGAGGGTTTTCTTTGTTATACAGTGATATAAAATAGGTTCTAAGTACAGATAGTATGTCTCTCGGGTTAGTTTGAATCACCCCATTGAGATCCTTGATGGAGTTAATCGCCCTGGAGGCTTCTAACTTCCTTAATCTCAAGGCCAATAAATGGCTGGCTTTTTCTCCACATTCTACATATTTTACATGGGTTCTCAAAATCGCAAATTCAGCTTTTTCCTGTAACAATACCGAATATTGGTTCCTTACAGACAAAAGATTTTCAAGTGTATCCATTGTGGAGGACGCAGACAAAGATTGCTCTATCATTCTAATCTGAGTGAGGAGGGAGCGGGCTTTCGCTTCCTTTCTCTTTTTACGCACAGAAGCTAGGCGAATAAATTCACCCCTCAGATAGCACTTCAGTGCACACCACTCTTGGTCAGCCCTAGTTATGGAACCTTGATTTTCCAGATAGAAAATTTGTATCAACTCTGATATCCTGTTAATAATGTATTCCTCCTTCAAAAGCTGGTTATTTAGTCTCCATATTGGGTCTTTAACAATGTTAGAGTCCAATAACGTGACCATCCAAACTGGGGCATGATCTGATATCACCCTGGCATCTATACCAGTATTACTTAAGTTTTGAAGGAGCGAATTACCACATAAGAAATAATCAAGTCTAGTCCATGTGTTGTGAACTAGAGAATGAAAGGTGAATTCCCGGACAGCCAGGTTCAGCGCTCTCCATGGATCGCAGAGACCAAGCGTTTCCATAAGGTCAGCGAGTGCCCTTTGGGCTGCTGAGAGGGGTGTAAGAATAGGGTTAGATCTATCCAGATCCTGCGTAGGAGGCACATTCCAGTCTCCTCCAAGTATCATTGGGAGAGAAACAAAGCCTTGTAATACCCCCATCAGACTGGCGAAAAAGGAAGGGTCTCCCCCCACCGGGCCATAGATACTCCCCAGCAAAACCTCTGTATGGTTCAGGATACCTCTTACTAAAATATACCTGCACATAGGGTCTGAAATGGTCGTAGAAGGTTGAAAAGTTAGTGACCGATGGATGAAAATTGCCGTACCCCCAGCCTTGGATGAGGCTCCAGATGCAAAGACCTGACCGACCCCCCTCCTTCGCAAATTATCCACCTCCTGTGGTAATAAATGCATTTCTTGAATGAAGGAGACCTTCGCTTGCAAGGACTCCAAATGTTTTATTATCTTCATTCTCTTTAATGGGCTGCGGGCCCCTCTCACATTCCATGTCACAAATTTAATGTTATTACTTGCCATCGAGACTCTGCTCATCTAATAAATATATTCTGGTACCTATTCCTGTATGCACCACATTCCCCTTACATAGCCGATAAATATCCCTCAAGAAATCAACTGTCCACAGCGTCTTGAATGGAAACTTCAGAAACCAAAAGACTTCGAAGCTGGGCTTCCCCCCCTTACTGAACCCCACAAAAACTACAGGTCCCTCTTGTAACACCTTGGTATAGGTATATAAATCCTTATTATTTTTAACTTTAATCCCTAATAAACTATGTACATCCCAACCCACCCCCCTCCCATCAACAAAGGTAAAATAACGTACATGATATTTTACTAACAAATCCCCATAGAACCCAACCTCCATTTTCCCCATAGAGAAAATTTGCGTTGTCCCATAAGAAATTAGAAACATGAGAATAAGTCCATATCGCAAAGTCCTAGGGTCTGACCCAAAGTAACCTATAGTTAATGTTAGCCAGACTCCTATCTGTAGTAAGGTAGTAAAGTTCTCTATGGGGCAGGCCAGGTACAGTCCCCTTATCCTCCAGTACGCACAGCCAGACATGCCCGGGCCCCATTCCAGCGCTCCGCCCCCACCCTCCCATAAGCCAGGAAGTCTGCCTGCTAAATATATAAAGAAAAAAAGGGGGAGAGGGAAGGAAAATAAGGAAATAAGGGAAGGAGGGGGTTGAATAGGGAATAGTGGAAAGGGAAAAAAAAGGGTAGGGATGAATAGGATAAAAGACAAGGGAGGAGAGGGGTTCTAGAGGAAGTAGAGAAATGAAAGGAGAACAGACAAAGCAGGAAAGGATGGGTAAAGGTGAGCGAAATGACGTTGACATCCGTTGCTGTCCTGAAGTCTCTACCACATCTTTCCTCCATCTTCTCCTTCCAGAAAAACTTAATAGTCCAGTGCAGAGCTTCTGTCTCCTGTACACCCCTATATTAGGAACTGGACAAGGGGCTTATATCAGTTGCAAGCTAAAGTGGAACTTGCAGCCCCGGTTGATGATTCCTCTGGGACCAGAAAAAAGGAAACACCAGAGCCTTGGTGCAGCACCTTAAAGTGTCCTCCAACAATAAAAAAAAAAACAGAATCAATCCTGGGGTGTCCATTCAAAACCACCGAGATTCCCCCTTCCCACACATATAGATAAGGCCAACAGCGACCCACGCCACCTCCAGAGGACACAACTATCTCCTGGAAAGAGATGCACCAGAAAAGAAAAGATCGCCCCAAGTAAGAGATTGGGATGGGCTGCCCAGGACCAGAGATATTATTGTGTAAACTTTATTTGTAGTGCAGATTCACCAGACATCCTTCTCAAGAGTGCCTGCAGTAAAAGATATTACAATTAGAAGATGTTGTAGATCAGGGGTTTTAAATAATGCTGGCATTAAATGCGACAGTTCATCCTGGGCTTGGCCACTGTTTCATAGCTGTGCCTTGCCATCCTTCGATATTTGAAGCCGCGCGGAATGAAGCCATCCTAAATTTAATGTTGGCGGCAATAAGCTTGACACTATGGGTGGAAGGTGGCCTCAGCTGTCTCGGTCTCCAGTGGAAGATCCTGTGTAATCCGAGTTTCTTTCCTCCCAAGTGATAGCTTGCAGTTCTTTCACCTTGGCTAAGATGTGCTGACGCTCCAAATAATTAAGTAACTTAATAATTATGGGCCTTGGAGGGGCTGGGGGCTCCGGCTTTGGTCGCAACGACCTGTGGGCTCTCTCAATAATATATGCTGGGTTGTGTGGGGAAGGGCCCACTACTTTAACTAGCAGTGCCTGAATGAAAGATATGCAGGAGGAGCCCTCCTCTCCTCTGGTATTCCGTGTATTAAAATATTATTTCGCCGTAATCGGCCTTCCAAATCCTCTGCCTTCTGTTGTAGTTTCACTATTTGTTGTTTCATTTTGGAAAGTTCAGGTTCCGTTTTGTTTCTCCAGTTATCCAGTGAGGCAGAACGGGTCTATTATCAGAAACTCTTTGTTTCAAGGTCAAAATCTCTCCCCGCATATTTCTGAGCTCTATAGTTATCTCTGATAGTGCCTCCTTTAGGGGTCTCATCTCCTCCAAGAAGCGGTCCTCTGATAATGGATTGGGGGGGGAATCGAGGACTGCGCTGCAGAGGAGGAAGGCGCTTGTTGTTTGGCCTTCTTGGCCTGCTTTTCAGGCGAGACCGGCGGGGTACGCTTCGGGAGGGCCGATTTCATTTTGGCTTCCATTTCGGCGCTTATTAGCGCGATTTGCTTCCGGATTTCTCTGGTGAGTTCTTTCCTCACTAGGCAAACTTAAAAGGACACTTTAGCTTCGCAGACTACACTCGCTGAGAAAATAAAGATAAAATTGACGGAGGAATGGCGAGAGCACTGAATCCACCCTGTTTCACGTTCGGTGCATCACGTGACTCCCCCTAGGAGTGGCTATTTTGATCAGCAATGCTACCTTTGTTCTCTTTCTTGTATTGCAATATCTGGTTTTCTCGCTTCCACTTTCTTGGCAGTTGGTATTGGGTGATCCCATGTGATCATTACTTCTTCATTCTCTGTGATTCTTTGTTCATTTGTTTCCTGTGAAATACCTCCTATGATTATTGAAATACAAGGTTTTCACTTCTATGCCCGCTGTATCGCTGGCCTGCTTTGCCACCTTCCTTTCCCCTGTTGCTTATATCCATAATTAATATGGCATTCTCCTCTTATAACTATTATATATTCATTGCAAAAAACTTCGCTAATGCGTTAAGGTTGCTAGTAAACTGACAAAAGTAGGGAAGTATGACGTTAGGGTTTCCAACCTGAACGCCCAACCCTGCAGACACCAACTGGCATCGGGAGCACCTTGGGGTCATCAGGCCTAATGCTCACCCCATTCCATAAGTAAATAAGCTGAGATGGGTACAGTATAGGAGAATGGGGTGAGCATGAGGCCTTATGACCCCAAGGCACCCCCTGATGCCTGTCAGTGTCTGCAGGGTGGGGGTGGGTGTTAGGGTTGGAAACCCTAATGTTATATTTCCCTACTTTTGTCGCTTTACTAACAATCCTAGCAGATGCATTGATAACGTTTTTTGCAATGAATTTCCTTACTTTTTCAGATAGTTTACTAGTATCCTTATTTGCCTATGGGAGCACAGGGCCCGAAGGGACCTGTCGCTGTCATCCTCCATAACTGTTGTTATGTCACAGAGGGAGTACAGGGCCCCCATGCTCCATGATTTTCTTTATTTTTCTGTGGAAGTGCAGGGTACTTTGGATCCTGCACATCCATGCCTCCATAGATGTGTGACAGATTATCAGCATAGCAATTTTATTATCCCAGTGCATGTACCTGTTGGAGAAAATTTTCAGATGCCTGCCAAAACATAATTCTGTACAACTGCAATGCCATTCTGTGCCACAGGTGTGAAAACACATTTTAAACAGAACCTGAAAAATTACTCTGTGACATAACATGAGGCTGGGTAATAAGAAGGCCATGTGGAAAATCTGGGGTAAAAATATTTAAAATTTCCAAAGTTACAAGTGGGTGTAACCAAAATTGCAATGAATGGTCATAGCTTTGGCATTTTATTTTCATATTTTGACCCCAAATTTTAAATATAGTCTTCTTATGGCCCCACTTCATAAATTCCATAGGTGAAAATGTTCAAATCCGTGTCAAAACACCATTCTGTGCCACAGGTGTGAAAACACGTTTTGGGCAGGATGTGAAAAATGACAGCTGTACTGTTCATGAGGTGGTGTAAAAAATGGATATGTTGAAAATTTGGAGTGAAAATATTAAAAGTTTCCAATTATGCGCTTGTGTAGAAGAATTAGAAATGACCATATGTAACTCGGACATTTTTAGGAATATTTTCACCAGATTTTCCACTTGGGCTATTTGGGACCCCACCTCATGAACACTGACACTGTCATTTTGTTAATCTGTCCCAAAAGATGATTTTATGCACCAACCACAAAATCACCTACCGGACTTGATTAATGAAATAACAGTTCAGGAGGTGGGGTCCCAAAAAGCCCATGTTGAAAATTTGTTGAAGAAATACAAAAAAATGGCTAAAATATCAACATCAGTTAAAAACGCCACTGAAATACATTATATGGCACTTAACTTGCTACCTCAGTTTGTGGTTTAGCTTTGAAGAGTGCAGATATGTCCCCGTCCACAGAAGATTACAATTGGATGCTCTCTGTTGGTAAGTATAGGGCAAGGGGGGTGTGGGGTGGTGGGTGCTCAGTGAGTCAGGATGGGGAGGGAGATGGTGGGAATGATAAGGGACCATTTTCTTTTTTTTCAGGTAAAAAAAGACTTCAGAGGATGGTTTTCTTGTTTACAGGAAAATAATAAAATACATATTTGGGGACACTGGGAGTGGGCTCCCCAGTGTCCCACACCACTGGGGGTGGGCTTCCATTGCCATCATGGGAATTGGGCCCCTGATGCCAGGAAACAATAACACAAGGGGCTGTGGTGGGGGTGGGCTATAACACCCTGAGTGGGCATCCCAGTGTCTGGTTATATAAATGAATAAACTCATGGCAATGGGAGGGTGGGGGATGCCACTAGACACCAGGTAATAAGTTTTTAAAAGGGGACAGTGATTGGAAGTGTGGGATGTGCCACTAGGCAATCACTTTTTAAATAAGGACAGTGATCAGAATGGTGGGGGGTGCCACTAGTCACCAGGTAAACAGAACATGAAATGAGATGGGGATCAGAGGGTGGGAGGTGTGACTAGACACCAGGAAAACAAAACATTAAAGGGGATAGGGATCAGAGGGTGCGGGTGGCCACTTAACACCAGGGAAATCCCAGGAAAGTATTTTTGAGTGACAAAAAAATATCCTTTTTGTCACTCGTGATACAAAAAAGTATTTTTTTTGTATCATGCGGTAACAAAAAATAATTTATAACAGTAAATGAAACACATTTCTGGGGCATATCTGTAACACTGAAGTATAGATTGCACCTAAGGATGTCCTGATCAGTGAGCTAAGTGTGGTGGTCTCTCTCCAGGATGTCATTTTTGTGCCTTTTGAATTTTTTTTTCAAGAAAAATTGGAAACAAGCTGGCAGCAAATGAAAAAGGAATTCTCCATACAAAACAGGATTCCTTTTTCATTTGCTTTGTAGTTGATGTGGGGCAGTGGTGCTCAGGAAGACCTTCTGGACACTGTGGTGCTGCCCTATCTAAAGGCACCTCTCTGTGTTGAGGGAGGAGGCAGCTGGACTCCAAGCAGAGTTGGCGAGGATACAGGCAACCTTCCTCCCAACAGAGACACCATGTCCACCACCACTCCCTCAGAGACTGTCAAAAAGGATGGAAGGATGAACTACAGTGGGCTCAGGGAGGGAGAGAGGAGGCAGGATGTAGGCACATATCCCAGCCGGTGTCACTTCACAACTTGCATGCCATCTTGGCAGAGTATGGAGATTGCGCAGCATCTCCAGAAGTGAACACCATGGTGGTTGAGGGGGTTATCTAAGATGGAACCCCAGGGGCAGATGCAAGGAGAACACACAGGAGGAAGAAGCAAATCCTGGTTGGGGACTCCATCGTCTGAGGGACTGAGCTGGGGTCAGGTAGCAATGGTGAGAGGGAGGTAATGTGCCTACCTGGAGGTAATGTGCCTACCTGGAGGCACAGTTCAGAAGGAGGGCAAATGAATCCTTAGGATTGCAAGGGTGGTAGCAAGGAGGGGGGGAGCTGGGTGTGATTATTCACTTGGGGCTAATGACCTGGCTAGAGAGGGGGTACATGTAGAAAGAGTACAGGAAGAGTTCAGGGAGCTGGGGAGGAGTCTTGGGCAAGTAGCACACTCTGTGACCTTCTCTGAGGTGTTACCTGTCCACAGCAAGGAGGGCACAAGGGACATCTGCATCATTGAATTAAAAATGAATTCAGCAAATGGCTGAAGAAATGGTGCAGAGAGGTGGGGTATGGCTTCACTGGGGACTGGAATCTCACCTGGAGGGATGAAGGACTATGTTCTCCAGACTGCTTGCATCTATGCGGGGGGGGCAAAGGTATCCTCTCTGAGAAGTTTAAGTGCACCCTTAGTGATAATTTAAACTTGCCAAGGGGGAGGCATAGACAGTCAAGGGGTTTATCCTAGCCCCCCCACCTACAGGACATAACTGAAAGCAGTGAGGACCCAATAACTAGCATAATATCTAACCATAAAACTACCATGGCTACAGTGGTGGAGAGAACAGAAGGTACATCACTAATGTGGTGCACGGCAAAGATCAATAAACAAGGAAAGTTAATGGGGTACACAGAGTGGAAGGTCATGCGTACAAATGCCCTCAGTCTGGGAAACAAAATCCCCAGACCTAACGGCACTGATTGCAGAGATAGACCTGTATATTGTGGCTATTATGGAGACATGATATGCAGGGAACCATGACTGGGATGCAGCCAACCAGGGTATATACTTTTTAGAAACGATAGAGAGAGGAAGAGGGGAGGAGGGGTTGTTATGTCTGTAAAGGAAGGGATTAAAGCTACAGAGGCTAAGGGATTCAGGGAAGAAGCAGAGGCATTGTGAATCACTCTGGAGCTGGGGAACAAAACAACCATCCATGCTGGAGTAGTTTACAGGCTTCCCATGCAGGGGAGGATATAGATCTAGTATTAGTGGAGGCCATCCATAATATGACAGCCAAAGGGGGAAGTACTACTAAGGGGTGATTTCAACATGCCAGATGCAGACTGGAATACCCAGACTGTAAGTACAACAAGGAGCAGGGATCTCATGTCTGCCATGTACTGGGCAAACCTAAGGCAGCTTGTGGTTGAGTCCATCAGGGAGGGGGCTATACTGGACTTAGTGCTGACAAACAGGGATAGAATCATTGATATTGATGTGGGCAGTCCCCTTGGTACCAGTGACCATAGAACTGTGTGGTTTAGAATCAACACATTAGCAGAAGAAAGCCATATGAAGATTAAGGTCCTAGATTTCTGGAAGGCCAACTTCGTGGTGATGGGGGAACAGCTCAAAATTGCCCTGGCAGCAGAAGATATGGGGGGTGGGATAGAAGAACAGTGGCTTAGGCTCAAGAGATCCATAGCAGGAGTGACAAGTCAATGTGTCAGACTGCTTAGCAAAGCAAAAGAAAGAAGTAGCCATTGGGACTCTCAGTCAGTAGCCAAGAAAGAGCGAGAAAAGAGTAAGGCATTCAGGAAATACAAAGAGACACAGAAAGAAGAAGACAGAGTGAAATATCAGGAGAAATAGAGAGAAGCTGGGAAAGCCATCACAGAGGATAAGGCATGAATGGAGGAAGGAATAACACAAGCTATTAAAAAGGGAGACAAAACCTTCTGCAGTTATATTAGTGAGAGGAAGAAGACCAGAAATGTTATTGTTAGGCTAATGAAGGGAGAGGGTGGGTGGGTGGAGGACAACCTTGAAAAAGCTGAGATACTGAACCAGTACTTTTGCTCAGTATTTACCGAAGAAGAGGCAGTAGAGGGGCCAAGACTCACGAGGAAATGTTTATGGGGGGAGAGGTGGACACCAGCCAATTTATGGTGGATAGAATCTTAGAGGATCTAGGGAATGTAAAGACAGACAAGGCAATGGGGCCAGAAGGGATTCACCCTAGAGTTTTGGAGGAACTCAAGGAAAGTCCTAGCAGGTTCACTGACTACCTTCTCCAACCAATCACTAGAGATGGGGGAAGTACCTGGGGACTGGAGGAGGGCAGAGGTAGTCCCCCTGCACAAGAGTGGAAGTAGGGAGAAGGCAGGCAATTACAGACCTGTAAACTTGACCACAGTGGTTGGGAAGCTGATAGAGTCCCTGCTTAAGGAGACAGTAGTGAAATTCCTGGAGTCAGGAGGTGCAAAAGATCCAAGGTGGCATGGATTCACTGAGGGAAGGTCCTGTCAGACTAATCAAATCAATTTCTTTGACTGGGTGATCAGGGTGGTGGATCAGGGAGAGGCAGTGGATGTGGCCTACCTGGATTTCAGCAAGGCCTTCAACACTGTTCCACATTGAAGGTTGCTTAACAAATTAAGGAATCTGGGTGTGGGCTCTAAAGTGGTAAAATGGGTTGGAAACTGGCTAAAAGGCAGAACCCAGAGGGTGATAGTAAATGGCATAAAATCCGAAGAGGGGGAGGTGACCAGTGAATTGCCACAGGGATTGGTACTGGGTCCAGTCCTATTCAATGTCTTCATAAGTGACATTGCAGTGGGACTGGAAGGAAAATTATGCCTGTTTGCAGATGACACCAAGCTCTGCAACAGAGTCAATACACAGGAGGGGCTAGATAAAATGAGAAACAATCTAAGACTACTTGAGGAATGGTCAAGGGTTTGGCAGTTGGGTTTCAATGCTAAGAAATGCAAGATATTGCACCTGGGACACAGAAACCCAAGAGAGGAATAGAGGATGGGGGGGGCATGTTCTAGCCACCACAAGTCAGGAGAGAGACCTGGGGGTTATCATAGCTGATGACCTGAAGTCAGCCAAACAATGCAAAAAAGCAGTGAGGAAAGCAAACAGAATGCTGGGGTGCCTAGGAAGGGACACAACCAGTAGGAAGAGTGAAGTGGTGATGCCACTATATAGATCACTGGTGAGGCCTCATCTGGAATACTGCATCAGTTCTGGAGACTGTATCTCAGGAAGGACATAGACAGAATGGAAGCCATCATGAGAAGAACAACACAAATGATACATGCACTGCACCACAAGCAAGCCTTATAAGGAAAGACTCAAGGAACTTAACATCTATTCACAGGAAGAGAGAAGGGAGAGGGGATATGATAGAGGCTATCAAATACCTTAGAGGAATAAACAGAGTACAGGAGGGGAGCATATTTCAGAGAAGAAAGTGCAGAAGGACAAGGGGACATAACATGAGGCTGGAGGGAAAGAGGCTTGGGGGACTGCTAGGAAGTATGTTTTCACAGATAGGGTTGGCGGATCCGTGGAACAGCCAACCAGTGGAGGTGGTGGAAGCAAAAACAGTATGGGGATTCAAAAGTGCATGGGATAAGCATATAGGAACCTTGCTGTACAGCAGAGTGGGGAAAAGGCAGTCCAGATAAGAGTAGGGATTGCCAAATCAAGTAGGGAAATGGGCAGACTAGGTGGACTGGTTGGTCCTTATCTGCTGTCATATTCCATGTTTCTATGTTTCATATAACTACATTAAATGTTATTGCTTACTGAGCATGCTCAGAAACTGTTTTTTCAATTTTTTTAATTGCAATAACTTGAAAGGGGCTTATTATTTTTTCATCAGACTAGAAAAATGCACATCTGTGGGCTAGTCCATTTCTGTCCTGAAAACATTAGGCCAAAAAAAACAAAACATCTGGGTTATAGGCAAGTTCGAAGAAAAATCCTAGCAAAGTAAATAAACAACAACATGTTTTTTTCACCTCTCCACAACTTGGAAACCACACATCCGACCGGAATGTAACTTACCTCATCAAGAGATCTTCTTCCATAGGACAGCACATACCATATTTTGTGCAAATCCTTCCAATGCTTAAACTTGTTAGGGCCCTGAGACTGTTTGCAGGCTTGGTGTGGCTTCTTCAAAGCCTTTGCATCCCCTGCCCATCTGCCATTTTGTGGCTTCCCACACCACCACCACCCAAAAATGTTGACTACTGCCACATGGCTTCCCTAAAATTTACTGCAGCTCAGATTTTCTTATTCAGTCTTGTCTGCTGTCCTCATAGAAACTGAACCTGCCACTGATGGACTTACAATCTGTACTTCCCCCCTCAGTAGCAATCATCCAGGTCCCTACCCCCCCCCACTGCCTTGCCCTCAAGGTCCCTTGTTTTTGTCCTCTTCCCCCCTCCTTGATGGAGACACTTGTTTAAACAGTTCTTCACTCAGCTGCTCATATGCCCCCCCCAGCTGCAAACTCCCCGGTCCACTGGCACTGCCACTGCCAACCTTACTCTCATGCTGGTGTCCCCTGCTAACCCAGATTCCAGGCAGCACACAACATCAGCAACCAGTTGCCTACGCAAGCCAGGCCACTGCACATTTGAATTCTTAGGACCCACATCTTAGCCTCGTACCATAGCAAATGTCTCGTTGTCTCCCCTCCCTCACCATGCTAAGGCTACCATTGTTTTGGTGTAGTCAGGGTCTGGATCTCAAAATGCTGCCATGGACTGGAGTTTAAATATGGACCACTCTCCCATGGTACCTGCCTCACTCTCCTCCTTACTTCTCGGGGGACAATGTTACAGTACCAGAGCCAAATCTGTGTTTTCAAAAACAGCAGAACCACAAAAACTTTGCAGTGGAGCCCGGGATCCACATGTGCAATCTCTTGAAAAACTCTAACTCCTAGCTCCAGTGTACCCTTGTGAACCCTCCAGCATCCCCAGAGGGCTGCCTTTTTCTGCTTTCCCTCACCCCAAACCACATCTCAACTGGAAGCTCTGTCCTGGCCTCCCTACCAAAGTTTATCTCCTTGGCTTGATTACCATTTCCATAAGCAAAATGATTACATACCCAGTTATTTTGCTTGAAGCCATCCCAATTCCCAAGTCATGCCTTTCTCCCCAACTCAACAATTGTCCTTACCCTTCTGCTTTGAGTTCCAGCAAACCTGATATAAAACATTTTAGTTCCTTACAAACTCTTATCTCCAAGCTCTGCAGACTGATTTGCTAGTTCAAATGACTAGCAAGAAGAATGGCTACCCTCTTCTTGCACCCCTTTTTTAAACCCTCTTTTTCCCAGAATTCCCCCAGCCAATCATGTTTCTCCCCTTAAAGCACTAAAATGGGCAGACAAGGTGGGCTGGTGGGCCCTTATCTGCCATCAACTTGTATGTTTCTATGTTTCTGTTAAAGGATACCTAAAGCATCTTTTTTACACATTTTGTTTTTAAATGACTCCACAGTCTTGTAAAGGAAAGGCTGTTGTTTACATTTATACTGAAATTGCATTTATTAAAGCAGGATAAATGTAGTTTCTCGGCATTTGAAAATTGTAAACAAAGCCTCTACTGATTAAAAATTCTGCTCTAAGAATACTAAAATGGCTGCCTTGATGATGTCATTGAAGAGAGATGCCCATCTTTGCAGATATACAGTATTCTAACTGTGCTAACAGTATTCAAATGTGAATAACTTAAAAAATTACAAGCAAGCTGAGATTACAGCAAGAACGGTTTCAACAAATGTGGTCCCCCTGGCACCTACAGATAGGAGCTAATACTCAGTAGGTCCTACCTGTTTAAAGAAAGTGAAAACTGGAGAATAAAGTTCAAAGTTCAAATTGCCTTATAGAGCTATTTTATGATTTACGATTTATCCACACTGTTTAAGTTTAGGCAGAAGATAAATGAGTCAGTTGTGAATTAAGTTAAACATAGTAAATGAGTAGTAATACTTGTCAATATAAAATGGATATCTTGTGAAATACCAATTATTAGAACTGACAATTGAAATAATCTTAGATGGACCAGATAACTGATACAGGTAAAATACTGAACTGTATTGCTGAATACATAAGATGATCAATAAAATTGAAGTTTCAAATGTGAATAACTTTAAAATAAAAAATAATAGCATGGTACTATGAGCACAAAGTTGTTCAGCACAAAAATATCTACAAAATGATTGGTGTTTCATTTATAGATACCGTTTAGTTTTTAAAAATGAGTAAAAAACAAAAAGCAGCAGAAAACTCAACAATTTTTCACTTATTCAACAAACAAATGTAAATAATACTAAAACAAAAATGATAGCATGGTACTGTGAGCATGACATTTGTTCAGCACAAAGATATCTACAAAACTAGTATTGTTTCATTTATATGCACCTTTTAGTTTTTGTATAATTAACAAAAAACAGCAGAAAGTTCAATTATTTTTCACTTTTTGCAACAAACAAATGCACATAGTTTTAAATTGAAAAATGACAGCATGCACTTTGAGCACAAACGTTGTTCAGCACAAAAGTATCTATCAAATGAGTGGTGTTTCATTTATATGTGCCTTTTAGTTTTTTTATAATTAGCAAAAAACAGCAGAAACTTCAATTATTATTCATTTTTTGCAACAAATGAATGCAAATAGCTTTTAACAGCTCACAGCTGATCTAACCTCAATCCTTTTTTTTTATAATTCAAAGTTTATTAAAAGTTTAACATACAGTACACCATGATCACACAATACAGAAGGTACGAATATATGCTTTCAGCAAAACCATAAACATAAACCTAAACCCGTTTCCTTTCCCCCATACCCCCCCATCCAAACTCCAATACATCAAGAAAGGAAAGAAAACACCCCAAAGAAAACCCCCTCTACAATATCCCACCGCCCCCCCACCACCTCTTCCCCCTCCTAGGTTTGCTTCTCCAGAACAATGGTTCATTCATACCCTTACCCCCGGGATCTATTACATTATATTGTTTGAAGAGAATAAAGAGTTAGTAACGGGGCCCAGATTTTATTAAACTTACTCATTCTGTTTAGCAGACTGGCTGTCATTTTTTACACTCTAAGATTAGCCAAGAGCTCCTTCAACCATTCAGCATATGGTATTTCCTCACTATCTTTCCAATGTCTGAGTACTAATTTTTTAACCGACATAGATATTAATGCCATATGATATTTATGCGTGATTATTGGAATTTCAGAATAGTCTCCTAAGAGGCAAATTCTTGCTGAAAACAAGTCATTGAGCCCTAGCAGGGGATTTACTTTTTGTTTAAAAAGTAACCATAGGAAGGCTATCTTGGGACAGAGCCAGAAAATGTGCAATAAGTTGCCCTCCCCATGGGCACACCTTATACAGTTGGCAGAAGAGGCAATACCAAGTTTAGCCATTTTTTGGGGAGTATAGTATAAATTGTGCAAAATTTGGAACTGCATGAGTTGGAGCCTGTCTTGCATGATAAATTTGTGACACCCTTGCCAAAGTATCTCCCAATTAATGGGTATCTCAGGAAGGAACTCCGCCCAGTGGTCTGATGGTCCAAAGGGTTCAGGATAAATCCAATCATATAAAACATTAAAAATCTTCAATACGGCATGAGGAAGGCCCGCCATTTGAACTAGATTCACCCTAAAAGGAGGGCATTTGGATGGCTGGGCCATCATCCCTATGACCTTCACAAGCATGTGCCACAACTGTAAAATTTTAAAAATATTAGAGGTCGGAACTCCCAGCTTGTCTAGAATTTCTGGAGATGAAAATCATTACCCTTTAGTCTCATTCCAAAAGTATATAAGTTTAACCTCCTTAGCCTGCGGGAGCCACAAAGGAGAGAGAACCCTCCCATCTAATTTAATATTGGGATTACCTATCAACAGTTGCTCCAAGTCTAAACAGTGGTTGTATTTTATAAAACTACAGAATTGGGAGTGCACCCTCACAGATGTTTCAATGGGTGTCAAACAGAGCTGCTTTGGAAGGTTCTTGGACTTCACAAAAAGCAGTGCCACGGGACAGAGATCATAATATAGGATTAGGGCTGATTCTATTTTAATCCAGAGGGGCTTATACACATAGGGCTCTTCCAGGTCACTTAACTTAAGCCACCTTAGGTATTTGCTAGCATGGCTGGCCCAATAATAAAGGCCAACATGCGGCACGTGAAGGCCACCTCTGACTTTTGGGGCCGCTAACTTGTGAAAAGCCAAATGGGGATGTTTTCCAGCCCAGATAAAATTGGTGAAGATGCTATGCTCTTTCTTGAACCATGACTGAGTTAGCCATATATTCAAGAGACTCAGTGGGTAATACAACCAAGGGAAGACATTCATTTTAATAAGGTTGATTCTACCCCAAACAGTCAATGGAGGAAGGGACCACCTATATAAATCTTGGGTAATAATCTGTAACAAGGAATCCAGATTGTTCTTTTGCAGCTGTGCAACACTTCTTGTGAAAGTAATACCTAAATATTTCAATGATTTCTTTTCCCAGAGCAGACCTAGTGCATTAACGTCATGTTTCACCACTCTCTGATTGAGAGGAAAAAACACAGTCTTTTCCACATTTAATTTGTAATTGGAAAATTGACTATACTCTTTAATAACTTCCAATAAATGTGGGATAGATTTCCCAGGGTAAGAAATTTGAAGTAAAAGGTCATCTGCATAAACTGAGACTTTAACTTTGATACCTTGTATGGTGATACCTTGGATCTCAGGACTGGCAGCCAGTCTTCGAATGAGTGGCTCCAGATACAAATTGAAAAGTAATGGGGATAAGGGGCAGCCTTGTCTGGTGCCCGAGCCCAAGGAAAACAGCTCGGAAATTATCTAACCTCAATCCTGTCATGAGACCATGATGTGGCTTCCAAAACCACAAAAAAGGGGATGCTGCAGCCTTGCCATGGCACAAGCCCCCTTACATCCTAGTGTACAACTTCCTCTTGCGCAAGGGTGGCATGGGGGATATTAGCACATGGCACTTAACATTCAACACAGCCTGCATTTGAAAATTGGAATTACCATAACATTTTCATGCAAGGTGTCATTTGCATCAATTCCTTCTGGTGCAGGCACCTTGTGCCAAATTTCCATGTTTGAAAATTGAGCCCATTGTGTTTAAACTTATAATACCTGTATATATAAAAATCATGGCAATAAAACATTCTTAGCAAAGGTAATATAATAAACTTTTTTGCCCCAAATTAAACTATGACTATTAACATTAAACAAATATATTAATCCTACATTTTTATTTACTTATGTAGTACTTATTTTAATAATAATTTAAAAAAAATCCACTGCCATGCCTATTTCCATGATCAAGCTACCAAGGAAGTGAATAGAAGAGATTCAGATGCAAACCCAATAAAAAATGTAAACAAATAAAATTATCTGGCATTATTTTAAGAAAGGGTTATGTACAAGTACAATACTGACAAAGTCTAATATAAAATGTTAAATGTATTTAGGTTGTTATAACATCAGTATTACCAAAACACAAAACATGCAAACAAAATATTAATTTTATATATCACTCTAACAGAACATATATCAACACAACAACTTTCACTTAGTTCAAAAAATCACTTTTACTATTAAAGCTTAAATACAGTAACACTATATAGTTGCAATACAAGCATTACTTATTAAAAAACTACAGTTCTTAGCCACACAACCAGCTTGTATTACTCTCTTACCTAAATCAAAATATTACCTTTTTAAAAAAGTGATAATACATTTTGTATCCAAAATAATACTACTCTCTTTCTGAGCTACAGACGTAGAACATGATTTAAACTATAAAAGCATTAACACTGTATCAGTGATAAAACTCACATTTGTATCGCATAAAGACTAAAAGCAGTATATTGCCACCACAAATGCCACATAAGAAAGAACTACTAATTACACAAGTTGCCTAAGTATAATGTTTTAAATCCGAAAAAAAAGATACTAAAGAATTATCTACTGTTGCGAGAAAAAAAAAAGCATAAAATCTGAACAGCACTTAAATCCAGACAAAGCAAAAGTTATGGCTAGGAAACACAAATCATCCAATTAACAAATGATATAATACTTTAAAATATTATAAACCTTACAATAAATGTCCATGCACTCAAAATAAAGCAATGATTATGACTGACAACTTCAAATGAACCAATCACCATAATATATTCCCTCTTTCAAAATGCAACAAAAAAAACTTCACATTTACATTCTATTAAGTATATATCATAATTATGACTGGGCAGTAAAAACTGGGGAAAAAATAAAACAGTATTACAACCTAACCAAACAATTAGAAAACCTAACAAAAAAAATGTATATACAGTACATAACATTCACATGCACATTTCAAAATGTCACTCTGAAAAACATTATATAAATCACCCACAAGTAAGGTACTTTTTCATCTGACAGCCACATATCTTCAGCAGTACCAGACAATAGCTATACAATGGCACAGAAGCACACTGTATGGATTGTGGGAACCTCCTGGATAAGAAAAGTGGATGTTTTCTTAAGGAGGCAAACCAATACATCAATCTGTTCCTACCAGGGAATAATATTGTTTGAATGGGTGGAGGTGGAATACACTGGCATCAGTTGAGCACCATGATGGAGCAAGCACTTTGGAGATGTGTAGCTCCTCGAGTTTTGATTGGACATCTCGATGGAAATGACCTGGAACATATTTCTGGACATCAGCTGATATTAACTGCAGAGCAGATTTTAATTGGATTTGCCATTGTATGCTTCATACTAAAATTCTGTTCTCTACTATCCTTTAGAGACAGATTTAGTTAGGCAATGAAGCATGGTGGTTATAGAGAATGACCACAAAAAGTAAATATAAAGGTATCTGCTTTCCTAAAAGAAAGATAAATGGGGACATTAGGCATCCAACTATTTAAGTTCCTTAACAATTTGTTATATTTAAAGGATGGTGTACATCTGACCCCCTATAAAAATGACATTTTTGTTGTGAATCTTAGAAGGGCACTCAATCAGCTGAACTTAAACAATAAATATTTCTTTCCATATTTCAAAACCCAAATATTCTTTTAAAATGCCCTAATCTGTTAAAAATAGATGTGAGCCAATTAAAATAATATTAAAATCACAAGATACTCAATTTTTATAAAAACAAAATTAATATTTCTCATTTGATAAAGTCAACATGAAGCATGCAGACTTTATTGAAATAGATGTGCTACTCACTGACTTTCACAAACATGTTAAAAATGTTGTGTACATTTTATTACAACCAACAAGAAGCTTGTCGACTTTATTTATGAAAGGGTTGCCTCTATGTCTTCTCAAAATGTATGAAAAAACACAATTTCATAAAATAATGAGAGGCTACAGTATTACAATTAAACCTACTAGCCAGCCCGGTGGCGCTGAGGGTTTAGGCGCTGGATGCCACACCTTGCACCATGCTGGCAACTGTGAACTGGCAGGGGAGAGGAAGGACTGAGCATCCCATGACTGTTCTTCTTCCTCTGGGGTAGGCACAGGTCATGCATCACACTGTAATGGCAACTGGTGGAGGCCAGCTGTACTACATTCGTGAGCAGAGCTGGGGGGGCAAGTGTGGTGGGTGTCAGCATGGACATGCTTGGATGCCATTGCATGTCCGGCTCCCTAGGGGACAAAAGAACAGTGGAAACATGGAGGGGCAATCTCATGGCTGATGGCCATGCCCTGTGCCCCCAAACATGAGAGGCACCTTGTCTGAGGGGGTGGCCGATCCCTGTGGCATGGGGTGATCATCCAAGAGCCAGACCTGGTTCAGGGGTATGGATGCCAGTGGCCAGAGGTCATGGGCCTGCTCCGCAGGGGGAGAAAAGTGTTAAATGATGAAAAACAATTAAACCTGCCATAGTCTCTTCAAAATCATAAACTTCTACAACAAATGCATTGGTAATGTTTGAAAACACAAACAAAAATCATAAAAAGAACCAATAAACTATATTGCTATGTATGGAAAGCATGAGAAACACAAATGTTATTGATCTTCTTGTATACATTTGCAAAGTAATAAAACATATGAATTTTTCCCAAAAAATCTATCCAAAGTTAAATAAATCAACACAAAGTAAAATCTTCAATATGAAACATCAACATGCTTTGAGATTAATTTTAAAAATAACATCACAGACATTTAAAATCGACAAAAGAATATACTCCAAATCCACTGGAAAACTTACAAGACCTACAAAAGCAACACCCTATATGGGCAACAGCAAGACAACAGATAGATCAATAGAGATGCCAGACACTGCTGTGTATGTGCCAAGTAATAAAGATGTCTAATGTCCCCACCTCAAAATGAAAGTAAAATAGATGTCACCATAAATTAAACTACTTGAAATGAATGTGTACATCAGATTAATCAAGAAATTGAATATTATTCACAAAGTAAATAAAGTATAGATACACTTACACTTAAACCCAATTAAAAATATACCATTTACACCCTAGAAATAATCATTGAAACCATTGAAAGTATGGGATATGTCTCAATAAATTAAAGCAACTACTTTTTCAATAAATATTTATTTATTTAGATTTTGTGGACCGGGTAGGGTGCACTAGGCATTCATATGCCTATTTTCAGGCACGACCTGGGAGTTTACAAAGAAAGTTTCACATAAAAGATAACAACAGCAAACAAACAAGAATTTTTACATGGTTTATAGGATATCACCAATAGCACATATTGGATTTGAGCAACAGACAGCTCAGTAGTTGACAGAGTTTATGGAATATCAGCAACAATTGCACATATTGAATAAGATCAACAGACAGACCAGAGATAGTACAGAGTTCATATGTTATCACCAAGGCAGGTAGTTTTGCACAGTTTTGGACAGTATTGGAGTAAGTGAACTGTTGTTATAGGAGGTTAACAGGAAAGGAACATATATTTTAATGAGTATACAGTGATAATGGGGTAGGGTAACATTAGTAGTATTTCTAGATACTTGGAGTAGGTAGCATGCTATGTTTTGCTCTGAAGTTGGAGGATTGGCCAGTAGAGCTTTTGGGTAGGAATGAAAACAAACAAAATTAGTATAATATGTGCTTCTACATAGGGTATGGTTGGGCAGCAAATTAGGTATATTAGGAGGAGGTGTGGGGGAGAAATTTCAGGTTAAGGGCACGTACATCAGTAAGCTTGCAGAACCAATAACCCAGGTTCAGAAGTGAACTCAGGGCGTCGAACACCAGCCAGGGAAAGGAGGACTGAGTGTCCAATGGACTGATGTACTTCTAAAGGGGGGACTGGCAGAGCGCACCAGTAGTCTTGCCCCTTGTGGAAACTGGGGGAAAGGCACCCAGAACTGCACTGAGGGGAAGAGGAACATGGCAGATGTCGACCTGCGATTCACAGGAGTGTGTAGTACATGTCCTGGCATCACTGCATGCCATGCCTCTCAAGGAACCTCAGCAGAAAAATGTAATCAGTGGCAGGATGGTGGGCCTGGTGGACACCCACAGGCTCCACATCCAATCAGCTGGGCTCACTGGCCAGAACTGGATCCTTCTCCAACAAGGCTTGGAGAACACTACTGACCTCTCTGAGGGAGCAAACCCTGGGGAAATAATGGCTGGCATGTAAGTCCTGGTGGGCGTAGGGGGTGAATGGGCTGTGGTGTCTGCCAGATGAGAGCTGTCTGTGGACAGGTGAGAAAAAGATTAATGAAAAAAACATAAATAAATACAAAACACCACTAGCTTTCAGTCTGATAATTATCAGAGCCCCAGACACAGCTCCCAAAACATCTTCCTTAAAATCCACCCACAGAAAATTAACTTAATTAGATTCTTGCTTTTTATTTTACTCAATAATTTATACACCATATTATTTTACCCACAACCATTTTTTGTTGTTGTTGTTTTAAAAAAAATTATATTTTCTTTAGTTTCTTCTTCTGTTTTCTGAGCCTTGTATCACCATGTGAAGGTGCCAAAGTCCTGGCATGCAGAAGAGACCTTGGAACTGATGAAAAGAGTGAAATAACTAGATAATCCATACCTAGTCATGCAGGCTTTAAATCAAACCATGCAGGATCTGTGGCAAGATGTACCTGAGTCACTTTCTAAGATGAAGATACATTGAGTCAGAATCTTGCCCATCAGGATGTAAGATTCTTAGTTTCCAGTTTATAAACCAATGTAAATGTTTGCACGCAGAAGCACTTTGATGTTTGAGCTCACGTCTCACCACAAGTCACTGGTCCATTGTTGATATTTATAGAACAGTGTGCAGCACTGCTGACTAGCACTGCACATTGAGCTTATGCTGATGCCCTTCATTAACAAATGTAGTCATAGTTGTTTTTTTTTTTTTATACTTTCTGCGCCCCCTCCTCTTGCCACCATACCATCCGCCCGGTCATGGACCCCTCGGCTGCGGCATCCCCACATGAGCCGCACTCCCGGGACCCCCTGGATTACCCCCCAGGGTGGACACGTGGCACCCACTACCTTAAGGTGCCATGTACGATGGGATAGGGCGGGAGTTGGCCTGGGGAGCCAATAGCAGCCGAGAGGCAGGCATCACCAAGGTGGCGAGAGGGAGGCTTAGAGTTTGTCTCCCTCTAGAGGGGCAGGAACATGCAATGATGCCTGTGTGTGTCCTGCCCCTTAATAACCTTGCTGTCCCGTATGCTGAGGTACTCCTGGCCTCCACCAGGTGTCCCCCAAACTTCGGCAACATCCCATACCCTCCCCCCGGAGAAGGAGAGCAGTCGTGGGATGCTCGATCCTATTCCCCCTGGCCAGCCCTCTGATGACCTGAGTCTGTTCCCGAACCCAGGTCACCGGCGTCGCAAGCGGAAATCCAACCACTTCGCCGGCGGGCTGGCTCCAACAAATGTAGTCATAGTTCAACCCTTGAAGTTGGCTCTAACACCTGCCATCCAGGCTCCTTAGTCCTCGACCAGACAAGATGGGAACCACTGAAAAAGGGAACAAATCCATCTCATACCTAAGAGTTTGTTGAGTTATACTGTCTTTGTTTTGGTGGGACAGTGGTTTGTTATTGTGGAGAGAGATCTGCAGTTACCTCTGGCAGTTCAATTAAATGGTAGCATGTTTATTTTTAACTTGTTGGGTAAGGTGCATTGACTATATTTGTTGTGCTGCCATCCTGACTGATTAACTATTAGTGGCTGTGGGACTCAAACCTAGTTCTGCAAGTTCCCCTAGTTTGTAGCTCTTAACCACTGTGCTGTACTGCCTCAATAATTTGCAATAACCAAACTCCTGGGGTAGGTTTTGAGACCCAATACACAGCTGAAGGCTTTCAACTACCAGAGAAGTCAGAGTATATCAAAGTTTGTACACAGGTGGAGTGGATTATTACACTAATAAGATTAATAAAAAGGCCAGACGTGTTATAATATGTAATTAGATCTACTGTACAATTAATATAGACACTGTGAAATAACAATTATCTCCAAATGTAATAATATTCATTTTATTCCTTGCAGAAGAACATACTATTAAAGGCCCTCAGCTGGAGAGGCTGAAAACCAGTCCTGGTACCTTAGCCTCCTCCACCACCAATAATTCCTCCTCCTGCTCCTCCAGTGAAGAAGAAGATGAAGGGGAAGGCCAAGAAGTGGAGGGCCCCCAAAACCATGAGGAAGATATGGGATATAAATTTCAAATGATTACAATGTAACATAATTTTTTTAGAAACATCAACCTTACCAAATGTAAAATGTTTATTTGTAATATATTAAGTAGTATACATAATAAAAACTAATTAGGCCCTGCATGAGGTAGCAAGCCATTGACACACAGCCTTGTAGCTGTATACTAGTCTTCACTTAAGGTGGGAAGAGATATGAAATAGAAGATAACAGTTTTATATAACAACCCTAATATTGTATTTCCAAAATGTAGGGGGTTTCCATTTTATGCAATAGCAACCCTAATATCCATTAACATAGATTTTTTTCATAAATACTGTATGAATAAAAATAACAAAAGAAATATGCATTCACATAACAAAAGTATCAAAATAACATTATAAATGTTTCTCCTTTTCAATGTACTCTTGGAGAAGGACTTTGGCACCTACCAGAACTCCTCTACCATGCCACATACCCTCCATCTTTTGGTAAGTATATGTATTTTTCAATCATTACTCTTATTTCCTGTTCACCAGCCCCCCTCCCACCTCATCATCCAGCATCTATACAACTTACCAGCTCTCCAGTTATACTCTGCTACAGAGTCCTTTCAGAGGTACTCAATTCACAATGCAGAGGCAGCAGATGATCAGACTATCATCCAGCTAGGGCCCCAATTTTTCCAGCCACACCTACAGTATAGGTATACAGATCAAAAACACCAAGCAAAAGATTTCACCTCCCTTCCCAGTGAAGGAAAGTCTCCTGTGAAACACGCACCATTCCTCTACCTAGCAGCCCCACTCATTTCATTACTCAGTTTGTCAACTTTGCAAGTATAACTATTACCACTAGTTGACTGGGCTGACATTGCTAAAAGGTTTTCTTGTAATAAGATTAAAAATGTTGCCATAAAAATTATATAAATAATGAAGGATTCCATTCTCCCTCACAAGAGGAAGCAATCAACCAAAGGAACAGTGAAACTTTCATCTGCATAGTCATCCCTACAATAACCCAGGCTTTTCTGAAATTCTGAAACCCAGGCTATCCATAATACAAGCATTGCCACTATCAGTACTCCTGCACACTGGCTCTGCAAAAAGGTTTTATTATATAATCAGTCTTTCATCAGACAAAGTATGTTGAAAAACAACTTGATACCAAAATTATACAGTTGTTGCTAGGTAAAATACAATACCATACAGATAAATTGGTAAAATACAACACCATACAGATAAATTGTGAATATATTAAAAATAAATTAAATCTTAAGTAAATCTGTATTACTGGTTTTTTTTCACATTTATCAGAACACAACAAAATCATGGTAGCTAACCACCCACCCTACAGTACCTGAACCTGAGAAGTCTGCATCACCCAGACCTACTAAGTATATTACAAATAATGTGGCCTATTGCAATGTAGATTATAAGACTATTGTGCCATATATTATAAGCAATTACCTAGTATGATGCTGTTTACTGGATATTAATGAATACTTTACTTAAATAAACAATGCAGTTCATAGTACACTCCAACACAGTTACAGCGAACACTGTTCTAATACACATCCACTTATAACAGACAGCACCACCATGCCAGAAGCTATGCTTATACTGCTAAAAATCCCATTTATACCATTGCTCCTACACAGTAGCCCTGACAAATATTTTTTATATGTAAATGCGTTTGTTTTTTACTAGATAAACTGTGTGAAAAATAAAGTGGTTGATACACAGGCTATACAGTTGTTGCATGGTAAAATTCAGTAGTATGCAGTTAATTCTGCTTAAAGAGGACACCCTCATGGTGGGTCTTTTGTCCCATTTTAGCAAATGTCCCAATTATCAGAAGATGCCATTTTACATACACTTTTAATGTACAGTACTTACTGTTGTGCCTTCTGGTACACCATGGAAAGAGGTGCTGTAAATAAAGTGGTTAGTAACTGTAGCAGTGACTACAGCTCTTTTTTGATTATTTTTTTCTGGTTTGGTTGTTTGGCTGCTTTTTATTTTTCTTTAATAAGCTAAAACATTATGTTAAAATCACTAAGCTCTGGTATCCGGTTTCTGACATCTGGCATCTGACATCTTACTCAAGGCTTCAGTTGTGCACCACAAAAAAGTCAGTAATTAGTTTTTATTTGGCATCCGATTAAATCTTTTTAAAGATAAGATCCTCCATTGTGAACAGCTCCCACTCAGAAATGTGCTTGTTCTGCAAACACCAGTCCCAGAGAACACTTACACATACACTCGTCTCAGAGTTGGTAACTGGGTTCAGTGGCTTCTTATTCATCTCCTCGTGTACTTTGTTTTCCGGTTCATCGCTTGTACCTAATGCGCAGATGTCATCAAGGGACAGCTCACCCTCCATCTCCTTGACAACATTGTAGTCCACAAAAGCCTGTGAAGTGTGAATTGTTGTGACAGTCAAGCAATGCTTTAAATATGCTATTAAGCAAGGGCTAATGCTCAAAATTTGTCCCAATTAAGCTGCAGGCTGTCCAAATTAAGAGAATTAGGACCTCATTAAATATCATTGGAAATATTGGTTCCCCAGGTAGCATTCCCTTCAAGCAGCTGTCCCCTTTATCCGTGTTACCATTAAGTGGAATCAACTGTACCACTAAACTGTTACTGATAAACTGTAAATATACAACCAATAAATTGGAACTCATTTATTCAATCTGTATCAAGCTTTTTTACATTTTTCAGAGAAAAACCAAAACAGTGATCTCCAAAACTACCATCCCACCCCACCAAACCTGAGAATCCTGCATCACTACAACTTTGAAAGTGTATTACATAAAATTTAACCTATTATTATGTAGATCATAAAAGTATTATTACATATGGTATAATCAATTATTTAGTAACTATCAAACTGCATACTAGAGAAAAACGAAGGTTTTACTTATATAAATAAACAATGTACTTCATAGTATTGTGCACCCCTATAGTTAGGGTTGCGTAGGGTGTTCAATGTTTGACCTCTAACTTTGCATCTTAATAGCTTTGTCACCACTTGATGAAATCAGCTGAAATTTTGCATGTGTTGTCTAGGAGGCATGATGTAAATCTGCAGAATGTTGTATGTGGTTTCTGAGATCTGTATATGTCATTTTTCTCCAGATGTCAATTTTTTTTCCTATACTTGACATAGGATTTCCTTGCTCTCACTTACACCCTACATTGAATGGAATTTTTTTCCCTTAATTTTCAGGGTACAGGTGTGATACTCTAAGGTAGTGCCGTTGAAAGGTTTCATGAAAAAATATTAAATGGTTCCAGAGTTATAAGGCTTTAAATTTTTTTGATTTTCTGTTCTGAGCATGCTCAGTAGGATTCTTGGGAAAATGTTCTGATACAACACCAAAAATTCTGTCTCGAAGGACTATTTTTGGTTTCTCACCACTTGTCTCTCACAGCATAGAGCATTTTTTGTGCTGTGAGACCCATCATTTTATTTCTTTTCTCCTTGAACTAATAAGCATGGACATTACATAAAAATGCCATGATTTAAAAAAATAACATCAGAATCCAGCTAAACAGGACCCATTTAACTAGATTGTGATTTTTGTTTCTTCAATCAATGTACAGAAATACCTTTTCTGGGCACCGCACAATCCAGGGTGTCCAACTTAATGTGAGGATGACTGGCCTGCATTCTCTGTATGAGAACGGTAAGAATTTCTTGAATTCTGAAGCCACAGCTGGAACTCATGCTGTGGGCTACTCTGAGAACAGAGAGCCACTGTTTTGCCGGTTAGGGTAGGGTTTTATACAGCAAAGTGCTGTATAAAACCCTACCTGTTGTTGTTAACTTTGCTCCTCTTCCCTTCTCATTCTTTTTAATTTTTTTATGTACATATGCATCTACATCCTTACAAAGTTGTTATGTACTGCATCATGCTTACTTGTGTATTGTTATTGCACCGTGAAATTGATTTTATTTTTGTATTCCTTTGTATTGACTGTATAGATAAATATGTATTGTTTCTATTGTACCTTGACCTTGTTCTAAGTCCATCTCGCAAATGTCTTGCTCAATGATGTTCATCTGGATAAATAAAGATTTTGATTGATTGATTGATTGACTGATTGGTCTAGTGGTGTCCCCCACTCTCCAATCACTGGCCCAGTATTTATTCTTCTTTTGTGTCTAGTGGCACTCTCCTCACCCACTGATCACTGACTCCATATGTTGCCTTGGTGTCTAGTGGTACCCCTAACCTCCAATCATGGCCCTGTATTTATGTAATGTTTCTCTGGTGTCTAGTGACACCCCACCCTCCAATTACCATCCTTTTATGTATCCCTGTCGTCTAGTGGCATGTCCCACTTTTCTGAACACCATCACCTTATGTACATTTTTTCCCTGGTGTTTAGTGGCACTCCTTACCCTTCAATCATTGTCCTCACATTAATGTTACCTGTAAAAACGAAAACCATCCCTTGATGTTTGTTTTTGTTAAATGTGAAAAAGACAAAATGGTCCCTTAATGATCCTACCCCCCACCCTAACCTCCCACTGAGCACGCAACACTCTACATCCCCCATACACCCTCAATAACCTGAACAGGTCACATGGTGAAGATCAACTCTGCTATCGAAGACGTGTTGTTGCTGTTGCCACTGACTGCAGTATGAGAAACTAAGGTATGTGCAGTTCAATGTATTTCAGTGGGATTTTTAATTTTGATGCATAACTTTGTCATTTTTGCATATTTTGATCCCAAGTTTCAACATGGCCACTTTCAGATTCCCACCTTTTTGGTGCCACCAGGGATTACTATATATATGTATAGTATGTGCAGATATATTTATTTATTTACTCATTAGATGGGCAACATCAGTCTGTGTGTCTCTTTTATTGAGTGAGGCTACTTTGTTTGTTAATTGTGATTAAAAAAAGATGACTAGAGCTGAAGTGTACTCTGGAGGTCTGTGCATTCAAAATAGCATCAGGAGCAGGACAGTGGTACTTAGTTGAGAACCTCTAGTACAGATGGAAGCATGCTGCTGACTGTACTCTTTTACCATATGGTAACTGGCAGGCAAGAGATGGGACTATGAGCAGGAGTGTGGGCAGATAGTTAGTCTGCAAGAAAAGACAAAAAGTAAGCAGCATACATTTATGAAAGTATTTCCTAGTATTCTGTTGTTTTTTTTAAATATAGTAACTGCAGGCAGTTGTTTGTGAGTGGTGCTATTCATATGAGTGGAGCTGGTAGGGGGCCAGGCATGCTGGCTCAAGTGTGGCATCATCTCAGTGCTTGAGATATTTTTCTATAGGACTGAAATGGAAAATGGGTGGGGGAGTGTAAAACTGATCCAGCAAATGGCCGGGGAAGGGGAGGCAGAAAATGGCCATATCTAGAAATAAAACTTCTGCATCATCAGACAACGCTGGCAGGTGAGGTGAGCAGGTCAACAGGCAGTACAGTGAGTGAAAGGGGATATCTAATAATTAGATCTAGCAAGCGAGAGGGGCTATCTAATAATTAGAACCAAACCAAAGGAAAAAATGAAGAAGCCAGTCCATAGGATCATATGAGAAACAACAAGCTCTAGACTGTATGAGGACTCAGATAATGCAGGTACAGTACATTGCATTTGAATAAACTGGAATTGCTATATGAGTTGAAAAAAATTACTTACATTTGAAAATGAAAATTCTTTGTCAGCATGTGGATATGGAATGCCCTAGGTCCTGATTGCTTGGGACTTGCTTTGAGCCATTGTAAGTGCTACCTTAATGTCATGGGTAGAACCAAGTCTTGGCCAATCAGGATGCAGGGATTTCCTTACCCATTTTATATACAAGCAATAATACTCAACGAGGTGTGGTTATCTTCTGATAAGAGCACACCCAGGTGTGTTATGAGGCACAAGGTGGTTGTGCCGAGTACCTTATGCACCTGGGCGGGATCTCATCAGGAGAAAACCCACACCTCAGAGTATGTTACTGCACTTATAAAATGGGCCCCAAGTATTTAAAAAGGAAAAAAGAAAAAGTCAGAAATATAAAAATGGGGCTTCAGTGGGTTAAACAGTGAATAAATAGTCCCACTAATAAAAGTAGTGTTTATTGGCATCAGAGGGTTTCCTACCTATTCTTGAGACAGAAAGTAGAAAAATAGCAGATAGTGTATGTAAGTCCCCCCTCACTGAAAAAGCCCTAAACATTTAATGTTTTCTTTTTATGTTGGCTCGCGCTTGTGCACTAGCCAACATATTGCATTAGTAGCAGATTTGGAGGTGCGGTCACTGTGGGCGAATGCAGGGCATGCATCAGTAGGTGCATCCCTCATTCCCCAATAAGGAAGCTGCAGGCACTGACACCAGCAACATGTAAAGTGGCCACCAGATCTAAGGAAAGGTCCGCTGCAATGAGAGGCAAGCTTGTCATGCAGCAGCACCTCCCCACGTGCCTTTCTTGGTGAAGCATTCTACTAAACATGGTAGCAGTGACTGCCGCCACTGCCTGCCACAATGCCAACTTCAGGGGTGCCCAATCCCCCTGTTGGCATGCCCTGATCCAGTTCATGTGCTGATGGGGGTGCCCACTCCCTGTCGGCTTAATGCCCCCCCATTTGCTGTGTGCCGAGGGGGGTGCCCAATCCCCCTTGGCACTTGCCCCTTCAGTATGTGCCAATGGAGGTGCCTAATCCCCCATCAGCTAACCCCCCCCAAACACTCAGGTGGCATGCTGGGAGCCCACCCCAGTGTGCCAAATTCCGCTGTAAAAAAAAAAGTCCTGCAATGTTTTTTTTTTTTGTAACCTGTAAAAGAAGAAAACGGTCCCTCGTGGTCTGTCCTGCTCCCTCCCTCAACCCGCACCCACCCTCTGGGCACTCTGCCTCCCCACACCCCCCACACCCCATACTTATCTCGGAGTCTGGTGCGACAATCTTTGGTGGACCAGGAGCACATCTGCACTCTTCAAAGCCAACCACAAACTGAAGAAATGCCGGTTAGCTGTATAATGGCATAAATAGGGTTTTTTCAACTTTGGTGCATATCGTGGGCATTTTTGGGAATTGTGGCACCAAATTTTCAACATGGGGTTATGGGGGCCCCTCCTCATGAATTCAGTCACTGTCATGGCGTTAGTCGGTTCCGAAAGGTGATTTCATGGTCACTGCGCGGAATCACCTTTTAGGACTGATTAATAAAATGACAGTGCCACTGTTCATGAGGTGGGCTCTCAAAATGCCTATGTTGCAAATTTGGTGAAAAAAAATCCAAAAAATGACTGTTCTATGAGTGTGCATTGCGCAGTTTCCATGCACACTCATAACTTCATGAAGTTGTAATATTTTCACTTCAGATTTTCAACATTGGCATTTTCCATACCTCCTTATGAACAGTACAGCTGTCATTTTACATATCCTGGCCAAAATGTGTTTTCGTACTTCCGGCTCAGAATATCAGTTTTTGGGACAGTTTGAGAAAATGACAGTGACACTGTTCATGAGCAGAGGTCCAAAAATGCATTAGTTGAAAATTTGGGGATGAAAGTCCATAAAATGACTGTGTTACAAGCATGCATTGTGCAGTTTCCACGCACCCTTGTAACTTAGCAAATTTGCAATATTTTCATGTCAGATTTTCAACATTGGCATTTTTTTACCCCTCCTTATGAACATTACAGCTGTCATTTTTCACATCCTGTCCAAAATGTGTTTTTGCACCTGTGGCGCAGAATGGCGTGGTTGCTGTGGGACATCAACTTTTGGGATAGATTAACAAAATCACAATGCCACTGTTCATGAGGGGAGGTCCCAAAATGCCTATGTTGAAAATGTGTCTCTTCAGGGTGGGGGTGAGGTTGGAGTCAGTTCAACACTTCACTGCCATTCCTATTATTATTTATTTATTTATTTGCTTTTGGTAACCGGGTGAGTATACTAGGCATAAGGATGCCTATTTTCAGGCACGACCCAGGAGTATACAAGTTGAATACAATTAACAACAACAATGTGACACAGCACAAAACACAGGTGAATACAAAGTGAAGGAGTCAGAAATACAATCAACTTAGTGAATCAGTGAAGTACATAGTTGGAGCAGGTCAAAATATAAACAATACTTTGGGATATTCAGAGCAAACGAGTGAAAGAAATACAGGGACGTAAAGTACTGCATACTGTAAGTGCTGTTGTGAGGACTATGCATCTAGAAAGAGTAGAGAGGAGGAAGGGGAGAAGGTGAGAGAGTACAAATGGGGAGGAGGATGAAAGCAGGAGGAGGAAGGGTAGAAAGTGGAGTGTAGTATGGTGAGGATAAGAGCTGGGGGAGATAAAGAACTTAAGGTGGCTGGAAGCAAGCGCAGGGATTTGATGCTTGTAAATATTCACGGTGGAGGTTCTTGAAACCAACATAGGTAGGTGCTAAGCGTATAGCTTGAAGAATAGAAATCCAATACTTGGGGGCAGCGTAAGAGAAAGCTTGTGCACCCATAGCAGTTTTACATCGAGGGATATAGAGAGGAGCTTGGTCATTTGATCGGAGCCCATACGATGGGGTTTGAGAGTGTAACAAGGAGGCGAGGGATTGGGGGAGGCCTGTTCTTGTTATACCATTGATGAGAGAGCCGAAGGACTGGGGTCGGTGAGCAGCAGGGCTAGGCCATTTTAGGTGCAGAGCTTGACAGTGGTGTTTATACCTTTGGTGAGGCCGAGGCGAAAGGCAAATGTTATTATAGGTAGTGTCCCAATTTATGGAGAGAGGTCTTAGTGGCGCCTAGGTAGATAGCCGAGCAATAGGCCAGGGACGGGCGCAGGAGGCCTTGTGCCAAAGCAAGCCTAGCTGATGGGGTGAGGGCACAACTTCTGCGGTATGCCCCCCCCCCCCAATTTTCACATTGACAGATTTGCAGCGGTAATATGAAAGTCAAATTCCAGGGATTCATCGAGAAAAATGCCCAGGTATTTGAAGGTACTGGTGTTAGCTACCGGGGGGCCATCAGCACAGGATATTAGGAGGGAGTTGCTATTCCCTTTTAGTCTAACAGGCAATCCAAAGAGCATTGAATGTGTTTTGCTTTTATTAAGCATAAGGTTATTCTCAGTGAGCCAGGTTTGAATATTTCGGAAGTCAGAGGCTAGGGAGTTGTTTAAGTCTGAGACATCTCTTGCACTGTGGTAGATGACAAGGCCATCTGCATAAAGCAGGGAAGAGCAGGTAGATGCTTGTGATGGAAAGTCATTTATAAAAATAGTGAAGAGCAAAGGGCCTAGTATGGATCCCTGAGGAACATCTATATGTATGGATGTAAGATCAGACATGGCTGAGTTAAAAACTATGGCCTGCTTTCTATCAGTAAGATAACAGCTGAACCAGGCCACTGTCTCAGCAGAGAAACCAAGGGAGCTGAGTTTTGTAAGGAGAAGGGAATGGTCAACCAGGTCAAAGGCCTTGGTTAGATCAATAAAGATAGCACCTGTCAAGAGACCTAAATCCATGGCACCAAAGATGTCGTTTGTTAGTTTTAGGAGGGCAGTAGAAGTACTATGACCTTTGCGGAAGCCATGCTGGGAATCAGAGAGAAGGTTATGTTTCAGTAGGTATACTATGGTCTGGGTCGCCACTAGTTTTTCCAGGATTTTACTTAGCACAGCTAGGATGGCTATGGGTCGATAGTTAGACATGTCCTTGGGATCACCTTTTTTAAGAATAGGGGTAATTCTGGCTATCTTCCAGATATCAGGAACAGCACTGTGGCAGAGTGGCAGGTTAAAGATTTTTGTTAAGGGGGAGGTTATAAGAGGAGCAGCGACTTTGAGAAGACGGGGCTCTAAGCCATCAGCACCAGAGCTGGTAGAGTCAGAGATGGCGAGTAACGACTTTAGGACTTCAGCTCTTGAGATGGACCGAAACTGGAAGGATGGGTGACAGAGCTGGGATTCAGTATCCACTGAGGGGATGGTAGGGTAGGCGGAGGAGAAGGAGGTAGAGTAGATAGATAAGTCTGAGAAGTGGCTATTGAAAGAGTTGGCGATGGTCACCGGGTTATTACAGTGCATGCCATTTAGTAGCATGTCATTATTATTGGTCTTATGGTTCACTCCAAGGAGAGTTTTAATAGCAGACCAGAATTTCTTGGAGTCACCTGCAGCTTTTATTAATAAGCCTTTACAGAAGGAGCTTTTGGCTAAGCGAGTGTACCTTTTACAGGCATTTCTCCTGGCCCTAGTCATTGTAATCTGCCAGAAGACCAGAGGCCTTAAAACACCACCAGCTTTTGTCCCTTGCTCGGAACTGTGTAAGGTGGGTGGCATGAGGTGCGTGGAGGTCCTGTAGACTCCAGAACTTCATAAGGAAGTAGTCAAGGGCAGACTGAGCATTAGAGGTGGTGACAATAGGAGACCAGTCAATTAATGAGAGATCGTGCATAAACTGAGCCTTATTAAAGTTGGCCAGATTACAGAAGGTGATAAGTTTTGGAGATGGACATGGTTGTCTAGCGGCACTCCAGATACAGAAAATTGGAGAGTGATCACTTATAGCGTCAGCGAGGGTACCTGCGGTGACTATGCAATTATGCATCTCTAACTCCTGCACTACCAATGCCAATGCCAGCGATACAACATTCGGCATTGACAAATACTTGTTTTCATAACAATTATTGGTTTATCTATGTGTCTGAGGAGTGACTGACACTGACTGCACATTTAGTTTGAGTTATAGCAAGCAGTAGTGAGTGTTTCTGACTTTGGGTGCATTGTGATGTTTCTTGTGTCACCTCAGCCCCACACGCATGCACAAATAATTTTTTCCCTTTTACTTTTTTTATCTTCCTTTCTTTAATTTAGTTTCTGGGTCCACTTCAGTCTCAGTTCACTCAGATCGAGTGTGTCCCTATGCAGCTGTAGTACAGAGGTGCTGGGATGTGGAGAATGGAGACTGCTCTCAGCTTTCTGCACTAAAATGCTGGTCGCAATTTTTTACTGTAATTGTTTTATATTTGAGGATGCAAGAGTGCAGAGGATGGGGAATGAAACAGGAAGCATGAACTGAAAGTTGTCTACACAGGTGCTTCCCATTTCAGCGGTCGTATGTCACTGAAGAATTTCTCATCTGCTGAATGTGAGACAGAAGCTGGATTACATTTTTAATTGTGTGTGAGGATTTTGAATAGCAGCACTTTTTTTTTTTTTTTTGTATTATCTCTTTTTGCCCTATGTACGGTGCCACCTCAGCCACTCCTTGTATTAGCAAGGCTGCACCTGATCCATCCTGTTCCTGGGCCCTCGCCTCTAATATTGCAGTCATGCCCAGGGTAACCTGGCATAACTCTTCGCCGGGTGGGTCCCCCAACTCCGAGGGGGAAGGCATCAGAGACAGGCCAGCACAATACTTGGCCGCGGGGTACTGCTGAGAGACGGACGGCTCTGGGACATTGACAGCATTGGACCACCAGGCGGCCATCATCTTGCTGAACGCGGAACCATTTTCAGTTTTTCTGGTGATGTTCCCTCCTTGCGTTGCATCTGCATTGCCCCTGGTCTCCACTGGAGGTCGCTGCAGAGTGACACAGTCCCACTACCCACCCCAGGAGAGGAGAGCAGTCTTACAGATGCTCAATCCTCTCCTTCCCCTGCCAGCCCCCTGGTGTCCCAAATCCGCTCCCGAACCCGAGTCGCCAGCGTGGTTTAAGGTAAGGCACCAGTGCCTCAGCCCTCTACACCACTGGGCCAGCAGCAGCACTTTTCAGTATGAAGGCATAGTAGGGGTGTTAGTGGCAGTGCTGTTGAGAGAGCAGGGGTAGAGGAGGAAGCAGCCCATAGAAACACAGCAAGAAGCTTTACACACTTATGTTTTTGTTTATAGTGGTCAGAGGTCAGTGATACGCTCTTGTTATGGGGCCAGAAGAAGATTAGTGCCGGTTGCATATGATATCTGCTGACAAGAACACAGCTCTGGAGGGCTATTAGCACATCAGATTTCTTTATTTTAAAAGCCCATTTTATAAAAATTCATAACCAATAAGTCAGAACTCATTTACTCAGTCTGTATCACTTTTTTTATATTTCTCTGAACCAACCAAAACAATGACCCCAACCCCCCTACCAGACCTGAGAAACCTGCATCACCCCAACCTAGTAGTGTATATTACATATAACTTATCCTATTGTTATATACATGATAAAAGCATTACTATATGTAGTATAATCAATTATTTAATAACTACAGAAAACAAGGCTCATTTCATCTGGCTTGGTGTTCAAAAGTCCCAGAGCTAAAGACACAATTTGTTTATTTATTTATTTGAAGATCTCGTATTAAACCATTTGAGCTCAAAGCACTTTACATAGATCCCACGTCAGTATTTTCAACACAAACAAGTAGGGGAAATTGTACAGAGGATTGTATGATTACAGGGAGAACAAGGGAATTATATAAAAAAAAAAGTACATTTAATTAACACAGTACAGGTCTTAAACAATGAGTAGGTTTCAGTATGCATAGACGTAACAATGCCCAGCGGTGATACCAGTCAGTTGTCAGCAGTGATAGAGTCTAGAAAGAAGCTAAGTGCAAGGTGGGGGGGAGCTCCAAGTGCCAGGAGCATAGACATAGTGATATATTAGGCTGACAGTAGGGAATGGGGAGTGAACTGGAGTGTAGGCAGCGGGGAAGGTGTCAGGAAGAGAAAAGGCGGGGGGAGTGGGAAGGCAGATGCAGGATGGAGGGGGTTAGGAATTGTGGGATGGTAGAATGGTCTTAGCAATGAGGGTGGTGGAGTGACAGTCATATTCAGATTCAGATATCATGTGGTGCTTGAGGTTTATTTGGAGAGTACATAGTGTTGGCAGGTGCACAATATTTTCCTGTAAGGAGTTGAACCATAGTGGGGCACAGTGAGCAAAGGACCTTTGTCCTTGAGCAGTTTGACATCTTGGAGGTACAAGGACTGGTTCTCTGAGTTTCAGGTATGCCAAGGGTTAATGCATTGCACAAGGAGTTGAGGCACCCCTGGAGGAAGTGTGCCAAGGCACCCCTTTTTGGCCAAGGGGGAAGTCTGGTATTTTAACCGGCCAGTGAGTGTGAGCCAATGTGCTCTGGCATAGAGATCACAGCTGTGAGTCAGTCTGTGCACACCTAAGGTTAGACCAGCAGGCTTTGTTTAGTGCAGTCTTAATGTGCCGGAGGGCAGTATCAGTGGCGGAGCCATATATAGGCAGGCTGTAGTCCATAAGGGAGCCCACAGAACTGTGAGCCACTATATCGAGGGCTTCAGGCATCAGGCTATGCTTGTGCAGATAAAGTAGCCCTAGGCTCTTGTTGATAGCTTTGGCCATGTTGTCAATATGGAGAGTATAGGACAGGGAATTGTTAATGGTGATACCCAGGTACTTGAAATGAGGAACAAGTTCAAGGGAGGCCCCCACGACATTACGTATGGAAAGTAGTTAATTATGATGCTTGTTTAGAGGACTGGATAACAGCATGGATTTAGTTTTTTTGTAGTTCAAAATCAGCTTGTGATCTTTAAACCACTTCTCAACACAGGTGAAATCACTTTGGAGTTTCTGTTCCAGAGCCCTGGGATCCGAGCCATTTATGAAAACAACCGCATCATCTACATAGAGGAGGATGCGGCACTGACTGTCTTGAGGGAGGCTATTCAGGAATAAACTGAATAGGAGGGGACCCAGGATAGACCCCTGTGGAAAGCCTGAGCAGACGGGTTTGCTGTCTGAGAGGGTAGTTTCTATCTTGACTTGCTGGGTGTGGCAGTGCAGGTAACTGCAGAAACATGAAACTGCCTCGGGTGCTAGGCCAGTATTGCCAAGTTGCTCTGATAGGAGGGCATGATTAACCATATTGAATGCCTTTGCTAGGTTGATAAAGATTGCAATGGCAAGCTGTCCATGATCAAGGGATTTGTGGATGAAGCCCGTGAACTTCAGAAGGGCTGTGGTGGTGTTGTGCCCAGCGCTAAAGCCATGCTGCTCAGGGCAAAGAAGTTTGTACTTGTCCAGGTATTCGCCAAGTTGGTTTGCAACAATATGTTCAAGGGCTTTCGAGAGTGGCGGCAGTACAGAGATGGGTCTATAGACCTCTGCCAGGGCATGGTCCCCACTCTTGTGGACAGGAGTAACAATGGCAGCTTTCCATTTTTGTGAGATTACAGCAAGCCAGAGTGATAGGTTGAGGATGTGGGTGAGAGGGGACAGGATCTCTTCCAGAGAGGAAGCGAGATAAGTTTCAGGTCTAGGGTGTCACCACTGTATCTCCCTTTACCAAGCACCTTCCGAAGCTATTTTCTGGCATCCTGTAAAGAAAAAGACTTGAAACAAAAAAGGGATGCCCTTGGGTCTGAGGGCCTGCAATAGGGCTGTTTGGGAGGAAGAAATTGGAAGGGAGGATGTGACAGAGGTCAGTGAAAGCAAGGTTGAAGGTGTTGGCAATACTTTTTCAGTCAAGGATAGGGGATTCATCAACGCAGATCATTGTGGGAGCAGTTTTGGGCTCACTGCCAGTGACCTCTTTAATGTCTGCCCAAAATATGTGACCATCATTAGAGATCTTGGACAGGGCCTCCTTAATGTATAGGTTTATGGCTATATGGATGGCCTTGGTACAGTTGTTCCTGGCATGTTTGTATTTCAGGATGTTGGACTGCTTCCCCTGTGGCTCTGGCTACATGCCAGAGGTGGTCTGTATTTTTCAGACGTTCAAGGATGGCAGGGCTCATCCAGGGGTTGAAATGTCCTTTTATTTTATGCTGTTTGAGAGGAGCGTGGGTGTCACAGATCGTATTGAATAGGAGGATGAATTGGTCAAGCACACTATCAATGTCAGGAACCCCAAACCCAGCTGACCAGTTAGTATTGTGGAGATCAGTTCTCAGGTGGTCGGAATGACCAGGCCTAAGGACCCTGTTGGTGACAGTTCTGGGGGAGGTTGGTGTATTTATTTGTCCAGGTCAACATAATGGGGGGAGTGGTCACTAATGTCATCCAGAAGGACCAAGGCGTTTGAAGTGTGCTCAGGGCAGTTAGTGAGTGCCCAGTCAAGTAGGGTGCTAGTGCCTGTTCTGTAATTAGTCCTAGTTGGGGCTTCTATGAGCTGTGAAAAGTGGACAGCCTGTAACACATCTTTGAAGTGGTTAGCTTCAGATGCCAGCCAGTTTATATTGAAGTCACCAAGAAGAATGACTATGGAGTTCAGAGTTAGGCTACTTAGGCAGTTGATGGATTGGAGACCTTGGGCTGAGTTCTTAGGGGGAATGTAGATGGATAGCAACATTAATATTTTATTATGGGCCCCAAGAAGGACCTTAATAGTGAGGGTCTGAGAGGAGGACCCTAAGCTATGTAGATTTAAGACTATGCCCTGAAGGCTGTCCTTGAGGTAGAGTGCACAACCCCCACCTCTTTTAGACAAATGATCTTGCCTGAAAAGCCTATAGCCTGGTAGACTGATGACTCCATTAGGAGTCCTGGGAGACAGCCATGTCTCGACAACTGGCAGCACATCTGGATTATGAAGGGTAACCCGGGCTTGGAGGTTGTCAATCTTGCTGCTAGGATGTGTATGTTTAGTGAAGCAAAGGTTAACGTGCCTGTTTTCTGGTCACACCTACTCCAATAATGGGTGGGTCCCAGGTTGGGGTGTACATTACCAGAGAGTAGAAGCAGTAAGAGGGCTAGTCTAAACAGGTAACTTTTAAAATATTTGAGGTTATGTTTGTGGTGCCTTCTTGAGTAAGCACTGATGGAGTGCTTATCAGTGTGCAGGACCAGAATGAGAAGAAATGTAGGAGGAGGATGCCTCGACCAGGCGCACTGGGACCAGTCCCAGACGTGCCATGTTTTGTAATATTGACTGGCAGTGGGAGGCAGGTCTGAGTCCAGCACCATCGTAATGGTGCAATAAGTATAAGCAAATTAAATTAATGAGTAGTCATTTAGTTGGTAGCTAAGCGCTACAGAGTGGGAGCTGTGTAGATTCGTAAACCAGGAGGAGCCGGTCCAATCATGGGCACAAAGCCCCTGGAAGCTGACCAGTGGTGGCTGGCTGTGCCCTAAAATTGTCCAATCAGGGAGTTGGCAGTCAGCCATGGTTAAATCAAATGGGAAAGTGTACCTTGTTCAGGTCCCCTGTGGGCCAGGGGCGAGAGGCAGCCAGCAGCACTTCCAGCCACACTGGGAGCCTGGTTCAGGCCACGGAGATGTGGGTACAGCTAGGAGAGAAGAGAAACAGGAGGCAGTTAGGTCACAAGTACTGTTTATGTTTAGACCCTCATCGGGAACAGAGGTGGTGTCTCCCAAACAGACAATGCAAGGGGAGACACTGAATAAATCAGGGCGTGGGCAGAGGTAGTAGCAGAGATGGGGAGGGGGGGATGGCACAAGAAGAGATGGTGTAGCTTTGTGGAGAAATTAGCAAGTGTAAAGATTAGTCAAGTACAAGGAGAGGCATAGAGAGATGAGTGGGAGGGGGGTTACAGTGCAAAGAAACAGATATGGAGGCAGTGTACAGTGAGACGGGGAAGGGGGTGTTAACCTTGGGATTGGGGTAGTAGCAAGGATTCAGTCTAGGGAGCAGAATAACAGGCAGAAATACCGAGCCCAGTATCAGCGTAGTAGCAGCAAAAAAAATTCCTAGCTAACAGGTCACAGCATAACTGGCTACACTTCAATAAACAACTGGCAATTCAAAGAACATTCCAACCCAGGCTAACAGATATTAAACCCAGCTTCCCTCTTAGCACAAAACCCACATAGACTAGCTGATCAGGTAATGTTTTAGAAGAAAAGGCAAGCAAACTAAATTAATGAGTAGTCCTTTAGCTGGTAGCTAAGCGCTACAGAGTGGGAGCTGTATAGATTCGCAAGTCAGGAGGAGCCGGTCCAATTATGGGCTGAAAGCCCCTGGAAGCCAAGCAACGGTGGCTGGCTGTGCACTAAAATTGTCCAGTCAGAGAGTCAGCACTCAGCCATGGTTAAATCCAAGGGGGAAGCGTACTTTGTTCAGGTACCCAGTGGGCCGGGCCGAGAGGCGGCCAGCAGCGCTTCCAGCCACACTGGGAGCCCGGTTCAGGCCACAGAGATGCGGGTACAGCTAGGAGAGAAGAGAAACAGGAGGGAGTTGGGTCACAAGTACTGTTTATGTTTAGAGCCACATCGGGAACAGAGGTGGTGTCTCCCAAACAGACAATGCAAAGGGAGACACTGAATAAAACAGGGCATGGGCAGAGGTAGTAGCAGAGGTGGGGGGATGGTGCCAGAAGAGATGGCTTAGCTTTGTGGAGAAATTAGCAAGTGTAAAGATTAGTCAAGTACAAGAAGAGGCATAGAGAGATGAATGGGGGAGGGGTTACAGTGCAAAGAAACAGATATGGAGGCAGTGGACAACGAGATGGGGGAGGCGGGTGTTAACCTTGGGATTGGGGTAGTAGCAAGGATTCAGTCTAGGGATCAGAATAACAGGCAGAAATACAAAGCCCAGTATCAACATAGTAGCAGCAGTAAAAAAAATTCCTAGCTAACAGATCACAGCATAACTGGCTATGCTGCAATAAACAATTGGCAATTCAAAGAACATTCCAACCCAGGCTGACAGATACTAAACCCAGCTTCCCTCTTAGCACAAAACCCACATAGACTAGCTGATCAGGTAATGTTTTAGAAGAAAAGGCAAGCAAATTAAATTAATGAGTATTCCTTTAGTTGGTAGCTAAGCGCTACAGAGTGGGAGCTGTGTAGATTCGCAAGCCAGGAGGATCCGGTCCAATCACGGGCTCAAAGCTCCTGGAAGCCGAACAATGGCGGATGGCTGTGCGCGAAATTTGTCCAGTCAGAAAGTCGGCACTCATCCATGGTTAAATTAAATGGGGAACATAGAAACATAGAAGTTGACGGCAGATAAGTACCACAAGGCCCATCCAGTCTGCCCATTTATTTTTCTACCTTATGAATGTGCCATTGGCATTTGCTCTGTCAATGGCATCCAATCCTGGCTTGAGGATCACAAGCTTTCCATTAACCTCAAGAAGACACAGGTCATGCTCTTTGGCTCCTCTGCCAAGTTAAAAGCCTGCCCTGCTCCTCCAAAAATCTTAGGAGCCGATGGGTCCCCACTGCCTGTTACAGAAGTGGTCAAGTACCTGGGGGTTACTCATGACCCACAGCTGGATCTCACTCTGCACATCCACAACACCTGCAAAGCTACAAACTGAAAGCTGGGCCTGGCCTACAGAGTTAAATCATGCCTTACCCCAGCTGCTCGACTGGCCCTAGCCAGGGGGTCCTCCTACCCATGCTCTGCTATGGCCTTGTATACTTTGCCCTCGTTCCTAAAACCAGTCTCTCTAAATGGGACACAGCGTACAACAATGTATGCCGCTTTGCTTTCTCTGCTCCCCGCCTCACACATCGATGTGACCTTTACTCCCAGCTGGAGTGGCTCCCACCGGAGTACCACCGCACCTTCATCCTTGGCAACTTTTTAGACAACGTCATCCATACTGCCACCCCTTCTGCACTTGCCCTGTCCCTCACTCCTGCAGCTCCCCCCTACCACCTAAGATTCAGCTACTCTCAGGTCCTCCTGGTTCCAAAAACCAGCACTCGAATGGGTGATCAGGACTTCCCTGCCTTCGCACCGAAGCTGTGGAACTCCCTGCCAGCCTGCACTCGCACCTTCTCATCACATTCCTGCTTCAGAACCTCCCTATGGGGCTTCCTGAAATCTGCTGCTACTTGTCTCTGTACCTGAGCTGCTTTCACTTGGTATCTACCACTGGGTGGCCAGTCCTTGGCTATAACCTGCACGTTGCCCAGCTGGTCTAGCCCATGTCACCTGACATACCTTGACTGGTGCTCTATTTCCCTGAAGTGACTGGTTCTGATTGGTAAGCTACTCAATGCTCTTTGTACCCTGTTCTGACTTATCCTGCTGCTTTGTACCCCGGTATTCTTCCAGTTCGTTGGGAGTCTACCATCGCCTATTCCTATACTCGGCTGTTTGCCACCTCATGTAGTTATCCATATACCTCACTGTTGACTCTATTCAATGTGCTTGGTCTAATTGTAATCTATGTACCTTATTCATATGTTACACAAGTGCTTTAATCTATGTACCTTATTCTTATGTTATATAATGTGCCTGAACCTAATGTATGTTAACCTTGTATATGCCTGGTGTTCATGTATTATACCATTGTAACCCTCCTGGGTCACTCCTGAAAATAGGCACTTGGCTGTCTAGTGCGCTCACCCGGTAAACAAAAGCAAATAAATAAATAAATCTATTCATACTTATCTGTATTGCTCTCTTATGCCTATCCCATGCCTGTTTAAAGCCCTGCACTGTATTCATATCCACCACTTCCTGAGGTAGGCCATTCCATGCATCCACCACCCTTTCTATGAAAAAGAACTTCCTCACATTACCCCTTAATTGGCCCTCCCTCTAATCTCATGCTGTGTCCTCTTGTCCTGCGTACCTTGTTCAGGTCCTCTATGGGCCAGGGGCGAGAGGTGGCCTGCAGCACTTCCAGCCGCACCAGGAGCCTGGTTCAAGCCACGGAGATGTGGGTGCAGCTAGGAGAGAAGAGAAACAGGAGGGAGTTAGGTCACAAGTACTGTTTATGTTTAGATCCTCATCAGGAAAAGAGGAGGTGTCTCCCAAACAGACAATGCAAGGGGAGACACTGAATAAAACAGCGTGTGGGCAGAGGTAGTAGTAGAGGTGAGGGGATGGTGCCAGAAGAGATGGTGTAGCTTTGTGGAGAAATTAGCAAGTGTAAAGATTAGTCAAGTACAAGGAGAGGCATAGAGAGATGAGTGGGAGGGGGATTACAGTGCAAAGAAACAGATATGGAGGCAGTGTACAGTGAGACAGGGGGACGGGGTGTTAACCTTGGGATTGGGGTAGTAGCAAGGATTCAGTCTAGGGAGCAGAATAACAGGCAGAAATACAGAGCCCAGTATCAGCGTAGTTGCAACAGTAAAAAAAATTCCTAACTAACAGCTCACAGCATAACTGGCTATGCTACAATAAACAATTGGCAATTCAAAGAACATTCCAACCCAGGCTGACAGATATTAAACCCAGCTTCCCTCTTAGCACAAAACCCACAATGACTAGCTGATCAGGAAATGTTTTAGAAGAAAAGGCAAGCAAATTAAATTAATGAGTAGTCCTTTAGTTGGTAGCTAAGCGCTACAGAGTGGGAGCTGTGTAGATTCGCAAGCCAGGAGGAGCCGGTCCAATCACGGGCTCAAAGCCCTTGGAAGCCAACCAATGGTGGCTGGCTGTGCACTAAAATTGTCCAATCAGGGAGTCGGCGCTCAGCTATGTTAAAATCAAATGGGGAAGTGTACCTTGTCCAGGTCCCCTGTGGGTCAGGTGTGAGAGGCGGCCGGTGGTGCTTCTAGCCACACTGAGAGCCCAGTTCAGGCCATGGAGATGCGGATACAGCTTGTTCAGGTTCTCTGCTGGCCAGGGGCAAGTGGTGGCTGTCAACGTTCCAGCCGCACTGGGAGCCTGGTTCAAGCTGTGGAGATGCGGATACAGCTTGTTCAGGTCCCCTGAGGGCCAGGGGCGAGAGGCGGCCTGCAGCACTTCCAGCTGCACCGGAAGCCTGGTTCTCACCATGGAGATGCAGGTGCAGCTTGTTCAGGTCCCCTGCAGACCAGGGCTGAGAGGTGGCTGGCGGCACTTCCAGCTGCACTGGGAGCCCAGTTCAGGCTGCGATGATGCAAGAAGATTTATTGATCCAGAAAATACCTTTGAGCTCAAGCTCATTTACAAAGGTTCCACATCAGTGACAAGACAAGGTACAAAATAATTATTGTAAGAAGGAAAACATAAGATAAGACAATACAATGATTTAACATAAGCTCAAAAGACATTGTGGATTACAGGTTAGAATGGTAGGATACAAAAGCACAGTTATAAGCCATAGACTAGTGCAGCCCCATGGAGCCTTGTCATTGGGGAGTAGGGGGTGAAGATGTCCTTAGGGGGCAGAGGAAGTTGTAAAGCAGTGGAGTTTAGTGTAGGCCATGGGTGGCATTGCCTTGGTAGAGAGCAGCCAGGAGGGCAAGGCACAAGGAGGAGCACATGCTGTGTCAATCAGAAATTGACAGTGGATTGTGAGGCTGGGGATTAGTTGCAGGAGCATTTAGAGGTTGTGATAAGATGTTGTTTGAGGTTAGTTTTGAAATTGGCTAGACTATTGGTGGCAAGGAGGTGATCAGGTAATTCATTAAGCCACATAGGGGCACAGTAGGCAAATGCCCATTGCCTGAACGAAGTACGATGGAAGGGAATGGTCAGGGCCCCTCTTGACCTCCCCCTAGTGGCCTGTTGCATGTTTGTAGCCACTAGCAGATTGCCAGCGCAAGGTGGTGTTTTCCCCATAAGCGTTTTCTTCCCTAGGGTGCACGTCTGCTGTATTACCCTGTTTTTTAGCGATAGCCAGTTTGTGAGCTCATATAGTATACATGTGTGCATATCGTGCTGTAACCATAGGGCTAATCTGCAGGCCTTGTTTAGGGCCACCTGGACCTGTTTCAATGCGGTATCCGATGCAGCCCCATATATCACTAATCCATAGTCGACATTTGATAATATGGAGCTCTGTACTGCAAGGCGGAGGGCCTTGGAGGATAGGTGTTTCTTATGCCTATAAAGGACACCAATCTTGGTGTTAACTGTCTGGACTAGGGAGTTGATATGTTGGGCAAATGTAAGGGTTTCATCCACAGTTATCCCCAGATACTTGAACGTGCAGACCTGCTCCAGTGGCTCCCTGCAGGAGTTTGTAATGATGAGGGGGTTTTGATTGATTTTTATGTGTGTACTGGAAAAGAGCATGGCCTTGGTCTTTTTATAATTCAGAAGCAGCTTATGTCTGCAAAACCAGTTCTCTGATGTGGAGAAGGATGCCTGAAGCTCATGTTGCAGATTAGCGAGGGATGTGTTGCTTCACATGAGCACAGCGTCGTCGGCGTAGAGTATCAGTTTGGTATCGCATTCAGTGGGGAGGTCGTTTAGAAAGATACTGATGAGTAGGGGCCCAAGAATTGACCCCTGGGGCACCCCCAGAGATACCTCTTTTGCACAGGAAACTGTATATCCAATTTTGACACATTGAGTTCCGCCTGTAAGGTAGTCTTGGAACCAACATAGTGCACTGAGTGCCACTCCCACGTTTGACGATTTGGTCAGTAACGGGGTGGTTGACTGTGTTGAAGGCTTTGGTGAGGTCTATGAAGATAGATCCCGTCAGTTTGCCTTCATCCAGGGCCTTGTGTACATAGTTTGTAAAGTCCAACAGAGCTGTGGTTGTGCTGTGGTTTTGTCTGAAACCATTCTGGTTAGGGCAGAGTAAGTTATACTTGTTGAGGTAGTCTATGAGCTAGCCAGCCACAATCTTTTCCAGAGCTTTGGACAGCGGAGAGCGAATTGAAATGGGCCTATAATTGGCTACCAGGGATTTGTCGCCACCCTTATGCACAGGTGTTACTAGGGCCTGCTTCCGTACCCCCAGGAATTGAGCAAGAGTAAGTGATTTGTTGAACAGCCATGTGATGAGCACTATGAGGACATCCAGGGTAAGGGATAACAATTTCATGCCGATCCCATCACTATCCTGTCTTGTCTTGCCCAGTACTTTGCTGACCTTAACTAGGGTCTCCTTCACAGTCACCCTTTTAAGGTAGGAAGGTGGGTGAGGGTGTTCCGAGAGTCCGATGTTGGTCTGACTCTGCTCTGGGTGGAAGTAGGCTGATGGTAGTACTGCAGTGAGATCAGTGAAGGCCATGCTGAAAGCCTCACCTATGATTAGGGGGTCTGTGATGAGATTGTTACTGGTGTTAAGTAGACTGGGATGCATCTTGTCCTCCTTGCCAAGGATGCTCTTGATGCTATCCCAGAACCTTTTGCCATCACCCCAGGAGTTGGCAAGCTGTGCTTTGTGATAGTTGGCTTTGGCGAGCCGAATTAGTTTAGTGCAGCGATTCCTGGCTGCTCTGTAGCACTGGTAGTCATGACTGTTACCCGTGTTTCTTGCCTTCTCCCAGAGTGAAACACAGAAACATAGAATTTGATGGCAGATATGGACCACTTGGCCCACCCAGTCTGCCCATTTCCCTACCTAATTGATAAGCTGCAGATCCTAGTTAACCAGCAGCCTACTTTTTCCTACCCCAACCCCCTAGAATTGCCTTATGACTGTCCCATGCTTGCTTGAATTCCACCACTGTTTTTGACTCCACAACCTCCTCCAGAAGGCCGTTCCATGCATCCACAACCTCTCCGTGAAAAAATACTTCCTTACATTACTCTCTGAGCCTCCCACCCTCTATCTTCAAATTGTGCCCCCTTGTTCTTGTACACCTCTTTTTCTGAAAGATGCTACCCTCTTGGACTTTGTTGATTCCCTTGAGGTACTTGAAAGTTTCTATCATGTCCCCCCTCTCCCTCCTTTCCTTGAGGCTATGCATGTTAAGCTCCTTAAGTCTCTCTTCATATGTCTTCCGGTGCAGACCCTGCACCATTTTATTTGCCCTCCTCTGGACAGCTTCCATCCTGTCTATGTCTTTGTGGAGACTGGGTCTCCAGAACTGCACACAGTACTCCAGATGGGGTCTCACCAGCTTTCTGTACAGAGGGATAACAACTTCCTATTTTCTACTGGTGATGCCTCTCCTATGCATCCCAGTATCCCCCAACCCTCCTTACTGCCCTCTCACATTGCTTGCCCATCTTTGGGTCATCTGATATAACTACCCCAGGTCCCTTTCCATTTCTGTTGTTGTTAGTATCTCACCCCCCATTGTGTACTCTTCCCCTCGGTTTTTGTTTCCCAGGTGCATTACCTTGCACTTCTTAGCATTGAATCTAAGCTGCCATACATCTGACCATTCCACTAACCTTACCAAGTCCCTTCTCATCCTTTCCACCCCACCTTGTTCATCAACTCTGTTGCAGATCTTTGTGTCATCTGCAAAGAGACATACTTTTCCTTCCAGTCCCTCTGCAATGTCGCTTATAAAGACATTGAAGAGGACCAGTCCTAACACTGAACCCTGCGGTACCCCACTAGTAACCCCCCTTTCTTCAGAGTGGACTCCATCTACTGTTACCCTCTGTGTCCTATTCTCCAGCCAATTCTTTACCCAGGCTATCATCTTGGGACCCACTCCCAGGCTGGCTAACTTGTATATTAATGTTTTGGAATCCTGAATCCCTTTCATGCATATGGGAGAGAAATTCTCCATTTATCCAACTATTAGTCTGCCTTTTAATTTTCCTCTTAGTGGGGGGGGCATAGATATCACATATGCTGTTGAAGCTGTTTATGAAGTAGTTAAGGGCCTGATTTGCCGATTTGAGGGCACCAAGCATCCCCTTTCTCAGGACCCGACTCGTTATGAGGTTGGGAGGGCTTTTGGTGATTTTGTTTGACCACAGCAGTGTGATGGGGGAGTGGTCACTCAGTGTGTCAGGCAGAACCATTACCTCGGTGATTCGAGACAGCGACTTTGCAAGTACCCAGTCGAGAAGGGTGCTGCTACCAGTCTTATAATTCTGTCTGGTAGGGTGGGAGACTAGTTGTGACATATTGGTGGTGGCAATCATGTCCCTAACCGGTGCAGCCTCCTTCCCATTCCAATTTATATTAAAATCACCAGTAATCAATTGCTCCATTCTATGAGGGAGAGTGCCTATGACTTCTAACACTTTGGTAAGATCTGCAGTGGCTCCCCTAGATGCAGGTGCTGCTTGTTCAGGTCCACTGTGGGCCAGGGGCCGGAGGCAGCCAGCGGCACTTCGAGCCACACCAGGAGCCTGGTTCAGGCTGTGGAGATGCGGGTGCAGCTTGTTCAGGTCCCCGGTGGGCCAGGGGCGATAGGCAGCCAGTGGCGCTTCCAGAGCACCGGGAGCCTGGTTCAGGCAGCAGAGATGCGGGTGCAGCTAATGAAGGACTTAGCTCTCTGTGTCAATAAAGATGTCCGGAATCAAATTTTCTTCATTGCAAAAATATTTACTGTGGAAAAGGCAAATGTGCAATAAGCCATTGTAGCCCAGGGAGGCTACCACTGACCGACATTTTGCACTCATTCGAGTGCTTTATCAAGGTATAGGGCACCCCCTAATAGTCCCTTTTATACTGTCACACATATTGTTTAATTATAAAAAATGTACACAATGCCACAAACAATTAATTCCATCCACATTCCTTAATTATTTCTGTGCCATAAAACCATGTGGATACTTAATACAATAGCACTGTGATTATTAACAAATATAATTTAAAAGGATTAATTTCATGCAATTCCAAAAATACAGACTATTACTGAACATCCATTTTATTATCATTTATTTTCCCCTGCTATCAGTATGATTTAATTAAATGTTTCAAGGGGTTGCATTTACCTCCCTATTATAGCTATTTGTAAAATATTGCTTAAGGGAAAGGGGGGTCCATAGTTCTTATACAATTAAATATACCAAAAGGTTGCACTTTTACAACCTACCACTCTTTATTGCAGCTTATAAAACACTTCCTAGATGGGGGGGGGGAGACATTATTGCAGTTTCATATAAGATTTAACAATTACTTATTGTTCCAAATGAACTGCAAATCTCTCAGGACCTTGCTGTCTATACTCACCACAAGTTACAGAAATATTATTACTACATGCAACTTAAAGTGAGATAAATAATATAAAAGCTTTGCTAGCTCTGTCTGGTCATTTATTGCAGGCCATTCCAATGCTCCCAAACAGTATATAAGCAATAAGCTGCCCTTCTAGCTAACTTTCTTTCTATGTTCCCTCATCTTGTTCCAGTCCTTATTTTGCCTATCCTTATGAATCTAGGTTTGTGTAGTGTGTTATACCTGGAATTATTAATATGAAATGCTAAAGCATATCTCACACTATTATTTTCCACTGCCCCCATATGTTCCCCTATACTTACTTTTAATTTTCGCTGTGTCCTCCCCACATAAAAAGTGCCACAACTACATATAGCTAAATAAACAACATTTTGTGTATCACAACTTATAAAACTGAGTATCTTGTACTCTTTACCAACCCTTGGTGTCACAAAAACTTTAGTTTTTTCCAAAACTGGACAATATTTGCATCATCCTCAGCTGGTACATCCTGGATTCGGTGGTGAAAAATAAGATTGCTTTTTATATTTGCTTGCACGCTTGTGCAAGAAACATAGTGCCATCATTCGAGTTTTCGGAGGTGTGGCAGCCCTCTTCCAATTCAGTCAGTGTGTTTGCAGGCGCGGCCGTAGTTCTCCAATGCCTGCTGGAGCTGTCTATGACAGCAGTCCAAAATCCAGTGGAGTACAGTTGAAAGGGGGAGCTACGCTTCAGTGAGCAGCAATAAGATATCGCCTGCTCATGCGCACTCCCCCACACACACACACACACACACGCATGTGCTCGCCCCCCCCACGCACACACTGTGTAGCCGACGGGGGTGCCCAATCCCCCGTCGGCTTTGCTGCGCCCCCCCAAAACAGAGTTCCATATGCCATGCTGGGTGCCCACCCCAGCGTGGCTGCACATCGTAGAGCCACGGGTGCCCAATCCCTGTCGGCTCCACTGGTTCCCCAGAGTACAGGGTGCCATGCTGGAGCCCACCCCTGCGTGGCAATAGATGCTATTGCTGACGGGGTGCCCAATCCCCCGTTGGCTCCACACCCCCCTCAACCGTCCTCGTGCCACGCTGGGAGCCCACCCCAGCATGGCAAACGTCCCACGTCGTCATTTTAAACAAAAAACAACCTGAAACTGGAAAACAGTCCCTCACTGTCTCTGGCCCAACCGGCACCCACCCACTGTGCACCCCCTCCCCACACACCCCACCCCATACACCTCCGGACTCCGGCGCGCGATCTTCGGTGGACCGGGAACACGTCTGCACTCTTCAAAGCCGACCGCGAACTGAGAAATGCCGGTAAGCTGTATAATGGGATAGATAGGGTTTTTTCAACTTTGCTGCATATCTCAGTCATTTTGGGAATTTTTGCACCAAGTTTTCAACATGGGGTTTTTGGGACCCCTTCTCATGAATGCTCTCACTGTCATGGCGTTAATCAGGCTCGAAGGGTGATTTCGCAGTCACTGAGTGAAATCACCTTTCAGGACTGAGTAATGAAATGACACTGCCACTGTTCATAAGGTGGGCTCTTAAAAAGCCTATGTTGAAAATTTGGTGGAAAAATTCCTAAAAGTGACTGTTTTGCGAGCGTGCGTTACGCAGTTCCTACACATGCTCATAAGTTCGTGAATTTTCAATATTTTCACTCCAGATTTTCAACATTACCATTTTACCACACCTCCTTATGAGCAGTATAGCTGTCATTTTTCACATCTTGCCCAAAATGTGTTTCCGTCCATGTGGTGCACAATGGCGCAGTCGGTGTGCGAAATCAATGTATGGGACACATTAAGAAAATCACAGTGACACTGTTAATGAGCAGAGGTCTTAAAATGGCTATGTTGAAAATTTGGTGAATAATTCCTAAAAATGACTGTTTTATGAGCGTGCGTTGCGCAGTTCCTACGCACACTCGTAAGTTTGCGAATTTTCTATATTTTCACTCCAGATTTTCCACATTGCCATTTTATTACACTTCCTTATGAACAGTACAGCTGCCATTTTTCACATGTCACCCCAAATGTGTTTCTGCACAGGTAGCACACAATGGTGCAGTCGGTGAGCGAAAGCAATGTTTGGGACAGATTAAGAAAATCACAGTTACACTGTTCATGAGGTCTTAAAATGGCTATGTTGAAAATTTGGTGACAAAAGCCCATAAATGACTGTGTTATGAGTGAGCATTGCACAGTTTCCACGCACTCTCGTAAGTTCATGACTTTGTAATATTTTCAGTCCAGATTTTCACCAGTGGCATTTTTCCCACTTCCTTATGAACAGTACAGCTGTCATTTTTCACAACATGGCGAAATGTGTTTTCACACTTTCAGCGCAGAGATCTTGCATAGTTGTGGGAATCATTGTTGGGACAGATAAAGAAAATCACAGTGACTCTGTTCCTGATCGGAGGGTCCCAAAATGCCTGTGTTGACAATCTGCTAAAAATCCAACCTAATTACATTATGTGTGTCGTTGCGTTTCTATGCACGCATGACTTCACCAGTTTTTTTAATATTTTTACTGCAGATTTGCAACATTGCCAGTTTTACACCTCTCCATGAACAGTACAGCTGTCATTTTTCACATCCTGTTCGGAATGTGTTTTTACTCCGATGGCGCTAAATTCCGTGAGTCGCTGTGCATAAGCAACTTTCATTAACAAACTGATATTGCCACTGTTCATGGGTGGAGTCAAAAAAACCATGTTGAAAATTTGGAGTGAAAATACCAACAAATGCCTGAGGTGTTAGGGTTTCCAACCATAGCGCCCCTCCTGTGAGGAATGACAGGCATCAGGGGTGTGACTTGGGATTCTTGCCTGTAATGCTCATACCACTCCACACCCTGCAGCCAGTGAAAGGCATGAGGTATGCCTTGGACTCTTCTGCCCCAATGTTCACCCCATTCTCCTATACCGCACCCATCTCACCATATTTTCTGATGGAATGGGGTGCGCATAAGAGCAAAAGACCCCAAGGCACACCGTGACACTTGTCAGTGTCTGCAGGGTAGGGTGTGGTGAAATGGCATGGCCATTATGCCTGACAACCCAAAGACACACCCCAATGCCTGTCACTTTCTGCAGGGTGGTGGTGGGGTTGGCTTCAGTTCAATACTTCACTGCCATTTCTATTATGCAGCTCTGTAACTTCTACACTACCAATGCCAATGCCAGCAAGCAAACATTTGACATTCACAAATGCTTGTTTTCTATTGGTTGTTCACTATGAACCAACATGTCTCTGATGTTCTGTGCTCTCCTGTATGTTATTCTAGGAGGTATGTTACCTATGTCCCATAACTTAGGTTCTGCCCTTATAGTTTACCAGTTCTTCCTGACTGTATCGCCTATTGCTTTTGCATCACTAGAATAAGTTGCCACAAAATATAGACCCACATTGTCACCAACATTCCTTACTGTTTCCTGTAGGAGATCTTCCCTGGGGATACCATCCACTTCCATCCTGGCTTTACTCACAACACTTTTACTGTAATCCCTATCCTGCAGTCCAGCAGCCAAATTGTCAGCACACTGTCTGTAGTCCTCTTCTAAGGTACACTTTTGTTTTATACGCACAAGTTGTCCTTTAAGTAATTTTATTACAGTGTGTCTGGGATGGCTGCTATCTGACTGCAGGAGAGGGTTTCTGTCCATGTCTTTTCTATATAGGGAGGTCAAAAGGTTACCTGTTGTACCATTTTTGATACATACATCCAAGAAAAGATGCTTTCTCTACTTTTAGATACTGTATTTCAATTTTTAAAAAAGGTGGCTATTCTTTGAAATAAATTTTAAAGGACAACAGTTCTTCTTCATCTCCCTTCCAAATCATAACACAAACATCTATAAACATTCAAATTCTATCTTGTCTCTGTATGAATTTTCTTCCGGATAGATCACATGATCCTCCTAGTATCCCATGACCAAATTTGCATAGTTGGGGGAAAATGTTGCCCCCATTGCTGTTCCTTGTCGTTGTAAATAATGTTTCCCCATAAAACTGAATGTGTTGTTCTCTAATACCGGTTTAATCATTTCCAGAAGAAGTCAATTTCTCATTTTTTTATTGTCTCTGTTATCCAAAAAATGTGTTAGGGCCTTCAACCCATATTCATGCGGGATGTTGGTATATAAACTTGAAACATCTGAAGTTACTAACCAACTTCCTTCCTCAACTTCCATATCTATAGCTAAATTAATCACGTGTGTATCTTTTAGATAAGATCTAAATCCCCCCACTATTGGTTTAATATGGAAGTCTATATATTGGAAAAGGGTTCCAGTCAACCCCGTCCCGATATAATCGGTCTTCCCAGTGGGTCTATAAGAGTTTTGTGAATTTTTGGTAATATGTACAAAACTGGTCTTACTGGGTGTTTAATTAACAACAATTCCATGTCCTGACTTGTAATGTCACCTTTTATTCATATGATTCTTCAATAAACAAATCTATCTTTTGTTTATTAACCAACATAACGTCACTAGCAAGAGGCTTATACATGTCCCAATCTTTAATCTGACGTTCCACTTCTTTCACATATGCGTCAGTCATATGCCAGACTTTTGAAGCCTGTTTTCTGTCTGTGCAGGAAGTAGGAAGAGGGACTGGAGTTTTTTGGTTATACTCCCAAACTACAAGTCCACAGGAGTTACTATATTTTTGTTTGTGGGACATTATCAGCCATATAAATGCTGCAAGAGTCAAACATGAGTGGTTTTTGTCCATTTTGGTGATTATTTGTAGGCTGAAAGTATATCACTCTGCGGTGACCTTTTTCTGGCACGTCTGGGTTACTTGGGGCTATTTAGCCAGACCTGCTGTGAGTGCACAGTTTCCACAGATCTTGAATTTGGAGACACTGTGTGCAGAGGTCTCCAACACAGTGCTCCTCAGGCATTTTAATTATTTTAAATACAAATTTTATTCTATGTAGCCTCATGGGCACAAGTCAGATTATTGAGTCCTGTTTCCTGTCTGTGCAGGAAGCAGGAAGAGGAACTGTAGTGTTTTGGTTATACTCCCAAACTGCAAGTCCATAGGAGTTGCTATATAGTTGTTTGTGGGACATTACCAGCCATATAAACGCTGCCAGAGTCACGCATGAATGACTTTTGCCTGTTTTGGTGATTATTTGTAGGACTGAAAGTATTTCACTCTGTGGTGACCTTTTCTGGCACTTCCAGGTCACTCTGGGATATTTAGCCAGACCTGCTGCAAGCAGGGTGAGTGAGCAGGGCATGCACTGCACAGCACATGAAGACACGTGCCGAGACATGTGCATTTTGAGCAAGTCTGACGTGTCAGGAGTGGAACGAGAAGAAGGAGAAAAGACATGCTCTAGGGCTCAGGTAGGCATATAAGAGACCTTTAACTCTCTTACCAGACAAGAATTAGATACATCATAAAGACAGGTGCAATTGTGATTCATTGAGTAGATTGCAGAGTGTGAACAGGTAATATAATTTTAGACATAAAATGGCTGAAACCATAATGACATTGGAAGGAGAAGTGAGACTCAAATGTGGTACATGCCAGATGTACACTATTATGTCACAAATCACCAATGAAAAACATTTTAAATGCGACAAATGTAAACAAAATGAAGAAATGGTACAAGAAATAAGTCTATTTAATATTAGATTAGCTGCGCTTGAACAAAGTCAGAAAGCAATGGCTGTAAGGTTACAGGATAACCGTGACTCACTAAATAAAAATAATAAACAGACAAAGAACCCCAAAACTACCCTAAACACTAATACAGTAACCTCTGTTACTGATATGGCACCAAAAGAACCTGGCTCCCAAACAGAGGAGCTTCGGGCAGGGACAACTAATAAAAAGAGAACAAGGGAGGGAGGAAGGTATAGTGGAAGGATCAGATGAGGAATGGTATACGATACGGAGCTCAATGCTTGCCAAAAAAGGATGCAAAGCAAACAATTTCAGCTTGCCTACCCTGAATCATTTTGACCCTATAGCTACTTTGTCTGAAGACAGTCCACCAATTGTATCTACTTCATAAGGTTACCCACCCCATCTCCCACATCCATATAGTAGTACTAATGCAAATACCACAGATATCATCATTCCTTATCTGGATACTCAGAATGAACCTGTAGTAAATGTTAACCCCTCTATAAATCAAGAGATATACTGCACAAATAATATCAGGGATGAACATATGGAAATTAGTAACACCAATACACCAAGAAAAAGGGAAGTACTAGTGCTTGGTGACTCCATTATAAAGCACTTAGACAGAGTGGTCTGTAATCCTGATAAGGAGACAAGAACTCTGTCAAGTTACAGGGGGGATAAAGATTTCTGACATTACTCATATGGGGCCAGATATTCAAAACTTTGCCGCAGGGCTAAATTAGCACTGCCCGGCGGGCAAACTTAGCCCGGAGCACAAAGCAAGCCATATTCAAAAGGAATAGCCTAGGGCAAACAGCTTCTGAATATAACATGGGAATGAGGCTGGGCAAACTGGGCTGGAAGTGCAGGGCAAACTTAGTCCTGGAATAAGACAGCTCTGAATATGGCAACCAGGAAGTGCAAACCACAACAGCAACACACTGCACAGCGATGTGAAGGTAGGGAGAGGTGAACTACGTGGCCAATGTGTGTGCCAGCAAATGTGTGGACCCAGTACAGCTGCAGGCAGCAGCATATGTGAAAGTACAGTGTGAAAAACTGTAAAATATTCCCCGAACTGTTTGCTCAGCGCTAACACGTTTGCGTGGGTTTAGCACAGGGCTAAACCATTAGCCTGGTGCAAACACGTTTGCCCAGTGCTAAACTTTGCCATATTCAAAAGAGACATGCAAATGAGCCGTCTTAGGTAGTCTCTGGGCAAACAACCAGATTAGCATCTCATTATGCCCTGATTTTCATGCAGTTTACACCAGGCTAATGGTTTAGCCCTGCGCTAATCCCGCACAAATGTATTAGCACTGTGCAAGCAGTTTGGGAAATATTATACAGTTTTGAACACTGTACTTTCGCATGCGCTGCTGCCTGCAGCTGTACTGGGACAACACAGCATAGGTACAGATGGTGGTGGTGCTGCATGCAATTGTTACACTGTAGGTCATGCTACAGTGCACAGCAGACACTACAGTAACAAGGGGGCCAGAAGTGTGTTGACACAGCAGTGCCTATGGTGTGTAGGGCAGTGATGATGATTGCACTATACACAGTGAGAGGCCCAACCTGCAGGTGTTTACTGACAGTGGACATTACTGTTACACTGTTGTGTGACCCACAGATGCTGCACCTCTGGCATGGGATGCTCACAGCGACACATACATGTCCGGCTTTGTGTGCTGTGGCAGTTGTTCAGCAGTGTGGTATGTGGCCGGGGGGGGGCACATATTATCAAAAAGGCACACTGGTGTTGGGGTATTCCCAATACTGGCCCATGTGCACTGCATGATGTGTCCCAGCCTTGTGGCCACACCTGGTCTGTGGCACAGCCTGGCACAGCCTGGCCACCCTTACACTCTCCTCTCGACATCCTCCATGCCCACAGTGCTGCATGTGTGTGCTGGCATCTGTTGGTGTCCATAGAAGAGTGGTCAACAGGTGTGTGCTGTATGGCCACACTGCCATGCTGTCCACTGGCAGCAGGGTGACCACTTACTGCCTGGCATGGCTGGGACTGGTGGCAGATGATGGCATCATTGTGATGCCATCAGTTAGCAGCATTTTCCTCTATGTTTGGCTTTGTCTATGTGTCATATTTATTTGTTAGGGTTAGCAAAGCCGTGTAAACACCTTTCAAAACCAAAGTGTTGTCAAAGCTGATTGCCCAGGTTAGAACCAAGCTTTCCTGGGTAGTAATGTGCACCGCACTAAGTGTTATGCTAAGTCGTGCAAAACCACTTTGCACGGTGCTAGTCACTGAATATAGCATTGTACCTGCATTCATGTCAGTTTGCCCCTTGCATACATCATGATTTTGCCTGGCGCTAATGCAGTTTGCATGCACTATTTGGCCTTTTGAATATAGCAGACCTGCGCTAATCCCGCGCTAAACCTGCACAAACAGTTTTTGCCCAGCGCAAAGTTTTCAATATCTGGCCCACGGTCTCTAATATCCTAAATAATGCTGGTGAAAAGTCCCTAGTGATTATTCATGCTGGCATCAATAATATCAAACAGGACTATGTTGCACCTATGAATAAACTAATTGATCTAGGCTGTGATGTGGCACTGTTTGAGATTCTACCAACTCCAAGGGAATCTGACTATTATATTTACAAGACAAAAATATCAACAAATGGATGAGGAAATGGTGCTTAAGACAGGAAATATCATGTATAACTCATTGGGAAGAATTTGAGGGACGATATGAACTATTTTGCTGGGATGGACTGCACCTGAGTGGAATAGACAGTATACTACTGGGAAAACAAGTTGCTAAATTTATCAATGATTATTTAAACTAATTGTGAGGGCGGAGGAGCAGGGATTGCCTGCCTCTCTAGGAATAATAAAAAATGTGATGCATTATCGAAACTCCATAAACTCAACAGGAAACAGAAATATGAATTTTAATCAAAGCTAACTTATTAGAACTACCAATGGTATTAAACTCCTATTGGTTAATGCTCGTAGCCTACACAACAAAATAGACAAACTTAAATACAGACTATATGCAGATAAAATAGCTATCTACGTAGTGACAGAGACCTGGTTTAAGGACAATGACTGGTGCATGGAAATACCAGGATACACCAAAATAGCAAAGAATCATGTAGATGAAACATGTGGAGGAGTAGCACTTCATATTTATTTTTTATTTATTTATTTATTCATTACTAGGATTATAAATACCTTTGAACCAAGGGTTCATTTAAAAGCTTCCACATCACAAAGGAAAACAGTAAGGAAATGTACAGAGTTAAAATATGGCATGAGGAGAAATACAGAAATGTGGGCTAGAAAACAGTAGGTAAAACTTACAGTAGTATGGCAGTGCAGAGGGCAAGAGATAAGTAGGTATCACACATGGTAATAGTAGCAACATAACAAATGATAATAATATAACAATTAGTGAGGCAGCATTTAAACAACAAGCAACAGTAATAACAGAAATATACAGATGATAGCAGTGTGAATACAGCAGACAATCATCAACATCTGGGCAAACAGGAAGGGGTGGACAGTCGTGAGCTGCAGCGTTGGGTGCAAAGGAATAGTAATATATTTTCTTTACAAAAGGGGTACACGCTTCAAGGTATCAAATCAAGATAGTGGTCCAGCAGAGTTGGTTATGACGAAACTGGGGCAGTCCTGGAGTGAGGTCAACAGGAGGGGATGCTGGAGAGAGAGAGAGAGAGAGAGAGAGAGAGGAGAAGAGGAGGAGAAGGTGGAAAAGAGAGGGGTACAGGAGGGATGGCAAAGGGGTGGATCAGATGAGATAGGGGAACAGGGAGAAGGTGCCAGTAATGACATAGGCCAGAGACCAATGGGGTGTAGTAGAAAAGAGCAGGTGAGATGGGGTAACACTATCATAGTGAGGGAGAGATGTGGCTAGCGAACGCAATCACAATTACATCGCATAGTCAGGTGACAATGCTGTTTTGATTTGAAAGTGCCATTTCTGGGCTCAGAGATGATTTCAGCAGGAAGATCATTTAGCCAAGTAGGAGCTCTGTAGCTGAAGGTGTGCTGGGCTTGAGAAGTCCAGCAGTGGGGGACAAGAAAAACCTCCCGAGATACACTCTGTGTGGAATGTTGGTTAGCTGTTGGAGAAAGCAGGGTCTTGGTTACTGGGGGAGTTAATGCAAGGCAGACTTTTCTCGCAGACAGGTTTGGTATTTTATATGGCCCTGTAAGTGCAGCCAATTGGATTGTGAGTACAGTTCACAGGTATGGTTGTGCTTATCAGCACTAGCTATTAACCTGCAGGCCTTGTTAAGTGCAATTGTCAGCTGTTTGAGAGTGGTATCAGTGGCAGCACTGTAAATAATTAGACCACAATCTATGATCGACAGGATTGAACTGGTGACAGCTAATTTCAGTGCAACAGGTGTGAGATTGTGCCTGTGTCTATACAGGCCACTTAACCTACTGTTAACAAGCTTGGCAATGTTATTAACATGTGAAGTGTATGTTAGAGAGCTGTTTAGTGTGATTCCTAGGTACTTGAGTTAGTGAACCAATTCAAGCGGCTGGTTAAGGCTGTTGTAGACAGTCAGACTGGCAGGCTTATATTTCGTGTGTGGACTTGAGAAGAGCATCATCTTAGTTTTCTTATAGTTCATAAGTAGTTTGTGTTTGGCAAACCAGGATTCAACTTTTATGAAATCTTGTTGGAGATCATTGGTGAGGGGGAGGAGGGCAGCATGGCTAGAGAAAAGGACTGCATCATCAGCATAGAGGACTAGATTGCTGTCACAGGCTTTAGGTAGTGTATTAAGGAACATACTGAAGAGTAAAGATCCAAGGATGGACACTTGTGGGACACCAGAGCAGACTGGTAGGCAACTCAAAAGGGACTCATTTATTTTAACCTGTTGTGTTCTGAGGCTGAGGTAGCTTTTGAACCAATTGGTAACATTGTGGGATAGGCTAAGGGAGGGAAAGGAGTTGAGGAGGGAGTGATTAACCATATCAAAAGCCTTGGTCAGGTCGATGTAGATGGACCCAACAAGGTGCCCATGGTCCAAGGCTTTGTGAAGATAATCTGTATATTCTGATAAGGAGAGAGGGAGGTAAGGTGCCTGCCTGGCACCATGGCTTGGAGGGATAGGGAGCGAATCCTCAGGCTTGCCAGAGCAGCTGCACAGGGGAGGGAGCTGGATGTCATTGTTCACCTAGGGACAAATGACCTGGCTAAGAAAGGGATCAGAGCAGTGCAGGAAGAGTTTGTGGAATTGGGAAGGGGCCTTAGACAAGTAGCACGCACAGCAACCTTCTCGGAGGTGCTGCCTGTCTATGGCGTACGAGAGTCTAGGGTGCTCCACACCATGGGATTCAAAAAGTGGTTGAAAAACTGGTGTAGAGCTCAGGGATTTGGCTTCATTGGGGACTGGGGGTCCACCTGGAGTGATGCAAGCCTATACTGGCATGATGGGCTGCATCTGTCCAGGAGGGGAACCAGGATCCTAGGTGATAGGTTTAAATGCTTCATTTGCAAGTATTTAAACTAGCCAAGGGGGAGGCACTGGAAAGGAGAAGGAAATCCTAGCCCCCCCCAAAAAAAGTCATGGCAGTAAGTGCAGTAAACACCAACATAGAGATGTTGATAGGGAGAAGGGCAGGGGTAAATGGAGAAAGTGACAAAGGCAAGAAGGACAGGGATGGGGCAAAAAGGAGTAAGGCCATCAGGAAATGGAGGATAATAAGTACCAATGCCCGTAACCTGGGCAACAAGCTCCCTGAACTGGTGGCCTTGATGGAAGAGGGATGCCTGGATATCGTAGCAGTCACAGAAACATGGTACACAGACAACCATGACTGGGATGTTAACAAACCAGGGTACATAACCTACAGGAGAGACAGGAAGGGGAGAAGAGGGGGAGGAGTAGCTCTCTATGTAAAAGAAGGTATAAAAGCAACTGAATAAAAGAGTAAACAGGGAGGAAAGGAGGCACTATGGGTCACCTTGGAGACTGGAAGTGGCACCACAATCTGCACAGGGGTTGTATACAGACCCCCAGGTCAGGGGGAGGGAATGGACAAGGATATGATAGAAGGCATTCTTAGGATGGCAGAGAAAGGGGAGATACTGTTGATGGGAGACCTGAATATGCCAGATGTTAACTGGAGCACACTTGCTGCAGCCACATCCAAGAGCAGGGCCATTCTCGATGCCCTACAGGTGGCATGCCTCAGACAGCTAGTTTCGGAACCCACTCATGAGGGACAATCTTAGACCTCATACTCTCAAATGGGGACAGTGAGAAGATCTCAGATCTAGAAGTGGGTTGCCATCTGGGAACAAGTGACCATCAAACAGTGTGGTTCACGTTAAACTCAGTTACAGAGTCAAGCCATACAAAAGTGAGGGTACTGGACTTCAGGAGGACTGACTTTGGCAAGATGGGAGAGTGCTCAGAAAAGCACTAGCAAACAGGCTAGAAGGAGGTGTGGAGCAACAATGGGGAATCATCAAAACTGCCATCACAGAGGCAACAAGCCTTTGTGTGAAGCAAATAAACAAATCAAAACGAAAGAAAAAGTCACTATGGTTCTCAAAAGAGGTGGCGGGGAAAGTCAGGGAGAAAAAGATAGCATTCAGGAAGTATAAGGAAACACAGAAGGAGCAGGACAGAGAGCTGTACCAGTTAAGGCAGAAGGAAGCAGGGAGGGAAGTCAGAATAGCAAAGGCCCAAACTGAGGAAAAGATAGCCAACTCGTTAAGAAGGGGGATAAAACCTTTATAGGTATATCAGGAAGTGAGAAAGACAAAGGGAGGGATATTGAGGCTGAATAGAATGAACGGTGGTGGGCAGAGGGGATAGTAAAAAAGCAGGAATACTGAACGAATATTTTTGCTCAGTATTCACAAAAGAGGAGGGGGAGGTGCCTAATCCAATTAACAGAAGCACTCTGGATAGGGGGGTCGATCCCAGTCCTTTCACAGAATAAAGGGTTCCGAAAGAACTCTTAAAACTGAAGGTGGACAAAGCAATGGGGCCTGATGCAATTCACCCCTGAAATCTAAAATAATTAAGGGGAGAACTAGTGAAACCACTGACTACCCTTTTTAACAAATCGTGGGAGGATGGTGTGGTACCCGAAGACTAGAGGAAGGTGGATGTGATTCCCCTTCACAAAAGTGGGACCAAGACAGAGGCAGGAAACGACAGACCTGTCAGTCTGACCTCTGTGGTAGGGAAAGTGATGGAATCACTTCTGAAGGAAAGAATTGTTGAGTACCTAGAGGCCAGTGAGGCACAGGATCCAAGGCAGCATGTGTTCACAGCGGGAAGGTCATGTCAGACGAATCTAATTGATTTCTTTGACTGGGTGACCAAAGTAGTAGACCAGGGAGGGGCTGTGGACATGGCCTACCTAGATTTAGCAAGGCATTTCACACAGTCCCAAACAAAAGATTAATAGTCAAATTAACTAGCCTGGGAGTGGGTCCCAGGGTGGTAGCCTGGGTAAAACATTGGCTGGACAACATGACACAGAAGGTAATTGTAAATGGAGTCCACTCTGAAGAAAGAGGGGTTACTAGTGGGGTACCGCAGGGTTCAGTACTGGGTCCAGTCCTTTTTAATGTCTTTATAAGTGACATTGCAGAGGGACTGGAAGGAAAAGTATGCCTCTTTGCAGATGACACAAAGATCTGCAACAGGGTTGATACACAAGGAGGCGTGAAAAGGATAAGAAGGGACTTGGCAAGGTTGGAGGAATGGTCGGAAGTATGGCAGCTAGGATTCAATGCAAAGAAGTGCAAAAAAATGCACCTGGGAAACAAAAACCCTGGGGAAGATTACACAATGGGGGGGGGGTAGTAACAAAAACAAAAAAGGAAAGGGACCTGGGGGTAATCATATCAGATGACAGTAAGGTTAGCAAGCAATGTGAGAAGGCAGTAGGGAGAGCTGGGGGTATACTGGGATGCATAGGAGAGGCATCACCAGCAGAAAACAGGAAGTTGTTATCCCTCTGTACAGACAGTTGGTGAGACCCCATCTGGAGTACTGCATCCAGTTCTGAAGACCCCATCACGGCAAGGACATAGACAGGATAGAGGCAGTCCAGAGGAGGGCAACTAGAATGGTCCAGGGTCTGCAAGAGAAGCCATACGAGGAGAGACTAAAGGAGCTTAATATGTATACCCTTGAGAAAAGGGGGGGCATGATAGAAATTTGTAAGTACCTCAGTGGAATCAACAAAGTCCAAGAGGGTAGCATCTTTCAGAAAAAGAGACATGCAAGAACAAGGGTACACAATTTAAAGATGGGGGGGTGGTTCAGGGGCAATGTAAGGAAGTATTTTTTTCACAGAGACGGTAGTGGATGCATGTAGCAGCCTTCCTGAGGAGGATGTGGGGTCTAAAACTGTGGGAGAATTCAAGAATACATGGGACAGACATAAGGCAATTCTTGTGGGGGGGTAGGAAGAAATAGGCTGTTGGTTAACTAGGATCTGCTGCTTATCCTGTAGGTAGGGAAATGGGCAGACTAAGTGGGCCAAGCGGTCCTTATCTGCCGTCAAAGTCTATGTTTCTATGTTGTGGTGGTTCTAGGAGCCGAGTGAAAACCAGGTGCTGGGGGCACTGAATACTGCAGTAAGTAAGGAACTCAGTCAGTTGGTCAGCTACTACCTTCTCTAGGACTTTGGATAATGGTGGTGGGATCAAAATGGGGCAGTAGTTCAAGACTAGTGACCTGTCACCACTTTTGTATAATGACATATCAGCTGCTGCCTTCCATTGTTTGGGGAACTGCCTCAGTGACAAAGATAGGTTCAATATGGTGGTAAGGGGCTTTAACATGACATCAAGCATGAGATGTAGTAATTTCATATCCAGGATGTCACTACTGTACCTAGTTTTAGCTAACACCATGAGAAAATATTTTTTGGCCTCAGCAAGTGTGACTCTCCTGAAGTTAAAAGGGGGATGCAAGGGGGAGGGTCGGTAGTGTCAAGGGGGTTACAAATGTTAGAGTCTTCAAAGAAGTTAGGGGGAAGAACCTGACTAAGATCAGTAAAAGCAACACTGAAAGCATCAGTGATTGAGACTGGATCTTGCACAGGGGTGTCATTAACAATTACCATGGTGGAAGATGCCTTACAAGGCTTACAAGTGAAGTCCTTGATTTTTTGCCAGAAGCTCCGGCTGTTACTCCAGAAGCTAGTGAGCTCAGTTTTAAAGTGTGCAATCTTAGCCCTACGGACTTCCTGTGTACATGCATTTCCAGCAGTTCTATAGTGCTGCTTGTCAACAGGTTTACCGGTGCACTGTGCAATATGCCAAAGATTGTAACTAGTTTTCATTTTACTTAAAAGTTCAGTGGTGATCCAAGGGTTAGTTACCCACTGGACTTTGATTTACACACTGGGGCAAAGAGATCACAGGCTTTGTCATAGTGTGTGATAAGGTAGTTAAGCACGTGGTCAACATTGGAGAACGAGCCAAGAGGTGACCAGTGGCACTGTGCAAGACAGACACAAAATTCAGCAAGTCTCCCTTTCTTCAGAACACAATGACATGTGAATTTAGGTGGGGGTTTGGGGGGGGTTTGTTAGACCAGACAATAACAACAGGTGAGTGGTCACTCATTACATCTGCAAGAACTGTGGTGTTAATATGTCTGTGTGGGTGCATGGTCAGGACAAGGTTGAGGAGGGAGTTGTTGCTGGTTCTTAGGTTGGCTCTAGTTGGAGAGATTATCAATTGGGATAGGTTATGAGCAGCAACGACATCTTTAAAAAGTTCAGCATCGGGGGCCAGCCAGTTAATGTTGAGGTCACCCATGACAACAACCTCAGGTTGCTTTGGCAAGCTTTCTATTTGGTCTATCACCATGTTTATACTCAATTTATTTTCCTGGGGGGGGGGACAGAGATAGCAAATAGGTATAAGGCTTTACCCACTAGTCCTAGGAGTATTTTAACACCCAGTAATTCGGAGTGGAGGGTGTGGGTAACCTGGGGTAGTAACTGTCCTTTCAGTGAGTCTTTCAGATAGATTGCACACCCCACCCCCTTTTTCCCTTCCTGTCAGCCCAAAACAGTGAGTAGCTGGAGATGGTTAAGGCATGAATTTTAGCCTAGAGCCAAGTTTCAGTCAGCATATGAACATCTGCTTAATCTGGTTCAAGGTCAGTTGGCATTCATCTGTATCCCGCTCCCCCGGGTCGTGCCTGAAAATAGGCAGGATTTGTCTAGTGCACTTACCCGGTCAACAAAAACGAAATAAATAAATAAATAAATCTGGGTTGTGTTGTGACACCCAAACTTGTAAGTCATCTAGGTTTGGTAAGAGGCTCCGAATGTTGGTCACTGCGAGTTTAAGGCAGCTGCCTCTTGTAGTCTCCATTTGAGGGCAGTGCAGAGGGCCAGGGTTAGGGTGAACATTCCCTGACATTTAAAAAAAAAATTATTTACTCCTTTTGCTGCCCACAGCCACCGATACATTTGCCCGGTCACAGACACCTGGACTCCCACTTCCATACTGGCCATGTCTCTCGATACCCCCGGCTTTCCCCCTCAGGGTGGGGTTGCAGCACCTGCGCCCAGTGCCGCAATCGTGGGACCAGTTCGGGAGCCAGCCTGGAAGCTAATCAGGGTCAGGGAAGGGCATCATTCATGGCGGCTGTGAGTGAGGATTTTTCCTTGAGTCCCACAGGGGCGGGGAAGTGCAATGATGTCCAGCGTCTGCCCTGCCCCTCAATGGCTTCAGACGCTGGCACTTGTGAGTCCACCTGGCCTCCACCAGGAGTCCTACGCACGCTGAGAATTCACCCCAACCTTCCCCCCAGAGAAGGAGAGCAGCCCTAAGGGCACTCAATCCTCCTCCCCCAGCCGGCCCTCCAGCTCCCCGGGTCCATTCCCAAACCCAGGTCACTGGCATCGCAAGTGGAAATCCAACTGCTGCACTGGTGGGCCAGCAAGAACATTCCCTGATATGAGAAGAAGAAGTAGGGTGATCCTTTATAGGTAGAGTTTGAGGTTTTTAAAGCCAGCTCTGTGAGCTTTGGAGGATTGATTATTTGTGGTTGAATGAGGGGAAGGGGGTTAAGGAATTTGGAAAATGGTTGAAAGAAGATCCAGGGGTGATTCGCATAGTTACAGGAATTAGTGGTATGATCATAGAAGCCTGGGTAGGGGGTAAGGGGAGCAGTACCTTAGGTGGAGCCCCTGGACATAAGCCAGACATTACTGATTGGAGCAGGGGGAGTGTTGTAGCAGGAAGCATAAGGAACAGGAGAATAGGGAGAAATGAGGAGGGTGGGAGCAAGGAAAACATATTAAATTGTGTGGGGAGGTCAGTAGGGTAACTGGTTTAAGTGTACTTGGTAGGCAGAGGGTCAGGTACCAGTTACAGGGAGAGGGGGGTGGGGGGACGAAGGTTATAAACTAGAATAGAGTTAACAAAAAACCACTAAGTAGGGCTGCTATGATGGTGTAATGGTTAGTGTCACTGCCCTTGCGATAGAAGGTCAAGGGTTCGAAACTCCCTGGTGCTAGGGGATGAAAACTGGGTTGACAGTGGGGTTCAGAAAGGAGTAGTCCCAGGAAATAAGGGAAGATGAGAGTGATCAGTAGACAGAGACAGTAGAAGGACAGAAAAAAATAGAGGGCTCAGCAGTGACCCCTAGAGGCAGCACAATATAAAATGCTAAAGGAGAACTGGGGAGATTGTTAAATCAGCAGGAGGTCACGTGACCAGATCACAAAACTCAGGTGACCTATATATCAAGTGCCGGACAAGGGTGGGCGTGGTAGTCAACACAAAGCATCAAGGGGCTAACACCATACAGTGTTTGCACTTTCGAGTATGGCAGCTGGATTTTTAAATACCTCGCTGTATGGCTCCACTGAATCCTGTGCTGCAGCAGGTCAGGGACTCTGGGTGGGAGTGCAAGCAAGAGCCTGTGGGGAAATAAAGAAAGGGAGGGGGTGAGGAGAACAAGAGGGAGCCAAGTATGGCAGGAGGGATTAGGAGGGATGGGGAAAGGTAACCTACAACTGTGCATGTGGGGATCCGAGGAGCGAGTGCTTACACTAAATCAGAACTGGGAGGCAGAGTGAACAGCAAGAACAGAAAAAGAGGTAAAATGAACAGTAATCTGTAAAATCACACAGAAGTACAGTGGGCTACTATGATCACACAGCTATACTGCTGCAGCAAGAACACTATGGTGAAACGCTGTTCAGCAGACTTAAAGCTCCACATTAAAACTCACGGGGAGCAAGACTAGCACACTAAAACCCTTAAGGAGTCTGAGTACACAGCAGTAAATTACATTGCAATACCATCAGGCACAGTAGTACACAAAATCTATCTACAGTGGTCGGCCGATGGAAAAGTAGAAAAAATGTCCCCATACAGTGTTAGCACTCAAGTATGGCAGCTGGATTTTAAATACTTCACTGTGTGGCTTCGTTGAATCCTGTGTTGCATCAGGTCGGGGACTCCAGGTGGGAGTCCAGGCAAGATGTGAGCCTCACTGTGCGGCGGTATATTGATTATCAATATACAGCTGTGTCGCTGTATATTGATGAAACATACAAAGCACATGAAATGTACCAACACGTGGGAGAAAGAAATAATAAAAATGAACTAATCTGGGCATAGATTCAGTTACTTTCAAAGATATTAACCATAGGTGTGGGTTATCATTCACTGAACCTAGAGTCTGATGAAAACATCTCATTTCTTACTGAAATGGAAAAAGTGGAGATTACTGGGAATTTTCTACTTATGGGTGACTTTAAGGGTGACGTGAGGGTGGATGTGATTCCACTTCACAAAAGTGGGAGCAGGACAGAGGCAGGAAACTACAGACCAGTTAGTTTGACCTCAGTGGTAGGGAAAATGATGGAATCACTTCTGAAGGAAAGAATTGTTGAGTACCTAGAGGTCAGTGGGGCACAGGACCCAAGGCAGCATGGATTCACAATGGGAAGGTCATGTCAGACGAATCTAATAGATTTCTTTGACTGGGTGACCAAAGTAGTAGACCAGGGAGGGGCTGTGGACATGGCCTACCTATAGATTTTAGCAAAGCATTTGATACAGTCCCACACAAAGATTAATACACAAGTTAGCCAGCCTTGGAGTGGGTCCCAAGGTGGTAGCCTGGATAAAAAATTGGCTAGACAACAGGATGTAAAGGGTAGTAGTAAATGGAGTCCACAGTGAAGAAAGGAGGGTTACTAGCGTGGTGCCGCAGGGTTCAGTACTGGGACCAATCCTTTTTAATGTCTTTATAAGTGACATTGCAGAGGAACTGGAAGGAAAAGTATGTCTCTTTGCAAACGACACAAAGATATGCAACAGGGTGGATACACAAGATGGAGTGGAAAGGATGAGAAGGGATTTGGCAAGGTTGGAGGAATGGTCAAATGTATGGAAGCTCAGATTCAATGCAAAGAAGTGCAAGGTAATACACCTGGGAAACAAAAACCCAGGGGAAGAGTACACAATGGGGGGTGAGATACTGACAACAGTAAAAATGGAAAGGGACCTGGGGCTAATTATATTGGATGACGTAAAGGTGGGCAAGCCATGTGAGAAGGCAGTAAGGAAGGCTGGGGGGGATACTGGGATGCATAGGGAGAGGCATCAATAGTAGAAAACATGAAGTTGTTATCCCTCTGTACAGACAGTTGGAGAGACCCCATCTGGAGTACTGTGTGCAGTTCTGGAGACCCCATCTCCGCAAAGACATAGACAGAGTGGAGGCTGTCCAGAGGAGGGCAACCAAAATGGTGCAGGGTCTGCACCAGAAAACATACGAAGAAAGACTAAAGGAGCTTAATATGTATACCCTTGAGAAAAGAAAGGAGAGAGGAGACATGATAGAAACTTTCAAGTACCTTAATGGAGTCAACAAAGTCCAAGAGGGCAGCATCTTTCAGAAAAAGAGATGTGCAAGAACAAGGAGGCACAATTTGAAGATAGAGGGGGGATGGCTCAGAGGTAATGTGAGGAATTATTTTTTCATGAAGAGGGTTGTGGATACATGGAACAGCCTCCCTGAGGAGGTCATGGAGTCAAGAACAGTGGGGGAATTCAAGAATGCATGGGACTGACATAAGGCAGTCCTAGTTGGGGGTAGGAGGAAGTAAGCTGTTGGTTTACTAGGATCTGCAGCTTATCTGTTAGGTAGGAAAATGGACAGACTAGGTGGGCCAAGCGGTCCTTATCTGCCATCAAATTCTATGTTTCTATGACTGAATGAATAGACTAGGTTTATATTTACTAGATTATAGAAGAATAAGGGGAGATTTATGTCTAACCTATAATATGTTTCAAGATCCATCTACTTAGACATAATACCATTAAAATACAAGGTCACATACTTACAAGTTGAGAGGAGAAACAAATAGGACAGTTAAATGAAGTAACTGGTACACACAAAGAGTCGTGAATATTTGAAACACGTTACCAGTTAGTGTAGTATGTAGTGAGACTATACAGACTTTCAAAACCAGATTAGATCATTGTATGGGCTCTGCAAAACAAATATTCCACCAATGATGGTGGCAAGTTTAACAAAGGGTTAACCAACCTCACTAAATTCAAAAATAATCTATGAACCTATGAATCTATCAGTATTCATTATGACTATGCCACCCCCTTTATTGGCATGTTTGTGTGACGGTATAAAAGGGATCATTAAGGGGTGCCCTATACCTTCATAAAGCACTCGCACAAGTGTGAAATGTTGATCAGTGGTAGCCTCCCTGAGCTACAACAGCTTATTACACATTTGCATTTTGCAAAATAAATATTTTTGCAATGAAGAAAATTTGATTTTGGACGTCTTAATTGTGTATTTAGTAACTATCAAACTGCATACTAGAGATTAAAGAATGCTTTATTTCTATAAATAAACAATGTACTTATGTAAGTAATGAGCCATGACAGGGTGTACTTTGAAGGATTTTAATGCATGTCCCTGGGGAGTAATAAGGCATGAGTCCAAAGGTCAAGTGTCTTTATGCCCCTGGGAAGTGCATTAAATCCTATGATGCACACCCTGGAGGAGCTTATTACACTTATAAAATGGCTCTATGTAAGTTTGGGGGGGGATTGAGATTTAGCACCTGGTTATGCATGTATAGTGACTTAATGCATGGCCAGGTGATGTATTTTATTTATTTTATTGAAATGTTTCACCAGGAAGACATGCTGAGCAACAAGTTGCTTGTCTCCCGGTGCAACCTGGGGGGTAGGGGTACATGAGGATAGTTTACAGAGATTTGGTACGCAATATAAATTTACATTAGATTACATTCAAATAATTTGAGCAGATTGTATAAGAGTAATGAGATAGTGGGATGCTATCAGTTTTGAACTAGATAGATACTACACCAACACTTTTGGACTAGATAGATACAACAACACAAAATAATATTTAGGCATACACTAAATGACACATAACTGTGTAGATAGAAAATGTCTGAATAGAACTGTTGTAGTTTGATCTAGGGAAGTTAGTGAGGAGTAAACAGGCAGAACAGGTTGGCTAAGGTATAACAGAAGTGCAAGTTAACTACAAGTGCAGTAGAGATTAGGGGTCAGCCATAGATAGGGCTACATATGGGGGAGAAGGGAAGGTGAGAGAGAGGTAGGTAGGTATGTTGGTAGACAAAGAAGCAGGGGTGTTGGTGGAAGGGGATGGAACGAGGAGGCAAAGGAAGAGGTAGGAGGAGAAAAGCCTGCTGGGGCCTGACCCATCCAGTATGCTCCGGACCCTGTCTGCACAAGGCAGGGGTCAAGCGTAACAGGTGCATGGCAAGGTGTTGACAGACCCCAAGGAAGACCCCACCAGTGATTTGCCAAGACTCCAGAGACCCAAAACCCTAATGTTTTTTTTTTCCTTTTGAGGCTTAAGGGTGGAAAGTTAGGGCTGGAAACTCTAACGCCACATTTCCCTACTTTTGTGGCATTAGGTTAACATAACCGGCACATTAACAAAGTTTTTTGAAAATAATTTATTTTATTCCAGTTGGATGTGTTGATTCCGAGATCTGTATTGTGGGTTTTTAGGAAAATATGGGAGATTTTTGCTGTTTTTTTTATTGTCATCACCTACAACCCAGACAGTTTGGAATTTTTGTATGAAATTTTAAGGGTCAAAAGGGATTGCCCCAGAAAGGTGCATTTCAGCAGTTTGATGAAAAAGCATTAATCCATTCCCATGTTATAAGGATTTGATATTTTGAGCGTGCTCAGAACAGAAATTTCAAATCCTCATAACTTGGGAACAGATTAATTTTGTTTTCACCAAACCAAAGAAAAGCACCATTCTGGGGCAAGCCCTTTCCACCCTAAAAATGTCAAGCTAAAATACCAAACTGTCTGGGTGCTAGGTGATGACAAAAATACAGCAGACCTCCTCAATGTTTCCTAAAGATAGCAAAGAGTAGTGGGCCTAGAATTGACCCTTGCGGTATTCCTCTTTGCAATAGCTCTGGTGGGGAGAGTTCCCCTTCAGCCTTAATTTGCTGAAGGTGCCCAATAAGGTAGTATGTAAGTCAGTTTAGTGCCGTGTTATCCAGCCCATAGTTTTTTAGCATAGCTAGCAGCAGGTCATGATCCACTGTATCGAATGTGTTGCTCAGCTCCAGGAATAAAGCACATACATAGTTTTCTGAGTCTAGTGCATTTATAGTCATTTGAGACCTTGGCAAGGGCAGATACCATGCTGTGCTGTGCTCTAAAGCTGGATTTAAGAGGATTAATAAGGTTGTGATTCTCCAGATATTGTCTAAGCTGTGCATTGACAATGTTCTCTAATCATTTAGACAGAGGGGGAAGAAGAGATATTGGACGGTAGTTATTTAAATCGCTAGGCTCATCGGATTTGAATAAGGGGATAACATGGACAGTTTTCCAAATAGTGGGGAAGGAGCCCTGTACAAGTGATAAGTTAAAGAGGTGGGTGATCAGGGATGCTAGTATGTAATGTCCTAGTTTTAGGAAGAAGGGCTCAATGTGATCAGCACCTGCACTTTTCTTTGTGTCCAAGGCCAGGAGGAGATCTTCTACCTGCTTGAATGTGATAGGGCTGAATAAAAAAACAAGTGTATGACCAGGAGCGAGTAATTCAATGTGGTTTAAGTCCTGAGTATACAATTGTGCCTTAAGGTTGTTGAACGGCAATGTGTCAAATGCTAGTCCAGCAGTGGCAGAATGTTTGTTAAGTAAGTCCAATAGCTTAGACTTGTCAGTGATGGACGAACCACCAGAGGAAATTTTGGTGGGGAGTATACTGGCAGAGTTGTGGCCTTCAACGCATTTTAAGGTCTTCCAGAATTTTGCTGCACAGTGTGTTGAGTTATTAAGCTCAGTGCGGAAATATCTGTCTTTCTCAGCCCTAATCAGTCTAGTGCATTGATTTCTACAGGCTCTAAAGGCAAGCCAGTCAGTCTGCAGCTTGGATTTTCTAGCTTTTTCCAAAGTGTATCCCTGTGTAGTAATGTAGCTTTGAGACTGGATGTGAACCAGGTGCATGATCTTTTTTTGGTACGCACCTTAGCTAGAGGTGCATGTCTGTTGATGATGTTGCAAACTAAATTTTGGAATATGTCATATACTTACTCTACTGTGGTGGCCAGATAAAAATCCTGCCACTTTGCAAATTGAAGGTCAGTAAAGAAGGCATTTAGGTTGAAGTACCAATGGCATCTCTTAAGAGTATATCTAGATGTGGAGGTAACTTTTTTTATCGCCCTCACGCAGGCTATTGCACAGTAGTTGCTAATGTCATTAAAGAAGGTGGTAGAATGTGAAAAAAGGTGGGGCCTATTAACTAGAATTAGGTCTAGTAAGGTGCTATGAGACGGGTTCTTAGTGTTTGGATGGGTGGCCTCAGTAACCAGCTTGGTGAGCCCAAAAGAGTCACAGATGTCCTTTAGGGGCTGGGATATGGGAGCGAGCCAATCCATGTTGAAGTCACCCAAGACGATAACTTCTGAGGTTGTAGTGCCTAGCACATTGCACAGATGCTCCAGCACTTTAAGCCCTGCAGAGGGACATCTGTAATACCACAATATACAGAAGGAGACGTCTTGTGAGATTTGAATCTTTAATGTAACACACTCAAATTCTTTGGCCACGGAAGTAGCTTTGGTGAGGGACGCAGACAACTTATTTTAAATATAGATTGCTACCCCACCTCCCCGTGTAGGTCTGTCAGATCTGAACAGAGTGTATGAGGGGATATTCATCTCAGTGTCCTTGGTGGAAGGTTTCAACCAAGACTCAGTAACAACGAGGATGTCTGGGCTAGAGTGAAGTGTCCAGGCTTGAATCGCATCAAATTTCTTCAGTAGACTACAAGTGTTAATGTGTAGAAAACTCATCCCCTTCAACTGGGTGAGATCTGAGGGAGCATGAATGGGCTGGGGGAGAGGCCAGGATAAGCTCAACATTACCCATGCATATGAGCATCGACAGAATTATTTTTTAGTGCCTTAAGTAAGACTCTGAGTAAGCGTGTTCTTCTTCTTTTGTGTAGGCGGGTGGATGTAGGGGGTGAATTTGTAGGGCCTGGTCCACAGTGACCCAAGACGGCATACAGCAGTAGCCTGACCGAGAAGCTAGGTAGTCTATTAGGAGGAATGGAGGACAAGGCATGAAGGGGGAAACCTGATATGCATTTCTAGTAGTAAAATGCATAGCAGAAGTTGCACATCGTTCGCTCCTAAAATATGCTGAGAGAGAGAGAAGCAAGGAGTGTATAAATCTAAAATACAGTGGGGTAGAGTGGCTGTAGGCATGCCAAGGAAATGGGGGGGGCCAATGCTCACAGCCACTAGGTATCCCAATAAGAAGGGTAAAAGGAGCACGTTGAGTGTGTGGAGCCTAGAGAGAACAAAAAGCATTCAAGCAGGCTGTCAGATTTCTGAGCCCAGCCAGTAGAGCAAGAGACCATCAATTGTTGTAAGCCAATAGAAACCGAGGTATATAGGAAGGGCAGGGCAACTGTGTATTTAATAGACACCAGGGTTGGGGCAGGAGAGGTGGGAAAAAATTCAATTACTGTTCTCAGTCAGAGTCAGCAAGGCACAGTGAGTGGGAAAGAGCCCAAACAGTTTCTGCCTGTTCCAGGTTCCAGTCCGCGGTCTCCAAGAGAGACGCTGCATGGTCCTCAGGCTTTAGAAGTGAGCTGCCAATTGCAGGAGCAGTAGCAGGACTGGTGACCAATCACAGGCAAAGCTGTAAAGCTGGGAGCCAATCGTGTAGCTGGGATTCAGTCCTGAAGAGCGTACCTGAATGCCGGGTCTGTGGTACTGAGAGGTGGCTTCAGCTTGGAGTGGAGAGCCAATGGGCTGAACCACGAGCCATGGGATGGCTGTGTTGCCTGATTGAGGGCGTTTCCTGGATGGGGAATAAGAGAAGAAATTTCAGCACTTTTAAGGTGATAGCCCTTGTAACAGCAAAGTGCTAAAATGGTGGGAGGGATCTAGGGGACAAAGGAGACAAAGGAATGTAATTAACTGCTTTCAGTCTCCCGGTTAAGGGGTGGGTGGGGTGGGTGGGAAACACTTGCTTGGAGGTAGTGGTCATTTAATTCTTGGCACCAGGAGAGTTTTGAGAGAGACGGGGGGTGGGGTGGGGGTTAAGATCAGAGGAGCGAACACATAGGGAATTTAAATTATAGAAACAATAGAAGGAAAGAGCAGGTGCTTCCTGCGGTCAGGAAGGGGCAGCAGAGGAGGGGTGAATGCTTACAAAACAGTACACTTTAAATCCTGTTAGGGCCACCTTTCAAAACAGTACACTTTAAGTCCTATAGAGTCACCTAGGAGACTCCAGAGTACAAAGTCCCTGCTTCTCTGGTTCCATGCTTTTAAACTTAGAGGCAGCTTGCACTGTACCCTGAACACTTAGCTATGAGTATTGAAGCCAAATGGCTCCTTCTTCAGAGGTGGTGGAACCCAGATATCCCTTTGCTGAATGGCTGATGGCAGTATCTCCCCCTCCCCTCTTCTCTCCCTTCCCCCCCCACACCTCACCATCCCCTCCCTCCTGTTACCTTATCCTTCTGTGCAGACATTCTTGCCCTCCGTTCCCACCCATTTTACCCCTTCCTGCCTTGCTCAACATGCTTGACAATGTCACCCGGCTTCATCCCCCCCTTGTTCTCTGTCCTGCTGCTACTCTTCATCCCCTGACTCACCCTTCCCAATTTCCAAATGGGATTACCCGTCCACGTTTTTGCCTATAAAGTCCTAGAATGCCAACTATGTATCCAATTGCAATCACCTATGTTTACTATGTATTGTGCTGTTCTACTGTTCGTTGTATTTGATATTATCTGTACGTTATTTAAGCAATAATGCCCAACAGGGTGTGTGTCGTGCTGGGATAATGTCATGCCTCAGGTGGTTGGGGACGAGGCCGCAGGCCGAGTGTGTCCAATGACTGAGGCGTGACGTTATCCCAAACGACACACTTCCTGAGGGCATTATTGCTATTATACAATGGCTCATTGTTATACAGAATAAAAAAAATAATTTTAAAGATGTTTTTGTGTGGAAAAATATTTTTGGTTTTTTAAGAGCAGATGAAACAATCAAGCAAATGCTCAAGTAGCTCAAGCTCATCTACAGGTTCACAGTGAGGCTGAGACTAGACTCATGATGTTGTACTGAGATAACATCACGGGTCCAGCCCAAGACTGACCAATCAGAGACCAGGATTTTTTCTTGCCATTGTATAATGTGCTTTGTACTCTGTCTGTTTTGTAACCCCCTCCCCATTATTGACGTGGAACCTTTGTAAATGAGCTCCACTGTACTCAAAGGTATTTTCTAATCCTAGATTGAAATAAATAAAAAAAAAATTAAAGTTCACTTTCTGGTGACAATGTTCAGGATGTCCCAATTTTGGTAAGGATCCAATGCAAGTGTAAGAAGAGATCTGGCACCCCTTCATGATCATCATGAGGCCCGTTAGCTCAGAAACTGGCCTTGATGAAGTAAAAGTCTCCCTCAGACCACCATGAACAGAATAGGTTTTGACTTGCCTTTTGCTAAGCATGGCAGCTTCCCCAACCATGTGATATGTCCAGTTCTACAGCATACCACCCCTTGCACCCCCACACCCCAAATCCAGCTCCCTCACACCAGCGATAGGTCCTGGATCATCTTCTCTAAGGACACTGCCCCACCATGAGGTGGTATCTGTGTGGCTGGTGCCCACTAGAGAAGGATGTGGACCCTCTTCTACAGTATGTCCTGTACTCCTGGAGAGTCTTAGCCCTCCCATATGCCCATCCCATCCTCGGCTGTCATTGAATTGGTATTTTTGGGGTCCTGGTCAATTAAGTTTACAAGAGCTTAGTACACCTGAACTACTGGTCACCTTTATTTCCTTCTAAAATTTAGGACATCACCAATATCCTCTGTATTAACTAAAGTTTTGTTTGACTGTAGGGGTGAACGATTGGATCAGAGAAGTGAAACTTTGTCTAGGGCATTTTCTCTGAAATTTGCAAACCAAATCATGGACTCCACTCACTTTTAAAAAAGAAGGAAAATCCTGAGTATAAATTGAGAACCCAAAAAGTGTGTGAAAAACCTATTCCAAGAATGAAGAAGTAAGAAAAATCAATTTTTAAATGGTGTCTAACATGAGAACTGTAGATATGTATCTTAGAGATGGTTTGATATGCTGCTGTTTATACTGAAAATGCTGCATATTCTAGTAAAAGCACATTGTAGTGTTTATTTACTTATAAAGTTGATATCTTACCTGTATAATTCATATATACTTTATTTCTTTTTATGCCAGGACTCCCACCCCATCACCGGGGAGCTCATTCTCTGCCACCTCCTGTCCAGCGATTAGTCCAACAGGATTTACTTTTGGTAGTGATACATACACCGGCTTACCCCACCCAGGGCAAGGCTGCTGAGTGGGCACCCCAACCCCTAACAGAAGTCAAGGGCGGGGCCACTGGAAGAGGACTCCCCCCAGCAGAGTACACAAGGTTCGGTTACCAGCAAGAGCCATGGGTAGGCAGAGCAGAGCAGGATCAACAGAGGAGCGGGGCATCATGTGTGGGGCCCAGCATTTTTAGAAATGCTTAACCCACTGCCAGGAGGCATGGCATGCAGTGACACAGTAGCACCCAGCACCAATTTCTGGCATGCCTTCCCACTAAAAAAGCTAGGGTCTGTCAGCTGTATTCCCCCAAGCCTCCACCAGGGGTCAATAACACGTCAGTCACACACACCCTCCTTCAGAGGAGGAGAGCTATCCTAAGGTTGCTCAATCCTACTCCCCACCCAGCCAGCTCTCTGACATACTGAGTTGGGTCTTGAACCCAGTGGGGGCCGATGACAGAAGTCCTTCCTCTAATTGGCCCATTGGCAAAGCAGTTGGATTTCCGTTTGTGATGCTGGCGATCCAGGTTCGGAAACAGACCTGGGTCATCAGAGGGCTGGCCGGGGGAAAGGATTGAGTGTCCCACGGACTGCTCTCCTTCTCCTTGGGGGGTGAGTTCGGCGTGTGACCAGTACTCGAGGGACCCCTGGCAGAGGCTGGGGGCACTGCAGCAACCAGCACCAGCAAGGTTTCAGGGGCAGGATGGAAGCTGGCATCATTGCACTTTCCTGCCCCTGCCTACAGGGAGAAAAAGCCAGTCTACCCACCGCCTCAATGATGCCCGTCCCCCCCCCGGCTGCTCTCGGCTCCCAGGCCGAATCCTGTCCTATCCCATCATTTGCGGCACCCTTCAGAGGGGCCAGGTGCTGTGACCCCTCCCTGGGGGGCAAGCCAGGGGGTACCAGGAGGGTGGCTAATGTGGGAAGCCGCACCCAAAGGGTCCATGACCGGGCAGAAGCCCGGTGGTGGGAGGTGTCAAAAAAAGAAAATAAAAAAAGGCCTTCCTCTGCACCTGTGGGCCAGCCTTTCATATGTCCTTTATAAACTGTTTGTACAATGACTGTTGTATAATTTTTGTAATGTACATCAGCTAGTCCTTATGAATTGCCACAGAAATTTAAATAAAAATCAAATCAGAACTGGTTCAGAAAGCTGTGCAAATGAAGCTAGACCTTTGTGTAATCCTTTGTCAACATACTAGGGTACGCAATCTACAGGAGGGACAGGGAGGGTAAAAGATGAGGAGGAGTAGCTCCCTATGTAAGGGAATGGATCAAAGCAATTGAACTAAAGGATAAACGGGGAGTAGAGGAGGCACTGTGGGTTACCCTGGAGACAGGTTATGGCACTACAATTCTCACAGGGGTTGTATACAGACCCCCATGTCGGGGGGAGGTAATGGACAAGGACATGATAGAAGGCATCCTTAGGATGGCAGAAAAAGGGGAGATATTGTTGATGGGGGACCTGAATATGCCAGATGTTAGCTGGAACACCCTGACTGCAGCCACATCAAAAAGCAGGGTCATTCTTAATGCCCTATGAGGGGCATGCCTCAGACAGCTAGTGGTGGAACCCACTAGGGAGGGAGCAATATTGGACCTGGTACTGTCAAATGGGGATGGAGAAAGGATCTCGGATTTAGAAGTGGGTAGCCATCTGGGAACAAGTGACAATCAAACAGTGTGGTTCATGATAAATACAGCCATAGAGTCGAGCCATACAAAAGCAAGAGTGTTGGACTTTAGGAGGGCTGATTTGGGTAAAATGGGAGAGTGCCTCAGAAAAGCACTAGCAAACGGGCAAGAAGGAGGGGTGGAGGAACAAATCAAAACAGCCATCACGGAGGCAACAAGCCTTTGTGTGAAGCAAATCAATAAAGCAAACTGAAGGAAAAACCACTATGGTTCTCAAAAGAGGTGGCGGGGAAGGTTAAGGAGAAAAAGGCAGCATTCAGGAAGTATAAGGAAACACAGAAGGGGCAGGACAGAGAACTGTACCAATTAAAGCAGAAGGAAGCGGGGAAGGCAGTCAGAATAGCAAAAGCCCAAACTGAGGAAAAGATTGCCAACTCAGTTAAGAAGGGGGATAAAACCTTTTATAGGTACATTAGGGAGCGAAGAAAGATGAAGGGAGGGAGGGATAGTGAGGCTTAATAAAGGGAAGGGAGGATGGGCAGAGGATGACAGTGAAAAAGCAGGGATACTGAATGAATACTTCCACTCAGTATTCACAAAAGAAGAGGGGGGGAGGTACCTAAATCAAAGAATAGAAGTGCTGTGGATAGGGAGGTCAATACCAGTCCACTCACAGAAGAAAGGGTTCTGAAAGAACTCTTAAAACTGAAGGTGGACAAAGCAATGGGGCCTGATGGAATTCACCCAAGAATTCTAAAAGAACTAAGGGTAGAACTAGTGACACCACTGACTACCCTTTTTAACAAATCATGGGAGGATGGTGTGGTACCAGAGGACTGGAGGAGGGCAGACATGATTCCCCTTCACAGGAGTGGGAGCAAGACAGAGGCAGGAAACTACAGGCCTGTTAGTTTGACCTCAGTGGTAGGGAAAATTATGGAATCACTTCTAAAGGAAAGAACTGTTGAGTTCCTAGAGGCCAGTGGGGCACAGGACCCAAGGCAGCATGGATTCACAGCAGGAAGGTCATGTCAGGTGAATCTAATGGATTTCTTTGACTGGGTGACCAATGTAGTAGACCAGAGAGGGGCTGTGGACATGGCCTACCTAGACTTTAGCAAGGCATTTAACACAGTCCCACACAAAAGATTAATATACAAGTTAGCCAGCCTTGGAGTGGGTCTCAATGTGGTAGCCTGGGTAAAAAATTGGCTGGACATCAGGATACAGAGGGTAATAGTAAATGGAGTTCACTCTGAAGAAAGGGGGGTTACTAGTGGGGTACCGCAGGGTTCAGTACTAGGACCAGTCGTCTTTAATGTCTCTATAAGTGACATTGCAGAGGGACTGAAAGGAAAAGTATGTCTCTTTGCAGATGACACAAAGATCTGCAACAGGGTTGATTCAGAAGGTGGGGTGGAAAGGATGCAAAGGGACTTGGCAAGGTTGGAAGAATGGTCAAACGTATGGCAGCTTAGATTCAGTGCAAAGAAGTGCAAAGTAATGCACCTGGGAAACAAAAACCCAGGGGAAGAGTACACAATGGGGGGTGAGATATTAACAACAACAAAAATGGAAAGGGACCTGGGGGTAGTCATATCAGATGACCTTAAGGTGGGCAAGCAATGTGAGAAAGCAGTAAGAAGGGATGGTGGGATACTGGGATGCATAGGGAGAGGCATCACCAGTAGAAAACAGGAATTTGATATCCCTCTGTACAGACAGTTGGTGAGACCCCATCTGGAGTACTGTGTCTGTTTCTGGAGACCCCATCTCTGCAAGGACATAGACAGGATGGAGACTGACTAGAGGAGAGCAACTAAAAATGGTGCAGGGTCTGCACCAGAAGACATATGAAGAGAGATCGAAGAAGCTTAATATGTATACACTTGAGGAGAGGAGGGAGAGTGAGGACATGATAGAAACTTTCAAGTACATCAAGGGAATCAACAGAGTCCAAGAGGGTAGCATCTTTCAGAAAAATAGATGTGCAAGAATAAGGGGGCACAATTTGAAGATAGAGGGGGGGACGGCTCAGAGGTAACATGTGGAAGTATTTTTTCACAGAGAGGGTTGTGGATACATGGAACAGCCTTCCTGAGGAGGTAGTGGAGTCAGAAACAGTGGGGGAATTCAAGAATGCGTGGGACAGACATAAGGCAATTCTAGTGTTGGGTAGGAGGAAGTAGGCTGTTGGTTAACTAGGATCTGCAGCTTATCCATTAGGTAGGGAAATGGGCAGAGTAGGTGGGCCAAGCGGTCCTTGTCTGCCGTCAAATTCTATGTTTCTATGTTTTACAATTTGCTGTAGCAATTCTCGTTCTGTATGGATTTGGTTATGATTGTCTCACATACTGTACTTTGTATCTGCATTCAAGTTTTTTAAAACATATTTCAACAAAAAGAATTAACTGTCAAAAAAACTAATTTTTGTTTTAAAGTCAGTCACATGGAGTAGCCACATTGCACCAGCAGTGTACATATGAACATACAAACATACAAAATGCCAGCAGAAACAGGCCTCACAGTCTACCAAATCTGCTTGATTGTGCAGCTAGCCTCTCAACTTGCAGCTGCCCCACCTTCCCCTCCTCATAACAACCCCCCCTCACTCTGTCCCACCCCCTCGTAAATCCTCCCACTGTTCTACATGATACCACTTCCTCAGGCAGAGTATTCCACTTGTCTAGCACTGTTTCTGTGAAAAAGTGTCTCCTGATTTCCCTCCTGAATTTCCCCCCTCCAGCCTCAGCCGATGCCCTCTCATGTCCCTCCCCCTTCTGATCTGAAGAATCCCTTCTGTATTAGTCTTGTTTATTCCCTTTAAGTATTTAAAGGTTTTGATCATATCCCCCTATCCTTCACCTCCTCAAGGGAATACATGTTCAGCTCTCCCAGCCTCTCCTCATAGGATTTTCCCCTCCAGTCCCTGGTGCATCTTCAATGCCCTATGCTACACCCCCTCCAGCAATCTGATGTCCTTCTTCAGGAATGGATGCCAATACTGCACACAGTATTCCAGGCGCGGCCTGACTAGTGACCGGTACAGGGGAAGGATCACCTCTCTGTGCCTGGAGGAATTCCCTTCGCTATGCACCCCAGCATCTTGTCTGCCTTTGCAGCCGCCTTCCTGCACTAAATTGAATGATTCATGCTCCCTGTTATTAGTACCCCTAGATCCTTTTCCTCCAGTTTGCTTTCCAGCTGTACCCCCTCCCAACTGATAATAGCTTGTGGTGGTTTGAGGGTTGCTGCAAGTCCAGCTTACACTATGTAATAGATCAAATCAGAGCCTAATTTATTCTGTTCTGTGATGTTATGCAACATCTGCATTTTCATTTTGTAAGTGTTCGTCTTTCTGTCACTTTATCAGTTTCCCATCCCCATCCCTGCAATAAGGGTGCCTGCAGCGACGCCTTTCTCAAGTCAATAGCAGTGCCACCCTTTGACCAGTCAGCAGAGGGTGCATGAACAGCATCCAGCATATCCCTCCCAGTGTCCTGTCAAAACAGCGAGTGAATTTGAGTGAATATATTACGGTGAATGAAAAATAGCGAGTGTAGTGTTAGCTATGTGGTTTTAATAGCGCATGGTTAATGTTCGCTAATACGTCTCTATGAAGGTTTGACTGATCACTTAGAATTGTGTGTTTCTTTGGGTGGGTCAGAAGCAGGGTCGGACTGGGGTACAGAGGGTCCACCTGGAAAGAAGATACAAGGGCCCACCTGGAAAATCAGTAGAGGAGGGCCTAGGTTGACACACACACATATCAATATCCCACTTCAATCTGATACACTAGCTCTGTGTTTGCATCATACATTTATCAACAGTGTCCCAGATATCCCATTTAATTAGAAAAAAGAAGATAAATGCAAAAGTTTGCAGAGTTCAGAAGGTAACCACTTACCCAACTGAGGGGGGCCCGCCTGGAAATTTCCAGGTATCCAGGTGGGCCAGTCCGACCCTGGTCAGAAGTCGTATCCTTGCAGTGATGTTTTGGATAGAGCAAAGTGGAGATTAGGTAAGAAGTGTTTTCCGAGGTTTCTTGTCTGCATATTTCTGGGTTTAAATCTAGCTGTTTCTGACAGTATTTTGCAGGATTGCCTGTAACTTTCACTTGCAGGTTTTGTTTTATTTTTTCCTATGTGTATTACTGTTTATATTTTTTCCGTGACTTCTTGCCTCCTCCCAACTTTGTTCCCCTCTCCGGGTTCCAGAGTTCCATCTCCCCGAAGTAGAAATATTTAATATCTCCCCCCAGACTTTTTCCCGCTCCCCGAGTACCGCCCCTCGGGGTGAGAATATGTAATATTCCTCCTGATTTTCTCCTGCTCCCTAGTTGTACCCCCCAAGTCACTTAGATACATCTCCCCCCCCAGTAAAGTTCCACTCCTTGCGGTTGTTCGCAGTTTTGGCTAATTCCTTTTAATATTAAGTGCTATTATTGTTGGCACTGATGTTCATGCACTCCTACTGTGGTCGCGATTTTGCTTTCATTCTTTTGACATACTACCTGTCCTCCCTTACTGTGAACAAACTGCTTCCACTCCATGACATGCTCAGCCAGCAGCTAATCCCAGTTAGGGGTACCAGGGATTGCAGCCAAATCCAAAAGTGGAGCCATGCCTGATACAAGAAACTATGGCAACTCCGGGGAGTCCTCCCAAAATGTACAACAAAAATGAAGGGCACTCAAAGATCCAGACAAAAGCCAATAAGTCACTTAGTCAATGAATTTGAAGTATTTGTGTATAATTTATTGTGTGACCCACAACATCCAAGCTGCAGTGTAATGTGCTCTTATGCAGTAATTCAAAGCAACACAATGCATAATGTAGCAAAAAAACAGTAACAACCAGTTGAGTAAAGTAAGATCACCCCCCGCACTTCGTTCTTATATGAGGTTTTATCAGGACTGGCAACCAAAGCAGTTTGCACTTCTCTGATACTACTAGATGTTACTATTTTTTGTGCTTGCCCATGAATCCCAGTCTCACTGGACATCACCTATCCTATTTTTTTTTGTATGTTATTTTTACCTCCTCCTATGCTCACACAGTCGTCCTATCCTGCGGGCAGCCAGTCCTGCCGTTACCTCCCACCAGTCCACCGTCCTGCTGCTCCAACGCCCCACTGTCCTGGACATATCCCTTTGCGGCGGCGGGGGAGGGGGGGCACATCTTTACAGGATGTGGAAATGCAACCTGGAGGCATCACTGCTGAGAGGCGCGGGGAGGCGGGGCCACCGCCATCTGGATGGCATGCGTGCCTTTTCATGCTTTTCTTGTTCCCCTGCTGTGCCGCCCTTGTAGTGCTCCTGGTCTCCACAAGGGGCCACTACAGAGCAAGGCCACCCACCGAACCCACCCCACCCCAGGAGAGGAGAGCAGTCCACTGGATGCTCTATCCTTTCCTTCACCTGCCAGCCCCCCCCCGCACTGAGTCCGTTACGGAACCCCAGTCACCAGCAAGGCTCGAGGTAAGGCGTCCAGCGCCTCAGTTCTCTGTGCCACTGGGCCAGCTTACCTTTCCTATTTAATATAGAAATTGTTGCCAACCCCCTCCCCATGGATTCTAAATTATTTAAATTAAATCAGAACATCCATTACAAGCCACTATTGTGAGTTCCTTTAGTAGATAACAAAGCTGACCTGTTACACTGGAAATCAGAAGCTTTGCAACCTGAATAAACATGTTATTTTGCCATCAGGCTCAGAAGACATTTTCATTGTTCCTTCTACACAACAGAATTTTCCAGTTGAGGTATGAAAAGAATACACTAAAACATTATGGAATCCATCAGGTTCTGCAATGTTTTAATGTGCCTCAGGGTGTACCATGGACTGATGCTCCTGCTGACATTTAATAGCTTTCTTTTAAAGCTGCACCATTTTAAGAACCAAGGTCTTGCTAAGCAGAATATTTCTGCTGCCAGTAATACAGCAGAGCACACAGTATCCTGCCTTAGCACCCTCCTCCATATGGGAACTGACCAAGCAAAATATACTTTTTTAGGGCTATACAACTATAAGAATTTCTGTGAGGGGGTGATTATGAGAGCCAGGCCCCACATTACACCACCACATGCACCTATTGAGGGTGTGGTGGCTCCTGGGTTCAGGGGTTGTTTCTGCAGTACTTTATATGCATAGTGCCTCTACCCAGAGATGCTTGGTAGTGTATTAGCTGACAAATTTGTATGGCACTCAGAGAAACCATGCCTACCCTTCTAGTGTGGCTGCCTCTGCGCAGCACCCCACAACAAGATATACTTGCTCAGACAATACAAATACTAGAATAACAGTAACACAGAATTTTATTCAGTGCTGGCTCCTGCGGAAAAATGGATTAGCACAGATATGCTTTACTTTGCTCATCCCCACGTTGGCAGGGTATGCTAGTAGCAAGCAGATGATTATGCAAACCATTCTTGGGCTAGTAGCAGAACAAGTTACTGTTAACTGAATCAACAAAGCCCAACTAGGTGCAGCTCCTTCCATTACCAACATGCCAATACACATCCCTAATCACAATAAACCACCTGTATTGGAAGCTGCTACTCTCACCTGCCTGGCACCAGCGTTTCGTGAAACACTGTGCAAGCTCCTTTATGGCTGTCACTGGGTACCCAGTGTTAAAATGTAGCAAGACCATTGATGTTGCCAAAGGTTGGCCAATTTTGGGTGCATATAAATTTAAACACAGTTAAGTTCCCCAAACCCCAGAAGTCGTGCAATTTCTTAAATTGCAGTTAGACTTTTTAAACTGAGTTATTTTAATCTTACCCAATAACCAATTTGTAGATCCAACTGGAAACTGACACTGATTGTAGAAGCAGAACATTTCTCACAGTTACTCATGGCTCTCAAAGGCTGCATTCCAGATGGGACAGGTCCCATGAATCTGGGCCTTTGACTACACTTCGCGATTCATAACACCCCATTTGACACCAGGGCCCAATTTTCAAAGAGCCCTTAGAGAGACAAATGTTGTGTCAACTCTAAGGGCTGTGGCAAACTCTGGGTGTGCCAGGGCCCCTGCATCTGATTTTAGAAAAATCAGGGTCCCGGCGCCAAACTCCCTGAGATTGCCGCAAGATAACAACTGCACCAAACATTTGGCTCACCTGCTGGAATTGCCACAGGGATCCGCCCCCAGCCTGGTGCAGCACTAGAGGGGCCAGAACATTTGAGGGGGTGAAACTGCTTGCCAGTAGGGGGGCAGGAGGAAGAAGGTGCACGGGAGGTGGCATGGGGGAGTCAAAGGGACAGCTGGGACTGAAAGGTACTGATGTGGCACCCGGTGGGGTGCGTTTACTTTTGTATTAATTTTGTAAATGTCCAGTAAGTAATAGTAGTGTACTATAATGTACAATAACTATTACTCATACTGTACATACAGAAACAGTTCTAATCCAACACATTAAAGACAAGACAAGTGATAATTCCACAGAACACAGCATCATATTGTACCATAACACTTCAGACCTCACAACTGTACAGTTGTACAGACCATATTGTTATGGTCTGTATAACTGTACAGTTGTGAGGTCTGCTGTGTTACCATTCAGTATGATGCCGTGTTATGCAGAATGTTCACCTGGCCCTCATTTGATGTGTTGGAGTAGAGCTGTTTCTGTACATATAGTTACTGTATGTTGTAGTACACTATTATTAATTGCTGGACATTTACAGTACAAAATTACTGTAAATGCACCCTGCTGGGTGCTACATCGCCATCTTTCAGTCTCAGCTGCCCTCCCCAGCTCCTCCTATTCTCTGGCAGCCCATTTTCTGACACAGTCCCACTGGCGCAGGCCACTTAGACTACCTCCTGGATGGTCTAAGTGGTGCCCCTTCCTGCATCCATGGCAAGGTTTTCAAAATCCCCAGAAAGGGACTGTTGTCGCCCCACCATGGCACAAGCTCACTTGCAACTGGCACACCTGGTTGTTTGATGCAACTCAAGTGCAAGAGGGCTTTGGCCCTCTGGCATCAGTATTTGACACAGGCTGTAATGGAAAATCACAAATTATGCAAGTTGTGATGCAAGTCACCCCTTATCAAAGTCTTTTGACACTAGCCCCTTGCGTCGCTCTAACTGTTTTGAAAATCAGGCCCCAGGTGTCCTAGGAGGTCAAATACAATGGAGACAACTCCCAATTCAGAAACGGGATACATTCCACTTGGCCAAATATATACCAGAGAATTCAAACTACTGTATTTATGAAATTCACGAGATTCATCTTTTATTTCTTTCCTCTTGAAAGCAACTGAGACTCAGCATTAGAGCAACATAACCCTGGAATTACATTTTCTAATATAATTGGAAATCTGGGCATGTGTAATTGCCTTCTTAATCTCAGTAAAGAACATTTTTCTGTTGTTTGTAACACACCTCTCCCCACCCTGCATCTGCAGTAGGGGTATGAACTGATGTTTCCTGTACAGGGCAGTGGGGCTACTACACACACACCTGACCACTACTTTGCTCTAACACTCAGGCTGAAAGGAAGTAGTCACCAAATAATGCACTGTGGCCAGGTCTTTCTTTCATCATCTCTTCTTCTCCTCATGACTCCTCCTTTCTCCTCTTCAATGGCAGCAGGTCTCTGTGCTCTTCTCTGCTGCACTGGGCTCTTGCTATGGGTCTTGCTGTGGATTAATATATTGCCTTGGGTCAACGGTTAGCTCATTCTCAAATAATTCAAGGACTCATTTAGCTGCGGCATTAACGCTGCTTTATTATCCCTGAGTCTTTGACTGATATGCAGTTTTGCACACAGCATCTTTTTTGAATGTCACATGATTCATTTTCTACATTAATATGGCCTAAACATGCAAAACATTTCTTATCTGGAGCTTTGTGGCAGCTGCTGTGCTTCTCCTTCACATAACTACTTAAAGCCAAAACGTTGTTGCTGGCAGCCTCTGTGGATTCCCAGTTCACTCCTCTTCTGTTTCTGTTCCTGTGATCCAGAGATTTAGCTAGGAAGGGACATGTGCCAAACCCAGACTTGGGACCCTGTCACCATCCTGAGCCTAGCAAGCCCTCTCTTGCTAGTCAGAGCTAGAACATTAACTGAGGGAGACTCCATTCTGCTTTCATGGAGCACCTCCTTTCATACTGCTTTTGATGTTTGCCTCTACAGGGCTCCCTGCTGCTCCATGATTCTACTGCCATTAAGACCTTCCCACAAGTGATGAGGCCTAGCCTGACCTCTGCTGGGTCCCTGGGAACCTACTCTTACTGGGCCCCCAGGGACCAGATCTGAGGCAAAATAGCTGATCCTGACTATTTGTACTCTTAAGCCCCTCCTAATAAGCTGAAGTAGCTATTAACCACTTGATGTCTGCACTGCCTGTTCCCTACATACATTATCCCAGAGGATTTGTAACATCAAACTCCCTTTAGTGACAGGAAGAGGGCATTACATGTTAATTATAAATAATTTCTTTATTTTCTCCCTGAAGTAAATGGTGCATGTACTGCAGGAGCTGCAGCATGTGAAGATCTATTACAGTATATATCAAAGAGAGCTTCACAAGCTGCAATTACCCCATGCCGTAACAATCTAAATTCTACATTCAGTGGCTAATGTTAAACTGAGAACAGTCCCTAACCAACCATAACCCATGTCATAACATTCTAAATTCTACATTCAGTGGCTAATGTTAAACTGAGAACAGTCCCTAACCAACCATACCCCATGTCATTACATAGTGGATAATCAATGGGAACCAGTTAATAACAACGTTGCGTTCCCATCTCAAGGTTTTCATGACAAATTAGTAAACCTTGAGTGCGAAGTTCAAGAGATTTACAGTTGGCATGATGACTTCAAGATGGGAACATATCTTTTTGTTAACTGGTGCCCATCCATTGTTTTTTTATAGTGTATGGGCACCAGTTAAAATTAATTTGCCCTTACTTTTCTTTCCATAGCACCACTCTCCATCTGGGCAAGCTCTTACCACTGAGGCCATTTGTCTGAAGCCCCATGTTCAAGAGATGTGCATGCGCATGCAGTGCCATTCACATTGTTATGATATTGATGTGACGTACTCAAGAGAGTATAACAACCTCTCGATGTCACATTGATACCATAACAAGGATATGAATTCATTGAATTCCATCCTTAACAACACTTTCCCATAAATTATATAGAGGATAATGTATGATCATGGGTTAATAACCACACTGTAAATACTTTGAGAGGTTGCCGTGACATCGTTGTAAACCTCGAGAGCACAGCTAGAGAAGCTTTTACATGTTATGGTAACCTCGAAAAGTGTTTTCAGCGTGGCTGTTAACCAAAGACCATACATTATATTTTATAGTGTATGGGCTACCAAGATTGTGTAATCACAGATTGAATTACTTTACTTTACTGAATTACTTTATGAAACAATGGGGCCTATGCACAACATCACTGCACCATGCATAGGTTGTGCATGGGCAGCGCAGATATGGCTATGCACAGCAGGCATGTATGCCAGCACGGAATGCCATGCACAACCTCTGCTTAGTATACTTCACAGGGGTGCCATGCATGACAATGCAGGCCCTGCATGCAGCATGTACAAGGGGGCAGGGCCACGCTGAGTGCGCATACTGTACATACAGGGCCAATGCACGCATGCACAAATGTGAGCCTGCCACATGGGTACGTGGTGCAGTGTGCACAAACAAACGAGGCCTGGAGTGCTGCCATAAATGGCCATGTAGGCATCCTGCACTGCAGCCACACCATGAGGATGAAAAAAGGACATGCCCAAGGCAGGAAGGCATTGTGTGCTATGATAGTGCAACAGTAGGCACCATTGGTGGCAGTAGGCCAGGACCACACTGGCGGTGGTGGAGGGATGTGTTCGACATCGAGGCACACATGGACACACAGTGCGTATGACATGCCCACGACCACAGCCACGCTGTAGCATGTGGGGGACAGTGCCCCAACATACAGGCCAGGTGCCACCCAGACATGCACACACTGGACCGTGTGCAGCTGCCGCGCAACCAGCACAGACCAGTATGGGGGCACACCTTTGGGACCAAGCAACAGAACACTAGGCAGATGTTCCAACCCAACACATGCATGCCATGCAGCACAGGATACACCCCGCGAATGGGCCAATGCACCCTGCCCCCCACTTCCCACCCACACAACACAGCCAAACGCCACAGAATCGTACCTGCTCCACCAGCATACACCAGTTACACAGCCACAAGCACACTGGAGGCAATGACCACACAAGTACTAGCAGCACAGTTTATTATGTGTCACTGCAGCATGCCAGCAACAGGAAACATAGCAGGGGAATCCACATGGAGCATGCAAATCCACACACAGTTCAAGCAATGCAACAAATGAATGGCAAGGTGTAGGCAACGTGCACTACAAGATGTCCATCGTAGTTGTGAAATGGAGGCCAACCATACTCCTGTCAGTCATTCTCAATGTTGTCTCTGTCCAGCAGCACAGCCTGTTCCATCACCCGCTCAAGGACAAACCATCTGAATGGACCCTGATACCGCTGTGGAGAGAAGAGTAAAAGACATGTCAGTGTCAACTGCGCATGCACACCATTGCTTCCCCACACTAATGCATGGCCCATGCCAGGCAGATCCCCGTAAGGCCCAGCCATTTGGCGGACCTCCCCAGCCACAGTGATGCGTGCTGAGTTCCACGGCAGACCAGACAACGCATGCAGGAACAAGCCCCCAGCAATTGCTGCCACAGTATAGTGCCCTCCCAGCCAGAACACTCAACTGTCCCGATGATTAGGGTAGCCACAGATGTGGCAGCCAAAATTACCACTGCCCCTGTGAACTGTATGGTGACATGACTGCAAAGTGAGGGGATGATATATATACAAAATGATCATTACAGTCACAGTCACGCCCAATTGTCAGTATCGGCATCTGACATGAAACCCCCACATCCATCAGCAAGTCTCTTTCCTTCTTAGTATCACTAAATATAGTATTTGCAAGTTTATAGGAAACCATTCCATTGTTTTTACCAAACTGCATAAACTCAATACTGCCAAATGCAAGGTTATGCATTTTGGTAAAAACAACGGAATGGTTTCCTATAAACTTACAAATACTATACTTAGTGATACTAAGGAGGAAAGAGACTTGGGGATAATGATCACAAATTACCTCAAATTCAGTTCTCATTGCAGGGCACAGGTAAAGAAAGCAAACCACAATTTTAACTGCGTCCTTAGACACATAGCCAGCAGAGGTGATTGACCTGATCTGTGAGGGGGTTAAAGAACAAACCTGAATATCGTAAGCTGTGCTCCTGATTAATGTGGCATGGGGTTGAGAGGGCTGCCCCCTGCATGCGGCAGAGAGCCACAGTATGCCGTATCACTCTGGCACAGCTGTAATCCCACCGGCTGCATGCACTCACACATGTAGGATACTCACCCATGATGGGACCACCACCCATCAGTGGGTGATGGGACCCACATCCTCGTGCTCTCCCTCGTACATAATGATGTTGTCATCCATCATGTGGCCCATGTAGCATGGTAAGAGCAGCTGACACTGTCTCTGCCACAGTCCCCGGGGGTGGACAATCATCATGGGAGCACAGTCCCTCTGGTCCACCCATTCCAGCTCCATGAGGCCCTGCCATCATGAGGCATCCTGTGTGTGTAGGGGAAAGTACCAGCACGCCATCCACCTGCATGAAATGCACACAGGGACACAGACATGGACAGGTACTCACCCAATCATGGCCCTGCACCATCCACAAAACCCCATAACCCATATGTAATTGACACATACTGCACTGCTCCAAGTTTGTCTCAAAATTCTGGCTTGGCACCCTACCTCCTTACCTCTCCTCCTCACTGTTGCCAGCTCCCACTCCACCTCACTCCCTCCGATCCCTTGACACCCGTCTACTAAATATTCCCAGTTGTAAGACCTCAGCTGGAACAACAGCCTTCTCATACCATTTCCCAAAACTCTGGAATGCTCTCCCCCCTCAAATCCATCACTCCTCCTCTACATATTCCCTATCAGCTGTCCTGGCAAACTACCTCATGGTAAACTGTGTCTGCACTCCTTAAAAAAATATATATAAGGCCCTCTCCCCCTACCAATTCCCATGCCTACTAGCGTATGTCCTTCACTGGACACTGGCTATATACCCAAAGGCTCCTCCCACCTCTCGCACTTCTGTCCCTCTCTGGCCTGCCTGAACTGTAGTTCTCGGCACCAATCTGTACTTAATGTAGGTAGGTTGTCTGTCTAACTGCTGTATATACTGGTTAACGCTCTTCCTAAATGTTTACCCATTGCTGTAACCAAGTAATTCCCAGCTCCAGTACAACTGTTCAATGTATCTATTTCGTATGTAACTCTGTTCATCTAATTAATGTATCTCTATTGTGATATATCTATTTTGTATGTAACTCTGTTCATCTAATTAATGTATCTCTATTGTGATAACCTGCATGTTATCCTCCCTGTGTACCCTTTCCCCCAGGTCGCACCGGGAGACGAGCATCGATTTGCTCAGTGTGCCTTTCCTGGTGAAACAATTGCAATAAATACATAAAAATCCACCCAAGTCACAGTACTCCACCTTAGAGACCCTCCACAGGCATAGTGGGAACTGCTCCAACAATGCCGCTGCAGCCGTCGCCATCATCCAACTCAACCACAGAGTGTGCAATGCACAACGCATCGGGCAATGGGCAAATGTAGCCGCACATGCCCACAGCCTGTGCTGGGCCAGCACAAACATGTGAGCCTGGACATGCCCGTTAAAGGTACACGCATGTGTGGACAGTGTAATAAAGATGCTGCACCATCCGCAGGTATGGATGCCCGGAAACAGAACTGTTATGCATGATGTGTCCCAGTGTGCTGTTGCACATGGGCCTGATCCATGAGCAGCTGCTATTGTGGTGGCATACACGGCCATGTCCATGGGTATTTAGGCTGTGCCTGGATGCTGCCATGATGCATGAGGTGCAGTGCATTGCATTGAGCACTTCAGACTGCCATGGTACATGATAGACATGCTGGGTGACATGGTCCAGGACTGGATCGCCCCACGGACATGACGCTCAAGAGCAATGTCCATTAAGATGAAGATGCTTACTGTGCTGTCATACTATGTCACCAGCTCCTACCGGAGGGGGATGGGTGACATCATGGATGTGAGCCAGTCCTCGGTGTCCCATGCTGTTACAGTGGTGATGGATGCCACAATGGAGCAAATGAACACCCACATTGCTCTGCTGGCATCTACCGATGAAATATGGCATATGAAACAGGCATTCTATGACATGCATGGGATGCCAAATGTCTACTGTGTGATCGACAGCACCAACATTGCCATCCTGGCACCATTGACAAAGGAGGAGGCATACTGGAACTGTAAAGCCTACCACAGTGTAACCTGCCAGGTTGTGTGTGATGCACTCTGCATGTTCATCAGTGTATGTGCCAGGTACTCAGATTCATGTCACGATGCCTAAGTGTTGGATACCTCTCACATTGGAGGGATGCTTTGCATGGGCACCATCGATGGGTGGCTGCTAAGTGTCATGTGTTTGTACCTCAGTGACAGCACTCTGTCTCTCCCCAACAGGTGACAGTGATTACCCCTTGCGCCCAAATCTGATGACACCAATTGTCGTGCCAATGACAGCTGCAGAGGAAGCCTACAACAACACACATCAGAAGATGAGGAATGTCGTTGAGTGCACCATCGGCCAGTTGAAGAATCGGTTCCGCTGCCTGGACCATACGGGGACGATAATGCTAGCACTGGGAAAAGCCTACCATGTGTTCACTGTGTGTGCCATGCTGCACAACCTTGTCATGCATGATAACGTACCCATCCCAGGGCCTGAACTTCCACAGATGCCAGAGGGTGATGGGACAGCTGACGCCATCAGGAGCCCTGACACTGTTGGTGGTCAGGAGGTGAGGGTGGCACTCATGCAGGGTACCTTCCACTGGTAGGTGCAGTGTGGTGGGTGTGGGATGCATTAGGATGTGCGTGCATGTGTGAAGTCTGGCATTGTGTGTGGCTGTCAGAGCCTGTCATGAGGCCACATGTCCGCCACTGTCCACATCCCATGTTGATGTCCTGTGTGGCAGTGCTGGTGTGCGTGGTGATGATACCCAGTCTGAGCGCACATCGCTGGGTGGTGGATGTGGCCGTGTGCCTGATGTCCATCCTGCATGTGACTGTACACCTGCGTACAACTGCTGCCGGACTGGCACCATCACCTGTGCATGGTCCGCATTGGTGGTCAGGGTGCCAGGGCCACACTGGTGCTGTGTAGGGTGGTGTGGGTGGTCTTGTGTTGAGCACCTTCATCATGGTGCATGGGCTGGTGTTGTGCCATGTGGTACAGGTGCTACATGGTGTGTTGGGTGTGTTTGTGTGTACTGACATGGACATGTGCCATGTGTGCCCATTCAAGTCAGGTGTCCATGCTACTGGCTCTGTGTGTCACTGGGCCATTCCTGCAAGCAGGCTGAGACACATGTGCCTAGACATCTTGCCTGTTGACCAACATTGCCAAGTCCACACCATCCACAGGGGGCCCAATCTGTCTGATGTCCATGTGTGGCCACAGCATAACCCATGCCACTGTCCCCTGCACCCACCATCCTGATGTCCCCTGTGGGCTGTTTACACGTACCCAACAGTGCATCAGTGAGGTCCAGTACACCATTGCCCTGTGCCTCTGCTGCACGCTGTGTGTCCACGTCCTCTGGGGTGTCCATGCCAATCATGACACTATGTGTGTGGGGTCCTGATGGCTGCACCCTCATCCCACATCTGGTGTGTGTTGGTGCACCACATGTGGTGTGTGCGCATCAGTCCATGGGGCCACATTCCAGAATAGCCACTTTATGGCATCTGCGATGTGTGCCATGTCATGCCGCATGCCTTACACCTCCATGGTGAGATCATGCATTGCCTCCATTGTCCAGCATTGCTCAGCAAGTTGTTCCTCCTCAACCCGGTGGACCACCTGGTACCTGTCTGCTAGGGTGTCATGGGTGCGTGCCCGGTGGTGTCGTTCCAGCAGAGAAGGGTCTCTCCCCTGGACTGTTCCCTGCATCTTGCGTGTCCCGGTCATCTGGGCTCTGGATGTCTGATCTTGGCACGTTACACTCTGCCCATTCCACTGGTGTGGTGGCTGCATCATGCCCCAATCATCTACTAGTGGCGTGTGGCTGGCGCTCTCCCAGGCTGACACTACCCATGCACTCTGTGGTGGTAATCTATGTGCTCTCCATGTGCAGTTCAGGGGTGCTCTCCACCTCACTGTCAGTCTCCATGGGGACCACCATCTCCTGCTTGGTACCTGGGGGAGAGGACACTGTTAGTGTGGCATTCTATGGCACACAGTGTGCTTCACTCCAGGGTGCTATTGGCTCCATCACTCACCGGTCCCATGGCCATCCTGGCTGCCATCCTCTTCAGACAGTGCTTGTCTTGTGGTCTCCCTCTGCTGACCACTCGGCACTGCTGTGGCACCTGTATGCACTGTTGGCTCTTTGAGGGAGGAAATGGGTACAATTAGGCATCCACAGTGCTACCGTGTGGACATTGGGCTGCCCATCTGTTGGCTACTTACCGTCTAGTGTGTCTATGCCTTCCACCTCCCCATGGACCCTGACATCTGTCAGGGTGTCTGTGACCATGCACTCCACTGGAGTCAGCTGGCTGTCATCCCCTAGTGGTCCACCGCCTGTGCCCTTGTGTTCCCTTGTTGCATTGGCAACCTTGCACTTCACGGCCGATTGTAAGTCCTGCCACTTGTGCTTGATGGCCTTTATGGTCCGGGCTTTGGGTCCTGCGGCATTGACCCCGGCCTGTATGTCTAGCCACAGGTAGGCCTTCACCTTGGCGGGTGTACTGAGGGAGAGTGACCTGTACAGCTACTGGTAGTGTGTCTGGATATCGGACATTATCGAGGTGACCTATCCACCCATAAAGTTTGCAGAGTGTGAGCACCCTCCACCCTGCCCCCTTGCACCTCCAGACACTTGTCCAGTGGGCCACTCACCCTTTTCTGGTCGCTCAACTGGCTGGGTGTCTGCCTGCATGTCACAGGCCAACTCCAACATCTCTTCCACGTTGTTGTTTACCTCACTATGCACTTCCACATTGCAGCATGAGGTGGGGACTTTTGTCTTATATGGAGGGGGTCAAGGGGCGGAGCCATGTAAAGTCAAGATGCCTGCGTGCACTACATGTTATGCTGCGTGGCCTACTTTGGAACACTCACATCATCCGTGTGGTGCATGTGTCATTGGTGCATGCTGTGTAACGGGCCTTTCCTGCCTGCCGCGTAGCTCCGCACTGGTGCTACATCATTTTCCCATGTATATCACTTGTATTCGTGCATAGACCCCATTGATTGTTGTGAGCATTCCGTTTTGTTATACCATTGATATGACATACTTTAGAAGGGTTAACAACAGAATGATGTCATGACAATGGCATAACAAGGTTGTAATCTGCTTGATTTCAGTTAATAATAAGGGTTTCCCCATACATTATAATCCAAATTTTACATTCAGAGGTTAATATTAAACTGAGAACAGTCCCTAGCCAACCATACCCCATGTCATAATAATCTAAATTCTACATTCAGTGGCTAATATTAAACTGAGACCAGTCCTTAACCAAGCATACCTCATGTCATAATAATCCAAATTCTACTTTCAGTGGCTAATAGTAAACTAACAGTCCCTAACCAACCATACCTCATGTCATAACAATCCAAATTCTACATTTAGTGGCTAATGCACCCTGTACCCCTCTTTACCAGTATGAGATACTTGTAGGTCTCTATCATCTCCCCTCTTGCTCTCCTCTCTTCCTGTTGAGATCTTTCAGTCTCTCCTCCTAGAGCTTCTTGTGCAACCCCAGTACAATTTTAGTTGCCCTCCTCTGGACTGTCTCCACCCTGTCTATGTCCTTTCTGAGATGTGGCCTCCACAACTGGATATGATACTCTTGCTGGGGTCTCACCAGACAGTGATACAGTGGAAACACCTCCCCCTGAATATACACCACCATATGCACCCCAACAACCCACTGCTTTGACACACTGTCCTGCCACCATGAGGCTATCAGATATTATATGCAAGCAATAACACATGGTGAGATGTGGATTATCTCCTGATAAGAACACACACCCTGGTGCATTATAAGACATGAGGCACTTACACTGAGTGACTTATGCTCCTGGGCGTGCTCTTATCAGGAGATAACCCACACCTCGGAGTGTGTTATTGTGCTTATAAAATAGGCCCCCAAGCAATTATTGTAAGAAAAAAAAATGTAAATATATATATATATAAATATTATACTGGTGCAGTCGCGCCAGTATAGTTAGGCTGAAACTGCACTTCTATGTTAAAGTCCAAACTGTGAGACTTAATAGCTTTGGAGCTGTTCAATGGATTTGCATGAAATTTGGCACACAGAATCTCTATGAGAAGGTCTCTTGACCTGCCACATTTTGGGGGAATGCTTCTGAGATATAAAGTGTTGAAAAAAATAGAAAAATCTCAAGAACAGCTTTATGTTGTGGGCTGAAATTTTCAGGGTAGAAAGCCTTTGGGTCACATATGTGCCTTTTGAAGGTTTGGATAAAATATTAATCCATTCAATAGTTATGACATTTTAAATTTTTCCATTGTTTCCTATGGGAACATTTATATGTCAGGCACGAAAGATGTTATTTTTTGAACAACAGGAGTATTGTTAGAAAAACAGCAGCTTATTTTTGAACAATAGGACTACTGTGTGAAAAATACCAGCTTCTTTTCACAAAGAATGCTGGTATTCTTCGCACAGTTCACAGTCCTTCGATCGCTTGAGCTGTGTTGCGGCAGCCATCTGGTTTTGCCACTTAGCGAGGATGTTGTAGTATGAACATTTTAAACATAAAAAAAAATCAGAAAACAGCTAAAGAGATCATCTTTAGGTATTTTCTGATGATTTTTTTGTGTTTTAAGCTGAACCTAAATAAGTTTTTCTCTCGGGTGCCAACTTATATAGAGAACGTCTTGGAGTCTGTTCTCTGTATGAGAAAAGTTGTATTTTCTTGACTTCTGCAGCTGCAGCTGGAACTCATGCTACTGGCTGCAGAGTCATGAAGACTCACCGCTTTGTGCGCTCAATACATGATGTTTACTGGTCATACTGGGAGCGCACCCCAGTGTGCCCAAATATATTGTTGTTGTAAAACCTGTGAAAGAAAACCATGCCCTCAAGGTCTTTTCTTGATGCATAATCCTGCATCGGAATGAGTGCAAATTTCAATCCAGGATCCTGCATCGAAGTACTGCAAAGAGCCGCACAGTGCTTTCATATATAAAAGCATTGTGCAGCACATTACAGTACTTCAATACAGGAGCCTACGCTGAAATTTGCACACATTTAGATGCAGAATCCTGCATCAATGGGTCTAGTATGATCTCCCGACAGCAAACATCCCATATTTTATTTCCCGATTATTACCTTCCCGCTGTTACTGTATTACTGACGAAGATTCTCCCCGACACACACAGCTGATCGGTACAGCTGATCATTGCACTGTATATCATTGCGATCAGTGTGAGGACCAATATTCTATAATTGAGGTGGTTTTCCTTGTTTCTTTTACTGGGTTTTGAATTCTGATATGTGGATGAATGAGTGAGTGCTGAGGGACGACCATGTGCTGACGGAATCACGAACAGTGAAGGTCAGTGTAGGCAGTCTTCCCACACCTGTCTTGCAGGACAGAAAGTGAATTTCATGTTCTTGTGACCATTTTTTCTGATTTCAACACTACTGCTGAAGTGGATGACAGGCTACGGGAGTTTGAAATGACCGACTTCAGTGAAGCCACTCCTTTCTGGGAAAAAAAAATGTGCATGAAAATTGAATTAGTTTTGTATCCTGCACTTCTGTGTTTTCTGTTTCTGTCTCACTTGTTTGTGGAATTGCTATTTTATGGTGGTGACATCCTCAGGGAGTGAAACTGGTTGCACTATAGTTTGGCTTTTGGTGGTTCAGTAAAACTGCTCCGTTCCGTGACAAAAAAAACCTGTCTGTAGAAGCTTCAGGTCTGCTTCATGGACAACTGATGGTTTCTCTGTAAAAAGAAAGGGATGCAGTTCTCTGACATAGGAAAGGGAGGAATAGGAGGTACAGAATGTCTGTGGGGTTGGGGGGGCAGCGGCTGAAGTCATTTACAGCTCTGACTCAGAATGGTGTTAACGTGTTAAAGTGCTGATGATAATGAAATATATATTCATGCTTGTTGCAGACACTTGTTGGTATAATATGTCAGTAAATATTTTGTCAGTCAGTTTGTATTGTCGGCAAGTAAATGTTGGTTAATTTCAAGTCGGGAAGTTTGTATTTGGGTGATCGTACTGATCCAGCATCAATCTAGTCTTCCTGCCCCATTCTCCAACATGGGGGTGCCCAATCCCCGTGTCGATCACTATCCCCAACAGTATTGCGGCACAGTGGGAGCCCACCCCAGTGTGCCAAGATATTACTTTTTTGCAAGTTCAACCTTTCCGACACTGGGATGCCCATTCCCAGTTTCAGATGACCTCCCCAGCCCAATCTTATTGCCAATGGGGGTGCCCAATACCCCTGTCAGCATGATAATCCCCCCAAACGTATGTGGCACACTGGGAACCCACCCCAGTGTACCCAGTACCCCTAATAAAAACTGAAAAAAAAAGAAAACATCCTGATGATGGTTTTTAAACACCTGTAATAAAGGAAACTGTCCCTCACGGCTCCCCAGTCCCCATCCCACCCTCCCTCTGTGCCCCCCCACCACACTTACAGTCAAAAGGCTAGGATCGGTGATATTCTGTGGACGGGAACACGTCTGCACTCTTCAAAGTCCAATCGCAAACTGAAGAAATCGAGGTAAGCCATATAATGGGAGTCAATGGGGGGGGGGGGTCAACTCAAATTGCTATCTCAGCCAATTTTAAGAATTGTTGCCCGAAATTTTAAACATGGGGTTCTTGGGACCCCTCCTCGTAAACACGTTACTGTCATTTCGTTTCTCGGTCCCAAAAGGTTATTTCGCAGTCACTGTGTGGAATCACCTTTTGGGACTGAGTCATGAAATGACACTGCCACCGTTCATGAGGCGGGGTCCCAAAAAGCCCATGTTGCAATTTTGATGAAAAAATTCCCCAAAATGACTACGTTACAAGCGTGCATTGTGCAGTTTCTAAGCACGCTCGTAACTTCACCAGTTTTTTATATTTTCACTCCAGATTTTCAACATTGGCATTTTTAACACCTCCTTATGAACAGTACAGCTGTCATTTTTCACATAGTGCCCAAAATGTGTTTTCGCACCTGCGGCGCAGAATGGTACGGTCGCTGCATGAAATCAACTTTTGGAACAGATTAACAAAATGACAGTGCCACTGTTCATGAGGGAAGGACCCATAAAGCCCACGTTTAGCATTTGGTGAAAAAATTCCCAAAAAAGACTGTTAAGGGCATGTGTTGCGCACTTTCTATGCACGCTTGTAACCTTGCCAATATTCAAATTTTTGCTTCAGATTTTCAACATTGCCATTTGTTTACACCACCTTATGAACAGAACAGCTGTCATTTTGCACATCCTGTCCAGAATGTGATTTTGCACCAGTGGTGCAGAATGGCGCAGTCGCTGTGCAAAATCAATTTTTGGGATGGATTAACAAAATCACAGTTGCACTGTTCATGAGGTGAGGTCACATTAAGCCAATGTTGAAAATTATTTGAAGAAATTTAAAAAAATTAGTGTGTTATGAGTGTGCATTGTGCAGTTTCTACGCACGCTCATAACTTTGCCAGTGTTTTCCATTTTCGCACTGTTGTACTCACTGGATGGAGGGATGGGAGTGCATGGTCCAAAGGACCATGCCTCCCACCATAACATATGGATAATATTGTACTATCTCGATGGAGGGATGGGAGTGCAGGGTCGGAAGGACTCTGTGTTCCCACCGTGAATGTGGACACTGTTGTACTATCTGGATGGATGGATGGATGGATGGGCTCCCACTGTGACATATGTACACCATTGTATTATCTGGATTGTGGGACAGAGACCCTGCACTCCCACCATGACATATGGACACTGTTGTACTATCTGGATCATGGGATGGGAGTGCAGGGTCCTCTGACAGTAAACTTAGGATACAATTATGCTGTCTGAAAAAGAAGAGAAATTCTTTGAAAAAAACTTTGTTAATGCATCAGTTAGGGTGGATACTACAGCAACAAAAGCAGGGAAATGAGATGTTAGGGTCCCCCCCACCCCCACACTCCACAATCCAACAGAAGTTGGGGTGTGCCATGGGGTCATCAGGCCTAACTCTCATCCCATTCTCCTATACTGTAGCATATCAGCATGTTTACACATGAAATGAGGTGATTGTTGGACCTGATGTTCCCATGGCACACCCCGGCGTCTGTTGGTGTGTGTGGGTAGAGACCCCTAACGCCTCATTTCTAGCTTACTCACTGTGGTATCCACCTAACTGATGCATTACAAAGCTTTTGCAAAGAATATATATATATATATATATATATATATATATATATATATATATATATATATCTATAGTTTTAATAGGGGACCCCGTACCAGTGGCACAGATAGGCTATTTGATTTCATAGGAGTTTCTTTTTTTTTCTCAAATTCTTATGGTAGTCTATGCTTTTCAGAACAGTGAGAGCATCATATGTTGCCGTGTGCCTGCCGTCCGGCTTTTCAGGGAGTAAGCATGCCATTCAGTGGATTGCAAATGGAGGCCGTTGCTGGATCCGTGCCGAAATTTTAAACAGGCTGCTTATGCTTTGCTGCCTTCATTTCTGTCATGTAGAAGTAGAGGAGAGGTCAGACTTTACACAGTTTTATTTTTCTTCTGTTCTTTATTTTAGTTTTGTTTACATTTTCTGTTTTGGCCCACTTGTCTGTGAGAAAGCGTGTCCGTTGGTGGCCGCCGTACTGTGCAGTTTTTTCCCTTTCGTTTTTGTGAAATGGCAGGTTGTGCAGTGTGGTGCCATTACTCAAGCAGCAGTGAAGGACCGAGTTTGTTTTTTTAAATTTATTTAAATCCAATGCCTCTTTCGCAGGCTGGCTAATGGAGGAGTAAGGGTTGATATTTATCAGAATTTAGAAGAGTCTCCTCACGCTTTGCTCCCTTCAGTGCATCGGCTTTAGTGCAGCAGTACAGGTTAGAGTTTACAGTTTATTAAAAAACAAAAATGCAAAGTGGTGTATACCGAAATGATACATGTTGGGAACTTGGAAACTGCAGATATAAAATAAGATGCCAGCTGTCTCAGTAGTGCTGCGTTTCACGCTGCTGTTGGCCATGTGTGCCGGCTTGTGAAAATCACTTTTCTGTTGTGATAGGTATTGATATTTTTTGGTTGTGAGGTTTCCCAGTGAAGGTTAGTGCCAGTTTGAATCAATATGGGCTGATAAGGACATGGCTCAAATGGCCTTTCAGCCAATCAGAATATGCCATTTTATTTGTCTATTTTATAAACAGTTCTACATAATCAGTAGTAGCTATACACTGTCTGAATTAATTTATTTCAAACATTTTACCAGGAAAAGTGTACTAAGCTGGGAGCAGCGTATTTAAAGCTGCATCCTGGGGATAAGGGAATGTGGAATAATTATTTTCTCCTTACCCTCTTCCCAATCCCAAAACTAGGTCAATTATAAAGAAAAAAGAACGTTTCCATAATGTGCTCTTGATTTATTTAGGGCCCATCCAATGTTAGTTGATTCATGCTTCATTTATTTTATTCCTGATCAGTTCCAGAAACCAGTCATATCAGTTGGGCAGAAGCTGACAGTATAGGCCTCCACTCCACTGGTATCACCAGGTAATAGAACTGAACTAACAGAGCTGATAAGTAATTATAAGAATGAATATTAGACAGGAAAAGGAGCATTAATAAGGGGCCCAAAAAAGAGGAAAAAAACAAGAAAAGAAAATATGAAATGGGATTAAGGGAACAACTCACATATCCAGATTTCCAAAGCCAGGATAAATATTCCCTTTCAGTGATGGAAATTTCACCTAGAAAAAGATGATCCTTACCCACATTATTTTTTTTTTTTGTGATCTTTCCAATTACTGGTTTGAATGTAGAATTTGAGTTTTACTTGACAAACTCCAGATCTACTTTAATAACCTCCATGTAAAATCTAGATTTCATTTTTTTGTTTCATTCACTTAATTTAAATCATGAAAATGAGCCTAGGTTTCACTTAAACATGAAATTATACCTTAAATATCATTACTTGGTTAAGATCCTATACCTTTTTCCCCGAGACACAATAACCACACCTTTACTGTATATTGGTTAAATGGCCACAGCCATGTGTTTATTCAAGACTTGTAGCAGTGTAGGTTGATGGATCACGTACGGCGGGAAGTCTCATCTGCTGAGCCACCACCTTCTTAGTGAGGCATTCCTGCATCTCTGAGGGGGTCCCTCCCTATCGAGGGAAGCCATGATCTGCCCCAGAGGCCTCAGAGAAAAGGGTGGAATCACCACCTACTGTGCCAGTTATGACATTGTGACATACCTCTCTTCTCCACCACAGTTGCAGAACACATCATGCTGGGAGATACTTACTTCCCTTCCAGGTGTCAGTTCAGGCTGTCCTGCATCACTGCATGACATCTCACCATTTCTGACTACCTACTTACAATGGCTGTGATGGTATTGCAAACCAAATTACCTGTGCTACCCTGGGAACACTGGACCAGCTCCTATGAGGGCAAAAATAATAAAAAAAAACAGTATGGGGGAATGTCTGGGAAAAAAAATCCCTCATTAGCCCTGCAGCATTCCTCTCATGAGTGGGTCTGGTTCCATGTTTCCCTGTCCCTTTCTTACAGTGCACCCCCTGTGACCTAGATAATTCCTGCTGTGTCCTCACTGACAGTGGGTGGGTGGATGGACATCTTTGACTTCACAGGATCCAGAGCTGAAGAAGCTTTATCCAAAGTAACCAACTCTTTCAAAATGTGTCCAACCTCTCTGCTTTTTTGTGGTTTCCTGACACTCAGCTTTTCACCAATTAGTCCATTTACTTATTTATCTTTTGTTTATTGGGTAAACATATGGGCCAAGGCCCTTTTTCATATGTGACCTGAGACCGTCTAATTATACAGTCAAGATGTAACATTTGTGCAAATTCACATGCAAACATTTATGAATGATCCAAAAATTGTACATTAAGCTGACAAAACATAATACAATACAAGAAACCATAACATTACAATAAATTTAAGCAGCAGGTTAATAAAAAAAAAAAACAAGAACATTTCAATTGATTAAAAATATAACTTTTTAACTTACTTTTAAAATGTGCATGACTTATGCCAGATTGCAATTCTATAGGTAAGACATTCCAGTGTTTAGGAGCTTGGATGGAGAAGGCTCGATCCCCCACTTTTGTTTTTGTTTTACTCAATAATAAATTGACATTTCATCTAAGATCTTCATTTATAGTTGTAGTTTTAAGAAATTGGAAGAAGGCAGATTTGGTATTTTGCCATAAAACATTGTTGGTGACACAGTATAAGGAATAAATACTACTCAGATAGGGTGGGAGCCAGCCACTACTTTGATAGAGTTTACAATGATGAGTGTTCGGTAATTTATGAGCAAATCTGAAAATACTATGGAAGGTTGTTGTGAGATTAGACAATGCTTGTTTGGATAAGGTTGTAAATAAAAATGCATTATAATTCAACTGAGGCATCAAAATGCTCTGAGTTATTGCAATTCTTGCCTGTAGTGTCAAAGAATTTTGAAATTTTAAAAGTACCCCTGTTTTTGATTAATCTTCCTAGCTATAATTCCTATATAGGGTGAGAATGTTAAATGAGTAGTCAAATTTATGCCCAAATATTTAAATTGATCCACTTGTTTTAACCTTGTCCCATTACTATCAAACACATCTAAACTTCCTGACTCTTCTAGTTTTTGTTTTTGAGCCATTTAATACCAACTTTGACTTAGTTAACCAGGTTTCTAATTCTAGAAAGTCACTGTTCAGATTTTGAGTTATGATATCAATAGAATTTGAACTAGTGTATGTAATGATTGCATCAACATATAAGAGTTTTTGAGTTTTAATCAATTTCTCTGGAATACTATCAATAAAAATAGAGACGAAAAGGGGCCCCAGTATGGACCCCTGAGGAATTCCTTGTTGTAATACCATAGTGTTAGAATGAGTTCCACCATAGAAAACTCAAAGTCTCCTTTCAGTTAAGTATCTATTAACCCAATCCATAGGGGAATTAGATGATTCCCTCTCAGCAAGGCTCCCGAACAGCAGGTGATGGTCTACCAGATCAAATGCCTTGGACAGGTCCATGAAGACAGCACCAGTGAGTGCACCTTTATCCATGGCCTCACAGGTGTGGTTCATGAACCCGGCCAAGGCAGTCCCGGTACTATGAAATTTCCTAAAGCCCTTAACCCACACTGCTGTAAATGTGAAGAAAGCTGCTCATTTAATAACTTTTCTAGAATCTTCCCTAAAGGATGGAGCAGGGAGATAGGGCAATAATTGCCCATATCCCCTGAATCACCACCCTTACTGATAGGAATCACAACCGTGTCCTTCCACTGAGATGGAAAGCAGCCAGTTATTAAGGATAAATTAAAAATTTTCATACGCGAAACACTTATTTTAGATGCTATAAGTTTCAAAAATGTGGGTTGTAGATCATCATTTCCAGTATTTTTTGTGGTAATTTATTAGCAACTAACTTATACACCTGGAATGATTTTATCGCTTTAAAATAAAAAGCTCTATCACATTTGGGGACGCTATTTACAGTACCATCTAAATCTGGATTATGATCTTTTAAGTTATATTTGCTTATATCCTAAAATTTGTATAAAAAAGCATTACAGATTTCTTGGGCATTCATTGGATTACTACCATTGATTTGGAAATCATTTGTCTGATCCCTCATAGGTGGATTAATCAAGGCTGTTATTGATGACCAAAACCTTTCTGGATTTTGTAAATTAGTTTCCTGTTGTTTCAGGTAATAGATTTAACTTGTTTCAGTTTGTTTTTACATTCATTTCTTAGTTTGCAATAAATTTGAAACTCATTCCTATCCTTTGTAGAATTATATCGCTTCCACATTTGATCTCTCAGTTTCATCAACTTAAAGCAGTCTCGCATTAACCATTTGCCTAAAGTCCCCTTAAATCTTCTTATTAGTTTCAGAAAATAGTTATCCTGTAGCTTTAGCAAATTATGTGTAAAAAAGTCTACAGCCAAATCTACATAAGATATGGCATTTATCAAGGACCAGTCAGTTTCTTCCAAATCTTTCAGAAGTTCTTGATTTAATTCTTCAGGTATTTTCCTATAACTTATCAACCTTGGTGGTGGTTTTGTCAGCTTGCATTTCCAGGTGCAGTAAGTGGCCAAATGGTCACTCACTACGTCTAGCAACACACCTTTGTTTTTAACATTAGATTGATTGTTAGTCAACAACCAATCCAAAACAGTATGACTGCCACTTTTCAAATTCATCCATATAAAGGATTGGATTAATTGTCTGAAGCCACCATTGGATAGTTGTGAATCAATTTGAGGATTTGCTATAGGATCCCAATGAATGTTAAAATCACCTTGAACCAGAACGTCCTCCCCCAGATTGAAATTTAGCTGCAAATCTCAAAAAATCATCCAGGCCATTTTCAAGGTTGATTTGGAGGATTATAAACTGTACAATATTGAAGTTTATAGCATCCCCTTGATTTATTACTGCCAACAACAGTTCACAATCCAATGTAGAAACATATGTATGCATCATTTCAGACACCGATAATTGTGTTTTATAATATACCAAAATGCCTGCTCTCCTCTTTTTACCCACTCTATCTTTTCTTAGTATTTTATTACCAATCAAAATAAGTACATTTGTTGAGGTAGTTGGCTTTAGCCAGGTTTCTGTTAAGCTGAGCAAATCGGGATCATATTTATTTACCCAGGCCTCTATTTCTTGCAATTTTGGAAGGAAGTTTCACACATTTAGTTATTTATTTATTTATTTTATTTAGATCACATAGGAATTACAACCCTTTGAGTCATAGATTCATTTTCAAAGGCTCCACGTCAAATACAAGGTAAATACAGTATCAACAAACAGTATCATCAACAGGTTATTACAAGGAAGCAATTGTGATGATTGGCTACCGTAAGATGTTGTACAGTGAGTATACAATAGACCAATAATGATAATTGTCCTGTACAGGTGGTAGCTAAATATAGTGGTAGAAACATATAGTTACAGTCCTTTAACAGTGTGCAGCCTTGGGGAGATATTGTCAAAATAGTCCTAACATTGGCACAAGCTATGATACTGATTGGTTAGACCTATGGGCCAGTAGGCTACAGAGGTGGTGCAAAGGGTGCTGCCTCAGGAAAGGCATTGTCTTCAGCTAGTCTGGTGCAACCTCTAGTGTAAAAGCAGGGTCTGGGACTATGCTTAGCAGGCACACTGACAGTTGTGAGAGGACAGAATGTGATTCTTTAGGGATGCCTTAAAAGGACCTATTTTGGGCATGGAGGTGATAGCAAAGGTGAGGACATTATACCATGAGGGGGCACCAAAAGGGAAGGATCTTTGTGCTAAGGAGGCCCTAACCTTGGGTACCATCCAAACATTCTTGGTGGCAGTGCGAGTGGCAACAGAGAAGGTGGCCATGAGAAGGGACCCAGAAACACAAGAGGGGGTCATACCCAGGTGGATCTTTTTGGCAAGGAGGCAAGACTGGTATTAGAGTCTTTCCACTAGTGTGACAATATTGTTTAGGGAGTAGAGGGTGCACATATGAGTTCATTTGTCAGCAAAAAAGAGGAGCCGACATAATTTGTTGATTGCCAGTTGGATTTTGTTCAGTGCAGTGGAGTCAGAGACTGTGTAAATAGTGAGCCCATAGTCCACAAGTGACAGGACTGAGGAAGTGACTGCCTGACAGAGGGTTTCTGGTGGCAGGCAGTCCTTATGTCGGTATAATAGACCAAAGCGGGCATTCATGGCAGAGGAGAGTATGCTAATGTGTGCATGGAAGGAGATGGTGGTGTCAAAGGTGCTGCCCAGATATTTGTAGGTTTGAACCTGGTCCAGAGGGAGAAGTGGGCTAGAGAGGATCTTTAGGTGGGTGTCCTTGGCCTTGTTTTGGCGCTGTGCAAAGAGCATGGTCTTTGTTTTTTTGATGTTAACAGCAAATCTATGGTCAGTAAACCATTTTTCAATTTGATTGAATGAGTCTTGGAGGGAGGACTGGAGTGCAGAGGGGTCAGGGTGGGAGGCGTAGAGAACTACGTCATCTGTATACAGAAGCATGCTACCTGAGCAGAAGTTGGGCAGGGCATTTAGATAAATGTTGAAGAGCAGTGGACCCAGGATGGAGCCCTGTGGAACCCCAGAATGCACTGGCAGGGTGGTAGAGAGTGTGTTGTTAATCTTAACACATTGGAATCTAGAGGTGAGATTGCTGGAGAATAAGGAGAGGGACCTTGCAATACACTGATGTGCTGGAGTGTGTTCAGAAGAAGGGGGTGGGAGGCCATGTTGAAGGCCTTAGAGAGGTCAATGAAAATGACTCTGACAAGGTGACTTTTATCCAGGCAGAGTGAAGGAAATTAGAACATTCCGTAAGGGCAGTGGCTGCGTTGTGACCAGATCTGAATCCATGTTGCTCCCTGCATAATCGGTTGTGTGCGAGCAGGTACTCAGTGAGTTGATCTGACATGATTTTTTCAATGGCATTAAAGTGAGCTAGCTCTAAACCCCCTTTACCCCAAATATTAGTGTCCACAGATTGCTCAGGATTAACAGGACCTGGGTTAGTTTCGACATCTCCTGATAATAAAAGTACAAGCCAAATAAATAACATAGATGACTTTGTAAAAACTCTTGACATACAAAATAGGGTTGTAGTCCCCACTAAATCAAAACAAGCATTCTTATCTAACATTCCTAAACTATTCATTTTTGCAAACATATGATTATTAAAACCAAGCAGTAAGTCGGAATAGGTAAAATCTTTTTCCAAACGTCTCTGCTTGATAGATTGAGCTGTTGCATTTGTTAAAATTATTGAGCATTCATCAAACAATATCAAACAGGTGAAACAGGGAATAATAATGCAAATCTGTGATTTCTGAGCTGACATTTTTACTTACAACACAAATCAAGACCTTATGTTCAGACTTGCAGTTCTCAGGTTGGAGGTATGCTTTATAAAAACTTTCACCGAGTGACACAGCCACTCATGCTTGCACTTGAGTGCTCGCACACTCAGGCACCAGAAGCTTATCTAGCTGGTTGCTCCACCCCCTCTAGCAGCCGATTATGCACAGCTCACCGCTGAGCCCCCTCACTCACAAACCAACAGCGCACAGGTAATTGATCAGGAAGATGAAAAAACTGCTGATGGTGAGTGAAAGCAGCCTTCAATTGTACAGTTTTAGTCCCTGAAGTGAAGCGCAATGGCAGGCGCTAGTCCATCGGTCTTCCCCACTGATGCTGGTAATGGGAGCTTTCAAGCTGGTCGCTCCACCCCCTCTAGCAGCTGAGTGGAGCACGGCTCACTGCTGAGCCTCCTCACTCACAAACCAATGGCGCACAGGGAATTGATCAAGAAGATGAAAAAACTGCCGATGGTGAGTGGAAGCAGCCTTCAGTTGCACAGTTTAATCCCTGAAGTGAAGTGCAATGGCAGGAGCTAGTCCGTCTGTAGCCTCTGTAGCCTCTGCTTGCCTGTGCCATTCCCTATCCTGGGACATTCTTTCCTTACTCTGACCAGCTGTAGAAACCCTCCCCCCCCAGCTCAGCCAGCTTAGACATCTGGGAATGGGAGATGGGGAATCCCAAACTGTTGGGTGAAGGGTGGGCTCCAACAGCCGATGTCTCTTTCAGTCCAGGCTTACCAAGAATTTCCACTAAATGGTTAAAATCTCACACTCCTTCCTCCATAGACAATTACCACACATTTATATGGGTTAAATTGTCACAATAATATGCTTATTCAAGCCCTGTAACAGTAGAGGTACAGTAGGTTCATTGTGTACAGCATGGAGTCTCATTCATCAAAGTGTGACCCCCCCTTGGTGCTGCATTCCCCACTGCATTGCTGATTAACCCTTACCAGGAGGTTCCCCATTTTGGTCCCCCCTCCAAATAAGGGTGAGCCATGAGTTGCCTATGAGGCCTCAGGGAAAAGGAAGGAATCACCAGCTCCCCTTCCCCCCACTCTGCTGGGTGTGATGTCATGACATCCCCTCCCTTCTCTGCCATGTTTCAGGAGCATGCTGTGCCAGACGATGCACCCTCTCCTTCTAAGTGCCAGCTCAGACTGTGCTGCACCATTGCTGCCAGCTCAGACTGTGCTGCACCATTGCATGACACCCTCCTATATGAGAATCCTCACCCACCTGCAGATGGGCTCCTATGTGGGGCTTAGCTCGCAAGCATTACATACTACTTACACCACTAATGGCAGCCTAGAAGTGTCTTAGGAATTTGTACAACTCCTAGTCAGCCAGGTGCAACCTGTTTTCCCTATTCAGCCAAGTGTCTTCCCTTTTCACTTCTCAGAGTCTGATGACTGCCTCCCCACACTCCCAATTGAATGTGCCCATCTATGCATTAGTGTTCCTGTGGGTGCTCTTGATGGCTTTGTCATCACTGGCGCCATTCCAGCAGTGGTGTTGTAACATATGCAGCCACTTCAGGTACATTGCCAGCATTCTTTACCACAGTATGTGGAGGCCTTCCTTCATGACCCATACCAAACTGACTGATTTCATGGCATTCAGCTCATTCCTTCCAAGGAGAATGATCAGGCCTACAGGTGGGGGTCTAGCCTGCAGGTTCTGTGACAGAATGGGGACAACATTCTCCCAGCACATACCTCTGCACCCTAGCCAGGTAACCCTGGCTTCCCCTCCTGGAAGCCAACATGTGGCCTGAGCTCCTTGCTTTGTGCTGTGATGGCAGCCCAGTGAATGACTGAGTGGTCACATACCCACACTCTCAATGTGCCATTTCCATACCTTGCTACAGGAAAAAGGGAGATATAAATGTGTTAATCACAATAAATGGGGGTGAACATACCTCTTAAAAGTCCTGGATCACCATTTGCTTAATACCCGGACTTCCCTTTGGGGATCATTCAGGTCTGCTGCTTGCACAGCTGCACCTATCTGGAAGTAACAGGCAGTAGCCAGCAGTGTCCTGCTAGACTTCGGCAAGCACCATTTTTAATACTGTCCAAAACTGGAATGTTGTCAGGGGGAGGAGTCCTGATGCTCAAAGAAGGAGTGACACCCAGCTTGCAGAGTTGCTTCAGTGTATTCATTCACCTGCTGTACTGTGTCCTAGGAAACTCCTGATGGAGTGTTGATTTGTACCTTGACACAAATGCCACACCGGTCCATTTTTAACCAGCAAATTCTTAGCATTATCCACCCTTCCCATGTCACCACATAATTCTGAAAGAGGCCTAAGCACTCCCCCAATCCTGTTTGCTCTGGGACACCACTTCTGATGCTCAGTGCCCAACAAAACATGAAGTCATAAGCTGTATGTGATCCCTGCACCTCCTACAGCTTGATATAAATGTGTTGAAAGGTGACTCCCATCATGTCAATCAATCCTGGGAACAATGTTCACCTGGCATTCGGCAATCTCACTTTCCCACACTTTTTCAATATCTTTCTGATTCCACAAGTGTGTCTGTGATCATCAAGGCCCATGGCTCTCATCACCCAGGAAAGCACTTCCAGGTGCTGGCCAGCCATCTGGTGCGATGGACCCATTGATCTGGATCACAGGATATATGCGCAGAGCTGAGTTTCGAGGATGGTTCAGATCTCTGGCCTCCAAGACTCAGCTTTACCTCCATAAAGCATTTACTCCCCCTATTGGCCTGTGTCATGCATGATGCCAGTGAACGGCTAATAGTGTCCACACTTCCCACTCACCAGATGCAGTACCACAAATTTGTTGGTACTTGATGGGTTATTCCTCCATGTCCAGAGTCAGGGTCCTTCAGCTCTGCCACTGACACTGAGACAGAGCATCAGTGATCCCATTACCAACTCCTCAAACATGCTTAGATTTGAATGAGATTGTAAAGGAGTAAGTATGTCAGCATGATCACCCTCATTAAATCACCTATGAAACCTGCCGAGCCTGGCTGCCTATTGAGAGTTTATACAACTCTCATATTACCGTATCTGAACACCACCCTCATGTCCTTGGGTCCCTTGCCCCAAATCACCAGCACTAAAATTATAGGAAAAATATTCAGTAGCATAATACTTCTGACCACCCCTTGTGTCACCCTGTCCTGTGGTCAGGTTGCGATGCACCATGCTCCTGCCAAATAGGCCCCAATATCATACCCATCCAAGGCATCAGTGTACAACTTATTGTCTATGCTCTGGTGACTGTGAGACTCTGTAACACTAAAACCCCATTATAGTGTTCAAGGAACCCATCCCATAGCTTCAATTCCTCCTTCAGTCTTCCTGTCACCCTGATCTAATGGTGTGCCTTGGTGATACCACATGTGGCCCCAGCAAGTCATCTGTTAAATGTCTGCGCCATTGGCAACATGCAACAAGCAAAGTTCAGTGACTCCACTAGCTGCTGGGCCTGCCTGAGCATCATATTCCTTGCCAGTGCAACTGCTGCAACATCTGCCTAGAGTTACTTGAATTTATCCAGAAGGAGCCGGCGCTCCCTACTGATCAAATCAATCTGAATCCCAAGAAATGAGATGGTTATTTTATGGCCCTTTCTTTTCCCATGCACCAGTGGAATCCCAAAGTCACTGCACATCTCCTGGAAGATATGAAAGACTATGACAACCTGTTTTCTCTGCTGGACCCATGTATAGGAAATAATCTAGGTCATGGACCAATGTGTCCATTCCAGCCTTCTAGGAAGCCAACCAGTGTACACTTGAAGCCATTGTTATCGTCAGATATTTCCTGAAAATCATGTGCTGTCTCTAAAGAAATTTCTACCTGTCTGCAATACCACCTTAGGGCCACTAGAGAGATTCTCTTTGGAAAGATCTGGAAATATCTAACCATGCCAATAACTGCAACTGTAGGAAGGATCTGAACTGTTCAAACTATACAAGTTGTTGTACAACCCATCAGCATGTATTTGTCATAACAGTAGTGCTCTACAAACTTCATTTCCAACAGCACAAAGTTATTACCATTTGCTAATGGTCTGTAGTGCGTTAATTGTACTGTTAGTACATCATAAGTATAATATTGTCAGTTGCTGTTACTTGTTTAATGTATTTTATGCTGTACTGGGCTTTTGTTGAAAATAGGGCTTGTCCCTAACAAATTGTTACTGCATACAAAAAAATTGTATCTATCACTCTGTCTGTCCTTGGCTGACTTCAGGTTCTGCCTCCCTTACTAGCTTTGGCCCCCCTGTATGGTATTCTAAGCCCCTAAAACCGTCCCTTAACCCCTTGGCTGACCCCATATTGCTACAACCATGGGAATATCCTACCAACCCTCATCAATGTTACAAAATGTTTTCCTTCTTCATCCCCTGTGCCCCCTTACTATAACTAAGCCTCCCCCTGTACACTGTACTATTGAGTGAGGTTTGCTGCACCAGTACTAATGTATGTACCTGCAATTTGGGTTAAAAAGCAGCTGACACCTTCAGGTAAACTTTAGCAAAACATAATCTTTAAACACAGTCAAGCTTGTTTTTCACATTAGTTCTGCATTTCTACTCCCCATTATTTATAACAGATCATTTGCATGAAAACAGGATCTTTGCTCCTGAAGAGTTTATCTATTCCTGCTGCTTTCTCCCTACCTGAAATAATAATGCATCCCTTGTGACATCACAGTTACTCCCATGACAACAGGTTGTGATGTCACAACAGAGACTTATGACCAGAAGTAGGGAGTAAACTATAGAGGCAGATGTACTCTAAAGGAACTCTTAAGGGCTAAAGGTCATGTATTCATGCAAATTTCCCCAGTAAGAAATGATGAAGAGGAGAAATATGTAGAATATACATGGAATCATATGGAATGCAGACAGAATTGTACCTAATTATTTTGTTTTTTAAACTTTACTTTGAGGTGTCAGTAGCTCTTAAACAGTCCTGAGAACACATAAGGCTCCAGGGCTAGATGGGATGCACCTGAGGGTGGTCAGGGAACTGGCACTGGAACTGGTAGAACCCCTGACATGGCTATTAAATAGTGGCCTACAGTCAGGGGTAGTCCCAAAAGATTGCAGGGTAGCACATGTAGTTCCATGCCACCAGAGAGGAGAAGCAGAGCAACAAGGGAACTACAGACCCATTACTCTTTCCTTTACAGCAGGTAAACTAACTGAGGTATTAGTTAAAGAGGATCTAGTGGATTACTTGGAAAGAAAAGGGATACAGGATCATTATCAGCATGGGTTCATGACAGAGAAGTCTTTTCAGACCTACCTGACAATGCTCTTTGACTGAGTAACTAGAGACAAGGATAATGGGCAAGCAGTGGCTTTTCTCTACTTCAGTTTCTGCAAGGCATTCGACACTGTGCCACACAGAAGATTGCTGAAGAAGCTAGAAGATCTAGGAACAGCAAAGGATCCAGTTTAGATCAATCAATCAATCAATCATAGTTTATTTCTGTTGCACTTTTCAAATACCAAAGCGCAGCACATAAAAAAATACATCAACAATAAATAAAATTAAAATATAACACAATTAAAAGGCAGCAAAAAAGGGGCTGAGGTAAACAAAAAACTCTTCAACGAAGCCTTAAAGGATTCTGTGGATGGGCACTCTCTAACCTGATGAGGTAGAGAATTCCACAGGGTTGGAGCCACAAAAGAAAAAGCTCTGGCCCCAGAAGATTGAAGATGAACCTTGGGAATCTCTAGCAATCCCTCATCACTGGAGCGGAGTGGGCGGAGGGGGCGGTAAGGCCTCAGGAGATCTTGCAAGTAGCTCAGTCCCTGTCCGTGTAGGGTTTTTATAGGTCAGCAATGCGACCTTGGAGGTCATCCTCCAACGTACCCGGCAGCCAGTGCAGTTCACGCAGAACAGGTGTAATATGACAAGTTCTAGGAAGCCTGGTCAACAACCTAGCTGCAGCATTCTGCACCAGCTGCAGGTGGCGGAAGTCCACCCCCGGTAACCCTAGATATAGAGCATTGCAGTAATCTAGACGCAAGGAAACAAAGGCATGGACCAGTACCGGGAGGTCATCGTGCGGAACAAGGTGCTTTATCCAGGCTATATTCCTCAGATGGTAAGAAGAGGACTTGACGACGGCCGACACCTGAGACTTAAGTGTCAGCTCGCAATCAAGTAATACGCCCAGATTCCACACCTGATAAGAAGGTTTCAACTGGTTACTCCCTAGCACAAGGCCAAAGGGAAATCCAGGAGTCAACTTCTCTCTACACAATGACCAGGGTCCACTACCAGCACCTCTGTCTTATCCGGATTTAACCTCAACTAGTTGGCACTCATCCAGTCCCGAATCTCAGCGAGGCAATTGTTAAAGACCATAAGGGCATCATTCTGTTCGGGTACAAAGGACATATAGAGCTGGAGTGTCATCTGCATAGCAGTGAAAACTCAGCCCATAACACCTTATAATGTCTCCCAATGGTAGCATATACACCGTGAACAGCATGGGAGAGAGCACAGAACCCTGCGGCACCCTACAGAATAGCACAAAGGGAGCAGAAGAAAAAATTCCTGATACTACCCTCTGAAATCTGCCTGTGAGGAAGGAGTGAAACCATCTATGGATGGTCCCTGACAGACCACAGATCAGCCGCAGGCATTCCAGCAATATCCCATGGAACACGGTGTCAAACGCAGCAGAGAGGTCGAGGAGAACCAAGATCGAGTGGCTCCTCCAATCTCTCACAGTTAGGAGATCATTAAGTGCCTGAACTAACGCCATCTCGGTTGCCTCTGTCTGAAACCAGACTGGAGAGAATCATGGATGCCATGGCTGGTAAGAAAGTCATCAAGTTGCAGCGCGACTACTTTCTCAATAACCTTACCCAAAAAGGGAAGGTTAGAGATCGGTCTGTAGTTTGCGAGACAGTCTGGGTCAAAGATTTCTTCAAAAGGGGTGTCACAACAGCCTCTTTCAAGGACTCCGGAAACACCCCTTGGTCCAAAGAGCACCAAACAATCTCGACAAGGACTGGCCCGATCACATCTGCGCAACCCATAAGGAGGCGCGTAGGACCAGGATCCAAACTACAGCAAGTCGGCCACAAACTTTGGACAATCTTCATGACATCCGTGATTGCCGGCCGGTTGAAGTCTATCCAGACAGACTGAGGGCCTGTAACCAGGCAATGATCTCCACCGTGCTCATTTGAATGCGTCCTGTGGATGTCAGATCTGATCGTTGACACCTTATCATCAAAGAACCGAGCAAACTCCTCACAATTTAATTGTGACAAAGCTCTCCAGCCCTGCAGACAGGCTGGATTTCACAGCCTGTTGACAGTCCAGAAGAGCTGAGCTGGTCGGTTCCTTGATGCAGAAATCTCCCTGGACAGGAACTATGCCTTCTTATGGGAGATTTCTGATTGATAGTCCAAATAATGGGTGATCAGTCTAAGCCTGTCACTCTCAAGACCAGACTTCCGCCAGCAGCGTTCCAATCTTCGCCCCACTCTCTTCAACTCCCTCAGAGTCCCATCGAACCAAGGGGACTGAGGGCAAAGGGAGAGAGGGCAAACGCGGACAGGAGCTATACAATCCAACACCCTCAGCACCACACTATTATAGTGATTTACTAAGGCATTTGGATCCGAGCACTCCATAGGCCAACTTGATAGGTCCAGCACTGCCATCAGACCTTCGGAGGTGACACCTCTTAAAGGGCGATACTGGACCATCTCCAAACGGGCTGGTCTCAGAGGGGGGCCATAAAATTGAACCTTATGGAGTGATGGTCAGACCACCTAACTGGTTTCACCACTAATCCAGAGATCTCCATCCCTAGCGTGAACACCAGATCCAGTGAATGACCGTGAATATGGGTAGCAGTGGCAACAACCTGTGTGAAGCCCAACAAGTTCATTAGTTGGAGGAAGTTTTGACCAAAATGTGAGAGTTCATCATTGATCCAGGCGTTGAAGTCCCCAAGGACCAACCACCCGGAGGGCTCCAACACTAGGTCAACAATGAAGTCCGCTACTTCCTGAAGAAAAACTTTCTCATCACCGGGTGGACAGTAGACGAGTAAAATTCTACAGCCCACATCTGCACCCATAATACATTCAAAGGATCTAGGGGACATCACTGGAACCTCCACAAGGTCCAATTCTGATTTAAAACAGATGGCACCCCCCCCTTGATCCAATCTCAGGCGGTGTATCACCAAGTACCCGACTGGAACAGCTGATGCCAAAATGGGGCCAGCATTCTCATCCAGCCAGGTCTCGGTGATGCAGGCCAGGTCAGTTGACTCAACAAGATCAACAATTATTGCTGTCTTGTTTTTTATAGACTTGGCATTGCATAACACCACCTGAGTTGGATGAGAGGCCTTGGAGGAGTGAGCCACTTGCTCACCTTCAGTGGAGTCCTTGGGTATGGGAACCAAGCATCGGGAACCCCTATCCTGGGCCCATTTTGCCCCAGAGCGTCTCCCTAGCCTAACCGCTCCAATCCACCCCTTACGCTCCCCCCGCAGCTGGGGGACCCACCTCCCCTTCAGCTTCCTTCGAACAATTCCCAGGGTCCAACAATGCTGACAAACCTCAGGCTGCAACAGGGGGCAATTGAAGGGGCACAGGTCCCTCAGCCTAGAGGGGGAATAGTACCTGCCCACAGAACCTCAGTCCCAACACATGCTGTCAAAGTATTCCTATAACCAGTCAGTAACAATATAAATACACCATAAATATAATAGCTTATAAGTAAAATCAAAATAAAATAAAAATAAAAACTCCCTCTCATAACACTAGGAGAAAGAAAACCCTACCCACCCAACCAAACCCAAGAAAAACCCTTAATACTAAATCAAAACCCAATATAAATGCAATAAACAGTTTTTGGAAGGTGGGGAACCAGGCATCCAAGAAAAAAAAAAACACCTGATGGAGGAAATACAATACTACATTCAGGCTAAACAGAAATTAAGCGCATCTTCCACCTCTCAGGTCCTCTCACAACCGGTGGCTGAATGAGTTCAGCAAGGGACTCTCACTCCCAATGAAAAGTACAATAATCTAAGCCAAAATATTTGTCAGCCTCTCAAACCCTCTCATGGTGAGAGAGGTAAAACAAACCAAACAGAAGATAAAATGAGTTATCTGACCGTGATCCAGCAAATGAATAGAGTCAAAGTCCTAATCATTGGTATCAACCATACAGTTCCACTCCAGCTCTCAACAAATCTGATCCCTGAAATTCCCAACCAGGAGTCAGGAGAGAGGTTCTCCGGCCCCCACCACGAAACTCCACAGGGCCGACCCACCGGACTGCCCTGCGGAGAAACTAGAGGTCACACAGCCTGATCCCCTGGCTACCCTGAGGAATCAGGCTGCAGTCCTCCATGTAGCCGTGCACCTCACCCCCCAATACACCCAAGGGTCAGGTCAGCAGTTTGTGCGTATGATGTGGTCCATCCTCATACATGCCCCGAAAGCAATTTCGACTAGAAAAAGGTCCTTAATCCATGGGAGATAAAGTCGGAGAAAGTCCATCCGTCACAAATAATGAAGAGCAGCACCTTCCAGTATCCACGACTCCACAAGCCGCTTCCCACAATATCCAGAGCCCCTTGGCCAGGCCGACTGAGTGAGCAACTCACCAAGCGAGATAGGAGTAGAAAACGGGGCTCCACTCGAGAAACGAGCACCAACAGTCCCTTGAATACATGTCCCATGACTGGATCCACAGAGCTCACAAAGAATCCCCAGGCACAGAGGGACAATGCAACGGTGCAGCAGCAACGCTGACAGCAACGATGCAGCAGCAGCAGCACCGATAGTAAGCCATTAACAAATTAGTATATATATTAACCCTGATCCTCCTCACTTCTTCGCCCCTAACTGTTCTAAAATAAAACAAATTAAGATTAAACAGTATAATCAGTAAAACAAAACAAAACCAAATAAAAAGAAAACGAGGCACCACAAACTAAAATATTCATACTGACACTAGCTGGCCCACAGTAGCCGCCATCGTGAACTAGATGGTTGGGAAGCTGTGAAAATGAGACAGCAGAGGGTGGTGGTAAACTTAATCAAGACAATGGAGCATCAGGTCAGGAGTGGGGTGCCACAAGGTTCAGTCCTGGGGCCAGTAATTTTCAATACATTTACCAGTGACGTAGGAGAAGGCAAACAAAGCAAGATGTTTTACTTCACAGATGACACTAAGATCTGCAGGATAGACAGAGAAGAAGGGGTTAGGGAGGTGCAGGAGAACATGTGCATTCACTACAGCCTGCATTCTAAATCTCCAGTTAGGCTTGATCACCCCATGGCATACCCCAACACCTGTTGGTGTGTGGAGGGTGGGGTTGGGGGTGGGGTAGTAGGGGTAGGAACCCTAACATTGAATTTCCAAGCTTTTGTCTCTGTACTATCAACCCCAACTGATGCATTAATGGAGTTTTTTGCAATTAATTTCTCTTCTTTTTGAAAAAGTGAAATGTAACTGGTAACTGGTATGGGTTTGTGAGAACGTGGGACCTCCGAGCCCTGCGCTTCCTTCACATTGTCCATTTTTCCATAATAGCATGTATATGTTGGAGCGTGGGCCCCTCTTTCACTTATACATAAGTACAGATACATACCGCAGCCCTTGAGTCAAGAAAAGGAACCCTTGTAACACTAATTTTACAATATCTCAGTAACCATAGCAACTATGAAAAAAAATTCCACTGCAGTTGTAATCATGACTTGGAAACCTCCATGAATGCTTAGTCCACCTAAATAGGACCAAGTTTCCCAGATTGAAAAATCAATTTCTCAAATAGTTTTTAAGATACAGGTGCCGAAAGGTACCATGGGCACCGCAATGTTATCCTAATGGAAATTTCTCAAATTCAGAATGCCATAACTATGGAACCGGTATAGATTTTTTCACCAAAGCAGAAAAAGTCACATCTATTGAGCAAGGGCTTGCCCCTTGAAAATTTCATCCAAAAGCCCTAACCATTTAGTTGCAGTGAAGTGACAAAGAAATGGTGTTTTTTTGTGCAGCAGTGTTGCAAATTGTGACTTTCGCAAAATTTGTGAAAGAACGGGGGCAAAAGTGTCACAAATTGCGAAAGTGTCACATCCATTCTTTCGCAATTTGTGACAGTATCGGGGGTCTGATGCTGGAAAACATATTTCCAAGGGGAATTTTAAAATTCTGATGCCAGCATTGTGTTCTTCAGACCCTGATTAGAAAAACACATCTGTCAGTGTTTACCTTGGGGCAGTCAAATTTGAATTACAGCCATTTTTCTCTGCTGCTAACTGAAAACAAGATAGCAGCAGCATGACACTACTGAGGGCTGTAGCCTCGAGCAAAGAAATAGCCCCAAAAGGGTTTTTTTTTACACATTTTTGGTGTGCTGCAGCTCTGCAACTGCATATCCGACTGGAATTAAACTTGCCAGATCCAGAGATCCCTGGTGCCTTACTGTGCATGCAAAATTTCAGGCAAATCCATCATACAGCTGCAAAGTTATTAAAGTACAAAATTTTGGGTTTAACATAGAAGTTGTCAGGCGGCCCTAACTATACTGGCACTACCATGCCAATAAAATAATGATGATCGGAAATGTTTTCAGTGTTTTAAAAATGTTTGCAATGTTTTCAATTGATAGTTTAAAGCTTAGGACCTCCTGGCACAGGTAAGGTAGGATTTATTTTTGCATTTTTCAGAAAGTTTTAGTGGTAGCTGGGGAGGGTTTTTTACCTCCTTCAGGTTAAATTATATAGGTGCTCTCCCTCTAGCATGCTGTGGAGTTTGCATACCTGGCTTGTTGGTTGGGGGGTCTGCTTGACCCTCTGCCTCTATTACCAGGAGGGAATGGTTTCTTAGGTGGGAGAAGAGTGTAAGCCCCCCTCCTGGGTGGACTTATGGTTCACCCTTAGGACCCTCAGGTGCTTACAGATTTTGATGCACTGGGGCTGTACTTTCTGCTTGCTGCCACTTGGGGGCAGCACAGTATATCTATCTATCTATCTATCTATCTATATATATATATATATATATATATATATATGATGTTGAGTGAATGGGGAGAGATATGCATGTTCTGTAGCAGGGCAGTTGGAGGGGTGTTCCCCACTTCCTCTTAGGCAGGTCGGTAGTTTTCGGTGGTGGTGTGCTGGGTCCCTGGCTGGGACATCTGTGGGAGGTGAGCAGCAAGGCAGTTTGCTGTCATTTGGATCTTGGGTCCCTTGGGAGTGAGTGGTGTGAGCATCCAGCGAGTTGGAGGGCAGGTAGAGTAGGACTCTGGAGGCATTGGGCTCAACTTTTGAGATGATTCTCAAGCCATTGGGGCTGGTGAGATTGTGGCATAGCCTCATCAGTGGGGTCAGGGGACAGTGGCAGCAATCCCTGGTTCTATTCCCCACGTGGCAAGATGGCTTGTGGGTGTGAAAATGGGAGGGGTGGCAGCCTGGACTCAATGGGGCCTGCAGTTTGCAGGTCCCAGTGCCTACAGATGGGTTGGAGTCCCACCTAAGCCTTTAGGCCAATTTAGGCCATGGCTCAGCTTGGGGAAAGTAGAAACTATAAGAAAGGGAGCCACTGTGACTTCTGTGGGAGGCTTAGTTTCAGGGAGAGCTCCAGGAGCCAGTTTAATAGAGAGAACAAAAAGTACCGGGACCTGGGGCCGGTTGCACTAAGGTTTTCTTAAATTTAAGCCCTAAGACTAGTCAATAAGTCTAAAAACAGGGCTTGAATAAGACCTTCATTTAAGACTGCTTCTGGAAGCCTGGTAACTAGACCAGTCTTATAATTGTGTTGCCTGGCAACAGTGACTTGGGCTTACTAGTTGGTCTTAAATTGTATGTCCAGCAATTGCATTCAAGATGGCTGCCAAAATAAAGAAAATGAACTTTTCAGAGGAAGAGAAATTGATTATAATTGAGGAGATATTGATAAGGAAAAATGTGATCTTGTGGAAACGTGGCCCTAATCTTAAAAATTCAGAGAAAAAAAGGCATGGGAGGAAATTACTGCCAGGCTGAATTCTATGAACACATCAGTTATCAGAACGAAAGACGAGGTGAGAAAAATTGAAAAAACTTTTCACTGATGCCAAGAAAAATTTTTTGAAGAAAAAACAATTATGGATATTTATGGACACAGCTCAGAGATTTTTCATGGTATTGATGGTGGCACAGAAAGTTGCATAGCAGATTCGGAGTACTGAGGAAGCCATCAACAGCATTTTAAACTCTAGCACTGTGGAGAACACTACAGTACAGATAGAAGGTTAGTAATGTGTTTGCAGCTCTTTAAAATCATGACTGGGACACAAATGTAGGTAGTTTATAAACGTAACCTGTTGGTTTACCTCGGTTCTTGTTGCTTACTGCTTTTTTTTGTCATTGTGTGACTCGACTTCTTTGTCACTGACACTGCATTCACATGAAACTGAATCAGACTACAAGCCATTCTGCCTGTTGCTATTATATTTAATTATTTTGTCTGTCTGTCTACCTTAAAATGACTTTTGGTTTTCAAATATAATGTCCATTATGTATCTCATGCTTTGTTTACTTGCTGGGTTTTCTGTGAGGAAGTGTGAGGTGGGCAGTGCTGCCTGATAGCAATTTCCAGCCAGTTATTTATGTGTAAATTTATTTATTTATTTTATTTATTTTTATTTCGGATTACACCTTTGAGCTGAGGGCTCTTTTACAAAGGTTTCACATCAAGGCAATAAGTACAATAAGATACAAAACATAACATGATCATTACAATGGAACTGACAAAAAAATAAAATAAAAAAAAGATGAGTAAGGTTACAATAATAGCAGCCAAAGGCATTGTCAAGGAATTGTATTGCTAGTTAATTATACAGTACAAGTCATACGTACCAGGTCATAATGTCGTACGCTTAATAGCACACAGCATTATGCCGAAACCCAGACCTGTGCGCTCTCCGTGTTGGACCCCCCACCTGGAGTTAGAGTCCTTAGTGGAGGGGTCCGGGGGTGCAGAAAAAAAGATTTAATTGAATCTCGCAACTCGATTAAGATGCATGACATTCTACCATGCGCAGTATTGACCCCGTGCCCAAGTCATAGGCAGCTCAGTGAAGCTTTGTTAGGAGTGGGTTAGTGGGAAAAGAGAAAGAAGAGTGGTGGTGAGGGGGTGGTATAGGAGAGAGAGGGAGGAGGGGAGAAATAGGGAGGGCATTGTGTTGGGTATGTGGTAGATGGGAAATAGCAAGGGAGGAGGAATAGAGGGGATGAAAAGGAAGAGGAGACAGATTCATCCTATACCCAGTAATGGGGGTAGGAAAGAAGGAGGAGCTGAGGCAGTAAGGAGGGATGCTTGAGGGTAGTATGCCTGGAGGGGATTATAAGAAGCAATCACAGAAGGCACTAGCCATGAGGTGTTGACGCAGTTTACACTTAAAAGCACCAATCGTGGCAGTGTTGGAGATTTCTGTAGGTAGCAAGTTGAACCAGGTGGAGGCTCTGACAAGGTAAGAATGCTGAGCTTGAGAGGTCTGGCAGCGAGGTATTGTAAAGGTTAGACTGTCTGATCTTCTAGTTAGGCAGTGGACATGCTGCAGGGTCAATATTGATTGGACTCCAGTGGGGCATAAGGCCCAGTGATGTCTTTTTAGCTAGAATGCAGGTCTGGTACTTTAATCTGCCGGATAGCTGGAGCCAGTTAGCCTGCTCGTAAATGTCACATGTATGAGAAAGGCGTACAGCTGAAATAAGGAGTCTACATGCCTTATTAAGTGCTACAGCTATGCGCTGGAGTGCAGTATCAGTAGCGGAGCCATAGATAATAAGCCCATAGTCAATAGTTGAGATAACAGAGCTCTGGATTACAAGGTTCAAGGCTTCAGCCTTTAGGCAATGTTTATGCTTGTATAGTATCCCTATGCAGGAGTTCACAGTTTTAGCGATATTGTCAATGTGTTTGGTATACGGATGGAGCAGTCAAGGGTCAGGCCCAGATATTTAAACATATCCACCTGCTCAAGGGCGACGCCTTTGTGGTTGTTAATTATGAGCTCATGGTCCTTATACTTGTTGTGGGTTCCATGGAACAATATTGTTTTAGTTTTTTTTTTGTGGTTAAGGATGAGTTTATGTGAGCAAAACCAGTCTTCCACCTCTGTGAAACTTTTCTGTAGTTGAGACTGAAGGGAGGAGGGCTTAGTGTGGCAAGTGGAGATTTACTGCGTCATGTGAATACAGTAACATTCTTTCAGGGCAGGAGGCAGGGAGCTTGTTCAGGAATATGCTGAATAACAAGGGACCCAGGATAGAACCTTGGGGTACTCCAGAGTGGATTGATAGGGATGATGAGAGGAATTCACCAATCCTGACCTGTTGGGTCTGGTTACTTAGGTAGCTTTGAAACCAGAGGGTAGTTTCACTTGAAAGACCAAGGAGGGATAATAGTTCAAGGAGAATTAAGTGATTGACAGTGCCAAATGCCTTAGTCAGGTCAAATGTAAACTTTTTCCTCACTGTCTACTTAGACCGTGAAATTACTTGAATTTAATTGCATTGTCTGCAAGTGCCAAAGGTATGATTTCCTTAGAGTAGAACATCTATTTTTACATATGTTGTCACGACCCGGGGATGGATTGGGCCAGGGTGCCTGTTTTGCTAATTAAACCCTGGTCTGACAGCAGTGATGTCTGTGCTACAGACTGGGTTTGTTGCTGTAATTTTTTTTTATTGATTGTGACTTGCCTTGAGTAATTCTGTGCGGGTTGGTGGTCGGGTGTTGCAATCGCAAGCCTAGGTCTCGTAATGACTCCTCTACCTGCTCCTATGGATTCTGGCACCAAATGCCGAGCAGCAGTAATAAATCTCTCGGTTTGGCCCCTTTTAAGTCATTTGGACAGTGGCCATCCAAACAACAGTGGAGCATGGAGCTTGTGGTGCAGTTGCAGCCAGGGTGTATTTTTTTTTTGATTCCCCCACACACTGCAATTAAAATTATGGAGTGGAAGAGGAGACAGAGAATGGTGACCAGCTGTGCAGTTCATTGGGGGCAGCGTGGCATGGCAGACTGCTGAGCAGAGAAGATGCAATTGCATCCTGTTCTTCATTTCTCCATCATGCCTACAGACTGCCCATCATAGTATGTCACTACTGGAGCCCTCATCCACATTGAGGTGTCAGTGGGTGGGATGCTTCCATGATCTTGCACTATTTAAACACATTATTAATTGTAAGAAACCTGCAGCTGTTTGCTGTTGCTCAGTGATCTGAATGAATAGTGCAAGTGAGACAAAATTTTAACTTCACACATGTCCAAAGTAAAGCTGTGCCCCATATTATGCTTTGTCCATTCTAAATTGAATTTTTAGGGTTTCTTTTTTCATTTGATAACCAGGCAATGCCCACAAGGTACATGTGACTTCCTCAGAGTAACATAGTATGAAAGTGAATGTTGTGTGAAATCAAACCAAGGTTTGCTGAATACACCAAGCTCATTCACTGCTTATTATTTTACCCTCTATGCTATACTGCCAGCCCTAGTGGGGGATATGCCCATCCCCCACACCAACATACACACATAAAGTGATGCTCCCACCCCCCAACACACTCACACAAATATCAGTGCAGCAGTGGTGAGTGTACTGAGGAACACTATCATTTTATGGGAGGCGTCTCTGAACTACCTGAGCCTGAAATGCTCCTCGTTATGATTTCAGAATTGATCTGTTCCTTATAGGTCCTACTGCATTGGAAATGCCTGCCCTCACAGAAAAGTAGCTTCTGCTTCATGTTCTACACTCTGATTTAAAAGCAGATAATTGATTATACTGTATTATGTTATGTATAAGAATGAAACTTTCTGCAAATAAAAGCACTTGGCTGCAGTGTTTGGAGGTTGCACAAGATCTCTGTGTTTAATGACGTTTCTCACACTATGAGGGCCTGTTTCCACATATTCTTTAATTTTAATTGACAGTGTCTCACAATGTATGGATGAAAAGGTGAGAGGTCTGGGCATCAGTTTATCCTTTTTTATTTCTTATTTTTGTCTATATACTGTAGATGTTTACATCTTGGGCACTTTCCCTCTTCATGCCCTCCCCTTTGGGCTTGCAACCCCCCAATCCTCACACTTCAATACAGAAAGCAAAAAAAGATACTCAACTAAAGAACAAGCGATAATAGTTAATTACCCAACATATTGAACAAGGTACAGAAGTAAAGAAGCAATTCCCCAGTACTTCAAGGCAACAAATGCTTATTTCTTTTGGTGCCTCAACTGAGTGTACTAAATGGCCATCTTTGTGGGTCTACTCATCATTCAGTCATCAGCAGAGAGGTGTAGATGGGCAAGTTATTATATTTGAATAACCAGCTATAATCTGCCATTTCCTCATCGTATTGATACAAGTGTTCTACTGCATTAAAGGAGGTCTTTCATTTGTTCTAATGCTGCCAACATTATTTAAATCTTTTGGTTTCCTGACTGTAGTAGGTGAGAGCTGTGACAGAAGAAAAGTAATATCACAGCCCATGCCAGTACAGTAAATATCTGATTTACCGTACCAGTCATTTTGGGATTGTGTCTAAGTTGAATTATGAGTGATTGTAGCAAATGTTTGGGGTGGGGAGGGTTAAATGCTGCAACGTAACTCCAAGATAGGCAAATGGGAACACCCTAGAATAAACAGGGGAGAAACAGAACTGCACACAAAAACTGAACCATGGATGCATTTCAGAAGCAGGGTTAGCCAGCTAGCTGGTTCAGAAATGCATCCATGGAACATTTATTTTTTGTACTGTTCTATTTCGCTGTCTGTTTACTCAAGGCTGTTCCACTTCTCATCTATCTTGAGGTCATATGCTGCATTCCACCACCCCTTCCCCACTCCCATTCAACCTTTTGCTGCATTCAGCCCTATTATTCATACTAGCCAGAAGTACCAAATGACTGGCTCGGTAAATTAAACATTTATGGCACTGACCTGTGAGATTAATGTTCTTATATCACCACTTTCTCTTCCCTGCTACTGTCAGGCACCAAAAGATTTACAATTCTTAAGCTACATTAGTAAAATGGAAAGACCTTCCTCAATGTAGTGGTAAATTTGAACAAAGACATTGAGAAAATGGTAGATTACAGTTGTCTTTTGATGCAAAGGGCTGGCAGAGAACTGAAAAATGAGCCTGACAGTGTCAAGTAGTTTATTGTTAGGCATGTTTTCTTTTGTGTGCTTTTTTGTGATTTATATTAAGGATAAAAATGTTCTTATTTTATCCATTTCAGTGATTCCACTGGAGCAAGAAGAGTATCAAAGTAAGAGATGAAATCAACGAAAACTGAACATTATCCAAGTGATATTTATTTGTCTGTGCATTATTGCCATCCTGTCCTCTCACTCCTTGCTATTCCGAAAGCTGCTTTGCAGACTCTGTCTATTTACTTCTAACAAGACACATTATACGATAACTTTATTTATTTAGTTTTTGTTGACCGGGTAAGTGCACTAGACAAATCCTGCCTATTTTCAGGCACGACCTGGGGGAGGGGGATACAGATGAATGCCAACTGACCTTGAACCAGATTAAGCTGTTGGTGGTATTTTCAGTGAATGAGGGAAATTTGACCAAGACACCGGGGAAATTCCCCTACGCTTTTCGATAAGTGCCATGGAATCTTTAACATCCACCTGAACTACCACTAATCCAGCCAGATGGGACCTCAGTTTAACGTCTCAACTGAAAGATGGCACCTCAGAATTGCAACACTCCTCTCATGCTACACTACAGTGTCACCTAGTATGTACTTTTTATCTTTACTCACCATTTCTCCCTTTATTCCTCATTGTCGATCACATCATTATCTTTATTATGCCAATCCTTTATTGCCAACTTTGTGGAGTTGGGGAGGGGCCTTCAACAAGTAGCATGCACTATAACCTTCTTGGAGGGAGATGCTACTTGTCTATGGCATGGGTGAAGCTAGGGTACTTTGCACCCTGGGAATCAATTAACGGTTGAAAAACTGGTGTGGAGCACAGGGTTTTGGCTTCACTGGGGACTGGGGGGGTCCACCTGGAGGGATACAGGCCTATACTGGCACAATAATTTTTTTTTTTATCTATAGATACTAGGAAATTCCTTTGAGCTGGAAGCTCATTTACATAGGATCCACATCAGGAGCAGTAGAATTACAACAACTGAAGTTTACAGAACAACAGAACATCAAAGACAAAAGTTACAGATTAATTCCAGAATTAACAGCAAAAGTTACATAATTTGATTTGGTAGCCATAGACATTCAAACAATACATTACATGAATTTAAAAATGAGGGGGAAGTAGAAATGTGTGAAGTGGCGTAAAGCAATTAAGGTGGTTAGAGGTTACTAGGAGTGAGGAGCAGATATAGGAGAAGATGGAGAGACTGGGAAGGGGAGGAGAAGGGAGTTGGGAGAAAGGGGGTCATGTGATCAATGAAGGGGGAGGCAGGTTAGAGGAAGGGGAGCAGCATAGAGCCTTGTCAAGAAAACAGGGAAAGGGGAGAGGTAGTATAATGAACATTGGGGGGAAAGGGTGTGGAGGAGGGGGAAATGGAGGAAGAGGTTCAAAGAAGGGGATGGGCAGAGGGGAGGAGAGCAGCAGATAAGACTTGTCTGGGGTGTGGAGAGAGTACAGGGGATACAAGGAAGATCAGTTGCAAAAGAAATAGTAAGCACTGGTAGTTGGGTAGAAGAAGTAGTGGTACCTGGCAAGCAAGAGAGAGAATAAAAAGGGGGGGTGAGATAGGAGGTTAGTCCCGACAACTACAGTTAGGGACAATGGCTAACAGGTGGTCTGCATCTATCTGGGAGGGGAACCAGGATCCTAGGTGATAGGTCTAAATGCTTCATTGGCAAGCTTATAAACTAGCCAAAGGGGGAGACGCTGAAGAGGAGCAAGAAATTCCAGGCCTCCACCCCCCAAAAAAATGGGATAGTTAGCGAGGTTACCACCAAGGCAGAGAGGTCATTTGGGGGGCAGGGCAGGGGTAAATGGAGAAAAAGGCAAAAACAGTAAGTACAAGGATAGGGCTAAAAGGGATAAGGCCATCAAATATTGGAGGGCGATGAGTACCAATGCCCATAGTCTGGATACCAAGCTTCCTGAACTAGTGGTCTTAATGGAAGAGGGATGCCAGGATATTGTGGCAGTTACAGAAACCTGGTTCACAGAGAACCATGACTGGAATATCAACTTTCCAAGGTATACAATATACAGGAGAGACAGGGAGGGTAAAAGAGGAGGAGGAGGTGGATCTCTCTACATAAGGGAAGGGATCAAAGCAACGGAACTCAAGGGTAAACAGGGAGGAGAAGAGACACTGTGGGTCACCTTGGAGACAGGAAATGGCACCACAATTCACACAGGGGTTGTATACAGACCCCCATCTCAGGAGGAGGAAAAGGACAAGGAAATGATAGGAATCATCCTTAGAATGGCAGAAAAAGGGGAGATATTGTTGATGGGGGACCTGAATATGCCAGATGCTAACTGGAGCACATTTGCTGCAGCCACATCCAAGAGCAGAGTCATTCTTGATGCCCTACAGGTGGCATGCCGCAGGCAGCTAGTGTTGGAACCCACACAGGAGGGAGCAGTCTCAAACTGGGATGGTGAGAGGATCTCGGATTTAGAAGTGGGTAGCCATCTGGGAACAAGCGACCACCAGACAGTGTGGTTCACAATAAACACAGCCATAGAGTCAAGCCATACAAAAGCAAGGGTACTGGACATTCAGAGGGCTGACTTCGGCAGAATGGAAGAGTGTCTAAGGAATGCACTAGCATAAGGGCAGGAAGGAGGGGTGGAGGAACAATGGGAAAAAATCTAAACTGCCAATACAGAGGCAACAAGCCTTTGTGTTAAGCAAATAAAACTAAATGAAGGAAAAAAACACTATGATTCTCAAAAGAGGTGGCAGGGACGGTTAGGGAGAAAAAGACAGCATTCAGAAAGTATAAGGAATCACAGAAGAAGAAGGACAGAGAACTGTACCAGTTAAAGCAGAAGGAAGCGGGGAAGGCAGTCAGAATAGTAAAGGCCCAAACCAAAGGAAAGATAGTCAACTCAGTTAAGAAGGGAGATAAAACCTTTTATAGGTACATTATTGAGCATAAAATGAACAAGGGAGGGATAGTGAGGCTTAATAAATGGGAGGGGAGTGGGCAGAGGATGACACTGAAAAGGCAGAGATACTAAATGAATACTTTTGTTCAGTATTCTCAAAAGAAGAAAAGGGGGATGTACCTAAACCAAACAATAGAAGCACTCTGGATAAGGAGGTCGATACCAGTCCATTCACAGAAGAAAGAGCCCTGAAAGATCTCCTAAAACTCAAGGTGGGCAAGGCAATGGGGCCTGATGGTATTCACCCTAGAATTATAAAAGAATTAAGTGGAGAACTAGTGACACTACTGACTATCTTTTTTAACAAAACATTGGAGGATGGTGCGGTACATGAGGACTGGAGGAAGGTGGATGTGATTCCCCTTCACAAAAGTGGGAGCAAGGCAAAGGCAGGAAACTACTGAATTGTTAGTTTGATCTTAATGGTAGGACAAATGATGGAATCCATTCTGAAAGAAAGAATAGTTGAGTACCTAGAGGCCAGTGGGACACAGGACCCAAGGCAGCATGGATTCACAGTTGGAAGACCATGTCAGACGAATCTAATAGATTTCTTTGATTGGGTGACCAAAGTGGTAGACCAGGGTGGGGCTGTTGACATGGCCTACCTAGACTTTAGCAAGGCATTTCACACAGTCCCACACAAAATATTAATAAACAAGTTTTCCTTCTGGGGAGTGGGTCCCAGGGTGGTAACCTGGGTAAAATATTGGCTGGACAACAGGATGCGGAGGGGAATAGTAAACTGAGTCTACTCTGAAGAAAGGGGGGATAGTAGTGGGGTACCAAAGGGTTCTGTACTGGGGCCAGTCCTCTTTAATGTCTTTATAAGTGACATTGCAGAGGAACTAGAAGGAAAAGTATGCCTCTTTGCAGATGATACAAAGATCTGCAACAGGGTTGATACACAAACGGGATAGAAAGGATTAGAAAAGACTTGGCAAGGTTGGAAGAATGGTCAAAAGTATGGCAGCTTATATTCAATGCAAAGAAGTGCAAAGTAATGCATCTAGGAAACAAAAACCCAGGGGAAGAGTACACAATGGGGGGGTACTAACAACAACAAAAATGGAAAGGGACCTGGGGTAGTCATATCAGATGACCTAAATGTAGGCAGGAGATGTGAGAAGGCAATAAGGAGAGCTGGAGGGATGCTGGGATGCATAGGGAGAGGCATCACCAGTAGAAAACAGCAAGTTGTCATCCCTCTGTACAGACAGTTGGTAAGACCCCATCTGGAGTACTGCATGCAGTTCCGGAGACCCCATCTCCGCAAGGACATAGTCAGGATGGAAGCAGTCCAGAAGAGGGGAACTAAAATGTTGCAGGGTCTGCACCAGAAACCATATGAACAGAGACTAAAGAAGCTTAATATGTATACCCTCGAGAGAAGGAGGAAGAGGGGATATGATAGAAACTTTCAAGTACCTCAAGGGAATCAACAAGGTCCAAGAGGGTAGCATCTTTCAGAAAAAGAGATGTGCAAGGACAAGGGGACACAATTTGAAGATAGAGGGGGGATGGCTCAGGGGCAATGTGAGGAATTATTTTTTCACAGAGAGGGTGGTGGATGCATGGAATGGCCTCCCTGAGGGGGTTGTGGGGTCAAAATCAGTGGGGAAATTCAAGAATGCATGGGACAGACATAAGGCAATTATAGTGGGGGTAGGAGGAAGTAAGCTGTTGGTTAACTAGGATCTGCAGCTTATTCAATAGGTAGGGAAATGGGCATACTGGGTTGGCTAAGTGGTCCTTATCTGTCGTCAAAGTCTATGTTTCTATGTTTCCAGTTCTTGTTTGGTTTCGTCATGCCATATCTCTTCACATCCCTCTTTCCCACACCATTTGCCTCATTTTCCTTCTGCTCAATGGATCCTTTCATCCTCCCCATTCCCAATCAGAATGCCATTGCTGGACAGTATGCCTTCTACTAGTGGCATCCCTTCCTCTGGAACTTGCATTCTCCTGCTGTCCATCCCTCCCCCTCCCCTGTCTCTCTCTCTCTCTCTCTGGTATCTGATAAAACATCATCACGTACCTTCTTGCTTCTTTGGATGATGTCAGCATGAGGGGAACCCATAGTCATACATTAATGCTTATTGGGAATGCTTGCTCCCTGATGCATTTAAATCACTGACTGCCCCATAAAAGTGCTGCAGTGCAAACTGATTTTCAACCCATTTTTAAAAATGTTTGTATAATGGATAATGTACGGTCTTTGGTTAATAACTATGCTGTAAACACTTTGAGTGTTTGCCATGACATCATTGTAAACCTCGAGAGCGAAGCTTGAAAGTTATTCAGATATCACAGCAATCTTGAGAAGTGTTTTCAGCATTGGTGTTAACTAAAGGCTATACATTATACTTTATAGTGTATGGGCTACCAAGATTGTGTAATCGCACATTGAATGACTTTACTGAATTACTGTACTTTACATAACATTGAATTGTGTGAGCATTTTGTTTTGTTATACCATTGATATGACATACACAATAATGTTTTTTTTCAATTGTTTTAACCAGGAGTGGCACACTAAGCTTAAAGCTTCTTTACAGGTGTGATCTGGGAGCATAGGGAAGTTAAGTGACTTGCTCAGGGTCGCACAGTATGCAAGTGGGGGCTGTGGGATTCAAACCCAGGTCTCCAAATTTGCAGCTCAGAGCCTTAAACCACTGCGCTATACTGCCTTAACAGAGTGATGTCATATCGATGGCATAATAAGGTTGTAATCTGCTTTATTTCAGTTAATAATAAGGTCTCCCCATAAATTATAATGAAGTAATGTCTGAGCTTGGAAAAAGTAGTACTGTGTTGGTATGTGTGTTGCCACCATTGGAATGTACATTATAGTACTGTGATAAAAAAACTCCCCTCTATGTTGTCCATTGCTCTTGTAATCTGTAAAATAATTGTCATCATATTATGTTCAGTTAGTTCTTTGTCTGTGTTTTTTATTGTATGACACTGGGAGTACCATGTTGCTATAGTAATAGAATATTTTTTAAACAGTCTTATATCTTGTTCAGCATATGATTAGGCTCTACATGTATGTTATTAAGGATTTTCTGAATATTCAGCTATAATCTTTTCTTGATGGTATTGTGTGGATTTTCAACTAGTAAAATGTTCCAATTTGACAATCATAGATAATTTTTTTATTCATTGTATAATACTTGTTATTTCATCTATTACCTCATTTCCAGACCAGCAAGAAGACTTGAACCTGGCATCATTGATAGAATCAACTTTAACTGCCAAAGTCTCAAATCCACAACACAGTTTAAATGGTAAGCAACAACTTTACATGTTAATTTTTTCCTCATATAAACTATCATCGCACAAGAGCTTTTTAATGGTTCATTTATTGGTGTAGGGGTGTTATTGTGCACATTTAACATTAAAAATAATGTAAATATTTTTATTACATATTAACATATGAAATTGCCAGCAGAAACAGACCATTCAGTCTATCTAGTCTGCTTAAGTGTGAAGCATGTTGTCTTTTTAAAGCTGAAGATACTACCCTCTCCCCTTGCACCCTTTTTTGAGTTAGTGTCATCCACTTCCAACCTTTCACAACCCACCCTCTCCGCCCTTTTGGCCATTCCTGTGGCCATATCCCTAACCTCTCTAGAAACTGCCCATCTTCCATAGTGTCGCTACTTCCTCTGGCAGTGCATTTCAACCAGGCTTTACCCTCTATGTGAAATATTGCCACCTCATCTCTTAATTGATCCTTCCTCCCTCCAATTTCAGGCTGTGTCCACATGTGTCCCTCCACACTTTCAACTTAAACAAGCCGTCTGAGTTAACTCTGTTTATTCCCTTCTGGGATTTCAATGTCTCAGTCATATCCCCTCTAGCCATTTGATCTTCTAGGGTGTACATATTGAGCTACCTTGCTCTATCCTCGCAAGTCTTGTCCCCCATCCCAATGATAATCTTCGTCGCCCTATGCTGGACCAATTGCAATAGACAATGTTCCTTTTTAGATAATGAGTGCCAATACTGCATATTGTGCTCCAAGTTCAACCTCATCAGTGACCATTAACAACATAAAACTACATCCTCCCTCCTACTGTTGATCCCACAGGAGGTGCATCCCAGTATTCTGATAGCCATGACTCCTGCCATCATGCACTGTGACTCCAAATCCTCTGGCAGTACATAACCTTCTTCCTCACGATCAACCTCTGCACAAATCTTAGTGTCATCTGTAAAGAGGATGATCTTACTCCTCAAAACTTTAACTTTATCTGCTATTAATTTCATCAGTTTTAGGGGTCTCTTTTCCTAATGTTGGTTTATCAGCAGCTATGTATGGAGGTGGTTTTAATGAAGGGCAAGGGGACAGTTCTGATAAAATAATGTTTTTAAAGTCTGATCAAAGAAAAAAGACACTTACCATCTTAGCATACATGAGTTTTTAAAAGCTGTTAAGTTGTTTGAGAATTCTGTAGTGTACTCCATATAATGCATTGATCATAGTTAACACTGTTTAAACAAAGTTACAGTTCATACATTGCATTTTACGTGTGGTAGTTTTGTTTATAAGGTCCATTTGATAATTTTACATTGTAAAAGGTAGCAGCAATATTTGTCATTGAAAAATAGAAGCATAGAGGTAGTCTACAGATAATAACCACTAGGCTCCTCCAGGCTGCCACTAAGCCATACATTTGTATGCTGCATATGACCCTACCTGGGCAATGGCATTTTTGGCCTAACTATCCTACCTGTCTCAAATGTTCCCTTATGCCTGTACAATGCATTGTTAAATAGATCCACTGTCATTGCTCCCACTACCTCCTGTTGCAGGCTATTCCAAACATCAATCACCTTATAAAATGGAAGATATCACCCCCCCCCACCATGCCTTGTTTATGCTAATAAGGTACTAGAATGATTCTACCATGTCTCACCAATCCCGCCTGTCTTCCATTGAGTACATATTGAGGTTCTTTTTTCACTCATCTTTTTTTGGTGCAAGCAATGGACAATCTCTGATGTCCTTCTCTGTACCATCAACCCACTGTCAGAGTTACTTGTGTAGGTGTGTGCTCCAGAACTGAATGCAGAACTCAGTTGAGGAGACTCCAGTTATTTGTACACTGGCATTGCCACCACCTGCCAAGGCATGTGATGAATCAGCCTATGTACCCCAGCATGCCACTAGCCCTCTCTGCCACTTTAGTGCTCTGGTTAGACACCTTTTCATCATCTGAAATGATAACCCCCACATACATCCCTTTCTTCAAAATTGATAGACAACAAAAAAACCTCCTTCCCCAATAGCGTACTGTATGGGTATACATACTTAGCAATTAGCCATCCAAGTTGAAGAAAATGATTATACACAGTTGTAGATCATTGGATATATCAATTAATATTAGAAGTTAAAAACTGTAAATCTTAACCTGAATTATTTGACAACTATATAACAGTTGTCATTTATCATTCTAGACAGTAATTGGGGTATTACTGAATCAACTTCAACTCCTGAACATAGGCAAAGAAGAAGACAGACCACCAGACGCATACATAAATATCCTAGAGAAACATAGAAACATAGAAGTTGACGGCAGATAAGGACTGCAAGGCCCATCCAGTCTGCCCATTTTTTCTACCTTATGAATGTGCCATAGGCCTGTACTCTGTCAATGGCCTGTCTATTCATACTCATCTTTATTGCTCCCTTATGCCTGTCCTATGCCTGTTTGAAGCCCTGCACTGTATTCATATCCACCACTTCCTGAGGTAGGCCGTTCCATGCATCCACTAGCCTTTCTGTGAAAAAGAACTTCCTCACATTACCCCTTAATCGGCCTCCCTCTAATCTCATGCTGTGTCCTCTTGTCCTGCTATTTTTCTTATACTGAAACATGTTAGATTCTTTCACCTTGTTAATGCCCTTAAGGTGTTTGAATGTTTCAATCATATCACCTCTCTCCCTTCTTTGCTCCCTCCTTTCCATACCACCAGATTCATGGAATGTTCATCAATAATAAGTAACTTTCGTAGATGCTCATTCAAATTTTTGAACAATTTGCATGAGAGTTATTATATCAGTACATCACTTTAGTGTGATACTGCATGCCTTTAGATTATAATCAGTATTTGTTCCATATTGCTATCTGAGTTATATAGCAGACATCACATTATTTATAGAGCTTAAAATATGAAACATTGGTGGATTACAATGATTTGTTTATACTAGAACTCACGGTCACACATTATTTAACCATCACTAAATCAACATAAAATCATCTTGTACATGTCTGAATCATTCATTTTCTAGAAATACATTGAAGTCAATTATATACAAAACATGCTATAAATAAAACAGAGCTAGTCTGTGGTTTGGGAAACACATTTAAAGTGAATAAATAACTATGAGACTTAATTGTATAGTGTTAAATAGAGATAGTTGTAACAATGCTTTTTAGCTGATAATTATAAAATAAACACAAAACAAATTTTTAAATGCAATTTGTCTGATTAACATTAATATAATTTTTTGACTCACTGCAAAAGTAAGGATTAAGGCATTATCTAACCAATCCCCCCCCCGCCCCTACTCACCTTCAGCTAACATACATGTAAATACTCTCTCTCATAAACACACATACACACGCACACATGAGCACACTCACACACACATGCACACACATGTACATGTTAAAAGTTGTATTGCTGCATTTTAACTGTTAACTTATGCAAATATGTACAGTACTAGATAACAGCATAATGACATTTTAGCTACAATAATTGACAATCAAAATTTGCTTTGAAAATTTAAGTAATTTGTTGAAATCACATAAGCAGATGTTCAGTCTCTGACAAACACTATGTGTTATTTCTAGACATACAAAATTATTGATTCCATCCAATTTGAATATAGCCATTGGGTCTTCCATTCTAAAAAAAAGAAAATTGTTTCGTGATATGTCTACATCCAAGTCAAACTGAAATTTAATGTAGTACATCGCTTGTAAATAAAAAGAGCAACACTCATTATACTTTTTCTTGAGTAAGCATTGATAAAGGTAAATAACTTACACGTTACATTAACAGACAGTAAGTTAATCGGGTGGTATTAACCAGAATATGAATTGAAACAGTACATTAGAAAGCAGTTTTCTGAATGGTTGGTGTTTAGGAATGGTAGTTAAATGGTAACAAATACACAAAGAAGAGACAACTTTGCCCTATTCATAGATGGATAATAACAATAACCATATGTTAGCATTTCTATCTGTGGATAACAAATGTCAGTAAGGTCATATCCTGATTGGAGGCAGACTTGGTGAAGACTGTTGATAATGTCAGGGTCAGTTACAGAACATAATGGGGGTGGTTGATCAATGCAGGATATGATGGAGAAGGTGTGATTGACAACTTAATCTCCATAGAGTGCTATTGCACACAGCTGGTGGTACAGAGAGGGAGCAGTTCAAGGCATCGCCAGACAGTGAATGGGGGCCTGGAGGAAGAATGGAGACCTGAAGCACAGCCACTTTTTTTCTTGAAGCAGACAAAGCACAGAAGCACGGGCAGAACTTGAAAGGAACACAGCCCATATCAAAGACTAATTTAGATAATTAATATGTTTGTTGTGCTGATATATAAAGTGGTGCAATGGGGAGGGTGGTTGAGAGGGAAGAAGTACCACCTGAGTATGATCAAGTATTAAAATATCTCCAAATGGGAACCCGAGGGGATCGTGAGTGAAGGATCAGGGCCTGCCCCCCCCAAGGGACGGACATGGCCTATGTGACTTGCGCACTGGGTAACGCATTCACAGCATTAGCAAGGCCCCATGCCAGAGCACAGTGCAAAAGTCCTTGGCAGTTGAGGTAAAGGGAAGCCAGGGAATGGGGAATTACAACATCGGGGAGGATGAGGGCCTCATTTTACAATCAACATAGGGTGAAATTGCTATGAAACAGAGACATCTTAGTCACAGAAACAATCTCCTACAGGAGGGAGATACCGCTGCCCCCAGGAGAGACTGGTATATCTGGTCCTGCCTGTGGAGGCAAGTGATCGAATACTCTGGCTATCACCAATGTAGCACAGATATGCAAACTGTGTAAGCAATAAGACATGATGGGGTGTACATGGAACAGATATTACTGCACTCCCAAGGGGTGTAGTAAGGCACCAGAATAATTGTGCACCCCCCCCCCACCCCATGACTGGGAAGTCTACATTTAAAAAAAAATCTCAGAACAAATGAGAACAGGACCTCAATAGAAAATTCACAGAACAAGAATAGAAAGAATGCTGGTGAGCTGCCCACAAGAGCTTTCAGGGTGCCAAAAGCAAGCTAATTCAGAATAAAATCCTGCATGCCTGGTATCAGACTCCTGTGGTACTACAGTCCCCGGGAGTTTTAAAGTCCAACATCTGAAGGAAATGCCAAAAGCATCCAGTGACCTCCTTCACATCCTCTGTTCTTATATCCAGGTCCACAGGAGTTACGGGGGCACATTTGCAAAATATGGATGCATATATTCCAGGAGAATATCCTCAATGGTGGCTCCACTTCTGCTCCTAGAGATGAAATTGGAGGCCCAACCCTTGCAGAAAAGAAAACAAAGGTGGCTGTGAGTCAAGCACCTAATGTTATGCAAATGGAAAACACCTTGTAATCCTGCAGTAACAGAGGTCCTATCCTCTATGGTCCAAATAACATCCCTAGATAGATTGGCACATGTAGCAAGAAACACACTGATAATGCATGACAAATCATGGGCCCCATTTTGTAGATATGCTGCTGTCAAGACTGGGATTGTGTGAGCATTGCTTAGGAGGCACAAGGTGCCATCCCTCCCACTTTTCCCACTTTTTTTTTTCTTCTCTCCCCCTCTATACACCCCCCCCCCCCCATGCAAACAAATAAGCAGGCTCATAATGGATCACACATGAAACAATGGATACACTGCGTGTAAACAGTTGGACAATATATCTAGGTAGAATAATGGTTCTTTATGTGTTTATTGTTTTAGGGTGACAACCCACCTTGAAATCTCACCATACACCTTAAAGACATGCAGACATGCACAGACCCTCTTTGTAGCAAGATGCCTTGGCTCACCATAAGACCATGGTATTACCGAATAATGTGAACATAAGGTTGAGTGTATAAACCTATGTATTTTAATTTACTTACTGTAGAGTTCAAGAGATTAGAAGGGGTGAGTGTAAACAGTAATCCTCAATATGCCAATTATCTGTGTCTAATTTGTTTTGGTTTGGTCTGAATGTACGTAAAAGAAAAACCAATAAACAATTTTACAGAAAAAAAAATACAGTAGTTAGTGAAGTTTGGTTTTCTGGGTGTTCAATGAATGTTTATGACTTGAGGTTAAAAAAATGGATTTAAAATAATTATAAAAAAGGGACTGAGAAATTAAGCTTTCTCATTGGCTATAAGCATTCCATCAGCCTTATGTTAATCTTTTCTTGTAAAATATAGTACACCACTAATGGGGTAGTGGGAAAAGTAGATGTCCAAGTAGTCCTTAAATAATGTTAATTTATGATTCTATACTTAGACATAGGAGTCATAAGGTAACTTGTCCACTTGTTGATATCAAGATAAGGTTACAGGAGGATAAAACTCATACTGCTTTATTGTGAAAATATGCTGTTAGTAACAACTGTTCTTGTGTTCCTCCCTTCCTCAGAGCACACAACTGGATCGCTAGGAACATCATTATCATAAGGTGTCCCTGAGTCTGGATCAGGAAGACTGAGGTTCCTAGGAACAACAAATTAACAGGTAGTTAAAAATGTGTACATATGCTGAATTATATGTACTTTTCAGTTCGCCTAAACCCATGACTGTACATATACTGACTGCTGCATGTAACTGGACAAGATTCTACAAATTACATCTCATGCACATTCTTTTGCTTTTGTGAGATTTTCCAATGCTATAATTATGTTTTTTTGACATTAGTGGGGAACAAACACTATAAAAGACAATACATACCTTTATATCATTACCAAACTGGTTTGTTTATCTTGAGGTTGCCAGTGGGCAACATATGGGATATACAGTAGCCTAACTCAAAATAGGCAATTTATCTTCATATGTGAGGGGGCAGGTCCATAACTGACGACTGGCACTGCCAATTCACAAGTGATGATAAATTGCCTATTTTTAGTCAGGCTATTGTATATTTGATGTGTATGACAGTGATTTACAAGTTAGAGCTTTAAAATCTGCAGTTTATTTGAAGATGTTTCTGCTTTTCTTTGATTCTCAACAGCTTGCTCAGTGCAGCACTAGGCATTGTGAAGTCATCAGAATTGTAGAAGCTGCTCTCTGATTGGTTCAGTATTCCATTGCGATGACAGTAACTTAAAAAAATTCCATTGTGACAACAGTAAAAATGATATTTTTTTTGATATCTTGCTGTTACTGATGTCACTAACTAAGATATATTTTTTATTTAAGCAACATACCATGAGAGGTTGTGGGTGATGTCAGGATTTACCCACCCAGTGTGATTTTCTCATGAGGTGCAGGCCAAGTGAGAAAACACACCAGAAGTGGGCAAATCCTGGCATCACCCACACACTCAAGTGGGATATTGTGACTATTCAATGTGTCCCTTGTTTTTGTGTGATTACAAAAAGAAACAAATAGTTTTTTTGGCTGGCTGGCTGGCTGGCTGGCACGTATTCCAGTGGGGTCATACTATGATTTAAGTGTTGCAAATCATGCCAGACAGCCAATCAGGAGCCAGTATTTTTAGAGCCATTGTATAATTCAGCAATATACCACAACAGAGTGTGGATGATGCCAGGATGTACCCATGCCTGGTGTGTTGTTTGGTCACAAGGCTGCAGGCCAAGGGAGTTAACCACACCAAGCATGTAAATCCCTGCATCACCCACACCCTGGAGTGGCATATTGTGATTATATAATGTTCCAGTTCTGGTTTTATGACAAAAAAATATATATATATTTTTTTTTTCCCTTTTGTATGATTTTTATTGTATTTATTCCTGAGCCAGAATCAAATAGTCCTCTGTTGCTAGGGTGTTGCTAGAGGCTGGCAGTATTGTCTAGAGGTCAGAGTAACTGAGGTTGGTATTAGGAATTGACCTGGGTTTCGTTCCAAGAGCTCAGTTTACTGTGTTTGAGATCACTGTTTTTTCTTTTTCTTTTTTGTTTTTTGTAGGTACTGGGACAGGTGTTTAAAGTTGTTGGGGGATCCATTTGAAGTGTGAAGCACTAGCTCCATTTGTGTTTAGTGTACGCATGCGCAGGCATGAGATTATTGCTTCCTGGTGGTTGCGTCTCAAGCTGGCTCCTTTGTTATGCGAAATAAGATTAAAAATAAGTTTTCTTCCATACTTTTGTAGTTATTTTTATTTAATGTTTTGCACCATGGCCAAATTTGAAGTATGAAGCACTGGCTCTGTTTTCTTGCACATGCACGGCATTGCTGATGCCTGCACTTCTTAGTAGTGTTTCCGCAGTTGTCGAGAGGGTCCGAGGGTGGGCACTGGCGGTGATTTTAAATGAGTAATTCTCATGACTGCCCTGCTGGTCCTTGTCTTAGGCACTCCTGGGACCAGAGGGTGAAGACATTGAAGTGCTATGGAGTAGGTATGGGAGACACCAGGAATGGAGTTTGCTGGAGATTGAACACAAGGTGAGTGCAGTCTGTCCAGTTACGGGGAAGGAGTTCAGAGAGTGTGGATTACCTGGGAGAAGATTTTATTTTTTTGTGTAGCAGATCCTGTCTGTTCTTTGATTGATCTCTCTCTGGTTATCCAAAGGGGTGGCTCAGAATGGGAGAGAAACAGCAATTCTGCAAGACGGTAATTTAGTGGGGATTGCCATCTTTGCCAGTCCACAGTTTATGATGTTTGCAGTGGTTTTGAAGGGAGTTTCTGGTATGGCTCACTGACTGACTGGCACCTTTTCTCATGGGGTAATGCTATGATTTACAACAGGAAAAATATGCCAGTCAGCCAATCAGGTGGCAGCATTTTTAAAGCCATTGTATAACCTGTCATTTTCACTCCAACTCCTGTTGTATATTATAATCTATATGATTTGCCTGTATGCCTAGCTGAGGAACACATTATATTTAATGGAGTAGTATCGGAAGAGATGAATCCCCGACCGCTATACATGTCGTGGCTTGACCACTGCACCCCCCCCAAGCACAATAACAAATTACTAGATTATTTACCTCATAGCTCATAAAATTCAGCAAAAGTTTTGGTTTTGCTGGCATTTTGAACATGGCACTCAACACTACCATCCCCCCAACGAATATTGCAGGTAATAACGCAAGATGGTGATGCTCCACTGCCAAAAACAATAATAATACACTTCTGCACTGGGCTAAAACTATTCATATATATGCCCGACGCAAAATGCAATTTGTAATTAAGTTGAGTAAATCACATGGTTATGTCAGGAGACAAGCAGTACCTCATACAGGCACTAGGCTTGTGCAGATTCACTGCCATGACTAACTTGCTGGTATATTCTTTATGAAAGGGACCATAACAACATGCAACTGAGCTTAGCAAATGAAATGTGAGTAGGTGTACCAGGTCATGCATGAAACATCCAACTGTTTTGCATTTATGCACACACATAACTGTGCCATGGGTGTTAGTGAATACAGCATCAGGGTATAAGGAAGTATACACAATACAAATTGGGTTGGTGCCATTGCAAAGTTTTTGTGAGTCTGGACACTTACAAAGTGACTCATGTGGTACAGTGGATGTGTCTTGGCCTTACAAGCAAAAGGTCAGTGGTTTCATTCCAGGTGGGACACATATTTTGTTGGTGGGGAAGGGGTTAAAAGGGAGGGGAGGTAGGCTATCATTTTTTGGGGCAGACTCGATTGGGTGTATGGTCCTTTTCTGCTGGCAGGTTTCTGTGATTCTATGATTTTATATCACTCTGAGATGGTGGTAAACAACAACAATGTGTGCTATCTTGTTTAAACCATGTACAAATGTTGCTGTACCACATAAGGAACTATTTATGTGTGACCTTACACAACAAGCCTGTGTTTCCATTGATGTCTGTAACCCCCCTCCCTAAAAATGGGGGTTCCTAAAAGCTTTCCCAGAGCTTGCCTAAATGCTCCATGCCTGACTGGTGTTCGGCGTAAGGCCATTAAATGCGGGCGTTGTGAGTGCTTTTAAAGCCTCCAGTACTGCCTCTTTAAGAGCTGCCTGCTCGCAGGCTTTAGTGGTACAGGTAGGAGGACTGGGGTTTCCCTGCTCGAATCCTGCCCTGGACTGCTGTCTGATCGCTCTGTTTCTGCAGTCGCTAGGAGCACTGAGGGAGCCCATCTGAGGGATGTGGTTGTTCCATTGAGAACATGTGTAGTATTGGTAAAATTGCAGTTTGTCTAACTCTTTTTCATTGCAGCTGGGACTTTGTGCTTCCCCTCCATTTTGGACCTGTACTGTGCTGAAGGGGTCCAATAGTAGCTAGGGGGCATCTAAAATGGTGTGGAAGTGACCAACCAGAAATCAGGACTCTAGATGGAGCCAGCTGACCAATGGGGACACAGCTTGTAATTCTGGGAAGTGGCATTCTGGGCCATGGCGCCTTTTTGCACCAATGAGGGCAATAATGAGTGAATGGCATCTGCAGCCTTCCAATGGGATCGGGTGGCACCCGACTGGAGAGACTTGCCCTAACTGCCAAAGGGCAGAGACGCTGTGGCTGTGAGCAAGGAAGGAGCCCTGGCCTTCTGCACCGTTAAATCTTCACGCGGGAAGCGCGTGTGTGTGTGGTCAAGGCCAATTTCGGGTGGCTTGGTCGCCGGCAGAGTCGGACTAAATCCTCGGGGCAGCGGTCAGAGGAGGCTGTGCAGGAGCGCAGCTACCTACCAGGCTCACCCTGTAGAGGACTGGAGAATCTGCTAAATCACGCTCGGTCTGTCAGGACAGTGAAGCTGCAGTGAGACACCCGGATAGCTATGAGTTCGGTCGGGTCCTAGAAGCAGCTGCTTGGTATGGTACCCCTCTGTTGTTTTCCATATAAATGTGTGAGGAGGCCTTTGAAGCTCAGGCTCAGCCCTGCAAGTGGTGAAAGAGTGGTTCCCTGCTGGAGTTGTGAGTACTGAATCAGGGTAGCTCCCTGCTAAAGGTTACAAACAAAGGCAGAATCTTCCTGTGTATTGCTGACTGTACTAATTGAGCTTTCTGGCTCCATCTGCTCTGCTCAGGAATTAAATGCTCATTTGTGTCAGGGCCCCAACCAGCTGCATCGAGGAACTAGCCGTTAGGGCTTGGGTACCCATAGACAGTAATCAATAGGTTAGGCCTGTGCACAGAGCCCTAGGTAGACAAATATAAATTATAGTGGTAAGCCAATCACCTGATTTCCCCGTCCTTGTTATCTCCTTAAATAAATCAGATTGTTTGTTTTGTAAAAGTACACTGGCTGGTTTGTGTTTTAATGGTGAAATACTGCATAGTGAATATTTGATAACTCTACCTTACTTTCCAGGGGGTCCCCGGAGTGAGCTGATTGATTCGAGCCGGGGGGTAAGTGTTCAGGGTAAGGACACTGTAATTAAACTGTGTGAGCCACTAGTGGGGAGAAAGGGGGGTTGCAGCAACCCAGAGGGCTGTGACCGAGTCAACCCTGACAGTTCTAACCCCGACCTCTGGGTGGAGGCACCCGTCAACGGATCTGGGCCCCTCACCCTGTTACAGTTAAGGCAGGCAGGGGTAGTAACCCTTAGGATAGCGCCCCCTGGGGGTTACAAATTGGAGGCACCGCTGAGATTAGTGTCCCCTAGTGGCCGAGTGGGTGAATTGTATTACTATGGATAAATTGGAGGAAAGACTGGAAGGGGATATCATGGCTAAGATTAAGCTGGACCCTACTAAGACGTTGGTACATAAACTAATGGGGTGGGGTGAAGCTGAAGAGCTGGACTCTCAGAGAATTGTGTTACTACTAGATGTACCTCTGGGGACAACGACCACTGACATCATTTCTGCCGTGGAGCGTGTTAAGTGCTTAGGCAAGGTAGAGGTGAAAGGGCAGATGGCTGACCTACTCGATCAGACTTTGCAGGTGCTACTACTGTGTAGTGTAGCCATTGATCCTGAGAGGGTACCACCAGTGATTTATCTGGAAGGTGCACAACCGGAGTGGAGGGTCATTCACATTAGGAGTGGGTCAGTCACCCCCGAGGGGTCTCCACAGACTAATAGTTTCAAAGATAAGTTACTTAAATTGTTGGCTGTGGAAGGGAGGACTACCCAAGAGTTAATGCAGGCCTTGGACCTTTCCAGCGAACCCACCCCTCAGGTTTCCCCTGGTACCTCTCCAGAGCCCCCTAAAAGTACTATTTTGGCTTCTCCGCCCTTAGTGGTCCCCTCTATACAGCTAGATTCCTACTGGAGGCTCAAACTCTTTTCTGGCACAGTGCCAGTGCCTTCAGGGGAGGATGATTTGGAGGCATGGATGGACTACGCCACCCCCCTCATCCAAGAGTGGCAATGCTCTGAGGGGGAGAAACGAAAAAGATTGATGAAGAGCCTGCAAGGTCCGGCTTTAGAAGCCATTTGGTTTTTGCGGGCTACTAGCCTGTAAGCTACCACAGCAGAGTATCTTTCTGCTTTAGAGGGGGTGTTTGGAAGCACAGAAACATGGGAAGACTTACTATGGAAATTTAAGTCTGCTAAGCAGTGGAGGAATGAAAAGTTTTCCGCCTTTGTCACTAGGGTGGAAAGGGCTTTACAGAAGGCCTATCAAAAAGGGGGGATCACCGCCCCAGCCTTAAACCAGGTCAGGTTGGAACACGAATTAAAGTCTGCTAGATTTTCCAGTGTGACACTGTTAAAACTTAAGCTACATGATAGGCGAGCTGCCCTGCCTGAATACTGTCAATTGATGAGAGAGATTAGAGAAGTAGAGACTGATGAGGAGGGGTGGGAACCCTATGTGGGGGCTGTGAATTTGTGCAAAACGCCTGAGTCTAGCGAACCTAATGAGATCCACCCTTCAGGGGGGCCTGATGTGTCTCCAGAGTTACAAGGAGGGTTGGGGGTGCATACCATTCCTCTGATCCCCAAGTAGAAAGTGAGTTGAGGGCTGAGATCAGAAGTTTACAAGAAATAGTGAGAGACCTGAAGCAAATCACTACCCCCTCTGTTAGGTTTGGGGAGCCAGAGCTACTTAGAAATAAACACCCTAGCCCTGGGGAGTCCCTTCGCCCTCCAAATGGCCCCCCCACAGGTGAAGTATTCCCCTCCATATAGAGACCTCTGGGACCCTAAGTTCTGTTACCATTGTGGGGAGGATGGACACTTTCAGACTGAGTGCCAGTTGCCAGAGAATTTAAGGAAGGTCAACAGTAGACTGATCACCTGGCATCGCAGGGCCTACGTCCGACCCCCTAGGAAGATCTTTGTGACCTGGGCCAATGCCCAAGCAACTGTCAACGCTGTGCCCCCCCGAATGGTCTGATGTGGTAGGGCCCTCAATGGAGGCCCCAGTGCAAGTAAATGGGATTTCCACTCGAGCTGTATTGGATAGTGGCTCTCAGGTGACCATTATGTTCCAGGACTGGTATCAGACTCATCTACCTGAAGTGCCACTACAACCCTTGGATGGTCTGCATGTATGGGGGCTGAGTGACAAGGCTTATCCGTATTTGGGGTATATTCGGATTTGGTTGTCGTTTCCTACTTCTGTGGCTAGGGTGGATGAACAGGTGGAAACTTTTGCTTTAGTATGTCCCCCCACTGGACTGTATGATGGGGTGCCCTTGTTGATTGGGACAAATGCTCACATGTTTGGTCGATTAGCCCAATTGTGTTCGGAAAAGCAAGCGTTTAGGACTGGGCGAGTCTTAAAGATACCCGCTTTGATCCAGAAGACCTATGAGACTCAGAGGAAGGCTAGGCAGGAGGAACCTGAAGGCCCGGTGGGTGTTGTGTGGAAAAAGGACCCAGCACCATTGCTACTTGCCCCAAATGCCCAATGTGTATTGCAAGGGGAAGTCTGAATTAAAAAAGATGTCAAGAATAAGTTGTTGATGCTGGATGGGGAAGGAAGATTGCCTGAGGGACTGCTGGTTAAACCCAGTATCTTGCCTGCTAGAGCCCATGCTTATGCCAGAAGGGTGATGGTTCAAGTTCATAATGTGTCTGACAAAGAGATTTGAGTAAATAGAGGTTGCGCCCTGGCAAATGTACATTGTGCAGATACTGCAGTGCTGCCCCATAGCAAGGGTTTGGGGGAGGATGACAGAGTAACTCCTGACTTGTTTGATTTCGGTGACTCCCCGTTGCCTGCTGAATGGAAAGTGAGGATCAGTGAGAAGCTTGCCAAAAGAGGCCAGGTCTTTTCCCTAAAAGAATGGGACATGGGATGTGTGCAAGGAGCTGAGCACCACATTTGGCTGCATGATGAAAGGCCTTTTCGAGAGAGGTCCCGGCGCCTGGTCCCTGCTGACATAGATGATGTGAGGCGGCATCTGCAAGAGATGCTTGCTGCTGGCGTGATACAAGAATCCAGAAGCCCCTATGCTTTCCCCATTGTAGTAGTGAGGAAAAAGAATGGGGCTGTTCGGATGTGTGTAGATTACCGTACCTTGAATCGGTGGACCATCCCAGACCAGTATACCCAGACACGCATACAGGACGCCTTGGACTGTCTAAATGGCAGTAAGTGGTTCTCTGTATTAGACCTCCGCAGTGGGTATTACCAGATCCTGATGGCTCCGGAGGATCGAGAGAAGACTGCGTTGATTTGCCCCTTAGGCTTCTATGAGCTTATGCGGATGCCCCAAGGCATTTCAGGTGCCCCAGCTACCTTTCAGCGCCTAATGGAACGTGCTGTGGGGACATGAATTTGCTTGAATGTCTGGTTTATTTAGATGATGTTATAGTGTTTGGCAGCTCCTTGGAAGAACATGAAAATCGATTGTTCAAGGTTCTGGATTGGCTGGAAGACTTTGGTCTCAAGTTATCTATAGACAAGTGCCAATTCTTTCAAACCTCTATGAAATATGTGGATCACATAGTATCCACTGAAGGCATAGAGACTGACCCCAGTAAAGTGGAAGCTTTGACTACCTGGCCTCAACCAAAGAATTTGAAAGAACTGCAATGGTTTCTGGGGTTTTGTGGATACTATAGGCAGTTTATCAAAGACTATTCTCGAGTGATCCGCCCCCTCTCAACCTTGCTCAGGGGTACCCCCCAACCCATAAAAAGTATAAGAAAGTTATGCTCTCTGAGACTGAGAAAAAGTATTTTCATCCGAATGATGTGTTTGGGAACCACTGGACTACGGAGTGTGAGGAAGCGTCCCATGACATTATATATCAACTTACCATGCCCCAGTATTAGCCTATGCTGACCCGGCCAAGCCACACGTTCTCCATACTGATGCCAGTCTACAAGGTTTGGGGGCTGTGTTGTATCAGGAGCACTCAAATGGGCTGAGACCTGTAGCTTTTGCCAGCAGAAGTCTGACTCCTTCAGAAAAAAACTATCCAGTACACAAGCTAGAGTTCCTGACCCTGAAGTGGGCCATTGTTGATCAATTTCATGACTACTTGTACGGTGCCAAGATATTGGTAAAAACTGATAATAGCCCCTTGACATATGTTCAGACCTCAGCTAAGCTAGATGCCACTGGCCATAGGTGGCTCTCTGTGTTATCCACATACAACTATGCTATTGAGTACAAAGCTGGCCTCAACCATATAGATGCTGATGCTCTCTCCTGGAGGCCTGTGCCCCAACCCGACTGGGTCAGGTTGTCAGAACCTGATATAAGAGCCCTTTGCCAAAAATTTGACAAGGAAGAACAGGTATCTCCTGATGCTGTGGATTGCATGGTGGATTGCTTGGGGCCCTCTGAGAACTGCATACCTTCTGCTTACTGTCATTTTTCTGCATTAGACACTAATGCGCTGCCTCAATTTAACAATGATAGTCTCCAACGAGCTCAATTCCAAGACCCCATGATAAAAGCTGCTTTGGAGGCTTTGCAGGCCGGGAGAGACATGTCCAAATTGCGTTCCACTGACCTGAGAACTGCCTTGTTATACAAAGAAGGGTCAAAGTTAAAACTGATTAACCAACTACTATACAGAGAGACTTTGAATAAAGAGGGCCGGGTAGACAAACAACAATTGGTGCTGCCCACTGCTTTTAGAGAACTGGTGTTGAGGTCCCTACACTATCACATGGGACACCTTGGCACAGACCGAACCCTTGACTTAGTGTGGTCCCAATTTTATTGGCCCAAAATGGGTGCTGATTTGGAGCAGTGTATCGGGACGTGTAGTTGATGTTTACAAAGAAAGACCCTTCCTCAGAGGGCTGCTCCACTGGTCAACATCACTACTAGTGCCCCTATGGAACTGGTCTGCATTGATTTCCTGAGTTTAGAACCCGACCTGAAAAACATCAGCAACATATTGGTAGTCACTGATCATTTTACCCGGTATGCCCAGGCTTTTCCTACTAAAGATCAGAAAGCAACTACAGTGGCTAAAGTACTTGTTGAGAACTTCTTTGTCCACTATGGGGCCCCCCAGAGAATCCATTCCGACCAGGGGAGGGACTTTGAGAGCCACCAGATTAAAGAAATGCTATCCTTGTGGGGAGTACGAAAGTCAAGAACCTCCCTGTATCATCCCCAGGGAGATCCCCAACCAGAAAGGTTTAACGGCACATTGCTTGATATGTTGGGCACACTGCAACCTAAAGACAAGCCTAGATGGAGCCAGCAGATTAGCACCCTGGTACATGCGTATAACTGCACCAAAAGTGATGCCACTGGATTTTCCCCATACAGACTGATGTTTGGGAGGGAGGCTAGATTGCCAGTGGATGTGTGTTTCGGGGTTTCCCCTGATGGGGTACAATCAGCAAATCATTTACAGTATGTACAGAAGTTAAAGGCCCAATTACACCATGCCTACCAACTGGCCCAGACCATGGCTGCTAAACGAAACCTGGCCAACAAGGAGAGGTATGATAAGAAAGTGAAAGCAATGGAACTGAGAGAAGGGGATAGAGCACTATTGAGGAACTTGGGACTGCATGGCAAGCATAAGATTGCTGACAGATGGCATTACCTCCCTCATATTGTTGTAGGAAAACTGGAAGACTTACCTGTATATAAAGTACGTCCTGAAAACAATTCAAAAGATGTGAAAACTATACAAAGAAATCATCTGCTGCCAATTGGACAGATTTTGATAGAAGCTGAACCTCTCAATACCCCCGGCCTGTAACTAGAGCGGCTGCCAAGAAAAAATTAAGATCGGTTGAATCTTCAAAAATCAAACTAAAGAGGCCTTCTCCACCCACCTCTGATGAAGTTGATTGCCAATCTGTGTCTGAAGACATTGAAAACAACATTGAGTATTACCCCTCTTATGAACTGAGCCAACTGTTTAGGTGCAATCCCCAATCCACTCTGGGGATGAAGTTGGGTTTTCTGGACTGTCCAAGCCCCCAGCTTTGTTTCTGGAGCCAGTGCTCCCAGAGGATGAAATGAGTGGCATCAAAGACGAAGAAGTGGGGTCCTTGAGCCTGGCTGAACTGTCTGGCCTGGCTGAGCTGTCTGACTTTTCTGAAGAAGGGGATGATGTGGGGGGGCAAGCTAGTGATATGCCAGAACCTGAAGAATACTCTGAATGCCCTGACAGCACCTCGGTAGTGCCAGAATTGTCCTTAGCTGAACCAAGCAGTGTGGGTCCTGATATAGGGAGTCCTGTTCCCAAAAGTACTATGGGCCCTGGGTCCCCTTCCTTTATGGAGGTTTCCCCTGCTAGTCTAAGTGGGGCTGAAATGGAATCGGGGCCTGTAGCAGGTTTTTCCGAGACCCCTAGGCACTCCAGCCGAGAAGTACGGCCTGTAGTAAAGTTGAGTTATGAGTCTCTGGGTCAGTCTGTGGACCTGCCTTTAAATTTAGTCCATAAAAGGGTGTATGTGTCCCCGAGCTCCTTGCCCAAGTTGGCCTTGGGGAATAACTCCAGCCTGTTGGTATTGCCTTTTGAGTATGGTACCACTGCTTCAGGTAGCCCGTATGTAGCAGATAGGGAAGGGTCCCCTCTTTCCAGGTGTCATGGGCAGGAAGTAATGACCTGATTTAACAAGAAAAAGGTTATCTGTGTGTGTAATGTTGCATAAACAGTAGTAAGCTGAGAATACAGTAACAATGCATGTAATATAAAGTGTGATATAATGTTACTTAAACTGTTTGCCTTAAAGTGATTTAAGGGTAACTACTTGACATGGACGCCAAGTTCTTTCCAGGCCAGAAAGGGTGTAACCCCCCCCCTACAAATGGGGGTTCCTAAAAGCTTTCCTGGAGCTTGTCTAAATGCTCCATGCCTGACTGGTATTCGGCATAAGGCCGTTAAATGCGGGCATTGTGAGTGCTTTTAAAGCCTCCAGTACTGCCTCTTTAAGAGCTGCCTGCTCGCAGGCTTTAGTGGTACAGGTAGGGGGACTGGGGTTTCCCTGCTCGAATCCTGCCCTGGACTGCTGTCTGATCGCTCTGTTTCTGCAGTCGCTAGGAGTGCTGAGGGAGCCCATCTGAGGGATGTGGTTGTTCCATTGAGAATATGTGTAGTATTGGTAAAATTGCAGTTTGTCTAACTCTTTTTCATTGCAGCTGGGACTTTGTGCTGTGCCCCTCCATTTTGGACCCGGACTGTGTTAAAGGGGTCCAATAGTAGCTAGGGGGCATCTAAAAGTGGCTCAGTAGGTAGCACACTCGCCTCTGAGGCCGGGAGATCAGAGGGCTGTGGGTTCTGTTCCCACATCTGGCACTTGGGTTAATATCCCAGTACTGACACTGTAGTGCAGCATGAGAGGGGTGCTGCACTTCTGAGGTGCCGCCTTTCGGTTGAGACGTTAAGCCAAGGTGCCACCTGCCTGGATTTGGTGGTAGTTCAGGTGGATGTTAAAGATCCCATGGCACTTCTTGAAAAGAGTAGGGCAATTTTATTGAAATAAACAATCAAAAATTACATATAACAGAATGTAAATACATGAGAGAATGGAATTACATGACACTCTTAAATGAAATTCAAAAAAAGAGGTATCTATACATTGAATTCTCAATAACAGTGAAAAGTAAGAAAATTAAGAAATCTAAACATCAATCCTTTAACAAAACCAACACCCTCTATTCACATAAATAAGTTACGAAATGTAAATAATACCATCCCTTTTAACAAGCCCACTATTAGTTATTAACCACTCAGATATTTTCAAAAATAATTAAAGAACTAGAAAAGTACTATATCATCATTTGAATTTAATGATGTGGGAGAAGCCTTTCCACCACATTCTAACTTTCTGAACATTATACAATGTGATTCTGAAAGGTATACCTTGTTAAAACATTTGTTACATATTCTCTGTAACCCTGAACTGAAGGCTTTTTGATAGAGAACCCATTGGCATCTTGTTTGCCATAAGCAATATCTGAGACTAGCAATGAAGACCTGTAAAGTCCCTTTTCGTACTTCTGTAAACCTACAGGAAAACCAAGTACCAGAATATCGTAGGTAAGCCGTACAACCATGGGAAATTCCATGCTGTAGCCAAATAGTCCCAAACTTTAGTCGCATTGAGCACTGTAGAAAAATGTTCCATTGTTTCCTCTTGGTTTATGCAGTCAATGTGTGGCAATTTCTCTCTTCTCTGGCTTTGTATTTAGCCGCTCCTCTAACATTCAATTTACCATATAGAGTTAGCCATTGCGTTTCCCACATATATTCTGGTAATCTTGGGTTATTTAGTTGATCCAAAACATCCCCATTCGAATACTCGGACAATTCCTAAAGCAAGGAATTTCCAATATATTGCAGCCATCAATTCTTTATATAAAGCCTTAGAAGAACATCGAAGAATTTGTTGTTTTGTAACCTGCCATTTAAATAATTTCTGTGCCGCAGGTTTAAAATAAGCTGGCAAAGCTAAATGAGTGGACAGTTTGGGTGCACAGTGTATCCAGGCAGTAAGGTAGCGTCTCAATAAATTTGATAAAAAGGGGCCCCTGTCTGTTTGTCTCACCTAAACTAATTTTTAATGAACATGAAAAAAAAATCGAAAAACAGAAAAAAACTGGGTCTACCATACCCAACCCCACTTTTCTTCCTAGATATGTAAAACACCGCTTAACCGGTTAAGTCTATTCCCCAAAGCAGCTGGAAGCAGATACTATACAGTCTAGTCTCATATTTAACTGGTAAAGGAAATACTGATGCAATATACTGCAAACAGGGAAGGATAAACTGTTTTAAAACCTGGATTCTCTTCAGTTTGAAAATCTGAATCTTTTCCATCTGTTGACCGTATTCTCAATTTTGTTTAATACCAAATTCCAGTTATCCTCAGGGCAGTTCCGTGGACTAAATGTTACCCCTAAAATTATTAAAGGTTCAGTAGATATATGAATGGAGTTCCAGGTCAACGGGTGTTGCAAATTTCCACCTAGCAGTAAACCTTTAGATTTAGATAAATTAATCTTAGCATTGGCTGCTAACGCGTATTCCTCAAATTTTGTAAAAAATGTTGATTTGTGAAACTTCAGTAAAGAAAAGACAGACATCATCTGCATAAGCCTGAATGGTAATTGTGGAATCAGATTCTGAATACCAACTCCTGCCATAGAAGGGCCAAACTCACAGCTCTTAAAAGGGGTTCTAAGGAAAAGTTATACAATAAAGGGCTTAGCGGCAACCCTGTCTCACTCCGCACTTCACCTGAAAGCCCCTTTGCCCGTTCTCCTTTAATATATGGAAAACCAAACCTGAACTATATAGATTTTGATTAAAGTTAATAGATTCGGTGGCACTTGAAAGAATTCCGTGCAGAAAACAGGAAAACGTGACTAACTCTGTCAAAGGCCTTTTCTAAATCCAAGGTCAATAAATAGCCAGTTCTCCCCATTTCGTTAAGTTTTTCAATCAAATCTCTAATTAAACATAAAATTGACTGGATACCTCGGCCAGGAATACCGCAATGCTGTATTTGTGTAAAACTATGTTTAGCTAATTCTTTGAGTCTATTATTAATTAACGACATCAGGATCTTATAATCAGAGTTAAGTAATGTGATAGGTCTCCAATTCTGAAAACAACCCCTGTCACCTGATTTAAAAATATAAATTTGTAAGCCATCTGAAAAAGAAGCCATAGTGACTCCTCTCTCCAAAAAATGGTTAAACACTAGTGTTAAACAATGACTGAGTTCTAATGGAAAAGATTTATAAAATAAATTGGAAAGACCATCTGGCCCAGGGGCTACATTAGGTTTCAGAGAAGTGAGGACTATATTAATTTCCTCAGAAGAAAAGGGTTGTTGAAGCATGTTACGTAAATCTGGCTCTAGGTCCTGCACTATGGGAGGTCCCAGCAAAGAATTAATCTGCTGCAAGGAAGGTATCGATTGAGGCTCTAGTTCCTGAAAATGAATATGTATTATGTCCCCAATCTCCTGTATTGAGAAAATAGTCCTGGTACCTTGTTTAAGCGAATGTAATGCTACATGATCCTTAACTTTTTTACATAATTCAAAAGGATCACCAAACACTGACTTCTGCATATGGTTCGACATAATAGCATGTAATGTCTTGGCCCTGTCATATTGAAAAGCTTTCATGTTTGTTTTAATTTCATCTATTTGAGATGAAAAATTATCTCTAGAGGTATTAGCTCGTGATAATAATAATTGCAACTTGCTCCTCAATTTTAGATAGTTAAAAAACTTATTTTTTTGATCTGTTTTACCATGTTTTTTAAACCACAGATTACAATCAGATTTAGTTTCTTGCCACCATTGTCCCATATCCTGATATAAAAAACTCACTGATAATCTTGCTTGTAATATAAGTTTTATGGAGTTCTGAACCAAGGTGTCGTGCAAAATAGAGGTGTTGAGTTTCCATCTAGAGTTCTGTCTTTACTATCAGTTGTAAGGCCTATATTAACTCGTAATATAGCATGATCCGAGAATTCTACCGAATTATCTGGAATTGGCTAAACAGGATGTTCTTTGAAACAAAAGGTAATCAATAGTGTACCCTGTACCTTTTTAAAAGGTACCTTTCAGCCCGGTTCTTCAAGTCTCTACAGACTAATAATTCAGTATTTTAATGATATCTGATAGACATGTCAATCACAATAAATTTTCCTATTTGTCACGCTATCTTTTTAATGCCTCTATACTACAATTAAAGTCCCCCCAAAAAATAGGGACAGTTGTCACCAAAAAGGTTGTATCTGTTTCATGCAAGTACCCTCCAGCCTTGGTCTGAGGATTATAAATGTTTATTAGCGAAGAGTATACACAAACCATTTCCCTCTATTATCAGCGTCCTCGGGACATAAATCAATCAATTTATGCAGCGAAGTCATATGAATGAAAAGGATACCCACACCATCTGCCTTGTCCTCCAGAGGACCAATAAGATATCGCAACGAGTCCTTAGCGAAGACAGTACACTGTTTTTTTGTAAACATCCAAGTTTCCTGTAGAAAAACAATTGAGATGTTTAAGTCATGAATGAAATTAAAAACTGCTCGTCTTTTCACAGCCTTTAAAAGGCTATGAGTATTTAGGGTAGCCCACGAGAATTTTAAATCCATACAGATGCAATTAAGTGCCTAGAAACCCTCATTACTTCTTCCTTCGCTTCTTTTTTTTCCCTTTATAATCATCTCTAGAAGGCAATAGGCCTTCTTGAATTGAAACCTGCGAGTCTGTGTCTGCCAGGTCCACTTCTGAATCCCCCCAACTGAGGACCTCATAAGAATTTTTGGTGTCAATACCTTCAGATTCTAGCGCAGTTGGGGTTTTAAGGCCCTGCTTGATCGCCTGAGAGCTGGTGGGGTTTTAAATAAACCTCTGCTTTATCTAATGAGACATCCTGACTCCTTATAACAAACCGCTGCAATAACTCAGGGATATTATCACTCATTCCTTTCCTCTTTAAATCAACCAGGCCTGTGTCCATAATGGAAGCATCTAGTGTAGTTACTGTGGTTGCCAGGTTCTGTGGTACTGGGGGAGAATTTAATAAAGGCTTTCCTATAGCCTGGGGTTCCCTAGCTTCTTGAGCTTTTTGAATTAATAACTCTGAATTCCCCTGGGTAGTCTTATTTTGTGCAGCCCAGGGGCAGTCCCTAAAGGCATGATTGAGTTCCTCACACAAATCACACTTGATAGAATTAGCACAAAACATGGTTACATGCCCCACTTCTCCACAATTATCGCATTTTGGCTGATCGCATGAGCTCGATAAATGAGTTTTGGCCCCACACCTGTAGCATGCCCTCGGTTGACCACTATAAAACACCACCCTCCTGTTCCTACCTAACATAAAGGAGTTAGGAATGTGCTCTATACCAGCTATCGTTTAGCGTAACTTTACTTTAAACTTCCACCCCCCCCATCCAAAACTGTTCGGCATCCAGGATTGGTTCTGGATCACTCTGTAGTTCACATTTTTGAGATAACCAAAAAACAATATCATCCAAATGAACGCCTTCATTCCTGAACATGACAGTAACATATTTAATCAGAGGTTTTGATAAAGGGATAACTAAAAAAGGAGTCCATAAAGGGGAAAACTTAACTTGAGTATATCTTTCCCAAAAAAGGTCTAATAAAGCAGGGGAACGAAAACTGACATCAAAGTTGTCCTCCCCTGAGATATTAATTAAGGCAAAAACATCCCGAGGTGAAAACTTCAAAGATTCTTTTAGTAAGGATTTACCCACGTGATATCTGTCAGGCCTGTCCTGCAATCCACCCCTATATCTGATACGGACAGCATTTCTCCTGGGAGCTGCTTCTCTTTTACACTGAGAAAAAAGGCTGGACATAAGGGGCTTCTCAGCCTTACCCCCGTCTCCCTGAACTACCTTAGTATGGGATGACTGGACAGATATATCATCTTGAGGGATATTATGCACCTCAGCCTCCCCCCCCAACAACACCTTGGCAGTGGTAACATCTGCAATAGTGGCTTGTAGAGCAGTACCCTCAGGCTGCCATTCTGGCCCTTTATTATTCAAATCCAAAGTCTTGTCCCATGCAGAGTCTGGTGTCCAAATCCCTTTCCCTAAAGATTTCCATCCTGCAGCTGTTAAAGCTGCTTGAGGGGACCAGTCATCATCATGTTCCAAACGAGGGAATGAAGAAATATTCAATAAATCACTGCCCTCTGCCACCACCATATTGTTTGAAACTGTAAGGTCCTTTGTAATATCCTGAAAAGAAAACTCAGTCACCCCTTCTTGGGATCCCTCCGTGTCTGAAAATAACTGAGTCATTCGCTTGCTCCCCCATGTACAACCGAGGGAGATTTAAAAACAAACCAACTTTTTTTAAATGGTAAGGAGGAAATTTGAAGGTGCTGGATCAGTACTTACAGACCCATGCGGTAATGAGCAGCTCTTCCCGGCATTGTCCGCATACTGTCCCTCCCTGGAGCACAGGGAACTCACTTCTTTACTGCCTCTGGACCGAGATAGCACCAAAGATTTCCAGTCGCCAAGTTGTTTCTCTCGCTTTAGACTTCCTGCAGCTTCCACCGCTGCCAACGCTAGATTCGTCAACCGCTCCATCTGCTTCCGGGTTCCACGCTCATCCGTCATTTTAGACGCTCCTGTACGTTCTACTGCCGGATTTAAAGGCATCGATACCTCCTGTAAACTGAACTCAGGGTTCTCCGCTTCCGTAGCAATAAAAAGATTCCCTGGTTCGGGCAACTGAACAACAGCTCTCGTTGCATGCGAGGAAATAGCCTCCTTATTCTCCGACTCCATCCCACATGCAGACTGCCCACGGCTCGCCGGTAACACCGACCAACACCTCCTCCTCCTCCATCTCTGAAGCTGCAGTGGCCATGACTGATCTTGTGATGCCTCTACTGGCCTCCAGCCAGCAGAGTAGGGGAATTTCCCCGGTGTCCTGGCCAAATTTTCCTCATTCACTAAAAATACCACCAACAGCTTAATCTGGTTCAAGGTCAGTTGGCATTCATCTGTATCCCCCTCCCCCGGGTCGTGCCTGAGAATAGGCAGGATTTGTCTAGTGCACTTACCCAGTCAACAAAAACTAATAAATAAAAATGGCGTGGAAGTGATCAACCAGAAATCAGGACTCTAGATGGAGCTGGCTGACCAATGGGGACACAGCTTGTAATTCTGGGAAGTAGCATTCTTGGCCATGGCGACTTTTTGCACCAATGAGGGCAATAATGAGTGAATGGCATCTGCAGCCCTCCAATGGGATCAGGTGGCACCTGACTGGAGAGACTTGCCCTAACTGCCAAAGGGCAGAGACGCTGTGGCTGTGAGCGAAGAAGGAGCCCTGGGCTTCTGCGCCGTTAAGTCTTCACATGGGAAGTGCGTGTGTGTGGTGAAGGCCAATTTTGGGTGGCTCGGTCGCCAGCAGAGTTGGACTAAATCTGCGGGGCAGCGGTCAGAGGAGGCTGTGCAGGAGCACAGCTACCTACCAGGTTCACCCTGTAGAGGACTGGAGAATCTGCTAAATTGCGCTCAGTCTGTCAGGACAGTGAAGCTGCAGTGAGATGCCTGGATAGCTGTGAGTTCGGTCGGGTCCTAGAAGCAGCTGCTTGGTATGGTACCACTCTGTTGTTTTCCATATAAATGTGTGAGGAGGCCTTTGAAGCTCAGGCTCAGCCCTGCAAGTGGTGAAAGAGTGGTTCTCTGCTGGAGTTGTGAGTACTGAATCAGGGTAGCTCCCTGCTAAATGTTACAAACAAAGGCAGAATCTTCCTGTTGTATTGCTGACTGTACTAGTTGAGCTTTCTGGCTCCATCTGCTCTGCTCAGGAATTAAATGCTTGTTTGTGTCAGGGCCCCAACCAGCTGCATTGGGGAACTAGCCATTAGGGCTTGGGTACCCATAGACAGTAATCAATAGGTTAGACCTGTGCACAGAGCCCTAGGTAGACAAATATATATTATAGTGGTAAGCCAATCACCCTGATTTCCCCCGGTCCTTGTTATCTCCCCTTAAATAAATCAGATTGTTTGTTTTGTAAAAGTACACTGGCTGGTTTGTGTTTTAATGGTGAAATACTGCACAATGAATATTTGATAACTGTACCTTACTTTCCAGGGGGTCCCCGGAGTGAGCTGATTAGTTCGAGCCGGAGGGGTAAGTGTTCAGGGTAAGGACACTGTAATTAAACTGTGTGAGCCACTAGTGGGAAGAAGGGGGGGTTGCAGCAACCCAGAGGGCTGTGACCGAGTCAACCTTGACAGTTCTAACCCCGACCTCTGGGTGGAGGCACCCGTCAACGGATCTGGGCCCCTCACCCTGTTACAGTTAAGGCAGGCAGGGTAGTAACCCTTAGGATAGCGCCCCCTGGGCATTACATGTCCATATGCTGTTATCTCAACACTGAGATGGAAACACCAGGTGAGTTGTGTATGGTCCCCCATATATTTTCTTTTTTTATAGTATATGGTTCTGTAGCTGGAATTTGCAAGGAGTGAGAGACAGAAAGAGATAGAGTGTGTAAGAGCCAAGGAGCAGCTCTGCTGAGTTAGTACTACCATTTACTACCTATACTGTAAAAAACAAATAAAAAATCCAAGAAACATTTTTCCCCCTATCTTTATCAAAGCCCAGCACACACAAATCTAGTGAAGCAGTCAAACAGTTACAATGAGTACAGAGAAAGATCTTTAGAGCATGAGCTCAAGAGCGGCTCATCATAATAAGCACTTTCGTGCCCAGGGGAGTCCCCTGAGACCTGATGAGGATGAGCATCGCAAATCACTAGTGTGGTCGCGAAGGCGTGACCTACAGAAATCATGATGAGTCAAAGTGAAAGCGGTTGCCAGAGAGACAGTTTAAACAAGGACAAAGGTGTAGTTAATGACAGAATGTGCACAACAACTTTTAGAATGTGCAGAACAACATTTAGAATGTGCAAAACAACTTTTGGAGAACAACTGATTTCCATACACAAAAAGCCATAACCATATGCTATAATCCAGTTACATGCGTTTTTATTTTTTGTGTCACATGTTGAGTGTCACAACAAACAAGCAGTTCATTAAAATTAGTAATTCAATAGTCCCAGTTATTCAAGAACACAATTAAGCATACAAATAATTGGATTACTTATTAATTCATATATAGTGCCCAGTAACTAAACATTGGGCTACTTGCATCTGCAATTCAGTGACAAGAATTCACACTACCCATTTTCTAAGTGAATAAACAAACCAAAAAAGGTTAACCTTACCTAGCATAATTATGAACAACAGTTGTTGCAGCTACAATAGTACATACACGTTCAGGAGCCATCCAAATCTCACTACGTAAAACATGAAATCTACGTTTTCAAACTCCAATACACCTCTCCACCAAGTTTCTGGTTTTCATATGAGCCTCATTGTACCTTTCTTGGGCAATTCCTCTTGGGTTTATATACGGTGTCAACAGCCAGTTTTTCAGTGGGTATCCACTGTCATTGGGAAGAAAACCCTTAACTGCTCCAGATTCCAAAACTTATAAAAGCTCACAAGTTCTGTAGAATCTGAGAGTCGTGAGTACTCCAAGGCCATGGTGCTACAATGTTTAAGATGTTGAGTGATGCATCACAGACAATTTGTATGTTTATAGAATGAAAACCCTTATTGTTTACATACATAGCTTCTTGTGATGCGGGAGCCTGTATCCATATATGGGTCCCGCCAACTGTCCCAACAACATTGGGAAACCCAGCCACATCAAAAAAGGCTGCCTTAATTTGTCTGAGTCACTGATTGTCTGTTGGATAGCTGCCATAATACCTCAGTAACCTGGTTAGCACAATGAAAACCCTTCTCACAATACGACTGGCAGATGACTTGTGAACACCAACAAAATTCCCTATCATACTAAGGAAACTACAGTAGCATAAAATCAGAGTGCCAAACACAGCTGAATAATGGCAGGGATACTGCAACTCCTTCTGGTGGATGGCTACAGATGTGGCTTAATTTCTTCGAACAGCGTGATGACATTCTCTTTCCTAAAGCTTAATCTATCAAATACAGAATTATCTGTAAAGTTTTCCAGTGAATTGTGTCAGTCTAGAAAAATCTTGTCTCTCTCCTATGAGTGCTTTCTCTCGTATGGTGACTCAGCACAACCATCCTTGCAGCCATTTTGGACTTCTGCTTGTGTAGCCATAGAAACAAATCCCTAGTCTTACAGTTTAAGCCTACTACTGGGTAGGCAAAAACTTAAGATTAGGTCTTCATTTCAAGACTGACTTAAATTACTTTGTGCAGCTGACTTAAAACTGAGTAAGTCTAAGCCACACATTTAAGTACAAAACTAGGCTTAAATCAGGGCTTAAACTTTTTGTGCAACAAGCTCTAGGCTGGTCCAGAACGAGGGCTAAGTATATTAACTTGAGCAGTGTTTTGAGACTCAGACGAGGAATTAGCAGGCTGTGAAATATATGCCCTGAGCATGAAATAACTCAGCAGTGTCAGAGGAGTACATTGCTCCCCTGGTAGAGGTGCTTAGGAAGAAGGAGTGAGTAGTTTGGGTTAAAGTCCCAGTTCTAAGTGAAGCTCTGTATGAAGGGAGCCATCAACAAGTTTAGGTACTTACCAGTGCCGGTGGCCAATTTGGGAGCTTCACACTTCTGGCAGAAGAAAGAGCAGTCTCTGATCCTGAGTAAAAAGGTTTGCTGCTGATTCTGTGTATACGGAAAATCTAAGCCTAAGAATGCCCGCAGTTCTGTATCTCTCAGAATTCTGAATGTGTAAAATGTTAGTCCCATGGAGCTGTGTAACTAAAAAAGTCTTTAAGAAATTGGGACACTGAGATCTTGCAATCTTTAAGGGCTCAGGAAAATAAACCTGATTTGTTTTGGGGAGAAACTGGAGTCCAGTGTAATCAATTGTAATGCAGGATTTAAATGAAATAACAAGTCCTTTAGTTTTAAGGGGCTTTCCATGGTTTCCTTGGGGTCTTAAAGCTGCCCAGTTTTCCTGCACCCTCCTGCTCCAGGACTGGTGGGTGGAGAAGCTTGAAGATGAACTGTTCTGTCTGCCTGCTGGCCTGTTCCTGCTGGGGAGATGTGACCACCTTTGGGGTGCAGAGATGGTGAGCTTGAAGATGTCTCAAGGTAAAAGAATCCTCTGTAAAATGCTTCTTTTGAGAAATGCTTGGTGAGATTCTGGAGTCTGGGACCCCGTTCCTTGGTGCATCTGGCCCCTAGACAATTGGGAAGGGGGGCTACATGAGAAAGTTTTATTTTACAGAGACAGTGATTGAGTCATGGTACAGCCTACTAGCAGAGATGGTTGGTGCATGAACCATTAATGGTTTCAAACATGGCTAGCCCAGAGTCAAACGCTTGATACCATATATCTTCTTACAGAAGCAGCAGTTTCTATCAGATATTCATGGTAAAAAGGCGTGACTTTAATTGGAGGGCAGCCACTAGTGGATGGTGGCTTCTATTAAGTCAGCTGTTCTGCATCTGATCAACTGTTCTCAGTCTGGCTGCTAGGCATCAAAATATCAGCATAAAAGTCATCTGGGTTGGATTTCAAAATGATGGTTGTGTTGAGGTGGAGGGGAAATGGCTTGTAGCTACAGTTCTAAAAATCGATGAAAGACAGATGAGAGAGTGGTGCAAAAAAAATAAGCTAGAACAGCTGACTGAGGTTTGAGGTACTGGAGGAAATAATAAAAAGTGTTGTCATTTACATGGAGCCAGTTAACAAAACCAGCACCCAGAGACTGAGGGGAAACTTGCCAACTGGATTGCTCTGCAAAGAGAGCAGCAGTTCTGAGTGATGAAAAGACAGTGGCATTAAAGGCAGTAGATTTTTGCAAGCCCCTCCTTCAAAGTCAGCCAGGGATCAGTCAATAACTTTTTAAAAAGGTGGAGTTTTACTTTATGCAAAAGAACCACCATCAGACAAAAACTACCTAAAGACTTCTGTCCAAAAGTTGCAGATTTTGGGGCGTTGTGTGCAAGGCAGTTGGCTCATTCTAACATGTCTCTTTCATCCATTTGCAACATGGCTGAGACTGTGGTATGGGCAAATATGCCTGGTGACAAGATAATAGACCATGTTGGAACAAAATCAGTCCCCCTTACGACCACTGTCCATGAGAAGCAGCACGTGACTGTCTGCTTAGCTGTCATGGCTGATGGACTCAAGTTCCCTCCCTTTGTTGTTTTCAAAGGAAAATTAATGCCCAAGGAGACTGCCAATGTGACAGATGTGATGGTGGTCATGGGCACAAATGGTTGGATGCAGGAAGATATCATACTGATGTGGCTAGTTAAGATCTGGAGAAATTTAGCATTTGAACATAAAATGCTGGTTTGGGACACCGTCCGCTGCCACGTTAGTCCAGCTGTCAAAGCAAAAAAAGCCTACAGCTGCAACCATCCCCATAGTTATACAAGGGACAAACAGTAGGGCAGGGGGAAAGGGGAGGAAATGTGGCCCATAACCTCAACTAGATATTAGGTCCCGGGGCAGCAAAGGGTAAAACAAGGCAGACTGGATGGACCGATGGTCTTTTCTGACATGCATTTCTGTGTTTCTTAATTTATTGTCCTACATGAACCCTCATTGTATTGATAGCACAACCCACCATGCCTATCTTTCACCTGTAATGGATACCCCTCCAGAGGGGCCAGTTTTTTCACATAATTTCTTGTTGTTGTTTAGAACTGCCTGTAAACATATCATTAGCTATAGTCATTAATTGCATGCAAAGTAAAGTGTTGCAACGGTTTATGTTATTCCACGTGTGGGGTGACTGTGAGGGGAGGTGGGTAGGTGCAGCATCCCAGCGGCTGTACCCTACAAACATCTGGCCCACTATATTTACTCTGGCTAGAGGCACATGCTATTAGTCTCTATTTTGGGAAAAGAACCCCCAGTCACCATCAGAACAAAGCCCAGGCCCCTCAACCTGTATTGTGGTCATCAGGCAGGGATAGTAGCCCACTGGTACACGACACCCAGGTTACATTTTCATTTTGGCCAGGAAAGGCAAACTTACCTGTAACAGCTCATTTCCATGTACTTCCTTGGGGGGGGGAGGGTTACATATACTTTATTTTCATGTGGAATCTTGGAAAGGTCACGGGGGGAGGGGAATCCATCACTACTGCAGTCATTAACTACCTCCTAGACAGCCATTAGAATGTTTATGATCTCATTCAAAGGACAGCACCTCAGTAGAGCAGCAATCCCCAGGGACACTGGTTTGCCGGGATTGAGAAAGGGCATATTCCATTTTGCACATTGTAAAAAACGGTATTGTCACCGGTGTCTGCTAAGCCAAAATCCGGTTTTACCGGTGTTTGGTTTTGTGTACTTTATTTAACAATTTTGTAACTCTGCTAACATGCATTTTAGCAATTTTGACCTCCACTATTACACATCCTTCCATTTTTGTACCAATTTAAAGTTATTTTAGGTACAAGATGTGATGGCAGTAGCAACACTACAGCCCCCATCCCTAAGGTGTGATTGAAGCAGCACTATGGCCCCATCCCTAAGGTGCGATGGCAGCACCAACTCAGCACTATGGCCTCAATCCCTGTGGTGTGATGGCAGCAGCAAAAGCACTGCAACTTCTCTCCATCCCTCAGGCGTGACAGAAGCAGCAGCACTGTGGCCCCCCCCGTCCCTTAGGTGTGATGGCAACAGTACTACATTCACCATTCCTCAGGTGTGATGGCAGTATCAGTACTATGGCCCCCATCTCTCTGGTGGGACGGCAGCAATACTACATTCCCCATCCACCAGTGGTGATGGCAGAAGCACTACAGCCTCCACCACTTTGGTGTGATGGCCGTAGCAACAATGCGTTCCACATCCCTCTGGGTGACGGCAGTAGTGACAGCACTATGATCCCCTTTCTTCAACACCCACATCCCACATGCACAAGTTACAAAATGATTTGGTCTCTTTGCTTGTTAGAATTCAGATGTGAATTAATCTGAACCATCACCACTAAGGTGGACTACCTTTTTTTTTCCCTATCTATAATTTAACTGCCTGAACTGGATTTCTGCCTGTGACACCACTGACCAGGGTTAGGGGAACAGACTTGGGTGTTAGAGGATCAGCTGGTGGGTGAAGGCTTGAGTGTCCAATGACCACTCACCTTCTCCTATGAGGGAGAGTGGGTTCACTGCTCTGTATTTGCTGGCCCCTGGTGGAGGCCAGAGGCATGACAACATGTCAGCCCTCACTGCAGGAGGGAGTGTGACGGACGTCGGCTTGTGCCTTGACATCATGTGGCCTGTCACACTCCCAAGAAAATGGGAAAACACCCGCTGACCAACCGAAGGATAGCTGTTGGTCCCTTCTTAAGCAGGAAGCCCCAGACATGTGTCCGTTCTGACTGCTGCCATGCCCAGGATACACAGGAAGCTCTTTAGGACAATTCTCTTCCCCTGGTAGCCTCTGCAGCGGGTAGGGGCCTACTCAACAAAGAGCGTTTGGGTTACCTGGTAGCACAGCAGTAAGGCAGTGGATGGTGGTCGGGACCAGCAGCGGTGGTAGGGGCCTTGGCAGGCCTGGAAGGAGTGAATTGCCAGGGGTAGGAGGAGCAAAAAAAGCTGCTTGAATTTGCTTCCTTGAAATAAAGTGTATTCACTTAAAAACTCACAAGTGATTACTTAGTGGAGGATGTTCAAATGGATTTATGCATCTCCCAGACGTGGATGCTTACTTGGTGTCCATGAAAAAGGTGTCTCCCAGTGTTCATGTCTTTGTTCAGATGTGAATTGAGCACTACTCCACTCACCAGCATCATACAGCCCCTGGGGTCTTACCTTCTGTACATCATTGACTGTGCTTTCAAAATCCACTGGCCAAACATAAGTACACTCAAATACTTAACATTTGCTTTTTGTTGAAACAGTTTATCAGAAAACTTTCTGTTGTCACAGAGACTGAAACAGCAGGTGGGAGAAAAGGTGCAAATTATCCAATTCACCTAAATGGGGTGCTGACTGTGAAGTCTTTTCATAAGTAGTAAGGCAGTTTCTTCTTTGTGAACATACTTTCATTCAACTAGTTTTCATTCAAACAACTGAAGATTTTGGATGGCCCTACTGATTATAAACTTGAATAAGCTAGTTGGTAACCGTGATCATGCATTTAGCAATCTACAACCTAGATGCTTATATGCAAAGAATACAATAAAAACCTGACTAAAATCTAAAAACAAGCTTATAAAACACATAAAATGTATCTGAACATTTATCCTATATAAAATAATTTCAGCCCAAGTAAAACTCAGGTAAATTACATGGTACCCTGACTACTATTCTATGATGTGGTAGACATATATTGGTATTTTTTTATATTCTTTGTAAAGCAGGTAAGGCCCACTAGGCAGAACTGTCTGTTTTCAGGCGTGACCTAGAAGCACTGGGGAGGTTAAGTGACTTGCTTGGAGTCACACAGTACTCAAGTGGAGGTTGTGGGAATCAAACCCAAGTCTGCTTAATGTACCCAGTTCATTCACTGTTTGTTACTCTAACCACTAAGCAAGGGTGGTTAAACTGAATAGCTGATTACAACAAAGCAATGTGGGTGATTTCCTTACTGACTCTATATGCAGCAAAGCAGAAAGAATGCAAAGCACAGCAGCATTCATTTAAAGATGCTGAAATCTGGTTTGTTATGCTGATGGTAGCACTATTGCTTGCATGTGACCCCAGGGTCAGAAGTGAACTCGGGTTGCTGGAGGACTGGCCAGGGAGTAGGATCGAGCACCTGGAGGACTGGTCTCCTCCTCCTCCTCCTCCTCCTCCGGGGAGGGTTTGCTGCAGGTCCTGCTGCTTTACCACCACCAGTGACCACGGGTGGTGATGCAGTGGTCCTGCAGAGTGATCAGGAGGGGAGGATGCTAGCCAGGATCTGGAGCAGTGGCATGTCTCTATGTGACCTACCTCCTTGGATCTCCTCTAGTACCAGTGCCCTGAGGGACAGAGACCAGAAAACCAGGACCAATCACCCCACATCAGCCACTGGCAGAAGGGACCCAGGTGCCCCAGATTTCGTAACCAGGCTTCATGATGGACCCACTGAGCTGTCCGACACACACTAAGGGAGTGTGGAGAGGTGACCTGGGGTCACCTCCCTTCCCACCTGGGGGGGGCCCAATCCAGGCAGGATAGGGGCAGGACCACTGGAGCTCATGAGCATTACCTGGGGGTGAAGCTAAGAGATACCCAGTCTAGGGATCTCTGAAAAGTGGAGACTGATGTTGTGACAAGGGGACATAGAAAGAGAAAATTAAAACAAAATTTAAAAAGATGCTGAAATCTTAGAGATTCTGTGCAGTGACATGCAATTTCCGTGAGGCACCGGTACAAGAATTCAAAATCCGCAAACCAAGCAGGATTCCGTGATTGTTACCGTTAAAAATGGAAAACCAGGGTCCCTGGCAATCCCAGATTGTTGCACTGCACTGTCAGTGGTGGGTATTAACCCAAGTACCTGGGATAGGGTTAGAACCCATGACTTTCTAATCTTCAGAACCCCAGAGATGAGGTTGCAACTGACTGAGCCACTGACAATCCTAATTCATCAGGTCATTGATTCATCAATTCAATAATCTATGAACCACTATGTAGGGTAAATTAAATGTAATAAAAATTAAAATCAGTGTATAGCAGCAATGATTGTTTTCTATCTTAAGCTGTTTACTAGTATACCTGCTGTAAATAGTCAGATGTTGCAGAATGTCAGTGATCTCACAGAATCACCTATTTTGGAACTGAAAATCAAAAGACATTATTTAGGGAAGGCATCAAGGCTAAATATTCTTATAGAAGCAGCGATCACAACATCCAGCTGGAACCGATTTTATGATCTGCCAGTGTATGAGCAGGATCCATGCTTACTGGTCCAGTTCAGTGAAGCATACAGTAATAACTTCATTACCATTATCAAAGGGTTTATTTGGTTCAATGATTCGTAGAGTATTCACCCTGGAGAACAAGGAACTGCCATCTACCCTCTCTCCCTACTGCAGTGCAGGATCTCCTGTTAATCACAGAGTTGCATTTATGAGACATGGATGCAAGTAAAATCAGAATTTGAATATTCTTTTACTCCGTCTTTCCTAGAAGAGATCACTGTACAAATCAAGGGTATATCCTACTGGGTGTTGGATTTTACACCCGAGCAGCCTCATGCCTCACTGCATTTCTTCATCTGCACATACCTTAGCATCCCACTTTTGCACTTGGATGATTATTTCTACCAGCACAACATGTTTTTGAATTGTGGGTTAGCATGTGATCCAGATCCTTATTACATGTGGATGGAACCTTAACACTCAGGTCAGTAAATATACTGTAACTCTACAGGGTCAAGGAATTCACATGCCACTAGAGAAAATATGCAGGATTTTCAATCAGAGGACACTGATAACCAGGTAGTCTCTGGCCCTGTCAGACTCCTCCCATTTTCACCAAAATTTGAATAAGCTATTTTCGAAGGCGTTCAAGGTGTTGCAACATTTTCTGCCACTTATGCCAGCCAGGTTAAAAAAATGATGAAATTATAATTTTTTGGAAGGCAACATGACCATGTTTGCCAATACTGCATGAAACTGTGCCAGGGACCTGATATTCAGAAATTTTCACAGGCGCAAATGGGTGTTTGCCTGTGCAAACTTGGTTTTGTGCCGGAGTGCGATATTCAAAAGGGGTGGTTGCACTGGTAAACAGAGTTAGCACCCTCACAAAAAATAATATATGCAGGTGAGCAAAGGGAGGGGCGGGAACAGGAATACTGATGCCACCCCATATTCAGCACATTTGTACTGTGCAAATGGAGTTAACATGGTCATTCTGCACAGTGCAAATTCTGCAGAACAAAACCCTGTCTCACTCCGGGCAACCCTCGTGACTCTCAGAGCTACTACAGCCAATGACCAAGTTGGCTGGTGGGGGAGTGCACCTTCCCCCTGGTGGCTTGTGGTTCCCCCCTTCAGATCCCCATCAAGGTACTGATAAAGTTAAGCCCTGGTGCCTAGTTGTCCACCCTTCTCCTATCATGGCCAGACATAAATGAACTACATCCCTGGTGTTCAGTGGTACTCCCCCACCAATCGCCAGCCCAGCATAAATGAATTACATTGCTGGTGCCCAATGGTTCATCCCCCATTTGCCAGCCTGACATAAATGAACTAAATCCCAGGTGCACAATGGTTCCCCCCAGCCTCCACTCACCAGCCCAACATAGAATAAAGCCATTCCCTGGTGCCTAGCGGTCCCTCTACCCTCTGATCGCCATCCCATATACTAATATAATATTCCCTGGTGTCTAGCAGTGCCTCCAGAACCTGATCTTCAGCCTGGTAAAAAAAATGGCTCCCTGGTCCACTATTTGATTGAATATGTCATCCTCGGACTACTGGGCATGGGCACAGTGCAGTGCAGAACTTTGCGCTCCAGTTTGCCCATTTTTAAATATCAGATCCAGAAGTCTGAATCCAGTTGGATCAGCTTTTAGGTGGACCAAGCAGCCTAAAAACCACAGATGCAACAGTGCTGTAGTGCACTGCACCCATTTGAAAATCCTGTCCAATATATTTAGGACTAGAGGCTGGAAGGGTTAGAAGACATTTGCATTCCAGTTCAGGATCTATCCAGTTTCAGACAGTTCTTGGACACATATTCATTTGAATTGTTCCTGTGGATCTTATAATTATATACATCATGACATAATTCTGAGACATTCAGGATTTTTTATTATAAGTCTAATTAATTATTCATGAGCTAAAGAAGCTCACTGATTGGCTGCCGTGCCGGTCTGAAATCTTTTAGAAATGCCTGGCACGGCAGCCACAGGGCTAATCACAGGGCTGATGGCAGCAGTTAAAAAACAAAATGACCATGTTAGGAAGGTCCCTGACAAAACAGTAAGCTTGAAACACTTACATGTCAAAATTACTATGCCTCCCCGAAAATGGCGACCTCCACGTACTGTGATCAGTACAGAAGGACACCACGAGGCAGCCTTTTGGCGCTGCACGCACGGTGCCAAAGAATTTTTTTTAGTCTTTGGTAACTGGGTAAGGCCCACTAGGCACAAGTTCCTGTTTTCAGGGGTGACCTGGGAGCACTGGGGAGGTTACGTGACTTACTCAGAGTCACACAGTATGCAAGTGGAGGTTGTGGGAATCAAACCCATGGCTGCTGGATGTAGCAAGCTTATTCACAGCTCATTACTCTAACCTCTAGGCTATACTGCCAGCCCCAGCAACTTAAAAAAAAGTTTAAAAAAAATTGCTCCCCAAAAGATCATTACCGCGATTAAACTTATAATCACAATAATGACCTCAGAGCCAGTCATTTACCATGAATTAATGACCAGCTGGGTGGGGTGCCCTAGGCTGCACCTCAGGCCACCTTCCCCCCCCAAGCAGGTTGTTAATCTCTAGGAAATGACTGGCTGTTCAGTCATTATTGCTTAATTTTCACACATTCCAGGTACCCTTATAACTATAATGGGGCCTACGCACTAACGTGCTGCACACATGCATGGCACACAATGGGCGCATATATGTACAAATGCCACTAACATATGCAAGGCAAGGACAAGCAGCATGCATGTAAAGTGTGTAGAGGTGCGCGAATGTATGCCATGCTTAGCTGCACAGCAGCAGCAGCAGTATATGCATGCCAGGTGTGTGGTGGCATAACTGATTGTGCACACCTCATGTATGAAGCCCAGTACACAGCCCAGGCACATGGGACCAATGGTGCAGCACTACGCCAGGAGGAGGGCTGCTGTAAACTACCTGCACACAGATCTACCATGCAGGGTACAAGACTGGTTGGGACAAACAACTGGGACTGCAATGGACATACAGGTCTGTAATGGATCCCCACTGATAATAGCCTGCAGTGCCACAGTTGACCACAAACAGTACTGCATAAGCTGACCAGACTACTGTATGTTGGATAGTCATCAAAACAGCACACAAATAGGCACACTTATAATCTGGATTGGACATGAGAACCTGCCTCCCCTCCCCAGACACAGGTAGACATGCCGCCCCAGGCACTGCACAGATACAACATGCTAGCGACATATCCCACATCCCCCACATGCCCCATAATAGTACCTGCTGCACTGTCACCCAGACCAACACTGTGGTTGCAGACAGCAGCATACACCTGCTAACCAGAATAATGACATGGACACAGGACACATGTCAGAAATAAACAATTCCTATAGGCAAACCAGTACTGTACAATACAGAAACACTCATCACCCAACGGGACACAGGCAAATATACACATGTTAATAACAAGCCACACAAGGCAATGTGTTGGCAACATCGGTAGACTGGGGGCATGGCTGGCCAGTCAGTAACTGTCCTCCTCTTGGGAATCCTCACTCAACCCCATGGGTGTCATGTCAGTGTAACCACACTTGATGAGCACCAGGCGGCACAGCAGACCACAATAATCCTGGAAAGAGAGAAACACATGGAACAGTCTTGAGCGAGATGCATTTGCATTACAGCCCCCTACACTCACATACCTTGGATGGCTCAGCAACAGTCCAGTAGCCCCCAATGTCATCCTTGTAGTATGCATCTTGCGTGTCCACATACGAGGACAACCAGTACAGAACATGCAGCTCCCACCGAGGCTGTCATGCCACCACCTGTGCCATCAAGCCATCAGGCTGGTCCAGGCAATCAAGGACAATTCTGTCCAACCTCCCATGGTAGTTTTGAGGACACACAACATGTAGAACATGGTCAGTTACACAGTACACAGCGCACATGGCATACAGGTCCCCATGCACCTCATCATTTGCATACTGTACATACATTACCTGACTCCTTCACCTCCCAGATCAGTCCACTCTCCAGTGATCCCTGGTAGCAGAGCTGAGATACTCACCACAGCTTTCATGGGTACCTACCCACCCTCTCCACAGTGTCTGCTGTTGCCAGCATCAACGCCATAACAGGTTCTACCAAGGTATGGCCCGGAGATGCCCCTTCATGGTGCATCAGCACTCAGGCATGCCCAGTTCATACCCCTTTAAATGTGTACAGGTAGGAAAGGAACTGCCATTTGGAAGCACTGTATGTCACAGGGGTGGGGGACAGCACACACTGGTATGAGCAACTGAACTCTGCACCAGCAGCAAGTGAAACACAGGGGGTACTGAGAATGTGCCCAGGTGTATTACTGAATCTGCTCCTGATGGATGTGGAAAGGCAGCATGAGTGGGAATAGAGGGCAAGACCATGTGTCTTTCATCCACAGTTGGATGCCAACACCCTGTGGGATATGCTTAGTGTTGAGCGCTTTCATCTGAACCATGCCATGATCATAGGGCTGTGTGACATGGTCCTACCCCATGTGACCTTTGTGATATGACAGTCAGGAGCTTTTAGCAGGCTAAAGTAATAGTTTCGAGTGTGAGCTGCTTCTCAATTGTTTTTCCACTGCCTTTTGTGCCCCCCCCGCCTTAATTAAAAAACAATTTAGCTCCCCCCCAACCCTCTAACCCCACTCTATTGGTTGCTTGTACAGTACTTGCATCCTATTGGTTTGCAACTTGGAGTCCAATCTTTATCCATACCCTTCCTCTATCCTCGGTGCTACTGGAGGGTCTTCTATTGTCCAATCTTCCTGTGTATGCTTCTGCCACGTACTCTGGAATAGTTAGATCTCCCTTGCTAAGTCTTCCTTCTCCCTAATTTGTGAACTGTAAGCTTCCTCAGCCTTGCTCTAGCCTGGTGGGCCTCAGTCCTTCTACCATGGGCTACTTTTGCTGGCTAGTCTTACCCATATGACACTCTGTCCTCTGCATGGCTGACCAGTTTATAGCTACTTCTTTATGGTATCCCCCACAGGACTGTCACCTTCCCCCTCCATGCCAAATTGGGCCTGATCCCCCTTTCGTACTCTTATTTGTGCTTTGTATTCCCTGATCTGGGGCAGCACTCTTGGGTTTTTGGCTAGGTAAATTGTTATGTGTCCCTGCTGCTCCCTGCGCCCTTAGATGGATACCTTGTGCCTCATTATTGGTCCATTTATCTGTTTTCCTCCTGTTAGTACGTACAGGAGATATTGAGCTCAATCCTGGGCCCTCTAGTCCTACTCTGTCACATAACTCCTTCAACACTTCCCAACCTCCCCCCAAAGGCCTCATGAATCCCACTACCATTACTCAGCACCCTCCTAAAGGCCTAAAAATAGCCCATATGAATATCTGTAGCCTTCACCCTACAATGACTGAATTGGAAGCCTGAGTGACCCTGAAGTCCCCCGACATTCTTTGCATCACTGAGACTTGGCTTAAGCCAGCCATTAAACAGTATGAGGTGGCACTACTTGGCTTCAACTGTTTTAGGAAAGACAGGCTAGGGAAAAGAGCTGGAGGGGTCTTCATATATACCCGGTCTGACTTGGATACCATCGAACCACCTGATTTAGGCACTGGATCCCAAGAGACTGAATCCTTATTCCTATCCTTAACCCTTGGAATAGTCAAAAAGTTAATCATTGGGTGTGTCTATCTACCCCCTAATAAGGCTGACTTTGGCCTTCTCCCATTCCTTACCACCCTTGCCAATCTCCCTCACCATGACCTAGTCCTATGCAGTGACTTCAAGTAATGACTGGCTCAACCCTGCTGCTGGCAAAGTACATACTACAATAGCTGACCTAAACTTAACTCAGCTTATTCATGACCCTACACTTCTCAACCACAAGTCAGGAAAACATACCTTTCTGGACTTGGTGGTCACAAACTGCCCTCTCAAAGTCAGAGCAGTGGGAGTGCTTTCGGACTGTATAAGCGATCACTCCCCCACTTTCTGTGTATGGAGGAATAACTACCTAACCCCTCTTCTGAAATGACCCTTGTCTGTGATATGTCCACATCTGATATCAATAACTTCACTGCCTCTATCAGCAGGACTGACTGGAGCCCTATTAAGACTCTCCCAGACATCAGCCTAGCCCTGGATTGTTTTGTTACTACATTCAGTCAGATTATTGATGACCATGCCCCACTAAGAAAATGTAGATCCAAAGGCAACAAGGCCCCTTAGCTCAGTAAGGATTTACAGACTCTTATGTTCTCCAGGGACCGGACTTGGAGATCTTATAAAAAAAGTGGGTTGCCCCAGGATTGGCAGACCTATAGTCAACTCTGAAACATTTGCAAAAACTCCCTTCATAAGGCCAAGTGAAATCATTTTAAGTCTCTTCAGGCAGAACACCTTTGTAATCCTTGGAGTTCTTGAGGCAGGTCAATGCCTTAGTGAAAGGGATGGCTGCTGAAGCTCCCAAAGTCTATCTCGGCCCAGGGCATCATCCTCACTGACCTCATGTCTATTGCCTCTGGATTTAATGACTTTTTTACAAATCTTCACAAATATATCTCGCTATTCCATAATTCTCCTGGTGCCCCCTCTGCCCTGTCCCCTGCAGAGGATGTCATCACCGTAATTTTTTTTTTTTTATTTTCCTGGAGGTTAGTGGCATCCTCACTCTGATCACCATCCCATAATGTTTTTATTTATTTCCCTGGTGTTTTTTTCTTTTTTAAAAACCTTCAAAAAATAAAACGATCCCTTGCTGATCCGCCCCCAACTCCCACCTCCCACTGAGCACCCACCACTCCACCCCCCCCATGCACCCCAACACATCCTCACTCACCTGAACAGGTCACAGGGTGAAGATCCACTCTCTGATCGAAGACACACCTAGCTGCTGGATCCACTGACTGCAGTATGAAAAAACAAAAGTAAGTGCAGTTCTGTGTATTTCAATGGGATTTTGAACTTTGATGCATAACTTTGTCATTTTTTGCATATTTTGACACCAAATTTGGAACATGGCCTTTTTGGGACCCAGCCACATGACCAATGGCAGTAGAATTACACAAATCAAGCCAGAAAGGTGATATTGTGGTCACTTTGTGAAATCACCTTTTGGGCAGGATTTGAACATTTCTACCACTCATCTTCATGAGGTGTGGTCATAAAAAGGCTATGTTGAAAATCTGGGGTCAAAATATGTAAAAATGGCAAGGTTATGTGCATACATTTACATTTTACTATGCTCACTCATCACTTTGGTAGTTTTAAATATTTTTACCCCAGATTTTCAACATAGCCTTTTTTTTACACCACCTCATGAAAATGAGAGCTGTCATTTCACAAATCCTGGCCAAAATGTGTTTTTGCACCTGTGGCACAGAATGACATTTCCATGCAGCAGTATTATGTTTCCAAAGGGATTCAAAGACTTTCAGTACCAGGTTCATGAGGTGGGACACTAAGAAGGCTATGCTGACAATTTTGTTGCTATTTTGCTACAAATGGAAGCACAGGGCCTTGAGGGCCCTGTGATTCCACAGCAACATCCATGCAGGGCCCTGCATTCCCACAGGCAAATGAGGATACGATTATATTATGTCAAAAAGTAAGGAAATTCTTTGCAAAAAAACTGCATTAATGCAATAGTCAGGGTTCAGATTAAACTGACAAAATTAGAGAAATGTGTTGTTAGGGTTTCCAACCTAACACCGCTGCCCCACCCCTGAAGCAAATGAGACTTGGAGTCTTTCTTCAGGTTGTCAACCCTAACTCTCACACCATTCTATGCACTCATGAAACAAACACACCTGTGTCCATCACATCTCAGCTTTTTTGTTAATGCAGTGAGCTGAGCATTAGGATTGACAATCAGAAGGAAGACTCCAACCCTCATTTGCTTTAAGGGTGGGCAGGGGTGTGAGGGTAGGAAACCCTAACATTACATTTCCCTACTTGTATTGGTTTAATCTGAACCCAAGCTGTTGCATTAACAGTTTTTTTGCAAAGAATCTATACAGTACATGATCAGTGAGGACAGTTCATAATTAGAAATCCTTTGTTATTGGAGCAATTCAATTTTGGAAAAAAAAAAGAACTGAAACTTCTGCAGAATTCCATGGCAGAATGTGCACTCCATCATGCACAACAGAAGCCCTTACAAGCGATCAAGATCTCAGTTTTATACGTGTCCAATTAAGTAGCAGCAATTGCCCTGGCAAACTGGTAAGAACAGGAAGGAGGTTATTCATGGTCGCCAAAGAAACACCAAGAACTTTCATGTTTCAAGTTTATTTAAAAGTAAGAAAGAATTCCCAAAAAGGGCAAGGACCCCACCAAGACAGCAAGTTATAGGCCCATTTCATTGATCAACATGGACAGCAAGATCTACGCAAAGGTGTTGGCTAATAGACTGAGCCCCATGCTGTCTGCTCTGATAAACCCAGCCCAGGTAGGATCCATTCCAAGGAGAAATAGTTCTGACCACATTAGACTGCTGTTCAATCTCATACATACTGTGAAGGACTTGCAAACATCAGTGGCAGCTATGGCTGTAGATTTTGAAAAGGCCTTCAACTCCCTGGGATGGGACTTCCTACACGCAATCCTTACACAACTGGGGTTCGGGGATAGGTTCAGAGCCTTTGTCAAGGCCATCTACTAATCTCCCATGGCTAGGGTCACCACGAACCATACCTCTTTGGCCACATTCCCACTAGAGTGAGGCACTCGACAGGGCTGTCCCCTCTCCTCGCTGCTTTTCATCCTAGCAGTCAAACACCTGGCCTCCTCCATTCGCCTCCACCCACAAATACGGGGTATGGAGATGGGGGGAGAAGTTACGAAACACTTACGTACATGGATGATCTGCTCATCCCAATAGCAGACGTACAACAGTCACTGCCCCCCCATTAACCCTACTTCAGGCCTTTGCCGAGATTTCAGGTCTTACTCTGAACCAGACTAAGACTGAGCTAATGCCCGTGAACCCACTCTGCACCCCTGAGATGGCTGCCAAACTTGGACTGGTGTGGGCCAGTGCAGGCATAACCTATTGGGTATCGGGCTATCCACACGGACAGAGCAGACATGGGAACTGAACCTGCAACCCTTCTTGCTAGCATGCAAAACTGAGTTTGACAGATGGAGTAAGCTGTCTCTCACCTTGTCGGGGAATATAGCAGCCGTTAAAATGGCGAAAGCTCCCAAAATTACTTACCTGTTGGCCCATATCCCACTACACCTTCCCCTGAAGTGGCTTCAAAAAATTGACAGTCTGGTGGGTGCCTTCCTATGGGAGGGTAAGAAGCCTAGGTTTAGCCATAACAAACTTCAGGCCCACTGGAGGCAGGGTGGTTGGAACATCCCCATGTTCAAAGGATATAAGCTTGCCTTCCACGCTGCACAAACTAGACACTGGTTTGACCTCTGTTCGGAGGTATCCCCACAATGGATACACATGGAGCAACACACTGGTGGGGGTGGGGCTAGCCTCTGCCCTTCTATACAGCTACAGCAAGCAGCCACTAAGCCACCATCCAACCATAGCCCTGCCTGGCAGAGACTGGTATAGGGTACATCTCAGGCTAGGGAGTAGTCCAATTGGCACTTACCCCAATCTGGAACAACCCACAGGTACAGATAAATAATAGGCCAATATTCTGGATTCAGTGGGCCTTCAAAGGAATTGGTTATATGGGAGACATACTGGAGGGGGACATAGGTAGGGTTGCCACATTCCTGACTCTGCAGCATAAGTGGAATCTCCCTAACAAGGACCATTGGTGGTACCTGCAGCTTAGAGATGTGGTCAAACCCCTACTGCTGCTGGGGCCCCACACTGACTGCACCAGCGGTCTTATCAAATGGCTGAAAACCTCCAAGGGATTGGTGGGCAAGACATATGGTCAACTAAGAGACACCCTGCAGAGCCAATCCAGGGACTCCAAACTTAAATGGGAAAGGTATCTGAGCTGCAGCATCACGGATGCCCAATGGTCGCAGGCTTGGCACAATGCCTACACTCTCCTCAGAGATGCCTGAAGCCGCTTTATTCAAAACAAAATTTTGCACTCATGGTATAGGACACCGGCTGTGTTACATGTTACAGGAGTCCTGAATCATGACAGGTGTTGGCACTGTCGGGCTCCAGGAAAAGATCTGTACCACATTTTGTGGTCATGGTGATAGATATGTTGGCTGGGAGCAGAGGTGCTGCAGAACAACATCCCACTGTCACCCGTACTGCTATTACTAGGCATTACACCTCACAGGTTGAAGCTCCCACAATTGGCATTCAGATGGCTCACCATTCTGGTCCTCCAGGCCAAGAGAGCTATTCTGTGTAGTTGATGCACTACTACTATCCCTAGCATTGGGGAGATTCTCACATCTCTCACAGGAGTGGCACACCTGGACAGACTCTTGTACTCCAAGGAAGGTTGACTGGAGTGTTTCACATCCTGTTGAGGACCCTATGTGGCATTTGTCAGCCCTCAGACCGGGATTGGGTAGGGGTGTTTATTAGTTACAGCCAAACCTGCTGTCTAATGTGTGTAATTGTACAGGTTTTGCCTCTGTATAGTCTGTGGTTCCCTTCCTATTTTTTCAGAGCCCGGTACTAACCCAGATTGTTGTGCCCTTTGATCCAGCCACTCAGACCTATGAATGATGCCACGAAGGTTCTGTTATGGCTGGGGAAGTACAGAGCTACCCTCATGTCTCATATGGTGCAAGTAAGTAAAGATGTACACTGCTACGAGTTTCATTTGCTAATATCTATAGCTTGGGTTTTGTTATGTTCTGATGTATCCTAGTTTAACTGGTACCCGTCTGCCTCCAGACCTACCGGGGGGGATGTACTTGGTCTCTCACTACCTAGTATTAGTAACTTGCTAGTGTTACTAGCCCATCATTTTTACCCATTTATGATGCATAAGATTTTTGTAATTACCTATTTAAGTGCAAATATTTCTCTCCTGCTGTTCAAAACTTGTGTGGATGTATAAAAGTTCAAGTACATCAACCATATACTTATGTATGTTACTCATTTTAATAATAAAAATTATTCACAGTAAAAAGTAAGAAAGGCTTATGAGTATCCATGTCCTTTTTCATAGGTGTCCTAGATCACGACACTGTTTAATTATTCAAAGAGACAGAAAGATTAATGCATGTAAAAGTTATTTTTCAACATTTAAGCAATAGACAACTGTAACATTTAAAGAGTCCCTGATAGCATTAGGAAAACTTTGAAAAAAGTTAAGATTTATATTCAACTCCATCACATTTTCTTTATTACTTCACATATTTTCAGTAATTAATTCCCCATTTTCTTTATGAATGTAAACAGTTGCATGAAAACAAGATCCCTGCCCCCTAGACTATATCTACTTTGGCTGCTTCTCTACACATGACATCACAATCCACTGTTTATGACATCATAATTATCTCCACAGCAACACATTTTGATGTCATAAACAGAAACATGATATCAGGTGTAGACAGGAAGCCAGAGCTAAAAGGGCATAGATACTGTATTCATGCAAATATCTTTAGTAATAAGGAAATAAGGTGAGAATTACAGATTAAAATACAAATTATAAGATATATTTATGCCTGAATATTACATCTTTTCAAAGTTGTTTCAACTTGTCAGGAGTTCTTTAAGAATCAGTAGCATACCCTCTTTCTACTTAAAGAGCACCTGACACGTTGGGAAAAACTTTGGAAAACTTAACATTTAGACACAACTTAGCTTTTTTATTCATTTATTTATTCATTACAAATTGGGTTTCCAACCTTTGAGTCAGAGACTCATTTATAAAGGCACCTCATCAGGGCGGAGGGGGGGGGCAGACATCAAGACAGCTATTACAGTGCAGATTAAAACAGAGGATAACATTACAGGTGCAGTAAAAGGAACATTTAACATAGATACACTTAGGTTACATGATGTAGTAGTTTGTATGTTACTTAGGTTGCATAGTGTTACAAAATTGTAAGTTACACTCATGGATATAGTAGGTCCTCAGAGAAGACAGCGGGTTACATCCCTGTTTGGACCTAGTAGGGAAGGAGTGGGTCTGGGGAAGGGAGAGGCTGTTCAGTGGACATTGCCGAACCAGGGGCCAAGGCAGGTGGGTACCACAGGTTACAACAGGGGCGTTAGTTGCACCTACAGTGGGTATTAAAGATATGATTTCTGAAGAGGCTGTTTTGAAGGAGCAATTTTGTGAGGTTGGAGATACAGCTAGGGAGGAAGATTGAGACAGGTGGGGGCTCGGTAGAGGAAGGATCTCTGGGCAAGAGAGGCCTTGGTTCTGGGCACCTTGAAAGTGGCCTTAACATAGCTATGGGTGGTGATGAACGATGATGACTGCTGTAGGGAGGTGGAGACCCCCGGGGGGAGTCCTAACAGTGATTTCTTAGTGAGAAGGTAGGTCTGGTAGAGCAGTCGCTCCTCAAAGCTGAGAAGATTGGTGGCAGTATTGAGAAGGCAGGTGTGAGTGTGGCTGGGGGCACTGGTCAGGAGCCTACAGGCCTTATTGATGGAGAGTTGGATTTTGGAGAGGGCAGTGTTGTCAGCTGCGGCGTAGATGGGCAAACCATAATCCATGAGGGACAAGACAGAGGAGGTGATGGCCAGTCTAAGGGCAACCTGAGGCAGGCTGTCCCTCTGCTGGTATAACAGGCCAATCTGAGAGTTAATGGTGGCTGACAGGGCATTAATGTGGGTGTAGAAGGAGAGGGCAGTATTGAACGTGATGCCTAGGTACTTGTATGTGTCCACTAGTTCTAGCGGGTGCAGAGTGCTGGGGATAATCAAGAGGGGGGTATTTTTAACTTTATTTTGGTGGTGGGAGAAGAGCATTGATTTGATTTTATTTAGGTTAATGACCAGTCTGCGGTCGCCGAACCACCTTTCGGCTTGGTTGTAAGCTTGCTGGAGGGATAATTGGAGGGAGGTGAGATTGGGATGTGAGGCAATGAGGACTGCATCATTGGCGTAGAGGAGCATTTTACTGGTACATGAGCTCGGGAGGGTGTTGAGGTAGAGACTAAAAAGTATTGGACCCAGGATGAAGCCCAGAGGGACCCCGGAGCAAACAGGAAGAGTGCTGGAGAGGGAGCCGCTGATCTTGACACGCTGGGATCTAGCAGAGAGGTAGCTAGAGAACCAGGAAATGGGACTGCCAGAGAAGCCAAGTTGGTGGAGCGAGTCGAGTAGAAGGGGATGACAGACAGTGTCAAAGGCCTTGGAGAGGTCAATGAACACTGCTTCTGCAAGGCTGCCAGAGTCAAGAGCAGCATGCTGGTGTTGGGAGAATTCCAGGAGAGCCGTGGTTGTACTGTGTCCTGGGCAGAAACCATACTGCTCTGGGTACATAATGTCGCACTTGGTTAGGTATTCAGAGAGCTGGATCAACACCACTTTTTCAAGGGCTTTAGAGAGTGGGGGGAGGATGGAGATCGGCCGGTAATTGTTGGGGGTGGACCGGTCCCCACTTTTATGTATGGGTGTGATTTCAGCAGTTTTCCAAGCACTTGGGAACTGACCCAGGCATAGATACTGGTTCAGATGGTCAGTCAGGGGAGCTAGGACTTAAATCCAAGACCATCTGAGAGGATCCTGGGTGAGGGGTCACTGCTGAGATTATGCTGCTTAAGGCTTTTAACAGGTGCAGCCAGCTGGCAGGGGATAATGTGCGCAGGTAGAATGGTGGATAATGCAGGACCGGAGGGAGAGAGGTGGGGATTGGGTCAAAGAAGCTGCTGGGGAGGACCGAGCTTAGGTCAGAGAAGGCAGTGTTAAGGCAATCGGCTATAAGGAGTGGATCTGTGGTGGGGGTGCCATTGATGGAGAGCTGTGATGGTGGGGGGAGCGGGACTTCCCATTTAGCTCTTTCATATTATCCCAGAAGGTCCAGGCTGAACCCCAAGTGGAAGTGAGGATGGTCTGGTAGTGCTCTGCCTTGGCCCCCCTAATGGCCCAAGTGCACATATTGCATTCTGTGCTGTAGGCCTGTCTATCAGATGCCTTTCCAGATTCTACAGCAATGTGCCAGAGATTATCTCTGTTTTGGAGTTTCTGGAGGAGGGGTGGGGTGATCCACGGGGTACTGCATTTTTTGGAGTGGATCCTGGTGAGGGGAGCGAAAAGATCACAAGCCTTACATAAGGCATTTGTGAAGTGATCAAGAGCTGAGTCAATGTCAGGGGTGCACTGGATAGGGGACCAGTCTAGCTGGGCTAGGTATTGTTTTAATTTTCTGAGGCCACCGGGGCATAAACCTGGCAGTGTAGAGTGGCCTCGGACACTGGCTTCAGAGTGGAGGATGACCAGAGACAGAGGACTGGGGAGTGATTGCTAAGAGAGTTGGGGAGGACAGTGACATCCCAGATTTTTTAGGGGTGGTTAGATACAGCAACATCTAGGAGAGTGCTGGTGCCAGTAGAGTGGTTGAATCTGGTGGGCTGGGTGACTAACTGGGACATATCCAGGGCAGCAAAGGTCCCTTATATGGGAGGCAGTGGAGGCAAGCCAGTTAACATTGAAATCACCTAGGATGACTTGCTTCACTTTGTGAGGGAGAGATGTGAGGTAGTCAATGAGGGACTGGACTGCTTGGTTTTGATTCCTCGGGGGTACGTAGGAGACCATGAGGAAGAGAGGGCCTCGGTTGGGGTCAGGTGTGATTTTTAAGGTGAGGGTTCAGGCTCCATAATCAAGTTTAGGAGCTGGGAGTGCCTGGCCTATAAAGGAGTCCTGTATGAGTAGTGCGCAACCACCACCGCGTTTGCCTACTCTGTCTTCCCTGTAGATGGTATATCCAGGGAGGGTGATAGTGGAGTCAGGGGTGGATTTTGAGAGCCATGTCTCTACTAGTGAAATTATGTCAGGTTGATGTTGAAGGACCCAGCACTGGAAGGCAGCAGATTTCTTTAGGAGATTGCAAATGCTTAAGGATACAAAGCGGAGGCCAGTTGCAGTACAGGGTGTAGAAGGGCTGGAAGCCATAGGTCCTGGGTTTGGGTGTACATTACCAGATAATAATAATAGCAGTATAATTATTCTGGTTAGTGGCCAGTGGTGATGGAGACCCTTGGGTCAACACCCAGCTGAGGACTTTACAATCAAGGTGCATGGGATAGATAAAGTGCGAAGGGTGGGAATGGCAGGGGAGAGCTGAGTCCAGATCGAGACTTGAAGGGCGGAGGGAGTGGGGGTGTTGGCAGGGTGGGGGTGTTGGGGGGTCACGGGTGTGTCGAGGGTGGGGGAGGGCCCAGTCACTGTAGGGTAGTCTGGGGATGAGGTGCCTAGTGTGGAGGAAAAGTGCTCTGGTCGGTGTGAGGTCTGTACCAAGAGGGTGACAGAGAGCAGGCTTAGTAACGGAGTGTAGGTACCCATAGCAGTTGATCAGTAAAGAAAGAGTGTCCAGGAGTAGTAGAGAGTAAGGAGATGTAGAGCTGCTTTGGCACAGTTGGGGAAAACCCCCTCTAGTGGGAGAAGAGTATAAACTGCAATTGGGAAAAATCAGTATCAATCAGTAGAAGAGGGAGGGGGCAAAGACTGGTGAATAGTGATAGACTGACCACACAATAAGTGAGATGAAACAGGAACTGTATTGTGTTGGATTAAAGAAGTGTACTTATAACTGGGCCCTCTAGTGGCTAAAAGATATAATCTCCTAATGGAAAAAAAAAGCAACAGGCAGGGAGGTTCTGAAGCAAGTTTGTTTTTTTTTTGGGGGAGGGCAACTGCAGCAGCCTCAATGGGACACAGAGGTCAAGGGTGCAGCCCACAGACGTACAGCTCTAAAAGAAGGGGCACAGGGCAGATAGCAAAATCACACTACCTTAAAAACTCTCTCAAACTTAGACCAACTCTTAAGAAATCTCTACATCAGACTAAACTTTACTTAAAGTGAGAAATCAAGAACATGTCAAGCAGAGGTCAGTCCTAGCATTAATTTCTTTGCAGCAGTTCCTAGAAGACTTCTGGATTGCTGCACATAGTGTGAGAAACACTGACAAACAGGGGCAAGAGAGATTCCCCAAGGGGTAGATGCAAAAATTCAGAGTTCCAACCTGTACCTTGCTTGGAGGGTGAGCGTCGGGCAACTTCTCCTTAGTCTGCTTACCAAACTGCAGAATGCATTTTGTTTGAGAGGAAACAGCCCGGAAAGGGCACAGTAGTCCCCTTGCTTGGAGGGTGAGCATTGGGCAGCTTCTCCTTAATCTGCTTACCAAACTGCAGAATGTAAAACAGCCCCGAAAGGGCACAGTAGTCCCCTTGCTTGGAGGGTGAGCATCGGGCAACTTCTCCTTAGTCTGCTTACCAAACTACAGAATGCAGGTTGTTTGAGAGGAAACAGCCCCGAAAGGACACAGTAGTCCCCTTGCTTGGAGGGTGAGCATCGGGCAACTTCTCCTTAGTCTGCTTACCAAACTGCAGAATGCAGTTTGTTTGAAAGGAAACAGACCCAAAAGGGCACAGTAGTATGTCATGTGTCTTCTACATGTTTCTCTCTCCTCACCATTACTCATTACTGAAGACGTTCCAACAGAAACAAGATATTTATCCCTTAGAGTTCATTTTCCTTTATAGCAGTCCCTACTTGAATTATATAATGCTCTGTTGGGACATTGCAGTCTGTTGCGATGGGAATAAATGTAATGCCACAAGTCGGGTACTATGACATCAGGTTGGGAAGACGCAATAGAAACTGATTAATGCTCAAGTAACAACTGTCTTGTTTTGATGCATATGACCTCAGTAATAAGTAATGGGGATAAGAAATACAGACCTAGCTGGCCCAGTGCCATGGAGAGCTGAGGCATCCATAACTTACCTCCTGCCACGCCGGCAACCTGTGTTTGCGGTGCTAGCGGGCCGCTGGGGGCCAGCTGGGGAAAGAGAGGATTGAACATCCAGAGGACAGCTCTCCTCTCCTGGGGAGGGAGGACTGGCACTCCCACTGAATGGTTGCCCCCAGGTGGAGGCCTGTGGGTGGTACAGGTCTGAGGGCACTAGAGGAAGACAGGGTGCTGTGGGACTTCCACTGATGTGCATGTACTTCCACACATGCACGTCTGGCTGTGTGTGCCCCAGTGGGGAACGGGAGAAAATGGAGGAAAAAACACTCCAGCTGCAGGATGACGCCTGACTCTCCACAGGCTCCGCAGCTGGATCAGGCAGAAAGGTTCTGGTGATTCCAGGGTGATGGGACTGGGGGGTAGGTCAGAAGGGGGCAGACGGAGGATGAAAGGAGCATAAAGTACATATAAAAAAAAAATAGAAATACAGACCTAATGAGAAATATAAGCTGATTTGTATTCAAATATATATATATTTTTTCAAAGTTCTTCTCAAGGCTTCGGAGGCTCTTATAATGTGTGGCCAAGGATGAGTAAGACAAGGAAAACTGGTCAATACATCCAATGCTGCATGGGATATTTTTCCAAGCTTTTGACATGCTGTAAGAAAAATACTGTTGAGCACTTTTAGTCCTTTTTAGTGCAAGAACTAGTTGGGAATATTCCTGTCATCTAGGACTAGTGTGTCTATTAAAAGAAATAAATCTAGTTACTACAGCAAACATTTATGGAGTGTTGTGATTCAGTATTTTCCATGCTCAAATGCATACAAATTTTGGCAACTGTAATTCAAGAGGTAACTAATTAAGTCATACAGGAGGTAACAGCACATCAAGATTTCTGTCAAGCACAGATCTGCAGGCTTTGGTTAACAGAGTAGAAACTGGATATGTCAATGAAAAAGGGTTACCAAAGTGTGATATGAGAGTCAGATTTAAAAAAGCTTTTCAAGGCACTGTGACCCAAGAATGGAAAAGGGATCATAATGAGAGATAACTGTGTAACACACATGAGAAAAAACACCTTCAGTACTGTGTATGCAATAGTGAGCCCCACAGCATTGCACATGTATCAATGGAAATCAGAACTGTTTATTTAAAAAAAAAATGAAAACACAGCCTGACTTTATATTACTAATCATTTCAAAGCTCTGTACCCCAAGTGTGAAAAATGGACCATGTTGTGATATAACTCACTGACAGAAACTTGAGAAAAGCACCTTCCCTGTTGTACATGTAACTGAGGACACCAAACAATGTTGTGCATCTAACAATATAACAATGGATACCACACAGCTGTTGAAGTTTAAAAAAATCACATGGATACCTCCCTCACAAAAGTCCCTCAGTGCATTTAAAAATCAGTCCCAAAAGACAACCTCACCACCACAGAAAGCTGGATACTTTTGCTGAAAATTTTAGAGGCATGCAAAAAATGTAGCTTCTTTTGGGCACCACAGGTTATATGCCCCCCAAATCCTTGAGTGAACGAGAACATTTTTATTCATGTAATACCAGGGAACAAATGCCTTCAATAACAAAAGACAACATCAGAGGAAGTTTTAAAAATAATTTTGTTGAAGTGCAACTATAAGAAAATCTGAATAGATGCAGTGGAATACATTGTGGTTTTGCGTGTTATATTTTGCTAAGAGAAATCTGTGGCATTTTGGAGATGGCCATTTAAAAAAAAACAAAATAAAATGAGTGCACATGGGTTTCTCAAACTATGTAATGTATCTGTACTTGTGAACACCTTTTCAATTCACTGATTTTATCTGCAGTGGTTGTTTTTTATTTCTTTCCATTCATGTACTAAATGTTAGTTACATTGGCACCCTCATTTCATGAACTGACCCTATTGTTAATATAACACTTTCTCCTTCACCAGACTATATAACCAGGCCATAATCAAGTACACAGAGTATGAAGTTAATTATTGCTCTGTGACAAGGTTCCTTTCAAAAAAAATGTTGTTGTTTTGGTATAACATACGAAAATGAGCATTTATAATTTTAACAATCGCAGCAATATACTTCTCAATGAACAGTTTAAAATCAGACCCAAACACAGAAAAATGCCACCTGCTCTATTAGATCACTTCTCAATTGTGTTAGTGGACAGAGACTTCTGCCTCATACACAACCTCTTGTACCAAAAGAGCATTGTTTTTGTCTTTTTAGCATTGGCTATCGACTTATTTTCAAGGAACCACCTCTGAACAGAGATAAAGTCAGATTGGAGGTGATCTGTGAGACCAAGAAAGCCATCTTTTTTAATAAATAAAACATCATCAGCATATAATGTCATTCTTGTGGTCATACAAGCATCAGTCCAATTATTTAAAAAAAAAAGACTAAGTAGGGAACCCAGGATGGAACGCTTTAGCTGGAAAAATTATTTTTTATTTTGACCATTTGACACCTAACAGATAAGTAACTTTTTATCCAGTTATGAATAGGTGTAGAGTTACCTAAGGTATCAAGTCATGCAATTTATCTAGGGTGGGTCACTCAATCAAAGGCTTCTGATGGGTCAGCATAGACCACCCCTGCCCAACTCCAGCTGTCCAAGGTGCTATGCACATAATTAGTGATGCAACAGTACCATGCCTTAACAAAAACCATGTTGCACTAAAGGCAGTACATTATATTTCTCAGTATAATCTGTAATTTTATCGTATACCAGTACCTCTTATGTCACAATGGAGATATTCAAAATCTGAGTTAATGGGCCCGTCAATTCCTGTACCACTGTCTTAATGACTGTAATGACAAGACAGTCTCAGGCTATGGTTTTTGGCTCATCCTCCAGGATGATGAGCTGTCCAACCCCTTTGATGGTGCTATGCAAAAATGGAACATAACTGGCCTCAGTCCCTTCATTTATCTTTGTGGGTTTCATACTTGAACCATCTTTGGAATTTCCACTTCATGTGGCCTCTGTGTGTAAAGCTGTCAACTCTAGATTGGGCCTCTCTTTCAAAGTTAGTCATTGTCTCACCCCAAAAGCCCATATAGTAATAGCCCAAGGAGTCCTACTTCAAAAATCTCCTATATGAGTTGTCTGTCTACATTTCTTCCTCCAAAACTACTCTGCAAAAGTGAGATGTGGCATATAAAAAAAAATCTGCTATTTTGTCCTGGCCTCTAACCAGCACACTCATACTGTCCCTTGTACCCTACATTTAGATGGATCCCCCATTTGCCCTATAGGACCTTACCTTTGGGGATGTCATTTAAAACACTATTCCCAAACAGTCACCCTTACCCAGAACCTTGCTCCTTCTTCCTGATAGAAACTTATATCTCCTTAGGTCCTCTATTCATAATCCTCTGTCCATACCTAAAGTACAAACTGAATTAGGTGAAACTGCCTTCTCATATACTTCTATATGGGTGCATATTGGAGATCCTACTTCTGGGTGCAATGGCTAAAAGCCAGGCCCCTTGCAAACAGGGCCAAACATGAGTTGCATCATTGCGAGCAGAGGCACCACAAGCAGAGGCAAGCAGCGTCTGCCAACATCAGCCAAGGAAGATGGGGAGGATGACATAATTTATTTATTTATTTAAAATTTGGTAACCGGGAATGGCAAAATGAGCAGCTACTCATTTCCAGGTGCAACCTGGGGACAGGGATGAACTTTATACATACAGAGGGCATAAATACATACATACATATACAAACACTTAATCAAAGAACAGAGTTAGGTAAAATAATATGCGGGCTATTTACATACTATATAAGTACAGTTAAACCAGACAACAGTTTAGGCAATAAGATTTAGGGTATACAGTATACGAAGGGTAGCTCTTGTTAGATAGTCGCGTATCATATATAAGTTAAATATAGCAGCATGATAGATAAATAGGAGTTGATACAGAAGTAGAAAGGATAAGAAGTTAACAAAAGAGGGAGGTTCTATGAGGAGGGTAGTTCAGAGAGAGGGGGTTGGAACAGAGTGGGGAGTGAGGGGCAGGGAAGGGGGACAGGTACAGGGGGAGGGAAGATAGATTTGAACTGGCATTTGAAGTCCAGAAGGGAGTGGGTGTCATGGAGGGAAGCAGGTAGCTGATTCCAGAGATGAGAGAGCTGGTACAAGAAGGCCGAGGAACCAGCAGTAGATTGACCATGGGGATGATGAATGAGCAGGGATGCCAGGATCTCATGCAGTAGGAGGGAATAGCAGCAGAAGGGAGGAATAGTAGGGAGGTAGAAGGTTTAATCTGTATTTTGATATGATTATAAGTGAATGAATGTGCCACCTGTGGGAGAGGGGGGAGAGACTCAGGGAGGAGAGAAGTGTACAATGATAAGTACACAGTGCAGCTTCGTGGTGAACCTGCAAAAGGAGTTGAGCATTGTGTCAAGCTTAGAGAGAGAGAGAGAGAGGAGGTGAGGGTTGAGGCATAGATAATGTCCCCATACTCAAAGAGAGGAAGGACTGTCTTGTGTATTAAGTTGCATAAAATATGTAGGGGACAGCATGCTTGTTTTGAAAGAGCATGCCTAGTTTGGGGTGCAGTTTTGGACAGAGAGAGTCAATATGGACCAAGTAGTTGAGATGTTGGTCTAGCCAGAGGCCAAGGTATTTATGCGAGGTGACAGTTTTCAGGGTGGAGGTGTCCAAAGTGGTGAATCTAGGGGGGAAAGGGAGTATGGCCAGTTTTGGGGAGAAGCCAAAGATCATGGAGACAGTTTATTTGTGTTCATTTTTAGGTTGTTTTCGTGGAACAAAGTTAGCATGTTGTCAAAGTCAGATTGAAGTGGTAGCTGGATTGAGTCAGTGGAGGGGCCAAAAATATACAGGACTGTGTCATCCTCATAGAGGTGAATATTGGAGTGAGAACAGACTGCGGGGAGATCATCAATGACAATAGAAAAGTGCATGGGGCCAAGGATGGAGCCCTGAGTGATGCTGGATAGGATGGAAAGGGGGAGATGTGGAGTTGCCTACCATGACAGATTGCTGATTGTCACTGAGGTTGGATTTAAACCAGAGGACAGAAGAGGATGTGAGGCCTGCAGAGTGCAGGTTTTGGAGGAGGTGTGGGTGGGAGAATGAATCAAAGGCCTTTGCAAGGTCAATACATACAGCTGATGTGAGGTGGCCTTTGTCCATTGCAGTGAGGATTGAGTCAGTGATGCAGAGAAGGGAGGAGATTGTAGAGTGGGTTTTCAGGAAGCCAGATTGATAATCTGACAAGAAGTTGGATGAAGAGAGAAAATCAAAGAGTCTTGAGAGAACTATGGGTTTCTGCAGTTTTGCCAAGGAGGCGAGCAGGGAAATAGGGCGGTAGTTGCCAGGGATGAAGGGTCACCTCCTTTATGCAATGGGATGACACTGGCTAATTTCCATTGTGTAGGTACAGAGTTAGTCAGGAAGGAGAGTTTGAGTATGTGGGGGGTAGGCTATAACTGGTGTGGAGAGGTGCAGGAGCTTGGGGTGATGGCTGTCTGGATTTGATTTGTGTGGGTTTAGAGTGCTGAGGGTGAGAAAAAGTTTGTGACGAGTGGTGGGGTTGAGGGTAAACCTGATGGAGGGTGGGGGAGGGTAGGAAGGCGCTGGATGTTCAGGTATCACATGGGATGGTGCAATAGCATGTAAGGAGGTTAGAGGGAGGGTGGAAGTGAGAAGTGGAGAGAGAAATAGGCAAGTTTGGAGAGTGTTTTAATTCCCTATATTTTATTAAGCCAACAAGCTGACCAGAATGTTGATACTTAAACCAAAAATGGTCCTTTTTAATGTGTCACAGTAATGGAGCATTCATCTATTTATGAGAACTTTCATGTATTCAAAAAGTTTTAAGGGCCACAAACATATCACAGACCCTTTATAATTCTATAATTAAAAATAGAAACATATAATTTTTCTGCAGAAAGGGACCACTTGGCCCACCCAGTTGGCCCATATGTCTGCCTAGTCTGCCTCTGCAGACCGTATCTGGTCTCCAGTGACCCTTCTGCCAGACTGACTCTTTCTTAACATACTCCTATGTTTATCCCATGCATGCTTGAAGCCCCCCACTCTTTTAGTGTCTGCCTCTTCCATTGACAGTCTGTTCTAAGTGTCTGCCACCCTTTTGTTGAAGAAATACTTTCTCACATTTAACTTGAACTCCCGCATAGCTTCATTGTATGCCCCCTGTTTCTTGTGCTCATTCTCATTTGAAAGATACTCCCCACTAACATGCTGTTCAACTCTGCGAGGTACTTGTAGGTCTCCATCATGTCACCTTTCTCTGTCCTCTCTTCTAAGGTGTACATTTTGAGATCGCTCAGTCTCTCCTCATAGGGCTTCCTGTACAAACCACTGCACCAGTTTAGTTGTCCTCCTCTGGATCACCTCCACCCTCTCTATACCCTTTTTGAGGTGGAGTCTCCAAAACTGAACACAGTACTCCAGGTGGAGTCGTACCGGCGAATGATACAGTGGCAACAGCACCTCCTTCTCCTCCTCCTGCTGGAGTTACCCCTCCCTATGCATCCCAGCATCCAACTGGCACTGCACACTGCCTTGTCACACTGTTCTGCCACCTTGAGGTCCCCTGATATGATAACTTCAAAGTTCCTTTCCTGTCTGGTGATGTTCAGCACCTCTTCCCTATCCCTTTCTCTGCACCAGCATTCCCAGGAGCATGAATTTGCACTTTTTGTCATTGAACCACAACTGCCATGTTTCTGACCACTCCTCAAGTTTCCCATGATCCCATCTGCAAAAGGCATACCTTTCCCTCCAGTTCTTCTGCAATATTTCCTATGAGGGCATAGAAGAGGACTAGTCCCAGTATGGAGCCCTGTACTCCACCAGTCACTCTTCCATCCTTAGGGTGAGTGCTGTTAACCACCAGAGCACAGATATTTATCAGTTGACAAAAGGCAGTAAATTAGCACAAATACTCCCCAAACAAAGAAAAAGCCCATAAAAAAAAGTTGATGAGCTTCTAAATTGCACTAAATGAAAGGCAGTGCTGAGAATGAGTACAAAAACCTCTCTCAATGGCTAGTGAAAGGAAGCCTGAACAAAAGGCAACACAGTTCTCTCTCAGTTCAGAAAACAAACCGAATGAAAGCATAAGGTAGACAATCATCACAGCCTGGTATGTTGTGGGGATCCTAAGGCCAGGGCTAAAAAAAAAAGCCTTTTTCAGATGGCTACCCCCACACCCAAAAACAGGGGTACAATTAATTAAAATTTAACTTAAACCATTTACACACTACAGACACATTAATACTGTTCAGAAGCTGATGACAGGATTTAAAACATAAAGTTTTTCAGTTTTTGCCCATAGTTCTCCTTTAACTACACTAGCAGTTTTTAAATAGCCATATTTAGCTAGGAGCAGATTTCTTGTGCCTGCCCACCAAGCTTCCTCTTCCCTCAATCCCCCACCCTCCATTTTGGCTCACAGGAGGAATAAGAGATTTATGTAGTTTTTCCCCCTAAACTCTCTAAAAATAACAACAGTGTTAAACAAGTAGCAGAACAAGGGGTCAGAAAAGAAAATTCTTCTGTGAGTGCCAAGGAACTGTCAGATGGAGCAAATCTCCTTTCAGTTCAACTGTCTGCCATGCACTAACCGGTTCTGGTCTGGAACATCGCAGACAAAATATTGTGGCACACAACAAAGCAGGCAACACATTGCCATCTATAATGTCGGCATGTAAACACATCACCAACCCAAACCCCATGGGCAGTGTACTGGAAGAATAGGCCTGGTGACAACTGAGTCCCCCATCCCACCAAATGATGGCCCCAGGAACAGTAACAGCAGCCAGCTGCAATGTGATGGCCAGTCCCCCCCCCAACCCATCACCGCCACCGATCGCTTACCTGTGTCCTATGACACAATGCAGTGTACTTTATCCCTGTTGTCTAGTGGACTCCCCACCCCCGCTCCACCCCAGCAGGTAGATCTCCACCCCGCACCCCCAACATACCCCAACAATGGGCAGGTGGCCAGCACAGCCTCCACCACCCACACAGCTGGCCACTCAACTGAACAAACTGAATGAGCATGTACATGTATACACGCTCATTCATTCAGTTCAGTCAGGTGGCCAACCATGGCGGTGAGTGGAGGGCTATGCTGCCACCTACCGTTGTCTGGTATTTTGGGGTGCGGGGTGGGGATCCACCTGCTGGGTGGAGGGGGTGGAATCCACAGACACCAGGGATAAAGTACACTCATCGTGTCATGGGACACAGGTAAGCGACTGGTGGCGGCGGCAGGTTGGGGGGTGCATTGTGGCTGGCTGCTGTTACTGTTCCTGGGGCCATTGTTTGGTGGGATGGAAGACTCGGTGGTCCCCAGGCCTATTTTTCCAGTGCACTGCCCACGGGGTTTGGGTTGGCAATGTTTTTACATGTTGACCTTGTAGACAGTAATGTGTTGCCTGCTTTGTTGTGTGCCACATTTTTTCCGTGATGTTCCAGACCAGAACTGGTTAGTGCATGGCAGATAGTTGAATTGAAAGGAGATTTGCTCCATCTAACAGTTCCTTGGCACTCACAGAAGAATTTTCTTTTCTGAACCCTTGTTCTGCTACTTGTTTAACTCTGTTGTTATTTTTAGAGAGTTTAGGGGGAAAAACTACATACAGTAAATCTCTTATCCCTCCGTGATGTTCCAGACCGGAACTGCACTAACCTACTCCTGTCTGAGCAGAACTATGAGAACCACGTGTTCTCCATTGTCTGGCCAATCAGGTGTCCCCTAATGAAGGGCACAGAGTCTGCAACCAATCATGGAACTGCTATTAGGGTCACAATTCTCAGTCTCTGAAGTACCCACTCCATCTGACTCTGGTGCTCTGCTGTGTGAATCCGGCAGAAATAAAAGCTGCTGAAAGAAGGCCAGTTAACTCACAATCAGAACCACTCCAAACTTTAAAAAAACAAACATTTAGAAGCAGCTCAATAACTTGTTATGTGGCTGGTCTGAGGAGGTTAGGATTTTTTCTATGCTGGTTTCATAGGTTGTTTTCAAGCTACATAGACTTATGTCCTTAATGATTGCCTGTTATTCTAAACTAGAGTTGTTTTATTTCCATAGTACTTATCCAGACCATGTTTAAAGGAACCCATTGAATCATTCATTACCACTCCATTTAGCAAACTGTTCCACAGCTTAACCCCTCTCTGGCTAAACCAGTTTTTCCTCCTCAACGTTCTCCACTTATCTTGAGTTAATTGTAATTTGTGTGTCCTGGGTTCATGTAGGTAAATATTCATAACCCCAAGTACAAGTTCCTGTCTCAGTTGATCATCCTGAAGGGAGCTAAATATCATGCACATATCTCCTCTTGTTCTACGATATTGCAATGTGTAAAGTCCTAAGTTGTTTAATCTCTCCTGATATGGTACTAAATTGCAGATCACTAGTTATCTTCACTCCCAGGTCTCTTTCCTCCACAGTTTGATGTAACTGGACTTCTCCTAAGTTATACACAACTGTGCTGTTCTTACTTCCCAAGTGCATTACTTCACATTTGCTAAGATTAAGTTCCAGCTTATATTGATCTGTCCACTGAATCAACATATCCAGTGTTTCCTGTACCTTTTTCTGATCCTCAGTACTGCTTACAGTACCCCCAATCCTGCAGTCATCTGCAAACTTACTCAACCAAATGTTGGGGAAACTACACTTGATTGAGAAAACATATAGATTAAATAAACATGGGCCCAAGACAGACCCCTGCGGGACTCCACGTGTAACTGCCATCCAATCGGAGAAAAACCCTCTGATAGTAACCCTTTGCCTTCTATCACTCAACCACACTTCCACCCATTTCACTATATTTGATGGTAGCTTTGTGCTAATCATTACCTCTATGAATTTCTTATGTGGCAGTTTATTGAACACCTTAGAAAAATCCAAAAATATGATGTCCACCACATCCCCTTTATCCAGGGGCATGTTTACTTTTTCATAGAAAATTAACATGTTCGTCTGACATGACTTTGTTTTTGTGAAGCCATGTTGCGTTGGATCAATTAAATTATACAGTGAGAAGTGGGATAGAATACAGTACTTCAGAATTCCTTCAAATATTTTCCCTACTATAGAAGTTAAACTAACTAGTATAAAATGTTCAGGTTTTGTAGTAGCGCCTTTCTTCAGTAATGGAACTACTATAGCTTCCCTCCAACCCTGTAGCACTATTCCCTGATCTTAGGATTTCTGAAGTAAATGTGTCAGTGGAGGAGTCAGGTTGACAGCCAATTCTTTAAGTACTCATGGATGAAGCTCATCTGGTCCCTGAGATTTGTTAATATTAATGCTTTCCAATCTTGCCAGTCCATCTGTAGGGTCTATGATTACCTGTCCTACCTGAGAACTTAACTTATTTTTAGTTCTTGTGCCAGTATCTTTACTAAATACTGAACTAAAATAAGAATTTTGCATGTCTGCCAAGAACCTAGTGTCAGTTACACACCCGTCCAGTTCATTAATAAAAGGGCCTATATTACTAAATCCCTTCTTTTTGCCATTTATGTATGTGTAAAATGCTTTATGATTGTCCCTTACTCTTGTAGCCAAACTAAGTTCATATTCCGCCTTGGCTTTCCTAATTTCCTTCTTTAGTTGTCTAACCTTCCCCTTTTACAACAACCATCCCTCATGGCTATCTTTTTTGTTCACCCATTTAAAGATTTTATCTTTCTCCCTAACCATTTTTTAAGTTAAGAATTAAACCAACCTTTGGTATTATTTTTCCTGCCATATTTATTTGTACTTGGTATATATTTTAACACTCCCATTTTAATTTTCATTGTCAAGATTTCCCACATTTTATCGATAGAAAGATTAGGAAACTCAGTATTCCAGTCCCAAGCAGCCATCTCTGTTCTAAAGCCAGAAAAGTTTGCCTTTTTAAAATTGAGCTTTTGTGTTAACCCACCGGCACAATTTTTACTTGTTTCACCTGACATCATAAAATAGACTTTACAGTGATCACTGTTCCCTAGGGAACTATCCAATATAATATTACTTATTTTCTTCGCCATGTTGGTTAGTACCAAATTTAAGATGTTATGACCCCTAGTTGCTGACATTACTCTCTGTTCCACCCCAACTTGGTCAAGTACTTCAAGGAATTTCCTTTCTGTGCTGGATTTCCCTCTTAGTTCCAACCAATCTATTTCAGGCGTATTAAAATCCCCCGTTAAGATTATGTCTTCTGCCGGGTCTAAATTAGAAATAAACTAGAAGAGAAGGTCATCATCCTGTTTAGTTATAGATGGAGGCCTGTACACCAGTCACAATCTAGTTTTTGGTTGAGCCTTATGCACTATTTTTATCCACAACATCTCCACATTCTCAAAGTGGATCAATTCCTGCTCACTATTTATAGTATCCTTTATATATATGGCAATTCTGCCTCCTCTCCTATGGGTTCTGGATCTTGAGTATAATTTGTATCCTGAGATGTTTTTTTCCCCAAGGATCTGCTTCATCCCATCATGTTTCAGTGACCAATGCTATATCAATGTTGCTAGAATTTAACATATGCTGGAATTCATGAAATTTGTTTAGTAAACTCCTTGCATTCAATAGTACTGTTTTCCAACCCTCATATTTCTGTTCTACAGTGTGCATGTCATTTATTGCCCTCATGTCTGCAAGTACCTGCACCTCTCTTTCCAGTTTAAATAAACTGTATTAGCTTATTTATTTTGGTCCCCAGCATCCTAGTTCCTGCCCTATTAAGGTGCAGCCCATCATGCTTGAAAACAGCTTTATTTTGGAATGTCCTGGCATTATCCATAAAACCAATCTTCCTAACTGCACAAAAGGAGCGTAGACATCTATTCATTTGGTTTATGGCCCGGTTTTTGTATTCATGTGGCTCTTGTACTGGCAGAATCCCTGAAATTATGAGCTCACCCCCTTTGGATTGAATTTTATCTGCTATATTCATAAAGCCTTCTTGTATAACTTCCAGCTTGTTTTTCCCTATGTCATTTATCCCCACTTGTAATATAACTAAAGGTTCATGTGAGTTCTCCATCAGGCCATCTAGCAATCTTTCTAAGTCTGTTACTTTAGCCTCAGGTAGCGTACTGACTGTTGCATACATTTTCCTATTTTTGCAAACTATCTCATCTGTCCCTCTAGTAACCGAGTCTCCGATTACAAGGATATCTCTATCATTTTTTCCTTATGACTCAAACTATCAGCTGCCTCAGCTTGCACACCACTGTTGCCTATAATACTATGCGAGTGGTGTTGCTCCTTTAATTCATCCTCTTGGATTGATTTACTACCCCTAATTTCTTTCCTTAACTCTTTACAGTTGTCTGCTTCTGTTTCAGGTGTTTTATTTAGGACCTCATATTTATTGCAGAGTTGTAGGGGGTCACCCTGGTGTGTACTCTTCTTCCTTTTTGTGTTGCCTGCACGCATGTGTGAGAAACACATTGCATCACATTTTTTCACAAGCAGGTTGTGGAGGCACAGCAGTGTTGTGCCGAATGGCAGCAGCCCACTCAGGGGCTGGTCTCTGCCTGGCCAATAGAGGATCACCACAGTTAACAAGCAGGCCATTACATCAAAGGAATTGAACAGCTGCAATCAGGGAGCACCCCGTCAGTACGTAATCAGCTGTTCAGTATGCTCCCTGACTGCAGCAGCCAATTACAGAGCTGCAAATCGCCAGTCCCCACCCACTTTAGTGTGCCTTCCTGGTGAAACACTTCAAGAGGGAAAAACCTGACGGGGTGCAGCCCACCCCCGTCAGCATAATCCTCCCCTTTTCAAATTTCTCCTGTGCTGAGGGGGGTGCCCAATCCCCCTCAGCTCTTGCCACCACCTCCCCAGCACCTCTATGTGCCATCAGGGATGCCCAATCACCCTGTCGGCATGCCCTCTTGTTCATCATTTTGCCGACAAGGAAGCCCACTCCCCATCGGCATAATGCTCACCCCCCAATGTCTTGTCTGCAGAGGGGGGCCCAATCCCCCTCAGCTCTTGTCTCCCCCCATCCCCGATAGGTGCTGACGGGGGTGCCCAATCCCTCATCGGCTATAGCCCCCCAAACAGTCAGGTGGCATGCTGGGAGACCACCCCAGCGTGCCCAAACAAAATGTCCCTGTAAAAAGAAAATCTTCCCATGATGTTTTTTTTTTAAATAAACCTGTAAAGTAGGAAACGGTCCCTCATCAATTCCTCCCCCAACCTGCGTCCACCCTCTGCGTATCCCACCTCCCACACCCTCCTTACCCCATACTTACCTCTGGAGCTCGGCCTGATGATCTTCGGTGGACCGGGAACACATCTGCACTCTTCAAAGCCCACCGCAAACTGAAGAAATGCCGGTAAGCAGTATAATGGCATAAACATTTTTTTTTCAACTTTGGTGTATATCTCATCCATTTTTGGGAATTTTTTAACCAAATTTTCAACATGGAGTTCTTAGGACCTCACCTCATGAATTCAGTCACTGTCATTTTGTTATTCCGTCCCAAAAGGTGATTTCGCAGTCACTATATGGAACAACCTTTCGGGACTGATTAACAAAATGACAGTGTCACAGTTCATGAGGTAGGTCCCCCAAAACCCTATGTTGAAAATTTGGTGAAAAAATTCCCAAAAATGACTGTTATACGAGTGTGCGTTGCACAGTTCCTACGCACGCTTGTAAGTTTGAGCATTTTTAATATTTTCACTCCAGATTTTCAACATTGTCATTTTACCACACCTTCTTATGAACAGTATAGCTGTGATTTGTCACATCTCACCTGAAATGTGTTTTCGCACATGTAGCGCATAATGGCGCAGTCAGTGTGCGAAATCAGTGTTCAGGACACATTAAGAAAATCATAGTGACACTGTTCATGAGCAGAGGTGTTAAAATAGGTATGTTGAAAATTTGGTGAAAAAATTCCCCAAAATGACTGTGTTATGAGTGTACATTGTGCAATCCCCATGCACCCTCGTACGTTCACAAATTTGTAATCTTTTCAGTCCAGATTTTCAGCATTGGCATTTTTCCACACCTCCTTATGAACAATACAGCTGTAATTTTTCACAACTTGGCTGAAATGTGTTTTCACACTTCTGGCACAGAATTGCATGGTCGCTATGAGAAATCAGTGTTTGGGATAGATTAAGAAAATCACAGTGACACTGTTCATGAGTGAAGGTCCCAAAATGCCTGTGTTGAAACTCTGCTGTAAAAAATCCCCAAACTAATTACATTACGGGTGTGCTTTGCGCAGTTTCTACGCACACTCATGACTTCACCAGTTTTTTTATATTTTCATTCCAGATTTTCGACATTGCCATTTTGTACACCTCCTCATGAACAGTACAGCTGTCATTTTTCACATCCTTTTCAAAATGTGTTTTCATACCTGTGGCACCAAATGCTGCAGCCGCTGTGCAAAATCACATTTCGGCTAACAAACTGATAGTGTCTCTGTTCATGCGGTGGGATCACAAAAAGCCCATGTTGAAAACTTGAAGTAAAAATACCAAGAAATGCCCTGGGTGTTAGGGTTTTCAACCATAATGCCCTACAGGCATCAGGGATGTGACTTGGGATTGTCAGCAGTAATGCTCATGCCATTCCACCCCCACCCACACCCTGCAGCCAGTGACAGGCTTCGAGATGCTCCTTGGACTCTTTGGCCCCAGAATCCAACCCATTCTCCTACACTGTACCCATTTCAGCATATTTTCTTATGGAATGAGATGTGTAAAGCCTGAACACTGAAGGCACACCTCGACACTTGTCAGTGTCTGCAGGGTAGGGTGAGGGGGAATGTCTTGACTGTTATGGGCAACGACCCAAAGGCACACCGCAGTGCCTGCCCATCTCTGCAGGGTGGGGGTGGGGTTGGCATCAGTTCAGTACTTAACTGTCATTCCTATACTGCATGGGCCCGATTCTCATAGGGGCCTGCATCTGGCCCAAGCTGAGGCAAGCAGCACCTTGCACCAATGCCTGGTGCACTCAGGACCCTGCACCTGATTCAGGTACTGGAGGGGTCCCAGCAGCTAAGTCCCTACTCTAGCACTGACCGGAACCTTGTGACAAACCCCTGGCACACTGCACAGGTCCACCACAGGCCACCAGAGACTAACACAGGACCCCCTGTTCCACTAGGTAATGGGCACGTGGACCCAACCTGGTGTGTCGATGTCCCCCCACCATGTTTGGTGCAATTGGCACCTGGCCACGGAGGTGAATGGTGGGATGGACTGGGCACTGGAGAGCAGTCTGGACTGGTGTCTGGGGGGTTTGGGCGCCACCAACTGAGGCATGGGTGGGCACTGTACCACCATACATTGGTGCTGCAATAGCACTGATGGGGCAGGCATCGGGGATCAGGAGAGCCACATCAGGACGGGGGTACCAACATGGTACATAGGTGGCATTGGGGAGCTGTGAGGGGTGTCATTGGACCACTAGGATGGGGGCCACACATACGGGGCCACACTCTGGGGTGTATGCTGGCTGGACCGTCACCCATGGGGTGCCGCTCACAGGCATGTCACTCAGGGGAGAATGTATAAGTCCCCTTATGGCTGCCCTGGCTGGACTAAGGACACTTAGAATTTCTTCTGCCGGGTGATGTCTGTGAATCACAGGATGCAGATTGCATCGGCTACAGTCCCCCCCATGCCGCAGTGCATTGCAGGTGCAAGCCCTGTTTGGGGCAGGTGGACTGCGGTCAACACAGGCCACCTTTGTGAATTACATGGAGGGCAATCATGGATGCAAGATGCACCTTGGACCATATCTGTTCACCGCAGGCACCTTGCATCTGACACAGGACTTTAAGAATTGGGGCCCCATCTGTCTAACTCCTGCACTTCCACTGCTAATGCCAGCAAGCAATCATTCATTGACAAATGCTTGTGTAGTAAGCTCTGGCCCATAAGAGGCTCACAGGTGACCAGTGGGAAGCTCATTAATTATGAACAGATTGCATCTCCTTTTTAATGTCTTTATAAGTGACATTGCAGAGGGACTGGAAGGAAAAGTATGCCTCTTTAAAGATGACACAAACATCTGCAGCAGGGTTGATACACAAGGAGGCATGGAAAGGATGAGAACGGACTTGACAATGTTGGAGGAATGATCAGAAGTATGGCAGCTTGGATTCAATGCAAAGAACTGCAAAATAATGCACCTGGGAAACAAAAACCCAGGGCAAGATTATACAATGGAAGGGGGGAGTAGTAACAAACAACAAAAATGGAAAGGGACCTGGGGTAATAATATCAGATGACCTTAAGGTTAGAAAGCAATGTGAGAAGGCAGTAGGAAGGGCTGGGGGGATACTGGGATGTATAGGGAGAGGCATTACCAGCAGAAAACAGGAACTTGTTATCCCTCTGTACAGACAGTTGGTGATACCCCATCTGGAGTACTGCATCCTGTTCTGGAGACCCCAACTCCACAAGGACATAGACAGGATGGAGGCAGTCCAGAGGAGGGCAACTAAAATGGTGCAGGGCCTGCAAGAGAAGCCATACAAGAGGAGACTAAAGGAGCTTAATATGTATACCCTTGAGGAAAGGGGGGGGGGACATGATAGAAACTTTTAAGTACCTCAGTGGAATCAACAAAGTCCAAGAGGGTAGCATCTTTCAGAAAAGAAATTGCAAAAACAAGGGGACACAATTTGAAGATAGAGGGGGGACAGCTCAGAGGCAATGTGAGGAAGTATTTTTTCACAGAGAGGGTGGTGGACGCATGGAACAGCCTTCCTGAGGAGGTTGTGGGCTCTAAAGCTGTGGGAGAATGCATGGGACAGACATAAGTCAGTTCTTGTGGGGGTACAAAGAAATAGGCTGTTGGTTAACTAGGATCTGCAACTTATCCTGTATGTAAGGAAATGGGCAGGCTAGGTGGGCCAAGCAGTCCTTATCTGCTGTCAGAGTCTATGTTTCTATCTCTCCTGTCTGCAAGCTCAGCCCAGGCTAATGTACAAAGACTTTATCACATTTCTTATGAGTCTTTCTTAAACATGGTTTATCTGTTTACAGGAGTGCACCTGATTTGAGGCCAAAATCGAAAGCTAATAGTTATAGTAGCAGAGCTCCCCACATACACACACACACATACACTCACCCCGTAAAGCTGCTTAAAAGCCTACAATTCATTCAAAACAGTTCCATTTTCTTACTTAGTTGGGGTTCAATGCCAACAAGTGTAAAATCTTGTACATAGGGCATAGGAACTCCGATGCTGAGTATAGGATAACAGGAGGTACTGATACTCACTAGACATGAAAGGGTTCTTGAGGTTATTATGTCAGAGGACCTCAAGATGGTAATACAGTGTGACAAGGCTATGTGCAGGACAAATTGGATTCTGGGATGCATAAGGAGTAGCATCTCCAGTAGGAGGAGGAGGGATGTTGTGCTGCCATGGTATCACTCCCTGGTATACCCCCAGCTGGAGTACTGTGTCCAGTTTTAGAGTCCACACTTCAGAAAGGACATAAGGTGCAGATTTTCCAGAGGTGGGCAACTAAAATGGTTCAGGATTTTCACAGGAATCCCTAGAAGGAAAGGCTAAAGAATCTCAACATGTACACTCTGGAAGAGAGGAGGACGAGAGGTGACATGATCAAGGCCTACAAAGTACGTCACAGGGGTAAACTGGGTACAGTTGGGGAGTTTTCTTCAAATGAGGATGAGCACCCAAACCAAGGGACATACAATGAAGCTGGGAGGGAGGAGTTCAGGATAGAGATGAAGAAATATTTCTTTACTGAAAGGGTGGTAGACACCTTGAACAGACTGCCAGGAGAAGTGGTGGAAGCTAAAATTGTAAGAGGCATGAAGCATGCATAGGATAAACATAGGAGTATATTAGAAAAAGGGGAAGGAGGGGGTCAACAGAGATCAATAGGGCTATGGAGGTGGAGTAGGTTCAAGTTCATTGCAGGAAACATCTATTGAGCAAGCTCATTCACAATGAGGTCCTGATGGACTCAGGCAGAATAAGACATGCAGTAACATATACAGGCAGGAGTTACAAGTAGGTAGAGAACACCTGGGCAGATTGAGTGGGCTGAGTGGTCCTTTTCTGCTGACAAATTCTATGTTTCTATGGCATCATGTGTTCATTCAGGTGCAGTGTTTATTTAAAGTTGGGCTTACCATACATCCAGATGTAAGGTACAGTAAATTACCAAATTAGATGCAGCCCATTTACAGTACAATAAACAGAACCCCAGTGCTTCGAGAAGCCTTTACTCTTCATAAGGCTGCTTAAAGAGCTGGGGTTCTATTTGCAGTATCCACACCAGTATGCTGATCTTAAAATCGACGCTGCATCTGCATGAGTACTTGATTCTTGCTCACTCCATTTCTTCCCCACTTTGAAAGCTGCTTGTCCTGAGTTAGTTTTGGGCTGGCAGTGCCTCACCTGTGTTGGAAGATGGCCAACAAGTGGCACTGAAAGACATCAGACTTCACAGACTGTGAAGGCAGCTGCCCACCCACCATCTTGGCAAGAAGAAGGCTGCAGCTGTGGCACTGATGACTGTTGGGGTGTGGGGGATGGAGGACCAAAGAGGACAGACATAAGTAGATAAAATCATAATAAAAATTGTGAGACCTTCACCAGCTTTCCAAAACGCTTACCAGTAAAAGAACACTCTATGACGTTTTTCAAATGGCAACACAATCTGGTGAGTCTTCTTTCTGCCATCTGACACCAGGCATTAACCACCATAAAATTGCCTAAAGAAGGCAGTGTGGTTATGTGTTTACTAAAATACTGGAGATTACAGATGTACAAGAACAAAAGAATATCACACAGAAGGTGGCGCATGTCTTTATAGCAGCTGTCTGCTGCTTCTCAGTAGTTATACCCTTGGGGTACTTGAACGTTTCTGTCATCACCCCTCTTTCCCCCTTCTCTTCCAGTGAGTAGGTATTGAGGTCCCTTAATTTCTCCTCATAAGTCTTGTATTGCAAGCTCTGTACCATCTCATTTGCCCTTCTCTGGACCATCTCCAGCCTGTTAATATCCTTACGAAGGTGCAACCTCCAAACTGCACACAGTACTCCATGCAAGGCCTGACCATGATTTTGTATAATGGCATCACTACCTCCCTCCTTATGCTGGTGATACTCCTGCCTATGCACCCCAGCATGTCACTGGCCCTTCCAGCTTCCTTACCACTTTGACATTTTCAGGTCATCTGAAATAAGAACCCGCAGGTCCCTTTCCTTCTTTCTGACTGTCAGCAACTCCAACCCCCCATCCTGTAGCTTTCCCCAGGGTTTCTGTGTCCCAGGTGCATAATGTTGCACTTTTTTGAATTAAACTTCAGTTGCCAGGCTTTGGACCATTTTTCAAGCTTCCCCAGGTCCCTCCTCATTTTCTCCACCCCCTCTGGGGTATCCACTGTGTTACAGATCTTGGTGTCATCTGCAAACAAGCAGATCTTTCCCTTCAGTCCTTCTGCAATGTCACTAATGAAGATATTGGACAGGACTGGCACAAGGACCAATCCCTAAGGCACCCCACTGGTCACCCCCTCTCCCCAGACTCCACCCCATTTACCACCACTCTCTGTCTCCTGTCTGTTAGCCAGTTTCTAACCCAGTTTGTCACCCTTTCCCCTAAGCCCAGCCTGCTTTGCTATTTTATCAGCCTCCTATGTGGGACGGTGTCAAAGGCTTTGCTTAAGTCAAGGTAAGTGTTGCCCACTGCACCACCCTAATTTACTTCCTTTGTCACCCAGTCAAAGAGATCAACCAGATTTGTCTGACATGACCTCCCCACTGTGAATTCATGTTACCTATAGTCCTGGGCTCCAATGGCTTATAGATACCCCCATCCTTTCTTTAAGCAATGTCTCCATAATCTTCCCCACTACTGAGGTGACGCTGACTGGCCTATAGTTCCCGGCCTCCTTTCTACTGCTGGATTTGTATAGAGAGACCACATGTACCCTCCTCCAGTTCTCTGGTACCACCCCTGTGTTGAATAACACAGTGAACATGGCTGCCAGAGATACTGCTATCTCCCTTCACAGTTCTCTTAATATCCTTGGGTGTATGCCATTTGGTCCCATCACTTTGTCCACCTTCAATTTAGTCACCTCCTGCAGGATTCTTCTGCCTGTGAATGGACTATTATCCACCTCTTCATGCCTTTGCTACTGCTGTACTGCTGTGGCCCTTGCTCCTCCCCCTCTTCTGTGAATACTGAACAGAAAAACACATTTGATATCGGGGGGGGGGGGGGCACATGGCAGTTCTTAGGCATGGTACTATCACTTCCAAATCCCGAAACAGCACATATAAGCAAGCAATATTCGGCATTGACAAATGCTTGTTTTTATTGTAGGTTTTTTATTATTGCTCACTGTTAATATCAAACTCCTGTCCTTTTTGCTAGATATAAACTTCTTCTTTGCTGTTATACAGCTAGGAGTACTAGTTGCAACACCTTCTTTATGTACTGTGAGACTATCTGACGTAGAATCTATAAACTTTTCTAATTCTCCTATCTCCTTTTTAACTTCCAATCTCTCGAGTAACATTTTAATTTCCTCTTGTAGTGTTTCCACCAACATACAATTATTACGCCTAAACTGCTGCTCTTTATCCCCCTTGGTGTACATTTTACAAAGCATACATTGTTTTTGCAGCTTTTTGGTTCACCCTTACCTATCTGAAATGTCTCTGCAAATATCTAGTGGAAATGATTTATGGCAACAAATGGTAAATCTGGAAAATGGCAATTAAAAACAAGGGGGAACAGCAATGTTTGTAATTGTTTAACTTGATCAACTGTATTACTTCACTCAGATTCAGAGTCAGAGTATGTGACATATTGGCATTTCTTCAGAGGAGGTGGAATATTGCTATAGTTAAATAAGATGTCAGGAACCATAAATCAAATGTGTTTTTGGTTTTTTATTGTATTTAAATTTTCTTGATTTTGTTTTGAACTGTGTTCATTTTTCTCTGGCAGTGCTACATTTTGAGAGAGACATTCTGTCTCATTTTCTAGTCAAGGGTGAGTCATCTTGTATTGTACAAAGAAGTTACAGTAAAAGCTGGCTTGCACTAAGCATGAAGATTTCAGCAGCATGCAGACACGGATTTCTCTGATAATACTATTGTTGAGAGCTTGCAACCATAGTATTACAAGTTCTGAATGATAGTATTATGAGATTTGAACTGTACAATTACAGCAGTTTTTCTGTAGTATTACGGGTATTTTTTTAAATCACTTTCAGTGCTATTCTTTTGCTTATCCATATATTATAGTATTTTAATAAATTTAAACTTCTATTTAAAATAAATGGAGAAAATATATTTAGTCTCCCCCATTACAGCCCACCCCAACCCCCGTCAGCTTTATGAGCCCTAAATAACTAATACATCAATAAGAGTAAACACAATCTTAAAAGAAAAAAGTTTATACATTTTTATGAAGCTTGTTTTAATGCCATATTATGTTATTTTTAGTTTAAATCCATCTATATACTGTATAACACTTAGACAGACCATTATTTACTGAGATAATATCCTTGATGTAGACATTTATTTGAATTACAGCTCTGCCTGCAAAAAGCAACAAACAGAATAATATTTGAAAGATGAAGAAATAGGATTCTATCCTAAGGGCTCCTGAAATTTCATCAGATGTGGCAGTCAAGCTCACCACCATGGCTCCTCCCCTGAGGGCAATTCTGTGTAATGCCAAGTCCATCAGAAATAAGACTGTGATCATAGTCGTTTTATTGTAGACTCCTCGGAGGACCTAGTGTGTATTATTGAGACCTGACTGGGGGATGACTCTTGTCTCGTGCTGGAGGTGGCCATTTCGTAGGGGTATGTGGTGGTTCACTGCTCTAGGTCGAAGCACAAAGGGATAGGGTGACCATCTGTTTTATATCTGGCCTGAGGCTTGCAGCCTACCCAGTGAGTCAAACCAGGTCATTTGAATGTGTGACTGTTAAGGATAATGCAGGTGTGGGAGGGGGGGGCAGGATTCTTCTCATTTACCAGCCTCCTGGTTATGAGAGTAGATTCCTGCAGGAATTTAGGGAGTTTGTTGCTGGTCTGACTGTGGGGTACCCAAGATGTTTGGTGCTGGGCAACTTCAGTATTTAGGCCAATGATGACTCCCCTTTAGCTGGTCAGTAATTCCTCCAACAGATGGAGCTGTTGGAATTCACAGAGGTTGCTACCTCTGCCAACCATCAGTTCTACCACACCTTGGACCTGGCTTTCCCTCTGGGGAGTGACATTTCTAATGTTTTGATTGATCTGATCAGTCAGTTGGACCATCATGCTATGAGTTTTCAGATCAGGGCTCCCCCGTGATGTTTTAATACCTCTGTGGAGTTTATTAAGTACTGACCTTTAAGAAACGTGGAGCCTTGTAGATTGCTGTCATTATTGAGCTGCTCATGCCTGCTGCAAGTGTGAGCTAAGGGAGTCGACAGTGCAGTGGAAGCTTATAACACGCTGATTACTGCACTTCTTGACGCTCTCACACCTTTTCATGAATACCCTAAAGTCTTCCAACAGACTTTCCCCTGGTTTAATGGTGATCTCAGACTGTTGAAAACTAAAGTGTGGAGACTGGAGTGTTCTTGGTGGAGATCAGGGTCACTGGAGGATAAACTAACCCTGAGAGCTAACTATAAGGAGTATCAGGGGGCAGTCAGTCTGAGAAAAGCAGAGTTCCTGCCACAGGTGATTGCTGTAGGGGTTAATAGGCCAGTTCAGTTCTTCTGCACTGTGAACAGGCTGTTACACCCATCCTGCCTACAGGCCAGATGAGTTTTGACACATGAGTGATGCAAAGAGTTTGGCCAGTTTTTCCTTGATAAGGTATCCTGTATCCATTCCTCGGTCTCTTCAAGTGGGCTGTCATGGCCCAGAACAGTAGAGTCTTTGACTAATGAAGGCTCTCAGTCTGTCTAAGGAATTTCTTTCTGTGTCAGCTTAGGATATTCTCCAGGTGATCACGAAGCTGCCTTCACCTTCTGTTCACTGGATCACAGACCAACCCTGATATTGTTGGATTGCCGGGAGGGAGTCTTTAAAGATCATAAATAATGGGGCTACTTAATCATCGGTCACAAAATAAGAACCATTGCTTGATTCACTGCTACTGTATAAAAGATTTATTTTACATACAATGATAAAACAGCAAACACAACTCACCCCTACCAGTAGGACACCTTGAGAAAGCACACATGGATTGCATGAAACTTTGGCAGCAGCATACCGGTGTGGGTGTGTTATGTTTGCTGTTTTAGTATTGTGTGTGAAATAAATCTTTTTTAACTGTGAACTCAATTATAGTTCTTTTTGTGACCAATGATTGAGTAGCCTCATTTTTCAGTCTTTGAAGTTTCAATGTTAAGTGGGCACCACCTTTAGTCCCTTAGCTGCTAACAGGCATGGATTGCCAGGAGTCTATTGGGCTGGTGATTGCTAAGAATGTCCAATGTTGACTTGAGGAGAGTGTGCTTCTGATGGTCTTGAAAAGGACTGTCATGAGACCCTTTCTCTGGACCCCGACATTTTGGCTAATCACAGGCCCATCTCTAACCTTCCCTTTTTGGGAAAGGTTATTGAGATACTGTAACCTATAGTAACACTATGGGGGCTTATTGAAACATTTGTTTAATATTAGTTATGAGCCATTACGCATGATTTTTATTATCTTAGTATTTATTTATTTATTTATTGAGAAAATCGGAATTCTCCAAGAGTAGGTCATGGAGACAGTATAAAAGCCGTACTGAATAAAGCACTGGGCATTGAGATAAAAACAATTCCATCTATGACTCAAAGTATTTCCAATATTGGTGGTGGGTGTGTGGTGAAGAGAGCACATATCTCTATTTTTATTACATTTATAATTGTCATTCAACATTGCTCCTCGGTCATTTAGTATATCTATAGTTTATGGAAGAAGACTATTGTCAACTGAATTCAATGAATTCCCATTGTTGTACCATCATTGTGACATCAAGAGGTTGTTGTACCCTCTTGAATATGTCACTATGATGGTACAATAATATAGAATGCTGGGGTGTGCTGCTGCTGCCGCGTCCAGTCAGTGCTGTTCAAACACCGCCGAACCTGACTTGTGGTACAGTACTAGGAGAGCCATGGAAAGGAGGTATTTGATGAGGCTGTTGATCCCTGCATACAAAAATGATCGCCATAACGTAGTCTCATTCAGATTTCATTTAAAATATAAATTGAGTCTGTGTGAATGGGGACGGAGTGGTGCTCGAACATGGGGGTGGGTGGGAAAAGTTCATAACCATGCAATGCTCCTAAACACATTTTCTCAAGAAGTACTCTGCTGTCACTTAACATTTGCCCATACACTATAGAAGACAACAGATGGGAAACAGTAAACAACAATGCTGAGTTCACTTCTTGAGGTTCATTACAACTTTGCTTTGCTCTCGAGGTCTACTTGGTTGTCATGACAATCTCTCAAAGTGAACACAACATTGTTATTCACTGTTGCTCATCCATTATCCTGTTGACATAATTTGGAAAAAGAGCAACACGTTATTTAATGCCATTTTAGTTGTAATATGTACATATGCATTACATATTAATAAGTAAAATAGATTTGGGCAGTTACTTATTAAATTTTGTATGTTTAATATCAGGTTTAAATGCAATTTCTCCTGAAGAAGCCTGTTATGACAGGGCAAAATGTTGAGAAATATTGCCCACATTAAATTAATAATAAAAAACATTGAAACAAGCAATTATTGGAAGATGCAGCTGCTTCTTTAAATATATATATGCCCCCCCCACACACACACACACCTCATGTGGTTCTGGACTAATCTGCAAAAAGGCATACCTTTTCTTCCAGGTCTTCTGCAACATCACTTATAAAGACATTGAGGAGGACTGGTCCCACTACTAAGCTCTATGGCACCCTGCTGGTCACTCTTCCTTTGTTAGAGCGAGTGGCATTAGCCACCACTTTCTTTCACCTGTCCATTATCCAGTTCCTTACCCAGTTCACCCCTTTCAATCCTGCCCATAGGCTGCTCAGTTTCATTATCAGTCAACTGTGCCACACAGTGTTGAAGGTGCTGCTGAATTCCAGCTTGGCCACTTCCACTGCCCTCCACTGATCTATTTCCCCAGTCACCCAGACAAAGAAATCAGATTCATCTGGCATGACCTCTCCCTGTGAATCCATGCTGCCTTTAAACTTACAGCCCTTTGGATTCAAGATAGACAGGATAGAGGCAGTCCAGAGGAGGGCAACTAAAATGGTGCAGGGTCTGCAAGAGAATCCGTATGAGGAGAGACTAAAGGAGCTTAATATGTATACCCTTGAGGAAAGAAGGGAGAGGGGGGACATGATAGAAACTTTTAAGTACCTCAGTGGAATCAACAAAGTCTAAGAGGGTTGCATCTTTCAGAAAAAGAGACTTGCAAGAACAAGGGGACACAATTTAAAGATAGAAGGAGGGTGGTTCAGGGGCAATGTGAGGAAGTATTATTTCACAGAGAGGGTAGTGGATGCATGGAACAGCCTTCCTGAGGAGGTTGTGGGGTCTAAAACTGTGGGAGAATTCAAGAATGCATGGGACAGACATAAGGCAATTCTTGTGGGTGGTAGGAAGAAATAGGCTGTTGGTTAACTAGGATCTGCGGCCTAACCTGTAGGTAGGGAAATGGGCAGATTAGATGGGCCTAGCGGTCCTTATCTGCCGTCAAAGTCTATGTTTCTATGTTTCTATGTTTCTATGTTTAAGATACTGTACCAACCTTTCCTTTAGCAGGGTTTCCTTTAATTTTCAACACCACAGGTGAGACTGACTGGCCTGCAATTGCTAGCCTCCTCCCTGCTGCTGCAGGCTCCTATCCTGAAGATATCAACCCTCCTTGCTTTAGTCTGTGGACCATATATATTATCTAGTTGAAGCTCCAACCCTCTAAAATAAACATCTACTGTAGGACACCCCAAGAACTAGATCAATTAATTTATACACCTTCAGCTCATAGGAAATAAAGAGACTTCTCATGCCAAAGAATCTATCCTGACCAAAGGTCCAGAAGATAGGTCCATGAGTCTAGAGCTTCCTAACTCTATTCATTTCCTGAAGAAAGTGTAACCTAGTATCCTGCAGTAAAATGATGTGTTGCGTCAAGCACTGCAGAATGGAAAAAAGTAGTAAATCTCAGTTTACAGCTAGAAATATCATTAACATTAAGGGTACAAATTTTAATATTGTAGTCTGCACCACCCTCCAATTACACAATGAATGTTAAGAATACAGACAAGCATTATCATGTTTTAGTCCCAACAACACCCTTCTTATTCCTGTTCTCCCTGTTCTGTGGATGTGTGTGTATCCATAGAAACCCCTCTCAGTTTCAGATGAGGACTCAGGCTGTGAGGATACAATGAAGGCAACTTCAGATTCTTCTTCCATATCACCCCCATTCCCTAGAACATAAAACTTTGTAGTCATTCTGGACTGGTACAGAGTCTTTGAGTAACATCTTTGATCTGGATTGTCCTCAAGAATGTCTTCTAGTGATCTTGTGGAAAGATTCAATTACTGAGGTAGAAGGTGGGGTCTAGCTCTGACACAACAATAGACTCAGACATAGGTACCTCCTTCTCTTCCAGCTTAAACTCATGTCTTATGGAAATTCTGCCACCAAATCCTGGGCTGGGGCTGCTGTAACCTTGGGGTCAGATGGTGGTCCTGTACTGGGTGGGTTGCTCAACTGACCTGGAGACTTGCACATCTGTGTTGTGGGCCTTTGAAGCATAATTCTAATTACTGTACAAGAAGGGGGCTCAGTAGGATTAGGTGTTGGTCTGTCAGCTAGTGTATTAGCTGATGGCCATTGTGTGGGCTGGGACTGATGGCATTCCTTGTGTGGACCCTTCTTCTGAGCTACTGTATGTTAATGTAGCAAAGCTGTTCTACTTGATACATCTGTTCCTGATTTTGTATGAAGCCCATGGACAGGACTTAAGTGAGTTGCCCACCTTATCACACAAAGTGTACCTCATACGCTTTTGGCAGTCTAACGTGAGACGCCCTAATTTGGTGCAAAAAGTTAAACCACACCTATCCTTCTCATAGGAACTACTCAGATGGCAGAGAAACAAAAATCAGCACTTGCTTAGGAGCTCAGAATAACTCAGCTTTAATGTAGAAAATAAATCAAGCATCTGTCATACAAAACAGCAGCAGCATCAAAGAATGCCAACAAGCTCAAGATGGTCCCTGGCCCACATCGATAGCACACTTTTGGCTTCCTTTGTTGAAGAGCACTCGATGATCCCTCCAAAAGTAAAAACAATCTGACAAATGTTGCAGGTCTTGTTCCATATAATTTAGCTGAACTCTCACTTTCCACACCCAGTTCAAATATTTTCTGAGTCCATAATGAGTTCTGGGTTTCCCAGTACTGTGCACTTTTGTTTCAATCAAAATAATATATCCTAATGCGCACCCCTTCATTTTTGAAACTATTGTGGTATTCTTAAAGGCCAGTTTAATTGGAAGTTTACAAACACAGGAGTACTGAGAGCAGAGGCCTTTAGGTCATGATGGCATGCCAAGAACCTTTCTAAGCCAGCAGAGAACTTAAAGCTGACATCAAAATAAGTATTCCTAGGGTATGAATATGAATAATGAGATAAACCTCCATAGTGTAAAAATGCATGCTGTCTTTCTGGATGGTCCAGGCCACATACACTCGGTCATGCACATTCTTCAGTCCATCCTTATATTTTGTTTGAATGGCATTGTCTTTTTGCCTGTTCTGGTGTAGATTCAAAAAATCTGAGTACCTATTCTGCTCTTGCAATTAGAATGAGGCTGAGTTGATGAGCTCACTGAGGTACGAGAGCCCTGCTGGTCCTTAGTGGCAGAGGGGACTACAGGTGAGCGTGATCTAACCTGGACTGGTGTATCCTATGTTGGATTGCCAGAAGTAGCTTTACCCCCTGCATGCAACAGTGCAGAATCCGGTTAAGTCTGAGTACTTGGCTCCAAGCCATCCTGACCCCTGCAACTGCAGTGATAGCATCATCTAGAGATTCTGTTTGGATGTCTTGGGGGACAAACCCAGAGGCACAGGTAGGATGAGATTCCTTTGTCTTTTGGGGGGGCCTTCAAGGGCTGCCTCATAGCCACCATCTTATGCCTTAAATAACTGCAGCTCAGGATTCTGAGAAAATGCAAAGGTGGATGGAATTTCAAAGGATAAAGTAACTGAGGGTACAGTGTCTGTCCACTGATGCCTCTGAAGTAGTGTTCAGATAGTGCTTTTGTGACTCTGACTATCCTCCATCAGATAGTGCTGGTATCCGACACAGGATTTCACCAATGGATCCCACATTGGATCCAGCCTCGGATAGTTGGATCCAGTGGGTGGATCCATCAAATACAACCTCGGATAGTTGGATCTCATGGGTGGATCCATCAGATCCAACCTCGGATAGTTGGATCCAATGGATGGATCCACAGATACCTTGAATACTTACAATGGATCCTAGGAGATCACATCCATGGTTGGATGTCTGTGCCATCTGAGGCTATCTGATATCCAACCAAAATGATGGTATCCAATGGTATCCGACCTGGTAGGATACTATCTGAGCAACACTACTGTAAAGTGTCTTGCCTTGTTGTGGTATCATTCACAGTATGTAATGCTACTACATACATGGATATGCTGCCATTCCCTGTAGCATGAATTTCTGTCTCTGCAAGTTTACCAGATTTTATGATGAGCAGGGTTTGGTCAGCAGAAGCCCCACCTACTTCATTGGGCCCAGGTAGCCAGGCTGTACTGCCAGCCAAGTGGACCCACCCTGTCTGAATCAGAGTCCTGAAATCTGTGGTTATGATCGCACACCCCCTGTATCCAAATGCTGCATTCTCCTCTTCTCTGCAGCACACCATACTGCTGCCTGGGTATATAGTAATGCAGATACTTCCACCGGTTTGACAGGTGCATACACAGAACCACTGACATAAACTGTGTAACAGCTTCAGGCAACTTTGAAGAAGGCCTGCTGTCTCCCTTGACTGCTGGCTGGCCTTCATTCCCAGAGTCTCTGTTTCTTATCACGAACATGTTCTTCCTCATTCATCCTATGTGGCCTGACCAGCAGCTTTAGCTAACGGCTGCAAATGCTGGCATATATTTCTACTAACCTCCACACTTACCCCATGCTGCACTTCTGCTTTGTCTCCCTGTCAAACGTATCCCCTTAGTCAGTGACTGTCACCCATGTATAGGGTAACATAATCCAGGTCTAAACCTTACTCCTTGTTCTCCCTTTCTGCTAAACCTTCCCTATACTGTTTCCCTACTGGATGTACCCCCCACCCCTTACATACAAGGCAGTTGCACAGCCCTGTAAGCAATGTGTAACTCTAATTTCAATTCAATGTAAGTAATGTAAATAATGTATGTATGAAAGCAATGTAAGTAATGATACTTTCAGTTCATGACTCCAATGTGTAACTCAATGCTATGTATCATGTACTCACCTGCTCTCCTCTGTACCCCCCCCCCAGGATGCACCATGAGACGAGCATCTTGTTGCTCAGTGTGTCTTTCCTGGTGAAACATTTCAATAAATAAATAAAAAATTCACAATAAGCTGCAGAAGAGAAGCATTCTTTTCTCAGAATTTGGCACCCTGAGGGCTTCCCGCTAATTGTTTTTTGGTCATGGGCACTTTATGTCTGGCATCCAAAATCAGGTGGATAACCATCAGGTGGATAACCTCAGGATTCTTGTCAAGTAGATACATACTCACTCACATTATCTCTGTGCAGCTCCAAACAGGATACAGGGCTTTTTTTTGGTCAGAAGCACTATAAGCTGCAGCAATAGTTTAAATAATATATGTCTCCTGAATACTGTGGGTGAGGAGGGAAGCTATTTCCACCACCTGGACCACCATGCTGTCTTCCTCCTCACCACACTCCTCTATCCTCTAACAGGAAATTAGCAGCTTCCCCCGCCAGAAGAGTAGAGGATTCCCATGGTGCCCAGGCTAAAAATGTCCACCATTCACTAAAAATACCCTCAGTAGCTTAACCTGATTCAGTGTCAGTTTGCATTTAAATTTCCACTCCCTCCCACCCCTGGAATTAAGCTGAAATAAGGCAGAATGGCCTAGCCATTCTTTTTTGGTCAACAAAAACTAAGTTAATACATAAACCATCCAACTTCTCTGATTCTACTCCAGGTATCATGGGTATGGGAGGTATGTGATATGGGGAGGTACCATGGTTATGGGTGGTACTTACAGTCACAAAGCAAGAAAGAGACCTTGGGATAATCATATCTGATGATCTCAAAGTGGCACAGTATTGTGACAAGGCACTAGGCAAGGTAGCCAGATGCTGGGGTGCACAGGGAGGGGGACTGCTAGCAAGAGAAGGGTGGTGGTGTTGCCACTATATCAGTCAGTAATGAGACCTCACTTGGAGTACAGTGTCCAGTTCTGGAGGTCGCACCTCTACAAGGACATTGACTGGGTGGAAGTGGGCCAGAGGAGGACTACCAAAATTGTGTGGGGGTTGCATGAGAAACCATATGAGGAGAGGCTGCAGAGCTTAGCATGTACTCCCTGGAGGAGAGGAGGCTGAGAGGGGTTATGACTGAGACCTACAAATACCTCACGGGGGTAAACAAGGAGCTGGAGCACAGTTTCTTTTGGAGGAAGAACACCAGAACATGGAGGCATGCTATGAAGCTGGAGAAGAGGAAATTTAGAAGGGGGATGGAAGGAAATATTTCTTCATAGAAAGATTGGTGGACCCCTGGAACAGCCTACTAGAGAAGGTGGATGGGACAGAGGGAGTGGGGTGCTCCAAGAATGTGTGGGATAGGTACTGTACATGGGCATAATAGTTAGAGGAAAGGAAGGAGGGAGGGTCACTTGTGACCAAATAGGGTTCAGGGTGTAGTATTACGCAGGGAAAATGGGGCAGACTAAATGGATCTACCAGTCCTTTCCTGCGACACATTCTATGTTCCTACGCTTCTACCAGGTAATGTGAGTAAAACAAGTGGACACATTCTCAGCTTACTGGAAATTTGACAGATCATATGTCTTTCCACTAAACCCAATGTTCTACAAAATCATGCTAGTAGCTTCTTCCTGGTCCAGAAGATCCTGTTTTTCCCTGATCACATCGATAGCAAACAACCCCTTCCCCCCCAATACTGTCTGCGAGGACTTACTACACCAAGGGCCAATCAACCATCACAACCCAGCAGGAATGAAGCTCATGGCTTGGCTACTGAGAGGAGCAGCCTGTTAGCTCAGGGTTACAACACAGACATTGTAGAGACTCTGCTTCAGTCACAAAAGTCACACTAGAAGAAGACCTACCACCGTAATTAGGCGGTTTTCCATCATTGGTGCTTATCAAAAGGATTTTCACCACTCACACATCCTGAACTTCCTGAATGATGAAGCAAGCAAAGTCAGGCACATTCATCATTATTTATTTATTTATTTAAAATTGGTGACTGGGAAAGGCACACTGAGCCGAGGCTCATTTCCAGGTGCGACCTGGGTACAAAGACTGCACAGCAATAGAACATTGTCACAGTATAAGTAATTCACAAAAATTTACAAGAATTATAATATGGTATACAATGTATACAAAGGTAAAACACAAATACAATAGGGTGAGAATACATAGGCATAACTAACAGTTATATCCTAAGACACTTGGAGGCCCCTTGTGAAGGAATTTGGAGCAAGCAGGGGCTGAGTTTGAAAACAGAAGGGTAACCAGCTCCGGCCAACAGAAACCTATAATCACAGAACAGGAGGCTTCTGAAGGAAATGACAGTAGAGATATGGGGGAGAGAACACAAGGTCGGAAGGGAGATGGAATAGGGGATTAGGAGCATTGGGGGCACTGAAGGAAGGGGAAGAGTCTAAGGAGTCTTTTTGAGGGACAAGAAAGGGGAGGCAAAATGAAGGTCAAAAGATAAGTTATTCCAGAGGAGAGGGAGCTGGTACGAGAAGGCAGACTGGCCTGCAACAGAGTGAGGACAAGGGATGGAGAAGGTATGCGAGTCTCTGTTGCGAAGAGAGTAGGTTGTAGATTTGGCTGGTGTAAGGCCGGATGAGAGATGGGAGGGAAGGGAGCCAAACCAATATTTAGCAATGAGGTAGGTGAGTGAACAGTTCTCCTGTGAGATAGCAGAGTGAGGGAGAGTGGAGCATAAAGGAGACAGTGATGGGTAAGAGGAGGGGAGGCAGTGGCAAAGCAGCAGAAGGAGTGGAGGAGAGTGTCTAATTTGGAGAGGGAAGAGGCTGGGGCAGAGCCATAGACTATGTCAGTGTAATCCAAAACTAGCAAGAATGTTTTAAGTACTAATTCACGTCAAGTGGGGAGAGGAGGCTGGCTTTGTGGTGGTAGAGGACTGCAAGTTTGGGCCCGAGGTTGGTGCAGATGGTGTCGATGTGTGTAGAGAAATCGAGGTGAGGGTATCTGAAGCAGCTATCCTTTAATCTAACAAGCATGCTTAAAATGAAAATAGAACAGAATTTGTTGGAACTGCATGAGAGTGGTCTAATAACAACAGATGAGCTTTACATTCTCTCTATTCAGAAACCCAAGAAAACAGTATTCTGTACTCTTCCAGAGGTTCACAAAGACCCTGTTTCTCCACCTGGCCGGCCCATCATATCTGAAATCAGTTGGATCATTGAATCGATTTCCAAATACGTGGATAGCTACATCAACCCACTAGTTGATAAATTACACAGCTACATAACACACACAGGACACATTTTAAAACTTCTGGATGAAATACAAATTTTTTTTTTTATTTTTTATTTATTGGAATACAATCGGAATTACAAACCTTTGAGTCACAGACTCTTTTGCAAAGGCTCCACGTCGGTTACATAGGGTGGAGGGTAGACAAATACAGTAGAGGACATACATAAAACAGGCAGAATTTACAGTAACTGAACAGAGAAGCCATCCAGGCAAAACTTAAGATATGGTGAGGCAGTTAGGCAGCAATCTTGGCATACCAGGCCGGGGATTTTGGAGAAATACGTGGGGCCTTGTGGGACCCTGAGTTGAGAGTAGGGGGAGGGATGGGCGGTCAACTGGGTGGACAGAGTTAGCCGCAGTCACATATGGCTCTCTCAAGGAGGTGAGCTTTGAGGCCTGTTTTAAATTGAGAGATGCTGTGGGTCTGTGAGAGTGAGTGTGGTAATGCATTGAGCCAGAGAGGGGCTCAGTATCGGAAGGATCTTTGCCCTAGGGAAGTTCTACATAGTGGTACCAGGAAAGGAGAGCTTGCAGAGAGTCTTGTATTGCACTGTGAGGTGCAGAACTGATTAAGGGGAAAAGTCCGACAGGGGCTTGGTGAAGGTGTATCTTTTATGCGAGGATGCAGGTGTGGAACTGTAATCGATGTTGGAAGTTTAACCAACCAGATAACGCATAAAGACCACAGGTGTGGGTTTGCCTATCACATCCTGTGACTAGGCGGCAGGCTTTGTTCAAGACAATGTTTATCCTGTTAAGGGAGGTGGGTTCAGCAGAGCCGTATATAGTAATCCCGTAGTCCACAAGGGAGAGGATGGAGGAGGTGACTGCGAGCTGCATAGCCTGTGGGGTAAGCAGTGCTTGAGCCTGTACAGGATGCCTACTCTGGTGCTGATAGTGGAGGAGAGAATTTGGGTATGCCTCTGGTAGGAGAGGGAGGGAGGTGTCTAGAGTGACACCTAGGTATTTGAAGTTGGAAACGTGTTCCAGAGGGGCACCGAGAGCGTTCTTGATGAGGACAGCAGACACTATGAGGACTTTGGCGGTGGGCAAAAATCATGGACTTAGTTTTATTATAGTTGATAATTAGGCGGTGTTCAGTGAACCAGGTCTCTAGTTCCCAGAAATGCCTTTGAAGGGCCTGCTGGAGGGCGGCAGGGTGGGAGTGTTTCCAGAACAGAACCGCATCATCGGCGTAGAGGATCAAATGACCGCTGCATGCCTTAGGGAGGGAGTTTAGAAAGAGGGTGAACAGCAGTGGGCCTAGAATAGACCCCTGTGGGACCCCAGAGGAAACTGTTTTAGGGGTGGAGAGGGTGGTGCTTATCCTGACTTGCTGAGAACAGCCTGTGTGGTAATCCTTGAACCAGGTCAATGTCTCCGGGACCACATTTAGTTTAGGGAGGACTTGAAGCAGAAGCTCGTGACTGACCATGTCGAAAGCCTTGGTTAGGTCCACGTATATGGCCCCGGCAATTGAGCCATGGTCGAGGGCTTCGTGTAAGAACGTGGTGAGCTCTGTGAGAGCGGTGATGGTACTATGGCTCGAGTGGAAACCATGCTGCTCCTGGCTGAGAAGCATATGCTTAGTTAGGTGTTCCGTTAACTGGTCAGAGACTATTCTTTCTAGGGCTTTGGAGAGAGGTGGCAGTATTGAGATAGGTCTGTAGTTGCTGGTGTTAGTGGGGTCGCCGCTCTTCAGGATGGGAGTGATTATGGCTCTCTTCCAGGTAGAGGGGAACTGGCCGAGGCAGAGCGAGAGGTTAAGAATTTTAGTGAGGTGTGGTAAAGTGGCATCAAGGGAGAGCTGAAGGAGTTTAAGATCAAGGGAGTCATTGCTGTAGCGGGTATTAGAGATAGCCTTGGTAATATAGCATTTTGCCTCATGGCAGGTGATGACTCGAAGCCGGAAGGGGGGGTATTGGTAGGACTCGAGGTGGGTGGGGGAATTAGGAGGGAGGATGTGGGAGAGATCCGAGAAGGCCGAGTTAAGGGCTTCTGCGATAGTGGGATGATCCTGAGTGACCTCACCATTAAGAGTGAGTTGTGTGGGGGTGGGGGAGCGAGATTTGCCACTGAGTTCCTTTATGTTGTCCCAAAATTTTTTCCCATCACCCCAGGAGGAGGTTAGGGTGTGTTGGTAGTAAAGAGCTTTCGCCTGCCGCAAAGCCCATGTACATTTATTGCGTGCCTCCCTGTAGAGTTGTCTATCCAGGGTGCTTTGGGAGTCTATGGCCTTGTGCCAGAGGTTATCCCTTTGCTGAAGCAGGCTTAGTAGTGGGGGTGTGATCCATGGGGTGGTTCTGGATTTCACAACTTGCTTAGAAAAGGGGGCGAATAAGTCACAGGCTTTGTTGAAGGTGGTTTATCAAGTGAGCCAGAGCGAAGTCAACTGACTGGGCAGTGTAAATGGGGAGCCAGTTGCTGTTAGATAGGTGGACTTTAAGGCTCTTTAAACTGCCCCTTTTGAGTCTACGTTGCCAGGAGATTTTTGGGGGTGCTGGGGGCAACTTGTCCGACCACCAGCAAGTTACTGGCGAGTTGTCTCTGATAGCATCTGGGAGTACTGTAGCATAGGGAAAGGTTACCCAGCCTGTTGGTGAAGATGAGGTCCAGGATGGTGGAGGTCCCGGATCTGTTGTTCCTTCTGGTGGGGGAGGTGACTAGTTGGGTGAGATCAAAGGCCAGGGTGGCGTCTTTGAAGCTGGAAGAGGCCGGGGATAACCAGTTTACATTGAAGTCTCCCATAATCCCATAACGATGACTTCACTAGTGTTGGGTAGTTGGGAGATGATTTGGAGGATAGAGTCAAATGCGAGTTTTTGATTTCTTGGGGGGATATAGGCCGAGATGATGTGGAGTGTTTTGGAACCCAGGCTGAGTTTTAATGTGAGTACCTGGGCACCGTATTGTGGTGCAGGTGTATGGACTTCTATGGCATTGAGAGAGGATTTAACATACATTGCACAGCCCCCGCCTCTCTTGCTGGGCCTATCTGCCCGGAAGAAAGCATAATTAGGGAGGGAGACAGCTTCACTGGGAATCTTGTCAGTGAGCCAGGTCTCAGAGAGTGCAAGTATGTCAGGAGCATGTTGGGCAATCCAGTCTTGGAGGGGTGTGTGTTTTTTGGGAAGGCTGCATATATTTAGGGTTGCAAGCCGCAGCCACCCCTGAGGGTTTTTTGGGGAGGCAATCGTGCGGGGTGGTCCTGGGTTGGGGTGGATGTTGCCTGATACAAGGAGGAGTAAGAAGGTGTGCCGCAGGAGGGCCAACATGCAGAGTTTGGATGAGAGCGCTGGAACTGGTAGGGTGAAAGACATCTTGAAGTGGTGGTGGGGATGGGGAGGCTGGGAGTAACACAGGAAAGTAGCGTTGGGAAGAGGGGACATTGGAGAGGCTAGGGGTGGTGGGGGCAGGAGTTCTTGGGGGGGACACTAGAGGTGCAGCGTTTGCCTGGTGTGAGAGTGTGGGTTAAGTTTAGCGTGAGAGAGAAAATGGCAACGGGTTCAGTTTGTCTGGTATGGGGGCTGCTGGGGGTACAGAATCTGTGGATACCTTTGATAGATGAAGGGATGGTGTAAAAGTTATTTTGGTGAGGGTTGGGTGCCTCTAGGGGGGGTTGTGGAGCAAGCTGTGGGGTCCTGGCAAACAGGAGGGTAGCAAATAGTAGTGTGTACATAGCTACTACAGAAAGAGGGAGGGATGCTGCAGCGGCCACTAGTGTACAGTTTGTATAACCTGCAGCTGGTAAAGTAGGCTGATAAGTTATTTCCACAGGTCACCTGACTAGACTTCCCTATAAATTAGAGAGCTGACCAAGGGTGGTGGTGAGGGCGGTGAGGCCGAGCAGAAGCGTTGGCAGTTAAGACTACCCTGTGACAGAAAAGGCAAAAGCGCTGAGTTACAGTCCTGCCGTGAGGCACAGCCACAGGAGAGGAGATTATTACAATTAGGCTAAGAGCGCTGAAAATCACTGAAGGAGATTATTACAATTAGGCAGAGAGCGCTGAAAATCACTGTCCTGCTTAACTTTCAAACAGTCCTGCCGTTTTTTAAAGTAGCCGCCCTGCCGTTAGACTCAGCCACAGGAGAGGATTTAATTAAGTCTTTTCGGTCACGCTATCAGGGAGAAAAAGGTGCCAACATGTAGTAACCGCAGTTGTTTCTTCCACGCGGTGGCAATTACCTTGGCTGGGGGTTCGGAACTCGCTCCGTCGATGTGGGGGAGGGCTCTGGGGCACCCTCACTGACCTCCGCTCCTCGGGGGTGCAAGTCTTGGCTGGGGGTTCAGAACTCGCTCCGTCAATGTGGGGGAGGGCTCTGGGGCGCCCTCACGACCTCCGCTCCTCGGTTGTGCAAGTCTTGGCTGGGGGTTCGGAACTCACTCCGTCGATGTGGGGAGGGCTCTGGGGTGCCCTCACGACCTCCGCTCCTCAGGGTGCAAGTCTTGGCTGGGGGTTGAACTCGCTCCGTCGATGTGGGGAGGTTCTGGGGCGCCCTCCCGACCTCCGCTTCTCGGGGTGCAAGTCTAGGCTGGGGTTGGTTCGCTCCGTCTCAATGTGGGGAGGAACTCTGGGCGCCTCACGACCTCCGCTCCTCGGGGGTGCAAGTCTTGGCTGGGGGTTCAGAACTCGCTCCATCGATGTGGGGAAGGGCTCTGGGGCGCCCTCATGACCTCCGCTCCTCGGGGTGCAAGTCTTGGCTGGGGGTTCGGCTGGAGAGGGAGTGGATGCTAGTCACGCGTGATGTCGACTCGCTACACACAAATATTCCACAGGAGGGGGAATACATGCAATAGAACATTCCCACTAAAATACACAGACTTGCCACAAACTACCATCAACATGATTACCACACTTACAGAACTAGTTCTTGGTAACAACATCTTTATGTATGAAGGCAAGATATATAAACAAATTAAAAGAGCAGCCATGGGGATACCTTAGCCCCTAGTCTAGCAAACTTCTATCTAGGAGAGCAGGAGGAGGGAGTTGTTTACAACAAATTTGATAATCCGTTTTTTGACAAGACAGATGTTTATAAAATATATACAGATGACATCTTTATCGTCTGGAGAGGAACAGAGGCTGAGCTTAATGAATTCATTCTGTAGCTGGAAAACAGTAACTCCAGATTTAAAGCAACAGTGGAAAGGGAGGCCATTAATTTTTTGGACCTCACAAGAAGAAGAAGAATCAGCATTTATATAGTGCTTTTCATACACAGTATCCCAAAGCACTTTACAAGCAATGCCAGACTGGTAGTGAAGTGACTGAATGTGTGGTGGCAGCCATACTGCACATCATCACCCACACACAGCCTGGATAATTGCATGAACTGGTTTATGGGAAGGGGAATGTTGGCCAGGACACCGGGAATGTTTCCTACTCTTTGCAAAGAGTGCCCTGGGTTCTTTTAAGTTCCACCTGGACACCCACCAGGACAACACCAGGATGGGCAGAAGGGACCTCGGTTTAACGTCTCATCCAAAGGACGGCACACCCCAGCAGTACAGCACCCCCAATACTGCACTCGGATGCTAGCGATTTTTAGGTGCAAGTCCAATCCTGGTGTGGGACGAGAACCCATGACCTTCTGGTACCAACTGAGCCACGCTGACACAATTAGAAAGGCAGATGATGGTACACTGTACACAGACTTATACAGTATGCTAAACCCACTGACAAGAACAGTTTATTGCATGCTAATAGTTGTCATCCCCACATAGTTCAGAATTTACAAAAAGGACAGTACACTAGGGTTAGAAGGAATTGCTCCAGCACTGAACTCTATGATAAAAGGGCAGAAGAACTGACTTCAAAGTTTGTATCCAGAGGGTACAAAGAAACAGACTTGCTAGACACAGCTTATATTGTTAGGGAGATACCTAGGGAGAAACTCCTTTTACCAAAAAATAAAAAGAAGAAATTTGATTCAGGAATTACTTTAGTGACATCTTCGGTGGGGTTACAAAAGAAACATTGCCTATATTGAGAGGGTTAACAGAACTTAAAACTGTCCTGGAACAACTCATCAGAATTTCGTATAAAAGAGGAAACAATTTTAGGGGCAGGCTGGTACACAGTCATCAACCTGACTCTAGACTCACTCAGCAAAGAAGGAAATGGGGCACTAAACTGTGTGGCCTGTGTAAAATTTGCTGCCACATGGGGAGAAAAGATAAGTTTCTCAACCCTCAGAATGGTAAAATGGAAACAGTCAAAGGGAATATTGACTGTAACACAAAATGGGTTGTGCATCTTTTAAATTGCTCATGTGGGAGCTTTTATGTTGCCAGGACCAAGCGTAAACTGAGGTTTAGGATTTATGAACACATTCAAGCAATTAAAAACAGAAGCCTCAGTTACTCTATGGTTGACCATGTTCATAAAAACCCAGGAGTCACACATAAAGTTACTGCCTTAGGCATAAAAAGTATTGACAAGGATGTCAGGGGTGGAAACATGGAGAATGCCCTTCACTGTGCAGAACAGAGATGGATCTTCAGATTAGGGGCACTTAAAAGACCCGGCCTTAATGATAAATTTTAGCTGGCTCTATTCTTGAAAAAAGAGAAGGAGATTCTAGTTGTTTACTTTAAGATTCCACCCCCCCCCCGAAGGTCCCCCTGATGCCACTTGGTACTGAGATGATGTCACTTTTTACTGAGATGATGGATACATACAAGAAATTCTAAAACAGTCTTTACTCTGTTTTAATTTATCTTACTGTGTTTACTCGTTTACATGTGGATCCCAAAGGAGTTATCTTTTGTGGAAGAAAGTCTGATGAGAACTGCACTATTAAACCTAAGTCTTGGTAATAATTGCATCTTTTGATCATAGTCTTGGTGATGACGAAGGATATGTTTGTTTATTATTAAACAGCGATCTATAAAAATTAGTGCTTTACTTCACTAAGTTTCATTTATATCACTTTATGCACTTATGCACCCATGTCACTTTAAATGAAATGCCTCCTCTGAATTAGGATGTACGTATTATGACACATGTGATGTTTTTATTGGTTAACTCACTAACTGAATCACTTGTCTTTTGTATAAACACCTATGACTATCTGTAGCTAGCTCTGATGAAGCCCTGAAGGCAGGGTGAAACATAAGCACACTCTTGCAGCAGTGAGGAGTCACTGCTGCACTATTGTATGTTTGTCTGATCTGCTGTTTGTGAACTGGTAAGTAAACTGTTTTAATTCATGCATAACAGTTTGGACATTGCTTCGTGAGTGAATGGTGAGTGCACCTGTTCCTACTTGCTACTACACTGTGTATTTACGTGGTGCACATCCACCTGTGTGCTCTGCCCCTCCATTTTGATACTAGCATTTATTTATTTATCTCGGATATTTTACCAGGAAAGACATGCTGAGCTGGTAACAGCTTGTTTCCAAATACATCCTGGCGGGAGGGGGAGAAAGGAGTAACAGTTCAAAACAGTCAGTACAATAAGAAGCATACAACAACTAACTCAACTGAAATAAGTAGAGTTATTTTTTACTACTATTTTATATATTTTGGTGAGTTGGAGAATAATGAAGGTCACTGTTCTATGAACAAGGCCTGTGATAGTGGGTTTCTGGAGTAAAACACTGACACAGGAGTAAGGTGTAATAAATCACTCAGCAGTGAAGATTTATTAATTAGACAAAAGAAAATAACATAACTTTCAAAATGTCAAAATAAATTAAAACAGCAAAACACAGTCAAGACCCAGCTTTGGTCTCACCTCTGTGCTTCCTCAGTCCTCTCCAAGGCTGAATTGAACTGACTAGACTGAGGAACAGAATTCTTATATATGCTAAGATCACATGTTAAAAGAAGCTCCGCCTACTATTCTAACAAAATAATGCTAAACTACCTCTGGAATTCATATTATACATTTTATTACACATGGTTTTCACATATTTCTGCTTTGGGATCCCTGAGTATACAGAAAGTGTTGTTTTAGCATAGTTTTGTACAATAATCTCTTGAAATCTGGCCCACCTCCTTTGAGTGACAGCAACCCTAGTATTTAAACAGAAAAGAAGAGGGGCACTGGCCCTATAGAGGCAACCAGCACAACTGAGCAAAGTAAGTATGTAAGCATTTGTTACAATTCCTTGTGCACAGGAATAGAACAAGGCTACAACATACTAGAAACTGTACACAGGCTAACAGAAATACTGTATAAAGGTGCAGTGATATGTATTAATGCTGGACGTTTACTTTCAGGAAATTATGCACAGCACTTTGAACTGCGTACCCATATCTTAACCAACTTAACAGAAACAGCCATATATACAATAAGTGCAAACTACCAGCCTGTAAAGGAGCTGTTTTTAACTCACACCTCCTAAAAAGCATTCAATTCCTTGGTAGAATATTTATTTATTCTCCTGAATGCAGTTTATGAGGTGACTCTGCATCTCTGCGTGTGTTTCTTGGTGCCATCTAAAACACTCACAGGGCAGACACCTCACAAAGAACACTTAGTCAAAGCTCAATCTGTTCACCAAGTAAGCAACTTTCTATATTGATATATATGTTTGTGGCTTTAATTGGAATGTTTCTATATTAACAGGCAAGCACATCCCTATGGTTATGCCCAGGGCAGACCAAAGCCCTGTAGAGCAGTGTTACTAGGGACAATCAAAAGGAACATAGGACCCTGTCTGTTTTAATCTTTAAATTGCAGAACGCGCTGTCCTGTTTCAATTCATAAAATGCAGAGCTCACTATCCTGTTGGCCTGTAAGATTTTTACACCTGAAGGTGAGTGGAGGACCAACAAGCTGCATTTATTTATCGGCAGAGTTGCTAGGAGCGGAAAACACCAGCTCCCCTTGCTCACTCCAATAACAAACACTTGGAGAAAAAAAAAGCATTCACACACTACACTACACAGCAGTGTAAGTAATGTAAAAAGCAATTCCAATGGTCTAACTAGGGCTTCACATTACTGTTGGGGAAGCAACATATACATTGTTTTGCATAGCAGCTGTGCAGTGCTGCGAACCTGCTCACATTCATGCAGGATCACAAGCAAGCACTGCCACCTACTAAAGCGGCTCAGAAAGAGCTAACCATAGGTAACAGTCATGGTCTTGTTTTACCACTATTGGAGTAGTTACCTAGCATACCCACTGCATGGTAGCAAGGACACCCATGGGAGAAAGGGAGACAGAGAGAGTGAGAGAGGAATGGAAAATACATAAGATAAAGTAGGAGATTGTAGGTGGCCATCCTACAGGGGAAAACAAAGAATAGAAAAAGTGCTGTTGTTCAACAGGCTAAACATAGGGATATGAAATAAGCTAGATAGAAATAGACACTCAACTCAATCCGTAACTGGAGGGAGGTCCAGTGCTACTACATACCGTCATGCCTAGAAGGAAACTAGGGACAATGCTAATGAGTTTCCTTTATCCTAAACAACACTCAAACTAGAGTACCTCCCCTGTACTAACCCGGGGGGGGTGTTGGGACTTCCGCCCTCCCTCACTAGAAGTCCCACCCCAGGGCACCCTTATACTAATGGTGTTTGGTCACTATTAACACTCATCAATATTTATCCATGAGTACAGCTACATACTTAACAAACACTTGCCCTGGGGTTTAAAATCATTATTTACAATCCATAATTACTTATCGTTCTAGCTCAGGATAGGAGCCATACTCCCTACTAATCCAATATATCCTTAACCATACAACATACCCATTTCATCTACATCTGGTAATCTACAACTACTATTTACATATTTACAATTATGTAGGGTCTGCTTCTACGCCTGCTGCATAGCGGGACATAAAGTCTGCATTCTAATGCTGGGATCCAGGCCAGGGCTTAACCACAAATTTGTAAGGCTGTAGAGCAAGATACCAGCGAAGTATCCTGGCATTTTTATCTTTCATCTGATTCATCCAACATAGTGGATTATGATCAGTAACTAACACAAAATCAGTGCCCCAAAAATAACAAGCATTTGTCAATGCTGAACGTTCGCTTGCAGGTATTTGCAGTGGTGTTTGGCATGTATGGTGCTTTACCCTAATGCCCTGTGCGATTGCTGGTATTTGCACAATAAATTGTCAGCATGACCTTGTTGCTACCCCCATTGTATGCGCTACATAGGCGAAACATGTTTTGGGCAGGATGTGAAAAATGACAGCTGTACTGCTCATAAGGAAGTGTGGTAAAATGGCAATGTTGAAAATCTGGAGTGGAAATGTTGAGAATTAGGAAACCTACGGCGTGCATGGGAACTGTGCAATGCACGCTCGTAAAGCTAATCATTGTAGGATTTTTCACCAAATTTTTCAACATTGCCTTTACATTCCTCTGCTAATGAACAGTGTCACTGTGATTTTCTTACTGTGTCCCATACATTGATTTCGTACACCGACTGCGCCATTGTGCACTACATGGCGAAAGATGTTTTGGGCAGGATATGAAAAATGACAGCTCTACTGCTCATAAGGAGGTGTGGTAAAATGGCAATGTTGAAAATCTGGAGTGAAAATATTGAAAATTTGCAAACTTACAAGCGTGCGTAGGAACTGCGCAACACAGAGTCATAAAACAGTCATTTTTAGGAATTTTTTCACCAAATTTTCAGCACAGCCATTTTAAGACCTCTGCTCATGAACAGTGTCACTGTGATTTTCTTAATGTGTTCCATACATGGATTTCGCACACCGACTGCGCCATTGTGCGCTACATGGGCGGAAACACATTTTGGGTGAGATGTGAAAAATGACAGCTGTTCAGCTCATAAGAAGGTATGATAAAATGGCAATGTTGAAAATCTGGAATGAAAATATTGAAAATTCGCAAACTTACGAGTCTGCGTAGGAACTGCGCAACGCATGCTCGTAAAACAGTCACTTTTTTGAATTTTTGCACCAAATTTTCAACATGGGGTTTTTGGGACCCCTCCTCATGAATGATGTCACTGTCATGGCATTACTCGAGGCCAAAGGGTGATTTCGCACAGTGACTGTGCAGTGCCTGTGAAATCACCCTTCAAACTCGAATAAGCATCATGACAGTGATATCATTCATGAGAATGGGTCCTAAAACTCATGTTGGAAGTTGTAAAATTCAAAAATGACTGAGATATTAATAAAGTTGAAACCCCCCTATGTAGCCCATTATACAGCTTACCGGCATTTCCTCAGTTCGCGGTCGGCTTTGAAGAGTGCAGACGTGTTCCCCGTCCACCGAAGATCGTCGCGCCGGAGTCCGGAGGTAAGTATGGGGTGAGGAGGGTGTGGGGAGGCTGGGTGCGGAGTGGGTGGATGCGGGTTGTGGGAGAGGGGGCTGGGAGACGTGCCGCGGGACCGTTTTGGTTTTACAGGTTGAAAAATAAAAAAAGATGACGTGGGACGTTTGCCACGCTGGGGTGGGCTCCCAGCATGGCAGAAGATGGCTGGTGCGGTGAGGAGCCGACGGGGGATTGGGCATTCTGGCCGGCAAACAACATTTGCCATGCTGGGGTGGGCTCCAGCGGCACCAAAGCTTTGGGGGCGGCGGACGTGCGCTGGGGAGGTAGCGCAGACGCCGAGGGTGGTGCTCAGTATGGCAGCCGTGCTTTCCTTTGAAGCAGAGAAACACCGCTGTCATACTGAGCTCCTGCACCCATTGGTGCAGGACCCCCATGCCTGCTCAAGGGAGCAGTGCATTGGGTGGGAGAGGCACACCTCCAAGTGTGCTACTCTCCCAAAACGTTCCTTGCGCATGCCCTCAAGCGAACGTAAAAATGTAATGCCTCTGTAGCCCACTTGATATTCAAGCACTCCTTCTCAATACTGGCATATTTCTGTTCCCGGTCATAAAGTTTTCTGGTTATATATAGGATTGGGTGTTCCTCTCCTTCTATGTTCTGACTTATAACAGCACCAATTCCGGCATTGGAAGTGTCCATATGGACTCCAAATGGTTTGTTAAAGTCAGGACTCCTTAAGACTGGGGAGGAACACAGAGCAATTTTAATGAACTGGAATGCTTCTTTGCATTCTGATGTCCATCTGACCATGTTGCCACACCTTTTCTTTATCAAATTGGACAGGGGGGCTGTGACAGTAGCAAAATTAGACATGAAACAACTATAGTAGCTGGCAAGCCCTAAAACAATTGTACCTGTTTTTTTGTTTGTGGTACCTGGCACTTTCCAACTACTTCAATTTTTGTGATTTTGGGTTTTACTTGGCCATTACCCAGAATAAATCCTAGGTATTTAGTCTTATTCATGGCCAAAGCACACTTACTGGGGTTGATTGTTAGTCCAGCTCCACAAATAGTTTTAAGCACAGTTTCAAGATGTTTCAGATGCTTCTGCCAATCTGTACTAAAGACAATATCGTCAAGAAAGGCAGCAGCATATGCCACATGAGGGGCTAGAAGGTGACCCATAAATCTTTAAAAGATTGCGGGTGCCCTGTGTAGACCAAAGGGCATGGTCATAAACTGAAATAGTCCCACAGGGGTACTGAATGCAGTCTTCTCTTGGGAGGATTGCCCCAGAGGAATCTGCCAGTACCCCTTGGTTAAATATAATGTTGTTATATATCTAGCATGCCCTGTATGGTCAAGCAGATTATCGATCCTTGGCATGGGGCACCCATCAAACCGAGACACCTGGTTCAGTTTCCTGAAATCCAGGCATAACCTGATACCTCCTTCCTTCTTTGGTACAACAACAATAGGAGATGCCCAAGGACTCTTTGAAGGTTTGATTATACCTAGTTCTTTTAATTTCTGGATCTCCTGTTGCACCGCCATCCTAACCCATTCAGGGAGCCAGTAAGGCTTTTGCCTAATAGGAGGAGAAGAGGAATGGATGTGATGTTCCACCCCTTTGGCTTTCCCAGGTACCTTGGTAAATGCTACAGCACACTGCCTGACAACATTTAGTAGTTCTTCCTTCTACTGTTCAAGGCCTGGCGTAATTGTTAGCTCTTCAACTCCCATCTGGTATGTTCCCTCTAAATGGCTAAATGCCATGTCTATCTCTGACTCCTCTTTCTCTAGCATGATCAATAAGCTAACAGCGGGCCCAGGGGTCTCCTGCCATTTTTTCAAAAGGTTGGCATGATATATCTTTGTGCCAGTACATTTATCAGTTGTTTCTACTTCACATGTGATGCTACCTACCCATCTGTGGACCTTATATGGGCTTTACCACTTCATTAGAAGCTTGTTCTCAGTAGTAGATAGTAAAAGCAACACCCTATCCCCCTCTTGAAATTCTTTGCCAGGTACCTTTTGATCATAGTATTTTTTTTGCTTTTGCTGGGCATGACTAGCATTAGCATGTGCCATCTCAGTATATTTCACTAATCGTTTTCTAAGCTGTACCATGTATTCTAAAATACTGGTGGAACCCATATCTTGCCCATCTTCCCAATACTCTTTCACCACATCAAATGGTCCCTGAGGGTTATGACCGTATAACAATTCAAATGGGGAATACCTAGTTGATGCTTGGGGCACCTCTCTATATGCGAAGAGTAGTAATGGAAGGTACTGTTCCCAGTTCTTCCCTTCATCTGTCACAAATTTCCTAAGCATTCTCTTAAGAGTCTGGCTAAATCTCTCCACCAGCCCATCTGTTTGGGGGTGGTAAGGTGATGTTCAAACCGCTACCACTCCCATCAGTTGGTATAACCCTTTCAGTAATGCTGCAATGAAATTACTTCCTCTATCAGTGAGTATTTCCTTTGAGATACCCAACTCACTAAAAATATTCAGCAGTTCTTGTGCATTTCTTTCAGTGGTGACAGAATATAAGGGTATGGCTTTGGGATAATGGGTTGTGTACTCGCAAACCACCAGTATGAATCTGTTTCCTCTGGAACTTTTTTCCACTGGACCCACAATATCCATTGCCATACATTCAAATGGTTTTGTTACAGGGGGTAAGGGTTCCAAGGGGACCAGATCATGGTTTCTTATTTGAACAATCTTTTGGCATTCTGGACATGATTTACAGTAAGCAGCCACCTGGTCATCAATAGCTGGCCAATAGAATTGCTGCAATAAATGGGCCAGGGTTCGGTCTCTGTCAGCGTGACCTGTGCAAGGTAAATCATGTGCCAAATGCAACAGTGGTTCTTGATATTATATAGGAACCATTAGCTGATCCACCACTTCCCCAGTTTTGGGATGCACACACCTCCAATACAGGTTATAATTTTTTTTTTTTCACCATTTCAGGGGCCCCTTCTTTGGGCGTCTTACCCACCTGTTGAAAAAAATATGGTTAAGGAAAAATCAGTTTTCTGGTCAACAGCAATGCCGTTTTTAGTTACATTCATTTGAACAGGTAAGTCTTTTAGTCCTTTATCCTTCCACAAGGCCTTTAAAGTTCTTTTCATTCATTTAGTCTTCCTGTCTCATCCGGGGGAACCCATGATGTCATCAGCAAAAGGAAAGGTTTCCCCTAAGAGCTTCTCCTTCTGGGTTTGGGCCCTTGTTGTAATGGCTGCCAGTTGTTGTTCTTGCTTGGTACCTAGTAGTGTTTCAAATCCTGGAAAATCATACCCAAGAACCACAGATACCAGTAGGTTAGGAACGATTCCTGAACACACATGGCTTGTTGTATCTTTCACAGTGATGTTTAAATCTGAAATCGGGTATCTATGGGTGTCCCCAGGGATGCAAACAATGTCTACAGGTGTTTTGGGAACATGGTTAATACTCAACAGTTCTGGACGTACAAGAGTATACTTGCTTCTGGCGTCCAGGAGACCTAACACGGGGATAATATAAATTATCACTTCAGTCACTGCATACCCATTCGTAAGCAAAGCCAGATGTGCTGGAGCTTTCCTTTTGGGGCAAAACCTAGCAATGCATCCTTTTCATTGCAATTATGGCAGGTCACCTCCGAAGAATACACCCTCCCTCCTCTCCCAGCTCTCACATCTTTTTGACAGGTGCATGGCCCTGTGGGGGAAGGGAAAGGATTGGGTGTGGATTTTCCTGCAGGGATATTTTTCTTCTGAGACAGTCTAGCAGACATGAAATCTTCTGCTAATGTAATGGTTACCTCTGCTGATTCTGGGTTGTGCTCTTTCACCCACAATTGGACCTCATTAGGAAGTATTTGTAGGAATTGCTCTACAACCAAAGTCTCAACAATTTCATCTGAAGTTCTTTCCTCAGGTTGTAGCCATTTTACACATAGTTCTCTCAATCTAATAAAGGTCTGTCTGGGCGTATATGAAGACTGGTAATGCAAAGTGTGAAACCGTTGCCTATATGTTTCTGAATTAATGTCATATCACCTCAGAATTTCTTTCTTAACCAGTTCATAATTCTCTGCATGCCAGGGATCTACATTGCTGTATGCTAGTTGTGCCTTTCCTGTCAAATAATGGGCAAGTCTCACAATCCATTGAGTTTGGGGCCACCCACAAGCTCTCGCTACTCTTTCAAAGGTCGTGAGATATGCTTCTATCTCATCTGTGGGGGCCATCTTTGTCAGTTTAATATCTTTTGGGCTGGTGTCCTGCCCCTTTATTACCTGAGCAGATATTCTGAATAGATCTCAAGGTCTCATCCCATTTCTGGGCTGTTTCGGCCCATCTCTGGTCCTGACAACACATCTCAATTTCTCTCTGCCTCATCATCTCATGTTGACAGATTGCCAACCATTGCAACAAGTCAGTTATATCAGTTGGAGGTCCATCTGTACCAGGGTCCTCGATAGGGTCTTCCTCACTCTGGTCTGAAAGACTCACCATTGCCACCACTTCAGTCCTTTGCTTAGGGCAGGCTCCTGGCCCCAGATCAGGTAGGAGTTTCTCATCAGACTGGGCCACTATCTGTCTGGTCTATATGCCTTTGGTGGCCTCCGTGCTCTACTCCTCCAACTTCTTGGCCTTCTCTGCCATGGCACCACTCCTTGTGCTTACTTGTTTGATATTGTAATTGGTATCCCCCTGGTTACTTGGACCATCAGTGTATCCCACCACTGCCACCAAGTGTGATAGTGAGTTTCTGGAGTAAAGCACTGACACAGGAGTAAGGTACAATAAATCACTCAGAAGTGAAGATTTATTAATTAGACAAAAAAAACCATAACTTTCAAAATTTCAAAATAAATTAAAACAGCAAAACAGAGTCAAGACCCAGCTTTGATCTCCCCTCTGTGCTTCCTCAGCCCTCTCCAAGGCTGAACTGAACTGATTAGACTGAGGAATAGCATTCTTATATATGCTAAGATCACATGTTAAAAGAAGCTCTGCCTACTATTCTAACAAAACAATGCTAAACTACCTCTGGAATTCATATTATACATTTAATTACACATGGTTTTCACATATTTCTGCTTTGGGATCCCTGAGTACATAGAAAGTGTTGTTTTAGCCTAGTTTTGTACAATTATCTCTTGAAATCCCACCCACCTCCATTGAGTGACAGCAACCCTAGTATTTAAATAGAAAAGAAGAGGGGTGCTGACCCTATAGAGGATGCACCAGCACAACTGAGCAAGGTAAGTGTGTAAGCATTTGTTACAATTCCTTGTGCACCAGGAATAGAATAAGTCTACATCATACTAGAAACTGTACACAGGCTAACAGAAATATAGAGGTGCAGTGATATGTATTAATGCTGGATATTTGCTTTCGGGAAAAAACACACCGCACTTTGAACTGTGTACCCATATCTTAACCAACTTAACAGAAACAGCCATATATACAACAAGTGCAAACTACCAGGCTGTAAAGGAGCTGTTTTTAATTCACACCTCCTAGAAAGCATTCAAGTTCTGCTCAGTATTCACAATGGAAAAGCAGGGAGAGATACCTAATCCAGTCAATAGAAGCACTCTGGATGGGGGGTGGTTGATAATAGTCCTTTCACAGAAGAAAGGGTTCTGAAAGAACTCTTAAAACTGAAGGTGGATAAGCAATGGGACCTGATGGGATTCACCCCAGAATTCTTAAAGAACTAGTAACACCACTGACTACCCTTTTTAATAAATCATGGGAGGATGGTGTGGTACCTGAGGACTGGAGGAGGGCGGATGTGATTCCCTTTCACAAAAGTGGGAGCAAGACAGAGGCAGGAAACTACAGACCTGTCAGTTTGACCTCAGTGGTAGGGAAAATGATGGAATCACTTCTGAAGGAAAGAATTGTTGAGTACCTAGAGGCCAGTGGGGCATAGGACCCAAGGCAGCATGGATTCACAGCAGGAAGCTCATGTCAGACAAATCTAATTGATTTCTTTGACTTGGTGACCAAAGTAGTAGACCAAGAAGGGTCAGTGGACTTGGCCTACCTAGACTTCAGCAAGGCATTTGACACAGTCCTGCACAAAAGATTAATAAACAAATTAGCCAGCCTGGGAGTGGGTCCCAAGATGGTAGCCTGGGTAAAATACTGGCTGGACAACAGGGCACAGTGGGTAATGGTAAATGGAGTTCACAGTGAAGAAAGGGGGGTTACTAGTGGGGTACCGCAGGGTTCAGTACTGGGGCCAGTCCTTTTTAATGTCTTTATAAGTGACATTGCAGAGAGACTGGAAGGGAAAGTATGTCTCTTTGCAGATGACACAAAGATCTGCAACAGGGTTGATATGCAAGGTGGGGTGGAAAGGATGAAAAAGGACTTGGCAAAGTTGGAGGAATGGTCAAATGTATGGCAGCTTAGATTCAATGCAAAGAAGTGCAAAGTAATGCACCTGGGAAACAAAAACCCAGGGGAAGAGTACACAATGGGAGGTGAGATACTGACAACACCAAAGATGGAAAGGGACCTGGGGGTAGTCATATCAGATGACCTAAAGGTGGGCCAGCAATGTGAGAAGGCAGTAAAGAGGGCTGGGGGATACTGGGATGCATAGGGAGAGGCACCACCAGTAGAAAACAGGAAGTTGTTGGCCCTCTGTACAGGCAGTTGGTAAGACCACATCTGGAGTACTGTGTACAGTTCTGGAGACCCCATCTCCGCAAAGACATAGACAGGTTGAAGGCTGTCCAGAGGAGAACAACCAAAATGGTGCAGAGTCTGCACCAGAAGACATATGAAGAAAGACTAAAGGATCTTAAGATGTATAGCCTCGAGGAAAGGAGGGAGAGGGAAACATGATAGAAACTTTCAAATACCTCAAGGGAATCAACAAAGTCCAAGAGGGTAGCATCTTTCAGAAAACGAGATATGCAAGAACAAGGGGGCACAATTTGAAGATAAATGGGGGACGGCTCAGAGGTAATGTGAGGAAGTATTTCTTCACAGAGAGGGTTGTAGATGCATGGAACAACCTTCCTAAGGAGGTCATAGAATCAAAACAGTGGGGGAATTCAAGGATGCATGGGACAGACATAAGGCAATTCTAGTGGGGGGGTAGGAGGAAGTAAGCTGTTGGTTAACTAGGATCTGCAGCTTATCTGTTAGGTAGGGAAATGGGCAGACTAAGTGGACCAAGCAGTCCTTATCTGCCATCAAATTCTATGTTTCTATGTTTCAGTTCCTTGGTAGAATATTTATTTATTCTCCTGAATGCAGTTTATGAGGTGACTCTTCGTCTCTGTGAGTGTTTCTTGGGGCCATCTAAAACACTCGCAGGACAGACACCTCACAAAGAACACTTAACCACAGCTAAATCTGTTCACCAAGTAAGCAACTTTCTATATTAATCTATATTTTTGTGGCCTTGTTTGGAGCATTTCTATATTAAGGGGCAAGTGCGTCCCTATGGCTAGGCCCAGGGCAGACCAAAGCCCTGTAGTGCAGTGTTACTAGGGACAACCAAAAGGAACATAGGACCCTGTCTGTTTTTCTCTTTAAATTGCAGAATGTGCTGTCCTGTTTCAATTCATAAAATACAGAGCTCACTGTCCTGTTGGTCAGTAAGATTTTTACACCTGAAGGTGACCGGAGGACCAACACGCTGCATTTACTTATCGGCAGAGTTGCTAGGAGCGGAAAACACCAGCTCCCCTTGCTCACTCCAACAACGAACTCTCGGAAAAAAAAAAAGCATTCACACTCTACGCTACAGAGCAGTGTAAGTAATGTGAAAAGCAATTCAAATGGTCTAACTAGGGCTTCACATTACGGTTGGGGAAGCAACATACAAATTGTTTTGCATGGCAGCTGCATGATGCTGCGAACCTACACACATTCATGCAGGATCGTAAGCAAGTGCTGCCACCTACTAAAGCGGCTCAGAAAGAGCTAACCATAGGTAACATCCAATGTCTTGTTTTACCACTATTGCAGTAGTTACCCAGAATACCCAGTGCATGGTAACAAGGACACCCATGGGAGAAAGGGAGAGAGCGAGAGAGAGCGAGAGAGAGAGAGAGAGAGCGAGAGGGGAATGGAAAATGGATAAGATAAAGTAGGGAGACTGTAGGTGGCCATCCTACAGGGGAAAACGAATAGAAAAAGTGCTGTTGCGCAACAGGCTAAACATAGGGTTATGAAATAAGCTAGATAGAAATAGACACTCAACTCAATCCCAAACTGGGGGGAGGGTCCAGTGCTACTACAAGGCCCTTGTTAGTCAAGCGGTGGCCTTCATTAATTTCCAACTCTGCATCAATAATGTATAAAATAGTAATAAAACAATACACCCACTCATTTCAATGGTGCACACCCCTGCAGTCTCCTTGCCTTTTGTCATAACGTGCCTGAGTGTGTGGATGTGGAGGTCAGCTTCACTGGGGGTGTCATAAGCTTCACTGTAGTGGGGCTCCAATAGTCTGTGCATACTATACCGCTCAACTGTCTGTGAATGCAAGGGACAGCTCTAGAATGTCTGTAGTATCTCTAAAAGGTACAACTTACTTGTTTTGACTGAAAAGTGATATGCATATCAGGAAAAATTCAAATATATAAGATTCATCTGCAGCCGGCCCGGTGGCGCTGAGGGTTGAGGTGCTGAACACCACACCTCGTGCCGCACCGGAGACCCGGGTTTGGGAATGAGCCCTGACCGCCATGGGTCGGCAGGGGAGAGACAGGATCGAGCGTCCATAGGACTGATCTCCTCTCTCGGGGCGGGAACCAGGGGTAGCCCAGTGCAGCAGCAGCCCCCAGTGAAGACCAGCAGCACTGCGATGCTATGGGGCTCTTGAGGGTGGGGAAGATGTTGGCAGCTGCCTTCTGGACATGGGTGGGAGCACCCACGTAGCAGGCTGGGTGGCATTGCACGTCCAACGTCGAGAGCGTAAAACATCCAGAAATACCCCTCGAGCTCAAATAGGCGATGGCCCTGCCAGTGCCACCGCCACACACCCAATGCTGGTTCCCCATCACTGCCTCCTGCATTTTTCCCGGGTTGTCATCCCCCTACGACCTGGGGGACTGTGACAAAATTGAAGATGTAGGGGAACGCAGTGGGCCGTAGAGAGTGCCGGCAAGTGCAGTGGCCCGAGAGAGTTCCAAGCCGGAGGGCCAGAAAAATAGTTGGAAAAAAAACAACAGATTCAACTGTATACTCCCTGGATCAGTGCATCAGATTTGGGCTTAAACTCACCCAGTAACTAACCAATTTGTTTCCTGGCTGTGTTCTGTCCCCCCAAAAAGAACTTTGTCCTGATTTTTCTCCCTGACTCCATTCCATTCAATACCCATCCCCTATGGGTTATAAAGCTGCCCAAAGGTGAAGAAACATGAAAAAAACATCAATATTTCAGTCCTTCCACCTTCCCCAATCCCCCTGTAAAAAAATTATTTACTTTTACTTACCTGACCATATGGCCAGAACTTGCAGCCTGGCACAGTGTGCCAAATGCTTAGTTTTCAGTGCACTCCCCCTCTCTTCTTCTGCCAGAATCTGGATGCTAGAACCGGCCATCACAGGTCCCCAAACTGGTCCATGACCAAGTCACCTCACCAACAGAACCCACCCAACCTGGGTTGCTTGCTTCTTGCTTGGTTGCTCCTGTGGCTGCTGCTGCACTGGACTGATCAAGACCTATGAAGGCCACCCACACTGCTGTCACCACTGCTGCTAAGTCTAGCTTGCTGCCGTGGGGGTCTGTGCTGTTTTTTTTTTTTTTTTTTGCAAGGTGAGCCTAGTAGAGTAATTAGGTAGCCTAGTCTTGAGTTAGCTTCTAGCTCACCTTCTGGCCCTTCAGCCACCAGGGGAGATGGAGACTCACTAAGCATAGACCAACAAAAATATGCTGCAGCACTGCTATTGAGAGTTCGGTGCTCACTGACTCCTCCAAGCTGTAGTGTGCAGTCTGTCTACTCTGTGTCGGGAAAGACAGTGTCACACTTGCAAGACTCATGTGTTCTTTCTTGGCTGGAGCTCATCCACATCAAGCAATTGTGCTGCTGCTAACAGGTGGAGAGAGTGGACAACACAATACAGATACAGTCGGGTCTGGAGAGTACCTGCAGCGTAACCACACACAGGCCAGGTGGGCACTTATTATGCAAAAGATTAAATCCAAATTTAATGCCATTGTTTCCACACCATAATAACAACCTAGGCTCAAATTTGGGGGAGGGGGGCAACTGCCCCCTCTGCCCTACCTAAATGGCACCCCTACTTAATAGTAGAAATTCATCCTCAGGTGCTAATGCAATGGTCTCCACTGTGTTCTGAGGTACTGTATCTCCATGTTTCATGATGTGTCCTGATCATCATGTGGGTTAGTGTCCCTCATTGTCCCTCATGTTGAGTGTCCATGTCCCTCTTTTCAGTGACAAAATGTGAGGTACGGTGCATGCTTCCAAGATCCTACTCAGCACAAAGAGTGCAGAGCATGGCCATAGTGTATATGCTCAATACAGAATGACAAAGGGAAAGTGAGATGAAACAGTCATGGAGAAACACATTTGTAGCACTAAATATGCATAAAGGATTTGCATGGTCCAAAACAAAAAGGATAGGTTTCATAACACAGAGGATCCTTTTTGTACATTTGGAATGGGGGATGTTGACTGGCTATATCCTAGGCACTTAATGCAGTAAGCAAACAATACTTTACAAATTGACTGTGATTTACTGTAATGACAAAAATCAAAAGCCATTAAACAACTTGCAAAAGGATCAGAATTAATGAGTTCACCTAATTTTCATTTTCGCTGCACCTAGTGTGGGGTAGGAAACAGAGAGATACCAAAAAAATATAAACCCCACTTTCAGAGCAGACAGAGAGGTAGCAAAAATATAAACCCTACATCTGAACCAGAGCACCTTCTGGGCTAGTGATCCCCTCCCTGAAGGAGAAGGTAGTGGTGTCATGGAAGCACCACCTCCGATGGCACCTACCATCACCCCCCTACCAGTGTCATGGCCCCTGCACCAGCGGCTCAGCAGGAAGTGAGGTAGGAGCTGCAGCAGTCGAAGTCACAGCAGCAGGTTTCCACACCCCCGGCCCCAATTGAGCAGTAGCCAGCAACAACATCTGGGGCCTCCCCACCTGTGCCCGGTCCTCCTCGTAGCTCATTAGTGTAGGAGTTCTTCACTACATTGACTGCAGACACCAGTGTAGTGAAGTGTAATCTGTATGGTGAGGTGCTGCGATGTGGCCCCAAGGGAAGTCATCTGGGCACAGGTGGTCATCACACCAACCAATGCAACCACCACTATGTATACTGGCAGACCAAGCTTGCTGAACAGGGCAGAAATGTGCCTGCTGACCCTGCTGGGCAACAGGTGGCAGCATGGCCTCCACCTGCACATGGAGTCAAGCAAGGGCAGGCCATGGAGCAAGCGGCTGATCCACAATCTGCAGGTGATAGTGGCAACCCTGCATGAATACCTGCTACACATGTTGATTTGGGCCTGATGTGGAGTGAACTGGACCATGTGAACCACCGGACTGATAATGTGGAGTTGCGGCTGGAGCTTATGGAGGTGCACCAACTCCAAATAATGAGCATGCTTCAACTGCTGCTCTCACACCGTAACATTAATCATAGGTTTTTGTTTATCCTTGCACCCACCACCCTCTCCATGAAAAAATAGTTCCTGACATTGCCCCTGATCCATTCCCCCTCTATTTTCACATTTTGGCCCCTTGTTCATGCACATCTCTTTTTCTGAAAGATCCTACCCTCATGTACAGTGCTGATACCCTATCGGTACTTGATAGTTTCTATCATGCCCCCCCTTTCCTTGTGGTTATACATGTTAAGCTTTAGACTCCACAATATTTGGGAAACCGGTTAACTTGCTGTCACAGGTTGAACTTGGGGCAATACTCATTCCATCAGCAACTTCACTACAACCAGTGGGGACAACAGCATCTCCAACCATGACTGAAGCTACTGATTTCACTGTTGGAGAAATCCCTTTACTGGCATCAATTAGCACTTCTGCTGCATACTACTAACATGTCCATGGCCACTCTTGCCACTGGTAGCAGTGCCATGGTCAGAAGCATCTTTGCATGCACATCCCTTTGCAGGTATTTTTTGGGATTACACAGAAAATTCACAACAAATTGAGATTTCTGAAATTTGGGGAGGATGGGAAGCCAAAAAACAAAAGCTGCAGCTTACAAATACTGATTGGGCACTAAACAGATGCAAACGCTCAGACGTAGATTGCACACTATAAAGAGATGCAGCCGCAGAGGATCAAAAACACCTTAACCAGTGGTCACAAAAATCAAAAACTGGAAAAATAAATTATACCTTTTGCTGGTTGGAGGAGGGGGCCACTGCAGTAGCAGTTCACTATCTAGATAGAAGGAAGCAGTAGAAAATAACAGCAGATGGATAACCAATTAAGAGTGCAGCGATTATTGTGTGGCACAATAAAATGTGTCTGACTTGATGCCACACACACACACACACACACACACACACACACTCACACACTACAGGTAATGTGCAGAAAATTTAACAGTGCAGTACATTATATAACCAAATCTTTTAAACAGAATGAAAATATGCACTGCACCACAACAAACCGAAAATAATTATCAACAATTACTTCAAGTATTACTATGTGTACATAAACACACAAATACTGACACACACTAGTGCAAAACAGTTAGAAAGACTGGCTTTCTCATGTGAATCTCACTCCACCACAGATACGCCCCTCCCCCGATGCACACTTCAAAAGCTTCTGTCAGTACACAGGCTGAATGTTCTAAATTAACATTCAAAATGCACAGAAAAACAATGAACACTCAATGATCTAAGCACAGGAGGGTTTCCTACAGCTGATGTACTAAATTTGGACCAAAATAATTGGATCAAAAGTGATCTTTTAAAGCTTTTTCAATGGTTTGAGTCTCAGAGCTCTGACAGCAAACTGTCTCCAGCTTTCCACTACACACACTATGCAGAACTGTGGCTGTGCAAGACAATACAGAGCCCATGTGACCTGCCTACCATGAATCAATGCAAAATTCACCTCACATAGCAATAAACAGGCGAAGCAAAGCGAAGTCCATTCAAATTAATGGCACTTCATGTTAAAACTAAGGGGAAGGTAATAAACTAAGGCAAAGTGTTGTGAAGTCCATTGAAACAATGCACTTGACATTCCTAGTTTTGAGGCTGAGTAATTCACTTCACATTGCATAGCACTATGCAGATTGTGGGACAATAAGCAAAGTGCTCTGCATAGTGAAGCTGGAGCACTTCACCCGCCTCTACTCATCAGGCTCAGACGCTAAATTACAGGTTCAGTTAACTTGCTGTTTACCTGATACATACATTTCTGGTCAAAATTAATATTAGCATGTCAGTTTACACAGGGCTGTCTCATGGCAGCTGAAATGGATACTCTCACTAGGGGGCCTTCAAGTAAACATATTTCAGGCTAATGTGGAGCTGACAGGTAAGCCCTATGTTTCAGAGCGCTACATGTGCCTAAGAAAGGGAAAAGGGGGCTGCTGGAATGTGCCTTGGATAAGTCTAATGAAATGGAGCATTTTAGCCAAACTTAGAACTGAAGAAATGTTTAAGCTGCCACTATAGTATGAGAGACATTCAGAAATAGGAAGCACTTGAATGCATGAAAATAAAGGATCCTTGAGACTGAATGGCACTCTGGATTGGCAGCATGTTAAGTAGCACATTATAGCATGGGGGACAGCACAGAATTCACGGTGAAGGATCCTTTTCGTGCCTTGTAACACGAAAAAAAATTCTATTTTTTGTATCATGTGGTAAGGAAAAGGGGTTCCTAACAGTAGATAAAACACATTTCTGGGGCATATCTGTGACACTGAAGTGCAGATTGCACCTAAGGGGGTCCAAATAAGCCAGCTAGGTGTGGTGGTCTCTCTCAAGTATGTCATTTTTGTGGCTTTTGAAAAAAATGTTTTGAAAAAAATGAGAACAAGATGACGGCTCACAAAAAAGCATTTTCTTCTCATGAAGCAGGACTTTTAACTCATGAAAAAGGAACAGATCTCATGACAGCAAATCCTTTTTTGTGAGATCAATCCTTGGGCAACCATTATCCCTATAATTTGGACAGGGAATTCCAATTGAAAACAATGGGAATGGGAACTTAAAAATGTTATAATTTTGCAACAGATTAATATTTTTTCACCAAACTAAGCATGCCAGTTCTGTTACCCAGGATGGTTGTACCATAAAAATCACACCAAAATTCCAGATTGTGTGGACGCAAGGCAATGAGGAAAAAAACTGCAAAAAAGGCAACTTTTAAGATTTTAGCACTATCCAGGTCTCAGAATATGTACCATACATCCAACTGGAAAGAAATTTGCCACATCAAGAGATCTATCCCATGGGACAGCACATAGCAAATGTGCAAATCCATTGATCGGTTACAGAGTTATTAAAGTGCAAAATGTGAGGTTTCAGATTAAACAGGCTACACAACCCTAACTATAGAGACATGATTATATGTGTGTGTGTGTGTGTGTGTGTGTGTGTGTGTATATATATATATATATATATATATATATATATTAAACAAAATCTTCATTTGAAAGACAGTTAGGGTTCTAGATATAGGTCTTCAACCAAAGTGATACAGGTCAGAAAATTGGATTTTAGGGTTTACAACTGTTATACCCTTCCCCCACCAGATGGAATAGGGTGAACATTAGGGCCCCTGACCCTAAGGCACACAATGACACTTGTTGGTGTGTGGAGGGTGGGGGTGATGTTGTGATGGTAGGATTGAGTGGGGGGTGGGATGGGACCCATGACGCTAAGTCACACCACGACGCTTGTTGATGTGTGGAGGGTGGGGGGAGCAGTTTCAATGGTAGGATTTTGTGGGGAAGGGGTATAACAGTTGTAAACCCTAACAACCAATTTCCTGACCTCTACCACTTTGGTTGAAGACCTGTGTCTAGAACCCTGTCTTTTAAACAAAGTTTTTGTTGATTAATTTCCTCACTTTTTGAGATAATATAATAGTATTCCAGTTTTGTGAGTTTTTTTGGTATTTTTGCTGCAGATTTTCAGCATGGACTTTTTGGAACCCCGCCTCATGAACACTGACACTTTCATTTCATTACTCAGTCCCAAAAGGTGATTTTGAGCAGCAACTGAGCCATTTCATGCGACTGTTGCATAAACACATTTTGGGCAGGATGTGAGAAATGACAAGTGTATTATTCATGGGATGGTGTGAAAAACTGGCAATGTTGAATAGTTGGAGTGAAAATATTAAAATTTGCATATGTTACGCATGTGCGTTGTGAAATTTCAATGACCGCATGCAACTCAGGCATGTTTGTGTATTTTTGCACCAAATTTTCAACATGGTCTTTTTGGGACCCCTCCTAATGAACAGTGGCACTGTGATTTCGTTAGTACATGTCAAAAGTTGATTTCACACAGCGACTGCGCCATTCTGTGCCAGAGCTGCAAAAACACATTTCAGGCAGGATGTGAAAAATGACAGCTGCACTATTCATGAGGAGGTGTGGACAAATCCTCAGTGTTGAAAATCTGGAGTGAAAATATTAAAAACTGGTGAAGTTACGAATAAGCATTGAAACTGTGCATTGCACACTCATAACAGTCAATTTTGGAAAGTTTTGCACCAAATTTTCAACATTGCCTTTTTGGGTCCCCACCTAATGATCAGTGACACTGTGATTTTGTTAGTACATCCCAAAGTTGATTTCACAGAGTGACTGCGCCATTCTGTGCCAGAGCTGTGAAAACACATTTGTGGCAGGATGTGAAAAATGACAGCTCCACTGTTCATGAGGAGGTGTGAAAAAATCTCAGTGTTGAAAGTCTGGAGTGAAAATATAAAAAATTGGCGAAGTTATGAATCTACATTGAAACTGCGCAACACACAATCGTAATGCTGCCATTTTTGGGAATTCTTGCACCAAATTTTCAACATGGGCTTTTTAGGACCGCCCCTCATGAACACTGGCACTGTCATTTCATTAATTGGTCCAGAAAGGTGATTCCACACAGTGAACGCAAAATCACCTTTCAGGACCAAATAACGAAATGACAGTGACAGTGTTCATGAAGTGGGGTCCCAAGAACCCTGTGTTGAAAATTTGGGTTAAAAATGGCTAAAAAATGGCTCAGCTATCAATCTAAGTAGAAAACCCCATTGACAGCCATAGTATTAGCTTACCTTGATTCCACAGTTTGCTGTTGGTCTTTGAAGAGTGCAGACGTGTCCCAGTCTAGAGGGGATTGCTGCTCCAGACTTCCAGAGCTAAGTATGGGTAAGGGGGAGTGCAGGGATGTGGGCGCTCAGTGGGAGGGTGGGAATAGGGCAGGGGGACAGGGGAGATGACGAGGGGCCATTTTCTTTATTACAGGTTTAAATAAAAAGACATCAGGGACAGTTTTCTTTAATAACAAGAATATCAAAAGTAAATGTGGACACACTGGTGTGGGCTCCTAGTGTGCCACATGAGTTGGAGGGGGGATACATAATGCTGAAAGGGGGATTGGACACCCCTGTCTGCAATGGAAGTGGGCTTGAGGAGACATCCAACACCAGGAGTTGGCATCCCAGTGTCGGAAAAATAATAATTATTAGATCGGCACACTGGGGGTGGGTTCCCCAGTGTGCCACAGTAGTGGAGGGCAGTACAACTGCTGACTCAGGACTGGGCACCCAGATGTTGGCAAAAGCTAGCAATTCAATGCAGGATTCTGCATCAAAAATGGCAGGATGCAGGATTCTGCACTGAAGTTAAAAAATTACATTGGGGGACTGTTTCCTTTTTTAGGGGCCTGAGACAGATTTGGGGACTCTGGGATTGGGCTCCCCAGCATTCCACAGTTGTTTTTGGGGGAGGGGGTGCTGACCTGCACCTGTACCCTTCGGCATACAATCCCATGCTGGACAGCTGCTCTGACACAGAATTGTATGTCCATTACTAAACATCAGCATAAAATCCTGTGCCGGAGCACTGCCCCGACTTAGAATCCTATGCCGCCAGGGACATTTAGTTTTTGCCCATAGAAAAAATTGGGGAAAACAAAGATTAATAACTTTTGATTGGATTCATATTTTTTCACCAAACCTTCAAAAGGCACAACTGTGAGGGCAAAGTGTTCTACCCTGAAATTTTCAGCCTTGTTGTTGCAACCGTTTCTGAGATAAAGGTTAACAAACAAAAAGTAAAACACATGAAAATCTTTTATTTTTCAACACTCTGTATCTCAGAAAAACCACACCAGAGATTCAAACCAAATTTGGCACATCAGTAGATCTGTCCCTTCCGAAGATGCATGCAAAATGTCAAGCAGAACTGTTAAACCTGCCCAAAGTTATTACCATGCAAAAATTGGCCTTTAACATTTATTGCTAAGCACTAACCCTGACTATACTGGCACTACTGCCCCAGTATAATGTGTGTGTATATATATATATATATATATATATATATATATATATATATATATATAGTATGCACGGTAGTGCTACCATAGTTAGGGTTGAGGAGCCATTTACATGTTAAACCTAAAATGTTGCACCTTAATAACTTTGCAACCATTCAATGGATTTTCCTGAAATTTGGAATACATGATCAAGAACCATACATCTTGGGATCTACCAACTTTTATACTGTTCGGATATACGGCTGCAGAGTTATTAAGCATGATCTGCGTGTGCATTTACACTTTTTTGAATTCTTTGTGCATCCCTACAGGTCGCACAGTTTGCGCGACCAGTCTGAAAACTTCAGGGAACATGTAACCAGGGTCCCTGATGTGCCTTTTGAAGATTTTGTGAAACAATATTAAACAGTTAAAAAGTTATTCAAAATACAATTTCCCATTATACTGTAAGTCAATGGGAAAAGTTAACAAAAAGTTTGACAGTGTCGCAAATGCACTTTTTAGTGTTGCAAATGGCCCCAGTAGTGTCGCAAATCCACCATTTTGTTTTCAGTTGGTGATCAGAAAAATGCTTGGCATTTAAATTTGGGACCCTCTAGCAACACAATTCTTTTTGTGTTTACCTATTCGGACTCTGAGGATGCTAGGCATGTCGTTATTTTGAGGTTAAACAACTTAGAAATATGTTTTCCAATTTCTGGAAAAAGTAGTGTCCAGAAATGATACGCATGATCACGAAAGTGTCACAAATTCTTTTTAGGAAAGCTTTTGCAAATCACAACGCTACTTTGCGACACTATGCCCAAAATAACAGGAATTCTTTGCCACCCTGCTTCAAATGAATGGTTTTGTCTTTTAGGCTGAAATTTAGAGGGAAGGCAGCCAACATCTCACAGATTTGCTTTTTGTTTTTTGGTGACAAAATATTGCATGGATGCAAAGTTACAGTACTCCAAAGGTGACACTTTTTCCCATAGACTAACATTGCAGCGTCCGCTGCATGACAGGAATTCTTTGCCACCCTGCTGCAAAATAACGATTTGGTATTTTGCACTGAAATTTGGAGGGAAGAAAGCCAACTTCCCACAGATGTGCCTTTTGGTGGTTTGGTGAAAAAATATTACAGGGCAGCAAAGTTATGGCACTCCAAACTTCTCTTTTTTTCCCATAGGATAACATTACTATCTGGCCAGGCTTTCAGAGGCAATATCTCGAACGGTGCGAGATACAGACTTTTCGTCAGAAAAATGCTTAGCCCCTTAATGGAGGCTAAGTACAAAACTCACCAGGAAAGACATAAATCATATGACTTTTATATTTTTTTTCTACGTCGTACGGTTCCTGAGATATAAGCAATTTAGCATTCCAACTCCTCATTTTCTGCTCCGAGACCCATTATTATGCATACATTCTTTGTACTCACTGTCTTTCTCTATGCAACTTTTGTGGAAAACCAGCCTGTGTGCTTACATTACTGTTACCCTTACCGCTTCCGTTTGTGGTTCCATACCCGTTTCACTTAACTGTTCCTGTCTACGCCACCATGTGCGTTACCCTTTGCGTTTTCATTTGCGCTTGCGTTTACATTATCTTTACCATTTGTGTCTACAGTTCTGTTTCTCTTTCTGTTTTGCTTTGCATCACCATGCACATTACCATTTGTGTTTGTGGGCACCGTGTTACTATGTGACAAGACATCAGCTGGCAGGAGCATGGGGCGCTGCCGCATTACATTCACTATTTCTCTTTATCATTCTCAAAAAGAAGGGAAATTAGAGGCAAAAAAATCCATTTAATGCATCAGTTAGTGTTGTTCCACGCGACAAAAGCGCGGAAGTCGATGTTGGGGTTGAAACCCCTTGCCCTCCAGCCCACCCCCCAACTGGCATCGGGGTGCGCCATTGGGGTCGTCCGGTCCCTAACTCTCACCCCCATTCTCCTATTCCTCAGCTTCTTTCCACATGTGATGGGGTGAGAGTTAGGCCGATGACCCCAATCTGTTGCCGGTGAGGGGTGGACTGGAGGGGTGCAAGGTAGTTCCAACCTAACATCGAATTTCCCACTTTTGTCCCTGTGGAACAACCCAACTGATGCATTAAATGGAGTTTTTTGCCTCTAACACATATATATATATATATATATATATATATATAAATGTACAGTATATAGATAGGGTCACGTGATGGCAGCCTAACGAGCAACAGCTAGCTCCTACCGCTCTGCATCCCTGCCGTGTGTTCCAGCTGCAAACCAATCTTCTAATCCAGATTTTCAAATGGAAAAGAACTGTGTATTTGTGCAACAACCAGAGAAGCAAATGAAAACTCAAAGATATGGAGGTGTACATGCGTAAGGTGCCTCCACACCACTCTCCCCCCCCCCCCACACTGGAGAAAGACAAGGCCGCAAAATGGCCTAAACAGCAGCCGGCCACTGGTGCTAAAAACACAACAGGGACACCACGCTCACCGAGGAATGCTTTCTGGAGATTATGCAGCCCCTCCAGAGTTCCATTGCATCTACATCAGATGAGCTGCATCAAGTACATACTTCAATGGATTCCCTGGCTATATGAGTGACGGTTTCAGAGGCACATATAATTTCTCTGGAAAAAAGATATGACAAGGTGGAATTAGAGCGTAGCAATGTGGCAAAGAGATTTAAAAAGAATAGAGGAGAAACTGGAAGATCTTGAGGGCAGAAACTGCCGAAATAACCTGCTAATTCTCGGGATCCCCGAAAAGGAAGAGGGTAATTCTCCAATCCTATTCTTACAGAAATTATGTAAAAAAATTGCTGGGCCTTCACCAAATGGTATGCCTTATACCATTGAGAGAGCACACAGAGTGTTGCACCCTATGCCACCCCCTGGGTCACCTCCCAGACCCTTGATTTTCAAATTGCTTAATTTCCTTGACAAACAGGACATACTGGCTCAAATAAGAACCCTGAAAGAATTCTAATGGGAGGGTAGCAACATTTGAATTACTCAAGACTTACCGCAATCGGTCAGAATGAAGAGACAAGAATTACACCCCATAGTGTCCAAACTGATAGTGGCTGGAAAGCAATTTCGGGTTCGATACCCAGCTGCTCTACAAGTTAAACTCCAGGATTAATGGCATACATTTGACACCCAGGAGCAGGCACAGCTCGAATTAAAGAAGTTGCTTCCGGAATTGTTCAAATGACTGAGTGATGAAACTGAGGACTAATGATTGCATCTCGATTTACTTTAGTGGTAAAACAGCCAGAACTGAGTTCTGATTTGGGGAACTTTATTTAACATCGGTCCGGCTATGTGTACAGCAGGAGTCAAAGATCTCCTAACCCTGTCGACGCTGACTTGGCTTAAGGCCCACGGGGGCACTGACTGCATTCGTCCTTTGGTTGAAAGAACTTGCCAACATTGGATGTTTAGGCCTTGCTGCACGAGGAGATTTTTGCCTAAATTCATCAGCCACCTTCAGCTGTACTTTCACGGGCATGTCAGATATCTTCATGCTTCATTCTTATTTTGTTTTTACTTTCTGCAGGTACCAAATTTAAAATAGAGTCCCTTAAGCATTATTAAGGGTGCCCTTTCTTTCTGGTTAAAAACTGGATAGGTTAACATGGAACGAGGTGTTTTTTAAGTTCCTGTGGCATTGTGTGATAGTCCTGGGTAACAGTCCACTATTCAATTCTCCTTATTAGATGGCCCTCAAAGTTTGAGTGGCAATGTATACACCTCACACAGATTGCTAAATGTACGTTGGCATTACTAAATATAGTGTATCTCTCTGATATTAGTTCAGTGTTTTTTAGTTCGGAAGGTTATAACATAATCCAAAGAAGGAATATTTATGGGAGGGAAGGTTGGATGAAGGAGGAGCGGGATAAGTTGTGTCGCTGGGGTGCAAATAAACATTTCCTGGCGGTATATTGTGTAAGTACGGTTACTAGAACCGGGGGGGCAGGGTCTAAAGGGGGTGAGGTTTTGCTCTTTTTGGCTTTTGGTACTTTTCCTTGGTTAGGGATTGAAATTGAACTTAAATTGCATAGTTAATGGGGAAATCTAAAGGTAGAACTGGGAGGGGAAGGTATGTGCCAAACTTTTCTTTTTCTAATTGCAGTAAATTAACTGCTATGCTCCGCAGACTGAATCTTACAAAATGTTATAGCCCATCTGGGTATCATACAGGAATAATATAATGGGGGGTCCTTATAATAGTGTAACATGGAATGTCTGAGGAGCTAGGGATTGGTGTAAATGACAAATGATCTTAAAGCACTTAGCCCACCTACATGCTGGAATTGTGTGTTTACTGTACAAGAGACACATCTAAAGAGGGAAGATATATCTCTTCTGTGTAGAAACTGGCTAGGCCAAGCCTATGGAGCTGGTATCTCTACCAGCTGAGGGGGAGTAGCCATACTCATTGCCAAGTCAATCCCTTTCAAAGTGAACCAAGAGATATGGGACCCAACAGGTCAATGTGTGCAAGTGCAGGGCATGCTACAATCCAGACCATTCCTATTGGGGTCCATTTATGGCCCCATTCTAGATACACCCCCTTTTTTTCACATCTCCTTAATTTGGTTTCTCCCTTTTTACAGAATGCCATAATTCTGGGAGGAGATTGGAACTTAACACCACAAAGAAGTGTGGATCGATCTGACGCTAACAAACTTGGCCTTTCCCCAGCCCAGAGGGCACTCAGAGATCTCATGACTGGAGTGGGAACAGTGGATATATGGAGAATATTACACCCTACAGAAATATCCTATACCTTTTTCTCCATGCCCCACCATACCTGTTCTAGGCTTGACTATTTTTTGATTAGTTCCTTCCTAATCCCAGGGGTAATGGATAGCCAGATTCACACTAGAGTAATCTCTGATCACTCTCCAGTTTCGATTTCCTATCTAATGGGACTGGGAGTATGAAGAGACTCCCTCTGGTGTCTAAATAATCAGTTACTCAAATCCCCAGATATTCTAACACATATTAAAAAGTTTGTCTCCCAATTTCTCATGTCTAATAAAGATTCAATTTCCAGAATAGATTTAGTATGGACAGCGTAAATGTACGTTGTGTGGCGAATGCATTCATCTAGCTGCCACGAGGTCTAGAAGGTTTAAGGCTAAAGCTGAAAAATTACTGAGGGATATTAAAGCCATTGAAAAAAATATTAACCGCCATTCCCCTGAGGAAGATTGGATCAAAATGCATACACTGCATGCACAATATCATGACCTCATGTCCCAGAAAGAAGAATTGGCATTACAGAGAACTAAAATTAAATATCTAGAGTCTGGTGAGAAGGCAGGTAAGCTATTAGCTATCAGAATTAAACAAGCAGAAATGAACCGCTGCATCCCGAGCTTGCAAGTAGTGGATAAGGATCCCATAGTTACCTATCCTCAACAAATCTCTACTATTTTTAAGACATATTTTCAAGAGTTATACTCTGTACCTTTAACAGATAAGGCCTCCCATAAAGAAATGTCCAATTATTTGGATGGAATTGAACTTCCTCAGCTTCCTGCTGACCAGACAACCCTCCTTGGTTCGCCCATCCAGAATTGGAAAGTTGAAAATGTCATTGACAATCTTCCCCTAGATAAATCCCCAGGCCCTGATAGTCTTACAAATAATCTGTTTAAAGCATGTGTGAAAGATCTAGCCCCTTTTTTGACAGAAGTCTACAACTACTGGTTTTCTAAGGGATGCTCGGAACAACATTTTCAGGAGGCTATTATTACATTAATACCCAACCTGAGTAAAAAACCCTTCGTCCAGAAATTTATTATCCCATTTCACTCTTAAATTCAGATATTAAGATCCTCTCAAAAGTTATTGCTAATTGGTTAAGTTCCCTTCTTAATCTTTTAATTAGCCCTGAACAAATTGGCTTCGTGGTAGGCAGAAACTCTAGTGACCATATCCATCATTTACTACATTTGCTCTCTTTCACCAACAACTCAGACACTCCAGCTTGCCTGATCTCCTTAGATGCCAAAAAGGCATTTGACCGAGTGTCCTGGGACTTTCTATTTTTAGTCTCAAACAAAGTGGGCCTTCCCTACAATTTTATTACTTGGGTCCAACTCCTTTATAATGCCCCTATTGCCTGTGTCTGGTGCAACCGGTTGCTATCTGATCCCCTCTCCATACACCATGGCACCAGACAAGGCTGTCCCCTCTCCCCTTTACTTTTTAATATTTTTCTAGAACCATTTATGCGGAAACTAATTGCTTCTCCGGTACTCCAAGGTATACAAGTTGGTACTGAGGGTCATCTTATTTCCGCCTATACAGATGATTTATTGCTGCTCTTGGAATATCCGGTCACTGGAGTGCCTGCCCTACTGCAAGAAATTAAACTCTTTCCTAAAGTAAGGTTCTATAAACTCAACCCCTCTAAAACAAAAGTCTTTCCAATGAATAGGAGAGCTTTACCATCTGATATTGAAGGAACTGATTTGATCTGGGAATCCAAATACTTAACATATTTAGGTTTAAAGATTTATAGAGATACCCCTCAACAATCAAAGGCAACCTCATTGCTCTAATGGGGATGCTTAAGGCAGATTTGGCAAGATGGGGCATTCTCCCAATCTCCTTGTGGGATAGAATATCAACAATCAAAATGAATGTGTTGCCGCATATTCTCTACCCTTTAAATATACTTGGTGTTTTTCTCCCAAAGCGTTGGTTCCGTGAACTGCAGGCCCTAATTAACCAATATATTTGGAAGGGGAAGAGAGTTCGGAAAGCTTATTTCAAGCTCACTGCACCAGAGCTACACGGTAGCTTATCACTTCCTTCACTTTTTACATATTATTGTGCAGCACACATAACAAAAGTAGTACATGGGATCTTACTGCACAACCAAGGCAGCATTAACCCCCTCAAACCCCTCTGGGTGAACATTGAATGTTTCCTGGCAGAAACTCATCACGGCTCCTTGCCTGCTCTCATATTTTCCCCTCCTTGGCAGCGTCCTAAGGTCCTCAAGAGTACACCAATGGGCTGGGCCCTTAAAGTGCTATTCCAAATGCTTAAACACTGGAATTTACACTGGTATAAATCATTACAACAACCCCTTATTTACAATTTCAACCTCTAAACTGACCACACACCTATTCCACCTTTGTTCTGGTCCCCTTTAAAAAATATGAAACTGATTGATCTTGCCCCTGATGGCAACACTATTTCCTTTTTGCAATTCTGCCAAAACCTTAATATACAAGATGTAAACCCTTTTAAATATTGGCAGATTTGATGAGTGGTCCTGTCATTTCTAGGGCAAAATCCTCATGTACTTGTCTCTGAATTTGACCTTCAGCCCTTATTATTGGAAGCCAATCAACCCCATGCAATTTCCATGGAATACAAGAAACTGCAAGCCCTTGATCAATGTCTACCTAAAGGTATTTGTTATTATTGGGTGAATAAGTTATCTCTACCCCCTGAAGTATCATTCTGGTGTCGCATTTAGTATAATATGTATACATTTCTCAAACAAGACAGACACCGTTTGGTGCAATATAATATTTTGCATAATTTATATTTTTCACCTGATAGACTCTACAAGTTGGGTGGGCTTTCATCTTCCCAGTGTCAAAAATGTAAAGAATCCCTGGGTGACCTTTTCCATATGGTATGGTCTTGTCCCAAAGTTTTAACATTTTGGAATAACATTCAAAACTTTATGGATCCATTGTTTGGCCTGCAAGATTTATTTACCCCCAAAGTTTGCCTGCTTAATGATTTCCCCTTGGGAACCATTAAGATTAGGAAAGCTTACATGGCCCGCATTTCAGCAGTGGCCAAACTCATCCTTATGAGACACTGGAAAGATGACTCCCTACCACCAGTGTCTAAATGGCGTAGAGAAGCTCTAATAGCCCTACAACTTGAAAAACATATAGCTTTGTTATCTAAGAGAAACCAGAATTACCTAGACAAATGGGGCTCTCTGGAGGCCCTGCTGATTGCTTGAAAGTCATAGAATATTGCAAATTTATTTTGTACTCATGTATATTGCTGTGAGGCGGAGCAATTTCTATATCTTACATGGCACAGGGTAATTCTGGGAGGGATAAATGAGAGGGTGGGTGGTAAGGAATATAGTAATAATGGTTCCCTACCAAGGTTTGATAGAGGATTGATATCTATATATTCTGTATTAATGATATGTAATATTGCCTCAATATTAACCTGGTATTCATGTATACATTGTATGGTTGTTAAACCTCAATAAAGTATATAGATAGATAGATAGATAGATAGATAGATAGATAGATAGATAGATAGATATAGTAAAACTTGAAATGTTCACTGTCAAGTTTTGCTATATTCACTGAAGCACTAATTTGCACTAAAATTAATTTGTGCTAATTAGTGTTTTTAGCAATTTTCCCATTAAAGTGCATGTGGTCCTAGTGACTTAGTACTAAATTTAATTTATAAAATTATTGTTGCAGTTGTGTTTATGCTAAAATTACTTTGCATGAAAATAACTACTTTAACAGTATATATATGTATACATGTATATATATTGAAAGAGAGAGATAGATAGATAGACAGACTGACTGATTATAGGGGCAGGGTTGTGCCCCTATAGTTAGGCACTTCGGTGATAAACTCCAATTTTTGCACTTCAATAATTTCATAGCCATTCAACAGATTTGCACAACATTTTCATGCATAGTCTTGCATGGTAGATCTCTGGATGTACTAAGTTTCGTTTCAGTTGAATGTGTGAATTCTGAGTTCTGGATAGTGCAAAAAAATGTTTTTTTTATTTTTCCCATTGGTTTGAATGGGGTTTCTGTCAGCTTGGTTAGTACCCAGACAGTTCGGAACTTTGGTTTAAAATTTTCTGGGTAGAAAGGGGTTGGCCCACAGATGTGCCTTTTGCTTGCTTGGTGAAATAAATATTATTCCATTCCAAAGTTATTTAAACTTGAAATTTTGAATAACAGGTTCTGAACATGCTCAATAAGCACCAAAAAATGGCTGTATGAAATGAAGAAAAAATTATTTTTTCATATTGACGTCATCCTTTTTCATGAGAGTAAAATCCTTTTTCAATTGGCTGCCATTTTGTTTTCTGGTTTTCCCCTTGGGAAAATTAAAAATTCAAAAGGCATAAAAATGACACTCTGGAGAGTGACCAATACATGTATCTTGCTTACTGGGACCCCCTTAGCTGGATTATGCACTTAACTGTTGGAGAAATACCCTTAAAATGTTATTTTTTTTAACATTAGAAACCTTTTTTTCTTTACTCGTGATATGAAATAAACATTTTTTGTATGACGGCATCCTTTTTCGTGAAGAGGAAAATCATTTTTCATACAAAGCTTCCATGCATTTCAACTTTCTTGCTGAGCTTTGCCATCTTTGCATACTTTAAGCTCAAATTTTCAACATGGCCTTTTTTGTGACCCCCCACCTCAGGAACAATGTCGGTGGGATTACACAAATCTGTCCAGAAAGGCGATTTTGGGGGTCACTTAGTCAAATCACCTTTAGGGTGGGATTTGAACATTTTCACTGCCCTCGTTCATCAGGTGGGGTCATAAGTAGGCTATGTTGAAATTTTGGGGTCAAGAGATGTAAAAATGACAAAGTTATGCACATACATAGAAATTTTGCTACACTTCCTCATAACTTAGGCAATTTTAAACATTTTGACTCAGAATTTTCAACATAAACATCTTTTGACACCACCTCAAGAACGTGATAGCTGTCATTTTTCAGACCCCAGCCAAACTGTGTTTTTGTGCCTGTGGTGCACAATGGCATTGAGATGGTGCAAAATTATGTTTTGGTAAGGATTTCAAAATTTTCATTACTGGGTTCATGAGGTGGAGTAATAAGAAGGCTAGGCTGACAATTTAATTCCTGTTTTACTACAAATTCAAGTGTAGAGCTGTCCAGGCCCCGAGCTCTCACAGACAGCATATATGTACACATCTAAGGAGGGATGGGAATGCTAGCCCCAGAGAGCCCTGCACTCCCACAGACAAATGAGGAACAATTATATCAAAAAGTAAGTAAATTCTCTGCAGAAACCTTTTTACTACACTAGTTAGGGTTGAAGCAAAAAAAGTAGGGAAATATGATGTTAGGGTTTCCAACCCTAACAGCCTACCCCCACCCTGCAGGCAACAACTGGTGTTGGGTGTACCATGGGATTGTCAACAGGAAAATAAGGATACCATTATACTATCTCAAAAAGTAAGGAATTATTTGCAAGAAAACAAGTTAATGCAAAATTTAAGGTTTAGGCTACAGCAACAAAAGCAGGGAACTGTGGCTTTAGGGTTCCAACTCTAAAACCACACCCCACCCCATAAAACAAATCAGGGTTAGAGTCTTTCTTGGCATTATCAACCCTAAAGCTCAGTCTATTAGGTAGATATGTTTCTGGATTGTATAGAATGGGGTGAGCTGTAGGGTCGACAATGCCAAGGAAGACACCACCCCTGATTTGTTTTAGGTGTGGGGGCTGTGGTTTTAGGGTTGGACACCCTAAAGCCACATTTTCCTACTTTTGTCACTGTAGCCTGAACCCTAAATGTTGCATTAATGCAGTTCTATTGCAAAGAATATATGGTCCCCTTCAGTCCTATGCCCAGCCCTGTCACCTGCCTTACCTGGGACTTACCTTGTTCTTTGCTCCCCCTGTGAATGACCCTCCATGGGAAAGCTGCCCAAAAGCCAGCACATAACCCTAGACACAGTTGCCTTCTATGGGGAAGCAAGAGCCACAATAAGCAGTGAGGAGTATGTGGCAGAGATGTGAAAAACTTACTGTGTGGTTGGGAGACTTTCTCTTTTTCTTCTCCTCCACCCTCAAGCCTTGTTGAGGAAATGCAACTGATGCCATGGCATCAGAGTGATGATGTCCCCAACTGTGATGCTGGTTCCAGCCTCCACTGCTACCTGTCATCAGCCAGTTGGCAATTATAAGGTGGAGACCAGAAGCTCTCCCACCCCCAAGGAGGCAGATCTCCATGGGACACTAAGCTATCCTCCACCCAGCTAGCCCTCTGGCACCCTAGGCTTATTCCTGAACCCAGGTCACTAGCATTGCAAGTGATAGCACTGCCACTGGGCTGGTGGGCCAGCCTGGGTGAAGGTATTTTAAAAGTATATAAGTGGATATTAACCATTCCCCCACCTCCTTCCCCATAAGTCTGAAAACAATGTCACTGTAGCACACTCAAGACTAGAAGCTTTTCTTTTCTAATGTAGGTTGAAACACTCGGGCTCAGTCGAGATAAGAGAAAAAAGACATCATAACTTGGGCTAGGCTTTTTTTTTCTAGGAGTGCACAACATTATAGAACCACTAGTGCATCTGATACAACATTCTGACTCATGAGTTATAAATACATAATTCCCAGGAACATGCATTGTTTAGTGTGTTTCCACATAATTACATAACCATCCAAAAGGACAATGTTTCAGATTGCTGTGTACTTTTCCTGTCCTCTCTTAAGAGTTATACGAAAGGCTCAAACAAACCTCCTTTAAAACAGAGACAGCACTTGAATAGACAGTTTTATTTCAAAAGAGAATGCTATTATTCTTTGTCACAGCTGGCTACAGATGAAAAGGCCCCATGACAGTTATTGATAGAATTCCGTGAAACATGCATCTCTGTAACTCTGTTTACCTACAGTATTTTACTGTTGTGACAAATTAATTCAAGAATGCTTATATAAAGGAAAGGACTGTTTCTGATGCATGTGCAGATTTGATTAACAAATATGGCAGGTAAATGTGATTGAAAGGCTTCTTTAAAATACAGATCATTCTGCTTAATCAACAAAGAATGATCCACTGTATAGGAGTGATGGCTTGTAGATAGCAGCACTCATTAATGGATGATGCCACAAAGTCATTCAGCCACTGTCACAGTTCTCTAATTGCTATTTCAATAATCTCAATAGATCTGTATAGCCATTCAGTTATTCAGATTCTTTAAATATATCTCATTTTTTAATAAAATTGTAATCCACTGCCACTTAATGAAGTGAGCAGAGATCAGGGAAAAGTAGCACTCTTCACTGTTTACTTCTATTTTGTTTGATTTATTATGGTTTCAGAGGGCATTGTTCTGCAGTCATTTTGCTATTACATAGAAAAATGGAGCTCTTCTGATTCCTAATGGACTAGATACGATTAGAGTTTTTGTGGTATTCATTCAGCTAAGCAGTGTTTCAAAGCATTATTTTGTGCTAAGCTTCTATCTGGTTAGAAAGGAGGAGAAGCAGACAATCCTGGGACTGTTATGCAAGGGCCCTACCCCCAAATTGACTTCCTACTGTACACCTTAGACAAACCTTATGTTACACATAGTATGCACATGCTATACTAATATATAGGGCACAGACACCTACCATATAAGACCAAGTGACAGGATATATAATGATTGTAATACACTTTACTTTCTCTATGCATGGAAACTGCACATAGTAAGCCAAGACATTCATGTTTTTGACATTTTCTGATATTTTGTAGTCTGCACTGCCACACTTTGGATATATGTATAATTACACTACATTCTGTGTTTTTCACATACTATGTATACCTTTATTGTTCTCAGAGATAGCTGACTTAGAGAATATTGTATAACATATGTGAGAAAAGGCTGTCAAGGGGGTGCCGATAAAGGAGGGACTCTGTCTCCACCCCCCTGGGGACCAGGAGGATTGCAGGACAAGGCCAACTGGCAAAGTGCAGACCAGGAGAAAACAGAATCCCCATGGGAACATGAGCAGGGAAATGGAACTATAGGGAAAGGGTGGAAGGTAGTCCTGCTAAATGCAGGAGCTTGGGCAATAAAATGCCTGAGCTCCAGGCGCATGTTAACTGAGGAGCAGTGGATGTGGCAGTGGTCACTGAGACTTGGGCCACTGCAAGACATGACTGGGACCTGAACCTGGAGGGTTACACTATGTTCAGGAAGGACAGGGGAGGGAAGGGGAGGAGGGTAGCTATGATAGTCAAAACTGCATTGGCATAGGGGAGTAGAGGAGGCGGAGGGAACCATGGAGGCGATTAGGTCACCTTGATAACAAGGTGGGGCAAGAGAGTAAAAATAGGAGTGGTGTATAGACCCCCTGCCCTGGTGGAGGAGCTGGAGGACAGTCTGGTGGCAGATGTTAGGAGACACTGCAGACTGGGCAGAGGAAAGGTGGTGGTGTTAGGGGACTTAAACATGCCAGGAACAGACTGGGAGACTATGACATCCTCTGTGACCAGGGAACAGAGGTTGTTGGATGTCTTTTAAGACGCGTTCCTAACTCAGCAGGTGAGGGAACCGACCAGGGAGGCACGGGTACTGGATGTGGTCCTGGCAGACAGTGACCAGATTGGGGGCCTGGAGGTAAGGGACCCATTGGTGGGGAGTGACCGTGCCACGGTCTGGTTCTGCCTGGAACTAGGAGCGGTAGAAGGCTGCACAAAGATGGAAGTAACCGACTTCAGGGGAGCGGATTTTAAGGAAATGGGAAGGACCCTTAAGGAGCATTTGGATGGGATTGGGTCAGACATGGACGCTGATAGTAGGTGGGAAATCATCAGGAGAGGGGTGCAGGATGCTACCAGCACCTGTGCAAGAGTAAAACGAAATGCGGTAGGGCCCAAAACCTGTTGGTGGACCAGGAGGTCCAGGAAGTGGTGCGGGAAAGAAAGCAGCCTATAAGAAATTCAAGTGCTCAAGGAGTGAAAGGGATTGAGGGAGTACGAGCTGATGGCTAGAAGGGCCACTAGAGTGGTGAGGGCGGCTAAGGCAAGGAAGGAGCAGAACCTGGCCAGGGAAATTAGGAGAGGAAAAAGGGTTCTTTAGATACATTGGGAAAGACGAAGGGTGAAGGGCAGATTAGCAGGATTAAATCAGGGAGAGATGGGCACAAGACCCAGGGAGCAGGCTGAGGTACTAAATGAGAACTTCACCTCAGTTTCACCAGGGAAAATGGGGATGCTGCATCATACATGGAGAGAGACAGAGATAATGAGGAGGGGACCCTTACCGATCGGCAGATCTGGGGAGGGGCATCACTGGCAGGTGGGGAGGGCTAAGCAGGGAGAAGAGGTACCAGAAGTGGAAATCACAGCAGAGAAAGTGAGGGAAGCCCTCAGCTCCCTTAAGACAGAGAAAGCACCGGGGCCGGATAAATGACATCCTAGAGTGCTGAAGGAACTTGCAGATGTCCTGGCGAAACCCCTGGCAGAGCTTTTCACCATCTGTCTGAGGACAGGGTGGGTGCCCCAAGACTGGAAGGTGGCGCATGTAGTGCCTATCCACAAGGGGGGATCAAGGGAGGTGGCAGGGAACTACAGGCCTGTCAGCCTGACATCGGTGGTGCGGGCAAGATGATGGAGGCATTGTCAAGGAGAGGCTGGGGGACCTGGATAAGTCAGGGTGCCTGGATGATAGACAGCATGGATTCATCCTGGGGAAATCATGTCAGACAAACCTGGTGGAGTTCTATGACTGGGTGACAAGTGCCTTGGACCTGGGTAGACCAGTGGATGTCCTCTTCCTAGACTTCAGCAAGGCATTTGACTCTGTTCCTCACGTGGGCCTGTTGGATAAGCTAGGAGAAATGGGGGTGGGAAACCAGATGATCAGATGGATAGGCAGTTGGCTTCAGGACCGGACCCAGAGGGTCATAGTTGGTGGGATAGTCTCATCCCCAAGGAGGGTCATTAGTGGGGTCCCACAGGGATCAGTCCTTGGGCCCCTTCTGTTCAACGCCTATGTATCTGACATAAGGACAGGAATCAGGAGTGAGATGAGTCTCTTGCAGATGACTCGAAACTGGGGCGGTGGTGGATGGGGAGGAGGGAGGTGGCCCTGCAGGGGACCTGGAGGCTCTGGAAAGATGGTCTAGAAAGTGAAGCTGAGGTTCAATGCAGGGAAAATGCAAGGTACTCCACCTGGGGGGCCAGAAACCCAGGCCAAGTGTACACCCTGGGGAATACTACAAGTCTCAATGGCTGAGAGGGACCTGGGGGTGGTGGTGGATGTCAAGATGAACAACTCTGAGACTTGTAGGAGGGCAGCAGCCAAAGCAAACAGGATGCTGGGATGCATCACTAGGGGGATCACCTCCAGAAGGAGGGAAGTGATACTCCCTCTGTATAACTGCTTGGTGAGGCCGCACCTGGAGTACTGCATGCAGTTTTGAGGCCACACTTAAAGAGGGACATTAACCTCCTGGAGAGGGTCCAGAGGAGGCAAACCAAAATGATTTGGGGCTTGGGGACAGGACCTTGAGGAGAGGCTCAAAGAGCTAAATATGTACACATTGGAAGAGAGAAGGGACGGGGGACATGATAGAGGTCTTCAGGTACATGAAGAGGATAAATAGGGAGGAACAGTCAGGGTGCTTCAAAGGAAGGAGGAAGGGGCCACTAGAGGGCATGGCTGGAAGCTGGAGAGGAAGATTCAGGAGAAAGGAGGAGGTGCTACTTCACTGAGAGGGTGGTGGAGCCATGGAATGCACTACCTAGGGGCTGGTGGAGGCAGAGACAGTGGGGGTTCAAGAGGGGTGGGACAGGTACAGGGAAGGGTTCAGGAAGCAAAATCCAATGCAGCATGAATATCCGGAACTGGAAGGAGAAGCCAGAGAGGCGAGGGGGACAGCAAGGTCAGCACCCAGGGTGGGGGCTGACCAAACGAGCAGACACGAAAGACCGTTAGGCCTATTCTGCTGGCATTTTAGTATGTTAGTATGTTAGTATAATGTTATCTACACTGTGGAGCCACCTTACTGTTGGCCAGTAGGGCTTATTGACTGTAACTATGAATGTTTCCATCTCTTGGTAGTCATGGTAATTATCATAGTATATAATGTAATGTATTATGTTTGCTCCTCGGAGACCTTCTTCACTCCTTGGGGTATAGGGGAATGCTAAGCTCTGGCTCCCAGTGTCTTATGGTAAGAACTGCTTAGGGCAACTGTAATATCCTTTTATAGTAATAAACACATTTATTACTGATGTGCAACTTCATTGTGATTCTTGTGCATCTCTAATTATCACCAAGAACCTGATCAGGGTTAGACTCCCTAACAGGACTATAGTGTCAAATGTCACAGATTGGAATGTTTATGTAGTAACTCTAATGTTCCAACTCTCACTGAAGTTATGTAAGAACCCCTAAACACGGTTCAAGTTACAGTTTTTTTTTTACAGTGGAGGTTTGAAATGGACTGTTCATATGCACTTTTTCATCTTAAAAACTTACAATGCTGTTGAAATTATGTTGCGAAACTACTGAGAAAGGAATTTTCTTGTCTGTGCTAGATATCTGCCTTCTTCCTGAAAACTTAGATCAGTTAAGCCAGTTGTTTTACAGAGAGTGTGTTTTTTTTTACCTCTGGATTTCAATAATCTTTACTGTGCCAGCCCTTACAGAAATATAAGTGTGCTGTGTACATGCAGAATGCATGCTACATACTTAATTGTGCAATGTTTGCATGTAGTTCACATACTGTACACAAAGTGACCCTAAGTGAACCAGGTCTAAAAAGCAAAAATCAGGTTTGCATGCTGCAAGCTTGACATGTGTGCAGCAGGTAAGCGGGTGCAAACATCTTCTAAATATTACATCAGATTCACCTGTTACACACTTGACATGAGGGCAGCAATCAACTAGTGTGAACATCATTTGAACATCACATCAGGTTCACATGCTGCATGCTTGCCATGTGTGCAGCAGCTAAGCTGGTGCAAATCTCATCTAAGAAAACACACCAGTTTCTATTTCTTATAGTACTGCTACTAATTAGAGACATTAAAAATAATTATTTTATTGAATTCCCATTAAAATTGGGTAAACCCATTAATTCTGATCCTTTTGCAAGTTGTTTAAGGACTTTTGATTTTTGTCATTAAATCACTATAAGTATATAAAGTTTTGTATGCTTACTGCATTAAACACCAAAGATATACTTAGTCAACATCCCTCATTCCAGATGTGCCAAGAGGGGCCTCTGTGTTGTGAAGCCTGACCTTTTTGTTTTGAGCCATGCACATACCCTTATGCATATATATTGCTATAAATGTGTTTCTCCAAGACTGTTTCGGCTCACTTACTTTCTCTTTGTCATTCTGTATGGAGCATATAAACTATTTCCAAGTACCCTTTGTGCTGTGTAGGGTCTTGGAAGCATGCACCATACCTCATATTTTGTCACAGAAATTAGGGACATGGACACTCAAAATGATGGACTATGAGGGACACTAACCCTCACAATGATCAGGACACATCCTGAAACATGGAGCTACAGTACCTCAGAACACAGTGGAAACCATTGTCTTTACTTGTACCAATATCAGCAGACCACTAAACAGTAGGTAAGGCTAGAGTGATGTTGGGGTGTATTAGTAGAAGTATCACAAGTCATAAAAGGGAGGTAATAATCCCTCTTTACAAGACACTGGTTAGGCCCCATCTGGAGTACTGTGTGCAGTACTGGAGTCTGCACCTGCACAAGGACATTAACAAAATGTATGCAGTCCAGAGAAGGGCAACCAAAATGGTGCAGGGACTGCATCAGAAAACTATGAAGACAAATTAATGGAGCTCAATGTGTATACCCTAGAAGCAAAGGAGTGAGAGAGTTGATATGATTGAAACATTCAAACATCTTAAGGGCATTAACAGGGTGAAAGAGTCTAACATGTTTCAATATAAGAAAACTAGCAGGGCAAGAGGACACAGCATGAGATTAGAGGGAGGTCAATTAAGGGGGAATGTGAGGAAGTTCTTTTTCACAGAAAGGGTGGTGGATGCATGGAATGCCCTACCTCAGGGAGTGGCAGATATGAATACAGTGTAGGGCTTCAAACAGGCATGGGATAGGCATAAGGGAGCAATACAGATGAGTATGAATAGATAGGCCATTGACAGAGTCAACTACTATCTTTCTATGTTTCTGTTTGGTGGCAGATTTGGATTTAATCTTTTGCACAATAAGAGCACCTCCTGGCCTGTGTGTGCTTATGCTGCAGCTGCATTCCTGACTCGACTTTGTCTGTATTGTGTTATCCACTCTCACCACCTTTTAACGGTGACACCATCACACATGACATGGAGGAGCTCCAGCCAAACAAGAGCACAAGTCATGTGAGTGCAACACTGTCTTTACTGCCACAGAGTATACAGGCTCCACACTACAGCTTGGAGGACTCAGTGAGCACTGAACTCTCAATAGTAGTGTTGTGGTAGCATATGTTTGTTGGTCTACTGTTAGTGACTCTCTGTCTCCCCTGATGGCTGAAGAGACAGAGGGTGAGCTAGAAGCTAACTCGAGACTAGGCTACCTACTTACTCTACTAGGCTTGCTTCACAAAAAAACAGCAGAGACACCCACAGTAGCAAGCTAGGCCTAGCAGCAGTGGTGACAGCAGTGCGGGTGGCCTTCTTAGGCCTTGATCAGTGCAGTGCAGCAGCAGCCAACCAAGAAGCAAGCAACACAGGATGGTTAGGTTCGGTTGGTGAGGTGACTTGGTCGCAGACCAATTTGGTGATCTGGAATGAATGTTTCTGGCATCTATCTTCAGGCAGAAGGACGGAGGAGGAGAGGACTGAAAACTGGGCTGTGGCACATTGGGTTAGGCTGCAGGTTCTGGCCAGATGGCAGGGTAGGTAAAAGTAAATATTTTTTTTTTATAGGGGGATTGGGGAAGGAGGAAGAACTAAAATATTGATGTGTTTTTCATGTTTCTGCACCTTTGGGCAACTTCATGACCCATATGGGATGGGTATTGAATGGAATGGAGTTGGAGAGAGAAATGAACATTTTTTTTTTTTGTGGGGGGGTCAGAACATCAACCAGGAAAAAAATTGGTTAGTAATGATCTGATGCACTGCTCTGGGGTATAGAAAGATCAAGCTAATACATTTGAATTTTTATGATTTGCATATCACTTTTCAGTCACAAAAAATAAGTTTCACCTTTTTAGAGATGTTCCAGACATTTTAGAGCTTTCCACCTAGGGGCTAACTACTGTAGCACCTGGCCTCAAATGGTTGTTGACTCCCCACTGCTGAAATCTGAAATGGTGCCCCTGCCATAAAGTCTAAATTTACAGGACATCCTCTATATGTGCAGCATGTTTTCCATGAGGGATGGATGAGGAAGCAGAGACATTTTCAGGGGTAAAATGAGGAATGTCCCTTGCATTTAGGGACAGTTGAGTGGTATGGTATGCACAAACTATTGGATTCCCCACTATAGTCAGACTTATTCCCCCCCCACCCCTGTGAAGCTGACCTCCACATCTCCACACTCAGGCACATTGTGACATAGAGCAAGGGAGACTGCAGGTGCATGCATCATTGAAATGAATGGGGGGTAATTTTTTATTACTATTTTATGCATTATCGATGAAGATTTGGGATTAATGAAGGCCACCGTTTGACTTACAACAAGGACCTTGTTAGTAGAACAGTGGCCTTCATTATTCTCTAACTCATCATCATAATGTATAAAATAGTAATAAAAAATAACTCCATTCATTTTAAGGGGGTACACTCTTGCACTGTGACTCATGGACATCATCTCATAAAGACTCCTGCCTCTGGCTCCCTAGTACTCAAGTAAAAGACTCTTGACTTGTATTGATACTCAGTGGGTTGTCTATAGCAGCATGGCTACACCTGCTACAGTGTGTGTGCATTGGGGGGTTACTGGCCATGTGGGTGAGTGTCAAGTTATTGCTGCTTTTGTGTTAGCCCCTTAAAGTCTGTTTGTGTGGAAGCATTCAAACCTATGGAGAGAAAGGCCAGACACAAATAATTAAGTAGTTATGTAGGTAAGCATGTGTATTGGAGATGGGAAGAACCACATGTGTTTCCATTGGTATGTGTGCTTTAGTTTGGCTGTGCAGCTTAGATGAGGGGAGACAAGAAAACTAAAAAGTATAACAATGGCTATAAGCATGCTGCATGCATGCAGATGAATTCAGATTTGTTTCAGTCTTATGCATGTAATTGCTGATTTAAATGAGATATCTAGTGGCACCGCTCCCCCCCCCCCACACACACACCATCTGATGTCCCTTGGAGCCTGAAAAGAAGAAAATGGTCTCTCAATGTCTTTTTTTCATCTGTAAAAATGTGTGTAGACAGAGCACTGCTATATTATACTGGAATATATATGCATATATGTGTATATGTATTAGTGTGTGTGTGTGTGTGTGTGTGTATCACAACAATTAGAAAGTGCAGTTAGGTGGCTCAGTGGTTAGTGCAAAAATTGCTAGTCTACATTCCCCTGCTATCTAAATCAGTTGTAGCCTTATGCATGTCATTGCTGATTTAAATTAGGTATCTAGTGGCACTTCAACCCCCCTACATACACATACTCTCTGATGTCCCTCAGAGCCTGAAAAGAAGAACATGGTCCCTCAATATCTTTTTTATCTGTAAAAATGTGTGTAGACAGTGCTATGTTATACTGAAATATATATGTATTTATGTGTATATGTATTAGTGTGTGTGTGTGTGTGTGTGTGTGTGTGTGTGTATCACAACAATTAGAAAGTGCAGTTAGGTGGCTCAGTAGATAGTGAAAATTTGCTAGTCTATATTCCCCCACTATCTAGATCAGTTTCAGCCTTATGCATGTTATTGCTTCTTTACACAAGGTGTCTAGTGGCACCTCCCCCCCCCACCACCACCCTCTGATGTCCCTTGGAGCCTGAAAAGAAGAATACTGTCCCTTGATGTCTTTTTTAATCTGTAAAAAAAGGTCTATCGCTGATGCAACCCCACACACCCAACCCAACCTCCCACAGAGTACCTGCCACCCCACACACCTCAGATGCCCTCAGACACCCTCACTCACCTGAACAGATCCCAGTGTGAAGATCCTCTGTCCCATGGAAAACATGTCTTGCTGCTGGAACCAGTGACTGCTATATGAGAAATAAGGTTAAGTGCAGTTGAAAACCCATTGAATACACTGAACCACACTTACCTTATTTCTCATATAGCAGTCCTCAGTTCCAGCAGCAAGACATGTCTTTGATGGGAGTGTGTATCTTCACACTGGGACCTGTTCAGGTGAGTGATGGTGAGTGGTGGAGTCTGGGGATGCAGGGTGGTGAGTGCTCAGTGGGAGGTCGGGTTGGGTGGTGGGAGTTGCATCACCATCCAGTCTGCCCCATTAATCCCTATCTAGTGTGAGGCCCCATGCCCAAACTGAACTCTGGAGCCCACCTTGCCTCCAGGATATCCTGTATCTATCTCATTCTTTCTTAAATCATGTGATCATTTTAGGCCCTACCACCCCCTCTGGTAGGCTATTCCAGGCATCTACCATTCTCTCCATGAAAAAATATTTCCTCACATTTCCAATGAGACTTTACCCCTCTAACTTCATTTTGTGTCCCCTTGGCTTAGAGCATCTCTTACTTTGGAAGATGCTTCCTTCCTGTACTCTGATTATACCGGTGGTGTACAATACTTGGTACAATACTTGGTAGTCGAGACAGAAGAAGGCATTTTGCCCATATAATCTGTTTCCCATCTTAGCAGGTCCATCTGCTGCCTGTTTTACCCAACAAATAATTATCTAGCTTGTTTTTAAAGGCAATGAAGGAATTTACTTCCACTATATCCTTGGGGATGTTATTCTGCACAGTCACCCCCTCTGTGTGAAGAGGTTCCTCCTAATGTTCTTTCTAGGGAAAGCTACTTTGATTTGGTATTTATGGCTTTTTAGGTTAAATTCTCTACTGTTAATTTGTAGGCTTAGGTTACAGGGTTTTAAATAATTGATTAGCAGTTTTTTTTCTTGGGATGATACTAACTGTACAGAAAGTATTTATATAGATTTTCTAGAAGTGCTGTGTTTGTTAAACACAGTGAGGCAAGAGCTATGCATTTTCACAAAGATTTAGCACTTTTATGAGCAAAACGCTAATCAAGTTTTAGAGTTAAATAAAACCCTGGGTTATGTAATAACTGTCTATCCTTAGATATTTTAAACATCTCTAGCATCTCTCCCCTTATTCTCCTTGTTTCCAGTGAGTACAAACCTAAGTGTTGTAACCTTGCCTCATACGGAATATCTCTCAACTTTGTGATCCTAAGCAGGACCCTCTCCAGATTCTCTATGTCTCGATGAAGATGTGGGCTCCATAGCAGGGAACAATAGTCAGAATGTGGTCTTATAAAAGCCTTGTATAATGGCAGTATATAATTTGTATGTCCTGTGACAAAAGCTCTTCTTATTCTTGCAAAACTTCCATTGGTTTTCTTTATTAGTTCGTTACAGTGAAAGCTGAAGTTTAGGTTATTATCAATTAGGATTCCTAGGTCCCTTTCCTTTTCCACTGTTCTTAGAGTTATGCCATTTATAGTATATTTGTATTTGTAATTAACAGAGCCTAGGGGCATTACAATGCTTTTTTCAGCATTAAAGCATCCCATTTTTATTAGCCCAATCCTCCAGTATCCCCAGGTCCCTTTTCTGTTCTAATACCTGGTTATATGCATTAACCACAGCCCCCAGCTTCTTGTCATCCCCAAATTTAGTTAACCAGTTTTTTTATGTTTGTATTCATATCTGATACAGACAGAGGAAAAAAGGGTCAGTACAAGCACTGAACCCTGCAGCACCCTACTCATGACCCTCCCCAAACTGGACTCTGATCCACTTATCAGAACCCTCTGGTTTCTACCCGTCAACAATGATTCTATCCAGTTTGTTATTTTGACATTTAATCCCCCATCTACCAATTTCTTTAGCAAAAGACTATGAGAGACTTTGCTGAATGCTTTCTGAAAGTCTAGAAAAAACGCATCGATAGGTTGATTTAGTACGTTATTTACTGCCTCATAGAACACTAATGTGTGCGTTAAACACGATCTTTGTTTTTTGAAACCATATTGGGTAGGGTCTGCTAAACTTGTAACTACAGTATGCATTCTATTTCCAGTTTGTCCTTTATTATAGACTCTATAATCTTTCCAAGCACAGAGGTTAAGCTTATGGGCCTGTACTTTGTCATGTTGCCCTTATCCCCTTTTTATGTTGATTGTGCACAGCGCAAGAAACATATTGGGACAGCTTGCTCAGAAGCAGGTTGTGGAGCCGTGGCACTGTTGTGGTCAATGCCCCTACAGCCTGCAAATGCTTGTCCCACTTCCCCCAATGCCATTGCACGCTGCTGGTGACAGTAGTTTGGAACCTTGCAACCAACTTGTGACAATTTTGCCGCTGCAATCAGGGGCCGCCTCGTCATTGCAGCGTCAGCCATCCACTGCAATGAGGGAGTGACCCGTCATTGTAGGGCGGAACTTCCAAACCCTGATATTGTTTGTGAACATGGCAGCAGCTTGCCGCCGTATTCACAAACAATATAACTCCCCCCACTACCATGTTTATGTGCCGATGGGGACCCCAATCCCCATCGGCTTCAGTGCCTCAGTGTTGATTTTGCTGACGGGGGAGCCCACTCCCCGTCAGCATTCTGTAACCAACCTCCCCCCTGCTTTTATTGTCTGCCGACAGGGTGTCCAATCCCTGTCGGCATAATCTAAGCTCCCCTCCTTTGTTGTGTGCCGATGGGGGTGCCCAACCCCCATCGGCTACTGCTGCCCCCAAAGAAAGAGAGTCCTTTGGCACGCTGGGAGCCCACTCCAGTGTGCCACATTGCCCTGTAACGTAAAAACAGTCCCACAATGTCTTTTTTTTAACCTGAAAGGAAACGGTTCCTCGGTGGTCTCCCTGGTCCCCTGCCACAACCCACACCCACCCACTGTGCACCCTGCCCCTACCCCCCCACCCCATACTTACCTCTGGAGCTTGGTGCGACGATCTTCGTGGACCGGGAACACGTCTGCCTATTCAAAGCGGACTGCAAACTGAGGTAAGGCGGTAAGCTGTATAATGGAATAAATAGGGTATTTTCCAACTTTAATGCATATTTCAGTCATTTTTTTGAATTTTGGCACCAAATTTTCAACCTGGGGTTTTTGAGACCCCTCCTCATGAATTCTTGAACTGTCATGGTGTTACTTGGCCCGGAAAGGTGATTTCACGGTCACTGCACCGAATCACCTTCCGGGGCTAATTAACAAAATGACAGTGCCATTGTTCATGAGGTAGGATCTCAAAAAGCCTATGTTGCAAATTTGGGGGAAAAAATCCAAAAAATGACTGTTTTACGAGTGGGCACTGTGTAGTTGCTACGCATGCTCGTAACTTTGTGAATTTGCAATATTTTCATGCCAGATTTTCAACATTGGCATTTTGTCACACCTTCTTGTGAACAGTATAGCTGTCATTGTTCATATCCTGACGGAAATGTGTTTACGCATTTCCGGCGCAGAATAACGCGTTCGCTGTGGGAAATCAGTGTTCGGGACAGATTAAGAAAATGACAGTGTTACTGTTCATGAGCAGAGGTCCTAAAATGCCTATGTTGAAAATTTGGTGATGCTAGCCCATCGAATGACTGTGTTACAAGTGTGCATTGCACACCTTCCACGCATCCTCGTAACTTTGCAAATTTATAATATTGTCACGTCAGATTTTCAACAGTGGCATTTTTTCCCACCTCCTTATGAGCAGTACAGCTGTCATTTTTCACATCCTGACCAAAATGTGTTTTCACAGTTCCGGCGCAGAATAACTTGGTCGCTGTGGGAAATTACTGTTTGGGACAGATTAAGAAAATGACAGTGGCACAGTTCATGAGCAGAGGTCCTAAAATGCCTATGTTGAAAATTTGGTGATGAAACTCCATAACATGACTGTGTTACAAGTGTGCATTGAACTGTTTCCACACACTCTTGTAACTTCGCAATTTTGAAATATTTTCACGCCACATTTTCAGCAGGGCATTTTTCCACACCTCCTTATGAACAGTACAGCTGACATTTTCACATCCTGGCTAAAGTATGTTTTGCACTCCTGCTGGAGAATAGCATGGTCACTGTGAGAAATCACTGTTTGGGACAGATTAAGATCGAATGAGTGAGAGGGGGGAGTGACTGAGCTCAACTGAGCTCTGTCGGGACTGCTGCGGGTTTGTTTGTGGGCAGAAAAAGGGCCCAACGCAAGACCCCAGTACAAAAGGGCAGTCTGCAGCACTGGGAGAAAGAGAACGAGAGAGCGAGTGATGGAGGGGAAGTGAGCGAACTCACCGGAGCGCTGTCAGGACTGCTGCGGATTTCTTTGTGGGCAGAAAAAGGCGTCAATGCAGGCAGGGGCCCAGTACCAAAGGCCAGCCTGCAGCGGTGGGAGAAACAGTATGAGCGAGTGAGATGGGGGACTGAGTGAGCTCAATGGAGCTCTATCAGGACTGCTGCGGATTTCTTTGTGGGCAGAAAAAGGCGCCAATGCAGGCAGGAGCCCCATACAAAAGGGCAGCTTGCAGCACCAGGACAAACAGAATGAGCACATGAGAGAGGGAGACTGAGCGACCTCAACGGAACTCTGTTGGGACAGCTGCAGATTTCTTTGTGGATAGACAAAGGTGCCAACGCAGCCAGGAGCCCTGTACACAAGTGCAGCCTGCAGCGCCAAGAGAAATAGAACGAGTGAGTGACAGAGTGGTAGTGAGCAAGCTCAGCGGAGCTCTATTGTGACTGCTGTGGATTTCTTTGTGGGCAGAAAATGTGGCAACGCAGGCAGGAGCCCAGCACAAAAGGTCAGCTTGCAGCACCAGCTGAAACGGAATGAGTGAGTGAGAGAGCTCAATGGAGCTGTGTTGGGACTGCTTCAGATTTCTTTCTGGCCAGAATAAGCCGCCAATGCAGGCAGAAACCCAATACAAAAGGACAGCCTGCAGCGGCAGGAGACACAGAATGAGCGAGGTCAGGGAGGGGTGAGTGAGCTCGAACTCTGTTGGGACTGCAGCAGATTTGTTTGGCGAAAAAAGGCAGCAATGCGCAGGGGCCCAGTACAAGGCGGCAGCTGCAGTGGCGGGAAACCAGAATGAGCGGAGGTGAAGAGGGGTGAGCGAGCTCAACTCAGAGCTCTATTGTAACTGCTGTAAATTTCTTTGTGGGCAGAAGAAGGTGGGAAACACAGGCAGGAGCCCAATAGAAAAGGAGCAGCCTGCAGCGCCAGCAGAAATGGAATGAGCGAGTGAGAGAAAGGGAGTGAGCGAGCTCAACGGAGCTTTGTCAGGACTGCTGCAGATTTCTTTGTGGGCAGAAAAAGGCACCAACAGAGGCAGGAGCCCAGTACAAAAGGGCAGCCTGCAGCGCCAGGAGAAACAGAATGAGTGAGTGACACAGGGGGAGTGAGCAACCTCAACGGAACTCTGTCGGGTCAGCTGTGGATGTCTTTGTGGGCAGAAAAAGGTGCAAATGCAGGCAGGAGCCCAGTACAAAAGGGCAGCCTGCAGCACTGGGAGAAACACAATGAGAAAGTGAGAGAGGGGGAGTGAGCGAGCTCAATGGAGCTCTATCGTGACTGCTGTGTATTTCTTTGTAGGCAGAAAAAGGCGGCAAAGCAGGCAGGAGCCCAGTACAAAAGGCCAGCCCATCGCTGGCAGCAGAAACGGGAATCAGTGAGTGAGGGGGGTCAGCAGGCTCAACAGACCTGTGTTGGGACTGCTGCAGATTTCTCTGTAGGGTGAAAAAGCCACCAACAGAGTTAGGAGCCCAGTACAAAAGGGCAGCCTGCAGCGCCAGGAGAAACAGAATGAGTGAGTGAGAGAAGGGGAAGTGAGCCACCTCAATGGAGCTCTGTTGGGAGAGCTGCAGATTTCTTAGTGGGCAGAACAAGCTGCCAATGCAGGCAGGAGCCCAGTACAAAAGAGCAGCCTGCAGCACCAGGAGAAACAGAGTGAGTGAGTGAGTGAGTGAGTGAGTGAGTGAGTGACAGAGGGGCAGTGAGTGAGCTCAACACACCAACGCAATCAACATTTGGCATTGACAAATGCTTGTTTAAATATTGGTACCACTATGGCGGTCCTCCAGTCCTGTGGTACCTCCCCCCATCTAGAGGCATATTATTAAGTTTTGCCAGTGGGTCTTCCAGCCATAACCTAACTTTCCTTAATAACCTCGGGTGCAGACCATCTGGTCCTGCTGACTTTGTAGAGTAATTTCTCCATTTTAATTAAGATGTCTTCTTTTGTAATTCTGCCAGCGTTATCCTTTTGTGATAAAGGGTTTGTCTCATCTTTTGCTGTAGATGTTATGCCCCATTGCTTGGAATATACTGAGCAGAAGTAGCTGTTGAAACGTTTTGCCTGTAATGTTAGAGTGCTAATTTCCCTGTTTCCTGGTGTTAATAGGCCTACTGTTCTATTGCTTGATTTGCTATTTATGCAGGCATAGAAGGCTTTGCCATTGTCCTTTGTATGGACCAATCTGAACTCCAGTGACTTTTTTTCCTTCTTATCATACTCTTACTTTTTTAATTCCTTTTTATAGGCATATACATTTCATGCATCATTATCCTTCCTCATTGCCCTACACTCCTTGCTTTCATTGGCCAGTTGTTTCTTAATCTTATACATGTACCATTGTAGGACCTTTCCTTTATTGTTATAGGGTGGCATTGTGGGTAGATAGATGTCTTCTAGTTCCAATAATTTATTCTTGATTTTTGTCCATAACTCTTCCATATTTAGGTTATTGTCCTCCTAAACCCAACCATCCAATTCTTGCCTGACTGATACGAAGTTGGCCCTGTAATAATTTTTTATTGCAGATCTTCCCTTAATTTTTTTTTTTTTTAATATGGTCTCAGCTGAGATCATATTATAGTCATTACAACTCGGGGGCTCCATTACTCCTATACTGCTGAGCGTCTCAGCTCGGTCAGTCAGAACTAAGCCCAGGGTGTTTTTGTCCCTAGTGGGCTGTTTCATCATCTATTCTAACCCACTACTGGTGAGGGTTTCAAGAAAAAGTTGCTCCAGTATAAAGCTTGCAGTATGACTATCCCAGTTGATACCTGGTAGGTTGAAATTGCCTGATAGAACTGTATCATTGTTTTACTTGTGTTATAAGTGTTATTGAGTAAAACTTGGTGTCCATTCACTGGTGTGTCAGGGGCTGTATAACTGACCCCTACCGTAAGTTTTTCAATTTCTTCCTTGATAATTCTACACATAGCATCTCAGTATCCTGGGTGTCCTGAGTTAGTGTTATCACACATTTGCAGGATATACTCTCTTTTATGTATAATGCTATGCCCCCTCCTCTTTTGTGAGTCCTGTCTTTGTAGAAGAGCCTATACCCGGGGATATTTCTGTTCCAGACATTGTTTTCTGACCCCCATGTTTCTGTTATGGCAGCCACATCTACAGTACCTGCTTTACTCCCGAGCAATTTCGAGTTCTCACAATTGCAGACAGTCCAGAGCTCAGCTACCTGTCTCTGCTTCAGTAAAGGATCCACGCTTTAGATGCATTAGGTTAAAAGGCAAAACACATGTATTTCTACAACATCAGCAACATGATGCAGCTACCCCTCCCCATACACAAACATTTTCGCGCATTATCAGCACTTTCTCAAGGCACAACTATATTGACTGTGAGTTTGCATGCCTATATTGACTGTGTATTTCAAGTTCTGATTTTTTGTTCTCATTGAGACTTCTAGCATTTACTGGCAAAAATTTTAGACCTTCCTTGTTTGTTATTGTGTTTTTAGGAGAATTTTTTTCCCCCAGGAGATCCCCTTCTCCCCTTAGCTTTTATTTTGTTGGTGTTGTGCGTTGTTTGTAGCTTCGTGGGATAATAATCCTAAAACTTTACTACCTTTTCTGCTAAGGTGCAGCCCATCCATACAATACAGGTCTTGTCATCCTACAAACAGTTCCAACAATTTTATACAACTTTTCCAAACACCATTTCCTAAGCCAGTTGCTGAATGTCTTTATTTTGGTGTTTCTCTCTTTACTAGATCTAGGTACAAGCAGAATTTCTGAGTAGATAATATCACTCTTGCTGTCTGCCAGCACACTGTGCATTTGTTGAAATTCTGCTATGATATCACCAGCACTTTGTCCCCCCATATTATTGGTTCCCACATGCAGCAGAACTGTCCCCTTGTTTGTTGTTCTTTTGATAATGCCAGGTAGCATTTGTGTTATATCCCTTTTGGCCCTTCTGTAGCTGCATGTGGTCACATTTTCCTTATCTTTTGTAGAGTATCTGTCAGTATATTTTGTAATAGGATTTCCCAAAATGAAAATCTGCCTTGGCCCTTCCCCCTCCTGGTTTTGTGTAGATATTTCTTTAGCTACTCCTAGGTTTCCCTGTCTATTTCCTATATTGATTCTTTAGCCTTGCCAAAAAGTTCCAACTAGTATTGTTACTGCCATTATTTATAAGTTGCGAGCTGACTCTTTATTTGTATAATCTTGCCCCCTGTGATTGTCCAAAGAAATAATCTTAAACTACCACAGTAGCTTGGGGTTTTTCTTGTCGGTGGTTTTAACCTCTATTCCTTATACACCCCTAGGCTGGACCCTTAAGCTAGTATATAAGAATGGGTTACCTCCCAGCTGTATCTTGTTTCTATCACTGAACCCCAACTAAAGACTTTTTTCCTTATTCTATCCCAGCAGTAGCAACCTTTGTGGTCTCAGATTTGGTTACCAGTATCAATGAATGTATAACTGACCTTATTTACATTTGATGCAGGCCTTGTCCTAGCTTTCCAGAGGCCCCAGTGGACACAGCAGACACTCGCAGAAATGTGTGTGTCTCTGTGTGCATCTCCGCACACTTCGTCACACTCTCACCCTTTTCACTGGGGGGGGGTGCTTTATGTGAGGGGACCCAGACGTACTGTTTCCCAGGTCACATTCCCTCATTTGTGCAAACTCCACAAATTAAAGTGTTTTGGGAATTAAAACACAAGCGCTATGCCTTGCGAGAGAAAGATATAGTGTTCAAGCTACAACCAATAAAATAACAGTTTTTACATGTTCACCATCATTCCTGGGCTAACCAGGACACCACGGCAGCCTGCCCCTTCCTTGTCTCTTCCCCAGTTGCCTAGGAGACAAATACACAGCGGGTTTCATTCTTTACTTGGTCTGTACCATAAGATGTATTTGTATGTCTCAGTCATGTCCCTCCCTCCCTCCTTTACTCCAGCAAATACATGTTTAACTCCTTTAGTATTTCCTCATAGGTCTTATCCCACAGGCCCTGCACCATTTTACGTGCCCTGAACTGCACTGCCTCCACCCTGTCTATGTTCTTTCTCAGATGGGGCCTCCAGAACTGGACGCAGTATTCAAAGTGCGGTCTTATGAGTGTCTTATACAGGGCCAAGATTGCCTCCATCTTTCTACCCATGATACCCCTCCCTATGCATTCAAGCATATGGCTAGCCTTTCCAGCTGCCTTATCATGCTGCCAAATTTCTCTTGGGTCCTCCGAAATGATAACTCCCAGGTCCCTTTCCTGTTTTGTGACTGCCAGTACCTCCCCACCTAGTTCATACTTTGCCCCTGGGTTCTTGTGCCCTATGTGCATGATCCAGTACTTCTTTGCAGTGAATCCCAGCTGCCATTCTTCAGACCATTTCTCCAGTTTTATAAGGTCTTCCCTCATTCTTTCAACACCCCCTGGAGTGTCCACCCTGTTGTATACCTTTGTGTCATCTGCGAAGATACTGTACATACCTTCCCCTCCAGTCCCTCTGCGATGTCCCCAATAAAGACACTGAAGAGGACTGAACCCAGCATGGAACACTGTGTCACCCTGCTCATCACCTCTCTCTTTCCAGAGTACTCCCTGTTTACCACAACTCTCTGACTTCTGCCATTCAGTCAGTTCTCCATCCATAAAACTATTTTAGGATCCACTGCTAGACTGTGCAGTTTGTTAATCAGCCTTCTATGGGGGAGGTGTCAAAGGCCTTTCTGAAGTCCAGATAGGCCACATCCACCACACCTCCCAGATCCACTTCCTTAGTTACCCAGTCATGCCATAGATTAGTACAATGAGTTAGTACAAAACACAGTGCATATCCTAAACACAGTAAAAGTTAGGGTTATATGTATAAGTAAATAAATGCCCTATAATGCAGTGTACGTGTATTAGTGTGTGTGTGTGACAGTGCTCTGTGTGTATAGACAGTGCACTGTTATGTTATACTGAAATATATATGCATATATGTGTATTTGTATTAGTCAGTGTGTGTGTGTGTGTGTGTATCACAACAATTAGAAAGTGCAGTTAGGTGGTTCAGTGGTTAGTGCAAAAATTGCCAGTCTACATTCCCCCATTATCTAAATCAGTTTCAGCCTTATGCATGTCATTGCTGATTTAAATGAGTTGTCTAGTGACAATCCCCCACCCTCCAATGTCCTTCAGAGCCTGAAAAAAAGAAAACAGTCCCTTGATGTCTTTTTTTTTCAACTCTGTAAAAATGTGTGTAGACAGTGCACTGTTATGTTACACTGGAATATATATATATATATATATATATATATATATATATATATATATATATATGATATATGTGTATATGTACTAGTCAGTGTGTGTATATCAGAACAATTAGAAAGTGCAGTTAGGTGGCTCAGTGGTTAGTGCGAAAATTGCCAGTCTACATTCTCCAGCAATATAGAACAGTTTCCACCTTAAGCATGTCATTGCTGATATAAATGAGTTATCTAGTGGCAACTCCCCACCCTCCAATGTCCCTCGGAGCCTGAAAAAAAGAAAACAGTCCCTTGATGTCTTTTTTTTTATCTGTAAAAATGTATGTAGACAGTGCACTGTTATGTTACACTGGAATAGATATGCGTACTGTGTATGTGTATATGTATTAGTCAGTGTGTGTGTTTCACAACAATTAGAAAGTGTAGTTAGGTGGCTCAGTGGTTAGTGCAAAAACTGTTAGCTTACACATTTCTCACTGCCCACAATACCATTATTTTGCCACAGTATTGGCTTTTGCTAGACTTTGTTCTACATGTAGTAACTGGATTAACTCTTGAGCAGAAATCTGTCCATTTGCAAGTGACCCAGGAAACAATACAACCACAGTAAACATACAAGCAAAAAAAATATAAAATTGATACAAAGCAATACAGTGCAAGAATTGCACATGATGATGTTAAAGCAACAGTGCTGGTGAGCTGAATTAAGGCACTATTTTAATAAATGTTTAAAATTCAATTGTGAGCTGCATTGCAATAATGATAGTATTAAAGACTTTAGGATGTCAGTTTGACTCAGTTGGTGTGTCTTCTAGTCCCACACGAGTCACTGGCCTCATACCCCAAATTCTGGCTCTCCAGTGCAGAATTAAAGGGGGCTGTACTTATGGGGTGCACCATCTTTTGAGTTAAACCAAGATCCATTCTATCCATCTTGTGACAAAAACAAAGAAAAGCATTAGGCAGAGTAACAGGGAACCCAACCATTGGACTTCCTTAATGTTATATTACACAGTTAAAATGTTAAAACATTTTTCTGGTCTTCTACCAACATATACTCCAGTTTCCACCCTCGGCACAATTCAAGAGCGACAAAGAGCACAGAAAAAAAATCCTTGTTGGACCTTCCCATCCTGCTGATCCACTTTGTGACCTGCTAGCTAGGTGTGGTTTACCGCCCCATCCAGTATCTCAATGGCATCCCCAAATAACAAACCCCTATTTAACCAGTACAATATAATATAGGATAAATTGCCCAACAGGTCTTGCACAGCAGATCAAGAGAGGCTTCTTACTTCTTTTTTTGTAAAATTCTCTGGTAGCATTCTGCACCATTTTAAGAAGTTCTGACATAGGAACAAATGTATTCTGCAAGGAGAACTTGACCCTTACTTGGCAAATATAATTATTTAAAATATTAAAACATCCCCAATAAAAAGCAACACACAAGGCCCCTAAAGGGAACCCAAAACATATTTCATTGCAACCCACAAACTATCTTACTATACATCAACTGACATTTGGTTCTTTCCGCTGAACAGCCACATGATATATCAACATTCCAAGAAAGGTGGCGCATCATCTCCTCAATCTGAGTGCACTCCTGTCTAGGGCAGACTCTCACCTGTGTTTTTTTTGGGGGGGGGATTTTAAAGTTCCTTTCACATTTCACCTACCATGATGACACCATAAAATCCATATATCATTCAAAAATGATAATGCCAAGGCATATTTTGCAAGGTCCATTTTGGAAAAATAGCAGTACTATCACTGACTTTTGAAGCCTAGAAAAATAGATAAATAGAATCTGCTAGCAGAAAAAGGCCACTTGGCCCCTTGTGTCTGCCCAGTCCTACCTATCTAATGTGGAATGTAAGCACAATTGTGGCTTTTCATACCTCCTTTCCCCACTCCTTTAGATACCAAATGTATCTGCCACTTCCATTTTGAATCCCCCTACTTACAGATCACCTGTTTAGGCAGCCTGTTCTGCTTCCACCACCCTTTCCATGATAAAATGCTTTCTGGCAAGTCTCTTATATTTGATCCCTCTCACCAGCTTCATGAAGTTATCTCTAGTGTTTGTACTCTCATTTAGTTGAAAAGATTCCCCAAAATCCACCTTGTTTATTCCACAGAGGTGTCTAAATGTCTTAATCATGTCCCTCTCTCCCTTTCTCACCTCCTCCATATATGTGTTTTAGTCTTTCAGTGTCTTCTCATACAATAAGTCCTTCCTTGTTTTTACTGGATCATCGTGGTTACCCTCCCCTGCACTGCCTCTGCTCTGCCTCTGTCTTTCCTCAAATGTGGTCTCCAGAACTCTACACAGTATTCCAGGTGAGGACAAACCAATGACCTATACAGTGGCAGAAGCACCTCACTTCTACAGCTGCTGATCTCCTTCCCTATGTGCCCCAACATCCTATTTGCCTTCACCATTGCTTCACTGCACTGTGCTATTGTCTCTAGAGTGTCTGAAACTGTGATTTTCACTACCATCCCGACCTTGATATTTACTCAGTTTCCAGATGTTATCTCAGTCTGCATTACCTTGCACTTCTTTGCATTACATTTTAACTGTCATACATTTCACCACCACTCCAATATAGCCAGGATTCTTTCATAATTCTTACCCCTTTCTCACTATCCACCAGGCCACATATCTTAGTATCATCCTTGAAGAGGCATATCTTGCCTTGTATCCCCACCCCAGTGTTGTAGATGAAGATGTTGAAGAGGACTGGTCCCAGTATTGATCCCTGTGGCACTCCACTAGTGACCTCCTTGTCCCCCAAGAATTTCCCATTAATTACTACTGTCTGAGTTCTGCCACACAGCCAGTTTCACAACTATTTTGTGACCTTGTCTCCACCCTCTGATCATGCATCTTCTTTACCAGCTGTCCATCTGGTATGGATTTGAAGGCCTTACTTTAGGTAAAGTACAGTATGTGTATGGACAGGGTCCCCCTTCCCCCAATTCATGGGGACTATGGTAACATTTCTCGTCCAGGGAGGGCCCTGCTTATGACATGAAACCTGTACCTCTCTCCTTACCATGCCACCATAGGTCTGGAGAGATGGGGACCATTGTCACCTAACACATGTATGGGTAGCATTAAACAGGAGAACAGTCACAGAACAATTCTCAATACTAGGGGCCGGCTCGAGCAAGTTGGCTATGGCCTATGCAGATGATATTTATCATTTTCTAAGTGTCGCTCAATCCACTTATGAATGTAAAAGAATTTTGAATGAGTCAGGAAATTTGGGATTCTATGGGTAATTTTGAACAAAGACGTAGCTTCACTATAGCTTGAGGAAAAAGGTCTAACTATACTGGTCATGGTCATCACTGGAATCAATCTCACATAGAAACATGTGAAAATATTAGAAGTAACATTTTGTAGGGAAGAACCCAAATTGCAGAACAAGAGGGAAAAACTGAAACTGAAATCCTGTAAGGTCAAAGTGGCAACATTGAAAAATTAGGCCACAGCAAACCGTAGGAGGGTGCAAGTTACAAAAAAAAAATTAGTCCCACCTTTTCTTAATGGGAGTTATATATCTATTTCCCAGTACAAGTACAAACAAAATAATATAGCATTTTTTAACATGATATGGGGAAGAAGGTTCACACCCATAAAAAGGAATGTGACCTATAAAGGAGTGAAAGAGTTTGAATATTGCCAATGTTACAGCGTATTTTTAATCTCTAATATTGGTTCAGTTTTGAATTGGACCTCTACAGCAAGGGTGCCCTGGGTGTATAAATGGATCCGGTCACTAGAGATGTTGCGAAGTTAAACTTCACGTGTGAATTTTGGACAAAGCACTGAAAATTCGCACTTCATGGAATTCACGAAGTTCTGGCTGGCCAGTCAAACTTCAATATGCACAATTTGAGTGAAATTTTCAGCAAAATTCAGTTTTTTACTGTGAAGAGCGAAATTATGGGGAAATTTCACATTTCATGGTGAAATTCATGAAATTCATGGCTGCAAAATCCGTGAAATCCACAAATTACAATGCAGAGTGAATTTTACAGACTTTGCACATCTCTACCAGTCACTTCTCTCCTTATGGGACCAAGGGAATTTGGTTAAAACTGTCCCATTTGAGACATGGTTCTTTCACCAGTTATTTGGTTCACAGTGTTAAAAATATGAAAAAAGTGAAGACTGATGTCTATGGGGTAAAGCAACTTAATTAGAAGTTTTGGGACTTCTGGTGATGATCCCAGCTAAGACACTGGTGCTCTGAAGTGCTCTAGAGACAGTTGAGCTGAATTCCTCTGCCTTTACATTTATTGTGCTTGTATCCATTCCATCAATTTATTAAATCTTTTCTCAGGCTGTTTTCCTGGATACTTCCATATAATTTGCTCTAAGATTTGCACCTAGTATGACGGAGAACGTGCCTACACAATGGAGCCTACTATTCCTGAGGAACCTGTGGAAGCCACCCCGGCATCCCCGCTGTCTGCTAGATCACAGCAGGTAAAGCATTACAAACTCAATTCTCACTCACCTTCACCTGCCAGTCCAGAGTTTGATTCTCTGATCCTAGAAACATTTTTAGTAGAGCTCACTTCTATTAAATGTATTGGCCGGAATTTCAAAGCCTCGGCGCAAGCTGCAACAATGGCAGCTTGCGCTGAGTGCAGTGCAGCCGGGACCCTGTGCCCAAATTTCTATTGAACAGGGTCCCAGCGCCTAAGTCCAGTGGCGTGTGGCAAAGGGGGTGCTGAACCAGACGTATGGCGCACCAACCTGGAATGCCACAATGGCTGCGGGGAGTCCGCAGCACCCACGGACGGGGCTGGCAACTGGGCACTGCCCCCCCAACACCACCACACCAACAGCACCAGCGCTGCAACACTCCCTGGTACTCTGGTGGGCTAGTGCCCCCCGTATCCATCTCAGCACTCCCACCCCTCCCGTGCCCCAATCCGACTGCCAGCACTGCGCTCCACACCACCCAGCTGGCTGCCGAATGGCAGTCCATGCATGTACTGTATACTGTACGAGTACACGCACTGATAGGCTCGTTCGGCGGCCGGCCATGGTGTGTGAGGGCAAGGCGCTCGGCCGGATCGGGAATGGGAGGGGTGGGAGTGCTGAGATGGTGGTGGTTGGCAGGATGCATGGATGTGGGTGTCGGGGATTGTGATGGGGTAAGGGGGACCACCGGACCACCAGGGATCACCCACCAGGGATGGATGGGGCAGGCCACATGGTGGCACCTACAGAACAACCCCCCAGGAGCCATCTAAGTCCCCTTAGACAGCCCCTCACTGGTCTAAGGCTACTTGGCACTTGGTTCCTGGGGGGTTCTCTCAAATTATGGATCCGAGGGCTGCGGTCTGGGTCTGCCACAAGTCCCCAGTGCCATGCTGCAGCCACTTTTGTGGTGCAAGGATGGTGCTAGCACACTTTGGTGGAGGTAACCTGCTGGGTGATGCAGGCTGCTTTTCAAATTCCCACTTGGTGCAACCCTTGGTGCAAGGTTCCCTTGTATCAGACCTGTTTGACGCAGGCACTTTGCGTCAATCTATGGCCTTTGAAAATCGGGCCCATTGTCTCTGGCAGTGCAGAAGATTAAAAAGAGTTAAAGAACTCCCTGGATGGACTGACCCACTGCATTTGTGACACAGATGCCCAGGTGAGCTCCTTGGAGGATATGGCAGTAAGGGAGAAAAAAACTACCATCAAATTGCTCAGAAAAGTACAACTGTTAGGGAACAAGCTTGACGATTTAGAAAAAGGAAATCGTCACAACAATCTTTTAATGGTGGGCATTCCAGAAGGAACTTAGGATGGAGACCCCCTCAAATTTGTCAGTAATCTTTTCATAGCTCTTGCTAGCCCCCCAGACTCTAGATCGGACTACCTTATTGAAAGAGTGCACTGGGCATTGTGCCCTCTCCCACTACCTGTAGAACAACCCCAGATACTTATATGTAAAATGTTGAATTTCCAAGATAAAGTTAAAATTCAGTGGGCTGCCCATGCTCAATTTACTTTGTCATGGAATGGACACCACTGTTTGATTTTTAATGATATGTGTCCAGCAGTATGTGAGAAGTGCAGAACATTCTCGGAGATCAAAATAAAGCTTCACAACAGTCCTATCAGATTTAGAATAGTGTACCCTACTCATTTAATTGTTTATTTGCCTACAGGCACCCTTTCCTTCGAGTCTGTTTCTGTGACTTTGCAGCAGTTACCTCAGTTGTTGCCGATGGAGCTTTCTTGAGGACAGCAGTTTTCAAGTTATAATGGGCATGCATTTTAGTTCTGAATTTGCTGCCTGCTTTGTTATCTCCGATCTCAAATTGAGTTCAGCCTAGATGGAGATAAATATTGTATTTAGTCTCTATGTAAGGGAAGGGATCAAAGCAACAGAGCTAAAGGGTAAACAGGGAGGAGAGAAGGCACTATGGGTCACCCTGGAGATTGGAAATGGCTCCACAATCTGCACAGGGATTGTATGCAGGGAGGAAATGGACAAGGAAATGATAGAAGGCATCCGTGGGATGGCAGAGAAAGGGGAGATATTGATGATGGGGGACCTGAATATGCCAGATGTTGACTGGAGCACCTTTGCTGCAGCCACATCCAAGAGCAGGGCCATCCTCGATGCCCTACAGGGGGCATGCCTCAGACAGCTAGTTTTGGAACCCACTCAGGAGATAGCAATCTTAGACCTGGTACTCTCAAATGGGGACAGAGAGAGGATCTCTGATCTTGAAGTGGGCAGCCATCTGTGAACAAGCGACCACCAAACAGTGTGGTTCACGATAAACTTAGCTGTAGAGTCAAGCCACACAAAAGTGAAGGTACTGGACTTCAGGAGGGCTGATTTTGTCAAAATGGGAGAGTGCCTCAGAAAAGCACTAGCAAACAGGCAAGAAGATGGGGTGGAGCAACAATGGGGAAACATCAAAACCACCATCACAGAGGCAACAAGCCTTTGTGTGAAGCAAATAAACAAATCAAAACGAAAGAAAAAATCACTATGGTTCTCAAAAGAAGTGGCGGGGAAGGAAAGGGAGAAAAATATAGCATTCAAGAAGTATAAGGAAACACAAAAGGAGCAGGACAGAGAACTGTACCAGTTAAAACAGAAGGAAGCGGGAAAGGCAGTCAGAATAGCAAAGGCCCATACTGAGGAAAAGATAGCCAACTCGGTTAAGAAGGGGGATAAAACCTTTTATAGGTACATTAGGGAGCAAAGAAAGACTAAGGCAGGGATACTGCGGCTGAACAAAGAGGAAGGTGGTTGGGCAGAGCGCGACAGTGAAAAAGCAGGGATACTGAACGAATACTTCTGCTCAGTATTCACAGTGGAAAAGCAGGGGGAAATACCTAATCCGGTCAATAGATGCACTCTGGATAGGGGGGTTGATATTAGCCCTTTCACAGAAGAAAGGGTTCTGAAAGAACTCTTAAAACTGAAGGTGGATAAAGCAATGGGGCCTGATGGGATTCACCCCAGAATTCTAAAAGAACTAAGGGAAGAACTAGTAACACCACTGACTACCCTTTTTAATACATCATGGGAGGCTGGTGTGCTACCTGAGGACTAGAGGAGGGTGGATGTGATTCCCCTTCACAAAAGTGGGAGCAAGACAGAGGCAGGAAACTCCAGACCTGTCAGTTTGACCTCAGTGGTAGGGAAAATGATGGAATCACTTCTGAAGGAAAGAACTGTTGAGTAGCTAGAGGCCAGTGGGGCACAGGACCTAATTGATTTCTTTGACTGGGTGACCAAAGCAGTAGACCAGGGAGGGGCTGTGGACATGGCCTATTTAGACTTTAGCAATTATTAGATTCATCTGACATGACCTTTCCGCTGTGAACCCATGCTGCCTTTGGTCACCCAGTCAAAGAAATCTATTAGATTTGTCTGACATGACCTTCCCGCTGTGAACCCATGCTGCCTTGGAAGGGAAAGTATGTCTCTTTGCAGATGACACAATGATCTGCAACAGGGTTGATACACAAGGTGGGGTGGAAAGGATGAAAATGGACTTGGCAAAGTTGGAGGAATGGTCAAATGTATGGCAGCTTAGATTCAATGCAAAGAAGTGCAAAGTAATGCACATGGGAAACAAAAACCCAGGGGAAGAGTACACAATGGGGGGTGAGATACTGACAACAACAAAAATGGAAAGGGACCTGGGGTAGTCATATCAGATGACCTAAAGGTGGACCAGCAATGTGAGAAGGCAGTAAGGAGGGCTGGGGGATACTGGGATGTATAGGGAGAGGCATCACCAGTAGAAAACAGGAAGTTGTTGGCCCTCTGTACAGACAGTTGGTAAGACCACATCTGGAGTACTGTGTACAGTTCTGGAGACCCCATCTCTGCAAAGACATAGACAGGGTGGAAGCTATCCAGAGGAGGGCAACCAAAATGATGCAGGGTCTGCATCAGAAGGCATATGAAGAAAGACTAAAGGAACTAAAGATGTATAGTCTCGAGGAAAGGAGGGAGAGGGGGGACATGATAGAAACTTTCAAATACCTCAAGGGACTCAACAAAGTCCAAGAGGGTAGCATCTTTGAGAAACAGAGATGTGCAAAAACAAAGGTGCACAATTTGAAGATAGAGGGGGGGACGGCTCAGAGGTAATATGAGGAAGTATTTCTTCACAGAGAGGGTTGTGGATACATGGAACTGCCTTCCTGAGGAGGTCGTAGAGTCAAAAACAGTGGGGGAATTCAAGAATGCATGGGACAGACATAAGGCAATTCTAGTGGGGGGGTAGGAGGAAGTAGGCTGTTGGTTAACTAAGATCTGCAGCTTATCCATTAGGTAGGGAAATGGACAAACTAGGTGGGCCAAAGGGTCCTTATCTGCCATCAAATTCTATGTTTCTATGTTTAGTGACGAATAGCTTGGTGAGAGCAGTCTAATAATGTAATGAGTATGTCTTTTGAAACGCTTAACTTGAATGGCGTTCGCTTTTGGATAGCCATAACCCTTTAAGTTCATATGACAATGGTGCCCTGCATTTATACTTTATAAGTCAACATTATCTTGTCTTATAGTCTGCCCTTCTGCTTGGCTGTTATGGTTTGAGTATACTCCTTTTTTGCAGACCAACATCTCAGGATGCATTTGTCAGACATTTGCAGAGTCACCTGTTCGAAGCTGCAATTGGTATGCCATTTACTTTCAAGAGACAGAACCTTGTCCTCACCCATCAATTGTGACTTCAGCTTATATGGTTGTACTGTGGCTTTGAACACATCATACAGTATATTGTTTTCTTCAGTCTATGTTTGTATGTTTCAGTCCTTTTCTTGTGTTTCTGTGGTGGATTTTTCCTTCTTCTATTTTGGTCCACTGAGAGATGCCAGCTAGATTTGATTTCTCCCTCTTCTGTACCATGGCTCCTGGATTAATTTTGTAGACTATATTTGATCTTAACTCCATTTTTTTCTGGACATTACTGCATTCTAGTTTAAGATTTTATTCACATATATGGAGGTCTGTCATAAATTCGGGAATGTCTCTATTTTAGATTCTGTCGATAGAAAGTTTGTTAACTCCCCACTTTAACAGTTTTATGGACTGTTTACGATATTTTTATAATATTAATGGTTCAGTCATATACTTGTTCTATCATTTTACCAAGGCAGTTACACTGTAGTTGCTGGATTGCTATTTTGTGCCTTCTGCTTCTTTAGTTTCCTTGCTAAACTGCTCCTAGAGGCTGGGATTTCTAGTATTGTGTTCCACTGTTTTTGTTTTTCTTTCTCAGTCTGTTGTATGTCAGCTGGTTTAACCAGTATCTTGGATTAGGTTGCTTTATGGGGGATCTATTCGTTCAATATCTTGTTGTAGAATGTACAATTGTTAGACTTTCCTGTCAATTGCGCTATGTAACTGGTACTTTCTTATAGTTTTGAACTGATGTTTTGACCCCCCCCCTTTGATTTTCACACTCGTATTTATTCGTTTTTTATTGGCCTAGTACTAGAATGGATGGTAAGCCTCTGTTAGTCTGCAGGGAACCAGCACAGCTGTAACCACCACCTGCATGGACCATCTTGCGCAGGGTCCACCCTGGTTGGGAGGGTTAGCTGGCTGGGCAGGTTTCATCCTGCGGGCAATTGCTGCGGGGAGGAGTAGAGGAAATGGGAGTGCTATTTCTTTCCTGTTGGGGCTTGTTTAGGTTTGGGGAGCTTGCTCAGTCAAGGGTTATAGGCACATTTTCTTCAAATGTGGGTGAACCTTTGTCTGGTTTCTTTTTCTTTTCTTGTGTTTATTTATTTAGTTATTTATTTATTTTTATCACCTGCCATGTCTTTTCCGTATTTTGTAAGTCATCACTATGGGTGGTGACCCTGCAAAAGAAATTACATGAAATGTTAAGGGGGGCTCACACCCCTCAAACAAGATCTAGCCAGAGCCGATAGGGCTGTGAAAAGCTACTAAGCGACCAAAGTTACACATGTGCATAGAAATTATTCAATGCCCAGGTGTATCTTGGCCATTTTTTGGAGGCATTGCACCAAATTTTCAACATGGACTTTTTGGGACCCCTCCTCATGAAGTGTGCCAGTGTCATTTTGTTCACTTGTCCGGAAAGGTGATTTCACAGAGCGAACACGCTATTTTGTGCCACAGGTACGAATACACATTTTGGTCAGGTTTTGGAAAATGACAGCTGTACTGTTTTGAAGGAGGTGTGCAAAATGGCAATGTTGAAAATGTGGAGTGAAAATATTAAAAATTGGCGAAGTTAGGAGCGTATGTAAAAACTGCACAATGCATGCTCATAACACAGTCATTTTTTGGAACTTTTGCACCAGATTTGCAACATGGGCTTTTTGGGACCCCACCTCATGAACAGTGGCACTGTCATTTTGTGAATCAGTCCTGAAAGGTGATTCCACGCAGTGACTGCAAAATCATCTTTCTTGACTGAGTAACAAAATGATGGTGAGTTTTCAAGAACCCCATGTTGAAAATGTGGGGCAAAAATTCCAAGCAATGGCTGATTTATCAGCATAAGTTGAAAACACCATTGAATGGCGTTATAGCTTGCTTACCTTAGATTCTTCAGTTCGACGGTTTGGTTTTGAAGAGTGCAGACGTGTCCCGGTCCAGAGAAGAAAACAGTGCTACCCTGCGGAGGTAAGTATGGGGTAAGGGGAGGGGGTGTGGGGAGGTAGGTGCTCAGTGGAAGGGTGGGGATGGGCAAGGGGGACTCGAGCAATGATGAGGGACCATTTTCTTTTTTACAGGGAAAAAAAAACTTGAGTGGAGTGCTGAGGAGGAACAGTTTTCTTTTTTACAGGAAAAATAAAACATTTGGTCACACTGGGGTGGGCTCTCAGTGTGCCACATGACTGAGGGTGCACAGGATGGCAACATGGAATTTGGCACCCGATGTCGATTGGGGGGTGGGAGAAAAAAAAAATGACACACTGGGGTGGGCTCCCAGTGTGCTAGCATGAGTCTGGGGTGCACATCTTTGGGCACACTGGGGTGAGCTCCCAGTGTGCCACTTTAGCTGTTGGAGGGTGCAAAATGCTGTGGAGCTGTCGGCGGACGCAACTGTGTGGTGCATGGCACTCACATTGAAGTGCGTTGTGGTGAATGGCATTTTACCATTCACAACATGATGGCACCAGCAGAACTGTGCATGCGCGAGTCAGACGCATGTGCAGTTCATGCCATGAAATGTGGAAGTAACAGCCGAAATAGTGCGGCTGTTATTCCATAGCAGCCAATTGTGGCGGAGGGTTTTAAGCTCCATTGGACTTTTGGAAGGATACTTCCAAAAGTCCAATGGAAGGTTCCACAATTAGACATTTTTAAAGCTACTGCGCGATCTCAATAGGCCTGTAGGCTCCACCCACAGCCCTAAAAGAAGCACAAATATTGGGGCATTTAAAATGATACAGTTCTTCTATTGTATATTTACAGGAGTCACATTTGTATGACCCACGTGTTTGTTTACTACGGTGTCGATGGGTAGGACATATTTATGGAGCTGGTTTGAATTCATGTCAGGCTGGCATTGCTATTCGTATTGCACATTCTATGCCCTTTAGGTGACTGGAGCAAATTCTTGACCCACAAGGCTGATATGTATTCTTTAAAAGGGTTTCAGATCATCCTACAGTAATTTTGGTCTACTGTCCTAATAGATGTGCTCTTCATTTTTTTTTCTGCTTTATATCCCATTTAATTACTTGGCAGCAGTTTCCGATGATTATAGGGGGATTAAAATACCATGCTGGATTGGGATTTCAATTGATTTCCTGTTTTACAGAAGGGCCTTACCCCTGAGCAAAGGGTCTTGTGGGATTTTATGGATTCTTTGAGCTGTGTACATCTCTGGAGATCTTTTTCCGACCTTCAGAGACTATATATGCTATTCTGTTCTGCATGGTACCAAATCTCATTTGGATTATTTTCTTATTACAGAATCTCTGTTGTAGTGTACCCTCGCAGCTGATATTCTCCAGCAGGTCATATCCTATTGTTCCCCTGCATCCCTGTCATTACATCTTTCTGAGCAGACAGACCCTGATGCCTGCTGAAACCTCAATAATTTTGTTTTAAAAGATCCTCAGGTGGTTGTTCATTGAAGCAATTCACGGAAACTTTTTTTTGTGAAAACTCTGGTACAGTCTCCACAGCTCTTATGCTTTGGAATGCTTATAAATGCATGATCTGAGGAAAAAATTCAGATTACCTCCAAACATAAGAAGCAGCATAAGCAAGAAGCTGAGGAACCTCTTACTGTTATTAATGGCTTAGAACGCTCCATATCTCATACCTAAGGATGTAAGTTTGTCATGGATGAGGTTGGATGAGGGTTTAATAACTCACTGGTTGTTCATGGAATCATTAGTAAATTTCCTGGCACGATCATCATTGCTACTTCTTGATGACAATAGTGAAAGTCATGGAAGTCCTGTATAAAGACCAAACGTTATGGAATCCATGCCGTGTATGACTGCCATGACAAACTTACATCCCTACTCATACCTCCTCTGATGAGACCTGGAAGGAGCTTGCTATAATGCAAGAGCACTACCATGAGCTTAACCAAGATCGTGCTGAATTAATGCTGTCTCATACCAAGGCTCACTATGTTGCCCAGGGTGAGTAGCCTAGTCAGCTTCTTGCTCTCAGCTTCATCAGATGGATGAGCACCGCTTTATTCCTTCTACAATCGACTCTACCACTGGCACAGTAATTACTGCTTCAAGGCAGATTGCCCAGGATTTTCAATAATATTATTCCCAACTCTATAATTTGCTCAATTCTTCTCAATTCAAAAGAGAGGTCAATCATTATCTGGCTGCCACCCCACTCCCCTCACTTTCTCCAGATAGCAGGAGTTCATCTCTCACCCAATTACTGTTATGTAGATCACCCAAACTATTTATTCTCTCTTGCTCTGGACAAAGCTCCTAGCCCTGATGGTTTTTCTTCTAATTTTTATAAACTTCTTAGTAACAAGATTGGTGGACCTCTCTTGGACATGTATATGGAAGTCTCTGAGGCAAATCAATTCAATCATCTTATGCAACAAGATACCATATCTGTCGTTGCTAAACCAGGAAAGAACCCTTTATATATTCAACATTATCACCCTGTAACTTTAATTACCACTGACCTAAACATTTTACAGAAAGGTGTTGGCTGTGCATCTTCAACAGGTTTGGGTCAGCCTTCTTAGTCCAGAGCAGGAGGGATTTGTTAGTGGCAGACTTTCTTCTGACCATATATAAAAGCTTTTCCACCTCCTCTCGGCGTCCCAGAACACAAGCACTCCAGCGATGTTGGTGTCCTAGGATGCCGAGAAGGTATTTGATCAAGTTTCCTAGTTATTCCTTTTTTGGACTCTATAAGTTTGGTTTTCCAGAAAGCTTTATTCATTGGCTCCAGATTTTATACTGTCATCCTTTAGCAAGGATCTACTGCAACAGAGTTTTTTTCCTCAGAATTCTTGTTAGCTAATGGCACTTGCCAGGGTCATCCCCTTTCCCCTTTTCATTCTAATTTATACTTGGGACCCCTAATAATCTGACTTAACCTTAACAGTAGTATTAAAGGCATTGAGGTAGGTATTAAGTAATATAAGACCTCCTTTTATGCAGATGACATACTGCTTCACATATCCAATCCTGTCAATTCACTCCAGGCTGTTTTGCATGAGATTGATGGGTTTGGCAGACTGTCCAACTATAAACTCAGTTGGCTCTATTTTCAAAGAGCCCTAAGATTGCCACAATTTGCAGTGATCTAGGGCTGCAGTGCACTCCAGGTGCATCACGGACAATGCACCCAATTCTGTAAAATCAGGGGGCCCTGCACTGAAGACCAGGGAGTTGCCCACAACCACAGGGCTGCACCAAATATTGGGCACACCAGCAGAGTTTGACAGGGAGATCCATCATCCCCCCCCAAGCAAGCATACAGGACCCCTAGAGGTGGTAAGGTGGGAGAACCCCTGGCTTGAAGATGGGGAATGGGGGCCACTGTGACACCAAGGGTGCTATAAGGCATGAAGGGGGCATGGTGGCAGGTATAGGGAGCAGAGGAGGCATCAGGCAGAGGTGTCATAGGGCATAGCAGTACACTCTATGGCACCTCTGCCATGTGCCTTCTCCTCTCCCCGTACCTGCCGCCATGCCCCCTATATGCCCTATCACACCCTCTGTGTCACACCAGCCCCCATTCCCCACCTTCCTGATCCTGTAGCTCACTTTCTTCCCTGCTAATCAGTGACACAGGGCCGTTAGACCACCTTCTGGCTGGTCTAACTTGAGCCCCTTGTTGTGGCCACAGCAGGGCTTACAGAATCCCAAATAAGGGGATGGTGCAGCCCCACCATGGCGCATGACCCTTGCAACCTTTTATAGAGGTGCTTTTGCCACAAAGGTGGTGCAGGAAGGCTTTGCAGCAGTTTTTCCAATTTTGCACAGCCAGCATTTGAAAATCGAGATCACCGTAAACTATGATACAAGATGCCACTTGCATCACACACCTTTGGTGCAAGCACCTTGTGTCATATATTTTCTTTGGAAAATCAAGCCCAATGTTTCTAAATCATTAATTTTCCATCTAAATCATTATATGAGAATGCAGGACATACTTTCTTTAGAATTATCCTAGACCACTACATCTCTAAAATATTTAGGGATACATACAGTATTTTCACCTCTCAACTAAAATGGTAGCGGATAATCTTACTGCTTTAATAAATATTGTGAAGCAGGATCTTCTTTGTTAAAGCTCTCTGCCCATTACCTTATGGGGAAGAGCTAGCATTATCAAAATGAATGTTCTGTCCTGCCTTTTATACCCTCTTCACATGTTAATGGTTGTTTTGTCTCTAAAGTGGTTTTATTTGCTACATAATAAATTGTCATCCTTTTTATGGCATTGGATATGGTCTTGATGGGCTTATGTCAAACTGGCAGCTCCTAAAAAGATAGCTGAAGGTTTGGGCTTCCCTGACTTCTTGCTCTACCATCACACCTTCTAAAGCACCAAATATTTACAATGGAGTCCCACATCCACATCTCATGGGGGTTTGTCCCACACACAATGGCTAGATATAGAAGATTTGTGCTTACAGCAGGGTATAGCTTTACCCTCCCTTTTTTGTTTGAAGATTAACCTCTTACAAAGCTTTAGAAAGACACCCCCAATGGTACTTCACTTGCTATTTTAGCTCAACTGCTCCAAATCACTAAATCCGCAATAGTCTTCCCATTTAACCAACCACTGTGGCGCAAGCTGAATATGCAAATTGCAGGTCATACTATCACAAGATTAGACTGGCAGGCAAGAGGTAACACCCACCTTCACCATCTGGTACATGATAGTGGTTGGATTACTTTTTTTGGCTTCAAGAGGTGTATCAAATTCCCAAGCAGGACGCTTTTCTTTTCCTACAACTTCAGCATGCCATAGTTAAATCCTTTGGTCCCACCCACCGGCACAGGTTAATACTCAGAATTTAGCAGATCTTATGCAGAGCACTTGGAAACCCCATCCCATTTCCCATTATATAAACTACTCTGTTCTATGCCTCTCCATAGGTTTGGGCACCCCTCAGTTTACTGGCCTGAGATTCTTTCATGGATGGACCCATATCAGCAGTAGGATTCTGTTTGGCTTAATGTATGTAAATATATAAAAATTGATAACTATCGGTTAATGCAACTTAAGATCCTCCAGAATATTTACTATGCTCCTGAAAAATTGCATACATGAGGAATTCACCTAATTGTATTAAGAGTAATTCTGACTTATGAATGCTTAAACATATGCTGTGGGGATGTCTGCATTCCCAATTTTTATGGAAGCAGGTTTTCCACTTTCTGGATCCCTTGTTGGGACTTCAAGATTGTTTTACACTGGAACATTGTCTCTTGGAGATGGGAGTCAAGTCATTAATTGGTGTCCGTAATTATCCCTTTATGTTGATCGCTATGGTGGTGAAAAAAGGTCCTTTTGCATGACTGGAGAGAACCGTCCTCCCCTACATTCTTGGAATGGCATGCCGAGGTTATGCAAGTGCTTCACTTGGATAAAATATGGGCTTCCCTTAATCATAGGTTTGACACTTTTCACTCACGCTGGGAAACACTCAATACTTTTTTGGAGATTTCAGATTTAATATGACTTGGTTTACTTCTTACTGCTGCTGTTGCACTTCAAATTTGTGGATGGGGTTTGCCTGCTTTGGTGGGGGGACATGTTGTGACTCAATCTGACAGAGCAAGATGGGGTAGTATTAGAGGTGGGTGGTTGGGCAGGATGGGGGGGTTGTTTTTTGTCTTTTTTGTTTTTAAATTATTTGTTGCTAGCTTGTACTTGTCTGCCCATTTTTTCCTGGTGATGTATAGTTCTATTGTTACATCATTTGTATTTTTCTCCAATGTGTTTCCAGTATTCTCTCATTTTTTGTTATGCTTTTTATAAATTTAATAAAGTATATTAAATAAAAAAAGAAGAAATAATAGGAAGTTTTAAATATACACATGATAATGCACATGTTATGATTCAGTTGGTCCAATCTCCCCAGCAAGAAGACCTGAACCAATTGCTAACTTGAAGGCCTGGTCTGTCCCTAAGAAGGCACCTGACATTTGATCAGAGTCCAAGAAGCAGATAAATAGGAAAGTTCTTGTAATAGTGGAGTTTATCATAAGATGGATGGAGGGAGTGGTGGGGCAGGGGGCAGAGGATAGGATTGTTATGTGCCTTCTGGGGGCTTTTGTTAGGAGAGATGTTAGAAGGGTAGAAAAGATTGTTAAGGGAGTGGGAAGGGGGTGATTAATGTCATTAGGCATGAGGAGGCAGATCACATGTGGATAGGTATACCAATCCAATTAAGGAAGAACAGGATGGCCTCCCCCAGAGCTAGAGTACATGTCTGGAACAATGAGGTATAATGAGGATGGAGACAGGAGATGCTGGGGAAAGCTGCAGGACAGGGACTACAGGGGATCCAGGGAGGATGTGGGAAGAGGGGGTGCAGGGTTAAAGAGAAAGAGGCCAAGATAAAGGGTCAAGGGCTGGGTCAAAAGGAGTGGAAAGCAGGCATCCTAGAGGGATATGTGCACAAATGTCACTAACTTGGGGAATAAGATTAGTGATCTGGAGGCAGTGGAGGCAGATGCACAAAATTCTTAAAAAGAAAAAAAAATTCATTTTATCATCAATGTGTCTTATATGATAAAATTAATTGTTTGTCTTTTAGGGATTTTGTTAAATTTAAAAAAGGCAATTTTTGTTCATAAGATAGTTTTGGAGAAAGCTTTGGTTTGTACTAAACAGCTTTTCTCTTGAACAAAACAATAATGGGTACCATGCAATCTCATATTTTTAGTGTTAGACCTTCCTTCATGCATACTTCATTAGGTCAGAGGTCTTTAGTTTATCAGGCTTCAAATATATACAATAATCTCCCCTCTGAAGTTATTAATTGTAGAACAATGTCATCATTCAAATATAAATTGTCTGCTTATTTAAATGATGGTTTGTGACTACTTTTAATGTGTAGTTGTTTTATTGTAGTTGTTAAATTTTAAATTTGTTAAATGTAACTGGTCACTTTGAAAACGAGCAATTATTTGCTCACAAGATTTACTAGTATAATAAATTAAATTAAAATGAAAATGAAGCACACAGACCTCAGACTGGTGGTGATCATCAGGATGTGTGCAACCAAGTACCACAACTGAGACTTGATTATACCAGGAAATTCAGTATTCAAGAGGTTGAGAGGGAAGAATGGGTGACACTGCATTTAATGGAAAGTATAAAGGCTACAGAGATAAAGCTATGGGGAAGGGTTAGTACAGTGAGACGGTATGAGTGCAGGTCATAACAGGGGGAGAAGCATCAGGGTAGGGGTTTATATAAGCTACCATGTCAAAAAGAGGAAGCAGATAGAAACATAGAAGCAGTCAGCAGAAAAGGACCTCCTGGCTCTCCTAGTCTACCCTAAAGTCTCTACCTACTGTGCTACTGTAGACCCTAATTGATATCCAGCCTCCCCCCTGCCCTGTTTCTAAGGTCCCCCTGTGTCTATTCCATGCATGTTTGAAACCTGTTACCATTTCGGTACCCACTACAAATGCTGGGAGGCTGTTCCAGGTGTCCACCCTTTCTGTGAAGAAATATTTCCTCACATCCCCTCTAAGTCTCCCGCTTCAAGCTTCATATCATGCCTCCTTGTCCTTGAGCTTCTCTTTCTGTGCTGTATTCCTCCCTCCTGTACCTTATTGATACCCTTGAGGTACTGTAGTTGAATGTATAGGGAACTAGAAAATTAAACTAAAAGTGTAACAAGGCACAGGGAGGTGCTGCTGCTGGGTGACTTCAACATGGCTTAAATGGATTTAAAGATCCTGACAGCGGAAAGGACAAAGAGTCAGCTACTGTGGGGGTCAGGAATCATTCCTGGTACAGTGGGTAGAGGACCACACAAAAGTGCTGGCTATCCTCAATGTAATCCCTACAAACAGGGACAGTATGGGAGAGGTCACAGAACTAGACCTACTGTACTAGGAGCCAGTGACCACCAGACAGTATGGTTTGAAATTACATTGGAAATGGAAAGGAATCAGTTCCAGACAAGCGATTGGATTTTAGAAGGGTTGATTTTGATAGACTGTGTAAATATCTGAAGGAGAAACTGGAAGGAATAAAAGTGGGTGCAAGCAAAGTGGGAAATGATGAAAATGGGAATCAGAAGTCACAAATACTGTGTTAGGGTAATGGGGAAGATCAAGATTGATAAAAAAAAAAAGTTGTGGTTCACAAGAGAGGTGGGTGAGGTGAGGACAAACAAACGACATTTAAAATTACAAATCTAGCCAAGAGGAGAGGGATAGTGTGGACTTTCAAACCAGGATGGGGAGGTCAGCAGGACCATGAGGAAGGCTAAGACTCAAGCAGAGTTATGAGGAATGGAGGGAATGAGGAAGGGAGACAAAACCTTTTCTTGTTACATATGAGAGAAGTGAAAAAATAAGAAGAAAATTGTCAGAGTAAAGAAGGAAAATGAATAAGAGAAGAGGATAAAGAAAGGCAGACATCCTGAACAATTATTTCTGTTCAGTGTTCAAAATAGAGGGGAAGGGGGTCAGTGCCTGACTCTGACATCAGGGGAAAAGGGAGGAAGGGGACAGTGTCAGTGAGGATTCAAACTCAAAGGGTGCTAAAGGGTTTGGGGCATCAAATGTGAATACATCTTTAGGCTTGGATGCCTGCATCCTTCCAAGCTAAAGGAGATGGGCCAGATTCTAGCAGATCACAAAGATTTTTTGTTTATTTTAGTAAAGAGATTAGAATTGCCATGAAAGCAGCAAAACCTTTGAACATATAGCATTCAAACATTTTGGCACAGGTGCAGCCCAAAAAACTGGACAAGCACCTATGACATGACTGAAAGTCCAGCCCAGTATATTTTCTTTGTCAGGCTGTGGCATAACACGAATTATAACAGCAGTACTCATTGGCCAGCCAAAAAATGCCATCCTCCCTTTCTTTAAAAGGATATGTATGTGTTAAGATTAACTAATTATATTACAGGGTGCATTCCATATGAATGATTCCATCATCTGATGTTGTGTTTTAATTGCTTACCTTGTCATAATTTGACACAATTTGTTGTTTATTTGAAACACGAGTGGTTCGTGACGGTTCGTTGTTAGCTCAATTCTTATGGGGTTTTGTTTACATCTCCATGAGACAGCAGCACTAACATTATGTTTGTTTTTTGTGCACTCTGCAGACTCACGAACAGTTTACCGGACCACACTATTTTCTTTACATTTTTTTTTTTTTGCCACCAGCCAGCACCCTTCCGTGAAACACTGTTTTGAATCAGTGGTGAGTAATTTCAGTTTGTGTGTGTCTTGTCAATCAAAAATTGTTTGTAAAACACAGAGTATGGTCAAAAATGTACATAGTTTTTTTGTTTTGTTTTTTCTTTTCATTTAACAGTACAGTAGTCACCACTTATATCGGTCACCCTTAAGTCAGACAGTCAGTTTCAACGGACAAAATTAGTTTACCAAATGCCAAAACCTATATCCCCTTAATGAAAACATGATGATACTGTGGACCTTGCTCATCAGCAATAACGGACATTCGGTTCCCAGTTGTCAGTTATTGTCGATGCGAGTGTCACATGGACTTCGTACATGATTTGGTTTATCTAACTTAAATCTCAACTGTTTACATACCAAAGATCTATTTATGTCCCCAAAACCACACTTAATCCACATTTTGCCCTTATTTTCTTCAGTTACAGTACAGTGCCTCGATGCTCGATGTCTGACGTCACCGGGTGTTCCTTGTCTCTGAGCACCGACCTCGTGGTTCCGCATCTGGCATGACACCACTGACACATCGGTCAATTTGCCACATCCCCCATCTGTCAGCCAATGGGCTGCTGTTTGTTCAGCTTTAAAGGAGACTCCAAAGGTTACTGTTGCAACTGGAAACTGAACTATGGCATCCAAATCTATGGCATCCAAATCGAAGTGAACCCGCTCTTACCCCACTCTCACCCTGCGAAAAAAAGCAGAGATGATCAACAGGAGGAACAACCAGTGGTCAGTGCTCAGGATATTAGCGGCGCACTACTGACACTGCGAAGGGCAATGGAGCAAAGAGACGATGTCACACCAGTGTGGGAAAACCCGTCAAACCACAATCAAAATTTTTTTTAGCACTGATTAAATGTAACACGTCCTCCCTCACCTTCACTACCTTGCTGAATACAATACTATGAATGAGCATTTAAAGCACACACATAAAAAAAAAAAATTATCGCAAATGCAAGAAACAGTAAAATGGACACTCCAGTTAACGGGCAAATAACAAATGCATGGATGTGACCACTCAAAGCGGTGCACACTGTAACAGAGCTGTTCACTGTTAATATGAGCAGCCATATCTGATTGCCATTTGCTAGCCGAATTACTGTTCTCTGTTCAATTATGTCAAATATCTCACATACTGTATCAATTTCTGTTTTTCCTTTTTCTTTTTCACAGGCCCCTATTCTGCTATCCACTTTCAGCAGTCCTCTTCAACCATATTGGAGCCCTCTGATCATCTTATTCACAATTTGTCTGTCTCACAGGGTGGTGGGTGGGAAGCAACATTTTTGGCTAGCAAATGAGGGGGATCTGCAGTTGTGCAGCCCCTTTTAAGGCCTTACACCCATCCCCATTATCTCTAATTCACCATCTCTCTCTCTCTCTTCCCCAACAGCCAATCAGCCTGCGTCCCTTCCTTTGACTCCACCCCCTCTCCTGATATCACACCCATCCTCTCTCTTCCCTCCCTCCCTCCATCTTGTCCCTCCCCCCCTTTCTATCTATCCTTTCTGAGCCCACTTTCATTATCTCAGGGCCTAGAACAAAGCTGTCTGTCTTGTATTAAGACAACCCTTCTTGTTCTAGAAACCATTCCCAATGAAAGTGACACCACACCTTGTTTGGTTGGTTGCTCAGTCAGCAGCATATTTTATTTACAACTTTTATCCCTCAAAACATTACATTTTCAAATAATCATTTTCATCCATAATATTTACACTGTTCTCTCTTAATTCAAACAAACATTTCAATCCAGTTTTATTTACATGTCCATCATCACCATTCTTTGTCCAATTGCCCCAGATGTACATCTGTGGGCACTTTTCTCTTTTCTCCTTAGCCTCGGCCAGGAAGTACATCTGTGGCCCTCCTACACCACTACGCTGGGTGTACCTCTCAGTGTACTTCTCCTTCCCCATCCTTGGTGTACACCATTCCACAGGTGAGTTGGGGTCTGTAACTATCCCTCCCACCCCCTTTTTAACTCCACCCACTGGTCACAGCCCCGTGGTCTTACAGACTTGTTGTTTCCTGCAAGAGAAAATAAACAGCCATTAGTCACTTGATACTTCATACATATGTTTTGTAACAGAAGTCCATCTCCCAATGCTTTTTAAACCTTCCTAGGGGACTCCCATAGCTGCAGCTTTGTAAGCCATACCTATCCTGAAAGACTGCAAAGAGTACCTCCCCAGGTCCTCACCTATTGCTGCTACCCCTTCTTATAAAACTGCAGAGAAATGGGCTCCTGATACCCTGGACCCATCCTAATGTATAAACATCATCCCTCCTTTCTGGGGTCACACTGCCACATAGGCCCATAAAGCCTGCACTGGACAGATTATCTCCCCCACTCATCATGTTAGATTAATGCACACGACCCTGCCCACCTGGTCAGTCTTTGGTTTTGTAAATGGATAGTCACCATGTTTGTGGTCCACTGCACTTCCTTCCACTGTACTCCCCTTTTATCCAAGCCTTGTCGCTGGCCTAATAACTCCCCCACCCGAAATGCCCCATGGTACATTGCTATGAACAGGCCCCAAATAATATGGATTCATATTTAGAGTAACATACTCATGCCAGTATCCCCACCAAGCTGGCCAGCATGCGTTCAGATATTGGCCGCCACTTGTCTGGTTCCATACCCTTTGCCCTCTGCCAGCCCTGCATCATGCGTTTTATAACCTGACCCCACCCTGGGTTCCCACCCCCCGAAGTACTAACCCACCCGATAGCTGCCAAATGTATCCCCATGGTTGCATGTGCTATACTTGTCTGCCACCCATAAACCACAAAAAGGGCCACTTGCTCTTCAGTGACTCTCCCACTTACCTCCGTGTTCTGACTTACTAGAAAAGCCTGGAACATTCTCCAGGACCCTTCATATGCTCTGATAGTCCTGTCAGACCAAGAGTTCCAAAAGAGAAACTCTGCTCTTTCCAATCAATTTCCCACATTACTGGTGGTATCGGCACCACAGCCCAAAATGTTTCCATCTGTAGAAGGAAGAAGCTGTCAGCCACAGTGTTTTGAACTCCCTCTATGCGTCTTGCCCTAAAACTCATGTTTAAATGCAAACCCTGGCAGACTAGTTGTTGAAGAACCCTCATTACCATTATAGATGTGGCCCCCCGCTTTTATTCAGGACATTGACCACCGCCCTGTTATCACACCAAAAAGTTACCCTCTGAGTGTGCAGCTCATCCCCCCCAAAATCTCTGTTGCCACCTTTATGGGAACTTTTTCTAACAGAGTAATACCTTTAGTGAGTCTCTTACCCTTCCAACTTGCCAGCCAAGGTTCGGACACCCAATGTCCCCTAAAATATGCACCCACCCCCAGTCCCCCAGTTGCATCCATAGGTCAGTGTCCATGCTAAACAGCCAATCATCCTGCCACAACATAATCCCATTGTAAAAACATAAAAATTGCCCCCAAATCTTGAAATCTTCTTATACCGCCTTTGTAATGTCTACCCAGTGGTGAGCTTGCCTTGCCCTTTTGGTAGCCTAAGCCAGGTAACATGTAAACACATGCACAGGCCTTATTGCCCTACAGGTGAAATTCTGGTGCCCCAAAATCTGCTGAACCATCTGCAAAGTCACCCTCCTTGTCCCTATCACCTCACCTAAAAGGCTATTTAACCTCTGCCCCTTTCCCAGGGGCAACCTGAATAAACCCTCCTACATGTCAATCTCTATGCCTAAAAATGCTAGACACCTGCTAGGGCCCTCCATTTTATCTGCAGCTAAGGGAACCCCCATTTCTTGACACAAGGCCTGAAAATCTTTCAGCATCCTGCTGACTCCTTCTTGCCCCTCCCCCCCAGGAGAAAATCATCCAAAAAATGAATGACAGACCTGTGTCTATATCAAACCTTGAAAACCCATTGAAGCCAAGTGCTGAAAGCCTCAGATGTTGCACAGGCTACCGAGCACCCCATTGGTATAGCCTTGTTAAAATAGAACAAACCATCTATCTGAAAACCCAACAGTTCCCAATCCTCCCTTCAAACAGGTAACAGATGGAATGCAGACTCTATGTCTGTTTTCACCAGCCATGCATCCTTTTTGGCCCTGATCATCTAGATGGTGTCCTCCAGTGTGCCGTAGGAGACCCTGGTATCCTTCTCATTAATGTAATCATTAGCAGAATCCCCATATGGGTAAGACAGGTGGTGGATCACGCTGTATTTCCCAGGTTGTTTTTGGGAACCAGACCCAAGGACGATACCCGGAGGTTCTCCATAGGTAGGTCGGTGAAAGGCTCTTCAATCCTCCCTGCTTCCTTTTCCTTCTTGATTTAGGCCTCCAAAATTTCTTCCTTTCCCCTCACAGACCCAAGATTCTTTGCCCATTTATGCACCCTCTGGCCCTGAAAACATAAACTAAAACCCTTACAGAACCTTCTACTTAGCATCTGCCCCACCCCTGCATCCGGGTAGCCCTTCACCCATTCCCTCACTACCTCCACTTTAATGGGGTACTTGCTAGGCAAAAAAACCCACCCTCCTTCTGTTTATCTTCCCACCTGTGCATAACCCCTGCCTCCCAAGTAACCCTTTTCCTGCCCCCCTTTACCCCAATAACCTTCCCCTCATGTCCATTGTGGCCTGCCAGAAAGGACTGCCCCTGTAACTACCTGCTGAAGCATTTTTCTTGGAGGTCCTTCATTTTGATGCAGGGTGTGAACCCCCACACTTTGAGCAGGCTTGGGCTCTGTTATATCACCAAGAACACTTTTGGTAACCACCTGATCCTTTTGCCCATTCAGCCTTAGTGTCCCCCGGTGCTGTCATGGTTTCAACCTTATGTCCAAGTGCCTGGTGTTCCCAATGGACATCCCCACTAAAGGTCACCATTCATTGCTGAAACATCTCATCATACTGGATCCAATTGGTCCAACCCTTCATCTTGTATGCTGTCAAAATGATCAAAGAATAAGCCAGTAAGGGAGTAGTCAACTCTGGCTTCTTTTCTTGCACTACAACACTATAGTATGTAAAACCTACCGACCATGCTTCCCATGTTTTTCCTTTAAGCCCTGTGCCCTTTGGCTCTTTTCCTTTTTTTACCAACACCACTGCCACCGCCATATCTTTTTTTCTGAAACTCTCCTTCTCTTTGTACTTCTCTGCCATCTTCTTATCTACCAGGGTGAAGATGTCCACATATTCACCCCTCCAAATCTTTTCTTTCATGGCCAAGGGGACATGAACCCCAATCCTTACCCCAGGGATGCCTATCTCTCACTCCATCTTATTTGCCTTGTCACCTCCCCATGACTGTCTCCTTGTCCCCCTCCTTGTCTTTTTTTAGCTCTGCCAAAACTTTCTCCATTTTCCTAATCCCATCACCTTCCATACCACCCAACAATTGTTCAATATACTCTTTTATACTACTTTCTACAGAGATTACGCACATACCTGTGTTGGGCTGGGCCACATGGGAAGGTCCTGGAAACAGTCCTGGAGTGGGCACCAGTTCTAGCTGTAGCCCCACAGGTCCCTGTGGTGCCGTGGAAGGCTCAGGCTTCAGAACAGGCACTGGTAACAGAGCTGGCAATGGCTGTGGGTTCGGTATCGGCATTAGATAAGGCAGCGGGGCTGGTACCAGCAGTGGCTCTGGTGGTGGAGCTGCTAAGGGCTGTGGTACCGGGACAGGCACTGGTGTGGGGACCAGCACTGAACTGGGACCCAGTAGGGGTTATGGCAATGGCCCAGGTACAGGGAGCGGGGAAGGAAGTGGTATCGGTGAAGGACTCGGCATCGGGTTAAGCACCGGTTCAGGCAGCAGCTCTGGAAGAGGGCTCTGAGGCCTAGGTGCTTTCATTTATTTGTATATTTCATCAGGATAAGACAATAAACAAGCCTATTTACAATGTTGTCCTGATTTATCACAAAAGTTTCAAAGTACATCAAACATGCATGTGCAAAATTGCTAAGACCAGAGACTCATCACTCACCAGGAACTTGCGTAAAAGAAAAAGTTAAATACAATACAATAACAATTAAATTGTCATACAGTACATTCATACTTTTGGGGTTGGTGCCCAAGGGGCCCCTCCCTTGGGTGACCTCTTACCCTTCTTCCCAGCCCCCGCCCTGTTCTTCCTCTTCCTCTTTTTTCCCCTTGTGTCACTATTGCCAGGCTCCAGGTTCTCCATGGTATCCAGCACCTGATGAGCCCTACCCACTAGATCCATAATCAGCATCATGGCATCCTCCTTCATAGAGCGTTTTCCCCTGGTATTCATCGTGCTTACAAATTTTGCCTGAGAAGAGATAATGAACAGTGACTCTTTATTTACAGACTATACATTTTTTTTTTGTTTTTCTCTCTTTGTATAGACTGGCCCTTCGAACCCCATCTAAACATTTCAGGGCTTTGTCCCTTTTACCCACAACCTCCATAACTGTCCAGTATTCTCCAGTTGTCTTTATTTTTTTTTTTTTGTTGAACCTCATCCCATGATTCCTTTCCCCCTTGGATTTCCGAAGAAACATTCCCCACAAATAGGTCACTCTTAAACCCGATCCTTTTTCTCTTTTTTTTTTTTTTTTGTTTTATAAACCAAAATGCCAGTGTCATCTCCAGGGGAGCCTCTTGTGCTAAACTTTCCAATTTTCATCTTCCAAGTCCTCTCCCTTTTAAAATATAGAACTTCCTTCTGGTGCTTCAGTCCTTGCAGGCTAACCCCCCCCCCCCATTTGAAGGTTGGTTAGGCCCTCCTTTCTATATGTGCAGCCCTCTTCTGCTATTGCTGTCTTCTGCTCATATTGACTAATCATTTTAATTTTTTCCATTCTTCCCTTTTCACTGCTGCTGAATAAAATGCTTGGAGCACTGCCACATCCCCACTTTCTGCCAACATGGTGCTGTCTCACAGTGCCCCCTGCTTCTAAAATGGTGGCTACCATGTGGCTCTGACAAAATGGTGGCCACCACGTGGCTTGGTCACAAAATGGTGTCCACCCTATGTAACTCACTCTCTGTGACCTGGTCAGCTTGCCTGAGCCTGCTACCAGCCACTTTTCCTCAAAAACAACCCCACCCTTGGCAATGGGGGCAGGAATCTGGAAAAAAACTGTGACCACCAAAAAACAGCCCTCATCCTTATCCATCCTACGGCTTTTTAACTCATTCTGCATGGGTGAGGGAAAGCAATTGAACCAAGCTCCCGAACTCCTCCCCCCTCTCCCCGCTTGTTGCCTGCAACCTTCTTTTTGTCCTTTCTCCTCTATGGATGTCTATTTTCTGTTTATATTTATTTATCTCCCCAATCACCAGAAAGGGAGCAAATCCCATACAGGAGCAGAACTTTCTTTAATATCGAACCCCTTTGCTGTCACCCACTGCATGGTCCCACTCCTACTGGGCCCTGTGTCCCACATGACCCTCCGCCATGTGACAAGGCCCAGCCAAGTCAGGTGCTCCCTCTGAACTCTGGTTTGCCACTTTTCCAGCCACAGTTGATCACCTGCTTCTCAGGGAGAAAAGACCTGCTTATTTCCTTTCTCCCCATCGCCAGACCAGCACGATTGCTCTGCAGTTTGACAAAACCGGCTGCCCGCCCAACTCTCTCCTGTTAGGCCCATGCTACCATGTGACCCCCAGCCACGCAGCCGGTCAGAAAACAGCCTGAAATATCATAAGCATAGAGCACCAGCAAAAACAGAAATTTAAAATCATCAGTCTCTTCCCCAAATAATTTTGTATCCGCGGTTCTGCACTTTGGGGGAAACAGTCTATTTTTACAATCACTTGCACTCTGTGCTAATGTCAGCCAGCAGCAAACAAACCACCAAGCAAACCAGGCCCTGACCTAGCTTCCCAATCTACTTAATCATTGATTACAACTACCCTTTCTGCATTCTCAATATGCTCACTAGCAGGCTAGCTTAAAATAAAACCCAGCAATTCAAATTAGAGAAACCCTGACTCTCTTAAATTCCTCCTGGACAAAACCACAATAAACCAACCTATGCTCCTAATCTGATGGAAAAACTCTCATTCTAGCAATTCACCTAGAAAAACCCAAGTATGTGCTTTAAAATATACAGTAAATATTTTTTTTTATTTTATTTTTTAATACAGTTCCTTGGGCCCCATGCTGTAAAACAAAGACCAGGCTTACCTGGAACAACAAGATCAATTTCTGCTCTCACCCACTGATGTGCTGACCAGAAGCAACATTTCTGACTGGCAAATGAGGGGATCTGCATTTGTGCAGCCCCTTTTAAGGCCTTATGCCCCTCTCCATTATCTCTAATTCATTCTCTCTCTCTCTTCCCCCTCCCCCCCTTTCTTAATGTCATGCCTCATCCTCTCTCTTCCTCCCTCCCCACCTGGTTCCCCCCCCTTATATCTAGCCTTTCCTGAGCCCACTTTCATTGTCCCAGTGCTTAGAACAAAGGTGTCTGTCTTGTATTAAGACAAGTCTTCTTGTTTTTCTGTACTTTACATATATCACAGAAAACCTCAAGTGAAAGTCTAGGGTGATTCCGAGATCCCAGAATGGACAGCAAAGACTCAAATAAAATTCATCAAATAGCAGGGGGACCAAATGATACTGACATTGGAAGTTTATGGACCATCTCCAAACAATTGCACTTTTGTCTTAGAATCAGGTATGACATTTATGCAAACAATTACCTGCCTACTGGGGCTTTTAAGTATTAAAAACGTATGGCCAAAACATTTTTTGACATGCCACCCATCGTTAGTTGCCTGTTTGTCCTGATCTGCCCTAAGTCCTCAAAAGGACTTTTTTTTTGAAATTCAACATCTTTATTTATTTTATATCATAAAAGAACACAACCAACATACATACTCATGTAGTATCTGAATTTTACATGTAACCTTCCATCTTCGGATACCTTATATAAATTGTAGTAAACCCCTTAACTCAATCCCTCGAACCCCTCCCACTACCCTCCCCTCCATCATCCCACCCCCTCCCTGGAGTGTACCTACTAAACCCAACATTACAGGAAGGTAATAGGAAACAATAAGCAACTTAATTATAGCATACAAAAAATATAGACACATACGGATAATGACCGTTAATGCAAGTATAGAGCATATCATTTACCCCATTTTTTATTGAATGAGTCCATATTGTTACGGGAGCTAACCACCAGTCTGTCGGTGTTGAAACAAGCTGATAAGTCCTTCAACAATTCAGCGTATGATATGACCAGTTGATCCATCCAGTGCTTAAGTACCAATTTCTTAATCACTATTGAGATTAATGCCATGTGGAATTTATGCTCTTGGATCCCAATGTTGGAAAACATTCCTAAAATACATGTCTCTATGGTAAACAGTTCCACTAATCCTAGTAATGGATCTAGTTTGGATTGAATTGTGTGCCATAGAGGGGCCACCTTCTCACAGTGCCAAAATATATGTATCAGGGTCCCTTCAAATTTACCACACCTAGTACACGTAGAAACTGGAAGCTTGCCCAATTTAGTTAATTTAACTGGCGTGTAATACAGGTTATTTAAGATGTGATACTGAGTGAGTCTGAGCCTGTCTTGGATATGGTATCTATGCAAGTCTTTCCAAATTTGGTTCCATACAGGGGTAGTACCCGGCAGAAGAGAAACCCATACTTTGGATCCTGGAAGGATGTTTGGAAATTTAAGGCCCAAAAGGTAGGAATACATCATTGAGATCCCGTGGGGTTTGTTTGCATAATCCTGCATTTGATCTAGAAAAGGCCTAACCTGAGATTCCCTAAAAGCAGTACCAAAGTTAGAGCTAATGAGATGCCTCAAATGGAAGATTTTGAAAACAAACTTCTGAGGTATCTTAAATCTAGCCAAAATTTCGGGAGAAGAAAGAAGAGAGTCTTGAGAAAATAAGTTTTCTATTAGGACTCCTTGTAACTGAGGAAGCCATTCTGAAGAGATCAGTGATCCACCTATTTTAATATTAGGATTTTTTTTTTTTCATTTTTCTCTGCCACCTAGCTGCTGGCCGCCCGGTACTTTCAGCCCGGTCATGGGCCGACGGCTTCCACCCCGCAGATCGGCCTCGGGCCCTCCGATACCCCGTGGCTTACCCCCATGGTGGGGCTGCGGGATGCAGAGGAGGAGGAGGAGACATCCCGCAGAGACCGGGATAGATCGGAGGGCTGGCCTGGGGGGCTAATTAAAGCCATGGTGGGCTTCATGGAGGGGGGCCGGCAGCCGTCCATTTTCCGGTTTTCGGGGAGGCGGGGTTGTGCAATGACGTCAGACATCGGCCCCGCCTCCAGTGTGTGTGTGCCGGTAGCTGTGTGACTCCCCAGCCTCCGCCCAGAAGTCACTAGTGCTCAAGCACTATCCACCCTCCCCTGGAGAAGGAGAGTGTCCATAGGACGCCATCTTTCTCCCTCGGCCAGTTTTTCCCCAGTGACCCGAGTCCGTTCTCGAACCCGGTCACCGGCATCGCTAGTAAAGGAAATCCAACAGCTGCGCCGACGGGCCAGCTTGTTAATATTAGGATTTAAGATAAGGGGTTGAGCAGTATCTCTCTTAGGGGAGATTTTGAAGAAATTCCAGCATTGGGCTAGGACTTTAAGTGAGGCACCAATAACTGAGTTTTGTATTGGGATCAGTAGTGCCGAATTGGTAAGGAAGAAGATAGTAGACGAGTTGAGGTTATGTGAGTCCAGTAACCGTCTTTCAAGCTGGAGCCAAACAGGAGGGTGATCATTGTCACTGACCAAAACCCATCTCCCCAATTTGGATAGGTGACTAGCCCTATAATACAAAATAAAGTTGGGGAGATGGAGACCTCCCATCCCTTTGGGAAGACTAAGCTTGAGAAAAGAACATCTAGGATGTTTGCCCTGCCAAATAAATTTGGAAAGGATTGAGTAAAATTGCTGGAAGTAGGATAGTGGAAGCCACAGATTCATTAAATTTAAACGATAGAAAAGGCGGGGCAGAACATTCATTTTGATAAATCTAATACAACCCCATAAAGAAAGGGGAAGCTTTGCCCATCTTTGGATATCCCGTTGAATATTTACCACTAAATCATCAAGATTAAGTTTCTTGAAAGACACAGGATCCTTAGTAAGATGTATTCCTAGGTATTTAATTGATTGTGAGGACCATTTCATCCCGAATTGAGTGAAGTTAGCTTTATGGGTGAGGACGTTTAAGGGAAATAGTACTGTTTTGATAGGTTCAACTTGTAGTTGGACAGAAGTACATACTGTGTGATAATTTGTAAGGCATGTGCTAAAGATGTATCTGGATGTGCCTGATGAAGAAGAATGTCGTCATCATACACTGAGAGAGTCAGAGTCTGCTGAAGCACTGAGCAACCTTGAATGTGAGGAGAGCATTTGATACTGAGGAGGAGAGGTTCCAAGTATAAGTTAAATAGAAAGGGAGATAAGGGGCAACCTTGCCTGGTGCCTGTAAACAGAGAGAAATGAGAACAGAAGACCCCATTGCAATACATTTTTGTGGAAGGAGACATATATACCATCTGAATCCACTGGATAAAGGAAGTGGGGAAACCCATTTTTGTAAGTGTTGCCCAAAGAAAGTCCCAGCTGACTCTGTCAAAGGCATTTTTGGCATCTAACAAAATTAGAGCCATGGGAATCTCAGAGGTCTGGGCTATGTGGAAAATATGTGAAAGAGCTCTGAGATGGTCAGCTGAAGAGCAGCCTTGCACAAAACCTACTCGTTCAGGGCTCAGCAAGTGAGACCATATATTTTTAATCCTAAGAGATAAGATTTTTGTAAATATTTTAATATCACAATTTAAAAGGGAAATTGGTCGGTAACTGGCAGGATCCCTATGTGGTTTATCCGATTTAAGAAGTAGAACTATCATGGCTTCTAGCAGTGTGGGATCCAAAGTATCAGCTGTAAACATATATTCATATAGACTTAGAAGGAGGGGGGCTAGATCTTTACAAAAGATTTTATAAAAATTGGAGGGAAAGCCATCAGGACCCTGTGACTTTTACAGTGCTAACCCCATAATTGCCTCATCCACTTCGGTCAATGTGATAGGGGAAGACAGAGCAAAACTGTGATGGGCTTGTAGACAGGGAAGATTGAGGTCCTCCAAATAATTTTGATACTTGAGAGAGGTGCCAGGAGGAGCTTTTGCTATAAAGTGTACTATAAAAAGTTTCAAAAACCTGAGTGATATCCCGTAGCGAGGTTTTGATGGTGCCATCTAACACTTACAAGGAAGGGATTAGCCTCGAGATTTCCATTTTCCGTAAGCAAAGGGCCAACATTCTACCAGCTTTCTCCCATAGGTCAATGTATTTAGATTTGGTTTTTAAGATGGCATACTCTGCTTTTTCCTTTAATAAGTCTGCGTATTCATTCCTTAGTGTTAACAGGGTTTCCAGGGAATTTGGAGGAGAGGATGAAGATAGAGAACTTTCAGCTTCTCTTATTTGTGTTAACAGGGAAATCGCCCTTGCTTCTCTTTGTTTTTTCCTCTTGGAAGCTAATTTAATAAATCCCCCAGAGATAACATTTAAGGGTGCACCATATTAAATCCTCCCTTGGTGTGGAACCTTTATTGATATCCATAAAGGTGGAAATCATCATTTTAATATGGGAAGCTATTTGTTCTTCTTTGAGAAGTTGTGTATTTAGTCTCCAAGTAGTGTACCTTTGGAGGTCCAGATCAGGGGAGATCATCAGCCATGCAACCGAATGCTCTGATAAGACAATTGGTTTGATTCCTGTCTGACAAAGACCAGATAGAAGGGAGATACTGATTAGAATATAATCTAATCTAGACCAAGACCATCGGACATGAGAATAGAAAGAGAAAACCCGGTGAGAAGGATTGAGAAGGCGCCAGAGATCACACAATCCCAGAAGCTCTGTGAAATCCGCTAAGGCCTTTTGTGGGGGGGATAAAGATTTTAATGGCAGGTGTGTTCTGTCTAGGTCTTGAGATAGCCGGATGTTCCAATTGGCTCCCAAAATTAGTGGAGAGGGCAAAAGGCTGACTATCCTATCAGCTAAGACCATAAGAAATTCTGCGTCTCCCCGTACTGGTCTGTAAATGGAACCTAACACTACCGTGGTGTTATTAAGAGAACCTTTAACTAATATAAACCTACCTTCTGGGTCTATTAAACTCTCTTCTGCCAGGAATGATAAGTGTCCCTTTATCAAAATGGCCACACCCCTGCTTGATGCCGACCCACTTGCAGCAAACACTTGGGAAAAACCTTGTCGGCGTAGCCAGGTTGTTTCAGTGATCAGTAGATGGGTTTCTTGAAGCAAAAGAATATCCACATTTAATAAAGCACAATTTTTCAAAACCTGATATCTCTTTGTTATGTCTCTAACACCTCTGACATTCCATGTAGCAATTTTAAGTGGTATGGTAGTCATTGTCAACAATTAAAAAGAAAAGGCAATCGTAAAGAACTAACTGAAAGATACATTCTAAAAGGCACACTCCGATCCCACCACCCTCCCATCTTCTCCCCTGAAAAAATAATCTAGTAATACAACACCGTCTTCCCCAATCAAATGATCATTCTTATTCATTACTGGAAACGTGGCTGACTTCAGAAGTCTATCTTTAACTTCAGTAGACTTTGTCACCAGGAAAGACTTCTGGACAACAAAACCCTCCTCCCCCAAAAACCCCACCAACTATGTACAAAAGGTCCCCAAGTAACTATGAAAAATAACCATAACCCCCCTTGTAAGGATTTATGAGGAACGATCCCTATTGGCAGCATTTTGGTGAAGATATGAACCTAAACATTGATTCCTATCCTGAGAGGGAAACCTAGGCTCCAACTTTAGTAGGTGTCTAACATGACACTGAAAACCTCTATACCCCTTAAGGTTCCCTAGAAATGTGCCGTTCACCCCCTTCACAGGCATGATATACAGCTCTCCCTGAGCCTGCTCCAGCCAGGAGCCCCCCCCTCCCCCTCCGCCCTCACCTGTATGTCAGCAAGGATGTGCATTACACTAATATTAAATGTTACAGGTCAGTAAAAGAAGGGCATTTAGAAAATGGAAGGGCCATGTCTCTCAGAGCTATTAAAATTTCACCCATGCCGTAATACATACTACCCAGTTTACCAGCAATTAACTAAATGAATTATGTCATCTTACTTCAATGCAGCTTTGCTGATCCAAATTGGGGCTTATAGGACCTTCCTGTCCCAATAAACTGGGGTAATCCATAAGTTGAGAGGCCGCGAGGCCCCCCCTAAACTGAAAGTATGCCAAATAAACCCCGAATAATACAAACCCTGAGAAGGCAAGGCAGTAACAGGGGGTCGATAGTCATGGTGGGACCAAAAATCATCTGTTCTCAATAGCGATGTACGGAAACGCCTGCCAGCCAAAAATTCCTACCCTCCCAGATCAGGAGCGATCAGATAGCTCCACAAGCAGAAAATCTGGCTTATTAGGCGCCACTATGGCCTACTACTCCCTCCTGACCCAACTGGATAAGAAGAGGAGGAAAAGGAAAAAATTAATCTGCAAATAGGTAAATACCCTAAATCAATACAATCATTTTTACTCAAATTTAATCCATATAAGTCCTTTGAGGAGTCAGCCTGACTTGAAGAGATTGGGAAGCTTGAAAGTGAGATCCATAGCTGCTTGCTAGGGAGCGTTGTAGGAATACCAGGTACCCACTATTGCCACTTGTAATTTAGCGGGGTATAACATCTTGAAGTGAATACCAGCAGCTATCAGCTTGCTGACAGTTGGATGGAATGCTGAACATTTCTGGTGGGTCTCAAAAGGGAGATCTTGCATTATTCTTAATTTAGAACTACCCCAAAGTATTGATTGCAGCTCTCTTGATTTTGTTAAAATATGTCGTTTCTCCACAAAGCTGAGGAATTTAACAATGATTGGTTGAGGAGGTACTCAGGGTAGAGGTTTCAGTCTGAGAGAGTGGTGAGCCCATTCTATATGATACTGTGGGTTCAGAGGAGATGGCCGATGACCTTGTTAAAAATGTTTTGCAGAAAGGTGATGGTGTCAGTTCCCGCTTCAGCTTTGGGTAGACCAATAATTAACACATTATTTCTCCTGCTTCTCCCTTCTAAGTCCTCTGTTTTTAGTTGGAGTTTGTGTACTTGTTGGCAGAGGTGTACAATCTCTGGGTCAACCTTTTCCTTCCATTTTTCCAAGGAAGAGGATCTGGCTTCTGAGTCTCTCATCCATGTCGTCAGGCTAGTAAGATCACCCCAAATTGATTTTAACTCTGTAGAGATGTCCTCCAAAGTTTCCCTGAATGTTAAAAGCTCTTGAAGGAAGCGATCCTCAGTCAGAGGAGTTGCAGGAGGATTAGGAGTGCTTGATTTAGTAGAACTCCCTGTACCTTGGTGTTTTGATTTTTAAGGGGTTTTCTCTGGTGTGGGAGGTGGAGTGTGCCTGATCCCAGCCTGCGTTATCTCAGCGTCCATCACTGCTGTAAAACTGATTGCAATGCGGAATCCAGATGAGAAATGATCACTGAAGGCAGGAGTATTATAGAAGTAAGTTAGGCTAGAGTTCAGCATGTAATCCTTCCAAATATTAAGGAAAAGGGGTTTAGCAGAGGGCAAAAGGTAGGAGCTCTGGTCTAGTGCTGCTTCTAGGTGCTCTGCATCATGTGACTGTCCTCCTCAAAAGGACTTAACTGGTGGCCTAAGCCATTAAAGAAGAATTGAATTCTGCATAGAAGCTTGTGTTTTGTGTAAATCATTTTTTTTAATGTTCACATTCTGACATTGTTCCATCTATACAACCTTTTATTAGACACTGTGGGTTTTTCTGAATTATGAAAAGTATGCTAGAGATAAAACTGTAGGATAAATAATGGTATCTGAACAGGCACTACATTCTAGATAAACATAATCCACTGGCGAGCTCTTTGCTATCTGATGTACTGTAAGTATTGGGTCCATTCTCTACCCTACTGTTCATATAAAAAGTACTTGTACTATTCTACTGTATGTCATGTTTGCCTAGTTCTCTCTTCCATAAACTGTACTACTCCTGTAACCCATTACCCGTACCCACTTGAGGGTATGGTTGACCCTATATGCAAATTACTGTTGTCAATGTCTGTACTATGATGTTATCTACCATCTGTTGTAATGTATATGCCTGATGTTCTTGTATGTACCTTGATATTGCCTGATGTTCTTCTATGTACCTGGTAATCTCCCAGGTCACGCCTGAAAAATAGGCACTTGGCTGTCTAGTGTGCTTACCTGGTAAACAAAAGCAAATAAATAAATAATTTATCCTGTCAGTGTATGTCAGTATAGATTTTATTCTCCAATTGTTTAACCAGGTGAGACACACTAAGCTGAAAGCTTGCTTACAGGTGCAACCTGGGAGCACAGAGAAGTTAAGTGACTTGCTCAGGGTCACACAGTATGCAAGTGGGGGCTGTGGGATTCAAACCCAGGTCTCCAGATTTGCAGCTCAGAGCCTTAAATCACTGCTCTATACTGCCTCCAATGCACATTCCATTTATCAATGCACTCTACAAGTCACTGCCAAGTCACTGACCTCTCTACCCTGAAGCATCATTTATGTGTAACTCTGTATTACATAGTTTGAAATCTATTAGTGTTTCATGTTCACTTACAAAGAAACATAGAAATTGTCAGCAGATAAGGGCATTCGGCCCACCTAGTCTGCCCTATATTCACTGCTGGCATTAGGTTGTAACCCCCTCCCCCTGACCCCCGACTACCACCAATCCTCTATGTCTATCCAAAGCATGTTTAAAAGCTGTAATAATTTCTGACCCCATCACCATTGCTGGCAGGCTGTTTCACTTGTCCACCACCTTCTCTGTGAAGAAATACTTCCTCACGTTCTCTCTGAACCTCCCTCCCTCCAATTTCATCTTGTGGAACTTGTGGAACAATTTCAACTTATGGAAGTTCTGCATATTTTGGCTAACATAGCAATGTTAACAGGGTTGAACTGGGGTACAGGGGACCCTCCTGGAAAGTGGATACAGGGGCCAACCTGGAAAATCAATAAGGGAGGGCTCAGGCTGTCACATTCTTGTTGGTATTCTACTTACATGTGGTACATTAGCTCTATGTTTGCATCATACATTTACTTGCACTGCCCAAACTACCCCATTTAATTAGGAATAGATGACAAATGCAAAGATTGTCAGAGGTCAGAAGGTGGGCAGGTACTCAATAGAACAGAAATTTCCAGGTATCCGGGTGAGCCAGTCTGACTCTGAATGTTAATTAAAGTGTGTGTCAATGGAGCTACTCTAAACTAATATGTGATATGCATAATATGATTGTATCTACACTAGTAATGCAGACATGCACATTTTCCTCATTAGCTTGTCAGAATGTTACAGATCATAATGATGGCAATATCTTATATCTGTCAGGCAGTCAAAAAAAAAGTTTAATGGTGGTATCATGAAACTGCATTCCAAAATGTCATTATTTTCAATATAATTTTAGTAGGCAGCTTTATATACTGTACCACCTAATGAAAAAATATGGCAAAGTGAAGTGATGGTTGTTAAAGGCTTCCACTGAGGTTTACTAGTCAAAATAGTTTCTGTACAAGCACAGAGCTTAGATCTCTCTTTTTTTTCAATCCATATCAGAGACCTTACTAGGTCTAGGAGAAGCATGCATAACAGCTGCTGGGAACTTGAATATTGAACTTAACTCTGAAACAGTCCAGTGGCACTATGCCACGTAGAGTAACCTGGGTGTCAGTTGCATTGGTAAGCAGGAAAGGCACACTGAGACAAGCCTCCTTTCCAGATTTGACCCAGTGGAGAGGTAACAGGAAATATAATTAAAATAGAATTAAGCATACACAGTATTAATGACTATTACAAAGCAAAATACAGAGTACACTTAAACAAATCACAAACGTACATAAAACGTTAGCAGATGTAAACAAAGGTACCATGTATGGCTTTGATGTGCAAATAAAGAGACAAAAAAATGGTATAAAAAAATGTCAGTGTAGATGTAGAAGAGGAAGGAGTCTGACACAGGCTGAGGTAGACCCCAGAAGAAAGCCCAACAGGGATGTTAGGGGCTCCATGGGAGAAATCAGAGAGGTGGATGACAGGGGCAAGTGGGGGAGGGAAGGAGTTTTAGCTGGAGCTTAGGATAGCTGGGGGGAGGGGAGGGATGGAGAAAGAAGGGGAGCAGGTCCCAGAGGAACGGAAGATGATAGGAGAAGGCTGACTGTCCAGCAATGGAGTGGTGATGGGGTAGGGAAAAAGAAGCAAGGATCTGTGGAGCAGTGGGAGTTTGAGTCAAAGAGAAGTGGAGAACTGAGTGAGGACAGATAAGAGGGCAAGGACCCAAACCAGAATATAGAGATGACGGAGGTGCAGTGGGACTGGCGATGTGAGGGTATGGGAGAATGTGTCATTAAATTAATACTGATTCTTTAATATTTGTCACAGTTGCATTTTAAACTAATTCAGCTATTTTAACACAGTCTTTAATTACACATTTTGAAGTTAGTGTGGATCTTCAATTAAAGTGGCACCCTCTAACAGCTTTAAAAAAAAGAATCCTTTCTTGAGGATACACTTCAACTGCACCTACTGTGTTCATAAGTCAGATATAGTATATGAGAAGCATTGTTCATATATAAATTAGCAACAATCCCAGTATAGTGTATGGTAGAAATGTTGTTATAGGTAGAAATCCATACCTAGAACAATGTTTTTGTGCTGCTATATCTGTGTCATTTTGTTTGTTGAGCTGCATTAGATACATAGCTACTGCAGTGCAACTACTTTGAATGTCATTGCGCATGCGTGTTCCAGCAACCTCCACTCTTCCTGAAACAGTCATGTCAGTGAGACTGGTCCTGTGAGAGAGCAGCGCTGAAAGAAAATGCAGAAGTAAGGACACAGACTTCAATTTATGGTTGCTCATACACTATAAAAGACAGTGTATTAGCAATCATACACAACAAGGCTTTTTTTTTTAATCTTGAGGTTTTCGTGGTAATGAGACTTCTCAAGCTGTGCTGTCGAAGTCATCTGATACCGTGTAAACCTCTCAATTGAAAGACAGACCTGTTGTGTATGGTTGGTCATACACTATCCTTTAGATAGCATATTGTGAAATGTTGTTATGCATGGAATTCCATGCCTGCAACATAGAGAACAGTGTATGAGCAGTCACACACAACAAGGCTGTGAATCAAGAGGTCTCTTGTTACCCGAGATTTCTTGTTACCACGGAAACCTCGACATCCAAACACAGGCTTGTTTGTGAATGACTGCTTGTACACAATTTTTTATAGTGTATGAGCAAGCATAGTAGTTAACTATGCAAGGAAATACATCTAAAACACATTTTACAGTGGCAAATAATTATCATTAGTTTTATTGTGTGTCCAACACATTAGCAGAACCACATTTAGCATGAAATCATGCTATGAGGATTAGAAAAATAACAATCAACACTGCACCATAAGATTTTAAGCAACAAAACTGTTTTCAACCAAAAAAACATAGAAACAAAGTCCTAAAAGTCCTGTTTGTCTGCTTTAGAGTCCAGTTTTGTGGCGTCGTAATTTTAAGAACCTAAGACTCTCTATCAGCTACCCCGACAGACCGCAATTTCTTTTCCAAGCAACAAAAAAATTAGAACACTCTTACTTTATTTTCATTTTCTTGTTAGTGCTCTCAGAAACTGACATAAACTTCTTGTCAGTGCTAATGATGGCAGCCTTGGCTTTTGAAGAGTTAACCATATGAAACTGTTCTATCTTCTTGTGCTGCAGTAGTGATGTTGCTAATGCAGCACAACAACATTGTGACATTGCTTCTGCAGCACTAGGAAATTCTGATAACTAAATTCCATTCAAAACAAAGCTTTCCTCTTCATGATATCTTTTTAGGCTGCAGCACTGTATAATGCCTTGGTCAGGCTGCACCTTGAGTATTGCCTGCAGTTCTGGAAACCTCACCTCAAGAAGACATAGCACTGCTGGAGAAGGTCCAGAGGAGGGCAACCAGAATGATTCAGGGCATGGGTGAGAGGCCCTATGAGGAAAGGCTGGAAGAGTTGGAGCTGTACTCACTGGAGGAGAGGAGAGACAAGGGGGACATGCTAGGGGTCTTCAAATATGTAAAAGGAATACACAGGGGCAGAGCCAAAGAGCTGTTCAGACTAAAGAAGGGGAGGACAACCAGAGGGCATAAGTGGAAGCTAGTGGGGGGAATACAGGGGGAAACACAGGAGACATTACTTCACTGAAAGGGTGGTGGAGCCATGGAATGCACTGCATGGGATTCTGGTGGAAGGGGGCACAGTGTAGGGCTTCAAGAAGGGGTAAGATAGGTACAAGGGACAACTGAAGCTGAAGATGACCCTCTCGGGGGCTAGGGGCAGTGGAAAAGCGAGCACCCATTAGGATGCTGGCTACCGAGAAGATTCGAAAGACCATCAGGCCTATTCTGCTGACATTTTGCATGTATGTTAGTATGTATGTAAACAGTGACATCATTATGGTGTTGTGCCGCAGTAGTGCTGTCAGTACTTCAGCTCAACAACTTAGAATGCTGCTGCACAACTGCTTTCCTCTATCAAACCAAGCTGGAAGATGTTTTTTAATCTTGAACTTACAGAAACAGCTGTAGCACACTGAATCAGTCATTTTAGCCTGCCAACAACCCTCAAGTGCCTCCCCCCCAACTGCCAGTTCACCAAAAGGATGTGGAGTGTCTCATACGTGCATGTATGCCCATCCACTATAAAAGATAATATATGGACATCCATTCACAGATAAACCTGTGTCTTCATCTTAAGTTTTCTATGGCAACCAGCGAACCTCTTGAACTTCACTCTTGAGGTTTCTGGTTGCCATATGAACCTCTCAGTGCAGACACAGTTTTGTTCTCTATGGCTGCCTATAATTATCCTCTAGGTTGTTGTACTATACTAGTGAAGTCAAGAGGTTGTTGCCCCCTCTTGAATGTGTGAGTACTATGGTACAATAACACCGAATTATAATAGAATGCACTCACTCCACATTTCTCTGTAAATTACACATGTACCTGATTGCTCCATATCACTTGTTTCTTGGTTTTGTTAAACCTGCCCCTCATCCTCATTTACTGTAGCATAAAATAACACTTTTGTTTTTATTTCCCCTAATAAGTTGCCCGCTCATCATTGAATAAATGTTTTACAGCAGGCCAAGTAGGCATTATTTATTTATTTACAATGCGGTAGCACTGTTCTGAAAACCAAAATCTATGTTCTGAATGTTCATTTCATTAACTGCCATTTCTGTACTAAACACTGTCTAGCATAGTGAGAGAGTAATGAAATCTTAATGAATAGTAATGAAATTACTCAGGTTCCACTAAAGTAAAGTGTATTCAAAATGTTTAATTTTATGAGTTATTATTGAAAACAGTGTGTTGGGGGGTTGGGTAACTTCAAGTGCACGGTAGCCAATATACTATAAAAGGTTCCGTCAAGCCGGTTCAACAGTAAATTTGTCGAATGGCATTACAGAGATGGCACAATACTGACAGTTGCCATTGTGCTGTCAGTAAAACAAAGTGTTTTTTGTGGGGGGCTTCACTGCCTGCACCCCCCCATGTGGGGGTCTCTTCCCACCACACCCACCACATTTGAAAATAATTAACTCTGAGTCGGAGTTGTGTTGGGGAGGGGGTAAAATCACCAGAAACAGCATTGTCAGTATACCGCAGACCATTATAGTGAACTGCCGATTTTGTCACTGTAACGGTCTTCGTGGTACAGCATTTGCTTTGCTGTTCAAACAGTATACTCTATAAAAGACATTATAAATCATGAAATCAGTTTTAGCTACTCAACACTGTTGATTTCTAAACATTCCAAGTTTGTTTATAACAAGAAGTTGTCCCATGCAAATGGTTCTGAAACTCTGACGTTCTTAGTTCAGCTGGTGTAGTTCATTTCACACACAGAGGGTTCTCTTACTTTCTACAAAGTAAAACATTTGAATGTAAATTCATATTCTATGTTTTAAACTGAGAATTTAGCATGCTTTATAATATGTTTGTCTCTTGTGGTTGTAAAAGTGTGTTCTTAAGTCCTTTGTGTGCCAGAAATACTTAGCTTCACATTGCAGTTCTTTCACCCAAAGAACTTAAGAACCATTCTAAATCATAAAATCATTATTAGCTAATCAGGACTGTTTAAAACCAAAAAATTCCAGATGCTCATGCAGGATGTATCTCATGCATATACAGTAGCTCTTACATTCTGAGTTTCTAACTTTAGTTGGCAAAGTTTATTTCCCACAAAGGGGATGCTCTATTATTCTGCAAAGTAAAATATTTTGATTTTAAATTAAAATTAGATTTTTTTTAAACAGAGGCCTTTATCATGATTTATAATATGTGTATGTGTACAATTCCTATGTCTCTTATGGTTACAAGAGTTTCTTCCCAAGTCCTTTGTGTGCCAGAACTGCTCAGCTACACTTCAGAGTTCTCTCACCCAAAGTACTCGAGAGTGCACTCTTATAGCCATAAAAGACACAGGAACTGTAGATACAGTATAAACATACACAAGCAATACAGTAACTGTACAAATAAATGTATAATATATGGGCCACTGTGCACAGACATATCTGAGCTGATGTCTCTAGATTGTCATGATAATCAAAGACCTCTCTAGCTTCGCTCTCAAAATATGATGGTTGTCATGACAACCTCTCAAAGCCAACACAGCCTTGTCCTGCACAGTGATTCCTATTTTATCCTATGTGTGTGTCGGGGTTTCTGCCATAGCACATGGAGAATAATGTATGAATTGTTGCACATTGTGAGTTTTTATTACACCATGAGGATGTGCACAAAAAAAAAGAATACTGTACAACACCCCATAGTTTATTTTATATAATTGATGGTTCACAACTTTCAGCTGATGGCTTTCACTCTCTCTCTCTCTCTCTCTCTTTGATTGCTGTCAGCTCCACTTCTCTGTTAAAAAATCCATCTGGTTTTAAAATACCACTTTAGAGAAGCAATACTATGCTACAATGACTTTTAAACAGTTACTGATTGATGCTAGATTGTGTGCCTGTGTGGTAAGAGGGAAGATCATCAGCAGCTCTTAGTTTCACAGTACTACTGCTTATTGTCTGGCTGACACCCGCACTGTAATAACCAGCCAGTAATTATGGATAGAAACCAGTTATTATGGATGGAACCAGGTTATTACAGCATCAGAAAGTGGTGTCAGGCCAGTCAATAAATAGCATCACCAGTAATTATATGTTTGTAATAACCAGCAGAACAGTTCCACCCTAAAATATTTAGATCCAGAAGGGATGGTCTGTCATGGTGTTGGGAATGTTTAAAAACTTCAAAATTCTGTAGCTTATCAGAGGAAAGAAAACAAAAAAATGATATACTGATGTTTTTGTTTTTCTGGCTGTCAACTAGATTATTGAATTTTGAGTTACCCACAGCAGTACTGCTTAGTAGTATACCTTTATTTGCCCATGTTAGGCCCCACCTCCAAATGAACATCCAGCTCTGGAGGCAATAGATTATTTTATATTTTGAAGATTCTGGTCAAGGGATTTGGTGCAGGCCCACAAATGGGGAATAAAGGAGAAAACTAAAATCTTGTTTTCTGATAGAAGGAAGACATAGTGTTATTCATTACCTTTTCTATTCATTTTTTTCTGTAAATAATACCATTCTGTCACTCCAGTTATTTTGTGGTTCATTTAATGCACATTTCCAGAGTATGGGGAGAAGGCTTTCATCTTGGTGGTCTATAAATTGCTTTTTCTCTTCTCTGCCTGACAAGACCAGCTTTAGAAAAGATTTAGACTGCTATTTTTCACAGAAAATGGTTAAGTGTACACAGTGCTGACATGTGACAGCATTCACTATGTTATTTGTCACAAAAATGGAAGGCCTTCAGTACTCATTTATTAATAATACAAGTTTTATTTGAAGCACTTTAAAGCATATCATATTACTCATTAACCAATGTTATGACAAGCTTCTATAGCACTGACACATCAAGACAACCTTGGGTAATATCTATCACTATGAACTGCAAAGTACTAGTCAAATAATTTGAAACCTTTTAAAGCAGCACAGCAGTATTAAATAGCCTGCAAAAATGTCATGCTACCTATTGTTAGGAGTTATGTATTTCTGACAATCTTACATTTTTCAGCGGAAAATTTGAAAGTCATTCAGCTATTTTGAGACAGTTTTAAATTATGTATTTATAATTACTGTGCCTTTACAATAAAATGGCAACACCCTGGCTGGCTCTTTGGCACAGTGGTAGGACTACAGCTTGCAGCACCTGTGAACCGTAGCCTGGAAAGATCCTGGATCATCAGGAAGGTGAGGAGGCTTGAGCATCCCAGAGGACACTCTCCTCTGAGGGGGATGTAGGGCTGCCATTCTCACTGTGATAATGCCTCCTGAGTGACCAGAGGTGGCAATGGAGTTGAGGGGGTCAAGTGGTAGAGGGAAGACATTGGTCAGGGGCCCACATCATACAATCAATGTGTGTGCATGTGCATTGTTCCCTGTTGTGAGCCAACATCTTCCACAGTTCAGAGGGATACAACCACCAGAACTAGTAAAGTGGCCCCAGTACCAGCTCTCTGGGACCTCAGTATATACTTTCTGGTCACCACTACCTTCTCCCACACCTGACACTGGGAAGCTTGAGGGCACATCCTCCAACCAGGTGCCACATGCAGGGTAAACCAAGGGTCTTTGGGGCAGACAGTAGGTAAAGAAGGTATGGGCCAGGGTTGTGGGTTCAGGGAGAGTAAGGACCAGTGTGAGGATGAAAAAATATAAATAAAAAAAAAAGAAGGCAACCCCCAGCAGTTTTTAAAAATCTTTTCTGCCATGGTTGTTGCTTTACAACACATACTACTTTAATCATTTGGATATGTCATTTAGATATTGCAATGTCAATTACTCAGTAGGCAGCACACTTATCTCTGGAGCAATAAGATTGGAAGGTTGTGGGTTCTAGCCCCACACAGGTACTAGAGGTAATATGCATAACTGACACAGTGCAGTATGAGGTAGGTGCTGCATTGTTTGACTTGAAGGAGTCACAACCAAAGACAAGGATACTACTTGTAAAGATTTATTTAAGAGCCAAACACCTGAAGATGTCAACTGGCAGCCCCAGTGCTTTGACCATTAGGTCTTCCTCAGGGGATGTGTCAAGACAGTGTTCAAGACCCATTTTAAATCACCCAGTTAAAGTGAACAGCATTCTGACTAATATGTACACTGTGAAAAAACACCAATTAATTATTTATGTACATCAGAAGACTATTATAAATCATACTGATAACAGGTCTATGAGAGAAGATATCAAAAAATGTTACATAAATCATAGAAAACTTTTCCTTTATATTATTTGATAACTTTTAAATATCTCATATGAAAATCGCTTAAATTTCAAACCCAAAATTAAATTAATTTTTCTATGTTCAGAATATAAGTGTTTTGGGGGGTTTTCTGTAACAATTCATGATGCTCAGACAGGAATCTCTAGTAGTTATGTTTAACTTATTTTATTCACAATAGCTAATAAATCACGCTTGTGTACTGTCCAAGTCTAAATTAGATAGTATGAACTATGATGCAGCTTATTGGGATGTATACATATTCTTCATCTCAAAGACCCCCAAAGAAAAGTGTAGGGGTGGCAAGTTAAAAAGTGTGCAGTAACAAGCTCAGGAGACTGTGTTGCATATATATTTCACATGAGCTATTTGAAAGCAGCAGTGCAATGAAAAGTGTTTTTCCCAAAAGCTAGTATCAGCTTCAGTTAATAAAACCATTATCATATTTGACAAATCTAGTTTTTTTTCTTGGTACTTCATACAGTATGTTGTGCACCATGAGTGAGTTTTTTGTTTGTTTGTTTTTTTATTACTCTAACCATTGCCAGGTGTACAATACTATTTATATGCCAACTGTGGTGGCAATCTTTTTTCTTGAGAAAAAAAACTAAATTAAAACACATTGTTAAAAATTTCAGAGTCTAGCAGAACTAAAAAATTTTACAATCAAGTAAAACTGAAAGATGATTGTAATATTTTACAGTTAAAAAAGGCAGGGTCAAACTGTTTGTCCAGAGATATAAATCAGGAAACAGAGTTAATACAGAGTGAGCCAAGAAAACTAAAACAAAAACATACCTCAGCCTTGTCCCAAAATTAAAACTGCATAACCCAAATCATATTTTGCTAAAGCAATAACTGCCTTTGTTGTGGTAATGAAAGCTATTCTGTCAGATAAGTGGATTGCAGAGAGTCTATGACTACTTTGACCATGTCAGATTATGATGTATATTTTTGCTGCAAAACAAGCTGGCATGGAATCTGTCATATATAAACATTTTAAAACTGTTAACATTATAGTAAGAGTACTTTTAGAATACGTCCCCCACCCCTGATGACACTAGTAACAAAGAATCATGGGTGATAGCAGAAAGCAGAGGCTCTCCCCACACCCAGTGTGACAGGGCTGGATAACACCCTGGCACATTTGTTATGCAGAGTTAAAAGCAAGGATCTATTCTGCCCTCTCCTAGTCTGTCTCTTGCCTATCTGATTGTGCAATCAAATGTTCCTTGTTGAGTCTCGGAATTGGCCACTCTGATGGTCCCACAATTCTCCTTATTATCTCCCTTACTTCACTCGATGTTTCTGTTCTTTCGTTCTCTCCTTGCTTGTTTGTAGTTAAAAAATATATATGAATTTGTATGTGAAACTTGGATGTCTTGATTTGCAAATGTATGCAATTATATTATCAAAATGTTTGCAGAAAGCTATTTGAGTTTATCTGGAACACAGAGGGTTAACCTTGAGCTATACAGTAGTTTGACCTCCATAAGCTTGTTTGCAACTCTGCAAATATGAAATCAGCCCTGTAAGAACATGTCTTAATTGGCAGCACCTGTTATACTGGTCATAAGAAAAAACATTGACCAAGTTTGGGGAGATTGTGTGAAAACTGGAGATATATCCCAATGAGAACCGGATGTATAATTTAATTGCAAGGAGAAGAAAACATCTTATAAAAAGAGCAATGTCTTGTTTAGAAAGAGATTGAGATTTAGATGTAAAGATACCCTCAGATGAATGACTTTGTTTTGTCTGAACTGCCTGCATAAGAGCTATCAGTACCAAGTTGTAAGTACTCAAACACGAACTGCAAGACTCAGAATGAATGTAATTAACTTTTAACAAGGAGTCCAAAATAAACATACATGCATACACTCAAAGCAAACATCTCCTCAGCACTTCACCCCAAGGGACTTCATCAGGAGGTGGAGACTTTTACTATTCAGTTACATTTAATACATTGTCATTGTGACATCATTCTTTGAAACATCCAGTCAACAGTGCTTTTCAGCTACATTTCTTTGTCTTCAATTAACCAGGCAAATGGAGAGATTTGATAAAATATTCTTTAATAATTAAATCTGAATTAGTCACAGGGCTTGCTGTAATCTGGTTAATTGAAGACAAAAGAAATGTAACTAAAAAGCACTGCTGATTAGCAGTCTCCACCTCCTGATGAAGCCCCTTGGGGTGAATCATGAGGGACTGTTTGCTTTGCATGTATGCATGTTTATTTGGACTCATAATTAAAAGTCATTTACATTGATTCTGAGTCCTGGAATTCATGTTGGAGTGCTTATAACTTGATACTGATCATTTTCTGTGGGCTAGCCAGTCATATTTAAGCACCCTCCAACTTGTCTTGGAGCTGCTGTGTTTGTTAGGATCAAGCTCTTTGACATTCAGTACTGTGACAGAACAGGTGTAGCCACATCTGTGTTCAAGACTCTGAACTCCACAAAATACCCATTTATAAGCAAGGCTTTTGCTGCTGGTAACACTACAGCAACACTGCAGTATAAGGTGAAATTAATGTTGTAATATCTACCTGAACATTTACAGAAACTTACGGGTGCATCATTTCCTTGGAGGAGGAGGACTCAAACACATAGTTGTCTTGTGAATTATTCCAAAAGACCAGGAGGAGTGAAATGAGCTCAGAAAACCCAGTAAACTCTGACAATATAAACAGCAGCTTCTGCCTGGAGATTTCTGCTATGTTACAGAACAGGTGGGTTCAAGCAAAATCAAAATTGTGTGGGAGCACGAAGAGAACAGAAGCTACAACATACAATAGGGCAAGAGACACAGGTGATACAAAAATTGTTTTTTTCTACACTTGAAAAACTACTAATTAAGGAACTTCATTTAACTTATAATGACTTTGGAGACATATGTAGAGAAAGATCAAGCCCCTAGAGGTCTGCGTGTTCTGAAAATACCAGGAAGAGGAATTGATACTTTCAAAAATAGGGATGTCTGGTTAAAATTATCCCATGATTGTTCTGTTAAATTTATGAAGTTAATCATTAAAGAAGATATGGAAAAGTTTGAGGAGCTGAGTGAGAAGATTGCACACGCTAAGGCAGAAGTAGCAAGATTCACTAATCACAGTCACTTTGCCAAATTTGATAAAACCTTACAAGCTAAAACTACAAAACATGAAAAAACTAAGATTGACCATGACCAAAAAGATTACAATCAGGGCAAAGAATTTAGCTAGAGTACAAAAAGGAGATACAGATCCAGGAGTAGGAGAAGGAACTGGGGTGCAGCATGCTCCAGATCTCAAGCAAGGGCTGCAGATACACTGAGTGCAAAAAGATTAATTATAATTGAAGGCACCACTCGGGATAACCAGCAAAGTAACAGTGCTAAAACCAGCGGTCCTTTTTTAGAGAGAGGTGTAAAAATGCAGGGGAATCAACCAACAAAATGAAAGAGAAAAAGACATAAGACCAGAAGGGGCAAAGATAACAAGGGAGAGGAGCAGACAGGAGACAGAATACAAGAACAGAAATACAATCTGAGGAACAAGACGACACCTTACAAATAATTAATATTTCAAGTAAGGCTCTATCGGATCAGGATATTACTCTGTTGAAAAAAGGTCTGAATTTTGTGTTGAGTGCAACACCCCACAACTTTAATATCCAAGTGGCTCTACTGAAGTTATTTCAGAAAATTAAACTTAGACCTTTTTTTGCAAACTCAGGATTAGTCTGATCGGAGCACATAGAAATGGGTGGTGATATTAATGAGACATTAATTGAATCAGAAGACGTTGATCTTATTACAGCACAAGATCAGCTTCATCAAGCAGATAATTTGGGAAGAGATGAAACTGAGAATTTTTCTTTGCAGAATGAAATTAATTTGGATGCATTATCAGAACTATGGGACAGCGAGAATATCTGTGCAAGGTATGCTTAAATAACTGAGAACATTGATACTATGCAAAGAGATAGGGAATGTATATTTAAGCCCAAATCTGATTTCTGTCCTCTCATTGTGAATAATCCTATTTCCACCTTTGTGAATGTAGTAGTAAAGCAAATAAAGGCTGGCCAAGAATAAAAATGTTTCTGACAACCTCACACCTATTAAGAGATATGCTCTAAAAAAACTGACTGAAGATCACATTGTTGTGATCAAACTAGCAGACAAGGGGGGTAATGTTGTAATAATGAACTCAGACCAGTACAAACAAATGACATTAAAACTTCTTAGCATGCAAATAATTATGAGAAACTGGTACCAAATCCCATAAATGCATACAAACAACAAGTACTTTAACTGCTATAGGAAGGAAGAAATAATGGGCACATTTCTGAAAAGGAATTTAAATGTTTATTTAATGAATTCCTGAGGATTCCCACTCTCTTTACCCTAGCCAAACTCATAAAGACCAAAGTAACCCACCTGGGTGCCCCATTATTTCAGACATTGGTTCAACAGAAAATATGGGAAAATTTGTTGATTCTTTTTTACAAAACAGTGTATCATTCTTATCATCTTTTTTTATAGGACACAGCAGATACTTTACATAAAATTTTAGAATCTGAAATGAAAAAGTTAATTCCTTTGGGTCAGTGTTGATGTTGAATCACTGTATACCTCAATAAGGCATGATGATGGTAAAGAAGCATATAGACACTTTTGGGGAAAAGATCCCCTATTTGAACATATACCAGCTGAGTTTGTTTTGAAATGTCTTGAATTTATTCTGAAACATAATGCATTTGAATTTGATATACACTACTATCTGCAGTTATGTGGCACTGTGGGGGGGGGGTGACCTCTGCCTATGCAAACTTGTTTATTGGGAAGTGGGAGGAGAAAACTATCCATAGTGCTGATGCCAACCCATATTTGGGATGCATTAGGTGATGATATCGGTACATAGATTATTGTATCTGTGTGTGGGATGGAGATGAGGAAACAGCAAAAGAATTCATCAAATGGATTAATGACAACAATTGTAATTTGAGATTTATAGCCGCTTTTAATGAGGAACAAATCAACTTCCTAGATATCATTCTGAAGGTAGACTTAGAGAAAAAGAGTAATTACCAAGGGTTGCAGAAAATCAACAGCCGTAAACTCACTATTATGCTATGATAGTTCACTTCCAAGGGAACTACACAACTGTATACCATATGGACAGTTTCTTAGGATCAGAAGAAACTGTACAGAGATAGATAAGTTTGAGAAACAAGCCAAAGATTTAAAGAACAGATTTTTGGCAAGGGGCTATAGGCAGGAGTTACTAGATATAGCCATTGCTCTAGTTAGAAGCTAGGATAGAGATGACCTTTTGACCTCTGCGAACCAGGGAGCACATGAAGCCTCTGAGTATGGTAAGGAGACAGTTACTTTCTCCACTGAGTATAACTATATAGTCGGACAAATCGGCAACATAATATGGAGAAACTGTCAAATTTTGCTTTCTGATGCAAAACTTGGAGAAGTGATTGAGAGTTCCCCTAGGATTTTCTTTAAAAAGGGCTTAAGTCTAAGGGACACCCTTGTTAAGAGTCAGTTCCAAAGGGAGGAGGTGGAAGAAATATCATGGTTGTGTAGAAAACCAAAGGGTTTCTTTAAATGCCATAACTTCAATGTATGCCACTACACTATGCAGTCTCAGTCATTGGAGCACCCTAACAAAAAGGTTCACATTACAGATTTTATTACCTGCACCACTAAATTTGTGGTATACGCTCTGTGGTGCCTGTGTGAATATTTTTATAATGGCTGGGCAGTTAGGATGGCAAAAGAGAGATTTCAGGAACATGTACACTCCAGAGCTAATGGATGACCGACTGGAATGACATTTCCGGGAGTCAAAGAGGCAAGGCGCATGGCAAGGCAAGGCACATTTTATTTGAAGAGACGCCCATTCCGGAGGATCTGGGCTCTGAGCATATTAAAATTCATACAAACTCAATCAATGAATTATATATGTACTCAGATATTAAGCTTAAATATACAGTACATAAATAGATATAGAATTTATAAATACTAACATCAACTAACTCAAAAATAGCCATGGACAAATTAAAGCATGAAGTAAGGAGCATGATAAAGCTATAAAGTAAAGTCCGGGAAGGCCTGATTATACAAAAGACCTTGAGGTGTGCTTTTAATACCTCAACAGAAGGGGCCTCTCTAACAGCTGGAGAAAGTGAATTCCACAAGATGGAGGCAGTGACACTAAATGCTCTCTCAAGAGCTGTTTTTAACCTTGTCCTGGGAATCACAAGGAGGCCCTAGAGGAGGAAAGGAGGGAGCGGACTCAGACAGCAAGTGTAAGAAGATCCTTCAGGTAGCCAGGGCCCACAATAGAAATCCCTCATGCCTCAAGTTCATGGCAATTGAAATGGTTAAGCCTCCTAGGAGGGGAGGTGACAGAACTAACTTGTTGCTTAAGAGAGAGAGAGAGCTTTTGGATATATCAGTTGCAGATAATGAATGCATTTGGATTAAATTAATTTTGGGATTTGAAACCTTTTTTGAGAGACCGATAAAATGTGTTCTTACATATTCGTAGTTTGTTACTTAACTTCCTTTTTATAACCCTTGCTGAGTTTCCACTCCATCTGAGCCTGCTAATATATTAATAACACTCCACCCCCAAAAAAATGATTCCACCAAGCTGCAGTGACAGGAATTACACCAAAGTACAATACTTTGACATCACAGTGACACCCGCAACAACAGCACTAATAAAAAGCGACAAACCCCTATAATGAGGAACACCACTGCACATATTACAGTGAAGAGGGATGACTCTCAACACACACCCATGTGGGGTACTCTGCTCCCATGCCCCTCGAACTAAAGATAACCAACTCCACATTGCACAGACAGTGGAGAAAAGGGAAGTTACTCCAGCCGCACACCCACCAGAAAACCATGCCCGATCCACTATAAGGACAATCCCACCCACTGCACATCCTACCCACCTCCCTGATCTTTCTGCAGCCATGCCTGATCCACTGCAAGCACAGTCCCACCCACTGCACATCCTCTTCACCTCCCTAATTGTTCTGCAGCCATGTCCGTTCCACTACAATGACAATTACACCCACTGCACATCCTGCCCATCTCCTCAATCATTCTGCAACCATGCTTGATCCATACCAAGGACACTCCCACCCTCTGCACATCCAGCTCACCTCCTCGATCATTTCACAGCCATGGCTGATCCATACCAAAGTCAATCCAACCCACGGCACATCCCACCCACCTCCCCCCAAACCCTCCCTTCTGACAGAATGCACCTGTTGACATCAACTCCCTGTCAACAGAACATACCTGTCAACAGAACATACCTGTCAACATCAACTCCCTGTCACTGCACTAGCCATCATTGTGCAGCTGTCACTGTAATGCATTTGATGTACTGTATTCGCTATTATAATGGTATACCCCCAAAGCCCAAGCCCCATGCCCCCTCACACTATCCTCATTTTCTTTCTCCTCCAGAAGTAAATGTTTTTTTGCAAAGAAAAGTAAACAATAAATGGTAATAATTTTATTTTTTCTGTTCTTTCATAAATACATTTCATTTCTCCTTTAACTTGGCACCATGCAGATCTCGACTGGATGCCATGAGCCTAACTGCTGTTGATCCCCAGGAATATTTATGCCTTGGAAAGTAATAGGTGATCACATCTTATTTGGCACTTAGACAAATCATTTTCAGTTCTGACTTACGTTATTGTCTAGTTAATTGTTCTGTTTCAGTTTTATTTTATCTATTTTATTTTTACATTTGTATTAGGAAGCATTATTTGTTGTAAATTTTCTCAGTACAAATGGAAATAATTGATTAAATATTCTTTAATAATTAAATTTGAATCAGTCACAGGGCATGCTGTAATCTGGTTAATTGAAGACAAAGTAATGCAACTAAAAAGTATTGTTGATTGGATGTTTCAAAGACTGACGTTGCAATGACAATGTATAAAATGTAACTGAATAGTAAAAGTCTCCACCTCCTGATGAAGCCCCTTGGGGTGAGTCACTGAGGTGCAGTTTGCATTTGGTGTATGTATGTTTATTTTGGACTCCTTGTTAAAAGTTATTACATTTATTCTGAGTCCTGGTGTTTGTGTTGGATGCTTACAACTTGGTACTGATCATTTCTTCTGGGCTAGCCAGCCATATTTAAGCACCCCCAACTTTCCTTGGCACCACTGTGTTTGTTTGGATCAAGTACTGGATAAGAGCTACCCTGCAGAATTTTATTTTATTTTTTTTTTTATTTTAGTGTTATTGATAATAAAATGTTACTTGTGAATTGCATTACTTTTTCAGGTTTGCCTATGCTTCTTGGCCTGTACCTCAATGACAGCTGGCGACAGACAACATAGGATTTACACTGTGCATACTCTAAGCCAGAAGTTTTGTGTGTGTGGGTACTAGACCTGGTACTAGGGAAGCATAGAAGAAATATATGGATACTGTAACAGCAAGCCCTGGAGTGATTCCCAGAAGAATGATAGCCAAACTAGAAGCAGAAACATAAGCCCAAACTGCGACTGTACAGATGGAACCAGTGATGGAAGAAGAAGAACAGGCAGGGACAGAACCTGAAAGCATGTCTGCTTCCTCAAATGATGGCCTATACAACAAAGAGAGACAGAGGAGCAGAGAAATGAAGTAATGCAGTGACAGCAGCAGCAGAGAAAAGAAGAGATGTGGCAATGGCTGGATGCCTTGCAAGCTATCAAAGCAGGAGGAACTGGTACTGGTGCACCAGATCAGCAAAACACAAATAACTTAAAAGACATTAAACTTACAAAGCTGTGTCCCTCGGATGATATTGAAACATACCTGACTACTTCTGAAAGGGGTGCCAGAGCCTGGCAGTAGCCAAAACAGAAATGGGCAATCAGGCTGGTACCTTATCTAACAGATAAAGCCCAACTTGCCTGCAGCAATATGAACACCGCACAGTCAGAAAACTAAGACCTAGTGAATTGATAAATCCTTAAAAGATAATAACATTTCAAGAGAGACCTCCAGATAGAGATTCTGGTCTCTGAAGTACCAGTCAGTTGACAATCCTCAAGAAGCCTTCACCCGACTCAGAGAACTCCTCATAAAATGGCTCCAACCAGTGAGCAAAACAGTCCCACATGTCATCGACATATCTGCAATGGAGCAATTCATCAACACCCTTCCCTCAGATGTGCAGCTGTGGGCAAAACAACACTGACTAGAAACTAGGGAAAAGGCAGTTTCTTTAGCTTGAGGGCTATCAGATGTCCAGACAGCTGACAGACACTACTCAGTGAAATAACATCCAAGGAACAGTAATTCCCTTTTTTTCTCAGTATAACTTCATGTCAGATTAGAACTCTGGTGTGGTAACAAATCTGCACCCAAAGACCTTATTTGCTATAACTGTAATAAGCCAGGCCATACTGCAAGAAACTGCCATAAAAATAAGAAGGGTAACACTGGAGTAATTCTGGTCGTAGCATATTGGGGCAAGTCTATAATAGATGTACCAGTGGGAGAGAAGACAGTGACGGGCTTATAGATTCAGGAAGCTGACTGACACTGCTGCTCCCTAAAGTTCTGAAGAAAGACTGTACAAAACGACCAAGGACTGGAATTATATGCATCCACAAGGACACTCAATACAATTCCGCCACACAATTGATTCTGAACATTAATGGAGTGTCTCACCAAATGAAAGTGGGATTAGTACCTAAATTACCTGTACCTGTGATTATTGGAAAGCATTTTCCAGGATTTGCTGAATTAATCAAAGGGGTAGTAAATCCTGTTGTATAAGCAACTGTGATATCAAGAGCATGGGCAAAGAAAATCTCAAATGTTAAGGACTCTTCTGTTTGGTGACTATGGTTCAGACTTCCTTAAACCCAGCTCTAAGATCCATAAGTGCAGAAAAGAAAGAAGACGCCTGAAAAAAACAGTGGCAACAGAAAACTGATGGTCATACGAGGTTGATATATGAAAATGCTGAAACTAAAGCAATAACTGATTGTGATTTTGCTTCTGAGCAAACTAATGTTTCTCTCCAAGGTTATTTTAAGCAGCTGGTGGTGAAACAAAAACCAGGTGAACCAATGTTTAAAAAATGTAATCAGCTACTACACAGAGTTTGAGTGAATCCTCAGACACAGGAATATTTAGAACAATTGGTCATATCAAAGAAGTATAGATCTGAGTTGTTACAGATGGCACATGATAGTCTTATGACTGGTCACTTGGGGATGGACTGCACCCTTGCCAGATTGCTGTATGGATTTCACTGGCCTGGGATTCATGAGGATATTGCTACCTACTGCAGTTCTTGTGTTGAATGTCAGAAAGTAGCCCAGTGACTACACTAGAAAGAGCCAATATGGCTGCAAAATAATTGGTACTGTGGGATGTGAGAAAAGTGTAACTAGCAATTTTTGCACTAACCACCAAGCCACCTAACTGTACTTTCTAATTGTTATCACACACATACACACACACACACACACACTAATACATATACACAAATACATATATGCACATATATAGTCCAGTGTAGCATAGCAGTGCACTGTCTACATACATTTTTACAGATAAAAAAAAGACATTGAGGGACCATTTCTTTTTTCAGGCTCTGAGGGACATTGGAGGGTGAGGGGTTGCCACTAGACACCTCATTTAAATCAGCAATGACATGCATATGGCTAAAACTGATCTAGATAGTGGGGGAATGTAGACTAGCAAGTTTTGCACTAAGCACTGAGCAACTTACAGTAACTGCACATTCTAATTGTTATGATATGCACTCATTAATACATATACACATATATACACTACCAGTCAAAAGTTTTAGAACACCCCCATTTTTCCAGTTTTTATTGAAATTTACATAGGTTAATGTCTCAATGCACTCTGAAATTAAAGCATAGAACAAATAAACAATTGGAGATAAAAAAGAAATCATAGTATCATTTTGTTTAACAAAATTTAATCTAAATTTTTGACTCATCAAAGTAGCCACCTTTTGCAGATATACTGTAACCGCCGAACACACTCGTAGCATTCTTCCTACAATGGACATCAAATATTGTTCGGGAAGTTCTTCCCAACACTGTTGCAGAAGTTCCCACAAATGTGTAGCACTTGTAGGTTGCTTTGCTTTCACCCTTCTGTCCAGTTCATCCCAAACCAGCTCGATGGGGTTTAAGTCTGGAGACTGTGCTGGCCATTCCATGATTTGAAGCCTACACGCCTTGTTCTTTTCCTCGAAGATAGTTCTGACATAGCCTGGAGGTATGTTTTGGGTCATTATCTTGCTGTAGGATGAACCCCTGACCAACTAGGTGTAGACCAGAGGGTACTGCATGGTACTGCAAAATGCTGTGGTAGCCCTTTTGGTTCAGGGTGCCAGGCACTCTGTGCTGTTGTCCTGTGAGCCACCTATCATGCAAGCTGTTGACTCTCAGAAACTTGTCTTCTGATTCTGTTGTGGCTTTGGGTCTGCCAGACCTCTTCCGGTCAGAGTTTCCTCCAGTTTCCAAGTGCCTTTTGATGGTGTAGGAAACTACTCACTGACACCTTGGCTTTCTTTGCATTTTCTCTACAGCAGTTTTTGCTAACCTAAACTTTTTTTTTAACCTCTAGCAGTTTACCGCTTACCTTTGTATCATTTCAGGTTATTCACTGGACTTGAATTGCTTAAATTTCAATAAAAACTGGAAAATTGGGGGTGTTCTAAAACTTTTGACCGGTAGTGTACATATATGTTCCAGTGTAACATAGCAGTGCATTGTCTACACAAAGAGCATTGCCACACACACACACACATACTAGCACACATACATTGCCTTATATGGCATTTATTTACTTACACATCTACCCCTAACTTTTACTGTATTTAGGATAAGCACTGTGTTTTGCATTAACTCATTGTACTAATCTACAGCATGATTGGGTAACTAAGGTAGTGGACCAGGGAGGTGTGGTCAAAGTGACCTATCTGGACTTCAGAAAGACCTTCGACACCATCTCCCCATAGAAGGCTGATTAACAAACTGCTCAGCCTTGGGGTGGGTCTTAGAATACTTCTGTGGGTGGAAAACTGCTGGACTGCAGGAGTCAGAGGGTTATTGTAAACAAGATGTACTCTGGAGAGGCGATGAGCAGGGTGCCACAGGAGTCAGTATTGGGGCCAGTCTTCTTCAATGTCTTTATTGGGGACATTGCAGAGGGACAGGAGGGGAAGGTATGCCTCTTCGTAGATGATACAAATGTATGCAATAGGGTGGACACTCCAAGGGGTATTGAAAATATGAGGGAAGACATTAAAAAACTGGAGAAATGGTCTGAAGAATAGCAGCTTGGATTCAGTGCAAACAAATGTAGGATCATGCACCTAGGGCACAAGAACCTAGGGGCAAAGTACAAACTAGATGGGGAGGTACTGACAGTCATGGAACAGGACAGGAACCTGGGAGATATAATCTCGGAGAACCCAAGAGAAACTAGGCAGTGCAATAAAGTGACTGGAAAGGCTAACCAGATGTTTGGATGCATAAAGAGGGGTATCATGAGTAGAAAGATGGAGGTCATCTTGCCTCTGTGTAAGACACCCATGAGACTGCACCTGGAAAACTGTGTCCAGTTCTGGAGGCATTATCTGAAAAAGAACAGCTCAGGAAGGAATTTTTAGGGTTGTGAAGAGAGCTGTGGGGAAGGGGGAGGGACTTGTGGGGCCATCTGGGGCCAAGGAACCATAGGAATGCTCACTTAGAAGGCTGACCAGTAGGCTCAGGGTGGAGCAGGAAGGGGGAACAAATGAACCAAGACCACTGTATCCTTAAGAACCACTGTAAGTAGAGGCAGGAGGGTGGATTATGGTCAAGACAAGGGAGAAAACAAGACCTGGGTCAGAACAGAATTGGAAAGCACAGTACAAAGTACCAGGGGAGGGCCAGGGCATGGCAAGAGAGAGGAGCAACAGATTCTCAGTGCAGGCTTGCCTGGATGAGCAGGAGGGTTGAGGAGCTCATAGGGGAAATAAGAGAAAGGGGGAGTAGAAAAAATGAGGGGGTTAGCAATCAGGCTGAGGGCTTGGTTGGGGTGTTGTGGGATAAATGTAGGAGGGAGGAGGCTAAGGAGAGTGGTGGAGAGACAAAGGGAAAGAGGGACTAGATGGGTGGTGGGTTGAGGGAGGATGATGTTGGTACAGTTGATGGAAATAGAGGGATGGGAGAGCAGGTGAGAGATGGACGGAGGGGGGATGATGTTGGGCCAGCAGGAGGGAGGAGGGGGTTGGGGGACAGGAGTGGGGAAGAAGCAAAGAAGGGAATGGATGGGGAAGAAGGAATGAGTGGGGTTGGAGGAAACAGAGATGGGATAATGAGGACTCAGATATGGACTATGACCAGAATAGTGGGAATCATCCAGGAGAGTAACATGATGAAGGAGGTAGGATCATAGTTATGGGGGACGCAATTCCAAAAAGTATGAGATGGGGTGACAAGGGCAGCAGAAAAGACTGCATATGGGTGTAATGCATGTCAAGCATGACAGTGGGTAGAGTGGGACAGTTTATTCATAAGTGTGTGGGGAGGGAAATGGAGAAACCTCACACCGTGGTGCATCTGGGCACAAATAACCTGAAGGGGAGCACAGTTGGGGAGGTGCAAGAAAGGTTCAAGGAAGTGGGGAGACTTCAAAAAAAGAAGGGCACTTGGTTGTTTTCTCAGAAGTTCTCCCAGTACGCAGGGCAAATTCAGCCAGAAAGCAGAGGATAGCTGGCCCGGTGGCACTGAGGGTTAAGGCGCTGGATGCCACACCTCGCGCCATGCCGGCAACCCGGGTTCGGGAATGGACTCGGGTTGTTTGGGAGTCAGCCAGGGGAGGTAAGGATTGAGCATCCCGAGAACTGCTCTCCTTCCTTGGGGAAGGGAGGGGGTTGTGCTGTGTGCATCAGCAGAACAAGATGGATTCGGCCCGCACCCAGGGTGTTTGTCTGCCTCTGCAGAGGTAGAGAAAGCTGCTGTACCCATTGCACAGGTGCGGGTGTGGGAGCAAACTGGAGGCAAAATACTGGGACCCAGCAGGACCCATGATGGCCCCGATGAGCCAGAGGATGTACCCCTCTAAGATGGGGAGTCGTACCCTCTGCCAGGTCCTTGGAGGTGGTGGCAAAAGTAATGCTGTAATAAAAAAAGAAGCAGAAGATAGTGGAGTTTAATGCATGGCTGGAGGCATGGTGTTAGTCCAGGTGGTATGGTCTGGTGGGGGAGTTTTGTAGAACGTGGGATAATAAGAACCTGTATGCCCCAGATAGGCTACATTTGAGTAGGGAGAATTCAGCGGTTCTCAAACAGAAGCTGGTGGAGTATATGGCAACCAGGATGAAGTTAAATTGCATAGGTCCAGTGGTGCTGAAGGTTGAGGTGCTGGACACCACACCTTGTGCCACGCCGGTGACTCAGGTTCGGGAATGAATCTTGGTCATCAGAGTCAGCCTGGAGGGAGGAGGAGGATAGAGTATTCCAATGGATGCTCTCCTCCTCTGGGTAGGGAGGGAGGGATACTTTGGGCTGTGCTAGCCCATTGTTCAACTGCTGGTGGAAGCATGAGTGGTGGAACGAATTGCTTTCACAAGTTAGGGGAGGGGATGGTGCTGTCAGGCACTTGACAATGACTTGCATCAGCCCATTGTTAGTCGTCGCAGTCTTGACAAAAATGTCCTTTGCGCCAGCACCCTCTAGGGGTTGGGACCACACAGACAAAAGGGAGAAAAACCAAGAAAGAACTCCCTGATGTTAAGCACCATAACACCGGGATCACAGTATGCCAGGACACAGCTGAATGCCAAGGAAGATAGAGGAGGTATCCCCTGGGCTGGGGCTAGGGACAAGTATAAAACTATTGTAAAAAAAAAAAAAAAGTTAAACAAGGTGGGGGGGCAGAAGGTTGGAGGATAAACTACGTTTTCAGGCCAGGGAGGCCAATAGGGATCTCCGTAGACAGGAAGAAAGGGACTGGGAAGAATTTAAATGGGGGATGATAAAGGGGTAAAAAGGGCAGGGAAGGGCAAGGGACATACTGTAGGGTAGTTTTCCTGAATGGAAGGATCCTGGGGAATAAAGCCACTAAGTTGCAGGCACTGATGGCAGACAGGGAGGTGGACATAGCTGCCATCATGGAGACGTGGACCACCCAATACCATGACTGGAACCTGGTGGTCTCAGGGTACAGGCTGTACCTGAAGGACAGGGAAAAAGGAAGGGGGTGGCTATTTATGTAAAGGAAGGAATACTATGTAGCATGGAGGAAGGGGAGGAGGGAAGGGCAGAAGCCTTATGGTTACAAATCCAGGACTCGAAGGACAGGAGTGTTAGGTTGGGGGTGGTGTAAAAGACACCATCTCAAAATGAGGATACTGATAGGGAGCTGGGAGGGCAGATAAGGAGGGTCAGTGCAAAGGGTAACACTGTGATAGTGAGGGACTTCAATCTGCCCAGGGTGGAGTACAGCATCCCAGCAATCATGAGCGTCAGTTAACAGGCCCTCCTGGAGGCTTTCCAGGACAACTTCCTGATGCAGATGGTAAGGGAACCAACCAGGAAATGCAACATACTGGACCTTGTGCTGACAAATGGTGAGAACATCCAGGAATTAAGGGTGGAGAACCCCCCGGCATGGAGTGAACACCACACAGTATGGTTCTCACTCAGTATGGGTAAAGAGACTGCCAGTACAAGGACAAAGGTGATGGATTTCAGACAGGCAGACTTTGGAAGGATGAGGAACATATTGGAAGGGCACCTCAACAGTATCCACCCACACATGGATGTTAACCAGAAATAGGAGATTATCAAATGTGGGTTAGCAGAGGCCACCAACACTTGTTCAAAACTCCAGCACAAAAAGGCCAGATATAAGAGGCCAAGCTGGTTAAGTAGGGAAGGGTTAAGGAGAGTAAAGGAAAAAAAGGTCTGTCTTCAGAAAATACATGAGATCCAAACTGGAGGAGGATTTGGAGGAATACATGAAGAAAGCCCCCAGCTGGCTAAATGCCCTCAGCAGTCATATTACTGCCTCCACCTCTCTAGATATTTTCAAATCAAGGCTGTTCTCTCACCTTGCCACCTCCAGCTCCTGTGACTGCCCTGATTAAACCTCCTATTTTCTCACTACCCACCCTGTTCCATTATGTGACAAAGACATGTTTGGGAAACCTTTTCTCCTGCTATTGTCTGCTCCCCACACCTTTCACTTACCCTCTCTGTTCTGGACTTTTTCCCTATTTGTTTCTCCTAATCTGGCATGACCTCTTTCTTGTAATAATAATGTGATTATTGATGTCTCATGTCCTTTTGCACAAATGATTTGATATGTATTTGTATATGTTTTCTTGCTCTTGACACAACACAAATTGTTGTGTTATCTATGTAACCTTTTTGTACTGTACCTAATTGACGTAGAACCTTTGTAAAAGAGCCTCTGGCTCAAAGGTAGTAATTCCTAGAACAATAAACTAAACTAAACTAAACTAAATCAAAGGAGGTGAGCAGATCAGTCAGGGCAGCCAAGGTAGCTAGGCAGCTTAGGCAAGCACAGGGAATCAGAGAATGATTTCTTCAAGTACATAAGGGAGAGAAGAAATTGTAAAAATCAGATTGTTAGGACCAAAGTAGAACGGGGTAGGTGGAGATGGGGGTGGAGCAGGCAGAAGCCCTCAATGATTATTTCTGTTCTGTGTTTACCAGGGAGAAGATGGGGTCAATGCCAAAGGGAAAAGGAGGGGTGGGAATGGGGGGTGGAGATAATGGCTGGGGTAATCCCAGACAGCATGGTTCTGGAAGGCCTTGGGAATCTGAGGGTAGATAAGCCACCAGGCCCAGATCACATACACCCCAAAGTGTTGAAAGAGTTGGTAGAGGTCCTGGTGGGATCAATGGCAGACTTGTTAAACACCTCTCTGGGGATGGGTTGCATACCTCATGACTGGAGAATGGCACATGTGGTGCCCATCCACAAAAGTGGACCCAAGGATGTACCGGGGAACTATAGACCAGTCAGCCTCAACTCCATCATGGGGAAGCTAATGGAGACCATCCACAAGAACAGGCTAGTAGCCTTTCTGAAGAAGAATGGTCTCCAGGACAGCAAGCAGTGTGAATTTGTCTTGGGTAGATCATGTCAAACTAACTTGGTTGACTTTTATGACTGGGCAACTAGGGCACTCAACAAGGGCCAGGCGGTGAATGTCGTGTTTCTGGACTTCAGCAAAGCCTTTCATTCTGTGCCACATGGCTAGATTGATTAGTAAACTGGGATACCTGGGGGTGGGAGAGAAGCTGGTGGATTGGGTCAAGTACTGGCTGCAGGATAGAAAACAGAGGGTAGTTGTCAGAGGGGGGAATCCCATCTCCAAGGGCTGTAGCCAGCAGGGTTCTTCAGGGCTCAATGCTGGGTCCTGTGTTGTTTGGCATCTTTATTGCTGACATCTCAGATATGATGAGGAATAAAATCAGCCCTTTTGTTGATGATATAAGGATTGGTGCAGTGGTGGACAATGCAGAGGGGCAGTTAGGACTGCAGGAGGATCTGGACCAACTTGAACACTGGTTGGATACATGGCAACTGGGATTCAATGAAAAAAAGTGCAATGTCATGCACCTGGGAGCCAAGAACCCAAGGTATTATTATTACAGGCTGGGGGGGGTACAAGAATCCACTACAGAGGAGAAGAAGGATCTTGGGGTGCTAATCACAGGGCAGACGAACCACTCACCATAGTGTAGGAGGGCAGCAGCTAGAGCAAATAAGATGCTGGGGTGTATTGCCAGAGGACTCACCTCCAGGAGAGGGGCGGTCATCCTCCCACTGTACAGGTCACTAGTCAGACCGAACCTGGAGTACAACATGCAGTTCTGGTGCACATACCTAAAGAAAGATATCAATCTGCTGGAGGAGGTCCAGCACAGAGCAACCAGGATAATCTTCAGAATGGAGGGCAGACCCTACAAGAAGAGGCTGAGGGAGTACAACGTGTACTCCTGGAGGAGAGGAGGGATAGATGGATTAAGATAGAAACCTTCAAGTATGTGAAGGGCATAAATAAGGTTAGTACAGAGGGAATTTTTAGATTAAAGGGAGGGAGAGACACTAGGAGGCACAGTCTGAAATTAGAGAGGGGAAGGTTCAGGAGGGAAATGAGAAAGCACCACTTCACGGAAAGGGTGGTGACTGGGTGGAACACATTACAACAGGAAGTGGTATCCTTAAAGTCGGTGGCCAGTTTTAAGAGGGGTTGGGACAGGCCGAGAGGGAGAGTCACTACTATATGTGGAGGAAAGTACTAGGCTGATAGCTGCACACTTGAGCGGACTTGATAGACCATATGGCCTGTATTTACTGGCATTTTCGTATGTTCATATGTTCATACATAACATAGACAGGGTGGTGACGGTGCAGTGAAGGATAACTAAAATGGTACAGGGCAACTAAAATGGTACAGGGCCTGCAGGAAAAGACCTACTGTATGAAGAAAGACTGAAGGAGTTCAATATGTATTCCCTGGAGGAAAGAAGGGAGGAGGGAACATGATTAAAACATACAAATACAACACTGGTATAAACAGAGTAGAGGAAGGAAGCGTCGTCCAGTGTAAGAGATGCTCCAAGTCAAGGGGGCACAAAATGAAGTTAAAGGGGAGAAGGCTCAGGGGAAACGTAAGAAAATATTTTTTCATGGAGAGGGTGGTGGATACCTGGAATAGCCTACCAGAGAGGGTGGTTGGGGATAAAATGGTCATATAATTTAAGAAGTAGTGGGATAGGCACAAGGGTATCCTGGAGGCAAAGAGGGACTCCAAAGTTCAGTTTGGGCATGGGGCCTCACACATGATCGGGACAAAGTGCCATACGCAAACACACACTAACACTCATCCACTGCTTCATGTTCTGAACTGTGCACTGATAACATATACTGTAGCATTATAGCCATTTGCAAGATGACTAGGCAATGGTAAAAGAGCCGGGGTCCAATATTCAAAACTTGGCCCTGGGGCATAAATAACATTGCCCGGCGTGCTAAAATAGCCTAGAATCATTTGCATGCTATATTCAAAGGAATAGCCCAGGGGCTAAAGCAGTTGAATATAGTGTACAAATGAAGGCATCAAAGAGGACTGGGAGTGCAGTACAAAAATAGCCCAGCAAATAAGACAGCTCTGAATATAGCAACCGGGCAGTGCTAACTGCAACAGTATCCCAGTGCACACAGAGGTAGAGTAAGGCAGAGCTGCAGCAGGTGGCCAATGTGGGATATAGTACTGAAGTGGTGCACAACAACTGCAAACAACATTGCAGGCTAAACACTGCAGAACTGTGCTATGGATTTGAGAGGTTTGCCCAGGGCTAACTCATTTGCACAGCACTAATACATTAGCCCAATGTGAACACATTAGCCCGGGGCTAAATTTTGATATATTCAAAGCACCTATGCAAATGATCCTACTTAGGCAATCCATGTGCAAACAGCCACATTAGCATCTCATTATGGCCTACTTTGCATGCATTACCATGTAGTTTGCCCAGCACTATTGCAATGGGCACATAACTCCACCTGTATGTCAGACTGGAACTGCAGGTCAGAAGCCACAGGCGGGGGTGTGAACACAGCTCCACCTGTATGCCAGACCTGAGCAATAGTCTGGTAGCTGCAGGCCATGGGTGTCGGCAGGTATACTCAGCGTACTTTACTGAGAACAGTAAAATCTGGAAAATCCAGGGGCAACATGAGCCCCAGGCCAGGGAAACAAACACAAACAGAATTTGATGTACTTGAAGAACATGAGCGTCAGTGTCTGCAGGGTGGGGGTGGGACATTAGGGATGGAAACCCTAACACCTCATTTCCCTTTCATCACTGTAGTAAACACCCTAAATGATGCAGTAACAAAGTTTCTTGCAAGGAATTTCCCTTCTTTTGGAGAAGGTGTAATGTAACTGGTAACTGGCACGTGTTTGTGGGAGCACAGGCACTCCGGGCCCTGCGCTCCCTTCACGTTGCCCATTTTTTGCATAATGCTATGCATCTGTGGGAACACGGGCCCTCTGGTCCCTCGGCTCCCACTTACACATAGGTATGGAGTCTTACAGTAGCCCCATAGTACTGAAAAGGAACCCTCATAACACTTATTTGGCAATATCTCAGTAACCATAGCAACTATGGAAAAAATTCCACCACAGTTGTAACCAGGACTTTGAAACCTCCATGCATGCTAAAGATGGACTAAGTTGTGGGTAGCAAAAAATCCATATCTTCAATCATTTTCAAGATATGGGTGCTGAAAGGTGCCACAGGTGCCACAATGTTATCCTATGGGAAATTTCTCAACTCTGGAATGCTGTAACTATGGGACTAAACCACCAAAAGGCACATCTGTGGGACCAGGGCTTGCCATCCTGCAAATTTCAGTGCAAAAGCATAATCCACCTTGGCACAATGAAGTGACAAAGAAAACAACACGTTGGACAATGTTTTTAAGTATTGTTTTCGCAAAAACAAAAAAGTTAGGCCCAACAACCCCAAGGCACACCCTGGAGCCTGTTACATAGAAACATAGAAACATAGAAGTTGACGGCAGATAAGGACCGCAAGGCCCATCCAGTCTGCCCATTTCTTTTTCTACCTTATAAATGTGCCATCGGCCTTTGCTATGTCAGTGACCTATCTATTCATAGTCATTTGTATTGCTCCCTTATGCCTATCCCATGCCTGTTTGAAGCCCTGCACTGTATTCATAGCCACTACTTCTTGTGGTAAGCCATTCCATGCATCTACCACCCTTTCTGTGAAAAGAATTTCCTCACATTCCCCTTAATCGGCCTCCCTCTAATCTCATGCTGTGTCCTCTTGTCCTGCTATTTTCTTATATTTAAACATGTTAGACTCTTTCACCTTTGTTTATGCCCTTAAGGTGTTTAAATGTCTGATCATATCACCTCTCTCCCTCCTTTGCTCAAGGGTATACATATTGAGCTCCGTTAATCTGTCCTCATATGTCTTCTGATGCAGTCCCTGCACCATTTTGTTGCCCTTCTCTGGACTGCCTCAATTTGGTTAATGTCCTTGTGAAGGTGTGGCCTCAATACTGCAGCATGAGTACTCCAGATGGGGCCTAACTAATGTCTTGTACCAGAGGGATTATTACCTCCCTCTACGACTTGTGATACCCCTACTAATACACCCTAACACCCCTCTAGCCTTACCTACTGCTTTAGAGGTCTGCTTGATGATTTCAGGTCATCAGTGATGATGATGCCCAAGTCTCTTTCTTCCTTTGTGACTGCTAGCAACTCCCCTCCCAGCCTATAAGTGGCTTCAGGGTTTCTCTTCCCTATGTGCATGATTTTGCACTTCTTTGCATTAAATCCCAGTTGCCACTCTTCTGACCATTCTGCTAGTTTATCCAGATCTCTTCTCATTCTGCCCACCTGTTGGTGTGTGTGTGTGTGTGTGGGGGGCGGTTGGGGTAGTAGGGTTGGTAACCCTAATGTCGAATTTCCCAGCTTTTTACACTTTACTAAAAATCCTAACTGATGCATTAACATAGTTTTTTTACAATGAATATATATATTCTTTGCAAAAACTTTGTTAATGCATCAGTTAGGGTTGTTTCCACATTGGCAAAAGTGTGGAAATTCCATGTTAAGGTTGCCACCCCACCACCCCACCCCACCACTCCTCCTCAAAACCCTAACTCCACATTCCCCCCAACCCCATCCCGCCATACACACACACACATACACATACACACACACACACATATGCATGCAAACAAGGGAAGGGCCAAGCAACCAAGGGACAAGGAGGAGCAGGTAACAGAAGTGACATACAACTCTGTAAACATTCCACAAGACACAGCCATCATGACAGTCCAGCAAGTGTATAAGTTCTGCATCCATCATGGTGGCTTAGAGGTATACACACGTGCTGGGCAATCATGGTGCAGATGTGCATATTTCAATAGTTAACAGCTGATGAAACACACAGTATGTTATCCACATACAGTGTATTAGAAATGAGAGTTTCTGTGAGCCTAGCAACAGTCATTGTATGTTTGCATTTTGTTTTGTGATACAGTGAGTCAGTCCTAATAACAAGCAGTGATAGTAATAAAAGTAATGTCTTGTAGCATAGTTTACAAGTAAGATGTAAAAGCAACAGTTGTAACATGGAAGGGTAACCATAACATACTGTTAATGAGTATTTCCAGGTAACACAGCAGCATAACAACATGTGTTGGCGGTAGTTTCCCACCGGAGCAGTATCTCTAAAGTACTGTGAAAGTGTCAGGTGTATCTGTCCTGCTACCACATGCCTATGTAGTAGCGACTATACTTGCAGTTACCCAGTAGTTGGATTATGACACATATAAATCAATATTTTGAAAATGTGTTCAGTCTAAGTGTGATTATATTAGGAAGATATGCCAGCAGTAATGTGTCATCATACTGTGCTGGCTGTATGGAGTCACTTACACTGTATTTGTTTTTTCATTACATAGTGGTATGTGAAATTAGTACAGCATTGTGATGATTGTGCTTACAGATGTGCCAGAGTGGTATAGTGTCGCACAATGTTGCATGTCTTGCATGTGTGTGTGTGTGGGGGGGGGAGATTGGGGGAATGCGGAGTTAGGGTTTTAAGAAAGAGGCATGGGGTGGGGTGGTGAGGTGGTAACCCTAATGTGGAATTTTCACACTTTTATTGGTGTAGAAACAACCTTAACTGATGCAATAATGAAGTTTTTACAAAGAATTTCCTTTCTTTTTTTTAAATGTATAATGTAAGTAATAAATGGAATGTTTTGGTGGGAGCGGGGGCCTGCCACCAAGCTGCCCAGTTGTGCATAATGATATATGTCTGTGGGAGTGTGGGCTCTCAGGTCCCTGTGCTCCCACTTACACAGAAGTATGAAGCCATACAGCAGCTCTATAAGGCAAGCAGCCCTTGTAACACTAATTTGCTCATATCTCAGGAACTGCAGCACTAGGAAAAAAATTAAAGTGCCGGTGTAATCATGACAAAGAGCAGTGCTCGAGATGTAAAAATCAACCAAATCTGTATATCGCATTGTTTTTGAGATCGGGCACCAAAAAGTGTTGTGACCGCTAACATTGAGGGCATAATAGTGGCCTACGCACATAAAAATGAGCAATTGGAACACTGAGTTGCAAATATCTCAGGAACCGTACAACGTAGAAAAAAATATCAAATTTCATGGTTTTCATGGCTTTCCAACCTACTTCTGTGCTTAATCTTCCTTTTAAGGGGATTAAGAATTTTTGTGACAAAAAGCCCGTATCTTGAACCATTTTCGAGATACAGGCACCAAAAGGCATCACGGGCACTGCAATGTTATCCCAATGGAAAATTTCTGAACTTCGAAATGCTATAACTATGGCTCTGTTCAATGTATTCATACCAAACTACCAAAAGGCACATCTGTGACTATAGGGCTTGCCACCATGAAACTTTCAGGTCAATAGCACAATCCACGTTGCCACAATGAAGTGACAAAGAAAACAACTGCCGCAGTGTTACCCTATGGGAAAAATTCAGAACTTTGGAATGCTGTAGCTATGAGCCTGTTGAACGTTTTTGAACTAAACCACTTAAAGGCACATCCATGGCACTAGGGCTTGCCACCCTACAAATTGCAAGCCAATATCATATTTCACCTTGCCACAATCAAGTGACAAAAAAAACAGCATTTAGCAAAATTTGATTGTGCAGTGTTAGCGCAATCACTTTCAAGTTTGCGCAATTCTCCTATTTCTATAATGGGAATGTTAGCGCACGCAAAAAAATGTTACTGCAGTTACTTCTTGGAGTTAGCGTGATTGTTTGCGCCCAAACAAAAATGTTTGCACGATCAAAAAGCGGAAAAAATTTTAAAAACATATTTCCGGACTAGCTAGCGAAAAACTAATACCAGGGGCATGTTCCTCGGAGTCCAAGTAGGTAAACCTAATGGTTAGTGTGTTCTAAAATGCAGTATTTTTGAATTACAGTGTTTTTTCTCTCTTGTTAACTGAAAACAAGATGACGGCAGCATGACAGCATTTTTGGTCAAGCTCGTTAAAAAAATTTGATAGCGATTGTTTTTGCAGTGCACATATAAATTTTCCCATAGGTTATAATGGGACATGAAAAAATAGCATAACGTTTGAACAGAGCAATATTTTTGCACCAGATCTTCAAAAGGCACCAGTGCAAGCCAGGACACATGTAGACAACCCAATCTGAACCCACTCAAATGCATTCTTCAGTGCATTATGGGTGGACAAAGAATTCGCGACTTTGGGGAAATTTCACTTTTTGAGTGCACTATGGTTCTGCAACTGTACATCCAACCGACACGAACATTTTCAGATCTTGAGATCTATGGTAAATCTTTGCATATTCCAAATTTCAGGCAAATCGGACAAACAGTTCAAAACTTATTAAAGTGCAACATTTGAGGTTTAACATAGAAATGGCTACGCAATCCTAACTATAGTGGCACTACAGTGCCATTATTTATATACATTTATAAAATGGGCAAAACATTTGAAGGATCTTGATTGGTGCAGAGGTTGCCAGAGCCGTGTTCTTATAGACACATATCTTGGTAACCTGCACTACATGTCAACCAACAGCCATAGCACACACACACAAATCAGTGAGCCCGCACTGTCAAAATTGCTTTCCACAACATTTGCATAATCTCAAAGCGGGAGTGACAAAAGTCACTCATTTCTGAGGCAAATTCTCGTGCCAACATGCAGACGGTGCACAACAGTCTGCCCGCAACACACATACACACATGGACAACTAAACACACACTGTATCTTCATACAAGACAATTTTGAAGATATTTTTTCTGTCATCTCCCATATGGAAAGCCGACCGCAACAGAGAGTGAACAACGTACCATTCATTTGAAAAAAAATCATGCCACAGATCCACCAGCTCTGCTCCATTACCAATACAGTGAATGATATTCTTCTCCCCACCACTACCACAGACACACAGTATCTCACGAATGGACAAATAAATATACATATTTTTTTTTAACTCTAACCTGAGCAGACCGCAGTGATGAGCATGAACCACATGTTAATGCTTTTAAATTGCCGTTCAGATCCACGAGCGCAGCTCCTTAGCGTCAGCGATGTTGGGAATAAAACTGCACATTCAAAATAGACTCAGACCCAGTCCTGCGGTAGTATTTCTATGTACAGCTCATAAAATAAATAAAAAATGTATTTACTCAAACTCGCTTTTTGTTTTCTTCTTCTGTGCTGACTGAGCAAGATGGCTACGAACAGCAAAAAAAACGAGTGGCTACAGAAGCCTTTATGCACATGCTCGCCCCAGTCAAGCAACCCACCAGTATAAAATAAACAAAGTGATTGAAAGACAAAAAGCTTAAAAAAGAAAACAACACAAAAAAAGTTTGTCTGTGGGAGTTAGTAAATATCACAGTAAATAATGTGCATAACCTTACCCGATATGGAACACGATCACTCCCGCTAACTGTAACAACATGACGCTGCAAAGTAAGACTTATTAAACAAAACAAAAAAAGTTTGTCTGTGGGAGTTAGTAAATATCACAGTAAATAATGTGCATAACCTTACCCGATATGGAACATGATCACTCCGCTAACTGTAACAACATGGGCTGCAATTCATTTCTCACTCATCAGTTTAAAAGCATGAAACTGAATGCATTACAGAAGCATTGCTAATGAATCAACTTAGGAACTATTTTATCTTATTTTTAACTATTTGATTTTATTTTTAAGATTGTTGTCAAATAAATATTTTCAACTCTGTTTCTACTTTATTTACAAAAGTGCAGTGCCCATTTTATAGTGGAATAAGACACTCCGAGTGTGGTTTGGATGATAGAGCACTTCCCAGGTGCTAAAGTCACTCGCGCTGCTACCGCGTCTCATTACGCACCTGGGCGTGCTCTTATCAAGCCATAAACCACACCTCGTCATGTCTTATTCCTTACATATAGATATATATGAACATACGAAACTGCCAGCAGAAAAAGGCCATTTGGTCTATCGAATCTGCTCAATTTTCCTGCTAGCACCCCTACTCTGCGGCTGCCCCTCCTAACCTACCCCTCATGACCCTCCCTTTTGCCCTATCACAGTCCCTCTTGAAGCATCCCACTGTTTTACAGATCACCACCTCTGCTGGTAGTGCATTCCATTCTGCTACCACCCTTTTCATAAAGAAATGCCTCATCATTTCCCTCATCAAACTTCCACCCTCCAATCTCATGTCATGACCTCGAGTGTCTCTCCTCACCCTGCCCTTGAACAGTCCTTTGGTGCCTGTCCTGTTTATTCCTCTCATGTACTTAAAGGTCTCAGTCATATCCCCATGTCCCGCCTCTCCTCCAGAGTGTACATGTTCATCTCCCTCAGTCTAACCTCATATGGTAATTCCCCAGACCCTGGATCTTCCTTGTTGCTTTGCGTTGTGCCCCTTCCAGCAATCTAATGTCCCTCTTTGGCTAAGGGTGCCAAAACTGAACACAGTACTCCAGGTGGGGTCTGACCAGCGATCTGTATAATGACAGAATCACCTCCCTCCTCCTAGAGGTTATACCCCTTGTAATACAACCCAGCATCTTGTTGGCCACTGCTGCTGCTTTCCTACAGTGTGCAGAGTTGTTCATTGCTCCTGTAATGAGCACCCCCAGATCTTTCCCCTCCTCAGTCACAGTTAGCTGCACCTCCCCCCAGATGGTAGCTCCTCTTTGGATTCTTTGCCCCAAAGTACAGCACCTTGCATTTTTGTCATTGAAACCAAGTTGCCAGGTGTCAGACCATGTCTCCAGCCTGTAAGATCTTTCTGCAATCCCTGCCACCTCCCACCTTGGTCATCCACCACTGCTCCCATCTTGGTGTCATCCGCAAATAGACTGATCTTGCTATTTATGCCTACCAATGTGTCTGCGATAAATACCCCAAATAACACTGGCCCCAGCACTGACCCCTATGGGACCCCACTCATCACTGCCCTTGGAGAGGATAATTCTCCTCCCACCACCACCCTCTGCTGCCATCCCTGCAGCCAGTTCTCCACCCATCCCAACAATTTTGCCCCGTGCCCCTTAGCTTACATGCTAGTCTCCCATTTGGCACTGAGTCAAGGGGGGTGGCAGGCCAGCAAGGAGGGTACCTACTTGCTCACCCCCCACAGCTAGCAGTGGAACCAGTGAACCAGAGGAGTGGATATCTCAACAAAGCAGTGTGCAAAAGATGGAGATTAGCACCCAAGAGGTGGATAGGCAGAAAAGGGCCAAAAATCAGCAGAAGGGCAGACAGCACGAAGAATCAGGGATAAAGGACAACCAGGGAAGGGGCTGGAGTAGAACAGCTAAACAGTCTAGGGAGGCCAAATCATGGAAAGCCATGTGTGCCAATGCCAGGAGCCTTAGCAACAAGATGGAAGATCTGGAGGCTGTTATGGTGCAGTCAGACCTGGACACTGTGGCCATCACAGAAACCTGGTGTAATGATAACCATGACTGGGAGATGGCCATTCCTGGCTACAACATATTTAGAAGAGACCGAGCAGGTAGGAAGGGGAGGAGTGGCACTGTATGTCAAAAATGACATAAGGGCCACAGAGATCCAGGAGGAACAAAATGGGGGAGAGATATTGTGGGTTAAGCTGGAAAGGAAAATGGAGCCAGCCATCCGCACAGGTATGGTCTATAGACCACCAGCCCAGGAGGAAGAAACAGATAGGGAGCTGATGCTAGCCATCCAAAGGAAGGCAGACAAGGGTGAGGTAGTACTGGTTTGAGACTTCAGTATTCCAGACGTGGACTGGAGCATCCCAGCAGCAGCATCAACTAGGAACAGATTTATCCTGGACTCCCTTCAGGGTGCCTTCCTCAAGCAACTGGTCATGGAACCAACAAGACAGAAGGCAATACTGGACCTTGTGCTCACAAACAGGAACAGTGTGATGGGAGTAACAGTGGGGGAGCACCTGAGGAACAGTGACCACCAGTCATTGTGGTTTGAAATCACAGAAGACGCAGAACCAAACCACACAAAAACACGTATCCTGGGTTTTAGGGGGGCAGACTTTGGGAAAATGAGGAGATACTTGAAAGAGGCATTAAGGGGAATGGGGCAGGAATCAGGGGTTGAGGAACAGTAGGCAGTATTTAAAACAGGGATTACAAGAGTAACAGAATTATGCATTAAGCAGGTTAGCAGGAGGAAAAGGAAGAGGAGGCCATTATGGTTTTCCAAAGAGGTATCAAAGAAAGTGAAAGCCAAAAAGATTGCATTCAAGCAATACAAAGACACAGGCAGAAGGGGATAGGGAGAAGTACCGAGAAGCAAAGGAGGCAGGGAGGTCAGTAAGGGAAGCCAAAGCTCAGACAGAAGAGCACATTGCAAAATCAGGTGGATAGAGGGACAAAACCTTTTACAGGTACATAAGGAAAAAGAAAGGCAAAGGGAGGGATAGTGAGACTGAAGGGGGAGGGGGCCACGTGGAGGATGACAACAGTAAAGCTGACATACTGAACAGGTATTTTGCTCAGTCTTTACTGAGGAAGAGGAGGGTAATGGGTCTGAAGGAGTACAAGGGTGAGAATGGTGCAGAAATGGACACAAGTCCCTTTACAGAGAAAGGGTCCTGAAGGAACTGGAAGTAATAAGAGTTGATAAAGCAATGGGGCCTGATGGGGTGCACCCCAGGGTCCTTAAAGAACTCAGAGAGGTGGTGGCTGAACCTCTTGCTATACTGTTTAGCCGATCACTGGAAACAGGGGAGGTACCCAAAGACTAGAGGACAGCAGATGTAGTCCACTTATACAAAAGTGGGAACAAAGAGGAACCGGGGAACTACAGACCTCAGCCTCACCTCGGTAGTGGGGAAGATCATGGAAGCACTACTGAAGGAGAAATTGGTAGAACATCTGGTTGTCAATGGACTGCAGGATCCAAGGCAGCATGGTTTCACCAGGGGGAGGTCATGTCAGACCAACCTCGTTGAATTTTTTGACTGGGTGACTAGGGAGGTGGATCAGGGAGGGCAGTGGACATGGCCTATCTGGACTTCAGCAAGGCCTTTGACACTGTGCTACATAGAAGACTATTACACAAACTAGGGAATATGGGTGTGGGCAGGACAGTAGTGTGGTAGGTAGGTAACTACTTGAGCAGCAGGACACATAGGGTGGTGGTAAATGGCTGTCACTCCACAGAGGGAAGAGTGACCAGTGGGGTACCACAGGGATCAGTGCTGGGACTGGTCCTATTCAACATCTTCATCAGTGACATTGTGAAGGACCTAGAAGGCAGAATTTCACTGTTCGCTGATGACACAAAGCTCTGTAACAGAGTAGACACACCAGAAGGTGTAGGCAGAATGAGAAGGGACCTGCAGAAACTTGAAGAATGGTCAGGGGTTTGGCATTTGAAATTCAATGCAAAGAAGTGCAAGATAATGCATATGGGGCACAAAAACCCTGGCACAATATATCAGTTGGGGAGTGAGGATATAGCATGCACCAACAGGAAAGGGATCTTGGGGTTATCATCTCTGATGACCTCAAGGTAGGGAAACAGTGTGACAAGGCAGCAGGTAAAGCAAATAGGATGCTGGGATGCATAGGCAGGGGCATCACCAGCAGGAAAAGGGAGGTCATGATTCCACTATACAAGACACTAGTGAGGCCCCACCTGGAGTACAGTGTACAGTTCTGGAGACCTTACCTACATAAGGACATAGACAGGGTAGAGAAGGTTCAGATGAGGGCAACAAAGATGGTACATGGATTGCATCACAAGTCCTATGAGGACAGGTTGAAGGAATTGAATATGTACTCCCTGGAGGAGAGGAGGGAGAGAGGAGACCTGATAGAGACATACAAGTATCTTACAGGGAGGAACAGGGTGCAAGAATACACTATTTTAAGTGAAAAAGATGTTCCAGGACTAGAGGGCATGGGATGAAGTTGGAGGGAGGACGATTCAGAGGAAATGTGAGGAAGAATTTCTTCACAGAATGGGTGGTAGACAAGTGGAACACCCTGCCTGAGGAAGTGGTGGGAGCTGAAACAATCACGGGATTTAAGAATGCATGGGATAGACATAAAGGAATTCTGGAGGTCAGGGGTAAGGGGCAACAGAGTTCTAGGAAAACATAAACTGAAGTTACAAATGCAAATGGGCAGACTAGGTGGGCCATAGGCTCTTATCTGCTGACACTGTCTATGTATCTATGTATCTATGAGTCGAATGCCTTACTGAAGTCCAGGTACAGGACATCCAACACATGCCCTTTGTCCATTTCCCTAGTCACCCAGTCATAGTATTCCACTAGGTTGGTCTGGCAGGATCTGCCCTTGACAAAGCCATGCTGCCGACTGTCCTGCACCCCACTGACCTCCAGCAGGGTCACCAGCCTCTCCTTCAGGATTGTTTCCATCAGTTTCCCCACTATGGACATGAGACTTACTGGTCTATAGTTCCCTGGTTCATCTTTGGGACCACTCTTATGGAGTGGAACCATGTGAGCTATCCTTCAGTCCTGAGGTGCACACCCTGAGTCCAGAGAGGCATTAAATAGGCCTGCCTATGGGCTTGCCAGGACCTCTGCCAACTCTGTATTGTGTATGCCATCGAGTCCCGGTGCCTTGTCCACCCTCAATGCCCTTAACCCCTCTAGCACTCTACCTTCTGTGATTTCCCCATCTGTCACTCCCTCCACCTCTAATCCTATCCTCCCCCCAACCTTAGGTATTCCCCTCCCCCTTTCTCTTTAGTAAAAATAGAGCAGAAGTAGTTATCAAGTACTTCTGCCTTTTAACACCCTTTTTCCACCCATTGCCCCTCCTTCTTAATCATTACTATTTGGTCCTTACAACCCCTTTTCTCCATGATGTACCTGAAGACGTCTCTTTCCCCTCCTTAATTCCCTTCACTAGCCTGAGCTCCCATGACGCCTTTGCTGCACTTACTTCCCATGTCACCTCCTTTGCTTCCTTCAGGTACTCCTCCCTGTCCTCCCCTCTACCAGTTCTCCTGTATCTCCTATAGGTGACTGTTTTGCTCTTCACCCTGTCTATGACACTCTTGCTCATCCAGCTAGGTTTCTTTGCCCTGGCCTTTTTACCTTGGGCATTGCTGCAGGAATTTGTTGCCTCCACTATCCCTAGCTTAATGAGTCCCCACCTCTGATTCGTGTCCTTATTAGGCTGAATTCTGTCCAGAAACCCTTGCACCACTTCACCCATCTTTTTGAAGCCAGCCTTTCTAAAGTCTAGTACCTTTGTGCCAGATGCCCCCCATCTCCCTGCCCATCTGCAACTGAAACCATACTGTCCGGTGGTCACTCCCCGCCAGTGGTTCCTCCACCTTCAGATCCCTCACCCACTCCCTGGTAGACAATACGAGGTCAAGGGTATTCCCTTCCCTAGTTGGTTCACTGACCAAATGCATCAGAAAGTTATCCTGGAAGGCATCTATCATTATATGTTCCATTCTATACTTGGTGGCAGGTGTCCCCCACTCCACTCCCGGCAGGTTGAAGTCACCTACTATCACCATCCCACCCTTCCCACAGTTGCTTTGAATCTGTTCCACCAATATCCTATCTGTCTCTTCCAATTGGGAGGGAAGCCTGTACACCACCCTCAACCACAGTGTCCTATTTTTTTTGATTTTGGATTTGCATCCATACAGCCTCTGTATCTCCCTCCTCCGCCTCTTCCCTAACGCACTTTAGCCCCTCCCTCATGTAGAGAACTACTCCTCCTCCTTTCCCCTTAACTCTATCCATGTAGAATAGTCTGTAACCTGAAATTGACAGGTCCCAGTCATGGTTTTGGGTGGTCCATGTCTGGGTGATGGCTGCCATGTCCACCATCCCCCGCCATGAGAGCCTGTGGTTCTGCATTTTTATTCCCCAGGCTTCTAGCATTTAAGATACCACCCTCCATCCCTTTCTTTCTCCCCCCCCACCTCCTCTCCCTTTATGGCCCTCCCAGTATTGTTTGCCCCTTGCCTTATCTCACTTTTTGGGGGGTTAAGCCCATATGGTTTCTCGTACCAAGGCCTCTGATCACCTTGATCCCTTCTGCCATGCCTCTCCTAGTTTAAATTCTCCTCAATATACTCCACAAGCTTTTGCTTCAGTACTTTCCTCCCCTCTTCATTTAAAGTGCAGTCTATCTTTGGCATATAGACTGCTGTCCTCTCTCGTTACCCCCAACCCTCCTACCAGCCCATATCCTTTTTTCTGACACCAGGTTATCAGCCATTCATTGAACTCCTGAATCCTGTTTCCTTGCCATTCTTGACCTTGGAACTGAAAGTACCTCCAAGAGGGTAACTGATCTTCCTGCCCCCTCACAAACTGGACCTAAATCCTCAAACCTCTTCTTTACCTCATCTACCATTCCATCAGCCAGGTCATTCATCCCCAGGTGTAGAATTAGATATGGTTTTTCCCTGCCCTTTCTGGCATATTTTAGTACTGATTACCCTACACTTTCTGCCTTCATTCTTGGCATGGCTTACACCCAGACCTGACTATGCCTTTCTCCCTTGCTACATCACCTGACCCCTCACAGTATTGAGTCCCTTAACAGTAAGATCCCACTCCTTTCTCCTTTGTCACCCTTCCCATCCTCCCTTCCCTTCCCTGTCCTAACTCCATCTTGCTCCTGCAAACTGTTCCACCCTGTTGCCCCTGTTACACTACCCTCACAGTACTCTTTCCTGTGCTCATTCTATCTTGACGCACATTAGGTTTCTTTCCCTTCTCACCCCCCTATCCTATTTCTTTCTATTGCCTTGGACTGTTCTTCCACAGCACCTTCTCCCCCATCTGTCATTCCTATCAATGGCCAGTATCAGTTTCAGCCTATTGTATGCCTATGTGCAGTAACTCTAGTTCCCGTTCCTTTTAACCCCTTATCTCCTGTACTTGTATCTCTCTCCTCTGCCCTCAGTATGGATTGTTCTCCCCATCTCCATTCCCTACTCCTGTCCATTCTTCTGTTTACCCAGTTGCAGTCTGTGCTTCCTATTTCATCTTCTCTTTCTGTCCAAGACATTTCCATCTTTAACCTTAAAAACTCATCCTTCAGCCTCCCCAACCTTTGACAAACTAGGCACTTCCCCAGCCCTCCACAATGTTCCCATGAATCTGGCTGTTCCACAGTTATTACACCCCATGATCCTCACTCTTATCTATTCACTACTCCTCTCCTGCCACCGATTCCGCTTCCCCTTATGCTGCCACTGTCCCTCCCCCGGTGCATCACCCTTCCCTGTTCTTTCCACTGACTTCTCCAACCATTTTCCCCTATCCATTCTCTCCTCTCTCTTCTGTGCCCCCCTGCTCTCTGCCCACAGCTATTCTACCCATTTTGGCCCTCCAGGTGTCCTGCTGCCCCCTGGCCCACCTACCTTTCCGCTGTCCTCAACCACCCCACAAGTTGCCATACCCCCTCTAGTTGTCCTTCCCAGTCCTGCTCCATTTTCCTTCTGCAATGCCACCTTAGCCCTCTTTATTATTACAATGGTATAAGAGTCACAGTTATTACTCAATCAGCTTCAGATTACCAGATTTCCATTCTCACAGTACTAGATTCCCTGTTACTTATCCCCAAGTCCCCAGAGTCATAGTACCTTGATCTCACATTAATCTGCCTCATATTCCAAGAGTTATGTACATCGTACTCCAGTAACAGTTCTAGAATCACATTACCTTGATTTCATTTGACCAACCCCAAACAGGTACCTTTCCAAATGAAGCCAGAAAAGCAACCTGGTACTAATTGAAAACGACACCAAGCTGGAAAAGAAACAATAACAACAGTAATACAATTATTAAAAATCACAGTCACTTCCCTGAAATGAGACTGATTCCATTCCCCTTGCAGCCCCATATATGTGTGTGTGTGTGTGTGTGTGTGTGTGTGTGTGTGTGTGTGTGTAAATTTTGCACTTTAATAACTTTGCAACCATTTGTCCAATCTGCCTGAAATTTTGCAAGTGTTGTGTTGTACCATAGATCTCTGGATCTGGACATTTTTGTTCCAGTTGGAGAGGACCTGTGCTCCCACATACGCATACCATTAGGTAGAAATGGACAGCGTGAAGGGAACACAGGGCCCGGAGGGCCTGCGCTCCCACATACCAGTTACATTACACTTTTTGAAAAAGAACGCAAATTTGTTGCAATAAAATCTGTTAATGCATCATTTAGGGTTGATGGCACAGCCACAAAACTTTGAAAATTTGAGATTAGGGTTACCAGCCCTAGCACCACACACCCCCAAGACCCCTTTACCTTCACACACCAACAAGTGTTCACCCCATAATAGGCTGTAGTGAACACTATATGTATGTCATGAAAGTTTCTGCAAAACTACTGGGCATTTCCACGAAAGTACCATTGATTAATGTGGGGGACTTTTGCAAAATTACTTGTTAATTGTCTGAAAGTCCCCCATGTCAACCAATGGTACTTTCATGAAACAACTGTGTTCTTTCATGAAAGTCCCCCCATGTTAACCAATGGAATGTCTGTGAAAGTACCCAGTACTTTTGTGGAAATCCCCCATGTAAACCAATGGTACTTTTGCCAAAGTACAAAGTACAGTACTTTCGCGAAAGTAGAGTGGTACACAGGCCCAATATAACAGTTTCTTTGCCACCTTACAGCCCAAAAACTATTAGGACTTTGGGGCTGAAATTTATAGAATGACAAGCCCTCCCCCCTCAGAAGTGTGTTTTGATGCTTTGGTGAAAACATTTACACCAGTTCCATTGTTATGGCATTATGAACTTCAAATATTTTCCATACCATAACATTGTAGTGTATGTGGCACCTTTTGGCACCCATATCTCAAAAAAGATTTGAGATACGGATCTTTTGCTCCTAACTGCTTAGTCCACATCTAGGTGAACTAAGATTGTGTGGAGTTTTTGAAGTCATGATTACAACTGCAGTGGAATTTTTTTCATAGTTTCTATGGTTACTGAGATATTACGAAATTAGTGTCACAAGAGTTTCTTTTCAGTGCTATAGGGCTGTTGTATGGCTCTGTACTTATGCGTAAGTGGGAGCACAGGGCCTAGAGGATCTGCATTCCTACATATGCATACCATGAGGCAAAAATGGGCAGCGTGAAGGGAGCGCAGGGTCTGGAGAGCCCACGGTCCCACAAACACATACCTGTTACCAGTTACATTACACTTTCACAAAAAGAAGGGAAATTCATTAAAAAAAACTTCATTAATGCATCAGTTAGGGTTGATAGCACAGTGACAACAGTTTGCAAATTCGATGTTAAAGTTACCACCGCTACCACTCCACCCCCCACCCTCCACACACCAACAGACATCAGGGTTTGCCATGGGGTCGTCAGGCCTAACTCTCACCCCATTCTCCAATACTGTAGCATGTCAACTTGTTTACACATGGAATGGGGTGAGAGTTGGGTCTGATAACCCCATGGCACATCCTGACGTCTGTTGATGTGTGGAGGGTGGGGGGTGTAGGTGGGGGTAGGTGGTAGGGTGGTAACCCTAACATCAAATTTACAAACTTTTGCTGCTGTGCTACCAACCCTAATTGATGCATTAATGAAGTTTTTGTAATGACTATATATATATATATATATAAATATAATAGATAACCCACTCTTAGGTGTATGGTCATGCTCTGATATATGCACGCCTTGGTGTGCATCAACCACCCAAGGCGTACATATATACATATATCAGAGCATGACAGCACACCATAGAGTGGGTTATCTATCTTGTAAAATGGCAAAATTGTTTTGGGGGTGTAAAAGTGCAGGTGTGCAGTCGTGCTCTGATATACGCATGGTCATGTGATGATGATTGTCCACTAGATGAGTTTCTTTTTTCCTATCCATTTTCTAAATAAATATATATAATCAGTTTCCCTGATAGTCTCATTGACAGCTCCAGCCTGATCTTCATTAAGAAATATGTAAATATACCTGGTTATCCCACTGACAGCTCCAGCCCCGATCTCCATTATAAAATATGCAATTATCCCCAGTGGTTCCATTGACAGCTACAGCCCTGATCTCCATTAAAAAATATGTAATTATCCCAGGTGGTCTCATGATAGCTCCAGCCCCAATCTCCATTAAGACATATGTAACTATCCCTGGTGGTTCCGTTGATAGCTCCAGCTCTGATCCCCCATAATTGCCAACTCCCAAATACCTGGCTCAGCCCACTGCTCACCTTTGCAGCCAGCTGCTGACTGAGCTCTGAATGAGCACATACTGAATACTCAGCTCAGTCAGCGGTTGCCTGCTGAGGTGAGCAGTGAGCCGAGCCAGTCGCCGACTCAATTCCAGGATGGGGGAACAGGGTGGTAGACACTACGGGGTGGGAGTTTAGGGGTCCACTAGTCCAACAGGTATTTGGGAGTTGGCAGTGATGGGGTATCAGGGCTGGAGCTGTCAATGGGACCCCTGGGAATATTTCGTAATGGAGATCAGGGCTGGAGCTGTCAATGGGACCACCAAAGATATTTACATATTTCTTAATGGAGATCAGGGGTAGAGCTGTCAACAGGACCGCCAGGGATAATTTCATATTTATTAATGGAGAGCGGAGCTGGAGGGGGAGGGCAACAGACTACCAGGATACATGACTGTTTGTACATGCAATATGTGTCGGGGATCAGGGCAGGGGGAGGCCACTAGACTACCAGGGAGCTTGTGTCTCTTTGTGTCTCCTTGTGTTGGGGATTGGGGAGCACCACTAGATTGGGATTGCCTGGAGTTAAGAGCACCTTTTCAAAGGTGATATTTTGCACCATGCTGTATGTAGTACTAATGCCCATTGCACGTCGCTATTCTTTTGAATATGGCAGTGTGCCTGCATGCATGTCCCTGCCTCTTACTTGGTCCCATGCATGCATTAACTTTTAGCGCTGGTGCTAACACGTTGCACCAGCGCTATTTGGTCCTTTGAATATCTGGTACCCGGTGTTTACTTCTAAGAAATAGAAAACTGACTATTTTATTTATTGTATTCTGAAGTGTTAGTAATTACTTTTGACTTTTATAATGAAATATTTGTTAGTGCAGTGAAACAAGTGGATTTTCACCTTTGCTTTTCACACTGCTAGTAAGAAAAATTCAGCCGAATTCTGGTATTGTGATGTCAGAAACTGCAGGCTACTTAAGAGCCCAATGTATTTCAATGAGGGTGTAAATATATTTTTCTATCTTTTTCAAAAGAAATTGATACTTATTTAATCAACTAACTTTGCCTTTCATATGTTTGCACTATTGTCCTCCATCTGTATGATTTTACATTTTTAAAAAGAATAATTAATTTCTCTTTTTCTTCTGTCCAAGTAAAATCTGGTTCTGAAAAAATGTCTCCTGCTAAATTATAACAAAAGATCACATGTGAAGATCACATGTTATTAAACACACATATTTCTAATAATATCATAGAAGCATAGAATGGTTACGAGTTCTAGAGACGAACCTATTTGGAACTTGCCACCAATTTTACTGGTGGAAATAGTGTTTCTGATTTCCCATATATTTATCTAGTCTATTTTTAAAGGTTATCATTGTTTCACTCATCACAACTTCGGGTGGTAGACTATTCTAAGGACTGGCAATTCTCTGAGAGAAACAGGAATGTATAATATTTTAGCAGCAGGAAGTGTTATTTCTCCATAAAAATCTGAAAACAGATTTGCAGTTTCCCATTGAAATACACTGGCAGACTTGCCAGTATAGTACATGTCGCTTAGTGCGGACTATTCTGTGCACCTGCTATATGTACGCCTAAAGCAATGTCTGCAGTTGCCGGCGGTAGGGAGAACTGATATCGCATGTAGCGATACAACTTCTTACTACTCTGTGGCTGTCATCAAATCACTTAGCAGACCACTGCTGCTCTATTTGCGTTATTTTTTTAAAGTCAGTACAGTACCCAATGGCTTATTTTTGTGTTCAGTGCCTTAGTGCTTCAGTGTTTTGTTGGTGATTTTGCCTTTATTTTTTTCAGGGCTTATTAGTGCTGTGTGTGGGCTTGTGATATGGTGCGGGGAGCGGATGATTTTAAAAACTTCATATAAAACATTAAACTTTAATCACTTGCTGAAATAGGAAGTTATAGTAGACTGCTTCCATGACATGGTGCAGTACTTCAGTCATCCTTTCTCTGTCCGACACAGGAGGTCCCAGTCTAGCATGTTATCTGGCCGTTGTGACATGGCCAGATATAGAACCTGCAGTGACTGACCAACATTAGTGGCAGACACAGTAAGATTTTCTTTTTCCTCTTCTTCACCTTCATCTTCAGCACCATCATCCTGCATATTTTCGGTAGGCTGCAATGAAGATAGCACCCAGGCAACATCATCAACTCCTGCTCCGGTTCAGGATCATTCTCTCTGAGTTGGGATAGAGTGTTGAATTCCTCTTCGGTCATCCCTTCTGGAGCAGGGACAATTTCACTCTCAGTGGGATTAGGGATTGGCTTTTTGGTTTCACCCATGACAGTGGCAGGATCACCATGTGTAAATCCAGTTTTCCTCCAGCAGTTCTTAATTGTTTGTTCCAATTTGGAGTCCCAAGTTGACTTCAGAAGAAGAACCGCATCAAGCAGTGTGATTCACTTAACACACTCGACTGTGGTCAGTTCGGCACCAGCCTCCAATTCTGAAAGAACTGAAGACCTCATCTCCTGAATGTAGTGCTGAGTCATGAAGTAGATGATCCCCTGGTCTAGGGGCTATATGAATGAAGTGGTGGTACGGGGTAGAAACACTAGTCTGATGTTTTGCAGGCCACAAATATCTGGAAGGCCAAAGAAATTGTCCAACAAGAGTAAGACCTTTCTGCCTCTTAGCCTATAGTCCCACCCCCTAACCCACTCTGTAAAGATCTCTTCCATCATCCAGGAGGTCCAGTTGTTTTTTTAGATCACAGGTAAGTGCACAATCCCCTAAAAACACCATGACTGTGCTGACTTACCGATCATCATAAGATGGCATTCATCTGTGCCTGCCATGTTGCAGCAGGCCATCACAGAAACATGCTCCTTTGTCTTTTTTTTGTCCCATAGGTGCTTTTCCCTTAAAAATCATCATTCCCTGGCCCACACACCTAGAAACCAGGCCAGTCTTGTCCACATTATAGATGTTAGATGGACTGTAGACTGAAAGCAAATCCGGCAGCACATCTCGAGTCCAATTGCTGGCTCCAAGGTCATCCGCATTTTATTTTTCACCATGGGCATGACAAAAGCAAATGTTATTGTGGCTCTTTCAACTTTGGAGCAAACATCTGTCAGCTTAAGTTCTGGTTTCCCCAAAGAAAGTGCCAGCTGCTTCGTTTTCTCAATGAGCAGCAGACCACTGACCATGGCGTCATGGCTTCTAACATTTGTAAACCAGACTAACAGTGTATCTTCGAGCCCATGGTCCTTACTGTCCTGTTTTCTTTTCCGGTCAGGATTTTGTTTGGAGTGCCACTGCTCGAGAATGCTGTCTGTCTATTTCAGCAGGTTGGACACAGTAGATTTAGGGATTCCAATCCTCTGTGCTATGTTTTTGACACTGCTCTTAGGCAGTGTTTTGATCTGATGGAGCAGCTCGACTTTCCATTAGAGTGGGATCCCAGGTCACCAACAGGAAGCCATTTGGTACATTAATAGGTTGAGCAGACAAGTTAGTGAAAGTAAGGTTAGGGCGTTAATGGAGATGAGCTGCTACCACAGCCTTTAAACACACCTCGTTAAGACCAGCTGTACTTAATAATTGCTGCATTGTATGTTAACTGATTGCAACTGGAAAATGGATGAGCTGTTAAATTTCAAGTGGGTAATTGTTGTGCTGTCCTGTGATAAATGAGTAGCTTCAGAGATAATTTAGTGTCTGCGGTAGACGGCGTGACAGGTTTGACATTATCAGACACATTTTACACTGTATCAGTACATTTTGGTTTCGGCAGATAGATGTTGTCCATGAAAAATGATTGTCTGCGGTATCCATGTCCACCTAAAGTGGTGCTCAATGTAGAGTTTCTGACATCATAATATAAGGATTCCATTGGAGTCTTTTTTCACTAGCAGTTGGCAAAATACATATAAAATTATACAAAAGTAAGTAAGTAAAGAAACAATTAAAACCAAACTGAATGATTGCAGAGGCATCTAAAGGCTCCAAATCTTCATTCTTTAAGATATACACCCTTACTAAGCATTTGCTCTTGTAGATTGCCCTCCTCAGCTGATAGCAAAACACAGCTGTTAATGCACTGAGGCATCCACTGACTGTAATTTAAGCTGGCATTAGTATGCTCCATGTAGAAGAGATTTACAAATGAAGCAAACAGTTTCTGCCAAAACAGTGTGGAGCAGCGAGATAACCAAAGCCAAACTGCTCCAGAGGAGTAATTCCAAGAAAACTCTAATTTTATGAAGTCTGTTAGGAATCTGGGCAGCTTTTTTTCTCTACTGAGGTAACAACACATCAGCAGAGCTCTTCCCACTGCAGCCATAAAAAGAGAAGGTGCCCCAGGTGCCCCTGCCTATAATAGATGTGCCTTTTGAGAGAATTGCAATGGATGTGGTTGGTCCTTTAAACAAAAGTAAAAAGCATAATCGATTAATTTTGGTAGTATGTGTCTATGCTACTCGATACCCAGAGGCAATTTCAGTGTGTATTGTCACAGCCAAAAAGTGGCAGCAGAGCTTGCCAATAATTTCAGCAGGGTGGGCATACCTAAATAGATTATTACTGAGCAGGGTAGTAATTTTGGTGCTGCATACTGAAGGAGCTGTACCAACTACTAGGTATCAGTGCCATATGGACCTCCCCTTATAACCCTGAAACAGATGGTCACATTTGGGCATTTTAATCAAACCCTAAAATGCATGCTAAAAATGTTTTTGAAAGATGAAGGGAAAAACTGGGACCAGTATTTACTTTACCAGCTTTATGCTTACAGAGAAGTGCCACAAGCATCAATAGTTTTTTTCACCCTTTGAAAGCAATTAATCAATCAGTCAATCAATTGTTATTTAATATATTGCTCTATTCATTGTCATTCAAGGCGCTGTACAGTGGGCAGAATTATAAACAATAAATGCATGACATATCAATAAAAATTAATCTTAATGAATACAGTGTTTAGGTTGACTAAATCTAATCATCCTTAAAAGCCTGTTTAAATAAAAATGTCTTCAGCTCCTTCTTAACTGGTTCTAGTGTTGGAATCTCTCTGTCAAAGCAAGAGAAGGAGTTCCATAGGGTTGGCGCCATATAAGAAAATGCACGGGCACCTGATGTTTGCAACTGTACCTTTGGAAATTAAAAATATCCCCCATCTGTCAAACGGAGGGGACAGGAAGGATGGTAGGGCTATAGGAGGTATTGCAGGTAGCTGGGCCTCTGACTGTGTAGGGCTTTATAGGTCAGCAAACCGACCTTGAAGGTGTTTCACCAATGTATTGTCAGTCAGTGCAGGAAGTGCAGCACAGGTGTGATATGGTGTGATGTCAGCAACCTGGCTGCTGCATTCTGTACTTGCTATGGTCAGTGAAGATAAACCCCCAATAGCCCCAGGTAAAGAGCATTGCAGTAGCTGAGCCATGACGTCATGAAGGCATGGACCAGCATTGGCAGATCATCCGTGGGTATCAGGTGTTTAACATTGGTGATGTTCCTCAGATTGTAAAAGGCAATCTGGACCACAGCTGACAACTGAAATTTAAGTGTTAGGCCACAGTCCAGAACAATGGCAAGATTTCTCACCCTAACAGAAGTGAGCAACTGGGAATCCCAAAGCTTAAGCCCAGAGACTCCTCCAGATTGCACACTCGCCTCAGGGTGATCAGGTTCCACCACTAATACTTCAGTCTTATCCAGATTCAGCCTCAACCAACTGGCCCTCATCCAGTCTTGGATCTCAGAAAGGCACTGATTGAACACCGAGACCACATCCTACTGTTCAGGTGCAAGATAGGTATAGAGTTGAGTATCATCCACAAAGCAGTGAAAACTCAGCCAATACCATCTTATAATGTCTCCTAACAGCAGCATATACACCACAAACAGCATGGGGGACAGAATGGAACCCTGCAGGACCCAACATTGTAGGGGCATGGATGCAGAGGAAAAAATCCCCAACACCACCCACTGCATCCTACCAGTGAGGAATGATTTCAATCAGTTGAAGACTGTACCAGCCAGTCCATACCAAACCCTCAAGTATAGTAGACTACCTAGAGGGCCTCTAGATTTAATAAAAAAACATGGGATGATAACCCCACTCAGAAAAAATCCATTACATCTTATATGTGTGCAAGGAAAAAGACAACGGCATAATATGTTGAAATTCAAACAGTAACCAGGAAGAGGCCCAAAAACAGCAGAAAGAGTATTATGATCATCGGGTAAAAGAAAACATTTTTGAGCCAGGTAAGAAGGTCTTGTTACTGTTACCCACTACAGAAAACAAACTGTTAATGAAGTGGCAAGGGTCTTATAAAGTGGTTAGATGTGCCAAGTACATCAGCACCCTTGACCTCTCCAAGGGTTACTGGCAAATTTTCCTTGATACAGAATCCAGAGACAAAATTGCATTTTCCAGTCCAGTTGGATTCAATAAGTTCACCACCATGCCTTTTGGTTTACATGGCACACCTGCTACATTCCAGTGGTACCTGGAGGAAATTCTAGCCCCTCACATTTACTGTTATGCTGCTTACATGGATGATGTAATGATTTACAGTCCAGAATAGAAAAGCCACCTAGAACACTGGGAAGTGGTTATCAAATCTCTTAAAAATGCAGGTTTGATCATTAATCCTACCAAGTGCACATTAGGCATGCAGGAAACCAGATATTTGGGTTATAGTTTTGAAACTGGAAAAGTAAAGCCAAAGATTTCCAAAATAGAATAATAATAATAATCACAATAATAACTTTATTTTATAAGTGCCTTTCTATAACCAAGGGTGCTGTACAGCTTTAAAAACAGAATAAAATCCAATAGAAAATATAGAGTTCACATATAACAAGCTAGATTAATAAGTAACTGTCACAATATAATTAGTCCTGGTAGGCAAGATGCCATAAATGGGTCTTCAGGGCCCTCTTAAAACTCTCCACAGTCATTCACTCACATATCTGACAAGGTAGAGAATTCCACAGGGTCAGGGCTGCATACATAAAAGCACAGGCCCCTGAGGTTTTAAGAAATACCCTGGGACTCTAACAACCCCTCATTAGCCGAGTGGAGTGGTCGTCTGGGGCAGTAAGGCAACAGAAGCTCTTGCAGATAGCCTGGGCCCATTCCGTGCAAGGCCTTAAAGGTCAGAAGCCCGAACTTGAAGGTGATCTGCCACTGAATCAGCAGCCAGTGAAGTTTGTGCAGCACCAGTGTGATGTGACTCGAACGGGGAGTCCCCATCAACAACCACACTGCAGCGTTCTGCACTAGCTGCAAGTGGCAGATATCAACCTCTGACAGCCCTAAGTACAGGGAGTTGCAGTAGTCAAGGTGCAAGATCACAAAGGCGTGGATCAACGTTGGAAGGTCGTCGGATGGAACAAGGTGCTTAATCCTTACGATGTTCCTAAGAAGGTAAAACAAGGACTTGATGACTGCCAACACCTGTGCATGCAGTGTCAACCCATCATCAAGAACTACCCCCAGGTTTCACACCTGTTCAGAGGAAGGCAGCTGGACATTTTCGAGACAAAGTCCAGAAGGTGATCCAGCCACCAATCCCTCTGTCCTGCAACCTGGATCCATCACCAACACTTCAGTCTTTCCGGAGTTCAATTTCAACCAGCTGGATTTCATCCAGGCCTGGATTTCTGCGAGACAGTTATTAAAGACTGAGCATGCACTATGCTGGTTGAGTGTAAAAGACAGGTAAAGCTGGGTACCATTAGCATGGCAGTGAAATCTCAGCCCATACCATCTTACAATGTCTCCGAGGGGCAGCATATACACCTCAAACAACATGGGGGACAACACCAACCACTGAGGGCAGAGAGAATGGGCTGGAGGAAAAAATCCCCCACACCACCCTCTGAGATCTGCCAGTGAAGAAGGATTGAAACCATCTGAGAACTGTCCTAGACAGGCCACAGTTGACCCTCAGGGACCCGAGAAGCACCCCATGGTCCACGGTGTCAAAGGCTGAAGAGAGATCAAGAAGTACCAAGATGGAACAGCACTTCTGATCCCTCACCATCAGGAGATCATTAAGCACCCGAACCATGTGATCTTGGTACTATGCCTCTTATGAAAACTGGACTGGAGAGGTTCATAGATATCATGGATGGTAAGATGGTTCTCCAGCTGTAGCACAACAACTTTCTCAATCACCTTCCCTACAAAGGTAAGGTTTGAGATAGGTCTGTAGTTAGCAAAGCAGTTTGGGTACAGAGCAGCTTTCTTCAGGAGTGGTGTCACCACCGCCTCCTTCAGGGAGCTAGGAAACTCACCCATCTCTAGGGAACACCAAACTATCTTCACAAGGATAGGGCCAATGATGTCAAAACACCCCATAATCAGGGAAGTTGGGCCTGGGTCCAAACTATAGCACGTTGGGTGCATACCCTGGGCAATCCACATGATATCCACAATTTCCAGTCAGTTGAAAGAGCTCCAGGCAAACTGAGGAGGAATGACCGAACACTGACCACCATCAGCTCCCATAGAGTGAGCCAGCAGGATCTCAGCCCTGATGCTGGCCACCTTATCAGTAAAGAAATGAGCAAGCTCATCACACTCAGTTTCTGAAAAGGCTCTTTGAACCTGCAGACAGGTTGCTGTAGCTAACAGTCCTGTCCCTAAAACAAAGAAACATGTCAGATCATATTTAGGGCTGGCTGGTAACTGTAGGAAATTTGTTCCCAACTTTTCCCAGTTAGCTACTCCCCTCACTGAACTCACAAAAAAATGGCACCTGAATAATGTAAAATGGTCCACAGAGTGTGATGAAGCTTTTTGGGCTATCAAGGCTGCAGTACGTTCAGCCCCTGTTTTATGAAGCCCAGACTTTAGTAAACAATTTCTGCTACAGACATGTGCATCCCAGGTAGGCCTAGGTGCAGTCCTGAGTCACAATATAGTTGGGAAGGAACATCTCATTCAGTATATCAGGAAATATCAGGAAATTGCATGACAGAGAGAAAAAGTTCTCCACTATTGAGAAAGAATGCCTTTTTTTCCCCTGCCAGCATGAGCTGCTCCTTCCACTGACCCCCCCCCCATAACATGGTGTCCCAGGGACTTACCTCAATCCCAGTCTTCTACCATGGCTTGAACCCCATGGCAGGGATTGGTGGCTCTGGCCTCAGACATAACAGATCTGGTTTCCGGCACCTAGGACGTTGACAGTGCCTCTCCTCTGTCCTCCACATTGTGGTCCTGGCTGCCTGTACAGTACCCCCAGCCACCACTAGTGGTCAGGTGAATGCCAGGGCTAGTGTCCCCCCTCCCAAGAGGAGAGCTGTCCTCTGGAAGCACTATCCTCCTCTCCCCAGCTGACCCCCAATGCTCTGAGATCACTCCCAACCCCAGATCACTGGCATGGTGGCAGGTGAGGCTTGGTGCATAACCCTTGTGCCACTAGGATGGCCTTGAGAAAGAACATATTGCTGCAAAATGGGCAATGGAGTCCCTTAAGTTTTATTCACTAGGAACTGACTGTGTACTTATAGATCACAATCCTCTCTGTTGGCATAATCAATTGAAGGACAAAACTTCCAGAATCACAAGGTGGTACCTGTCATTACATCCATTTAAATTCAAAGTGATGCACAAATTTGAGGAAGAGAATGTCACTGCTGATTTTCTGTCAAGACATGGTTCAGGAATTGAAAACTTAGAAGGTTGAAAAAAATATGTGTGCTTAACTAAAATGTTTGCTGTAACGGGTGACATGAAAAAAGGGATCCCGCATATGCAAAGAACTGTATATTTTATAAGATGATATTAAAAGAGAAATAAAAGAAGATTTTGGAAACCTGTTTTGAACAGGAAAAAAAACAAGTTCCTCTTAAGGGTGGGGGTATCTGACAGGGTTGGGTAAGATCATGTCTGATTAGTTATGCAGAGAGAGTTAAAAGCAAGGATCTATTCTGTCCTCTCCTATTCTGTCTCTTGCTTATCTCTCGCCCATCAAATTGTGCAATTAAATGTTCTTGTGGAGCCTCTGAATTGGTCTCTCAAATGGTCCCTCACTTCCCCATTTCTCCCTTTTCTTCATATGCTGTTTCTGTTCTTTTGTTCTCCCCTTGCTTCCCTGTAGTTAAGAAATATATATGAATCTGTATGCGCAACTAGGATCTTTTGGTTTGCAAATTTATGTAATTATATTAGTTAAATGCATGCAGAAAGCTATTTTGGTTTATTTGAAACACATGATTAACCTTGAGATGTATTTTGACCTCCACACGCCTACTTGCAAAACTGTCAATAGTAAATCAGCCCTGGGACAGGATGCCTTAATTGGTTGCACTTATTAAGACGACTGGATGTACTGGTCACAGGAAAGAAACTGACAAAGTCTAGGGACCTTGCGTGAAAACAGGAGATAGATCTTAATAAGAACTGGATGTATAATTTCATTGCTAGGGAAAAATATCTTACAAAAAGAGCAATGTTTTGTTTAGAGAGAGAATGAGATTTAGATTTACTGATACCCTCAGATGGAACAAAATGTGTTTTGTTTGAACTGCTTGTATAACTGCTATCCTGCACATTTTTTTTTATTTTGGAAGGCTATGCCTGTAGATCAATGGAGTGAGCAACCAGCTATGCCCCCTTCCTGAGCTATATAAGTAGTTCCTTCCAGCCTCCCTCTGAAGAATTTTTTCTTTGAACCAAAGGCTCTTCCTGACCTCTCCCTGGGCTCTGCCTCCACCCCCGCTGCATTTGTCCACTACCTTCCCTAGTGCTTGGATTTATGCTGGCTTGTGTTGGGCTCTCTGCATTATCTGTGCTTCTCCTGCTCTAGGTCAGTATTTGCCTCTGGCTGCAGTCTGTCTGTGCTTCCCCCTCAGTTGTTTGTTTCTGCTCCCTCCAGCTCCCATACTGTGTTTGCTTTCATTTGTTTCTTTTGGGCTTTTCCAGCTTTTCTAGGGTCCCATTTATTTTCTACTTAGCAATCCTCAGTTTATCTGCAATTGTTATTTGTATGCTTCAGCTCAAACTGCTGTTTTCCCTGCCTCTGCTGTCTCCTTGTTTGCATCTGGTCCAGGCTTCATTCTGCTCCCAGTTAGCTGCCATTCCCTGCTGTGCGATGATTTTGCTCAGCATTCCCTGCTCTGCTAGATTGTTTCTCACCTACTCTACTTTGTTCAATTCATTCAGTTCGCTCTGCACAGTTCATTCAGTATTGGTATTCAGTGTGCTCTGCTCAATTCATTCAGTGTTTGCCCAGTCAGGCAGCTACTACTACAACTTTCAGTTTTGCACTGCTCTAGTATATTCATGTTGCTGTACTACTGTACTGATACAGCTAACCGCTGCAGGCATTTTATCAGTACATTTCTGGATTTAATTATTCTGAACTTTTCAGTCATTGTTTTGCTTCAACTGTTCACATTACTCTGGTAGCTTGCTATCATATGGCTCTGTCCTTAACTACAACCTTGCCTGTAAAAGTGCTTCTATTTTGTTGGGGTCCTACTATACCAATTTTACAGTTGCTGTTTGGTCTCATGGTACTCACCTTGTGACTTCCCTGTTATTTCCATGGTGGGGGACTGTGATGTCACAGTGGGGCATCGTGGCTCCAAGTAGCAGAAGCATGCTTTTATGTAAGCTATATTATTTGCCCTGCTACTCTGTCTATGTAGTTTTTCAGTTACCCATGCATAAATACATTCACCTTACAGCCTACATGGCTTTCAAGATATTCACGGCTTTTCATTACTGAGTTGCAAATACTTACTGCCTTGCAAATGCTCTTCACTGGAATAACCTAACTCTGCCTTAATGGCATTTCAGGTATTCATGCCAAACATATCAATTCACTATTCATACTGAAGCCATAGCAATCATCTGCTAAACTCATAGAAACATAGAAACATAGACCTTGACGGCAGATAAGGACCGCTTGGCCCACGTAGTCTGCCCATTTCCCTACCTACAGGATAAGCTGCAGACCCTAGTTAGCCAGCAGCCTATTTCTTCCTACCGCTCACAAAAATTGCCTTATGTCTGTCACATGCATTCTTGAATTCTCCCACAGTTTTAGACCCCACAACCTCCTCAGGAAGGCTGGTCCATGTGTCCACCACCCTCTCTGTGAAAAAATACTTGCCCCTGAACTGCCCCATCTATCTTCAAATTGTGTCCCCTTGTTCTTGTACATCTCTTTTTCTGAAAGATGCTACCCTCTTGGACTTTGTTGATTCCACTGGGGTAGTTAAAAATGTCTATCATGTTCCCCTTCTGCCTTCTTTCCTCAAGGGTATACATATTAAGCTCCTTTAGTCTCTCCTAGTATGGCTTCTCTTGTAGACCCTGCACCATTTTAGTTGCCCCCCTCTGGACTGGCTCTATCCTGTCTATGTCCTTGCAGAGATGGGGTCTCCAGAACTGGACACAGTACTCCAGATGGGGTCTCACCAACTGTCTGTGAAGAGGGATAACAACTTCCTGTTTTCTGCTGGTGATGCCTCTCCTATACATCCCAGTATCACCCCAGCCCTCCTACTCCCTTCTCACATTGCTTGCCCACCTTTAGGTCATCTGATATGACTACCCCAGGTCCCTTTCCATTTTGTTGTTGTTATTATCTCACCCCATTGTGTACTCTTCCCTGTTTTTTTCCCAGATGCATTATTTTGCACTTCTTTGCATTGAATCCAAGCTGCCATACTTCTGACCATTCCTACAACCTTGCCAAGTCCCTTCTCATCCTTTCCACTCCTCGTTGTGTATCAACCCTATTGCAGATCTTTGTGTCATCTGCAAAGAGGCATACTTTTCCCTCCAGTCCCTCTGCAATGTCACTTATAAAGACATTAAAAAGGACTGTACTCTAATAGTAACCCCTCTTTCTTCAGAGTGTACTCCATTTACAATTATCTTCTGTGTCCTGTTGTCCAGCCAATGTTTTATCCAGGCTATCACCCTGGGACCCACTCCCAGGCTGGTTAATTTGGCTATTAATCTTTTGTGTGGGACTGTGTGAAATGTCTTGCTAGTCTAGGTAGACCATGTCCACAGCCCTTCCCTGGTCTACTACTTTGGTCACCCAGTCAAAGAAATCAATTAGATTCATCTGACATGACCTTCCAGCTGTGAACCCATGCTGCCTTGGGTCCTGTGCCCCACTGGCCTCTAGGTACTTAACAATTCTTTCCTTCAGAAGTGAGTCCATCACTTTCCCTGCCACAGAGGTTAAACTGACAGGTTGTAGTTTCCTGCCTCTATCTTGGTCCCACTTTTGTGAAGGGGAATCACATCTGACTTCCTCCAGTCCTCAGGTACTGCACCATCCTCCCATGATTTGTTACAAAGGGTAGTCAGTGCTTTCCCTAGTTCTCCCCTTAATTCTTTTAGAATTCTGGGGTGAATTCCATCAGGGCCCATTGCTTTGTCCACCTTCAGTTTTAGGAGTTCTTTCAGAACACTTTCTTCTGTGAAAGAACTGGGATCGACCTCCCTATCCAGAGTGCTTCTGTTAATTGGATTAAGCACCTTCCCATCCTCCTCTTTTGTGAATACTGAGCAGAAATATTCATTCAGTATCCCTGCTTTTTCACTTTCCCTCTCTGCCCACCCACCATCCATTCTATTCAGCATCACTATCCCTCCCTTTGTCTTTCTACGCTCCCTGATGTACCTATAAAAGGTTTTATCCCCCTTCTTAACTGAGTTGGCTATCTTTTCCTCAATTTGGGCCTTTGCTATTCTGACTTCCCTCCCTGCTTCCTTCTGCCTTAACTGGTACAGTTCTCTGTCCTGTTCCTTCTATGCTTCCTTTTACTTCCTGAATGCTATCTTTTTCTCCCTGACCTTCTTTGCCACCTCTTTTGAGAACTATAGTGGCTGTTTCTTTCATTTTGATTTCTTTATTTGCTTTACACAAAGGCTTGTTGCCTCTGTGATGGCAGTTTTGATGTTTCCCCATTGTTACTCCACCCCTCCTTCAAGTCTGTTTGCTAGTGCTTTTCTAAGGCACTCTCCCATCTTGCCAAAGTCAGCCCTCCTGAAGTCCAATACCCTCACTTTTGTATGGCTTGACTCTGTAGCTGAGTTTATCATGAATCACACTGTTTGGTGGTCACCTGTTCCCAGATGGCTACCCACTTCTAGGTCTAAGATCCTCTCACTGTCCCCATTTGAGAGTATGAGGTCTAAGATTGCTCTCTCATAAGTGGGTTCCAAAACTAGCTGTCTGCGGCATGCCACCCTTAGGGCATTGAGAATGGCCCTGCTCTTGGATGTGGCTGCAGCAAATGTGCTCCAGTTAACATCTGGCATATTCAGGTCTCCCATCAACAGTATCTCCCCTTTCTCTGCCATCCTAAGAATGTCTTCTATCATATTCTTGTCCATTCCCTCCCCCTGACACGGGGGGTCTGTATACAACCCCTGAGCAGATTGTGGTGCCATTTCCAGTCTCTAAGGTGACCCACAGCACCTCCTCTCCTCCCTGTTTTCTCTTTTGTTCAGTTGCTTTTATCCCTTCCCTTACATAGAGAGCTATCCCTCCTCTTCTCCCCTCCCTATCTCTCCTGTAGGTTGTGTACTCTGGTATGTTAACATCCCAGTCATGATTCTCTGTGTACCATGTTTCTGTGACTGCTATGATATCCAGGCATCTGTCTTCCATCAAGGCCATTAGTTTAGGGAACTTGTTGCTCAGACTATGGGCATTGGTACTCATTACCCTCCATTTATGTAAAACTCGATTCATTTATGCTAAACCTCGGTTATTCAATCACTGACATCACAGCCTCTGACTACCTAAACACCTACCTCCTATGTCACCATTAATTTGGCTTCCTTAGTGGAATTGGTTGGCTTGTTTCTGCTAGCTGCTACTATTATCAAATGGCTTGCACTGCAGCCTCCTACCTCTCCCAGGTTGCTGGCTTCACCCAGCTTCTTCATTACTAACCTGCTTTCTAATCTACAGCCACTGGCTTCACCCAGCCTTCTCATCAATAACTTGTTACCTAATCTACAGCCACTGGCTTTGCCCGGCCTCCTCCTATCTGGCATGTCGAAGATGATTCATGCTCTGACTCATAAATCGAAGACATGCCAACCATGGCCATTACCTGTTCTGGCTCAGGACTTGCCCTGCAGCAAACGATCTTGCTCTGCACCCACAAAGTTCACATCTTGAGCTTGTGAAATTTGGGGTTGGGGTCCTTCTAATCTTGCCCATAGTGGGAATGTCCTCGATCCAGGTGGACTTTCAGTTGTCTAACACATTGGCAGCATCTCTTGATGTAGAATTTAAGATTTCAGCCATGAGGGGTGGGCTCTCATCAGTCAGGGCCCCTTTAGCTAATTGAGTGGGTTCACAGGCACCTTCTGAACTATTCTCCTTATGACCTCCTCTGATTCACCTGGTTTGTTCTTACATCGGTAGGCCTGCCGACTGCTTAAGCAGTCATCACTCTTCTCCTCCTCCTGCCTTAGTGGTGGTACCACGTCATGTATCCCATGTTGCAGAGGTATCCCCAACCCTGCAAGATGTTCCCACTAGAGGCATAGTGTGAGAGTTGTCCCCCAAACTGGAAAATTTTCCACCCCTGAATTAGCCTTCTAAATTGCAGTAGCAGAGCTGTCACTAGCCAAAATACCCTAAAGCCTAGCGGGAAGGAAACCTAGGACTTGGATCTCCAGAGGTTTCTTCCTTTCAAAGGGAGGTTTCCTCTCCTTTGTGCCAAAGGTTATAACTTGTCATAACATACAGTTAGTTGCTAATAGTATATTTCCTAGTTTTTGTATGGAGATGGACGGTGGCCCTTCTTGCTGCTCCCACTCTCTTTAGAAAGCCATTATGTCATCAGTTCAATCCATTTTAATCAGTGCAGTTCTGACAACCTGCTCATCTTGTTTGTCTTTCTTCAACTGTCTCATTGCTGTCAATCTGCTTCTCAACATTGTAGTCAGTGTTCACTGCTAAATACTCTTTTTAGGGCTGCTTCCTAAGGTACCTTTAGCCAAAGAAATCTTACTCATGGCACCTCTAGAGGTGGAGCCCTCTTCAAGGGTTCCTTACCTTCAGAACCCCTTCAGGGTGCTAATTACCTGTGAAATAGAGAGTGTGAACAGCCAAACATTTATTACAGTTGTACAAGCATAACAATACTCTTATTGTGTAGGCCCATTGACTTGGAAGGCTATGCCTGTAGTTCAGTGGGGTGAGCAATCAGCCATGCCCCCTTCCTGAGCTATATAAGCAGTTACTCCCAGCCTCCCTCTGAAGCATTTTTTCTTTGCCCCACCATCCTCCCCTCCTCCTCCTCCTCCAGCAGCACGCCTCTCTACTCGCGGGGCTTCTTCCTAAGGTACCTTTAGCCAAGGTAATCTTTCCTGCTGCACCTCTAAGGGTGAACCCTCTTTGAGGGTTTCTTGCCTTCGGTACCCCTTCAGGGTGGAAATTCCCCATGGAATAGAGAGTGCAAATGGCCAGTTATCATAGTTACACAAGCTTAACAATACTCTGGTTACGTAGGCCCATTGAATTATTGTTATTGATAATAAAATGCTATTTGGGAATTTTATGACTTCTCCTGGTTTTCCTAGGCTTCTTGACTTGTGCCTTGACAACACCTAGCCAGTAAGTCCCAAACACTTTATGTAGGGAGCTTGGAAGAAAGATATTGATCTAGGCCTGGTTACTGAATCTGTGACTCATGCTTTTCTTCAATTGCTGCTACATAAAAGCAGCGTGACTATAAAACAGCTGCTCAGAATTTGTAAAATCTCTAAGTCACATTGCAGGCAATTGAATCCCCTGTGCCACAGGCCATCTCTGATGACAGCTATGAGGAATTCTGGGAAGCCATGAGAGTGGCTTTGACTAGCAAATGTCAGGACTACAGATGGCAGGATCAACCAGATACAAGTGACTTATCAGCTAAAGCAGTGAGTAAAAAAAAAATTTGACAGCACTCAACTTGCAGATTGGGGGCTTTGAGTAATGGCGATTGCAGCAGTGCAAATGAAAAAAATGTTTTTCCAGAAAATCTAGTTTCAGCTACAATTAATACAAAATATTAGCATGCCTGTCAAATCTACTTTTCACATTAACTCCTATGCTACGCACCATAATTTGTCTTTTATTTTCTCAATCCTAACCCTTGTAGCAGGGTGAAACCCTCCTATTGTATTTTTGATTAATGAAAATAGAAAATGAGTTCCTAAGGGGCTACAAGAAAACCTTACAGCCACAATAAGGCTGCTCCAAGGTACCAAATAAGATGAAACCCTGCTGAGACTGGAAACATTCAGTGAAGTAATGGTCTTACAGCATGTGAAATTAATGTTTCTTTCCTATTCTTTTTGGTTTACCTAACATATGGGCAGCAGAGCTGCAGGTAGGACCAACCTCAGGCACCAGTTTTGTCCCTGTGAGCCCACTGGCTGAGTGGGAACCAACAGCCCTGCAAGCCAAGTTTTTACAGTAGCCCAAGATCATCCTCACTAGTCAATTAATACGAGCAACACAGAAGTTCCAGATTTGCACAGTTTGAACTGTTTATTTTATTGCAAAGTGTGTGGAAGTCCTTCTGTAATAATGTGCACTGCCCTATGCAACATTTTAAAAGAACTTGTCTCGCCTTCTGTGTCTTCACTCCAACCCACCCTCCCACAACCCTCACCAGGTTTATGGTGGTGTTTCTAAGCTAAGAGTTGCAGCTATCTTTTTCCTTTTTTATCACTACTATTTTTACTCCTTGCTGTGGCACACTTTGGCTTGGGGCATCCAGCCACCAGCTCCGCCCACCCCCGGAGAGCTTGGTAGCTCGAACTGCAAACAGAATGATCCGGGATGGCCATCATGCCATCCTGCTGGAGGGCTACCCCTCTGCCTCTACCAGCCAGGACAGCCATGGACCCTCCCTGACAGGACTCCACCAAAGTCCTCCAAGCAGCTCAGATCGCAGTCATCAAGCTGCATGGTCATGCCCAGCCATTCTCCTCCTATTGGCCCTGAAGCATGGATGTGAAATGATGTCCAGGCACAATGTGCCAATGTCTGCCGCATTCCCCCTCTGTTGTCACCAGTGCTAGTAGTGCCCCTGGGCATCCCCAGGGGCCGCTACAGTGCAGTGAAGTTCCCAAGCCCACCCCAGGACTAGGAGAGCAGTCTACAGATGCTCGATCCCAGTCCTCCCCTGTCAACCCCTGATGGCCTGGGCTTGTTCCCAAACCTGGGTCGCTGGCATGGCGTGAGGTGTGGCATCCAGCGCCTCAACCCTCAGTGCCACTGTGCCAGCTAGCTATCTTTTTTCTTGAGAAAAACAAAACTAAATTAAAACATTTATAAAATACTTAACTTTTGGTGGAACTTGAAAATATAACTGCTGAATAAAATTGGAAGGTACCTGGAATCCCTTAAAGTGAAAAAAAGGTAGGTCAGATTTTTTGCCCAGTTTTGTTGCACTGCTGCTTTTAGTCCATGGCCCAGATATTCAAACTGTGCCACAAAGTAGCGCAATAGCAGGAGCAGGCACAAGTCCAGTGCGCCCATGCACAACAAGCGCGATATTCAAACACTGCACAGGTCAAGATGCGCCTGCGCCACACAACTGAATATCGCACCAACTGCACCATGGCACAACCAGGGATGTGCAGTGGCACAGGTCTGATGCACAATAGCACCACCAGAGATGCGCAGTGGAGCAGGGCAGCAGTGCATCAGCACAACCAGGGATGCACAGGGACAGGATGCAGGGTCCACCACCCATGGTAGATATGGGCAGAGGAGCACACAGTAGAACAGACATCACCCCCCACACCCCTTGCACCGCACAACCTGAGGAAAGCTGGAAGAACCACTGGCCCATGGACACCAGCAACAATCCCACAGCTGGGGCATGGTGCCCCAGCACACCCCCTGGCAAGCTGTGACCAGCACACAAGGATGTCCAGCCACACCATCCCACCAATGCACATAACACCCTGCACCACGATCCCCAGACACCCTGCCCAGGAGTAGTGCCCAACAGTGTAGGACACCCCATGCATGCCACCACCCCCACTGTGACAATGCAACCCTGTGCACCATGGAGTCATGCAAGGCAGCCCCAGCATGAGCATCCTGTAGCAGGTGGCTGCAGACAGCGATGCAACAACTGCATACACAGTGCCGCCCTGCACGTCCCCCCGAGGTACAGCTGAGAGACCGACCTTGTGTCGGCACACAAGGTACCCCACATGCAACAGGGCATGCCCTGAACCCCACCACCAGTGGTACAGCACCCTGCACCCCCCCAAGGACACACCCCATCCCAGCACTGGCCACAACAGCCAGCACAGATACCCACAGTGTTGCATGGAAGCATGTGCCACACAGGATGCAGCACAGTGCATGGACAAACACCCACACATACCCAAGGGCACACCAACACAGGGACACAGTAGCAGGTCAACAAAGCCACTGGCATGTGGCCATGGCAGCCATTTACACATGGCCAGCACCCCTCCATGGCACAGGTGTGCCAGCCACCCTGTGCAGGCACCATGAAGCCATACACCCCCAGCATGCAGCTGGAGCACAAGTGACAGACAGTGGAGCACGTCCCCTGCAAGAGACACAAGCGACAGCATGTAGGGGGGACAACAACAGCGGATACCACAGTGGCACCCAAGGCAGACGTGCACCATACCAGTGACATGAGGCAACCTGGCATTGTGCTGGGTACAGTGATTGTCCAGCATGGACAGCCACCACTGACATGCCAGTAGACTGTGCAGATCACAGACATGCAAGGGTGTCAGCTGCACAGGCCATGAACAGTCTGACAGGGGTGCCATGGACACAGTGCATGCACCATGGACCACTGCACACAGTCATCCAGTGCACAAGGAACAACAAACAAAGCACAGACAGTGACTGATACCTATGCCCACACCATAGGTGGTTCCTCTCTGGACACACACAGATGCCCATGCCTGCACCACCCCTGATGCCATGCACACCACTGCAGCTGAGCACCTGTAGCCCACTGCAAATCAGGGACCACCACAGAAGGCATAACAAAACAAATGTTTTATAGAAAGGTCCAAACAGCTATATACAATTATTTACATAAGTGGGGGGAAATGGCCACATACCAGGTGGGGGTGGGTAAGGGGCAGGGGTGAACAAATGGGAGAGGGAAGAAGGGGTGTGAGGTGGGTCCAGGGGGTAGGGTGAATCTGGGGGCATGGGGGGCCTAGCGTCCACCCCGCTCCCCTCTCCTGTGGCACCTCCTTGTCCTCCACCTCCAGACACCATGCTGCTCCAAGGATGCATTCACGATCTGCAGGAGCTCCTGCATATCCCACTCTAGCTGCATCATCCACCATCCACCTAGGACAGGGGAGCAGAGTCAATATGTGTGAATGTTCATCCCCCTGCAGCCCACCCATTGTGCATGGCATACAGCCATGGGCCACACCCCTGTGATGGTGCGCGACCACCCACAGTGATCGTGTCCACAAGACCTGCCTACCCAGGCGCACACAGCCATGTGGACTGCTGCACACACCCACCGCCCAAGTTCCGCACAGCACCACCGTGACTGTACAGTGACATGGCTATGCGGTGCGAAGGCAGTGGCACAGCCATGTACCCAGTGCACGCATGGACCACCAGCGATGCACACCCACACATGCAATGCCACAGGACAGTGCTGAGTGTACCATGTGGTGTGCACATCAGTGATGTCAATGGATGGTGGCCATGCCCAGCCGCCTACCCCGCAACACAGCATGCACAGAATATCCTGGAAGAAAGGCACTCACCTGCATCGGCTGGATCTGAGCACTGTTGCTGGATGGGCCAGGCAGCCTGTGGCTGTTGCCCTGCATCCCCTGCCTTCTGGCATTGCCGTGCATCTCTGGCTGTTCACCGCTCCTCAGGGCCTAGGGTGCAAACATGGAGAGGGGAACATCAGTACAAACCAGAAGCAAAGGCCCCCCCGGGTGTGTGCGATCCAGCACAGCCCAGCCATGCTGCAACCCCACCACCAGCACTACCACGACCACTTCCCACACTGGACGACCCCCGTGTGGTGGACGCATGCCCACCTTGATACCCATATGGACACAACCAGTGTATGGATGGAGCACTTACCTGGACATGGCACTGCACCTCTTCTGGCACGTGCCCATAGATGGGCAAGCCTGTCTGGGTCTTTCCATTGGAAGTCCCCGTAGCAGTGGCGACACTGCTCGGCTGTTCAGCCAATCCCTGTGGCCACTGCCACCTCTTCCCAAATTGCACTCCTAGCCCTGTCCAGGGAGTCATCCCCAAACAGGGCTCCAGCAAGGGGTTCCACAATGGCCACCAAATTGGCCAGCTCCAGTGGGCTCCATACAGCAGCTCTCCTCCTTGCCATCACTGCAGCAGGTAGGATCTCAAAATGGTACTCTGTAGCACACATCCACCACGTGCAGATGCTGTGTGGTAAAGCACTGCCATTCTCCATTGCACTGTCACTGAACAGTGTGATAGGGTGCACCCATGCAGAGCATGGCACCTAGGGGGCAAAGGTCAACCACAGGGTCAAGGGTCTCTCACACACGGACCACCTCAGCGCAATTGGACTCCCTGCGTGTAGCACAGTTGGGTGCCTGTGTGAGATGCCCTGCAATGGACTACCGTGCTGTGGCACCATGGTGCCTATGGCACTCCAGGGCGTGAGTGCCATAAGTGTTAACAGCGCACTAGCACCACTGTCACAGTTGTGGCCATGCCCTGCACTGCCTCCCATGCTCAACATGTCAGCAGCGCAATAGAGGTCAGTATCAGCACCCCGGGCATGCGCCGTGTGGTGCCTAATGTGCACATCACAGAGCTGCGCCTTTGCCTGAGCATGCACAACACAATTGCACAAGGCGCAACAGTGCAATATTCAGCCAGCATATGCAGATCAGCTCATCAGCAATTCCATGGCGCAGCTACTGCATTAGCATCCACTTAAAGTTGTGTCTTGCCTCATTTGCATGTCTTGTACTATATAAATGTGACATGGGGCTGCGGAGGCCATAGTTTGGTATTGCAGTCTATTGTGGTGGGTTGCATGCTATTTGGAAGTGTGGACTGTAGTGTGTGGGAGATGCACGGGACTGCACATTGAAAGGTAACACCTCTCATTCCCACAGAATCTATAATGACTGAACATGAGGAGGAAGAGGAGGAACAGGGATGTTGGAGGAAGAGTTGGCCCAACTTCACACAGGCGGAAACAGATGCCCTGTTCGAGGCATACCTTGACAGGGAACTGCTGCTCAGTGGACAGTGGGGAACACTACAGACCCATGCTGTGGCATGGGGTGAGGTTGCGCATGCAATGAACCAGCATGGCAGCCACCAGCAGTCCATGCAGGAATGTAAAAAGAAGGTCAGCATGGACAGGAGGAGAATTAAGGACAAGGTTGCTGCCATCAAGGCAGCACGTACTGCAACCAGTGGTGGATAGATGGATATGCCATGCCTGATGCCACAGGAGGAGCAGGTGGCCAGCAGCATGCAGCATTGTGCCATAGAGGGCATTCCAGGTGGTAGCTTCCAGATGGGTGGCAGCCCATCACTGCATGGTAGGTCCAGTGCTGTCACTGTGTGGGAGGTGGGGGGAATGCCACAGGGTAGGGCGGAGACATTAACGCTACTGTGTTCCTTTACAGCTCCTGAGTGTCTACATGGGTCAGCGGTGGTGGGTGTGTCCACTGTGGGTGAAGCCCTGGACACGGAGGAGCACCCATCCACCTCCACAGGTGTCCGAGGGTCAGTACCACTGCATATCTGCCTCTCTGTCTGGACTGAAGATGGTGGTGCTGGTGTGGATAAGACCCTTCCTGTGTCCCAGCGTGACAGCAGCCATGGACTCCAGCATGCCGGGACACGGACTGGTGCTGGATCAGGCACCGATGATTATGGACCACACATCCCGGACAGTGATACGTTGTGGGACTCAGGATGGTCCCACAGCAGGGAATGGCATGGGTGTAGCCATGGGTGGTGCCGCCGTGGAGGCCTGCATGACATCACATTCCCAGCCTGTGCCTATATACCCTAGTGGGGCAGCACTGGTGTGCGTCCAGGCCAGTGGGGCTGTTGCGGCTGCTGCGGTGGCACCAGTGAGCCCTGGTGATTGGTGGCCATAGGGGCAGTGCCAGCAATAGGCAAATGGGGATGGGGGACAGTGTCGGGGGTGGCATCAGTGCACCTCATGTGGACGTGCCCAGGCATGGCTCTGGGTGTGCAGGGTCCAACTTCAAGGGGCGCTGCCCGGCACGGCCAGGAACACCATTAGGTACAGAATGCCAATCTGGCAGATGACCTCTTTGAAGAGCATAGCCGCATACTCCAGGATTCAGTGGATCAGCAGTTGTGGCTTGTGACGGCGGTGGATGCACTCAGTGCGGTTCTGAGCCGGGCAGAGAAGCGGCGCAGCAGGGACCACAGTCTGCTCCTGGCAGGGATGGACCAGCTACAGGAGGATGTGACCGCTGCCATTGACAGGCAGACACATGCATTCACAACTGTCATGGCCACATTGGGCACCCAGTTTGTTGCCCACGTGCCGCAGACACAGCGCAGTATCATGTCCACACCCCATTCCTGGCGTCGTGTGACACCTTCCATGTCGACACCAAGTTCGGCTGTGGGCATACCAAGCACGTCTGGTGCAAGCATGTTCGGTGAGCTGCAGACCCCTGTGCGAACACTGTCACGTTCCCGCAGCGTCACCCTTGGGGGACTGTCGGTGCCACCCTATGAGGTCAATGGTCAGCCTGGCACAGCTGGCAGGTCTTAGTGGGGCCACCCACATGTCCGTGGTGGCCGTGGCACTGTGCCGCATGACTGACCTGTCTCCCACCATGGCCACTCTCTGCCGCTGCCCTGTGTGCAGTGTGTTGTGCACTGTATGACACACGGGTGGGATACCCGGCCCTGCACACACACAGTCCATGTGCACACCCTCCTGGCTGCTGGCTACTGTGGCATGCGCATGATGATGCATGCGTTGCACTGTCCGCCAGTGTGCAATGGTGCCCAGCATCTGAGACACGCACAATGACGGCCACTGGGCATGGTCATGTGCGGACCTGTGTGTGTCTAGGAGTTGCAGTCAGGGTTGGTGTGCCTTCTACCCCTTGTGCATGTCTTGTGGTGTGTGTGTGTGTGTGTGTGTGTGTGTGTGTGGCGCATGAGCGCGTGTCGTGTTTGGCCATGCCCATCCCTGACGACATGCGCGGATCCATGCTCAGTCCCATTCACTTGCTGCCATCCACCCCTGGGGTTCATCCATGCCTGTCTGTGGGTTGTGTCCTAGTCATTGGTGGTTGCACATGGCCCCGTAAACTACCTGTGTTGGCCGAAGTGCTCCTCTGTGATGGTGTCCTGGTGCAGTTGCACCATCCTGAACAGGCAGGGGTCCCTTCACCCAGGGGGTGGCTGTCCATCACTGTCTGCACCAGCATCCTCATTGCCCCCATCATTGTCCCCATCTTTGACCTCTACAGCTATCCCACAGTCATTGGCCATGTTGTGCAGGATGCAACAGGCCAGGAATAGCCCGCAGGCCTTTGAGGGGCTGTACTGTAGGGCACTGCCAGACATGTCCAGGTACCAGAAATGTGACTTCAGCATCCCGAACACCCGCTCGATGACATTACGTGTGGTGGCATGTGCCTCATTGTACCGTTGCTGCAATGGGGATGAGGGGTGCCAGTATGCAGCTAGGGACAGAGTGGGTAGCACTGTCACCTGTGTATAGAGGGCGTACAATAGTATGGTGGTCTGCATCGCTCTGCCATGGGCTGTCAAGGCTGGTACCCATGGCACCTCTGACTATGCCTCCCCCCCACATCTGCCCATGTCATCCTGCGTGATGTGCATACTCACCCACTAGGTGGCCAGTGGGGATGTCCCCACTCTCGAACCTGTGGCACAGTGCAGACTGGTGCTAGATGAAGGCATCATGTGCTCCCCCAGGGTGCATGGCACAGAAATTGGTTATGTGCCTCCTGGCATCGCACACCACCTGGCAGTTGATGCTGGTGAAACCCTTCTGGTTGATGTAAGCTACACCATCCGGGTCAGGTGGCGTGCGGATGGCCACATGGGAGCAATTAATGGCCCCAAGCACACCAGGCATATGTGCTACCCTGTGGAACTCTTGTATGTGTGCTGTGTGCTCTGCCAGTGTGCTGGGGAAACGGATGTACTCCAGAGCATGTGGCAGCAGTGCGCTGAGCAATTGTGTGAGTAGGCATGATGCAGCTGACTGGGTTATGCCTGTTGTGTCCCCTGTTGGTCTCTGGAAGGTGCCCCTGGTGAGCAGGCACATGACAGCTGTCACCTTTGTCTCCACTGACATAGCATGGCTTCGTTGTGTGGGTGCCTGCATCTCATCACTGCACAGCTCACAAAATCACCTCAGGATCACCCGTTTTAGGTGGTACCAGCCCACAATCTCTGTATCAGTGTACTGCTCGAAGGTGATGCGGGCTCGGTACCGCCTGTTGGTGGCATACCACTGATGAGCCCTTCCACGGCCACGCCTCCGTGCTGCCTGCCTTCTCACACCCCTCATTACCACCTCCATCTGGATGGTGGCATTGGCCATGTCTCTGGCTGGTGTTCCCCCCCAGCAGATGTTATCCCGTTTCCCCCGCTGTCCTCTGTGATGCTCCCCCTGCACCGGGTACACCTCCGGCCTTTGGCTGTCCTGCCTACTGCCACTGCCCTCACTACTCTGCAGCACTGCCCTGTCTGTCCTGCATGACTGTTTCAGGCTCCTCACTCCTGTTCCGTGTGGTCACAGGTGTGCATGTCCTGCTCCTTCAGTGTCCCACTCACTGCTTCCCTCTTTGTTTTTGCTGCCAGCTCGCTCCCACCTCTGGCTTCCCTGTAGCGTTCTTGCACCTCTCTCTTGTTCCTTTTTATTTTGGCTCATTTCCACTATCATGCAACTTCTGCTAGCTCTCCTATTGTGCATGACGCATACTGTTGAATATCGCACTGCACCATTTATTCATGGTTCCTTCCCCTACGGTTGCACATGCATTCATCACCATAGTGCTCTTGCGCATTGCAACTTGAGTGGCGCAGCTGCCTCCCACTGAATATCGCACAATGGTGCATTTTCGTACTTGTGCTGGCACATCTCTGTTATGCATGGTGCAATCCTTTTGAATATCTGGGCCCATATGTACATGTCCAAGCATTGGGAGGCAGAAGTATTACAAGGTAACCTCAGATGACCTCCAGCCCAACAGATTGTGTTCCATCAACTCGCAAACCCAAGGTACCAAATTTTGGAGGAGTCCTATAATGCTGGACCATAATTACTATCAATAACATATTATACAAGAAAACAACCAGATTCAGTGTATTTAAACCTCAGGTGGGAGATATGTGGAGTTCTGCTTTGCAGAAGTCAAATTGCTGCCCCAGAAGAGCTGAAATGGGCTATAAAGTTTTGTCCCTATGGAAACAGGAGGGGGTAAACACAACTAATGAATACAAAAATTGGAAAAACAAAGTCTGGTATCCCACTTCCTGCCTGATCCCACCAACCAACATACAGAAACTGGGGTGCCCAATCCCTAGTGTTGGTCCCTGCATTAAAAAAAAACTGCCCATCACCATTTTCTTTATTTTGTTTTTAAAACTGAAAAAAAAAGAAAATGGTCCATCAACATTTTTTGTTTCCCCTGACCCTCTGACCCCCATTTCAGCACCCACCATCCCACACACATACACCTTTCACTGACCTATCTGGTCCACCTGCAAACATCCTGTTGCTACTAGCATCAACCATAAACTGACACAAAACAAGGTACGGTAAGTCTGGTTAATGGCTTTTCAATGTATTTTGAACTTTTACTCATAACTTTATCATTTTTAATGTTTTTGCCCCAAATTTTCAACATAGCCTTTTATTACCTCACCTCGTGAAAAAGGGAGGTGCCATTTTTCAAATCCCCTCTGAAATGTTTTCACAGTTACTCAGCAAAACCACCTTTCAGACAGGATATAAAAATGTATTTTTACTAATCTTGATCATAAGGTGGAATTATAAAAAGACTTGATTGAAAAGTTGGGATCAAAATGTCAAATAACAAAGTTATAAAGAAATGCAGTTTTCTAGTATTCATTTTTAACTGTATTTTTCAAGCTTTGGTCCCAAATTTTCAACACATCCCTGAAATTTTGCTCACCTCATAAATATGACAGGTTGTCATTTTTAAAATGCCCTCCAAAATATGTTTTTCAGTCACTCTGTGAAATCACCATTTGGATGGGGTTAAAACAATTCTACCTGTTTTGATCATAACATGGGATCATAAAAAAACCTATATTGAAAATGTGGGGTTAAAATGTCTTGAACAACAAAGTTATGAAGAAATAGTAAGCTTATAAAGATGTTCTTTATCCTGTTCACCATTATTTCAGCTGTATACCCCTTAGCCTGGGGGAGCCCAATGTTCACAAGACAATGGCTACTAGACTTAAAAGGTCTGCTTATAGCCTCATGATATTTTGTAAGCAAACACATCCAGCATTGACAAATGCTTGGTTTGTGAAAGCAAAAAGACACAACAGGGTTTGCATTGAACAGATATTAACACACTCCTATGGGTTTAGTGAGGCATGGGCTGCAGTACAAGTGACTTCAGTCCCTGGAAGTGCAGTAATATCTGTTCAATGCACACACCAGGAGAGTTTTAGTGTGCTTATAAAATGGGCTACGTGTTTTTTTTAATTTTTAAGTTTTACAAAAACATGTTTATGTATTTAAAAAAAATATTATGAAAAGAATTTATGATAAAATAGTCCTTCTGCCATCTAGAAAATGACATAATTTTGTTTCCTATAGTTTGTCCTTAACCTGATCCTTAACTGCCATTTGTGGTTTGTTGCCAGCTTGAGCAAGCAGTCCTTCCATGATCTATGGATGACAGAGCAGCATTTTTTTCAGCCTCCAATGGCAGAGTATGACTGTGTGTATGCAAGAGATCAGAGATGCTGCTATTTGCAGTGAAGCATGACCAGTGTGAGTGGTCATACAGGAGTGAGGAGCTGTATATGTATATGGAACGCCTCTAAAGGAGTGAGTAGCCCCTTCTCTTCCTGTGCTGGAGTGAGCGACACTGACTGAGTGGCAGTTCTTCTGTTCCACACAAACAACTATAGCTAGCAATGCAAAAGTTAAGAAAAAAGAAGGAAATGTGTTTATTTGGGTGATCCATTGCCAGTGGACACAGTGGGAGCAACCTTTATGTCAGAGTGGCAGCACAGTCATTGACACAGCAGGAACAGCCTTTATGTGAGAACCGCAGTGTGATTGTTGTGTGAGAGAACAGGACTCGTTTGCAAATACATTTTTTTTTATTTCAGTTTAACTATCAGATATGTGTAGGGATTGTAATTTCTGCAAAACAAAACTTGAAAAATATGTTTAGTAGACTTCTTTTCCAACTGTGCTTTCCTTGATAACACTGGGGGGAAACAAATGGCAGCTTTTTGTAACTGAATGTTCTAATGGCACACTGATGTTTTTTTTCTGCAATGTGGTCCTGCATTGGAGTACTTGTTTTTAACTGTGCATTGAACAAATTTGATGCACAGATAACAAGCAATCAAAATGCAGGATTTTCTCTCCCCATTTCATAAAAAGGAATGCTGAGACAGCCCACAATGTGGTAGCAGATAGCATGGCAGAAGGCAACACATAGTTAAAAAGTTATACAAAAAAGTTGTACCAGTTCAGATTCTAATTACTCCAGAAAGGTTTCATAAACTTCAAAAATTAAGCCATTGTAACCAGGGGCAGTTGCATTTTTTTCGCATACATTTTTTTTTTATTATAAACAGACATATAGTATTTCACATCCATAGACAGAATTACATAAATCCATGGTAATAGACATTTTTTTGACATAATTATTCATCACTTTCCTATAACAAATACAATTCTCAGGATCAGTACATCACTTCAAGTTTCTTCAATCAATCATCCCTTCCCACAACAGCATATTTTCAGGCTGGGTAAGTTCTGCCAGGAAGGGCGCCCATTCTCTGGCGAAGGCCTCTATTTTGTCTTTAACTAAGAGAGTCAGCCTCTCCAATGCTAGTGTCTGCAGGGCCAGAGTTCACCAGCATTGTATTGTGGTGTTGCATTTGAGACCCACATATTTTGAATACAGTGCCTACCCATGCTGAGAAGAATCCTAACCCATCTTGGAAGGCGCTTCCACTCCCCTTCCTCATCAATCTGCACTCCAAATAAATACAACTTGGGGTCTAACTGCAGTACCCTCCCTCACATACGCCCAACTTCCTGACCCCCCCCCAAAAAAAATCCCTGAGGGATAGAGCATGCCCAGAAACAGTGAAAATAATTTCCTTCCTCCAGCCTACACCTTCCACATTGTGGGGATATGGTGGGATGGTATTTATGCAGTAAGGCAAGAGGGCTATAAACCCTATGAATAAACTTGTAGTAGGCCTCTTTATACTTATTACAGATCAAAAGACCCATATGCAAGGAAAGTATCAGGATCCAATCTTGATCTCGAATCTGTATGTTTAGATCTCTCTCCCATAATCTCCTCTCCCTGAGAGATATGTCTGGGAAGCACTGTCTATTCTCCTTCACTGCCCATCCTATAAATCCCTTAGGAACCTGCTTCACATTCTGGATTAGTGATTCTATCCTCACCATTTCAGTCAGCCCCGGCTCTTCTCTGGCCAGTCCTGCAATATAAGCTCTAGCCTGAAAAAACCTAAAAAGGTTATTTAGCCCTAAATTTAACCTCTGACATAGCCCTGTAAAGGAGCTGAGCCCTCCCCCAAGTACACAGATCCTGTATGGTTCTTATTCCATTTTTTCCCAGATCTTGAATTCTGGGTCCTCCCAGCCTGGGAGAAAAAAAGGATTCCCCACCACAGGGACCAAGTAGGTATCTACATTTTTAATCTTCCACTGTTTTAAGAGTCTACCCCAACTATGCAGTGTGGCAACAACCAGTGGGTTCTCCCCATCCTGTAATTTTATAGCCCTAACACCCTGCCTATCTAAGTAGGCTGATAATCTAGCTCTGCACCCCCATCGTTTGAGGTCCACCCAACTAGCCACACTAGGCATATGTACCCAATCACTAATATATTTCTGCTGGGCTGCCAGATGGTAATTGCATAGGTCCAGAAGGTTTTAACCCACTCTTCTCTGTGTCCACTTTGAGTCTTTGCAGGCTCACCCTAGGCCTTTTTCCCCCATGATAAACACCAGCCGAGGAAGTATATTCATCTTAATCAGGTTTATCCTCCCTAACAAAGAAATTGGAAGGGCTGCCCACCTCCTAAGGTCTGTTTCAATAATTTTAAGCAGAGTCACATAATTCAAATCATATAGAGATCCCAGATTCCACCCTATTTTTATACCCAGGTATGTAAAGCTGTTCCCAACCCGCTTAAGGCGCCACATCCACTCTAAATCTAGTCCCTTTGATAATCTCGTTATTTCTGACTTATCAATATTAATTCTATATCCCGAAAACTGTACAAACTCTCCCACCACCTCTAACAGTGCAGGCATCGAGGTCATTGGGTCTGTTACAAACAACTACATATCGTCAGCATACATCATTATTTTATGTTGTTTACCTGTTACCCCTTGCACTCCTCGAATGTTCCTATTTTGCCTAATTGCAATAGCAAGAGGTTGCACTGCCATGGCAAACAACAACTGGGATAGTGGACATCCCTGTCTTGTACCCCAGCCCAATCCAAACCCTTCAGAGAGAGTACCATTCACCAATATCCTTGCTCGAGGTGAGTGCTACGTTGCCTTCACCCACCCCACAAACATGCCTTTCAGACCAGACCGGGTCAACACCTCAAACAAATATTCCCACTCCACCCTATCAAATGCTTTTTCTGCATCCATAGAGATGATGCATGTATCCTCTTTCTCTTTGTTCGTCCTCCAAATCACATTTAATACTCCCCTTACATTATGGTAAGACAGGCGTCCCTTAATGAAACTGGTCTGGTATGGGTGGACAATGTCTGGCAACACCATGTCCAGTCTCCCTGCCAAGACTTTAGCCAAAATTTTCATATCACAGTTTAAAAGTGATATCGGCCTATAGGCTGCACACTCCATAGGATCTTTGCCAGCTTTTGGGATCAGACAAATTACAGCATCTGAAAAGATACCAGGGAGCTGCAGAGGTTCTCCATCCTGCTGCTGAACGATCTCAGAAAGTAGATCAGCCAAATGAGTTACCATATATTTATAATATTCCACCAGGTAACCATCTGTGTCACTTGCCTTCCCACTCCTCAGTTTCTGAATTGCCTGCAACACCTCTACTTTTGTAATAGGGCCATTTAACATTTCTTACTGCACCTTAGATACCTGAGGCATATTGACCTTTCTCAAAAAATCCGTCATTGTCTCCCTCTGTCCCCCTTCCATCTGGTACAAGTTCCTAAAAAAATCCTTAAAGCATTCCCTTATCCATTGTGGCTGTTTATGCACCTTTCCCTTCCCTTCCAGCCCTTAATGGCTGTAACATGTGTGGGGCATTTACCACCCTTCATTAATCTGACCAACATGGGTCCCGGCTAGTTGCCCCATTCATATAGCTGCTTCTTGCAGAATGTCCAAGATTTCCTCACCTCCCTACTTAATAAGGCATTCAAGGCCTCCCTGGTCAGCTTTAAACAGTCCCGTACCCCTTCCTCCTCTCCCCCTGCTGCCCACCTTTCTAATTCCCTTACCTTAGCCTCCAACTCCAACCTTTTTTCTTGTTTTCTTTTCTTTACCCCAGCCATATACTTAATTATCATTCCTCCTCATAAAAGCTTTCCCCGCATCCCAAATGACAGCCTTGGGGGGGGAATCTTTATTCACCACCATATAATTCTTCCATTGTTCCTCCAGATAGTCTTTAAATCCCTTGTCCCCCAAGAGGTAAGTCAGGAATTTCCAGGAAGGGAGTCCATCCCTTGGCCTATTCATGCTCAAAGATAAGATCACCATAGTATGGTCAGAAACATGAAAAGGGCTATGCTGGACCCTTTGAATTCTCCCATACCATTCCTGCAGCATAAACGGATAATCTATACATGACCACATACCATGTGGATTAGAATAAAATGTAAATTCTTTTATCCCCGGGTTCACCTCTCACCACCCATCTATCAGTCCCAAGTCTACCATTTCCCTCCTCTACTGTACTATCGCCTCATTCTTTCCTACCTCTGCCTGGAGAGTGGTCAACAATGGGGTCCAAGGAGCAGTTCATATCCCCCCCAATATCAGCCCCGGAAATTGCTCTTTAACCAGCAGTGCAAGGAGGGACCCATAAAAGGCTTGATCAAATACTACTAGTGCATAAATACTGCCAAATGTGATTTGTTCCCCCCAAAGCTGTCCTACAACAAAGACATACCTTCCATCCACTGGATCCCTGATCACTCTCTTAACTTGGAATGGTAAATGTTTGTGAAGGAGGACAGCGACCCCACGCTTATGTGATGTGGCAAAAACATTTCCCTACCCAACCCCGTACTAGCTTATTATGTTCTAGCACCGTAAGGTACTTTTCTTGTAGCAAGGCCACCTGCACTCCCTGTTGCTGAAGTGATGTCAATAGAGCTGTACATTTTACAGGGGTCGCTATCCCCCTCACATTCCAAAAACATGCAATTAAGTCTTGTCTGTTAGCCATGGCAGACAATAACATTTGTCCTTAAGCCCCATTCCTCCCTTTGAGACAGACCCCTCCAGACATATGAGCCCTGGCGGTCCCCTCTCTCTGATTTGAAGTATCTTTCAACTGATCCTGTAATATAAGAAACTTCTGGATGTGAATACATGTGCACCAACGAGTGAACAAATAATAACCAAAAACATTTGAACAGTTCTAACAACTTTCCAGCCCCCCATTTCCATAACCTGAAAACTTTTTTTGTTTCACTACTACCCCCCCAAAAATATATGCAACATTATTCCTTTCCTTCTGCAGCACTCTATGTTGACCTTCTATTTGCTTTGTATTAAGCATTTTTCCCCCTGTGCAGCAACAAATCACCCAAATTGTAAGACAGTTTGCTCTCCTCCCTCCCTCTCCCCATTTCCTTCATCTTTTGTATACAGACACTAACCATAAAATGTGCTAACAGTGTCAAAAACAGTTGCCCTCCAAAAGTCCATGTCCTCCCCCCCACCCCAGATTCCTTAAACCTGTCCACATTCCCAAACAAGTGATGCATATTCTGCATCTAAACAAAGTTTTAGGCTGGTGCCCCACCAAGAATAAATAACATTTACAACACTACCCAGAACCCTGCAATGATAACATGAGCCGTATGTGCCTTGTGCCTCTTCCCCAGCTATGCAATTCTCTAAACTGTAGAGCAATGTTGCATTTTTTAAGTTCAAACAGCAGACACCACATCTTTGAGTGTCACTGGAGAAACCAAAGAAGCCCCAACTTGCAAAGGTAAAAATATGAATCTCATCTCTTGAGAAAATCCTCTAGAGGTAAGGTAACTTAGGATGAAATACAGTACTAAAGGAGGACCTAGGGGTTTCCTCAATGAGTCAAGGGAAAGAAACCAAGTTCAGCTCCTACAGTATGATTATTTAATATAGTTCATTTGCAAGATCCACTGGTATTTTGCCTGCCAGCATTTCACAAGGAACATCTAATTTTGTTAATGCTTTGATCCACTGTAGTTAACCTGGAGAGAATAAACAAAAATGTTTTACAATATATCCTAATTTATGTAATATCGCATATTCGGCAACACCATATTTTACTTTTCATCAACCATGGCTCGATATGGTACATTATATTTGTCCAATAAAGTCAATTCCATTCAGGGTACCAGGTGCAGCAGCAATAAGGCAGAAATTGTTGAACACATTCAACATACAGAAGTTATCAGTTTTTCCTTTCAAATAAAATTATGTGATGTCATTCACCCAGAATGATTCAGTTCAGTGCATGTTCTCCAGTGCTCCAGCATGTGAATAATTACATATTTTACAATTATTCTCCTATTTGGATTTCATGATTTTTTTTTATTCAAAAACATTTAGTGTTCACTGTAAAAATGCAAAAATAAATAATCCTATATAGCACATGTAACAATGTTCTCTGTACCTTCTAATCTAACCACTGTAATGAAAAAAATTGAAAGAGGCTCATACCTCATCCCTTCATGGGGCTTGCTAAAACAACTCGGTAGCTTCACACATCAGTAATTTATATTTTGCAACTCAATTTATACACCAGTATAGCAGCACAGTATCCATAAAAGCATTTATATATATATATATATATATATATATATATATATATATATATATATATATATATACATACTCCTAGATTAAATTAAGTGATATGGTGGTCCTTGTTTAGCTTCTTAATCTATTCTATATTTGAATTAGGAGCAATTTAGGTGGCAGTGCAACAAACCTGTCTAACATGCACCTACGTAGGTGCCCCCTTACTTACTTGCCAGTATTCTTATATTACACTAAAATAGGGGATTGTTAAGGAATATTGTGGGGCACTATGTACATAATTCCCATTCTCAGAGAGGTACTCTTGTGTGTGCCCTCTTCACTAGCAATGTATGTGATGTAGGGATGCAAGTGGGCACAGTAAGACATGGACTGCTACCCACTGTGGTCGGGACAATCAAGGCAAGTAATAAGAGAGAAAGAGAGCCTAACGGACTTCATTTCCATACAGAACAGTTAAACAATTCTTACATGGGCATCTCTAGACAGTATGCAGATGCTGCTGCTACATACTAATAATAGCATATCCCATCAACATTTAACATCTGCTATACAAATAGAATGAAAAGGCTATGCAAATCCATAATCTCCTCCATGTCCAAAAACATGCCAGTCTGTTTCCTCATCTATTACTCCTTGTTTTTACTCAGGAAGCTCATGTTCTCAATCCATTTCATCTCAGTTTTGAGTTTAGTTTAGTTACAATAGTTTATTAACTTTCTCCAAAATGCCCCTTCAGGACTTGGAGCGCTTGTACAATAAAACTCCTAAATAAATCAGTCATGAACAAACATAAAACAACAGGACACACCAGTTCCCATTATGAATGCATCCATCCTATTGTATTTCACATTTCTGTATACAAAATAGATAGCAGCAATCATTGTGAGCAGTATTTGAATAGTTCCTTCTCCCATTAGACTCCCCTGCTGGGCTCTGGTACAAGTTGTACACCCTAGAAATGTATCACAAACACATTATGTACTGCCTGTGAAGTGTCTGCTTATAGTGGAGTCCTCATCCCTTCTGGTGACACAACTTTTAAGTTCTGATATGCACTTTTCAACTCTCTCCTATTCATCCTAACACATATCTTGTCACAAAGACAGGCTGTGATGTAAATCAGGTGTGTGCTGCTGCAAGTTATATGGTCCTGTAATTTGTACCCCACATCTGTGTGCAGGTTCCCCGATCATGGCACAGCAGCGCACCTGGAGTACTTTTATGTATGTATGTAAGTATTTGTGCGCAAGTAGCGTATGTATATATGTTTGTATATATGTATGTATGTATGTGCAAGTAGTGTATGTATGTATGTGTGTGCAAGTAGTTTATGTATGTTTGTATATATGTATGAATGTATTTATTTATTTTAATTTACTGCACATGTGTAATGGTCCACAAAGGCATCCTCTATTGGAATTCTCTTCTGGTGGGCTACACTCATTATGTCCCAGTCTGTCCTTGACTGTCCTATTTTTCTTATACACCAACATGCATCTCTCTAAAAATCTATTGCCAGGTGCATGTCCTGATTGCAGAATGTAGCATTTCTTTTTTACTTATAATATTATTAACCTGTCGTATATCTTCATGAAACTTGATGGAAAAAAATCCAGTCCATGGTAGCATTCCTGCTGCCACCTGTAAGGGTATTTTCTCTATTCACTGCTTCTGCCTTAGTAGTGTTTTTTCAGGGTAACGTCTAGCTCAGAACTTATTACACATAGTTTCTTGCTCTGTACTGTACTCCTCCTGGGTGTTACATATTCTTTTTGCTCTGAATAACTGTGTGTACATTATTGATTGAATTAACTGTCAGTTACAGTATAATAACTTTCTACATGCAGAATTGTGTTTTTATCTGTCAGTCTGTGAATTGTGATAAGTGCTGTGTCATGTTTGGTAACAAGAACTTCAAGAAAGGAATTTGTTTCTGGTTGTAACATACTGTGAATTTCAGGTGGGAGCATAACCATTGACAGTCATGGAATTGTTTGAGTGTGTCTTCACCTCCCATCCATTTGAAACAAATACCATTGACATAGCATTTCCACATTGAAATGTGATGTAAAAACAGGTTACATACATCATTGATACATAGATACTGTTGGCAGATAAGGGCCTATGGCCCATTCATTCTGCCCATTTGAGCTTGTAAGATCACTTTAAGTTTTTCTAGAAGTCTGTTTCCCCTTACCCCTGACCTCTAGGATTCCCTTATGTTAATCACATTCATTCTTAAATCCTATGATTGTTTCAACCCCCACCACTTTCTTAGGCAGGTTATTCCACCTGTCCATGACCTTTTCTGTGAAGAAATTCTTCCTCGCATTTCCTCTGAATCGCCCTCCCTCCAATTTCATCCTGTACCCTCTAGTCCTGAAACATCTTTTTCACTGGAAAATAGTGTTTTCCTGCACCGTATTCCTCACCGTAAGGTTCTTGTGTGTCTCAAATCCCCTCTCTCCCTTCTTTCCTCTAGGGAGTACAAATTCAAGTCACATAGAAACATAGAAGTTGACAGCAGATAAGGACCGCAAGGCCCATCCAGTTTGACCATTTTTTCTACCTTATGAATGTTCCATAGGCCTTTACTCTCTCAATGGCCTATCTAGTCATACTCATCTGTGTTGCTCCTTTATGCCTATCCCATGCCTGTTTGAAGCCCTGCATTGTGTTCATGTCCACCACTTCCTGAGGTAAGCCATTCCATGCATCCACCACCCTTTCTGTGCAAAAGAACTTCCTCACATTACCCCTTATCAGCCTCCCTCTAATCTCATGCTGTGTCCTCTTGTCCTTCTATTTTTCTTATATTGAAACAAGTTAAGACTCTTTCAACTTGTTAATGCCCTGAAGATGTTTGAATGTTTCAGTCATATCACCTCTCTCCCTCCTTTGCTCTAGGGTATACATATTGAGCTCTGTTAATCCATCCTCATGTTTTCTGATTCAGTCCCTGAACCATTTTGGGTGCCCTTCTCTAGACTACCTCCATTTTGTTAATGTCCTTGTGCAGATGCGGCCTCCAGTACTGCACATAGTACTCCAGATGGGGCCTAACCAGTGTCTTGTAAAGAGGAATTTTTATCTCCCTCTTACAACGTGTCATACCCCTACTAATACACCCCAACATCCCTCTAGCCTTACCTACTGCTTTAATGGTCTGCTTGGATGATCTTAGATCATCTGTGATTATGATGATGCCCAAGTCTCTTTCTTCCCTTGTGATTGCTAGCAACTCCCCTCCCAACCTATAAGTAGCTTCAGGGTTTCTCTTCCCTCTGTGCATGATCTTGCACTTCTTTGCATTAAACCCCAGTTGCTGCTCTTCAGACCATTATGCCAATTTTTCCAGATCTCTTCTCATTCTGCCTAATCCATCAGGACCATCTATTCTGTTGCAGATTTTGGTGTCATCTGCAAACAGGCAAACCTTACCCTCCAGTCCATCTGCAATGTCACTGATGAAGATATTGAAGAGGACTGGCACCAAGACTGATCCCTGAGGAGCCCCACTTGTGACTTCCATCTCTTCTGACTGTATACCATTTACCACCACTCTTTGCTTTCTAACCACCAACCAGTTTGCCAGCCAGTTGACCAACCTCTGACTCACCTCGAGCCTACCCAGCTTATTAATCAATCTTCTGTGTGGAACAGTATTGAAAGCTTTGCTGAAGTCAAGGTAGGAGACATCAACTATACCCTCTTGGTCCACCACTCTGTTTACCCAATCAAAGAAATCTATGAGATTAATTTGACAGGACCTTCCTGTTGTAAACCCATGCTGTCTTGGATCCTGTGCTCCTATGGATTCCAGGTGTTGTACTATCCTTTCCTTAAGGAATGCCTCCATAATCTTGCCCACTACTGAGGTAAGACTGGCTGGTCTGTAGTTCCCTGCCTCCTCCCTGCTGCTACTATTGTGGAGCAGGATCACATGATCCCTTCTCCAGTCTTCTGGGATCTCTTCTGTGCTCAGAAACTCACCAAACAGTTCTGATAATGGCTCTGCTAGTTCCACCATTAGCTCCTTTAGTATCCTGGGGTGTATGCCATCAGGTCCTATTGCCTTGTCCACTCTGATCTTAGCAAGCTCTTGTAGGACCCTTTCTTTTGTGAAGGGACTAGTGCATACCTCCCTCCCCCCTGTGTCCATGGTGCTGAGCTGTGGACCCTGCTCTACTTTCTTTTCAGTAAATGCTGAAAAGAAGTATCTCTTTAGGACAGATGCTTCTCCTTGGTCCTCCTCCACACACTCCTCCTTATCCCCTTTGATCCTAGCAATACCCCCTGTGGACTTTTTCCTTTCACTAATGTATCTATAGAAAGTCATGTCCCCTTCTTTTACTGTTCATGCTAGTGTTTCCTCAGTTTGGGCCTTTACCTGCCTTACTGCCTTCCCTGCTTTCCTTAGGGAAATTTGGTATGCCTCCCTATCTTCATCTCACTGTGTTCCTTTATATTTCCTGAAGGCCAACATTTTGGCTCTGATCTTTTCTGCTACTATTTTTGAGGACCAAAATGGTTTCCTCCTTCTTTTGCTCTTGTTTTTTTTCCCTAACACAATGGGATGTTGCTTCAAGTATTGCATCCTTAATGCTTGCCCACTTTGCTTGTACCCTCTCACCTGTATTTCTTCTTGCCAGGTCTAGCTTAACTCTAATGGCCATCTTATCAAAGTCAGCTCCTCTGAAGTCCCATATTTTTGCCTTGGAATGGGGTGATTTAGTTCTAGTGGCCAAATTGAACCATACCATGTGATGGTCACTGGCCCCTAAGTGACCTTCTATCAGGAGATCTGTGATCATTTCCCCATTAATCAGTACTAGATCCAGGATAGCCCTGTCTCTTGTAGGTTGTTGTACCAGTTGTTTGAGGCCCTTCCCCACAGGAAATCCACTATGTGTCTAGTTCTGACTGATGTTCCTGCTGGTATTGACCAATCTGTATCTGGCATGTTGAAGTCTCCCATTATCAGAACCTCCCCTTTAGCTGTCATGTTTTGTATATATTCTAACAGTAATGTGTCTATGTCCTCCCCCAGTCTGGAGGCCTGTGGACAATCCCAGTTCATATGGCTGCCCCGTTTCTGGTTTCCAGGGTGACCCACAGTTCTTCTGGCTCCTTATGTATATTCTGAATTTCTTTAGCTTTGATATTTTCATTGACATAAAGGGCACCCCCCACCTTTTTGCACCTTGGTCTCTTCTGAACAGTACATAGCAGGGTAATGAAGTTTTCCAAGGGTGGTTACTGGTGAACCATGTCTCGTTAATGGCTACTATGTCCAGTTTAGCCTCTGACATTTTTGGCTGCAGGTCTGGGATCTTGTTTCCCAGACTTCGGGCAGTTGTGCACATGATTTTCCATTGGCCAGATTTCGGTGCGTTAGTTCTTGGGGGAGGTCTAGTGTTTCCCCTGCATGTCATATGGGGAGCCGGACCTTTATCCTTACCTGGTGATGCAAATGAACTACAAACATGCTTAACTCCTGTTTGATCACTAGCTTGGGGGAAGGGATGTTCTTCCCATTTGATGTATTGTGAGCTGCACCCCCTCTCCCCATTTGCTAGTTTAAAGATTCTGCAAAGACATCAAACTTCTGTCCCAATGCCCCTACTCCCTCCTTAGTTAGATGCAGTCCATCGAATTTAAAGAACTTTCACTCCCAAAACTGTTGCCAGTTACCTACAAATTTGTGTCCATTTTCCTGGCTCAGCCTGTCCTCATAGGACTTGTGATGCAATCCCTGTACCATCTTTGTTGCCCACCTCTGAACCTTCTCCACCCTATCTATGTTATCCTTACATAGGTAAGGGCTCCAGAACTGGATACTGTACTCCAGGTGGGGCATCACCAGTGTCTTGTATAGTGGAAATATTATCTCGCTTTTCCTGCTGGTGATGCCCCTGCCTATGCATCCCAGCATCCTATTTGCTTTACCTGCCACCTTGTCACACTGTTTTCCTACCTTGGATCATCAATGATTATAATGCCATGGTCTCTTTCCTTCTTGGTGCATGCTACATATCCTTACCCCCAAACCGATATGTTGTTCCAGGGTTTTGTGCTCCTTATGCATTACTTTTCACTTTTTTGCATTAAAGTTCAACTGCCAACCCCTTGACCATCCTTCAAGCTTCTGCAGGTCCCTCCACATTCTGTCTACACCCTCTGGCATGTCAACTCTGTTGTAGTTTTGAGTCAGCAAAAAGGGAAATTCTGCCTTCTAGGTCCTTCGCAATGTCACAGATGAAGATGTTGAATAGGATCCGTCCCAGCACTGATCAGTACAGCACCCCACTAGTCACTCCTCCCTCTGTGGAGTGACATCCATTTACCACCACCCTCTGTGTCATGCCACCTAGCCAATTACCCATCCACCACACTACTGTCCTGCCCACTTCCACATTCCCCAATTTGTTTAACAGCCTTCTGTGCAGCACAGTGTCAAAGGCCTTGTTGAAGTCCAGATAGGCCACATCTACTGCCCTCCCTGATCCACCTCCCTTGTTACTCAGTCAAAAATTCAATGAGGTTGGTCTGGCATAACTCCCCCCCCTCAGTGAAACCATGCTGCCTTGGGTCCTGTAATCCGCTGGCAACCAGCTGTTCCACCAATCTCTCCTTCACTAATGTTTCCATGATCTTCCCCACTATTGAGTTCAGGTTGACTGGTCTGTAGTTCCCCCACTTCCTCTTTGTACCTGCTTTTGTATAAGGGGACCACATCTGCTGTCCTCCAGTCTTTGGGTACCTCCCCTATTTCCAGTGATTGACTAAACAGGATTGCCCGAGTTTCAGCCACAATCTCTCTTAGTTCCTTTATGACCCTGGGGTGCACTCCATCCAGCCCCATTGCCAGGGATACTGGTTTACCACATAAGTGGTGACATGGGCAGAAAAGCAGAATTCTTATTGGTCTGTAAGAAATGGCGCCAAACATGGAAACAGTGTTTTTTCTCACTGACCCCGAGAACAGAGTGCCATAAATTGCAGTGTAGTGTGTTTGTTCATTCCACTTTACTTTGCTGCTATTATTGCTGATCTGTTTCTGTGCTTCTGTGCTCCTGTGTTCCTGGCCCATTCCTGTGACATTGAGACTTCTTATTCTGCCTGCACATCTCTTTATCCTGATTTTCATGCAAACGAAGTAAGTTTTGAGCTGTCTTTGAGGTATTTTGCTGTTTTCTGCTGCCTTTGGGTTGTAAGCCTGGGGTAGTGTTAAATACTGGAATGAAATGCTGAAATCATCTGTGAAATTTTAATTGCTGCATAGAAGAGCTCAAAGCTCTATGATGGGGGTGCAGACTGAACCCTGTATTTCATTCACCTGATATTGCTTTTTATTTAAATATGGTATGCTTTGACAGTCGATGTTGTCCTGTATTCAGAAGCTGCGGGAGAGAAGTGGTGGCGGCATGGGTGGGGAGGTTGCTATCAGTTCCAGAATATTTTATTTGCTGCCCAAACTGAAGGGAATATGTTGCTTTTCTTTTTCTGCTCCTAGTATGAAGGTAGGTAAATCACATTGGTCCTACTAGCAGTGACGGAAGGGGCTTAATTTCCTTTCCTGCGTTGGTTTCTTTTTTTTATTATTTGGGGGAAAAATCTGTTCCATTGAGTGAGCATTTGCTAGTCCAATGTGTGCCCTTAGTTTGCTGCCCCAGTATGTGCCCTTCATAAGAATGATATGTTTAATGCTTTTTTTGCACACCTGGGATTGGTCTGAGTGAGTGACTAGTGACCTGTACATCTGAGGTTTGCTTGGCTGATCTGTGGGGTGCTTGTGGATGGTGGGCTTGTAGTCTGACTGATAGAGAAACCGAGGTGGGAGTCTTCAAAGAAATTCAGTAGAAAAATGTGTTGGCCTGTTATTGGGGGTGGGAGGGTGAGAGAAACAGACCTCGATGCTTGGGTTGGGATACCAGAGATAGAATTAAGGACCCTACTAATGGTGTGGGAGTGGGTGAGTTCCTCTGCTGGTGAGGTGGGGTTGGGTGTGGCAAGCCACAGCTCTGAGGTGTGGAGAGTGGCCGTGCAGCTCTGGGGTGGGGAGATTGGCCATGCAGCTCTGGAGTGGAGAGAGTGGCCATGCAGCTCCGGGGTGGAGAGAGTGGCCATGCAGCTCTGGGGTAGGGAGAGTTGCTGTGCAGCTCTGGGGTGGGAAGAGCAGTGATGCAACTCTGGGGTGGTGAAAGTGGCCATACAGGTCTGTTGGGGTGGAGATAGTGGCCCTGCTGGTACATCAGAGTTGGGAGAGTGGCCTTGCTGGTCCATTGTGGTGGTTAGAGTGGCCCTGCTGGTCCATCATGATGGGGTGAATGGCTGTGCAGGTCCGTCGGGGTGGGAAGAGTTGCTGTGCAGGTCCAGGGTTGGGAGTGTGGCAGTGCTGGTTCATCAGAGTGAGGAGAGTGGCCCTGCAGGTCTGTCGGTGTGGTGACAGTGGCCATGCAGGTCCATTGGGGTGGGGAGAGTGACTGTGCCAGTCCATCAAAATGGGTCCATTGGGAGGGGAGTGGCTGTGCTGAATTGCCCTGAAAACTTTGTGCAGCTCACCTGCCAAACTAGCAGCCTTGTGCTGCTGACCTGCCATGCAGATCTGTTGGGGTTGGGAAGAGTGACCGTGCAGGTCCATCAGAGTGGGGACAGTGGCCCTGCTGGTCCATCAGAGTTGGGAGAGTGGCCCTGCTTGTCCATTGGGGTGGGGAGAGTTGCTGTGCAGGTCCATCAGTGTTGGGAGAGTGGCCATGCCAGTCCATCAGAGTGGGAAGAGTGGCTCTGCTGGTCCATCATGGTGGGGAGAGTGGCCGTGCAGGTTCATCAGGGTGGGGAGAATGGCCATGCAGGTCCATCAGGGTGGGGAGAGTGACTGTGCCAGTCCATCAGAGTGGGTCCATCGGGGGGGGAGTGGCTGTGCTGAATTGCCCTGCAAACTTTGTGCAGCTCTCCTGCCCTACTAGCAGTCTTGTGCTGCTGACCTGCCATGTAGGTCCATCGGAATGGGGAGAGTGGTCATGCAGATCCGTCAGAGTAGGGAAAGTGGCTCTGCTGGTCCATTGGGGTGGAGAGAGTGGACATGCAGGTCTATTGGAGTGGGGAGAGTGGCCATGCCAGTCTGTCAGAGTGAGTCCATTGGTGGGGGGTAGCTGTGCAGAATGGTCCTGCAAATTTTGTGCTGCTCATCTGCCCTACTAGCAACCTTATGCTGCTGACTTGCCATGCAGGTCCGTCGGGGTTGGAAGAGTGGCCATGCAGGTCCATCAGGGTGGGGAGAGTGACTGTGCAGGTCCGTCAGGGTGGGGGGGAGTGGCTGTGCAGGTCCAGTAAGGTGGGTTGAGAAGCCATGCAGGTCCACTGGTTTAAGGAGAGTGTCCATAATGGTCCATCGGGGTGGGGAGAGTGGTCACGCTGGTCTGTCGGGGTTGGGAGAGTGGCTGTGCTGGTCTGTTGGGGTGGGAAAAGTGGCCATGCCGGTCCATTGAGGTGAGGAGAGTGGCCTTGACAGTCCATCAGAGCAGTTCCATGAGGGGGCCAAGTGGCTGTGCTGAATTGCCCTGAAAATTTTTTGTTGCTGACCTGCCCTACTAGCAGTCTTGTGCTGCTGGCCTGCACTTTCTACTGTCTTGTGCTGTACCTGACCTTCCTTGCCATCTGCTGCGACAGGAGTACTGCCTTTCTATGTGCCTTCAATAGTTTGGTAAGTTTTTATGTTTTGGATAGTCCCGCTGCTTTTATTTGAATGAGAAGGCAATGAAGGGAAGATGTTGGGCAGGTGGGTGGGGGGGGCATGAGCTGGTATGCTTAATATAAAAAAAAAATGTATTTGACATATGACAGACATGCTGAAAAAATGGTTCTGTCCTCTAGTCATGGAAGGAGAGGGGACAGGCAGACTGGCACAGAACCATTTTTTTCCAACATGTATGCCAGTCTGCTGGGTCTGTGCCATGCTATTGTGGTTGTTCTTTGATAGTCATTTGAGGGTCAGGCTGGGCAGAGAGGTATACATGCTGAATAAAATGGTGCTGGCCTCTGGTGATGAAGGGAGGGGTGGACAGGTAAAGTGTCTCAGAATAATTTTTTTCCAACATGAATGCAAGTCCGCTGGGTCCATGCCATGGTCTGGTGGTTGGTCGCAGATGGTCGGCAGAGGTACGGACTTGGTGAACTGGTTCACTTGCTGGAAAAAAATGGTTCTGACCTCTGATGGAGGGGTGGACAGACATACTGGGCTGGTTCTGAACCAGTTTTTTCAACATGTATGCCAGTCTGCTGGATCCATGCCATGGTCCAGTGATTGGTCGTAGATGGCTGGCAGAGGGATGGGCTGGGCGGACTGGTACACATGCTCAAAAAATGGTTCTGGCCTCTGAAGGAGGGGAAAATGGGCAGAGTGGCACAGAACCATTTTTCCCAACATGTATGCCAGTCTGCTGGATCCATGCCATGGTCCAGTGGTTGGTCATTGATGGTCGGCAAAGAGATGGGCTGGGCAGACTGGTACACATGCTCAAAAAAATGGTTCTGGCCTCTGATCATGGAGGAGGAAGGGGTGGATGGGAAGAGTGGCTCACAACCATTTTTCCCAGATGTATGCCAGTCCACTGGGTCCATGAAATGCTATTGTGGTTGTTCTTTGATGGTCAGTTGAGGGACGGGCTGGGTGGATAGGAACGCATGGTGAAGAAATGGTGCTGACCTCTGGTGATGGAAGGGGGGGACAGGCAGACTGGCACAGAGCCCTTTTTTCAAACATGTATGCCAATCTGCTGGGTCAGTGCCATGCTATTGTGGTTGTTCATTGATGGTCATCTGAGGGATGGTACACATGCTGAAAAAAATGGTGCTGGCCTCTGGTCATGGAAAAGGGAGGGGTGGATGGGCAGAGTGGCTCAGAACCATTGTTTTCCAACATGTATGCCAGCTCGCTGGGTCAGTGCCATGGTCCAGTGGTTGGTCACAGATGGTTGGCAGAGGGACAAACTTGGTGGATTGGTTCACGTGCTGGAAAAAATGTTCTGGTCTCTGATGGAGGGGTGGACGGCCATACTGGGCTGGCATCAAACCAGTTTTTTCAACATGTATGCCAGTCTGCTGGGTCCATGCCATGGTCCAGTGGTTGATCACAGATAGTCAGCAGAGGGACGGGCTGGGCAGACTGCTACACATGCTCAAAAAAATGGTTTTGGCCTCTGAGCGAGGGGCCAATGGGCAGAGTGGCACAGAACCATTTTTCCCAAGATGTATGCCAGTCTGCTGGGTCTGTGCCATGTTCTGGCGGTTGGCCATTGATAGTCGGCAGAGGGACGGGCTGGGTGGACTGGTACACATGCTCAAAAAATGGTTCCAGCCTCTGGTCTTGGAGGAGGGAGGGTTGGATGGGCAGAATGGCTCAGAACCATTTTTTCCCCACATGTATGCCAGTCTGCTGGGTCCGTGCCATTCTCCAGTGGTTGGTCATTTATGGTTCTCTGTGTCAAACTTAGGAACTGTTGGGACTCGGAGGTATGCAGTCCTACAGTAGAAAATATTTACAAAAATCAATGTGTATATAATAATTTCATATTACTGTGTGGTTCAGCAAGATGTTGTCTTCATTTAGCACCCTGGTCTGTGACCCAGCCAGTCCCCAAGGGGTAGGGGGAAGGTCTGTTGTTTGGTCTTGAGGTGGTTTTCTGGGGGGGGTCTGTGTGCGTGTGTGTCTGTGTGTATCTGTGTGTGTCTGTGTGTGTGCGTGCATGTGTATGTATGTGTGTGGGTGCGTGTGTATAGGAAAATATAGACACACTCAGACAAAAAAGTTTATTAAACCAAGTCACACTGAATCAAACATGTTTCATCTGTGCCCTTCAGAATTGTTGGATAAGACACTTTTGAAGTAGATGGCGGGAGGAGCGTTAGCAGCAACCTGGGTTACCACAATCAGGCACTCCAACCACTTTCATAGGTGATGCTAATCAAAAATACCAACCAAGTACTTACCTTTGGGGGTGGTTCCTGCATGGCTGTACGTGGGTATCTGCAGGTGTTGTTCCCACAAACTTCCTGTAGCGTCTGTTGTACTGGTGTGTTGGGACTGCCTTGATGCCAGGGCAGTGAGCATTTGCTTGGATGGGGTTGGGGAACTACAGAGAGATGACTAGTTCTTAAAGGAGAACTACAGGCAGAAGTGAAGCCCCGACCACTGTACAGATCTGGGCTTCACATCTCTGGTCCCCGCTGCAAGCACCATATTAAATAATCTTTGTACTGTATGTGCTCATGAACATCCCACACTCTCACTCATGAAGTGATGATGCTATCTTGCCCCTTCCTCAATAGTGCCCTTATGTATGGAGATTTTATCAAATTTATATCTCCAATGGCCAGTGCTGTTTTTACATAATTTATCTCTTGGGTATGTCTAGGGTTTTATTGCCCTATCTATTGAGAAAGGGGCAAGGCAGCATTATCAGCATGCAGTGTTAAGCGTGTCATGTTCAATAGTGCCCTAATTAAAATGCTAGGCATACCAGAGGATGTACCAGTTTGTAGTAGTGATCAGGCAGACAGATTAATTTATTAATGTTGACTGCAGGGGAGATAGGAGAGATGAAGCCCCAGTCTGTACAGTGGTTGTGGCATCTGCACAGTGGTCATGGCAGAAAAATTTCTACAGAGCTAATTATGAAGCTATCCGAGAATACATGCAAACCTGAAATTGGAAAACTGCATTGCTCAATTTAACCAGTGAACAAATATGGTCAGCCATGAGAACTAAAATCGATTATTGTACCAAGACGTGGGTCCCAGAAAATAAAACATATAATAATAATAGAAGAGTTCCTCCATGGTTAAATGGTAATATATAACAATTGATTAAAAAGAAAAAAGGGCATTTAATAAGTAAAAAAGACAAAACTGAAAATAAATGGACTAAATTTAAAGATAGGGCCAAACAGTGTAAAGCAGCAATAAAAAAGCAAAAAGAAACAGGAACTAAAACTTGCAAATATTACAAAGGATAATAAAAAACACTTTTTTTAATTACATTGGAACTCTTAAAGGGAAAGCACCAACAATTGATCCCTTGTTAAAAAATAATGTACCAATAGCTGGAGAACGTAATATGGCCGAGGAATTTAATAATTATTTTCTGAGTGTGTTTCAAACCAAAGTTAATGTAAACTCAGATATGATAGATTCAAATCTTTCCAACCCTATTATGTCTATAGAGGAAGTTAAACTAGCCATACAAGCAACTAAAGCTAATTCCTCATCTGGCCCAGATGGCATTCCGTCAAAGTTTATTTTAGAATTAGCATCTGAACTCTCAGAGATCCAGGCTTTATTGTTTAATGTTTCCCCTTGGGAAGGAAATGTAATAACTGATTGGAAATTAGCCACTGTAGTGCCTATTCACAAAGGAGGTAGTAGACATCAGGCAAACAATTATAGACCGATTAGTCTTACATCAAGTATAGGTAAAATTTATTTCTTTATTTACTGAAAATGTTTCACCTGGAAAGGCACACTGAGCAAAAAGATGCTCGTCTCACAGTGAAAATAATGGAAAGGATACTACAACAGAAAATGGTTATACACCTACATGTAAGGAATATTATAGATATTTCCCAATATGGTTTTATAAAAGGCAGATCCTGTCAACAAAACCTGATAAACGTTTTTGAACCTGTTAGCATAGCCCTAGACCAGGGATTACCAGTGGATGTTATTTTCTTAGATTTCCAGAAAGCTTTTGACCCTGTCCCACATGGAATACTAATTGAATAACTAATAAGAGTATGGTTTTCAGGCTAATATTATTAAATGGATTCATTCTTGGTTGAATAATAGGTTGCAAAGAGTAAGCATTAAAGGATATACAGTATGTCTGACTGGGGAGTAATCACTAGTGGTGTCCCCTAGGGCTCCGTCCTGGGACCTTTGTTATTTAATATCTTGATCACTAGTTTACACGTAAATAAAGATGCCTAGGTACATAAGTATGCTGACGATTGTAAAATTGGATGTATTGTTAATAATTCTGAAGCAGTAAAATCCTTACAAATTAATTTGGATAGGATTGCAGAGTGGTATTTAAGATACAAGATGCCCTTTAATGTTACTAAGTGTAAGGTGATGCACCTGGGTAAGAACAATAGGGTAGCAACCTACACTTTAGGAAGTAATTTATTACATTCTGTAAACACAGAAAAGGATTTAGGAATCACAATAAGCAACAATTTAAAGTTCTCAACTCATATAAATAATACTGTTAAAAAATGTCATGGTATTATTTCCTGCATTTTTAAACATATTAAGGAAGTCAGAGGTACTGTTGCCCCTATACACTTATCTGATCAGGTCACACATTGACTATTGTGCTCCCTTCTGTTCTCCCATTAGTTTAGGATGTAAAACCATATTGGAAAGGGTTCAGAAAAGATTTACTAAGCAGGTTAGAGACTTATTTGATATTGATTATAGCAGTAGGTTACAAATATTAGGTTTGTTTTCTTTGGAATATAGATCACTGAGGGGGAGGGGACCTTTGGTGTTTAAAGCTTTCCAAGACCCAGCCCTATTTGAGTCAATTTATTTAGAAAGAAATAATCAAATGCTGAATACAAGATCACATAACTTAAAGTTAAAAACTCTGATTAATAAAACAACTAAAAGAAATGACTATTTTACTCAACGGATGTCAACCATATGGAACACTCTACCAGTTGAAGTAGTTACAAGCAGTACTTTGGTGAATTCAGATTTAGGCTGGATAACTATATGGAAAATAGGAAATTCAATTATTGCCAATAGGCAACGAGTTCCAAATGGGCATGTCCTTTGAACTCGTACTACACCTATGAACCCATGAACCTATGGCGTCGCCTCTTCTGAACTCCTCTTATAAGTTTGAGCTCCAACATGAAAACTAAGAGGCTCCATTTTAATGAAGACCAAGTCAGAAAGTGCCCAATTTCCTGTGGGTGCAATTCCTAATTGGTTTATTATTTTTTCTTTGGGAGAGATTGTGTATTTCTCCATTAGCATTCCCATTAATCACTTGTGGATTTTTTAATGGTATGCTAAATGTTAGGGACTGAACTGATAGAGTCCACCTTGGCATATAGTGGTTCGACTTAATTCAAGTCTGAACTCTGACAGACAAGCTTTGGTACATGGCATTGGGTGAGTACCATCATGATGCCATGGTGGCAGTCACAAATGAGGGGTGGGGGCATCAGGACTGCACTGGTTGCCGTCACACCTGAGGGGTGTGGGCATCAGGGCTGCACTGGTTACCATCATACATGAGGGGTGGGGGTATCAGGGCTGCACTGGTTGCCATCATACCTGAGGAGTGGGGGCAACAGGGCTGCATCGGTTGCCATCACACCTGAGAGTTGGGGGCATCAGGGCTGCATCGGTTGCCATCACACCTGGGGGTGGGGCCATCAGGGCTGCACTGGTTGCCATAACACCTGAGGGCTGGGGGCATCAGGGCTGCACTGGTTGCTGTCACACCTGAGGGTTGGGGGCATAAGGGCTGCATCGGTTGCCATCATTCCTGGGGGGTTGAGGGCTGTAATTCTGCTGCTGTCGAACAGTGATGATTGAGGAAAGACCACCATTACTATCTTGACTGGAATTGGATGTTGAAGTCATTTCTTGTTGCTTTCAAGGCTGTGCACTGCTGCTGATCTTACTGCTGATCAGCTCCCACCCAACCCTGGGCTGTTGACTGATGCGGATGCCAGAGTCCTAGACCTGCTAACAGCAACATGTCTTGTGATTTTCTGGCACTGCTCCACTGAAAAAGTGTTTTTCTGTCTGGCTCACTTTCTCCATCAGGGTTATTTGAGGTAGTGTTTATTTTCAGGTGGTTGGTGAATGATGGTTTGGAGTGTTGGTGGTAAGTTGTGCTGCCACAGAAAGGCTCCACCAACAGCCCAGATTAAAATAGAAAATGGACACTTGCAGGGATACTGACTCCAGCCCTGGCTGAAGACTTTGTCCCTGGTGCCCTGGTGGCAGACACTGAGAGTACAGTGTCCGCGCCAGTGAGGAATTGCCCATGAGTGACTGGGATGATTTGAGGGTGTCTGCATCATCCTCAGTGGCACTGGGTTTTGTTGGTACACCCCATTATGTTTACCCAGAGTTAAAATAGAAAAAAGATGGAGGTCTATTTTTCAATGTTTGTTTACACACCATGTACAGTTTTGCACAAAGATGTGTTTTCTGGTGAGTGGTGATGACTAGGGACTGGGACATGTTGTTGGTAAGTTGGGCCATCACAATAAGACCCTGCCTCCATGGACCCCTGCTAATGTAAAAGCCATCGGCTACTCCTCAGCCCTGGTGGCCTCCTGCAGAACTGCCAGGTTCCGGCTCACAGTGGAGGATGCAGATGGCATGTCAACCTAGGTGTTTACTATTTCTCGTGTTCCCAGAAAAAATATCAACATGCATTTGTTGGGTGATGTGGGTTATTCTAGAGGTAATGTTGTTGTATTAATTCTTTTAAATTATGTTTTTAGGTTTTAAAAGTGCTGCTGAATGTGATCTGCTGCTGCAAATCCTTCTAATTTTCCAAAGGTAGCTTGCTTTCTTGTTCCTTTTTCATGTTGCCTAAGGTAACACTTTGTGGCTTATAAGTGGGTGAGGGTATGTGGAGGTGAGGGGAGTGGGGGTGATTTTGTTAGACAATAATGATAATGTTTTTTTCCAGATTGTAGACTTAACATTCCTTCGTGGTGTGAGTTTCAACTGCAAATCATCTGCAAAAGGTATGGTCTTCATGTTTTATATTTTTGCCACAAGATATTGAAGATGCATGCTATGTTCTAGATGGCCTGCCAGTGCAGTGGTATCACTACCACTTGTGCTGCCGGCAACCTGGGTTCAGGAGTGAGCCTGGGTCATTGGAGGGCTGGCCACAGGCAGTTTTGAGTGGCCCAGGGTCTAATCACCTCTGTTGGGTGGACACATGAACCAGTGCATGACTGTCCTCTGGCAGAAGCCAGAAACATAGCATACCTGAGCCACAATAGGGGGAGAAGTGGTGATGTTGGTGTGTGTATGTGTGTATGCATGGTGTACATCAGAAAAAACTTTGCCACGGTATGACACCAGTAAGAAAGCAAGTGATGGCTCTCACCCACTGATGCCTGGAGCCTGGTTGTAGGATCCCAATGAAATCAGAAAGGTACAGCATGGGGGTAGGGGTGGAACACAGGGCCCCTCTTCCAGTTTGTCTCTGCCTGTGGAGTTAAGACAGGGCTCCATGAGGGGTCCTCACACAGAACTTCTGTGGTGGTGGTTTGCAATTTCTGTGGAAGTTCTATGGCACCAATGAACTGCCACATCACAGCATAAGCTTGTCATCCTGACTTCACATCCATGGCACTTGGGATAGGAGAATACACAGCAACACTAGTTAAAAAAACAGTTTGAAAAATTTTATTTTGGAAAAAACTAAAAAAAAAACTATTAAGGTTCTATCCTATTCCTATTGCATAAATGAAATGAGTATAGGGGATCTTATGTGATAACATCTATATACTCATGCTGGCTATACCACCTGTGCGGTCCCCAGAGTGTATCACTTACATATTTATGGACACTGTTTAACATGATTTTTTTCTAAAATAAATTTTCCTTTTTGTGACTGTGAACTTGAATCCTCATTCTTCATACAGGTCCCTTTGGAAGTGGAATAAACAGAATAGAGAAGATATTGCAAGACTCATTTTTCAGGCCAACCCACTTCTCCAGACACACTACGTAACCTCATCAGGCCATGACATGCACGTGAACCCCTTGTGAAAGAAGGCTCCACAGCCCATTGCAAGGTTTCACTCGTGACAGAACACTGCCATACCTTCCCAGGCTCAGAATGGTAGTGTGCAACAGGGCTGCCCCCACCCCAATCCTTGTGCTGCCCAGCCAGCTCCCAGAGCTTGTGCCTGAACCCAAGTCGCTGGCACGGTAATACAGAATGCTACGCTTTGGCCCAACAGGTGGTCCTACACACAACATTTCTCCATAACTTTTAATGTAATTCCAACAACCCATGATAACATGTAAACAATTTACCCTTGCAAAAATATCTGCAGTGCAATTATTCATTTAGTAGATCTGTACTTTCAACAGGTCTACACATTATTTTTCCACCTTTCTGGCATAATGACTTCATTTACAAAGTAATACATTTTTTGTTTGAGACAGGAGTACATTTTAGTTTTGTTGCCCCACCACCGCAACCACACACACACACACACACACACACACACACACACACACACACACACACATATGCACACACTCCACTGGCTTGACTATCTCTGTTCATTTTTTTAAACCACTGAACTGTGTAGAACTGTGGCCTACAAATGTGTTTTATCTGTTCTGAATGCTGCATTTGTGCACCAGATTTTGGTCTCAACATTTTTTTTCCTATTAGGACATTGTACCCTTGAACCTTGGAAGTGCTGCTTACCTGTCTGCTGAGTTGTGTCCTTCTTGCTGTTTTGAAAAGGTACAATTCAATGCAATCGTACTGTGATTCTCATTGTTAATATACATAGGGGATATGCAACAGTCACTTGTGCAATAAAGGAATAAAGTATTTATTTTCAGTATTGCTGTTTTGAGCTTGACCTCAGGCAGGGATATATTTTGCTGGCAATGTTAAACTATGTGTCTCTTCCTACTGGACTGGTGTTCTTTAGACCACCGCAGTGCGGTTGGCTAACCCTGTTTTCCTTTCCAGCTTAACCCGCAGTATCCCCCATTTTGTTCCTCCTGGATCTCTGTGCCCTTTATACCATCTTTCACATAAAGTGTCACTCCTCCCTTCCTGCCTGCCCTGTCTCTTCTGAATATGTTGTAGCTGGGTATGACCATCTCCTAGTTGTGGTTATCATTACACCATGTCTCTGTGATGGCCACAATGTCCAGGTCCGACTGCACCATGGCAGCCTCCAAATCCTGCATCTTGTTGTTAAGGCTCCTGGCATTGGCACACATGGCTTTTCATGATGTGACCTCCCTGATCTGTTTTGCTGTACTACTCCAGTCTCCTCCATGGTTGTCCTTTATCCATGGTTCTCCCTGCTATCTGCCCTTCCATTATATTTTGTCCTTTTTCTACCTATCTACCCCTTGGGTGCTTATCTTCATCTTTTGCACACTACTTTCTACTGATATCTCCTCCTCCTGTTCTCTTGTTCCACTACTATCTATGGGGGTTGGGCAATTAGGTACCCTCCTTGCTGACCTGCCACCCCCTTGGCTTGCTTAAATGCTTGTCCATGTAGCATTTAATCTTTTCATTGAGTGCTTGGATTCCCCTCCAGGATGGATGCAGGCCATCAGTCTTGAACAAGCCTCCACCACTCCAGGTGGGTTCCCAGTCACCAATGAATCTGAACCTTTCCTCACAGCACCAGTTCTTCAACCAGGTGTTAAAGTCCCTAGTGCATGTGCCCCTACACTCTCCCATTCTCTCACAGGTTGTGCTTCTGAGAAGGTGACAGATGTAGCTACTTGCTTGAGACCATCCCCAATTTTTTAAACTCTTCCTAAACTTCCTTAGGCTCCCCGTTTGCCAGATCATTAGTTCCTAGTTGGATAATGACATCCAGTACACCCTCCCCAGTTGCCTTCCTGACAATCCTCAGGATCTTCCTCCCATCCCTCCATGCTGTGACACCTGGTAGGCACCGCACCTCCCTGTCCTCCTCCTCGCATGTTCCTAGCTCAATCATCCATATGATAGAGTCCCCCACCAGAATTCACATCCTCCTCCTCTGGCATCCACTGCTCCCCTCACAGAGGCAGCCTCTAGGTTGACATCCACATCCTTCCCTTCTACTTCTCCAGGTGCCTCTGTCTGGTTATCCCCATTTTCCAGTACATCATATGAGTTCTGGAGTGGAATAAGATTTGGGATGTGCCTTTGTCTGACCATCCAAACCCTCCCTGAGTGCACCATTGTCCAAGTGCTCCTCATTCTTAGCATCCTTTGAGGCAGTGGCATTGGACTGGGTGGTTTCTGGATGGGGTTGAAAGTACTGTTGATCCAGTCTACCTCCACTCTGAGACTGGCTACCTCATCCTGCAGTCCAGAGAGATGCCTGCAGATAGGGCAGCACCTCAGCATCCAGAAGATCTGCTTGAATCTGGCTGCCCCATATCCACTGCATTGCACACTCCCCATATTATTCTGCACTTATACAGCTATTACATTATTTGTGTAATTACACTATTACACTATTTGTCTATTAGTTATTACACTAGTTGTCTGTTTCTGAAGCCCTCCTTCTAGGTCTCCCTAGGTGTGTAGCTCTCATTCTAGGTCCTTGTATTTGTTTTTAGGAAGTGTTTTTACTTGATGTCAGTTTTTTTTTTTTTTGTAATTTACGTTGTGGTAGCCCCTGAGTTGACAGCAGTTCTACATTACTGCAATTTGTGCTGATGGTGGGCTTCCTCCGCCATATGCCCCTCCTACTTCACAGACCATGCTATTCCCCGTGCTTGGCTCCTGTCAATCAGATTTAACAGTGCATTTAATTAATAGTGTAGGTGGAGGTGGGAGGATGGACAAAAAAATTGCAGCAAGGAAAAAATAGCCCCACTTAAATCACACTAAAATAGGTTTCTAATGTTCAACAGCAAGTAAAAACAGCCAAGAAATAACAGTCCCACTAAAAGCACATCAAAATATGTTTGCAATAAGAAGAAATAGGCTACTAATTCAAAGAAACAACAGCCTCACTTAAATCACACCAAAATAGGTTTCAAATTTTCAACAGCTCCAAAACAATTCTGTTAGCCCCTTATAAGAAGTCAAAAAATCAACCTGGAACCAAAACAAATCAACAATAAGCTGTGAAAGAAGCAACGAGCAGTTACTCACTGAAATTAATATGATTCCTTCCCTTTCTAGCCTCATATGAGAAGCCAAAAAGCAACCTGTTACTACAAATCTGACTCAGCCCCTCCTCCAGTTATCAACTAGCTAAGGCCCAAGGCCAAATGATTAGCACCCCTCCCCCAAGCTACAGGGTAAGTCAAAAATCAGTTCCTGCACAATAATGTTACTGGAGTAAAAAATAAAACAAGATAAGCAGAACAGTGGCCCAAGTGAAATCATCAATAAGCTAGCAAAAATAGAAAGGAAATAACAGCCCCACTCAAATCGCGCCAAAATAGGTTTCAAATTTTCAATAGCAAATAAAAACAGCAGGGAAATAACAGCCCCACTTAATTCATATCAAAATAGGTATCACCTTTTCAACAGCCCCAAAACAATTCCCTGTTAGCCCCTTATAAGAAGTTAAAAAAAGAAACCTGCTATCAAGAGAAATAAACGATGAGCAGTAAAAGAAGCAATAAAAACAGCAACGAGCAGTTACTGCACTGGAAAGAAAACATTGTTCAAGATGTTTTATTTTTCAAGGCATCACATATGTAAATTCATGTAAATTAGAGTTATGGTGCTCTCCATGACAGTGCCACTTTTTTCTTTGAAAAATAGCCCCTCAACAGAAAACAATTCTTTGTGAGTACAATTTCTGTGAATCTTATAAGTGTGTAGGTGAGTGTGCAGTATCAGTCCTCTCTTGACGTGTCCTAGCTAATGATTGCAGTCCCAGTTCATGTGGGGTGGCATGTACTTGTCTTTAATATCCATAGTACATAGCACATGATGAGGTGAAGGATTGATTTGGAATTTCTGAATGATTTTGAGAAAATTAGTGTTGTCCTTATTATATGCTGCCATATTTGACACTAATGCCTGACGGTGATAAATAATGTAACTTGAAAGCCACTACAAAACTTAGTCGATGCCAGACACTATAGGGCACCAAGACAGATTTCTGTTATCACTGTGAACTTTTAGAATCACATAGAATAGAGGTGTTTGCCATTCTTTCTTCTGTTGGTTATTACCCTTCCATTCTGAGATCCATCCTCTATCCATGGCTAATTCTCTTTCTTTTAATGTCTGTTAGAGGATCAGGTTCCAATTATCTATAGTTATATTGATTATAGCAGGAAAGGCAGTTTCTTGTGACCACACCTAGGAAGACAGTGGTGCCTGGTAATGTGAAGACTTAGAGAAAACAGTTCCTTAAACACCATCACCCCCTGAAGGCCTGGAGCTCAGACTTCCAATTCCAAATTATTTTAGTTCTGACAACCAACCGAAGACTTGGTTGACATCCTTATGGTGCAACAAAAGATTTTTATTTAATCCACACAGTGCCAAACAGTTGTAAAACAGTAATGCTCTCTCACAGGAAAATGCTTACTCAATTGTAAGTAGGAAACTAATTGTCAGATGACATGTTTTGCACTGATCCATACTTTCTCAAAGCCTGACACTGTTCCCTTAATATGGTACTTAAGTAACCAAATCCTTAAAGTGACAGTATATTGTTATGCATTGCTTCATTGAGTTAATTAGTACTCAACATATTTACTGACAATATAAAAATATTTTCTTTTTTTTCTTATGTACAACTTTGTTAAAATGATTAGTTAAAAAAGGTGCAGTGCACAATGAATCACATTTAGTAAAGAAGTGTCACCTGTCCTTGATAAAAAATGTTCATGAATGCACAAAGTTTTTTTCAAAACTTAGCAGAAGTCTTGTATAAGATTGCTGGTGCATATCTGAAATAAAAAAGAAGAAGAAACAATTAAATAATTGTGACTTAGAATTACCCAATCACATGTCATTATTTTTTTTCTTTCCCAGGAGAGACACACTAAGCTGAAAGCTTGTTTACAGGTGCAACCTAGGAGCACAAGGAAGTTAAGTGACTTGCTCAGGGTCACACAGTATGCAAGTGGGTGCTGTGGGATTCAAACCCAGGTCTCTAGATTTGCAGCTCAGAGCCTTAAACCACTGCGCTATACTGCTTCCAAATTATTATTTTTTTCCTTTTTCAAAAATGGTTTGATCTCTATTCTGTCATTTAATTCTGGCCATTCCATTGCATTATAGGCATAGATCCAACACTGTTCTCTCTGTAATAACAAATTGTTGTAGTTACCTCCCCCCGCCACGTGATTTTATAGGTTTTTAAATGCCAGTGAAGACACAATTGCATTCAGCTCTATTTCTAGACTTAAGAATATGGTTTGCCAGGGCATTGGTGACATCCCCATTCTCTATGGCTCTAACATGTTCAGCAATCCTGACTTTGTATGCCCATTTATTCTTCCTAATGTAGAAACTCCCACATTTACATGCTGTTAAGTATACAAGTCCACAGGTACTGCAAGTCATAAAACCTCTCACCTCCATGTCTTTACGTGTTACTGGATATTTAGAGGTCTTGATATTTTTAACCTTTTCACAGTACTTGCAGTTCCCACATTTATTACTACTGCTGGTCCTATGGGGTAACCACATCTGTAGTTTCTCAACTGGTTGCATGAAGTGCACAACATAGTATCCTTAATTGTTTTACCCCTTCTGAATATAATCTTTAGGCCTTCCCCTACAACATATTTAAGTCCTGGATCTAGTTGTACCATATGCCAATGTCTCTTGATTATGTCATCTATGTTATATGATTGTGGGTTATATGTGCTGACAAATATCAATGGTGGATCAGTCGGGGGCACTTGTTTCTTTTCTTCTAACAGAGTCTCTCTTGGTATGCCCCCCACTGCTCCCCTTGCCTGTTGGATTCAACTTTCAGCATATCCCCTCTCTAATAATCTGTCAGTCAGTTCATCTGCTCTCTTTTCATAAAGTTCACATGTACCACAATTCCTTTTAGTTCAAATGAACTGACTCTTTGGTATTGCTCTAATGATATGTGCTGGGTGACTACTGCTGGCCATTAACAAGGTGTTTCTGCCAGTACTCTTTCTAAAGATCCATGACCACCCTCTCCTTCTCCATCTTTCTTGATGATGATGTCCAGATAACTAATCTGATTTTTACCAAATGCTATGTTGAACCTGAGGTTAGGATGTTTTCCTCTAGGTATTTAATACAAGCAAATACAGTAGTTATTCTTCTGAGCCCTTCCGCATCAGTAATACATTGTCAATAAAACATTTCCATAAATCTGTTTTTCCTAAAAATGGGTAATTCTCATTCCTGATTACATCCTGTTCCCATTTTTCCATGTATAAGTTGGTGTATCTTGGGAGTAAAACCTGCCCCCATGGCTGTTCCTTTTACCTGCAGGAAAAAATATTTTTTATAGAAAAAAGTGTTACAGTTCAATGCAAATTCTGGTAGTTTAATTAACACCTCTGTCAGTGGTTCCAAAACAGACCTCTCATTCAGAAAAATCTCCAATGCATCCAACACCTCCCCATGGAGAATGTTGGTGTACAAAGATGTCACATCTAATGTTACTAATAAGCTATTGTCATCTATAGCAAGATCTTTCAAAATTCTGAGAATATCACCTGTGTCCTTAACATATGATGGAACATTCTTTACTAAATCAGAGATATAGCAATTAACAAATTTGGATAAGGGCTGTTAGTGAGTCATTTCTGGATGCTATAGGGCACCTGGGGGGTTAACCAAATCTTTATGTACCTTAAGTAGTAGTAAACAGTTGCCCTGACTGAATGCTCCACCTGCAGGTAATTATTAACTTGTGATGGTAGCAAACATTATCCTCTTATATATTCTAGATACTTGTCTATGTCTCTTTTAAAACTTAAAGTAGGGTCACCACTTAGTTTTCTATAAATATCCACATTGTTAAGCTGCCTATATACTTCAGTATCATAGTCATTACTAGTCAAGACAACCACAGCTTCCCCATTATCTGCAGACTTAATGGTAGTCTACTGATTGTCTCCAAGTGCTCGCAGCACTAACCACTGCTCTTTACTCAAATTGTAACCAATGTTCTTATGAGTCTCTTCATTTAATTTGTGTACATCATTCTCACAATGTTTGACAAAGGTCTGGAGTGCTTGGGACATTGGAGGGCGGAATGAGAATTGAGGCTTAAAAATGTTATTAGAATCAGTTATATCAGTTACGTTCCAGAAGTTTTTTGTCTGTGCTCTGGTTGGAAAACTATTTATTTAATAGCCTCAGTATGGCCTAATTGTAAACACCACCTAGGAGGTGTACACTCTGTTTCAGTTATATCAGTGTTTGTTACCTCACCTCCTGAAGGCTGATCCTGAATGTCCTCTGTAACCCTACTTGAAAAAAATGACTTTAAACTCAAATTCCTGATGAGTTTGTTCAAGTCTACAACATTCTCAAAAGGGTCAAACTTGCACGTGGGTGCAAATGTTAGTCTTTTATTTAATATCAAAACCGCCATGTCACTCAGTTGAAATCCAGAGAGGTCTGTAACATTTTCAGCTGAGCTCTCCCTTTGCTGTGTCTCCCTCTCCATGTTCTGCCGCTGTTATTTACTCATCTTCCATCCCCTCTTCCTTCCACTCCTCCTTGTTCTCTTAAATCTTCTGGATACCACTTCATCTGCTGCTGGCTAGTCCACAGGGCCTGGGGTTGTGTGTGTGGGTGGGGGGGTGGATCTACACATATTTCGTCCTTGCCTAAAAAAACATCCACATCAAGAGTTCCTGTTCATTCTTTCTTTGTGGTGCTGTAGATGCAGTTTTGATGTTATGCTGTGTTTCTGGTCTCGCTGCATCCTACACTGTAGCACCACCTGATTTGCTATTCCAATCAAAAATTCTGCCATCACGATAGTCTCTTTTGTCACTCTCAAACTTAGTCCTTTTTGTTGCTTTAACTTTCTCTTCGTATTTCTTAATTTTATCTGCAAACTCCTGTAAAAGTTCATCATAATGTGGTGAGCTGGAGAACCTTTTAAGACTTCCTCTCAGTCATTCAGTTTGCTTTCTGCAAGTATTACATCTATGTACTCTACTTGCTTTTAAACTGATTCTTTGCCACTTATACACAAATCCTTCTCTGTTCAGCCCACAGGAGTGTTTCTTGATAATTCATAAACCCCTGGGCACTCTATTCACCTCCAAATATGCACACATTTATATCTCTTCCCATTGAAGCTATTTTAACTTTTGTACTGTTCTCGCAAACTGATTCATTGCATGTCTGATATTAAATGGATCCAGCACTGTTGTTGTATCATTTAGAATGTGTAAGTAACTGACCACACCACTTGTGTTTCATAAAACCAGGTCTTTGAGAGAGCATTGTGTGTTATCGCACTGCACCTGCCATTCAGCCATATCTTGATTAGCTGACATTTGTGCAGGAGCACGAAAAACAAATGCTTCTTTTTGCCTTTTTCAATTTAAACCAGTGCAGATCACTGTTACAATTCAAGAAGGAAAGACAGTTTTTTGTGACCCCACCTAGGAAGACAGTGGTGCCTGGTATTGTGAAAACTTAGAGAAAACAGTACCTTAAACACTGACACCCATTGAAGGCTTGGAGTTAAGACTTCCAAATTCCAAATTATTTTAGTCTTTATTTTGAGTATGCAGTTGTCTCATCATTCCTCTCTGCACTAGGTGTATTCCAGGATTATAATCCTTCCCCTTCTGATGGCTTGACTATTATGGTTCTATCTTCTTCAAGGTCCTTTAGTACCTCCAGCAGTTCTTTCATGAGACTGTTATTGCTATATCCCTGCCTTACTTTTTTTCTTTCCTTTATCCATTCTCTGACTTCTTTACACATTGTTATGTATGCCTCTGCTGTGTGTGATTGATGTCTAGGAGATTCATAAGAAGATTTTACCTACAATGCTTTACATACAGTAATTCTTTAAATTCCTCTGAGTAATCCTTTTTCTTATCCCTGTATTGTTCAACAAGGCATAGCTTGTGGCAGAATTCATTTAAAACTATGAATACTCCAAACTCATTTATGTTAGATTTGGGAGTAAATGAGGGGCCATTTCCAAGGACAGACATTTCTGTTTCTATAAGTTGTCTGTTACATAAGTTGAATACCGCTACCTCCTGTGGTATCCATGTTGGTAGCCTTTCTGTCTCCTGTAGCCTCCCCTCCCCCCAGCACCGCAAGCACTTTCTTAAAGCAGCAGTGTAATGAAAAATATTTTTCCAAAAATGTAGTTTTAGCTACAGTCAGTAATTTTTTTAGCATACCTGCCAAATCTACTTCTCCAGGTGCCCCCCATGCAGTGCATTAGAACTTTAATTGTTGATCTATTATATGTCCTTTCTATTTTGCTCCTCTTCCCCCTTCCCCCAGGACGCATCTGGAATTGAGAGGTTCTCCGCTCAGTTTGCCTTCCTGGTAAAATTCTTAAAAAAATAAATAAATCTCGATCCTGGTCCCTGCTAGGTCTAAAGTGCAATTTGCAAGGTGAATGGGGGTGGTCAACTTTTTTTCTTGAGAAAAAAACTAAATTTAAATATTTTTTAAATACTCAGATTTTGTGGAACTAGTTTTTACCACACACAAAAAAAACACTGGAAGATGCCCGAAATCTTTTATAGTGGAAAAAAGTGTACAATCAAATGGTTTGCCCAGTTTCATTGCACTGCTGCCTTAAAGTATTTAATCTCAGTTTTATATACCATGTTGCTCTAATTTAATTTAATGACTGGTTTATATGTAAGCAATAATACCCGATAGGGTGGGCGGTATTGGGGGGTTACCGGACCACCCAGGGGCATAATGAGGCCCGATTCCGCAGGCGGAGGGCCTTATAGCCCATGGAAAGTCCAGTATAGCCCAATACCGCCCACCCTGAGGGTATTACTGCACTTAGAAATGGACCACTGAATTATATGTCTGTTATAAAAACATATTTTTATGTTTACAAGTTAAAACTCTCAGCTGTTTGAATTATTTTGTAATAAAATAGTTCCTCCCCCTACATTAACACACTGTTTTTTTTTTTACCTAATGACTTCTGTCCCAATGCAGCTTCTGTAGTTCTTACTTTAGAGATAGTTTTCATGGCTGCCACCTCCCAACTGCAGTGTTGTACTTATTTTTGTTTCTTTATTCTTTCATTCATTTAAAATTTTCTGCTGTTTTGCCCTACCTATCTCTTTGCTTGATGATCGCGATCCCCTTACTGTTGGTGGTTTCCATTTGACAGTATGGCAGGGAATGTCTTTGCAGTACTATCCTGGTTGCTTGTTGATTGTGATTCCCGCGCACCCCCCCAAAAAAAAAACACACTCATGTTGCTGTCAGTGTCCACTTGACAGCATGGTAGGGAATGTATTCGTTGCAGCGAGAAGAATGGGAACAGGAATGGGAGCTGACATATCGTAGCTCACAATGAGATCTGGCATGATGGTCAAGAGATGTGAACGCTCTGGCAGCAACAAGCAATAGGATGCGGTAAGGAGGTACTTTCGAACGGGACTGTTGTTGTAGACACGGTGCTGGTTTTTGAGCAGGCATAGGATAAGTGACCAAAGTGTGCCTGTTACACTACAAAAAAGCAAAAGCAGATTTTGTTACGGGGGCATAGTGTAGTTGGACTTGGACTGCGCCAAGTGTCATGCTCCACATTCGGTCTGTAAGAATAAGACTTAAATAAATAAGGGCTGTTTTGATTTGTTTTATATGTACAGTGTTATGATTCCTTTTTTTACTGGGTGGTGTGTGGTCTAATGATTCAGTGTGTGTGGCGTCAGGGCAGGCAGTCACTCGCTCTCGCTAATGATAAAAAAAAATGGCAGCAGTTTAAAACTGCATGCCCAGTGCTTCAGCCAATAACGAATCAGGTTGGGCACAAAGATACTTGGGTCGGCATGAGGCAGGTCTGAGCTCGGACATTTTATTTAGTGGGCATCTATTGTCTGATAGATGCCCACCTTGCCAGGGCTATCAGCCAATCAGAGCTTGGAGATTTCTTAACCCATTTTCTAAAACTGAGCACTGAGACTGAGATACTTATGGTGCACATTTCTTGTGAATTAGCTGCAATGGAATAATAACATTTCTTAAAGTACAGTTTGGAGTCCTCCCACCCTTGCAAATTATTATCATATATACAGGAAAAAGATTTCCTGGCACCATATACTGTAAGTCTAGGGTAAAACAACAAATTGGGCTAACTTTAGCCTTACCATATATAAGAAATAATGCACTGACCCACGTAGAGTGCAAAGGTTTACTGTATTAAAGTGCACCATAATGGCAGGACATCAGGGGTGTAACAAACCAATGTTTTGCACAGGAATTTGCACTTAATTGTGGGTTGTTTTTCCTGTTACATATGTTGCTGTGAGCACCAGGCATACTTGGAGTGGTTCCTTTTTTGGTTTGCTACCATATACATCTATCCATGTGAACTGTGCCTCTGTAGTAACAATTTTCCCCGTTCATCACACAAGTTGCAGACAATTGCATCAGTACTATGGAGGCTCACATGACCATACTTTGAACAGAGGCCACAGTGAAGAAGGTTACAAACTGTACATTACTAAGGGGGAGGATGAGAGCCACATTTGTAGCAGGATATTGGCTGCCCTGGGTAGAAACAAATATCCCTATCATAACCCAAAAAGAAGCTTCTAGGAAGGTGTCGGTCCCTGTATCCATTTGTTTCAATTTCACTTGGAATTTCCAAAACTCAGTCCAAATTTGTTTGGAGTCAGTTATGGAGACAGGCCTGTTGAAAACCTCACACCTCCACTGTAGCCACTATTGAATGGCTGATACACTCACCTCTTCATTTTTAAACAACACTGTTAGTATTTTAAAAGGAGGCTTAGTAGTGGGTATTGACATGAATGTGGTATCTTTTAGAGTATGGTACAGTACTTCTGCCAGAAACAGTCAAGTGAGGAAACAGCTTTAAAATCAAAATCAAAGTAAGAGTCTCCCAAAGTGTGAGTCAGTGCATACAGTTTGAAGGTGTAAAATGTAATTGAGTCTTTTAGAAGACTACCACCCACATGTGCCCTATCAGGGAGTACTCTAGGCTTCCCTTATAATGCAACTGAAATGCAGTGCATCTTTTAGCTGGTTCCTCACAGACCTGAAATAAGTCAGAGATTATAAAGTGCAGTCACACTGTCGATGGCCCCTCTGCACCCCAATGTCCAAGATGTGTTTACTGCAGTAAAGAAGCTGGGGTAGCCTAAAGTGTTCCTGGCAGATCAGGCATGTCCATGGCTGAGATCTGCTTGGTTCCCTTGGCCTGTGGGATGGTATCAGATATGTCCACTAATGGAGCAGTCTTTGTAACGTGGCTGCCAGTGGGATTAGGAGCAAAACTGGGCCCATTAGAAGTTGTAGCAGCTGATGCTTGCTGAATAGTTACACAGTAAAATCAAATGTATAACTCAGGAAATACGAAGTAAGGAGTTGCTAAGTAGTGAGTATGACCCTTTGGTTCTAGGAGAGCCAGAGGTTTATCTAGCTTTAGCCAGCCTTAAAAATAATAAAGCTCCTGGATACGATTCTATCCCCCCCCTCCCCGGAAGTATATACAAAATACATCAGATTCTGAGTGCTCATACTGACTATGTTTTTTAATATCTGTTTTCAATATAATTATATCCCAGTTGAATGGACATATAATATCATTGTCCCTATTCATAAAAAGGGGTCGGTCTATGAACCTGGTCATTTTAATTTAGTAACAGCAAGTTAATAGGGGGATCCCATACATCACCAAATAAATCTGCAATATATAAAAACAAGGAACACCCACAAGACTCCCCCAAAACATTAGACAATAATGGGCAAGAAAGGAAAAATACCAGCATTTCCGTAGGAGGATTGGAAGTACAAAAGGAACAATGAGATTTTATTAACCCTGATGGCACTAATTCATTTAATACCACTTACCCAGTTAAATTAAAATCACTTGGGAAAAATAAACCTACAGAAAGGGATATCCTGATAATTGGAGATTCAGTTATTAAAGGTATTGATACCCAAGTATGTTTTAATCATAATGAACATACTACAGTTAGCTCCTTACCTGGAGCTAAAATACATGATATAGTAGGATTATTGGAAGGTCTGTTTGAAAATACAGTCACCTCCTTGGTTCTCCTACACGTGGGGGCTAATGATGTGGGTAAAACCAACTGGAATTATATGCAAAAGGATTTTAAGTACATTGTTGATACAGTCAGAAATCATGGAGGTAAAATTATTATTTCTGGAATACTTCCTATGCAGGGAAATAAAGCATTCAGAAACAAACAGATAACAATAATTAATGGTAAGCTCAGACGATTCTGTGTAGAAGAAGGGATAGGCTTTATGGACAATGAAAAGACATTCAGTAGAATATCCCTATATAGAAATCCATCTAAATTATGCAGGAGTATGGATTCTAGGTAAAAAGGTTCAGGAGGTTACCAAATTCCATTTAAACTGGCTCGGGGGGCACAGTCAATAATAACTTAAATGGAACCTCATCTTCCCCTCTAAATATCTTGGGATGGAATGCACTTCTCCTTAACGCCCGTAGCTTGCAGAACAAATATGATGAGCTTAACATAATTTTGCATAAAAACAATATACATATTGCTTTAATTACTGAAACATGGTAGGATGAAAATGATAAATGGGAAAAAGAAATTGAGGGGTATAAACTATTTTCCCACTGTAGAAAATATAGAAAGGGTGGAGGATTGGCAATATATATTCATGAGGATATTGTTTCTGAAGAAATTAAATGGGGTGTAGGTCCAATTGAACTTCTATTGGTCCAATTACTTCCAATTAACAGACCCAAAATGATGATGGGTCTCCTATACAGGCCCCCGTCTATGTCACAAGATGATGATAAGGCCTTGTTGAGCATTCTAGGAAATTTGGATCCTACTAATAGGCTATTGATAACTGGTGACTTTAACTTACCCAATATTAATTGGGGCAAAGGTACAGGTACAGTTCCCCTTGAGAGACAATATATAAACACCATGGATCATGGGGGACTTGAGCAGTTGGTCCTAGAAAATACAAGGGGTAACAATATTCTTGATTTAATTTTTACTAATATGGGGGACGTAGTTAATTCGGTGGAAATAGGTACTCCCTTAGGTAACAGTGACCATAATACTGTTCTATTTAATATAAAAGAAACCCAATTTATTAAACCTATGGGAGCTACCACCAAGCTAAATTCTGGGAAAGCTGACTTCCAAAAAATGAAAATGAAATTAGGAATTTTGGACTGGAGATCTGAATTTGCTAACAAACCCTTACAAACCATGTGGGATTCCCTTAAAACCAAGATAGAGAACTTAATTTATACCTGTCACCATTAAATATCATAGGGATAGGACTATAAAACCTGCCTGGCTCTCTGCAACAATTAAAAAATTAATCAATAAAAAAATAGGTTATATAAGAAGCTAAAAGTTTCCAAATCAACAAAAATAAATACTGAATACAAGAAATGTCTCAAAAAAGTAAAAGTAAATATTAGAAAAGCCAAAGCCCAATGTGAGATCAATCTTGCCAATAGGGTACAAGATAATAAAAAAGCTTTCTTTTCATATATTAATAATCAGAGAAAGACCCCAAGTAGTATAGGCCCTTTTCTCACTGAGGCAGGACTTACAGCTACTAACCAACAAATGGCTAATATCCAAAATAAATATTTTTTTTCAGTCTATAACCCTAATGATACAGATTCATATAATATTAGTAGACCCTCTGAACCTGGGACTATAATATTGAACCCTGATAATATATATAAACAACTAGTTGGACTTAATGTTAATAAATCCCCTGGTCCAGATGGTATGCATCCCAGGATTTTCAGGGAATTGGCAGATGTGTTGGCACATCCATTAACATACATTTTTCAAACATCTATAAAAATGGGTTTAGTTCCTTATGATTGAAAATTAGCAAACATCATACCTATTTTAAAAAAAGGGCCCAGTACTTTACCAGAAAACTTTCGACCCATTAGTTTGACCTCAATACTGGGAAAACTTATGAAAAGAATATTCAAAGATATCCTAATTTAACATCTAGAGGGACAGGATATGATAGATCCCCTATAACTTGGATTTATAAAGAATAGATCATGCCAGACCAATCTATTCTTCTATGAAAAAGTGAATAGGGAAATGGATGCTGGGAACTCTGTGGATGTTTTTTTCTTGATTTTGCTAAAGCATTTGACAAACTGCCACATAGGGAATTATTGTCAGTACTGGAAGACATTAAACTGTCTAGTAACATCTGCAAATGGGTCTCAAACTGGCTACGGGACAGAAGGCAGAGGGTGGTCATAAATGGGGACTATTCAGACTGGGCTCCCATTTCTAGTGGAGTCCCTCAGGGTTCGGTATTGGGACCTAGCTTATTCAACATATACATTGCTTCATTAAAAATTAGAAATAATAGTATATGGATGTATAAATTTGCTGACGATTGCAGATTGGGGTTAGTTGTAAATAATGATGAACAAAGAACAGCACTACAGCATACATTGGACTCAATATATGAATGGACTAGCCTTAACAAACTTGTACTAAATAAAATCAAGTGCAAGGTTATGCACTTGGGTAAGAATAATAAGGATAATACCACCTTAGTGGTAGTTACAGAGGAAAGAGACCTGGGTATTACAGTTACAAAAGATTTAAAATTTAGAGTGCATAGCAGGATCCAACTTAAGAAAGCAATTCAAAATTTAAACTGTATATTTAAACACAGAGCGAGCAGAGACAGGAAAGTGTTGATCCCACTCTACGCTGCATTGGTAAGGTCTCACTTGGAGTACTGTGTCCAGGTTTGGTCACCCCAAAACAGGGAAGACATACTTGCTATTGTGGGGGTTCAGAGAAAATTGACTAAACAAATAAAGGGGATTAAATAATAAAACTTACTATGACAGATTAGTGAGTTTGAATCTTTATTCCCTGTATTATCGCAGACTAAGGGGAGATCTATGTGTTCTATACAAGAGCATGAAGGATGAAGTGTTGCTGTATGAATTGGGCTTTATCCATAACCATGGTAGAACTAGCACAAGAAAACATATGAAACAATTATGTCAACAAACTTGGGATCATAATTTTCACAAATATTGGTATAGTATAAGAGTGGTTGGAGTTTGGAATAACTTACAGACTAAACTTGTGAACAGTACCACGATGAATGAGTTCAAAAATGGGATAGATTTGCATTTTGGAAATAAATTTATTTTTTAATAAAATTGGTTGGCAAGCCTTATAGGGTAGAAGTTCTATCTTTCGGCTTGAATATGCCTATGATACCTATGATTAGCCTCTTAAGTATTTCATCTAAGGTTTTTTCCAGTATTTTATTAAACAGACTAATAAAATGGATAAAGTTGAATAATATTATTTCAACATTTCAGGCAGGCTTTAGGGAAGACTTTTCAACTATGGACAATGTCTTCTGTCTAGCCCATTTAATTGAAAAATATGTATCCATATGGAAAATGAAACTGTATGCATTATATATAGATTTTTCACATGCATTCCACTCAATCCACAGATATATTTTATGGGAGATTTTGAAAGAGAGAAAGTTACCTCTTTCACTTCTCTATCCGATTCAAGTATTATATACCAATACTAAGTCAGTTGCAAGATATGGAAAGGCAGGTAAACTAACGGAATTCTTTCCAATTGAGAGAGGCGTAAAGCAAGGTTGCCTCCTTGCATCTTCCTTATTTAGTATATATGTCAATTCACTGTTGGATTTTGAGTCAGAGGAAAATTTAGACAGTCCAAAAATAAGCACTCTTCATATGGATTCATTGGCCTATGCAGACGATATTGTGCTGTTATCACTGACGAGAGGAGGTCTCCAAAAAAAATTGATATATTTGAAATAAAATGTAAGAACCTTGAATTAAAGATAAATTTAGCTAAAACAAAGGTGATGGTTTTAGGCCAGAGTACATTTGATACACAGAAAGTAAAAATTACTATAAATTTGCACCCAATAGAAATTGTGAGGGAATTTGTTTACTTGAGAATTAAAATTACATCAAATGGAAGATGGCTACAACACATAAAAGAACAATGTATTAAAGCCAAAGTTTGTGTAAAAGCTTTATTAAAGCTTAGCAATCAATATGGGGGTAATACAGTGCTCTCAGCATTAAAGGCAGGGGATGCAAAAGTAAATCCCGTCCTTCTCTATGGAGCTGAAGTATGGGGTAATGAAGAAAATACAGAAAACAGTTTGGAATTTCCCCTTTCTCTTTTTTATAAATCACTCTTATTGGTCCCAAGATCTACAGTGAATTGTATGGTAAGAGCTGAACTTGGAAAATAAAAAAATTAATTATATCAAATAACTATGTTTAATGAATTATTGGATACAAATCTTGAATAATAAGGAAAATATACTGCCTAAACTATGTATTGAAGAAAAAAAAATAATTGGAAAATTAATGGATTAAGATCTAATTGGTTAAATTATCTATTTAAACTACTAAAAAAATATAAATTAATACATTTATGGGAGGATATCAAAAGAGATATTACAATCTCAAACCATTATAAAGAATTAATAAAGAAAAAAGTAATATCATTAGCTAAGGTGCAGGAAATGTTGAAAATAAAAAGTTGTAAGAGTGCTTTGTGGTTTAGGGAAAATAAAATAGGAATTTCAGTGGAAGAATATTTGCGGTTACCAATTACAAAGGAGCAACGTAGGATCATCACTTGGGCCAGATTTGAATTGATAGTGTCCAGACATACCTAGTATAATAAAACTGTGGGAGGGAAGATCTTGTATAGATCCCAATATCCCTGTGAAAAAGGTTTCAAAGAAGATCTAGAACATATAATAGTCAACTGTTCACTTTATTTTCACCCCAGAAATCTGTACTTATTGACGCTGCTCATGATATGTGCTAATAAGTTGTTTGATGAAGTGTTTATTTTGCTACATCCTAGAACATCTGCTGAGGTCGTAAGAATGGCTAATTTTTTTAAATCCGTAGAAAAGTATAAAATAAAAATGTGCAATAGTGAATAAGAAGAGAGCAAATGTACTAGTGTTTTATGTATTTACATACAATTTATATTTATTGTTCTGGATTTTTTTGCATTTTGTCTTTTATGTTTATTAATTTTTATATGGTTTGTAATAATCAGACTTTTTGTCTTGATTGAACAACAATAAAACTTGACAAAAATGTATATGGTACACTAACATTAAACTTCCTATATATAGCAGTGGCTCCTGAGCCATCTGCAGCTCTTATAGTACCAGAATGGAAAGCCAGTTTTTGTGATTCTTCTACCAGTGGAACCATCACCCATTTAAGCCCACATGGAGATTTTGACCACCCATCATTCAAGACAGCCTGTTTGGGGGACCAGCTAGAGCTTATTTGGGTCTGAGGAGTCTCTGGACCCAGCAGTTCAAGACTTTCTCCCTCATCAAAGTCCTAACCGGCAATTTGCATCCCGATGTGACTGACAAGAACAGGTGGGCTGGGGTGAAACTGACAACGACAGCTCTAGCTCTGACAGAACAGCTGTGGACTTCTAGGACTGTACCAAATGTAGTCTCCCTGCTTGCAGTCTGCCCTTCTCATGCACAAATGTCAACATACCTTGAATGATAGTCCACAACTGTGAGTAATTTCTGACTTTTCAGAGATCTGTAGCAACTTTTTGCCATGGTCTGTCTGGAAATCAGTGGTCTTGCTGGAATCCTGCTGAGTCTGATACCAACTTCACACTTGCTTATCAGGGTTGTTAGCTGTGTATCAAACCCTGGCAACTACACAGTCTGCTGTGCTCTGCTGCAACAAAATGTTGTATGTCCTGGTGGCCTTTGTGGAATAGTTTCAGGGTAGCATCCTGTAGAGATTGAGGAATCACAATTCTGATCCCCTTCCAAAGTAAGTCATCTGGAACTGTCAATGTATGTCATTCATGCCAGAATGGTTTTCTACTATCCAGACCTTGAACCTTTGGACATTGGTACATACAGTACTTGTATACAATTTTGTTTTAAGCAAACTTCCTCCAGTCCTAATAAATCTACTGTCTGTTAAGTGGATATGTAGATACAGCCTTAGGTCTAGTACATTACCAAAGTTTGTTACCCTAGAATCTATTCAAAATTTGGAGATTATATACTATCAGTCTCTGCCTCTCAGACCTGGGAAGAACTAAAGGAAAAAGTACAATCTGAGTACTTTAATCCTTATATCCCATTTTAAACTTTTTATTGTTAGTTTTTTTTTTAAACAATGTGATTGCTATGGGTGAACTAATGTTTTTTTTCTATTTATAAGTATTGTCTATTCAATCACTATGCATTGTATTAATTAATGTGTTTGTCTGTTCTACTTATATGTCATTTGTCTCTATGTAATTGTGCATTGTAATATTTTTTAATACTTTTTGTACTTGGATGCAATTTGTAAACAAGAGTTTCTCTTAATTTGCTCTCCAATAAATTGATGATGATGATGGCCAACCATGTTGGCAAAGTTTCATGACTTGTTGACATACATGATCTTTCTATAGTTGTCTGATTTGCTCAAAATTGCTGTCTCATCTTGGAAGAATGCCTCATTTTTGAGCCAGATAGATATTTGTTCCTACCATGAGTTCTGCATCTCCTTCTACAAGTTGTCCTTTGAGAGGAATTCTTGACAGGGTATCAGCAGTAAGGAAAGATGTACACAGAGCATGAAAAATGGTACAGGTATTTCTCATCAACTGCATGTAAAACCTCTATATTTTCTCAGAGAAAGGTTATTTAGGCTTCTGGTGCCCAACAGACCTTCCAGAGGTTTGTGATCTGTCTCTAGAATGAATTGTGCTCCCACACATTAACAACAAAAGCAATCATGTGCCCATACTAAGGCAATTGTCTCTTTTTCAATTTGCACATAGCACTGTTCTGGCGGCATCAGTGCTCTGGAGACATACCCAACAGGTTTTCAGTGGTTTTCATGCTTTTGCATCAGGACCCCTCCTAGTTCAAATGATGATGCATTGGTCACTACTTTTGTAGGATAAGGTAGGCTGTGCTGCAAGTTCTGCATTGAGAGCTGTAAACCCTTGCTCTTGAGCTGGACCCTAAACCCACTGGTTCACCTGTCAATAAAGTTCTTGAAGGGTTTTTGTTTTCTCTGCAAAGGTGGTATGAACTTCACAGTTAGTTGACCATTCCCAGGAAACCTTGAACTTCAGATACATTTGTGGGACTTGACGTCCTCTGTATGGCTGCCAGTGTGTGTGGGTCAGGTTGTATACATTTGTCTGAGATGATATATGCTAGAAACTGAACTTTGGTTTTCCCAAACTCCCATTTCTTGTTATTGAGAGTGAGCCCTGCACTCTGGAACTTTCTTAGGGCTGTATAAACTCTCTGATCATGCTCCTCTCTGGTGCAACTGAAGACCAGGATATTGTTCATGTGACACACAACCCATACAAGCCTTCCAGAACTGGTCATATTCTGCATTGGAAGTGCTTAGGAGTGGACAAGATTCCAAAGGCAATCTTCAAACACAATAGCATCCAAAGGGTGTAATGAAGGTGGTACATTTCTCTGACGCCTTTCATAGATGTACCTGCCAAAATCCTGCATTGGCATCACACTTGGTGAAGAGAATTGCTTCTCCCAACATCTGCAGCATCTGCTCCACTGAGACAAGGATGTATTTATCCAGTCTGACCCACTTTTTCAGCTGGATTAGGTCAACAGAGATCCTTATGGCTTCATTTGGCATGGAGACCACTACCATTCCAGTACACCAATCTGTGGGTCCCTCAACCTTGGTGATCACACCATGATTCTCCATTCTGAAAAGTTCCTCTTGGACCTTGGACATCAGCAGAACTGTTATCCTTCTGGGAGCTGACAGTGAAAATGGTATGGCTCTTCGTGTAAGCTGAATATGGTAACCTTCTTTGAGTTTTCCTAGGCCATTGAATAATGTTGGGAACACCTCACTCCACCAGGTTTGTTCCACACTACTGAGACTGGCAAGAAGATGAAGTTTCTTAATTACTTATTTGTCTAGCAATGGGGTATGGAGATGCTTCACAACATAAATATCCTCTTGACTTGCATTTTTGCCTTTAGCTACAGTGGCTGTGAACACTCCGCACACATCCGTGGTATAACTTCCTAGTGTCATTAGTACTTTACATGTGGCCAGCAAAGGTATGCAGTGTTTGCCCCCACAGTTCCCTGTAAAGGAGTTCTGGTACAGCCGTGACATCTGCACCTCTGTCTATTTTGAACTCTGTTGGCATGTTGTTGCTGAGAACTGTCATTTTCCAGCAAGTTCCTTGGGCCTGAACCGATCCCAAAAAAGCATACTCTGTCATACTCTGGCACTTCTTGAACTCCATGCATCATTGCTCTTGGCTGACATACACTCTTGAAATGATTCCTCTTGTGGCATGCATGGTAAGTGGTATTGTTTGCTGGACACTGAGCGCTTGGATCTGATGACTTGTTCCTGTACCTCCCACATAGCTTCTGTGTGTCCTTTATTTTGTGGGGTGTTCATTTGCACCACTGATCCTCTATCACTTTTGAAGCTGCACTGCATTTCTTAAGCCTCCTCCCAATGGAAAAATATCTGCTCTGCATGGAGTCCAGTTGTAGGGTGCTTTGTCCAACACCTTGGCCTGCTCCTTGCAGGAGGTCTGACTGTTGTTTTCATATGGTCTTGCTCTATTAGACCATTATAACAGACTTCTCTAATGTTAGGTTGTTATCAAGTTGCATGCATTTGGCCAATCTGCTGTATTTGAGTCCCATGAGAATCCAGTCCCAGATTAGTTCCTCTCATAGGTCTCGGTAGTTACAGCCTTCAGCTATGGTGCAGAATGCTGTAATGAAGTCATTGACAAGTCCTCCTGTTCCTGCCTGTGTACATTAAATGTGGTCCTTTTCTAGATAAAATGTCAGCGGCCTATGAAACATGCGCTTCATTTTTCCTGCACCACATTATAGTTTCCCTTTTCTGCATCCATTAACCCAATCCTCCTGAGGATCTCATCTGCTTTGCTCCCCATGCAGCATATTTGTGTGTTCACCTGATTCTCTGCTGCTGTCTCAGCTAGGCTACTAGCTAGACAAAATCTTTCACAGTATCTGAGCCATTTTGGAAAGTTATTTTGGTTGGTAACATCAAAAGGTTCAGGTGGCTGGATCTGATAAGTTGATGTTAGAGCTGGGTGAAATTCACAAATTCTGAATTTATGGAATTTTCACAAAATTCTGTGACATTTTGCAAAATTTGGTGAAATGTTTTGGAATTTTCTGAAATTCTTTAATTGACTATAACTCAGTCCTTGTTGCAGCTAGAGACCTGCAATTTGGCATCCATATTGCCTGTATGGGCCCTAAAGGTTTCCAACATTTGGATGAAGGATAGATAAGTTATAAGGACTCAAATTCTGGCAGTTTAATATTCATGTTCTATAGCAAGCCTGGTGTTTCTGTGGACCCAGGGCTGTACTGCTGACATCACTATAGGGCAGAGGAGTAACTCACACTGTGCAATGCAGAATAGTGCAGTCACAGCAGTTTTGCAAGGGAAAACTACCAGTACTCAGTGTGCAGACTGAGCTTCCCCATCCCCAAAACACCCTGTTAGTAATGAATTATGCCAAAATCTGAATGCCTTGTCAGTATGTTTTTTGTAAAATTGACTTGTGTGTGAGTCACTCCAGTCAGCTTGACTTAGAAAATGTAGAATCCTAGTTTGCTGCCTTAAGTGAACCTATGAGCACATGATTCTTGAGATTTGAGTTGTCATCCACATTTTGCCTCACCTACAGGTGTAGCACAATTTGGTTTTATATTGGCATTAGCCTCAGATATCTCTGGGTACTCCATGACCCATTCTGAATAGCAGAGTTGAGTTATCTTGTCTTTTATATGTCACACTGCCCATATGACATACTATTATATAGACATATAGGGAAGTAGACACATTATCAGAATGTATATGCTGTTCTCTCACTTTAAAGAACTGGGTCTGAAAGTGAATGATGAATATGCATCAATACAGTTCCTTAGACAGGTGATTACACCAGAGGACTGAGCCCAGTCCATCATAAGGGGAAGTCATTACTGATTTACTGGTACCATTTTATAATACCACACTACCTTCCTTTCTTGGAATAGAATCATTTCATTCATGGTGTGCAGTTAATTTTGCTGTGACAACAGAACAAATGAGAGCTTTGCTGAAAAATTACTGTTGTCTCTTAGGATATTAATGCATTACACTTGGGTACTGATCAAGCTGCAGAAGGGACTTCATAGATGAAGCTGGCAAGTGACTGTAATCAAATATGCGCATGGCTCTACAACACTAGTAGAACCGTGTAAGAATGATCAAACAGAAGAATAGCCAGAATTATACAGCTTCCAAATATGGTCTCTGTACTTTATAATGTACTTATAATAAAGAGATAAATATTTTTTTTCTAAAAATCACATCACATGGCAGTGCTAATAACTTATCTCAGCATAGGAGGAAAATGCTAGGACATCATGTTAGTGAGTGCATGTATTATCTTGCAGCATGGCAGGAATAGTACCAACTAGGAGACGGTTAAGTACATTAAATCTTAAAATAAAGTAGAAGACAGGGAAGAGGCAATACACCTGATAACTGTTCCTCATCAGGAGGGACATCCCTCATTTAATCACTTGAAAGTCTGCTGTTCCACATGATATACAGTAGATGCTGTCCACTATGATCTGAATCATGAATGCTTTAGCAGCGAACTTTACTGAAACTACAGAACACTGGTTATTACAGGGTTTTAAACTTGAATCGTCATGTTTGATGTTGTGTTTCACATCTGAATGATGAAACATTGAGCGGTATGCCAAATTCTGTTAACTTTCACTATGACTGCACTGCATGCTGCCATCTGCTCATTCATTTGCCATTTCGATGAGGACCCCACTATACAGCATGCTGAGGCTGTACATACCATTAAGTTCACTAGACTGACAAATCAACTTTGCAAATGAAACCTCTTACTTGAGAAAACTGCTTCATTTAGAGCAAACCAGTAAATTTTTGGAGATGACTAAAGTAACTTGACACTACTGTTGGGAAAGCAGTGTAACCTAGTGGTAAGAACTTAAAACTGTCAAATCCCATCACAGCCACAGGTTCATGGCTTGACCTTGAGCAAGACATTTGTCTTCTCCATGCTTTGCATCTTCCAAATGGGTAGAATCTGAACCCCACAAGAAAATTAGATTTTGCAACTCAATTGGGTTATCCTTATTTATAAACTGCAAGATTAAAAAACTAAGAAAATGGTGGAATGAAAGGGAAACATAGGAGATGCTTAGAGTTGGAGGATGACGACCACTTGGAATACCACGTGTAACCCTTGGGTGGTGCTACCCCCAGTGTTACACCCCTCCCTACTACCCTGGACATAGGCTAACGGGTTTGGGTTCACTATCTGATAAACATTTCTGAAAACATTTGCGCAGTGCCTCCACTCAGGGTGCTTTATGTGGGTGTGATGGTAATGGGTGTAGCCCCCTGAGATGCTATACCACTCACAATGACCATTTACCTTCCCCAGACATGCCCCAATACACAGTTCCCCACATTTCAATACTTTTGATTGAAAGACTCTCTATAATAATATGCTCACACAGAAATTTCAGACAACAACAAAGATTTATTTGGGGGATTAAAGGAATTAGGAGTAGGGAGGTAGAGTAGAGATTATCTTATCCTAATTACACATGTACACTAATAATTTGGTTTTGCTGGTGAACCCTTAGCTACAACAACTTGCAACACATTTATATGATTCACTAGCCATGCATCTTGCTGCACCTGTGATTTAGCCATTTGGGCCACAGACAAGATGCAGTCATCCTAACTTTCATTAGACAGTCTCTGATGGGGTTAGTAGCCTAGACTGATAACTTTAACACTTTCAAAATTGACAAAGCACATCTTTTAGTGGGGCCCCCAAGATTACTTTTAAATCCTCTCCCTCACACCGGGGGGGTATGGGAGTACTCACTCAGGTCTTTCACAGGTTTCTTCTACAGTCGAAGGCATCCTGAAGTCTCTTCAGCTCTCTCACCGCTGAGGTACTTGGTCAGCACTCTAACCACTGCATGATGTAATCTGGTCTGGTCAGCACTCTCACCACTGCTGGACACCTGATTTTTGGTCCACATCTTTCCCCAATGTGGGAGGGAAGACTAGCCTCTGGAAGACAGTACTAGCAACCTCCAGACTAGCTGTTGCAAAAAGTACAATTACTGTAACTGGTAAACTTTAACTTAAGAAAATAATAAATGCCCCCTGATGACTGAAGGGGCTTGAATTAAGTGGCCCAGGCCAGGTGGCATGGCTGGGGCCTGAGCCCCACCCCTGTAGGGGGTTCCCAGCAGGCTGGAGCCTGCTCTCCTTATCACTCTGGCTGATCTCTCTCCAAATCTCTAGACTAACTGGTAACACTGTCTCTTTATAGAACTCCTAGTTGGACTCCTGATTGGCAGCAGTTATGGGGTGACAGGTCTCTGTATGGCTGAGGGACTGGTCAATCAGAACACTCGAAGCACAATTGGATTGTAGACTTGGTGCCTAAAATGATGCCCCTGTAAGTCCCCATGAGCACTTGAGTGCTTACCCATGAGGAACAGTGAATGTCCCATAAATCCTGGCTTTCTATTCCTGGCATTCCAATTGGCTGTTACTGCTGGCAATAGCTGCTTAACCAACTATCTCTTATAGAAGATTAGACACAGTCCTGAGTAATGTCCTGGTGCAGCCAGAAAGAAATAATGATTTGCCCCAATGCCCCACAGTTCTGTAGCTCAGTTGGTGTACTTGCAGTCGCTGCACAGTTAGAAAATGTGGCTCCTTTAGCTTTCCTGTTGCTACTGCACTTATGTAAGCTCCCCTCGCAGCAGCTGACAGGCTGATACACAAGAGTCCTAAAATACTGGAACTGTCAGGGTAAAGCATTTATTTTAATTTAGAACACTTTCTCCTACATGTACAGTATGTTCCCAATATGCAGCAACTGGTTACAATATTTAAATAATTTAAATTCCTTTAATTTTGGCTGAACCCATTCAGGGCTACCCTGGAGGCAGCCAGACACACTGTTATTATTTATACAGATGACCGGGACACCTCTCAATCATACTTAAATGAGCCCCAGTCAAAACTCCATCAATTTTCATCTGAGCAGTCCCCCAGCAGGCTGTCCATGGTCACCAGGTCCCAATTAGGTGGAAGAGATCCCAGGACCCACGGTACAGTCCCTGAGGTGACCGCAAAATAAGTGGCTCCACAGCAAAGACACTTTGCACGCCAACGTGACTCCCACTTCCCAGGAGGCAGCACTTTTACAGCGGGAGCATGTGGTCAGTGTTTCAAGCCCCAAGGGGCTGGATTTTCCATTCGAGCAGCATCGCAGGGCATCAGAGGAGCAATAAGACCTGGGGGACAAAAAAAAAACAGGTGGCCAGATCGGGAGAAGCATGGGAGACAGCCAGAGAAGAACAGACAAAAGGGCTAAGGTAAGCCCAGCTGACAATTTTAAGAACCCTCATTTGCTAGGGGGTTACACTCTCCTGTGGCAACAGACCTTGGCAACTGCACAAAGGGTGTGCCAATTCGGCACACAAGGGAACCATCACACAATAACTATTAACATTTGAAAAACACTTTGTCCTATCCGGGGCATATGGCTGCCTAGTCGACACTGGTTACCAAACATCCTGATCTAGACAAATGCATCCTATTACAAATCAGCTACTTATTTCTTAATCACCATGAGCATTAGCAGATGTTACATTATGCAGGGGCCCTTAATAAACAGATTTTTTGTTACAAAAACATATATGGCGCAATTCTTCTTTTGACCACTAGAGGTTGCACTCCGTTAACTTTCACTGAGCCAGCAGTCAATAGCCTTAGGCAGTTTTGGCAACAAAATACATTCTGGAAGCTAGGCAGTGGCAGCCATTTTAAGGGTCTGGCTCATGGCATAAAACAGAATCCCAGTGGTGGCTCCATCGTGTAACCCCTGGGTGGCACTGCTCCCAGTGTTACACCCCAGCCTACTACCCTGGACATAGGCTAAGGGGTTTGCTTTCGCTATCTGATAACCATTTCTGAAACTTTTGCGCAGTGCCTCCACTCAGGGTGCTTTACGTGGGTGAGATGGTACTGGGTGTAGCCCCCCGAGATGCTACACCACCCACGATGACCATTTACCTTCCCCAGACATGCCCCAATACATAGTTCCCACATTTCAATACTTTTGATTTAAAGACTTTCTCTAACAAGATGCCCACACAGAAATTTCAAACAACAAATAACAAGATTTATTTGAGGGATTAAAGGAATTAGGAGTGGGGAGGTGGAGTAGAGATTATTTTATCCTATTTACACATATACATTGATTATTTGGTTTTGCTGGTGAACCCTTAGCTACAACAACTTGCAACACATTTATATGATTCACTAGCCAGGCATCTTGCTGCACCTGCAATTTAGTCATTTGGGCCACAGACAAGATGCATTCATACTAACTTTCACTAGACAGTCTCTGGTGGGGTTAGTAGCCCAGACTGATAACTTTAACACTTTCAAAATTGACAAAGCATACCTGTTAGCAGGTCTTGAGGCCCCCAAGATTACTTTTAAATCTTCTCCCTCGCACCGGTGTGGTACAAGGGTACTCACTCAGGTCCTCCATGGGTTTCTTCTGCAATCGAAGGCATCCTCAAGTCTCTTCAGCTCTCTCATTGCTGAGGTACTCGGTCAGCGCTCTCACCGCTGCATGATGTCATCTGGTCTGGTCAGTGCTCTGACCACTGCTGGACACCTGATCTTCGGTCCACATCTTTCCCCAATGCGGGAGGGAGGACTAGCCTCTGGAGGATAGTACTAGCAACCTCCAGACTAGCTGTTGCAAAAAGTACAATTACTGTAACTGGTAAACTTTTAACTTAAGAAAATAATAAATGCCCCCTGATGACTGAAGGGGCTTGAATTAAGTGGCCCAGGCCTGATGGCATGGCTGGGGCCTGAGTCCCACCCTGTGAGGGGCTCCCAACAGGCTGGAGCCTGCTCTCCTTCTCACTCTGGCTGATCTCTCCAAATCTCTAGATTAACTGGCAATGCTGTCTCTTTATAGAACTCCTAACTCAACTCCTGATTGGCAGCAGAGATGGGGTGACAGGTTTCTGTATGGCTGAGGGACCTGGCAATCAGAACACTCGAGGCACAATTGGATTATAGACTTGGTGCCTAAAATGATGCCACTGTAAGTCCCCATGAGCACTTGAGTGCTTACCCATGAGGTGCAGTGAATGTCTCACAAGTCCTGGCTTTCTATTCCTGGCATTCCAATTAGCTGTAACTGCTGGCAATGACTGCTTAATCCATTGACTCTTATAGAAGATTAGATACAGTCCTGAGTAATGTCCTGGTGAAGCCAGAAAGAAATAAGTATTTGCCCCGGTGCCCCACAGTTCTGTAGCTCAGTTGGTATATGTGCAGTCACTGCACAGTTAGAAAATATGGCTCCTTTAGCTTTCCTGTCACTACTGCAGCTATGCAAGCTCCCCCTGCAGCAGCTGACAGGCTGACACACAAGAGTCCCAAAATACTGGAATTGGCAGGATAAAGCATTTATTTTAATTTAGAACACTTTCCCCCACATGTACAGTATGTTCTCAATATGCAGAAACTGGTTACAATATTTAAATCATTTAAATTCCTTTAATTTTGGCTGAACCCATTCAGGGCTACCCTGGAGGCAGCCAGATACACTGTTATTATTTATACAGATGACTGGGACCCCTCTCAGGCATACTTAAATGAGCTCTGGTCAAAACTCATTCAATTTTCATCTGAGCGGTCCCCCAACAGGCTGTCCATGGTCACTGGGTCCCAATTAGGTGGAAGGGATCCCAGGACCCACGGCACAGTCCCTGAGGTGACAGCAAAACAAGTGGCTCCACAGCAAAGATGCTTTGCACACCAATGCGACTCCCACTTCCCAGGAGGCAGCACTTTTACGGTGGGAGCATACGGTCAGCGTTTTAAACCCCGAGGGGTGTATTTTCCATTTGGGCAGCATGGCAGGGCATCAGAGGAGAAATAAGACCTGGAGGGGACAAAAAAAAACAGGTTGCCAGAGAGGGAGAAGCCCGGGAGACAGCAGGAGAAGAACAGACAAAAGAGCTAAGGTAAGCCTAGCTGGCAATTTTAGGAACCCCCATTTGCATGGAGGTTACACACAGATAACAAATGCAGAACTTACCGTTATTGTCTACTAAAATAGCATTAATTGAGGAATATCTCATTGTGATAAATATTCTACCATTGAATTTAATGACTCCTGTGATACGAATTTTATTTTCATAGTAAGTGAATTGTTTTGGGGAGGGTGATTCTGTAGAGGTAGTATTGGCAGAAATCTTTAACTATCACAAAGCAGAAATTCCGCCAAAGGTCAGGTAGAGTCAGCTGAACTATGATTAGGAAATAATTCAGCACATGCCACACTCGCAGTGTATCATGTGTTTACTTTCAGAATAGTGAATACTCTCATTCCTTATATCAGCTTAGCTTACACACAAGCAGGTATGCAGCATATAGGGCTTTCCAAACCAAAGACAATTCAATAAATCAGTATATGTAGGATGCTTACTCTAAGCATCAGACATGATGGAAAAAAGACAGGTGTACTACATAACAGCAGCTATGCTGCTTTGTAGCAAAAGCCTTGTTTTGACCTGCTCTTTTCCCCCTTCCTAATGAATCCCAATATTGTTTGCTGTCTTGAATGCAGCATCACATTACCTGTCTAGCTTCAGCTTAATGTCCACAATTACATCCAAATGTAATTCCTCCATTGTGCTGCCAGTTGCACTACACACAGTTCACATGCAATTTGGATTTCTCACTCCTTGGTAAAGTACCCAACTCTTATCCATGAGCCTTACTACCCTTCCCCCCCAGTTGTTTGGCCCAAACCTCTATAGTGTGCCAGTCGCACTGCAATACATCCTCTTTTTCTACTGCGCTCATTGTTCTAGAAAATTTTGCATCATCAGCAAATGTCAGCAGCCAGCTACTGACCCCTCCTTCGGGTCATTGATGAATGCATTAAAAAGCAGCAAAACTAAAAACAATTATTAAATTCCAATGACATTGTTGCCCTATGTAGTCACACCTCAGCTCATGATCTCCCTTGGCCTCCTTTACAATTGTTTTTCCTAAAACCACACCAAAGTTAAAAGAACTTGTGGAAGGCAGCTCTGTACTATAAAAAACATTGTTCATAAGTCAAAATAACAGTAGAAGCCTATCATCTTCATGGCCTGCAGCATCCACCACTTGCATGACAGACTTTCATGATGAAGGTCCCCAATTTACAATTATCTCCAAGAAGCTCTCCTACAAGCTGAGAAATCTCATAGATATCTTGCCACTACTGGAGGTTGGGCTCATGAAAACTTACCAGGTAATGTATAAGGTCAAGACAAGAACAGTAGAGCTGGAAGTGGGATTAACTGACACAGCAGCACAGACAGAAAACTACAGTGTAGCTCTCTGCTACATGTACTAGATGGGACGTGAGATGCAGAGAAGCTAGAAGACTTAGAGCTACATTTTCACATGAACAATACACGAATTCATGGCATACTGCAGGAAAAAGAGACTGGAGACTTAGTTGCCCTTAACAGAATCTTTCATAAGACATCTGATTGCTTGGTAGGCCAATGTCCCTGTGCAATTGGAGCAGGAATATTGTGCACACTCAGCCTGACTTTCTGATCCCAAACCATGGTCCAAATCCTTCATTGTGTGGTTTTTAAATTACCACGTAATGATAAAAGTACTACAGACTGCATGGCAGAAATTAAAAATTATCTTTGGACACCTTCAATTATTTTTTGACCATGACTTTGCAGTTTAGATGCTAGAAAAATGTAAAAACCTCGTTCAGATTCAGAGGGCCCTAATGTAACTGCTCAGTTCAAGTCTTATATAGATGCATAGATACAGTACATAGACTTGATGGTAAGAGAAAGGCCTATTCACTCATCCCATCTGCCAACCCTTTCTAACTGTTCTGCCCTGGCCCTAGTGGCTATCACATCCTCTAATTTCTGGCCCCCCTTGGGACTAAGTCCATATGTTGTCCCACTCCTGCTTAAACTGCTTACCTATTTGGCCAATACCACTTTTTTCCAACAGGCTGTTCCAGTTTTCCACCATTCTTTCTGTGGAAAAGGCCTTGCAGACATCTTTCTTGTATCTGCCCCCTGCAAAGTCTATTCTGTTAAGTCTGTCCTTCCTCTTCCTCTTCTCACTGGTTGGTTGTTTGCGGCCTCTGTGCTCACTCCTCTGCTGCCTGCTAGCCTGCCCTAGCCTGGATAATTCCCAATGCTCCTTCCCATCCCTTACCCCCAGTTGGCCATAACAATTGCTTATATTTTATAATGAAATGGGTAGAAAGAATGCTGGCTCCTGATTGGCCAAGAGGTACTTTCAGCTAGGCCATTATCCCAGCACAACAGCCTGGCTGAAAGTAGCTCAACAAAAATAATTTTTAAAAAATGCACCTAATTTACTAAAAAGTATCCATTTCATAATCAAAACAAGGCACTCTAGGGCAGGGCATCATTTATGAGAAGCCAGGGGTGCAGATGAGACCCTGTGATTTCTTTGCAACCCAAATGATGTCCATTGCAACCCCTAAAAACCCATAAAATATTGATTCCATACCATTTGTTTTATATAAAATGTGGTAGGTGTAGGAACTTTGCAACCCCTATGATTCTGCTGACATGATGCTGCTCCAGGGGGTGCATTATGTTGGGTTAATGGCCCTTCTAGGGTGATGGATGCACTCGGCCTCACCTCATGCTTCAACCCACCTGAGGTGGGCCATAATCCTACCATAATGCACCCCCTGTCATGCCTTATTGCTTAATTATACTTTCAGAACAACTTACTTACATTCCAGGATAACAGAACTTGAGGTGGAAGGTCAGCTAGGGTCCAGCAGCCACCATATGGTGTGGTTCAAAGTGGGCACAGGGATTCAGTAAACCCATATGAAAGCAAGAGTCATAGACTTCTAAAGGATGGACTTTACCAGGATGGGACTTCAGCTTTAGTAAACCCTGGAAAAAAGGTGGATGGGGGGACGTTGAGGAGAAATGGGAACACACCAAGGAGGCCATAGTGGAGGTCACAAAACAATGTGTTAGGTAGATAGACAAGGGTAAATGGAGAAGAAAAACACTTTGGTTCTCAAGGGGGTGGCTGAAAAGGTAAGCACCAAGAGGCTAGCCTTCTGAAAGTATAAGGAGACACAAAGAGATGAGGTCAAGGAAATGTACCAGAGATGTCTGAGAGAGGCAGAAAAAGCAGCGAAAATCACTAAAGCACAAACAGATGAAAAAATAGCTCAATCAGTTAAAAAAGGAGACAAAACATTCTTCGGGTACATTAGCAAGAGAAGGAAGGTGAAGGGGGAATAGATAAGCTTCAAAGAGCCAGGGGGAAATAGTGGAGTGAGGCAGTGAGAAAGCAGTGACCCTGAATAAGTGTTTCTGTTCAATCTTCACTGTGGAAGTGCATGGGCAGGGCCCACAGCTAGGCTTTAAAGTAGCAAAGGATAAGGGGGTAAACACCAGTCCATTCACAGAGGAGAGGGTCCTAGAAAAACTTGCAAAGCAGAAGATGGAAAAAGCCATGGGTCTAGATGGCATAAATCCCAGGGTCCTGAGAGAACTGAGAATTGCACTGGCAACCCTTCTGGCAGCCTGTTCAGTGAGTTCCTAGACACTGGAGTGGTCCCAGAGGACTGGAAAAGGACAAATGTTGTCCTTCTTCACAAGAGCAGTAGTAAAGAAGATGCAGAGAACTGCAGCCCAGTAAGTCTAACCTTTGCAATTGGAAAGATAATGGAGACACTCCTCAAGGAAAGAATAGTGGAGCACCTGGAAGTCATGGAATTGTTGGATCCCAGGCAACATGGCTTCACCACATGATGGTCCTGTAAAACTAATCTAATAGATTTCTTTGACTAGATGACAAAGACAGTAAACCAAGGGTAGGGGGGCATTAGATATTGCCTACCTAGATTTCAGTAAAGCCTTTAATACTGTCCCACATAGGAGACTGGTCAACAAGCTAGGTAGCCTGGGGATGGGGCACAAGGTGGTAAACTGGATTGGACACTGGTTAAGGGGGCAGAAAACAGAGGGTCATGGTAAATGGAACCCAATTGAATGAAAGGGAGTTGACCAGTGAGGTACCTCAAGGGTCAGTTCTGGGGACAGTCCTCTTCAATGTCTTCATCAGTAACATTGCAGATGGGCTAGAGGAAAAGGTTTGCCTGTTTGCAGATGACACCAAGATCTGCAATAGGGTGGATACCCCAGAGGGCATGGAAAGGATGAGAAAGGACCTGGAACAGTTGGAGAGATGGGCAGAGCTGTGGCAACTAAGGTTTAATACAAAGAAGTGCAAAATCATGCACATGGGAAGCAGGATCCCTGGAGCCAACTACTGGGGGGGGGGGAGAGCTGTTGGCAGTTACTAAGGAGGAGAGGGACTTGGAGATCATAATCACAGGTGACCTGAAGGCCACAAGGCTGATGACCAAGGTGGTGGGGAAGGCCACTGGGATGTTGGGATGTACTGGAAGGGGGAATCACAAACTGAAGGAGGGTGGTAATAGTTCCACTGTACAAGTCCCTGGTGAAGCCCCTCAAGTACTGTGTTTAGTTCTGGAGGCCACACCTTTGTAAGGACATTGACAAAATAGAGACAGTGCAGAGGAGGGTGACCAAAATGGTGACGGGTCTACATCACAAGCCTTATGAGGAAAGAGTCAGAGACCTCAATTTGTACACGCTGGATCAAGGGAGGGAGAGAGGTAACATGATAGAAACAAACACCTCAAGGGCATGAATAAGGTGAAAGGGGACAACATATTCCAGTTTAAAAGTAGTGCCAGAACAAGAGGACATGACATGAGACTGATGGATGGCTGCATAAGGGGAAATGTCAGGAAGTTATTTTTTACAGATTTTTTTTGTGCTGCATGGAGTAGCCTGCCCCAGGAAGAGGTAGCCACCCTTACGGTGACATGCTTCAGTCATGCATGGGACAGGAATAAAGGCATATTAGAGATAGGAAGAAAGAGCTAAAGCCAATGACCAGATAGGATCACTGACCACTTCATCAGGTAGCATAAATGGGCAGACTGGATGGGCCTGGCAGCCCTTATCTGCTGACAGTATCTATATATCTATGTATCATGTCAGGACATTGCTCATTGTACACATTGCCATAATTTGTCATTATTGCCAATTCTTAAATTCACTTTACTATTGCCTGTATCATACTATGATTTATTCTGCATCTTGCCTGTATATTGCTTGTTAACACTGATTGCACTTTACCACTATATTTGTCTCCCTGTACCCTCCTCTGGGTCATACCTGGAAATGAGCCTCACCTCAGTGTACGTTTTTGGGTTAAAAATTTTCTGTAAATCAATAATTTAAGTAACTTTTCCCTTGTCCCTGTATTTGAACTTAAAAAGAAGAGTTCCTTGGCATTCAGCCTGTTTATCCCTTTACAAGTATTTGTATGTTTCTAGCATGTTATCCCTTTCCCTCCTCTTCCTGAGGGTGTACATGACCAAGTCCTGAACCTCTCCTGGTATGATTTTCTCCCTCATCCCTGGATCACTTGTGTTTGCCCTGCACTGCACAGCTTCCACTTTGTCACAGTTATTCCCCAAGTATGAACTCCAGCCTCTTGCACAATACTCCATATATGGTCTTGCCAATGGCCGGTACAGACAGTGGGAGGATCCCTCCCAATTTCTGCAGCTTATCCCCCCCCCCATGTATCCCATCATCATGTTTGCCTTCCCCAGAGCTTTGTTATAGTGTGCTGCTGATGTTAGTGTCTCTGATATGACTTCTATGTCTTTTTCCTCCATGGTGCTTTCCAGCTGCATCCTCCCCCCTTCCTAATGCACTGTTGGGTTCCTTTTTATGCAGGCAGTGGGTGGAACCCTGAAGATGTGTTGTTATTAGTAGAAAAAGGGAGTTCTCCAGATTCCCAATGGACTAGATAAAATTGGAGGTTTTGTGGAATTACTCTACTAATTGAAGCAGTCTGTTGTGTTTATTCAGCTGAGCAGTGTTGCATCGGACTATTTTACTTCTTTATTTATTTGCTTTTGTTAACTGGGTAAGCACACTAGACAGCCAAGGGCCTATTTTCAGGTGCGACCCAGGAGATTACAAGGTACATGCATGCACATCAGGCAAAAACAAGTGGAGGATTACATTAAAGAGAATTAGCACACAGGGACAATACAAGCAACAGTACCAGCAGGGATTTACATTGCAGGCAGTAGGAAGAAGTACAGTGTGGTTTCATCATTCCAGGCAGCAATGTTGTAAGGCTTGCAGATAGGCACAGAGGAGTAACATTGGGATAGAGGGCCCAGAGCAAGATAAGGGAGTGCACAGTAATAATGCTCACCCTGTTGGGCAGGTGGGCCTAAGTGGTCTATCTTTCTAGTAAACTGTGAGTACAGGAGGTGTATAAGCGCAGATGTACTCTACCCAAGTCATATTGTTTAGGTAGCATCTCAGTTTGTTGGGGCGTCACAGGCTGAGAGGGTTTGTCTAGTGCAGAGACAGGTGGAGGCCATTTTAAGAAAGCCCCAGAGGGAGGATTTAAAGCTCTGGTGGGAGGGAGAGGAGCGAGTGCTTGATGGAAGAGAGTTCCAAATCCTGGGTGCTTAAGCAGCGAAGGCTCGGTCACCCATTTGTGTGCCAGTTTTTGGTACCAGAAGGGCAAGAGAGTCACTGGATCGCAGGTTGTAGGAGGAAGTAGCTAGAACGAGGGACTCTGCAAGTCTAAGGGGGGTGGCAGTTCTGACAATACTGTCTATGAAGTTGCCCCTTTATATAGGAGCGGTGAGTTTCCAGTGGGAGCCATTCAAGCCGGGTGTAGAGCTCACAGCGGTGAGTGAGGCGGGGGGGCTGAAAGCACAAAACAGCATATGTTGTTGTACACTGAGTCCCACTTTACTAGACTAGTTTTTGCAATGTGAGCAAAGGTGACTACTCCATAGCAGAGTGTAGGTAGGAGGACTCCCCTGGCTAAGGCGAGACAGGCAGCTGGAGTGAGACAACTTTTTGCTCTGTACGCGTGTCCCAACTTGCAGTTTGAGGCTTTACATGAATTGCGTATGTGCATGTTCATATCCAGTTGCGGGTCAAGAGTCACCCCCAGGTACTTGACCGAGTCTGAAACTAGCAGTGGGGACCCATTGGCCCCAGAAATCTGTAGTGAATCTGGGGCAGCTTTTAACTTGGCTGCTGAGCCAAAGAACATGGCCTGCATCTTCTGCAGGTTAATCATAAGTTTTATGGTCCTGCAACCAAGTTTGGATTTGGTCGAAGTCCGAGTTTAGTTTGGTGTTGATGGTAGAGATGTCCTGGGAAATGGACATGATGACTAGGTCATCTGCGTACAGCACTGAGGACCCAAGAGCTGGAGCCGAGGGTAGTTCATTTATGAAGAGAGAGAGAGAGAACAGCAGAGGCCCCAGGACAGAGCCCTGGGGGACTCCGCAGTTTACCTGGGCAGGCTCAAACAGGGCCTTGTTGGACTTGGTGTACTGCTGCCTGCCCATGAGATAATTACTGATCCAGGCAAGGGTGGGGGAGGAGAAGCCAAGTGGTAGGAGAGAGGAGCACAGTAGTGCACGGTCTACCCAATCGAAGGTTTTCGAGAGGTCAACAAAGATGGCCCCGGTCAGTTCGTCTTGGTCAGCAGCAGACCTGATCTCAGAGGTAACAACTTTTAGGGCCTTGGAAGTGCTATGCCCCTTTTTGAACCCATACTGTGTAGGGGAGAGTAGCTTATGGGTCTATAGGTAATGGGTGACCTGAGAGGCGACTACCTTTTCCAGAAGTTTGCTGATCGCTGATAGGATTGCTATGGGGCGGTAGTTCTTAAGGTCCTTTGGGTCCCCTTGCTTGGGCACAGGGATGACCTTAGCCATCTTCCAGATGTCCAGGACTATACCCGAGGTAAGCGATGCATTGAAGATGTGGGCTATGGGTCAGGCTAGTACTGTTGCCCCTAGCCTCAGCAGCTTGGGCTCCAGGCAGTCATGCCCAGCACCAGTGTGAGGGGAGAGGCCAGCAAGGAGCTTCTGGGCCTCCATGTCTGATACTACCTTGAGGTAAAAGGGCAGGAGGGGGGGTTGTCCCACTGGGTGGAGAGGTCTAATCTATGGGGTAGTGAGGCAGTTTGGGGAGAGTTGGCAGGTCAGTGAACTGAGAGTTGAAGACATTGGCAATAGTGAGGGGGTTGTTGCAGTTTACCCCGTCAATAAGCATGTCCGTGACCTAAGCTCTAGTAGACCCACCAACCACATTCTTAATGCTCTGCCAGAATGTCCTCGGATTTTTGGCTGTGGAGAGCAGGATGGACTGACAAAATTCACTTTTTTTTGTGGAGCAAATGGCTCTCTTGCACGAGTTCCTCAGCTGCCTGTGATCCTGGAGGTCTGTGCTGGACAATGAGCACTTATACCTCACCCAGCATTTACCCCTTTGTTTCATGACAGAATACAGGCCTCCATGGAGCCATTTAGTAGCAGTGCCCCTCACTCTCCTTCTTGTGAGGGGGGCATGCTTGTTTTGAAGTGGGGTGTAAGCTTTCAGGAAGTTGTCAAGGGCCTTTGAGGGGTCATTTGTGGCCATGACCTGAGACCAGTTGACATGATGCAGGTCAGCAAAGAAGTTTCCAACATTGAGTTTGAAGTAGTCCCTCATTTGTATCACCTTGTGGGGGATTTTGGGAGGGGAGTTGCCCCATATGCAGTAGGTGGGAGAGTGATCCAATATAGCATCAGGTAGAACACCGCAGGAGATCATTTTCTCCGTTCTGCTGCTTTGTGTGATCACTACTAGCTTCAATTTGGTTAGTATTCTCTTTCAAGAGTATTCTCTTTCTCAGTTCACTGATTCCGTCCCCATGGAGTCGAGAGGGCTCATGGAGCTGCTGCCCTCCCCAACCCCCAACGAGCAAAAGGTACGGCAATGCGGCACACAGCAGCTGGAGCTCATCTTGCTGAATCTGTGTTTGCACCTTTTTTAAATTCAAACCTCACCCGATGCATGGCGCCAACACTAGCTAACTTTATTGTCAGTGTACAGGTGGAGATAGTTTTTTTCATGGTAGATTTATTGAAAAGGGGCACTTTAATTCTTGCCCCTAATGTTTTAACCAAGGTGTAACACTGCATAAGAAAGGGGTACTTTAATTCTTGTCCCAAATATTATAACTAAGGTCTAATGCTGCCTAGCTAGGATACCTGCACCTCTTGAAGCAACTGAAAGCTGCTAATTCATTGCTGATGCTTTACTGAATGAAGTTACTAGCCCAAGTCTGTTTAAAAAAAATAGGGAACTTTAATTTGTGCTGAGCAGAGGAAAGTAATGAATTAATTACTTAAAACCTGGTCTCCTCTGTTAGATAAAGGCAAATGTTGACGATCTAATATGCCTGCACTTCTAAAAGTAAATTAAGTAAAGACTGTTATGCTCTGCTGAAATATAGACTGTTGAAATAGAACTGGAGGATTCTCAGGGAGGCCCTTAACAAGTTCAGGACACATAGCCACTGCATCTTACCAAATTCTGTTCCCCCCTTCCCCCTCATCCTACCTATAAATATTCTTACCTGTCCTCCGTTTTTTCACAGTTCACTGATTCCGTCCCCATGGAGGTCGAGAGGGTTCATGGAGCTGCTGCCCTCCCCCACCCGCAACGAGCAAAAGGTACGGCAACGCGGCACACAGCAGCTGGAGCTCATCTTGCTGAATCTGTTGTCCCCATCGATGCTCCGCGTCAGCTTCCCACCGCCCCCACCAACACCCTTGCTCAACTCTCCCTTATATAGGGAAGAGGAAGTGACTCTGAGCCAACCAGCCCACTTTTCCACTTGCAGATTATACCTGTTCTTCTTCTCCCTTACTGGCTTCTTCTCTGATCTTCCTCCTCCCACCACTTAGCTACTATGTTTCTCTCTCTCCCCATACTCTCCCTGCTCTTCCCTGTACTAACACCTCCCCCCACTATCTACCCTGCAAATCTCCAAAACATGGTCAACACAGTATTGATGCACACCTGTCAGAATTACCATTCTAAATATCCTGCCACACCCAAAGTTATTCTTATTCCTACAACTAAACAAGTATTATTCTGCACTGGTACCCTCTTCCTACAATACCCTGCCACCGCTAGAACTGGGTGATCATATCCCGGCACCCATCTGCAACCCAACTCTCATCCCCCAATCCTGACATCCCCCTCCCACAGTACAATTCCTTATCCAGGTATCCCCCTCCATACTTACCCTCCCCATTCCCACACATTCTGCCACTTAAAACTCCCTAGCTGTTAAGTTACATTGCCCCAAAAAATTGGCCTGGAATCCCATCCTCTGGACACTCCTCCTCCTATTCCTAATGTCCTGTAATATACACCCAAACCCTGGCCCCCACGCAACCTCCATGCCCACACCATCCCCCTCAGATGGCTTATGTACTGCCTCCCTAAACATCTACAGCTTACTAAAAAAATGAGACTCCTACCAGGGATGGGTCCTGCAGCATCAACCTGATATCATTGTCGTGGGTGAAACCTGGTTCTCCCACCATATACCGGACTCATCAGACTCCCTCCCTGGGTATAATGTTTTCCATGCTGATCGGCAGGGTCGGCAAGGGGGAATGTGCCTTATACACCAAAGACACACTGAATGTTCACCTACTCCCCCCTCCCCACCTTCTTCCCGGACCCCAGGCACTCACACTCAAACTCATTATCAGTCAATCCCATACCCCCTGCTCATCACTGCCATATACATTCCCCCTAGAGACCAAAAGGCAGCCTTCCATTGTCTTCTATCATACCTCACCACCCTACCCCCTCAAAATGAAAAAATTATTCTGGGAGACTGCAGTATCAACTGACTAGCCAAGGTAGCTGCCCCTTTCATAGACACAGCCACAGCCCATGACCTCATGCAGCTAGTCCCATCATCCACCCGAATAAACCTGCACTCTGGGTCCTCCTCCCTGCTGGACTTAGTCTTCACAAACCACCTTCATAAAATCTCCAGCACTACTATTCTCCCAGACGCGATTAGTGACCACTCCCTCGTCCTCTGCTCCTGGATGTGCAAGACACCCAAATCCACTCCAAAAATGATCTTATGATGCAAACTTGGCTCTGGTAAACATGTTCTCCTAAAAACACACCTTAGTACTATGGATTGGTCCTTCATAACTAACGCCCTTGACCCCAACAGAGCCCTAGACCTTTTCATTCACTCATATAATGCTATCTGTGATATGTTCGCCCCTCTGACCAAAAGGATGGTCAAAGGCAACCCGGCACCATGGAGATTGGATCATTTACTGGCTCTGATGTGGTCAAGGGACTCCCTATGGCACCTTTCCAATGAGACTGGACTGCCATCAGACAGACAGAAATACTGAGAGGCCCATAACCAATGTACTTGGGCTCTGCATAAAGCCAAGGTACAGTTCTATAAATCTGCCCTAACCTCCACCTGGGTTGTGGGGTGCAAATTCTGGAACAATATCAAGGACATCTGCAGCAAAGCCCACAACTCTGCCCCTACACAAATCCTAGCCGAAGAGGGCCTGACCTGTGATCCTTCCCGGATTGCTACTGTCTTTAATCATGCCTTCACCGACCTCAGCCATGTCCTCCCTAGCCACTTCTTTGACCCACCCCCTGACCCCTCCACCTCCACCCACTATACACACCCTCCATTTCACCTCCATTGCATCACCCCTAAGTCTGCAGAGTCATACCTTATAAAAGCCTTAAACCACTCTACATACAGTAACAACTCCTTGGACCTGAGGCTTCTCAGGATCCCCTTTCTGAGGTGCTTACCCCCCAACCCACATTATTACCCAGTCCCTATACTTTGGGAAATTCCTCTCATGCTAGAAATCTGCCTCCATCACCCTCATATTTAGGAACGGAGAACGTACCTCCACCAGCAACTACCGCCTCATATCTGTTCTCCCCCCATCTAAAGCATTAGAGCGTATAGTCTCTGACCAGTTCACTGACCAGCTAAACAAACACAATATACTTTGCCACCAGCAACATGGTTTCCATAAGGGACACAGCATGATGATTGTCCAACTCGAGTTCACCACCCACCTCCATACGGCCATCGACAGAGGACAGCTGTCCAGTGCAGTCTTCCTCAACCTCACAAATGCTTTTGACACCATCAACCACTCCGTCCTAGTAACCACCCTCGCCAAACATGGTGTCTTTCACAATGCTCTCTGCTGACTCTCTGACTATCTGGCAGACTGCTCGCAGCAAGCCAAAATTGGAACCACCCTATCCAGCAAACTGCCCGTCCGCTCTGGTGTCCCGCAGTTGTCTATCCTTGGACCTTTGTTATTCAACCTCTTTCTCAAATCCCTCCCCCAGTCCTGTTCAGGCAACATCCTTCTCTACGTGGACAATGCTGTCCTGTACTCCTCCAACCATGATCCTACTCAGCTCCACCACTCTCTTCAATTCTCCTTCAGTGATGCCGAAAAATGGTTCACCTCACAACGCCTCATACTAAACTATAAAAAGACTAAATTAATGTACTTCTCTCACCCACTCAGCTCCAAGAAGGATGGCTGTCCTCCACTACTAACAGCAAAGCAGACCCCTCTTGAGCAAGTGGACTCCTTTAAATACCTGGGGGTCACACTTGACCTAGCCCTCAATTTCCACCACCACATTCACCTACTATCTACTGCCCTCAACATCCGGCTGGGCATCCTCTATAGGATTAAACACTGTATCACTCCTGATGCCCTTCGCCTTGCGGTTGGCTCCTCAGTCCTCTCCATCCTAGACTATGGCATTCTTATCTATATCGCTGCCAGCTCCTCAGCCTTATCCAGACTACGACTTTCCCTCAACAAAGCCTGCCACCTCACCCTGGGCTGCGATCGCCTAACCCATACATGTTCCCTTTACAACGCCACAAGTTGTCTCAATCTCAATAACCTTATCAGGTTTCACACTTGCCTCATGGCCAAAAAGATTTCACTCGGCCTCACCTCCACTGGACTGTCCCCTCTAATACAATGAACCACGACACAGCAACACACCCACAGTGCTAACAGGTAACTCCTCGTGGTCCCTCGATGCCACACCTCCCAATTCCAAAGGTCCTTCAGTTATTGAGCCCCAACCTGGGTCAATAGCCTGCCAAACACCCTCACAAACTTGAATAGTCTAGGCCTCTATAAAACCCACCTTAGGAACCACCTACTGTCCATGAATCTCTGTGACTGCAACCGATCCTGTCCACTACCCAATATCAATAGATCATGGCCTCTGAAAGGATGTCCCCCACACCACACCAGTGCCTCATTTTGTTAGCCCAACACAGGAGTTTGCACAGGTTCCTTGGATTTTTACCTCACACCAAATTTAACCAATACCTAACATGTTAATCACTCTGTGCATTATTGTAATTGTGTCTGACTTGCCTGTGTTGCTGTTCTGTATTTGTACTGTACTGTTCTCCTACTGTGTGTACCTATACTGACGTTGAACATGTTAGTCATTTTATGCATTATTGTTATTGTGTCTGACTTGCTTGTGCTACTGTTCTGTATTTGCACTGTACTGTTCTCCTACTGTGTGCACCTATACTGATGTGGAACCTTTGAAAAAGAGTCAATGACTCAAAGGTATTTTCTGAATCCTCAATAAATAAATAAAGCTTCATAGCTCATAAACATGTCAGTCACCCTTTCCTAGCAAAGAATCTCATAAAAAGATTTAGACTGTTCTTTTAACCTCTTAAGACACTAAGTAGCACTGTCTCAGACATAGTTTACTGTAGCAGAAGACATCTGTTTCTTTAACCCCTAAGAAAAGTAAATAACTGTTATCTTTTACTTCTTTTACTATGCTTTTGGAAAAAAAAAGGATATTGGGCTTTAGCTGGTAAACACATTATGAAACTTTTAGCCCTGAAAACAGACACCTTTTCTGGTTTCAAATCTAACTGCATGGCATAGCCAATTATCTTCAACTTGTTACTGCCTTCAGCAGCATCTAGAATACATTTTAGTATAGCAGAAGACATCTCCTCCTTTAACCCCTAAGACAAGTAAAGACCTGTACCCTTTGTTACTCATTTTACTATGCTTTTTGGGGAAAAAAAACATTTACATTGAGCTACAGTATGACTTGTAAATACATCCTGTAACTTTTAGCCCTGTAAATAGCAACTTTTCTGGTTTCAAATCTAAGTACAAATTACAGCCTCAGCACTGTGGTCAGTATAGTTTACTATATCAGAAGACAGCTGTTTTTTTAACCCCTTTCACTCAAACAGACACACACCCACATACATACCATCCTCATGGCCACAACATTCGAAATAAATATTGCAGCCTAATGTGTTATAAAATAATAAATAAACTGTTTATTTTTGTCAGTCTTTGTTATATGGAACACAATGAAGTTCAGTTTACAATGTGGAATTTGCTACCATGGTAAATGTAATTATTATCTATGCAATAGGGGTGGAAATAAATCTCCACAGATAAATGCTGTTATCATGAGATAAATGGCTGATGATGTGTCTATTATGTGTATAAATGTGAAATCTCACATTTATACACATAGTAGAGATGTCATCAGCAGTTTATCTTAACAGTAAACACGTCATCAACCCCCTTCCCAGCTGGCACTTGTTGCATTTTTCAAGTGCAGTCTTCTTCAAATGAGACCACCCACAAACAAGAACCCCACACACAACTTTGAAAGATGCAGCATTTAGTGTTAATTTACTGCAGCTTCTGTGCATTCCTTTTTTTTTTTTAAACTCAGCTCCATATTCAAGTCTGCCCCCATACACTATCCAGCCATGCATCAAGAACACAAGCAGATTGGAGCTTCCATTACTCAGCACTGAAACAAAGTATAATTTTGCTCTCAGCATTGGTTTAAACTTTTCCTTTATTTCCTTTTTCTACAGCAACCTCTGCTCCACTTGTACTATCCTGCTGCAAAAGAAATGCTACCCAAAACATCAGTTAACTTTTTGTCAGCCCGCCACCCCGACAACAACCTCGCTCACTCCTCCACATGTGGCACATAGCCAAAACCTCAATTTCTTTTTAACTGAATCTAGTTCACTAGCCCACAAACAGACATCACTGTCCTTTCTTTTTTAGCACAAACAGCTTGCTTGTTTGGTGCCTTTTTAAACATGCTCCAGAACTGCCAACAGTTCTCTCCTATTTCCGGCACACCAGCACAGCTCATTATTTGTGGCTGGTCCCTTGGCTCTTCTATGCTGTCCAGTTTGACCAGTTTAAACAGCAACATAAAAAAAACATTTGCCAGCTGCCCAAACAGCTCACCTGCTGATGGAGGAAAGCTCACAGTTCTCCCTGCCCCCAACAAACACCCTTGTTTGCTAAACTGTGCCACCATTTTCTTTTACAATTTTTGAGATGAGTACTTCCCCACCAATCCAAACAGACGTTACCCTGTCAGTGCTCACATCATGACATAGCTTACTTGATGATCAGAATAGCGACGGCATTTCTCCAGGGTGGAGGAGCACTACTTTAACAAGCATACCCACAAAGCATATTTAATTATAAAAAACAACCGAGCCTATGAAAACAAAAGCATAACCAAAAGGTCCCCACCTACTGCATAAATGAAATACACAGCAAGGACCTTGAGGAATACATGATTTATTTTCACTCTTGCTGTTTGACCGTGGGAAAATCACTCATGGCTTATGCCACTCGAGAGGTTACCCAAGGTCAAACAGCTCTAGTGAAAATAAATCGCGCTTTCCACCTGTCCCTGTTGTGTATCCCTTATATATTTACATTCTGCTGTTTAATGATTAAAATAACATGTTCACCAACTTAGCCTCTTCCCCACTTCCACCATGTCTCAACTACATGATTTACATACTGATAGTATAGAAAGAATTATAGATTTCCATTAACTATTTCTTATCCTATGTTTTGTATTCTGGATAGCACAGGGGAAATGCTATGCCTCATTCTCATAGCTTATCCTCAATACAGTAAAAGTTAGGGTTAGATGTAGTAAGCAATAGTGAATGATGGGGGTTACATTAATGTTCCAGTTAATCACCCCTCAGCGGGTGTAATGTAGCAGGAGACACAGCCGGAGTTCATTATTGCTATTATTATAATTAGGTTAGGAGTTACTGTACTTTGACTAATTTTTATGTTTGCTTGCACGCATGTGCAAGAAACACAGCGCCATCATCCGAGTTTTCATAGGTGTGGCACCCGTCTTCCAATGCAGCCAGTGTGTTTGCAGGCACAGCCACAGTTTGCTAATGAATGCTGCAGCTGTCTATGGCAGCAGTTGAAAATGCAATGTCATATAGTTGAAAGACAGAGCTCCGCTTCAGTGAGCAGCGAGAAGCTACTATCTGAGCATGCTTCCCCCCCCACACACACACACACATATTGCATGCTAATGCACTCCTCCCACACTGTATGGCCATCGGAGGATGCCCAATCCCCCATCGGCTTCAATGTCCCCCCAAACAGACAACTGGGTGCCACACTGGGAGCCCACCCCAGCGTGGCAACAGTCCATATGGCTGACGGGGGTGCCCAATCCCCCATTAGCTCCACTGCCCCTCACCCCAAGCAGTCTTCCAGCTGCCACACTGGGAGCCCACCCCAGCATGGCACAAGTCCTGCATAGTCCAAGAAAAAAAAAAGAAACCAGAAAGAGAAACGCTTACCTTGCTGACTGTCCTGACCCCCACTCCCCCCACCCTCTGCGCACCCTGCCTCCCCACACCCCCACCTCACCCCATACTTACCTCCAGAGTCCAGCACGATGATCTTTGGTGGACCGAGAACACATCTGTACTCTTCAAAGCTGACCACAAACTGAGGAAATGCCGGTAAGCTATATAATGTAATAAATAGGGTTTTTCAACTTTGATGCATATCTCAGGCATTTTGGGGACTTTTTTCACCAAATTTTCAACATGGGGATTTTGAGACCCCACCTCATGAATTCTGTCACTGTCATTTTGTTAATCAGCCCTCAAAGGTAATTTCATGGTCACTGCGCAGAACCACTTTTTGGGACCAATTTATGAAATGACAGTGTCACAGTTCAAGAGGTAGGCCCCCAAAAACTCTATGTTGAAAATTTGGTGAAACAGTTCCCCAAAATGACTGTTTTATGAGCATGTGTTGCGCTGTTCCTATGCACTCTCGTAAGTTCATGTATTTTTAATATTTTAACTCCAGATTTTCAACATTGCCATTTTACAACACCTCCTTATGAGCAGTACAGCTGTCATTTTTCACATTTTGCCCAAAACATGTTTCCATGCATGTAGCACACAATGACGCAGTCGGTGTGTGAAATCGATGTTCGGGACAGAGTAAGAAAATCACAGTGACACTGTTCATGAGCAGAGGTGTTACAATGGCTATGTTAAAAATCTGGTGAAAAAAAGTCCATAAAATGACTATTATGAGCGACCATTATGCAGTTTCCATGCATCCTTGTACAGTAAGTTCATGGATTTCTAATATTTTCAGTCTAGATTTTCACCACTGTCATTTTTCCACACTTTCTTATGAACAGTACAGCTGTCATTTTTCACACCATGGCTAAAATGTGTTTTCACACTTCCAGCGCAGAATTGCGTGGTCGCTGTGGGAAATCACTGTTCGGGACAGATTAAGAAATTCACAGTGACACTGTTCATGAGCGGAGGTTCCAAAATCCCTGTGTTGACAATCTGCTGTAAACAATTCCCAAACTAATTGCATTATGGGTGTGCGATGTGCAGTTTTTACACACACTCGTGACTTCACCAGTTTTTTTGTGGTTAATAAGTTTTATTGATTGGATGTATTAAGATGATACAAACGTTAAAACAGCCGGATACATTGCAAAGATCTTACAGACTGTTACATATGTCTGTAGAAGCAGAGAATGGAACATGCTGGCCAAATAGTAAAAAACTGAATATACTAGCCAGGTAAGCAGTAGGATAATACTATGTGCCTGGATGTACAACACCTATCCAGCTGGAGATTGAAAGTATTAGTAGTTGATGCCTTGCATTATAGCTAACTCATACAAACATATCTTACCTGGCCCCATCCTGCTAGTTTCTGCAGTATTTGACAAAGCATCAGAAATTATGAGAGGTCCAGGGCCGCTGTCCTCTACTTTACGTCTACAAAATACAAGAGATCACACTCACAAAGCAAACAGGTCTTCATTGTCAGAGAAGATACTATCCTTTGCTGATATTATACCATGTTTCACCAGTTTTTTAATATTTTCACTGCAGATTTTCAACATTGCCATTTTTTCCACCTCTCCATGAACAATACAGCTGTCATTTTTCACATTCTGTTCGAAATGTGTTTTCGCACCTGTGGTGCCAAATGGCATAGTCGCTGTGCAAAATCAGCTTTTAGCTAACAAACTGATTTGCCACTGTTCATAAGGTGGGGGTCACAAAAAAGCCATGTTGAAAATTTGGAGTGAAAATGCCAACGAACACCAGAGATGTTAGGGTTTCTGACCATAAAGTCCCACACTGTAGAGATTGACAGACATCAGGGGTGTGACTTGGGATTCTTGCCTGTAATGCTCATACCATTCCACACCCTGTAGCCAGTGAGAGGCATCGAGGTGTGTCTTGGACTCTTCAGACCCAAATTTCACCCCATTCTCCTATACCGCACCCATCTCACCATATTTCCTGAAGAAATGGGGTGAGCATAAGGGCCAAAGACCCCAAGGCACACCATGACATTTGTCAGTGTCTGCAGGGTAGGGTGTAGTGAAATGGCATGGCCGTCATGTCTGACAGCCCAAATCCACACCCCAATGCCTGTCAGTCTCTGCAGGGTGGTGGCGGAGTTGGCTTCAGTTCATTTCTTCACTGTCATTCCTATTATGCAGCTCTGTAACTCCTACACTACCAATGCCAGCAAGCAAACATTCGGCATTAACAAATGCTTGTTTTATATGTTTTTCTTATTTTTGTGTGGGGCTACAAGGAAGGGAGGAAGCCAAGGGCAGCTGAGGACATCTGCCTAAAATGAAAGGAAAGTACCTTGTTACTTCTGTTCTTTTATATTTACATATGTACATGTTTTGGTTGTTTTTTTTGTTTTTTTTTTTGTTCTTCCAGGTGTTAGGATTATTAACTTTTTTCCCTAGGAATTCTGTTATAGTATTTTAAGGTGCATTGGGGTACTTTTTTGGATGCATAGAGAAACAGAACGTGCTGCTCTAAGTTAACAGAGTTTAGGATTTCTTGCTAGACTTGCCTTGCTTTCTATTGCTTCCTTTTATTGCATGTAGATGGCATAGTTGTAGAGTCACATAATAGTTAAAAACAGCAGCATTTGTGTCTGACTTCAGGGTAGCTCAGGGGATTTTTGGGAGGTCGTTGAGCAAACTTGCTCTTCTCCCCCAGAAGCAGTTAGCAAGTGAGTCACAACTGAGGTACAATTATCTAGATATTGCTGTTTTCTCAGGGAATCATACAAAGCTCTAGTGCTCTGAGCACTGTTGGCATGATTGTTTCTTGAGGAGGCCAGAGTCTAATCCTACCCCTCCACCCTGTACCCTCCCACCCCAAAGCTCACTTCCCCTTTATTCCTGTTTACTCTCACAACATATCTTGTTACATCACATGATATGAGTCATAGCACATCAGGTAACTAGGAAGAATATACAGGACAAGACTGATACACCAGGTAGAAGATAATGTCATAGAACAGCAATAGATTCTATGCAGTTATTGCATTTTATCTTACTAGTTGGTGTTAGTGCAAATGCTGAAATGTTTGGCACAGTGAATATTGCTTATGAATATGTCCCATAGTGCTTGTGTTAGCAGGGCATTTCTGGAAACCCCAGTATTGATATGTTTGGCACAGTGATTCTAGGTTAGTATTTGCTATACTACTGAAGGTTTAAAGGGCAGATTGCTTTTGGTTGTGCTTATAGGACAGACTGTACTTATTGGTGGGGCAAGCTTTGTTGGTTGGCTAACTTTTACATAAGGGTAAGGTATCAGAGAGCTGGGGGACCCATGGGAAGAACTAGAACTGGTGAATGGGAGGGGTCATGGGAGAGATATGGGCATCCTTCTACTGAAAATGAGAGGGTATGCTGGTGGGTGAAAAGTGAGATGGGAAGGGTGGTTGGCTGCCATATCTGTGGAGCAGCAATCTTTCTGAAAATTGTGTGGAGAGAGGGAGGGTGTTTGATGTGCAGGCAAATAAGGCAGCTTAGGAACAAGATTAGCTGTTTACAAATGGAGCTTAGGATGGGAAAATGGGCTGCAATGGAGGATGACTCAGTGGCTGGGGAGGGAAGGAGGGTAACTGAGGGGGGAGGACAGATCAAAGAGAGAGGGGTGAGGAGCGTGAAGAAGGTGGCTGATGGGGGAAGGAGACGGGGGTCCCAGTTCAGAGGTGGAAAAGGGGAGTAATGGAGGATGGGAGGAAAGGAGGAATTTAACAGTCACAGAATCAGCAGCAGTGGGGTGGTGAGCAGAAGGAAGGAGGAAATGGGTGGTAGTAAAGAGACATAAAAAAATCAGTTTGCAGTACTGGCAGAAATGGGGGATATGTTAGAGGGAGTGCTGGGTGGAGGAGCTGATGACAGACCTGGTGAGAAGGGAATGGGAGGGGAGGCCAAGGGGTTGAAGAGACGTGGTATGGAGGATAGATCGAATAAGGGGGGTTGTGGGGAAGGGGGGAAGGGCAGTATGAGAAGAAGGGGTAGGGAAGCATTAGGGGGAGGAGACAGGTAGATCCTGGTGGAGATAGGAGGTAAAAGCAGAGGAGAAAGGGGGAGAAGGAAGGCTGAGCAGAGACAGGGGACATTACAACAGGAGTGGAAGGGGGGGACAACTGCACTTGAGGAGGAAAAGGAGTGGAGAAGAAGGGAATGGAATAAAGGAAGGACAAGGTGAATAGAACATGAAAACGGAGGTGGGATCCTAGTGCTGGGAGACTCAGTTCTGAAAGGGATCAGATGGGGAAGCAAGGGGAGAAGCATAGTCACAAATGGGTGGAGGTCATGCCAGGAATGACAGCGAGAAGGGTGGGTCAGTTTATTCAGAAGTATGCTAGGAGGGGTAGGGAGAAATCTCACATAGTTCTGCATTTGAGAACAAATTACCTGGTGGGAAATATGGTAGATGTAGTCCAGAGGAGGTTTGAGGACCTGGGGCTCATTTGTGAGGCAGCAGGAAGATCAGGAACTTTCTCAGAGGTGCTTCCAGTACCCATGGTGAGCACAGCAAGGAAGCTGAGGATAGAGGGATTTAACATGTGGCTAAGAGAATGGTGTCAGTCCAAAGGGTATGGGCTGGTGGTGGGTGGGGAAGGACCTGGGAGGGCATTGATCTCTGTTTTAAGGACAGGCTACACTTCAGTGAGGAGAGAATGAGGGTATTGAAACAAAAACTGGTGGAATACTTAGCAAATAATGAGAATTTAAACTAGAAGGGGGTGGCAAGTGGGCAGGAGTCAGACAGGATCCATAGGTAGGGAAGATGAATGAGCTAACCCCCCAATACCAGCAGCAAGGTACTTAGTGGGAGGTCAGTTGGGGATGCTAGAAAGGGAGATCAAGTAGGGAGAGGGGGGAAGGAAGTAGGGTGGAGGGTGGTAACCTTGAATGCTAGGAGTCTAAGGAACAAAACAGCCAAGTTACAGGCTCTCATGGCAGTTGGGGAGATGGACGTGGCAGCCATCACTGAGACATGGGCCACCAATTACCATGACTGGAACAGGCAGTACCAGGGTATAGGATATTTCAGAAGGACAAGGTAAAAGGAAAAGGGGGGTGGCACTGTGCATGTGGGAAGGACTGCAGTGTGTCAGGGAGGAAAGGGAGGAGGGCAGCATGAAGTCATTAGAGATGCAGATCCAGGACTCAAAAAATAGATTCCTCAGGATGGGAGTGGTGTGCAGGACACCCTCTCAGACTGAGGAGTTAAACAGGGAACTAATGGGACAAATCAGAAGGACCTGTGGGAGGGGCAGCACTGTGGTTGTGGGGGAATTCAACCTGCTTGGAGTGAATTGGTGTACCCCAGTCACCATGAATAGGAGGGATCATGTACATTTGAATGCCTTCCTAGGCCTTGTGCTGGCTAATGAAGAGTTTGTGAGGGAGCCAGAGGTGGAGAAACTGCTGGCGGGGAGTGACCACCACTGTAGTTCATGATAAACATGGGGAAAGGGGGAGTAGAAATGGGCACAAGGGTGTTAGACTTCAGGAGGGCCAATTTCAAGAGGATGAGGAAAATAGTACAGGGTCTCTGGCCAGGATCCATCCAAACATGGACATTAACCAGAAGTGGGGGGTCATTAAACTAGGAATTGAGGAGGCAGGAGTAACATGTACTAGGGTCCAGAGTAAGAGGGCTAGGGTCAAGAAGCCTAGCTGGGTGAACAAGGAGGTCATGGAAAGAGTAAGAAAGAAAAGAGACACCTTTAGAAGGTACAAAAAACAGGGAGAGGGAGGACAGAGAGGAATATCTGAAAGAGTCAATGGAGGTGACAAGGGCAGTCAGGTCAGCCAAGGCACCCAGGGAACGCAAGCTGGCACAGGGCATCAAAGAGTGGGAGAAGGACTTATTCAGGTACCTCAGGGAGAAAAGGAGTTGTAAGGACTGAATGGTAAGGATAATAAATGAGTACTTATGGTCAGTATTTACTAAAGAGAAAGAGGGAGCTGTACCCAAGGGGGTGGGAGGGGTATGGGGGGAGGTGACAGATGGAAATCCCAGTGGGCAGAGTACTGGAAGACTTGAGGGCACTGAGGGTGGGCAAGGTGCCAGGGCCAGATGGCATACACCCCAGGGTGCTGAAGGAGCTGGCTGAAGTCCTGGCAGAACCCTTGGCAGACCTATTCAATTCCTCCCTGGACTCGGGGAGTGTACCTCAGGACTGGAGTATGGCACAAGTGGTACCCCTCCACAAGAGCGGCCCCAAGGATGAGCCAGGGAACTTCAGATCAGTAAGTCTCACATCCATTGTAGGAAAGCTGATCGAGACAATCCTGAAGGAGAGGCTGGTTTCCCTCCTAGAGGCTATTGGGCTGCAGGACAGCAGACAGCATGGGTTTGTTTCAGGCAGATCTTGTCAGACCAACCTGGTGGAGTGCTATGACTGAGTAACCAGGCAACTAGACAGGGGCCATGCAGTGGATGTCCTCTACCTGGACTTCAGCAAGGCATTCAATTTGGTGCCACATGGGAGGCTAGGAAGTAAGCTGAAAGGCACAGGGGAGGAGCGAAGATGGAGGGATGGGTAGTGAACTGGCTGCAAGGGAGACAGCAGAGGGTGGTGGTGGAAGGGGAGCTCTTGTCTCCCAGGCAGTGACAAGCGGGGTGCCATGGGGCTCTGTACTGGAACCAGTGTTGTTTGTGATCATATCAGACATCTTAATAGGCATCAAGAGCAAGTTCAGTCTGTTTGCAGACAATACCAAGATGGGGGTAGTAGTGGATGGCTTAGAATGGTGTCAGGGGTTGCAAGATAATCTGGCAAAATTGGAGGCCTGGTTGGACACTTGGCAGCTGGGTTTCAATGCCAAGAAATACAAGGTTCTACACTTTGACGCAAAAGCTCAAGGAGGAGCTATCAGCTAGAGGAGTTTCAACTAGCCAAGACAGAAGAGGAGAATGATCTGGGGGTGATCATAAAAGGAACAATGAACAACTCAGTGCAGTGTAGAAAGGCAGCTGCAAAGGCCAGCAGAATGCTGGGTTGTAGTTCCAGAGGCATATCCTCCAGGAGGGAGGAGGTGATCCTGCCGCTGTACAGGTCACTGGTTAGACCACACCAGGAGTATTGCATGCAGTTCTGGCAACCATACCTGAAGACAGACATTAGGTTACTGGAGGGGGTACAGTGCAGGGCAACAAAAATTATCCATGGGCTAGGGGACTTACCCTACAAGAGCAGGCTAAGGGAGTTGAATATGTACTCCCTGGAGAAGAGGAGGGATGGGGGGACATGATTGAAACCTTCAAGTACATGAAGGGCATAAATAAGATGGGCACAGAGGGGCTTTTCAAATTAAGGAGGGGGAGGGACACTCGAGGGCATGATCTGATATTGGAAGGGGGAAGGTTAAGGAGGGAAATGAGGAGACACTTTTTTACAGAGAGGGTGGTGTCTGGGTGGAATGCATTACCAGAGGAAGTGGTATCCTGTAGAACAGTGGGCTGCTTCAAAAGGGGATGGGACAGGGTGAGGGGGAAGGTCACTGGAGGGGGGAGGGGAGAGAGGGGCAGCTGCAGTATAAGGGTTGCTAGCTGCACAATCAAGCAGACTTGACAGACCATAAGGCCTTTATCTGCTGGCGATTTTGTATGTTCATAAATTAACAGAAAATAGTCCCTCCGCAATGCTAATTTACATAGAATTTGGCATGTAAGACATTAACATAAGGCTCCCAGAAATCTGATAACCAATCAGATTTTAGTATCCTTGAGACCCTTATAATACTGTCACAGTGAAATCCTCCACCCTGATCACTAGTCAAATAATTGCTAAGTGAAACAGAAAGGTTGGGTTACTAATTTCAGAAATAAGGAGTGCTAAGCGGATGTAACTGCCTAAAAGTTTCACTTTTGGGGCTCAGTCATATCTAAAGAGCGTTCCACACTTCCCCAAAACAGCCCAGCCTGAATGTAGCTGCTGTGATGCTGGCAGGGAAAAACAGCTTCCCAGAAATCAAAACAAAACATTGCATCTCGGGTCATCGATGTCAACAGGACACCTACCCCACAACACAGAGTCAGAACAGTTACATAAAATCAATGGAAATTACGTACATTCATGAGACAGAAACTGTAATTTAAATTATGATGTTAATCACATCCATGTCAAGAACGACTATACCACATATGCATCCCTGAAATAGCTGCCAGTGTAGCCCTTGACTTCAGACCCTTACTTTGAGGTGGCATCACCACGCTGGATGCCGCTGCCATCTCGAACCATAGTTTCTTCCCTCCCTGAGCTGAGGGGCCATGTTGCAGTGTGGCTGGCTTATGGGAGGAGTGAGGAGGGGGAGGAAGCAGGGCGGAATGGAGACTGAGTTATACCATTGCCTGCAGTCTTCCAGCTCAAGTGACATCAGTGATGTGTATCAGCAGTTACTCAAAGCTGCTGACAGTGGGGTGGGTTACAATTAACTCTGATTACTCATCAGAGGCCACAACTTGCTTTATAAAGTACTTCAAAGCAACAACTCCCTTTCATCTACTTGGATAAAACACAAAGGCATACATCTCAACTCCCTGCATCGACAGTCAGGGACACATCTTAAAAATGGGTAAAGGTGATAACCATTGCTGGCAATTTTTGAATTTCTATTGTTTTCTGAGCTTACAGTCTGTAAGTATAATGTCGGCTCTGAATTCCAATAATGGAATTTTTACAAAAAAGTCGTGATTAGGATGCACAAGTACAGTAATAAGGAGATTAACACAAGGTGCTCGGAATGCTGACAACCAATCAGATTTCAGCATTCCTGAGAACCTTATAATAATAAGTAAATACATGCCATATAAGGCAGTGTATGTGTGTTAGTGTGTGTGTGGCAATGCTCTGTGTGTGTAGACAGTGCACTGCTATTTTTATACTGGAATACTGCATATATGCTTATACAGTATGTGTATATGTAATAGTCAGCGTGTGTGTATCACAGCAATTAGAAGGTGCAATTGGGGGGCTCAGTGATTAGTGAAAAAATTGCTAGTCTACATTCCCTGCTTTCTAGATCCATTTCAGCCTAATGCCTGTCATTGCTGATTTAAATGAGCAGTCTAGTGGCAGCCCCCACCCCACCCCACCGGCCAATGTCACTCGAGCCTGAAAAAAAAAAGCAATCCCTCGATGTCTTTTTTAATCTGTAAAAAATGTGTGTAGACAGTGCACTGCTATGTTATACTGTAATACATATGAATATATGTGTATATGTATTAGTCAGTGTGTGTGTGTGTGTGTATAACACCAATTAGGAAGTGCAGATATGTGGCTTATTGGTTAGTGCAAAAGTTGCTATTCTGCATTCCCCCATCTGGATCAGTTTCAGCCTTAAGCATGTCACTGCTGATTTAAATGAGAAGTCTAGTTGCAGCTCCCCATCCTCTGATGTCCCTCAGAGCCTGAAAGGAAAAAAGCAGTCCCTCAATGTCTCTTTTTAATCTGTAAAAATGTGTGTGGACAGTGCACTGCTATGTTATACTGAAATATATATGCATATATGTGTAAATGTGTTAGCAGTGTGTGTGTGTATATCACAACAATTAGAAAGTGCATTTAGGTGGATCAGTGGTTAGTGCAAAAATTGCTAGTTTACACAATTCTCATTGCCCACAATACCATCATTTTGCAGCCATATTGGCTTTTGCTAGAGTTTGTTCCAATTTGCATTACCTTACACTTTTTTGTGTTAAAGGACAGCTGCTAGATCTTTGACCAGCTCTCCAACTTGTCCAGATTCTCCCTGAGTTCCTTTATCCTTTCCTTAGTGTCAGCTCTTGCACAGATATCTATGTCATCTGTGAAGAGGCAGAACATGCACTTAATGCCTTACCCTATGTCACAGATGAATACATTGAAAAGGACAGGCCCTGCACTGATCCCTGTGGTATCCTGCTTTTAGCTTCCCTTATATCTGAGAACTCCTGATTTACTACGACCCTTCTCATTATTCCTATCTGCCAGTTTTCTGCCCAAGCCACTAATTTTTCTACTACATCTAAGTACTTTAACTTCTTTTTTTAACTCAATATACTTTATTGATTTTCCAACAAAGACAGCATAACATACAAAGGAAAAACAATTCAGTATAAATCACCAGTAACCTAAACAGTGGAAACTGTATCCCACTCCCCACCACCCCAAACCCATACATCCCCACTCTTTGCTCCCCACAAGAACCGCTGGTTTAAAGATATACATTTCAAACCTTCAATGGGAATCCAGAAATAATTACCCTGGTTGCGAACTGTAGTAAACTTCTCACACAGCTATTCTACTATGCATTGATACAAATGGAACAAGTATGATTAACAGTTTATAGGAGATGGGATCAAGAGATACTCGAAAATGCATTTCATTACACGGAGGGAAGTGAACACAGGGTATGGCTTGTCCCACCTTTTATGATATACTGATAATTTACCTCTTATGCTAGCAATTGTCCTTTCCATCCGGAGGTTAGCCAGAAGTTCAGTTTTCCATTCTGGATAAGGGATAATTGTGTGGTCCTTCTGATGGCATAAGACCACATGTTTAACTGATAGGGAGATAAGGGACATATAGTACCACCATTTCTTTATCCTGATTTGTGAGTAGTCTCCCACCAGACAATTTGCTGGCATAAACAGATCCTGCAGCCCTAAAAGAAGGTCCAATCTGGATTGGATAAAACTCCAGAGGGGGTACACCTTGGGGCAGTCCCAAAAAACATGGAACAGAGAGCCAGTATCCTGATCACACCTAAAGCAGATAGGGGCAGGCAATTTCCCCATCACAGTCAACGTGGCTGGCGTATAGTAAATGTTGTGCAGTATGTAGAACTGCATCTGACAGAGCCTATCATTTGAGGTATGAACATAAAGATCCTGCCATATCTGTTCCCAGTGAAAAGCCGTAGTAGGGAAGATGGAAGGTCAATAGGGAGACTGCCCCTGCACTTCTAGGTAGAGTTCATAGCATAATGTTGATACAAGGTGGGATACTGTGTGTGGTTGCCAGACCAAAACTTGGAGCATGCAGAGGAGGTCGCCTCAATCAGCGAGCCACGGGATAGGGACAAACCAACTAATTAAAAGGTGTCAGATTTGGTACACTCCAAACATGTACCTGGGTGGAAGCTGGAAATGAGTTAACAGCTCCAGCATACTACAAATCTGCCCTTGGGTAACCAAGTCACTAACCTTGGTGTCTACATTGGGAAATACCCCTCTGGGAGTCACCATTTGCCCCACTAGCTGAAATTTAAGGTTATCACACAGTGGCTGTGATATATCTTTGAGATTGTCATACTTTAGGGACTTACATAGCTGGTTATGGACCTTAAGTGAGGTGTGAATAACCATATTATGGAGGGAAACTGGTACAACTTTGGGAGCAAAAAAAAGAGACTATTCGAGGAAATAGCCAAATCAGATATCATATGGCATTCAGTCTGAAGCCAGAGAGGGAGACACTGAGGTTCCTCCTCAAGAAGAGGAGGTGCTGCCCAATGGAAATATTTAGCCATGTGGCTAACCAGTAAGTAATGATAGAAGCTGGGTAATCTGATGCCACCATTCTGTTGCAGGGCTTTTAGGCGAATATATGAACACTTAGGGGATTTCTTGTTCCAGAGGAATCTGGAAATAATACTATGAACTTTTTTGAACCAACTTAAAGGAAGAGGAAGATTTAGCATATTCAGAGGGTAAAACAAATGGGGAAGAACATCCATTTTGATAATGCTGGCTCTGCCCTGAAGAGACAGATACAAGGAGACCACCTGTCCAAATCTTGCCAAATCACAGTGAGAAGGTCATCTAAGTTAGTCTTCCTCAGCTGGGCCATGGTCGGAGCCAAGGTGATGCCCAAATATCTGATCCAGGGGTCCCAGGATGGATGAAGCACTGTGATGTCTGACCAAAAAATACGGGAGTTCAATGGCATTACCACTGACTTTTCCAAGTTTAATTTATATTTGGAGAAGATACCAAATTCTGTAATTATAGTCAGTGCAGCTGAGATGGAGTCCACCGGATCAGAAACATGGAGAAGGACGTCACCAGCATATACAGAGAGTCTGAGATCAAAGGGACCCACAGAGATGCCTTTGAGAGAGGGAGAAGTGTTAAGTTGTTGAAGGAGAGGTTCAAGATATAAATTAAACAGCAATGGAGACAGTGGGCATCCTTGTCACATACCCAAACAAAGCGGAAATAGTGTAGAAAAAAAAACATTACAATAAACTTTGGCTCTGGGTTGTGAATATAGGACCTGTATCCATTGGATAAAATCCAGGGGAAAGCTGAATTTAGCCATAATTTCAAACATAAAAGGCCAGCTGACTCTGTTGAAAGCCTTCTCCACCTCCAAGGAGACCAGCACCATAGGCTGGGTGGCCTCCCCGGCCATGGAGAAGATGTGGGAAAGCTTCCTTAAGTGACAAGAAGAGGATCTGCCCTTCACAAACCCTACTTGCTTGGGACTAAGTAGGTCCACCCAAACCTACGCAACACATGCAGCTAGTATTTTGGCAAAGATCTTAATATTGTAATTCATAAGAGAGATAGGGTGATAATTTGTCACCCTATCCTTAGCTTTGCCAGGTTTTGGCAGTACTACAATTAGTGTTTCTAATAGTGTATGGTCTAAGAGTCCAGATTTACAGAAGTAAGTAAAAAGTTGATGAAGCAGGGGGGTCAATTCTTTTTTGAATACTTTATAAAAATTAGACGGGAAGCCATCTGGCCCTGTGGCCTTATCCAACGGCAGGGAGCAAATAGCATCAATGATTTCTTGTGGAGTAATAGGGTTGGTATGAAAGGCCTGTATTAGCAGGAGTCAAGGAAGGAAGAGGAGTATTTGCCAGGTAGAACTTAATCTCCTCCCCGTAGGGACCCTCTCAGGAGAACTATACAGCTGATGATAATAAATATCAAACTCCTGGGCAATCTCCCTTGGAGTAGTGAGAAGGGTGTAATCAGCCAGGGAAGAGAGGACAGTCACTATACATGACTCCTCTTGTTTTTTAAGTTGTAATGCAAGAAGATGACTTGCCTTGTCCCCCTGTTCAATAAAATGGGCATGGGTTTTGAATAGGGCATATTTGGCATTTTTCCTCAGGCTCTCTGTATGTTGGTCCCTAAGAGCAATTAAACACTCCAGATCTATCTCAGAGGTGTTCTGTGGAAGAGATGTCTTTACTTTTTTAATACGGTAGAGAAGAGAGACAGATGCAGCTTCTTGCTTACGTTTTCTAGTGGTAGATGGCCGAATAAATTCCCCTCTAAGTACACATTTCAATGAACACCATATTTTATCCACTGACAGGATAGAATCAACATTATGCAATATGAATTGGGATATAAGGTCTCTAACCTGTTGAAAAATGCCTTCATCATGAGGCAGTTGAGTATTTAGTTTCCAGGTACTATCTCTCTGGGCGTTAGGAGAGATTGCTCCTTCCAGCCAGATCAGTGGATGATCCGAGAGGACTCTTGGCATGATACCACAGCCTAACAGGCCCAACAGTACTGCATTATTGACCAGAAAGTAGTCAATTCAAGACAGGGATTTGTGGAAGGAGGAATAAAAAGTATATTCTATATTCCTGAGGCTTGGGATTCAGAAGTTGCCAGGGATCACTAAACTCATGGGAGAGACTTTTGGTCAGGAGAGAGGGCCTTCCCATGGTAAAAGGATTTATCTAAATCTGGAGTATGGGCAAGGTTCCAGTCTCCTGCCAAAATAGTCCTTTAACTTCTTTACTAGTGTCTAGCGGGGTACTAAATGAAATACCTTGCTGAAATTTAAGTACACTATATCTGCTGCCTGTCCTTATCAGCTTCCATGTTCACCCAGTGGAGAAAGTCAATTATATTTATCTGGCAAGATCTCCCACTCCCACTTATTAGCCCATGTGACCTTGGATCCTGTAGACCATTTCCCTCAAGGATGTAGTCTAGTTCCTCCCTCAGTATGGACTGCATTACCTTTCCCACTATAAGCTTCAGGCTGACTGGTCTATACTTCCCTGGCTCATCCTTCCTTTTGTTCTTGTGCACTGGAACTAAGTCTGCTGTCCTGCACTCCCTAGGGACTACCTCTGCCAATGAGCAGCTGAATGCATCTGCCAGTTGAGCTGCTACCACATCTGCAGCCTCTTTGAGTATCCTAGGGTGTAAGCTGTTGGGTCCAATAGATTTATCTATTTCCAACCCTTTTAGCATTTCCTATGACCTTCCATCTGTTATTTCACCCATGCTGCTTGTGTATCCTCACTCCTCTCCTTCCATCCTCACCCCACATTCTGGCTGTGAACCATCCTTCTCCTTTGTAAGTAATGAATAACAACAATTGTTCAGTATCTCTTTTTTTCCTTTGTCCCTCTCCTCCCAGCCTTCCTCTCTCTTAAGTCTCACTATTCCCCTTTTGATTGTTCTCTTCTCCCTAATGTACCTGAAGAATGCCTTTCCCCTTCTTTTACCCCCTTCCTAGCCAGAGTGCTGTCTCCCCCTTGGCCTCCCTGATCTTCCAACTGAACCTTCCCTCTTCACCTCCACAGGCCCAAAGTTCTTCTGTGCCATAGTGGATATAAGACCACTGCTGCTGGAATCGAGGTTACAACTTAAACTGCTTAATACCCCCTCCAACTCAATGCTGTCAGGTATGACTCAAGGAGAGTAAGACCAGAATATGCTGTGCGTGATGCCTGTCCCCTTCCACCTGGAAGAATGTAGGGGTTGGCTGAAGTTTGGGAGGTATTCATATACACCTCAGCCATTGCTGTTTCCTAAAGGGGCTCCTCTGGAGAGAGACTTTCAGAGGAAGCTAGTCCCTTACTGTTTACCTAGACAGTAAACCAGTGAAGGCATCAAGCACCATGAAGTTTATTCTCACAGGTTTATAGTACAGCAGTTTTATACCTGTTTCCTGCACTGCTGGTACTGGCATAGGAGTGGAGAATTAGACAACGATGATAGTGCACCTCTGAGTTATCACATATAATGTGAAAGCACTAAATAGTCTAGTAGAAAGAAATAGAGTTCTGCAGGAGCTGGGAAGGTTGGGAGCAGTGCTGGCTCTGGTGCAGGAAACTCACCTCATGGAGAAAGATCACACAAAACTCTTTAGTTATGGGTATGAATGGTATATGCCTCAACATATATTGTTCATGGCCACACCCCAATAGAAAGAGGTGCCTATTCTGATCTGCTGGGACTGCCCACTTGAGGTGAATCATGGACGTCAAGACCCCAAGGGCAGGAGTATCTCCATCCAGGGGACCTACAAAGGTACGTGATGTACCATATTATCTCCTTATGTCCCAAATTATTACACAGAGCACTTTTTTTATTAATACAATTGTCATATTATGTGCAGGATTCAAGTCTTGTTCATTATTAGGTCAATTTTAATTTGTGTCCTCTGTTTAGGACTAGATAAATCTGGCATTCCAGGGAATAATGCAAACAGAATGGTACAAGCTTTGGAGCATTTGGCATCTGAACTGGGCCTCACTGATACACAGATGCATAGAAACATAGAAGTTGATGGCAGATAAGGACCTCGAGGCCCATCCAGTCTGCCCTTTTTTCTGCCTTATGAATGTGCCATAGGCCTTCACTCTGTCAATGGCCTATCTATTCCTACTCATCTGTATTGCTCCCTTATGCCTATCCCATGCCTGTTTGAAGCCTTGCGTTGTATTCATATCCACCACTTCCTGAAGTAGGTTGTTCCATGCATACACCACCTTTTCTGTGCAAAAGAACATCCTCACATTACCCCTCAATCTGCCTCCCTCTAATCTCATGCTGTGTCCTCTTGTTCTGCTATTTTTCTTATATTGAAACATGTTAGACTCTTTCACCTTGTAAAACCCTTAAGATATTTGAATGTTTCGATCATATCACCTCTCTCCCTCCTTTGCTCTAGGGTATACATTCTGAGCTCTGTTAATCTGTCCTGGTATGTTTTCTGATGTTGTCTCTGCATCATTTTGGTTGCCCTTCTCTGGACTGCTTCCATTTTATTAATGTCCTTGTGCAGGTGTGGTCTCCAGTTGTACTGCATGCAGTACTCCAGATGGGGCCTAACCAGTGCCTTGTAAAGAGGGATTATTACCTCCCTCTTAAGACTTGCAATACCCTTACTAATAGACCCCAACATCCTTCTAGCCTTACATACTGCTTTAGTGGTCTGCTTGTATGATTTCAGGTCATCTGTGATGATGATGCCCAAGTCTCTTTCTTTCCCTTGTGATTTCCAGCAACTCTCCTCCCAACCTATAGGTGGCTTCAGGGTTTTTCTTCCCTATGTGCATGATCTTGCACTTCTTTGCGTTAAAACCCAGTTGCCACTCTTCTGACCATTTTGCCAGTTTATCCAGATCTCTTCCCATTCTGTCCACCCCATCTGGATTATCTACACTGTTGCAGATCTTGGTATCATCTGCAAACAGACAAACCTTACCCTCCAGTCCATCTGCAATGACACTGATGAAGATATTGAAGAGGACTGGCCCCAGGACTGATCCCTGAGGTACCCCACTTGTGACTTGCATCTCTTCTGACTGTATACCATTTACCACCACTCTCTGTTTTCTGCCTGCCAACCAGTTTGCCACCCAGTTGACCAACTTGTGACCCACCCCAAGCCTACCCAGTTTATTAATCAATCTTCTATGTGGAACAGTATCGAAAGCTTTGCTGAAGTCAAGGTAGGCGACATCAACTGCACCACCTTGGTCCACCACACTGGTTACCCAGTCAAAGAAATCTATGAGATTAGTTTGACAGGACCTTCCTGTTGTAAACCCATGCTGTCTTGGATCCTGTGCTCCTATGGATTCCAGGTGTTGCACTATCCTTTCCTTAAGGAGTGCCTCCATAATCTTGCCCACTACTAAGGTAAGACTGCCTGGACTGTAGTTCTCTGCCTCTTCCCTGCTACCACTCTTGTGGAGCGGGATCACATGAACCCTTCTCCAGTCTTCTGGGACCGCTCCTGTGCTCAAAGACTCACTAAACAGTTCTGATAATAGCTCTGCTAGTTCCACCTTTAGCTCCTTTAATACCCTGGGATGTATGCCATCAGATCCAATTACCTTGTCCACCCTGAGTTTAGTGAGCTATTGTAGGACCCTTTCTTTTGTGAAGGGACTAATGCACACCTCCATCCCCCCGTTTCCTGTGTGGTGTGTGGAGATACCTCAATCCTGCAGCCTGAGTCTACTTTTTGTTCTCAAACCTGCACGTTTATACTTGGTTAGATTTTTTCATAATCTTGAATGACTGGCTACATGTGGTGGAGGACTGTGTCTATCACAATATTAGCCACGCAGCTGTGGTGCTAATTATGGTGGTGTGCCCATTAAAAAGAATTCCACCTGGCACCTAAATGTTTCACTGATAAATGACCCCTAGTTTTTGGAAATAATACAGCAGGCAACACAGGAGTAACCTAAACCCTCCATTGGCTACATTGTAATGGATGGTTTGGCACTCTCCGGGGTTTAGTGGCCCAACATTGATAGGCCTATAGGCCTCGGTGAATTCTCATTTTTTGATACTGTACAGTACCACCTTTTTATTTTTCACTCTCCTCTCCTTCCTTCCACACAGCCTCCCAGGACCACACCCCTCCAACAAGTAATGCTTCTTTATCAATATAAATCAGGGCCAAACAACAGGCATTTCAAGCAGTAGGTCAACACCTTTTCAGGAATTTCAACAGGGTCCTAAGGGCACCCAGTTGTCATACTATTTCACACCAGAAGAACAGGAGAGAGTCCTGGGTCTGCTAAGTCATGATAACTCTTGGACAGAAACAAGTGAGAAGACATTACTGAACAAGATATATCACTTAGAGCAGAAGGATGTCCGTCTTGAATGGCATGCCCTGTTACTAAGCGAGTACATAAAAAATAAGAGAATACCAAGGGGATTAAGGGTATTGGTAGAGCCCAATTTGGGCTTTATGAGTATCAAGCTGAATGAAAAATGGATGGGTATTAAAAATAAATGTTCTAATGATTTCATGTTGCCACTTATTGAAGCCATAGTTGAGGAGAGAAACAGACCAACAACAGAAATACAAGGTATAAAAGATGAATATAAGGCTAGGGTCCAACACCAGGAATTCATTACTACTTTAGAAAAGATTAAGAAAGACTTAGCAGAATACGAAGATTGCATTAGGCAGCAAAAGATTAAAACATTTTAAAGGGATGTTGTTGACTGTAGAGATAAAGTAGTTGGTTCACCAAATAGAGAGTTTATAGGAACACCCAATTCAATCAAGAACAACAGGAATATAACACTGACTCAGATAGCGGAGCTAGCTATGTAACTAATTCTTATTTTAGGCCAAGTAGACAACAAGATAGCAGAGAACCCTTTTTAGAAGAAGAATCAATACAGCGTCAGGAGACAGGGAACACCATGAGATATCAACAACCCCCCGTCATAGAAGAGAGGAGATACAAATTGAGGGACAGAGATTGGAGACGAGAGGATCAATACAGACCACCTTATGAAAACCAGAGAGGAGGAACTGGTGGAGGAGGTGGAAGAGGAAGAAAAGGGAGAGGAGGTCCGAACAGGGGGAGACAGAAGTAATTGAACCCATACCTATTTTTAATCTTAGTGGAAGGGAGCTCTCCTCAAGTGAAATTGCCATCCTCAGTAAAGGTTTATCATATTCTCCTACGAAGGGTTTGGGTCCATTCCAATTGGAAGTGGATCTGCAAAAGTTTTATTGAAAAATACAGTTAGCATATTGGTTTGGGAATTAGGAACAGGCACACACTACCAGGAGGCAGGAATTACAAAAAGCTCTGGACATTAAATCCACCTTTACCCCACCAAAAGGAAGGGAAACAGTAGAAATCTACATACAAGTAGTAGGACAAAAAATTAAAAATATGTTAAATGACAAAAAATTGGTTCCAACATATAATAACCTCATGAGACAGGAAAGAGATGCATTGAAACAACTAGAACAGGTCAAATCTCTAGTTATTAAACCTGCAGACAAGGGGGTGGTATCGTGTTACGGAAATACACAGACTATCAGGCAGAGTGTTTGAGGCAACTTTCAGGTACAGACAGGTACCAACACCTAAACAATGACCCGACAGAAGAGATCATGGGTGAGATAAATGAATATCTGAAATGGGCAGCTGATTGAGGTTGGTGTTCTGAAGGAGAGATGTAGATGCTCATTAACAAAACACCCAGAATACCATTTTTTACACATTACCAAAAGTACACAAAAACTCTGAAAAAATGCCGGGTAGACCAATAGTTTCTGGAGTGGATTCCATTTTGGAACCACTCTCAAAATATGTTGATTTCCATATTCGGACTGAGGTATGTAAGATGCAAACATACATTAAAGACACTAGTCACATCATAGACATTATAACAGACATAAACGCACAGGGCTTGGATTTCAAAGGCATTTGGCTAGTAACAATGGACATTAAAGACCTATACACAAGCATCAATCATGAAAATGGACTAGCAGCCCTAGATAAGAGCCTTAGGAACCTGGGTGACCAACATCCACCCAGTGAATTTCTTCTGGGTCTAGCAGAAATACTGCTTAACAAGAACTACGTCCAATTTGAAAAGACTTTCTACATGAAAATAATGGCTACAGCCATGGGGAGCACAATGGCCCCCTCCTACTCTAATCTTTTCATGTGGGATTTTGAATCCACCCACATATTAGGTTCAGAAAATAACATCTTTCTGGAAAATGTAAAAATTTTGCGACATTTATTGATGATGTCTTCCTCATTTGGGAAGGCACAAGAGATGCTTGGACAGGTTTCTTATATTTGTAAACAGTAGGAACACTGACATACTGTTTAATATGGAGATCAGTCAAGAACAGATACCTTTTTAGGATTTACTCATCTATAGAGAAGGTAACAGATTAGAAACGAAATTATATAGGAAACCAACAGACAAAACACAGTTCTACACTATGACAGTTATCATGATCTGAAATTGAAGAACAGCATTCCCAAGTCACAGATCATTAGAGCAAGGAGAATCAACAGCAACAAGCAGGAGTATATTAGAGAAGCAGGAAATATGACACAGAGATTCACTAATAGGGGAACTTAAAATTCTGTCCCTTACCCTGGAAGAGGTGGTGCACCCACTCACCAAAATGTTCAATCTCTCCCTCTGCCTTAGTCAATTTCCCAGCAAATGGAAGTCTGCTATAGTCACACCAGTGTTCAAAAGTGGTGACAAGTCCCTACCAGGAAACTATCGGCCTATATCTATACTTCTACCCCTCTCCAAGGCCCTCAAACGCATTGTGGCTGACCAACTCTCAGACTACCTGCATAAGTATAACATACTCTGCTTGCAGCAACATGGATTTAGGAAAGGACACAGAACGTCGACTGCCCTACTGGAATTCTCAGGAGAAATTCACACTGCCTTGGACAAAGGATATCAAACCGGAGCTGTTTTCATTGACCTAACAAAGGCGTTTGATACTGTTCACCATGCCTTACTTATCACACAACTACACAGTCTTGGGCTCTCAGAAGGACCAGGTGCCTGGGTTAAAAGTTACCTGGCCCAATGCTCTCAATCAGTAAAATTCTCAGAAGTCCTGTCAGACTCAAAACCGGTCCTCTCAGGTGTTCCACAGGGGTCAATCCTAGGCCCCCTCCTTTTCAGCCTTTTCCTAAACTCTCTCCCCAAATCCTGCCCAGAACAAATAATCCTTTATGCTGACGATGCCGTGATTCTCTCCTCTCATAAGGACCTGTAACCCTTACTCCAGAGCCTGCAACTTGCTTTCTCCAATGTTGAAAAGTGGTTCCTAGATCACAAGCTGGTCCTAAATCACAAAAAAACAAAATCCATGCTTTTCTCCAGTCCACAAAACAGAAAAAGACAAATTCCACTTACTATCAAAACATACCCAGGAAATACCCTTGAACAAGTGTCAACATTTAAATACCTTGGAATCACCTTTGATCAAGGTCTTACCTTTGCAACCCACATTGATAACACAGCAAAAATGGTGAACCAGCACATTGGTATCCTGTTCCAAAACTGGCAATTCCTTAACCAAGCTACACTGAGGATTGCTATCCAAAGCTCTGTCATCTCAGTCATAGACTATGGCTTAATTATCTATGGCTCTGCCACTACCACCGCACTAAGGCGCATCACAGCCACCCTAAACAAGGCCTGTCGGCTGCTCACTGGAGTGCAAAGATGTACTCATACATGTGAGCTCTACTCTGAAACAGGATGGTTGCAACTCTCAAATCACATAAGGTACCTCACATGCTTGATGGCAAAAAAAAAACATCTTGGGTCACACTCCGCCGTGTATCCAAGACCTACTTTGCCCAAATACCAGCATCTATCCCACCAGAAGATCAGAACACCAGCCTCTCCAGGTCCCCAGATGCTGGACCACACAGGGCCAAAGATCTTTTGCCTATCATTCCCCCAGCAGGTACAATGCCCTGAGCCCACTCATTACATCCTCCACGTCACTTGGAGCTTTCAAATCTATGCTTTACTCTCACCTCTCAGCCTCTAGCGCCTGCGACTGCCTTGACTAATAATTCTTCCCTCATGGCTGTTTTTACTGTTTTTCATCCTCCTCCCCCTCTGCTCCTTTCTTGACAAAGGCATCTGAGTACCTCTAACTACTCTAAGTCTGCTCCCTCCCATATCTCTTCCTACCCTTCCCACCATGACCATTATTCCAATGTTTTGTTTTTTTCCTGTGATGTACTGTATTATACTGGCTTATTGAAACCTTTATAATTTGCTGACCATTCTATGTAACATGTTTTGTTTGTTTGTACATTGATGACGTGGAACCTTTGTAAAAGAGCCATTGGCTCAAAGGTAATAATTCCTAGAACAATAAACTAAACTAAACTAAACAACAGACAGAGGGTACAAGAAACAGTACAAGAAATATTAGATACCCCCAAGAGATGTGGAACCTTTGTAAAAGAGCCATTGGCTCAAAGGTAATAATTCCTAGAACAATAAACTAAACTAAACTAAACAACAGACAGAGGGTACAAGAAACAGTACAAGAAATATTAGATACCCCGAAGAGACTCCATTACACAGGGAGAGAAAGGAGGCCACAGGGAACAGAATTGTGTTCTCCACAGCTTATAGCCATCTTAGAAGAGATATTCAGAACATCCTTACTAGAAATTGGCATATTTTACGGGTAGATGACCCACAAAACTCTAGATTTAAGCTATGGCCCCTGATTACCTCCAAAAAGAACCCTACTATTAGGGACAAATTAGTACATACCAAGCATCATATTGAGGAACCAGGTACCAAACAGCTCCTCCTTGGATCCTTAAAAAATGGGAGCTACCCTTGTGGACACTGTTACCAGTGCAGCAATACCAGCAGAAAAACATTTTTTTGAACATCCTTACACGAACATAAGATATGGAATCAAACAGCACATAATGTGCAAAACAGATCACGTGATCTATGTTTTACAGTGTCCCTGTGACAAATTGTACATCAGAAAAAATGAAAGAGAATTGAAACCAAGAATTGCAGAACACAAGGGCGATATTAGAAATAAGGACCAAAAATCAACAGTGGTGAAACATTTTAACACAGTTGGACATTCAGCAGCATCCTTTAGATTTTGGGGACTTAAAAGAGTACAGGAACCAATCGGCATGAACATCACCTGGAAAACTTTGGTGCTGCAGAGGGAAGTTTATTGGATTTACACCATGGACAGTTTGAACTCATGAGTTGGGTTAAATGAAACATAACTGGAATTTATTTTGGTAATATGAACAATTGTATGTTACCCCTTGAAAAGAGCCATCTCAGGGAAGGAACATATTTACATATGTTAACCTGTTAAAATACCAGAATGAGAAACTGATTGTGTATAGGAAGGGTATTTGGAGGACGGCTACAATTTTACTATTTTATATGGTCTAACAAAATTCAGACAAAAGATTTATTAAGTAGCGCATATCACTTTTAAACAAAATTAGTAAGTAGTTTTTCCATGCACAGGGTATCCACCTTCCAGCACTCTGCCTGAAATATAGCTTGAGTTTAAAATATATATGTATGTAATTTTTTCAGAGTCAGTAATATTTAATATCCACTGCAAAAAAAAATTATTTTGGCTTTAGCCATGGGTGGGGGGGGGTGAACTGCCTTTTTACTGCATCTTCTTACCTCTGTCTGCCCCCATTTTCCATCACTCCATCACAGAAGTGTTAGGGATCAGCTGTTCTCCACCTTTCAGGAGAACATCTAAGGCTTGAACCTGGAAAGGGCAGGATCATGACAACAGCGGTGAGGTCATCTGATCCCCCCGCCTCCTGGAGTATTTAAGCAGACATGCATGGGAGTTCAGGTGCTCCCTGTTTCCTGCAGAGATGCCATGAACCTTTGCTACTCCATTTTAGGAGTCTGGTGAGTCCTTTTTACCAAATTCTGGCTGTTTGTGAAAGTTATAGAAAACTGTAGAATGTTTATCTGTACCTGAAATTACAAGGAGTTGTTTTATTACATTGCAGAAGAGAATAAACATCTCTGTGACATTAGATTACTAAAAGAGTTGTATGTAATGAGGTAGGCAAGATTTTAAACCTTAGCAAATAAAGTAAGTTTTTTGAAATGTCTAAGACTAGTATTTTTTAAATTCTAAAAGGATCTTTCATTCCTTTCTGTAACAATTTATGCTACTGAATATTGATAACCCATGGAAAGGAGTCAAGCCAATAAACTTATGAGGATATAAAATGTTCAACAGGTAAATCATTAGTAAGTTGACAAGAAATATAATATTAATTGGAAGTAACCAAAACATAGAGATATTTTTATGGAAATGTGTCAGATAGATGCTAGTTTTAACATATATTAAAACCGAGAAGGATGGAGAGATTATAGAGATACAATGTCTAATATATAAACTAAATGCATTTGTAAAACAACATCCTGAAAATAAATTAAACTGATACTAAGGAAATGTTAGCAACAGTATATGTGAAATGGGTTACTTATATAATCACAGGTGGTTTGGTTCTTGCCTCTAGTGTAGTAGGTCAATGGTTCAATTCCCAGAAGAAATGTTTACTGTATTTACATTGCATATGCATTTTGACACAAATATATATTGTGGAGATCGTCTAGTAACATTTATTAAGTTTGAATAATCATAGTCAAGTTTGTTTTAATATATATGTAATTGTGGTGGTCAGTATTTAAGAGATTACATCTTTCTCTAGCTCTAAGTGTTAAAACATTGTATATGTTTCCTTTACCTAGATGCAACACTGCAAGGGCCTGAAGAAGTGGCGATAAGCTACGAAACTGTCACCCCTTTGGTTTAGTGTGGAGAAAAATATAATAAAGCAGTGACTGTTTACTGAAATAAGAATTTCTAGAGTGTATTTCATTCTTTCATATCAATATTTTGAGAACACAGGAGTACTTTCCAATAAATCAAAGATAGAGGACATCTTCACGTGGAAGGCAGTGCTCATGAGACACATTACTGGGTATGGTTCTGCTAAACAAGGGTTCAGGCAGAAGGTCGGAGGAGAAGGTGGTCCTGGCAAGAAAAATTTTAGTACTTGAGACAGAACGTAAGATCACTCTAGATGATGACTACAAGCAACAAGTGGATCTCTACCAGAAAAAAAATAATATGCTACTGGAGCAAAAACCTGAGGGTTCCTCATATCCCACTTGCCAAAGATTTTGCAAAGCTGGCAAGAGGGCTAAAAGACTGTTGGCCTAGCAGATCAGAAGAGAGGTAACTAGCAGAGATGTGTTCAGGCTTTGGAAATCTCCCTGAGCCATCAATTTCACTCTGGCCCATCCAAGATAACTAAGATGTTCGCAGATTTTTATGAAGAGTTTTATTCCAAACCAGACACACAGGAATGGGTGGCAACAGCCACATTAGAATCCTTTTTCTATGGCCTTCAGCTTGAAAGGCTAACAGATTACATGGCAGAAAAGTTAAATGCCTGTATAACATAGGAGGAGGTAGGCTCTGCTATACAGAAACTTAAAATATGTAAAACACCTGGCCCAGATGGCATGAGTGCCAAATTTGATAAGGTTTTCCATGATCTGCTGACTCTGGTTCTGGGAGAGGTATGTGGGATGTTGCGGGGGGTCCCAGTTTCATGGGCCCAGGCTCAGTATCAATGATCTACAACCAGGAAAGGACTCCACACTGTGTTACTCATACTGCTCCATTACACTATTAAATGTGGACCAAAAAATCTTCACATCAATCTTGGTAAATGAACTGAAGGGTTGTGTGGGGCAACTGGCCCACCCTGACCAAACAGGTTTTTTAAAGGCTGACATATTCAGGATACAAGGTGCTTATTTAATATTCTCATGCTTTGGGGGAGAGAGGTAACTCTCCCTTCTTATTATTACTAGTATGGAAAAGGCCATTCATGGGGTGGAGTGGGTATTCCTTCAGCATACCTTGCAGCTAATGAATTGTAGCTTATGAGTTTAATGGAGAGTTTCCTGCACAGCATGAACACCTTGTTTCCTAAACCTGAAGCAATGTTGAAAGTCAATAGTGAGAGAGCAAAGATTTCCACTCTTTAGGGGAACCAGGCAGGGATGCCTGCCTTCCCCCTTCTATTTGCACTGTGTATCGAGTCTCTGGCAACAGTCTTAAGGGGCAAACCAGACATCAGATGCATATGGGGAGTGGGGAAGAGCACAAAGATGCTTTATATGTGGATGGCACATTATTTTATGTTAGCACTCCCTTGATTCCAGTTGTGCAATACGTCCTTAAGGAGTATAGGGAAACATTGGGCTACAAAATTAACTTTGATAAGTCAGAAGCAATTAAACTTAGTGGCCACTGCTCCTCTGAATTTAGAAGGCTCTTACTCTTCTCATGGGTCAGTCAAAACACAGTGCGATATTTGCAAATTAGGATGACCCCGAATGCATGCAAAATATTTACTCTTAATTACAAAAACCTCCAAAGGGAAATCACCTCGGATGTAGCATGTGGCAGTTGCAACCCCTTTGTTTAGGGTTGGAATCCAAACCTTGAAAATGAAAGGTCTACCCAGATTATCTTTTCTGTTTCAGATGTTGCCCCTGGGGATTTCAAGCTTCTTTGAAAAAAACTTAAACAGATTTATCACAGGGCTTGTGTGGGATGGTGGGGAACCACAGATTCAAGGGAGGACATTCTCTTAGACTTGAATGATAGGAAGTCTACTGTAGGCCTACCAGATTTTTGAATGCATCATTTGTCAGTTAGTCCCAGTAGGCCATGAATTAAACAACAGAGACACAGAATTATGTGATGTTAGAAAATGAGCAGCAGGGTGACCTGTCCTTATGTTCGCACTACCCTTTATTAAATATAATCCCAGTGGTGTGGAGGGCAGTATTAAACCCCTGGTTGAAACACACCATGAGGATCATATAAAGATACAAAATTGACAAATATCCCAGACATGGTGGATCCACTAACAGTCATAATTGGAAACCCAGACTTCCTTCCACTGAAACAGGTATTGGGTTCTTTCAATAGAATACTAGAGCCCTAATGCATTATCACCAGTTCTGCTAAGGTAATACTTTCAGGACCTCTGCAGTGACAAAGAGAAGCCTTTGACCCAGGTGAATAACTCCTTGATTACAAATGTTAAATTCTCTACTGTTACCAGTGACCTCACCCCTCTTGAAGACTTCTTTTACTGGTTTGCAAAACTGACAGGAGAGAGTCATTATATTTCCTAGCTACTGTATATAAAATACATTCAAAGGCCAGAAGGTACTCAGTCTTGTAGTCAACTCCCAGAGGGAAGCAGAACTGGAACAGTACATCACAAAGGAGGAATAAACCACCCCAGGGGAAAGGGGTTAGAGGGTTTCCTCTTCATCTCTCTGGAGAGAATACCAGAGGAACATGTGCATTCATTGCTTTCACACCCCCCACAGTAACCCAACACTCCACATTCACAAGGACAGCGGCATGCTGGAGTGGTTGTGGGGAGATGGGGACACAACATCACATGTTTTGGCAATGCTTCATCATACAGCAATACTGAATTCAAATACAGGCTGAATTAGATAAAATATGGAGTCTCCCATTACCTATAGACTTCCAGAACTGTGTGTTGGGCTACCCAGTGGGAACAGTGCTCCATAAATGTAAAGATGCACTCCAGATAAAGTGGTGCTGGAAAAAATACCAGACAAGCAAAAAAAAAAAAATGAATAATCCTGCACTCCAGACTCCAGAGAAATTCAGGGAGAATATTTATGTTATGTTTTATATTGAATAATATTATAATTGTAAGTATTTTTTTATTTTAACATAAAATTTAAATACTCTCCCTGAATTTCTCTGGAGTCTGGAGTGCTGGATTATTCATTTTTTTTTTGCTTACCCAGTGGGAGCTCTGGAATCCATGAAAAAAACAGGATCTGCTTTCCCTGGCATATCTGGAACCAGTCAAAGGCACTGCATGTCATTAATTGTTGGGGGAGCTTCCTACCAACTCCATTTGCACAAAAAGAGATGTTTTCAGGTAAATCCTGTTCCCACACCATTTTGTGTGTGTTGACAGTTCTCAGGTGCTAGCTTTTCAGTCTTTTATGTTGTCTTGCACATGTGCAAGCAACATCTTCTGGTAGTAGGATAAATGCAGAGGTGTGTCAGTGTTGGCAAATGCAGTGCACACTTTAGTACTGTAGGTGCATCCCTCATTCCCCAATGAGCCAGCATACTAGCACTAACACAAGTATATGCAAAGTGCTACCAACTAGAAACAAACATGCCACTGCAATCACAGACAAGCTCATCATGCAGCAGCACAGATGACACACCTCCATACGTGCCTTTCATGGTGAAACATTTCAATAAACATGGCAGCGGAGCCACCGCCACACAATTCCCAAAGGAAACAGACATTGGGGGTGCAATCCTCGTGTCAACATGTCCACCCCCCCCCACATTGTGTGGCACACTGGGAGCCCACTAGAGTGTGCTCAACATTTGTTTTCTTTCACCTGTAAAGAAAGAAAACTGTCCTGCGGTGCAGAGTCCATTTTTTTTTTTACCTGAAAAAAGAAAACAGTCCATTGTTCACAGCACCCCTTCCCTCAACCCGCACCCATCCTCTGTGCACCCCACCTCCCATCACCCACCCCCACTCCATACTTACCACTGGAGGTCCAGCACTGCGATCTTAGGTTGAGCAGGAACACGTCTGGATTCTTCAAAGCCAAACTGCAAAATGAAGAAATGACAGTAAGCTGTATAATGGCATAAATGGGGGGGGGTCAACTTAGGTGGATATCTCAGCCATTTTTTTTGAATTTTGGTTCCAATTTGTTCAATTTTGGGTTCTTGGAACCCCACCTCATGAACACATACACAGCCATCTCATTATTCAGTCCCAAAAGGTCATTTCGCAGTCACTGCATGGAATCACCTTTCGGAACTGATTAACAAAACGACAGTGCCACTGTTCATGAGAAGGGGTTGTAAAAAGCCTGTGTTGCAAATTTGGTGAAAACAATTCCAAAAAATGACTGTCATGAGTGTTCATTATGCAGTTTCCACACACATTCATAACTTCGACAATTGTTAATATTTTCACTCCAGATTTTCAACATTAACCATTTTTTCACACCTCCTTATGAACAGTACAGGTGTCATTTTTCACATCCTGCCCAAAATGTGTTTGCGCACATGTGGCACACAATGGCATGGCCATTGTTGGAAATCAATGTTCAGGACAGATTAGCAAAATCACAGTGACACTGTTCATGAGCAAAGGTCCCAAAATGCCTATGTGGAAAATCTGGTTTAAAAATTCCCCCAAATAATTGCATTATGGGTGTGTGTTGCACAGTTTCTATGCAAGCTCGTGACTTCACCAATTTTTATGTTTGCTTGCACGCATGTACAAGAAACATAGTGCCATCATCCAAGTTTTTTGGAGGTGTGGCACCCATCTTCAAATTCAGGTAGTGTGTTTGCAGGCGCGGCCGCAGTTCTCCAATGAATGCTGCAGCTGTCTATGACAGCAGTTGAAAATGCAGTGCCATACAGTTGAAAGGGAGAGCTCCACTTCAGTGAGTAGTGCTCCCCCCCCCACACACACACACATGCATATTGCATGCTCATGCGCTTCCCCCCCATGCACACACTGTATGGCCAACGAGGATGCCCAATCCCCCCAAAGGCTTTCCAGGTGCCACGCTGTGAGCCCTCCCCAGCATGGCAAAATTGTTATGGCCAAAAAGGGTGCCCAATCCCCCCCATCGTCTCCAGGCCCCCCCAAACAGTTTTCCAGCTGCCACGCTGGGAGCCCACCCCAGCTTGGCAAATGTCCCGCATCGCTCTTCCTAAAAAAAAAAAAAACCTGTAAACAAAAAAAATTCCCTTGGCAGTCTCCCTGCCCACCCGCCCACCCTCTGTGCACCCTACCTCCCCACACCCCCCTCACCCCATACTTACCTCCGTAGCTCAGCGTGACGATCTTCAGTGGACCGGGAACATGTCAGCACTATTCAAAGCCGACAGCGAACTGAGAAAATTCTGGTAAGCTGAATAATGCAATAAATAATTTTTTTTTCAACTTTAATGCATGTCTCAGGCATTTTTGGGAATTTTGGCACCAAGGCCCAGATATTCAAACTGCACCAGGCTGTGGCGCAAGCCTGGGTGCAGCTCAACTTTTCTGCACAGGGGCGTTGACTGGGCGATATTCAACAGAGCTGTGCCATGGCTCAGCATCATTAAAAATTGCACCCTGGCCACCCACAGTGCGCATGGTGCAGTGGCACTGCACCAGCGCCAGTGGCCAGAGTGGAGCATGGGGATGCACTAGTGCAGATTCCATTGCACTAGGTACAACAACTGCGATATTCAGAAGTATACATGCAAATGGGGCCATAATGTATGCAAGGCACAAATGGGGCCATTTACATGTCATTATGGCCCCATCTTCATGCAGGTGCACCGATCCCCAACAACTTGCACCTGGCACCCTGCCAGGCAGCAGCCGTCGGGGACCGACACCCCCTGCAGTGCGGCAATGTGCCTCACAGCCCAATCGGGGCATTTGTAAAATAAAAAATGTCACAATATCCCTGGTGGTCCAGTGGACCGCTGTCTGCCTGATTGCAGGCTTAAGTATAAAATAAATGACTCCTATATCCCTGCTGATCCACTGGACCGCTGTCAGCCCAGTCGTGGACTTAAGTATAAAATAAATGACTCCTATATCCCTGGTGTTCCAGTGGACCACTGTCAGCCCAATCGTGGGCTGAAGTAAAAGAAATTATAATCTTATTTCCCTGGTGGTCCAGTGGACTGCTGTCTGCCCGATTGTGGGCTGAAGTAAAAGAAATCATAATCTTATTTCCCTGGTGGTCCAGTGGACCACTGTCTGCCCGATCACAGGTTTAAGTAAAAAATAAAAAGAAACCTATATCCCTGGTGGTCCAGTGGACCCCTCCCCACCCACCCACTGATCCCCACTGCCCCGTTCCCCAGTCAGTGGCGGGTGGCAGCATCCCCACCCATCTGCCGCCCCACCGCCCATCGACTGACACCGTAGGTAGGGCTGTATGCCCATTGGTCCACAGCATGAGCCAATGGGCTTGCAGCCCATACCGTACTACACATTCCAGATATGTGAATGGATCCATTCAAATGAGAAGTTGTGAAGTGTACATATGTATCCATGGTTACAGAAGTGGTGGACCATGATGATGGATGTCTCTTGTGTTATCTGCAGAGAATTGTATGTTGTTTGTCTTACCTGATGATGGCTGTCTCTGGTTGCCTGTATTGTCTTGCCCCTTCTGCTTTTTGTTATGTGTGTGGAATTCAGAGTTAGGGTTAGAAACCCTATTGTCAAATTTCCCTGTTTTAGTCACTGTAATATCAACCCTAACTGATGTATTAACGATGTTTTTTGCAATGAATATATATTATAGTGGTGCGGTAGCACCACTTTAGCTAGGGTTCAACTGTTATTTCTATGGTAAACCCAAAGGTTGAGTAGGCACTTTAGTATTAAACCCATAATTTTGCACTTTAATATCTTCACAACTGTTCAACAGAATTCAACAACATGTAGCATGCATGGTCTCCTGGGGTTGATCTCTTAATGTGTCAAGTTTTATTTCAATTGAGCATGTAGATTCTGAGATGTGAATAGTGAAAAAATGTAAAAAAAGAATTACTGATTGTTGCTTTTTTTTTGTTATCACCCTGCCCCAAGACAGTTTGGAAATTTGGTCAAAAATGTTCAGGTTAGAAAGGGCTTGGCCACAAATGTGCCTTTTGCTGGTTTGGTGAAAAAATTACGTATCTATTCCAAAGTTATTAAATTAAAAAAATTCAGGTTCTGAGCATGTCAGTTCAAATTAGCTCATGAAATGAACTTATGAGGAATCCTTTTTCATGAGGTTTTTCGTATGCCACCATTTGGTGTCCATTTTTTTATTCAAAATAACATTTTTAAAACTCACAAAAATGGAGCTGTAGACACAGAGCAACAGATGTTTGTTGCTCATCAGGACCAAATAAGGTGGATTCTGTCATTAAGTGTTGCAAACATGATGACCAAATATGTCTTTTCTTTGTTTTTAATCTTTTTTTCTGACTCATTTCTGTCATTTTTCATATTGGTTGATACAAAAAAATGGTGCATCTTGCTGTATTTTTTTCATCACCTTGTGATCAGATAGTTTGGACTTTTGGTTTGAAATGTTCATGGTACAGAGGCCTTGGCCCACAGGTGTGTCTTTGACTGGTTTGGTGAAAAAATGATATTCAGTTTCAAAGTTAAGTTTAAAGAAATGTGGTTCTGGGCATGCTCATTAAGTAGTTCAGAATAGCTGCATGAAATGACTGTATGGGGCCAAGGTTTCCCTGGTGTTTAGTCGCACCCCCAGTCCCTATCCCCATATTGATTAATATTTCCCTGGTGTCTAGTGGCACCCTCCACCCCTCTGATTGCCATCCCCATATGTTGCCACTGTTTCCCTGGTATCTAGTGGCATACCCACCCTTCTGATCTAAGTCCCCATATTGTTAATATTTCCCTGGTATATAGTGGCACCCCCACCCCTCCGATTGCTGTTCCCATATTTTGTCAAGTTTTCCGGGTGTTCATCCCCATCTCTGTATTGTTTAATATTTCCCTGCTGCCTAGTGGCACCCCCACCTCTCCAATTGCCATCCCTGTATGTTGCCACTTTTTTCCTGGTGTCTAGTGGCACCCGCACCCCTCTGATCACTGTCCCAGTATTGTTAATATTTCCCCTGGTGTCTTGTGGCTCCCCCATCCTTCCAATCATGTTCCACTATTTTTGAATGTTTCCACAGTGTCTAGTAGCACCTGCATCTCTGTCCTCATCTTTGTTTATTACTGTAAAAAAGAAAAGGGTCCCTCTCCTATCAGACCCCCCCAGCCTCCCACTGAACGCCCACCACCCTGCACCCCTCACACCCCCACATACCCTCACTCACCTCAACAGCTCACTGGGGGAAGATCTATTCTCTGATAAAAGACATGTCTTGCTGCTGGAACCTCTGACTGCAATATGAGAAACTAAGCTAAGTGTGGTTCAATGTATTTCAGTGGGGTTTCCAAGTTTGATGCACAACTTTGCCATTTTTGCATATTTTGAGCCAAAATTTTCAATAAGGCCTTTTTGGGACCCCACCTCATGAACAATGACTGTGGAACAATGCAAATCCCACCTGAAAGGCAATTTTGCAGTCACCTGCTAAAATTACCTTTCAGATGAGATTTGAACATTTTCACCACTGCTGTTCATCAGGTGGTGTCATAAGAAGGCTAAGTTGAAAATTTGGAGTCAGAATATGTCAAATTGGCAAAGTTATGCACATTCATTGAAATTTTGCTACTCTTGCTCATAACTATGGTAATTTTAAATATTCTGACCCCCTTTTTAATATTATATTTTTTCTACATCATCTCATGAATGTGACAGCTGTCATTTTTCAAACCCTGCCCAAACTGTCTTTTCAAACCCATGAAATGGAATGATGTTCCAGTGGCATGGAATCATGTTTTGACGGGGATTTGAACATTTTCAGTATCATGCTCATGAGGTGGGGCAAAAAGAAGGCTATGCTGACAAAGAGCCTTGCACTTCCACAGCAACATACATATACACATCTGTGGAGGGTTGGCATCCCAGAGGGCCCTGTGCTCCTACAGGCAAATAAGGATATGATTACACTATCTGAAGAATTATGGATGGATGTGGGTGCAGGGCCCAAAGGGCCTTGTGCCCCAACATGCAAATAAGAATACCATTAAACTATTTCAAAAAGTAAGGAAATTCATTGCAAACAACTTTGTTAATGCACTAGTTAGGGTTAAAGTGGCAAAAGTAGGGAAATGTGGTGTTAAGGTTTCCAAACCTAACACCCCACCCCCACCAGGCAGGCTGCAACAGGAAAACCATTACGGCTTCACCTCTCTTGCCTCTTTGCAAAGCAGGCATGTGGTGTGCCTTGGGGTTGTCAACCTCTTCTCATATACTGTACCCATCTCAGCTTATTTACTGATGGAATGGGGTGAACGTCAGGGTTGACAACCACAAGGCATACATCATGCCTGATTTGTGAAGATGAAAAAGTGTGAAACCATACTGTTTTTTCCTGTTGTTGCCTACAGGGTGGGGTGTTGGGGCTGGAACCCCTAACACCACATTCTCCTACTTCTGTCTCTTTAACCCTAACAGATAGACAGACAGACAGACAGACAGACAGACAGACAGATAGATAGCTAGATAGATAGATAGAGCGATCGATAGATAGATCGATAGATATTATAGGGCCACAGTCGTGCCCCTATAATTAGGGTTGAGCAGGGCTTTCTATGTTAAAGCTCAAATTTTGCACCTTGATATCTTCACAATTGTTCAATGGATTTGAACAAAAGTTTGCATGCTCGGCCTTGTGTGGTAGATCTCTTGACATGCCAAGTTTTGTTCTGGTCAGATTTGTGGATTCCAAGCTGCTCACAGTGAAACACATAAAAAAATTGCAGTTCTTCCACTTTTTGGGTCATCATGCTGCACCTAGATGGTTTGGGATTTTGTTCTGCAATTTTCAGGATGGAAAGGGCTTGGCCCACAGATGTGCCTTTCTCCAGTTTGATGAAAAAATATTAATCTGTTCCAAAGTTGTTAAATTTTAAAATTTCAGTTTCTGAGCATGCTAAGTACAGTCTTTTGGATACCTTTCTGGAATCAAAAAAGAATCTGGTCAAACCAAAAAGGATTCATTTTCTCTAGGGGCCAATCCTTTATCATGATAAAAAATTCCTTTTTCATTTTCCATCATGTTGTTTTCAGCTTTTTCAAAAATTAAAATATTGAAAACATAGAAAAATGAGGTGCTCCATACACACTAATTGATGTATCTTGCTCATCAGAACTCCATTAGCTGGATTCTGTAGTTGTCTGGTGGCAAAACTGGCTCTGGAATTATTTTTTTTTGAACATTTAAAATATTCTTCAGTACTCGCTAAGATCGTTTTTCGTGAATCCTTTTTCATTCAAACAAAATAGTATCAAGAGTCACGAAAAAGGATTTTGGACTTCGTTTTTTCCTGGATTTTCTCAGGATTCCTTTTTCATTTGAATAGAAACGGATCCCTTGGTATGAAAAATTATCCCGTCACGAAAAAGTATTTCAGATTCAGTCATTTTTCCTATTCCTTTTTCGGGACAAGTGATCCTTTTTCATTTGATGCTTCCGTTCAAACAAAAAAGGATCCCTTGTCACAAAAATAGATATCAGACTTAGTTTTTTGCATGATTCATTTTTCATGAGAGGGGATCTTTTTTCATTTGATATTTTCATTCAAACAAAAAAAGATCTGTTGACAACGTAAAGGGTTTCAGACTTAGTTTTTGGCTGATTCTTTTTTCATTTGAAGGAATCCTTTTTTGTTCTGTTTTTCCATTGAAGCAGAAAAGGACTGTTTCAAGTGAAAAACATCCTTTTCGCTGTCTTCCCCCTAATTTGTATGTGTTTGCCTGGTGTTCCTGGTGTCCAGTGCCCCCCTCCCACCCTCAACTGCCATCCCCATTTTTATTTATTTTGTATACTTTTTTTATTATGTTGTGCCCTAGTGTCTAGTGTCACCCTAACCTCTGATTTTTGCTCCCTAATATTTTTTATTTCCTTGCTGTCTAGTGTCACCCTGCACCCCCCCAAATTCTGTCCCCATAAATATGATATATATAGGGCAGGATATTCAGAATGCACCAGGCAGGGGTGCAAGCCTGGGCACAGCACAACTGGGATTTGCCAGGGCATGGTCCAGACAATATTCAATGGTACTGCCGTCATGGCACAGCATCGCTGAATATAGCCCTGTGGCCACCCACATTGCACATGGTGCAGTGGCACTGCACCAGCGCAAGTGGCAAGAGAAGAGCAGGGGGATGTGCCAGCACAAGTGTGGTTTTGCTAGGTGCAAAACCTGCAACATTTAGTGCTGGGTATGCAGATGGGAACATTACGCATGCAAGGTGCAAATGGGGCCATTTGCATGTCATTATGGCCCCATTTGCATGCAGGTGCACTGATCCCTGGTGACTTGCACCTGGCGCCCTGCCAGACTGCAGCCTTCAGGGACAGACACCCCCTGCTCCTCAGCAGCAACACACCCCAATGCCCAATCGCGGACTTAGTAAAATAATATAATCCCTGGTCATCCAGTGGACCTGCCCCCCAGCCCGATAGTGGGCATTGTAGACATTAAAGAATCCCTGGTGGTCCAGTGGGCTGAACCCCAGTCCGATCATGGGCATTGTAGACATTAAAGAAACCCTGGTGGTCCAATGGACCAAACCCCAGCTCAATCGTGGGCTTCAAATAACGTAATCTCACTGGTTGTCCAGCGGTACCCCCCCACCTGCCCACTCAGACCCACCACCCCGCTCCCCCCCATCAACGGCGGGTGGCAGCCCCCACCGAAATCCTCCGGACGCCCACTGACTGACAGTGTACAGTAAGGCTGTATGCCCATTGGTCCACTGTGTGGGAAATGGGCATGCAGGCAGTACTATGACACAGTCCTGAAATGTGAATGAAACCATTCACATTTGGAGACCATACTATATAGTACAGTCTGCATGCCCATTGGCCCATGCAGTGAGACCAATGGGTGTACAGCTGTACTGTATGCTGTCAGTCACGGGCGCTTGCAGGCGGGGTGCTACCACCTGTTGCTGATGGGGAGAGGGGTGGCAGGTCTGGAGTGGGTGGGTGGGGAGGCGGGGTACTGCTGGACCACCAGGGAGGTTACATTATTGGAAGCCCATGATCAGGCTGGGGTTCAGTCCACTGGACCACCAGGGATTCTTTTATGTTTACAATGCTGGTGATAGGTCTGGGGGGCAGGTCCATAAACCCACAAGGGCTTCTTTTATTTTCACAATGCCAGCGATCGGGCTGGGGTTCGGTCAACTGGACCACCAGGGATTATGCAGCTACATTTAGGTCCACAATCAGGTGTGGGGGGGCACGGCACCCGGCCTGTGACTCAGGAGGTCGGGTGGCCACCCACAGCTGGCAGCTGCCTTGTTGCACCCAGCAGTACGGCAGCCATCCTGTGGATGCCCCAGACTTGTTCCTTTTTTGGGGGTGGATCTGTGCACCCCCCTGTGCAGCGCAATATGTACCATGCATCCCAGGCTGAATATCAGGATGCATCACATATGCATGGGCATGCCCCCCTGCACTTGTGCCACATACATTACTGGTGCACCCTGGCACATCGGGATTTGTGCAGTGCAACATCCCCCTTTGAATATTGTACTGGGATGCATGAGTGGGTTGCGCATGGTGAAACACTGTTGCGCCATGCACAACCCCTTTGAATATCCCGCCCATGGTGTCTAGTGGTGCCACCCACCTCCTGTTCCCAACCCTGTAAATTTGTATATTATCTCTGGTGTCTAGTGGTAATCCCCACCTTCCAATGGATGCCTCCCTTCTTTTCTGTGGTTGCCCAGGTGGCTAGTGGCATCCCCACCCTCTGATATCAATTGGTTGCTGAAATAAGAAAACGTCCCCTTCAATGTCTTTTTGTAATCTGTAAAACAATGTCCACAAGTGATGTGGCCCACCACCACCCTGAACTCCCACTGTGTACCCACCACTCTGCATCCCCCAGATCCCCCATATGCCCTTACTCACCTGAACAGGTCCCAATGTGCAGATCCACTCTCCCATCAAAGACATGTCTTGCTGCTGGAACTGGTGACTGCTATATGACAAATAAGGTAAGTGTGTTTGAAAACCCCATTGAAATACATTGAACCACACTTACCTTACTTCTCATATAGCAGTCATCGGTTCCAGCAGCAAAATGTGTCTTTGATGGGAGAGTGGATCTGCACACTGGGACCTGTTGAGAGTGGGAGTCTTGGGGAGTGGTGGGTGCTCAATGTGTGGTCGGGCTGGAGGGAGTTTATAACACTAATGAACTTTTTTTAAAGATAAAAAAAGACATCAAAAGAGCATTTTCTTATTTTCACAGTCTGACCAACTTCAGAGGGTGGGGATGCCAGTAGACACCAGAGCTACCACAGAAAATAAGGAGGGCAGACATTTGTGGGCAGATGACTAGACACCAGAGATAGAGTGGCTTTTTAGAACTTCAGGCATGGGAGGGTAGGGGACACCATCAGACACCAGGGATACATTAAATATGTATGGGGCAGGAAATTGGAGGGTTGGGGTGCCCCTTGACACCAGGGAAATACAGTAAATGTTATAGAGGTGACAATCGAAGAGTGGGGAGTACCACTGGACACCAGGGAAAAGTATGTACTTATATATTATATATAGATATTAGTGTATACTATATATATATATATATATATATATATATATATAGATATATATGTAACACACACACACACACACACACACACACACACACATATATAATGGTAGCACGTAGTGCTACCATAGTTAGGGTTGAATAGCCCTTTTAAGGTTAAAGGGTGAAACTTTGCACCTTAATAACTTTGCCACCGTTCAATGGATTTGCCTGAAAATTTGGCAGGCTTGGGGCATAACCATAGATCTTGGGATCTGCCAACTTTTGTACCAGTTGGATATATGGCTGAGGAGTTATTAAGCAACATCCATGTGCATATTTACAGTTTTTGTGCATTCTTTGCTCATGCCTACAGGTCGCATGGTTTGCGCGACCGGTCCGAAAACTTCAGAGAACATGCAGCCGAGGTCCCTGATGTGCCTTTTGAAGATTTCATGAAAAAATATTAAAATGGTTCAAAAGTTATTCAAAAAACAAGTTCCCATTATAAGTCAATAGGAAAAATTAACAAAAAGCTCGACACTTTCGCAAATGCACTTTTTAGTGTCACAAATGGCCCTAGTAGTGTCATGAGTCAGCCATTTTTTTTCAGTTACTGATTACAAAAAATGCTTGGCATTTAATATTGGGACCATCTAGGGACATAATTCTTTTTGTCTTCACCTATTCGAGTGCGACCATGCGAAGCCAGGATGGACACGAATCATGTGAAATTTTTCTTTTTTTCTACGTCATACAGGTACTGAGATATTAGCATTTTAGTATTACAGCTGCTCGTTTTCTGCTCAGAGGCCCATTATTTTGCACCCATTCTTTGTTTTCACTGTGTTTCTCAATGGAGCTTTTGGGGAAAAATAGGGTCTGTGCTCCACTTACTATTACACGTAGGCTTTACACTTGCGTTTCCATGCCACTTTGTGATAGCGTTCCTGTGTACACCACTGTGTGTGTCACCCTTTGTGTTTACGTTTGCTTTTGCATTACTATTTCCTGCTTTCTTTGTTTTCACTGTGTGTTGTTGTTCACTATTGTTGCTGTTACCGTCACCATTTGCATTTACAATTGTGGTACCATTACTGTGCACGTTACACTTTGTGTTTCCATATGCGCGTGCAATTGCATTTGCATTTCTGTATCCTTTCCCCGTTACTGTTGCTGTTACAGTTATCATTTGCATTTACAATAGCAGTACCGTGACCACGTGCATTACGGTTTGCGTTTCCGTACATGCTTACGTTTGCCTTTCCATTTCTGTTTCCTTTGGCATTCTTTTTGCTGTTACCATTACCATAAGCATTTGCAATTGTGATACCATGACCATGCTCATTACGCTTTGCGTTTCCATACGCTCTTGCGTTTGCATTTCTGTTTCTGGTCCCTTTGGAATTATTGTAGCTGTAACAGTTAACATTTGCATTTACAATAGTGGTACCATGACTGTGCGCATTACCAGTTGCATTTCTGTATGCATTTGCATCTCCGTTTGCGTCACTGTTTGCTTTGGTGTCACTTTGCACTTGCCTTTCTTTTAACGTTTGCTTTACCATTTATGTTTGCATCGCCATGTGCGTAACCATTAGTGCTTGTGTTTGCATTGCAGTAACTGTTACTATGTCACAAGACATGACATGGTGGGAACGCGGGGTCTGAAGGGCCCACGATCCCACCACCACATTCCATTCACTATTTATAGTCCTCATTCTCAAAAAGAAGGTAAATTCATGGCAAAAAAATCCATTTAATGCATCAGTTAGGGTTGTTCCACAGCAACAAAAGTGAGGAAATGTTTGGGTTGAAAGCCCCCCTTGCACACCCCAGCCGACCCCCCAACCAGCATCAGGGTGCGTGTTGGGGTCATCGGTCCTAACTCTCACCCCATTCTACTGTACCTCAACTTGTTTACACATGTGATGGGGTGAGATTTAGGGCTGATGACCCCAATGCACACCCTGATGCTGTGATAATTGCAAGAAGGCTAAGGGGCTTTCAACCCTAATACTTAATTTCCTCAGAATCCTAATTGCTGCATTAAATGGAGTTTTTACACAAAGATATATATATATATATATATATATATATATATATATATATATATATTAAAGCAAAAACTCCATTTAATGCATTAGTTAGGGTTGTTCCACAGCGACAAAAGTGAGGAAATTTGCTGTTGGGGTTGAAAACCCTAACTCTGAATTCAGCACCCCCAGCACCACACACACACACACACACACACACACACACACACATATGCAAGTATGGGGGAGGACCAAGTCAACACAATCAATGACAGACATCCAGCAGCAGGTGACAGAAATAACAAACAATTGTCTAAATGTACTACGAGACATCCCCACCCACCTGACCAGGTACTGCATGCTCAGTGGAGATCCATAGCAAAAGTGAGGCCATGTACACCAAATGTACACATCCCTGATTGCAGCTGCACACAACATACCACACTTAGTAGTTGCATGGCCTTACCTACCGATGCCCCACACCACACCACAACTGGTACTGTGCCATTAGTCAATATAAATGCTGAAGGTGCATGATGACAGTTGTAGAAAGGTTTTAACACTAGTGAGTATACATTAATTAAGAGAAGTACTTAAATTAACTACAAGACACTAGCATGCTCAAGATAAAAGTAGTGTTACATTTAGTAGGTGATTTACATAGTAGTACATTTACGGTTTACTCAAGATAGAGAGGCTGATGTAAACGTATGGAAAAGCATTGCCTGTTCAATGCTGTGAAATTTGTACTGCCAGTATCAGATGCATTCTTACTGATGAAGGTGTACTGCTGATGTACATACATAGACCTTCAGTGTGTTTCAATACTAAAGATGCAGTAAGTATTCTTTGTAAGAAACAGTGTAATTGCATGGATCAGGCCAAGCAACTTCTAAATATCATAGCACTACTGAGCCAACAATGACGTACCTGTATCAGAGATGTATATAGGATAGATTTTCCTGTAGGCACTTACTGAGTATGTTGTACCTGATAAAGACAATCTCATTGCATCTGTGATGACTAACTTATTCAAATAGTAATACATTTACTATTGTTGCAATGAGTGATCTATGCCACTTATGGACACAATTTATTTACAGTAATTTTTTTTAACAGTTGTTTCATACTCAGGCTGTATGCCTAGTGTTTGGGTTTGCCACACTTCTGTCACTGATGCTATCAAAGTGATAACTATGTTAATTGTGGTACAACAGTAATCAAGTAGGTATGGTATAGATATAAACAGAATGTCTTTCAGTATTGATTTAACTCACAATGGGGTAAGTGTACTAGGACAGCAGGGGTTATTCTCTATCACTGACTCTGTCAGTTATAATCACACTAAGGTTTCGATGACTGTAATGATCAAGTTACACTGTTCATCTTCATGAGTTCATATTCACAGCCATTCTCCAGTAACTAGACAGTGTATGGTGTAACTGGGTGGGACACTGTGTTGCAAAGCTGCTGCAGTGCCTAGCAGAGGGAGAGTATCTACTCATAAAGACAATTAAGCAATAAGGAATGACCAACAGTTATGTTAAATGGTCTGTTAATCACCCTGTAGGGGTTTAATGTTGAATGAGGCATAGCTGAGTGCCACATGTCGCTAGACAGTGATAAACTGACCATTAACATAATACCTGGGAGTGGCTTATTGCTATCATAATAAAACTGTTTTTTAAACAACATTAAACCATGTTCATCATATGGTTAGGCTCTACATGTATGTTAATAAAAACTAAACATAAGGCTGTTACAATGTTTACAGTCAATTAGAAAGCTGCATTTCTCAAACCCTTGTTATAATCAGAGATATTATACCTGTACAACTCCTTGGTTTTGTTGAACTCTATTGCTCAGGTGGCCAACCACATGTGGTGTGGTGTGGTGTTGGGCATTGGTAGGTAAGACCATGCAACTACTAAGTGTGGTACGTTGTGTGCAGCTGCAATCAGGGATGTGTACGTTTGGTGTACATGGCCTCAGTTTTGCTGTTGATCTCCATTGAGCATGCAGTACCTGGTCAGGTGGGTGGGGATGTCTCGTAGTACATTTAGACAATTGTTTGTTATTTCTGTCATCTGCTGCTGGATGTCTGTCATTGGTTGTGTTGGCTTGGTCCTTCCCCATACTTGCATATGTGTGTGTGTCTGTGTCTGTGTGTGTGTGGTGCTGGGGGGGGGGATTCGGAGTTAGGGTTTTCAACCCTAACAGCGAATTTCCTCACTTTTGTCGCTGTGGAACAACCCTAACTAATGCATTAAACAGAGTTTTTTGCCTCTAATTTCCCTTCTTTTTGAGAATGATAACGAGAAATAGTGAATGTACTTCAGCGGCGGGAAGGGCCCGGTACTCCCGCCACATGATGTCTTGTGGCATAGTAACAGGATGAGCAATGCAAACAGAAGCGCTAACAGTGGCGCACATGGTAACGCAAGCACAAATGACAACAGAAAGGGCAATGCACATGATGGCATAGATGGGAACAGTCTGCCATGTGATGTGTTGTCACATAGTAATATGGTGCCTGCAAACGGAAATGTCAATGGGCATGGTGACGCAAAGTGAAACAGAAAGAGAAACAGTACTGTAGACACAAATGGCAAAAAATAACAGACGCAAGCACAAATGAAAATGCAAGAGGATATAACTGCATAGGGCCCCGCCTCCCGGCATGTAATGCAGCGGAGAGCGTGGGGCCCAAAAAACCCCACACTCCCACCACATGATGCCTTGTGGCATAGTAACAGGAACAGCAACGCAAACAGAAGAGCTAACAGTGGCGCACAAGGTAACACAAGCGCGAATGAGAACAGAAAGGGTAATGAACATGGTGGCATAGATGGGAACGGTGTGCCACGTGATGTCTTGTCACATACTAACATGGTGCCTGCAAATGGAAATGTCAATGGGCATGGTGACGCAAAGTGAAACAGAAAGAGAAACAGTACGGTAGACACAAATGGCAAAAAAATAACAGAAATGCAAGCACAAATGAAAACACAAAGGATGACGCACGTGGTGGCGTAGACGTCAATGGTAAGTGAAACGGGCATGGAACCTCAAGCGGAAAGGGCAATGGTAACAGTAATGTAAGTGCACAGGCTGGTTTTCCCCAAAAGCTGAATAGAGAAAGACAGTGAGTACAAAGAATGTATGCATAATAATGGGTATCGGAGCAGAAAATGAGGACTTGGAATACTAAATAAGTTATATCTCAGGAACCGTACGACGTAGAAAAAAAATTTAAAAGTCATATGATTTATGACTGTCCTGGCTAGTTTTGTACTTAGTGCCATTAGGGGGCTAAGAATTTTTCTGACAAAAAGTCCATATCTCGCACCATTTCCGAGATACGGGCCCTGAAAGGCGCGGCGAATGCCGTAATGTTATCCTATGGGAAAAAAAGAGAAGTTCAGAGCACCATAACTTGGCCTCCCTGTAATATTTTTTCACTGAACCACTGAAATGCACATCTGTGGGCTGTTGGCTGTCTTCCTTCCAAATTTCAGGAATAAATATCAAACCGTTATTTTGCAGCAGGGATCCAAAGGATTTTTGTAATGCATTGGGCGCCGTAATGTTATCCTCTGGGAAAAACCGTCAACTTTAGAGTGCCATAACTTTGCCGCTGTGTAATATTTTTTCAATACAACACTGAAAGGCACATCTGTGAGATGTCAGCTCCGTTCCCTCCAAATTTTAGGCCAAAACTCCCAACGGTTCTTTTGCAGCGCAGTGCCAAAGAATTGCTGTCACTTTCCCACAGATGGAAAACTACTGTTGCAATTTGCGAAAGCTTTTGCAAAAAAGTTTGACACTTTCGTGAGCACGAAAGTAATTTACGAAAGTACTTTTTCCAGAAATTTGAAAAACATATTTCTGGGGTGTTTTACCACAAAATAAAGACATGGCAAGCATCCTCAGAGTCCAACTAGGTGAATGCAAAAAGAATTAGGTTGCTAGAGGGTCCCAAATTTAAATGACAACCATTTTTTTGATAACCAACTGAAAACAAAATGGCCGATTTGCGAAAGTAATAGGCCCATTTGCGAAAGTAAAAATGCATTTGTGACACTGTCGAACTTTTTGTTAACTTTTCCCATTGACTGATAATGGGAAACTGTTTTTTGAATAACTTTTGAACCGTTTAATATTTTTTCACGAAATCTTCAAAAGGCACATCAGGGACCCCAGCCGCATGTTCCCTGAAGATTTCGGGCCGGTCGCATAAACCGTACGACCTGTAGGCACGACCGTAGAATTCCAGAAAAAGCGTAAACACGCGCACAGATCATGCTTAATAACTCCACAGCTGTATATTCAACAAGTACAAAACTTGGTGGATCCCAAGGCCTATGGTTCTTGATTGTGTATTCCAAATTTCAGCCAAATCCGTGAAACAGTTGTAAAGTAATTAAGGTGCAAAATTTTGGGGTTTAACATAGAAATGGCTCCTCAACCCTAACTATGGTAGCACTACCGTGCTACTAATATATATATATATATATATATATTCATGGCAAAAAACTTCATTTAATGCACCATTTAGGGTTAAAGCAAAAAAAGTCAAGAATGAAACATCAGGATTGAGACCCTAACCCCCACCACAGACCCCACATCCCCATCCTCCACAGACTAACAAATGCCGGGGTGTGCCATTGGGGTTTTGAGGCCAAAATCTCACCCAATTTTTTCAATACAACACTGAAAGGCACATTTGTGAGATGTCGGCTCTGTTCCCTCCAAATTTCAGCCCAAAACTCCCAACGGTTCTTTTGCAGCGCAGTGCCAAAAGAATAGCTGTCCTTCCACAGATGGAAAACTACTGTACGCAATCTCAAAGCTTTCAAAAAGTTAGACACTTTCGTGAGCACGAAAGTAATTTGCGAAAGTACTTTTTCCAGAAATTTGAAAAACATATTTCTGGGGTGTTTTACCACAAAATAAAGACATGGCAAGCATCCTCATAGTCCGACTAGGTGAATACAAAAAGAATTAGGTTGCTAGAGTGTCCCAAGTTTAAATGCCAACCATTTTTCTGATCACCAACTGAAAACAAAATGGCCAATTTGCGAAAGTAACAGGTCCATTTGCGAAAGTAAAAATGCATTTGCGACACTGTCGAACTTTTTGTTAACTTTCCCCATTGACTTATAATGGGAAACTGTTTTTTGAATAACTTTTGAACCGTTTAATATTTTTTCATGAAATCTTCAAAAGGCACATCAGGGACCCCAGCCACATGTTCCCTGAAGATTTTGGGGTGGTCTTGCAAACCGTACGACCTGTAGGCACGACCGTAGAATTCCAGAAAAAGCGTAAACGTGCGCACAGATCACGCTTAATAACTCTGTAGCTGTATATCCGACCAGTACAAAACTTGGCAGATCCCAAGGCCTATGGTTCTTGATCATGTCTTCCAAATTTCAGCCAAATCCATGAAACAGTTGCAAAGTTATTAAGGTGCAAAGATTTGGGGTTTAACATAGAAATGGCTCTTCAACCCTAACTATGGTAGCACTACTGTGCTACCATAATATATATTTTTATATATATATATATACATGGCAAAAAACTTCATTTAATGCACCATTTAGGGTTAAAGCAAAAAAAGTCAAGAATGAAACATCAGGATTGAGACCCTAACCCCCACCACAGACCCAACACCCCCATCCTCCACAGACTGACAAATGCCGGGGTGTGCCATTGGGGTTTTGAGGCCTAAATCTCACCCCATTCCATGTGTAAGCAGGTTGACATGCCACAGTAAGGAGAATGGGTGAGATTTAGGCCTCATAACCCCAATGGCACACCAAGGCGTCTGTTAGTCTGTGGAGGATGGGGGTCTGAGGTCTGTGAAGAGGGTTAGGGACTCAACCCTATGTTTCATTTCCTGACTTGTTTTGCTTTAACCCTAAATGATGCATTAAACACAGTTTTTTGCCATGAATTTCCTTACTTTTGGAAAAAGTGTAATATAACGAGTAAAAATATGTATTGATGGATGCACACCAAGTTGCCAATTTTTGCATAACAGTATGCATCTGTGGGAGCGTGGGCCATCTGGGCCCTTGCTCCCACTTATGCAAAGCTACAGAGCCATACAGCAGCCCTATAGGGCACCAAACCCTTGTAACAGTAATTTACAGATATCTTGTTAATCGTAAGAGCTAGAAAAAAAACCTCAAGCATCATTGTAGTCATGACAGCGAATACTTCATGCAAGACCTCCAGTGAACAAACCTGTATCTCACACCATTTCTGAGATATGGGCACCAAAAAGCACTGGACAAGCAGTCTTTGAACCCTTGTGGCAGTAATTTCACAATATCTCATGAACCGTGCAACATACAAAAAAAATTCCACTGCAGGCTTACTCTATGATTTTAAAACTTTCTCCAGTGGCATAGGGGATCTATGCCACCAGTAGTGAAAAGTCTGTCTCTCACTTCTTTTCTGAGATAACAGTGCCAAAAGTCATGACATAGACCACAATGTAATCCTATGGGAAAAACATCAGCTTTGTCATTGAATATCTCTGCAGCCAATTAATTCCCCAACACCTAAATAGCATAATTCACATCTCTAGGACATCCCCTCAAAACCCTGCTAATTTCAAGTAAAAAGACCAAACTGATATGGGCATCCTAATTTGGGCCATCTGGTCTTTCCTAGGGACATCTGGTCTTCCCCATGGACATTGTAAAAAAATACATATAAATTTTCCCGTAGGATATAATGGAAACTTCAAATTGTAATAACCTTTGAATGGATTAATATTTTTTCACCAAATGCTGGCATGTTTCTTGGCCCAAGCTCTTTCAGAGTCCCAAGATTCAGACCAATAAACCACATGGTGTCCACGCAGGGTCACAGACAAAAAACGTGCAAAAGTGGTGAAAAGTGCATTTTTGGTCACTTTGCTGTGCAAAAAACATATGTCTGACCGAAATGCAACTTGGTAAATCAAGAGATCTGGTTAATAGGGGTCCTCAGACAAAAAACTGAAGAAATCCAAATCTTAATTCAAAAACTTATTTTTTATTTTATATTTCATAATTTCATGCACCCTGATGTTTCACACTAAAAAGTGCTTTTTCAAAGGGCCTGTTAAATTATAAATGCATTTATTAGTCTTGTGAAACACTTATAGTTTATTTAACAGGCCCTTTGAAAAAGCACTTGTGCATAACATCAGGGCGCATGTAATTATCAAATATAAAATAAAAAAGTTTTTGAATGAAGATTTGGATTCCTTCAGTTTTTTTGTCTGAGGACCCCCATTGACCAGTTTTTTGATCCAATCAAGAAGGAATAGTAACTTAATAAGAAGATTGACTCCATTACCCCTGGTAATAAGCATTGCTCCATGGTTTAAGTAAATCAAGACATTTACCATACCAGATTGCACATTCCAAATTTCGTACAAATCCATTGGACAGTTGCAAAGTTATTAATGTGCAAAATTTGAGGTTTAACATTAAAGTGCCTACTCAACCCTAAATATAGGGTGCAACCACACCCCTATAATTAATATATATTATATATATATACAGTATATACTGTATATGTAGGGAATACATGATGGGCAGGAGTGGGATATGGAAAATATTTTCACTCTGCAGGAGTGAGAATATGTTACATATCCTATGATCTGCACATCATGTGTCTGATTTATACAATGGGGCTAGGAGCTTTAGGAACATTTTTTCTGTGTTCTTTTCCTGTTTCTGTGTGTTTTCTGTTCTTTCTGTGCGTGGTGTGAGTTATTTTGAATGGGTTGGGAATTTGAGAAACACTATGGAACACAGGTGTGTGTGTGTTTTGCAATGCTGATTGAGTAAGTTGCAGACTTTAGTGAGAAAGATAAACTGTTGCAGGCAGTACTAAGAAAGAGAAACTGCTTTATAAAAGAGGCTGTTTTGACGCTTAGATCAACACAGTAATGGGCTAGGAGTGTCAGAAACACTATGGGACATAGGCGATTGCCTTTTGCAATGCTAACTGAGTTAGTTGCAGGCTGTAGTGAGAAAGAGAAACTGTGAAGCTGTTCCATTTAGAATGCAGGCTGCAGTGAAAATATTGTCACTCTGGTGATATCACCACATAGAGAATAATGGATAGGCAAGAGTGTGTGTTATGAATATTTTTTTCACACCCAAGGTGTGTGATGACCCATAAACCTCGAGAGCGAAGCTCGAGAGGACTTTATCCAATCATCACACACCGGTGTAAAATCATGGCTTTACTTGCCTATCTTTATTTTATAATTGCTGGTGCAGTCTTATCTAGCGTTTTCTCATAGAAAAAAAAGATACCAGAAGTCCAAATGTCCGTGAAAAGTCGTTGTAGATATCCGCTGGTGATCACAGTCAAATGGTGGATGAGTGAAAGATTAATTAAAATTTAAGAGACTGTTTTGTAAAGTGAGAAATTTAAAATATTGAGCTCGTTTTAAATTGTGCCGTTAGCAGTGCACCAAGCAGGAAGTGTTGTGGCCACGCAGATCTTCTGGTTGCTGTGGTGACCTACGAGAGAGAGCATCTTGAAATTGCGATATTTTGTTCAACATTGTTTTTCTGATGGTTTTTAAATAACAACTCGAATGGAGGCAGTTGGTAAGCAGAAGCACTTCAGCTGGGGAAAATCTGAGTTAAGCGCCTGAGGCTGTCTCGAGCACAGAGTACAGCTCGAGTGACTCTGAGATTGTGAAAATGTCTGCGTAATAACTCGATTTCAGAGTTATTACGGCGTTTTCACAGTGTATGAATTCAGGTTGTTAAAGGGTCTCACCAGTAATTATAGTGAGAATATTTGCTAGTGATGTAAGCACAATGTGTACAGTGTATCAGTAAATATTCTCACTGTGATTATGTTATCACTGTGGTTATTCCACTATGGTGAAAATAACTCATTATCTCACTCATTTATCCCTCACCCCCATTGTACAGTATAAATATATATATATATATATACTGTGATGCGTGTGGTGTATGTGTATATATATATATATATATATATATATATATATATTTATAAACAAAAAGTGATATATGTACAAAATCGTGGAGAACAGTTGGAGGGTGGGGTGCCACTAGACATTAGAAACACATGAAAACTACAGGAAAGACACAGAAAAGGCTTTTTTCCTTTGAAGGAATCCTTTTCCATTTCAAATCAAAAGGAAATGAAAAAGATTTCTTTAAAGAAAAACCTTCTGTGTCATTCTAATTGTCAATGTTTCCTGGTGTCTGCTGGCATGCCCACCCTCACATTGATGTCCTCATTTCGTATACATATGTATATTTTGTTTTTATATTTTTTTATATAGTTTCTGTATATTTTTTTATGACAAATGAGATACATAGATACATAGACAATGTTGGCAGATAAGGGCCTATGGCCCACCCAGTCTGCCTATTTGAGCTTGTAAGTTCCCTTTATGTTTTTCTAGAAGTCTGTTGCCCCTTACTTCTGACCTCCAGAATTCCCTTATGTCTATCCCATGCATTCTTAAATGCTGTGATTGTTTCAGCCCCCACCACTTCCTCAGGCAGGGTGTTCCACTTATCCACCACCCTTTCTATAGCTACATAGATAAGTGCTCTTTCATGTATTTTAATGGCAGTTTCAACTTTGGTGCATAACTTGGCCATTTTATTATATATTTTCACACTGAATTTTCAACATGTGGTCTTTGAGACCCCACCACAAGAACAATGTCAGTGGATATACCAAAATGTGACCCAAATGGCATATATGTGGTCGGTTGGTGTAATTAGTGCTGCACAAGTCTCTGAAAGTTCTACCTCACAAACTTTCTAAGTAAAACCCAAAAACATTCTACCAGGTCCTACCTGGTTCTACCAGGCGGAACTTGATAGAACTGGGTTCTACCAGGTAGAGGTAGGTTCTACCAGCTATAATCAAGTTCTACCAATTAAAACCAGGCTCTACCATGTAAAACAAGGTTCTACCAAGTAAAACCAGGTTCTACAGGGTATAACCAGGTTCTACAGTATATAACCACATGTTACCTGCTTCTACTTAATTAAGAAATCCACTGAAGTATTGTTTTTGCATGTTTGGGAAAGTACACGTAGTACTAAGAATGGTATGTATTGCAAAGCATTGGTGCATAGGATTCTGTCTCAGTGCACCAAAACCTTGCAAAACTTGCTATTCTTAAAGTCAGAATCTTAGTACTACATGTATGTCTCCAAACATGCAAAATAAAATATGTAGATTTTTTTATATGCAAGTAGAACCAGGTAGAACATGCTTATAATATTGTAGAGCCTGGTTATACCCAGTAGTTGCTTTGAAAGGTTCAGTGGGCAAAAAGGCTCATGACATGGCAGATATGTGGCCCAGTGGCCACACGATTGACTATATGGCCATGACTGGCCACTGGGTAAACTTTCCTCCCTCCTCCTCTTCCTCCTCATCATGTAGTTTCACCGTCAGCAGCAGCAACAAGATGCAAGGGACTTTCAATGTTCGAAGGCTGGCAGCATTATGCATTTATGGTTTTGTTAATGACCACAAAGTGGAACACTTTCTAGAGGGCCTTGAAAAATGTTTACTGGGTGGCTGACTCCAAAGTCCTTTCAACCTCAGTTTATAGTGTCAGACAACATTTCAAATATCATGAAAGCAGTAAGGCTTTGTAACTTTACACATGCACCATGCTTTGCACACTCAATAAACTTGGTGGTAAATGATTGTATCAATGAAGACAGAAATGTTCAGAACTTGATTGCAGCTGCCTGCTCTGTGTGCACCCACTATAGCCATTTTGTTAAAGCCCTAAAGTTGTTGCGGCAGATTCAGACTGAAAATATCCTCCCTCTCCACCAGATGATATATGAAGTTCCAACCCAGTGGATAATTCCACTTACCATATGATGCAAAGAATGTTTGAACAACAGAAAGCCATCCATCAATATACAGTCCAACACTGCATTGGGAAAGGAGATGCAAATATCAGCCCCAATCAGTGGTGTCTGATAGAGAATCTTTGTTGTGTCTTTAAACTGTTTGAGGAGGCTACCCGAGTTGTAAGCTCTGATGGTGGTGGGCTAAGCAAGATACTATCCTTAATTTCACTCATCAGGCTGAGACTGGAGCATCTTGAGTCACAGTTTCTTGACAGTGTAACATCAATGCTGCATTACTTGTGGGAAAAATGTTACAGGCCTTCCTGGGTGCTGAGCGCATTATAAATATGTACCACAAAGCTGAACATTACATTTTGGCTACACTTCTAGATCCTCTGTTTAAGGTTACAGTTGAAACATTCTTCACACCTCATGACTTTAAGAACCTGGAATATTATTGTGAACTGTTCATTGAGAAAGTGTCAGCATGCATAGTTGAGAAAACTAATACATCATCAGTGCCCTTTTGGCAACATTTAAATTCTGAACAAAATCTGGTGCAGAAGGAGAACAATCTGCTGTTGCTGTTGCTGCTGCTGGTACCACCACTACTGATGTTTTTGGCCATCAAACAGCAACCAGAACTGCTACTACACCACAAGAAGACAAACCACTGTAGGACATGCTGTCAAATATTGGTCTGATAATGATAAAGACACTTGGAAAGGCTCAGCTGACTATTGAGGTACCAGAAGTCCCTGCTGCAAAAATGGTGAAAGATTATACAGAAGAGACTGTACACTAGAGCTGCAAGTTTGGTTCATCCATGTACTTAAAACATCCAAACTCTCCCCAACAGGTCAGTAAGACAAAGCAAATTTTTTTTTAAAAGACTCCCAATCCTGGAGGCTCTGGGCACCATACATAAAACCAAACATCCCAACATCAATATATAAAATAAACATAAAACTTCAATATAATTACATAAAATACAATAAATAAAGTAAAAAAAAAATCATGGCAGTCAGTAAAAACAGGTCAGTCTAGAACAATATTTACAATGCTGAGTTGAAAAAAGCCTGCTCAAACAGAAAGACCTTGAGGCATGCCTTAAAAACCTCCACCGAAGGGGCCTCCCTTATTGATGGAGAAAGCGAATTCCACAGGATGGAGCTGGTGACTTTAAAAGCTGTGTCACCGGCAGTTTTTAGTCTTATCCTGGGAATTGCAAGGAGGCCCCTCAAGGAGGAGTGGAGGGAGCAGACTGAGGCAGCAGGCATAAGAAGATCTGCCAAGTAACCAGGGCCCAGGCTATATAGGGCCTTAAAGGTGAGCAAGCCCACTTTAAAGAGGATCCTCCACCTGACCGGCAGCCACTGCAGTTCATACAGCACTGGGTGATGTGGCAATACTTACTATGCCTTGTCAGCAACCTGGCAGCTGCGTTCTGTACCAGCTGAAGACCCTGAGGTAGAGCACATTATAGAAATACAACCTAAACATCATGAAATCATGCACTAAGGTAAGGAGGTCTGGGATGGAACCAGGGGCTTAATCTTGGTGCTATTTCTCAGATGGGAAAAACTAACACAGACAATGGCCAACACCTGAGCATCAAGTGTCAGACCACTGTCCAGAACAATGCCCAGGTTCCGCACCCTGGAGGAGGACTTCAAGGGCACAGAACCCAGGACCAGCCTGTCCCTGCAGCCCGAGTCCATCCCATCATGCTCTCTGTTTGACTCCACTACCAGTACCTCTGTCTTATCGGAGTTCAGTTGCAACCAGCTGGAGGCAATCCAGTCATTGATTTCAGCCAGACAGTTGTTAAGCACATCCACTGCACTGGATGTCCCCGGTGCAGAAGAAAGATACAGCTGGGTATCATTGGCATAGCAATGAAAATCCAAGCCATATTTCCTAATGAATCCACCCAGGGGAAGCATGTACATGGTGAACAACACTGGTGACAAGACCGAACCTTGAGGTGCTCTACAAAACAAGAGGCTAGGGGAGGAGGAAATACTCCCCATCACTACCTTTTGCCTCCTGTTTGTGAGAAGGAACTCAAGCCAGCAGATGATAGTGCCGACAAGTCCACAAAATTCCCTCAGGTGGTCATGTAACACACTATGGTCCACTGTGTCAAAAGCTAAGGAGAGATCAAGAAAAACGAGAATTGTCCCTTCCCCTCGATCTCTCGCCCTGAGAAGGTCATTCTGCACCAGAACTAATGCAGTTTTCATGCTGCACCTCACATGAAGCCCTGACTGGAGAGGCTCATATAAATTAAAGGCCATGAGGTATTCCTCAAGCTGCAGCACCACAATCTTCTCAACAATCTTACCCAAGAATGGAAGACTGGAGATAGGATGGTAATTTGCCTTGATGTCAGGGTCCAATGATGGTTTCTTCAGAAGGGGTCTCATCAATGCCTTCGTCAAGGCATTGAGAAAGACCCCCTCCAAAAGGGAACACTGGACAATCAAGGCAAACACCAGGCCAACAGAGTTGACTTATCCCATCAAGAACCGTGTCGGCACTGGGTCCGGTTCACAGTATGTGTGCCTCAGCTTGAAAGCAACCCCGATGACCTCTGCCACCTCCACTGGTCTAAACTCACCACAACTTGGTAGAGTGCTCTCCTGGCATCCAAGGTGATCACTGTTGGCCAAAAATCGGTCCACGGGTGGAATCCCTTGCCTTATGGATGACACTCTGTCTAAGAAGAACTGAGCAAACTCATCACATAAAACATTTGAAAAAGCTTTTTTCGCTGGAGACAGGCTGGGTTTAGCAACCTGTCCAAAGTCTGAAAAAGCACAGTGGGTCAATTCTTGTTGGCAGCAATCTCTCTGGACAGGAACTCTGCCTTCTTACAGTTGATTGACTCCTGGTACTCACCTTAGTGAGCATGCTGGGTTATATATGCCGGTGCAACTAAAAAGATTGCAACCAGCATTTCAGCAATGGGCTCCATGTCAGCAGCAAGTTGTAGTCAGCATGGAGCCGCACAGTTTGACACCTTCTTTTACATTGGGGTGCTTTGCCCCCTGAACACCCCATGCAGGAGGCTTCACCCCCCGCACCCCCTGAACTAAAGGAGGTTGGAGTTAGTTCGGGGAGTGGGTGCAGGTCGGGGGAAGTGGCTGCCCCCTTCCAGCAGCACTTCTACAGCGACATGGTGCTGTAGTCAATATTGATGCATGTTGCCATAGAAATGTCACTGATAGGGTGACACACCCACATGCAGGACCAGCTTGTCCACCCACAAGCTTGTCCTCCACCAGCAGTGCTCCAGCCTCAGACCCAAAACCTTCATCACCTTACAGCCAGTACAGCACTGCTAGCTTCGTTGAGTAGCTGCACTAAAAACAGGGAAATGTACTTCCAAACAGATCAATACAACACTGCTGGCTGCATTGAATCAAGTATTTTAAGTAGTAAAACACAGGGATATTATTTCCCTAACAGGTCAGTACAGCACTGCTGGCTGTGTCAAGTACTTCAAGTAGTAAAACACAGGTAGATTTTTTTCCTTAGCAGGTTAGTACAACACTGCTGCTTGCATCCAGTCAAGTACTTTAAGTTGTTAAACACAAGGAGATTTATTCAATAACAGGTCAGTACAGCAGCACTGCTGGCTGCATCGAGTAACTGTGCTAAAAACTGGGAAATTTACTCCATATCAAGTCAGTATGGCACTGGTTGCATCAAGTTTGAAAAACATACAGGGAAACTGAATTGATTAAGTCAATAAAGCAGTAGCAGGAGTAAAATATAAGGGAACGGAGAAATTGTTTAATCAGAAAGGCACACTAAGCTGGAGCTTTCCAGATGTGGCCTGGGAGCACAAGGAAGTTAAGTGACTTGCTCAGGGTCAGGGTCACACAGTACGTAGGAGGGAAGTGATGGGATTCAAACCCAGCTTTCCACAGCAAAATTGCTGGTGTTTAGCCTTTGAGTAGCAGAGAACAGGGATATATTTCTATTGATGAGCCTTCCATGAACTTTTTTTTAAAGTTCACTCCCTGCAGTCCAAAAGAAATATTTTTTTAATACCTATACTTTGTTTTGCAGTTAGTGGAGCATTAGTACCCCTAGAGTACCCCTGCACTAGACCACATGCCCTATACCCTCCCAACCCTGCACTTCTGTACTGAAACACCAATTAATTTTTTTTTTTTTCTGCCAGGACTCCGTTCAGTTGCAACAAATTCAGCAATGAAGCAGTTTTGTGTTCTTGCACAGTTAATGCACTAGCTGACCCCAGATCAATGTAAATGTGTTTCCCTCCCAAGTTAACCCTACCATTCTGTATGTATTCTCATTCTTTCCCTTCCCTTCCCTTTAGTGTAAACCCCCACCAATGCCATTTCTATTTTTTTCAGCGTCCACCAGACCTGGAGTTGCCAGAACAATTTGTGAAGCACTAGCAATGCTCCTTGCCCCTATCACTTTGCGTCCCCCTCCAAACATGCACTTAATTTTCCCCTTCGTTCCCCTCCTTTAGTGCCCATGCAGTACCAATACCTTTTATTTTTTCAGTTTAAACCATGATTAAGAGTTTTTTTCTTTTTCCCCCCTTTACAGAAGAATAAAATACTTTTTTAATTATAAGAACTTGGAAGACAGCTACGTTTCTCCACTCCACCACTATGCACTGACTCCCATGCACACTGTGCCAGACTGTCTGTGGCAGGGTCTGTGGAGCATCCCAAAGTTGCAACCTGTTGGCTGCTGTACCAATGGTAGCTGTTGTTACTTGCCAGGATCCCCCTTGGAGCATTCGGGAAGAGTGATACTGGGAGTGAGGTGCTGATCATGTGATGACTCAGTGTTGCACCACATGACTGATGAGTAGAGCGGGGACCCGGGGAGCCTTGGAGGACATGCTTCAGCTGCTACTGGTAGGGAATGGAACTGCTTTTTTTTATAGACTGGAGAGAACCTAGCAAACCAAAGTTCACATTTTTACAGGAAATGTTTGCGCTGTGTGGACCTCCATGAACAGGGGAGATTCAAAGTATTTTGGTCCAGGGTCAAACCAGACTTGCAGCCCTAGGTGTAATCTCCTTTTGCAATGGAATTGAAACTTTTAACTGGTCTTGTTTATAAGGTGGGGTTATAAGAACAGTATGTTCAAAATTTGGGATCAAAATATGTTACAATGGCGAAGTTATGTGCATCCGTTGAAATGAAGCTATGCTGGCTCATAACTTTTATCATGTTTAATATTTTCTCCCCAGATTCTCAACACATCAATTCTTTATAACAACTCATGAATGTGACAGCTGTCATTTTTCAAATCTTCGGCAAAATGTTTTTTCATGCCTTTGGTGCAGTATAAAGTTGCAGTGCTACGGAATCACGTTTTAGCAGAGATTTGAAAACTTTCAATACTAGGTTAATGAGGTGGGGCAATAGAAAGGTAATACTGACACTTTGGTTGCTATTCTGCAATAAATGAAAGCACAGGGCCCTCAAGGCCCTGTACTCCCACAGCAATATATATGTACACATCTATGGAGAGATAGGAGCACAGGACTTGGAGGGCCCTGCACTTCCAAGGGAAAATAAGGATATGATTATACTATCTGAAAAATTATGGATGGATGGAAGCACAGGGCCCCTATAGCCAAATAAGGATATGATTTTACTACTTAGGGCTGCCGGGGGTCGATGTTCACCAGCTACAGCTAGTGCAGAATTCGACAGCCAGGATACTGACTGGGCTTTCTTGATCTAGGCATATTACAACTGTGCTGCATGAGCTGCACTGGCTGCCAAAAAGTCATCTGGTGCTCAAAATTTTGCTTATGTAGCACCTACCTTGTGGAATTCTCTACCTCATCGGGTTCAGGAATGCCTGACGGTGGAGAGCTTTTAAAGCCAGAATGAAAACATACCTATTCAGTCTTGCCTTCTGTGATGAGTAATTAATAAAGATGGATTTTAGTATTACTGTCTGCATTTTAACTATTTATGGATTTATTTATTTGAGCTATTTTGTAAAGTGTGTTGATATTTGAATTGCACCTAAGAAATAAAGTTATTATTATTATCTCAAAAAGTAAGAAAATTAATTGCAAAAAAACTTCAATAATGCACTAGTTAGGAATAAAATGACAAAAGTAGGGAAATGTGGCATTAGGGATTCCAACCCTAACAATTCAGCCCCACCCTACAGGCAGCACAGCAGTTGTGTGGTGTGCTTTGGGGTTCTCAAGCCTAAAGCTCACCCCATTCTCATACATCACACACATCTCAGCTTATTAACTGATGGTATGGGGGGAGCATTAGGCCTGAGAACCCCAACGCACATTCCACACTTGCTGTGCCACCTGGAGGGCAGGAGTAGGGTGTTAGGGTTGGAAACTCTACCAACACATTTCCCTATTTTTGTTGCTTTAACCCCAACTACAGTAGTGCATTAATTAAGTTTAATGAAGTTTTTTTGCAATGAATATATATATATATATATACCCAAATGGTCAGAAAGAATGTACAAGCCACTACTTAGTTTTACTAGGGTGCTCTGTTGGTATATGTGTGACTTGTAATGTGCTGATTTGTTCCCACTCATCTCCCCACCTAGAGAATACTGTTTTTTTTTTTTGGTTTGTTCCCATTTTTTTACTCAATATTTTTACAAACTGAGTACTTCCCCTGACTATAACCAATGCATCCCAGTAGCAAATAAGCTTCTGTCTCATCTCAGTAGGCGATGTTTTTATTAGTGGTTGACTAGAGAGGGATGCGCTCATATACCTGTCTTTTTTCTGAATCTCAGCAATACCCAAGTACATGCCTGTCCTAAATGAGCATATGAAAACTGCCAGAGATATCTCATTTCCCCTTCAAGTGCCTCAGCACCTCTTGTAGTAGACCTACAGGTAAATGGAACTAAAGTAAGCAAATTAGTTTTGGAAATAAACGAGAGAATGAGAGAGTGATCGGAGAGACTAAACATGGTAACAGCTACAGTATTTGTGTAGTGTTTTTTTTTAATTGAAAAAAGTAGAGAGTGGACCTACTGTAAGAGGCATATTTGAGTACAAGACTGAGCAGGGTGACTAGCCCAGTGGTGAATAGTGTTGAGCCACCATAGGCACCCTACCTTTTCCCACACCGGCAACCCGCATTCCAGAATGGAAGCGGGACACTTGGGGGTTGGCTGTGGTTGGGACAATTGAGCATCCGCTAGACTGCTCTCCTCCCTTGGGGAGGGGAGAGTTTGTGGCCTGGTGATCAACTGCCACCTGAAGGAATCCAGGTGGAGGTGCACATAAGTCACTGCTGTGGGGGGAGCTCCATGACAGAGCACTGGGGGCATAGCTCCACAGAGGCAGGGCAGGCACATAGTGCTCATTGCATGTCATGTAAGGAGGCAAGGCAAGGCAAATTTTATTTTTCTGGCGCCCAATCCCAGAGGCTCTGGGTGCCATATAAAAACACAGAAATTTTATTTAAAAATACATATATAAAGATAACCCACCATACAAAAAAAAATCACTATATATAAATACTCTCCTCTTTAGTTTAAAAAGGACTGATAATCTGTATTATCATAAAGTATCTGAGAAGGCCTGTCTAAACAAATAATACTTAAGGGCTTTAAATACCTCCACGGCCGGGCCTCTCTCACCAATGGCGGAAGCAATTTCCACAGGACATGGCCAGAGATACTAAAAGCTCTGTCACCGGCCATTCTCAATCTTGTCCTGGGAATTGCCAGGAGGCCCCTTGAGGAGGATTGCAGGGGGCGAACCGAGGCAGCGGGTGTAAGAACATCCGCCAGGTAGCAAGGGCCCAGTCCATGTAGGGCTTTATAGGTGAGCAAGCCCACCTTAAAAAGCACCCTTCATTGAACTCGCAGCCAGTGCAATTCCCACAGCACTGGGGTGATGTGACAGTATTTCAACTGTCCAGTCAACAGCCTGGCAGCTGCATTCTACACCAGCTGCAGTCGACGGAGGGTGCCTCCGGAGACCCTGAGGTAGAGCATATTACAGTAGTCAAGCCTGGATGTTACAAATGCATGTATCAAGGTGGGGAGGTCCGGGGTGGAATCAGGTGCTTAATCCTGGCAATGTTTCTCAGATGAAAAAAACTAACCCCGAAAATGGATGACACCTGATATTCCATCGTAAAACCGTTGTCAAATACCACGCCAAGACTGCACACCTTAAAGGAGGCCATCAATGGGACAGATCCTAGAACTAGTCCAGTATCTGCCCCAGAGACCAACCTCTCAGGCCTCCTGTTTGACTCCACCACCAGTACCTACATCTTATCGGGGTTCAGTCGCAATCAGCTAGAGGCCATCCAGTCACTGATCTCTGCCAGACAGTTGTTTAATACTTCCACCACATTGGATGTCCCAGTGGCAAAGGATAAGTACAGCTGGGTATCATCAGCATAACAATAAAACCCCAAGCTGTGCTTCCTAATGATCTCTCCCAAGGGCAGCATATACATGGCGAACATCAGTGACAAGACCAAACCCTGAGGTACCCCACAAGATAGAAGGCTCAGGGATGAGGAAAAATTCCCCATCACCACCCTACATCTTTTGTTTGTCAAAAAGGACTCAAACCAGCAGATGACAGTGCCAGTGAGTCCACAGAAGTCCCTCAGGTGGTCAAGTAACACACGATGGTCCACCGTGTCAAAAGCTGAGGAGAGAGCGAGTAGAATGAGAATTGTCCCCTCACCTCGATCTCTCGCCCTGAGGAGATCATTATGCACCTGAACTAATGTAGTTTCTATTGAATGCCCTGCACAAAAACCCGACTAGAGTGGCTCATAGATATCAAATGCTATAAGATGATCACCCAACCGTCATGCAACAATCTTCTCCACAACCTTTCCTAAAAATGGAAGGTTGGAGACCGGTTGATAATTCACCTTGATGTCAGGGTCCAATGATGACTTCTTCAGAAGGGGTCTCACCAGTGCCTCCTTCAAGGCATCTGGGAAGAACCCCTCCAACAAGGAACACCAGACAATCAAGGCGAACACCAGGCCAACAGCATCTACACATCCCATTAAGAAATGCATCAGCATCAAGTCCAGCTCACAGTATGTGTGCTTCACTTTTGAGATAACCTCAATGTCATCAGCAGCCTCCACTTTTTTAAACTCCCCCCAACCGGGCGGAGTGCTTTGTCGACAATCCAGGCGACCACTGTTGGCCATAACACGGCTCGCTGGTGGAACTCTCTGCCTGATGGCGGACACTCTGTCTGAGAAAAAACAAGCAAACTCATTGCACAAGGCTTCAGAAACTGCTGTTATCGGCTGTAGACAGGCTGGATGTAATAGCCTGTCCACAGTCTGAAAAAGCATAGCTGATCGGTTTCTCCCAGCAGCAATCTCCATGGACAGGAATACTGCCTTCTTATGGTTGATTGCCCCCTGGTACACACTATAGTGTGTATGCATGGCCAGTTTGTCCACCTCCAACCCGGACCTCTGCCAGCAGTGCTCCAGCCTCCGACCCTTGATCTTCAATGCCTTGAGCTCCCCATCAAACCATGGGGACATCAAGTGAGAAGATCTGGGTTACACATGGACTGGTGCAAGGGAGTCGAGTGACTCAGTCATTGCCCTGTTATAGGCAGCAACTGCCTCACCCACATCTGCCTTGCATGCACTGTCCACACTAGATAGATTTACCACTGCCAAAAAAACCTGCATGGTCAAACCCCTCAATGGGTGGTAGCTCACCATCTCTGCAGGGGGAGGGGTCTCAGGGAGGCCCTGAGCAAGAACTCCACTTTCCAATGATCAGACTAAGCAACCCAATCAGTCCTGAGATTCTCAATCTCAAGCCCCAGCGAGAAGGCCAGGTCCAACATGTGGCCATCCTGGTGGGTAATGGTAGTAACTGCTTGTGACAGGCCCAGAGATGTCATCAACTGGAGAAAGTGATAACCCAACCTAGATGACTCATCGTCAGCCCATACATTGAAGTCCCCCAGAACCAGACATCTGGAAGACTCCAATGTTTCACCAGCCATAAAGTCATCCACTTCCTGCAAGAACCCTCCAGCCATCCCAGGAGGGTGGTACATCAGGAGAATCCTGCAGCCTGCACCTGGGCCCCCATGAATGACCACACATTCAAATGAACCCAATGTTCTCACTAGGCACACAGTGAAGCCTAGCTCAGCTCTAAAACAGATAGCCCCTCCTCTGCCCCACGTTCCAGTCTGGCGCAGTGCACACTGGAATAACCCGGGAGGACGGCAGCCTCTAACACTGGCCCAGCATCATCCTTCAACCAGGTTTCCATATTGCAAACCAGGTCGACCAATGAAATCAGATCCGCAATAATTGCTGTCTGATTATTGATCGACCTGGCATTGCCTAGCACCACCCTCAGGGGATTGGTGGACAGTGCAGTCCTTTTTTCTACCTGCCCACTTGATCTCATGGGAACCCTGGGGACAGGTACTAAATATGTCTGATATCTCTCCAAGCCTTGTCACATCCCAGGGCACCTTCTGCACCCAACCACCTCTATCCTGTTTCCCTCGACTGTGCAAGGGATGCCCTGCCAGCTTCTGCCCATGCATCTTCTTCCAATTCCTACCTCCTGGCAATGATGAGATGCAGTACCTGATACCAGGAGGGTAGCAAAGGGCTGCAGGTCATAAAGCAGGGACACCCAGTACATGATTCTAGCCTGCCTCAATTTGTCAGACACCCCCCAACACATATTTATCAGTCCTAAACACAAAAATACCCCCCCTTACTCAGCCACTCACACACTAACTGATTCTTCCCTTAGGCATATGCCCCCTACTAACATCCAACCCCCCTCCTCTACAACCCAATTAAACACAAATAGAAAAAAAAAACCCTTAAAACAAAATCTATCACCTAGGGAGGAAACCTAAGAAGGAAAACCTGGGGGATGGGCTCCATGAAGTCCAGTCCATAAAGCTGTTGGTCTACCCTCTCATTCATGGATCTGGGGCTTGTCTAGATTGTGTTCTGGGTGGGGAAGGATAGCCCTCCAGTCCTGGACCTGCTGTGGGGGGACGAATCCATGGGGGATACTGGTCCCCAGTCCCGAGGGGAGTAGGGGATGACTGAGGCTGATGGGACAGGGTGGAACAGCTGTCCATCCTGCCAAGAGGAGCATAAATACCTATGTAGCAAAAAAAAAAAGGATTGAGCTGGGTGGAGAAAGTCAGACAGACAACTGGTGAGTGAGTGAGTGGGTGAGTGAGTGAGTGAGTGAGTGAGTGAGTGAGTGAGTGAGTGAGCAGTGAAGTAGGGATGTGGATGAGTGGAAGAAGTGTGAAGGAAATTGAGTGGGGGGGTGAGGAATCAGCAAGGCAAGAACGAAGGAGTGGGTGAGTAGAACAGTGAGGCATAATAATGACAAACACAATTATGTAAAAAAAAGTTTGTCCTTGTCTTTTGAATAGAAAATGACAATATATATTAGGGCGCATGCAGCTGAACTGACAGTTGCTAACAGATTGAACCAGTGAGAAGGGACCAAGTGAATCAGTAAGTGAGGTTTTGGGTGCAGGACCAGTAGAGATAAACCTGACTTACTCTACTGAATGTGCAATTTAACAAAAAGAAATATCATAGACTGAATAAGAAGTGATTTCTAGGTGGTCTGCATTTTAAACTGATGGTAAATGCTTTTTTATATATAGAAACAAATGGTGACTGTTTAGAAAAATTGAAAGTTCTGAAAACTGGCACGTTGATTTCCCATTTTATGCTGTTTCCTGATTGTCTGCACTTTTTTGCCCATGGGTTTTGATCTCACAATGCACAGCTGCTGACCAGTCAGGGCAGAGTATTTTATAAAGTTTGCCAATTAATGCATTTTGGGATGCAGCAAAAGGAAACAAAAGATAGAGCTTGTCTTATATGCTGTATGACTATTGGCCAAGCCTTGACCTAATAATAGGCCCTTAAATGACAACAGTATGCCTGACCAAGCCAGGCATCACTGCAGGAAAACATAATTCAGCCACATAAATACTGTAGTCTGGTCCAGTCAGACCTGTAGCTGCAATAAGTTCTGGACCTAGAACAATCACCCACACACACATTTCATGATGTAGTGTTTCACTTTTCTTTTCTCATGCTCAGCATTGAGGAATCCAATAAGACTGACCTGTAGGCTCAAAGAATGTTAAAGGATTAAAAAAAAAAGTTGAAGGAAATTTAAAATAATTTGAAATAATCCAACACAACTCTAAAAGATTAGTGTCTGATAAGATGCATAAAAGACTTTCACGTTCAGGAAAGCACTATAGGATCTGATCATTGTCAGTAATGACAGGTATAAAAAGTAACATACTGCAGATAATGGATTTAGAAAAACATCCCAGACATGAAATACCGGAAACTGTATTTATATTCTTCAATCTGTACCTTCTGTCATACAGGAAGGCTAGGATTCATGCTTCTTATTTCAGATTTCTGAAAATACAAAAAAGTGACAGACATGCCCTCATGGGACCTCTGTTCACATAATGGGTTCATCAAACAGCTTTATGCCATTAAGGGGAAGGGGAAGCTGTCATTAAAATCAGGGACAGTAACTGCAGAGGTACTATCAGCCAACTGTGCAAAGATACCAGTCCACCCACTCACAGCAGAAGTAGCAGCAAATCTTGTCAGAACAGAAAGGTTGAAGAGAAATCTTTAAATGTCACTCTGACTGCAGTATACTGACTGTGCACTACACAGAGACTTGCATTCATTTTCTAAGAATATCACTGTCATCTTATTTTGCAAGCCCAGAATTCAAAAACCAAAGTCAGATTAACTTTAAAAAACAAAACTGATTGTTATTAAAACAGTAAGTTTCCAGTGTATTCACCATACAACACACAAATAATAACAGATTGAGTCTAAGATTGTATCCCCCAGGCCTAAAGATGTGGATGCATGTAAGACTACATACTGCACTGTATCACAATTGATATCTGATGTGCAATTGTTATTAAAACCATACAACCCAGGTCAACACATGACCTAGCAAAATTTAAAAAAGAAGCAGTAACTTTCCAAAATATGAGAACTGGTCTGGTAATAGTGGTGGCTTCTACTTTTCATTCATTTCTCTAGAATTATACTCTAAAGTGAAGTGGATGAGGTGGGCAAAGCAAGAAAACGAATTGGAGCCCCCACAGTTCACCTAACACTGTTTGCACCTCCATTCCAGCTGCTTTAAAGGTGTGCCCCTTCAGATTACAGCCATAGTTATACAATTCATTAAAAGTGACAGGGATATGACCTGCTCAATGTCTCTACATGACCTCCCATACCGTCTAGTACAAAGTGACTGTAACAATATAAAAATATCTTCTCAACACAATTTATTTATAATTGCCTTTTCCGTAAGTAATAATACCCAACAGGGTGGGTGTTATTGGGCTATATCAGACTGTCCAGGGGTGGAATGAGGCCCAGCGCTACATGCAGAGGGCCTTATAGCACCTGGAAGGTCCAGGACAGCCCGATAATGTCCACCCTAGAGACTATTATTGCATGTAAATAATGGGTTTTTGGCCACATTTAAAAATAAAATTTATAAACTTTAAATAGGTGAACATTAAACAGAAATAAATAAAAAAACAGCATTTGCTGTAAATTAGTCTCTCCAGTTCAAGAACTGGAAGTAGAGGGCACTATTGTCCATGTGTTTTTTTTTTCTACAGGAGCCTGCAATTGTAAGTGCATGTTTCTTCTCCCCTCTCATGCATCAGTGGACTACACCCCCCCCATGTCCCACCTGCCTGCCTTGAAAAGATTAGTCACAGAGTGGTCTGGGAAGAAAGCCCATAGGTGATTAAAAAAACAACAACATTGTTTCATTTTATCTCAGCTGGGGGGCTGGGGGATGAACCATGTGGAGAAAGGATGGCAGAGTGGTTGTCCATGACCGATATCCATGTCCTGTATCACTGAGTCATGAGACCTGCAGTACTTTCTAGAGTTAGGCTTACTCAGAAGATGTGCTGCTGCCTTGTTCCTGCAATCATTATTAACATGGACAGTGGCTGCACAGAGAGCAGTGCCCAGCATCCTGTGGCACTATGGGGAACAGTGCAGGAGAAGGCTGAGGGGGCAGGCAACCGTAGGATGCTGTTTCTGGCACAAAGTCATTTTTTTTTATTTATTTGTTAAATCTTGGATTACAACACCTTTGAGCAGTAAACTCTTTTACAAATATTCCACATCAGTAGATTCAGGCATAGTTATCAGAGGTAAAACAGAACAGCACAATTTAACAAACATTACAGGAGCAACATGTTACAGTTTGACAGAACTTGTTCACTGAATGTATGGTAAACAGTAAAACACTCCATGTTTATTAGACAGGAGATACACAGAAGAACAAACTATGAGAATCAACCTAATAGGCCTTGTCAAGACTAGCTAATAGAGAAAAGGGAGTGCTAGGTAGGTGGTGGGAAAGGGTAGAGAAAGTGCAAGGGGGAGGGTGAAAGGGAAGACAGATGAGGAGGGAAAAGGGGGGTAGGTGTTGGGGTTGTAGAAAAGGGAGATTAAGATAAGAGGGAGAGGAGGTCAAGGCTCTCTGGTTAGGGCATGATTAAAAGTGCTTTATGAATACAGCATGGGGTAGTAGTGATGGCTAGGGGAAATGATCACAACTGCTGTTAGCTGTGAGGTGTTGCCAGAGCTTAAGTTTGAACGGGCCCAATTTTGCTTCAGTGGAGATGTCTATGTAAAGTGAGTTACACCAGAGAGGTACTCTATATGCAAACAGTCTTTCTCCTTGAATTGTATGCTGTCAAGGGACCAGGAAGAGCTGATTTTCTGAACCTTGTGTACGGTGCAGGTTATGGAAGAAGCTTAGCAGCTTTTGAACCCCTGGCGATGTGAGTCCAAGACTTGTTTTTTTAGTTAGCAGACAGGTTTGGTACATGATCTGACCTTTTAGCTGCAGCCAACCTGTCTGTGCATAGAGGTCACAGATATGCATGAGATGAGCCACTCCTGTTACGAGTCTGCATGGTTTATTAAGCACTATGGAGATCCTTCTGAGGGACGTATCTGTGGCTGAGCCATAGATGACCAGCCCATAGTCAATAATAGAAATGACTGAGCTGTAAATTGCCAGCTTTAATGCTTCTGGGGTCAGGCTTCACATGTGCCTGTGAAGCAGTCCAATCCGTATGTTGACAGCTTTGACCACATTTTCTATATGGTGCGTGTATGATAGAGTACTATCAATAGTTACCCCAAGATATTTGAATTGTTGAATCTGTTCAAGGGGGGTTGCCCATGCAGTTTCTAATGGTCAGTGAGCAGGATTTATGCTTATTATGGGAGCTATTAAATAGCATAACTTTGGTCTTTTTGTAGATTAGTACCATCTTTTGACTACAAAACCACTCCTCCATTCTCACAAAGCTGAGCTGTAGTTGGTTCTCAAGGAGCTTTGGATCAGGGTTACTTGTGTAGATAACAGTGTCTTCTGCATAAAGTAGGATCTGTTCATGGCACAAGCTTGGGGGGTTATTCAGAAGGAGGCTAAACCTGGAGGGGGCCCAATATGGACCCTTGTTGGGCACCCGAGTGGACTGGCTTTCTTTCAGAGAGGACATTTGATATCTTTACCTGTTGTGTCCAGTTTTCTAAGTAGCTTTTGAAACAGGCAGTGGTTTCCTTTGAAAGGCCTGTGTTGGAAAGTTGCTCTAGCAGTAGGGTGTAGTTTACCTTATCAAAGGCTTTAGTCAGATCTGTAAAGGCCACTACCACTAACTGACCTTCGTCCAGTGAACTGTGATGAAACCTGTAAATTGAAGTAATTCCATGGTGGTGCTATGCCCTTTTGTAAACCCATGCTGTTGGGGGCATTGCATCTTGTATTTAAATAGATACTCAACCAGCTGGTCAGCAACTATGTGCTCCAGAGCTTTGGACAGTGATAGGAGAATGGAGATTGGTCTAAAGTTCACATGTTGAACCCTATCACCACTTTTGTGAACTGGGGTTACCAAGGCAGATCTCCACTTTTGGGGGACTAGGGTTAGCCTTAGCAATAAGTTCAAAATCTTGGAAAGGTGTGCTAGCGTGTTTTCCAAAGTGAGGGCAACAAATTTAAGATCTAATGTATCCCCACTGTATCTTGATTTTCCAAGTACCTTTTGTATGAATTTTCTTGCCTCCCATTCTGAAACCACTTTGAAATAGAAAGGGGGATGTACCTGAGGCTGGTCATCATTCCCTGTATTATTAGTAGAGGCTGCAGTCTCAAAGAAATCAAGCAGGAGGACACTACAGAGGTCCGTAAAGGTGTTAAATTTGTTGGTGATGATCTCTGGATCAAGTGTCAGGATTTCATCAATGTTAAGCATTGAAGGTGCCAATTTGGGGTCTTTCCCTGTAACATCCTTAATGTTGTTCCAGAACTTCCTGCTATACCCCCAGGAGTTAGAAAGCACTTCCTTATAGAACAGTTTTTTCCCCCAAGGTGGATAGCCCTGGTACATTCATTCCTAGCTTTTTTATAGTCTTGAATATCTGCTTGCCTGCCAATGGCTCTCGCACAATGCCAAAGGTGATCCCTGGTTTTTGTGCTACCAATGAGTTCTGGTGTGATCAATGGATTACAGGTGCCCTTGACTTTCCTTTTCTTTAAAGGGGCATGGATGTTGCAGGCAGCATTAAAGCAATTGATTAAATACTCTAGCGCAGTGTCAACATCAACAGAGTCGATTGTTGACCAATCTTGCCTTTTTAGGTGCAGTTTTAGTGGTTCAAGGTGTCCTCAAGTTAGGGCCCTGCTAAATATTGTTTTGGGAGGAGGCTTAATGAATTTATTCAACCAGTTACATATGATTGAAGAATGATCACTTAATGTGTCAGGGAGGACAGTTACACTCAGATGTACTCATGGTGACTGGCAAGTAACCAATCCATTAGGGTTCTTATCCCTGTCCTGTAGTACGTTCTTGTTGGGGAGTTGACTAGTTGGATAAAGTGGATGGTGGAAGATAGTATCCTTGTAGGAGCCTGTGTCAGGGGAGAGCCAATTAACATTGAAGTCTCCCATTATAATTGTTTCAGAGCCATGGTGCATACTTTAAATATATTCCATGAACTTATTAAAGCTTACAGCATGTTCCTTTGGTGGTATGTACACAAAGATCATGGTAAGGCCTTTATAATGGGCTCCTAACAGTACTTTGATAGCAATTGCCTGTAAAGAATTACCTACATCGGTCATTGGCATGGCACGTCCCATGATTGTATCCTTTAGGAATATTGCACAGCCAGCACCTCTTTTGGTTACCCTGTCCTACCTGAATATAGTGTAACCTGGCAGAGTGATCATGGTTTCTGGGAACTTGGATGACAGCCAAGTCTCTGCAATGGAGAGAGCATCTGAGTTATTCTGGTTGACCCAGACTTGGAGGTCATGAAATTTAGAGAGAAGGCTGCAGATGTTGATGGATGCTGATGTGAGCATCCTAAGCTTTTTTAATCTGCTGGGTGATGTATGTCTTGGGGGATATGGTTGGGATGTACATTTCCAGATAGTAGCAGTTTCATTAATATGAGCCTCAGTAGGTATACCTCTAGTTGCTTGTAACTTAGTGCATACTTCCATCTCAGAATTGATCTCAAGCTGTGTTTTTGTCATAAGATAGTGAAGCCAGATAGGAGTAACAGTGGGGAATAGGATGTTTTTATACTTGAGGACAGTCACCCCTGGAGAGATGCTGGCAGCCACTCATGAGTACTAAAGTCTTTACTTTCTGCTGCAAAAATGGCGGTTATTGTGCCAACGCACAGTATTCATTGCCTTCAATTGAGTAATGATGCTGTGTTTGTTTCCAGGCTCCTAACAAGCCTAATGGAGTAAGCACTATTAGCAGGACAAACAGGCATGAGGTCATAGTCAGCAGCAGTTAGGTGGCTATGCTTGAAGATAAATAGTTTGACACATTATATTACAAAAGCATGCTGAAGTGTTCAATGTACAGGACTCCAGGAGAAGAGAGGAGAGAAAGGAATGCTGCAGTTTCTTGGCCCTCTAGAGATTACAGAATATAATGGGCCAATGACAAAATGGGGACTTAGATTAATTTCCGATTAATTTCTGACCTGGGTTATGTGACAGCAACCTGCTATATAAATAAATGCCCAGATAGGGTGAGGAGGAGCTGTTGTGATGTGCCAATGGGAATGAGCTAGGCTTGCAGCAGGTCCGAGGAGGCAGGCAGAGGCTGCTGAGAGGAAAGCCACACTGTAGGACCTGGTGAGAGCGCCCGATCAGGGGACTCTCATCTTTGGTTCTGGGAATGAGCTAGGCTTGCAGCAGGTCCAAGGAGGGGGCAGCAGATGCTGAGAGAAAAGCTGCGGGGCAGGTCCTGTTTAGAGTGCCCGGTCAGCGGCATCTTGCTTATTTAAGTTTAATGTGAGAAACATTATGAATGATCTTTTTTTATTATTTAAAATGACTGAGACAAGGAGGGGGAGTACCCAGCAGGGATCAGTATGAATCTCACTTGGCACATGAGAAAAACAATGTCAGTTCAGGTTTTACAATTCTGTGGACACAGTGATCTAAGAATGAAATCAGGCAACAGAGAGCAGGACTCATTATTTCCCAGTCTCTGTTGCCTGATACCAGACCATCTGGTTAGCGGCCTTAGCCAATCAGCTTTAAGGATTTCAACAACCCATTTTCTAAAAAATATTATTGCACTAAATTTTAGCAAATCATCATTTTAATTCAAGTAAATGTGACATTCTGTTTTTCTTAGGGTTTGTTAATTCCTGTTTTACTTCGTATAACATCAAGGTATCCGCAAAATAATCACGGAGGAAAGACACAAAACTAATAAAACACTGATTTCCCGACATCTATTAGTTTTATCCTATTACAACACCCTTAAATGATAGCCCAGCTATTCTGCCAGCAACTTGCCTCTTGGAATGGAGCTAATTCCAGTTTTTCATTTGGACCAGGTCACCTTGTAGCTCTCATTTCAAATATTTAGATGTTCTTCCTTCTGAACAGGAGAATATCAAAGTTTCCACCCTTATGGGTTTCTTTACTTTCACAATACACACAAATTGTACCACACGTGTTGTTTATTGTTATTACAGATATTTACAAAGATGCTTAGCTATCGCATTTTCAGTATTTCAGTTCTGGATAGTTTGCATGCTCACCAACGCTGCCCCATAGCAGGCATACAGTTTTGCCAATATAACAGCACTAGGTATACCGCACTCTCAGTGGCACAGGTAATGAACCCTGAAATGTCCATCCAACAATTCATTATGAGGTTATAAAAGTTTTTGTATTCCTAATTACCTTGCAACTCTTGCACTACCCCCAAGTTTTGCAAGCATCAGGTAGGGTTGGGATCCAACCGAATACCACTTTCTGAACAGCAGGTTTCGTGGAATGAACTTAACAGTCCTTGAGGTTCCTGCTGCATCTATAAAGCATTCTAAGCTGGATTTGAATTGAGAAAAACATAGTAGAAAAATTCTTAAATTTAATGGTTTAAAAAGAAAAAAAAAATCCATGTGTTGAGGAGTAGGGTAATTAAGAATACTATGTCAATCATCACAGCTTTTGCTTTCTATCAGTGATAACCCTCTTATGTCTTGTATTAATGGTATCACTGTGCTCAATGGTACTGCAGCATTTCAGCTGCAGGACTGTGGTCCCTATGTCCCTGCTTCCATGCCCAACTGTTTGCTGTCCTGTAGACCTTAGGCAGAACTCTTGTGGCTGCTTTTCCCCTATGTACCACTGGAGAGTGAACCATATGAGAGTAGAGGCAAGCAGTCTGAACACTGTGGTATGACTTCATTTTTTTTTTTTTTTTATTTGCTTAGAATTTTGTGGCTGGGAATGGCCCACTGACCCAATTTCCAGGTGCAACCCGGGAGAGAATTAAGCACAAGGAGGTTAAGTGACTTGCATTGGGTCACACAATATGCAAGTGGTTGCTGTGGAACTCAAACCCGGGTCTACTTGGTTTTGAGGTTTTCAACTCTGTGTTTGAACCACTAGGCTATGCTTTCTCCCATGCACGAGGTGCATAATGATGGGCAAGGAGAGTTAAGAAATGGCAAGCTTCGCATGAGAAAAGGCCTGTCCGAGGCATGCAGCGACCATGGGATCATGTGCCAGCTGTGGACTGAGAGCTGCCAGCATAACAGTATGGAGGTTCAAACAACATGAAGTCTTGCTGTACTCTGACTATTGCAGTTAGCCCCAGCACTCAAATGTCTGAGAAACCCAAAAGAAAAACCGGGCCCACTGGGTTTCAACACTGCAACGTGTGTGGGGAGGTCTTTGATAAGACTGATCCCCACACCACCTGTGTTTATTGTCTGGGGTTTGGCCACCTCGATTCAGACTGCCAAATCTGTAAAAATTTCCGTTAGTCCACCCTGGAAAAAAGATTAGGTAGACTTAGGGATAAGGAGGCCAAGAAGTCCGCTGACCCGGATGGCCAGCCCAGTTCGGTTCCAACTGAACCTGAGAGAGTGCCCTCTGACCAGGGTGATACTTCTTCAAGCAAGAGGAGAGCCGATCCTGAGGGATCAGTTCCTATAAAAAGAAAAATAAAAGAAAAATCAGACGGTTCGGATCCAGAGACTCATTTTATGACTGCCGAAGAGATTGCCAAAGTGATAAGGATTGTAGAATTGCTTCACCCAATTCTGTCTGATCCGGCACCTTCTGGCAGGTGCTCGGTACGGTTGGTTCCTCAGGTTCAACATTATGCTCCTGAAGATTTCTATGAACTGTATTTGGAGGGGGATGAAGATTATGACGATGATGATGATGATGACGATGGTGTGGGAAGTCTGGTTGAGCCCATTGAACTGGACATCTCCCCAGACAAGCCTTCTGGTGTTTCCCCTCCTAGGCTTTCTGAGCCCCCTTCCCACTACATGTTTTACAGGAAAGTGGCAGAGACCCTCCAGCTCCCTGTAGAAGAAGCTGTAGAGGAACAAGAGGAACCTGATTATATGGAGATGATGGACATCCCAGAGTACACAAGACTGTCTATTCCCCTTCATAAGTCTTTTGGGAAACAGACACAAAAGATTTTAAAAACTCCAAATTCTGTGCCTTCTGTCAACAGAAGGATGGACAAAAGGTACACCTTATCAGGTTCAGGTACAGAGTACTTGTATCAACAATGCAGCCATGTTGGGGTTGTGCAGGCTGCAGCCTGTGATAAGGCTAATATAACATTGGCTTCACATCCCCCAGATAAAGACTCTAGGAAGCTGGATGCCATGGCAAAGAAACAGTACATGTCATCCTCCTTGGGACTCAGACAGGCTAATTATATGGCCAATACAGCCAGGTACCAGAAGTCCAGGTGGGACACTGTGCTGGCACTGGCTAAGCAGGCCTCCCCCCAGCTAGCCTCGGAGCTGGAGGAGGTGGCTGCTGATGGGATTGAGGCATCTAAGGTACAGTTCCATGCTGCAGTGGACTCCAATGATGTGTTATCTAGAGTCATGGCTACATCTGTGGCTATTCGGAGAATGGCTTGGCTCAGATGTACTAGCCTCTCAGAGGACACCCAGGCTAAGGCCATGGATTTCCCTGTGGTGGGTAATTCTCTGTTTGGGGAGCAGACAGAGAATTACATGAAAAAGATGGATGAGTATAGGACCACCTATAGGAGTGTACAGGCCAAGGAAAGGCAGGCAACTCCTCAAAGGCAGCAGGCTAGGGGTAGAGGCAGGCCTTTTATAGGACTTCTACAAGCACAGGCCTCTTCTCCCTTCCTCAGAGGTTTTCAGAGGGAGAGGCAGAAAGGGGATGAGCAGGCTGCATCCATCCTCAACCTAAGGCTCCTGCCAAGCAGACACCTGATGTGTCAGCCCAGGTTGACTCTCCATTCCTGTAGGAGGCAGCCTGGCTTACTTCATACAGGACTGGATGTCTGTTACCTCAGACAAGTGGGTCCTGGAGGTGGTAAGCCAAGGGCTGGTTCTCAGCTTCAAGAAATTTCCAAAGCTGAGGGCCAGATCTTTTCCACCTGCAAGCATCTCTGAAACCATTGCCCTAGAGGCAGATGTTTCATCTCCACTGGCTCTAAAAGCTGTAGAGAGAGTTTCTACATTGCACAGGGGTAAAGGTCTGTACTCCAGGTACTTCCTTACCCCAAAAAAGACAGGGGAGTGGCGACCCATACCAGACTTAAGATACCGAACAAACATCTTTTAAAACCAAAATTCAAAATGGTGACTCTGGGAATAATCCTTCCCTCTCTAATGCCAGGGGACTGGCTAGCCTCCCTGGACTTAAAAGATGCCTACTTCCACATTCCCATCAGGTGCTCCCACAGAAAGTACCTCAGGTTTGAATTGCCTTCAGGTCATTATAGGTTCAAAGCTATGCCCTTCAGCCTGACATCAGCTCCAAGGGTATTCACAAAATGCCTAGCAGTAGTAGTGGCCTTTTTAAGAAGGAAAAATATTTCCATATTTCCATACCTGGATGACTGGCTCATTATGGGTCAGTCCCCAGACCAAGTCAAGTCAGACCTTCAAGTGACTTAGCAAGTGATTACTTCCCTAGGATTCCTTCTCAGTCTTCCCAAGTCAGTTCTTGAGCCTGTACCCTCACCTTCATAGGGGCAGAGTTGGATACAGTCAAAGCAAGAGCTTTTCTTCCCCTGGAAAGGGCAAGGGCTATTGTAGAGCTGGCTTCTTTGTTCCACCTTCTGGCCTCTCGGCCAGCAAGGCACTTCCTTCAGCTTCTGGGCCACATGACAGCTTCTACAGCAGTGGTCCAAGGGGTCAGATTTCAGATGAGGGACATTCAGTTTCACCTGAGGGCCTTTTGGTCTCAGAAGAAAGATTCTCTAACCAAACTAGTTCCAGTGACTCAGACTCTGATCCAGGCTCTCCAATGGTGGCAGGATCAGAGCAACCTCAGGCAAGGAGTCCCATTCATCACTCAGTCTCACTCTGTGGTCCTAACCATGGATGCTTCTCTATTGGGGTGGGAGCCCATCTGGGGCTCTCACAGCCCAGGGACTATGGTTTCAGAATCCTTCTTCATATCAATCTCTTGAACTCAAGGTGGTCTTTCTGGCCCTGCAAGCTTTCTCTCAGTCAGTGCAGAACAAGGTGGTTCAGGTCAGGACAGACAACACCACCACCAAGTGGTACATCAACAAGAAGGGAGGCACTCGGTCCACGGCCTTGTGCACAGAAGCCATGAAATTGTGGTCCCTAGCTTATTCTCTGCAGACCTCTCTGATAGCAGTCCACCTTCCAGGGAAGGACAATGTGCTAGCAGATGCATTGAGTAGGATCTCACAGGGCCATCATGAATGGTCCCTGGACCCTCTGGTGTTGAAAGTGATTTTTTCAAGGTGGGGCACTCCAGAGATAGATCTCTTTGCAGCCCCAGATAATCACCAACTTCCTCTGTTTTGTTGCAGACCCCCAGTCTTGGGCTCAGTCCCTCTGGATGCTCTGATTTTGAACTGGGAAGGGAAATTTCTATATGGCTTCCCTCCCTTTCCTCTACTGATCAAAGTTCTAGTCAAGGTAAGGTCACAGCCTTGCAAAGTGATTCTGATTGCTCCAGACTGGGCCAGGCAGCCTTGGTACCCCCTGTTGCTGTCCCTAACAGTCCATCGTCTCCTGTCTCTTCCCAGGAATTACAGCCTGTTAACCTCCTCTCAGGGGAGGATTTGGTACCCCAATCTTCGGTCTCTCAATCTCAAGGCATGGCTCTTGAAGAGTTAGAGTATGCAGATTTACATCTGTCCCAAGGAGTTCTGGATATTCTCAAAGCCTCTCGAAAGCCTGCCACCAGAAAAACATATAACTCCAAATGGAAAAGATTCAGCATTTGGTGTTCCAAGAATCATATTTTTTTATTTATTTTATTTATTTATTTCAGAGATCGGAAAGTACCTTTGAGTCAGAGACTCATTTACAAAGGTTCCATGTCACATATATTGAACAGTACAAAGTTAAGGCAACATACAGTGCAGGGAACATAAACTCACTTGACACATGGTAAATGTAACAAAATCCCTCCCGTATGGGGCATGGGTAAGGGGCTAAAAATAGCTCATCTTAACATTAGGAGCCTGCTACCTAATCATGATGAGCTGTTAGCATGGGTTGCACTCTACAAACCCGACATCCTAGGAGTGATGGAGACCTGGCTGAAACCCTCTGTCCCAGACTCTACCTGTGAACTCACTGCATATGAATTCACCCGACTGGACAGAGCTGGGGGCAAGGGGGGTGGCATACTAATCTACCATAAGAGCCACTTAAAAATCTCCCAAACTGCCCACCAGGATTCACACGTGTCCCCCTGTGAGTTGCTACATGTGCTGCTGCTACTTGGGGACACAAAGAAAATGTACCTGGTGTGCACCTATAATCCTCCAAGAGGTGGGCTACCTGCATTAACTAACCTCATGGACAAAATTGGTCCCAGAGTCAGGGATAATGAACTCATATTCCTGGGAGATGTAAACCTTAACTGGGATAGTGGTAATGTTAAGCAGTTTGAGCCTCTGCTTGCTAACCTTGCCCTGACCCAGCTCATCCAGGAACCAACTTGATTATCTGAATCTGCTGTTAATTCAATGTTATGTTCCCCATACCTGTAATCTGACTGTACCATACTGTTGAACTGTACTGCTGACCTGCTACTTGTCTAGTGTATGTTTTTTCTTTTTTTTTTTCGTTGTCCAATCTTTTGTCGAGGTACCTTTGTAAATGATCCCCTGGCTCAAAGGTTGTTAAACTGATGTTAAATAAATAAATAAAATAAAATAAAAATAACTAGGCAGACAGCAAATGGATCCTCCAGCACCTTACTGGACTGGATCATGTCTAACCATCCTGACAGGATCTCATCAGCTGGTACATTATCTGACTCCATCTCTGACCAATCACCGGTTTTCTGTGTCTGGAAAATTCCCACCCCCAAAATTCCACACAAAATTATGCATGTCAGAAACTACTCTAGATTCGATACTGAGGAATTCCTGGAAGACCTAAGAGTTACTGACTGGTCTTAGGTGTGTGGTGCCACCGACCCCTCAGCAGCAACCTCTTACTTCATCTCCACCTTTGGGGCCTTGCAAGACAAGCATGTTCCCAAGGTCACCCATAGGGTGAGGGGGTCCGCTACCCTCTGGTTAAATGGGAATCTCCTAGCCCAGATGCGGGATAGAGATAAGTGTTGGGCTCGTTTCAAGTGTACCATTGATCCCATGATTATTCAAAGGTACAGACACCTCAGGAACAAGAGCGAAAAGACCATCAGGGCAGCAAATAGTGACTTTTTCAAGTCCGCCCTGCTAAGCTCTGCCAGTAATCCCAGGAGGTTCTGGAGAGATATTAAATCCCTTGTCAGCGGATCCTCCCATCCGGGGGTTACGGATATGGTCATAAATGGAGTCTCCTGCTATAATCCCCATACTATTGCCAACTCCCTAAATAATCACTTCTCTGACTTCTCTGCCTTCACAACCCTCTTCTCACTTGATGAGGCTCTGTCCCACCCCCTTCCCTCCACTCTGCTGGAGGGTCACCGTCCTCGTCAAATGTTCCACCTCAGGGCTGTATCAGTTCAGGACTTGCAGAAATGCCTAGCTGGCCTCTCCCAGTGCTCCAGTCCTGGCCTAGACAATCTGGAGCCTAAACTCCTTAAGCTTGGTGCTGCACACATTGCCTCACCAGTAGCCTTTATCTTCAACCTATCCCTTGGTCTGTGGACCATCCCAGACATCTGGAAAGAGGCGAGGATTGTCCCTGTACTGAAGCAAGGAAATCCCAAACTGCCTGACAATTATCTACCGATTGCCATTCTCTCAACCCTTAGCAAGCTCCTTGAAAAGGTAGTGGCTGAGCAGCTTTCAGAATATATTCACTCTCATGAACTTCTGTCCCCAGCCCAGCATGGCTTTTGTAAGGGACACAGCACCACCACAGTCTTAATCTCAGTTACATCAAGTATCCGGACAGCCATGGACTAGGGCAAACTCTCTGGTGCAATATTTATTGACCTGTCCAAAGCCTTTGACCTCGTTGACCACAAACTGCTTGGTGCACAGTTGTGGTCACTTGGCCTCTCCCCCCATGCCATGAAATGGCTAATGGGTTATCTACATGGCAGAAAGCAGCGTACCTACTTCAATAAAGTCCTCTTCGAGCCCCTACTGGTGACCTCTGGAGTGCCTCAAGGCTCGGTACTGGGTCCCCTCCTCTTCTCCCTCTTCATCAATCAACTACCTATGGTTACTACCAACTGTTGCGCCACCATGTATGCAGATGATCTGGTAATCCTGGCTCACTCCCAGAATGCCACTACCCTAAACCAGAACCTGACCAGTGACTTTAACAGGGCATTGTCATGGGTTACTAGTCACAAGTTGGTCCTGAACCTGAAAAAGACACAGGCTATGCTCTTTGGCTAAATGGCTAAAATCAAAGCCTCATCAGCCTGCTTACACGTCACCAGCGCAGATGGATCCTCACAACCCTTAGTGAGCTCCATCAAATATCTGGGGGTAACACTTGACCCCCAACTTGACATGGGTAATCATATCCTTAACATCTGCAGGGTGGCAAACTGCAAACTGGGTCTGGCCTATAGGGCTATAGCAAGGCTTGCCCTAGCAAAGGGTGTGCTCCTTCCCTCCCTCAGCTATGGGCTGCACCTATTTGCTCACTCTACAAAGACACATCTTACCCGGTGGTACACTGCTTACAATAACATTTGTCATTTTGCCTTGGCTGCCCCCCGACTCACCCACCTGTGAGCTATATGAGAAACTCTGCTGGCTCTCACCAGCTAGATACCTTGATTTTGGTTTGGGATGCCTCTCTGGGAAAGTGATCAGAACTAGCACCCCCCAGGGTCTGGCCCAGCTTCTGCCTAAACTGAATCCCACCTCCTACCAACTTAGGTCTCTCACATCAGGGATGCTCAAAGTCCCTCCTACCCGGACCCTCATGGGGGATCGGGACTTTGCCATAAGTGCGCCCAGACTCTGGAATTCACTGCCTGTGGATATCCAAGCTATCCTCTCCTATCTGAGTTTTCGAAATTCCCTGTGGGGTTTCCTAAAACTAGCATCAGAGTGTGACTGCCCCAAACCTCCCTAGAGTAAAGTGTCAAATTGTTTTGTCTGAACCTCCCCAGGTGTCTCCATTGAATTCCTGGAGATATTTTCCCCACTGTATCAATGACTTCTGACTACTCCTGCCTAAAAAGCCTTGGGCATTTTACACCATTATTGCTCCATGGTCATAGGCTAACCATGACATATTGCACCTTGGTCACTTGGTAGAAACTTGTACTACCAAGTGTTTCTGTTTCTGTCGAACATGTGCATATTTAGAAAAATGTGATGAGCTGTATATACCTGTCCATGATCCAACTAGCCCAGGGGGTGTATACGACAATGTTATAAGTTATATTATGACAAATCCAGTCCTTGAGCTATGCTCCACTCCTATGTATGATGACCTGTATATATCTGTCAGTTGAACTAGCTAGTCTAGAGTGTAAAATCTGAAATGTGCTTACTACTATATGTTTCCCCTAGCGTCAAATGATGTATTTCCCACAAGTTTGTTTACTGTGACAAAAAACTGTACTCTCTTTGCCATGTCTCCTTGACTGTTGTTCTTCATGTTGTATTCTCCCGGGTCGTTCCTGAAAATAAGCATAATACTTTTCTAGTGTACTTACCCGGTAAACAAAAGCTAAATAAATAAATAAGGTTCGCAGTCCTGACCTAACAGACTTGTGGAGGCTCAGGTAGGCATTTAGTAAGAAAGAAAGAAAGAAAGGAGAATTGGTGGGGGGGTGGGATTAGCCAGCCAGAGGCCAGACACTGCTGAATTGTCTACAGTTCTGGATTGTATGGTTCATCTTAATGGCCTAGGCCTCAGACCAGCTACTCTCAAAGTACATTTGTCAGCTGTTTCTGCTTTTCTGTCAGTGGGAAAGCTTTTCTCACTGTCATCTCACCCTGTATTCTGTAATTTTTTCAAGGAATTGCTTCATACCAATCCCCCCTTTAGGGATCCTACTCCTATTTGGGATCTTAATGTTTGCATTGCTCAGCTTATGCAAATTCTTTTTGAGCCTTTGTCTTCAGCAGAGCTTAAGTACTTGACTTGGAAAATGGTGTTCCTGGTATCTATTACCTCTGCCAGGTGTATCAGTGAATTGCAAGCTCTGTCAGTGGAACCTGATTTTATTGCATTCCATAGAGATAAGGTGGTCCTTAGAACTAATAGAAGGTTTTTACCTAAAGTGGTTTCAGATTTTTATCTGAACCAATCTATGTCTCTCCCAGTGTTCTTCACTGATCATTCTTCTTCAGGAGAAAGAAGTTTACACAGTTTGGATGTTAAAAGAGCCCTTAGTTACTACATTGAGTGTACTAAGGCTCACAGGTTTGACTCCCTTCAGTTGTTTCTCACTTATGGGGAAGTGGGGAAGGGCAAACCTGCCACTAAGAGAATTATTGCCAGGTGGATTGTCTATTGTATTCAATTCTGCTAAGAGAAGCAAGCTAGGCAAAATACCACCCTCAGGCCTGAGGGCTCATTCGACTAGAGGTACAGCTGCTTCCCTGGCTGCAGCCAGGGATATTCCTTTGCTAGAGATATGTAAAGCAGCCACCTGGAAAACTGTCCATACATTTACCAAGCATTACTCCTGGACATCCAGGCTGGGATGATGCTCGGTTTGGTACAGCAGTACTGCAGAGCCTATTCCCAAGGTAGGTTCGATTCCCTTCTCCATGGAGGTACTGCTTGGTAGTCTGCAATAGTCAGAATACAGCAAGACTTCATGTTGTTTGAAGAAAAAATTACTCACCTTAATAATTATGTTTCTTCTAATGGAGTCTTGCTGTATTCTTACCTCCCTCCCTGCCTCCCCTCTCAGAACCTGTTTTTGGGAACTGGGCTGGCAGGTGCAGTGTTGCATCCCAGGGATGCATTTGGGTACTTCCTTCCTTTTAGAGAGGGGAAGTGGGTTATGTTATTAATTTAACAGTCTTAAGTTGTTCACTACCTGGTTTTTGATTTTGGATTTCTTGACTTGAGTCTTTTGGGGATCCAAAATATTTGGTTGTCATTTGGCTAGTAAAAATTTTACAATTTCCACATAGTAGTTAGTTAGTATTATCTCGTAAGAATCTGACAGTTGCACTTCAAAGTGCAGCAGACAGAGGTGTGAACCAAGCTAGAGCTCAACATTCTGTGCTCTGCATAGAAATGAATCCCCTACTCTCCAGGGCAGTTTGAGTGCTGAGGCTAACTGCAATAGTCAGAATACAGCAAGACTCCATTAGAAGAAAAATAATTACTAAGGTGAGTTATTTTTTCTTATAGGACAGGGATATTATAATCTAGGGCTATACATCTAGTCAGAAAAATGCCCATTGTACATTTCCATCATTTAACATATACTGAGCATCTCCGACAGAATCAGTCAGAGATGGGGGCAAGGCTGATAGAGAGAGAGAGAAAGAGAGATGATATCAATAAAGACCAAATAGATGTTACTTAATGAACTCTACAACCAGTCAAAGTTTAAACTGTGCAAATTTCAGAGTTTTCAAGCTTAAATTATTGAACATTAAGGTTCTACTAACTATTCAGTTCAGTTTACTATGCTGCAGTGGTTTTTGCAGACTTCACCAAGAGCTTTGATTTGATTGATCATAGCCTCTTACTTGACTACCTTGCTGAAGCCAATTTCTCTAAGTAGATTTTGCCCTAGTTTAGTAATTATCTGGAAAACAGGTTCCATAGAACTGAAAATTCGGTTCCATGTCATAAGGGCGAACGAATAACGGCAACCCTTCAGAAGGGTGCCGAACCCCCAGGGCGATGACATTTAGGAAAGTGTTTTTATCCGGGGGGCTTTGCCCCCCCCACAGCCCCTTGCATTATAGAAGATTTCTACTCCTGGGGACATAACTCAGGGATGGGGGCAAACCTGGGTTGCCCAAATTTGTCGGCACCATTGTTCTGTCGCCCTTTTGACAGGTCGCCATTATTCGGTCGCCCTTTTGATGAGTTAACAAAAATTCTGTCTCATGACTTAAGTATTCTTCCATTTGCTGCAAGGTCCCTCAGGGTTCCATCTTCATATAAGCCACTCTTTTTCATTGTTCCTGAATTCAGCCTCCACAGCCTATTGGTCAACTGAGGTAATTATTTATGCTGATGACACTGTCATTTTTAGTGTGGGAAATAATAAATAATATCTAGGAACTAACTGATAGGGTTCAAGGGAACTTCAGTAGGATACAGGAGTGGTTTAAATCCCATAGGGTGGTATTGAGAGACTAAATCAATGTTGTTTAAGGGTCTCAGAAAGTGTAGGGACATCATTTTATATATCAGTGGTCTGAATGGTGAAGTCACTGAATGTGTAGAAAATGGCAAGCACTTATGGATCACTTTGGACAGCTCTCTCCTTTCATGTGAATGTGCTTACTTAGATTAGACTAGTCACTGATGGCTGGGTCTTCTGTTTGAGCCCATTAGTTCTTAATACACAAGTCAAATAAGTTTTTGGCCTGCAGCTTACTAATTTCAATTTTGGACTATGGTTCATTGGTCTAGTCAGCTGCATCCAAGAGAATGTTATCCAAACTGAAAACCACATAACACAGTAACTGCAGATTCCCAACTGGATTGCCCAGAAAAGAAAAACATCATTGTCCATTATGTAATGTCATAGGATGTCTATCTTTTGATCAGCGTTTTAATTTTCAGTCTACTTTAACCATGCACAAACTTGTTCTTGAATCCATGCTGAACAAGTTCTTTGTTCAAACAACTACTGAACTGGGAATCAAATCCCAGAACAAATGCATGTTCAAGATGTTTTTTTGTAAGTCTAATTTTGGTTCAAAAAGCATTCACCTATGGATCTTTTGTTCTACAATATCCTCCTGGCAATGCCCCCGCGCTCAGACAATGCCTTTGGCTGTATCCTCTTCTGGAACAATGTTAGGCCCTAGCCCTTAGCTCCTGTCTATCCTGTAAGACCATGTCCCTAGTTGTTGTCTTTCCCTCACTTTGTCTCTGACAATGCCACTTGGCTGCATCTTTTTCCTCCTGTAGCTGGATCCTAACACCAATGCCCATGCTTGCTAGTTAAGCTTACTCCTAGCCACTGTATGTCTGCAAAATACCTGTTTTTGTAACTTAAATCCATATGTGCTTATTTTATTGTTACCTTTACTCCTAGGATCACTATGTATTTTCTCACTATACTGTTTGTTTCTGTTCTTTGATAGGACATGGAACCTATGTAAAAGAGCCTTTGGCTCAAAGGTATTAATTCCAAGAAATAAATAAATAAATAAATAGATCCTGCCCACTGATATTTTAAGTTGTCCCATGGTTTCTACTTCTAAGAATAGACTGAAAATGTGGTTAAACTCTTATACTATCTGTAGATGTTACTCGTAATCTGTCATTTGTCATCACATGTTTGTAGCTGTATAAGGGATACTTATTTATTTTATTTATTTATTTGAATTTGGTTACTGGGTATGCCCACTGAGACAAAAACAGTCGCTTTTCCAGGGGTGACCCACAATTAGTTATAATCAGGATGTGAAAAAGTAACATCATAAACTAAAACACATACCAGGTGAAATACACACAGGTACAATGTAACTGGTTAGAAACACTGGGTTGAGAATATTAAAAATATTAGGCAAAAAATGTGTTCAATACATACAGCAGGTAATGCAACAAAAAGCAGCAAATAGAGTAAGAACTATGGTAGACAAAGATAAATAATTTATAATACAAGATATAAAGTACACCAACAGAAAGGTTAAGTGGCACAAAAAGTGCCTAGCAGAAAATGAGATGCACCCATGATACAAAAAGGGGGTCAGTGAGTACAATTACAGGGGATATGCTACCCCCCTTACAGGAAATATTGTTGATATTTTTTGTTCAAGTGCTGAGCGACCCAATTACATCATAAGCTGCATAGTCCTTTATCAAAGGTTAAGGAAAAGCACATGCAAGATCATTTATATGACAGTTACAAATTAGTGATGTCATGAATGGACCACAATCCTATTGGCTAAAGCTTATTCAAACTTAATTGATAGATATTTCCCTATCAGATGGTCTGGGACTACTATAAAACAACATTAAAACATATAATTACATAAAAATGTGATTAAATATATAAAGAAAGAGATACTTCATGTAACAAGAACGGGACACCAGCACTATAACCTATGGGGGGGGAGGATTAGGAAAGTTAAATATTTCTGGTCATTAATAAATATAAAAGGTAAAGTCCAATGCATTATAGACATCTAAGAAAAATCATATGCAAAAAAGATGGGAAAGGGATGAGAGGATGGGAGGGAAGGTACAGTAAATATCAAAAGATATAAAATCGTAAAACACACCTATATTAAAACCATCATTGCACTCCATAGTTACCACGGAAAATCATTAACTGTTAATGCAGGTACACCACAAAGAAAAACAGTGTGGGCTAGATATCCTAAGGGACTGCACCAGTGCAACCCCAGAAATGCACCTGGGGCAATATTCAACAGAGGGAATTGCACAGCATAATGCCCAATGCACCGGGGTGCAAAGATAATGTATGCGGCGCATCCCAAGGGGGCGTGCCCATACATATGCGGCATGTCTCAATATTCAGCCCGAGATGTGCGGCACATATGCCTGCACAACCCTGGGATGCACTGCATACCAATGCCCAAAGCTGAGCATGAAAAAAATGTTTCAAATGGTGGCCACCGACAAGCAAACTGCTGTACTGCAAGGTGCAACACAGCAGCTGCCAGCCATGGGTGGCCACCCACCCACCCAGTACACTGTGCAGAAGCACCCATATCATCCCTGGTGGTCTAGTGGACCCCCCTCCCTCCCTGTAGCTCGATCTCCATAAAATAACCTATTACATATTCCCTGGTAGTCTAGTGGAATCCCCTTCCCTCCCCATAACCTAATCACTGAAAATGAAATAAAAATATATCCCTGGTAGTCCAGTGGTACCCTCCACTTCTCCCGATGCTCTGATCCCGGTAAAATAACAACTGTAACTCCCTGGTAGTTAGTGGTCCCCCCACCTCCCGATGCTCCAATCCTACAATAACAACTCTGTAATTTCGCAGTCTAGTAGTGTCTTCCCATCCCTCCCGGTGAACCCCAATCATCTATCATGATGCTAAAGTCACCTCCCTGGTGGTCTGGATGGTACTTTTCATACCCCCACACACAGGACCTCTGGCCCACCCAGTTCCCCATCATCGGTGGGCAGCAGCATACCTTCCACGGCTGCCCGCCAATGACAGCACAGTGTATGGGCTGCAATCCCAATGGTCCATAGTGTAGACCAATAGACTTTCAGTGCATACTGAGTAGTCATTCACAAATATGTGAATGAATGAATGACTTCATTCACGTATTTGTGAATGACTATTACAGATGCATTGCAACCCATTGGTCTACACTGTGGACCAATGGGATTGCAGCTCTCATACTGTATCGCTGGGACCGAAGCTGGAGAGGTATGCTCGGTGGGTATGCTGCTGCCCCGCCAATGATGGGGGAGCTGGGATCAGGGGTCCTGTGGGTGGGGGGTGCCACTGGACCACCAGGAGGTGACTTTAATGTACAATCGGCGATCGGGGTTACGGAAGGGGTGGGGGGACCACTAGACTGCCAGGGAATTACAGAGTTTTTATTGTACAGGGATCAAAGCATTGGGAGGTGTGGGGAGTACCACTGGACTACCAGAGATATATTTTTATTTTATTTTCAGCAATTGGGGCTACTGGGAGGGAGGGGGTGCCACTAGACTACCAGGGAATATGTACAAAGTTATTTTATGGTGATCAGGCTACGGGGAGGGAGGCAGTACCACTAGACTACCAGAGAATATGTACAAAGTTATTTTACAGTGATCGGTCTATGGGAAGGGGGGGTACCACTAGACCCCCTCTGGCAGCACCACATGCTGTGCAGGATGCCATGTAAATTTCACTGGCCTGCCTTGAACAACTCATTCAAATGGGGCTGTAATGACATGCAAATAGCCCCATTTGCACCTTGCATACATTATGGCCCCATTTGTATACTGCTAGTTGAATATCAGGAATTTGTACACAGCGTAACTCTGATGTACTGGCGCAGTTCCCATTCCTGGTATTCAGCTCTGTCTGGGAGGGATGCGCCAGCGAACTGTATTTGCGCAGTGCACATTATCTGATATATTCAGAGGAGATGCGCCATTGCTCATCTCTTTTGAATATATCCCTGAGTTGCACCAGTGCAACACAGTTGCACTGCACCACCACATGTCCCATTGCCGGGCGCAACTCTGAATATTGTGGCCCCTGAGTATATTCAAGCATTTACAAATTAGGGTAGTGAAAAAAGGCTAACTTAGAAATATTTCTTCTTTTTCTTCAAATAGGGGTGTACATCGAAACTGGTATTTAGACCTGTTTTTTTATGGGCCCCCAACTGTAGAATCCAGAAATTTTCTCTCAGTAATAGCAAGTTGTTATTGTTGCCCCCTCTAGTGTTGCGGCTCACTCTATGTATTGCCATAAAAGAGAAAACATGGGGGGCCCCATTATTGGATTCTTTTACATGTGTTGCCGTAACATATGTAATATCACTTCTAGCTATGGCTCTCACATGCTCTCCTACTCTGCATTTGAAGCTTCTTTTTGTCTTTTGAACATAAAACACTTGGCAGGAACATTCTGCCAGGTAAATAATACCTTCAATGCTACAAGTGATACACTGTCTGATCTGAAATTCTTTTTCAGTGTTGGCTGAACCGAAGGTCCTCCCAATTTTTACAGAGGAGCAATGAGCACATATTTTTAGGTTCATAGGTTGAGGTTTCAAGTCAAGCAGCTACTAGAGCCATATCAGACTTGTTACTGTATTAGTGAATATATTCCTTGGTTTAATGTTCCATATGTTTATCCAATAAGTTTTTAAAGGCGTCATACTGGGTGCTTCAACCACTCCAGTTAGGAGTGCATTCCAAACATCCACCACCCTTTGGTCAAACCACAAACCTCTCCTATTTAATTTTATATAATTTTTCTTTTAATTGTTTCTGGTGTGTTCTCATTGACCTTCCAGTGTCATTTTTTCTATTTAGACTGGCAGATTCCCAAATTCCCTCATTCTTAAAAGCTTTATACACATAACTTAAATCCCTCTCAGTAGCAGAGCCAGGTTTGGGATCATTTGGGAGCTAGGAAGGGCCATTCAGTCAATAACAGACTCCACAATGAGCACTAAACAGTGAATAAAGATGGTGGCAGGGTGCCACTACTCACACTGGGGCAGCCAGGAGGGGAGACCGCTCCCCCAGCCCCCCTCTGGCTCCGCCACTGTCCCCTCTAATTTTTTATATGCTATAGAGTGTCTGTCATGATATGGTTTACTTTTTACTGGTTTGATTTATTCTAGTAAACCTTCTCTGTATCTTCTCCATTAAATTTGTGCAGTTTATGCTTTGGGTGGTGGAAACAGGGGAACCATACTCCAGCACTGATCTGACCAAAGATCTCTACAAGGGCACTAACACCCCCATTCTCCTGCTTTTTATATTCCTTACGATGTTACCCATTATGCTGTTAGCTTTTTTTATTACTTCCTTATTATGAATGTCAAAGTTTAACTTATTATTAATTAGCACCCTTAGATTCTTTTCATTTTCCATGCTGGTTATGATTTTGTTGTTAATTTTGTACTGTGCACACAGATTATTATAACCAAAATACATAACCCTGCTCTTGTTCTAATTGAATTGTAGTTTATGCCTGTTAGACCACAACTCTAGATCTTTTAGTTGTTTTTGTCAGTTATTAATGGAGTCAACATCATTCACAATCACCCCCACCTTTGTGTCAGCTGCGTACTTCCACAACCAGGCTCCACCAATTACCTGCACACTTAGCACAAAGGTGGGGGACCCCACTAGTCACCTTCCCCCAACTAGACAGATGTTCTCTAATCTGAACCCTTTGCATCCTGTCCTCCAGCCAAGATTGTATCCATAAAGTTAAACCTCTGTCCCCTCCATCTCTAGGAGTATCTCTATTAGTATATCATGTGACACTGAATCAAATACTTTGGTGCAATCCAGATACACCATATCCACTGGCATACCCTGGTCCAGTGCTTGACTCACTGGCTCAAAGAAGCCCATAAGGTTACTAAGGGAAGATTTACGCTGCACAAACCCATGCTGTGTAACATCTACCTTTCCTAACTGTTTCAAATTTTCTTCTAAGCTAGAGTTTATAAAACTTTCCATTATTTTACCCACAATAGCTGTGATGCTAACCAGATGATAATTTTCAACTCTAGTTTTGTCTCCACTTTTATATATGGGGGTAATATGGGCAAGTTTCCACACTCTTAATGCTTTTCCTAGCTCCAGTGACTTATTAAATAGCAATGGCAAGGGTCCTGCCAATTCCCCTGCCATATTTTTAAGAATGTACAAATGAATTCCATCAGGGCCACATGATATATGGATGTCTAAAGATTTAAGTTTATCATGTCCTGGATGGGGTTCTGGCAGATGGGAATCTGGTAAGGGACCTGGTTGTAGAGGATCCCCTGACTAGGAGTGACCACAAAACTGTCTCGTTTCAAATAAGCATGGGGGGAGGGGGGACAGGTCTAGGACACTGGCAGTGAACTTCAGGGGGGAAGACTTTGTGGGCATGGGAAATATTCTCAAGGATCACTTGAAGGGGATTACGTCAATGAAAAATGTGGAAAAGAGATGGGAGGTCATAAAACGGGGACTTCATGAGGCAGTCAGAACCTGTGCTAAGGTGAAACATAAGGGAGCAAGGTCACATAAACTATGCTGGTGGTCCAGTGAGGTTCAGGTAGCGGTCAGAGAAAAGAAGGCGGCCTACAAAAAATCTAAAACAACAAGAGGGGATAGGGAAAAGGAAATGTACCATCTTGCATCTAGAAAAGTCACCCGGAGGTGAGGGGGGCAAAGTCCAGTAAACAGCAGCTGGCTGCACAGGGATACATGGAGAAAAGGGTTCTTCTGGTACATTGGGAGCAGAGAAAAACTAAAGAGCCATCTCGGCAGATTGAAATCAGAAGGAGGGTGGGTGGAAGAGGCGAGGACCAGGCAGAGGTATTAAGCAGTACTCGCCTCTGTGTTCACTAAGGAGGAGATGGATATCTACAAAGCAAGGTACAATGGGGATAGAAGCGGTAGTGAGTGGGATCAGGGGAGCAACAGAAATGGAGCAAGAGGGAGGGAGAGATACCCCAGGGGTGTCACATCAGGATAAGGATAAAAAGGCCAGTAAGGTGGAGGGGATGGATGATGCTATCTCCACCAAAAGTGTGTGGTTAGCCCTCAAGGCCCTAAAGGAAGATAAATCTCCTGGGCCGGATGGCATTCATCTGAGAGTACTATGGGAATCGGCAGACATACTAGCTGCACCCCTGGTGGAGCTCTTCAACAGGTCGCTTGAGACAGGGAGGGTACCTAGAGATTGGCGAGAGGCACATGTGGTGCCAATCCATAAAGGAGGGTTGAGGGAAGTACCAGGTAACTACAGACCCATCAGTTTGACCTCAGTGGTGGGAAAATTAATGGAGAGTATACTAAAGGAATGATTGGGGGTGTACTTGGAGGAGATGGGAGGTCTGGATAGTCGGCAACATGGGTTTGTGCCAGGTAGATCATGTCAAATCAATCTTGTGGAGTTCTACAAATGGGTAACATCAGAACTGGACAGGGGAAAGCCTGTGGATGTATTATTCTTGGACTTCAGCAAGGCATTTTACTCTGTCTCCCACAATGGTCTGGTGGAGAAACTGACGGGGTTAGGAGTAGGCCCTTTGATGGTCAGATGGATTGAAAACTGGCTAGCTGGATGCACCCAGAGAGTAGTGGTCGGTGGGGAGCTCTCGAACCCTAGAAAGGTCGGTAGTGGGATACTGCAAGGCTCAGTCCTGGGTCTGATCCTGTTTAATGTATACATATCGGACATCAGGGAGGGTATAGGGTGTGAAATGAGTCTCTTCGCTGATGACTCCAAGATGGGAGCAGTAGTTGAGGGGGAAGAGGGGAGATTGGCACTGCAAGGGGACCTGGACACCCTGGAAAGCTGGGCTCACACATGGAAATTAAATTTCAATATCACCAAGTGCAAGGTGTTACATCTTGGGCGGGGAAACCCTAAACACAGGTACACCCTGAGAGGGGAGGTGCTGGAGGCCTCAACAGGGGAAAAAGACCTAGGGGTCATGGTGGATGCATGTATGAATAACTCTGAGCAGTGCAGGAGAGCTGCTAGCAAGGCAAACAGGATGTTGGGATGCATCGTAAGGGGGATCACCTCTAGGAGCACGGAAGTGATTCTGCTATACAATGGACTGGTTAGACCACACCTTGAGTACTGTGTACAGTACTGGAGACCACACTTGAAGAGGGACATACAGCTCCTGGAGAGGGTACAGAGGAGGGCAACTAAGATGATACAAGGACTAGGGGATTTGATGTATGAGGACAGACTTGAGGAGCTCTGCCTGTTTTCATTGGAGGAGAGGAGAGACAGGGGGACATGATTGAGGTCTTCAAGTACCTCAAGGGAATAAATAGAGGTAAACATGGAGGATCTTTAGACTAAAGCAGGAGGTATCACCAGAGGGCATGGTTTGAAGTTGGAAGGTGGAAGGGTGAGGGGAAAGAGGAGGAGGTTTTCACTGAGGGGTGGTGGACCCTTGGAATGCGCTGCCTGGTGAGCTGGTTCGGAGATCCACAGTGGAGGCTTCAAGAGAGTGGATCTATCAGATGATGGCCTGGCCAAGGGGGGTGGGGATGGATGATAAGGGTTTCTGGAACACAAGGGAAGGGGCCTCGGCACCCAACTAGGGATCTGAGGTTTGAGCAGACTCGATAGACCGTAAGGCCTAATCTGCTGGCAATTAGTATGTTAGTATATACCTGCTTGACAGTAATATTGTTATTATTCATTATGTTTGCACTGCAGTCAATTTTTTTCATGCTTGATTCATTATGATCTTGAAAGACACTCATAAAATAGCCATTAAATTTGTTTGCTATCTCTATTTCTTTGTCTACTACTATGTCACCATCCTTTAGGCTAGTAAGTTGTTTCTGACCATTTTTGAGACTGCCCACATAATTGTAAAACTGCTTACAATTATTTTTATTTTGAGCTGAGTTCAATTCAGCCTTTGCTTTGGTTTTTCTGATTACCCCTTTAAATTGTTTAACCTGTTGTTTATATTTATCACTTCTTTCCATTGTTGGATTTGCTTTATATTTTATATTTACTTTTTCTTTTTTTTTTAACATTCTGAATTATTTTGGTAAACCATTTCAGTATTCAACCTCACCCATTGTACTTGTCTACGACAGGGACGTATCTATCTATACAAGTCTGAATCTTATTCTTTATTTTAATCCACATCTCTTCCAGGGGTAGATCTCATAATTCTTCCCCCCAATCCCAGTTCTTTAAGAACTGACGGATGCCCTCTTGATCTGTTTTTTTATGATACCAATTTTTTTTCCCAGTTATTTTTGGAGTGTCATTGAAAAGTGAACACACCACCATATTATGGTCACTGGATCCTAAAGGATGTAAAATCTCACCTTTATCTATTCCATCCTCAGTATTACTGATAATTAATTACAGGGTGTTCTTTTCTCTTGTATGGTCTTTTACATACCGTTCCAGGCTATTACATAAACATATTTCCACAAAATTGTTTTCTAAATAATTTGTGGCTTGGAGCAAGGCCCAGTCAATTTTGGGAAAGTTAAAATCTCCCATTACAATACAATTGTTGCCCATATCTATTTTCTACAACATATTTATAGATAAGGTGTTCTTATCTTCTGTCAAACTGGGTGAATGATAACACACACCTAGGGTTATTGTTCTCTTCCTAGTTTTAATTCTAACCCACAGCTGCTCAATCTTAGAAAAATCATCCTTCATAATATCAACTTCCTGGACCTTTAAGTATGAGGCAATGAAAAATCCAACCTCATCCCCTTTTTTATCTTCTCTATGTTTATGAAAAAAGTCATAACCCTCAATGTTTTCCACCCAGTCTCCAGGCCTCAGCCAATTTTCTGTGATCCCACAAATGTCAACCTTTTTTATGCATAATACATGTTTTAATTCTTCCACCTTATTTTTGATGCTCCTTGCATTAAGTAACACAATTTTTATTTCATCACTCTTAATTTCACTGCTATGTTTCAACTTTTTATTATGTCCCTCTTCCTTATGTAACCCTTTCTCCACAGATGTTGTCTGCCTTGTAACTTTTGTGAATATTGTATTGACACTCCTACATGCTTTATGCACCCTTCTCCCAGCAAGTCAGTTTAAACTTTCATCAGTCTTTGCTTTGAACAGCTGCCCTAATTCCCTACTCCTCTTTCTATTTAGGTATAATCTGACCCTACTAAATAAAGAACTTTTATCATGAAACAATTCCCAACTCTTAATGCATTGCAGTCCTTGTATGAGGCACCACTTCCTAAACCAGTTATTTATTCTTATAATTTTTTCATTTACTCTGTCACTGGCCCTCAGTACTGGCAAAATTTCTGAGAAAATGGTTGTACCATTTATAGATTGTATTATTTTTCCTAATTTAATTGATGGCAGCCTAGTGAAGGTGTCAGCCAAATGCCTGTCTGTCTTTCTGAGAAATGACTATATGTAAGGCTATCCCTTAGTGTAGGTGCCCTTCTGTAGCACATACGGGGTGGGGCTTCACTCATTGTTTTCAAACCTGTGTCAGCTGATAGTACATGCCAACCTCTCAGCAAAATATCTTCAAGAACTTTGACTTGTGAGGAATAAGTTGTCACTATGTTAAATCTTGGATCCTCAGGATCTGTTTAGCTTCAGGAAGGGCATTCCTATCTGTGTTGCTAGCTAATTCTCTAGCTGTTTTTATCCTATTGTGGTTATACCCCCTCTGTTCTAACCTCTGAGTGAGCGCCTCTGGTCCTTGTTCAAACGTTTCCTACTTACTACAGTTTTGTCTCACTCTGAGGAACTTGCCCTTGGGGATATTCTTGGCTATATGGGGGGGAAGGGGTAGCAGCTTGATGCCAACAGCAAAGTGTTGCCATCAATCTCTTTTCTATATGTGGCACTATCCACTGTCCCTTCCATGGACCTAGAGAGAGAGAGATCCAAATATGCAACTGTTTCCTTACTAAATTGGTACATAAACTTTAAATGGCGATTAGTCTCATGCAAAAAGTCAACAAAAAGTTTCAATTCCTCTGATGTCCCTTTCCATAAAAGCAACACATTGGCTATCTAACACTTCCAAATTATAACCTGATGTTTGAACATATTCCTTTCTGGGCTGAAAATTACTTCCTCTTCCCATTTGTCAACATAAATATTGGCAATGGAGTGGGCACAAGTGGCCCCCATTGCAGTCCCCTTGATCTGGAGGAAAGTATCTTGATTAAAAAGGAAGGTATTATTTTTTAAAACATGTTCTAGCAATTTTATAAGGAAGTCAGTAGGTGGTTCCCCCCACTCTAGTCTCTTTTTCCAAATAGAATGCAGCTGCATCAACAGTTCCTTCCTGGGGAACATCTGAATAAAAGGCTTCAATGTCTAGCATCGCAAAGTAAATGTCCTCATCAAGTTTAAGATTTTGAATCTTTTTCTTTTCCCCCACACATGAAATGTCTGTATCTGTATATATGTAATCACATTTTTATGTAATTATATGTTTTAATGTTGTTTTATAGTAGTCCTAGACCATCTGATAGAGAAATAGCTATCAATTAAGTTTGAATATGCTTTAGCCAATCAGATTGTGGTCCGTCTGTAAATGGTCTTGTATCTGCTTTTACTTAGCCTTTGATAAAGGACTATACAGTCCCAAATGCATCAGGTGGGAATAATTATGGAAGTGGTTTTCTTTTCAATAAATAATTTTAATCTGAATATCGCTTCAGTGGCGTCCTGTTACAGTGAGGTGGTGAGTGCTGGAACTTTTGCTGTGATTGCTACTACTGTTTGCTTCCCAGGCACAACCTGGCCTCATGCACTCTTCTACGTTTTATTATAATTATAAAAAAACAGGTCCATGACAAAACTGCTAAAGGAAAGGCAGCACAGTCAATAATAACCCAGGCAAAACACTGACTGCCAAAACTGTGCTTCACAAAGACAGCCCACAGTAATGACAGCACAGCAACTTGGAGGGGTGGACGATTTATGATTGCCAACTCCAAGGAGGTGAAAGTCAGGGGGTCAATTTATGGTTGCCAACTCTGGGGGGTGAAAGTCGGGGGGGGGGTTGATTTATGGTTGCCAACACTGGAAGAATATCCCAGTGCTACTATTTCCAGGTCACTGTTGTCAATGACTCTATTTCCTCAGTGCAAATTTCACTGCACTGATATTCCAACGCAGTTTTGATGGTATGCCTAACAAAACTAGAAGGTATCTATAAATGAAACACCACTCATTTTGCAGACTTTTATTGTGCTGAACAAATTCCATTCTCACAGTACCATGCTATCTTTTTGTTTTAAAGTTATTCGTATTTGTTTTTAATAAGGAAAAAAAATGAATTTTCTGTTGTTATTTCATTTTGTTTTTTGCTAATTATAAAAAAAAAACTGAACTGTATATATAAAGGAAACACCACTCATTTTGTAGAAAGTTTAGTCCTGAGCAAATTTAATGCTGACATTACCATGCTATCACTTTTTGTTTTAAAGTTATTCACATTTGTTTGTCAAAAAAGTGAAAACAAAGTAAGTTTTCTGCTGTTTTTTGTTAATTACAAAAACAAAATAAAAGGTAGCAATACATGAAACACCACACTTTTGTAGATATTTTTATGATGAACAAATTTCATGCTCACAGTACCATGCTATCATTTTTGTTTTAGTTATTTGCATTTAAATACGGTTAGTACTGCTGCTGAGGCCGAACATTCTAAATGAGAATATCACTGATGTATTTTGCCACGCATGGACCTACAGTGAGAATATCACTGAAATTCTCACTGTAGGCCCATGCGTAGCAAAAACAGCACTGATATTTGCCACTGTGTATTCACACAGGTATGGCATGAATTGTATTATTTCTTTTGTGTCATTATAGTTTTGTATTTTATGTATCTGGTCACATATGACAATGGGTATTCTTTGTTCATTTGCTTACCAGAATAAAAACTTAAAAAATCAAAAATCAATGAAAATAGAAAATCTGCAGTTTCAGCCTATAATTCAAATGTAGTCCTGGATAGAGGCTACCTGTTGGGTTCTGTTGAAGAACTGAACTTTCAGCTCTTGTCATACTGGTAGCAAGATGAGTATAATTATACTACTGTTATGTACAATTACATCATAATCCCCCCTCCCCCTTACACATGATCATGTGTAACAGAGATTATGTCACGCTCCAACTCCATTTGTGCTTTACTGCATGAGGAAGCTCAAAACATACTGAAACCACAGTAAAGCATTCAAAATTCCTCTGTCACATAACAAAGCAAGTATAACACCCTCCCTGGTCTAAGCATTTAGGTGGGATCATTCATTCATAGGGAGGGAGCCAACACACAAGACGTTTACTTGACCACCCATGCTGGGGTGACTTCCACAGTGCTCAGAGGTCCTTGTACTTGCTGCAGGTTGCAAATTGAGGATGTTAACAGGCACAATAGTTGACAATAACAGACAACTGTCCAGATAGGAATAAAATCCAGACAAGATCCAAATTTAACAAAATAAAAGCCCATGAGCATAGTATAGTAGCAGCAAAATAAACAATCTCCACTGGTATATTTTTGGCAGTTCCTATCCCCATGGGTGAATTGTCATTTGGCAAAGTCCATCATCCTTTAATGGAGGCATTTCTGAAGGCACAGGCCCTCTGATAATGAAATACAGGTAACTTGGGGTTGCATACATCCCAGGGCCACATTCCATGAAATGGGTAAAGATGGACTTTATATATCCAGTTGGATTATTGGGCCCAGCTTGAGATGGAATGAACATAGAGCTATCTTCGCAATATTTATTCAGCACAAAAGTAAAGATATATGGATAGAGCAAAGGAGCACTGAGCTTATCCAGAGCTGCACAAGGATTCCTTCCTAAATCCTACCTTCTCCTAGACTCATTACTCATTTTGCTACTGCTGCCAAAGGAAGGTCCATGGTAGCCTGGACTGGCTTCCCTTATGTCTGCCTTCCTGTGGATGATAAGAGAGAGGGCTCCCCCCTTGCACCAGCTTCCTGTTGGTGCTGAGTCCAACATAACAGGTGCCTGGACTTGAGGTATGTGTGTATCGGCTACCAGTGCCTAGGTATCTGCCCTATTTTCCCCAAATAACTCATGTTTGATACAGTTTACAGATAGCAACTGTTTCATCAGCTGGGTCCAGTATCTAAAAATCCCAAACTAGGGATTTTGCACCCCTTGATTTTACATAGCAGTGGACATAGGACAGGGGAGGGGTGTAAATTGGTGTTTTGGGGAGATGATTTATGCACTTGGACACTGGGTGACTCATGCAGTGTAATGGGCTCAACACAGGTAACAGGGACAATGGTTGTTGTATTTGGGGAATGGCTTTTATAATTCCATGACATACTGGTGGTGTGCAAAGCATCATATGTTCAGCAGCATCACCCTTACTCTTTTTCTTTTCTGGGTCCCACAGGGGGGGCAAATTAGCATCCCCACCAAAGCCGATATCCTCTTCCTCCTGAGCTCTGTCCAGCTCATCTTCACTTTCTCCACACTCTCTATCTCTCTCATCATCAAAATATTGATAAATAGTGCAGGCATGCACTTTTTGTTGCTCACCACGGTGGCTGGCTGTGAAGGTAGGAGGGTTGTGATGATCATTCACTGTGGGAGGAAAAATAACATTACAATTATTTTATAATTTTATATGTGTTGTATGCATGTTGGGGGAGGAGGGTGGAATCAGGTGCAGATAGTGTGTGGGAGATGGGGCAAATGTTTAATGGGTGGGGTTTGTACATGCAGTGAGCTCACCAGAGGTGGAGTATAGGTGTTTTTATATATTTTTTTTTTAAATTGATAATGAATAGTAGTTCCTGAATATGAATAGTCATTTATTCAGGAATGGATCCCGAATATTCAGGAGCCCCACTATTCATGGTATTCTAGCAATACAATTAAGTCACGGCACAGCTCTACTGTATTAATTCCATTGTGCTGGAGTTTCTAACATATCCTAATACCAAGTCCATGTTGACTGTGGCCTGTCACATCTGTGCCCACTTTGCCCATTCCTGAAAAACTTATGACCATCTCGGGCACCTGCAGATCCAGGACAAACTGTTTCAGAATTGGATGAAGCTGGAAGTCACCAACAGATGGAACTCAACACTGTGCATGACTGAGTGCTTGTATGAGCAGTACAAAGCCATCTCTGAATATCTGCTGCTGCATACAAGCCACGACAGTGCCAAGTACCCATGTCTCTGACAGCAGACCAGAGGTGACTGATGATCTGATAATGATTCTAAGGTAATCTGAACATGCAATACAGATAATGAGTGGGGACATTACCTGTATCAGTCAGGTCATCCCACTTCAATGGGGTGCAGGGGCAGATGCTGTTAAATGTGCAGCAGGTACTAGAGGCAGTGGTGAAAGGGACAATTGTGTCTTACTGGAACACATGCTCCATGTCTTGGACTGTAATAGCCTTATTTCCTGTATTCTGAAATCTTCTGATTTTGGTATTGCCACCATACTGAACCCATGATATAAACCTGGTCTATTACTGATACTTGAAGGTGGGCATGATCATGTCCAGAAATTAACTGATCAGCTAATAAGACAGGTTCATGGAGCACAGGTGTTAAAGTCCACACTTATGTAAAGCACAACATGTAAGTTATCAGAGCCCAGGTGTTGCTTTCACCTTTCATGGTAAACGGGTTGCTGAAACATGCAAGATAACAGAAAAAAACCTTAAATCCACATTTGGAAAGTTTTGTCCCAGGGAGAATTGAAGATGTGGAGGAAAAGGAAGAGGAGGCTGATGAGGCAGTAGGATTGCAGGCAACACAATGCATGATGGGTGCATACACTAGGCACTTTACCAATACAGAAATGCCCTTGCTGTACTGGAGTAAAAAACTCACTGATTGGACCGCATTGACTTCTGTAGCAGTCAAATACCTGCGCTCTCCACCCTCGAGTGTCAATGTGGAAAGGATATTCAGTTCTGCAGGGCCCACTGTGTGGGACAGGCAAACAAAGCTGTTCCCTAGAAATGTTGGCATGCTGACATTTATTAAAATGAATGGGGCACAATCCATGTAATACAACGATGTGTATGTTCCTATCACATGAAGGTGACGGTGGTTGTGAAGATGAACCAGAAGAGACTGATGTTATCATCATTAACAAATTGCCTTCTACTGATGTAGGTGAAGCATGGATGGAGAAGGAATTCCCATGTAGGGAACAACTCTGGTCTGGAAGACTGCAAGAGCTGCTTCCTTGACGATGACTAAAGCATAAAAAGATATATGTTTTGTCCATCCTTTCCTCCTTATCAGTTGAACCCTTTCCTTTATGACTCAGTTTTGTTTTCCTGTTGTTATATTTTTCAAGTTGTGCTGCTGTTCCATATATCCATCTGATTACTTCCCTCTGCCCTCTTCTGTATGATGCCTACAGACAAGCTATTAAATCAGTGAAGGCTTCATCATTAAATGCCAAGTTTGAAAAAATAAAATTGGCCACTGCCACCTCCACCGCACACATCCATACTGAAAAACCTGGACTCTTAAGCCAGCATAAATGCCATTGCCAGCCATGAAGACCATGCATCCTCCAACAATTAAGACACAACCTCTGCTTCCTCTGGCTGTGTCTGTCCTCCACATCCACCAACAACATAGGCCACTGCTGCCTCCACCACTTGCATCCAGGATGAGAAACACAGACTCCCAAATCAGCAGAAATGCTGTTGTCAAGCAGACCTACAGCCCACCAGGCAGCCCTCAAACTGAGCCTCAAGCTAGGTAACCCATCAAGCTAGCAAGACCTAAGGTCTAGCAAGGCCCAAGTTTGTCTGCTGTGATGGTAAGTTTCTTTCACTGTTGTTCACTCTCTTTATGCTCACTTTTGGCAGTGAGTCTGTCCTCCCTCAGGAAGGACTTCCACCTTGATTGCAAGTCAAGCTAAGTAATTTCTCCTTTTTCTTCATAGGTGACAGGTAGAGCAAGTCTGAGAGTGGACAACAGATATACAATGCAGCCACCACAGTGGCCAAATCACACTAAATAATTTATCCTTTTTCTTCATCTGTGACAGGTGTAGTAAGACTGGGAGTGGACAACAGTTATACTGTATGTGCAATGACCCACACTGTGGCTAATTGAGCAGAGTCTAAAATTTTTTTTTTTTGTATTCACAGATCTTTTATCCTGCTACCTCCATCAAGCAAGATTTCTCCTCTGTCTAAATACTCCAAGCTATCAACCAGTTGCCCCTAGATAAGTCTCCAGGCCCTGATGGTCTGCCCAATAATTTATATAAAAAGTGTGGTGGAGTCTTAATACCGACATTACAGGAGGTTTATAATTACTGGTATGATAGTGGTTTTTCAGAGCTGAGTTTCTCAGAAGCACTGATTACCCTCATTCCAAAGCCAGGAAAAGACCCCATGTATCCGGAAAATTACCGTCCTATTTCTTTGTTAAATTTGGATTTCAAAATATTGGCCAAGATACTTGCCAACAGGTTAGCCCCTATTATGGGTGTCCTCGTTGGCCCTGAGCAAGTTGGTTTTATGAAGGGAAGGTCCTCAGGAGACTATCTGAGAAAATTGCTACATCTTATCTCAGTGGCAAATATTTCTAATATACCATCTGCTTTGATCTCCTTAGACGCCGAGAAGGCTTTTGATCGGGTCTCCTGGGATTTTCTCTTTGAAACATTATCTCGTTTTGGTCTTCCCATAGAATTCATCAAGTGGATCCGATTATTATATTCCGTCCCCACGGCCAGAGTCTGGAGTAACGGCATCCTCTCCAATTCATTCACCCTTAGGAGGGGAACCAGACAAGGCTGCCCTTTATCTCCACTTCTTTTTAACCTTTATTTAGAGCCTTTAATTCGGCGGCTATTGTATTCCCAGGGGATCATAGGTATCCAGGTGAAGGAGAAGAGATTCTCAATTTCAGCCTATGAGGACGATATACTGATGCATATCGAAAAACCACAGCAAACTATCCCTGTTTTATTAAAAGAAATTGATGCCTTTTCAAAAGTATCGTACTATAAGCTAAACTGCACCAAAACTAAGATTCTTCCACTGAATAATTGGCTCACACGGGCTCAGGTGGCACCATAGAACTTGTCCTGGGACTCAAAGTCTATTCTATATCTGGGTATTAAAATAACAAGGGATATCAATTACCTGGCAGGAGAGAATTTGCGATCCCTGTTACATATCTTGAAAGCCTACCTGGACCGGTGGGAGTCCCTACCCATCTCCCTATGGGGTAGAATTAGCCTGGTAAAAATGAATATTCAGCCCCATCTCTTATACCCCTTAGGAATGATAGGTCCTTATCTCCCCAAAAGTTGGTTTATCAAAGTGCAGAAAATGCTAAATAAATTTATATGGAAGGGAAAGCAAACCTGGAGAGCATATTATAAGTTCACAGCTCCTAAAGAACAGGGTGGGTTAGCAGTCCCTTCCTTTTTTACTTATTACTGTGCTCAACATCTGAGTAAGATGATATTCTGGTTGCAAGCTGGTGTCCTGACAGGCGTGGATAGATACGTGCCCCTATGGGTGGAGATAGAAGAATTTTTCATAGCCAAATACCAATATACATTATTAGTCTTCATGTATACTGTGCCTTCCCACATCCCTAAACAGCTTCGAAATATGCCAATTGGATGGTCCCTTAGAGCAATACATCAAATGCAACACCACTATTCCTTAAATTGGCACCAGTCGCCTCTGCAGTCAATCATAGGCAACCCTCACTTCAAAATAGGAGGGAGGCCTATTCCACCTTCCTTCTGTGCCCCATTGAAAGAGCTACAATTAATAGATTTTTTCCAGCGAGGGGAACTGGTCCCATTCTCCTATCTCCAGTCTCGGTATAAGATATCGGACTCACATAAGTTTAAGTATATCCAAGTCAGGCAACCAATTCTTACCTTCACAAGGAATATATTTGATCAGATAGTAGAAGATCTAGAGGTGCAGATGTTAATTCAGACTGCATCCCAATCCCACCCTGTATCTGGGGTATATAAAAAATTGCAAACAATATACCCATTTTTACCCAAGGGCGTATGCTACCATTGGGTGCAGGAGCTAAAATTGACACAGGATATAGATGTGTGGAAGAGAGTTTGGCAAGGTTGTTATAGATTTATTAAGCAGGATAGACTCCGGATGATCCAGTTCAATATACTACACAATTTATACTATACGCCAATAAAGTTGTATAAATGTAGGTTAAACCCTAGCCTCTCTGCACCAGGTGCCAGGGGCAGAGAGCACGTTCTCCATATGCTTGGACATGTCCAAAAATCCAGCCCCTATGGCAAGTTGTTGGAAAAGGGATGGAACCAATCCTTGGGCTACAGCAGTTGCTTACCCCGGAAGTCTACTTAACACATCTATTTCCCCCAGGAATTCCAGTGCGGCGAAGAGCCCACATCGCTTTGGTGGCAGCTAACGTTAAATTGATAATAATGCAACACTGGAAAGAGAGCCAAACACCCTCGCTTGTAGAATGGTATAGTGAAATGTTATTGGCATTACACTTAGAAAAACACATTTCTTATATAAGACATAGAGGAGCCGCTTACTTGGACCTGTGGGGTCCTCTTGATGCTGCACTGGCAACCTGGAAACCTTAGGAAGTACTGCCCTCACCTTTTGGTATACTTTTGCTGGTCTCTCCTTTATATTGATTGGATGGAGATAGAACTGGGTTAGCCTGCCAGATAGTGCACTTGGCTAGGGGTCAGAGGGAGTAGGGGAAGGGTGGGAGGGAGGATTTGGGTGTATTTTGTGTTGCTCTTTTTCCTTTTTCTAGTTAATCCCTTTATTATATGCTGAGTTGTAAGATTTAATATGAAAAATGGAATTGGAGATATCGCTCTAGATACCACTGTAACTTCTCATGTGTTTATGTAAAATTATTTTGAGTCAAACTTAAATAAAGTGTACTTAATAAAAAAAAAAAGATTTCTCCTCTGTCTGAGACACCTTTAAGTAATTTCAATGCATGGCTAATGCTAACGTGATGGTAAGTATCCTTTCCAAATGTTATTTTTTCTTTTAACTTTTAATTTTTTGTTTCCTTTCACATGTGCAAGTGCAACACAATAGTGTGTACTACAGTCTAAATAATTTCTATCTTGTATTCACAGATATATTTTCATTCAGTCATGAATACCTCCTCCTCCTCCAGCAAGCAAGCCATAACCATCCTCTCCACAAGATCACCGATGTTATCAATGTTTCAGATAGATATGGGCTACCCAATGGATAAATGGGTAGGGTAGTGTGGCTATCACCCATTTTTGGTCACATAGGGAAGTTCAGGTAATGTACTACCCTTGACATTGCCATATAGAAGGCTATTAAAAACTGGGGAATATGGGAGTGGGCAGGACAGTAGTGCAGTGGATGGGTAATTGGCTGGGCAGCAGGACACAAAGGGTGGTGGTAAATGGCAGTCATTCCACAGAGGGAAGAGTGACCAGTGGCTTACCATAGGGAGCAGTGCTGGGACCGGTCCTATTCGACGTCTTCATCAGTGACATTGTGCAGGATCTAGAAGGCAGAATGTCCCTGTTTGTTGATGGCACAAAGCTCTGTAACAGAGTAGACATACCAGAGGGTATAAACAGAATGAGGGGGGACCTGCAGAAGCATAAAGAATGGTCAAGGTTTGGCAATAGAAATTCAATGCACAAAAACCCTGGAACAACATATAAGTTGGGGGGTGAGAATATAGTATGCATCAAGCAGGACACAGACCTTGGGGTTATCATCTCTGGTGACCTCAAGGTAGGGAAACAGTGTGACAAGGTAGCAGGTAAAGCAAATAGGATGCCGGGATGCATAAGCAGGGGCATCACCAGCAGGAAAATGGAGGACATAACTCCACTATACAAGACACTAGTGAGGCCCCACCTGGAGTACAGTGTACAGTTCTGGAGATGTTACCTATGTAAGGATGTAGACAGGGTAGAGAAGGTTCAGAGGAGGACAACAAAGATGGTACAGTGACTGCATCACATGTCCTATGGAGGATATGCTGAAGGACTTGAATATGTACTTCCTGGAGGAGAGAAGGGAGAGAGGGGATATGATATATACACATAAATACCTTACAGGTAGGAACAGGGTGCAGGAATACACTATTTTCCAGCAAAAAAGACATTCCAGGACTAGAGGGCATGGAATGAAGTTGAAGGGAAGTTGATTCAGAGGAAACATGAGGAAGAATTTCTCCACAGAAAGGGTGATGGACAAGTGAAACATCCTGCCAGAGGAAGTGGTGGGGGCTGAAACAATCATGGGATTTAAGAATGCATGGGATAGACATAAAGGAATTCTGGAGGTCAGGGGTAAGGGGCAACAGACTTCTAGAAAAATGAAAGGGGACTTACAAGCTCAAATGGGCAGACTGGGTGGGCCATTGGCCCTTATCTGCTAGCAGTATCTATGTACCCAACATAACAATGTAATTCTTGGGTTGGTTAGTTTGAGACAGGTAACGGTAAAGGACTTCCAGGATGGAAACAGGCATTAAAAGGGATGCCTGTGGGGTCCTTCATGGAGCCTACAGCAGAACAGGAGCACATGACACTGGGCAGACACTTGATTGGTCAGTGGTGTCTAAAGGGCTGTGCTCTGTCTACTGTGAGCATGTGTGGTGCAGATAGGGCAGTCTAGAAGCAGTTCTGTGGGCTCTTGCTGTAGTAAAGACTTGTGTTTTAAATCAACTGTTGAGAAAATCTGCATTACACAAACTAGGAGTTGGACAGGAGCAAAATGAAAGGAGAAAATAGTGGGGGACTGAAACAATCTCAGGGGAAGGGGGGGATCAGCCTCAGTGATGGAGATGGTGCTGGGGAGAGAACAGGTGAGCAAGGTGGGGGAAAAGATAGAGAAAAACACAGAAGGCAGCTGATTTGAAATTAAAAGTTGAAAAACCTGAAACTTTATTACACTGTTTGTTAGGTGCCCCTGAGCCTTGTCATTTATTACTGTGACATAGTCAGCTACACTGTCCGTCTCTGCAACATGCTTAAATCTTTTTACAGCTGTATTACACTGTTTGTTAGGTGCCCCTGAGCCCTGTTATTTATTCCTGTGACATAGCTACACTATCTGTCTCTGTAGCATAGTGAAAGCCTTTTACGGCTGTATTACACTGTTTAGGAGGTGCCCCTGAGGCCCAAGCCCTGTCATTTATTACTGTGACACAGTCAGCTACACTGTTTGGGCTGGATTTTCAAAACACAGTGCAGGGCTTGTGTCAAGCCCTGCACCACAACACTTAGGTTTTGGCAGTGCACCACACCCCCTTGCTGCAACTGCACCTGATTTTACAATCTCAGGTGCAGTTGCAATAGTTTCTACGATTTATGGCAGCTTGCGCCAAATATCTGGCACAAGCTCCATAAAAAAGGCCATCAGGATTGCCGCAACCTAGACCACAAAACATTAGTCTAACGTACAGTAATTGCTGCACGGGATAGAAAACCCTGATCGCTGGCCAGGAGAATGTAGCAGGGCCCATGCGCCATATGTTCAGTGCATCAGGGGCTTGTGGTATTCTCAGATGTTTGAAAATCTGGCTGTATATCTCTGTAGCATAGTGAAATCCTTTTACAACTGTATTACACTGTTTGTTAGGTGCCCCTGAGGCCAGAGCCCTGTCATTTATTTATTTATTTATTTATGTATATCTCAGAATTACAATACCCTTGAGTCAGAGACTCTTCTACAAAGGTTCCATGTCCTAAGTATAGAAAATAACAGACCAAAGAACAATTTCAATAATAAGATTAACAGATTTCAAAGAAAAATAACTAGCAGTTACATAAGAATTCAATGTAACACAACAGGTGTCAACATAGGAGCTAGAATAATGCATCAAACAGGTTGAAAAAGGTGGGGTGCTGTCAAAATGGTGGCATTGTCAAAAGTTGAATTGCTGAGAAAAAAGAGCAATACTGGTTACAGAGAACAGTCGAGGATGTGGTAAAGACAAATGAGTAGGTCCGAGCAGGGAGGGATGTGCAGTCAAACTGACTATGGCAAGGGGAAAGGGGTCCATGGAAGGGCAGGAGCATAGTGGGGGGTGGGTGGTGAGTGGAATCACAAGGAAATAGGCCTGAGGTAGAGGCATAGAAGTTAGGTATAGGTAGCCACAGACAGAGTGAATGGAGGTGCTGTCATAAAATGACATTGTCAAAATGTAGGTGTTGCTGCATTGGAAGATTAGCACTGGGTACAGGTAAGATAATTGAGGGTGTACAACAACATACAGAATATAACCTCGGCAAGGGGGAAGTACAGTAAAACCTGAGCTAGCCACGGGGTGACAAAAGAAAACATGGTGGGATGACAAAGTAGGGGAGGGAGGATATCAAAGTGGTGGGCAGAAAACTTAAGGAGAAAGGAGGGAGGGTGGTAGGGTGGGAAGGGTAACAAATGAGGGAGGTGGGTAGTGTGGGATGTGGGTCAGGGAGGTAACTGGTGTTATAGGGGTGTGGGGATAAGGAAGGGCTGAACAAGAGGAGGAGGCAGTGAAGGATAAGGTTAGCAGTTACAGAAAACTTAAGGAGAAGGAGGGAGGGTGGTAGACTGGGAAGAGTAACAAGCAAGGATGGTGAGTAGCATGGGTGGGGGCAGGGAGATAGTTGGGATAAAGGGTGGGGTGAGGAAGGGATGAAGAGGAAGAGGTGGTGAAGAGTTAAGGTTAGCAGTGGACAGGAAACTTATTGAGAAGAAGGGAGGGTGATAGGAAGGGAAGAGTAACAAGCGAGGGTGGTAAGTAGAGTGGGAGTGGGTCTGGGAGGGAGTTGGGGATAAAGGGGTGTGGAGGTAAGGAAGGGATGAAGAGGAGGAGATGGTGAAGGGTTAAGGTTAGCAGTCATAGCTGCTGAGCTAGAGGAGGTGTTGACAAAGTTTGTGCTTGAACAGACCTAACTTAAATTCTGCCACAATATCAGGGGGCAGGTCGTTCATCAAGATAGGAGCTCTGTTCATAAAAGCCCTCTGAGCCTCAGTTGTGTGGCAGAAGGAGATATGGATGGAGAGCATGGATGCATGCTGCATACCATGAGGGTTCGGTGCAGGTATTAGTAGGTGTTGAGCTGAGGGTGGGGTGAGACCTAAGAAGATCTTTTTAGCCAGCAGGCAGGATTGGTAGGAGATCCTGCCCTTTAGGTGGAGCTACCTGGTTTGAGCATACAGGTTGCAGGTGTGCATAAGCCTGTATGCACCTGAGACCAGTCAGCAGGCTTCGTTGAGTGCAATTTTAATTCTTGACAAATCAGTATCAGTTGCGGAGCCATAGATGGTGAGACTGTAGTCTATAATGGATAGCATTGAACTTGTTACAGCTAGGCGAAGCACTCATGGATCATACAGTGCCTATTCCTATAGAGGAGCCTCCAGTCTAGTGTTGACTGCCTTAGTGACCAGTCAGTGTGTTCACTATATGATAAAGTACTGTCCAGGGTTATACTAAGGTACTTAAAATTGTGGACTTGTTCCAGTGGAGTGCCTTGATTATTGAGAATGGTTAAGTGAGAGGCTTTGTGTTTGTTGTGTGGGCTGGCAAACAGCATTACCTTGTTTTTTTATACTGTAGTTAATAATTAATTTGTGGTAGGCAAACCATGCTTCTACTTCAGTGAAACTGAGCTGAAGGTTATTTGCAAGAGAGGCAGGGTCAGGCTGATTTGTGAAAATGACTGTGTCATCCGTGTACAGGAGCATGTTACTGGAGCAGGCTCAGAGGAGAGCATTAAGAAAAGAGACTAAAAAGCAGAGGACCATGGATTCAGTCTCAGGGAACTCCAGAGCAGATGGGAAGACTAGCTGATAGTGAATCTTGTATTTTTAGTTGCTGGATTCTCCCTGTAAGGTAATTTGCTAACTAGGAAATAGCCTCCTGAGAGATACCTAAGGTAGGTAAAGTGGAGATTAGGAGGGTGTGAATGACCACGTCAAACACCTTCATGAGATCAATATAAATTGATCCCACTAGGTGTCCACCATCGAGGACTTTATTGATGAAGTCTGTGAAATCTAGAAGGGCAGAGATAGTACTGTGCCCTTTCCTATAGCCATGCTGCTGGGGGCATTGTATGCAGTATTTGTCTAGATACTCCAATAACTGATTGGAAACAATCAACTCCAGTGTTTTTGACAAGGGAAGGAGGATGGATATTGAAACAGTAATTACTATGGGATGCCCTGTAACCACTCTTGTGGATAGGGGTCACCACTGCTGCTTTCCAAAGTTGAGGGAATTGACCAAGACAGAGAGACAGATTTAGAATCTTTGTGAGTGGTAGTAAGACAGCTTTGAGGGCTAGGTGAAGTATATTCAGGTCAAGCTAGTCACTGCTGAATTTAGATTTCCCCAGAACTTGCTGGAAGTATTTCCTAGCTTCCTTGGGGGTGATTGTCCAAAGGTAAAAAGGGGGGCTGGATTTGGGGGAGGCCATGTGGGTTACAGGTATGCTAGGTTGGTCAGTAAAAAAGTTTGGTGGAAGGTCTCCACACTCAAGCCTGAGAAAGCAGTGTTGAAAGCATCTGCTATGAGTTTTGGGTCCCAGGTGGTCACACCATTTACCTTTAGTGAGGATGGGCTGGATTTATTGGGTTTCCCAGTGATGTCTTTGATATTGTTCCAGAATTTCCTCCCATTTCCCCAGGACTCCAAAAGCACTTCCTTAAAGTGGGTAGTTTGGCTAGATGGATCTCCTGGGTATACTTGTTTCTAGCTTCCCTGTAGAGCTGCCAGTCTGTGGGGTTGCCTATTGCACGAGCTCTGTGTTAGAGGTGGTGCCAGGATAACGTAAGGTTAGGGAGGGAGGGAGGTAGTAATCCAAGGGTTACTAATGCCTTTGAGTTTCCACTTCATAAAAGGGGCAAAGGTGTCACAGGCCTTGTTAAAGGTGGTGATAAAATGAGAAAAGGGCTTGGTCAACATTAACAGCTGCGTCAATAGGTGTCCAGTTACTATGGAGGAGGTAGGACTGGAATTGGCTGAGCTGCCCCCTTTTGAGGGTGCGCTGGAAGGATGGCATAGTTGGGAAGTTTTGGAGACTTGTTAGACCACATACAGATAATAGGGGAGTGGTCACTGGGTGAGTCAGATAGGACTATGGTATCAGAGACTCTCTCTCTAGGTGGTTGGTGAATATCAGGTCCAGCATGGTGCAACACCCTGTCCTATAGTTACACTGTCTGTCTCTGCAGCATAATGAAAGCATTTTACAGCTCTATTACACTGTTTGTTAGGTGCCCCCGAGCCATGTCATTTATTACTGTGACATAGCTTAAGCTACATTGTCTGCCTCTACAGCAGTTAGTGAAATAATATCCTTTCATGGCCATATCTACTATGTCTCATATTTCCCAGTCTAAGTCTACTAAAAGGAAGCACAGTGCTGCTGCACCTGCAACTGTTAATGATATGGAAAATATGAGTCATACCACTAATGAAGACCATAGCGACATTAATAACAACATCATCAAGACTAGCACTGAAATGATGGTAGAATTTTGGAAAGAACTGACTGGAGTTACTCATAGAGGTACTGAAGGTTTTGCCACATGTACCAGGATACTTCAAGCTGCTTAATCAGCATGTAAGTAGGCATCCTCTTCAAATATAAGCTCAGATGCTGAGGTAACAAATGCTGATAGAGATGGTGGTGATAGTGGGAACTGGGAATGGGAAAGCTCAGGCTATGTCCTACATAAGGTTCCATGTCATAACGGTGATCTCAGAAAGGTTATCGCCGTTACGGTGAGTGTACATCACTGAAAATCAAGTTCAGCAATACACACTCGCAGCATGGACAAAATGGCACCTGAGACCTACGGGTCTCATTTTTAATGCAAGGGGCTGTGCCCCCCGCTCCCCCCTACTTATGGATTCTCAACTCCAGAGGGGTGCATGTCAGGGGTGTGAAAAATGTTCAGAAATATAAAGCTGCCTGCCAACAAAAAAACTCTGTACTACACTGGGCCCAAACCCAGTACCCTGTGCCTCCCAGCTGACAAGCCTCCCCACCATGCTAGTGGACCAGTTCAGCAGCTGCCTGCCACACCTCCTCCCACATACCATCCCTCCCCTGCCTCCCCCATGCATGTGAATGCACGCGCATATACCTACTACTTCCCATTGCGGTATTTCGCCCACCCCAGTATTCAGTCACCCCTCCTGCTTAGTAACCGTGAACACAGGTGCCATAACTGAGTCGCCATTTTTGTAGGTGCCCAGTTCTGGTCACCTTGTTCACTGGATACCCCTACATAATGATGATGATGGTACTTCCAGTTCTTCTGAATCTTGTGGTGATAAGGTCAATAGTTTTGATGAGGGGGTAGGAGAAGATGTTGCTGCAAGGCATGAGAGGCAAGTGCAGAAAAAAAATCATACACTAAATGTAAAAAAAAGAAGATGAGTGAGAACAAGAACAATTTATCTCAACTGGGAAATGGCAAAGTAGGATTTCCTCCAGGTACCTTGACTGTGCAAAGAATAGTGCCAGGCACAGTGGCAGAAAACAAAAAACATAAATCTTTAGTGTAGAATTTATTTTATATTGACCCTACAGACAATTCTCAAGATGTGTGAAGTCTTTGCAAAAAAAGCATTTATTGTGGTGGCAAAGTGGCACATTTTGGAACATCAGTAATGATGGGACAGGCAAAGGCAAAATACCCAATTGATTGGGGCAGTGCAAGCGACAGTGTGTTTGGTATGCGCGGTAGTGGAGGTGGTAGTGGCGGTGACCATAGTGACAATGAACTGGAAGCAAGAAGTAACATTGGATCAACTAATCTGTTCTGGCAGTCTTCCAAGACAAATGTAAGATTGTTTTCTGACACCATCAAGTACTGGGAAATCCCAAAATAGCACTCTTTGAAAAAGGCATGAAAAATACATTTACCAAAAAATTTAAAATATCTTGTCAACTAACGTTAAAAGAAAGTGTTGCAAGAAGATCAAAATGTACCCCCCAGCATCCAACATGCCAGCTGTTAAACAGAGCCATGGCAGAGCTGTTGGCTGATTGTCAACTCCCTTTTGCTTTTGTTGCCCAAAAAGATTTCCTGAAGTTCATGAATCGGATTGAACCACAGTGCACCATTTCCTGTCAAACATATTTCTCAAAATAGGCTGTTCCATAGTTGTATGACTTGGTGTGTACTAAAATCACTAAGCAGTTGAAACTCTCTGAGGTGAAGCAGGGTCACATAACTACAGATATATGAACCAGCCACCAAGCAATTAACTACATGACTGTTACAGCTCATTTGGCAAGCAATTAACTACATGACTGATACAGCTCATTTGGCAAGTTTTCAGTCAGAAAGTAATAATCCCTGCTCTACTGTAAGCAGAGGGAAGCAGGCTGTATTATGTGTCACCAATTTTGAGGAAAATCACACTGCTGTGAATATTTTGCATGAGCTGGAAAAACAATTCCAGAAATGGCTTACTCTGTATTCTTTATCTCCAGGGTTCATAGTGTCAGATAATGTTGCCAACATAGTCAAAGCTGTTAAATATGACAACTACCAACACATACCTTGTTTTTGACATTGTTTAAATCTTCTAATCCATAATTTTTTAAATCAAAACTTAAATGTTGAAAAGCTGTTACATCTTGCTAGGAAAATATGTGGGTATTTCAACCACTCTGTGAAAGCACAAAAAGGCCTAAAGGGGTGCAGAGGTCAAACAACTTACCATTAAAGCAAAAAGTTCCAACCCACTGGAATTCAACATTTTACATGTTGGAAAGGCTTCTTGAACAGAAAAAAGCTGTACAAGACTACATCATGCAGAATCAAATAGGTAAAGTAGACATCAGGCTCAGTTTTAGTAGTTGGAGTCTATTTGAATCTTTCTTTGATCACCTTTCTCTAGCTATTTGAGGCTGTCACAAGTGATGTCAGTGTGGATACTGCGACTTTGAGTCAAATTCTTCCTCAAATAAGATTTCTTCACATTTTCCTTGTTACATAAAGAAAGACTTTTAGTCAAAAGAAGACACCATCACTTTTATGCTGGCAGATGACTTGAATCTCAGACTGCTGAATGATCAGAGAATAAATGCAATGCTTAAGAATGACACCTATGTGCTGGCTACCTTGCTTGATTCTCGCTTTAAGGGGAACATTGAAGCCATCCTTTCTGCAGGGGAAGATACTGAGTATTGAAGAGATCGTCGGCTAACCAAATGTGACATTGCTCCACCAACACCATTAACTGATGTACAGCAGTCAAACTCTGCCAAACCATCAGAGTGCACCTCTGGTGCAGACATTAGCATATCTATAAATTCTTCACAATCACCAGTGTCATCAGTGAGGGAAGGGACATCTACAGCTACTTCTCTGGCATCCTATGTTCAGAGTCAGAAAGGCAAATCAATTCTGGGTCACCAGCAATAACATGGACTAGTATCCTGTAAAGAAAGTGCTGCTTGTTTATCTGCCAGACTGGTACCGTCTCACAGCAGAGTGATCCAGGAGTGTTTTGCAAATCATACTGTTGTTGGTCTCAAGGAAGATCCATTATTCTACTGGAAACAAAAAAGAACAACATGGCTAGATTTAGCAAATTTTGCAGAAATGTGCCTCAGATGCCCACCTTCAAGCATACATTCAGAAATCCAATTTAGTGCAGCTGGAGAAATAGTCACTTACCAAAGAACCCTGTTAAGTCCTGTAAATATGGAAAAGTGTACATTTCTCAAAATGAATGCTGACAATTTCCAGTTGTCCCGAACACTGAATTATGTGATTCTGATTGTGAATATGAACAACAGCCAGCAAACAGTGATACTGAATGTAATGACTATGTTGTGTACAAAATTAATAGAAAATCCTGTGTGGAGTGGCGTACTGCTAAATTTGGTAACTTAACATTGTTAACATATCTCTCTCTCTCAGCATTTGCAACTAACCCTCTGAAATAAATCCTGCCATGGTCACATACAGTTCATGGACAGTTCAAGGACAAACAAGCATGTTTTTCAGTTTTCATTATTGGCACCAATATTTAAATGTGAATTTACTTTTTTTATTTTTTACATTTTCTCTTCAGATATGTTCCACAAGTCACATACTGTTCTAGTCCTGCTCTATATGAGCAAGACACAAATTCTGGAAGGACCGTTACTAATAAGTTACAGGCCTTATATCATAGTTGTTACCATGGTTTCTTCCATTGGCATCACTTTCCTACAGTTTTACTGTAATTTTTCTCAGACATGTACTACTGACAAACTACTCCAGCACCACTGCCATCGTCAATCATCAGTTTATTATGTTTAATGCCTACTTTGGGTATAATTTTTGGAAACAGCAGCAGCTTCACCCATAGCAGCTGCGCCTCTTGTTCCTACCTCATCAATTCTTGCCATGGGTATAATTTTTTGAAACAACAGCAGGCTCAATCAGAGTAACTGCACCTGTTGTACCTACCTCAGCAATGTCCACCATGGGTATAATTTGGGGAAACATTAGCAGGCTCACTCACAGCAGCTGTGGCTCTTGCACCTGCTTCAGCAATGCCCGCCATGGGTATAATTTTTTAAAACAGTAGCAGGCTCAATCAGAGCAGCTGCACCTCTCACACCTGCCTCAACAATGCCTGTCACGGGTATATTTTTTGGAAACCTACCAAACAGTGTAATACAGCAGTCTTTCACATTTTTGTTATGGTCAGGGTAGGGTAATAGGGTAGAAGAATGGGTAGGGTAGTAACTACCCGAGCCTAACTGTTTTGCATTAGGGTATTTTTAGGGTAATTTAGTGCAGGGTATTTTACTACCTATCCGTTACTAGTTTCAGACTCATGCTCGGACCTACTCCTCCTCCTCCTTCCCTTCCCCCAGCTTCTCCACCACTGTGTGTGGTCTTATTAAAGTCAACCCATCCTTTGCATTCAACATGAATAACAGTCATCCACCTGATGCTGATGCCTGATTCTACATTATTTGTCACACAGCTGAATATTTTCTGACATGAGAGAAACAGGAGGAGAAAATGGAGAGTGACACACAAATAACAACCGTCTATAAAATAGGACTCAATGTAATGGGTTTGTAATCAATTTGACACCATAAAGCATTCATACGAAACCAAAAAATAACTTAAATCCATCACTGCTCCTGTGTCGCTGTAGGCGATTCGTGTTATGGCATCACTGTAACAATGGCATATGAAAGCTTTTACGAATCTATGTTCAGTGCTCCCCGCCAATTAACCCCACTCACAAACAACTGATGAGGTTCACAAGGACATGAGCCCAATCACATCTACATTTTATTTTAAGCATGTCACCATAAGGGATATCATCAAATACATCAAGTAAGCACTAGCCAAAACTGGGATCGGGAATGATGGGGGTGACATGAAGCTGTTAGCTATAGCTCTGAACGAAGTTGCTGTCCCCCTAAATAAAATCTTTAATGTCTCACTGAGACTCTACCAATTTCCACAGGTCTGGAAGAAAACCATAGTTACACCTGTCTTTAAGAATGGAGATAGCTCTAATGTCTCTAACTATAGACCCATCTCAATTCTGACCCCTCTGTCTAAGGCATTAGAAATCATTGCGTCTTATCAGCTCACGGAGTATTTAAACAAGTACAACCTAATGTGCCCAGAACAACATGGCTTCAGAAAGCAGCACAGCACAATCACACCTCTCACTGAGTACACCAACTCCCTCCACGAGGTACTGGACAAATTGCAAGTAGCTGGTGCAATCTACATAGACCTAACAAAAGCATTCCATTTCATGGACCACACACTGCTAATCACTAAACTACACTCCCTTGGACTTTCTAAGGAAACCGCATCATGGTTCAGGTGTTACCTCACTGATCCATCACAGAGAGTGAAGATAGATGGGGTTCTCTCAAGAGAGAGGAGGGTCAAAGTAATGGTCTTTCTGGGGTCAATCTTGGGCCTCTACTATTCAGTCTCTATATAAATAAACTGCCAAAAGTGAATACAAAGGCAGAGATACTGCTGTACGCAGATGATGTGATGATTTACTACAGCAACTCACAGCACAACAACCTTAATCAGGAACTCCAGCATAGTTTTGAGGTTCTAGAATCCTGATTTAGGCACAATAAACGTGTACTTAGCTATATGAAAACTAAAACTATACTCTTCGTAGGGACACACAGTAAATATAGATCAATCCCACTCGGCTTACACAATGCACTGTGTGCCCCACTGGAGCAAGTAAAAACCTTTCAATACCTGGGGGTCATCCTTGATGACACCCTATCTTTTAAGGAGCACACTGACAATGTCGTTCAGATGGGAAACAGGAAACTGGGAGCCCTCTTTAGACAAAGGCTACATCTTACTGAGAAAGCAAGATGCCAGGCAGTATCCAACTTAGTACTCTCATACACTGACTATGGTCTTCCAATCTATGGGGTTTGTATCCCACTACAGCAAAACTAAACTGTATGTCCTGTTAAAAAGGGAAATAAAATCCTTGAAACAATGACTTTTTGCAGTGGAACTGGTTGCTTTCAGGACTTGTATGTGTGATATTTGGAGAATTCAATATATGGGTCAGCCAATGACGTGGTCTTGGACAGAGTCAGGATGCTGCTCAATAAAGCATGTCAGTTTTTTTTTAATCATATCACTTTTTATCCTCCCTGCTGTGGAGTGGGTAATAAGTCATCTAGCTGCCGGCACCTGCAACCCTGGATCAGGTCTGACCAGCGACACGCTCTCCTCCACACAGGCCAGCACACTCAAAGTCCTTACCCCTGGGGACCTGGGTCCTGACACCTGAGGGTTGCACCTCACTAGTCCAGGGGCACAGGGCACGGCCATCAGCCGCCACAATTGCCCCGCAATTTTCCACCATCTTTTTCTTTTTCCTGGAGCCAGTTGTGCAATGGAGTGCCGCACTGACGTGCCAACGCCTGCTATACTCCATCCTCAAGCTGTGCTGCTATCTGCAGTGCCCCTGGCCTCCACCAGGTGCTGCTGCAGAGCGATGCACACTCTCTGCCCTCCCCAGAGGAAGGAGAGCAGTTGTAGGACACTCAATCCTCTCTTTCCCCTGCCAGCCCCCAGCAACCCAAGTCCATTCCCAAACCTGGGTCTCTGGTGTGGCACACGATGTGGCATCCAGCACCTCAACCCTCAATGCCACTGGGTCGGCATAAGCATGTCACTTTGTAACAGGCTTGCACAAATATACACACACCTGCAACCTATATACCCTTACAAACTGTCTCCTCATCCTAGTAAGGCTCCGTATCTAAACAATCTTATTGGCAAAGAAACCACTACTAGGCCTCACACCACCCACCATCTGCTCCCTCTTGAAAACTGTCCACAACACCTACACCACATGGAGCATGACCAGGCAGGCCATTGTAATCCCACCACGAAAAACAGTCCTAGATCAGAGCTCCTTTGCAAACCGGGCAGCTGTCTGGATAAATGAACTCCCTACTGGCATAGCCAGTCCACCCCAAATCTCACAATTCAAACGGGCCCTCAGAGATAATCTGTCCCTTAACTCAGCTTGCCACTACCCTGACCAAATCTGAGTCTCACTGATATGTCATTGTACTGCATATAGATTATTTATTTGTATTATAATGTACCTACTGAGCATGTCTACCAATGTAATCACTAGTAGACAGGCAATGAGGCTCCCCTGAACTGAATACCACAAATTTAAACTGAATTTTTTGTAAACTGATTTTTTTTGGGGCTCTGTATTGTCTAATGTATTTGCTGTTATCTGACATGGAACCTTTGCAAATGAGCAATCTGTGCTCAAAGGTTGTTTCTGATCATTTCAATAAAAAATAATTAATTAATTAATTAATTAATTAATTCTGGTAGTTTATAGAAAATCAGAGAGCATAGAATTTATGGGTATTGTGCTTTTTGCCCAATTTCCACTGAACTATGTTACAAGAATAGTGGCAGAGGGCCTAACACACTGCGCAACACCTTGTAGCAGCATGCAGCAGCCTGGAGAATTTATTCCAGTAGATGGGAAAACTTCAAGGTGCAGAGAATGTATGTACATTGTCCTTTTTGCACCAGTTCCTACAAAGTACAGTGCAAGAACTGCGGCAGTGGAACTGACACCCAGTGCAGCACCTTGTACTAGTATACAGCAGCCTGAAGTATTTATTCTGGTAGTTAAGAAAAATTCTGGGAGCACAGAATTTTTGTATATGGTTATTTTTGCACCATTTCCCCTTAAGTGCATTAAATGAACTGTGGCAGTGGGAGTGACACAGAGCACAACACTTTGTTGCAGCATGCAGCAGTCGGAAGTATTTATTCCAGTTGCTGAGAAAAATTCTGAGAGTAAATAATTGATGTACCTTGTGCTTTTCTCCCCATTTCCAGTAAAGTGCCTTGTAAGAACTGTCTGCGTGTGTGTTGGGGGTGAGGCTGACAAACAGCATGGCACCTTGTAGCAGCATGCAGCAGCCTGAAGTATTTATTCTGGTAGCTAAGAAATGTTTGCATTTGGTTATTTTCACACCATTTCAACTAAAGTGTGTAACAAGAATTGTGGCAGGGAACTAACAAACAGTGCAGCATCTTGTAGCATTATGCAGCCTGAAGTACTTATTCCAGAAGTTGAGAAAGATTTGGCAAGCAGAGTATTTATGTATATTGTGCTTTTTGCATGATTTCCACCAAAGTGCATTGCAAGAGCTCTAGCAGTGGGACTGATACAGAGTGCAGCACCTTGTTGCAGCATGCAGCAGCCAGAAATATTGTTTCCAGTGATTGAGAAGATGTCTGGGAGCAAATAATTATAAATATTGTGCTTTTCACGCCATTTCTAGTAACATGCATTACAAGAACTGTGTGGGGGCTGACATATGGCACAGCACATTGTAGCCAGCCATCAGAGCAGTAGGCAGCAGTGGGAGATTCAATAGCCTGCAATGCATGTTAGAGTTTATACTGTATAAGCTCTGGTCTTTTGTTTGCTGATCCAGCTGTCCTCCTTGGGTTGGTTACAGTCAGAGAGGACTGTTCTTAGCCCCTGGAGACAAATAGTCCCAGAAAACATGTGATCAGAGATTATAAAAAGCTCTAACATACACTGCAGGCTGTTGAATCTTCAACTACTGACTACTGCTCTGATGTCAGTTGCAGGGGATTCTGGAATTTGTGGTAACAAAGGATGTTAGCCTAGAACTAAGCACAACTGGTCTGATACAATCTAATATACTTCAGTTAACAGTAGGTAAACCAAAAAGTTTTTGCACACAAAGAGCACACTGCAACCATTCCGAACTTGAATATGTAGCCTTTTGTGCTATCTGTTCCCCTTTAACAATTTCCAAACTCAAAGTTCTATATAAATAATAAAATGTCTATGTTCACTGCCCCTCTAACTGTAAAAATAGATGTGCAAAATAAGTCAGTCGTAAATGAAAGGTTTTAGATACACAACAGTACTGTCAGAAACCCTGTAACAAACCTTGCTAGTCAAAAGGTAGCATTGGCACATTAAGCAGCAGTTAATGATAAAATGATATGCATTATGAGTGATACAGTCAAGAACAAGGTCTGATCATCAGGGAGACCAATGATGAAGGCAGGGGTATGGTAGAGGCATTGAAAAACTACTTTGTGTTAGTATTTAGCCAGGAAATCAAGGACCTGGCCAGATGGGGTTTGAAGTTAAGGGAGATTAGAGGCCATTCTAGAAGCAGTACCAATCACAACATAATTAGTGGGTAAGTATCTGTAAGTTGTTAAGCTGGGGGGATCCCAGGCTGTATATGATATCCACAGGTAAGAGTGGAGTTAAAAGGGGTTCTGTGTAGGCCCCTTTCTGATAGCTTTTGGGATTCCTTGCTGACTGGAGTAGTTGCACAGCACTGGAAAATGGCCAATGTCATCCTGCTATTCAAGAAGGTGCAAGGTCAAAGCAGCTTATTATACACCTGTGAGCCTTACCTTGGGACTTGACAAAGTGTTTAAAATCATAAAAACTGTAATTGTCCAGCACATGAAAGAGAACAGACTGTTCTGTAGCAGGCAATATGGTTTTACAAAAGGTAGATCCTGCCAGACAAAACTGTTTTCCTTTGTGGAGGTTATCAGAGACGTGATTAGGGACCAGGTGATGGATGTTGGCAAGCTAGACTTCAGCAAGGCCTTCACCATCATACTTCATGGAAAACTCTTAGAGAAAGTAATACAATATGAGATCAATAAAATATACAGGAGTTGGATAGCAAATGTGCTCAGTGGTACAGTAGGAAGCATAGACTTTTGGTGGACTGCACAATTCAGAGTGGAGGAATGCAGAGTGAAGTACCACAGGAGTACTTTTTGGGTCTGCTGCCCTTCAATAAGTTCATTAATGACCTGGAGGAAAGTGTCACAACCTGTCTGCAAGGATTTATACTTCTAATGTATGTATAACTGAACAATTTGCTTATGTACTTACTGAACTCTCAGGAAAGGTATTTGGCTAACGGGTTAAGGGAGACAAATACCCATATATGATAAGTATTATGGAACCCCTAGTTACTTGAACTGTGATGCTCATACAGCCATTAAAATATATTGCTAGGTAAATATGCACTAACATAGCTTGAAAAGTTTTGAAAAAAGGCTCAGAGTGTAACAAAAAGTGGTTGCTGCAACCACGTACAAGTTGTCACTGACTGGTTGCTTAGCAACTGTGTTACACCTTGGATTTGCAGTCCTAACATCTCCTATTTTTTGGCCCTCAACAAGTATAATGTCCCTCAAGGACAGAGGAAAGCATATAGATGTTTGTATCTGAAAAATAACTGAAGGCACAGAAAATTAACTGCAGCAATAAATGGTTAGAAGTTAAGGGCAAGTCACATCAGGAACCTGCCACGAACAATATGAAAGGATGCCATTAGTATCCCCGCCCATGTGTGGCCAAGAGCTAGGTAAAAAAAAAAACAGCAGTTCAGTAGTAGCTCATTTGCCTGTGATCCTGCATGGAGTGTGAGGGGAACTCCTGAGTCTGAACATGGCAAGCATGCTTTGTCCTGCACTTTTCTTATACTGCCTATGATGCAATCTGAGTTTTAAAGCTGATAGTGTCTTACAGTACTGTGGGGACTACAGAAGGTTTGCTCTTGTTACAGGGAGCAATGTACTATTCAGCCCTAACCTTTTCCACCCTCTGGCACTGTGGAGAAGTCCAACAGTAGTTTGCCATATCTTTAAAAAAAATGGGCCAATACAAATTTTTAGCCATCTGCCTTTTTGTATGTCTGGCCCCTAAATTCCAGAAAAGTGTATGCTATGGGCTAAGGCCAGAAGCTGCTTCCTATATTGCCTAAGAATCACTATCTGCTGGAGTACCCCTTTCCTCTGGTCCTCCCTTAGGAACACACTCACAATATAGGACCCCATTCTCCAAGTACACCTCCCTTTTCCCAGAACTGGAAAGTCACATTTCACAATGGTGGCTAACTCCCCTAATCTTTGGAGGGATGGATCAACTTGCTGAGCTCTCCCCAGCTCTGCACACCTGACCATTCCCAAAACACACTCTCCTGTGGGATAACTGCCCATGGCTGGACTCTCCTCTCTCTGTAGGTGTGGCTCATAACTGCTGCTCCCAGCATGTCCTTCAGCTACAACTTCCATGGCTACTGAGGTAGGGGTGGCTTCCTCTTGCACTGTCCCCTCTGCATCCTCAGGAACATGTTCCCTTGCCTTGCTATGGGTAGTGACACAAACAATATTGGCTTTATTATTGTAGTCATTCCCCATAATCACATCCATGAGCAGATGTGGTACAATACCTTCTCCCACATGACCAGACCATCTTTCCAGCTTTGGAAGATCTGGGCCGTTGGCACTGAGACCACCAGATCCATCACCCATCTAATCCAAGAAAACTGGTCAGGCAGGATCTGTTCCTTATGAATCGATCCCTGCTTCACCATAGAAATTGAGGCCTCAGTGTCCCTCAGTCACTGTGTTACCAGTCCTTTCACCACCACTGGGTATATATAGTATGTGCAGTGGAGCTCTTCCCCCACCCACACTGGCTACCACACTCGATCACTCATTAACTTTAATTAGTGCAATCTTTTTTTTTCCTGAAAATAACACACCTGTTCTATTTGATCCTGCTTGAATTGCACCCGCATTGACTACACTCCTCCCTAGAGATATTTAGGGGTGCTTATAGTGACATTACATTTTGCTCCTGCCACTCACATTCCAAAATGCCTGCTCACATCTCCACACATTCACTTCCACCCAGCCTCCTTCCAGCAGCTTGATCTCATCAGGGATTGCACGCTCAACCAGTACTGTATCTTGATTTTTTTTTTATAAAAAGTACAAAAACAAAGAAGGAACCTACCAAATCTTCTTTCCTATATTTCAACCCACAGAACTAGTTCACAATCTCTCCTCACCCAGTATCCTGGTGTGCTGTATGATCTCCACTGATGCTGAACCAGTGCTTCATTTTAATATTTAAAAAATATATCTTTATTAATTAAAATGAAAGAGGTAAAAGCAGGCAAGGTAATTTTAAATAACAGTGGATTTGTGTGTGGGCGCACTCTGCACAACATGAAGGGGGAGTCATGACAACCAGTTTGGCACTACTATATAAAAGAAAAACTACAGCTGCAGTGGTCACAGTAGCACAAAACTCCTAAGGGTAAAAAAAAAATGACATCAAGCTCATACAGGCAGTGAACTATTTTAGGTCAAAATACATTAAATAAGTTACTGTTTTAGTATTTAAATCAACACATTTCAGTGTTTACATATATGGAAAATACCCATTTTATAAGTACAGTAAGACACTCTGGGGACATGCATTAGACATTTGTAATGCATGGCCAGTGACTGAAGGTACTTGGCCTGCAGCCTTGTGCCTTACTATGCCCATGGCCATGCATTGAAACTATCAACTGCATACCCCTTCATGTCTTATTGTTTATTTGTGACCACATCTCAGGATTCTGATGACATCAGAGATCACTCGAGCTTCACTCTTGTGATCTTTGATGTCATGATAAAGTCAGTTCTCTCAACGAACCAGAGCACTCCTTTTTTCTGTGCATGAGACAGTCTTATTTCTTTAAGGTTGTCTCATGCACAGATGCCCTGGAAATGAGGGCATTCAGGAAATGATTTTCAATATACTATTATATATAATATGACTGCCACTGAGACCACACTTACTACCATAAGAGTGGCCTTACTTTTTTACTTACTTGCATTCTTAAGGTGGCAGAGCCATTCTTATACCATAAGGGGTGTTGGCTGCACATTCAAGCAGACTTAGATAGACCGGGTGGTCTGTTTCTGCTGGCACATTCGTATGTTCATATAAGTATGCATGTGAGACCACTTTTCCAAAATTAACAATGGACACAGTGGCCTTATTAACATTTGCCAAAATCCCTTGACAGACTCAGAACCTTGTTGTACACAGATTGATGGCTATTATATTTATTGTAGTAAAAGTTCAAACCTTCCATACAAGTTGAAACCCAAATCTCTATATTCTATCAAGACACAGTGCCACACTACCTCCACTTCTCCACCTAACTGCTCAGTTACTGCAGCTCTGGTTCTGCATCTGTCCTTCATACATCTCAACTTCCCCTCATTATGAGGGGCATTCCTCGTGTTAACATAGTAAGTCACAATAGAAAACTCATCTGTTACTGAATGTAACTGTAAGTTAATTGTAGCATTCTTTTTTATTGTATATATTTTTTTCTCTTTCCTGATCCCCCTTGAACATGGACAATGCTTGTCCTTGAGTTCTTACCCAGTCATCAAGATTTTAGAGAAATACATAAATCAAATAAATAACCTTCAAAACTACTCAGCCGCACATCTGTTCCACATGGAAAAGGTGCTGGCCACATAGAGAAGATGCTGTGAATTTAAAGCAGAAATTCATAATATTCTAGGATGCGGAATCAAAATGAAACTTTGAGCACATTAAAGCATTTGTTTTCTCAGTGTGCTGGCCTTGTAAATCCTGGCCTGATGATGTGTCTCACAGTCTAATGGCCAGTGTCCCTCATTGTCACATATTTTGAGTGTTTGTGTCCCACATTTCAGTGACAAAGGCTGAGAGGTACAGTATGTTGCTTCTTCAGTGAAACTGTCCTCGCTCAGCCTTGTTATTGCAGCACATTTTGAAAGGGGTTGTTAATGTTGGCAACTGACAGATAACTACTGTCAAAATTACCCCAGCAGGGTAACAACTTTTCACAAACAGAAACACCTAGACCTGACCTACAAGGTCCCAGAATAACAGTTCCACTCCCTTGAACCATATTCTGTTTATTCTCATCTCACTCTAGAAAAGTAGTCAAACTGTGAAAAACAGAACCCATGTCATCACTCTGAAGATATACAAATGCAGGTGGTTTGAGAATATTCTTCAGTAACTTGTCTTTTTGCAGCCTGTGTGGCTATAATCCTTTATCTGTAAGACTCAGAGTTCATGTGAGACAGTTCTGCAGAAAGCACAAAACTTCTGCTTCCAGAGGGAAAAAAGCACCTGTTAATGCTACATGTTTTCTTGAATGTATTTGTATTTATTTGTTTTACCAGGGAAAACTCCACTGAGCAGTGTTCAATGTTGTGAGACTTTGTTGGGGTTTGCGGGGGAGGGGTCTGATTACTTTAAGAGATAGACCAAGGGGATGCGGTCAGAGTATCAGAACCCTCTTTCCCCAAGCTCTGCTCAGTGACACTCACAGTACTGCAGAGCAGTCAGATTCTAGCTTCCAGCATTAAGTGTTGGTAACACAAAGAGATCTCAGCTCTCTGTCTTTCTCACTTGTTCACATACACACACACACACACACACACACACACACATATACACACACACACACAGTCAGACACAGATTTAGAAATATTAATACATAGAAACGTAGAAAATGTTAACAGAAGAAGACCATTAGGCCATTCCAGCCTGCTCTGTTATACAGTACCTTATCCTACACTTGGACCAATTGTCTACGAAGGGTTTTAAATGGTCAAAATCAGTGGGTCTTCCATATTTAAATAGTTCTGGCATGGAAGATCTGTAAGTGGAAGAGGCCAATTCTATTTTATGTTTCATTGGCATAAAAGGTTATATGATGCTATTTGTTAACAAAAAAAAACTGCAGGAATTAACCTATTTTAAAAGTTGCGTATTTTTTGCAAAGAAACCAGACATCAACAGACACTCAGTATGTTTGGCAAGGCGGGAAAGGCTAGATGTGTCTGTGAAGCTAGTATTGCAGGACAGGCTGCAGTAACTGCTCAGGCAGAGGACTGGGAGCTGAAATAGCTCAGTTAGGAGAGTGTTAGCCTTAATTTCCTTAAGTTCCCTGCTTCAGTTCCAGGTTTCAGCACAGCAGTACTTCAAACCTCAAAGAGGATTAAAAAACATTATGCTGCTAACAGTCCTTTGGTTTCAATATTCTAAACCAAAACAATGGGCATTCAGGTTGTATGATCAAAGTGAATGACCACTTGTCTAGCCATTTTATATTTCGAAATGTACTTCTATCAGCTCAGCATACTCTGCAGGATCATTGCAATGGGTATCTAAGAATGAAAACTGCAGGCTTTATACAGCTAAGTGAAAAATCTACTTGAAAAGTTAATGCATGTATCCACCCTAACACTGCTGAGTCTCACATGCATTGTGTAACAGCAACTTCTAATATGATTTTGATTACTAAGATCTATTCGACAAATGTTAGATGTTCAGTTTTAATTTTTCAATTTTAAATTTTCAAAGCCTCATTTGCTTTTCATTAACTGTTTCTCTTTTCCCCCAACACAAATTGGATCACAAAGGGAAATACGATCACTTTGGAGTAAGCAGCTAACAAATGCAAAGTTATATAACTGATACACCTGAACATTGGGATCATGTGTACGGAATCTGATCACCTCGGTCACAGGTTTCATTTTGTGTCAGTGTTTTGGCCATTTTTATTAAGTATACTATCTTTTGATTTTGAAACAACAAAACTTTTTAATTTTCAGGTTTTACTATCTGAACACCCCACTTTGCAGTAAACTTGTACTGGAAGTTGAGATCCCCATATTCAGACAGCACCATTTAAGCTATGCAGTCATCAGGGAGACATATTTATAAGGCACCAGTTATGAATATCAAGTTGTGGTAACACTGTGCATAATGTATAAATATTGTATGGTGCACCACAGCCCTCTGCTGGCAACAGACACCCAAGAGCAAAGGGTGATAGCATATCCCAAATGGAGTGCTACCTTTGATTCTGGGTGCCACTTATCAGAGGCATACATGCTACCACATATAGCATGCATGGTTCTAAGGGGCTATTTGCATGTCATTATGAGACCATTATCAGCTTTGCACAATGTCTCCATGCATATGTATGCATGGAGGCGTTATGCAAAGCTTCAACCATTGCTCCCACCCTCACCCAATACCTGTATGTACATTAATATGTAAATCCTTAGCAGTTTAGTGGTACCCACACCTGCCCAGTTTCCTGTTACAAAATTAAAATTCCCTGGTAATCCAGTGGAACCCCCTTCAAACTCTGATCCCCAATGTAAAAAGAAATTGTCCTGTACTCCAGTGGTTCCCCATCTTACCCTGATCCCTATTATGAAAAGTAAGCATCCTGTTAGTCTGGTGGTACCCCCTCCTGTCCTGATCACAGCTGTAAAATAATTGACATCCCCTCTGGCCCAGTCTACCAACTCAGTAGGCACCACCCTTAACTGCCTGTCCAGTACTTAAACCACCATAAAAAGCCAGTGGACATGGTGGGTAGAATGGTGGGTAACAACCAGCACAGACCATCCTCTCACCATCTCGGTCAGTTGCTATATGAATGACAAGGCCTGAGCACAGGTATTGTGTTCCTACTGATGATTCCATTTGGATTCTATTTGTTGCATTGTCTCTGATGTAGTTTCTTTTGTTTTTCTTACTGCTATAAATGCCTATTATTTGCTGTCCAGCTTGGTTTGTATTTTTATCTGCACCAAAGCTGATATTTCAGCCCTGCCCCACACTGCTGCTGAAAGTTAACTTTTGTTGAATTGTTATTAGGCATGGGCTGCCCACCAGGTAGCTGGGTCGGGCAGTGCAGGTATCACTGATATTTGGCGGACAGGGTAGCATGGGTAATAAAGATACTACCCTGCCTGACATATCAGTGTAATTCACGGGCTAGGTAGTCTGAGATGGGTAATGGGTAGCTGGAAATAGGCATTAAAAGGCAGCCTGTGGAGTCCTTCATGGACTCATGGCAGAAAATGGAGCACATCTCCCCAGGCTGACACCTGATTGGTCAGTAGTGTCTGCGCTCCATCTGCTGTGCGGAATCCAGTCAGCAGCAGTCTGTTTGTGTGTGTTGTGGTGTGTGAAAGCAGCTAGAAACATAGAAACATAGATGTTGATGGCAGATAAGGACCGCAAGGCCCATCCAGTCTGACCATTTCTTTTTCTACCTTATAAATGTGCCATCGGCCTTTGCTCTGTCAATGGTCTATCTATTCATACTCATCTGTATTGCTCCCTTATGTTTATCCCATGCCTGTTTAAAGCCCTATACTGTATTCATATCCACCACTTCCTGAGGTAGGCCATTCCACGCATCCACCACCCGTTCTGTGAAAAAGAACTTCCTCACATTACCCCTTAAAATCGGCCTCCCTCTAATCTCATGCTGTGTCCTCTTGTCCTGCTGTGTGGGTGTTCACTTTGACTGCAGTAGAGCACAGAGTCAACAGGACAACAACTTGTTTGATCAAAAGAGATGAAAAAGATATTTAACAAAATGTTATTTAGTTAACCTACACTACTAGGAGGAATTGACAAGGAGAGTGGAGAACTGAGAAACAATCTCAGCCAGTGGGAAGGGGGCAGTCACCTCTCTCATAGAAGTCATGCTGGGGACTGGGGAGAGAAGAGAGAAGGAAGGCGGGGGAAAAAAGACAGACAAAAACAGAAGGCACTGTGGTCAGCTGGTTTCTGTTACTTTGTTAGGTGCCCCTGCATCTTGTCATTTACAGTGACATAGTCAACATACACTGTTTGTCAGAGCAGCATAGTGAAAGCCTTGTACAGCTGTATTACACTGTTTGTGAGATGCCACTGAGGCATGAGCCCTGTCATATTACTGTGATGTAGTCAGCTACATACAGTAACTGTCTGTCTCAGTTGCATAGTGAAAGGTTTGTATGGCTGTATTACACTGTTTGTGAGGTGCCCCTGAGGCACAAGCCCTGTCATATTATTGTGATATAGCTACATACACTGTCTTTCTGTACAGCATAGTGAAAGCCTTGTATGGCTGTATTACACTGTAAGGTTCCCCTGAGGTATGAACCCTGTCCTATTACTGTGACATAGCTACATACACCATCTGTCTCTGCAGCAATGTGAAATCCTTGTACAGCATGAGGTGCCCCTGTGGCATTAGCTCTGTCATATTACTGTGACATAGTCAGCTACATACACTGTCTGTCTCTGCAGCATAGTGAAATCCTTGTATGGCTACATTACACTGTTTGTGAGGTGTCCCTGAGGAATGAGACCTGTCATATTATTGTGACATAGTCAGCTATATACACTGTTGTCTCTGCAGCATAGTGAAAGCCTTGTATAGCTACATTATACTTTTTGTGAGTAGTCCCTGAGGAACGAGACCTGTCATATTATTGTTACATAGTCAGCTGTATACACTGTCTGTCTCTGCAGCAATGTGAAAGCCTTGTACAGCATGAGGTGCCCCTGAGGCATTAGCGCTGTCATATTACTGTGACATAGTCAGCTACATACAATGTCTGTCTCTGCAGCATAGTGAAAGCCTTGTATGGCTACATTACACTGTTTGTGAGGTGTCTCTGAGGAATGAGACCTGTCATATTATTGTGACATAGTCAGCTGTATACACTGTTGTCTCTGCAGCATAGTGAAAGCCTTGTATGGCTACATTACACTGTTTGTGAGGTGTCCCTGAGGTACAAGACCTGTCATATTACTGTGACACAATCAACTACATACACTGTCTGTCTCTGCAGCATAGTGAAATCCTTGTAGAGCTACATTATACTGTTTGTGAGTAGTCCCTGAGGAACGAGACCTGCCATATTACTGTGACATAGCTACATACACCGTCTGTCTCTGCAGCATAGTGAAAACCTTGTATGGCTACATTACACTGTTTGTGAGGTGTCCCTGAGGTATGAGACCTATCATATTATTGTGACATAGTCAGCTGCATATACTGTCTGTCTCTGCAGCATAGTGAAAGCCTTGTACAGCTGTATTACACTGTTTATTACTGTACAGCTACTGACTAATTCGCACCACTGTTGGCTCAGCTTCACAGTGGTACACCTCATAGCTTGATTTGTTCCGGTTCTCCATATTTTTATTGTTTTTACTGTATATCTTGATGTTAGCTACTAGCTTAGATTTGTTCACGTCCTCTGTATTTTTACTATTTTTATTGTATATCCTGATGTTAGCTCAGTAGCTTAGTTTTGTTCAGGTTCTCTATTTTTTACTGTTAACCAGATGTTAATAGCTACTGCTACAGTACACTGATCTGTAACATGTATTAGTAGTGCTGTTGGTGCTAGTCTGTTTAGGCACCTACTCATCCTCAGTGCAGCTAGGAACAGCTGCCAAAGCATGGCAGGTTTTGAAACCCCCAGCTTGAGTTCATAAGCCTCCAGCATGCTTCCTATTTAACTGTCATAGTGTGCATTACATGCCTCTTCAAATTCATTTGCAGCAAGTATTTCATGCTCTTAGCTGAGAGAATCTGTATTTAATTAATTAATTAATTAATTCTATATTCATTGCTATTTATGTAAGCAATAACCCACGACAGGGTGTGTGTTTATTGGGGATTAATCAACACTCCAGGTGCATTGTGAGGCACGAGGCCACAGGCTGAGTGCCCTCACATCACCCGGGGTGTTGATTAATCCCCAATAAATGTACACGCTGGAGTGGGTTATTGTGCTTATAACATGGGCCACATATTGAGAGAAATGGACCAAAACTTGTGGATTCACAGAACAAAAACCATGGGGACTACTTAGTGTTTCTACACTACTTTTGGCCACAGTACCACATCCATGTGTGTTTTGCCACAGGAAAATAGTGCTTCTTACAGACGTTTGTGGTAAACAGACTAACATAGCACTATCAAGGGACCACCAAACTTTTTCTTGTGGTCTCTCAACTACACTGTCAAGTACTGATGTGTCTCCTGCTCTTTCACAGTGCATTCTCTCTCTCTTACCTAAGAGTCAAACATTGCGGAACATCTGCAGTGCTGGATACAGATGCATGGTGATCTTCATGAGCTGTGTTCTGTGCTCTTTCCAGTGCACGTAATACACACAACATTTTGTCAGGGGACTTCACATTTTGTCAAAACTATTATCACCAACAGTGTGACACACAAAGAAAAATAATTAGTTGCAGCTCATTGAGACAGACACATGCACTGGCAATATCAAAATTCTCCAGTCGCTCTGCCGAGTTCACTGTGTGTGTGTGTGTGTGTGTGTGTGTGTGTCCTTCTCTCATTCTTTCACCACCCAGTTCCCTGATCGGACACTACCTGTCACTGCAGAACCTTATCCCCACTCCTTTGTCATCGCGACTGACACAAGTGAGATGTTCTGCCTTTTGAACTGCTGCACAACTGTCATGCAGCACTCTGCCCCTGCTTGCCACTTGTCTTTTTGTTTGCTGCTAGCTGTCCTGTTCTTTCACTGGCAGCACTGTGGCTGCTGCTATGCTGCTATCACCAGACACTGTCTCTTGAAAACAGGGCTGTGGATGGGGAAGGGAAACACTCACACTCTTTGCCTGCTGGAACGGAAGCCACATTTTCCACCACCAGGTACCGCACACAGGAAAACTCAGGGACTGAGGCACACGTGGACATAAACCCTCAACTACATGTCAGAACTTGAACCCTTCACTACAAGCACACGCTGTGCAATACTTTAAATCACCGGTCACTACTCACTGTTAGCAACAGGAGCAGCTGTTATAATTGCCGAACGGTGCATGGACAGCTCTTTCAATACTTGCTCCCTCTCTCACTATGGGGAAATGTACTGTGCCTAGGAATTTCACTGGGAGTGACAGTGTTCATTGGCTGGGTGGGTGGGTTCCACCACTAATTTCTAAAAAAAATGGCTGCTCGTCATTTGCTTTCAAACTGCAGCACAATTAGTTTGGTCACTTCTATAACATTTCTCCTCCATGACTTCTCACCACATCCATTTACTGTAAAATTACTAGTGATTAATGAATGCTCAGGTGACCCACTTCATCCAATCATCTTTCTCAAACCTAGATGCCCATGTTATAATGCCTTTTATTTGATGAGCTTACAAACAGTGAGCATTTCTGCATTTATTAATGTAATTATCCTATTCCTTGCTATTTACTGTTATAGATGGAACTGCACTCTCAGGAAATTACTTGCTTGTTTGCTTGGATCCATGTCTGATTAATTAGTTCAGCCTTGTTCTTGTCTGCTCAGAGGAATTTCTGGAACTGTTGCTTGTCTTGCTGTCTGCACCCTGCACTGTCTCCTCCCCTCTTCTTTGCCCATCTTCTACCTGTTAAGCTCATTTCCCCCCTGCATCTCCCTCTTCTCAGGTGGGATTGGCTGTTCTTGTTACCTGACCCTGCTGTAGCTCGGACTGCCCACTCACCTATCTTTTTAATTCCGTTCCCTCCTCATACACCTCAACAGACTCCTCTGCTCAGGACAGAGATGGGGTCATGAGAGTGCCAACTACAGCCCCCCCACCTGTCCAATGCTGACTATGAGGAATAAACAGGTATGTGGACCCAAGCTACTTTTGGAATTCCGGCACCATTATTCTACTGCTGCATCCCTGTTTTTTTGTCAGCGTACAGCTACTGACCAATTTGCACCACTGTTGGCTCAGCTCCACAGTGGTATATCCCAACCAACCCCCACAACTCTAACCCAGGTTCGTCCATCACACTTTATTCTGTATCCCAGCTGTTCCCCCACTCCTCTAATTAACAATACCTGTTCCCCCCCACTACATAATACATTACTAACAGAATCCTACTACAGCACCCAAGTTCGAAATACCGCTATTGCTTCTACCTCACTCTCTCCAACTGTAGCAGGGTCAAATCCTCCTACTGTATTTTGGATTAATGAAAATAGAGAATCAGTTTTTAAGGGGCTGCAGGAAAGCCTTGCAGCCACAATAAGTCTGATTTAAGGTGTCAAATAAAAATGAGAGCCTGCTGAGACCTGAAATATTCAGTGCAGGAATAGTCATACAGCATGTCAAAATAAATGTTTCTTTCCTATCCTTTTGGCTGCAGCCTTTCTTTTATGCTACTTTTCTATCTTGTCTTTGCTGGACTGATCACCCAGCACTGAAACTTTAGAACTCTTTCTTTTTCTTTTTCTGCCCCCACACACACATATACATACACAGCTAGCATTAAGTATACAAGAGCTGTCTTAGCATGGTTAGGGTAAAAGAAATGTTGTGTACTTTGGTGCTGTATTCCCCTGCTAAATTTCCATGTGCAAAATAGTGAACCTGGGGAAGAAAGTGGTTTTCGGCCCTATAAAATATAAAGTACTGAAGAACTACAATAAACCACCTTTAGTTTTGTATGGAAGGTATTAGGAATCTCAAAGTTTTTGCTGTTCGAAATGTAACAAACACATGGGCCTGGATATTCAAACTGCGCCAGGCTGTGGCGCAAGCCTGGGCGCAGCTCAACTTTGTTGCGCAGGGGTGTGGCCAGGGCGATATTCAACGGAGCTGCGCTATGGCACAACTGCTTAGAATATCGCACCCTGGCCACCCCCACTGTGCATGGCGCAGTGGCACTGCTCCAGCGCAAGTGGTCAGAGTGGAGCATGGAGATGCAGTGGCGCAAGTGCCATTGCCATGCACAACACCTGCGACATATTCAAACAGGGACATGCAAATGGGGCCTATAATTTATGCAAAGGCGACAGGGGCCATTTGCATCTCATTACATCCATTTGCATGCCATTAGCATGCAGGTGCGTAATCCCGATGACTTGTACCTGGTGTCCTGCCGGCAGCAGCCGTTGGGGACCGACGCCCCTGCAGCCCAATCGCGGAGTCCCGTAACGGCCAATATCCCTGGTGGTTCAGTGGACCGCGCTGAGCCAGATTGTGGGCATCATTCATCTCCCCAAGTTCAGAGCATGAGCCAATGGGCATGCAGCCCATACCATACTACTCAGTCCAGATATGTGAATGAATTCATTCACATATCTGGACTGATCTTGATATGGCTGCATGCCCATTGGCTCATGCCCTGAACAATGGTCATGCAGCCCTACCGAGCTGTCAGTGGCGGGTGGTGGGGCGGCAGTTGGTGAGTTGCTGCCGCCCACCGGCTGACAGGGAGTGGGGTGGTGAGGCTCAGTGGGCAGGTGGGGTGAGGGTACACTAGATCACCAGGGATATTGGAATTTGGGGATGAATGATGCCGCGATCGGGGCATGGGAGTGCCGCCAGGTGTGGCAGGAACAAGTGATGGCCACCCACAGGTGGCAGCTGCTGTGTTGCGCCCTGCAATGCAGCAGCTCACCTGTGGGTGGCCATCACTTGTTCCTTTTTTTGGGGCGTAACTTTGTGCAGGCGCAGGTAGGGGTTGCACATGCTTGACTCTGCACAGCCCGGGCTGAATATCGGGCTGTGCAGGTTATGCATGGGCACACCCCCCCTACCTGTGCCTGCATACATTACTGATGCGCTCCGGCGCGCCAGGGATTTGGACGCGGCACTTTCCTTTAAATATACACAGGGGTGCATCAGTGGGTTGTGCATGGCACAACACTGTTGCGCCATGCGCAACACTTTTGAATATCTGGGCCATGTTTTACAAACTGCTATCAAACAATGAATTAGCAATGTCTTTTGCTTTATATTGGTTTCATTTATATTTTCCTGATATTAGATGAAATGCTTCTTTAAGCCAAAACTGTACACATTGCTATATGTTGAGGGAAAATTTACCTGTTTGGGAAATGCCTGACTCCGTGTGCTTTAGTTTGCTGGAATCCATTTTGTAGATTACTAGGGGGTCAGACTGGATGAACTCTGTGGGCTTTATAGAGCTCTAGCATAAAGGAGTCTGGAAACAAGAAAGGTGGGATTTCCTGCCAGGAAGTTCCTTTCTTTATTTTCTTATTGCTTTATTTTTTGATCGTTTGAATGCTGATCTGTGTAAAAATATTGCTTATCATGTTTGCTTACTTTTCTGTACAAAATAGACATATTTAAAATTGCTGCAAACATTTTAATTAATGTTTAAAGCCATGATTGATGGGTCACATGATCTTCAGCCCTATAAAAGGAGCTGGCTGAGCAGAGTCTGGCAGATAAGATCTGAGCTGTGGTGAGAGCAGTCCTCTGTAGGAGTGAAACTGGCTGATGCAAGAGGGGAGTAGTTGGTGCTGGAAGCAGTCTCAGAAAGACTGACCAGTGGTGGTGCTACTCAAAGCTAGGATGTTTTGATCAGAGCTGAGTTGAGAAGCTAGAGGGGTGATTGGTCTTCCTAAAGTATTGGCTGCAAAACTGCAGGTACAAGTAGGACCACCCTCAGGCACTGGATTTGTCCCTGTGAGCCTACTGGCTGAGTGGGAACTGACAGCCCTATAAGCCATGTTTTATTACAGTTGCTGAAGATCATCCAGATTAGTCAGTCAGTATGAGCAACACAGAAGTTCCAAATCTGCATTGTTGAACTGTTTATGGTATTGCCAAGTGTGTGAAGTCCTTCTGTAATAAAACGTATTGCCCTATGTAACATTTTAAAAGAACTTGTCTCTCCTTCTGTGTCTTCATACAGCCCACCCTCTTACACCAACCCCATATTACATCCACATCTAACTCAAGTGTCTAACCCACCCTGCACCAATTGATAAGCATTCTACCAAAGGCTCAGCTACTAGATGTTGCACTAAGTATCTACCCCACAAATTCTGCAGTTCATTGCAGCTCAATGCCCCATCCCTAAGTGGTGCCCCCACTAGGGTAAATTCCCCATAATATTTTACATCCTGCCTTGTCTTGCCATTCCTTAACCCCCTTAAACTTGATGTATTCTAGCAGGGCCAGTCTCAGTTCTTCTTTCTCCTGCTAGACTTACTATCATTTTTCCAATCTCCCCTCCCTGCCCTCTAAGTACATATACTCCTAATGTTTCACTGTCTGCCATATCTTGCCAGACCTTAAATCCCGTCATCTTTAGGCTCCTTCACTCAAGGTCATCCTAATTACCCAGCTAGTAATGCTCATGCTTTAAATGATCTGCATTACCATATACCTCCTCCCTCCCTCTCCTAAGCACTATGATCTCCCTCCCCCCATCCTTAAACCACTCCATACCATCCTCCCCAGCCCAGACCCAACTCCTTCCCCCACTCTCACTCACCCCTACTCTCAGTGCACTACCCCACTGCCCGAGGCCACCTGGAGCAACAATCCTCCCAACCACTAACCTCCTAGCTACCATGCCATTGTTCAAGCTCTACTCACATCACCACTCCTCCCCCCTTCCTACTCACCCCTCCCCACTGCTCAAGGCCAATAAAGAAGGCATGCAACCTTAGCAAACTCCTCATTACATTACTACCTCTCACTGCTTGTGACATCGAACCTAACCCAGAACCAGCCTTCCCCCACCCATCTTCCCAAAGGCCTAAAAATAACCTATCTTAACATAAGATGTCTAATCCCTAAATTAACCCTACTCCAGCCTCTCATGCTAGACCACCAGCCAGATGTTCTGGTTCTCTCAGAAACCTGCTTCTCCCTGCAAATACCAGATAACAGCCTCTGTATACCCAGCTACTCCCTTATTCGTCAAGATAGGCCCAGCAAGGGAGGGTATGTAGCTATGCATCTCTCTTCCAACCTCCAGTTTTCTCCTGAGCTCTCAATATTCTCCTCCCTACCTTTGAGCTTATCCTTACAAATCTCTCCTTACCACACAGGCTTTCCATTTTTATAGCTGTTGCATACTGCCACCCTGGTCTGCCCTCCTCATCAATCTCCGAACTCATCACCTCCCTAACTACACATGCCTCCTCGGCTGAGCACTACATCCTAGGCAATTTTAACTTGGACTGGCTCTCACCTATTTATGGCAAAACATGTTCTGAAGTTAAATCCCTAAATCTAACCCAATTAATCACTGAGTCTACCTGTCTCAAACTCATGAGCCACAACCACACTCTCTTAGACTGGGCCCTCACCTCACACCCTCATCATATAATTGAAGCCAGCATTCTCCCAGAAACCCGAGCAATCACCATATAATTTACTGCATCCACAAGGTCCACTGACATAAAGCTCCCCCCAAATTGATTTTGCTATGCTCTTTTTGATCCCTAAATCTGGCCTCCCTCCTAGCTAAACTAGCTCATACAGATGGTCAGCTATCTCCCCTGCTTCCTCAACCTATGTTGCCCTCAGCCATTTCTCTTCCAAGTTCTTGGGCATTTGGAACCAGCATGTCCCCCCTCAAATACACAAGGGTAAGAGTTTCACACGTCCTCTTTGTCAACGCTGAACTGTTGGCTTGCATGCGTGCACGTGGCCAAGACTGGAAAGCCCATAAGGCTTCTGGCTCCTACTCAGATCTACTCAAATACCACTACTTTGGAAACACATGCACCAGAGTCACCAGATATGCCAAACCCAAATACTTTTCCACCTCCTTTAACTTCCACATATGCCACCCTTCTAATTCTAGAAAGATGTTCAATCCATCTTCTTGCCTGAGCCTCCTACCCAAACCCCATGCCAGTCCTAAAGGTAGGTAATTCCACTCTGACTGACCCCCTCCAATGTGACTTCAATATTCAATGCTTTTTTCACCTCCTGTGCTTCATCACTTCTTTCCACCCTCCTGTCCTCCTCTTCCACCACCACCCTACTGCCTCCATCCCCAACCCTACCATAGCTCCCCCTTTCTCCTTTTCACCCATCTCCCCAGCTGAAACCCTCAAGGCCCTCCTAGCCCTAAACCCTATTAAGGGCAAGAGTGATTCTAAACTCCTTCATCTCTCTGCCTCCGCTATCTCCTCCCCTCTTGCTGCACTCCTAAACCTATCATTCTCTCTTGCTTCTGTCCCATCAGCCTGGAAACTCTCAACAGTCATTCCTCTCCCTAAAGGTGGTGACCCTACCAACCCTGGTATCTATCACCCAATCTCCCTACTCCCAATCCTAGCTAAACTACAAGAGCACATTTTGCTTTCCTAACATTCCCCCTACCTTGACCCTTCATTCTTTTTCACCCCTTTCCAGTCTGGCTTCCATAAGTACCACTCTTCCACAACCTCTCTCTTTCAGCTTACTGACTCCATACTCACCAGTATGGATAAGGGGCAAATCATTTCCGCAATATTTGTTGACCTGGATAAGGCCTTCAACACAGTATCGCACTCCCTAGTCTTACACAAACTGAGTGCCACCAGACTATCCATTTCAGCCACTGCCTGGTTCTGCTTCTACCTAGAAGGGGTTCTATGTCATAACAGCGGTCACAGAATAGCAAAAGCCATTATGGCAAGTGCACAGCGCCAAAAATGAATTTCGGCAATGCACACTTGCAGAAACTGGGAAGAGGGCACCCGAGATCCACAGATGTGTTTTTAATGCTGGGGGCTTTTTCCCCTGCACCCTCCTACTAAAGGATTCTCAACTACAGGGGGGTGCATATCAGAGGATGAAATACTTGAAAAGAAAAAGCCGGCTGCTGGCAAAATTAAAAAAAGTTCTGCGCCAGACCCAAACCCTGCACCTCCCAACTGACCACCCTCCCCACCACGCTAGTGGACCAGCTCAGCAGCTTCCTGCTGCACCCCCTCCCACATATGTTCCCTCCCTTTCCCGCCCACACATGTGCGCATATGGGTGTAGTTTCCCATTGCCCTACCTCACCCACCCTGGTATCCGGGTGCTACCCTGCCAGGTAGCCTGACTACAGGTGATATAATTGAGTCACAATTTTTGTAGGTGCTCAATTGTAGATGCCATGTTCACTGGATATCCCTAGAAGGTAGGTCACAATCAGTCAAGATTGGCGACTCCCTTTCCCCTCCCCTTCCCTCCCCATCAACATTGGAGTCACACAGGTCTCAGTACTTGGCCAAATCATATTTTCAATCTTCTTCAATCATAGGTGCCGGAACGGGGGCCAAAGTGGCGGTAGCCACTCCACTTTTTATTTCTGTATGGCAAAAACTAGTATAGAAAAAGTGTTCTTTGTACCCTCATAAGTGCCCTGTTGATTCTCTGCCCCCTCAGCTTTTACCATCTTCCGGCACCCTTGTCTTCAATGACCTACCTGCTGTCTGCTCTATAACAGGCATGCACATGTATGTGGATGACACCGTCCTTTACACTTCTGGTGCCTCTCGAGCAGATGTGGCAGAAAGACTCCAGCAGGATTTAAACAAGGTTCAGCATTGGTTCCACTCCAACCAGCTGTTCCTCAATGCCCAAAAGACTGTATTTATGACCTTCAGCACTAAGCAGAGACTCTCTAGAACCCCCCCCACCTATCTTCCACACCCTAGATGGGACAGCATTACAGAACATCACCTCCTTTAGGTACCTTGGGGTCGGACTTTTCTGTACATGTGAAAGTAAACCAAAAGAAACTGCACCTCAAGCTTGGTGCATTATACAGAAACTGTGATTTCATTCCACTATCGGTGCACCGTACAATTGTACAGAAAATGGTCCTGCCCACTTTTGACTATGCTAATATAGTCTACAGTGCTGCTTCCCATTCCACCCTTGGCAGACTGGACACCCTCTTTCACTCCTTTTGTCGTTTTACTCTAATCTGTCCTTCATAAACCCAACATTGAGACCTCTACAAAGCCCTCTCACTCCCATCCCTTGAAGCCAGATGCCTCATCCATTCTGCTAGCTTTGTGGCCAAATTCTGGTTCAGGTTACTACCCTCCTACCTCACCTCTACTTTCTCTACCCCCACCCTTCCCTCCTACTCCCAGCACAACACCGGTCATAAATCCCTGGCTCACCCCCAAATGTCCACCACTGCTGGTCAGTCTGCAATCTTTTATCTATGCCCTAAACTGTGGAATGCCTCTCCCCTCCATCCGTGACACACCCACTCCAGCATTCCTTTCCTCCCTATTTTATGACTATATCTCCCCAGTCTGTGCCTGCCCTTAACTCTCATACCTCCACTCACAGGACCAATACATCTCTCATGCAAACCTTTTGTACCTCCAGCTACACTATTAATCTAATTCTCACCACATGGTGGTTAATCCCTGTTCTGCCTACTGTTGTGCCTGCTCCTAACTCATCTACCTCCAATTTCAAAGTCCAGTCCTCCTATCAGGCTGACAACCTTCACCCTCGCCATACCTTCGGCTATACCTAAGTCCATCCTCACCACACCATGTCCAGCTCAGTTCTACCCTCTGTGTTCCCCCTCCATCTGTGATGCATCTCTATGTTCCTTGGACCTCCCACTGCAGTTGTTCAGCATTTTTTTCCATTACTACCATTAATGCTGTATCTTGATGCTACTTGTAATCTGTGTGGTCACCCACTACAAGATACATACCTTTATGTATCCTATGGATATTGCTATTTTGTTCTGTCCCCTATTGTTACAATATGCTTATTGTAGACTACAAGTTTAATGTAATCTATGCATTGTTACTATTCAAGAGCTGTATCTATGTTATTGTAGGTTGACTTGTTTATTCCCTTCCCCCTCCCCCCAGGATGTATCTGGAAATGAGCAATCCTGCACAGTTTGCCTTCCTGGTGAAACTTCTAAATAAATAAATAAAATAGCTACCTCTCTGCAGCATAGTGAAAGACGTGTATGACTGTACTACACTGTTTGCAAGATGCCCCTGAGGCATGAGTCCTGTCATGTTACTGTGACATAGTCAGCTACTTACACTGTCTGTCTCTGCAGCATAGTGAAACAATATCCTTTCATGTCTGTGTCTACTATACCTTGTACTTCCCAGTCTAAGTCTACTAAATGGAAGCACAGTACTGCTGCATTTGCAGTAGTTGTTAATGATATGAACAATATCAATCACAGGCTGTACTAATGAAGAACATAGTGACAATAATAATAACATCAACATGACTGGCACTAAATGTCCTGAACCAAAAACACATTGAAGCAATGAAATGGTAGTACAGTTTCGGAAAGAACTGACTGGAGTTACTCACAGAGGTACAGAACATTTTGTCATATGTGCCAGGAGACTTCCAGCTGCTGAAGCACTATGCAAGGAAGGGGAGGCATCTTCCTCAAATATAAGCTCAGATGCTGAGACAGCAAATACTGATTGAGATGGTGGTGATAGTGGGGAATGAGAAAGGGATTGCCCAGACTATGTCCCATCTAATGATGACTGCACTTCCAGTTCTTCTGAATCTTCTGGTGATGAGGTCAGTAGTGTCAATGAGAGGGTAGGAGAGGATGCCACTGTAAAGCATGACAGGCAAGTGTAGAAAAAAAATCATACGCTGATAACCGTAAGAATCAGAAGAGGAGTATGAATGAGAACAATTCATCTCAACAAGGAAATGTAGGGATTCCTCCAGTTCCCTTGACTGTACAAGGAGTAGTACCAGGCACCATGGCACAAACCAAATAAAGTAAATTTTTACTGTGGAATTTATTTTATATTGACATTGCAGACAGCTCTTGAGCTGTATGCAGTCTATGCAAAAAGAGCATCAGTCGTGGTGGCAATCTGGTAAATTTTGGAGCATCAGTAATGATGTAACAAGCATAGGCAAAACACTCAATTGAGAGGGGCAGGGCAAGGGCCAGTGAGGACAGTAGTGAAGGTGTTGGTGGCAGAGACCATGGTGACTAGGAACTGGTAGCAGAAAGCGACATTGAATCACCTGATGTGCCCTTGCAGTCTTCACAGACAAACATAGATTGTTTTATGACACCATCAAGTTCTGGAACATCCCAAAGTAATACTTCATGTAAAATATACATTTGCCCCTAAAATTAAAAATATCTTGTTCATGTCAACTAACATTACAATAAAGTATTGTGTGGACATCAAAATTTACATGCAAGCATCCAACATGCCAGCTGTTAAATAGAACCATTGGCTTGGCCATAGAATTGGCTGTTGGCCAATTGTCAACTCCCTTTTGCTTTTGTTACCCAAGGTTTCCTTAACTTCATGAACTTGACTGAGCCATGGTAAACCATTCCCTGTCAAACATATTTCTTGAAAAAGGATGTTCCACAGTTCTGTGACTTGGTGTGTACTGAAGTTATTAAACAGCTGAAACTCTCTGCGGTGAACCAGGGTTGCACAACTACATTAGTATGGACCAGTAACCAAACAATTGACTACATGATTGTTACAGCTGATAGGGCAAGTTTTCAGTCAGCAAGTCATAATCCTTACTCTACAGTAAGCAGGAGGAAGCAGGCTGTGTTATGTGTCATCACTTTTGTGGAAAACCACACTGCTGTGAATATTTTACAGGAGCTGGGAAAACAATTCCAGAAATGGCTTACTCTGTATTGCTTATCTCCAGGGTTCATAGTGTCATGTAATGGTGCAAACATAGTCAAAGCTATTAGAGACGGCAACTACCAACATATACTTCGTTTTGCACATTGTTTAAATCTTCTCATCCACAATTTCTTAAATGGAAACAGAAATGTTGAAAACCTGTTAGGTCTTGCTAGGAAAATGCGTGGGCATTTCAGCCACTCTGTGAAAGCACAAAAAAATCCTGAAGGGGCTGCGGAGGTCAAACAACTTACCACTGCATACATTAAAGCAGAAAGGTCCACCCTGCTAGAATTCAACATTTCACATGTTGGAAAGACTCCCTGAACAGAAAAAAAAATGTTCATGACTACACCATGCAGAATCAAATGGGCCTTTACAGGTCACGTACAAACATCATGCTCAGTTCCAGTAGCTGGAGTCTACTTGAATCTTTAGTCACCTTATTGGAGCCATTTGTGGCTGCCACATGTGCTGTCAGCGCAGTCTGTGCAACTCTGAGTCAAATTATTCCTCAAATAAGATTTCTTCACATGTTCCTTGATGACACAAAGAAATACTTTCAGTCAGAAGAAGACACCACTGCTGTTATGCTGGCAGATGATTTGAGTTTCGGACTATCGACTGATCAGAGAATAAATGCCATTTTTAAGAATGACACCTGTGTGTTGGCTACATTGCTAGGTACTACTTTAAGTGGAACATTGAAGACATATTTCCTGCAGGGGAAGACATAAGCTATCAGAGAGATCTTCTGCTAATCAAATGTGACATTGCCCCACCAACACTGTTAAGTGATGTACAGCAGTCAAACTCTGCTGAACAATCAGAGTGTACCTCTGGTGCAGACAACAGCACATCTATAAATTCTTCAAAATTGCCAGTGTCATCAGTGAGGTAAAGGACATCTACAGCTACTTCTCAAGCATCCTGTGTTCGGAGTCAGAAAGATAAATCAATTCTGAGTTGCCTGTAACAATCTGGACTATTAGCCTATAAAGAAAGTGCAGCTGGTTCATCTGACAGACTGGTAACCGTGTCTCACACAGCAACATGATCCAGGAGAATTCTGCAGACCATACTGTGATTGGTATGGAGGAAGATACATTACTCTATTGGAAATGAAAGAGAACAATATGGCCAGATCTAGCAAATCTTGCAATAATGTACCTCAGTTGTTCATATTCAAGGGTATATTCAGAAGGCACAGGGTCAAAAACCCGCAAACAAAAACAGCTTGGCAAACAAAGCTGCAAGCAAAATGCTGACTGCAGGAATAAGGTCAGTGAAAATACCAACAGATACAAAATGCCACGCACACCACACAACCTAAAGGAAAAATGTACACTTTTTCGGGGAGCTTCACCATCCAAACCCCCTGACGTGAGGGGTGTGGACCTCGAGGATGAGGAGAAACTCAGAAAGGGGGGAAACTTTGCTTTTAAAGAAAAAAATTTTCAACATAGGGAGACAGGGAACCAAACCTTGGTCCCCAGGCCCCCACCATTCCTGGTACTAGTGCCTTAGACACTCCACTACTGGAGTGACTCAACCAGGCACCACACCTGGAGCTTCTTCATTCCTTCCTCCACTCCTCGGACAATGACAGGGGAAGTGGTAATTTACTAATGCTATTATAACACTATTATACCCCTGTCGCTGTCAATATTTCGGCATTAGTACAGTGTGATTTATTCCACACTATTATTGCAGCGACCAATTGACCTGGTACCTAATCTGAATGCATATTTAGTGCAGCTGGAGAAATAGTTACTGACAAAAAATGTACAACATAGGGAGACAGGGAACCAAACCCTGGTCCCCAGGTCTCCCCCACTCCTGGTACTAGTGCTTTAGACACTCCACCACTGGAGTGGCTCAACCAAGCACCACACCTGGAGTTTCTTCAGCCTTTCCTCCACTCCGCAGACAGTGACAGGGTTAGCGGTAATTTACTAATGCTATTATTACGCTATTAAACCCCTGTCACTATCAATGGTTTCTGCATTAGTACAGTGCGATTTATTCTGCGCTATTATTGCAACAACCAATTGACCTGGTACTTATTCAGAATGCATATTTAGTGCAGCTGGAGAAATAGTCACTGACAACAGAACACTGCTAAGTCCTGTAAATGTGGAATTGCTTGCATTTCTCAAAATGAGTGCTTACAATTTTCCAATTGCCCCAAACACTGAATTATGCATGTCTGACCCTGAACATGACAACAGACTGCAAACAGTGATTCTGAATATGATGACTAGGTTATGTACGAAAAAAATAGAAAATCCTGTGTGGAGTGGCCTACTGCCAAATCTGGCAACTTAGCATTGCCTCTCATACCTAATTCATCAATGCCAGCCATGGGAATAATTTTTGGAAAAAGCAGAAGACTTATTCAGAGCAGCTGCACCTCTCACATCTGCCTCATCAATGCCCACCATGGGTATAACTTTTGGAAACAGCAGCAGGCTCACTCATAGCAGCTGCACCTCTCATATCTGCCTCAAAAATGTCCACCATGAGTATAATTTTTGAAATCAGCAGAAGGCTTACTCACAGCAGCTGTGCCTCTTATACCTGCCTCAGCAATGCCCACCATGGGTATAACTTTTAGAAGCAGCATCAGACTCACTCAGAGCAGCTGTGCCTATCTTACCTGACTCAAGACACGTACTTTTGAGTAATTTTCTCTGTTCAGGGTAGTCAAAAGCAAAGTTTTTCACATTTTGTTATAGTCAGGGGAGGGTGATAAGGTAATAAACGATCAGGGTAGTAACTACCCTACCTTCTCCAACTACTCATTTTGCATTAGGGTGTTTTTCGGGTAATTTTGGAGGAACACAAGAGTAGTGTTCAGGGTAGGGTATTTTACTGACTCCCATCTCTAGTTGTTATATTTGCTGATTTTGGAGTCTAAAAAAAGGCTTGCTTACTGATATTATCTGTGCAATAATTATATCACTTTAATAAACATGATCTTCTTTTAGCAACTGTAATAATACAGTACTTAACAAACATTTAGAATGCCCAAGATACTACCATTTACAGTATACCCTTTTAAGCAAGTTGAAGTTGTGCGCTTGTATCAGAAAAATATGGAATTCCATGAACATCAAATCTAACCCTCAATGCCTGCAGATGATTAAAATGTATATATTCATGCTTCATTTCCCCTCTGGACTCTGACATGTATTGTACTTGTGTTTTGATTGACATTTTGTATGATACTGTATTATGTTTAAAATGTCCTTTTCTAGTAATGTTTTAATGTCTTTGGTACCTAAGAAGAATGAAATAAAGTGAAATTGCACATTTAAAGACTATAAGTTAAAGATCTGCAGGCGCAATAACATAGCTGTTGGATATTACTGGTTAGACTTTCATCACAAAAAACTTATTATGTGACCCTAAGCAACTTAGTTAAGCTCCTTGTACTCCATTTCACCTGGCTAAGGAAATAGGTGAAACAGGACCCCACTGGAAACAAGCTGTGGCATCTCTGCTAGGTAATCCTGGATAAAGCCATTGTAAAAATTAGTAAAAGCGGGACCTCAATGAAAATGAACTGTTGCCTCTCAGTTAGAATAATCTGGGTAAATTCACTGTACTGATGGGTAATAGCTGGACCTAACTAGAAACTAAGGGAGGCAGCTCAGTTGGGGCATTCTGGGTAAATAAATTATAAAACAAATGTATTGTCAGAACTTATTGGCTCTTTCCAGTCCCACCAGACTGTGAAGGCAGTGTGATTTAATGGATGTAGACCTGTTGAGAATTAGGAGAATGTAAATTCAAAAACTGCCACAGCTACATATACACTGTGTGACCCTGAGCTACTCACTTAACCTCCCAGTGCTCCAGTCCACCCAGTCCCATCCCCCAACTTAATGAAATCGGTAGAAGCAGGACCCCACTGGAAATTAGCTGCTGCATCTCAGCTTGGATAGCCTGGGGAAGTACATGGTAGGAAAAAAAATTCACACAAGTAGACAGGTCATTTCTTATCCAAAATTATTTTCTTTTACTGTATTTTCAGGCCCATATCCTCTACATTTTATTGTATTTTCAGGTCCATATCCTCTACATTTCACCAACTAAAATCGGCTTCCTCAGGAGGTGCCTTTTCAAAACCAATGTAGGCCACTCACTTAATGTTTAGTTTTCCTGAAAGTTATTTCTTTCAGGAAAACTAAACATTAAGTGAGTAGCCTACATTGCTTGTTACATGAAATTTTGTACAGTAAGTGATTATTGTGTGTAGACAGGATATTCATATATTTATATTTATGTTTTTAAAGGTTTTGAAAAGGCACCTCCTGAGGAAGCCAATTTTAGTTAGTGAAACATAGAGGATATGGGCCTGAAAATACAGTAAAAGAATATAATTTTGGATAAGAAATTACCTGTTTACTTGTGTGAACTTTCTTGCCCCCTTCTTTGGAAAGAAAGAGTCTGATTTGCTGGACAAATTGGGAGAGGCAGCAAGTGAAGGAGTGAATTTTATGGTTACATTACCCATGGACTATCAGGAGTTATCCTGGAACTTTTTTGTTTAGAGGAAAAAAAATTGTCAGCAATTGCTTGCCTTTCCTTGTCTCTCCTCCACCATCACAAGCCCCAACCCCCACTCCCACTCCCAGAAGCATTGTTCTCTAATGATTAGAGCACTGTTAGGAACCAGGGACTCACAGGCACAGTCCCTGCTAGTGACACAATATTCATTGTATAACACAAAGCCAATCACTTCACCTCTCAGTGCTCCAATCCACCCAGCTACAAAAATGGGTAAAAGCTGAACTTCTCTGTAAATGGGATGTTGCTTCTCAACTACACTATCCTGTGTAACTACATTACAAAAATGAGTAAAGGCTGGATCCCACTGGAAAGCAGATGTTGCATCTCAGTTGCACTGTCCTCTGTAACTACATTGTATAAATGAGTAAAGGTTGGATACCACTGGAAAGCAGATTTTGCATCTCAGCTGCACTGTCCTGTGTAACTACATTATAAAAATGAGTAAGGGCTGGATCCCACTGGAAACAGATGTTGCATCTCAGTTGCACTGCACTGTAAAAGTAGGACCCCACAAGAAAGGAGATGTTGCTTCTCAACTGCACTATCGTGTGTAACTACATTGTAAAAATGAGTAAAGGCTGGATCCCACTGGAAAGCAGATGTTGCATCTCAGTTGCACTGTCCTCTGTAACTACATTGTATAAATGAGTAAAGGTTGGATCCCACTGGAAAGCAGATTTTGCATCTCAGCTGCACTGTCCTGTGTAACTACATTATAAAAATGAGTAAAGGCTGGATCCCACTGGAAAACAGATGTAGCATCTCAGTTGCACTGTCCTATGTAACTACATTGTATAAATGAGTAAAGGTTGAATCCAACTGGAAAGCAGATGCTGCATCTCAGCGGCACTGTCCTGTGTAACTACATTATATAAACAAGCATTTGTCAATGCCGAATGTTGCTTGCTTCTATGTGCTGTTTAGGTATTTGGAAGTCATTGGAGTGCAAATATTGAAAATTTGCGAACTTACGAGCGTGTGTAGGAACTGCGCAACGCACGCTCGTAAAACAGTCATTTTAAGGAATTTTTTCACCAAATTTTCAACATAGCCATTTTAAGACCTCTGCTCATGAACAGTGACACTGTGATTTACTTAATGTGTCCCGTACATTGATTTCACACACCGACTGCGCCATTGTGCGCTACATGGGTGGAAACACGTTTTGGGCAGGAAGTGAAAAATGACAGCTGTACTGCTCATAAGGAGGTGTGGTAAAATGGCAATGTTGAAAATCTGGAGTGGAAATATTGAAAATTCGCAAACCTACGAGCGTGCGTGGGAACTGGGCAACGCACACTCGTAAAACAGTCATTTTTAGGAATTCTTTCACCAAATTTTCAACATTGCCATTTTAAGATCTCTGCTCATGAACAGTGACACTGTGATTTACTTAATGTCTCCCATACATTGATTTCACACACCGACTGCGCCATTGTGCGCTACATGGGTGGAAACACGTTTTGGGTGAGATGTGAAAAATGACAGCTGTACTACTCATAAGAAGGTGTGGTAAAATGGCAATGTTGAAAATCTGGAGTGGAAATATTGAAAATTTGTGAACTTACGAGCATGCGTAGGAACTGCGCAATGCACGCTCGTAAAACAGTCATTTTTAGGAATTTTTTCACCAAATTTTCAACATAGCCATTTTAAGACCTCTGCTCATGAACAGTGTCTCTGTGATTTTCTTAATTTGTCCCGTACATTGATTTCACACACCAACTGTGCCATTCTGCGCTACATGGGTGGAAACACATTTTGGGTGAGATGTGAAAAATGACAGCTATACTGCTCATAAGAAGGTGTGGTAAAATGGCAATGTTGAAAATCTGGAGTGAAAATATTGAAATTCGTGAACTACGAGCCTGCATAGGAACTGCGCAAGCGTGCGCTCGTAAAACAGTCATTTTGGAATTTTGGCACAAATTTTCAACATGGGGTTTTGGGACCCTTCTCATGAATGATGTCACTGTCATGGCAGTATTCAGGCCCAAAGGGTGATTTCACAGTCACTGCACAGTCACTGCGCGAAATCACCGCCGGACGATAACGCCATGACAGTGACATCTCATGAGTCCTGAAAACCCATGTTGAAATTGAAAAATTCCAAAAATACCTGAGTTATGCAACAAGTTTAAACCCCCTACCTAACCCATTATACAGATTACCAGCATTTCCTCAGTTCGCGGTCGGCTTTGAAGAGTGCATGTTCCCGGTCCACGAAGATGCGTAGCGCGAGTCTGGAGGTAAGTATGGGGTGAGGGGTGTGGAAACTGGGTGCACAGTGGGTGGGCACGGGTTGTGGGAGGGGTCGGGAGGCAGCGCCCAGGGGCCGTTTTCGTTTTCAGGTTAAAAAAGACATTGTGGGACCGTTTGCCACACTGGGGTGAGCTCCCCAGCTTGGCACAAGGATGGGGGCGCATTCAGCCGATGGGGGATTGGGCACCCCCGTCGGCCAAAGGATTGCTTCCATGCTGGGGTGGGCCCCAGCATGGCACCTACTACTGGGAGGGGGACACAGCTCAGCCAACGGGATTGGGCACCCTGTTGGCTATACAGTGCATGCAGGGGTCATGCGGCTGCATGTGTGGTGGGGAGCTGCGTGTGAGTAGCGATATCTTATTGGTGCTCACTCAAGGTAGCTCCCCTTTCAACAGATATGCCTTGCATTTTGGAGCGTGTCATACACAGCTCCAAAATGCATTGGCTTACAGGGGCCGCGCCTGCCAGCACACTGACTGAATTGGAGGAGGAGGTGACACACCTCCGAAATCTCCGATGATGGCACTGTGTTTCTTGCACATGCGTGCAAGCAACATAATGAGTAAAAGTTGGATCCCACTGGAAAGCAGATGTTGCATCTCAGCTGCACTGTCGTGTGTAACTACATTGTAAAAATGAGTAAAGGTTAGATCCCAATGGAAAGCAGATGTTGCATCTCAGCTGCACTGTCCTGTGTAACTGCATGAGTAATGGCTGGACCCCACTGGAAAACAGATGTTGCATCTCAGTTGCACTGTCCTGTGTAACTACATTGTATAAATGAGTAAAGGCTGGATCCCACTGGAAAACAGATGTTTCATCTCAGCTGCACTGTCCTGTGTAACTGCATTGCAAAATTGAGTAAATGCTGGATCCCACTGGAAAGCAGATGTTGCATCTCAGTTGCACTGTCCTGTGTAACTACATTGCAAAAATGAGTAAAGGTTGGATCCAACTGGAAAGCAGATGTTGCATCTCAGCTGCACTATCATGTGTAACTACACTGTAAAACTGAGTAAAGCTAGATCCCACTGGAAAGCAGATGTTGCATCTCAGCTGCACTGTCCTGTGTAACTACATTATATAAATGAGTAATGGCTGGATCCCACTGGAAAGCAGATGTTGCATCTCAGTTGTACTGTCCTGTGTAACTACAGTGTATAAATGAGTAAAGGTTGGATCCCACTGGAAAGCAGATATTGCATCTCCGCTGCACTGCCCTGTGTAACTACATTGTAAAAATGTGTAAAAGCTGGATCCCACTGGAAAGCAAATGTTGCATCTCACAGGGTCATTTTTGGAAAATAAACTGTAAATAAAAGTGTCTGCCAGTCACTGACTTTTCCAAGTGGTTCCCCCTCATGCAGCAAAAATGTTTAGTGGTTGGAACACTGTCGGGAACCAGCAGATCACAGGTTTAAACCCTGCTACAGCCATATTCTGTGTGACCCTGAGCAAATTATTGAGAATGAGATGTTTCATCTAAGCTACCCTATTCTGTGTAAATACACTCTAAAAATAAGTAAAGGCAGGGCCCCACTGGAATCAATATGTTGAATCATAGCTGGGCTTTCTTTCACAAATAAATTATATAAAAAAGAAAACTAAAGTACAATATTGCAGAGACTTGCCCTCCTTCACTTACTAAGCATAACAATTCATCTTATACAACACAAATTGTAGCTAGAAAAAAATCTTGTGACCTTCTGGGAATTTAGCAACTGGGTGGGGTTGGGGGGGTCGACCTCTCTGGGATAAATGAGGCCATGACATGACTGCTTGTCCTAAAGAGTCTTCTTTATTTATATTACCCCTATGTTTTGCCAAACAGATAATGGCTTCCTCCAAGGGAATTCTGTAATATTTATAGATACAATAGTGATTAAAAAATGTTCAGCACGAGACAGGTCACTAATTATACTTCATATACAATACCATGTTTCAAACATACCTATATACATTTTTCACCTATATATTGTTGAAACTTTACTGTTTTACGATATAAAGCTGTGAAATAGATTACAATTCCTTAAGTATCTGTTGCTGCTACTATACACGTAATTCAAAATTACAAAATTACATTTGTGCAAGCCAGTAAACACTCCATGTTCCCACTACCAGTCTCACTGTGCTACTTTAATGTGCTACATAGAAACATAGAATTTGACAGCAGATAAGGACCGCTTGGCCCATCTAGTCTGCCCATTTTCCTACCTGATGGATAAGCTGCAGATTCTAGTTAATCAACAGCTTACTTTCTCCTACCGGCCACTAGAATTACCTTATGTCTGTCCAATGCACTCTTGAATTCTCCCACTGTTCCCGACTCCACAACCTCCTCAGCAAGGCTGTTCCATGCATCTACAACTCTTTCTGTGAAAAAATACTTTCTAACATTACCCCTGAGCCATCTCCCCTCTGTCTTCAAATTGTGCCCCCTTGTTCTTGCATATCTCTTTTTCTGAAAGATGCTGCCCTCTTGTACTTTAATTCCCTTGAGATACTTGAGAGTTTCTAACATGTCCCCCCTCTCCTTCCTTTCCTCAAGGGTATACATATTAAGCTGCTTTAGTCTCTCCTCATATGTCTTCTGGTGCAGACCCTGCACCATTTTGGTTGCCCTCCTCTGAACAGCCTCCACTCTGTCTATGTCTTTGCAGAGATGGGGTCTCCAGAATTGCATGCAGTACTTCAGATGGGGTCTCACCAACTGTCTGTACAGAGGGATAACAACTTCCTGTTTTCTACTGTTGATGCCTCTCTCTATGCATCCAGTATCTCCCAAGCCCTCCTTACTGCCTTCTCACATTGCTTGCCCACCTTTAGGTCATCTGATATAATTACTCCTAGGTCTCTTTCAATTTTTGTTGTTATCATCTCACCCCCCATTGTATACTCTTCCTCTGGGTTTTTGTTTCTCAGGTACATTACTTTGCACTTCTTTGCATTGAATCTGAGCTGCCATATATTTAACCATTCCTCCAACCTTGCCAAGTCCCTTTTCATCCTTTCCACCCCACCTTGTGTATCAACCCTGTTGCAGATCTTTGTCGTCTGCAAAGAGACATACTTTTCCTTCCATGTGCTTTCCAATGTCACTTATAAAGACATTAAAGAGGACCAGTCCTAGTACCGAACCCTGTGGTACCCCACTAGTTACCCTCCTTTCTTCACTGTGGACTATTACCTTTTGTATACTATTGTCCAGCCAGTTTTTTATCCAGGCTACCACCCTGGGACCTACTCCAAGGCTGGCTAACTTGTATATTAACCTTTTGTGTGAGACTATGATAAATGCCATGCTAAAATCTAGGTAGGCCATATCCATAGCCCCTCCCTGGTCTACTACTTTGGTCACCCAGTCAAAGAAATCTATTAGGTTCATCTGACATGACCTTCCTGCTGTGAAACCATGCTGCCATGGGTCCTGTTTCCCACTGGCCTCTAGGTACTCAACAATTCTTTCCTTCATAAGTGATTCCATTATTTTCCCTACCACTGAGGTCAAACTAACTGGTCTGTACTTTCCTGCCTCTGCCCTGCTCCCACTTTTGTGAAGTGGAATCACATCCGCCCTCCTCCAGTCCTCAGGTACCACTCCATCCTCCCATGATTTGTTAAAGAGAGTAGTCAGTGGTGTTACCAGTTCTACCCTTAGTTCTTTTAGAATCCTGGGGTGAATCCCATCAGACCTCATTGCTTTGTCCACCCTCAGTTTCAAGAGTTCTTTCAAAACCCTTTCTTCTGTGAATGGACTAGTATCGCCCCCATCCAGAGTGTTTCTCTTGTTTGGTTTAGGTACCTCCCCCTCCTCTTCCATTGTGAATACTGAGCAGAAATATTCATTCAGTATCCCTGCTTTTTCACTGTCACCCTCTGCCCATATTCCCTCTCCTTTATTATGTCTCTGTATACCTCCCTTGGTCTTTCTTCACTCCCTAATGTACCTATAAAAGGTTTTATCCTCCTTCTTAACAGAGTTGGCTATCTTTTCCTTAGTTTGTGCCTTTGCTATTCAGACTGCCTTCCCTGTCTCCTTCTGCTTTAACTGATACAGTTCTCTGTCCTGCTCCTTCTGTGTTTTGTTATATTTCCTGAATGCTGTCCTTTTCTCCTTAACCTTCCCTTCCACCTCTTTTGAAAACCATAGTAGTTTTTTCCTTCATTTTGTTTTGTTGATTTGTTTCACACAAAGGCTTGTTGCTGCTGTGATGGCTGTTTTCATTATTCCCCATTGTTCCTCCACCCCTCCTTCTTGTCCATTTGCTAGTGCTTTTCTGAGGCACTCTCTCATTTCCCCAAAGTCAGCCCTCCTAAAGTTCAATACTCTCATTTTTATATGGCTTGGCTCTAGGGCTGTGTTTATTGTGAACCACACTGGTTGGTGGTCACTTGTTCCCAGATGGCTACCCACGTCGAAATCTGAGATCCTTTCTCCATCCCCATTTGAGAGTACCAGGTCTAAGATTGCTCCCTCCTGAGTGGATTCCAACACTAGCTGTCTGAGGCATGCCCCCTGTAGGGCATCAATAATGACCCTGCTCTTGGATGTGCCTGCAGCAAAGGTGCTCCAGTTAACGTCTGGCATATTCAGGTCCCTCATCAACAATATCTCCCCTTTTTCTGCCATTTTAAGGATGCCTTCTATCATTTCCTTGTCCATTCCTTCCCCCTGAGATGGGGTCTGTACACAACCCCCATGCAGATTGTAGTGCCATTTGCTGTCTCCAGGGTGACCCATAGTGACTCATCAACTTCCTGTTTACTCTTTAGTTTTGTTGCTTTAATCCCTTCTCTTATATAGAAAGCTACTCTTCCTCCTCTTTTACACACCCTGTCCCTCCTGTAGATTGTGTATCCTGGTATGTTGACATCCCAGTCATGGTTTTCTGTGCACCATGTTTCAGTGACTGCCACATATCCAGGCATCTCTGTGCCATCAAGGCCACTAGTTCTGGGAACTTGTTACACAGACTATGGACATTGGTACTCATCACCCTCCATTTTTTTGATGGCCTTACCCCTTTTAGCCCCATCCCTGTCCTTACTGCCTTTTTCCTGCATTTACCCCTGTCCTGCTCCCTACTGACTTCTCTACCTCGGTGTTTACCTCTCTAACTACTGTATTTTGAGGGGGAAGGTTGGGTGGTTAGGATTTACCTGCTCCTTTTCAGTGCCCCCCCCCCTTGGCTAGTTTAAATGCTTGCCAATGAAGCATTTAAACCTATCACCCAGGATCCTGGTTTCCTTCCTGGACAGATGCAGATCATTGCACCAGTATAGGCCTGCATCCCTCCAGGTGGCTCCCCAGTCCCCAGTGAAGCCAAAATCCTGAGCTTCACACCAGTTTTTCAGCCATTCATTGAATCCCATGGTGTGGAGTACCCTATCAGCATCCTTGCCATAGACAGGCAGCACCTCTTAGAAGGTTACTGTACATGCTACTTGTCTAAGGTCCCTCCCCAACTCTACAAACTCCTCTTGTACTGCTCTGATCCCATTCTCAGCCAGGTCAATTGTCCCTAGGTGGACAATGACATCCAGCTCCCTCCCTCATGCAGCTGCTCCCACAATCCTAAGGATTTTCTTCCTGTCCCTCCGAGCTGTGGTGCCAGGCAGGCACCTTACCTCCCTTTCCCCTTCCTCCCCCACTTCTACCTCGCTAATGATTGAGTCCCACACCAGGAGTTGTTTCCTTCCCCTGTGGGGTCTCATGCAACCTTCCTGTGGGTCTCCTTTGTGAAGGTTCCCAGCATTCTCCTTGGTCTCTACTGCAGGTGCCTCCATAGAGGAACCACTCTTTGTCAGAACAGCATATGAATTATGGAGAGGTACAACTGGAGGGATGTACCTCTGCTCCACCACCCTCTCCCTCCCTGAGCCCACCTTAGTCCAACTGCTCCTCTTTCTTGAAAAACCTCTGAGGTAGTGGCAGTGGCCCTGGTAGTCCCTGGGTGGGTGAAGAGGTTTCACGAATACTAGCCAGGTCAGCCAGGATACGGGCAACCTCCTCCCTCAGACCAGAGAGGTCCCTGCAAATAGGGCAGCATCACAGCCTCCAGAATGTCTCCAGGAACACTGCCGCCCCACAGCCATTGCACTGCACCACTTCCATCTTGACTTATTTTGTGTCCCCTCTCCTCTTGCTTTGTATGCTTACTGTCTCCTTCCTTTATGGATTTTTACAGCTACTTTCCTACTGCCTTTGTGTACTTACAACTCTCACCCTTCCTGTTCTGGCACAGGAACTTTCTGTAGTCTTCAGTAGTCTCCTCCTTCCTTGTTCAGATTCAGACCTCCAGCAGCCGGGGGGGGGGGAGAAATAACTATTTTTAGTTTCCTTCAAGGTTAATGAAACTAATATGTCTCAGTGATCTTTCCCTTCCTACTGACAAACAGGAAGTTCTTGTTGTCAGTCAAATCCAGTGGCTATGAAAGTAGAACTGGCTTAGGGTGGGAAGGAGGGCAATTAGTTAGAAATGCTGTAGTTTTAGTCAGCTATTACTTGCTCTGAAAGCAAGAGTCTCCCGTACAAAAAACTCACAGCAGGAAGCTGAAATTGTAGACAGCTGCTTTTGTACTCCTAAACTCCTAAGCCACACCCCCAATTAGCTACTTTCCTCTGCTACTGCCTCAGTGAATTAAGTTGATACAGCCCCCTTCCTCAAACAGAGAAACACACAGTGACTTTCTTCTTTTTTTTTACTTAAATGAGACCCTCTGCTTGCTTAATCCCAACAGGCACTAACTCCTGCTGAGACAGAAGTGATTTATTAGTTAGAAATGCTGTAGTTTTAGTCAGCTGTTACTTGTTCTGAAAGCAAGAGTCTCCTCTGCCAAAAACTCACAGCAGCTATAACTTCTATTGGGCAATCTTTTTGGTCTGCCTGCTGGATTTCAGATCTAGAAGGATTCAGTGGTCTTTATTTTGTCAGGACATGACAATTTCACAGTCTGTAATTTATATAAAACACTGTTATATTGCATCGGCTTAACCATTTTACTGTCTCTTTAATTTCTATTTAGCAACTAGCACTAAATGCATGGGTCAGAAAAATAAATTGTTTGATTTAAATTGTTGTATAAAAGTCATAGTTTAACAAAGTTTGTCATAGTTCCTCCCCTTTGTGATGGTGCTTTTTGTTGTAGACTCCAAAATCTCAATGATGCCCCACAATGGGCTCTCTCTTTAAAGTGTAACACTACACTAGATGTTTCATCACCCCTCTTTACTGTGCTTTTATGTTCTCCGATCCCCTTCCCTTCAAAGGTTTTCCAACATAAAACTTGTCACAGGGGCATTATATGTGTGTGTATATATATATATATATATATATATTAAGGGTGAAGGATAAATGAGTGTGATAAAAACATGTATCTTCACCAGAGTGAGATAAATGTAAGGACTGACATTATCTCATGGCTCAGAGTGTGATGAATGTAAGAACTGACATTTATCGCATGGCTCAGAGTGAGATGACTCACTGCTGCCTACAGCTAACTCAATTACCATGGCAAAACATTCTCACCTGCTTCCCACACTCTCTCACTCCCAGCCTATTACTGTGATACTCTCAGCTTGACTGCAGCCAGAATTCCAAAGGACACAACTTCACAAAACAGTTTGTTTCTCACTGCTGCCTGAAGCTAACTCACTTAGCATTGCAAAACACACTCAGCTTTTCCCACAGAGTTTGTAACACTCAAAACTCACACACAGAAACAACAAATACAGAAACAGCAACAGAACACATAAAATCATAACAATACTTCTGAAACTCGTACCTCTGTTATATAAATCAAACACATGATAGGCAGATCATGTGCTATGGAAAATATCTTCACTCCTGCATCATGAGCTCTGGATACTCTCACTCGTGCCTTCGGCACTCATGAGTATCCAGAACCCACTCTGCAGGAGTGAAGATATTTTCCATATCACACTCCTGCCCATCATGAATCCCTACATATATATATATATATATATATACCTGTGTTATTGCAGTTAATGAGATGCCCGATGGGGTAAATTTGACCTGTGTATGGGTGATGAAATTCTTCTTTACTTGATGTGTTTCCAAATACTGTGCACCTTCTACAAGTGAACATGCCATTCTTTAAAGGTCCAAGTAAAAGTTGTCCTCTTGGATTAGGATTTGCTGATGATCGTGTATGGTTGGTATGAACCAGTCTGTCATTGATACTAGGGACTTTTTTTGAATTAACTATTGGACAATTGCAAAATGTCAAACTTGCAGTGGGGTGGTGCTGAAGCTCTCCCCAATGTTTTTTGATAATAGTTCTAATCCTGGACATATGAGGGTTGTGCACCGTAGAAAAGACAACTCTATCAAATGTAGACTCCTAATGTGTTTTAGTTACTAAAGTGCATTCTCTGGAGGTGGTTTCAGCTCTTGTTAATGAATTTTTAACAACACAATGACTGTAGCCCCTTTCCCTAAATCTGGCTGCCTTTATGTTAGATTCTAGTTGGAAGGCTTCCATTGTGTGACAGTTTCTGTGGGCTCTCAAAAATTATGAGTATAGAATACTATGTTTTAACTTATCTGGGTGAAAACATTTCACATGAAAGATTATATTTCTGTCTGTGGGTTTTTCTGTACAATGTTGTTTCCAATCTTCCTTGTTTACTGGACATCACACAAATCTAGAAAAGATATTTACCCACTACTGTAGGTAGCTGTGAATTTTAAATTCAAGTTGCATCCATTAAGGTATTCCCAAAAAAATTGTAATGCTGTTTCTGTCCCTGTCCAGAAAAACACAATATCATCAATATATTGCTTCTAGAGGTGGACATGTGTCTTGAAAAAATTAATGGGCCCAAATATATATTCTGACTCATATGTGTGCATGTAAGCATTGGCATAGCCAAAGGTCATAATGCTCCCCATTGCCATGCCCTTTATTTCACCAAGAAATTGTGACTCAAAACAGAAATAGTCCTGATATACTGTAACATGATCAATGCTAGCTCCTGAAGTAGTCTCATTGGTAGGTGAGTGCCTTGTGGTCTTGTATCTAGTAATGTACCCATCGTAGATATTCCCCCCTCATGGGGGATAGATGTGTAGTGATCATTAACATCTACCGTAACCAATAAAGACATCAAGTTAGTAGAAAGAGGGCAAAGAGCAGCTACCAAAACTGTATCATGCATAAAATATAAACCATATCAGGAAATATTAACTATAACAGGATTACATACATTGGAGGCTAGAAGACAATGGGGTGATTTACTTTTTCTTTTCAAACTTTTACAGTCTTAAGATCTAATGGAATGCTGTGAGTTAAAATACAGCTCTACTAAATGCAATCTTAGGCCGCACAATAAGAAATTACAAATTCCAAAGGCCAACACCTCATGAAGGTATACTTTCTATACCGTCAAATCAACAAAGGCATGGAATAGATTACCCCAACATGTGGTCAATATTACCAACTTTGATAACTTTAAAAAGGCATTAGACAAACTGTACTATAATAATCATTTGATAGTATAATGGCCACTCATGCGGGGGACATTCCAGATGGGCTTTCACCCCCTTATGTCCTACACTTCATAGCAATCATAGTAGTCTGGGATTCCTTGCTGGTTTAAATCTTTAATGAGATTCAACGTGAGTTGTACTGTATCTCTGAGATATGCTGGAATCTCTTTGATCAATGGTTGGAGGTGTAAGTTCATATATGAAGAAAGAGGCTCTAAAACTGACCCTATTCCAGAAACTATTGGCTGCTGGGTTGCTTCTGTGAATCCTTATGTATTTCATGAATAGCATAGAACAGAAGTGTAATAGGGAATTCCTGTGTGAATTATTCCCCTTCCCAATCCTTTAGCCACCCCACAGCTATCATTTCCTCCAGAACATTCTTAATGTGTCATTGGATTGTGGGTAACGGATCCTTTCCTAACTTCACATAGTTCTCACTGTTGTTCAATAAGTCCATGCACATGTTGCTACTGTGAATTGGTCTCTTGACTGCACAGCAATACATCCTCCTTTATCTGTAGGTTTTATTATAATAGATTCATCCTTCTCCAGATCCTGCCATGCCCATTGTAAATTTGTGGATGCATTTTTGGGGCTCTTTTCTTATCATTCACTATGTACGTTTCTATGTTCTTTAGAACAAGTCCTATGTACGTTTCTGCTGCCACATTCTTACTAGAATGTGGCATGGAATTTGATTTAAATTTTAATTCTTGTCTAACCTGTGTGTGATATGGATTCTGATCCTAATTTTGTGCAAACATGGCTTTAAGTCTTAGGGATCTCTAAAACTTCTGTAGGTTGTTTTCTAAAGCAACATTATCTGTGACTCTGGAGGTTGAGAAAGATAAACTCATAGATAAGACCTGAACTTCTTCTGGGGTTAATTGTCTGTTACTGAGGTTCAAAACAGTGCTAGCATGCATCCCTTCTTCTATGCCTTTGTACCTCTGCCTCCTCCTGTTTCTCCAGTTTGCCTTCTGATCCTTCTCCCTCTCTGAGCCTGTGTAAATCGTATCCACTTGTGCCTTCCTGGGGGGGTCTTCCTCCTAATATCTGTTGCCTTCTGTTTGATTTGATTCTTGTGTGTGCAGTATCCCTAAAAAAGAACCATTTCTCCTGTGCCTGCCCTCATTTTTTTGTGCAACTGTCCAAACTATGTGACCCTGTAACCATTTGATTACTCCTTCTACTCAAATTCTTAAATGTGTACACCTTGTTATCACGATAACCAATTGTGTCATGCTGAAACATCTTCAATTTAGTTTGTTTTAAATCAATTTCATATTCATTTAATTTCTTCTTAATTTCTTCTACGAAGGAACTAAAATTTTGGCTTTTCATTTTAGATTTTAATTTTATCTTCTAAATCATTAATTTTGGCAGCCAATTTGCTACCTTCATCTAATATTGCCTCTATCAGTGCTTACATGAAGTCATAGCTATTGTATATTTGGTTCTCATGCCATTCCATCTTTTGTATAATTTCTCTGAGTTAATAACTAGATTGGGTTCAACAAATATATGTAAACCTCATGGGATACCTTTGAACTCTAAGTATTTCATCAGTGTTAGCCCATGCCACTCCAATCTAAGGTCTCTATTCTTTAAAGCCTCAAATATTTTTGTGATGCTGCTCTGAGTTTCCTCCATAGTCTGGTTAGTGTCCTTAGTTCCCCTTCATTAACTCCATGGCTCATTTTCTGTCTTCCTCTGTGAAAACTTCAAAGGATTATTCAGATTTCATGCACTCACCTGTGTCATTAAATGCTTCCATGGTTGGCCAGCCCAGTGGTGCTGAGTGTTGAGGCTCTGTATGCCACACCTCATGCTACACCAGTGACCTGGGTTCGGGAATGAGCCTGGGTCATAGGAGGTTGGTTGGGGGAGATGGAAGGAGATGGACTGAGTAGCAATAAGGCAACTCTCCTCTCCTCTCCCGGGGAGGGACTTCATCATTTCTGTTGCACGGCTACCTCTGGGTGGAGACCTGAGGGTAATGCAGGCTGAGAGTGGCAAGAATAGAGAGAGCACTGTGGATCATCATGTGCATGTGCTTCCACATGCACATGAGTGACTGTAGCAGGGAAGGGGAGAAATAGAAGCTGGCACGCTCCATAACAGTGCCAGTAGTGTCCCAAGTGATTGTTCACCAACCAACGCCAGAAGTGAGCCCCCACCTGCCGGCTCCAAAAATATCAGGGGCATAAAATGTAGATTAAAAAAAATGCTTCTATGGTTTAACTATTTATTGACTATGCACACTATGCTAAGAACAAATGATCAGTCAATCAGGTACTAATACACAACTGTATTGTATCCAAAGGTCATTCAGGACATGTAGGCCTATTTACAAACACTTTCAAGTGGGTGAACATCTGACAATGCTGGTTTTCCACTACATAGCTAGTACAGTCCAAAAAGGTGGGTGCAGTTGAGAAATCAAAAGTGTATGAAGAAAATTCCAATGTGTAGCTGGTCCTGGGGGAACTTGTTCTATAGAAAACTGGGTGGGGGGAGTTGGACTGCTCTGGGCTAGATGAAGCCATGACATGACTGCTTGTCTTAAAGAGTCTTCTTTATTTACAGTATGCTACTCAGGCCACCCGAATATCAGCCCAGTACTCTACCATGAACACATGGGCTCACATGGTTGGGCCTGGGGTTTCTGGACACACTTTCTTTTGACGGTATTGTATTTTCTGCAACTAGGAACAATCAAGAAGACATATGTTTGGCACAGCTTTAACCACTGCTTAGGAACTGAATCACAAACTGTAGTGTAAAAGAACAAGTAAATAATGTACAACATGCAAGTAAATATTAAGGCATTCGCCAATGCTTGTCATTGCTGTGTATTAGCTTGTAAATTAATTTTAACATGGTGCAGAACATACACATACACACACACACGTACACACACACACACACACACACACACACACACACACACACACACACAGCTGGAATGGAGATTACTAAAGTTGGTTCCTGCTCAGTTTGCATTCAAACCTACACACAAGTCTCAGCTGGAACTAATTTGGTTTCACTGACTTCAGGTCTGTACACCTGCACCAAGCCCCATCACTGCCATCAGCACTGACTTCAGTAAATAAATCATTCAGAGTGAATGTAACATTAATCTTCTGTAAATGTTGAAAAGACTATGCATCACTACAAAATGTGCTCAGGCTATGCTTGTTGGCACCTGAAGTGTTTAGGTCAGAATTTTTACTGTTAACATGCACTGCTGCTTTAAGAGGTGAAAAGAAGCTCCTGTGGAACCAACCCAGTTACCATCTAGTAGAGTAGTCACATAACAAGTGACCCAAATTTGGGACAAGCCCAGGACCCTGCATGTCAGGCAGCCCAGAGGCAGAAGCACTGGAGCCAGAAGAACTCTCTGGGTCAAGGAAGTGGGCACTGTCATGCTGCCCCCACAGCAACCACAAGAGCAGTGGACCAAGGGAGGCTGAGGATGGGCAACCACACTTTCTCCACTGGGACATGTAAAAGTAGTGTGGGTTCCAGCACTGGTGGGGGATTAAGTCATGGGAGACAGTAGGGTAGGAGTATATCCTGGGACACTGGGTGAAAGGCTTCAATGTTCATTACCTCAGGCACAGAAAAGTCTGGATAAAGGAATTATAGTCAAAATTAAAATATGAGACACCCAAGCCAGAAACTAGTAAAACTGCAGTATGATTTGCAATCACTCTAAAGACATGACCATGACCTCATGATGCCCACAGCTGCACTTGTTAGCCAGGGCAACTTTGTCCTTACCTGGGTTTTTTATTTTGTTTACCCACTCACCTAAAGTACTGCAGATGATTATGAGCTTCTGATTTAGAAGTGCATTGTTCTATTGTAAACTGAATAATTTTGTAACTTTCCATGTGGCACAAATGGCCTTCAGGATAATGTGCTTTGTAATCCTTTGTGGTTTATTTTCCAATATCTGCATAGTTTTCTTTGTAATGTGTTGCTATGGATATTTTTCCCATCTTTTGTTTTGTTTTCTCCCTCAGGACACCATAGGAAATTAGTTGTTTTTTTTAACTCGGTGTGCCTTACTGGTTAAAAATTTAAATAAGTAAATAAATTACTATGGGGAACATTCAACATTTTTTATTGCATGAGCAATGGGCTGCCAGCAGCATACTGCATTAATTACAAAATAAATACAACTTGAAATATAGCATTAGTTTAACACATGCCAAGCTGTACACCATGTACAGGGATAATGCATGATCCAGGGATTACTGCATACTTCTTATGCTAATGAGGCACATTCAATCCCTGGGTGCACATTATCTCCTGCTATGTACAGCCTGTAAGTGTATTAACAGCATAGTAAAAACGTTTTTTGTAATAAAATTGAGTGTTTCATTTAAAAAGACAGAACACTTAGTAGTTGGAACATTTGTTCAGGGGAAGAGTTGCTGGCAAGTGGTACTTCAGGGGTAAAACAAGCTTTGAGTCAGGAACTGCAGTATTTTCCAGTTCTGCTTTCAATCAGAAATTACAGCTGTCGCAGTGTTTTCCAGCTTTTTCTTTCAATGTAGGAGTTGCGGTGTTTTACAGTTTTTACAGTTATGGGCTTCAGGTAGGGCTTGTAGCATTTTCCAGCTCTGTGATTTCCAGCTGTGGTGTGTTCTAGGTCTGCAATCAGTTTTGTCAATTTCTGATTCTGTTGCAGCTGCATTTTTCATTTTTAGCTGTAAGAATGATTTATATACATGCTGTAGCAGCAGTTTTGGGATATTTTTATGGTGGTCTGGGTGTCTGAATTTCAGTCTGTGGGTGAAGTATGTGTTTGTTCCTGGTTTCAATATGTAAGCAATAGGACACAATGGGGTGGTGGTTTTCAAGGATTAATGCACCCCCCAAGAGTGTAGTGAGGCATGAGGCACTTGTGCCAAGTGTCTCCTGCCCCAGGGGTGCAATAACCCATGACTATTAATATTCTGGGGAGTCCTATTACATTTTTAAAATGTGCCCCCCTGCAAAAATTAAAAAGAAAACAATTGCAAACTCAGAAACAGCAAGATCATTTTCAAAATATTACATTTTAATGAAGAAGTTAGAACAAAATTTGTGTTGTGGCCCATCATATGGAACTGTTGTAGGGTCTACTATGTTATGTTGTTAATTTGTGTGGCTTAATTTAATTTGTTTTGTTTGTTTTTAGCATTGTTTGCCCTTTGCCAGCTTTCATACGCCACTTTTACATGGTGCATCACTCACACCATAGCGGTTCCATCTGCACCGATACGTTTTGCCTCTGCACTATAGAGGATTGCACCAGTCTCATGGCTGTGCTGGCATTTTTTTCCATCTTTCCAGCTGGCCAAGAGCACAAGATGTCCATGTTGAGGTGGGGGGATGGCAGTGAGTGGTTCACTTAACACATTGTACCCGAGTTCAGTTAAATATATCTACAGATATCAGAAAGAAAGCTAAACTCGAGAAACCAGTTACATTTTAGAAACGGGGGCTGCAAACTACTTTAAAAGTGCTCTGAAAGTGGAGCCTTGATATTGGGCATGCGCTAATGCATATTCATATCCCATGGGATATGAATATGCAAAAGCGCATTCCCAGTATAAGGGCTCCACTTTCAGAGTGCTTTTAAAGTAATTTGTATCCCCCATTTCAGAAAAGTAATTAGTTTCCCGAGTTCAGCTTTCTTTCTAGTATGTGAGGATATATTTAGCTGAACTTGAGTAAAACATTCGATGCACAAGCCTTGGGACCACATATGGGGAAGTGCAGCCTGGGAAATCAAGGAATCTCTTGCAAGAGGCTATCCTCAAATCATATTAGACAGCATGAGGGAGTAGCGTGAAACAGTAAAATGTAACAGTGAACTAAGAAAAACAGGGAATGCCAGGACAGTGAACATTCCCCTTGGATGCAGTGTGGCTTGATTATTGACGACAAGAAAGGTAATGTTGTAGTCGCTCTACACTGATCAATGCAGTGCAGACCCCTTGTATAATAGGGACTATAGTCTTGCTTGTTGTTTCCCAGCTTTAATATTCTTGAAGAGAGTGAAAGAACAAGCCACTTACTGTTTGAAACAGCAATGCCACCATGGATGCTGGATTGTGACAGATAAAGAGTTGTCTGATGTGGTATTGTGAGTAACATAGATAGTGCATGTATGATGATGCAGTGTGCTGCCATAGTTAGTGGCAACAACAGTGCAGAGAGCCCACTGCTAGTTGGCAGTGCACCGGTCAGTAGTGGCCACATGATATGTTCATATGTCACTTGTCCTGTTATATGGAGAATGTGTGGTACAGTCGGTGGTGGGGTAGACAGAGCAAGAACCATGAAGGAAATCAGGACTGAGGATTGCAAGCCTATGGAATAAAAATGAAGCAGCAGACTCAAAAAGGTGATTACATGGTTTACATTTTCACATGTCATATGTGTGTTAGGTCATGTCTAGGAGGTGAAGAGGTTTCAAAATGTGCCAGTGAGGTGCTGCAGGACTTAGTATTGGGACTTGCCCTCTTCAGCATCTTCATAAGTGACATTGCCAAGGAACTAATAGGGAAGAAATGCCTTTTTGCAGATGATACCCAAACCTGCAATAGGGTGGGCACTCAGGAGGGAGTGGGAAAAATGCACAGGAATCTTTGGAAACCTAAAGAGTGGTCAAGCGCATGGCAAATGGAAATTCAATGCCAAAAACTGCATGGAGGGGGTGAGGGTGTACTGACAGTAATTAAATAGGAAAGGGACCTTTGGATTATCATATCTGATGACCTCAAAGTGGCAGGACAGTGTGAAAAAGCAGTGGGTAGGGCTAGTGGGATGCAGGAGTGAAGGGAGGTGTATCTTCAGCAGGAGGAAGGAGGTAGTATTGTCACTGTGTTGCTTGCTGTGGGATCTCACTTGGAGCACTGTGTCCAGTTTTGCAGGCCGCATCTCAGAAAGGAAATAGACAGGGTGGAGGCAGTCCAAAGAAGGGCAAGTAAAATGGTGCAGGGGATGCACACGAATCTCTACGAGGAGAGACTGAGGGATCTCAACATGTAGAGCCTGGAAGAGAGGAGAATGAAAGGGAACATGACAGAGACTTACAAGCAATTCAAGAGGTGAGCAGGGTGCAGGAGGAGAGCTTCTTTCAAATGAGATGGAGCACAAGGATTTGGGGGCATGTGATAAGACTGGAGGGGGAGTTTAAAAGAGATGTGAGGAAATATTTGTCCACTGAAAGGTTGGTAGACACCTGGAACAGACCACTAGCAGAAGTAGTGGATAAGGTTGCCAGAAATATGGCCTTCAAATACTGTGAATATTTTGAAAACAGTTAGCTAGAGAGAGAGAGAGAGAGAGATGTTATTTTAATCAACACATTTTCATATATTAATTGTCAAAGGAACACTGACTTTAATCAGAAACTGTAGTTAGGGAAATGTTTGCTCTCTGCAGTTTATATCCATTCCTTGGATGTGTTTTTATAGTAACAACATGTTTTCAATGGTACTGACACTTTTGATTTAGCCCTGACATTCAATACCGGACCCTGCAATCAGGAAGTGAGCACTTCTGGCCATATTCTGGGCTGAACCTGGGACCAATTTGCCCCTTGAATAAGGCTAGTCTCAGAGGAAAATTGCAACCAATCCCCCTCCCCCTGGCACATGCATCTATCTGTCTTCAACCGACAGGCTACGGTCTGGAGTTCAAATGCAACAGGAGGGGTGGGATGACATCTTTTCCACTACAGCATTTCCAGCCTGAAAGGGAAAAAAAGCATTTCTTTCACATGTATGTTTCAACTGTCTACCTGAAGGAAAGTAAAATGTAGTTTCTTGGAAATGCAGTTAGGAGGGTCCAGGGATTGAATGTATTGCCAGGTCGCCCCAACACACCCACACATATACTGTACAAGTAAACAAGAAGGTCTAGCAATTAAAAAGTTTCGGGAGGATTTGCCAGCCCGCTATTCAACGTAGTGTCTTTGTGAATGTAAACAGGGTTTGAAATCCTTGCAATGGCACAACACCCCACGGTTCTAAAAGACAATTTTTCAATTAAAAAGAATCTAATAACTTGATGTAACATAGTTATACAGTTATGACCTCACAACTAATTTTTTTCTTAAGGTTGTGCCTTGAGTATGCATGTCAGAGAAATGAAAAATAATTTTCAAGGCTTTGGAGTTTTGCTAATAGCAATGTAATCATGATGCATGCTGTATGTGATCAAGAGGTGTGTTGAATCTCCACATCTAAAAATGGGCATCCTGGTGAATAAATGCCTTCATAAACATGCACTTTGGTGGGGGGGGAGAGGTTTACACAGACCTGAAAGGTAAGCCCCTCTTCTAATTAGTACTAGATATTAATGAGGGCAAAACCTACTGTTCCCATGGCATACCAGGTGACAAGTGACCTCGATGCTGTGCCAACCAAAGTAAAGCTGGGAATTTTCTTTTAGTAAACAGGTAATGAGGGGACATGTGTTACATCTCCAAGGTACTCCTTTATTCCACCATGTATTGTTTTTTTAGTCTGGACCACTCCCTAGTCCTAGACATGAGATCATTCACAGGTGTTTATCCTGGTGGATAACCTAGCACAATGTCAGTAGTGCTAAGGACCAGATTAAGCTTGTATAAGGTGACAGATTTCACCTTCCCTAATTTTGCCCACCACCCACTATCTATTCCAGTTTTGGGAGGCTGCTATCTGGAACACATTCAGAGGCAACAGGACAGCAGAGGTATTCACAATGGGAAGGCTTTGTCTGAGGGTCAATGGGCAGAGCAACAATGTCACTCCCCCAGAAGGACTTAAAAGGCCACACCTCCTGGACTGTTCCAGGATTCATTTCTTTGTTGCGGCCAGAGGTGCCACTCTTCCTTGCTCCCTGCGTCTGCTCGAGTTTCTGCCTGTTTGTGAGGTCACCTCCAGCTGCTGTCTCTCACTTATTTTATGGGGTTTTTTTGCTGCTTGTCCCTTGCACCTGCCCTGCCTTCTGGCTTTTTCTCTGTGCGTTCTCTGTCAGAGTCGTCACTTTTCCCTGGCTCCCCTGCCATTTCTTCTCCTTCTGGCAGCTTGCCCCTCCATACTGCTTCTTATGTGACCCGTCCCTCTCCTCACCTTTTCCCTTTCCCTGCTGCCGATCATGTTCTTGGTTTCTGCTCTTCTCTCTCTGCCTGCTCCCCATAGCGCTGCTGCACCTGCCTAGTCAGTTCCTCGTCATTCAGGTTGGGGCTTTGCCATTTCCCCCAGACAGACTTCCTGTGCCTCCCTCAGTGCGCACTCTTTCAGGTGAGTTTTAACCCCTTTTTTCCCTGGCAGGCTGGTTTCCTTTCCTCTCCTTTTCCCCTGCCTTGCATTTACTCCTCAGTACTCTGCCTGGCCTGGTACCCCTCTTGGGGCCCAGCCTACATTACACCAGGTTCACGCCACTCCAGACAGCCTTCCTCTTGGAGCACTCCGGTACTCAGATGGCCTCTCATCCACCACTCTGCTCACCATCTATAGCTCACCTGCTGCCTTCTTCCTCTGCTACGGCTTCCCCCTCGCTCCTTCCCTGCATCGTTTTTGTTGTCCTGCCCTTCGATCATCCTAGCGTGGGGCCTGCCTGTGCGGTGCTTTTTTTCTTCAATCAATGCTCTGTCTTCATCTCCTGGGATCCATTTAGTTTTTGCTTCAGTGGTTCCATTACATTAATTCCCCAATTTCTAGTTTGGGTGTCTGGATTTGTCTCTGCCATTGTCGAGGCCAGCTGTTTTCTGCTGCAGCCTCTGTTTTCACCCTCGACCCTTCATTCCTGTTTTCCTCAACGTTCTATTTCTTTCAGTATATTTCAGCAGTATAGAGCAGAGGTTTAGGGCTCTGAGCTGCAAACCTGGAGACCTGGGTTTGAATCCCGCAACCCCCACTTGCATACTGTGTGACCCTGAGCAAGTCACTTAACTTCCTTGTGCTCCCAGGTTGCACCTGGAAACAAGCTTCAGCTTGGTGTGCCTTTCCTGGTTAAACAATTTCCCCTTCCCCCCATCCTCCTCTTGTCTGCCCCGCCTGCATCCCTGACCACAGTCCTTTCTCATTCCTGTCATGGTTCTTCCAGTCCTCTCTGGGACTCATTGGCATCTCCTCTCCATTTGGGCTCTCCTTTTTCTTGCTGTTCACCCTTCTTTTGTGGTTTTCTATTGGGCTCCATGCTTGGCCTGTTGCCATATTCCCTGCTCCATTCTGGTGTTCTTAACCCTCAGCCCTTTTGCATCACCTGGCTGCTGGCTTTCTAACATCTCTTCCTCTTACACCGTTTCCTCCATTTTCCTGACCCTCATCATCTTAGTCGTCTCCTGTTCCCTCCCATTGATCGGCTTGTCTCGTCCTCCTCGGTATATCAGTCTATGTTCTTCTCAGTCGTCATCCTTCTCATCCAGATCTAGAAGTTCCTCCTACTGCCATCATACCTCCTTCTCCTGATTCTTTGTCCTCCAACCCTGGGCCATGGGTTCTCCCACCATCCTTGTCTAGCTCATTCCATTCATCTCTTCTCCTTCCTTGTCCCGTGTTTTCTTTTGGGGGTGTTTCCCTATCCTGCCATCACCCTACCTATTCATATCCTCCTCTTATCCTAGTCCTACATTCTGGACCACTCGACTAGTATTTTCTTCCACTCCATGTCAGACCTCCATCGTTGCTGAACCTCATCCTTCCTATTCCCTTCTCGCCCTCTTACATACCCTACCCAGCCTCCAAGGCTTCACTCCATCATCCTACATCATTAATTTCATATTTCACCTTAACCATACTGGCCTTCTAGGCCTCATTCCATAATCGTACATCGTCCATTTCATTCCTCCCCTTAAACCATTCAGGCCTTCAAGGTTTCTCTCCCTCATCGTACATCATCCATTTCATACTTCACCTCAACCATTCCAGCCTTCAAGGCTTCTCTTCATCATCATACATCTAGAGAAGTCTGCATCTAGAACATGCGAATCTTGGAGCGGGGTCCTTCTCCCTGGCCCATGGTGAGAATGTCTTTGCTCCGGGTGGACCGTCAGTCATCCCTCATTTCAGCAACACCTCTGGATGTAGAATTTCCAACCTTGGGCTGTGAGGGGTGGGGTTCTCATCATCAGGGCCTCTTTGGCTGCCTGAGCAGGTTTAGAGGCACCCTCTATGCCACTCTCCATCTGACTGCCTGTGGTTCTTCTGGTCTATTTTGTAGGCTCGAGTAGGCCAGCTGAGTATCCCGGCAGTAATTTCTCTTCACTTTTGCTTTTGGGCATCTAGTTGCAGAGCCTTTGCTCACAACACTGAACAACATTCCCATTACAAGTACATTGTGTGAGCTTCATCTCAAATGGAATCTTTTCCTCTTCCCTAGTATTGACTCTAGTTGCAGTAGCTGAGCCGTCACTAATCAAAACTTCCATCAGCTTGGAGGGAAGGTGACCTAGGCCTTGGATCCCCAGAGATTTCCTCCTCAATGGGGTTTTTTCCTCTCCTCTGTGCCAATGGTCATAATATTAGACAAGGTTAGTGCTTTCATAGTTTCCGTAGTTAGGTTCCGCTGTTGGATGGAGTTGGATTGTGGCCCCAGCAGTTCCCTCTCTCTTTAGGAAGTCCGCCCTTCTGCATCTTGTCAGCTTTCATTTCATTCTTTGTCCTTGTCATATCTCATTCTTCTCCTGTCCTTCCCATCTACGTCTATCTCATAACTTTCCAGTCTCGATATATTCTGATTTCTCGCATCTTTGATGCTCAACATCCTTTTGGGTATTCTTTTTGGGCTTCTTCCTAAGCTACCTTTTGCCAAGGGAATTATTCCCACTGCACCTATGGGGGGGACCCTCCTCTAGAGTTCCTTGCTTCGTACCCCTACAGGGTGGTATATCCCATGTACAGAGAATTGAACAGCCACAAAGTATCAAAGTCACACAAGCATATATCTCATCCAGTTGTGTAAGCACAATTGACTGGGAAGGCTATGCCTGAGGTTCAATGGGTGGAGCAACAATGTCACTCCCACATCAGGCCTTAAAAGGCCACTCCTCCTGGACTTTTCCAGGATTCATTTCTTCATTGCCCCACCATCCACCCCTCCTTTTCCAGTGGCTCATCTGTCTTTCCTGTGGGCTTCTTCCTAAGCTACCTTTAGCCAAGGGAATTATTCCTGTGCACCTATGAGGGAGGACCCTCCTCTAGAGTTTCTTGCGTCATACCCCTACAAGGTGGTATATCCCATAGATAGACAGGCAAACAGCCACAATGTATCGAAGTCACACAAGCATACATCTCATACAGTTGCGTAAGCACAAGTGAACTATGCTTTCCCACAAGGCTCTGACCACTCCCAAGTCCTACAGGGCCAGTGATTGCAGTGCATGCTGGGTAAAAAGTAAGTGAAACACGCTCACTGAAAGTAATTATAGACCACCAGCTCTTCTCAGTTAAGAAGGGAATGTCATAAAGCCAAAAGAGGGAATATGTGTATATCCTAAACTGTGGTAAACAAGAATTAATGGGAATAAGGATAACACCTGCTTCCATTCTAAGACAGTCTCTATGCAGCAACCCCATATTTTCCCAATTACTCACAAGTGGTACAAAAAAGCCTGTACTTTTCTGGGAAGGACAATTAATCTCACTCTTTGTAAATAATGTCCCTAGTGCACTGCAAAGCTGCTCATCTCTACTGTATGCAGATGATCTTGTTATTTATACCAGCGATAACAAAGTGGAGAACTTAAACTCTGCCCTTCAACCAATTTCAAAAATGTCCAGAACTGGCCCTATGAACATAAACTTGTGCTCAATTCGAAGAAAACAAATGTCATGCTCTTTGGCTCGGCCCCTAAACTTCGAAACTATCCTTCCTCCCTTACGGTACATGACCTTGATGGTACTAAACTCAAAACAGTCATGTCTTTTAATTATCTTGGGGTCTTGCTCGACCAATCCCTGGATCTTAACCTTCATGTTCAATCCACCTGCAAGACAGTAAACTGCAAACTGGGTGCTGCGTACAAGTCTGGTTATATGCTAATGCCATCTGCTAAACAGGCCATTGCCAGAGGAATACTGCTACCTTCCCTAACCTATTGTGCCCCCATCCTTGCCGGTGCCCAGAAAACTGCCCTTCAGTAATGGGATGTCACATACAATAACATATGTTGATATGCATCCTCCTCCTCTCGACTAAAACACTGCTGTCAGCTTTATGATGACCTTGGAGGGCTCTCCCCTACCACATCAAGGCAACATTATCTTGGCTCCCTTATTGACTCTATCGTTAGGCTCAAAACCCCAAAATCTCTAGCAGAGCTGCTAACTCCTCATACAGCCCCTCTCAGTCTGAGGTCTGCTGACAAATCTCTATTAAATGTTCCCAGATGCTTCTCCACAAAAGGCACTGGGACTTTCAAGTATGTGGCTCCTCAGTTTTGGAATATACCTTCCCTTGAACTCAGATTGACTGGTTCCCATTAGCGCTTCAAAAATGAATGTTGTCGTTATCTATCGCGTGCTGACCCCTGCACTTGTTTTGTCCCTACCTGATAATTTGGTATACTTGTCTGCCCATACGCCCTCTTATCCTTTTCCTATCTCTGCACATGTCCTGTCCTCTTTTCTCTGGTCTTGCAGGCGTCCTGCCTGGTAAGACCTATCCTTCTCCTCCTAACCCTTCTCCCCCTGTATCTCCACTCTAGCTCCCCTCAGCCACTCTCCCTCTATCCAGCTTTCTCATGGCTGGCCTCCTATCTTTTTCACCTTTCCTCCTGTATGTATCCTCCCCTACTCCCTTTCACTATATTGCTACTCCACCTTTCTCACCTTCTTCTCACTATGCTACCTTGCTGTTCTTCTACTTGCCCACCTCCTCCTGTTCCTTTATCTTTCAACTTTATTGCAGAGTTAGTTATGACAGCTGTGTTTCTCCCAATACTGTATTTTACTTGTATTATCTTATGTTATATCTCTTCAACATTTGCTACCTGTTTTGATTAGTTGTTCACTGTTGTCTACTGTTATGCTCCAGTTCCTTATATCGTTCCCATCAGTAAAATTGTTTCTCTACTAGGGAATTGTTATTGCTGCCCTCTGCATTTGTTATGTTCTACTCCCTCACTGTCTTGCATCTGTGTACATTGCTCTCCACCTGGAAAAGTATATTGTTTGCTCCTTATCTTCTTGAAATGTACTTGTGCTTGTTAAATTTGTTCTGTACTCTCCCAGGTCGTGCCTGAAAATAGTCATCATGTTGGCTAGTGCACTTACCCGGTAAACAAAAGCTAAATAAATAAATAAAACACACAGGTAAATGGAGGTTGACCACAAACTATAAACAGGTTTCACTATCCCAGTGGCTTATGGTCTGCACTGATCAGAGTTTGACAAAGATAGCAGAAGCTGAGGTGCTTCATAGCCATGAATGTCTAACATGACATCTGGACTGGGAAAGTAGCTCACAAGGAGCAGGTGCAGTTACCCTCATTAGATAGCCATGCTGCTGAGAGAGGGGAACTACTCAGACCTTTACTTAGGTCCAGAGAGCCTCTACCCTCAAGAGAGTGTTGGTTCAGGCCTTCTTGAACCTCATAATTCCTCCAAAGTGGTTGCATAACCTCAGGGTTCTGCAGCTACTACTGTCAGTGTACATTTTACTGACAAGTGCACAGATGTTACAGCAGTTGGCTATGTGCTAAACAAAGGTCAGCTCTGGAACTAAGGTCTGGAGTGGATCAGTGCTGTTAAGGCTATAGTCAAGAATTGCTCAGGCAGCTTGACTACTTAACCCCAGGTGGGTAAGCAGTTACGCCATGAAACAGGTCACACTGACCACCGTGTTAGTATAGTCCCATATTAATTGTGTAACCAAGGTCCTACTTGCAGTGTAAGTTAGCAAAGTTCTCTAGTAATGTTGAGAACATCTACACAGTGTACCCAGAAAACAGGAATGTATTTTTTAGTATGTTTTTTGCCATGGTGCCTTGCCACACTATGCTAACATTAAATACTGAAAGGATTCCTGTATGCTTTATCCTAGATGGAATTTCAAGTGATATGCATAGTAAGTTATCATCTGCACTAATACAACTATTCTTGCTTGTCACGTGTCTTCATGTGTCAGTCGGGGAATGCTAGAGAGAAAATTCAAGCTAGTTAAAGTGCCATTGGTGTTATCTGTTGCATATTACATGTTACAATTCTGAAACTGTTTGATTAACTGTCATCAGTAACACACTTGGTTAATATCACATTTGTATTAATTGTAACTGGTTGTAATCTTGAAGACAATTTTAGCATCTTAATGATTCCAGGAGAGGACATACTGTATGTGGACAATATAGGGTCACATATTTTCAGGCATGTTTGAACCTGAATTATCAGTCTTTTTCACTATATCTGCTGAAAGCCAGTCTGTTATTTCTGTAGGTTGAAAATGCCTCTTTAAGTTTTCTGCAAGCTTTTTCATATAGCTTCAGATTCTTCAAGGGATATGCAATAACATGCATATGAAATGTTCCTAGCTGAAATGGAAGTAAAATTCAGTTTAGCCATCTTAATGTCTGATGACGTGAAATGAAAAATGCTTGCTATGAAAAATACAGTGTATAAAAATATGACCATTGAGAGACAGAGAGAGAGAGAGAGAGAGAGAGAGAGAGTTATGGTATTGCTTAACAGACAATAATGCCATCAACAATGGTATTCTTAACTTGTCATGCTATAAAGAGATCTGATGTGTCTGAAAAACAATGCTATCCAGTGCCCTCAAATGATGTGGTATTTCTTAGGCTCTTATACCATCATCATGTCATCTGTAAGCATCAAGATTTTCTGCAGCAACTCAAAGTTACAGGACACCAGGAGAAAGACAACAACATATAGAGTCTTGTACCATCTACTATGCCTCAAAATCATGATGTGACAAGTTGTTCAAGAACAAGACTCCTACTAGCTCCAAATATCTACACTGGATAAGACCATTGAGAGAGAGAATGTCAACAAGCATCATTACTCCATGAACCAGGTAAAAACAAGTGCTTGTCAATGACTGTAAGATCTTTCCAAATAAACTCCCTATATAATGTCTCATCTTTGGCAAGAAACTAAAAGGGTTAGGAGTGAGATTTTATCTGGGGGAACTACAGGTTCATCAAGAGGCTTATGAATGTACATGTTTTCATAAGAACTGTATAAACTGTCATCATTTGGATTTGTAGCCAAGCTGAACTTGAGACTGTTGAACTGAGGGTATCAGTTAAAAAAGGAACTGTTTCCAACAAACCCACCCTGTAACTGTTCCACAAGTAAATTAAAATGGGTACCTTAGAGAACAATAGGTCACCTTGGTGGAGGTTCAAGACTAGGTTCTGCCGGCGGGGGGGGGGGTGGAGCCTGTAGAAATCAGAACAGAAAGAATAGTTATGAGCATATTTTAGTGTAACGGTATATAGTATGCTAAGGGGGAGAGAAAGAGAGTAGTTGCCCCTCCAACTTGCACACATGTACATACGGCACATACATTTTATTTTATGGTAACAAGCCAAGGGCTAGCAATTGATTGCCCTGGCTAGTAAGCATCAGCCCTGGTGGTACAGTGGTATAATGGGGCCAGTCTGGTTTTCATCAGCATAAAAATTAGTTTTGTTTATAAAATAAAAGGATTGTTCCTGTATTTAATAATATGACTGACTGCTGCTGAACAGTATATGCAGAGTGGGCAGTGCCAAGGCACCAAGCTAGAGCAATGTGAAGTGAGAGAGAGAGCCAAGTGTCGGCTCCACGGTGAAGTGCTAGCATGTTTGGAGGGGAATTCCCTCACAGCCGCCTCAGTGGCTAAGTGAAACTGTGACAGCAGTTGCAGAATAGGGTAAGGCCTGCTGAAGCAGGTTTCAGTGAGAGAGAGTGAGACACAGTTGAGCATTCCTCTTAGTAGCAAGGAGGCCAGATAAGTCACTGTAAAAAACACATTAGTTGGCAGGCAACAAGCACCAGGATTATTTCTCAGGGACTGGCTGCAATTGATTTTTACTTTCGCCTACACGCATGCGCAAGGAACATTTTGAGAGAGTAGCACACTTTGGAGGTGTGCCTCTCCCATCCAATGCACTGCTCCCTTGAGCAGGCGTGGTGGTCCTGCACCAATGGGTGCAGGAGCTCTGTATGACAGCAGTGTTCCTCTGCTTCAAAGGAAAACACCGCTGCCATACTGAGCACCGCCGCCGTCCCCCCCTCACATCACCGCTCCCCAGCACCGTCACGCCACCCCAAAGCTTTGGTGCCGCTGAGAGCCCACTCCAGCGTGGCAAATGCCCATGCCGATGGGGTGCCCAATCCCGTCGGCTCCACAGCCCCCAAGCCATCCTACTGCCACGCAGGAGCCCACCTCAGCATAGCAAGCGTTCGCGTTTGTTGCTGATGGGGTGCCAATCCCCGTCAGCTCTTGGCCCCCGCGTAGTTTGCCCGGCGGGTGCCCATATCCCGTCGGCTCCTCAGCGCCCCCCAAGCCATCTTCTGCCATGCTGGGAGCCCACCCTAAGCGTGGCAACTGTCCCCATCGTTTTTTTTAACCTGTAAAATAAAAAACTGTCCCTTGGTAGCCGATCTCCCAACCCCCACAACCGCACCCACCCACCAGCTCTCCCCACACCCCCACCCCATACTCCTCTGGACTCTGGCGCAATGATCTTGGTGGACGGGAACACGTCTGCACTCTTCAAAGAGCCCGCGAACTGAGAAATGCGGTATGCTGCATAATGGGCTAGATAGGGGGGTTTCAACTTTATTGCATATCTCAGTCATTTTTTGGAATTTTTTCACCAAATTTTCAACATGGGGTTTTTAGGACACCTTCTCATGAGTGATGTCACTGTCATGGCGTTATTCGGGCCCGAAGGGTGATTTCGCAGGCACTGCACAGTCACTGTGCGAAATCACCCTTTGGGCATGAATAACACTATCAGAGTGATGTCATTCATGGAAGGGGTCCCAAAAACCCCATGTTGAAAATTTGGTGAAAAATTTCCAAAAGATGACTGTTTTACAAGCGTGCGTTGCGCAGTTCCTACACAGGCTCGTAAGTTTGCGAATTTTCAATATTTTCACTCCAGATTTTCAAAATTGCCATTTTATCACACCTTCTTATGAGTTGTGCAGCTGTCATTTTTCGCATCTCACCCAAAACATGTTTCCGCCCATGTAGTGCACAATGGCGCAGTCGGTGTGCGAAATCAATGTATGGGACACATTAAGAAAATCATAGTGTCACTGTTCATGAGCAGAGATCTTAAAATGGCTATGTTGAAAATTTGGTGAAAAAATTCCTACAAATAACTGTTTTTCGAGCATGCGTTGTGCAGTTCCTATGCACGCTCGTAAGTTTGCGAATTTCTAATATTTTCACTCCAGATTTTCAACATTGCCATTTTACCACACCTCCTCATGAGCAGTACAGCTGTAATTTTTCACATCCTGCCCAAAACGTCTGTCTGCCCTTGTGGTGCACAATGGCGCAGTCGGTGTGTGAAATCAATGTATGGGACACAGTAAGAAAATCACAGTGACACTGTTCATTAGCATAGGTTTTAAAATGGCAATGTTGAAAATTTGGTGAAAAAATTCCTAAAAATGACTGTTTTAGAGTGTGCATTGCACAGTTCCCACGCATGCTCGTAGGCTTGCGAATTTTCAATATTTCCACTCCAGATTTTCAACATTGGCATTTTACCACACCTCCTCATGAGCAGTACAGCTGCCATTTTTCACATCGTGCCCAAAACGTGTTTCCGCCCATGTAGCGCACAATGGCACAGTCGCTGTGTGAACTCAGTGTATGGGGCACATTAAGAAAATCACAGTGTCACTGTTCATGAGCAGAGATCTTAAAATGGCTATGTTGAAAATTAGTGAACAAATTCCTAAAAATAACTGTTTTACGAGCGTGCGTTGTGCAGTTCCTATGCACACTCATAAGTTTGCGAATTTTAAATATTTTCACTCCAGATTTTCAACATTGCCATTTTACCACACCCTCCTTACAAGCAGTACAGCTGTCATTTCACATCCTGCCCAAAACGTGTTTCCACCCATGTAGTGCACACAATGGCGCGGTCGGTGTGCAAAATCAATGTATGGCACACAGTAAGACAATCACAGTGACACTGTTCATTAGTCAGAGGTTTTAAAATGCCAATGTTGACAATTTGGTGAAAAACCCTAACAATGACTGTTTTATGAGCGTGCATTGCACAGTTCCCACGCACGCTCCTAGGTTTGTGAATTTTCAATATTTCCACTCCAGATTTTCAACATTGCCATTTTACCACACTTCCTTATGAGCAGTACAGCTGTCATTTTTCACATCCTGCCCAAAACGTGTTTCAGCCTATGTAGCGCACAATGGGGCTAACAAAAAGGTCATGCTGACAATTTATTGTCCAAATACCAGCAATCGCACAGGGCATTAGGGTAAAGCACCATATATGCCAAATACCACTGCAAATACCTGCAAGCGAACGTTCAGCATTGACAAATGCTTGTTATTATTAACATAAATAAAGGAGTGCATGTAGTAAATGGGAGAGCCCCACATACATAACAAAAGTGCAAGCTAGGTGCCATTTTAGAGCAGCAGGAGAGCTGCTCTAGAGTGCAAAGCATACACACAGATACACTCGATGAAGATATGTATAAATATTAATGCAATTTATTATAAAAAGCCACAGGGGGATAGTGCTCAGTCCAAGGAATACAGTTATGTGTATTTTATGACACAGAAATACAGCATTATAAAAACAGAGCAAAACAAATTCAGCTAGTGCAGAGAAAATAGAGTAGCCATTTTAAGCTGTAAAAATATGTACACTTTTTTATTTAGAGCCATTTTATGTTGGATGTTCACCAAGCTTGGCAGGAATGTACATTAAGAAGTGTTCTAACTGAGAAAAAATGTTTGTTAGTGGATAAAAAGTCAGAAAAGAGGTGGGTCACTAACAGAGGTCAACCTTAATCTTCTTTTGTACTAATCAGCAGGACAAGTTGATTCAAATTGCACTAGAACTCAGAAAGAACTGGAAGGGGACAGGATCAGTTGTGTTCCAGGACAGTAGCTGCTGCTGTTGTTTTCACATGGTTCTTGTGGATTTTACTTGGTAGGTTAGTTCTTTTCTTTCTTACTTTTAAGGGGCTAGCAGGGTATTGTTTTTGGGGATGCTGGATGTTTGTAAACTGATTTGGTGGCTGTAAGTGGGGCTCTTTTTGTGGATGTTTCACTGTGTAACAGGCTGCACTGGTAGAGGCCTATTTCTTCTGATTTCAAACCTATTTGGTGGGATTTGCTTGGAGATGGTTATTTGAATTGGAGACCTATATCTATTAATTTCAAGCCTATTTTTATGTGGTGTTAGTGAAGCTGATTAAATTGGAGACCTGTTTCCTTTGGCAGCAAACATATTTTGGGGGCTTTGACTTGAATTTTGATTCCTTGTGCTGACTCCATTAGCTGTAAAGGTTAGTTCATAGTGGGGAAGGGGTGTTAATGGTCTGGCCAGGTCTCACTCAGCCAATTGACTGGAGGCAGGGCTGAACCAGGTTGAGGTGCTAGCTGCTTTGTCTTCTCAGAAAGAACTGGAAGGACAGGATCAGTTGTGTTCCAGGACAGTAGCTGCTGCTGTTGTTTCACAGGGTTCTTGTGGATTTTACTTGGTAGGTTAGTTCTTTCTTTCTTACTTCTAAGGGGCTAGCAGGGTATTGTTTTTAGGATGCTGGATGTTTGTAAACTGATTTGGTGGCTGTAAGTAGGGCTCTTTTGTGATGTTTCACTGTGTAACAGGCTGCACTGGTAGAGGCCTATTTCTTCTGATTTCAAACCTATTTGGTGGGATTTGCTTGGGCCTGGTTCTTTAGCTGCAGGGCTTGGAGGAGACACAGGGCTGATACACTCTCTGTCAGGTGTCTGCCCAAGACCCACCCTCCCCACCCTCCCTCCCCAGAAGTCTGCAATTTATAGGGGAACACCGCCCTGCAATTGGAGAAAAGGCTGCTGGTGCAGCTCTATGAGTTCTAGCCACTGGGGGTTGGATTTAAAGGCTGGGAGAGAGCTAGGGGAGTTGTTCATTTCCCTTATAAGTTTAATGTGTTGTACTGCACCTAGTAACAGAGTTACTGGTGTACAGTGGGACTGTCTCTAAGATTAGTGGGTGACCTGATTAGGCAGTAGGGGTATCTTGGACTAGGGGGAAACCTGGTGGCTCACCCAAGGAAACCTATTTGGAAGGGGATGGAACCACACATCATTAGGGCCGGCATCTTTGGGAGGGTGGTGGGGTGCACAGGGTGTGGAGCAGCCATGATACTGGACTGGGCTTGGAAGTTTGGTGGTTGCCCAGTATGCTACCAGCTAGCACAGCTTAGGGAGGAGGTTGCGGGATGAGGAGAAAGCTGGGGAAGGGGTGGTATGGTTGGGGAAGGGGCTGGAAATTCCACAGGGTTGCACCAAGCACTGGGGTGGGGGTATAGGAAAGGATGCAGGAGAATACTCAGGGGTCACATAGGGACCCTGGCAGAGGGGTCCAAAAGGACACTACCAAGGAAGCAGGCAGGTAACTGGGGACCCCACAAAGGGGGGACGGAGGGACAACATTCTCAGGGAAGTAGGCAGATGGCCAGGGCTGGACAGAAGGAAGCAAGGCGGGAGGTGGACTGACCTTATACTCAGTAATCGCCTAATTCTCTTCTTCTGCCTCAAGGGTGAGGGGGGTGATGTAGCCACGACAGAGGTGGTTAGAGACGGAAAGGGTGTGGGAGTGGGAGGCAGGAGGCAGGGGCCAGATAGCAGGAAGAACGGGGGGGACCTGGAAAGCAGGAGAATGGGGGAGCAGTGAATCAGAGCAGGAGGGGCAGGGGGAAGAGGGAGGAAAGCGCAAGGAGAAGGACCAGTTGGGAGGAAAGGTAAAGGAGAAGGACCAGAAGTACAAGGAGGATTCAGTAAAGGGAGCTGAGGGTTTAGGCCAGGGAGCACGCGAGCAAGGAGGAACTAAATGGAGACAGGAAGGAAGGGAGGATGAGTCAGGCTAGTTTAGATGGGGAGAAGGACCGGTTGCAGAGCAGTGAGGGGGAATTAGCAAGGTAGAAGGATACTCAGGAGGAGGAGAGGCATAGGATTGGAGGGAGGGAGTGGCCATGGTAAATAAGGAGGGTGGCATGTGGCACCCAGATAGGGGAGGAACAAGGAGCCAGCTGGGTGGAGGGCGGGTAGAAAGGATGAGGGACATGGAGGGGGATGGAGGAAAAGGAGTGGTCAGAGTGCTCCTGCTGGGGATTCATGATCAGGGTATCAAATGGGATAGGAAGGAGAAGCCTGGCCAGTTAGAACAAGATGCTTCCTGGACTAACGGTGCACAGGGCTAGCACAAGGTATATCAGCTGGCAAAGGACTGTGGGGTTCCCAGACATACTGGTCCACCTGGGAACAAATGACATTGAGGAAATAGAGCTAGAGATACAGGCAAGATTCAGGAGCTCGCCAGGGTCTGTCATGACATAGGATGCACAGTTCCTTCTCAGAAATCCTGCCAGTGCAAGGGCTGTGGGAAACACAAAAGGAAAATTAGGGAGATAAACCAGTGGCTCAGGGAGTGGTGTGAGGCCAGAGGTATGGGTTGATGGGGGATTGGGGGAGACCTGGGAGGATAAGAAGCTGTATGCTAGAGATAGACTACATCTCAATTTGAGGAGGGAATCCTTAAGTTGAAAATAGAGGAGTTCATTGGTGAAAAGTGGGGTTTAAACTTGTGAAGGGGTGGGATGGGAGAAAAGGCAGTCAAGGGGTGCCGATAAAGGAGGGACTCTGTCTCCACCCCTGGAGACCAGGAGGATTGCAGGAAAAGGCCAACTGGGCAAAGTGCAGACCAGGAGAAAACAGAATCCCATGGGAACACGAGCAGGGGAAATGGAACTATAGGAAAGGTGGAAGGTAGTCCTGCTAAATGCCAGGAGCTGGCAATAAAATGCCTGAGCTCCAGGCGATGTTAACTGAGGGAGCAGTGGATGTGGCAGGGTCACTGAGACTTGGGCCACTGCAAGACATGACTGGGACCTGAACCTGGAGGGTTACACTATGTTCAGGAAGGACAGGGGAGGAAGGAGGAGGGGTGCAATGATAGTCAAAAACTGCATTGGCATAGGGGAGTGAGGAGGTGGAGGGAACCGTGAGGTGATTTGGGTCACCTTGATAACAAGGGGCAAGAGAGTAAAAATAGAGTGGTGTATAGACCCCTGCCCTGGCGGAGGAGCTGGAGGACAGTCTGGTGGCAGATGTTAGAGACACTGCAGACTGGGCAGAGGAAAGGTGGTGGTGTTAGGGGACTTAAACATGCCAGGAACAGACTGGGAGACTATGACATCCTCTGTGACCAGGGAACAGAGGTTGTTGGATGTCTTTCAAGACGTGTTCCTAACTCAGCAGGTGAGGGAACGACCAGGAGGCACAGGTACTGGATGGGTCCTGGCAGACAGTGACCAGATTGGGGCCTGGAGGTAAGGGACCCATTGGCGGGGAGTGACCATGCCACAGTCTGGTTCTGCCTGGACCTAGGAGGGTAGAAGGCTGCACAAAGACGGAAGTAACCGACTTCAGGGGAGGATTTTAAGGAAATGGAAGGATCCTTAAGGAGCATTTGGATGGGATTGGGTCAGACATGGACGCTGATAGTAGGTTGGAAATCATCAGGAGAGGGGTGCAGGATGCTACCAGCACCTGTGCAAGAGTAAGACGAAAATGCGGTAGGGCCCAAAAACCCTGTTGATGGACCAGGGAGGTCCAGGAGGTGGTGCGGGGAAAGAAAGCAGCCTATAAGAAATTCAAGTGCTCAAGGAGTGAAGGGGATTGAGGGGAGTACGAGCTGATGGCTAGAAGGGCCACTAGAGTGGTGAGGGCGGCTAAGGCAAGGAAGGAGCAGAACCTGGCCAGGGAAATTAGGAGAGAGGAAAAGGGTTCTTTAGATACATTGGGGAAAGACAAAGGGTGAAGGGGTAGATTAGCAGGATTAAATCAGGGGAGAGATGGCACAAGACCCAGGGGAGCAGGCTGAGGTACTAAATGAGTACTTCACCTCAGTTTTCACCAGGAAAAATGGATGCTGCATCATACATGGGAGGAGACAGAGATAACGAGGAGGGGGACCCTTACCGATCGGCAGGTCTGGGAGAGGGGCATCACTGGCAGGTGGGGAGGCTAAGCAGGGAGAAGAGGTACCAGAAGTGGAAATCACAGTAGAGAGAGGAGGGAAGCCCTCAGCTCCCTTAAGACGGAGAAAGCACTGGGCCGGATAATTACATCCTAGAGTGCTGAAGGAACTTGCAGATGTCCCAGCGAAACCCCTGGCAGAGCTTTCACCGTCTCTGAGGACAGGGTGGGTGCCCCAAGACTGGAAGGTGGCACATGTAGTGCCTATCCACAAGGAGGATCAAGGGAGCTGGCAGGGAACTACAGGCCTGTCAGCCTGACATCGGTGGTGGGCAAGGTGATGGAGGCATTGTCAAGGAGAGGCTAGGGGGACCTGGAAAAGTCAGGTGCCTGGACGATAGACAGCATGGATTCATCCTAGGGAAATTGTGTCAGACAAACCTGGTGGAGTTCTATGACTGGTGACAAGTGCTTTGGACCTGGGTAGACCAGTGGATGTCCTCTTTCTAGACTTCAGCAAGGCATTTGACTCTGTTCCTCACGTGGGCCTGTTGGATAAGCTAGGAGAATGGGGTGGGAAACCAGATGATCAGATGGATAGGCAATTGGCTCCAGGACCGGACCCAGAGGGTCATAGTTGGTGGGATAGTCTCATCCCCAAAGAGGGTCATTAGTGGGGTCCCACAGGGATCAGTCCTTGGGCCCCTTCTGTTCAACGCCTACATATCTGACATAAGGACAGGAATCAGGAGTGAGATGAGTCTCTTTGCAGATGACTCGAAACTGGGGGCGGTGGTGGATGGGGAGGAGGGAAGGGTGGCCCTGCAGGGGGACCTGGAGGCTCTGGAAAGATGGTCTAGAAAGTGGAAGCTGAGGTTCAATGCAGGGAAATGCAAGGTACTCCACCTGGGGGCCAGAAACACAGGCCAAGTGTACACCCTGGGGGAATACTACAAGTCTCAATGGCTGAGAGGGACCTGGGGGTGGTGGTGGATGTCAAGATGAACAACTCTGAGACTTGTAGGAGGGCAGCAGCCAAGGCCAACAGGATGCTGGGATGCATCACTAGGGGGATCACCTCCAAAGGGAGGAAGTGATACTCCTCTGTATAACTGCTTGGTGAGGCCCCACCTGGAGTACTGCGTGCAGTTTGGAGGCCACACTTAAAGAGGACATTAACCTCCTGGAGAGGGTCCAGAGAGGGCAACCAAAATGATTTGGGGCTTGGGGACAGGACCTATGAGGAGGGCTCGAAGAGCTAAATATGTACACATTGGAAGAGAAGGGACCGGGGGACATGATAGAGGTCTTCGTACATGAAGAGGGTAAATAGAGGAACAGTCAGGTGCTTCTAAGGAAGGAGGAAGGGGCCACTAGAGGGCATGGGTGGAAGCTGGAGGGGGGAAGATTCAGGGGAGAAAGGAGGAGGTGCTACTTCACTGAGAGGGTGGTGGAGCCATGGAATGCACTACCTAGGGGGCTGGTGGAGGCAGAGACAGTGGAGGGGTTCAAGAGGGGTGGGACAGGTACAGGGAAGGGTTCAGGAAGCAAAATCCAATGCAGCAAGAATATCCGGAACTGGGAAGGGAGAAGCCAGAGAAGGCGAGGGGGACAGCAAGGTCAGCACCCAGGGTGGGGGCTGACCAAACGAGCAGACACGAAAGACCGTTAGGCCTATTCTGCTGGCATTTTAGTATGTTAGTATGTTAGCCCGCAAATGGTTGCACTAGCCCTCAATTATAGTGGTACATTTTGATCACTTATACAGGAAACAATGCAAGCCAAGAAATACTCTGATTATTCCACATTTATCCTGCTCCCACATTGCTTCCAGCTCCCCAGCAGAAAAAAAGGACTGCAATCCCATTACACACAGTGAGCCCCCCCCCACTGTTTTGAACCATGGCCTCCTCTCTTCCTCTTTATGCCCCCCCACCAAACCAGAGGACATCACTACAGCAAATGTTCAATCAAGCAGTTCTAGCTCTGCACACACAATAGCTGACATCATCATGCACCTCACCACACTGTCATCACCACCCACAGGGCAATGGAGAGAGTCAGGCAGAGAAAGACACTCTCAGCCACCACCCTGTAGTCAACTGGAGACCTGTACTTCTGGAAGTTTTTGTACAGTCTCAAGTGAGCCAGGAGCACATCTAAGATTTTTTTGGGGTGGGGGCTACACAAACCTAAGGGGCTTGGGAAATAGAAAACTATTTATTTATTTATTCATTCAATTTTGATAACCAGGTAGGCCCGCTGAGCCATGAAGGTCCCTTTTTCAGGGGCGGCCCAGATTTAGTTACATAGTACACACATTTCACATACAGAATTAGGTGTGCTGACCATTAATGGTTACAATCTGGTCAGTACACAGTTGGGTACCAGTCTTAGTGCTCATTAGAATTTCGACATACATAAATTAGGAATCAACAGAACTTGTACAGGGGTGGAAATTAGTGCACAAATAGACAATGTAGCTGGTTCCCCCAGGCTGAGGCCGGTTCAGTACTGTGCCGGGTTGGTTTAGACTCGGGGTTAATCATTATGATTAGCGCTCTTACACATGTACATGTACTTTTTGTTAGGTGACGTGCCCGGAGCCCATTTTGGAAAATTCTCAGGGAGGTCACGTCTTGGAACTGTGGAGGTAGCTTACTCCATATCACTGGTGCTGTGTGGGCAAAGATCTTTGTGCCTGCTGTAGTACATACCCTAGGTTCCTCAAGTAGATTTCTCCTTGTGGTATGGAGCAGCCTGCCTGCTCTCTTTAGGACCAGCAGCCTAGCCAGGTCGTCAGGTGGGCAGCTGATGAGTTTATATGCATTGCATAGTAATGAATACTGCAGGCGGTTAGTGAGTGATGGCAGGTTAAGGAAGGCCAGTGCTTCACAGTGATGCCTCCTCGTGTGAGACAAAGTGGTGAAGCGGGTAACCTTGCTGTATAACACTTTCCAGGTCCACCTTGAAAATGAATTTCCTCAACGGTGTTTCACCTGGTTAAATAAAAATTTGATTGATTGACTTTCATCCTTTTGACATGACTATGACATTTTTATTTTTAAAAGCATTGATTTTAATATGCTCTGCCCCCCAAATAACAGGTTTTCTTTAACATTATCCTTTCAGCAGCCATGGCGAAACATTACACAGACATAATGCTATACTATCTCTATTTCTATATAGGATGATCTATGTACCACAGGAATACTTATTTTAAGCTTTCAAATTATGTATTTTATTGAGGTTTATTTTTATACAATACAAATCCAAAGCTTTGTTTTTAGGATGAAAGGACATGCTGGGTGGGATAAGGGTGAGACTGTATTGATGGTGATGGCTGGCATGGTCCATTTAGAAGAGCTGGGAACCCCCCTACACTTGCCAGTAGTGGCAGCTATGGAACTGTAGATGGTCATTTCAGAGTCTGGTCTGCAGAGGTGTCCAGGGAAAGAACAGAGTTAAGAGATCTGGAGGGGAGAGGGAAGTTATGGTGAGGCTGGTATAAAACCAAACACCTGCAGGGCTGACCTTGTACACCTCTTCACATTTTGTCACTGACATGTTGAATACAGACACTCAAAATGTAGGGAAATGAGGGGCACTGGTCTTAATAATATGGGAAAAATTGTTAGACAGACACATTCAGAAATCTGGAAACTAGTAACTTAACAGCACTCTACCATTGATCACACCCTGGACACTAGCTGAAAGTCCTAACAGTGTAGTGATAATGACTCACATTGAGTCTTTTGTAGGATCCCCCTCTTGAACTGCCAGATAATTGCAGCTCTTAATAAACTGTTAATCACAACAGGCCATCTGGAACATTGAGAGAGATTAGCATGAGGACTAGAGCCTGCTAAAGCAGAGAGTTTTTTAACTTCTTCAACAGCCATGAATACCTGCACTAGTCAAGATGGACAAGTAGAGAGTTAGCTGCACTAGCCCTGGTCAATTTTCACTAGTGTTTGGGCTAGTAAAACAATGTTAAGGTCGACCCCTGGTTGCTAACCAGAAAAGGTGGAGTGACTGGAATTCAGGATCCATGCTGCAGTGAGGTAAGGTGGAGGAGGAGGAACCAGGAGATGGTGCATGATTTCAGGTAGGAGGTGTCACTAAAGTCTGTGGGACAGCCCCAAGGAGGAGTTTTAATCAAAGAGATGAATAATCAAGTAGATTAGACTCCAGACTCTCTCTCTCTCTCTTCCTAGACGCAGCAGGCTTTCCACCTTAAGTGGCCACGAGCACCCTGGGCATCGGCTTTCAACTAGCCGCAGCCTCCATGACAAGAACTCCGGCAGACATTCCACTGCTCTCCTGCAGATGCAGCAGGCTTTCCACCTGAAGTGGCCACAAGCCCCCACCCCAGGCAGAGGCTTCCAAGTAGCCACTGCCTCCATGCCAAGAACTCCAGCATACTTTCCACTGCTCTCCTGTAGTTGCAGCGGACTTTCCACCTGAAGCCTCCAAGAGCCCACCCCCCCGAGCAGCAGCTTCCAACTAGCCGCCGCCTCCATACCAAGAACTCAGGCAGACTTTCCACTGCTCTTCCACGGGTAAATTGACTCTCTGGCCTGAGAAACCCTTGCCGGTGCCTCAGCTTATGGCTCTTGCACTGATTGGCCAAGTCTTGGGAACTCTGTGGCACCATTGGCTAATCTCTTCCCTCAGCTCCTGCTGATTGGTTGTGCCACGATCCCTGGCTTCACTTTGCCTGAAGCCCTCGCTGTTCTGCCAGTGGCTGTCAGCCTGCAATCTGCTTGTTAATCTCTCAATATTTTACATTTTTGTTAAAGTTCTTCTGCCATATACCAGTGTTATTTTATACCAAGTGCATCATTTTATTCTGTACCAGTATAGCATTATTCTAAACTGTGATTATAGCTCCGTTTATGAAAGTTTGGTTAAACTTGCAGCATTTATACAGGATATTTCTCTGTAGACAGGGTCACTTTTTCACTGTAAATAAAAAATACATCTGTTTGTCTTAGCTTGTACTGCTGCCTCTTCCATCTGTTTCTCCCCCTCTACTCTCTACTATCCCTATCCACTCTGCTGAAGCGCCCCCCTTCCACCGAGTCCGAGGCAATTTTTTCCCCTTTCTTCTGACTACAAGTTTCTTCTCAGATTCTATCCCCTCCATCTCGGTAGCACTCCTATCCCTGCCCCCTCACTCTTGTGGGTCCCTCCCACTGATTGAGAGCTCTTTCTCATGCCTCCCACCCCCTGCTACTCCTCTGTCTCCTTGCACTGGGCACCCACCCACCGCTTTCCTGCCTAGATATCTAATGCCTTTATCCCCCCTCTTTCTCTTCCTAGATGCAGCAGGCTTTCTGCCTGAAGTGGCCATGAGCCCACTCACCCCACCAACAGCTTCCAACTAGCAGCAGGCTCCATGCCAAGAACTCCAGCAGACTTTCCACTACAGGTAAATTGACTCTCTGGCCCAGAAAAACCCAGCCACAGCCCTGGCTTTCAGCTCTTACACTGACTGGCCAAGACTCAGGAACTCTGTGGTGCTATTGGCTAATTTCTTCCCTCTGCTGTTGCTAATTGGTTGCACCACAATCCCCAGCTTCTACTGTGCCTGAAACCCTTGCTGTTTTGCTGGTGGCTCTCATCCTGCAATCTGCTTGCTAATCTGTCCATATTTTGTCGCTCCCGCCACCCCAACCCCAGCCTCTATTAACCCTTGCAGGGCTGCAGACTGATAGATCAGTCCAAAATTCCTATACATTCTAATTCTGTCAGCAGCTTAAGGGTTAAATAGAGCTAGATCGTGCCCTCCCCACTACATTTTCTTCCTATTGGCCTAGTAATCCAGGCCACCAACTAAGCCATTGGCTGCTTCACCAACCATACCCCTCTTACAGCACAAGACCCCTTTTCGAACCTTTAGGAGCAATCCTCCCAGAGGTGTCAGTGGCTATCCACCTAGCTCTCCAAATGCTGATGCCATTACAGACCAACTCAGACCAGCAGCATGAACTACCTTGAATCCAGCTGCCTTCAGGCACTGTGCCTTTTACTTGGACCTCTCCTAACACTAGACCCTGCATTATTTTACCAAGAGAACACCTTGTCTAATTATAAGATTCTTCCCTACCAACACAGCCCTAAATCTGTCATGACTCAAGGGCTAGAAACCCTCTGGAAAACACAACTGCATCCTTTTATGTCCATGTATCACATTCACTACAAGTACCCCTTCCCCCCTCCACCCTGTGAGCTGATATACACCAGTACCCTAACCAAGCATCGCACAGCCAGGATACCCAAATGATCCCAGATTTTAGCAAACCTCAAGTGGCTAGCTAACCACATGACCCGGCTACTTCTGCTCCTCTCTTGGAATATATATCCCAACCAAGGCCCTATTGCAGGTTCCTCAACTATTCCCAAACAACATGGCAGCCTCACCCTAGCCTCCATGAATATTTGTAGCCTAGTGGCTAAGCTAGACTCGCTACACATCTGGGTCACCCAGCACCAGTCAGATATCCTTTCAATTGTGGAGACCTGGCTCAGTCTTAGGACTGCTGATGCTGCCATTCAACTACCTGGGTACAAAATATTTGGACCATACAGGATTGACAAGCGAGGCGGTGGTTGCTCGCTCCACTTGAAAGAGCACCTCCAGGCACAAATACTACCTACCATCATCTCCACCTGTAATACCCAGCTCCTAGCAATGAAAGTTATGCTAGCTACAAATGGAAAAACCTTAACTGTGGCATCCTTCTATATCTCCCCCCAAGGACCAAAATAACAGTTTCAAAACTATCCACGACTTCCTATCGGATCATGGGCAAAACACTGAACTAATAATGACTGGTGTTTTCAACATCAACTGGACATCCCCCAGAGGTAGGCCCAATCAAAGATGCACTAGCCATGCTCAATATGTCACAGCTAGTATGCTCCCCCACTCAACTAAATTACTGTTCCAGAACTAACGCTCTTATTGACTGGCTCATCACTAACCTGCCAGAAAGGATTATAGGCACAACAGTTCTTCCGGACTCCATCAGCTACCATTCACCTATACTCTGCTGTTAAGTTAATAAGTCCCCCAAGCTTCTGCCCCAAACCATCACAAACAGATTACTAAAAAAAGGGAAATTGGATACTTTTAAAGAACACCTAAGGCAGCAAGATTAGAGTTTTCTAAATACTACCAAAGATGTTGACACTGCACTCAAGGGAATAATTCAGAACATTAACAACTCCTGTGATATCTTTGCCCCAGTCACTAAACATAAAATTCAGTCCTACTTAACACCTGGATCACGCCACAGCTCCTGCAACTAATGAAGTGCATGGATGAACTGTGGGAAAAGGCAACGTACTCCAGCTCACCAGCCAACCTACAGAATTATAAAACACCAGGAACAATTGCAACTGGGCAATTGGAAAGGCCAAAAGCCACCACTTCAGTACTGAGTTAACCAACTCATGGGGAAACTCCAAAAGGTTCTGGGAAAACATCAAGTAGCTAGCAGGTAAACCTATTAAGATCTCCCCCTCCATTCTTAATGTGGAAGGAACCCCTACACTGGACCCCAAGATTATTGCGGACACATTTAACAAGTTATTCACAGACTTAAGCAATGTACTACCTCTGGACTACCTTGAAACTGCGAAGGAAGAATTGCCATCACAGGGCTCTGGGACCCACCAGATCATCTTGCCTCCTTTCTACCTGAAAGTCATCATACCAGCCAAGGCAAAAAAATACTTATCGAAAACACTTGGCAAATCTAGGGTGAGCAGTGACTCCCTGAACTGCTAGCTCATTGGGCTAGCCCTTGATATTCTTCTAGTTCCATTAGCCAAAATAATCAACTTATCCCTGACCTCAGGGAAATTTCACCAACTTTGGAAAACTATGGTGGTCAAGCCTATTCATAAAAGTGGGGATCAAACAAGCCACTCTAACTACAGGCCAATTTCAATCCTTCCTCCTCTCTCCAAATGCTTGAGTGTATCATTGCGGATCAATTGACATACTATCCTGACACCTACCAACTGCAGTGCCAGCAGTAGCACAGCTTTCAGAAGCTTTAGTTGAGTTCACTGGCTTCATTCACAATATATTAGATAGAGGGCTCCTGGTAAGGGCAACCTATATTGACCTCACCAATGCCTTTGACACTGTTAACCACGAACTGTTGCTGAAGCAATTAACCCATACTCAGCTCTCCTCTGTCTCGGTGGCCTGGTTCAGGACTTACCTTTCTGGGAGAGAACAAAGAGACAAAATCCAAAATATCCTGTCTGACAGCTGGCCGGTATTAACAGGAGTGTCCCAAAGCTACATCCTTGGCCCTCTTCTCTTTAGTTTGTTCCTTAATCAAATTCCCATTGGCTGTTAAAGACAACTTACTACTATACACAGACAGTGCAGTATTTTTTCTGTATAACAACGATAGAGCCAAACTGCTAATGTGAAGACCATCACAGAGACAGGAAACAAGCAAATACCTTGGGTCACTGTGATGGTCTCTGCTGGCAGCGGGACTGCCTTACCTGGTGTTTCTCCCTTCCCCCCGAGACAACTCAGACTCGGAGTTGTATCCCTAGAGACTGGGTGGTGTGGGGGGGCAAAGACCCCCACATGGAGGTTTGGGGGGCACAGCCCTCCGATAAAAACACTAAGACATCCCCGATAGTGCAATGCCGACACTCAGCATTGCGGCTGTCATTGTCGGGGATGTCAGTGAAGCAGATGTCACACCGCTATAGGTAAACCCTTTTTTTCAAGTCACTGTGACCTTAGCAGACTAGAACAACAAATGCAATCCAACTTCTCTGCAGCTGAGCAGTGGTTCCTCAACTCCAAGCTCATGTAAAACTACAGAAAGACGAAGACCATGTTATTAGCATCTCCTCTTAGCAGGCACAAATCTTTCCAGTTACAAATCTGCAACAAGCTAAATTCCCCCCTTGAAATGGTACACTGTTTTAAATATCTTGGAGTAACATTGGACAGCTCACTATCTTACACACAGCATATTGACCAAGTTGCAAGGACTGCAAATGCTAGGTTAGGGCAGCTCTATAAAAACAAACAATGTTTAACCTATGAGGCCCTGAAAACAGCGGTCACTAGCTCAGTGTTATCGGTCATCGACTATGGCCTTGTAGTCTCTGGCTCTGCAATCTCCATGGTCCTCAGAAGGGTGAAGATCTCACTTAACAAGGCCTGTATGCTTGTCCTGGATGCAAACTGGATGACACACATATGCAAACTGTATGCTCAGACAGACTGGCTTAATTTGGAAAGCAGGATACAGTATCATGCCTATCTGCTGGCAAAGAAATCTATCCTCGGACTTACCCCAATGGGTGTTAAAAACCTCATCAGCCTACCTAACTCTGTGAGAAGCACTAGGAACATAAATATCCACTCTCTCAAAGTCCCCTTCCACTGCACCACACAAGGCCAGCAGTTCTTTTAATACCATGCACCTACCTGGCTCAACTCTCTTGGGGCTGACCTACAGAAGGAAGTTAGGCTTGCTCTGTTTAAGTCTAAGCATCGTACCCTACTGGCATCTACCAGTGGTTGTGACTGTGGGATATAGGCCTTCTGCCTACCCCTCCTTCCCCTCCCTACACCTCACTAGCCTACCCTAGTGTCTCTGGTACCCCCTCCTCTCCCTTGACACCCCCGTCTGCCACTCACATTCAGCTCCCCTTCTGCCCCTGGCCTCCACTGGCCTGCCACTAATCCTGCCTTCTGCTGAACACCTGCCCTTAGCTCACCCTGTCAAACTTCTCTGCTCTCACTGCTGCACCACCCCCTCCTCCTCTCCTATGTGTGGTCTTTCCCCCCATAGGCTTTTAATCACTCTACACTGCCTTGCATTTGGAAGCCATACTGTATGGCATTTTGATGAAAGAACTGCCAATATAACATGTTCTGACTTAACGCTGCAACTGGAACAATTTGTAACTTATGTGTGTACTTCTATGTATAATTTGTATGCTGTCTATATTTCAACCCTTTCCCCCTTAACACTCCACACTGTAGTAACATGACTTGTCTTTTAAATTGTACTCTTTAACAAATATTTCATTCTGTTCTATATGTAGCAACTCCTAGACTTTTTTACAATGTATGCAATGTATGACGTGGAACCTCTGTAAACGAGCCTTTGGCTCAAAGGTACATCTGAAATCTAATAAATAAATAAAACTAGTGCAGGGAGTTTTTTTTAAAGGAGAAATGGCTGATTTTAACAGTTATTTAGTTCTTGTCCGTGGGGGAAAGTCACTGCAATCAGTTTGATTTCTAATAGTGTGTGAACTTCAAGCCTTAGCGACTCTGAGTTCCCATGACTGGTTTTGTGAGAAATAATGCAAAAGAAAGCTGAGAAAGTGAGATTTCTCATGGGATAAGTGTAGAAATGCTTAGACTTTGTGCTATAAGGATTTTTTATGTGAAAAGTTATGAATGCAAAATATTTACATTAGTCCAGGCTGACAGGACAAGGCAGCCTCAGAATGTTCAGGGAGAGCAGTGAAGACTCAAAAATCTGGATTCCATTGATGCTTCTGCTGCAGAATTCCAAGCTGGAATAACATGTGATTGGTGCTTACGGTTTGGAACAGGGTTTTGTCCACTAAGAGTCCATGATTTGGCTAAAATGGAATGCTAAGATGGTATAAATCGAGCTGCACATTGTTTACCAGGAAAGGCACACTAAGCTAAAGCTTGTTTCCAGGTACGACCTGGGAACACAAGGAAGTTAAATGACTTGCTCATGGTCACACAGTATGCAAGTGGGGGCTGAGGGATTCAAACCCAGGTTTCCAAGTTTGCAGCTCGGAGCTCTAATCCTCTGCACTATACTGCCTCCTTAGGCACAGTTCAGTTGAGGGGTGTTTGAGCAAGGAGATTGATCTGAAGGGACCAGACCAGACCAGAGGGAGTCCGGCTTGCAGATGCCTACTATTTTGATATTTCCTGGGGGACTAGCCCACAGTTTAAAGTAATAGATATAGGGGATCACCTGTATCCCAGTGCTAGGGATAGTGGGGCAGCCAATGAGAGTAGGGCCAGTGGTTAGATTAGTCTGCTGCTTCCAGTACCTGATTTTTCCCACAAGTATTTTCAACTTCAGCCAAGAAGATTGCAATTGCTTCAGTTTCAGGTGCCTCCACAATTGACACCATTGCATCGCCTGCCAGCTCCTTCGGTGCAGGACATAATTTTCTTTAAGCCAAAAGTGGTGCGGTACAGTACAATTTATTTTTTATCTTGGGACTAGTTCAAGAGGGACACTCTTCTGTGTTTTGAGCTGGAATCCTTCTAACTACAAGGTCTACTGTCCAGCTACTAAAGGACTGTGATTTCTAAATGGCAGGGAGGCAGTATAGCGCAGTGGTTTAAGGCTCTGAGCTGCAAATCTGGTGACATCCAGCAGACCAGATCTGGGGTTGAATCCCACAGCTTCCACTTACATACTGTGTGGTCCTGAGTAAGTCACTTAACTTCCTTGTGCTCCTAGGTGGCTCCTGTAAAAAAGCTTTCGGCTTAGTGTGCTACTCCTGGTTAAACTTAAAAAAAAAAAAGACAATGGGGAAATGTATTGTGTAATGCTATGTGATGCAAGTACAGTGAATGTGAATTCATAGAGTCTAAGTATATACAGTATTTAGTTGACATAAAGTATAAGTTATAGTAAAAGATACCAAGGAAGGGTATTTGGCTTTTAAGGGATGAGTAGACTGACTGAGGTGAGTACAGGCCTAGTAACCACTGCAAGCCCTTAAGGCAAGTGAAAGTGAATGTGCAGTGACTGAGGTCCATGGAGTGACCTACTGCTGGGTACTGATATTGGTTAACTGGAGGGCTGGTGGGTGAAGAAATAGCCTACGGTCTCCAGGGGTTAGCAGGTACAGACCTGTGGGTGAATACAGAAACAGAGTGCAATGTTAATGATACATACAAATTTAATAATTTTAAAGTTTAATGTTTTATTTGAATGCTGATGCTTTTCATGCAAGTTGTCTCTGTATGTTGCAGAGCAGTCTGTAAAATGTTTACCTTCTTTTCACTTTGAAACTTTGTCAGAGTCATGCTTCAGGCTGTCCTAGTCTCACATTTCCTGTGTTCTCCTAAGTCAGTCCAGTGCATCCCCGCTCTCTCCTACACAGGTTCTGCAGCTGCTCAATTGGGGAAATGATTGTAAAGGTTCCTGTGCATACCCAGTCAGTGGTTGTAGGTCGAAATAGAGGCAAAGAACCAACTTATGGTGCAACTCTGTTAATCCCTGTAAAGGTGTTGCATCTACCTACAGTATAACTGCAGGCATATCTATCTCACTATGTCTGGTGGTGGAGATGTGACCCTAGTGTGTGTGTGTGTGTTGTTATATATTTTTGGTGCCCACATGGGGCCAATGCTGTGTAAGTCACACCACACATATGTGTCTATCTGTTGTAGCCCCCTTTCCAGGGGGAAGACAAGAAACTGTCAAAAATGTCATGTTCTTCAACAAGAGTGGACAGGTACAGATGTATTTGAAAGAGACTGTTACTTAATTACTTGCTAATTGCTTATATGTCATCTTTTTCTTTCAAGTCTGTTGCTCAAAATAAAACCTACTGAGTGTTATAGTACAGATTTCTTGCTATCTTCTTGTCCTGTGAAACTCACAACATCGTGGGATTTATATGAGGACCAAACACAGGGATTAAGATTTGCTCTTGGGCCCATATAAAGTAAATCCAGTTGCATCCAACAGATTTGACTTTCAAATTTGGGTTTGGATAGCTACAACTGGGTCATAACACTCACATATTTGGCCTTGTAACTCAGAGAAAAAAAAACCTCAGTTCAAATGCACCCAACATTCTGTGGTATACCACAGTTCAGATCATATCTTAAGATCACATCTTCTATGTAACATGGGCCATTTTAGGATGTCATTTATGTGAAAGATCCTATGCCCTCATTGGGCTGCCCAAAATGTGAGTGATATGACAATCACTCCACACTGCAGTAACCAAAAGAAAATACAAACAGTTTACATTGGAAAAGCATAAGATGGCAAAACATGCAAATGGCAACAAGACAACAGTCTCTTGCAAACATTTGGGTAGATGTTGCACTCATTATAGAAGACAAATACTTTGGTGCTATTCTCTTTTTATGCCCTCTCCTGGGAGGGGAAGGATTACAGAAGCAGTGGAAGCAAAATCAGCAGGGTTCTTGAGGCTTCTTTGGCAAGCTTTTAAACTAGTCAAGGGGGGAGGCACTGATAAGCAGCAGGAAAATCCCAACCTCCCCCTACAAAACAGGGTACTAAATGAGAAAAAGACCAAGGTAGAAAGGTCAGTGGGGGATGCTGCCACAGAAGGTAAAGCCATCAAAAAATGGAGAGCAATGAGTACCAATGCCTGTAGTCTGGGAAACAAGCTTCCTGAATTAGTGGCCTTGATGGAGGAGGAACATCTGGATATTGTGGCAGTCACAGAAACATGGTACACACAGAACCATAACTGGGATGTAAACATACCAGGATACACTATCTACAGGAGGGACAGGGAGGGTAAAAGAGGAGGAGGAGTAGCTCTCTACATAAGAGAAGGAATCAAAGCAACAGAACAAAAGGGTAAACAGGGAGGAGAAACATAGGAACATAGAATATGACGGCAGATAAGGACTGCTTGGCCCACCCAGTCTGCCCATTTCCCTACCTAATGGATAAGCTGCAGATCCTAGTTAACCAGCAGCCTACTTCTTCCTACCCCCACCCCCTAGAATTGCCTTATGACTGTCCCATGCATGCTTGAATTCCACCACTGTTTTTGACTCCACAACCTCCTCCAGAAGCACTGTGGGTCAGTTTGGAGGAAGACAATGGCACCACAATCCACACAGGGGTTGTATACAGAACCCCCTCTCAGGAGGAGGAAATGGACAAGGAAATTATAGAAAGTATACTTAGAATGGCAGATAAGGGGGGATATTGCTGATGGGAGATCTGAATATGCCAGATATTAACTGGAGTGCAGCTGCAGCAGCCACTTCTAAGAGTGGGGTTATTCTAGATGCCCTACAGGGGGCATGCCTTAGACAACTAGTATTGGAACCCACTCAAGAGGGAGCAATCTTAGACCTGGTCCTCTCAAATGGAGGTGGAGAGAGGATCACAGATGTAGAAGTGGGTAGCCATCTGGGAACTAGCGACCATCGAACAGTATGGTTCACAATAAACACAGCAACAGAGTCAAGCTATACAAAGGCAAAAGTACTGGATTTCAGGAGGGCTGACTTTGCCAAAATGGGTGAGTGCCCAAGGAATGCACTAGCAAATGGGCAGGAAGGAGGGGTGGAAGAACAATGGGGAATAATAAAAACTGCCATCACAGAGGTAACAAGTCTTTGTGTGAAGCAAATAAACAACACAAAACGATGTAAGAAACCACTATGGTTCTCAAAGGAGGTGGCAGTGAAGGTTCAAGAGAAAAAGAAAGCATTCAGAAAGTACAAGGAATCACAGAAGGAGCAGGACAGAGAATGTATCAGTTAAAGCAAAAGGAAGCTGGGAAGGCAGTCAGAACAGCAAATGCCCGAACTGAGGAAAAGATAGCCAACTCAGTTAAGAAGGGGGATGAAACCTTTTTTAGGTACATCAGGGAGCAAAGGAAGACTAAGGGAGGGATAGTGAGGCTTAATAAAGGGAAGGGGGTGGACAGAGGGTGACTGTGAAAAGGCAGAGATACTAAACAAATATTTTTGCTCAGGATTTACAAATGAAGAGGGGGAGGTACCTAAAACAAACAACAGAAACACTCTGGATACAGAAGTTGATACCAGCCCATTTAAAGAAGAAAGGGTTCTGAAAGAACTCTTAAAACTGAAGGTGAACAAAGCAATGAGACCTGATGGGATTCATCCCAGAATTCTAAAAGAACTAAGGGTAGAACTAGTGACACCACTGACTACCCTCTTTAACAAACCATGGGAGGATGGGGTGGTACCTGAGGAATGGAGGAGGGCAGATGTGATTCCCTTTCACAAAAGTGGGAGCAGGGCAGAAGCAGGAAACTACAGACCTGTTGGTTTAACCTCAGTGATAGGGAAAATGATGAAATCACTTCTGAAGGAAAGAAATGTCGAGTACCTAGAGGCCAGAGGGGCACAGGACCCAAGGCAGCATGGATTCACAGTGGGAAGGTCATGCCAGATGAATCTAATAGATTTCTTTGACTGGGTGACCAAAGTAGTAGATCAGGGAGGGGCTGTGGACATGGCCTACCTAGACTTTAGCAAGGCATTTGACTCAGTCCCACACAAAAGATTAATAAACAAGTTAGCCAGCCTGGGAGTGGGTCCCAAGATGATAGCCTGGGTAAAGAATTGTCTGGAGAATAGGACACGGAGAGTAATAGTAAATGGAGTCCACTCTGAGGAAAGGGGGGTTACTAGTGGGGTGCCGCAGGGTTCAGTATTAGGACCAGTCCTCTTCAATGTCTTTGTAAGCGACATTGCAGAGGGACTGTAAGGAAAAGTATGTCTCTTTGCAGATGACACAAAGATCTGCAACAGAGTTGATGCACAAGGTGGGGTGGAAAGGATGAGAAGCAACTTGGCAAGGTTAGAGGAGTGGTCAAATGTATAGCAGCTTAGATTTAATGCTAAGAAGTGCAAGGTAATGCACCTGGGAAACAAAAACCCAGGGAAAGAGTACACAATGGGGGCTGAGATGCTAGCAACAACAATGGAAAGGGACCTGGGGGTAGTCATATCAGATGACTTAAAGGTGGGCAAGCAATGTGAGAGGGCAGTAAGGAGGGCTGGGAGGATACTGGGATACATAGGGACAGGCATCACCAGTGGAAAATAGGAAGTTGTTATCCTTCTGTACAGACAGCTGGTGAGACCCCATCTGGAGTACTGTGTGCAGTTCTGGAGACCCAATCTCCGCAAGGACATAGACAAGATGGAAGCTGTCCAGAGGACAGCAACTAAAATGGTGCAGGGTCTGCACCGGAAGACAAATGAAGAGAGACTAAAGGAGCTTAATATGTATAGCCTAGAGGAAAGGAGGGAGAGGGGGGACATGATAGAAACTCTCAAGTACCTTAAGGGAATTAACAAAGTCCAAGAGGGTAGCATCTTTCAAAAAAAGAGGTGTGCAAGAACAAGGGGGCACAATTTGAAGATAGAGGGGGGCGGCTCAGAGGTAATGTAAGGAAGTGTTTTTTCACAGAGAGGGTTGTGGATGCATGGAATGGCCTTCTGGAGGAGGTTGTGGAGTCAAAAACACTGGTTGAATTCAAGCTTGCATGGGACAGCCATAAGACAATTCTAGGGGGTTGGGGGTAGAAAGAAGTAGGCTGCTGGTTAACTAGGATCTGCAGCTTATCCATTAGGTAGGGAAATGGGCAGACTGGGTGGGCCAAGCGGTCCTTATCTGCCATCAAATTCTATGTTTCTATGTTTCTTCTAGCATGCATGGGATAGACACAGGGGTGCTTTCGAAAATAAGATGGAGAGAGGTCGCCGGAGAACAGTTAGAGTCTGAGGAGACAGATTAAGCAGGGAACATTTGGGCAGATTTAGTGGGTGAAGCAGTCCTTTTCTGCTGACAAATTATGTGTTTCTATATGCTAAAAGGTGTGCTTTTTATTTATGGCAAGCAAGGGTTAAGATTTTTAACCTTGCAAATATGGCTGACAGCTATTTTTTGAAAAACATTTTTGGGAGGCATGGATATCTAGGTGTGCTGCATCCTGGTTGCCAGAAAACTGCTCAACCTAATGGCTGAAATACTTAATGCACTTATTCCTGAACTCTCTTGGCCAATCAGGATGCAGTAAATTCCCTACTAATTTTATAAAGTATTTAAATGCATTACTGTGCATTAAATGATTTAAAGCACAGTTGTGCTGGTAGTTGTGAAGCCAGGCAGTAAACTGATTATTTTAAATCACAGATGATTGTAGTAGTATATTTTATTTTTTGTGGTGCCCTTCCCCAGAGGCTCAGGGTGCATTACAAAATGCAGAGGTAACAGAGTGGAAAGAAAACATTATTAAAATACAATAATAAATAATAAACATAATATAGTGCAGCACTATCCCTGTTGAAAAAAAAAGATCTACATCAAGCTGAAAGTTGATACAGTACTAGTGACAGCTTAATGTGTGGACCCTCCATCCCCATAAGCCTGTGCAAAAAGATAGGTCTTCAGAGCCCTTTAAAATGCCTCCACTGAGGGGGTCCTTCCTCAGGGCCCTCAGGAGATTGTTCAATAGAACTGGACTGGCCACTTCAAAGGCCCCCCCCCCAAGGTTTTAAGCCTGGCAATGCAGTGACAAGGAGGCCCTCCTCAGTGGAGCAGAGAGGATGTGAGGAGATGTAAGGATGCAGGTTGCCAGACAGGTAACTTGGGCCCAGCTTGTGTAGGGCATTATAAATTAGTAACCCAACTTTTAAAGAGATATGCCACTTATGCAGTTCACACAGTGCCAAGGAGACATGACTCAACCTCAAAAGGTTTGTAAGCAACCTGGCAGTTGTATTCTGCACCAGTCTGCAGGTGCTGCAGCATACCTCAATTGACCCCAATCTATAGAGCACTACAGTAGTCAAGCCTTCATCACTGGTACTGATAAAGGTACCGTAGTTTGTTGGGGGGTGTTAAACAATGATCAGTGGTAACATTGGACAAATGAGGTTGCGGATTTCACCAATTCTTTCGGAACCATTTTACAGTTTAATTGGATGTAACATCTTCTATGCTTCTATTTTCAATGAATGTGGGATTCTTTTTGTTTATGAAAAAGAAGATTCCAAAAACTTTATAATAAAGAAAATATCTATATTAGCATTATAGATTTCTGCTTATATTGGAACTCTGTTAATCAACTAATTGAAGCAAACAATACATGCATTTGAGAATTAAAAACTCATTTAATAATAAATGTCATTAGTTTTCTTAAACGTTTATTTATAGAATTTTATAAAAGTACCATACCAAAGAAAAATAAACCCAAAAGAATAATACAGATATAGTTGAAGGATGTATGTACTTAATTGACAAAGTGACAATAACCATTGTCACTAAGGGTTTCAAACTATACATTTAAAATTTAGAACAGTCAGTATAAGAAGAAAGGAAAAATGGGCCAGATACTCAGAAGCCAATTTTCTGATGAAAACTTCAGGACAGATCCAGGATTGTAAAATAAAGAATTAAATAAAGATAGATCTCCCAACCACAAAAACATCACTCCTGGGATTTGTTTTTTGATTATACGTGTGTGTGTGTGTGTGTGTGTGTGTGTGTCTGTATATATCTATAGATATAGATATATATACACACACACAGTGAAGCCCGCAGGATGAAGCAGAGTGTCACAGGTTTCCTGCGTGACAAAAGGGATTACCCTCATTGAAACTGCATTGTTTGCTGCTGTAACTCTACTGCAGGTTTCTGCAGTGCTGTGCTTCATTCTGGTGGGCTTCACTGTATATGTATTATAGTGGCATCGTTGCATCCCTGTAGTTAGGATTGAGTTAGCAGTTTAATGTTAAATCCCAAATTTTGCACTTTAATAACTTTGCAACTGTTCAAAGAATGTGCATGAAAGGTGGTATGCACCATCTTGGAGGAGGGATCTCTTGATGTGCTAAGTTTCATTTTCATCATATATGTGATTTTCGTGCAACGCATAGTGAAAAAAGTGTGTTTTTTGACAGTTTTTGCTGATTTTTTCCCATCACACTGTGGCCACACCATTTGGAATTGTGGTCTAAACTTTTCAGGGTAGAAAGAGGTTGTCTGAAAGAAGAAGCCAGTGTTGGTTTGGTGTAAAAATATTAGTCCATTCCAAAGTCATTAAATTTTGAAATTTTGGGTTCTGAGAATGCTCAGTTCAGGTCTTTTGGATAGGTATCTGAATTGTGAATGATTTGCCTCACAAACAAGGATTTTGATAGCTTGTGAACTGGGATTTATAAAATCCCAGTTCATGAGAAACATTCCCTGTTTGCAAGCTGTCATCTTGTTTTCACTATTCCTCATCAAACAAAACATTATAAGTTGACTCAGGGAAGTGCTGTGAGGTAAACCAGCATGTGTTTTGTTGAGAGTGACATCCTGTACAAACCCATGCCTTAGGTTTACTTCATTTCAGCCCCAAAATGTGGTTTTGAAATGTTAAAAATCCTTGTTTGTAACTCGCTTCTGATCCTTGTTCGTGGGGTGTCAGAATCCTTGTTCGCGAGCTGATCCTTGTTCATGAGCCATCAAAATCCCTGTTTGTGAGATGACAACCAGATGGCCCTCTCTCGTGAACAAGTATTTCTCACAAATAAGGATTTTTACACCTCACAAACAGGGATTCGGCTGACAAACAGGGATTTTGACAGCTCACAAACAGGGATTCTAAAAGGAAATCACTGTTTGTGAGGTGTCAAAATCCCTGTTCATGAGAAATCCTTGTTCATGAGCTGATGACCAGATGGCCCTAAAATCCCTGTTCATGAGCTGTCAAAATCCTTGTTCATGAGATGTCAAAATCCCTGTTTGTGAGCCAATCCCTGTTCTTGAGCTGTCAAAATCCTTGCTCATGAGGGGACAACCAGATGGCCCTATCTCGCAAACAGGGATTGTTTCATGAACAGGTATTTTGACACCTCATGAACAGGGATTAAGCTCACTAATAAAGATTTTGACAGCTCACGAACAGGGATTTTTAAAGGTTGCTGTTTCTGTTCCACTTTACTGCAAAGAAATGGTTAGGACTTTTGGCTTGAAATTTGCAGGGTAGAAAGGGGGTGTCCCAGAGATGTGATTAATGCTGGTTTGGTGTAAAAATATGCATCGGTTACATAGTTATGGCATTCTGAAGCCGAGAAATTTCCCAAAAGATAACACTGTAGCAAACGTGGTGCTTTTCGGTGTCTATATCTCGAAAATGGTTTGACATACAGATTTTTCAGTGCATGATTACAACTGCAGTGGAATTTTTTCCAAGCTTGCTATGGTTACTGAGATATTTTGCCATTTACAGCACAAGGGTTACTTGGAATGTGTCTAGGCATGTGCTGCATCTCTACAATTATAGGTACTTGACACCATTAAGCAGTAATGGGACTGTTGGGCCACCCATTATGTAATACTTGAAGTGCAGGGCCCACAGGGAGATGATAGTTCATTACAATGACTGTACACTTATGTATAGTTGGGAGCTCAGCGCTGAAGTGAAAAAAGTAGGGAAATGAGATGTGAGGGTTGAGACCCTAACACTCCCAACCCTACCTTCCCACCCCCCACAGATCAACATTTGACAGGGAGAGTCTTGGGGTTATCAGGCCTAACTCTCACCCCATTCTGCTGTACTGTACCATATCAGCTTTCTTATACATGGAATGGGGTGAGAGTTAGACCCTATGACCTTAAGGCACACCCCATCATCTGTTGGTCTGTGAAGGGTGGGGGTGTGGTAGGGTGGGGGGGTGTTAGGATCTCAACCCTAATGCCTCATTTCCCTACTTTTGCCAATTCAACCCTAACTGATGCACTAATGATTTTTTTGCAATGAATCTCTCTCTCTCTCTCTCTCTCTATAGTGACAATTACAGGCATCGGGGGTGTGCCTTGGAGTCATCAGCCCTAACGCTCACCCCATTGCATAAGTAAATAAGCTGAGATGGATACAGTATAGAAGAATGGGGTGAGCATTAGGGCTGACAACCCCAAGGCACACCCCAACACCTGTCACCCCATTTCCATGCTTTTGTAGATAGAGTAACAACCCTAACTGTTGCATTAGCAAAGTTTTTTGCAATGAATTTCCTTACTTTTTCAGATAGTATAACAATATCCTTATCTGCACTCCCATCCCTTTAGAGATGTATATACTGTATGTATGTAGCCATGATAACTTTGCAATTTTTTCACAATTTAACCCCAAATGTCTAGCATAGTCTTCTTAGCACACCTCATAAACCCCATAGGTGAACATTTCTTAATCTGTGGCAAAACTCCATTCCACGCCACATATGCGGAAACTGGTTTTGTGCAGGATGTGAGAAATGACAGCTGTACTATTCATGAGGTAGTGTGAAAAATGGCTCTGTTGAAAATTTGGAGTGAAAATATGAAAAATTGAAAATGTTATTCGCATGCACAGGAAAATGACAACGAGCGCACATAACTCGGGTGTGTGTTTGTATTTTTGCTCAATATTTTTAACATGTGGTTTTTGGGACCCCCACCTCATGAACAATGGCACTGTTATTTTGTTACTCAGTTCCAAAAGGTGATTTTGTGCAATAACTGTGCCATTCTGTGCCGCAAGGGCAAAAACACATTTTGAGCATGATGTGAGAAATGACAGCTGTACTGTTCATGAGATGGTGTGAAAACATGGGTATGCTGAAAATTTGGAGTGAAAATATTAAAAAATGGCAAAGTTATATGTATGCATAGGAAATTTTCAATGACCGCATGTAACTCAGGCGTTTTTTTGTATCTTTGCTCCAAATTTTCAACATGAACTTTTTGGGACCCCACTTCATAAACACTGTCACTGACATTTCATCAATCAGTCCCAGAAGGTGACTTTGTTCAGTGTCAGAGAAAAGCCCATGTTGAAAATTTGGTGAAAAAATACCTTAAAATGGCTGAGATAGCAACATAAGTTGAAAATGCCATTAACAGTCATTATATAGCATTTACCTTGATTCTTCAGTTTGTGGTTCAGCTTTGAAGAGTGCAGATGTGTCTCAGTCCACAGAAGATGAAAGGCAATGCTCTCCAGTTGGTAAGTAAAGGGCAAGGGAGGGTGTAGTGTGGTGGGTTGCTCAGTGGGATAGTCGGGATGGGGGAAGGAGGACAGGGCAAGAACAAGGGACTGTTTTCTTTTAGGAAAAAAGAGACATTGGGGACTGTTCTTTTTTTACATGGATATTTTCAGCAATATTTCAGGACAGTGGGAGTGGGCTCCCCAATATCCCACAGTACTGGGGGTTAGGACATAACTGGGGACACTGGGAGTTGGCTCCCCATTGTTCCAGACTGGTGGGGTGGATTTACACTGCTGACATGGCACTTGGCACCACGATGTCAGGAGAAACAGTTTAATTTTTTTTTAAAAAGAAATATTTTGGGGCACTGTGGGTGGGCTCCCTAGTGTCCCACATGGGGGGGGGATTTGGATGGCTGACATGGGGATTGCGCACCTTGCTGTCAGAAAATGTCTTATAAACTCCTGGTGGGGGATTCCATTGTTAGGAAGGTAGAACTGGGGGAAGAAGGGGAGAGGGAGATAAGGTGCCTGACTGGTGCCATGGCTTGGAGGAACAGGGAGCGAATCCTCAGGATTGCCAGAGCAGCTGCACAGGGGAGGGAGCTGAACATCATTGACCACCTAGGGACAAATGACCTGGCTAAGAAAAGGATTAGAGAAGTGCAGGAAGAGTTTGTGGAATTGTGGAGGGGCCTTAGACAAGTTGCATGCACAGTAACCTTCTCAGATGTGCTGCCCATCTTTGGTGTAGGACAGGCTAGGGTGTTCCATACCATGGGATTCAATCAGTGGTTGAAAAACTGGTGTGGAGCTCAGGGATTTGCCTTCATTGGGGACTGGGGGTCCACCTGGAGTGATGCAAGCCTATACTGGCATGATGGGCTGCATCTGTCCATGATGGGAACCAGGATCCTAGGTGATAGGTTTAAATGCTTCATTGGCAAGCATTTAAACTAGCCAAGTGGGAAGGCACTGGAAAGGAGCAGGGAAATCCTAGCCCCCCCAAAAAATCATGGTAGTAAGTGCGGTAAACACCAACATAGAGATGTCGATAGGGAGAAGGGCAGGGGTAAATGGAGAAAGTGACAAAGGCAAGAAGGACAGGGATGGGGCAAAAAGGAGTCAAGCCTTCAGGAAATGGAGGGTAATGAGTACCAATGCCTGTAGTCTGGGCAACAAGCTCCCTGAGCTGGTGGCCTTGATGGAAGAGGGATGCCTGGATATCGTAGCAGTCACAGAAACATGGTACACAGAGAACCATGACTGGGATGTTAACATACCAGGGTACATAACCTACAGGAGAGGCAGGCAGGGGAGAAGAGGGGTAGGAGTAGCTCTCTATGTAAAGGACGATAAAGCAACTAAACAAAGACTAAACAAGGAGGAGGGAGGCACTGTGGGTCACCTTAGAGACTGGAAGGGCACCACAATCTGTGCAGGGGTTGTGTACAGACCCCCATGTCAGGGGAAGGGAATGGACAAGGATATGATAGAAGGCATTCTTAGAATGGCAGAGAAAGGGGAGATACTGTTGATGGGAGACCTGAATATGCCAGATGTTAACTGGAGCACATTTGCTGCAGCCACATCCAAGAGCAGGGCCATTCTTGATGCCCTACAGGTGGCAGGCCTCAGACAGCTAGTTTCAGAACCCACTTGTGAGGGAGCAATCTTAGACCTCATACTCTCAAACGGGGGCAGTGAGAGGATCTCAGATCTAGAAGTGGGTTGCCATCTGGGAACAAGTGACCATCAAACAGTGTGATTCATGTTAAACTCAGCTACAGAGTCAAGCCATACAAAGTGAGGGTACTGGACTTCAGGAGGGCTGACTTTGGCAAGATGGGTGAGTGCCTCAGAAAACCACTAGCAAACAGGCTAGAAGGAGGTGTGGAGCAACAATGGGGAATCATCAAAACTGCCATCACAGAGGCAACAAGCCTTTGTGTGAAACAAATAAACAAATCAAAATGAAAGAAAAAGCCACTACAGTTCTCAAAAGAGGTGGCTGTGAAAGTCAGAAAGAAAAATATAGCTTTCTGGAACTATAAGGAAACACAGAAGGAGCAGGACAGAGTACCAGTTAAGGCAGAAGGAAGCAGGGAGGGAAGTCAGAATAGCAAAGGCCCAAACTGAGGAAAAGATAGCCAACTCAGTTAAGAAGGGGGATAAAACCTTTTATAGGTACATCAGCGAGCATAGACAGACAAAGGGAGGGATAGTGAGGCTGAATAGAATGAACGGTGGGTGGGCAGAGGGGGACAGTGAAAAGCAGGGATACTGAACGAATATTTCTGCTCAGTATTCACAAAGAGGAGGAAGCAATCCAATTAACAGAAGCACTCTTGATGGGGGTCGATCCCAGTCCTTTCACAGAAGAAAGGGTTCTGCAAGAACTCCTAAAACTGAAGGTGGACAAAGCAATGGGGCCTGATGGAATTCACCCCAGAATTTTAAAAGAATTAAGGGGAACTAGTGAAACCACTGGCTACTCTTTTTAATAAATCATGGGAGGATGGTGTGGTACCCGAGGACTGCAGGAAGGTGGATGTGATTCCCCTTCACAAAAGTGGGCCCAAGACAGAGGTAGGAAACTACAGACCTGTCAATCTGACCTCTGTGGTAGGGAAAGTGATGGAATCACTTCTGAAGGAAAGAATAGTTGAGTACCTAGAGGCCAGTGGGGCACAGGACCCAAGACAACATGGGTTCACAGCAGGAAGGTCATGTCAGATGAATCTAATAGATTTCTTTGACTGGGTGACCAAAGTAGTAGACCAGGGAGGGGCTGTGGACATGGCCTACCTAGACTTTAGCAAGGCATTTGACACAGTCCCACACAAAAGATTAATAGTCAAATTAACCAGCCTGGGAGTGGGTCCCAGGGTGGTAGCCTGGGTAAAACATTGGCTGGACAACAGGACACTGAAGGTAATTGTAAATGGAGTCCACTCTGAAGAAAGAGGGGTTACTAGTGGGGTACTACAGGGTTCAGTATTGGGTCCAGTCCTTTTTAATGTCTTCATAAGTGACATTGCAGAGGGACTGGAAGGAAAAGTATGCCTCTTTGCAGATGACACAAAGATCTGCAACAGGGTTGATGCACAAGGAGGTGTGAAATGGATGAAAAGGGACTTGGCAAGGTTGGAGGAATGGTCAGAAGTATGGCAGCTAGGATTCAATGCATAGAAGTGCAAAATAATGCACCTGGGAAACAAGAACCCAGGGAAAGAATACACAATGGTGGGGGGAGGTAGTAACAACAACAGAAAAGGAAAGGGACCTGGGGGTAATCATATCAGATGACCTTAAGGTTAGCAAGCAATGTGAGAAGGCAGTAGGGAGGGCTGGGGGTATATTGGGATGCATAGGGAGAGGCATCAGCAGCAGAAAACAGGAAGTTGTTATCCCTCTGTACAGATAGTTGGTGAGACCCCATCTGGAGTACTGTGTCCAGTTCTGGAGACCCCATCTCCGCAAGGACATAGACAGGATAGAGGCAGTCAAGAGGAGGGCAACTAAAATGGTGCAGGGTCTACAAGAGAAGCCATATGAGGAGAGACTAAAGAAGCTTAATATGTATACCCCTGAGGAAAGAAGGGAGAGGGGGGACATGATAGTAACTTTTAAGTACCTCAATGGAATCAACAAAGTCCAAGAGGGTAGCATCTTTCAGAAAAAGAGATGTGCAAGAACAAGAGGACACAATTTAAAGATAGATGGGGCGGTTCAGGGGCAATGTGAGAAATATTATTTCACAGAGAGGGTAGAAGATGCATGGAACAGCCTTTCTGAGGAGGTTGTGGGGTCTAAAACTGTGGGAGAATTCAAGAATGCATGGGACAGACATAAGGCAATTCTTGTGGGGAGTAGGAAGAAATAGGCTGTTGGTTAACTAGGATCTGCGGCCTATCCTGTAGGTAGGGAAATGGGCAGACTAGATGGGCCAAGCGGTGCTTATCTGCCATCAAAGTCTATGTTTCTATAAATGTGCTGCAAATTGCAAAATGGCATTTTGGATTTTCAGACACGTATTGCCGCAGGGGTCAGTGCAGTATCAAAATTCTCCCTGTGACAATCTGTCCCTGCCTGCAGTTGCCAGATGCCTCTCCAGGAAAATAAACTTCCTCTCCACAAAAACAAGCTTGTTTTCACATGGCACATCTACTTTTTTGCCGAAATTCAAAAGTACCAACTTTTGAACAGATTAAAAGTTTTCACCAAACCTTCAAAAGGCACATCTGAGAGGCAAAAGCTTTCAACCCTGTAACTTTTAGACCACAACCAAAAGCTGTTGCCAAGAAATGGCTGTCAAAAGAAACTGAAAAAAAAACATTGGAAAAAAGGCATTGAAATTTTATGTTTTTCACCACTCTGTATCTCAAAAATTACAAAAGGGATTCACATGAAATTTTGCAAGTCAAAAGACCTTCCCCTCGCTGCAAACTATGCCAAATTTTGTGCAAATTAATTTAACTATTGCAAAATTATTAAAGTTCAACATTTGAGGTTTAACATTAAACTGCCTGGCCAATTCTAACTATATTGGTGTTACTGTGTCAGTATAATATATATATATGTATATATGTGTTTGTGTATATATTTATAAAATGGGTTTGAAAAAAGAAGTTAATCAACTGGTGAAAGACCATCAGGTGATCGTGTGTATATTAGAGCGTGACCACACACCTGCACTTTTACCCCCCTCCAAAACAATTTTGACATTTTATAAGATAGATAAACCACTCTGAGGTGTGCGGTTGCACTCTGATATACAGACGCCTTGGGCAGTTGAGGCACACCAAGGCGTGCATATATCAGAGCACAACCGCACACCTCTTAGTGGTTTATCTATTGCATATATATATATTTATACAATGGGGGTGAGACATATTCCAGTGAGATAAAACAAGTTATTTTCACTGCAGTGAAATAAATCCTGATGACATCAGCGGAGTTAAAATAACTACCATTTACTACACTCACACTAAACCCACACTAAACCTACACAAGCTGCACAACCCATGCAAACCGCGCTAAACCGGTGCTAAACCCACGCAAGCCACACAAACCACACTAGACCCGCACTAAACCCATGCAAGCCATGCAAATTGTACATTTTGCAACAATGAGGCTCCCATTGTATAAACAGGATACATGATGTGCACTCGTGTGATATGGGAACTATGTTCAGTCCTGTACAGTGACCTCTGTAACCTTACTCATGGCTTTGCCACTCGTGAGTATTCAGAGATCACGCTAGGTCATATCACACTCATGCCCGTTATGTATCACATATGTGTATATAAATTTATATACATATATTCATTGCAAAAAAGCTACATTTATGCATCAATTAGGGTTTTTATTAAAGCATAAAAAAGCTGGAAAATTCGACATTAGGGTTACCAACCCTACCACCCTACCCCCACCTCCGCTCAGCAACAGGCATCAGGGTGTGCCTAGTGGTCATCAGCCCTAACTCTCACCCCATTCCATGTGTAAACATGATGATATGGTACAGTATAGGAAAATGAGGTGAGAGTTAGGCCCAATGACTCCAAGGCCCACCCCAATGCCTGTTGGTGTGTGGAGGGTGAGGGTGGAGTAGTAGGGTTGGTAACAATAAAGTCGAATTTCCCAGCTTTTTACACTTTAATAAAAACCTTAACTGATGCATTAACATAGTTTTTTGCAATGGATTTCCCTTCTTTTTGAGAAAGAGTAATGTAACTGGTATGTTTTTTTGTAGGAGAATGGGCCCTCCAGACCCTGCACTCCCCTCACACTACCCATTGTTGCATAATGATATGCATTAGTACAGACATACCGCAGCTCCATAGTACTGAAAAGGAACCCTTGTAACACTAATTTGGCAATATCTCAGTAACCTTAGCAACTATGGTAAAACTTCCACTGCAGTTGTAATCATGACTTCAAAGCCTCCACAGGTGCTTAACTGTGGAGAGTGAAAAATCTGTATCTCGAATCATTTTCAAGACACTGGCCCTGAAAGGCACCGCAGGTGCCACAATTCAACGGGTGCATGAAACTCGGGCATTTTCAGGATTTTTTCACCCAATTTTCAACATTGCATTTTGGGGACCCACCTCATGAACAATGTCACTGTCATTTTGTTAATCTGTCCTGAAAATAGAGTTTGCACAGTGAACGTGTCATTCAGTGCCACTGGTGTGAAATCATGTTTTGGGTAGGATGTGAAAAATGACAGCTGTATACTGTTCATGAGGAGGTGTGGAAAGGGTAATGTTGAAAATCAGAAGGGAAAATATAAAAAATTGACAAAATTACTAGTGTGCATAGAAACTGTACAACGCATGCTTGTAACATGGCCATTTTTGGGAATCTTTTAACCAAATTTTTAACCTGGGCTTTTTGGGAAATCCCCTCATGAACACTGGCACTGTGATTTCGTTAATCCATCCGGAAAGTTGACTTCACACAAGAACTGCGCTATTCTGCACCAGAGGTGCAAAAAGTCATTTCAGGCATGATGTGAGAAATGACAGCTGTACTGTTCATGAGTAGGTGTGATAAAATGACAATTTTTAAAATCTGGAGTGAAAATATTAAACAAGGCAAAGTTACGAGTGTGCATAGAAACTGCTCATCGGACGCTTGTAACATGGCTGTTTTTTTTATTTTTTTGCACCAAATTTTCAACATGGGCTTTTTGGAACCTCACCTCATGAACACTGGGACTGCCATTTCATTAATCAGTCTTGAAAGGTGATTCTGTGCAGCAACAGTGAAATCACCTTTCAGGACCAAGTAACAAAATGACAGTGCCGGTGTTCATGAGATGCCTATGTTGAACATTTGGTGAGAAAATACCAAAAAATGGCTGAAATAGCCACATTTAAATTCTTTGTTTGTATTGGAGTCTTGCGAAGTAGGATCTTACTTTGTATGGTGAAATATGAACTAAGATCCTACTTCATATGATGCCGATACAAGCAAAGAATTTAAATTTGAAATAACAAACATATTAAGGGCATTTTCTGAACAGTAAAGTGCAGAATGCATCTATGGGGTCATAATAAGCAAGCTACATGTGTTGGTTCCTCCCTAGAATATCATTTTTGGAGGTTTCCAAATTTGAATTTCAGGCAAACTGGTGAAAAGATGGCAGACATACAAAAGAGCAATTTTCTCATACAATGCAGGATTCCTCTTTCAAAATATACAGTTATATTGAAGTGCCTACTGAGCATGCTCAGAAATGATTTTTTTCAAATTTTTAAATTGCAATAAGTTAAAAACAGCTTATTATTTTTTCATCAGACTAGCAAAAGGCACATCTGTGGTGTAGTCCCTTTCTGTCCTGAAAAATTCATACCAAGCAAACAAACCCTCTGGACTGTAGACAAGTTCAAAGAAAAATCCCAGCAAAGTCAATGGGTAAAAACATGTTTTTTCACCTCTCTGTAACTCAGAGACTGCACATCCCACCAGAACAAAACTTGCCAGATCACCACAGGAAGATGCATACCAAATTTCATGCAAATCTATTGAATGGTTGCAAAGTTATTAAAGTGCAAAATTTTGAGTTTACCATTGAAGTGCCACTCAACCCTAACTATAGGGGTGCGACTGTGCCCCTATAATATATATATATTTCCGTCTTTCGGATGAGACGTTAAACCGAGGTCCCATCTGCCTGGATTGGTGGTAGTTCAGGTGGATGTTAAAGATCCCATGGCACTTATCGAAAAGAGTAGGGGAATTTTTTATTGAGAAAAACAAAACAATAACAATGACACAATCTGTTTTAACTTTTGTCAAACACACCTATTTACAAGCTTTATACAAAAGAAAAAGACTAAAGACACCCTTCTATAACTTCCCCACAGACAATCCAATACAATATTTGAAAAACAATATACAAAAATCACCCTGAACCCCTATACACCTTAGCCAGTTATCCCCCATTTCACCTTAACCATACAATGTGTTTCCAAAAATCCTGAAAGATATTTTTATCCAGTGTGCGCTGCTCATACATTTTCTGTTTACCAACTGCTAATTCAATTCGACCAAAAAGAACATTGTAGGGAAGAAGGGTATGTTGTAAAGAAAACTGACACCTTGCTTGCCATAGATGATACTTAATACATGCAAATATCAGATTTAGGGTACTTGGGTGGTATCTTCGCAAAAAACCTGAATAATCCCCCAGAACGAGACTCTGATAAGTTATATGTATCAAAAATCCCCATTCCCACCGCTTTGCCAACTCATACCAAAAAGACTTAACATATGGGCAAAGCAGTAAAAATGTTCCAAGGTTTCAATTTGATCTGAGCACCCAGGTCTAATGCACATTCGATCCAAGATCTGTTTGTGTTTTAAATTACCCCTGACTCCTAACCTCCCATGACAACAGAGCCACAACACATCCCACATACTAGGGGGTATCCTATGGTCCATCAAAAGCCGCAAGGCTTGAGACAATTTTTCCGGGGTACGCAAGGGAAAATTCACTTGGACGTAAAAAAAAATTAAACATAATTTCTGCATAAAAATCCTTCCTAGGAATATCCTGCAATTGAGCCTTTCCTAATTTCCATTCCTGTAATTTTCTTACTGAAGAATCCGCATAGGATGGGGCCAAAGCCATCTTACCTCTCATGGGAACACCCCCTCCTTCCCAGCATGACATAAAGGAAGAAAAAAGCAATTGTGTCCAAGCCGACCATGGATGATCCTGAGGTTTAACCCTGGATTGAAAAGCAGCAATCATGAAAAAAGAATGAAAAAATACCACCGGGTTTATCATCCCTAAACCCCCTTGATTCAGCTTTAAATAAGTAAATGCTCTTTTAATCAGATTCAACTGACTGCCCCACACCATTTGAAAAAATACACTATACAATCTAGTTTCTAAAGCAACCGGAACCGGAAAAATGGCAGACACGTGTAAAAAAATAGGTAATAGAAACTTTTTAATAATCAAAACCTGCTATTTTTTGGAAAAACCCCAGGATTTCCATTGCTGTACCTTTTTTTCAGCAATGACCAAAGCTTTTTCCCAGTTTAAGGATGCTAAGTCTCCTTTACCAAAATTAAGACCTAAAACAGAAATATACTCCTTAACCATGATGCCCCCAATACTCTGACAAACCGTAATATCCCCAACCGCCAGACAGTTACATTTCTCTAAATTTAGTCTAGTACCATTCAGGTCAGCTAATCCTTTAATCACTTTAATAGCCTGAACCCCTGAATGAACATCTGCTACCAACAAACACATGTCATCTGCATATGCAGAGATTTTCTGGGCTGGTAAAATACAAGAGGGCGATAACCCCTGTATTGACCGATTGTGCTCAATTTCTCTCAGCAGTGGGTCCAATACAAAAGCATATAACAGCAGACTGAATCAGACCTTGTCTGACTCGCAATTCATCTGAATTTCGAACCTACCATATATTAATGCATACATAAGAAATTGCATTGCAATATAAAGTGTAAATATACTGAACAAATATTTTCGAAACCCATACCTCACTAACACCTGGAAAAGAAACTCATGGGACACAGAATCAAAGGCTCTCGCCTGGTCTAATGCCATAATAAACCCTGACAGTTTTCCTTGGCATCCAAATTCACATATGTCCTTAACAATTTTAAATTCTGCTGAATTGATCTATGAGGGAATAGCACATTTTGTGCAGGTGAAGCACCTTTAGCCACTTCCTGCAGTCTTTTACACAGAATAGAGGAAAGTATTTTGTAGTCTGTATTCAAAAGACTGATTGGTCTCCAATTACCCAAATCTGTAATGTCCCCTGTCTTAAAAATAAATGTTAAAATAGCTAAATTAAATTTCATATCACCAAACCCATATTGTAGAATATCATTAAAAACTTCTGTCAGAATGCCGCTCAGGTCAAAAAGTTTTGTAGAATTCATTGGTCAACCCATCTATCCCAGGTGATACCCCTACCCTTAAAGCACCTATTGCCCGCTGTACCTCCTGCAAAACTATAGGCCCTTGCAGCAGCTCTACTTCTACCTGAGAAATGGATGGAATTGAAAAATGAAAAGCATCTTCCCACACCGAGGAGGAAACAAAACTGTCTCCAAATTGAGAAGCAACCTTCTCCTCCGCTATGTCTAACATTTCTGCCACAGACGTTTTTAAATCTCCAACAGAATTTCGTAGCCCTGACATCACTCTCTTCTCAACCTTATTTTTACATGCCTTATACGGATCTTGAAAAGGTTGTTGTTGTGTACCAAATTTTAAACTGGCATGAATGGTTGCAGCCCTCTGAAATTGATAATTTAACATGTTCTTTTTTACTCATTTAATCTGGGACTGAATCTCTGCATCCTTGCTTCTGGAGTGTGACTGTAATTTATAATATTGATTTCGAAATTCTAAGTATTGTAAATATTCCCCTGAACCTTTCTGTTTCCCATAAGCTAAAAAAAATCCTTTAAAGCCAACTTGGTATCTGACCACAAGAAATCCAATCTGAAAGAATACTGCCACTGATTTACGAAAAACCATAACGTTTTTTAATTGAGCCAAAAACCCTGCTTCTGACAGTAGCCATGCATTTAACATCCATCTGCCCTGAAAAGCCGGAAAAGATGCTGGAGTCTGCTGTAAGCCTACAACGCTACATAACACATTGTGATCAGAAAAATCATATGGAATCACTGAACACTCCACCGGGATTAAATAATTAGACAGAAAAAAATAATCTATTCTTGTCTGAAAAGTAGCTCTCTTATAAGTATAACCCCCCCTTTGCATGCAATTCTCTAAAAGCATCCTTTAACTTTGTTACCTCTATGGTTTGCGAAAGGGCATGCGAGTCACAATAAGTTTTTTGCTGGACTCCGTCTTTTAACCGAACATCTAAACTACAATTCATGACCCTCCCAAACTATATTCTTAGATGTAAACAGGTATGGCTTTACCAGATTAAACAAAGCTATCCTTGCTGTTTTAACTTGTGGGGCATAAGTATTAATTAATCTAAAACACAAACCATTCAACAAACAATCTAAGATCAATACTCTACCAGGCAGGACATCAACCAGCCTTGTCACCTGAACTACAGAGTTAGAGAACAATATCCCTACCCGTCTGCCACATCTTCCCAAATGACCAGAAGGAGGCCTCCCACCATAATTTTTACCTGAGACACCTCTGACAAAGAAGAAAAATGAGTCTCCTGTAAAAAAATCACATCCGCTTTCAATTCTCTACAATGCTGTAAAGCAATGAGCCGCCTCTTGTAGCTCTTTAGGCTACAGCAATTGAGGGATATAATCTTTAAACAGGCCATATTAATCATTGGTCATCTACTCATGATTTATCTTGTTTCCTTTTTCTCCCCTTTTCCTTTTTCCCTTCTAAAACTTCTAGCCCACCTTCTTCTTCAATTTCCATATTCAGGCTCTCATCTGATTTTAACAAATCAGAAACCCCTTCCCCCTCTAAGTCTGCTAGGGCTGCAAAGGAATTCTGAGTCAAACACACCCCCCTTCCCGTACGACTACTTGCTCTAGTAACCCTCCGAGGGGTCTGAAAGGGAATTTCCATCTCAGGCTCCCTGGCAGGGTCATCCGTACTTTTAGTCAAGGAATCTGCCATAGAAATGGGGGGGGGGAGGAACTACATTCTGTTGTGGAATTGACCCAGTGGATCTTTTCTCACTAAGAGAAGCATCTGATACCTCTGGAGGGCATCACTCTTTCAGTTTCCACTCTCACCATGTTTCCTTTACTTAAACGGGATTGGGTAGGCTCCCCCCTACACTGGGCCTGAGAAATCAGGTCCTCCTTATTTAATCCCCCTTGTCTATTCTGCTCCGCCCATGGACACTGGTGATAGGTATGACCTAAGTCGTCACATAAATTACATTTGAATTCATTCCTACACACCTCGCTGTCATGGTCTAATTCACCACATAAGACGCATTTCACTTTATCACATGCACTACTCAGATGCCTACGACTACCACATCTATAACACGCTTTTGGCTGACCTGGGTAAAAGCAAACCCCGTGATCTCTCCCCAAAAAAGAAGCTGTTTGGGACATGTTGTACTTCATTATTCACCACAAACAGTTTAACTTTAAATTTCCATGCCCCAGTCCAAATATTCTCTGAGTCCAAAATAGACTCCGGTGGGCCTAGAACCTCACATTTTTGTTTTAACCAAAAGACAATGTCACCCACATTCACTCCCTCATTCCGGAACATCACATTAACTGTTTTAAAAACTGGTTTTGTGATTGGAATAGCTAAAAGAGTATCCATAAAGGCAATAACACAGCTGTCATATTTATGCCAAATTTTTTCCAGACTAGCCATTTGTTTAAAGCTTACATCAAAGTATCCTCCCCACGAATATTAATTAAAGCATAAATGTCAGAAGGTAAAAAGTTCATAGAGTCCATCAATAATTTTCTTGCTACATAGACCCGGTCAGGGTGCTCAGGGAGGCCTCCTCTATACCTTAACTGCACTGCATTTCTTCTTGGGGCTTGTTCCACCTTATTTCTTTTAAAAAGGTCCAAAAAACGTGGGCCCCTCCTTGCTTCATGCTCTTCTGGCCCCAGGTCATGCATACTTTCAGCTGGTGAAATCCCCCCCTTCCCCTGCTTATCTAGTATCCTCGTCTGGCCTAAAGCCTGGTCCTGTTTAAATTGTCCAACTGGGGCCAATGACTCACCAGCCTTCATAGGTCCTTAAGATGCCTCCATCGCTCCTGAAGAAAAAGACATCCACTCCGAGTCCGGCACCCATCTGCCATCCACCTGCCGAATCCATCCTGCTTGAGACAGGGCCATTTCTGCCGACCAGCTAGTACTCGGACCCGTTTCCAGGTCCGTACCTCCAGTCCCACACTCAAACATGGCCGATGCAGTTCCTTACTCCATGCGAATAGCCGCCCTCATGATACCCGGAACGTCCTCCTTACCACTGGGCTTACACTGATCCATGGCGCCTCCACTCTGATCCTCACCGGAAAGCACCTCTTCCTCCGGACGATTCACCATCCCACTCTCCTCCTCCACCGGTGATCCTGCTGTTGCTGTTTTCGGGCTGTCTCCGGCACGAGCTTCCCTGAGCCCTCCGTCCATCACAGTCTTTACTGGGTAAGCTCCAATACAGGCCTCGCCTGTGTATCCTCCAAAAACACTGTAGCTCAGCCTCCTGTACCTGCATCTCCTCCTCGGATTCCATTCTCCCAGTCTCCATTTCTCCAGACGGAGCTTCCACACTCCACACTGTATCTGGCCGCACAGCCATCCCCTAGGTCAGCAGCTCCCCTACTGACCAAGATGCAGCAACGCCTCAGAGTAGGGGAATTTCCCCAGTGTCCTGGCCAAATTTCCCTCATTCACTAAAAATACCACCAACAGCTTAATCTGGTTCGAGGTCAGTTGGCATTCATCTGTTTCCCCTTCCCCCGGGTCGTGCCTGAAAATAGGCAGGATTTGTCTAGTGCACTTACCCGGTCAACAAAAGCTAAATAAATAAAATAAAATATAATAGTGGTGTGAGCATGCCACTATATTTAGGGTTAAGAAGGCACTTCTATGTTAAAGTCAACATTTTGCATGTTAATAACTTTGGAGCCGTTCAACAGATTTGCCTGAAATTTGGTATGCATGGTGGGGCATGGTAGGTCTCTTGATCTACCAAATTCCATATCGGTCAAATGTACGATCTTGTGCACAAAAACACTGAAAAATGCAAAATTATCCAGTTTTGGATTCAGTTGTTGGGATTTTGTTTGTGGCCCTGTGCAGCTGTCATGTAGCATGCCACTCTGTGAGATAGTTTATCTGAAAGAGCTTGGCTACCAGAACATGCTGCTTTTTATTTGGTGAAAAAATATTAAGGCATCCAAAAGTTATGCCACTTTTAACTTCCCATTATAAGTCAAAGGGAAAATGTATATGGTTATTTTGTGAATAAAGAATGGGGTTCTGGCCATCTGGTCCCACCTGGCGGTCAAAAAATTTGCAATCTTGTGGTTCAAGAATCTTTGTCCTCGAGAATTCTTTGACCTCAAGGTCCGCCATCTTGTTTTTGCTTTTCCCACCCTACAAATTCAAATATCTCGGCTTAGGGGTCACTCCTGAAGTAAAACTTGGATGGTTTTTACTCAGGGGGCCTCATTCTATCAAGACATGCCTTTGGTTTGATGTAAAATGGTCAAAAAATAGAGTTACAACATTTTAAATTCTTTGATCATGGCTCGCTAATGATCTTTGACCGCGAGCCTGTAAATTCTTTGATAGCGAGCTTCTTTGACTGCGGTCTTGCATCATGAGGTAAAAATACATCTTTCTCAGCTCAGGGATGGCCTAGGAACACAAGTGAGGGTGGGTTTTGTTCAGGGAGCTTCGTTCTGTCAAGGCATGGCAGTGGTTTTATTCAATTCTACCTAAAAGTCAAGTTTCAGCATTTTTTATTCTTTGATCATGAGCGTGAAATTTCTTTGATCACGAGCCTGCAAATTCTTTGATCACGAGATTCTTTGATAGTGATCCTGCATCACGAACGAGGGATGAGATGGCCCTTTGAAAAATACAATTTTCTCAGCCTAGGGGTGGCCTAGGAACACAAATGAGGGTGCGTTTTGCTCAGGGGGCTTTATTCTATTGAGGCATTGTGGTGGTTCTATGGAATTCTGCCTAAAACTCGAGTTTCAACATTTTTTATTCTTTGATCGTGAGCCTGCAAATTCTTTGATCGTGAGATTCTTTGATCGCAATCTAGCATCGCGAAGGAGGGACCAGATGGCAAGATTTTATAATGCATTAGATAGGGCAATTTCACAAATCTTTAAGTAAAATATCTCAGAAACGATTTGGTCTTTTAACTTGAAATTTGGAGGGTGTTCTCCACATGTCATTTAGAAGTGAATTATCATGTTTACATGTCACAGAACTTTTTTTTTGTGGAGATATTGCATTGATAGTATTCTAGGACCGAGTGGACCATGACCACCTGAAGTGCATAACCTTGTTCTTAATTCATTAAAAATTAATCAAAATATGCAATGAGAGTCTCTTCCATGGTGCACTGATTAGAACACTCATTCATTCAGTTCCCCATTTCTTCCTGGTCTGTAATAAGAAGCAAGTATTGTATTAATCCAAAGTGAAACACAATGCTCACATCCCTTCCTTGCACCTTAAAAGTCATGCAATTTGCTACGTAGGGCACCTGTCTCCTCCTATCCCAAGAAATTAAGTGGGATGTCACTGTACAGTATTTTAATTTGGACTTGTCCACAACCATAGTCCATACATCTGCATACATCTTCTTTTAGTTACTGTAAGTTGATTCAAGCTGCCATCTCAATTACTGCTCAAATCTTTGGCTGCATTGTTTTTAGGATTTAAATATGTTACAGGTACGAATCATTGTTATGCAAAAAGAAAGAGCCTGTAACATTTGAAAATGTTTGGCACACAACAGGAGGGCTGCTTGTCTTTGAACATGTTTTTTTAATTAAATATTTGTGAATCTGACATATGGTTCTACTCTCCCTGTACTAGCCTTAGCACTGTTAGTTTTTTTTTACTTGTTATTTTTATTTTAATATTAATAATTTATTGATGTTCACAATATGGGCATTACTGTGGCTGCTTCACTAACCTTTCGGGTATTTACAGAGGATAAGTGAGTGTGCTGGTTTGTTCATGAGGTGCCTGTTTGAGTTTTGGCATCATATACAGTACTCGTGCCAGGCTCGCATATTCTTAAGAGTGCTGACAAATGGTTATGTGGCAACTTTTTTTTTAATAACCTGCTGTCATTGCCATTTTTTTAACACAATCTGTTTTACTGACTCTGAATTACTGACATTGTTTCTGAACGACCTCATGAACCCCTTGATTCCTGTCAAATTGTTGATTTTGCTTCTGCATGGATCAGTTATCAGTACCACAATTGCACTGCTTATTATTGTATAAAAGTCTTGTTTATGCTATTGAGCTAGAAAGAAATAAACCTGTGTTCTCAGTTAAAAAAACAAAGCCACCTTCTAGATTGTATTACCATTACTGTACAAAAAGATATGCAGCGGTGTCCGTGCCTGTGTGGGGGGGGCAACCAGGAACCGGAACGGAGACATTTGACTGTGAATTAGTTTGATCTATAAATGCTGTAGTTGCTGTCAATGTATATATATTTTTTAAAACATCAAGCTGTCACCAGTTAGTCACCAGTTAGTCTGTTCTGAGGCCTGAGGCATATTGTTTTTTGTACATTGTAGTGCTATTGGATTAACTGATTTAACCCAGAAGGGAATTTTATGTTTTTTACTGTAAAAGACAAAACGTACACTGACTGGAGCTGGGCACTACGGTACAGAATCCAGAGCCCTACCGCAGTGCCCAGCTTCAGTCAGCGAAAGCTCTGTCTTTTAGAAAAAACATAAAACTCTCTTCTGGGTTAAATCAGTATCACTGTAATGTCAAATAAAACAATATGCCTTGGAACAGACTAACCGGTAATTAAGTGCTGACTGCTGGATGCTTAAAAAAAAATATATATATATACAATTCAACCGCAACTGCAGTATTTATAAATCAGCAAACTAACTTGGGCAGTGAGCTACGAGTAAAATGTCTACACTTCCATTCCTGGTCTGCTCCGCCTCCCCCCTTCCCCCGCCAGTATGGGCAAGCTGAAGGCTACAGAGATTGTGGGTTATGGATCCTCTGATGTACAACCTGCTTGTTGTTTTTTTAACAATTCCTCACCTATCCCCTCTCTCTCTCTCTCTCTCTCTCTCTCTCTCAGTTAGATTCATCCTGGAATACAAGCAGGCTAGTTTGCTTAGGGGATGTGCAAGGGAATCGGATGTTGGCTTAGAGATAAATTACTTTGATTACACAGAGGGTTACCATGGATATTGGAAACTGGGATTATTAATTTGCATATTTTCCCCTTCTTTTTAATAAGCCCTCAAATCTATTTCAGTTTAGATTCATTCTGGGTTGTAGGCTAGTTTTGATTCAGGTATACATGTTTACTGTGCTGATCTTGACTAGCGAGTCATGTGCAAGTAGGACTCATACATTGTCATCGGCAGCAGGCACTTCCCACCAGCAGACTCGAGCAGTAAAAGAAGGTTGAGAAGCAGCTTCACCATTAGTAGCCACAGTATGTATTGAAATCATAAAAAAGATACCAAGACACAATAAATTGTAGATTAATGGTTGAATTCAGCATGAAGACACACACTGATTAACCATGCTGGAGCTAAAAGCTGCTTTCCTATCCCCTTTATATAATTAATTTGCTGAAATAGATTTCTTGCAGTGAGGAGACATGCTCCCAGACATCAAGCCTACATGTCAGCACTAAATATTCCGTGACTGGCACATCTCTCTTGTCACTTCCCCTGTCAGCCCCTGACTGACAAAAGCAAACAATCATTTCTTCCTTGCGGTTTGTATTTGCCTGTCAGCAGCCGACAAAGTGAATGAAGAGCTGGGTCAGTCACAGAATATTTGCTTTGCACAGTAACATTGTGATTTAATTCTTTGACTGTGAGGCTGCAAAATAATCAGCTGCAACCACGGTCAAAGATTTTGTAGGCTTGCGACCAAAGAGCATTAGCGAGCCATGGCTAGTCCAAAAATCAGTAGTCTTATCACTGTTGCTATAATGTCATGCACCATGAGTACTATAGATGTTTCCCTTCCTATAGTACAAAAAAAGGAAAACATAGTGAAACCCCATGTAAATGAAATTCTTAGCATATGAAATGTGTTGTACAGATCTCATCATCTTAGTAAACAGTGTGGAAATTGGCAGCATTTCCCTGTTATTAATGTATACTGCATCATGAGTACTCTAATAGTGATTTCCCCATTCCCATAGTTGACAAAAAAAGAAAGAACAAAAAAAAAAATTAGACCCACTGTAAATCAAGATTCTAGCAGGTAGAAAGTGCAATGCATTGCCAACTGTGATTAGGTGACATTCTCCAGCAACACAGAAAATAAATAAATATTGTTCCAGTAAAGGTTGTTGATGAGTTTTGTTTTTTTAAACTTCTCTCATGTTTATTTCACATGATTGATCTGATGCATGGCTTTGTGTGTATGTGTGTGTCTGTGTGTGTTTGAGCATATATGTGTGCACTGTGTGTGTGTGAGTGTGTATGTGTGTTTGTTTGTGGGAACATACATCATAAAAAATCAAATATCTCGGCTCAGGGGTCACTCCTGAAGTAAATCTTGCATGGGTTTTACTCAAGGGGGCTTCGCTCTATCAACTCATGCCTTTGATTTCATATAAAATGGTCAAAAAATAGAGTAATAACATTTTAAATTCTTTGATCGCAACTCGCTATGATCTTTGATCACGAGTTTGCAAATTCTTTGATCGCAAGATTCTTTGATCATTATCTTGCATCACGAGGGAGGGACAAGATGGCCAAATTTTATAATGGAATAGATGGCCAATTTTCACAATATTTATGTTTAAATATATTGGAAACAGCTTGGTCTTTTTACTTGAAATTTGGAGCATGTTCATGGCATGTCCCGTAGATGTGAATTATGGTGTTTACATGTCAGAGAAAATATTTTTTGCGGAGATATTGCATGACACAATTTACATTTTGCGGACAGTGTTTTGCACTGGGGTGCTGGCATGAAATTGATAGGGTACCTAGTCTAAGTGTCATGGATGAAGTTTTCAGTCATTGTGCCTGTAAAATGTTAACAGGTGTGGAATTCTGCAACTCTGACGAATGAAAATCTCAAAAAAACTTTAACATGCTATATCTCAGACATGGTTTGGTCTTTTACATTGAAATTTGGAGGGTGTTGATGGTAGAGACACGTTTATAAGTTGGTGGGAGCGCAGGGCCCGAAGGGCCACACTCCAACCAACTTCCTCAAGTTCTTAGTTTTCTATTCTTTCTCAAAAAGTAAGGAAAGTCTATGCAAAAAACTGTGTTAATGCATCATTTAGGGTTAAAACACAAAAAGTCAGGAAATAAAAAATCTTTAGGGTTGCCCTTCCCCCCTCATCGACTCACCAATCATCTCAAGATTGACAGATGATGGGGTGTGTCATTGGGGTTGTGAGGCCTAAATGTTGCCCCATTTTTGTTCACTGTTGCTTCTCAATATGGTTACACAAGGAATGGGGCAACATTTAGACCTCACAACCCCAATGACACACTCCATTATCTGTCAGTCTTGAGATGATTGGTGGGTCAATGGGGGGGAGGGGCAACCCTAAAGATTTTTAATTTCCTGACTTTTTGTGTTTTAACTCTAAATGATGCATTAACGCAGTTTTTTGCATAGAATATACATATATATATATATATATATACATACATATATATATATATATATATATGTAATAGATAACCCACTTTAGTGTAGGGAGTGCTGCTTGATATACGCACACACCGTGGTGTGTGTTGTACGCACGAGGTCAGGCCAAGTTTGACAACGCCCAAGGTGTGCGATATCAGAGCATGACCGCACAACATAGAGTGGGTTATCTATCTTATAAAATGGCAAACTTGTTTTTTAGGGGGTAGATGTGCAGGTGTATGGTCGTGCTCTGATATACACACGGTCTTGTGATGGGATCCAACAAATCAGCAGACATAATTTTTCCTACCCATTTTATAAATATATATATAGATATTCATGGCAAAAAAATCCATTTAATGCATCTGTTAGGGTTGTCCCACAGTGACAAAAGAGAGGAAATCCGGTGTTAGGATTGAAAACCCTAACTCTGCATTCACCCCCCCAGCACCACACACACACGCACACACACACACACATATGCAAGTAGGGAGGAGGACCAAGGCAAAACGACCAATCACAGACAGCCAGCAGCAGGTGACAGAAATAAAATACAACTGTCTAAATGCAGTACTAGACATCCCCACTCACCTCACCAGGTACTGCATGCTCAGTGGAGATCCACAGTAAAACTGAGGCCATGTACACCAAAAATATACATCCCTGATTGTGGGTGTACACAACATACCACACTTATGAGTTGCATGGCCTTACCTAGCAATGCACCACACCACAGCACACCTGGAACTGTTCCACAAGTATAGAAGCACAGAAACAACTAAGGAGTTGTATGTCTATGGCATGTGTGGTTGCTTTCAGGTATACACAACTTCACACTGTTAGGCAATGGAGGCCTTAGTGATACAGTGTCCCACCCACTGAGACCAACTACTGCATGCTTGTAGAACAACTCCAGTCAAAATGAACCCATGAAGATCAACACTGTTACTCCGTGGTTGTAGCTTTGCAAAGGTTTGCACAGTTACGACTTGCAGAGTCTGAGATACAGAGTGACCCTCCTCATCTCCTAGTACGCTTGGTGCATTATGACTGCAAAGTTACAGGTAAAGAAACTCTATTAACATCTACAGTACACCTCCCTGTTTGCTGGTGTTCTCCACTTAGCATAGTTATCAGAACAATGGCATCACACACATAATGGCCTGCCATGCTCCAATACCATATACTACATCCTAAGTAGACACCAACAGCAAAAAAACAGACAGTGTGTAGGTAAATCGTGTACCTCACTCATTGCAAGGATACTCAGCTTTGATCTATTTTGATTTGTGTGGCATCAGAGAGCCAGTTCTATTCTGTTCACCATGTACTGCATATCCTGTAAAGAACTATAGCAAACATTAAGTCTATTGGCATCTGTTATACACCTTCATCATTGTAGGTAATAATAATAATAATAATAATAATAATAATAATAATAATAATAATATGCTTTATTTGTTATGCGCCTTTCAGGTATCAAGGCACCGTACAATAAGAGAATAAAATCCAACAGATTCAACCGCATATTAAATACAATTCAATAAATAGTACATCCATAAGATAAGGTACAGTCATGTTAGATGTTGATACGTTGTGTAAGCTTAACTATGTAATTACACAACCTGCCAGACACACTAGTTACTGCATTCTCAATATACGTACACCATTTAAAGTAAGTCCATGGACGTGAAAAGAACACCTATATCACAGAAACTGAATCTGTCTAACACCCATTGGGAGTTGCAGAACCTTGTACAAGCAATAGCTGTACCATACCCCCAGAGCAAGTTATGTATGTTGACCGGGCAGACATGTAAAACCTAGTACAGCACAGATGAGAAACAGAAACACAACACTGATTGTATCTTGATACTGGATGTGTCTTTTATTACATTTACATAGCTGTATTTGATTATGTCTACTCCTAAGTGTACAAACCTGTACACAGGTCCAAAAAAGAGATTTGCACTGTTGTTATTCATTCAGAATGCACTATCATGTCTGTTGGGGTGTGGTGTATTGCTAGGTAAGGCCATGCAACTCTTAGGAGTGGTACGTTGTGTGCACCCACAATCAGGAATTTGTACTTTTAGTGTACATGGCCTCAGTTTTACTGTGGATCTCCACTGAGCATGCAGTACCTGGTGAGGTGAGTGTGGATGTCTAGTACTGCATTTAGACAGTTGTATTTTATTTCTGTCACCTGCTGCTGGTTGTCTGTGATTGGTCGTGTTGCCTTGGTCCTCCTCCCTACTTGCATATATATATGTGTGTGTGTGTGTGTGTGTGTGTGTGTGGTGCTGGGGGGTGAATGCAGAGTTAGGGTTTTCAATCCTAACACCGAATTTCCTCTCTTTTGTCGCTGTGGAACAACCTTAACTGATGCATTAAACGGAGTTTTTTGCCATGAATTTCCTTTCTTTTTTAGAATGATAAGTACTAATAGTAGCTGCAATGTCATAGTGCCAGTACCAGACACACATAGTCAAATACACAAATATCCAAGAGCACAGAAAGTCATCTACAGAATTGTCTGTAATGAATAGTTAGCTGAGTCAAATACACAAATATCCATGAGCACAGAAAGTAATTGTCTGTAATGAATAGTTAGCTGAGATCCACTTCAAGTATATCCATTTAATGTTTTAATACCTGCTGACATGACCTGTCAGCTAGTGTGTGTAGAACTTAGAAGTTGTATGTTCATGTTCACATCATTTCCTGACAGAACATGATGAAACTGAACGCACTGAGAACAACAGTACAATGCATGGTCAACATTCAATGAACATACAATATGTGTTCCTCTTTTTTTGTGTGCTAGATTGCTGATGTGTAGTACCATTAAACCTATATGGCACATGCAATACCCTTTCTTAACCTAGAACAAGTAAAATGGCTGCTGACTTGTGCCATATGTATTGATAATTGACATCCCCCACAAGTAAAGAATACAGCAAGACAAAGAGTTCTTTATCAAAAATATTTATATATTGAAATTCAAAGATTTGAAAAAATAGTTACAAAATCAGCAAATTAAAACAGGTCGTTCCTAACAAAAATGTGTACAAAATATAAAAATACTTCTTTTCTTCAAGAATAAATCAAAAACTAAATAAAACATATTGACTGTCAGTTAGCATCAATTAATTAAGTAACTACTATATAAAAAAATATATATTTCCAGTTACAACAAATGTACAAAAATATTAGCATATAAGAAAAATAGTGAAAAAAAACTATTTACACTATGCACTCAGAACTCTGGAAGAGAGGTGTGCTGCTGGTTGAGGCAGTCCAGCCCACATGTTGGATGCAATATGGAGGCGCAGTAGAAGTGGAAGCTGTTGCTCCTTCCAGGAGATACCAGAGGAGCTGTGAAGGCTGTTTATTCCTGGCCAGGGAGGCTAGATGCAACTGGTGCAAGTGAAGTACTGGAACTGGCCACCAAGTCACTTGCCACTGTCCCCACAGGCTCAAGCACAAGGTTGACAGTCACTTGCTGCACTGTCATGAGGGACAGTAATTTGTCCTGTCCCTCACGCAGCTCAATATTGTCTTTCATGAGACTGTCAACCTTGTGCTCAAGCCTGCGGTAACAGCAGCAGAGGCCAGTGCACCATCTTAAGCAAGGGCGCCCTGTAAAGTGACAAATAAAAAGTATAAATATATGACCCTCACTATGGCGGTTGAGTACCTGTCACACTTTTACAATATGTTTACTAGTTGTATTGCTACACTGCACTATACCCATTCAACAGATAACTTTGTTTAAATTGGTTGCCTATCCATAGTAGTCCAGTGGAGCTTTCCATTTTGGTTATCACAAGCTTTCTATTTATTAATACACTTCTTGTCCCAGTACACTCCACCGCCTCATACAATGATAGTTATGATGACATACATGCATTATACAGCTGTGCAGTAAACTGTCTCACCCTTGTACACCCATTGTGATAAATATATTAAGGTATTCAAAGTAGATTTACTACAGCTCTTCTCATAGGTCATAGTAGTCTTCACAAATCATAGATTACCCCTTCATGCACTAGGGCCACCTTGAACAGCCACTCACTGAGAAACAACTATGTGATCAAGACTGTTGCCTGTTCAGGAACAGGTGACACTCAACAGTAAGATACCTTCTAACAATCCAGAAAGTGACACCATATGGTACAGCTGTATGTATTGTAAACCAAAAAAGTTGGGTTCTGAGGATACACAACAGATTGTGTTACAGAATCTCAATATATCAATGGCCCATCCACATATTGCAATTGTGTAGTACAGTACTGTTTGCATCCTCACTTACTCATGCCTTTCACAAATTGGCACACAGCTGTAACACTACCTAGCAATCAGAAGTTGAATGGCTGGCTTAGGGGTGAGAAGTTCCTCCATACTGTTGAAGAAAGGTTGGAGGGGTGGGACAGTACATCTTGTCAGAACATCTTCTATTATGGTACTTACGCTCAGAAACTGGTGCCAGGCTCCTGCTTCACCTGCACAGGTGGTACCAGCACTGCCTTCCTGGCCACTATAAAATATATAAGTGAAGAATATTAAACATATGCCATAATATGTAAATACAGCACACAACTTTTACTGTGACGAACATTTTTTCATATTACTTATGGTCTTATTTAACCATATACCATAGTTGTTCTATCTTATCACATATCTGTGTTTTGGCAAATCTTGTGTCATTCACCAGCAGGGACATCCACTGCCAGCCCTGTTCATGGGGGAGAGCAGCAAACTCACTCACATGAAGGGAACCCAGCACAGCCACAGCCAACCTCCTGCAGAGGTTACCATCCCTTGCCACTCAGATCAGCATCGTAGTTATCCAGTGCAATTCCACAACAGTCTCCCTGCAGATGTGTGTGTGTCCATCCACCTACTCAGTCACACCCATCCCATTTACACTTACTCTCCCAATGGTACCATGAATGTACAATGCTATCCATGCAGAAATGTACAGTCATCCAACGTACTATGTCCCCCTTGTTACATGTGCATCACCAGTGCCACCAGGTGTTCCTATTACTTGCTAGAACACAACATAAGAACAGTCCATTTATGAGCAATAGGAAAACAGTGATGAGGATGCTGAATCCTAGTCCTCTACTGCCAACCCAATGGCCCAGGCTCATTCCCTAACTTAGGTCTGCATAATGATGTGAGGTATGTCATCCAACATCTCAACACTCAGTGTCACTGGGACAGTTAGTGTACCACAGTTCTTAAATGTGGCCACATACTACATGTGTAAAGAAATACCATCTAGTTTGCCTAGATTGTAAAAGCCCCATTAAGAGCTGGCATGAACCATTAAGCAGGTAGAAGGATTGTGTTGCAATAACTGATTAGATGGTTAGTGAAGGGTGTATCACAGTCCCACTACTGACTACTAACTTCACAAAACACATAATAAGGTGTGCATGCGGATCCAACACAGTACCAGAGAAACACAATACTTCACAAATTTATTTATTTATTAAATTTTGGTGACCGGGTAGGCCCAGTGAGCCCTGAAGGTCCCTTTTTCAGGGGCGACCCGGAATAACAATACAAGATAAAATACAGTGGAGAAAAACTTTTGATTACATAGGTTGTTCAAGCATAAGGTGGTTACAGACAGTGGTTACAGACATGGTTATCATCATGACATAGTTTTGCCTTGGTACTACTTGGCATAGTGATATACATGAGGTAGCATTGGTCCCTAGGTGTCCAGATACTAGAGGGAGATACATGGTCAGCTCACCTTTGGGAAGGTTAATACCATATACCATAATAGTTCTGCATTAGTCCCACTGACCCACCTCAGACATAGTTGTCCTTACAATGCACACAGTCACCATTGGTAGGAACTTAATTGGAGCATTAGTGATACATTTACTATTACGAAAGTAGTATGTTGTGTTTGGTCACATCTCTAGGTCTCACATTAGTAGGCACTACATTGATATGCAAACACACTTTGAAAATACCAGCCAGGATTGAGATAAGATATATTGGTATGATTGCCCGTATTACTCATTTAGAAAGCAAGATGAGAAAAAAATAATGAGATTCAGATGTGTTCTTAGAGTGAAGGAAGATGACATGTATTTACAAAAAATAGATAAGAATTTAATTTGCTAACAATGCTCCAGATAACACTGGTGTCTAGAAAGTTACTCATCAGTATTTTACATGCTCAGTTAAACAGAAAGTGAGATACATACAAGAACTGTACATCTGGCAAGAAAAAAGTTTCCCTCTTGAATCACCAGTTATGTTATTAAGCACTATCCCTTGTTGTTTGCAATATTGACAAATATTGGGTGAGTACTGGTACTCATGGTAACTTTCTGAAGAATATTTCATTAAAAGATGTCACTAAAATAGTCTAGTACACACCTTATGTATCGCCCTCATACCACCCCAATTATCCATAGTGATAATTTCCATAAGCATCTTACCATCAGATTCAACAACAATGACACTGTCAGTGTCAGAGTTCTCTGCCTCCACAGCTTCTGACTATGCTGGTACCACCTAGGGTGGGGCTGGGGGTTGCCTGTGCTGATCTGTGAAAAAAGAAAATATGTAGACTCCCTAAGTATTAGATATCAATGATTAGTCATTTCACAGCACTCTCTCTAAGCAAGCAGCATTCTCAGATACCTGACATTGTCCTTAATCAGCCACTACAGACTAATTGGAGATGCATATGAAATCAGAATTAGTGCAAATTAATGTTTGATAAATGGAAGGTAAGTAACTGACTCAGTACACAATACTTAGTACTCATATTATATGTAATATGTAATACAAGTCTGCTTCAATACAATAGATACTGCATAGAAATTCCCCCACTATTATGTCACGACAACAATAGATATGCAATAGTAGAAGTAGATAATACAACATCACGTCTTAAGAACACGTTCTTAAGACAAAAAACCTAATCAAAAGACACAAGCGATTATGTCTCTCGTGACCTATACAAAATTCAGTTGTTTTACACTGCTGAGATTTGAGTTGTGGCACCATATTGTGATAATAGGATGCCTAAAGCAACAAACATGTCTATCAGAGAAAGACTGTATTTGTTCCACCTGTGTACCTGCACTATTATATGATTTAATTAGAGTAATTTTTTTTGAATAACTTATTTTGAGAGAGGCGTTCCCCTGCAGCTGGCTTGTCTGCAGCCTCCCACAGTTCATACGCAAGGTGGTACCAGCACTTGTCATGCTCTTGTATCTCCTCTCTCTGCTTCAGCACATAGAAGTACTGACGCAACAGCTTCCACTTCTTCTTCAGCTGTAGAACTGTCTTGTTCTTTACCCTCAAGATCATATGTAGGAAGCTGTTGATGCACCTCCACATTGCTTCCAACTTACGGTTTGTGCTCCACATTAAGACATAAGCATTGCCCCTCACCTGGACTGCCTCAGACAGCAAGCACACCTCTCTCATTGTCCATTGCCTCATTTTTAAGCTTGTTTTTCTGCATTTGAAAAAATAAACAAACATTCTGTTACTGTAATGCCTTGGAATCAATACATTTCAATATATTCTATTAACTGCTTTGCTTAGAACGTGGTAACAGCAGCATTTCAAAAACTCAGTTGTCATTGTCACAAATGTAGCCATTCGTGTATGGAAATGATTGTATTGCAACACACTAATAGCATACACAACTCTGTGTTGTATCATGCTATGTTTAACCAATTACATATACCACCGGTTGAATACAGGTACCTCAATAGTGCATCATTCTCTCTCTTAAAGATCTAACATTGTCAATTTAATGATGGTGTGCTTGCACAGGCAGCATCTTGTGATACTGCAGATTTGGGGGCATGGTTACTGTTGAGAGAATGGACGTTATGTATCAGTAGGTGTGTACCACACTGCCCAATCACTCAGCAGCAGCTGCCATCATCCTGTCTACCTAATTAGGTGACAACATCAGAAAAAAGGTAAATTACTATGAGACTTAAGCTTTCACACATTGTGACCATTACACACCGTGCCCTACATGCAGCCAACATGGCAACAGTGACAGCCAGTGTTGCCTGTGAAAACACCCATTAATTGTGTGTCAATGGGGGTGCACAATACACATTGTCATAATGTAACCCCCTAATTTTTTTTTGTTTGCGAGGGGTGACAATCTTCATGGTTTGTGCCCCAATTTTGTTTGCCGGGGGGCCAATCCGACATCGCCTCCTGTGACCCCCCTTTTCAGGTTTGTTGATGGGGGTCTGCCCTATCCCCCCATTAGCTAGAGCACCCAGTGACAGGCACATAGTTAGGTCGCATGCTTGAGACCCTACCCCAGCATGCCACACCACCTAACAAATGAAAACAGTGGCCCAATGTCTTTTGCACCCATTTGCATATCAACAACTGATCATCACAGTAATCACAGGTAGCAGAACCACTGCCACACTGAAATACGTTGTTGGTCCTCTGTGCCACTTGCACTACCATAATGGCACAGAACCATGTAGAATGCAGCTGCCGCAGTGACATGCAACATAGCTGGACCATGGCATGCCACCATAGAATATAACCCTGACAACACCCATAGTGCATGCATGATCAAGTGTTACCAGCCTGCATTCTACTGTGAATATCCCCAAGTATGTGCTATTCCTCTGTGAGTGATGTATATACTGATTCTATTTTTTGACTAACATGTTTGGTTCTGAAAAGAACCATTTTTTGTTTCAGTTCAATAGGTGTACAAACAGTCTGATGTTCTTAGAGGACTTTAAGGATTCCATCTTGAAGGTCTCCCAGGAAAAGGCAATTGCCAGAATGTGAGAAGTGCACACCGTCTGGTAGGTATAACCAATCATAACAATACTTAATTTCAGGGTGACGTATGGTGTGCATTCCAGACAGGCATAGATATGCAGATATTTGTATGTTCACCTTTCTCCATGCTCTGTCAAGCAAGTACGTGTGGTGTTCTGCTTGCCAGACCCTACACTCTGTAATATCTGAAAAAATGATTTTACAGGCAGGTAACATACTGATAATAGAAGCAAGGTCCAGTTTTGCTTCCGACACTAAATCTACCCAGCGTTTGGTGCCTAAATCATTCCCTCCAAGATGGATAACCAGTATATCAGGGTGAGCTTGAGTATTCAGAAGTCTGTGCATTGTTGGCATGAGGTGCTCCCACCTCATTCCACCCCTGCCATACCACTTTACACAGCAATTTGAGAGCTGCAGGTTTCTCCCAAAATCACTGTTCTGAGCACACTCAGATGATCGCCTCACTATACTGCTGCCAATAATCCACAAAGTCATTTTGCTGCTTTCTGCCATTCTCAGCTTTTCAACCTAGAAGTGGACAGAGAGCTACCCAAAAAGTCAGTGTTCACCCTGCAGTGCCTTAGCAGTAGTAAAAGTGAAACTGCTGTTTTCCCTCCTAAGTTCAACATTGCTTCAGTGGACTGATCCATGACACACAAATAAAACAAATCATTGGCTACTACTGTGGCTTCATTAACCAATGTAGTATTTGCACTGGCTATCACAGCAGTTCTGCTCCAGCCTAAATGTGCAAACATTTCAAGGTGGCAAAAATGCATCCTTCTGATAGGCAGTTTCAAACAATCACAAGAGCAGAAACATATCTGATTGGTTCCCTCTTTGGTTATGGTACACATGCCCCTTGCTATCTCTCTCCACTTGCAGCTGTATCTGTTCAAGTAAGTACCAAATGACTGTCTAACTTTAAACAGTTATATCTAAATAATGCAACATCATAGCTTATTTCTAGCAACATAGTCAAATAGAGCAGTAAAAATGTTTTGATTAATACTGTTTATCTGTTTCTAACACTTTTTATAATAGTGGGAAAATTATTTAAAAAATGTGATGTACTTACAGTCTCTGATTGGTTGTCTTACATGGCCTGATATATCTAGCACAACATTGGCAGAACTACCTGTCAGTCAAATAGCAATCAAGACATCATTCGCTGATGCACATAGTAACTCCCTATAGGTATGAATTTGCGATACTTTCAAATGCACTACAGTACATTTGCGAAACTATCAAAGGTTCAACATTACTTTTTTGACACTTTCGAACACACGACATTACTTAATCGAAAGTGTAAAAGTGTGAAAGTAGTTCTCGCAATACTTTTGAACGTTTTACACTATATTTTTCGACATTAAGTAGTGCAATACTTTTGAACGTTCAAAACTATATTTTGCGACACTTTTGTACAATCAACACTATTTTTGTGGCACTTTTGAATGCACAACAGTATTTCATGTGTTTTTTCAAAAAAAAATGATGATTCCTGAAGGGAGAACTGTCCTGCTTCCTACATTATTCACAAATGCAGAAGTGCACACAATTCTTGATTGTTAGTTAAGCAATAAGGCATGACCAAACGTTATGTTAATGGTCTGTTAATTGCCTTCTAGGGTTGTAATGTGCAATGAAGAGTAGCCGAGTGCTACATGCCCCTAGAGGGTGATCAATTGACCATAAGCATACCCCCTGGGAGTGTCTTATTACTTTTATACAGAAAATGTATTGTAAATAGTGTTAAACCTTGTTCAGTATATGATCAGGCTGTACATGTATGTTTATCAAATATTAAGACAGAGCTGATCGAATGTTTACAACGAACCAGAAACTTCTATTTCTCAGACCTTTATCATAATGTGAAATATTGAGTTAAGTAAATAAGTATATCATATCTACATCATTTTCTGATTTGATTGTATTGTTACCTAACCACTGACCACCATAGTCATGCATACGCATTTACAAATGGCAACAATGAATTGTCAAACTTGATTGGCTGACACAGCCTTCAAGTTGGTCACTTAATTTTCAATAGATGACCACCTGAAAATAAGTACGACACAATTTTTGACAATATACCACACTCTGCACTATTTTTCTCAAAAGTGTTGCACGTACGACACTATTTTTTAAAGTGTTGCACGTTCAACACTACTTTTCAGATTCTTATTAAAAAAGTAATAATTATTTAGAACAGCAGTGTGGATGTTCAACATTGTGAAACTGTTTGCATTTTCACATTTCTTGTTGTTTGTTGTCATATTATTATTGATGTTATGTTCATCACTATTTGAAAAGACTGCATATTGCTTCACTGACTTTCACTTACTACAGTAATTATTTGAGCAATGTTTACTGTTCAGTAGTATTGTTTGTTCTTATATGACATAGAGATGGTGCATGATAGTATGTGATGTTAGAAATACACTGAAGACATAGATTTTAATTTTCTTTTTTTCCTGTACTTCCCATACAGGTGTCTGATTGATCTGTAAGACTGGTGTACTGAACTGTGAATAGTGAAACATGGAAGATGCCATCTAAGCACAGAGGGAAGTGTTTGCGGAGATGAAACAGGTATCACAGTAATCCACTGTCGTATAAGGGTGATGTCAAAGTCAGTGATGCTTGTTCAAGATGTGAAATGATTCATAATCACAGTAAAGGAGTGGATTCAGAGCTTTATCACTCTGCAGAGAAAGGACATGGTTGCTCAAGAACAAGGAAACAATGTGTAGTTAAACAACAGTTGTGTATATCTGTAAGCAGAAAAGCTACTGTTGCAAAGACATGCATAAACACACATACTATGCATAACCGAAAATTTATTGCTGCTGATGCTTCTCTGGGGAAGCAGAAGTATTCTCGATCTCTAGCTTCTAAAGCCAAGATTGAAAGACTTATTGCTGCTGTGATGAAACATGAGCACAGAAAAATCGAGAGTCATCTCAGCTTAATGAGATTGCACTTGAAAGTGCGAACATTTGTTAATAGAGCAGTTTTTGTTCTTCAACATTTGTGGTGTAAGATTTCTCATGTACTTCAGCAGTTTAGGAAAATTGTGTATGACATAAAATGAGGCTACAACGATATCCTATCTTGAACCTGAACAATTTCTGTGATGTATTCACAGGACAGTGGCTGCACACACAGCACTCAGAGGCATATTTCTGGGAGGAGTCATATTACTCTCAGAAAAAGGACAGCAAGTTGTGCATTGATGAGTCCGGCAAAGTCTGTAACATGCTCAGTGTGTGTGATGATTCTACGATGGAGTCAGATGATGAAACTGAGGCAAGTATTCAGTCTCATAAATGTCACTGTCTCTCATTGACATGCGAATGACACTTGCAACCAAGGACAATCATCGTTTGAGAAATTTTAGCACTTTATTAACCTCTTTGTCATTACTGACCATAAAGAGAGGCATAAACTGTTTGATAGCATAGACCATTGTGACATATGTCCACACACTGGACTTATGGGTCACTCCCTTGCATGTCTAGATAGTGGCGTTTGTGACAGTGTCTTTCACCATACACGCATGCTGGGAGTACATCAATCAGGGATGAGGAACTTTGTGTACAGGGTATATGAAGTTTGTCGAGTTGTCACTCTGTAAACTCATCTCAATGAGTTACTGTTATGTGGTGACATGCATGGTGCCATTCAATTTTTGAAACAGCTGTGACATGTGAGCAATGTGACTGATACTGTGATAACTCAACCATCGATTGCTGATGGGAATTGTGTCTCTGTCCAAGAAAGTGATATTCTCAAACAGTTTGGGAAATCAATTGCCAAATTTGATTTGGCAAAGAGACAGAAGTTTGACTCTGTATGTGTCTCATGTGATCGCCTTTGTTACGAGAAACAAACAGCCACAGTGAATCTGGAAACGTTGTCACCTTACAATGACATGTGGTTTTGACTTTAAGCAATTCTGCTGTTAAAGTGTGACTTTCAGTTAGACCCAATCATTGTGATGTGCAAGCACTGTTTTTCCAAAGTGAAGTGTAACATTCTGCCACCAAGGTCAGTCTTGAACAACATGGTGGCACATGCGACACCAAGTGAGATTGCCACATTGAATTTGTTTGAAAGGATTCTTATTCAGTCAATGAAACTGTTTCAAACTATGCTACATATGAACACAAAGACACAGAATATTCCACAAAAAGAACTCATCAGATCTCTTAAGGGTTCCGTCATGTATCTTCCACTTCCTCTGCAGGAAAATGTGGAGGCTATCTCCATTGAAAGCACTTTGGTTATTCTTGTAAATAGTGTGCCAACAAAGTCTACGGTGATTTGGCAGGATGTTGTTAATGTTGAGAAGGTGAAGCTTGCCCTTACTTATTTAAAGAACAACAATCCTTTTTATGCAGACCTTAATACTGATCGCATGACTACTGTGCCTGCAAGCCAATGATTGAGAAGGTCAATGTGGAAATAAATGACAGTGTGTATGAACAGTACACAATTCAACCACTACATGGCAGAGATCCAGTAGGGGACAACATTGATCTCTATCAATTGAAACAGGTTGAAGGTCAGCCTGTCAGCATTTGGGAGACAACACTGGAAGCATGCTGTTTCCCAAACTTATTCCCAAAAGGGTTAGGCGTTCACCTGGATGAAAAAGAAGTGCGTGTACAGGGTGCTGAGTACTGAACAAGCCGTATGCTCAGTAAAGATGCCAAATTCAGGTGCAACATACAGTATCTGTTTCATCTCCTCTGGGAGAGTGAACTTAGCATATTGTCTGCGTCTATTGCTCATACTATTCGTCTGACTACTCCACTTGATGGAATTACTGCTGCATAGTTTCTTCAGAAATTGAAGCAGAAAGATGAAACTGTTCAAGTGAATTTGTCTTCTATTCTGTCAAGTCTACATGGCACCAAAGAATATTGGTACCGCAGACACTCTGAGGTGATGACAATGCTGCAAGAGCATAGTGCAGCTACATGGTTCGTCACACTGAGTTGTGCTGAGTATGCCTGGGATGAGGTCATAGAACTGTTGAAGTGGGCAAATTCTGATGTGGAGGGCATTTCATCAATGACTGTCAGAGAAATGTGTTCTCTTGATCCTGTCTCTGTCACAAGGCATTTTCACAAGCGGTTCCATGATATTCTGACTTTCATTTTGTCAAAGGACAATCCACCTCTTGGTATTGTGGAACATTACTTTTGGAGGATGGAATATCAGGAATGAGGTGCTCCTCATATTCACATGTTGCTGTGGATCAAGGATGCCCCACATATAGGTAAGCATGAAGCAGCACAAGTGCTAGCATTCATCAAGAAATGCAACACTTGCCGCATTCCGGACAAGTACGAGAGTTCTACTCTGTGGAAGTTGGTGCAGAAGGTCCAGTGCCATATTTGTGCAAAATACTGCTAGTGAAGAACAAATCTGATTGGTACACATGATGTCATTTCGGATTTCCTAGGCGTGTCTGTCAGGATGGTTGCATGAATGATCTGTTTTCAGCAATGTGACTCCACTTGAAGTCAAAATCAACCAAGAGGGTATATGAGTTACCCAGAGATGAGAAAGAGGTGTACATCAATGACTACAACCCTACTCTTCTCCTTATGTGGCAAGCAAACATGGATGTTCAGTTTGTGGCTGACAACTCGTTAGCTCTGGTGCGGTATGTCACTTCGTACATAATTAAACATGAGCAGACTAGCTTTCAAGATCTTTGGGAAGATATCGCTAGTTCAAGCAAGAGCCTTATATCTCAGTTGTGGTCACTGGGCCTGAAGACTCTCTCACACCGAGAATGTGGTTCTTATGAGGCTGGTGATCACTTGATTGGTACATATCTGTACGGCAAGTCTGATGCAGTCTACTTCCTCAGCATTAACTACAAAGAGAAGTGCAACCGTGTACTTATTCCTCATGCTGAGATTGAGGAACTGGCTGCCAATAGGCCATCTTCAAGACATATCTTGAAGAATAACCTCATTAACACATACTACTCCTGTAGACACAAAGACATGGATGATATGTGTCTATTTCAGGTGGCAAAGTGGTATGACTACAAGACAGATGTCTCACCTGATTGTACACATGACATTTACAAGGTCAAAGGAGTGGATGACTGTCTTGTTAAGAGACAGAAACCTTGGCTCATTGACCACTGTAAGTTACATCTAGGCAAATCTGAGAGTGGAGAGCATTACTGCTTTGCTCTGCTATTCCTATTTAGGCCCTGGAGGAATGAGGGTGAATTGAAAGGTGGCTTTGAAACATTCAAAGAAGAGTTTAATCACAGTTATGAGATATTCAAAAGTGAATACTCAGAGATATACATGCAGAGACTAGATACGAGAAAGAGCAGCTTGAAAAGGCACAAAAGCTACTTGTGGAGGATATTCCTATTAGCTCACAGGACAGTCTTGATCCAGAAGGACAAGGTATCCTTGGGGAACCTCTGCCTCTGAATGCCCTAGAAGTACTCATGTCAGAAGTGGAGAGTGCCATGAAACATGGAACGCACTGTGGTGCTGACCCAGCTGAGTTGAGACAGAGACTCAATGAGCAACAGCATGTGGTTCAATCTCAGGTAACTGAAGCAGTATGGCATGGGATACTGCATGAAGAGAAGAAATGTGACTGTCTTGACTACAAACCACTGCTGGTGATTGTAAGTGGGTCAGCTGGCACAGGGAAGAGTTTCCTTATTGAGGCCATCATGACTGAAGTTCAAAGCTTGACAGGATCAGTGATGTCTGTTGCTGTGAGTACTCCCACCGGACTGGTAGCATACAACATTGGTGGTGTGACTTTACACTGTCTTTTCATGTTGCCAGTGGAGCATGGCAAAGCAGGAAAGTATTGGAAACTGTCGTTCAAGGTCGCATCTCAGCTTCATTCAATGTTTACTAAGATGAAGTTACTTATCATTGATGAGATTAGTATGGTCTCCAATTTGATGCTTGCCTGTATACATCTACGTCTACAGGAGATCTTGGGGACTGACTATGGAGATGCATTCAGTGGAAAAAGCATTGTTGTATTTGGAGACCTTTTACAGCTTGCACCTTTGAATGCTCAACATGTCTTTTCAGCTCTGACTGTGAAGCAGGCCAAGAACACACTTGGGTGCATTGGAGGTTTTAACCTGTGGGAGTTATTTACCTGTGTTGAGCAGTATCAGAACATGAGCCAAAGTGCTGACATGACTTACAAGGCACTGTTGGATCAAGCTCGTACAGGTTCTCTGTCACCAGAGCATGTTGCAATGTTAAATGGGTGAAAAATCAGAATGGAGACTACATCCATAGAAAACGCATGTGATGTTTTCAGTGATGTGTATTCCACGGGTACACGAATTGTGTGTCTCATGCCACAACTAAAGAAATGCGCTGAGTTCAACAATGTCATGTTGCAAAGAGAAAATCAAGCTATTCTCACACTGCATGCTGTTGATACAGTAGATGGCATCATTTTAAGTTGAAAACTGGTAGCGAAGATGACTGAACAGCTGTCTGAATTGAAGTAAGATGTTTCACATACAGTTGGCCTAGAAGCTGTACTTACAGTTTATAAGAATGCATGTGTCATGCTACGCCGCAATCTTGATGTGGAGCGTGGCATAGTGAATGGAGCCATGGGTAACATCATTGACTTTGTTTACAATGTTCAAAAGACATTTATCGAGACACTTGTTGTCCACTTTGATAACATGGAACATCCTGTACAGATTGATAGTACCTGTGTTAAATTCCAGGTATTGAAGGATATCTATGTGAACAGGAAACAGTTCCCAGTATGTGTTGCATATGCTGTTTCCATTCACAAGTCTCAAGGCTTGAGTTTGGATTCAGCTATGCTGGACATAGGGACAGACATTTTCAAAGATGGCATGAGCTACGTAGTGCTTTCACGCGTACGTAGTCTTTCTGGGTTGCATATCATAACAGTCACACCTCAGAAGATACGTGCTGACAAGCGCTGTATTGTTAAGTACAACAGACTATATACTCTTTACCAGCCACAGATGTATTTAATACCACTGCCAATGTATGTGGTTGTCTCACATCCTTCAGTCACATCTACAGCTGGCAACAAAAGAAAACAAGCTTGTGCAACTGATGGAACTGTTCAGAGTTCTATGAAGGTCACAATGTCAAATACAGATGCGGAGCCAGCTGTTGTTCAGAAGTCAATTGGAATGGCTGTTGGGCCTGTGTTCAACAACAGTACTAGAGTAAACTGCTATGCTAATGCAGCTCTTTCTCCACATGTCACACTTTGTTGAGACAATATCTGCTTCGCAAGACACTGCACTATCGAAGAAGTTGAAGCAGGTTGTCAAAATGACTTCTGATCAGTCTAACAATGTGCAGTCACTAACACCTCTGCGCCAAGTGCTGGGCACATATGATGGATTCAGTGAGTTTGCTGAAAACGTGCAGCAGGATGCTACTGAGTTTATGATGGCTATCATAAACAGCCTGGATGAGGAGGGAACTTCTATGCATCACTATTTTACTGTGTCATATGTAACCAAGTACGTATGTATGTCATGCAGTCATTCAGAACAACAAACCACAGAAGATATGCTTTGGCTTTCTCTGTTTGTGCCTCAAAGTAAAGCTGTGAAGTTTCGGCAGCTGTTTACTAATGCTGTAAGTAGTCACCTGTGTGTGAGGTGTGGAGGTACATGTACTCAGCGGTAGTGTGGCTGAGCACTGTGGTAGTGAGGCTGAGCAGTCTAAGGCACTTGGATTAAGGCTCCAGTCTCTTTGAGGGTGTGTGTTCAAATCCCACCACTGCCAATGACACTTTACTGGTTATTACATGTCTGTAAGTCAATGATTATATGTTTGTAACTAAAAATGATGACTGTTGCACATGCTGACATGGAACCTTTGTAAAAGAGCCTCGTCTCAAAGGTATTGTAATCCTAGATTGAAATAAATAAATAAATAAATAAATACGTCTCAGGACTTCATCGCAATATCTTATGCTAGTATTGCATAGATTTGACTCCATTGGGCTCAGAGTTGACACACCCATCACTGATTTCACAGCTGGTAGAGTAGTATTTAACCAAGCAGTGTTTGACACTCATGCTGTGATCTACCACTATGGCCAGTCTGTACATTCTGGACATTACACTTGTTTGTGGAGGTACAGAACTGGATGGGTCAAGTGCAATGATTCAACAAGCTCTTTCAAACAGAGACTGCTGCAACACTTAAACAATGCATATGTTCTGCTACTGAAGAATTATGACAATCTTAATGTGTCAGAGGAATAGTAACACAACATGTGAAATTCCTTCACTGTCCTGTCCATATTTTTTCTTACAGAGTGAGTTTTGTCACACTATCATTTCTTATTAACAAATGCACAGTTGTGACTACACAAGACATTTATTACATGGCTCTGTTGCATATCCAGACTCATTGTGACTTTAAGATTGTTGCGTTTATCAGTGACACAGTGAAAATAGTTGCAGTGGTCATTAATCGGCACCAGCTGTCTTCACAGTCACTAGAGAAACCACACTTACATGTCTAACAGAGACTTCTGCATGTCAAAAGAGATATTCCTACCTAGTCAAACTCTTCTGTCATAGTCTTTTGTTATGAGTGTGTTATATGCAGACATGAGAAATCACACTTGGCACATTTGTACATGTGTGATTGTACTGAGGTACAATGTTTGTCCATGTGTATTTACACCACTATGTATCATATCTTTTACTAAAGATTTACAGCACTCTGTCACATGTTGAAAACTATGATGTGTGCTCTGTATTGATTTTTTCTTCTTATGCTTTCGTCTTGAACAAATATCTAAACTGCTGTTTTGCAGCAGTGCATTATTATGACTGTTTCATTGTTGTGTATCTAGATTGTATATATATATATATATATATATATATATATATATACACATATACAATGTTTAATACATTTTTGCTAAGTACTTAGTACTTTGTTGAAAATACTAATAGCATTAACTAATATATACTTTGATTGATAGCATAATAAGTGCTAATTTTCTCGTAAACAGTTGTAGACTCATAAAGAGTAACAAGTAGTAAGCTTATATTTGTTAGCATGAGATATTATGCAGTTGCACATATGTAATGTTCTGTCATGTCATATCCCATCATTAATAACAAGCTTATGTGTTACATTGCAGATATCTTTATCATTTAGTGCACAGTGTTTGCCTATCATATCGTTAAATGTTATATTAATAGTATTCAGTAACAAATTTCTTTCATGTAAGTAAAAGTGTAACAGTTGTAGGTGGTTAACTAATTCTGCATCAATGTAACTATTCTTTGAACATTTACAGTGATGTATATAATACTGTTAGCATATAGTATCAGAAATCTTTGTGTTCAAACTTAACTTGATATGTGTTAATAGTTGAAAACTGTACATCAGACACTTTCACTGATGACAACTGAGCATTTTTTTGTTCCTGATAATATTCTCTGATCGCCTCTATTGAGGGGTCAGGTGGGAATTTTCCAAATGCAGTAATATTGCAGTATGACTTGACATGTACATCTATGCGTGTATTTATTTGTATATCTACACATAGAATACATTAACATTAAATGTTTAACTCTTAGTTTCAGATATATATTATCTTAGTAAACCATAGCCTGTTTGTGCTGCTATGAGTTAATAAGGTGCATCTGGTTTTTCGCCCACCCCAGGAACATTCACACTATCAGTCACACAATAACAACAACATCATTACTGTCTCATATGTGTAAACCGTGTTCAGAGGGTCATGTTATGTCTGCCTTTTTTGTCACAGATTAACTGTCTGTGAAACTGCTTTACATGTATTTCAAGCAACAGTGAAAAACATATATGTGATTTTTTTGTGAGACTGATTTTTGTGCACCAATTTGATTTTTAATTTGGCCTTCTCACAATTATTAATTGGGCAATACATCTTGTTAAGCCTTATCTACCTGTGTTCTGTCTTTCTTTTATCATAATGCAGCAGTGATACTATGTATGTTGGTGTTATTGCAGTACTGCATTTAAGCATACTGCATGATGTTCATTGCTACATTCTTTCTATTTATCACTGTTGTGGGGAGCATTGCATGCCTGAGACCGTGCAAGTCATTAATCAGGTAACTAGAGTCTACCTGCAATCAAGGAGGTCTACTGTAAATATCCATGCCCTTTGTTTAACTGTGGCTGTCCACTTAGGATATAGTAGCTATTGTGGTGGGGAGCGAGGGGAAATCCCAGTCTCAGACTGTGCAACTCCTAACTCTACAAACTTGTGTATCACTAGAATCACAGAGGTGCACCATTCATGTCCATCACCTTATGTTTGCTGTGGCTCTGCACTCAGTACACAATACCTGGTCTGGGGAGAGGGTATTACCTAACTAAGCCCATGCCACTCCTAACTGTAGTAACTAGACTGTACTTGCAATCAGAGGTGTACCATTCATATCTATGGGCTTATTTTTGCTGTGGCTATCAACTCAGGACATAGTGTGGCAGTTTTTTACCTCTAATTTCCCTTCTCTTTCAGAATGATGACAAGAAATAGTGAATGTAATGCAGCTGCAGGAGCACAGGGCCCACCACAAATGAGAAATAATGAACGCATCGTAGTAGAGCGTGAGCCTTTGGACCCTACGCCCTACCTCAATGAGAAATAGTGAATGGGACAGGTGTGGCGGGAGCACAGGGCCCTTTGGGCCCCAAGCTCCCCCCACGGATGAGAAATAGTGAATGTAATGCAGCAGCAGGGCTCCCGCCATGGACAAGAAGTAATGAATGTAATGCAGCGGTGCTCCCACCACGTGATGTGTAGTGAGATAGTAACATGAACAGCAACACAAACACAAGGTGGAAACGGAAATGGTAACAGAAAGGTAAACGCAAATGCAGATGACAATGGGAAGGGCAATGCACACGGTGGCGTAGACAGGAACAGTAAAGCAAATGGAGACATAAATGCAAGTTGAAACAGTAAGTGTAACAGTAACAGAAGCACATACCCTCTTTTTGGTGGACAACTACATAGAGAAAGACAGTGTATGCAAAGACTGTATGCATTGTAATGGTAATGGAAGCTTAAAACGAGCATTGGAAGTGCTTAATTGCAAATATCTCAACAACCGTATGATGTAGAAAAAAATGTAAATTTCACAGAAATCATTATTTTCCTGGCTACCATTTTGTATTACCGATGAAAAACTGTGATTTCGTGACTGTTTTCTAGACGAGCCCCGAAGTTACGCTGCATACGCCACCATGTTAGTCTATGGGAAAATGTCAACTTTGGAGTACCTGAACTTGGGAGCCATGCAATATTTTTTCACCAAACCACCAAGAGCACATTTGTTAGATGATGGCTGCCTTCCCTCCAAATTTCAGCCCAAAAGAGCAAACAGTTCTTTTGCAGCAGGGTGACAAAGAACTCCTGTTATTTTGGCCACAGTCTTGAAAAGTACTGTTGAAGTTTGCAAAAGCTTACACAAATTCATTCGAAAGTGTTGTAGTTGCGAAAGTACTTTGTGAAAGTACTTTTTCCAGAAATTTGAAAAACATATTTCTGGGGTGTTTTACCCCAAAATAAAGACATGGCTAGCATCCTGAGGCTCCGACTAGGTGAATACAGAAAGAATTAGGTTGCTAGAGGGTCCCAAATTTAAATGGCAAGCATTTTATGATCGCCAGCTGAAAACAAAATGGCAGATTTGCAAACGTAAAAGGGCCATTTGTGAAAATAAAAACTGCATTTGCGACAGTTTCGAACTTTTTGTTAACTTTTCCCATTGACTTATAATGGGGACTTGTTTTTTGAATAACTTTTGAACTATTTAATATTTTTTTATGAAATCTTCAAAAAGCACATCAGGCACCCTGGCTGCATGTGCCCTGAAGGTTTTGGACTGATCTTGCAAACCCTGTGACCTGTAGGTGAGAGCAAACAAATTGCAAAAAAAGCGTAATTATGCAATTCATTGTTGCTTAATAACTCTGCACCTGTATATCCGTCCAGTATGCAATTTGGCAGATCCCAAGATCTACTATGCCCAATTGTGTATACCAAATTTCAGGCAAATCTGTTGAACAGTGGCAAAGTTATTAAGGTGCAAAATTTGACCCTTTAACCTTAAAATGGCTCCTCAACCCTAACTATGGTAGCACTACTATCAAACAAAAAACAACTGGGTCAAGCACTCACCAAGCTGTAAATAAGTCATGGGCACACATCTACAAATTGAAAAGAACTTACTTTGTTACATAAAAAACATGTTACCAATGTAAAAACTGCAATATCTGTTCCTGTATTAAACAAGTAAAGAGCTTTGTGAACCTGAAAATGAAAAAAAGTTATGAGATTCGGCAACTCGTTACCTGTACCACAGAAGGGGTTATTTATTTAGCAACATGTAGTTGTGGCGTGTTTTATGTTGGTAAAACTAAGCGTAGTTTAAAAACGAGAGTTGCTGAACATGTTAGAGTTACTTGTAAAGGAGACATCACATATGCCACAGCTGTTCATGTTGTGAGTCAAGATAATCAAAATAATAGGAGTGACCACATTTTTTTCGTTTTTAGGAATAGATAAAGTTTATCCACACCCAAGAGGTGGGAACTTCAGTGACCTGCTCCTAACAAGAGAAGCTTTTTGGATGATAAATATGGGTGCCTCAAAAAATCCCTGGCCTCAATACTGGTTTTGAACTGAAGCCTTTTCTGAAAAATAAAAAAAAAGATAAGAAGGCTTTTATAATATTGTGAGCCATTTGAGAGTAATGCTATATCCCTATTTGAGCTGCTGGCCCTTAGCTATTGTGGCTATAATTACTAGTCTGTAAATATATTTTTGTAAATAGATTTGTATATGATACATATTTATTAGAAGTTTATTTTTATTTTCCTCTCTCTATGTTTACTATTTTTTTTCCTCTTACTCTTTTTCCTTCTCCCCTCCCCATCCTTCTGCTTTGTTTCTGCTTCACCTGTCCTGAATTAACTTGAGAGCCTTAGTATATGTAAGGATCAATTGTTCAGGCCTTTGAAGTATCTGATCGCTATCCAATCAAATGATGTATGTGATTGTGATGTCATGATGATGTTGCTTGAATTAGGGTATTTAACTGCTGTTTTTAAAAGATGTTTTAGCTTTTGAAATAGGATGCAGTCACATCTGAAACATGTCAGCCTTGTATACTTCATGTTTTTTATGTAATAAAGTAAGTTATTTTTGATTTGGAGACCTGTGCCCATGACTTATATATTTTTTTTATTTACTATGCTTTTTTGGCTGCTCTGGACCATCATGTCATCCACCCTGGTCACTGCGCCCATACAAGCTTCCACCTCCTAGATCACCAGAGCTCTCCCAATCACCGCTGGCTTGCCCCCCAGAGGGTGGGGTCATGGCATCACCAGACTTACCAGTGCCGCAAAACTGTGACTGGTCGAGAGAGCCTGGCTAGGAGGCTAATTGAAGCCCAGGGCAGGGCTTCAAGGAGATGGCTGGAGCAGGATTTCTTTCTCCCTTAAGCTGAGGTGGGGATGTGAAATGATGTCCGGCATCCACCCCATCCCAGCGAGAAACTGGTGTTGGTGCAATGTGATGAACCCAGCCTCCACCAGGTGTCACTTCTGCACTGAACATGCACCACCCTCCCCCCTAGAGAAGGAGAGCAGTCTAGAGAATGCTCAATCCTTCTCCCCCAGCTGGCCCTCCAACAACCTGGGTCTGTTCCTGAACCTGGGTCACCGGCGTCGCAAGCAGAAATCCAACCACTGTGCTGGTGGGCCAGCATACCCATGACTTATTTGAGGTTTAGTGAGTGCTTGACACATTTGTCTTTTGTTTGTCTTAGTTGTTGGTATGTAGCACCACCAGTTCCTAGTGCTGAACTCTTATGTGTTTCATAGAGATATATAAATATATATATATATATATACACACACATACATACATACACACAGTATATATTATAGGGGCACAGTCACACCCATATAGTTAGGTTTGAGTAAGCACTTCAATGTTAAACTCAAAATCTTACACTTTAATAACTTTGCAACCGTTCAATGGATCTGCACAATTTGGTATGCACTGTCCTGAGAGGGTAGATCTCCGATGTGGCAAGTTATGTTCTAGTTGGATAAGCAGTCTCTGAGTTATGGAGAGGTGAATAAAACAGGTTTTCGCTCATTGACTTTGGATTTTTCTTTGAGCTTGCCTGCAGCCCACACGCTTGTTTGTTGTTTTTTTTTTGTCTGAAATTTTCAGGGCAGAAAGGGGCTACCCCACAGATGTGCCCTTTGATAGTCTGGTGGAAACATAATAAGCAGTTTTTAAGTTACTGCAATTTAAATATGTGAAAAAAATATTTTCTGAGCATGATCAGTAAGCACTACAAGATAATTGTATGAAACGAAGTAGGAATCCTGCTGTGTATGGGGAAATTCCTACTTCATATGGCCATCATCTTGTTTTCAGTTTTGCCTGAAAATTCAAATTTGAAGACTCCCAAAATGATATTCTGGGGAGGAACCAACACATATAGTTTGCTTATTGTGACACCCTAGGTGAATTCTGCACTTTGCTGCTTGGAAAATGTCTTTAAAATGTATGTTGTTTATCATTTAAATTCTTTGTTTGTTTGGGCGTCATGCGAAGTAGGATCCTAGTTTGTATGATGAGATATGAACTAGGATCCTACTTCGTGAGCTGAAAATCCACAAATATTTATTTAAAAAAAAATGTTGCTGCCAATGTTGTGGTGCCCAATTCTCATGTCAGCATTAGATGCAAGTGTCCCCAACAGTCTCCCACATTGCCAACATTGGGTTGCCCAACCCCTATGTCAGAAGTAGCCTCCCCTCAAGGCGGGACACTGGGAAGCCAACTCCTAGTGTCCCCAGTTATGTTTTATACCACCCAACACCACCAGTACTGTCAGACACTGTGTAACCCACCCCCAGTGCCCCTTAATGTTGTTTCCAAAACCTGAAACAAAGAAAACGGTTCCCTGACGTCTTTTTTTGTAATCCTGTAAAAAAGAAAATGATCCCTTGTCATCTCCCTGTCCCTCCTCACCCATCCCAACCATCCCACTGAGCAACCCAACACCCCACACCCCCTTGCCCTATACTTACTACCAGATGTCTTCTTCTGTCATCTTCTGTGGATTGCGACACATCTGCATTCTTCAAAGTGGAACCGCAAACTGAAGAATCAAGGTAAGCACCGTATAATGGCTGTCAAAGGCATTTTGAACCTACTGTATGTTGATATCTCTGCCATTTTTCATTATTTTTTCACCAAATTTTCAACAAGGGCCTTTTGAGACCCTGCATCATGAACACTGGCATTGACATTTTATTACTCTGTCCCAAAAGATGATTTTGTGGTCACTGCATAGAATCATGTTTTGAGATCATTTAATGAAATGACAGTGCCAGTGCTCATGAGGTGGGGTCCCAAAAAAACATGTTGAAAATTAGGTGCAAAAATACCAAAAAAATGCTTGAGTTACATGCAGTTGTTGAAATTTCACTATGCATGTGTATAACTTTGGCAATTTTTAATATTTTCACTCCAAATTTTCAACATTGCCATTTTTTCACACCACCTCATGAACAGTACAGCTGTCATTTTTCATATCCTGCATTAAATGTGTTTTTGCTGCTGTGGCACAGAGTTGCGAGTACACACTGCATGAAATCATCTTTTGGGACTGATTAATGAAATGGCAGTGCTAGTGTTCATGAGGTGGCGCTCCCAAAAGGCCATGCTGAAAATGTGATGGAACAATTCTTACAAATGCCCAAGTTACGTGTGTCCATTGAATTTATTCAATGCACTTGCATACTTTTCAATATTTTGGCATCAAATTTTCAACATAGCCATTTTTCACATCCTGTCCAAAATGTATTTTTGCACCTGTGGCTCACAATGGCATTGCAATTGTGTATAATTGAGTTTTGCTTTGCCTTTCACAATTTCTCTATACCAAGGTACATGAGGTGGGGTTATAAGATGGCTATGCTGACAATTTGGTCACTGTTCGACACATGGAAGCACAGGGCCTAGATGGCCATGGCTTCTACACCTACATACATATGCGCATCTACGGAGGGATTAAAATACGGATGCTATTATGCTATCTGAAAAAGTAAGGACATTCATTGTAAAAAAAACTCTGTTAATGCATCAGTTAAGGTTCCTATTACAGTGACAAAATTATGGAAATTCAGTGTTAGGGTTCCAACCCCTACCACCTGACCCCAGCCCCACCTGTCACACACCAACAGGCATTGGGGTGTGCCTTGGGGTCTTTGGCCCTAACTCTCACCCCATTCCATGTGTAAGGAAGCTGAGATTGTACAGTACAGGAGAATAGGATGAGAGTAAGGCCCCATGACCCCAAGGCACACCCCAAAGCATGTTGGTATGTGGGGGAGGAGGGTGGGTGATGGCATGGTTGGGAACCCTAACACTGAATTTCCATAGTTTTATTGCTGTAATAGGAACCCTAACTGATGCATTAGCGGAGTATATATATATATATATATATATATATATATATATATATGTAGATATATCTATATCTATATATATATATATATATCTATCTATCTATATATATATATAGATAGATAGATAGATATATATATATAGATATAGATATATCTATATATATATATATATATATATATATATATATTTATATATATTATAGTGGCACAGTTGTGGCACTATAGTTAGGGTTGCATAGCCATTCCTATGTTAAACCTCAAATTTTGCACTTTAATAACTTTGCAACCATTTGTCCAATTTGCCTGACATTTGGAACAGAGGAAGATATTTGGTATGTATCCGGATCTGGAAATTTTTGTTTTGATCAGATGTACAGTTGCAGAATCACAGTGTGCTGAAAAACATGAAAAATCCCAACATTCCAGTTTCTTTAGATGTCCATTTTGTACTGAATACTACATCTGAGACATGGTCCTGGGTTGCAGATGTGCCTTTTGAAGATTTTGTGTAAAAATCTTGTTCCATTCAAAAGTTATAGCATTTTTAGTGCCTCATTATATCCTATGGTAAAATTTATATGTGCAGCTCGAAAATTGTTGCAATAGTATTTTTTAGTGTTGAGCTTGCCAAAAATAGTGTTGTGCTGCCACCACCTTGTTTTCAGTTAGTGAGAGAGAAAAAACAATATAACTCAAAAAATACTGCACTTTTTGACACACCAACCATTGGGTTTACCTATTTGGGGCCTGAGGAACAGGAATCTGGCATTAGTTTTTCACCAGCTGGTCTGGAAATGTGGTTTTCATCTTTTTTTCACCATTTTGCCATTTTTTGATCACAATACTATCTCAAAGTGCCACGGCAACATCCACGACCATAAAAAATACAACCTTGGCACTATTTTTTACATTCGCAGTTGTATTTCCATTATAAAGATAGGAGTGTTGTGATCATACAGTAAATGACTGCAGTAATACTGTGCAACGGCATTTTCTGAAATGTTGTTTTCTTTGTCACTTGATTGTGGCAAGCTGGATTGTGATAGTGGCCTGAAATTTCCAGAGTGGCAAGCCCTAGTGATACAGATGTGCCATTCAGTGGTTTGGTTCCAAAACATTTACCATGTCCGTGTTCCAAAGTTACAAATTTTCCCATAGGATAACACTGTGGGAGTCATTTTCTTTGCCACTTCATTGTGGCTACGTGCGATGTGGTATTGACCTGAAATTTTCAGGGAGTAAAACCCTACCCCTACAGGTGTGCCTTTTGGTGGTTTGGTACCAAACCACTGAACATGGCCATACTTACAGCATTGTGAAGTTTGGAAATTTCCCCATGGGGTAACACTTTCGGTGCTGGTTTCCTCTTGTCGCCAAGGTTTAACGTAATAATGTGGTATTACCTCTGAAAAATTTCATGGGTGAAAGCCCTAGTCTCACAGGTGTGCTTTTTGGTGGTTTGCTGTGAAAACATTCAGCAAGGCCAGAGCTACAGCATTCCAAAGTTCCAAATTTTCCCCATAGGATAACATTGTGGTGCCCGTTTTGCCTTTCAGGGCCTGTATCATGAAATGGTTTGAGATATGGACTTTTCATTGGAAAATTTCTTAGCCCCCCCCCCACTAGTGGGTTAAGTGCAAAACTGGGTTGGAAAGCCTTGAAACCCCTGAAATTTTAATTTTTTTTCTAGCGTGTATGGTTCCTGAGATATTTACAAATTACTGTTCAATTGCTGATTTTCATGTGTGTGGGCCACTATTATGCCCTAAGATTTAACACTCACATCATGTTTTGGTGCACGTATCTTGGAAACTATGCAAGGTACAGGTTCAGTCATTTATGGTCCCGAGAACTGCACACTGTCACGATTACACCGACACTTGAATTTTTTTTTATACCTCATATGGTTCCCGATATATGGGCAAATTACTGTTGCTAAGCCTCCTTGCCTTATAGGACTGCTGTATGGCTCCATGTTTATATATAAGTTGGAACGCAGGGTCCAGAGGGCCCGCACTCCCACCCACACATACATTATGCACAAATAGGTGGCTTAGTGGACCAAGATGCCCATTTCTATTACTACTTACGTTACACTTTTAAAAATAGAAAGGAAATTTTTTGCAAAAACTTTGTTCATGCATCAGTTAGGGTTGTTTCCACACCAACAAAAGTGTGGAAATTCAACATTAGGGTTACCACCCCTACCACTCCACCCTCCCAACAGACATCGTGGTGTGCGTTGGAGTCGTTGTGCCTAATTCTCACCCCATTCTCCTATACTGCACCACCTCAGCTTCTTTACACATGCAACTACAGTTTAACAGCAACATAATGCATCCAATAGATGAACTGCAGCATTCGGCACAGGTTCTGACATTTCCATAGCGGCAACAGGGTTACAGAAAATAAAAGAGAAAGGGGTTTGCCGCTTTGCAATAAATACTAATGTACAGACTAGTCATGTAGGTCTTTTTCTGCCTACACACTAAAATGCCACTGTATCCCTTTTGATTAGGGTATCTTACTGTATAAAATACATATATTTCATTCTAGCTAAAATAGCCAGCCATTCTATAGAGCTATAGCTATAACTATTCTGTTGTATTGTCCCATTCTGTCTGGGAGTTCGAGGTCATGAAGTTGACCTCCATACATATGGACACATGGAAGGAAGAAAAAAGAAAGTTAAAGAGAAGCACAGAGGGTTGTCCGGAGGTGGCCTGCCTCCAGATAGAAAGAAAGGGATAGCTTTATTAGATAAGAATATATATAGAGAGAGGTTGCAACCTAATATACTCAAGGGGTCCTACTACAGTGGCAGGGATGCACCCTGTCACACCCCTGGAACACAGGATGCTGTGGAAGTGATTAACAATTGCCTGGCTGAGATCAATGATGGGATGTCTTCCAGCTGATTGCAACTGAACCTGGACAAGATGGAGGTACTGGTGATTGAGCCAGATCTTGGGCATGATGGGAGAGCTTCTGGAGTGGGTACAGGATCTGCTCTGTTGATGGCTTCTCCTAGGGTGTGGGATCTTGATATTATTCTGCATAGCAGATTGACACTTGAAGCACTGGTATCATCTGTTGTCAAAAGTGGTTTTTACCACTTGAATGTCATGAGGATTAAGCCCCTAGTTCTGCCTGAAGACCTGCCATCACTGGTGCATGCCTTTGTAACTTTGAGGCTTGATTACTGCAGTGCTGTATACTTTGGGGTCACTGGAGGGACCCTCCAACAGCTGCAGCTGATGCAAAATGCAGCAGCTCAGTTGCTGATGGCCCTGGCAAGGTCTAGTCATGTAATCCCAGTCCTACAGGCTTTGCACTGGCTGCCTCTCAGGTGGTGGATCATCTTCATGGTGGGCTTGCTCACATACAAGGCCCTATATGGGCTGGGTCTGGGCTATCTGGCTGATCTTCTTACACCTTCCTCTTCAGTCCATTCCCTCTGCTCCTCAGTTCAGGGTCCTCCTTGATGTTCCCAGGATCAGGCTCAAAACATCTGGTGACCATGCTTTTAGTGTCCCTGGACTGATCCTGTGAAATACTTTGCCAGCTGCTGTTGGGGAGGCTCCAACATTTGAGTTATTTAAAAAGGTGCTAAAGGCTCATTTGTTTCATATGGCCTTCCCTGACTAAAGTGACTGATCTACACTAATTACAGGAAGTTATTTTATCTATGCTGAGATTTATTTATTGTTTTATATTCTTGCTGCCTTGCATATGTTTTATAATGTGTGTGTGTGTGTGTGTGTGTGTGTGTGTGTGTGTGTGTGTGTGTATTGACCTTACCTATTTGTAAGGCACCCAGAGCCCTAGGAATTGGGTGCCATAAAAATAAAATTGCCTTGCCTTGCCTTGTCATCTAAAAGAACTTTGTCTCATTTCCTTTACAGCTACAGTAAGTCACACTGGAACTATCATTCCTTCTTAGTAGGGTGGCTGGTGGGGCCACAGCTTTTTAGAGCCTAATCGACATGCCTTATGCACTGAATTCAGTGCAGGTTGCATTAAGGTCTCCCAGGTAGCTCAGGGTGGCATTGTTTCCTGTCATTTTCTATGGAATCTGAACTGCTCTGGTTTTCTATATACTGTAACAAAAACAAAGTATGTGGGAGCAATTTCCTTCTGCATTTCTATAAAATACAGGTGAACAAAGTGGGTGATTTAATACCTTTTACAAGACGGACAACAGATTTTCAATATGCAAGCTGTCAGGCTTATGCAGAACCATTCTTCAGGTGGTGGCAGTTTCTGGTAGAAATGGAAACACTGCCTGTGACAGGGGAAGTCCCTGTCACTGAGCTGGACCATTTTTTTTAATTTTTAAAACACTCTGGTTGCAATCATTCTTTTCTTTACCTTTGCTATATTTTCTAGTCCAGAAGGCAGGCTACCTTCAGGCGAACCTTTCTCTCTCCAAATCTATCCCTTTCTCTGTATTTTCTGTTTCCCCTTTGGTCCAGCTTATGGGAGGTCAAGTGCAAAATTACCTCCAGAGTCAACATAAGCAGACTGGCACTGGAAGTGCTTAGGGCTGCTTACTTATGAATAAAAGAGGTAAAGATAGCTCTTGGAGCTGTGAAGCCAGCTGAATAATAAGTTCCCTAGTTTATTTATGTATTCCCTTTTTTTATTTGAAAATAGTTTATTGTTATTATGGTAGGAAAATACAGGCGCATCAACCCTTTTTCCATTCTGTTCACTTCCCTGCTACTGTCTGTTCAATGTGTGTGCATTTGCTATTTGTGCCCAAATGGAATTGACACCAAGAAAGAAAATTATTTGATAAGGCTCCTTTGCCATAAGTTCTTAGGAGCTCTGTTGTGTAGCAGCTTGATGCTGCTTAAAATAAATAAAGACTGAGTTTTCCATTGTGAGGCTGAGCTGCTTTGCGCCATGAGGCTTTTAATTATTGCTGCTCACCCCTCTCCTTAGACCACTGCTAGCAGCTTTGGCACTTGTATATTTCAACTGAGCCAACACTCGGGGCTAAGCCACTACCGCACCTTACGTTTTTTTATGTACAATCTCTGGCAGCTCACCCCTTTGATTTGCTGATCCTCTACAGAGACCTGGTGGCTTTTGTCACTTCAGAGAGCCTTCCCTACTAATTTGGGGCAGATTAAAGGGTCTGAGAGAAGAGGTAACTCAGGGCTCGCTTTTGGAAACACTCTTCTTTCTCCCAGTCCCAGAGTGTAGCCATGCATCTGCAGCCTGGCAGGGGATAAAACTTAATTATACAAGGCTGATCTGGTAAGAAAATAAGCTATAAGAGCACAGACCCCTTTTTAGTTAGCTGCCTGAAGGTTCCCTGTGATACAGAAGAAATGGTTTTTGGCAGAGGGCCAAAATGAAAACATAGCCAATGGCTAAACTTTTCAACCTCCAGCAAAAATCCCCAGAGCTGTCCTTTTAGCTGTTAATGAAAAGAACAGCTCCCTTGAATATGAAACAGCTTTGCCAATAAAAAAATAAACAGTATATAAAGCAGCCTGTAGCTGCTTGGGTAAACTTAAACATAAAGGTCTCTGGGCAAAAACTTGGGTAATTTATATATAAAACATTATAAAAGTTATAGTAAGGTTATATGACCAGCTTTCTTCTTTACAACAACTCAGAAAACTCTAATTATAGCTTGTATTAAAACATGAAAAGAAGAGGTAATATATGGGCCTAGTAATGCTGGGGACATAGTAAGCCTGTCCTACCTGTATCAGTGGTGGAGAGAGAATGCCAAAACCAGGTACCCTTTAGGACAGCAGCAGCCCCTAGTGGACCATATTTATATTACTATAGCTGTCAGTCAAAGGCAGTAGAAAGTTTTCCACTTCACCATTTAGTTTTTATTTTCTTTCTAGGCTTGTTTCTTTTATTTAGTCCTCATGCCTGTATGAATGGTAGCTTTACTTAGCCATCAGCCTTTATATCAATTAAAATGAGGGCTAAATAAAAATATTTATTTTCTTGATGACGCTGAGATCACCTGTCCACAGGGGTGGTTATAAAAAGCACTCCTGTACTACCAAACTTCAGATAGGGGTCAGTTGGTACTGACTATGCAGGCAATGACTGGATGAGTCTACTGCTGCACCAGTGGTTGTGGAAATGAAGCTAGTTTGTCACAAATAGCCTTGAATTATTGTTTATTGCCTAATTTCTTTATTTGAATGAATTCTTTATTTTCCTGAGCAAGAAGTATTGCAAAGTTTTGTTTTTATTTTCTTTATTGGAAAAAATAAATAACCCTCAAGGGCAAGTGGGTTGCACTTAGAAACTGTTGTTGTGTCCATCTGTTATACTGCATCTTCACACTGCCATTACCTGAAGACTGACTCTGTGTAAGTCTGAAACTGAGTGCAGTGTGTGTACTGAAATGTTCTTTCTGGTCCAATAAAAACAATTAAATCAACTACTTTGTCATTTTATAGAAAGGCCAATAAGGCTACAAACAGTTCCCTGTAAAATACAGTACTTGAAGGCAAGGAGACAGTGTTGCCTTGTAGCCAGAGTTCAAGCTTGGCAGCCAAGAGATTACAGGTTCAAACCCCAGTACAGCAAAACACTCACTGGTAGAACCTGAACAAGTCACTGTACCTCCCAGTCCACCCATTTGCTGAACTAGGTAGAAGCAGGGCCTCACAGAAAACAAGATGTTATATCTCAGTCCCGCTATCCAAGGCAAATTAACAGTTAAAGAAATACAATATCTAGGAGCCCTGTACTAACTGGATTAAATGGAAGTTATTGCATGCTGTCTTTAACTTGTTTCAAACCCTGAAACCCCTGGTTTCTAGAGAGGGCATGTGAAGTGGCCCTGGGTTTATGGGGGGGGGCTCTGTGCCCATGTCCTTGCCCAGATTGCTGCTGGATCTGTCCTGCAGTCAGACTTGAGGATGGGGGCATAATGCTTGCCAAGGAACACACAAATCAACAAAATACAACCCACACAACAAGAAGCAGCTAAGGTGTCAATTCCACTTCCAGCCGCAGCCCTACAACTCCAGTCCCGAACCCAGCAAAGAGAGTGGTGAGGGCAACTGGGGGTAGGATTCTGAGATTTTACAAGACCCGATCAGGGTGCAAGGGGTTGAAGTCAGCAATTCAGAGTTTCTGGATGACCCAGCTTCATGTTGCTGTTCTTGCAAACTTCACAAGGACCCATGCAAGTTTGTAGGAGTAGCCGTCTACTTTTGACAGCTCAGAGCAGTGACTAAACTGCTGTTGCAACTTCTTTTATTTGCTTCACAAACTCTGCCCACAAATCTTAATACAAGTTTTTTTCTTTTCCTTTTCCTTTTTTTTTTGTACCTTTTAAAATGTCAGCATGCACAACACATTTAGCAATAGTAAATGAGGAACGCTCTCTCTCGAACCCTACAGCTGGTCACCACTCACCACCATTACCCACCTGCACCTTCAGCTCCTCGGCTGCTGCAGTCACAGTCCCCTATGGTGGTCAGAAAATGGAGGATTCATTTTTGGCCAAGTGGAACTGCGGAGACCGGGCAGCACAAGTTTTGCTGACATGTAATGGTTCTGAAGCTCACAGCCAAACCTTACAACTCAAAATTGTCATTTTTTGCAGTGATTATTCAGGGGACTTAGCAATCTTGAATTACTTCAATTCCAGCATGGCTTAAGTTACAGGTTATTTTTTAAGGATTTGTTGCCAATAAACAATACATTTTTTCACAGTGAGACACATTTTCTGCAATTTGACTTCCGGTGACATTATTGCTTTAATGGCCACCTAATCCAGGAGCTCCAGGGTTGAGAGACGAGTGAATAGTTAAATAGCAATTGAACCACAACAAAAGCTTATAATTGTGCCTCCAGTGAGTAGGGGATGATGGCTTTGGGCAGATCTAGGGGAAAACACTCACAATCGTCCAAACTAAAACCATGATGGACACTGATAAAACTTCAGGCCTACCTAGAGATGCCTGCTCAGTTTCCCTAGTTAATAGCACAGCTGACTCAGAAGACAGTATGCAGCTCAGGGAGCAGCACACTATTCTTACTGAAGTAGATGGAGTTATCAAAGCCCTACACAGGGTCAAGTCATTGGTCGCCGATCTCAAAGCTGATGTGAAGGCGACTGATAAACGCACCACGGCGATGGAACAGTCAGTGGGATTTCTGGATGACTCCTCTGGCCAGCATGATAGTGCAATACTATATTTTCTCACCAGAGAATGGGCACTTCAATCAAAAATTGATGACCAGGAAAACCGCGCAAGGCAGAACAATTTTCGGGTGTATGGTGTCCCCGAAGACCTGGAGAAGTCATTTGCATTAGTAGAAGGATTTGCCATGCATGTTTTCAGAAATGTCCTCCAGATCCCAGACAACATCCCATTGCCAATTGAGAGAACCCACTGCTCTCTGGGCCCCAAAGCAAAAGATCAATCGGTGAAGCCCCGCTCCCTGATCATCCGTATGCTGAACTACCAAGATCATCAGAGGATTCTCCAGACAGCATGGAAACAACAAGAGCTGAACATCAGTGGGCAAAGAATTTTCTTCGACCAAGATTTTTCTAACTAGTTAAATGAAAAGAGGAGAAAAGTAAGGGACATCATTAAGCAGGCAAAAGAAAAGAAAATCAGAGTGCAGCTGTACTACCCAGCTAAAATCCGCATTCATATGGACAAGGGCCCTGTGCTGTTTGATTCGGTCTCAGAGGCAGCCCCAACACTTAGGCAGCTTGGATTGGCCTGCCCAGATCTTTATGCAGAAAAGTTGGAGAACGAGATCCAGAGAACTGCAAGGCTAAGAGCAGGAAAACAAAAGAGATCACATCCATCGGTGATAACATGGCCTTCTCATCTCAGTATGGATATGCAGGACATTTTAAAAAGGGAACTGAAAGTGGCTCCGAGTAGCCTGACTAACATAGAGAAACTAGTGGATTGGAGCTCTGCCTGAACTGTAGACTCACAGGTACTGGGGTTTCTAGTTTGATGGGTGTGAAAGGCTCATTTGATACCCATGAGCAGGGTGAAAAGGGGGAGCATAGTTGCCTTATATGCTCCTTTGAGAGCATTTGAGATTTTCTCTGTGAACCCAGCTGGGTCTCTTCTCTTTTCTACGCATACTAAGTGAACTAATTGACTACCTATAGAATGCAAGACTGCATTCAAAATAGATAGTCCCTTTGGACCTTACATGTGAAAAGGTTTTCAATACTGGTGGGAGGGCAGAGGTGAGGGTCTGAGGTTTGCACAGTCTGCACTACTGCTGTGCGGAAAATGGAATGTTAAGTTTGTACTTACCAGAGGTATTTTGAAGCAGACAAAAGGCAGGAGGGGAGATAGGAATTTGCTGGGATGTACTTAATTAAGGGGCTCAATTTTATTTATTTCTTCATTTTGTTTAGCAAGTGCTGAAATAGATGAAGGGACAATCAATTGTGGTAAAGACTGAGGGTTCAGGGTTTTGTTTTTGTTTTCTCTCTCTCTGTTTGCAACTACAGAAAAGGCATGCCTCCATCATAGAGGGAGATAGTAGAGAATTATCTATGCTACCTGAATTAGCTGTGATGTCAGAGCATCAACTGACTCATGGAGTTAGACCTACTGATAATAGGTGCTATAGCCTAGGCTACCAATCCCTGTGCTAGTAGGGAAATGCCACAGCTTTAACCTAGGAAGTACATAAAAGTGAGTAGGGCAATAAGAGGGGGAATGCATGAACTGGCATTGTTAGATGTGTGGAGGGAGTTAAATGGGTCTGCAAGGGAGTTTACTTTCTATTTACATTCATAAGACTATCACCCTAGAATAGACTATTTCTTGTGTAGTGGCACAGGTTTGTTCAAAATGGAAGACTGTACCATACACCCTAAGGTGGTTTTGGACCACTCAGTGGTGCAGCTAAAGATTCAAATGCGGGATTGGAGCAGACATACAATGTGAAGGATGAATTCTTTCCTGCCGGGAAAAGAGAAACTTAAATCCCGGATTACTAATGTTATAGAAGACTACACAAGAAATAACGCGAGGAAGGGGCCAGACTCCAAATGTTTTTTGGGATGGCCTCAAAGCGGTAGTGCGTGGAGAGATAATTTCTTATACGACACATTTGAAAAGGCCTGTAGGCAGAGACAGGAGGCTCTAGAGTTGAAGTTGAAACAACTAGAGATATCTCTTGGGCAGCCTGGGATGAGGTATTCTAAAAATAAAAATAAAAGTATCCAAAAAAATATTGCAATGATGAAAAAAGCCCTACATGACCTACTAGATAGACAAATTGAAGGGAACCTTTGGTACAGTAATCAAAAATACTACAAACAAGGAAATCAGGAATGCCACCTGCTAGTATTTCATTTATGGAAGGCGCAAGTGGATAGATATGTGAAATGTATTAGGGCAGGAGGGGAAAGGGGACAGAATGTCCTATATACACCAAGGGAGACTACAAAAGCATTTCAAGATTATTATGCTGGGTTATATAATAATGAGGATAACTTGCAGAATACTCCAGAACTAATAGAACAATTTTTAAATGGAGTCACACTCCCAAGGCTGTCAGGAGACTGGAAGGAGAAGTTAGATGCCCCGATAACTGCAGGGCAAGTATCACAAACCACTAGGGATTTGAAGGGAGGGACATCTCCAGGTCTGGGTGGATTCAATGCAGAGTTCTTTCAAAATTTTGGTAAAACATTAACCCCACTGTTGGTACAAATCTTTAATAAAAGTAGGGAGGATGGAGAGTTCCCTTTATCCTGGAGTGAGGCTTTTATCATGGTTCTTCCAAAGGAAGGTAAACTGGTGGATATTTGTGGGTCATATAGATCAATATCATTATTGAATGTAGACTCCAAGATATATACAAAAATCCTGGCCAATAGGGTCAGTGCAGTCCTCCCCGAACTGGTGCACCCTGACCAGGTGGGGTTTGTCATTCATAGACACCTGCACGACAATATCAGGCGATACCTTAACATTCTTCATACTGGCAAGAAGGGGAGGGAACAATAAATTGCAATTGCAATTGATGCAGAAAAAGCCTTTGACAGGCTGAATTGGGCTTCCCTATTGAAGGTTTTGGAAAAATTGGGTTTAAAGATTTACATGGATTAAAGGGATCTATAGAAAACCGAAAGCGAGAGTTAAAGTAAATGGAACAATTTCAGACCCCTTGAATATATGTAGAGGTACTCGGCAGGGTTGTCCCCTCTCTCCAATCCTGTTTGTTCTGAGTATGGAGCCTCTTACTGAATTAATCGGGATGCATGAGGAGCTACAGGGAATTAAGACTGGAGGAGAGGAGAATAGAATTTCCCTCTACGCCAATGACATGATGTTAGTTGTTGCAGACCCCATAAAGACATTCCCCACTCTATTACAAATACTCCAGGATTATGGAAGGGTCTCCAGGTTTAAAGTAAATGAAGATAAAACTGAAGTTATGTTGATTAGTGGCAGCTGGTCCCCAGAATTAGTCCAAGTGATCCCATTCAAATGGGTCACTTTCCAAATCAGATACCTGGGGATTCACCTCCCTCTTGACTTAAGAAAAGTATGTCAGGCAAATTATGGCAAACCGATCAATGAAATATTGGCAGCTCTCAATAGATAGGTGCTTTTTCCCCTTACTCTGTTATGGAGAATTGAAGCAGTTAAAATGAATATACTCCCCCTGTTCTTGTTCATTTTTAGCTCATTGCTATTAAGTATACCAAGGAAGGAATGGAAAAAATTAATAAGGCATTACATTATTTTATCTGGGCAGGGAGATGGGCATGCATAGGGTGGGAAGAGCTGCAGAGACCAAAAGAAATTGGTGGACTCAGAGTACCCAATTTGAAATCATATTATCAAATGGCACAATTAAGTACATGGGTAACATATTTGAGGGAAGAAAAGGAAAGTGTTTAGGTACAGCAGGAAATATTAAGTACACTGGATTTACATCCACAAGTGGACTTCCATGACTCCTCCAAGCTCTTAAAAAAAAGAGATAGTAAATCCATGGACAAAACAAACTTATAGGATTTGGGGTGACATTAAACAAGACTTAAATCTGGGCCATTCACTCTCAAACAAAGAGGAGATCTCTTGCTGTGCCCAATTTACCCCTGCCCGGATGGACCATGGATTTTCAATGTGGAGTAGAACTGCGTTACGATTTTTCACTCAATTCATCCGGCAGGGCCAAGTTAAAACCTTCCAAGAGATATAACAGGAGTTTCCCCCTCTCTCAATCACATTTTTATTGCTACCTTCAGGTGTTGTCATTCCTCAAACAGGCAGACAACATAATAGCAGTCAAGAGGGAACCTCCTCCATTGGAATGTGTTATTAGGGTCCTGGCAAATTCACCACAGGAAACTAAAACTATCTCCAAATTAAGAAAGAGCTTTATTATGTCAAGGGAATACTCTCATTTACACTGTCAGAATGCCTGGGAAAAAGAACAAGGGGGAAGGAAAATAGATGAGGAAAATTGGTGGAAAATTTGGGCAGGGGTTATGAGACCCTCAACATCAAACAACTGGAAGGAATTCCAGTGGAAGATGGCGTCCCGATTCTTTATTACACTCACCAGAACAAAACATTATAAAGAGGACAACACAGATAGATGTTGGAGGAATTGTAGAAATAAGGATGACCACACTCACATCTTCTGGGGATGCCCCATAATACAACCATTTTGGAACTCAGTTGGGGCTCATATCAAGGAGATTTTGGAGTTGGAAGGTACCTTAGGCTTTGACATTCTGATTTTGGGATTATTCCCTAAGAAAAGAAGAACCAATGCCCAGAAATCTTTTATTGGTCTTTTTCTTGCAGCAGCAGGCAAGGCCATAACAAGACACTGGTTAACTCCAGCTTAACCTTCTTTGGGTGAATGGGTGGAAATCCTAAAAAATATTTTTAGGATGGAAAAAAATTACAGCAGAAATCTGGCTGAGGGGTGATAAATTCAACCAGGCATGACTCCCCTTTATGCATTTGATTGAGACTCTGGAGGGAACTTCAGTCTTGTCTCAACAGGCCTTCTACCAATACGGAATGGAGGACTGGCCATTTGGTATGTCCATGTTTAGGGTTTTTTTCATATGGATCAAAGATAAATAATTGTACATGCGCCAAGTTTGTATTCCTTCAGAAGTTTTTTATAATTTGTTTTATGTTGATAAATTATGACATTTTAATTAAGAAGATGCTCACTACAAGAAAATAAGGAGACCCAGACACAGGGGTTTTTATAAACCTTTATTAATGTTCATCTTTAATTTTTGATAAATAGCTTGTTAACAAGATAGAAGAAACAGTGTGATCCTCAAATGAATCTGTGGATTTGATACAGCAAGAGGTATTTCTTAATAAGGTAGCAACAACATGATGTACAAGCTGTTTTTAAAAGAATGCAAGTTGATCAATTATTGAACACTGTATTATTTATTTATTTTTTATTTATTTAGTTTTTGTTGACCGGGTAAGTGCACTAGACAAATCCTGCCTATTTTCAGGCATGACCCGGGGGAGGGGGATACAGATGAATGTCAACTGATCTTGAACCAGATTAAGCTGTTGGTGGTATTTTTAGTGAATGAGGATAATTTGGCCAGGACACCGGGGAAATTCCCCTACTCTGCGGAGGCAGAGGGCACTGTTGCATTGTTGGAGTGAGAGGAGCAGCTCAGTCCGTCCCAGATCATGGATGGGACAGGTCAGGTTTACGGAGCTCCAGTGGAAAAAGATTTACAGCCTGCAGTTGGCGATCTTTCTGTGCAGAATTTAGTCCCTGAAGTTGTTCCTGAAACATGTTTGGAAACACCTTGTTTGCAGGATAATGTTGGAAGTATGAGTTCAGAAGAAATTAAACTGCAAAAGGAACTGGAGGACAAAAAAAGCTCATTTACTGGCTCTTATTTCTAATGCTGAATTGGACTATAACCAAAGCAAGTCCAAGCTGGAGGAAGAAAGAAAGAAACAGAAGCGGTCAATAGCCAGTCCTACATCGAGGACTGGCAAACGTCTCCCTTTAAGTGCAGAGTCTGTTTTGGAACAGGATATGGAGAGTGAGTGTGGGATTTCAAAGACTGACCTTGCGTTACAAGCATCGCAAACTGAATGGTCTATGGAGTCGGCTTTGCAACATGCTGGCTGGTTCTATGATGGGAATCGCTGGGTTCCAGATCCATTGGATCCACTTCCTGGTTCGCCAGACTGCACCGGGACACACTCTGGCTGTAGATTGGAGCAGCAGTCAATGATTGCACAAAGTTCTACTGCTTCTGCGCATTAACATGGAGGCTCGGTTTGGATGCTTTTCGACAGGCAGTTGCTCGGTGGTGTCTGGTGCAGTTTCAGCCATTTTGCAGGAGGAACGACATAGTATTTTCCTCGCTACGGAGGGAAAGATAAGAGACATGGGGGCAGATTTGCTGTCATCGTCAATAAAGGACAAGGAGGCTGACAAGGTTGACAATCCGCTAGCTACTTCACGTAGTAGAGACCATGAGAGAACTTATGCTGGACTTTTCCGAAAACCTGAAGTTGTGGCCCGATGGAGATTTTTGGTTCATCTTAGATATGTGGGGTCAGCTCCGCTTGTCCCTGATTGGGTTTGGGTGGGGAAAACCCTGATTAAGGATAGGATGGGTTTTACCCCTATGGATGTATATGCTTTCATCCATGCTTCAGGGGATCGGAATTATGACATTAGCTTCTGTTCAATGACTCTGTTGGACAAGTTTTGGAAATTGTATTATGAACAACAGGATTTAAGTGATTGGTCAGATTTTGTGGCTATTCCTATCACTAAGCCCACTATTAAAACGATAACAGTGTTATTTCAGAATGAAGGGGTTGATCTAAATGATATCAAATTTTGGTTAGAAAAGAAATTTACTATTTTTGAGCATCCTAAACCTATTATGGATATGAACGGTTTTTGGACTGGTGGTTGGAACTTTCGGGTTCAATTGCCACAAACGGATAGAGGGATTCAGCATCTACCGAGCTCCTTTTGTTTGGGGGGCGTGACAGAGGTATTTTGTTTTATATGGGACAACTGAAAAGTTGTTATAAATGTGGCGACGTAACTCATTTAAGTAGTGACTGCGTTAAAATTAAATGTTTTCAGTGTAGTTTACTAGGTCATTCGGCTGCCCAGTGTTCAGCCTCTCCTACGTGCAACCTGTGTGGGGATGAAGCCCATGCTTTTCAAGACTGTCCCTGGGCAGCCCACAATTTAGAGACTGTTTCTGACCATGAGGTACTTCTCTCCCGAGTCATGGGCCACGGGTGGATGATGTGGGTCAGTTTAGGGTACACCCTCCTCCGCTTCGGCGTAGAGGCAGGGGTGGCATTAATGCCTCTTCTAGAGGTAGTGTGGTGGTTCAGCATAAGGGTATCTAGAAGCTCAGAAGTCCCCTGTTTCTTTGATATCTGATGCGGGCTGGATTCAACGGATTTGTAATGGTGACACGCCCTCATACCCCCTCAAGGTTCCCCAAGCGCAGTTTCATTACCCATTCCTTCTCCAGATCTCTCGGAGATGCTAACCATGCAAGACGAGTGTTTGCAAGATCATTCTACACCCTTATGTCATGTGGAGGAGGTAAACCCAGGGTCGGCCCCATTCCCTGTGTCTCCATTGCCCCTTACAAACAGATTTTCAATGTTAGCTACATGGGGGGAGCAAGTGGACAAGGATGTTCCTTTAGAGGATGTGGTACAGTGTACGAGTAAAGAATTTTCTGATTCAGCATTACATTCTGCACAAAATAAGGTGGTACAAAAAAGGGTTACTAGGTCCAGTAAAAAAGTTGTGAACAAGCCCCCTTGATTCTTTGAATTTACGGGTGGCATGCTTAAATGTCAATAGTATTAAGTCGGATTACAAACGTAAACTAACTTTTGGTTGTTTGAGTCAGCTGCAGTTTGATGTCTTTATGTTACAAGACACAAGACTTCATACTTTGACTGAAACTTCAAAGGCTTCAAAGGATTGGTGGTGGGGCTCTTCTTTTTGGTTGATAGGATCGGAAGCCTGTTGTGGGGTGGGTTTTTGTGTTTTTGTGTTTCTAATGTTCAGGTTGTACGTTTAGTAGACATTGAGCCTGGTAGGGTGTTTTTGTTAGATATCATTATAAATTGTCTATCATGCAGATTAATTACAGTTTATGGCCCACAAACTAAGGCTTTAAGGATTGACTTACTCACCAAAATCCAGCCGTATTTATTTACAAGTAGACAGATTTTGGGGGAGGTGATTTTAATGTCAATTTTCAGGTTAAGGAACCTATAAGTAAACAATATTGTGATAAAACCTTTTTTGAAGTCACTGATCTCTCAAGCTGGGTTGAAAGATTTTCAGGGGCATAAGTCTGGTTCAGCTAAAGCTACTTTTTTTAAAGGGTCTCTTTCCTCTCGGATTGATTTTTTATTTTTAAAGCAATCATTAGATATTTCAGACATTTTGATTATGCCTATAGAATCTTCCGACCATATGTTGATTGGTATTACTATTGCAATTCCACCGGTTAGAGAACCAGGTTTCGGATTTTGGCAATTAAATGTCTCCTTTCTAGAGGATGCTGCGATTTTGTCTCGCTTTAAGGAATTTATTTTTGATAAAGTTTCCACAATGTTTTTATATGATAATGTGGGGTTCTGGTGGGAGGATTTGAAAGTCCTTCTAGTTGCATTTTTTAAGTACCAAGGAAAGTTTCGAGCCATGTCTAAATATAAGGAATATTTAGTTTTAAGGTGTACTTTAGGTGAGTTACTATCCAGGCAATGTGTGGAAAAAATTGATCTTAGTACGGAGATTGCTAGTATTACACATCAGATGAGATCATATCAGTATGACCGTTTATGTTCTCTCCAGAGGGAACAAAAGTTTGGTACGCAAGGAAAAGCTGAAGGTGTTAACCCTTTTGTTTCCTGCCAACAACGTAGGGAGCGGAAGCTAATCACTGGCTTACAATCTTCACTGGGTACTTTGGCCTTGGATAATGGTTCCATTATGGATACTATAGTGCATTATGTTACTGAAATGTTTGGTTCCTCAGTTGACCCTTCTTAATATACCACTCAGATTTTACAGGCGGCAGCTTTACCTCACCTTAATACTAAACTTTGTGATGTTTTGATATCCCCCTTTTCTTCTTTAGAAATGGAAAAGGTTGTTAAGAGTCTTCGTAAGGGTATTTCGCCTGGTTCAGATGGATTACCTACGGAATTATGTCAACTATTATGGGACATTATTCCGGTAGAAATGTTAGGTGTTTTTAGATTTTCTCAGGACGAATATTACTTACCGAATGAAATGTATAAAGGTTTGTTGTTTTTTTTGTTTAAATCGGGAGATGCTATGGATTTAGGGAATTGGAGACCACTTACTTTATTAAATACTGATTTTAAAATTTTTGCTAAATTACTGGGAAACCGAATAGCCTTGGTTATGGATGTCCTTATTAGCCCAACTCAATTTTGTTCAATCCCTGGATGCAATATTATGGATGCTTTGCTTTTACTTCGGGAAGCAGTGGAAGGGGATGGAAGAACTAGTACGGAGGATAATTTTGGGTTTTTGGTCAGTTTGGACCAGGCCAAGGCATTCGATAAGGTGTCTCATTCCTTTTTGTGGGAATGTTTACTGGCCTATGGGCTACCGGTAGTGTTTGTGGATTGGTTAAAAGTATGTTACAGTCTTGCCTATGTAGTTCCTTTAGAGAATGGTATTATGGGCCCAAAAATTCCGGTGATGAGAGGGGTACGTCAAGGTTGCCACTTAAGTCCCCTCTTGTATGTGTTTTTTCTTGATCCCATTATGAGATTAGTGCAGCTTTCCCCTAATATTTTAGGTTTATCTGGAGGTTTTTCATCTGGTTATAAAGTACTCGCATATGCAGATGATATGTGTTTGTTGCTTCGGGATGCCCAGTCAGTAATTACAGCTTTAAATCTGATTCAGGTATTGGGACAAGCTTCGGGGGCAACATTGAATTTGAAGAAAACGAAATGTATTGATTTGCAGGGTTTCCAGGAGGATTTCAGAATGATCGGGGGTAGTGAGGTGGCTTCTGCTCCATGTAAAATTCTAGGTGTTTATTTTGGTGGCAAAAACATGGCAGTTTATAACTGGGCTAGATTATTAGCAGTGGGGAATGAGATGGTGAGTAGGTGGAACCGCTGGAAGGTTGGGAAAAAGAAATGGGTCTTTTTGATCAAATCCTTTTTGGCTCCATTTTTTATATATATTAGTGCTATTTTTATGGTACCAAAAAAATTTGAAGTTTCATTATCTAGATTATTTTTTACGTGTTTTTGGGGTAGTCGTTTGAACCCTATTAAAAGGAATGCACTATACAAACAAATTAAAGATGGTGGAATCAATATGTTAAACCCTATTTTGTTTTGTTTTTTCCATATTTTTATATGCCAATATTGCTCCCTTAATTAAAGGATCTACACAGTTATGGTGTAAATGGGTTATTTTTGTGCTTAAAGGGATTTTGTTGGAATGGGAAAAGGGTATTTTTTTCCATAAAAACAAAAGAAGGCCTCATTTGGTTAAATGCTGGGAGGAGGTTTTGACTGGGTAATTAAATGGGATATTCATTTTACTATGGTTCAAACCTTTACTAGGAAGCACTTTTATGACGAACTGCTGGTGGTTCAGTTTCAAGAACATCCTTTTCCGAATTTTACTTGTTCTCAGCGAGAATCAATATCGAGCTATGTTACAGACTCACAAATCCCTGAGCATATGTGGGATACAGTCTGGTTAGGGGTGCACCAGAAGATTAACGTTAAAGGAAACCAGAAACACAAAGCAGTGCATGAAAGATATTGTCCAAGAAAGGGTTGTGAGGATATAGTTGAAACAATTAATTATTTATACTATCCTTGTCCGTATATTATGCAATTTTGGGATGTAGCTAAGAATAGGTGGAAAATTAATGCATCAATACCTCCATCCTCTGCTTTGTTGTTTTTTGGAATTCCTGACTCTCGGTTTACTCAGACACATATTGGTCTGCTTAGAATTCTGTATGCACATTTTGTTATTGGATTTGGATTTGTAGATGTCGTTTGGTTTTACAGCAACAAGATATTTCAGCATTGGATCTGTATTTTGTTATTATGTGGGAGATTATGAAATGGAAATGTAGTGAATTAGGACAGTTCCATTCGGCAAATTTGGGATCAGAATGGGCGAATTTTGATTTTCTATGGAACTAGGGTCAGGGTATGATGTCATTTTTTTTTTTTTGTATGCGATATGAGTTGTTGAGTTCTTAATAAAAAATTCCCCTACTCTTAGAGTGGGGAGAAGGAGGGGGTTAGGTACAATCTTCTTTTTATGTTTGGAGTTATTGTATGAATTAAGATTTATGTTTTGAATTTTTTTATTTTTATGGATTTGTATGAAGAAATACTGATTTGTATATATTTTGTTATGATTTTGTTCTGATTTTAATAAAAAATTCCCCTACTCTTTTTTCGATAAGTGCCATGGGATCTTTAACATCCACCTGAACAACCACCAATCCAGGCAGATGGGACCTCAGTTTAACATCTCATCCGAAAGACGGCACCTCAGAAGTGCCCCACCCCTCTCATGCTGCACTAAAGTGTCAGTACTGGGATATTAACCCAAGTGCCAGATGTGGGAACTGAACCCACAGCCCTCTGATCTCCCAGCCTCAGAGGTGAGTGTGCTACTTACTGAGCCACTGACACTATTAACTGTCAATGCTGTATGATGGAGCATCTTAAATAATAATTATTTTTAAATAAAGGCAAAGTTATAAAAAAAATGTTCTGCAATTTAACCTGCAGTTCATGCAAACTATTAAGTGATGGATCAAATCTGATATTCACAGCCAGGTTGACACCATCACATCTGATGATCACAAGCCTGTGTGTAAAACAAAAAACTAAAGCCTGTCAAAAACTGCATTGTAGTCAGTTTAAGAACCGGAGACAAAGAGGCAGTCCTATTAAAATACATGACAAATAAAAAAGCTAACAAGTCTCTAAACTACATTATATTGGGGATTTATTACTTCAATTGCAGCATGGCTCAAGTTCCAAGCTATTTTTTAAGGATTTTGTTTTCCAATAAACAAATTCTTTAACAGTGAACACTCCCAAAAATGTCGACAGTTTTTTTTATATATATAGTATGCTTTATTGATATTTCCAGCATATACATACATGAAACAGATCAACACAAGATCATGCCATACCATACAATGCCAGTCTTCTTTTAACATTCAGTCGTACATTAAACTTTAATTTCCCCTCCCTCCCTCCCTCTTCCCCAACCCCCGCCCTTCCACCTCTTATCTCATCCCTCTAAATCCGTTCTTGCTCTAACCCTCCTACCCCCAACCCCCTATCCGGACTGCATCTCCCTTAAATCCAAAATCATGTCTTGGACACTACGTCTTATGAATAAACCTACCTTCCCTTTATTGCCATCCTGCTTACTCTCAAACTGAGGTGTTGCTCTTTATCTGTTATATTAAGTCTCCCAGCTATAAATTCTGAAAATTGTTTCCATCTCTCCCTAAACTTGCCCGTATTAGAGAACTGCCCCGCTATCAATTTCTCTGCGTAAAAAGCTGTATGAATTTCTTGAATCCATTCCCTGAGAGGTGGCGCAGTATTCTTAATCCAATACCTAAGGATAAGAAGCAGCACAACTGCCGAAATAAGGGCAAAATAGTATCTGAATGTTTGGGACGGTAATGCTGAGAGATTGCCCGCAATGCAGGTCTCTATGTCGAAAATACACTCCCCTCCAAACAGTGGCTCTACAAATTTAAATACCTGTTGCCAAAAGACCTGAATTACTGGGCATGACCACAGCATGTGAATTAAAGTTCCCTGCTCTTGCAAGCACCTGTGACACACGCCCTCTTGACTTTTACCCATTATTTTAAGTATTATGGGAGTATAAAATAAATTATGTAAAATTTTAAAAAAAGTAATCTTAATCTATCCTGTTTTAACCATCTGTAATGAGACTTCCAGATTGTTCCCACGTTTCCGAGTCATACAAGATACCTACAGAATGTCTCCAATAGTATGCAGTTGAGGGGTAATTCTGCCAAAATCTTACCAGTAAAAATTTGTAAATCTTAGAAATGGCTTTAGGCAGAGTTGCAAAGTGAGATATTAAGCTTAACATTTCTGTCATTTTAGCGGACCAGGGTGGGGTCCCTACATTTGTCAATATGCATCTTTTAAGCTGTAAGTATTTAAAAACCGGTAGGGATCTCCTACCCAATTTCTGCTGGATCTGCCCTAATGTATCAAATTTGTCATCTGAGATCCCACACCAACACATCTTTAAGTTCAACCAAAAATCTTGGAGATATGGGTTTGGTCCCTATTCTCAAATTACCATTATAACATATTGGCTGCCCCAAGTCCCTTCTCCTATCAAAATTATATAATGTACACCACTGGGCATGTGCTTTCAATGACCATATTATAGGGGTATCCTGCCAAGCCTTAGGAATTTTTTTCTGTGGAAGATATAATAGAGACTTAATAGATAGATGATATTCCCAGGCTCTAGTTCTTTCTATCTTGAGCCACGCCCATTGTGTTTCTTCACTGTCTAATGTTGTCAGCCACCTTAGGTATTTACTGCTCTGAAAAAGTAGTTAATAAAGAAACAGATGAGGTATACCTAACCCTCCTTTTTTCTGTTCCATAGTTAACTTCCCCAATGCTCTTCTAGGTCTTTTACCTTTCCACAGAAATGAAGACCACATAGAATCTACCATTTTAAACCATGGTTTGGGGAGGAATACATTTAACATATTAAGTGGGTACATAATCCTGGGAAATATCGCCATTTTAAGCAAATTGGTTCTGCCCCAAAGAGAGAGCGGCAACGCTTGCCATCTTACCAGGTCTTGTTGCATGTGCTTAATCACCGGGTCAATATTTAATGATTTCAGGGTACTAACCTCCAGAGTAATCTCTATTCCTAAAAAAGTGATGGATTTAGCTGCCCATCCCAATCTCAACTCCTCTACATCCCCCCTCGTACAAGTAGAACTCAATGAAAGAACTAATGTTTTATTATGGTGTAGTTTGTATCCCGACAAGAGACTGAATTGCTCTATTATCTTTAATACCTCTTTCAAAGATCCTTGCCAACTCGAGAGATGTAGAAGGATGTCATCTGCAAACATTGACAATTTGTATTCTTCCTCTTCTATAGCTATACCCCTTATTTTCCTTGCTTTATTAATTTTCCTAGCCAATGGCTCGATGTATAAATTGAACAACATGGGGGATAGGGGACACCCTTGTCTAGTCCCCCTTGTAAGTCTAAAACAATCAGAGATAACTCCATTACAACAGACTCTTGCTGAAGGGATTGTGTATAAAACTTTCACCCAAGTGATATACTCTGAAGGTATTCCATATCTGGGCAGCAGATCAAATAGAAATTTCCAACTTACTCTATCAAAGGCTTTTTTTGCGTCAAGGGACACCAAGACCTTATCTGTGTTGGTGTCACCCGAAGCAGAGAGCAAATGCCATAATTTCCTAAAATGATCACTCGAATGTCTGCTGGCAATGAAACCCACTTGTTCAGGTCCAATAAGATCTCCCTATACTTTTCAAAGCTGGAATGCTAGTATACTCACCAATATCTTTATATCAATATTTAACAGAGAGATTGGTCTGTAATTTTCTGGCCTGGATAAATCCTTCCCTGTCTTCGGCAATACCACAACTCTTGCCTCCAACAATGCCAACTCCCTAATAGGGGAAGAAAATAAATAAGAGTAGAGGATCCTCAGACACTGACTAAGCTCCTCTTTAAAGGTCTTCTAAAATAATGCTGAAAAGCCATCTGGTCCTGGCGCCTTGTCCAAAGGTAATCTGTCTATGGCCTCCTCTATCTCTTGTACAGATATTTCTCCTCCCAATTCCTTTTGCTGAGATACCGTAATTTGCGGAAGATTAATATCCTCCAAAAACTCTTCTAAATATTGGGAATATCTTGTTTCTGGAGAAGGAGCTGTGTATAAATTTAAATAATACATCCTAAAGGTATTTGCTATGTCCACTGGATTAGAATTTAGTTTCCCTGTGACCCCATCCCTTAAATTAGCTACCCAGTTATTTTCCTTCTGTTTCTTTATTCTTTGGGCCAACAATTTCCCTGATTTCTCTCCTTGTCCTATATATGTAGCCTTCCATTTTATAGCCGCCTTCAGCATATGATTAAGCAAATGAGCTGCATATTTCGCCCTCAGGGCATGTAATTCCTCCCAAATAACCTTGTCCATTGCCTGATGCATATGAGATTCTATAAATTTTATTCTGGCAAACCAAAATTCTACTTGCGCCACCATCTTACGTTTTCTCGTAGAAGCCAACCGAATAAACTCTCCTCTCCAAACCACTTTCATTGCCCCCCAAAGCGTATCTCTGCCCTCCACCGACTCACAGTTATTCTGCCAGGAATTTCTAATAAAACTTTTCATATGATTTATAATTTCTGCCTCCCCCAAAAGCTGATTATTAAGGGACCATGTTTTAGCTACTCCAGAGTAATTCCGAACTTTCAATTTTAACCAGATTAAAGAATGATCTGACAGGATTCTTGGATATATGCCTGCCTCTTCAATCCCCTGTAAAGCCATCTTGCTTATAAGAAAATAATCTATTCGGGAATATGTTTTATGTGGTGGAGAATAGTACGTGAACTCAATCTCCTGTGGGTAGATAGTTCTCCATGGGTCGATTAAGCCGGAGTTTTCCATAAATTCCCTCAAGGCCCTTTGAGCAGGTGACATAGCTATTCTTTTACAAAAGGATCTATCCAAGCCGTTAGAGTAAACCAAATACCAATACCCTCCCAATAAACATGGTACATTTGGGGCAGATGCTATAATATCCGCTAAGGGAAGATAGAACTTCGGAGACTCCACGTTTGGCCCATAAACTGACCCCAATAGAATATCCACCCCTGTCAAGAGTCCTAATATCATAATATATCTCCCTTCCGGATCCTTCCATACCTTCTTTTCCTGAAAGGGAACATTCTTATTGATCAATACTGCAACTCCCCCCCTTCTGGAATTTTTGCCCACACCAAAAGCTTGGCCTACCCACATTTTCCGCAAGGTTGAAACACAGTCTGTCAAAATGTGAGTTTCCTGCAGGAGGACAATATGTGGCTTATATCTACTGAGGTGTCTTAAAATATTATATTTTTTTGTATTGTCCTTCCCACCTTTGATATTCCACGACATTATATTCCAACTCCCCATACCTCTATCTTAACAATTCTCTTCTTGTTTTGTGTCCAGACTAGCCCCATTTGCCTTCCATATCCCTTATCACCTGGTATATGCAGTCCCTCTCCCACCTTACTACCATCACCTCTCTCGGTTCCCTCTCCACCCCATCCCCCCTTCTTCCCTGGCTGAACGCCTATTCCTAAACCTTAAGGTCGTCATGCACTCTAGGAGCCGCTCCACAAATCTTACACCTCTCTATTAGTATACCCTTCCCCCATCATTCCCCTTAAACCCTAACAGATAAATGCAGTCCTCTATCTAAGTTTAAACTAATTGCTTAACTGTTGCATAATCTTCACTAATTAGTATTTCTCCCTTCTTGAGCCCTTGTCAAACCCTAAGTATACTTATTCCTTTATCAATTTCCTATTTGTACCTAACCCGTATTGCTTCCTTACTATCTTAACCCCAGCCTAACCTAGTGATCTAACCCTTCCAATATATAGCATCCTTCCCCAGCCTTAATGTTAACTGTGATCAAATTCCAAAAGATAATTCTCATAATGGTCCTCTTAATCCAGATAATACATACGCCACTAGAGGGCGTTAAGCGACCATGCCAAATATTAACATTACCTCCTTGTCGCTTCCAGTGTACCATTCCTTCTTATCCTTTTAGTATCCCTTTCCCTCTCTATCCCCCTCTTGCCACTTTTAGCAGGCAACCAGGAAGGAGGCCAAGAAGTATATAACAGAAACAAAAATAACTACCCTAGCACCAACTGTCTCAAACCACGGTGAAACCACCGAGCACCAAACACCTAGGGTCTTTGTGTGTACTTTCATTAAAAAGCCTTTATCTCCCCCTCCAGATGTCGCCTCCATCCTGCCATCGCTTCTTATCCCCACGGGAACCTCCCCCAATCCCCAATGTCTTTAAACTTCCATTATCCATCAAACCCAGTATGTGAATACTTAGGATGCCTGTAGAAAAGAATATAGGGATCCTACTACACCACCTCCGTAAGCTCCCAGTAAGGCATGCATCTATGTAGCCAAGATGTGACTCAGAGGTTGATTAGCATATATCATAATTAAGATCTTCAAGGGTCGAACTTTAGCCCCCATTTTTAAAATTACATGCTGAAAGACGCTATAAGCCAATGTTTGTTAACCTAAACTTGAATCCGATTACTTTTAGCAATAAGAGCAAAGAACTGTGGTCTCTTTTTATACAAATCAAAGAGATACTTCAGCAGCCCCATAATATGTCCAAATGAACATAAAAGTCTATTTTTAAATGTCCAGATTACGCACAATAAAAGATCTGTCATTCAAGAAAGACCTTCATATTCTGCTGCGTCTTCAAGATTCCTGTAACTTCTTGTACAATCAGAGATTTCACCCCTCCTTGTTAAATAAATCGGGCAACCTCCGCTTTAGATCCTCCAGCGCTTGCACCGCCGAATCATATCTCTGATTCCCATTATGATAAGTAACTTCTAGACGAACTGGGAATAACATTCTGTGTTTTATCTTCACTGCCCATAGTTTGGTTTGAATTGGCCTGTATCTTGATGCACCTTATAAGTAAGATCTGGGACCAGGCGCAGCTGTTTCCCCTCCCAAATTATTTTTTCTGCACTTCTTGCTGCTTTCAAGATATGATCTCTATCTAGATAGTTCAAGACTTTAAATATAATGGGATGGGGTAGCTGATCCACTGCAGGTTTCGGCTTAACCGCTCTGTGGGCCCGTTCTATTATATACATAGGGCCATTAGGTGATGGACCCGCTATTCGAACACATAACTTCTGCACAAACCCCACTGTGTTTATGCCTTCGTCCCCCTCGGGGAGGCCCAAGATCACAATGTTGTTGTGCCTAGACCTTCCTTCTAGGTCATCCACTTTATCTTCCATCTTCCTTATGCTTTTTTTTAAAGTAGTGTTTTCGATCTGGAGGCTTTCCATTCTATCCTCTATAGAAGAAATATGAACTTCTGCATCGTTGACTCTGGTTGTTAGACCACTGATAGAAGCTTTCCACTCCCTAAAGTCAGCGATAAGGGAGAATAATACAATTTTAATCGTAGAGACATCCTCCTGTAGTTGACCCGATATCGAAGATTCTGGACTTGCTTCTGGTGAATCACTTCTCCGGGGCCTTTTTGGCTCCAGACCTCTTACTGTTGATTCCGCCTCGTCTTCTGAATCACATCGAATTTCTTCTTTCTGTAGCTCCATTATTATTATTTAAACCGAACCTGTTAATTCTCACCTACTTTTAGATGGCAAAATCGTTATTTGGAGAGCGAATTTACTGGTTTCAGCCTGAGACTCGCGGAGCTACTACAGCAAGCTGCTACTCCATCGAGTGCATTACGTGACTCCAAAAATGTCTACAATTTAACCCACAGTTCACTCAGACAAAAACTAATGACATATCAAAGCCAAGATCCACAGCCAAGAAGCTGATGCCATCACATCTGATAATCACAAGTCGCTGTAAAAAACTAAAGCCTAACGAAAACTGCATTGTGGTCAGTTTAAGAACTGGAGACAAAGAGGCTATCTTATTAAAAAAATGTAGCAAATAAAAAAGCACAACAAGTCTCTAAACTGCATCACATTTTTTGGTGGTCAGCAGTAAAGCTGCACAATGAAAGCAAGGGACACATTTTTTTTCAACCTACCTTGAGTCCTGTAATTCTTCAGCACCAGGAGACCACTCTGATTTGAGACTGACTATCATCAGACTGGAGCATGGCACAATTCTAAGCGGGCCTGGCAGACACTTTGATCTCTTGTCTCAGCCTCTCAGGGTGTGATAGTGTGGTGGCAAAGTGTGAAGTGGAAGCCCACTCTTCTCTAGCAGTGTACACATGATTGCGTGCCAATGTGGTCTGTCCCAGTCAGTGCCCCAGGATGCCCCAGTGACTTTCAGCTGATGAGTGCCCCAGTCACATCTGTAAATAATACCTTACAAAAAAAAATCTCTCCAAACTCCATCTGTCTTGTGGGGGTGGTTGAGGGACCCACCAAATCCCCCCCCCAGCATATGGGCCTGAGTCACCTTGATTCTGTAGATCCTAACCCACAGTCCACAATCCTCCAGCACTGGACTGCTGGGGGTCAGCTGGAAGAGGGAGCCTGAGTGGCTCAGAGGTACCCAGACAGGCTACTATCCACTGCAGACAGGCTTGTTGCTGCACAAAGCCCTCCGGCTGTCCTACTGCCTCCACACAGAGGGCTCACTTTGCCCTACTCAGGTTGCACAGCTGTTCTTCAGGGTCCTCTACTGTGAAGTAGTGCAGTGATGCGGTCGGTAGGAACAACATAGGCGGACTGCTTCACAGACGTGGAGGTGACTGTTATGCAAATCCAACATGTTATTCATTTGGAAGGAATGCAGAGTCCTTTTTCTAATGATTGGAAAAGGACTGCAGGGCTCCGCTCAGTGCATCCATAAAAACTGAACCATTTGGTCCAAATTCAACATAAAAGTTTTTCCTTGCAAATGAATCCAACACTTAGTTTACTCCGGATTTGAAAATTGCCCACTTAATTATAGGACAGAAGATTTATAATCCAAAAATCTGCTTTTTCTCATTTCCATTTCACATGATAAGTCTGAAAAGATTTTTAACCAACAGTCTTGATGCTAAATTAGCCTCATATTCTTGCAGTTTACAATGACATCTCACGGTCATACTCAAACATGAAAGAGCATAAGATTCCATTTGATCTTGCTGGTGAAGACATATCAGAACTAGCAGCAACATTTTCTATTTGTCCTAAAGCTTGAGCATTTCAAGTATTATTCCCTTTCTCCTGCTACTTAGCACCAACCCAGTAAGATTTCATGATAAAAGGCAAATTCTAGGCAGGGAGTAAGATATTCAACATCAAGTCTTTGTTTAATTATTTAATATTTTATCTAATGATTTGGGCAGTCCTTCAAAACATACATGTTTATGTCTGCATAGTAGAGATATGCTGATGTATTGCTATGACATAGTAAAGAGAGAGGACTCTGGAAGCCCGTGACTGGATACCTCCACTGTGGAACTTAAACACATTTAGTTTTATCTATGTACTACAGAACTTTCCCCCCCCCCCCAGGACACCATTTTCCTTCTCTGCAGTGACTTCCAGTTCAATTCCTGGTTCCAGACCAGCACTTTTTTCTTCTCCTTATACACATCCAAAACATTTCCCTAGTGTCTAGTGGCACCCCCCCACCCTTTCATCACTGTCCCTGTACTGTATTAGGTGTTCCAAATCCACGTGTCATCTACCATCCACCCGGAGATGGTAAATGCTTCTTACAGGATGCAGCAGACTTCATCATCGACAAGTGACCACCAAACAGTGTGGTTCACAATAAACACAGCCATAGAGTCAAGCCATACAAAAACAAGAGTATTGGACTTTAGGAAGGCTGACTTTGGGAAAATGAGAGAGTGCCTCAGAAAAGCACTAGCAAATGGGCAAGAAGGAGGGGTGGAGGAACAATGGGGAATAATCAAAACAGCCATCGTAGAGGCAAAAAGCCTTTGTTTGAAGCAAATCAGTAAAACAAAATGAAGGAAAAAACCACTATGGTTCTCAAAAGAGGTGGCAGGGACGGTTAAGGAGAAAAGGATAGCATTCAGGAAATATAAGGAAACATAGAAGGAGCAGGACAGAGAACTTTATCAGTTAAAGCAGAAGGAGGCAGGGAAGGCAGTCAGAATAGCAAAGGCACAAACTGAGGAAAAGATAGTCAACTCTGTTAAGAAGAGGGATAAAACTTTTTATAGGTACATTAGGGAGTGAAGAAAGACCAAGGGAGGGATACAGAGACTTAATAAAGGGTAGGGAATGTGGGCAGAGGGTGACAGTGAAAAATCAGGGATACTGAATGAATATTTCTGCTCAGTATTCACAACAGATGAGGAGGGGGAGGTGCCTAAACCAAACAAGGGAGAAACTCTGAATAGGGGGGTTGATACCAGTCCATTCACAGAAGAAAGGGTTTTGAAATAACTCTTGAAACTGAGGGTGGACAAAGCAACTGGCCTGATGGGATTCACCCAAGAATACTAAAAGAACTAAGGATGGAACTAGTAACACCACTGACTACTCTCTTTAACAAATCATGAGAGGATGGAGTGGTACCTGAGGACTGGAGGAGGGCAAATGTGATTCCACTTCACAAAAGTGGGAGAAGGGCAGAGGCAGCAAACTACAGACTGGTTAATTTGACTTCAGAGGTAGGGAAATGATGGAATCACTTCTGAAGGAAAGAACTGTTGAGTACCTAGAGGCCAGTGGGGCATAGGACCAAAGGCAGCATGGTTTCACAGCAGGAAGGTCATGTCAGATGAACCTAATAGATTTCTTTGACTGGGTGACCAAAGTAGTAGACCAGGGAGGGGCTGTGGATATGGCCTACCTAGATTTTAGCAAGGCATTTGACACAGTCTCACACAAAAGATTAATATACAAGTTAGCCAGCCTTGGAGTTGGTCCCAAGGTGGTAGCCTGGATAAAAAACTGTCTGGACAGCAGGTTGCAAAAGGTAATAGTAAACAGAGCCCACAGTGAAGAAAGGAGGGTAACTAGTGGGGTACCACAGGGTTCGGTACTAGGACCAGTCCTCTTTAATATCTTTATAAGTGGCATTGGAGAGCACCTGGAAGGAAAGGTATACCTCTTTGCAGATGACACAAAGATCTGCAACAGGGTTGATACACAAGGTGGGGTGTAAAGAATGAAAAGGGACTTGGCAAGGTTGGAGGAATGGTCAAATATGTAGCAGCTCAGATTCAGTGCAAAGAAGTGCACGGTAATGCATCTGGGAAACAAAAACCCAGGGGAAGAGTACACAATGGGGGGTGAGTTAATAACAACAACAAAAGACAAAAGAGACCAAGGAGTAATTATATCAGATGACCTAAAGGTGGGCAAGCAATGTGAGAAGGCAGTAAGGAGCACTGGGGGGATACTTGGATGAATAGGGAGAGGCATCAACAGTAGAAAACAGGAAGTTGTCATCCCTGTCTACAGACAGTTAGTGAGACCCCATCTGGAGTACTGTGTGCAATTCTGGAGACCTCATCTCCGTAAAGACATAGACAGACTGGAGGCTGTTCAGAGGAGGGCAACCAAAATGGTGCACGGTCTGCACCAGAAGACTTATGAGGAGAGACTAAAGCAGCTTAATATGTATACCCTTGAGGAAAGGAGGGAGAGGGGGGACATGATAGAAACTTTCAAGTATCTCAAGGGAATTAACAAGGTACAAGAGGGTAGTATCTTTCAGAAGAAGAGATGTGCAAGAACAAGGGGGCACAATTTGAAGATAGAGGGGATGGCTCAGAGGTAATGTTAGAAAGTATTTTTTCACAGATAGAGTTGTGGATGCATGGAACAGCCTTTCTGAGGAGGCTGTGGAGTCAGGAACAGTGGGAGAATTCAAGAATGCATGGGACAGGCATAAGGCAATTCTAGTGGGGGGCAGGAGGAAGTAAGCTGTTGAGTAACTAGAATCTGCAACTTATCCATCAGGTAGGGAAACGGGCAGACTGGGTGGGCCAAGTGGTCCTTATCTGCTGTCAAATTCTATGGTTCTATGTATCTGAGTTGCCCAGATTGATGGTTCTGGGTGACTTCAATGCCTGGGTCGCCCCACTAGTGGACTCCAAACAGTCCGTCAGATACACCTCAGAAATCATTTCCGTAGGGGCAGGCAATGGAGTAGAAACTTCCAAAAATCCAGCGAGAGAATCAGGGGTGCCGAAATCCCTAAATGAGGAACCCTGAAAGACACGCATTGTAGCAGATGACTGCTTGACTGTGTGAGGTGCCAAGTGGTAAAGAAGAGTTGGATTGGAACAGAGCATGTCCTCATTCTGGCTAAGGTGTCGAAGATGATAAGGTGAAACTACGCGCGTCAGTGATTGAGGAGTAATCACTGATAGCAGGACCGCTACGCTCATTTTATATTTTAAAACGGTATGCCATCTATGTCACCCTAGTGTTATGCAGTCTTTCCAGACTATCTTATTGTGAAACCTGGTCGGGTCTGTCTTCCTCTCTGTTTTCTCCTTTTCCCCAGCCTTGGTTTTAAGCTGACCGCTCTAAAGATGGCGTGTGAATAAGAGCGTGGGTTTCAGGAGACACCGTTCGGACTGGTGCAGTGGAGTGGAGTGGAGAGTGAAGATGTCTCTTTTTGCATCTGTGGCTTCGCATTGTAAAATGGATTGCACTGAAAAAGAAACTGATAACATTCTGCAAAGAAGAAAAAAAAAGCTGAAAACTGTTAGAACATCTGGGCTGAATTTCCTACTCGTCTGGGCATCTATGGGATATATCCTTTTTTAGGCTGTTTTGCTTTTAATAGGAGCTTATATGGACTCTGTGTTTTAATGTTTTAACTTTTTGTTTCTTTTTATGCTCAAAAATATCTTTTTGTACCTTATATACCTTACATACATATAACATACATATTCTTAATTTGTGATTTCGGGGGTTTCTCTAACCTCATGACTTTTTTAAAGCAATTGGATTCCCTTGTCTTTGAGCACCAGAACATATGCGGCTCACTCTCCTTTAGGTTCTAGGAGATGCACGTCACAGTAATAGGAGGCTCTGCAGAGTAAACTAGGTAAAACCAGACATTACTCTCATTCTCTGTATTTTTTTTTTATTATTTACTGGCAGTCTGTCTGTAAATTAAAATAATGTTTAGCGAAAGTCAGCAAAAGTTGTTCACTGCATGTGTTAAAATAGACAGGTTGGGTCTCCTTTCTGAAGTGCTTTCGCATGCTTTGGCGTGCTTAGTGTCTTAATTTTACAGTTTTACTCAGTTCATTCAGTCTCAATCACGTCCTTAGCACCTGATATTTTGAACTGAGTTGTTGTTTTCCTATAAAGAGTGACATAAAATAGATTAGGACTAGGATTATAATAATTTTTTTTTTTTGTCCTTCAACTCTATGCTGTTGGGTTTACCTGTTCTATATATACCCCTACCCCTACCTCTTACCCGAGTTAAAAGAGGTTTCAAAAGGTTTCAAAAGGAGCTCCTGAAAAGTGTTCCCAATTCAAGCTTTTTAGGTTCATTAACAGTTACTGGAGACTATAGGGCTTTTGTTATGTTTATTTAAGTTTTTTTTTGCCTCTAAGGAGTTATTGAGGTATCCTGACACAGGATTCACATGCTGGGTACGTGCTGACTTTTTCCGCTGGAAATTCATTAACGGCTGAACAGTGATCATTGGTCATTGTAACATTTGCTCTGGCATTTGCACCTTTGCACTATCTGCACCATTGCATTATTTGCACTGTTATTTGCACTGTTTTTACTGCTATTGTAGTTTTTACTGCTATTGCTGCTTTTACTGCTATTACAGTTATTTATATATACTGCTATTATTATATAAAGTCTAATAGTCTAATATATAAATCTAATAGATATAGGATAACTCAAAGTTACAACTTAATAAATAGATAATACTTAGATAAATAGATCTTGTCAGTATGTACACTAGGAGTGGGAATGTTTTAATTAAGGACAATAAATTATCCTCTTTGAAAGCACCCAAAATGAGTTCAAAAAATGGTTGTGTATACACACAAGATTTGTCGCTTTCAATGATACCTTCTGCATCCACACCGAAAGAAGAAACTCAGAATACTATATCCTTAATAAGAGAAAAGTAAATTATGATTACAGACCACAATTTAATAATGAGTATTCAAACCATAAATCTACTAATGTTGCATCTGTTGTTATGCCTAATAACATGTCCTATGAAGAGACCTCCTTGAACCACTCTCAGTGTTTTTCTTACTGTCTGTCATTTCAGAACCCACAGGAGCAGTTATAGGTGTTTTCTCCCCCCCTTAACCACTCTATTTCAGTTTTTGAAACTGATTTACAGGAGCAAGCTGAATCAGGGTTAATCAACTATGAATCCTGCAAAATATTGGAAAACAACAGCAGATCAAGAGATTCTGTCTCTTCCTCACCTATCCCCTCCTCCCCTAGTTACCCTAAATATTATAATCATTATAGACAAGGGAAAATCACTGAGTATTTTCTTTCCTCAAAAGTAAAAACTAACAAATTAAATGAAAAAGGGTAATGTAGTACAAACATGCATGAGATAGATCTAGAAATAGACAAGAGATCAGAGGAGGATCCCATTTCACTGCATCCAACTAGGTTAAACCTCTTTAGTCCACTTAATTCTACTATTATAACAATTAATGATACTACCCCTCTTCTCCATACTCTAACCAACATCGCAACCCACCTCTTGGTAACCAATCCATTCTTGCATGATCCCCTGATAAAGTTTTTGAAAGATTAGATCAGGAAGTCGAAAATATAAATATCCCACAAGAAATGTTAGCGCAATGCCTGGATACCATCTCTAACTACACAATTAAAGCCGTAGCCCACCCAATCATGGCCAACATAGTCCTGCTTGAAGCCTTTAATGAACTAAAACATTATATGAGAGATCTCACTAATCTGCATGTTGAAACTCATGGCAAACTCTCTCAGAGAATTGATGATCTTGAAAAAGTACTTTTGGAAGGAAAACACACCCGTCATTTATCCTTTTCATCAGCACATTTCCCTAGTTCTAGTTCCCTTCCTCCCCCCAAAAAAAAGAGGAATAAAAAGGACAAAAATATAAATAAACATCCTGGAAAAGGTACAACCCAAAAAATGGAGAATGGAAAGCTATCAAGAAAAAACAATCTTAAATCAAAGAAAAAGGCTGGGATAATCATTGAACCTAATGATCCTATAGAGCCTGATTCTTCCAATATTCCTAATTCACATAAGGATCCATCAAGGAGCCCTTTAATAGAGTCTGCCCTAATTAATCCAAATTCAAAGATTGAATCCCATGATACAGATTCATCTGAAGTGACTACCTCCAAAAAGGCCAGGCAGATAAGGACATGTAATTCTAAGGAAGCCTCAAACTTATTAGTTAATCAAGTATCTCTTCCCCTACTTAATGATAAAAACGCTACCAAAAATCAACAAAATGTCTTAGTTATTAGTGGAAGTTAGGTGGTTTTTAAACTTGAAAATATCTTCCTGAAGTCACATGAAACCTGCGAATCACTTACTGAACTCATTAAGTATCTATTTAGATGCGAGTTAGTTATACCTGAGGCATCAAATGTGATCATGCATGTTTATAGAGATAAAATGGTGGAAACAAACCCTGTCTATGTTCTATTATCCGATGTGATTAGTGCAAAAAAAAAATATGGGCAAAACAAAGAGAGCTAGATAGATTGAGCATTTTAATATCTTCCCCTGTAAATTGGACCACAATCTGGAAGCATGTCCATGGGGAAACCAAAACAAACTCTACTCCATCAACTGACATCATAAATGATACTATATCTATTTTGAATTGGAATTTTGACAATATAGTTTTGAAAACTATTTCTATTTTTGGAATAGAACATTTGCAGGGTGAACATTCCACATTGCTGAAATCATATATTAGTAAATTATTGAGTTCCTGCTTAAATACTAATGTCTCCCCTCTAGATTTTAAATCTGTTTCTAGAATATTTCCTGAAACCAATGAGACACAAATTTATATTGTAATAATTCTAAATCTCTACTCTATTTTAATGCAAAATCTGAATAAATTAGATTGTGCCCAATTATGTATAGTTGATTTTACTGCTGGATCAGATCACTTTAACCAGAATAGTATCTCCGAACCTAACCCTTGACTAGTTAATCTAGGTCACACACATTTGGATGTTGTATTGGATGACTCAGATACTTCTAGTAATGATTTATTAATTGAAAATTCAAAATTTGTATCCTGGAATATAACAGGTCTCTCCGCTAAATATTCAGACCCTGATTGGCAGAAGTTCTGCCAAAAATTTGAACTATTACTTTTCCAGGAAACTTGGGCTATGGAATTGATATTACTAAATGGCTATGAATCTTATTTTGTTCCTGCAAAAAAAGTAAGGAAGAATGGTAGACCTAGAGGGGGATTGTCTACATTTATAATGATACAAAAGGGCATTTTGGTTTTGGATCATACCATCCTGGCTGATAATATATTGTTACATGTTGTAAAATGGGATAACTATGTATTTCTTATAGCAAACATTTACATCCCCCCTAATTATCACACTTTACCCACTAATGATGTTTGGTCCAAATTGGACACCAAAATTGATCAATTAATAATAAAACACCCAATTGATATAATTCTTTTGGGTGGAGATCTTAATGCCCGAATTGCTAATTCTGACAACTTACCACTGCTTCAATCTATGGTTTATCTGGGAGATCTCGAAACAAGAAAATCAACTGACACTGTCCTTAACTGAGCTGGGAAGAAACTTGTTGAATTTATTAACAGCAATCACATTTTAATTCTTAATGGTAGAATTAAGGGAGACTTAATTGGGAACTCCACTTATTTTTCATCATTGGGAAGGAGTGTTATTGACTATTTGCTTATCTCTCCCGACAGTTATGAACACTTTAGCTCCCTTGTGGTCACGATGAGACCAGAAAGTGACCATGCAGCCCTGATAGTTGATATTGATACACTCAGTTCAGAGAGACATTCTGGAGTAGATAAAAGAATAATAAAAAACTCAACAAAAGAGAATCAAATCCAGTTAGAGTCTAGAGGGTGATTAAAATTATCACTAAGAGCAATTAATACAACTAGGATATTAGATCTAATGTACTCCCCCAGATGGCCAAATTATTCTCATTAGCATACAATTCTTGCTCCCTCAAAATCTCATAGTTGTTGAGACTGCTTACCAAGCAATTGATCCAAAATATACAATTTTACGACAAATTCAATTAACCCAAATACCTGGTTCGACAATCATTGTAAAAAGAAAAACAATATCTAATGAAAATTATTAGATATACTAAGAAATTTCCAACCAGAGAGAATTTGTATATTTAAAAGAAGTAAAACTATATCACAAGTTTCTTGAAAATAAAAATTAGAATTCAACAACTACAATGGGAAAAATGTATGATATTATACGATCCAACAATATCAAGGCATTTTGGTTAATGGTCTCTAAGGAGAAAGAACTGATCATTGTCTTTATCAGTCCATATACCACAAGACACATGGATAACGCATTTTAAAAAACTACTTACTACAGACCCTCATGTACTTAGTTTGTATCAAACCGCGCATAAGATCCTACTAGCTGAATACCAACCATTATCAGTTTCCTTTAAGGAAGTTGAAGATGTTATATTTAAATTAGCTATAAACAAAGCCCCTGGTCCGGATCTCATTCCAGGTGTGATATGTAAAAATCATATGAATTACTGGGTACCATTCTTTGTAAATTTCTTTAATCTCTGTTTTAGAGAAAGGTACATTCTGCCATCATGGAACAGAAACATTATAGTTCCTTTGCACAAAAAAGGATCTTATCAGTCCCCTTCAAACTATCGCCCTATAAGTCTTTTAGATACAAGTGGTAAACTTTTCTCTAGAATCTTATTAAACAAACTTCTGATCTGGGTTGGAAAATACAATCCATTATCTAAATTTCAATCAGGGTTTATTCAGAGATTATCAACCCTGGATAATATATATATATATATATATTATCTCATCTTATTGAGAAATATAAGGTTTATAAGAAAATGAAGCTCTATGCATTGTTTGTAGACTTTTCTGCTGCATTTGATTCTGTGATAAGAGAATTGTTATGGGAAATTCTATATAAAAAAGGTTTACCCTTAGAATTATTATGTCCTATTGTACTACTTCATTCAAACACGTACACAGCAGTGAAATTTGATAACAGTGGCAATATTGCAGATTACTTTCAAACCAACGAAGGGGTTAAACAGGGGTGCTTACTAGCACCATTGTTATTCAATATTTATATAGACTCTCTTCTTTCATTTGATGAATCTTTACCATTAGACTCCCCTAAAGTTAACAATTTTCATGTTCCTATCTTGGCTTATGCAGACGATCTGGTGATACTCTCTCTTTCAAACATAGGATTACAAAGAAAAATGGATCAACTTAAAGTAAAATGTAACTATTATCATCTAGGAATTAACTTAACTAAAACTAAAATAATGGTTTTTGGTAATCAATCAGTGGTTCCTAGAATTTATATTGAGAAACAACTAGTTGAGGTGGTGAAGTCATATGTTTACCTGGGAGTTACACTTGCATCAAATGGTCTCTGGAATGAACATATTAAAAAACAGATAGACAGGGCAAAACTAATAGTGAAAGGATTACTCAGTTTTAATTTTAAGTCTGGAGGATCAACTGTACTGCCTGCTGTCAGAGCTGGAGAAGCAAAAATCATTTCTTCACTTGCCTATGGGGCGGAGATTTGGGGAACTAAAGAATATTCCCAACTAGAACTCCCCTTATCCTACTTTTATAAGGCCATATTACAGGTTCCCCTCTCCACCTCTAATTCAATAGTACTCGCTGAGTTAGGAAGGATCCCAATAAAAGACATAATAAATCTCAGAATAGTCTCATATTGGCTAAGGCTAATAAATAAAAATGATAATAATAAAAAGAACTGTACGAGTAGTATCACCTATCTTTGTCTTTTAGAAAAAATTCACTGGAATACTGAAAGCTTTCATTCTCTTTGGCTAAAAAAGTTGACCACTATTCTTAAAAACATCAATAACTATCATCTGTGGAAAGATTTTAATAAGGGTATTTTGATCTCTATTCAATATAAAAACAAAATTAAAAAAGATATTTTTAGATTAGCCCAAAAAAAAAACAAATGGAGTCAGTCAAAAGCCAAAAACAGGCAATTTGGTTCAGTAAAAATAAAATTGACTCAGGGATCGAAAACTATCCGTTGTTACCCCTACCCCAAAGCCTCTGAAAAGCTATTACTTGGGCTAGGTTTGGAATTCTTATATCTAAGTATATTTATTTCAATCAGGGTAAAAACAATGAACAAAAGACAGAGCTATTCTGCAAATGTAATAGCGGCTTCCATGAAACATTGGAGCATATAATAATTCAATGCCCCTTGTATTCTCATCTAAAAGACTCCAATTTTAAACAGTTTTTGACAAAATACCTAAATTTATATTATGATCCAGTTTTTATTCTGTTGAACCCCATGACCCTAGAGGATGCCATAATGATTGCTAAATTTATTGCATCTGTTATCCACCCAAAAAAAAAAATTTTTAAGGAAATTGTTAGCCCATAATATTTTATTATACTGCACAAATATATTATACTGGTAAAACTTTAACTTATTTATATTATTCCCATTTTTACTTTATCTTCTTTTTTATTATGGTACATGCTGTTTTTAACTGTCGTATTCATTTTTAACTTTGTAATGTCCATACTGTTATGTAATGGATGAACAAATAAATGATGATGATGATGGGTAGACGATGAACTCTCGCAATTTGGTAATCACTTCCTCCAATTAATGTCTTCTTTGGGCCTCACACAGGTAGTTTCCACTGCTACTCATAAATCTGGGCACTATCTGGACTTAGTCTTTCTCTTAGGGATTGATGCATCCGAGGTGGGGGTGGAACCAGTCGCCTGGTCAGACCACTACACCGTGAGGTTCAGTTTTTGCACCCCCCTGAGAAGGCCTTCCCCTGTGAAGATGGTCAGGTACCGCCACTATGGAATATTACTTCCCAAGGCCTTGACCTATCATCCCCTGTGTTGGCGAGCAGTAATCCAGAGACGCTGGTGTCAGCCTATAATGTGGCCACTGCAGCAGCCCTGGATCTTATTGCTCCTGTTCGTTAGCTCCCCTTATCCCTTCACCCTAGGTCCCCTTGGTTTGATGGGACATTGAGGGTGATGCAGAGACAGGGGCAAAGGTTAGAGCAATGCTGGCGCAAGTCTGCCCTTGAAGCAGACCACCTTAGATTGATGGAACATTATTTTGTCTATCAATCTGCAATCACCCATAAGAAGGCAGAATTCCTGTCAAGGGAGATTGCAGTTGCTCGGAATTGACTGGCTCAGCTGTTTCAGACTGTAGACAGACTGTGCAACCCAGCCTGTCTGCAAAGTTCAAAAAGCCTTTTCACAATTAGAGTGCGAGGAGCTCGCTAGTTACTTCGCAACTAAAGTGGCCGACATCAGGGTGGACTTGTGTCCAGCAATCTCTAAGAGAGATGCCGTAGAACAGTGTGAGCTTACAGTAACTCAATTCTCTTGGAGTTCCTTTGGTCGACCTGATTTCATAGATGTTATGAGGATCATCCATAGTGTGCATCCTACAAGCTGTAATTTGGATCCTGAACCGATTCCCCTAATCTTGGGTTGTAGTAATATCATCAGTCCAGTTCTAGTGCAACTAGTCTGGTGCTTCCTGGAGTCAGGTGAGTTTCCTAGCTCCCTGAAAGTGGCGGTGGTGACACCTCTCTTGAAGAAAGCTACCTTGGACCCAGACTGTTTCACAAACTACAGATCTATCTCTAACCTTCCCTTTATTGGGAAGGTTATTGAGAAGGTAGTGGCAGCCTAATTGGAAGACCACTTAACCATCCATAACATCTACGAATCCTTTCAATCCAGTTTTTGTAAAAGACATAGCACAGAGACTGCACAGGTTTGGGTGCTTAATGATCTTCTGCAGGCAAGAGATCAGAAGAAACTTTCCATTCTGGTTCTCCTTGATCTCTCATCAGCTTTTGACACTGTGGATCACCTGGTGTTGATGGCATGCCTGAGGCAATTTTGTGGAATGTCAGGAATTGTTCTACAATGGTTCACCTCATTCCTCACTGGGAGATCACAAAGAGTTGTGTCAGGAGCTTTTTCTTCTGGCCCAACTCCTTTGTTGTGTGGGGTGCCTCAGGGTTCCGTGCTATCACCCATGTTATTCACGGTGTACATGCTGTCCCTCAAAGACATTATGATAGTATGGGCTGAGGTTTCACTGCTATGTAGATGATACCCAACTATACCTGTCTTTTGCACCCGACCAGGATGGAGCTCTCACGGTGTTTAACTGCCTGGAAGAAATCCAGGATTGGATGGATTCTAGTTGGTTAAAGTTGAACTCAGAGAAGACAGAGGTCCTGGTTGTGGACCCAGGCTGTCAGATAGAGAGGTCACATGTTGGCACACCCTCTGGAATTTTCCTTGGTGGCATGTCACTCCTGACCTCTGAACGGATGCGTAGCCTTGGGGTTGTCTTAGAAAACAGGCTGACTCTACAGTCTCAAGTGTCGGCCATTGTCAGGACTTCCTTTTACCATCTTAGGAATATCACCAGGGTTAGGCACCTTGTTCCATCTTATCCTTTGCCAACGTTGGTAAATGCCTTTGTGTCCTCAGGTTTGGACTACTGCAACACCTATACTTTGGGCTTTCTGGGGTTGAAATCCATCGCCTACAGCTGCTGCAGAATGCAGCAGCCCGGGTTTTGACTGGGACAAGTAGGTCCTGTCATATTACCCCGGTGCTGCGCGAACTGCACTGGCTCCCTATACGGTGGCGGATCACCTTTAAAGTCATTTTACTGACTTTTAAAGCCCTTCACAATCAGGGTCCGGCCTATCTGAAAGAACTCCTGGTGCCTTATTACCCCAGCCGATCACTTCGCTCAGCTGACGAGGGGTTGCTAGAGATTCCAAGAGTGAGTTTAAAATCTTCTGGCAGCAGACCATTTTCTTATGCTGCACCCACTCTTTGGAACTCTCTACCATGCCGGTTATGGGAGTGCACTTCCGTGGAGGAGTTTAAAAGTAACTTGAAAACATATCTTTGGAGAATGGCCTTTTTGGATGGTTACTCATAGTGCAATCTGTTATTGTGTTGAGATTTTATTTTATTAATTGATTTCACTGCGTGATGTTATTATGGTATAAATCTTATTTATATGTATTATTGGATTTGTATCTGATGCTATTGTTTTAATGTGTTCAGTGCCTTGGTAAGGTGAAAGGTGCTTTATAAAGAAATTTATTATTATTATTACTGTTTCCCTGACGTCTAGTGGCACCCCACACACACACCCTCCAATTGCCATCCCTGCAATCTAGTGCTGTTTTCCTGATGGGAGTGAACAACAAATACCAACAACTCTTGTCCATGTAAAAATGCTTTACTTAGTGAAAATACACACCACCACAGCTCGGGTAAACAACAGTAACTGGGTTCATAGTAAGTTATGTCATCAGGACGATGCTGCGTGTCAGTATCAAGTCAGTTAAAAGAACAGCCGTTAAAGTGACAGTGCTATAAATAAAGTTGCCACAACCAAACATTATAAATAACATCAATTATATAAATCCAATAATAACCATTAAAAACAGATATACTAATATATGTATCAGCAGGCTGAATTAAATTAGCTTAGTAAGGGAATTCATAACATGATACAGATTGCATGAGATATCTTGCACAAGGTTCAAAATCAGGAATCTTTCATGCTTGTAAGAAAAATAAAAGTTAGTTAATCAAACTTTACAATCTAATAGTTCACATAGCTTCCTTTTAATATGTTAATTAAATACCCATCTGTTAGTTGATCCCAAGTCTACTGTTGCAGTAATTCTTCATTGTTATTTTGACTTCTTACTTTATTTCTTCATCTTTTAATCAGAGACAGAATATCTATTCTACCATTAAGGCCAGGTGCTGCTAAAGCAACCAGAGTGTAGAATCAGAAAGCCTCCCTCTGCATCAATTTATCATCACGATCACCGTCCTGAGGTCCTAACTGGACTAGTTTGACCCCACAAAACTTAAAATCATGCCTAGTGCCATTGCTCCCATTTCTCAGACAGTGTGTGGCTAGTGCATTAGTAGTGTCTCCCATCATTATGCTTCTCAGATGTCCACTGCTATGTACAGTAACTTACAAGGCTGTATGGTTTTCCCAACATACAAAGATCCACGCTCACATGTGGCTAGATGGACTAAATTATCAATTACACAACTAAAACAAGAGAGTGGATCGTAACTTTTGGATGCATTAACTGAAATAAAGGTGTTACCGCTAAGTATAGAAATGCAAAGTTTGCAGCTACTACAAGGGAATGCACCATGGAGCCTAAGTGGTAGCTAACTCTCCCTATTGGATACACTTGTTGGTATCCTTTGTAAACTGTACACCAAACAGTCACCCAGGTTTATACCTCTTTCATATACCATCTGTGGTGGTACAAAGGGGACCTCTCTAAGTAGGGGGTCTGATCTCAGAATGTTCCAGTTGTCTTTTAATACCTTCTCAATTTCTTTTGATTGATGACTATAGGTATTTACAAAATTAAGTCTACTTGGTCCCTCTCTCCTGTCCTGTGTACTTAGAAGGTCCTCCCTATTGGTTCTAAATGCATTGTCAAATGCTTGGTCTAACACCTTCTGTGAAAAACCCCTTTGTGAAAACCTTTTCTGCAATCCATGAACATGCAAGAAGAAATCTTCATCTTCACTACAGTTCCTTTTCACTCTCAAAAAGTGGGCCTTGGGAATATTTACCACCATATAACAGGAATGGCAACTAAAGGCAAGCAACAGGGAGTTCCAATCAGTGTCTTTATGAAATAGAGACATAGTTATACAGTTTGCAGAATTTCTCAAAATTTGTAAAGCCAAGAAATTAACAGTGTCCTTGTCACACTGTACAGAAAATTTTAGATTTGGATTATTACTTTCAAGATACTGAATAAACTCCCTGAGCTCATCCAGAGTGCCCTACCATATAATCAGAATGTCTTCTATAAAGGGACACCACAGGTCAATCCTAAGGTGAAAGGGATTGACCAGGTCATCATAGACAACTGTTTTCTCCCAATGGCCCAAACAGAGGTTGCATAATTGGGTGCAAACATAGCACCCATAGCCATCTCTTTTTCCTGGAGGAAGAAATCACCCTGAAAAAGAAAAGAATTCATGGTTAAAACCATTTCAGCAGAATCCAAGAGAAACTGTTTTCTTCCCACATCAAATGTCCTGTCCCAGGTGAGATGATCTCTAGGTGAGATCAGATGGCAGGATCTGTACCTTGCCAAAAAATGTTGATGAGGCTGTCTCTGTCCTCAATTTTAGCCTTGCCACACTGATAAATAAACATGCCACCCTAATCAAAGTCAGGGTTCATAAAAACTCTCATCCTGGTTCACCCCAGGACTCAAAGCAGCCGTTATTAATCAGGACAAGCTCTGGGCCCAAGCTAGGCAATCCAAAAGCCCTGTAGATTGTCAGGCCTTTAGAGCTGCTAGGAATGCCTGTCTAAAAAATGTTCGCACCACCAAAGCCCACTTCTACATCTCTTCCATAGAAAGGGCAAAAGGGGATTCCCACAAAATTTGGAGGACACTCAAATCCATTGAAGGGTGGCCCACTGCCCCCCCCCCACTAAGATATGTGCAAATGGCAGGATTGTGGAAAATAATTCTCAAATTCTAGATGAACTCAATTTCCATTTTGTTATAGCTGGACTAGTTTTTGACTCCTCACGTGATGTCAGCCACGCTAAGAGTCTGACTAGCTCCACCCCGTCTGCCCGTACCTCATGCTGCCCCTTCCATTTGCACTTGTGTAACTATAAAGAAGTTGAAGATTCACTTCTTAAACTTGATATCCGGAAAAGCACAGGGGATGACGGTCTGGAAGCTTTCTTTTTAAGATTAGGCTATGCCCACCTCACAGCCCTGATTCTTCATATTTTCAACCTCTCAATTACTTCTACTCTAGTTGCAACCTGTTGGAAATCTGCCCACATTCTTCCCCTTTTTAAATCAGGGGACCCACTCGATCTCAACAATTACAGACCCATATCCATCTTGCCCATCCTCTCTAAAATCTTGGAAAAATTGGTCTATAACCAATTAAAACTCCACATCAAAACCTTTTCACTCCTTAATCCAGCCCAATCTTGTTTCCGGGCAAATCACAGCACTATCACGGCTTTGGCGAAAGTAACAAATGATTGGATCTCTGCTGGTGATGCTAAGCTGGTTACTGGTGTGGTTTTCTTGGACCTTAGCAAAGCATTTGATATTGTTGATCACAACCTTCTAATCTCTTACTTGTCCAACTTAGGTGCTACTCCATCCACCTCTGAGTGGTTCACTAGTTACCTATCAGGGAGAACACAGAAAGTCAAAGCAGATGGCCTTTTCTACACACACCCCCCCCCCGCCGGTTGTCAGGGGAGTCCCCCAAGGCTCCATTCTAGGCCAAATCCTGTTCTCTCTGTACATAAATGATCTTGACTCCCATATAACGAGCTCCAACCTACACTTCTTTGTGGACAATACCATTCTATATACTTCTGGATCTAGGGTATCTCAGGTCAGGGAAGTTCTACAAGCTGATTTTGCTCAGCTCAAAAAAAATCTGATAAAAGCCAAGCTGCTCCATAATGCTAAGAAAACGAAGGCTATGATTTTTGCTCGCTGTACCTCCCCTGATCCCCCCCTTCCCACCAAATGATTTTATTACTACTGTACTAGGTGAATCTTTTGAAGTCGTTCCCAAATTTAAATACTTGGGTATCCTGCTAGATAATAAGCTTTCATTTAATGATCATATTGATGAACTATCCAGGAGGCTCAAGGCAAGATTAGGATTCTTTTTCAGAAATAGGTCTCTATTCCCCCTTGAGACACGAACAAGGCTCGTACAGGCCACATTCCTTCCCATACTCGATTACGGTGATTTAATTTACAATACAGCTTCAATTTCAAACCTAAGCAAGCTTGATGTCCTTTATCACAATGCATTATGATTCATTACCAGCTGCCCCTACAGTACTCATCACTGTGATTTAGATGCAGCTGTTGGTTGGACATCCCTCACCACTAGGCGCCTGCTCCACACAGGTATTTGGACCCTTAAGTTGCTCTTACTGAAACTACCATGCTACCTAATGTTGTTAATCAGCATCTCCCACAGTGCATATTCCCTTAGGAAAACTGACTTTGTCTTGCTCAATGTGCCTAGGACTCGTACCTCCTTTGGTAAATGTGCTATATAATATGCCCTCCCTTCTATGTGGAACCAACTCCAATCTTTACTAAAACTAACCAGCATTGTCTCTGTCAAAATCGCATCTAAAATAAAAGATATTTGTAACTGCCACTAAGCAACCTTTTATCCCTATGTGTGCTTCTTATCTATTGCATCTATTGGCCCTGTCATACTAAGACCCTTATCCCTCTACCTACTTTACACTTTGCTAATCTTCCCCCCTTCCCCCTTACTCACACCACTATTATTGTCTCCTGCTACTAGTGATTCTCCACTTTTTGTTTATCTATTGCATCTTACAGTGACAAAGTGTGAAGCCTTATCTGATGTTGTTTGTCCCGAATATGCATATATATCTGTAACCTTGTACTTGGCTATGAAATTCCTGTTTATAGCACTGTGTGCACTCTGTATAATTGGTTGTCAAAGTGTTATATTGTATAGTGTGCCACTGTATGTGTATTACCCTCAGGACCTCCTTCTGAATAAGTTTGCTCAATGGAGCCTTCCTGCAATAAACTTGAACTTGAACTTGAGCCAGCAAGACAATGCCAACAACCTATCCTCATGGGGTATGTTAGTATACAGAGAGGCTATGTCTATAGATACCAGTAGCTAATCAGGTTAAATCTGGAAATCCTCCAGGGCACCCAATATGTTGGTGTCCTTCATGTATGAGTGCAAATTTTGTACATAGCTCTTAATATGGGCATCAACAAACCATGACAATGGCTCCATAAGGAACCCAATTCCCACAACAATGAGGCATCCAGGGGAATCTCCAAATATTTGTGTATCTTGGGTGGCACATAAATGCTGGCTTGAACAGGATGGAGTACCATAAGGTATGCCAGTTCATCAACTGAAATTATACCATTAACTAAGGCCGCATTCAAGAACCTATCAATCTTCTTCTTAAATTTTACTGAAGGATCCCCCCTCAGTTTCTTATAGAACTGAGTGTTCTGAAGTTGATTCACTAAATCCAGAACATATTTGGTCATGGACATAACCACAACTGCACCCTCCTTATCAGCAGGTTTGATTACAATTGCTGGATTGTTCTCTAAATCCTGCACTGCCCTTGTTTGTTCAGCAGAGATGTTATCAAAGTTCAGTCTCTCTCTCTCTCTCTGTTGTAATCTTGGCTTCACATGCTTTCTCAAAGACACGTATCATCTCATTGTAAGGGGGGTTGAATGTAGAAGCTGGATGGAAATCCAAAGTCTGATTCAGGGTACAAATGTTTGGTATAGACAACTGTTCCTCAGCAGAGGTGCCTCTTGAGTTGACACAACATATTTTGGCTTTTTTTATTTGTTTTTTTTGTTTTCAAAAAATGACTTTAAGTTTCAATTCCATGTTAAATTATATAAATCTACATGTAATTCAAAGGGTTAAAGTCCTTAGTTGGAACAAAGGAGAGTCCATTCTGTGATATTTTGATCTGAGCAGTGGTTAAAGAGATATACGAGATACTGATCACAGTGCATTCACCCAGTACAGTTATTTCCCCCTCTTGGTGTTCTGTCTGGTGTTTGTATTTCTTGCTCCCTTGGCGGGTTCAGGTGCATTTCCCTGGCTTCTCTGCCATGATCATGTCCTCAGCCCTCTGTGGTTGCTCGGTGCTGGATCCTTCAACTGCGTCTGCTGCTCGCTACTTAGTTATGGCAACTGTATTTACAGCACTTTCACTTTAACACCTGCTCTTTGAATGGATACTGACACGCAACCTCCACCTGATGACAGCTTTCTACAGAACTGGTTGAGGTTATTTGCCAGAGCTCTAGCAGTGTGTTTTTTACTGAATAAAGTGTTTTTACATGGACAAGTGGTGCCAGTATTTGTTGTTTGCTTTTACGTTATATATTGAGCACGCTTTGTGTTCACGAGCTGGGATTGGTATTTTTGGATTATGTTTCTCTGGTGTCTAGAGGCATCCCAGCTATCCAACTTCTGTTCCCCTATTGTATTCCGTTTTTCCTGGTGTCTATTGGCACCCACCACCCTCTTATCACCATTCCCATAATGTATTCTCTTTCCCAGGTGTTTAGTAGCACCTCCACCCTCCAATCACCGTTCCTGTATTATATTTCACTTTCCCTGGTGTCTAGTGGCACCACCACTCTCCAGTTGCCATCCCAGTCTGAAATAAAGCCCTGGTGTCTAGTAGCATCCCTGCTCTGATCATTGTCCCCATAATATAGTTCTCATTCCCTGGTGTCTAGTGGTACTCCCCACCCTCTGATCACCACATGGGTCTGAAATAAAGAAAACTGTCTCTTGTTGTTTTTTTTATTTTTTTAAACCTGCAAAAAAGAAACCAGTCCCGTGACAATCAGACTCCACCCCTACCCCCACCTCCTACTCAGCACCTACCACCCCCACACACACCCACACACTCTCACTCACTCACTTGAACCGGTCACAGGGTGAAGAACCACTCTTTAGTCAAAGACATGTCCTGCTGCTGGAACAGCTGACTGCAATTTGAGAAACTAAGGTAAATGTGGTTCAATGTATTTCAATGGAGTTTGGAACTTTGATGCATAACTTAGTCATTTTTGCATATTGTGGACCCAATTTATCAATGTGGCCTTTTTGGGACCCCACATCCTGACCAATGGTGGTGGAATTATGAAAATCAGGCCCAAAAGGTTATTCCATGCTCACATTGTGAAATCACCTTCTGAGAAGGATTTGAAATTTTTCATCACCCTTGTTCATGAGGTGTGGTCATAAGAATGTTATGTTGAAATCTGGGGTCAGTATATGTAACAGATTCTGGTCAGAGACAATATGGCTGTGGTGAGCTCTTATGTGAAGTAGTACACCTAGGGGAGGGGGGGCAACCGTACTGCAGAGGGGAGCTCCATCATGGAGGACAGCACCTATGGAATCAGTGCTGTCATGACATTACTGAACCACTGTAAGAGAATACAGCATATGCCCACACAGCCATAAAAATAAGAAAGTTATGAGTGCACATTGAAATATTTATACGCTTACTCATAACTTGGATAATTTTCAAAATTTTTACCCCAAATTTTCAATATAGCCATTTTTCTACACCTCATCATGAAGGTGACAGCTGCCATTTTTCAAATCCTGCCCAAAATGTGTTTTTGCACCTGTGGCACTGATGACGTTTGGTGGCGGGGAATCCCATTTCAGCAGGGATTGGAAAACTTTTACCTACGGGGTTCATGAGGTGGGGTGAAGCAGTGTCTCACTTTTTTTTTAATTAAAGAAATTTTATTAAGATTACAACAATTACAACAATAACACAGTAAGTAATATGACAATGCACAATTGGACAGAGGCAATGAACAGGAGAACATAAAAAAACCTTACTTCCCCTACACCCCTCCTCCCCTACTCCCAGCCCCCACCCTCCCCAGTGAGGTGCAATTCTCCATAAATGTGCCTACAGCTGTACTGGATAAGTTTACCACTGATTAAATATTGTTCATCAGAGATTTTAGAAGTGTCCAGGAAAGCCGACACAAGGGGATCAAGACAAGTAAAGGGCATGCAATTTCCCCCATTTTTTAGTATATAAGGGTTTATGATGGCAGACACTGGCAATTAACTGTTCCACATGGTGGGCAAAGGATATCTCATGCAGCCATTCAGAATAGGAAATGGGAGCTTGATCCATCCAATGCCTAAGCACAAGTTTTTTTAACTGCTAAGGAGATAAGAGCCATATGATACCTTCTGTCTTTTACTGGGATTTGAGAGAAGTCCCCAATGATGCAGATAGCAGGGGGAAAAGTCCTTGTAGGCCTAAGAGTGGGTCTAGCTTAATTTCAATTTGTTTCCACAGGGGAATACCTTCTCACAAGACCAAAAGATATGCAGAAGGGACCCATCCTCCTTACCACATCTGGAGCACGTAGTCAAGGGAAGGCACCCCAATTTAGCTAGTTTGATTGGAGTGTAGTACATGTTATTTAAAATACAGTATTGGGTGAGCCTGTACCAGTCCTGGGAGATATAGACATATACATCCTTCCAGAGTAGGGCCCAGTAAATTTCTAGATCTGGTAAAAGAGTGTCCCACACCTTGGAGCCCAATGGAGATGGGGGTTGGTGGCTAGTGAGCAGATGCCTATACAATAAAGAGACTCCTTATGGCCTGCAGGCTGGACCACTTATCTACTGTAAGAAGTCACCCAAAAGAGAAGGTAGTGGCTGTGGCCCAAACATTTTGACCAAAAGATGCCGAAGTTGGTAAACTTTAAAAATATAAGATGGCGGTAGTCCAAGTTTAGCCAGAATCTCTTGAGAGGACAAAATAGAGGTATGGGAGTAAAAATCCGAAACTTTGAACTCCTGGGGCATCAGGAGCCAGTTTGGGAAAGCGGGAGTCCTCCTATTTTAATATTTAAATTGGAAAGGATTGTTTGAGAGAAGTCTCTGACTGGAGTCATCTTAAGATGTCCACACACTTGTGAAAAGACTCTGAGCAAGACCCCAATTGGGGAAGAGTACAAAGGTTTTGGTATAGCCTTCACTGGCGAAAAGAGAATTGTAGCAGGAGTTAGTTTGTGTGTAGAGAATAGGTTGGACTCAATTTGCAGGCAAACAGGAATATTATCCTGTTGTAGTAGAAGCTGGGGTATAGTCAGCCATTTCCCACATTTGCAAAGATGGCTAGACCAATAGTAGAGCAAGAAGTTGGGCAGGCGTAGCAAGGGGTTCAGTTAATTTATTTGTGATGGAAGTCTAATACTTCCATGAGTCAAAATCTGGAAGTCATCCCAAATTTTTGAAAGTCAGAATATTTCCCAGATCCCACAATTTCAGAGACAATGTTCCAGGAAGGATTGATTTATGGATGTCAATATACATATTAGTGTTAAAATAAATTTCTCTTGCAATATCCATCATTTCTTAACTTCTGTACCTTCAATTTTGGAAGTCATCCAGTTTTGTTTTTTACATTTGGAAGTCAATGACTTCCTTGCCTTTATTTTGGAAGTTTTTGCCTAATTATTGGAAGTCAAATACTCCCAAAATAGAGTTAACTGAAGCCCTGGCCTCATAGCCCTCCGGACTCCTTAGGCAGGCTTAATTTAAGATAGGATCTTCTAGCAGCTTTATCTAGCCAAATAAATGAGGTAATATCCGAGTGAATATGCTTAAAAAAGGATAAGGGTAGCCAAGTGTTAAGCATATTGAGAGGATAGAAGAGCCTAGGAAGGACAGTCATCTTAATAATGTTAATCCTGCCCCATAGCAAAAGCAGAAGACTTTTCCAGCATGATAGATCTTGCTGGATAGTACTCCTTAGGTCTTCGAGGTTATGCTTGCATGATAGAGAAGGGTCAGAGGTAATAAAAATCCTCCAATATTTAATGAACCAGGGGGACCACCTCATACCAAATTTAGTGAAGGCTTGGCTGTGTGTTAGATGATTAAGGGGTTGGATTTCCATCTTATTTAGATTAAGTTTAGAATCTGAGTACTTTCCAAAGGTATCAATTATTCCCAGAGCTGATGATAAAGAAGAAGCGGGATTTGAGATGTGTAAGAGGATATCATCCACATAGACTGAGAGCTGTGGAGTCAGATTACCTACGGGGGACACCAGTGACAGTAGAAGAAGATTTTAGATGCCTATTTAAGGGTTCTAGATATAGGTTAAAGAGGAAGGGAACAAAGTGGGCATCCCTGGCATGTACCAACATGGAGGGAAAAGAGAGATGAATGAACTCCATTATAATGAATTCTAGCAGATGGAGAGGTGTATAGGGTCTGGATCCATTGAATAAAGTCTGAGGGGAAACCCATTTTTTTCACAAGGTTGACCACAAAAAAATCCCAATCCACCCTGTCAAAGGCTTTCTCTGCATCAAGAGAGATTAATGCCATTGACAGAGAGGAAGATTTTGCTGCCTGGACAATATGAGAGAGTTTCCATATGTGATCAGAAGAGGATCTTCCTGAGACAACCCCACTTGCTCTGGACTGAGGAGACAAGACCAGACCTTCTCTATTCAGATGGCAAGTATTTTTGTGAGGATTTTAATATCACAATTTAACAGCGAGATAGGTCAGTAGCTCGCTGGACAGTGAGGAGGTTTGTCTGGTTTGAGGAGAAGAATGATAGAGGCTTCCAATAAAGAGGGATCCAGGGCCTCTCCAGAGACCATGTAATGGTAGAAGTGAAGTAGGATAGGGGCCAGGTCTTTGACGAACAGTTTGTAAAAATTTGACAGAAGGTCATCAGGGCTTGGAGCCTTGTCCAGTGCAAGGGTGTTAGTAGTGGATTCCACTTCCTGTAGAGAAAAGGGGGCAGATAAGAGAGCTTGGTGCGGGGCTGGGAGACATGGTAGTGTCGAGGAGTTTATATATGTTAATAAGTCCTCTTTAGATGGGGGAGATGAGTGCTGACTGTAAAGAGAGGAGTAGAACTGTTCAAAGATGTTCACAATTTCCTTTGGCTGGGTTTTTATTGAACTGTCAGGGGCACTGATCACAGGTATATTTCTAGAGACCTCTAGTTTCCTAAGGTGGAGGGCCAACAAATGACTTGCGTTTTCCCCATGTTCACCTGAGTTCTTAATATGGCAAATTCTGCTTTGTCCTGTAAAAGAGAGGAGTATTTTTTCCTCAAGGAAAGCAGGGTTTGCAAGGAGTCAGGAAGGTAGGAGGTGGAGAGAGAGACTGTTCCAAGGTATGGATTTGTGCTAGTAAAGAAAGAGCTTCTGCTTCCCTACGCCGTTTACACATGGAGGCAAGCCTTACGAATTCCCCTCTTAAAAAACATTTCAGAGCACACCATTCGTGATCCACCCCCAGAACGGAGTTGAGGTTGAGGCCACAAATATCTGAATAAGAGAGGGAATTCTGGAGGTTACGTACTCGTGTTTGAGGAGCTAGGTATTCAGCTGCCAAGATGTATCTCTTTGAAAGCTGGCATCTAACACCAATGAGACTCAAGCCACTGCATGATCCAATAAGACAATAGGCTCCACCCCTGCATTGCAGAGACCATGCAGAAGGGAGCAGCTGATCAAGACATAATCTAGTCAGGAGGAAGAGTGATGAACTATGGAATAGAAAGAAAAGGTACGAGATAAAGGGTTCAGTACTCTCCATGGGTCACATAAGCCCAAGGAATCTAGAAACTCCTGTAATGCTCTTTGGGCTGCTGACAGAGGTCTGAGGGGACAGTTAGACTAGTCAAGGTCTTGAGTGGGTGGGAGATTCCAGTCTCCTCCCAAAATCATTGGGAGTGACATGTATGGGGTCAATTTATCAAGTAATTCCTGGAAGAAAGCAGGGTCACCGCCCACTGACTCATAAATGATTCCTATTACTAACTCTGTATGACCAATCATACCTTTTATCAGAATGTATCTTCCCTGTGGATACACAGTAGTCTGGCTTGTTTGGAAGGGTACCGAGCGATTCACCAGAATGGCAGCTCCCCTACTGGCAGTCGATGCTCCAGAGGCAAAGACTTGGCCAATTTCTTGCCTTCTAAAACCATTGACTTCAAGGGGAAATAAGTGAGTCTCCCGAATAAATGATATGATGGCATGCAAGAGCAAAAAGTGTTTAAGAATTTGATATCTTTTAGGAGATTCATGGGCACCTCTAACATTCCAGGTGAGAAATTTGGTTATAACACTAACCATTGTCGCAGTATAGCAGGATAAATGCCAGATAAGTGGTACTCTCAATATACACCTCGCACCCTCCTCCCTAGCCTTTTCCCCAATGCTCTATAACCCAATTGCTCCAAACAGGTAATAGCCATACTCCAAAATGCCTTAAATGTAGTACAGTTCTAACTTGACAGTCATAAAGGATCAATTCCCTGAACAGGTGTAAAACTTGCTGAGCAATCATGATTCTAAGATCCCTAACCCCTCTGTCTCCCCAATAAACCTATGTACAAGCAGTCCCATACCAACTGTCGAGTCCCCATAGCATATAATGAAGTGATCAGTGGTGATCAGACCCACTTTGACCCTGGATACCCCCCTCCCGCCATTGATACCCAAATGCAGATAATGAATCCCCATTGTGCTATTCCTCAGGCATCGAAGCTGGATTTGATCCAACAAAGTCCACCCAATGAAAGAAGGACCCAACAGGACCCAAGATGAAAACAAAGTCAGAAAAGAATAGAATAGCACAATCCAGGGGGCATCCAGGGTACACCCCCCCCAACAATCCAGTACGTGAGGCTGACCATCATTCAACCGCTACATCACCATCCTCCACCCCCCCAGCAATCTAATTATATAAAAAGAACAATTAGAACAACTGAGTTCAACAGGTTATAACAAAATCTCAGCTTTAAAGGTAAGGTAGTTCCCGACCTGTATCCATGATGAAACTTTAAGTGTCGCTCATCCAGGTCCCTCAGGCTGAAGGTAAACTTAGGGAGCAGAGTCAGAAAACTGCCATTAAAAATCCAAGCAGCCCAAGTTATTAGGGAACAAGAAAGACTGGAGGATACCAAGGCGAAAGGGTTGGGAGGTTAGTCTGGGTGAATGACAGGGAAATAAGAAAAAGCATAAACCTGGATGAGCAACCTCCCAGTTAAAGCTGACTCCAAATCAGGGACTAATGTAGTATAAAACTCACTATAAAATTAAGGCTATGGAGCAACCATAGCTGAGAACAGCATAATACAACAACTAGAACCCCCTGGCATAGACACACCAGAGGGTGTAGACAGAATGAGAAGGGACCTGCAGAAACTTGAAGAATGGTCAGAGGTTTGGCAGTTTAAATTCAATGCAAAGAAGTGCAAGATAATGCATATGGGGCACAAAAACCCTGGCACAATATATCAGTTGGGGGGGTGAGGATATGGCATGCACCAAGCAGGAAAGGGATCTTGGGGTTATCATCTCTGATGACCTCAAGTTAGGGAAACAGTGTGACAAGGCAGCAGGTAAAACAAATAGGATGTTGGGATGCATAGGCAGGGGCATCACCAGCAGAAAAAAGGGAGGTCATAATTCCACTATGCAAGACACTAGTGAGGCCCCACCTGGAGTACAGTGTACAGTTCTGGAGACCTTACCTACGTAAGGGCATAGACAGGGTAGAAAAGGTTCAGAGGAGGGCAACAAAGATGGTGCATGGATTGCATCACAAGTCCTATGAGGACAGGTTGAAGGAGCTGAACATGTACTCCATGGAGAAGAGGAGAGAGAGAGAGGGGGGATATAATAGAGACATACAAGTATCTTACAGGGAGGAACAGGGTGCAGGAATACACTATTTTTAAGCGAAAAAGATGTTCCAGGACTAGAGGACATGTGATGAAGTTGGAGGGAGGATGATTCAGAGGAAATGTGAGGAAGAATTTCTTCACAGAACGGGTGGTGGACAAGTGGAACACCCTGCCTGAGGAAGTGGTGGGGGCTGAAACAATCATGGGATTTAAGAATGCATGGGATAGACATAAAGGAATTCTGGAGGTCAGGGGTCAGGGACAACAGACTTCTAGGAAAACATAAACTGAACCTACAAGTTCAAATGGTCAGACTGGGTGGGCCATAGGCCCTTATCTGCCGACATTGTCTATGTATCTATGTATCTATGTAATCAGGCAAGTGGTGAATCAGTCCGTTGGGGGTCCAAAAAACCAGACGGACTGATGTAACAGAAAAAACAATCCCTGAGGGATCAATAGTTGGAGAAAACATGCCCGGTCATTGAAAATCAGGCATTCTTACAACTCCGCACACTTGGCCATACCAGCCTAGACACGAGTCCAGATTCAAAGTGACGCAAGGACCATCCACCACATCCAACCTGGCAGGAGCTCAGTTATAACCATGAGTCGATGGATCTCTTTTCTAACATACTTACTATTCTAACACCATGCTGCCATGGATCACCACTCAAGTGAAATTCTGATAAAAGATAACTGAGGGGACCTTCTGTGGATTCAAACTCTCAACCTATCATTTCTCAGGCTGTACACCTTTCCACTATACCACCAAGCTGGCACAGCAGTGAAGCTCAGGTCTTTAGCTATAGAGGGTAAAGCCCAGCCTAGGAGGCAGCCCTATTCATTTCTGCCTCAAAGGCAGGGCTGTCTTGGAGGTAGATCTCCCTCAGTAACAACTTTCATTAAAAAAAAAAAGTGTCTTAAAAAAGGCATTTTCTGTATGTCAATCAATCAGGGGCAGGCTAGAGCCACCCAATCAGAGCAAGAAAAAACATGTGGGAGGGCCATTTAGAGACCACATGAATAACCAATCAGCAGCAACAGGCAGCAACCTCAGTTACTACCTTCAGAAGGTACTAACCAATGAGATACAGCAGATGGCAGGATTAAATAGTCTGCCTCTGAGGCAGCAGCACGTGTAACCAATCAGCAGCAAGAGGCGGGCAACCTCAATAACTGCCCTTCAGAAGGTATTAACCAATGAGACACAGAGGAAGGTAGGATTAAGACATCTGCCTCCGAGGCAGCACTGCCTCAGAGGCAATATTCATTTAAGAAATTGTCTCTTGCCACTAAACCTGTCAGGCAGTTTGAGGGAAGGGGACAAATATTTTATTCCATGATGGGACACATTGTTTGCTGGATCCATCAGGCTGTTAAGAGGAGTGGGGCATTTTTTATTCCCTGACAGGCTGGGTTGCATACTGGACCCATTCAGTAGTTTGGGAGAGAGGAACATTTTCAGGAAGGGCGAGAGTTGTAAGGGCACATAGGCAGTAGGAAGGTCAGTGGAAAAATACATAGAGGGAGGAGCGAGTAAGCATACAAAGCAACAGGAGAGGGGACACAAAATAAGTCATAATGGGAGTGGTGCAGTGCAATGGCTGTGGGGTGACAGTGTTCTGGGAGATATTCTGGAGGCTGCAATGCTGCCCTATTTGCAGGCACCTCTCTGGTCTGAGGGAGGAGGTTGCCCAACTCCAGGCTGACCTGGCTAGGATTCGTGAAACCTCTTCCCCTACCCAGGGACCACCAGGGTCACCACCGCTACCTCAGAGGTTGCCAAGAAAGAGGAGTGATTGGACCAAGGTGGGCTCAGGGAGGGTGAGGGTGGTGGAACATAGGTGCATCCCTCCAGCTATACCTCTCCACAGTTCATATGCTGTTCTTGTGAAGAGTGGTTCCTCTATGGAGGCACCTACAGTGGAGGCCAAGGAGGATGCTGGGAACCTCCACAAAGGAGACCCACAGGAGGGTGGCACAAGACCCCACAGGGGAAGGAAACAACTTCTGGTGGGGTACTTAATCATTAGGAGGGGTAGAAGTGGGGGAGGAAATGGAGAGGGAGGTAAGGTGCCTGTCTGGTGCCATGGCTCGGAGGGACAGGAAGTGAATCCTCAGGATCGTGGGAGCAGCTGCACAAGGGAGGGAGCTGGATGTCATTGTTCACCTAGGGACAAATGACCTGGCTGGGAATGGGATCAGAGCAGTGCAAGAGGAGTTTGTAGAGTTCAGGAGGGACCTTACACAAGTAGCACGTATGGTAACCTTCTCGGAGGTGCTGCCTGTCTATGGCAAGGATGATGGTAGGGTACTCTGCACTATGGGATTCAATGAATGGTTGAAAAACTGGTGTGGAGCTCAGGGTTTTGGCTTCACTGGGGACTGGGGAACCACCTGGAGGGATACAGGCCTATACTGGCACGATGATCTGCATCTGTCCAGGGGGAACCAGGATCCTAGGTGATAGGTTTAAGTGTGTCATTGGCAAGTATCTAAGCTAGCCAAGGGGGAAGACACTGAAAAGGAGCAGAGAAATCCCAGCCTCCCCCCCCCCCACAAAACACAGTAATTAGTGAGGTAAACACCAAGGTAGAGAAGTCATTCGGGAGCAGGACAGTGGTAAATGCAAAAAAAGGCAAAGGCAGTAAGGACAGGAATGGGGCCAAAAGGGGTATGGCCATCAAAAAAAGGAAGGTGATGAGTACCAATACCTGTAGTCTGTGTAACAAACTCCCTGAACTAGTGGCTTTGATAGAAGAGTGATGCCTGGATATTGTGGCAGTCACTGAAACATGGTATACAGAGAACCAGGACTGGGATGTCAACATACCAAGATACACAATCTACAGGAGGGATAGGGAGGGTAAAAGAGGAGGAAGAGTAGCTTTCTATCTAAGGGAAGGGATTAAAGCAACAGAACTAAAGAGTAAACATGAAGTAAATGAATCACTATGGGTCACCCCATAGACAGGAAATGGCACCACAATCCGCATGGGAGTTGAGTACAGACCCCCACTTCAAGTGGAGGGAATGGACAAGGAAATGTTAGAAGGCATCCTTAAAATGGCAGAAAAAGGGGCGATATTGTTGATGGGGATCTGAATATGCCAGATGTTAACTGAAGCACCTTTGCTGCAGGCACATCCAAGAGCAGGGTCATTCTTGATGCCATACAAGGGTCATGCCTCAGACAGCTAGTGTTGGAACCCACTCAGAAGGGAGCAATCTTAGACCTGGTACTCAACAACGGGGACAGAGAAAGGATCTTGGATTCAGAAGTGGGTAGACATCTGGGAACAAATGACCACCAAACAGTGTGTTTCACAATAAACACAGCCATAGAGCCAAGCCATATAAAAGCAAGATTATTGGACTTTAGGAGGGCTGACTTTGGGAAAATGAGAGTGTGCCTCAGAAAAGCACTAGCAAACAGGCAAGAAGGAGAGGTGGAGGAACAATCGGGAATAATCAAAACAGCCATCACAGAGGCAACAAGCCTTTGTGTGAAGCAAATCAATAAAACAAAACAAAGGAAAAAACCCACTATGGTCCTCAAAAGAGGTGGCAGGGAAGGTTGAGGAGAAAAGGATAGCATTCAGGAAATATAAGAAAACACAGAAGGAGCAAGACAGAGAACGTTATCAGTTAAAGCAGAAGGAAGCAGGGAAGGTAGTCAGAATAGTAAAGGCACAAACTGAGGAAAAGAAAGCCAATTCTGTTACGAAGGGGGATAAAACCTTTTATTGGTACATTAGGGAGTGAAGAAAGACAAAGAAAAGGATACGGAGACTTAATAAAGGGAAGGGAATGTGAGCAGAGGGCGATAGTTAAAAAGCAGGGATACTGAACAACTATTTCTGCTCAGTATTCACAATGGAAGAGGAGGGGGAGGTACCTAAAACAAACAAGAGAAACACTCTGGATAGGGTGGTCGATACCAGTCCATTCACAGAAGAAAGGGTTTTGAAAGAACTCTTGAAACTGAGGGTGGACAAAACAATGGGGCCTGATGGGATTCACCCCAGAATTCTAAAAGAACTAAGGGTAGAACTAGTGACACCACTGACTACTCTCTTTAGCAAATCAAGGGAGGATGGGGTGGTACCTGAGGACTGGAGGAGGGTGGATGTGATTCCACTTCACAAAAGTGGGAGCAGGGCAGAGGCAGGAAACTACAGACCAGTTAGTTTGACCTCAGTGGTAGGGAAAATGATGGAATCACTTCTGAAGGAAAGAATTGTTGAGTACCTAGAGGCCAGTGGGGCACAGGACCCAAGGCACCATGGATTCAGAGCGAGAAGGTCATGTCAGATGAATGTAATAGATTTCTTTGACTGGTTGACCAAAGTAGTAGACCAGAGAGGGGCTGTGGACATGGCCTACCTAAATTTTAGCAAGGCATTTGACACAGTCCCACACAAAAGATTAATATACAAGTTAGCCAGCCTTGGAGTGGGTCTCAAGGTGGTAGCCTGGATAAAAAACTGGCTGGACAACAGGACACAGAGGATAATAGTAAACGGAGTCCACAGTGAAGAAAGGAGGGTAACTAGCGGGGTACTGCAGGATTCAGTACTGGGACTGTTCCTCTTTAATGTCTTTATAAATGACATTGGAGAACACCTGGAAGAAAAAGTATGTCTCTTTGCAGATGACACAATGATCTGCAACAGGGCTGATACACAAGGTGGGGTGGAAAAGATTGAAAAGGGACTTGGCAAGGTTGGAGCAATGGTCAAATGTATGGCAGCTCAGATTCAATGCAAAGAAGTGCAAGATAATGCACCTGGGAAACAAAAACCCAGGGGAAGGGTACACAATGGGGGGGGGTGAGATACTAACAACAACAAAAATTGAAAGGGACCTGGGAGTAATTATATCAGATGACCTAAAGATGGGCAAGCAATATGAGAAGGCAGTAAGGAGGGCTGGGGGGATACTGGGATGCATAGGGAGAGACATCAACAGTAGATAACAGGAAGTTGTTATCCCTGTGTATAGACAGTTGGTCAGACCCCATCTGGAGTACTGTGTGCAGTTCTGGAAACCCCATCTCTGCAACGACATAGACAGAGTGGAGGCTGTTCAGAGGAGGGCAACTAAAATGGTGCAGGGTCTGCACCAGAAGTCATATGAAGAGAGACTAAAGCAGCTTAATATGTATACCCTTGAAGAAAGGAGGGAAAGGGGGAACTTGATAGAAACTTTCAGGCACCTCAAGGGAATTAACAAAGTCCAAGAGGGTAGCATCTTTCAGAAAAAGAGATGTGCAAGAACAAGGGGGCACAATTTGAAGATATAGGGAGATGACGGCTCAGAGGTAATGTTAGAAAGTGTTTTTCACGGAGAGGGTTGTGGATGCATGGAACAGTTTTCCTGAGGAGGCTATGGAGTCAAGAACAGTGGGATAATTCAAGAATGCATGGGACAGACATAAAGCAATTCTAGTAGGGGATAGGGGGAAGTAAGCTGTTGGTTAACTAGAATCTGCAGCTTATCCATCAGGTAGGGAAATGAACAGACTAGGTGGGCCAAGTGGTCCTTATCTTCCATCAAATTCTATGTTTCTATGATTCTATTTTTTATTCCATGATGGACTGGACTGAGTATTGAACTAGTGAGGTAGTTGGAGGGGTGAGAGGGCCAGATTTGTTTTTTATTTCTTGATGGGTTAGTTTGAGCACTGGATCTGTTAGGTTGTTGAGGGGGAAGAAACAACTATTTTTTATTCCCTGAAGGGTCAGGCTGGACAACAGAAATTAGATTCTGTTCTACAGTGACCTGTGTTACCAGTTAGGAACTCCTGTGCCATTTAGAGAACTTTTTGATAAAGTGTGTATGAAAATCATGTTGGTTACTGATCCCCCCCACCCCTGTTTTCCCAGTACATGGCCACTGTGCTTGGACTGATTGGAAATTCAGCTATTTTTTTCATTATACAGAGAGGTTCGGAGGGCTACTTCCTATTGTAGTTACAAGCAACAAATGATGCCTCAGCTACTGTATGCTATTCTCTGTCCTTTTCATTGCAATCATTTAGCAACACAAAAACTTTCAATTTTATACAGGTGATTTCATTTTTCTACAGAAAAAAATGAAGGTTAGCTTTCCATTCACAAAGTTGTCCAAACAAAGCTTATTAATACTTACAGAACTGCACTCCGCTACTCCTCTTAGTGCTATCCACCTGCACTCCGCTTCCAATGTAGTTTGCTTCTTTTTTCTCCTTTTTAGCAAAACATCACTCATTGGGTATTGATTAGTAGTTTTATTTCTATTAGCATGTGCTTAAAACTAACGTGTTTAAAAAAAACTTCTTTTGTTTAAACGTTAAAAGTCCAAAGATAATTATATTACAGTCATTACTGAAAACAACTTGTATTTATATGGCACTTCAAATCTCTTCATTTGTGGTTGATTGCAAAAGTGTTTTTAACACATGTACTTTACCATACTTCATTTATGGCAAGCTGTTTCCTCTTTGTGGCTCTATTGCCTATTCCAAACTCTCTCCATATTCATTTTGTTCCTTTTATTTCATTGTGATTGCACCTTTCATTTGTATCCATTGCCCAAAATGTAGAGAGCCTAATGTTGTCCACAAATGCTTACCATTCTGCTTACTTCTTTCTTTTCATCATAGTGGGAGAAGGGGGCAGGCTAAACAACCCAAGGACTTCTTTGATTTATAACATAGGTCAGCTGCTCATTCATGAGAGTAGACTCACTTGTTTAAAAGGTTATCAATGCACTCTCGTCCTTACAGACAACAGGAAGTTAGCAAAGCATTACAGACAGCTATAAGGAGGAACAGCAAGGCCCAACACTCACTCATTGGCCCCTATGCATGATGCCAATGTGCCGCATATAACAGGAGCATTGGCATCACTACAACAGAATGTCACATGGCATTAACAGAGGGTGTGCATAGCATTTACATGCTCATTCCTCCAGCTGCACAGACAGCAACATGCTGGGGGCAGCTGGGGTTGTGGCAGGGCATTCCCACAATCTGTGCCATTCACAAAGTGCAGAGTGCTGGGCATGGGGGCACAACTTACGCTGAGTAACACCCAATCATAAGGGATACACACCCCCCAGGATGCTGCCACTGGCTGTGGAGCCAAAGGGGGGGCACTGCAGGGCCCCTCACATGCCGCCCCAGCTCATGGATCTATAAGGAGGGCTAGCTGGAGGTGCACATTGTGCCCTCTGATGTCATCCACTCCCAGTGGGTGCAAGGGATCCATTAGTGGACCAGGTCTGGACATCCCATTGGATGCATGCCCAGTCCATGGAAATGTCCTCCATGTATCTGTGCACTGAGTGGGCGAGTACACATACAGGTGGCATCCAATAGTGAATACCAGTCAGTGTGCACCTATCTGCAGGTGCAGAACACCATGGGTGGGTAACGCCTCTCCAGTGCATATTACCCACCTAGTTGTGCATAGGGCCCATTGACAGCCATAAAAAAGGTGTGTCTGAGTTCCCATAGTATTCCATATTATAACTTAAAACCATGCAAATTTTATAAACATCCATCCAACTAATTTAAAGAAAGAAACATACTGTAGTAAAGTTCAAAGAAGAATATCATTATTTTCTCCATAAGACAGCTCAATGCAGCTTGGTTCACATAATTAAGCAGTAGCTACAAACTCTGAAAATTAAAACAACAGGATAAACTACTGTACTGTGGTGTAGTGTAGTGTATTGTACCATACTGCACACTGAGGGAATGTGTAAATGACTCTTCTGCAACATACTATACATAAGCAATAAGACATGACAGGGAGTGCATTAGAAAGTTCTAATGCATGGCTAGAGGCATAGTAAGGCAAGAAGCCATAGGCCAAGTGCATTCAGCACTTTGCCATGCATAAGAACTAATGCACATCCATGGAGTGTCTTATTGTGTTTATGAAATGGGACTTTGTATTGCATAATTATCTAAAAATTAAGAATATTAGTTTTTTTTTTAATTGAGGACATTTGTCCTACTATGGCCACTGTAGCTGTAGTTCTCCTCAGTTCTCCCGGAGTGCATTTCTGTAGTTTACTACATTATGCAACACACACACACACACACACACACACACACACACACACACACACACACACACACAGCTGGAGTTCAATGAGGCAGTTATCAGAAGCTTAAGTCATAACCTATCAATGAAATCCTACACAAGCCACCACCCCTTTTGAATCACTCTGCACCATTATTATATACTAAGAATGGAGTAAATGAGGATAGGTGTGCTACTAGAATGAGAAGTTCCAGGAACGGTAACAAAACCAAACTAGTGATAAAAAAGGGAGCCTACGCAAGCTGCCCCAAGAGAGATTAACATTGATATTGTTAACAGTGTTGATAGTATATGCTCCCCCAAACCTTCTTCTCAATATCTGGGGCACTTTGATAATTTTATTACCCCTTATTCAGAAAAAAATTAATTGGATCTGCTGACTGGATTTACCACACTTATTGTCCTTGAGTGGGGATAATCAAATTGGAGATATACAGGATAGACCAGATAAAGGGAAGACTTGCAGAAAATTATGAGATTAACTTGAATTCTAAATGAAAGCAAACTCAATTAATTTTGAACCTATCTGTGGTGTGACTAGTTAAGGGAATAGAATGCATGATGTTAAAGAATAATTTTTTTGCTTAGTAAATATTGAAGCAATAAAGGAACAAAGTGCAACGATTAGAGCTGGAATATCAAAATCTGACACAGGGAATGCTAATCAAGAACAAGGGGCTGCAAGAAATGAGGAGGTTGTTGAAGAGGCCAATAGGGTTAACAGGGAGCATAAGACTATCAAGGACAATACTGAGGAAGTAATAACAAAGGAACAGGATGAAATAATGAAGGTGCTCCAAGAGAATAGAAACCTCAAAGCAGCTAATAAACTGAAAGCAAAAAGTACAGAGGAGGATATGGAAAAAGTAGATTAAAAACAAAAGGATCCAAACTAAACAAATAGACAAATCAAAGGTCTCAGGGTGAAAAAGATGAGTGGAAAAAAAAGAAAACAAAACAAACAGATGCATACAGGGAATAATCAAACAAAATTGCCAACTGTCATTATTAATGGGTTCCCAGAATCTAAAACTGAAATGCAATTAAATCTGCAGACTATTACATATAACATTTCACAGCTGTATTGAAGGACAGATTCGGGTGGGAAGCTATTAAGACAGTTTATAGTTACAGAGCAAAACCCTTGAGAGGTATTATTTGTGTAATCCTGAACTCACATAATATTAGAAGGCTGATCTGGGATAACAGTGGAAACTTTGTGGAGAATGGGACCCATGTTAATTACATTGTGTTCTTTCAAGCGCAACAGGAAATAAAAAATAAGAAAGTGGATGCTAAACAAGCTAAAAAAAAAAGAAAAGAAACAGGTTACAAAAGGGAAGTTGGAAAGCAACAGCAAATAACAAAATGTCTTGATCAAAATAATGGAATTGAGCACTCCCTGTGATGTAGTGATGTACCAGCTGGATATATTACAGGGAGGAAAAAACACACTGGAAAAGAATCAATACCAGTGTGGTAGGGACTTATGAGTTAAAGATGATAAGCTGGATTGTAGCAAGTATTAGATATTAAACCTTTGATAAACTATGTTTAAATCTATTGAATAATTATGATCTAATGTTCCTTCAAAAGGCATGGTCAAGTGGAAGCTCAAAATTTACATTGGATGAGTATACAGTTTTTGAAGTAAAGGGTAGGAAAAGTGCTCAGGCTAAAAGGCAAAAGGGAGGACAGCTGCCCCAATATCAATTAACCTTGATATTCATCCAGAATTGTATACTACAGATGATGATACTTTCATGTGATTTGCTTTAAGAATGGGCCTCAGAATAAACTCTTTGGGCCCGATTCTCAAACATGCCAGGATCGGCACAAGCTGTGGTAAACAGCAGCTTGCGCCAAAGCCTGTTGCACCAGGAACCCTGCACCAGATTCTGGTACAGGAGGGGTCAATGTCCTCACACTTGCAGCATCCCCTCCTGTGTGGCAAACACCTGGCACATGAGAAGGATCTGCAGCAGGTCCATCTGCAGTGTTTGTAAGTAGTATCCCCAGAGCTCCCCCGAAATGGAAATAATAAAAGCCCCCCCTCCCTGATGCCGCCATGAACTGAAGTAATAGAAAGGTTCCCCTCTTGATCCACATGCTGTCCCAGTATTTAAATAATGTAATGGCCCCTCCTCTATCCCCAGTGCTGCAAATATTAATTAATAACCAGCATGCACCCCCCCAGTGGTGGTATAGTGCTCATGGTCCCCTCCATGTTAGGATGAACATATCTACATGACCCCCAAGCCACAATCTCCCATAAGCCATAATTGATATATTCCTGGTGGTGAGGGCCCCCCACCTACCCCAGTGCCTTTCCTTGCAGCTGGAGACTGGCTCTGCCCACCACTCACATCTGTGGCCAGCTGCCAACTGAGTGCTGAAGGAGCATGTAGTGTATATAGTGCGTGCTTAGTGAATGATAGCAGCTGTCATTCACTGAGTGCGTACTATATACAGTATGCGCTCATTCAAAGATCAGTTGGCAGCTGGCTGCAAAGGTGAGCAGTGGGCAGAGCCAGTTGCTGACTCAGTTAGAGGATGGGCACTGTGGGTTTGGGGGGTCTACTATACCACCAGGAATTCGGGCCATGCATTTTTGAGGGATGGGGTGTTGAGCATTCCACTGGACCACCAGGATTTGTTCTATACAATATTAGGGGAGATCGGTCTGGGGATGGGGGGGTACACTAGGCTACCAGGGTAATTACTTTGTCAGGGTTCCAGAAGGGGGGCACTATACCACCATGAGGGGGTCATGTTATGAATTATTTAATGCCAGCAGCATTGGGGAAAGGTGAGCCGGAGCATTTTATATTACCCAATGCATACAGCAGCATTAGGGATCGGGACCACTGGAAGTGTCAAGATATAGGTACCCCTCTGGAGGGAATATCTATACCCTTAGGGACCTGCCCTGGCTGGTCTAAGGGTACTTTGAAATTATCCTCTCAGAGAGTTTTGAGAATTTGATGTTGGGAATGTGGCAGCAGTTCACTACATACCCCTTGCTCCATGTCAGAGCTCTATGTTATTTCCAGGGGTGGCATAGGCCTGAGTTTAGTAGACAGCCTGTTGTTGACTCAGGCTGTCTTTGTGAATAGCTTCCGGTGCATAATTTGGTGCAAGGGGCACTTTGCGACATTCTTTTTGGCCCAAGCCCCTTGCGCCATGCTGGGGACTTTGAGAATCGGGCCCTTTGTGTTCAACATTTACTGTATTCATCTGTCAGTTTAGACACCCCAGCATCTGAAAACAGGCTGCATAAATAGTAAAGATTTTGAATACTACTTTAATAGACTACTCACAAGCACTATTTTATTTGTATATAGGTTATTTTAATTCTAGACCAGGCAATGCAATTGAATATTTTGGGGACTTAGAAAATCCTGATAACAAATGCCCTTGTAAGTCTAATTAGAGAATTTTAAGTGGATGATTAAGTCAGGACAGAAGAGGGGAGATTATGAACCCAACAGTATATGGTAGATCAGTTCTGGACTATATATGTGTAAATAGTATCTCCTTTTCAAAAGTATCTAGATTAGAAGTTCCTGAAGAACATGTAAGTGACCATCTCCCATTAAGTATCCATTTCTATTCTGGATATAGTAAGACAGACAATGAGGTGTTGACTCTGCAACAGATAGAAGCAGATAACCTGGAAATAATAAATAACACTTCAAACATTTGGAAGGAGGGCACCATGCATATTAGTGGTCTTTTAATGCAGTCACAACCACTAAAAATTTTTACAGATCAGGTAATAAGTGAAAATAGCACAATAGAATATTCCATTATATTTTAATAATGAGTATTTTAAATAGTACAAATGGGGGGTTGGCATTTCATAGATCCACTGAGTTTATTCAAACTAGGGCTGCATAAGCAGCACTAAAGAAATAGTATTCTAGACTCCTTAAGAGTAAAAAGACACAAAATCAAGACAAACTGGGCATCTCTTCAAATAGCTACAAAGGAAAAAATATCAAAACCTTCTGGATCCTAATAGCCATAGAAAATAATTAACAAAGGTCAATACAGAGGTAATCATTTCAACCTCCTAGTGGTTTGATCACTTTGTTTCTCTATATGGGAGTGATGATACTATATTTTCTTCTGTTATGAAACTTAAAAATAGAAGACGAGACTGACTGAGAAGTGATGTCTTCATCAGAAATAAAAACATATGTTAGACAGTGGAAAAACAATAAGGCTCCAGGCATCAATGACCTCCCTGTTGAGTTATACAAGTAAATAAAGATTGGTGGGTGGAATTTCTGGTCCATCTTTCCAGGGAAAAGCTGGTCTAACTTGTGGCATTGGGTGCTCAGGATTGAAAATCCCAAGTGCCAGACAGGAGAATGCCATAAGCTCGTGTGCCAAACAAATGGTGCTCCAGGAACATGCGGCATTCTCGAGGCTCTGAAAATTGAGCCCTTTATAATTTATGTTTTTGTTCTTTAGATTTTCAGAATAATACCTTTGAGCACGAGTCCTCTTTTCCAAAGGTTCCACATCAATTGAGGTTATAGTACATATGCATACATATAGGGTACATAGACTGACTCAAGGAAAGCCTTGTCAATGATACATTCAATAAAAAAGGACAGTAACAGTGGTGGCCCAGATAGAGTCTAGTCAGGTTCAGAACAATAGTGCAATTAGGATAAAGCCCAGTCAGCAGAACATTTTAGAAGAAAGGGACAAGAACAGTGCTAACTAAAACAGAGCCTGGTCATTATCAGACAAAGGAGCCATATGAGTTTAGGCTTGTCAGTTATAAGGGTTGCAGCTGAGAGGTGGCATGGTGGTGAAGGTGCTACAAGTGGTAGTGGAATAGACATATGAATCCTGGTGGAGTTTATCAGGTGTAGCAACAGCAGGAGGCTTTCTTTGCAAGCTCTTTCTTAAGACAGTACTTAAACTGGGAGATTAAAAATACTTTTGACCATATACATGTACTGTCTGAGAATTTAATTGAATGAGGGATGGGCCACAGATTACTTGATATTATTGGAATGTTATATGGAGGGATTAACCCATGACAGGGTATGGGTTTACTAAGCATTAATCCGTGCCGGGGGTTGGAATCATAAAGTGAAGCCGAGTGATTTCAACCACCTAGGTGTGGATTAATGCTCAGTAAACCCATACCCTGGAGTGGGTTACATAGAAACATAGAAACATGGAATTTGACGGCAGATAAGGACCGCTTGGCCCACCCAGTCTGCCCATTTCCCTACCTGATGGATAAGCTGCAGATCCTAGTTAACCAGCAGCCTACTTCTTCCTACCCCCACCCCCTAGAATTGCCTTATGACTGTCCCATGCATGCTTGAATTCCACCACTGTTTTTGACTCCACAACCTCCTCTGGAAGGCTGTTCCATACATCCACAACTCTCTCTGTGAAAAAATACTTCCTTAAATTACCTCTAACCGCCCCTTCTATCTTCAAATTGTGCCCCCTTGTTCTTGCACACCTCTTTTTTTGAAAGATGCTACCCTCTTGGACTTTGTTGATTCCCATGAGGTACTTGAAAGTTTCTATCATGTCCCCCTCTCCCTCCTTTCCTCGAGGCTATACATATTAAGCTCCCTTAAGCTCTCTTCATATGTCTTCAGTGCAGACCCTGCACCATTTTAGTTGCCCTCCTCTGGACAGCTTCCATCCTGTCTATGTCTTATGGAGATTGGGTCTCCAGAACTGCACGCAGTACTCCAGATGTGGTCTCACCAGCTGTCTGTACAGAGGGATAATAACTTCTTGTTTTCTGCTGGTGATGCCTCCTATGCATCCCAGTATCCCCCAGCCCTCCTTGCTGCCCTCTCACATTGCTTGTCCACCTTTAGGTCATCTGATATGACTACCCCAGGTCCCTTTCCATTTTGTTGTTGTTAATATCTCACCCCCATTGTGTACTCTTCCCTGGGTTTTGTTTCCCAGGTGCATTACCTTGCACCTCTTAGCATTGAATCTAAGCTGCCATACATTTGACCATTCCTCTAACCTTGCCAAGTCCCTTCTCATCCTTTCCACCCACTTTGTGCATCAACTCTGTTGCAGATCTTTGTGTCATCTGCAAAGAGACATACTTTCTTTTCCAGTCCCTCTGCAATGTCGCTTATAAAGACATTGAAGAGGACCGGTCCCAATACTGAACCCTGTGGTACCCACTGCTAACCCCCTTTTTTCAAGTGGATTCCATTTACTACTACTCTGTGTCCTATTCTCTAGCCAATTCTTTACCCAGGCTGTCATCTTGGGACCCACTCCCAGGCTGGCTAACTTATATTAATCTTTTGTGTGGGACTGTGTGTCAAATGCCTTGCTAAAGTCTAGGTAGGCCATGTCCAGCCCCTCCCTGATCTACTACTTTCGTCACCCAGTCAAAAATCTATCAGATTTGTCTGGCATGACCTTCTCGCTAGCGAATCCATGCTGCCTTGGGTCCTGTGCCCTCTGCCTCTAGGTACTCGACAATTCTTTCCTTCAGAAGTGATTCCATCATTTTCCCTACCACTGAGGTTAAACTAACAGGTCTGTAGTTTCCTGCTTCTGTCTTGCTCCCACTTTTGTGAAGGGGAATCACATCTGCCCTCCTCCAGTCCTCAGGTACCACCCCATCCTCCCATGATTTGTTAAAGAGGGTAGTCAGTGGTGTCACTAGTTCTATCCTTAGTTCTTGTAGAATTCTGGGATGAATCCCATCAGGCCCCATTGCTTTGTCCACTCTTCAGTTTTAAGAGCTCTTTCAGAACTCTTTCTTGTAAATGGGCTGGTATCAACTTCTGTATCCAGAGTGTTTCTACTGTTTGTTTTAGGTACCTCCCTCTTCCTTTGTAAATACTGAGCAAAATGTTTGTTTAGTATCTCTGCCTTTTTCACAGTCACCTCTGCCCATCCTCCTCCTCTTATTAAGCCTCACTATCCTCCTTGGTCTTCCTTTACTCCCTGATGTACCTATAAAAGGTTTTATCCTCTAACTGAGTTGGCTATCTTTTTCTCGGTTTGGGCCTTAGCTGTTCTGACTGCCTTTCCAGCTTCCTTTTGTTTTAACTGATACAGTTCTCTGTCCTGTTCCTTCTGTGATTCCTTGTACTTCCTGAATGCTTTCTTTTCTCTTGAACCTTCCTGCCACTTCCTTTGAGAACCAAAGTGGTTTCTTACCTGTTTCGTTTTATTTGCTTTACAAGTATTGTTACCTCTCGATGGCAGTTTTATTATTCCCCATTGTTCTTCCACCCCTCCTTCCTGCCCATTTGCTAGTGCATTCCTAGGCACTCACCCATTTTGGCAAAGTCAGCCCTCCTAAAATCCAGTACCTTTGTCTTTGTATGGCTTGACTCTATTGCTGTGTTTATTGTGAACCATACTGTTCGATGGTCGCTAGTTCCCAGATGGCTACCCACTTCTACATCTGTGATCCTCTCTTCATCTCCATTTGAGAGAATTCTCATTTAGGGTTAATCCTCTTATAACATGGGTAATGTTTTGTTAGAAGTTTATCTAAAGAAACAGAGAAATAAAGTCATGTGAACATGCAGCTGTGAGTATATCAGAGATTAATCCATGGTCAGGTGACCTGTTTGGATGAATCAGAAGACAGTATTTTAGGAACCCATGTTATAAAGTAAAATATCTGGAGTCATGTGATGCTGCAGTCCGAGTAAGAGTGCCCGGAACACAGCTCTCACCTATTTCATTTAATTTAGCTCAGTTTTGGTTGCTTACCTCGCACTTTGTGTTTCTTTGGGTCCCTTTCAGTCTCAAGTGTTTTCTGGCTGCATGTGATGATATCACAGTGCTTTTATTTGATTGGAAATGGACACCAAGGTGTGGCAGGCCCTCCCGGGGCATACACCACCGCCCACCACAGAGAAGGTTCCAAAGAAATCTAAAGCATAGTCTACCTCTAGAGGAAAGGCTCCAACTGTTAATGCGGGGCTGGCCCTACTCCCTGAGGACAGATTTATGACTAAATTCAACCCGTTAAAAGAATCTTTATGGGAACTTATGGCAGTGCTTCATTCTTTAAGGAAAGACCTCAGGGAGTTAAAATTTGCAGATGGGTGATCTTGATGCCTGCACTACTTCATTAGAGCATTGGCAAGATCGACAGTAATCTCTGTCAGAAGGTATACAAACTGGAAGCTAAAGTTGAGGATCTCGAAGGGAGAAGCCGAAGTTCTGCCTCCCCAAGAACGAAGAAGGTCCTAATGCCATATTGTTTCTCCAGATGCTTCTGACCAAGATTGTGGGACCCTCTCCTTACAATTCTTCCTATATCATAGAGAGGGCCCACCGTTCATTGAGACCCCAGCCTCCGTAGGACTCTCCCTCATGCCCTCTGACCTTGAGTTGTTAAGCTATTTAGAAAAGCAGCATGTCTTTTCTAAAATATGGGACCTGAAGGAGATCTCCTGGGAGGGAACCTGCCTCCATTTTGCCCAAGAGTTACCAGCTCCTACAAGGCAAAAAAGGGTGACCTATCATCCGATAATTACTAAGCTCCTGGCCACTGCTGTTCGGTTCGAGGTCTTATATCTGGCCCATCTGCAAGTGTTTGTTAATAAATGGCACAATTTTGACAATGCAGATCAGGCTTCAAAGGATCTCAAAGCCCTCCTTCCAGACGTGTTTAAGGACCGCTGATGTCTGTTATTGCCCATATGGGGATGTCCTGGTGGGATCGGCCACCACAATATAACAGGACACTGGTGACTTTATGACCTGAGATAAGACTTTTTAAAATGGACCTTACTGAATGCAGAAGGAGGCTCGATCATTTTACCAGGTTTCAGGGAGGGTTACTCCATCAGGAAGACGGCTTTTTTTACAAAATGGTAGTTTAATTTTATTGTGGACTTTACATTATCAGAGCTTGATTAACTCTTCTGTGCTAGCGGATTGTGTGGGGACAGTCATAGACACAGTTCTTTTCACTGTTATGCAGTTGGCTTTGTTGGACTCTTTTGATGGAGCCTTCCCCCATTATCACAGAGTCCACAGTTTTCTCCTTGGTGATTCTTTGCAGGATGTTATTAATCCCTGCTGGACCTCATGATTTGTACCTGTTCAATATTTTGGACTGTCTTGCTCTATTATTATTGACCTTAATTGTTATCTTGTTTGTTTGGGGACGTGGGCTACTATTGATACCTGGGTAATATTGGAGTATGGGAGTACCTGGGTGGTTTACCTTGGTTTCACTTGTTGGGTTAACTGTTGGAATTAATCTTCATATTGTGTGAGGCTTCAAAATATTTGGTTCATTTAGGATTTATTGGTTATGGGTACACTGGTGGGAGCGGGTGATCTGGGATTTGTTCTGCTGAGTATTGTAGCCATCATACACCTGGACAGGGATGGGTTGTCAGTCTTCCTTGCCGGAAGCTGGGGTTATATTCTCTGTAAGGGTTCTCTAATTTTAGTATTATATCGTCTGTGGTGGGGGGGGTTGTTTCTGCTTTTATAGAGTAATAATACTGTGCTGGATCAGGCTTTTATATTTTTGGATTATGTTTCTGTTAAATTGTGGTCTGTACTCCCTCCCACTTGGGTCCAGCTTTCTGGGAGGGAGGGTGGGATTGAATCTGGGGTTTTTCTATTTCATGTTTTTGGATCTGTTTGGGGTTTGTTGGGGTGGGAAGTTTTTCACTGTATTGGTTGTGGGGGAGGGTGGGGTTCATATATAGTTTTGGGGGGTGGGGATTTGGTTTTGTATATAGTTCATGTGAGTGTGGGGTTGGGAGACTGGTTCAACGGGGGCTTGGGGGGTGGGCAGGTTTTGCCCCGGAGCACATTTCCTGATTTCTGTTCACTTTCTCTGTCTCCTTTCCTGGCTTGAGATACTGAGTTTTTTTTGACCAATGGGGACTAGCTATAAGTTTGTATCATGGAATATTAGGGGGCCAATAATAATAATAAGAGACATAACTTGCTGTGACACCTTCAAAAGTTAAATCCGCCGGTGGTTATGCTTCAGGAGATGCTTCTGAAGCAAAAGGATATAATTTGTTTTCGTAGAAGCTGGGTGGCTCAAGTTTATGGGGCCAGCGCCCACTCTGCCTGAGGTGGGGTGGTTATATTAATTTCTCGGGATATGCCCATCCAACTTATTCAGGAATACTCGGACCCTGACGGATGGTTTATCTTATTACATGGTCATCTGGGTATTAGGCAAGTCATTTTGGGCTGTGTGTATGGTCCCAACACTGACTTTCCTGTTTTTTGTTTCCAGCCTCGAGTTCTAAATAGCCTCCCTCCCTCCCTTGATTACCTGTCATCCTGGATCCTGGGTGGAGACTGGAACTTGGTTTACCAGGATGACTTGAACAGATCTGGCTCCTTGAGATGAGGTTTATCGCCTGGTCAGCAGGGTTTCTGGGACTTGTTGGGCAGACAGGGTTTGCTAGACCCATGTTAAGTTCTGCACCCCCATGACCAGCAATACACCTTCTCATCAATGAGGGGTCGGTGTCCAGACTGGATTGGACTGGCTGTGGGGGCCTTTTAAAGCCGCCATGTGAGGAGAATATATTAAGCTAGCTTTTAGGCACTGGAAATTCTGCACTTTGGAGGAAGATCAACTTCTAGCTGAAGTGCGACATTTGGAATAGGACTTATTGTTCTCCACTGCCCCCACTGTCTGGGAACAGCTGGACATGGCTCGTCTAAAATACGTAGACTTCTTGGCTGAAAAAGCTGAACTTGCTATCCTGCGGCCTAAGTCTCGCTACTTAGAGCCTGGGAAAAGGGCTGGCTAGCTTCTGGCCTGGAGGCTTTGACAACTGGATAAGTTGCACCCCAAACCCTCAGCTGCTGTGCTTACTAGACTTCAAGACAGTATGGAAGCTTTCAGAAGTTTTTACAAGACCCTTTATGAGGCCCCAGTGTCTTCTCTTGAGGAGAAGGTGATGATTTCAGAATATCTGAATCAGATCACTCTCCCATGTCTCTCTCCATCCCAGCAGGAGTTTCTAGAGGGACCCATCCAACTGATAGAGGTTCAGGCCATTATTAATCATCTCCCATTGGATATAATGCCCTGCCCAGATGGGTTTTGTAATCATTTCTGTAAGTTTTTTTCTGATGATATAGCACCCTTGCTTACATGGTTCTTTAACTTCTTTTTGACTGAGGGTCTGTAGGATTATTCATTCATGCAAGCCTGGATAACTCTTCTTCGGAAACCGGGTAAAGATGAACTCTTGCTGTCCAGTTATCAGCCGATTTCTCTTCTTAACTCAGATATTAAAGTCTTTGCCAAGGTCCTGACCAATCGATTGCAATCAGTTTGGGATCCACTTGTATCACCAGAGCAAGTGGGTTTTATGAAGGGGTATCATTCCAGTGACCATGTTCGGAAATTACTTCAGTTGGTCTCTGCATGGGGGGAGAGCAGTGTCCCTGTGGTCCTGGTCTCCCTTGATGTAGAGAAGGCCTTTGATTGTGATTTCTGTCCTTTTCTCTTTAGTGTGCTGCAAAAGTTTGACATCCCCCATAACTTCTGTTCCTGGTTGCAATGCTTTATACCAAACCCTTGGTGAGAATTCCCTGTAATGGTTTGATTTCAGTTGCCTTTCCGCTGAGCAGGGTCACGAGGCAGGGCTGTCCCTTTTCCCCTCTTTTGTTTAATCTTTATTTGGAACCTCTGCTATGGCTAGGGATGTAAGTTTGTCATGGCAGTCACACACATCATTGATTCCATGACATTTGATCTTTATTCAGGACTTCCATGACTTTCACTAGTGTCATCAGAATGTAGCAATGATGACAGTGCAACAACATTTACTACTGTTTACTAATGATTCCATGAACAAACAATGAGTCATTAAAACCTCATCCATGACAAACTTACATCCCTAGCTATGGCACCTTCGGGCCTCTCCCTCTATTCAGGGTATTTTGGTCAAGCGACGAGTGTTACAAGATATCTGCCTATGCAGATAATTTGCTTATTCATGTGGCCGACCCGTCTACTTATATTCCTGCCACACTGGCTAAAATTGTAACTTTCTCCAAATTAGAGGGGTTACAAATTGAACCTTGATAAAACCCAGGTTATGCCCCTCAATACTTTTGTTTTCAAGCAAGATATTTTGGATCTGGGCCTCTCCTGGGAATCCAAGGCTCTTAAATATTATGGGGTATTCCTGCCTCATCACCTTCCAGATTTGGTCTCCTTGAATTTCCCCCCTGCTCCAAACTATTAAAGATGGCCTCACTAGATGGGCTTCCCTTCCTGTGATCTTCTGGGGTTGTTTTCATATCCTTAAAATGAATATCCTTCCCTGGCTGCTTTACCCAATGAGCATGATTGAGGAGCATCTCCAGAAGGCCTGGTTTACCTCTTTACAGAGGCTCTAGAACCACTTCCTCTGGAGGGAGGGGGAAGTTCGGTAAGCTTATACTAAACTCACTTTTTCCAGGGAATTGTACGGTTTACAGCTCCCTCACTTCTACCTTTATTACCTGGCTCTCCATGCTGCTAAATTTTTGCACTGGGGACGTTCACCAGTGGAGCAGGAGGGTGGGGTTTATTCTCTGCTGTGGCTCCATATTGAGTCTAGATTGTGTCAAATAGCTAGTGTCCAATGTGCTAGCCTTCTACACATAGATGCATAGATACATAGACAGTGTTAGCAGATAAGGGCCTATGGCCCACCCAGTCTGCCCATTTGAGCTTGTAAGTTCACTTTATGTTTTCTTAGAAGTCTGTTGCCCCTTACCCCTGACCTCCAGAATTCCTTTATGTCTATCCCATACATTCTTAAATCCTGTGATTGTTTCAGCCCCAACCACTTCCTCTGGCAGGGTGCTCCACTTGTCCACCACCCGTTCTGTGAAGAAATTCTTCCTCATGTTTCCTCTGAATCATCCTCCCTCCAACTTCATCCCATGCCCTCTAGTCCTTAAACATCTTTTTGTTTAAAAATAGTGTATTCCTGCACCCTATTCCTCCCTGTAAGATACGTGTATGTCTCTATCATATTCCCACTCTCCCTCCTCTCCTCCAGGGAGTACATATTCAAGTCCTTCAATCTGTCCTCATAGGACTTGTGATGCAATCCATGTACCATCTTTGTTGCCCTCCTCTGAACCTTCTCTACCCTGTCTATGTCCTTATGTAGGTAAGGTTTCCAGAACTGTACACTGTACTCCAGGTGGGGCCTTACTAATATCTTGTATAGTGGAATTATGACTTCCCTTTTCCTGCTGGTGATGCCCCTGCCTATGCATCCCAGCATCCTATTTGCTTTACCTGCTGTCTTGTCGCACTGTTTCCTACCTTGAGGTCATCAGAGATGATAACCCCAAGATCCCTTTCCTGCTTGGTGTATGCTATATCCTCACCAGCCCAACTGATATATTGTGCCAGGGTTTTTGTGCCCCATATGCATTGTCTTGTACTTCTTTGCATTGAATTTCAGCTGCCAAACCCCTGACCATTCTTCAAGTTTCTGCAGGTCCCTTCTCATTCTGTCTACACCCTCTGGTGTGTCTATTCTGTTACAGAGCTTAATGTCATCAGCGAACAAGGAAATTCTGCCTTCTAGGTCCTGCGCAATGTCACTGATGAAGATGTTGAATAGGACCAGTCCCAGCACTGATTCCTGTGGTACCCCACTGGTCACTCTTCTCTCTGTGGAGTGACAGCCATTTACCACCACCCTCTGTGTCCTGCCACCCAGCCAGTTACCTACCCACCACACTACTGTCCTACCCACACCCATATTCCCCAGTTTGTGTAATAGTCTTCTATGTGGTACATTGTCAAAGGCCTTGCTGAAGTCCAGATAGGCCATGTCCACTGCCCTCACCTGATCCACCTCCCTAGTCACCCAGTCAAAAAATTCAATGAGGTTGGTCCGACATGACCTTCCCCTGGTGAAACCATGCTGCCTTGGGTCCTTTAGTCCATTGACAACCAGATGTTCCACCAATCTCTTCTTCAGTAGTGCTTCCATGATCTTCCCCACTACCAAGGTTAAGCTTTCTTCTCTTCTGGTTGAAGTTCAAACTCCCCCAATCATGTGGTCTATGAAGGCCAGGCTGCAATTGGAATGCTTTCTCCAGACTGACTGGTTCCGTGCCTTTCCTCAGCCTATCCTGGTGAATCCGAACATTAGGATCGGTGGCCACCAGATCCCAGTTGCTTTTTGTTCTCAGCTTACAACTGTTCCAGTTTTCTCTCTTGTGGTAGATGAGAAACTCAACCCACACCAATGATTACAGGAGTGTTTTGCCATCCCCACCTTCCATGTTTTTAAATATTGGCAACTAGCTGCGGCCCTCATTTCTGTTTTCAGTCATACACCTTGGATCTTACCTGCAGAGGGTCATCTTTCTCAGCTATTGCCTTTGGCTGGCCAGCCTCACTCTGTGGCTAGATTATATACCTGTCTACAATCTCTTGCCCCAGATGCCCCTTCGGGTGTCGGTTTTTACTGGCAGCAAGTTTTTCGCTGGCAAGTCGACCTGGAATGCTGGAAGTGCATTAGGTGCAACTTGTATAAATTTATTGAGAGTTATCAATGTTAGTGACCCAGTTCCACATTTTTAACAATCTCTATCATACCCCCCCACCCTTGTTCAGGATGGGAAGATCTGACTCTCCCCTCTGTACTCGGCGTGACAAGGTGGAAGGTCATCTGTTCCATATGCTGTGGGAATGTCTTATGGTGGCCCCCTTCTGGTCTCATATTAAGGCTTCCCTGGACCCTTTCTTGGGTTTGGAGGATGCTCCTGAGATCTGCTTAGTTGGAGACTACCCACCCTCACTGTTTGGAATTCGCAAAATGCATATTGCTTTGATCTCTATTGTGGCGAAGGTTATCATCTTTCATCACTGGCATTCTGCTGGTGTCCCACCATATAAGGAGTGGTATAGTGAGATCATGCAGGCACTTGCGGTGGAGAAACAGATTGCCAGACTCCACCGGTGATTGGACACTTATCAACACAGATGAGAGCAACTTCATATTCTTCTTTCTATTCAGAGCAGGTTTGGCTAGATAATGCTGTCCCCCTTTTTTTATTCCTTTTTATATTTGCTTGCATGCATGTGCAAGAAACATTATGCAGCAGCTTAGGAGAGAAGCAGGTTGTGGAGGTGCGGCACTGTGTTGGCTAATGCTGGCACTACATTGTTGGGCTTGGCAGTGCTCGGCCAATGAAGGTCCAGTGTCCTGATGATACTGGTTCTGCAGAGTGCCACCAAGTTGTAATGATTTTGCCACTGCAATCAGGTGCTGCTTCATCATTGCAGCATCAGCCATTCTGCTGCAATGAGGGAGCAACCTGTCATTGCAGGGTGGTACTTTGCCTGGTGTAACATTACCAGGAATATGGTGGCTCTATGCTGCAGCCTCAGCGGTGCATAGAAAGCCAACGGGAGTGCCAAATCCCCCTGTCAGCATGCCCTCAACCCAGTTCATTTGCCAATGAGGGAACCCACTCCCCGTCAGCATAATGTCCCCTGATTTCAGTTGTGGGCTGAGGAGGTGCCCAATCCCCCTCGGCATCATGCACCCCAGCACATGTTTCTGTGCCAGTGTGGGGCCCAATCCCAGTCAGCTTCAGTCTCCCCCTTCCAAGTCCCAGTTGCCGACAGGGGAGCCCACTCCCAATCAGCACAATGGCCCCTCCAATGCTTGCATGCCTATGCTGAGGGGGTGCCCAATCCCCCTCAGCATCATGCAAGTCCCCCCATCCATTTCTGTGCTGATGGGGGGCCCAATCCCTGTCGGCTTCGGTCTCCCTCCCACAAATGCAGGAGGTACTCTGGGAGCCCACCCCAGTGTACCAAAGATACCTGCAAAAAAAGAAAACTGACCTGCATTGTCCGTTTGGGGTTTTTTACCTGTAAAATGAGAAAACGGTCCCTCAGGTGTTCTGGTGCCCCTCCCCCAACCCGCACCCACCCTCTGTGCCTCTACCTCCTCACACCTTCCTCACCTCATACTTACCTCTGAGCCCGGCGTGGGACGAGATTCTTCAGTGATCGAGAACACGCCTGCACTCTTTCAAAGAGACCACTTAACTGAAGAAATGCCGTAAGCTGTATAATGGCATAAATAGGTTTTTTCAACTTTGGTACATATCTTGGGCATTTTGGGAATTTTGGCACCACATTTTCAACATGGGATTATTGGGACCCTCCTCATGACTCCATCACTGTCATGGTAGATATTCGTCCCAAAAGGTGATTTCACAGTCACTGTGCAGAATCACCTTTTGGGACTGAATAACAAAATGACAGTGCCACTGTTCATGATGTGGGCTCTCAAAAAGCCTATGTTGCAAATTTGGTGAAAAAAATCCAAAAAAATGACTGTTTCACAAAAGTGCATTGCGCAATTTCCACACACACTCGTAACTTCACAAATTTGTAATATTTTCACTCCAGATTTTCAACATTGGAATTTTTCCACACCACCTTATGAACAGTAAAGCTGTCATTTTACACATCCTTGCGGAAATGTGTTTTCGCACTTCCGGCACAGAATATCGCAGTCGCTATGGGAAATCAGTGTTTGGGACAGATTAAGAAAATGACAGTGACACTGTTCATGAGCAGGGGTCCTAAAATACTTATGTTGAAAATTTGGTGATGAAAGTCCATAAAATGACTGTGTTACAAGCGTGCGTTGCGCAGTTTCCACGCACCTTGTAACTTCACAAATTTGTAATATTTTCATGCCAGATTTTCAACACTGGTATTTTTTCACACCTCCTTATGAACAGTACAGCTGTCATTTTTTCACATCCTGGCTGAATGTGTTTGTGCATTCTATGAGAATAGTACAGGTAGTCACTGTGGGAAATCAGTGTTTGGGACAGATTTAGAATGAGCAAGTGAGAGAGGGGGGTGAGGAGCCAGACTGAGCTCTGTCAGGACTGCTGCAGATTTCTGTGAGCAGAAAAGGCACTCAATGTAGGCAGGAGCCCAGTACAAAAGGGCAACCTGCAGCACCAGGAGAAACAGAATGACGGGTGAGAGAGGGAGGAGCGAGCCCCACCAGAGCTCTGTTGACCACTGTACTTTGTGGGTAGAAAGGAGCTAATGCAGGCAGGAGCCCAGTATTAAAAGGGCAGCCTGCAGCGCTTGGGAGATACAGAATGAGCGAGGGAGAGAGGGGGAGTGAGCGAGCTCAATGGAGTCTGGTCGGACTCCTCAGAGCTGCCTTCCTCCTGACCAGGGTCCTGTGTGGTCCTCATATAGCATATACAGAGAGGGTCTCTGGGGGTGGAGACAAAGCAAATGACTGATACTTTTAGGATTGCTGTAATAATACGATTATTGGTCTGTTTATTTTTCTAACTGAGCTGAGTAATACTTGGAGTGCAATAGGATTTCTAATTGGGCTAAGTGAATCTATATGAGGGCTGAGAACAAAAAAGTATGGTAGCTGAGGGTGAAAAATGGACAAGGAGGCTGTAGGATTGCTACAGTAATACAGTATCAGGATTCAGATGATATTTGAGACTGAATTAACTCAGTTGATAAGCGGGCAGTAGGGGACCAGTGTGGGGAAACAAAATTTGAGTAAATAGGGCCCAACAGTGCTGTAGGGTACACAAACTGGGAGTAAGAGCCTGTAATGTAAGATGGGGGCCCAAATGGGGCAGATGCCACATGTCAATAGGGCAAGCATCTTAGAAAGGGTGGTGGGGTGTACAGGCTGTGGGTCCACCATGATCCTGGACTTGGCTTGAAGGATTGGATGGTAGTCTGTATAACTGGAATAGTTTGAGGGGGAAACTGTGGAGTCTAGGGAGTGAATCTAAGGGCAGGGCAGATGAGACGGTAGGCATCCTGGCTGTAGGAGAATTGGGGATGCAGAGTGTGGGGAAAAACAACTAGGGACTGAAACTGGACCCTGTATCAGAGGCACTACCAGAAAAGAGAGGAGAAAGGAGGGGTTCCTGAGGTGAGGGTCCCTGATGGGGGAGGAAGAGACCACAGGAGTACCAGGGAGAGAGCAGATGGCTGTGGGTAGGGAGGGACAGGGTGGTCCAGGGGGGCATGGAGGGGAACAAGTAGGAGGGGAACCATTAGGGGAAAGATGGAAGGGCATCAACTAGAATAGATCTGATTCTCTTCAGAGAGAGGGGAAGATATGGGGGAAGAAGGGTATGGGGAGAGGGATGGGCAAGGATAGGGAAGAGATAGCACATGACAAAAGGTAGCAGGGGCTAGTAAGGAAGGAAGGAGGGATGACTGGAGGAGAGAAGGCTATGGAAGGGGAAGGATGGAGGGGTATCACTATTGGGCTCGAAGGGAATGGGGGCTCTAAATCAACAAATAATGGGGATGGAGAAGGTTGGAAATCAGTGTGAGGGGAGGTTGGAGCATGTGGCTCAGTAGTAGTCAGCTGGGGGGTTTACGGGGATGGGAGGAATAATGTGTGGAAGTAGAGAGTGCAGACAGAAGTCACAGAGGTGCAGTTGGTGGGGAAAGGGGCGGGAAGAATGAGCACTGGGTGGTGGAAGGCATTAGAAGGGAAAGGGGTAAGGGACAGGGTGGGTATCCTTCTAGGTGATGCCATACTGAAAGGGGTGAGATGGGGCAGAGGGAGTAGTTGCACAGCCATATTTTGAGTTGAAGCTATCCTGGGTTGACTGCAGAGGGCAGGGCAGGCACTGCCTGTGTGCAGCGAGGGGGAGAACCTCACGAGTGTTGTATGGGTGGAACCACTTGTGGGGAGACTGTAGCAGTGAGGGGCTTCTCTAGGAGTTGGGCAGTGAGGGGTGTGAGCTGCGTGTATTCTTGAGGCATTCCCGTACCATGTGCAAACACAGGAGCAAGGTGGGGATCAGGAGTTCAACAGTGGTTGAGGATTGGCACCACACTAAAATTATGGGTTAATGACCAACTTGGGTAGGGTCTGGGGAATAGTGACTTATACTCAGGGACAGGCTACACTTGAGCAGGGAGGGGAGGGAGTATTGAAGGTGGATTAGAAGGGTATATCCTGCTAAGGTGGATTTAAACTAGTAGGGAGGACCAAAAGACTGAGGTTGGTAAGCTGTCCAGACAGGGAGCCCAATGAGCTCACCCCCAAGATATAGGTAGAAGCAGAGGGTAGTAACCTCGGACGAGGTGGGCAGATGGTCTGAGTATAATACAGAAGGCACCACCATCTGTGTAAGAACAAGGAGGAGAAAGGGTGGACCACCCGGAGGAGTGTACAGGCCAAGGAGAGATAGAGTGAGGAGAGGGAGGGCTGTGGTGGGGTGGTCTCTCCTCAATGCAAGAAGCCTGTGAGCAGAACTGCAGAGCTTCAGGCGCCTTTCAGAGGAAAGGTGGACATTGCTGTAGTGACAGAGACCTGGGCCACAGAGCACCATGACTGCGTCGCTTGGCAACCTGGGACAGGATATACAAGAAGGACTAGGTGTTGAAGGGGTTGCATTTATTGAGGGAAGGGATCAAATGCATAAGGGACAAGGGGAAGAGGAGGAGAGAGGGATATTGGGTACAGCCCTGACCTAAGGGCAAAAGCTGAGGCTGGAGGAGTGTAGACCAGCCCAATCCTGGGAACTGATGGTGAGTTTGCAGAGCAGATAAGGTGGTGTGTAGGGGGAGGTGGGTGATAGTGAGGATTTTAACTCACTAGGGTTTGTCTGGAGCAACCTGCCACTAGCAGTACCAGGGAGCAGGTGCACTTGATTCATTTCCAGGACGGCCTCTGACACAATTGGAAAGTGTGCCTCAAGTTCTGGTAGCCCTCTGACCTAGTACTGGCAAATGGGGAGGCTATGAGGAGTGGTGAAGGACCCACCAGCTGGTAGCAACCACCAAACAGTGTGGCTTCATTCTCTGCTATCAGGAGACAGAAGGCATGGGCACCAAGGTGGCTGAAGTTTAGTAGGTGGACTTGAAGGGATGGGAGCACACTGCCAATGGAGACTCCAGGATATAAGGCTGGGGATGGATGCAGAACGAAAGTGGGGAGTCACAAACTGGGCCAATAGAGGCCACAGTGCCTGCGCTAGGCCAGAGTAAGAAAGCAAGCCAAGAAACCATGCTGGCTGGAACAAGAAAGTGCTGCAAGGGTGAGGGCAAAGAGGGCTGCACACTGGCAGCACAGAGAACCGGGCTGGAGATGATATGACTTATGTAGCTATTGATGGAGGCCAGGAGGGTGAAAAGCCAAGGCCTCCTGGGAATCGAGTTATACAGGGCAAAGGAGGGAAAAGGACTTTTTAGTATGTCAGGAAAAGAGGAAGTGCAAGGAACGTGCCAGAGGATAAGGAGGAGAGGATTGGAGTAAAGGGGAGGAGCAAGCGGAAATTCTAAATGAGTACTTCTGCTCCATTTTCACTAAGAAGAGGAATAGTCCACTACCAGCAAGGGCTGGGGGGGGGTGGGGAAAGGAGGGGAAGAGGTGATGGACAAAGTGATCACAGTGAGTAGTGTGCTAGAGGGTCTGAGTGCACTAAGGGTAGACAAGGCACTAGGTCCCGATGGCATCCACCCCAGGGTGCTGAGGGAGATGGTGGAGCTGTTGGCTGACCCACTGGCAGATCTGTTTAACACCTCCCTGGAAATGAGGGGTGTGCCCCAGAACTGGAGGGTGGCCCATGTGGTGCCCATACACAAGAGTGGGCCTAGAGAGGAGCCAGGAAATTATCGGCAGGTCAGTCTCACGTCCATAGTGGGTAAGCTTATGGAGGCGATACTGAAGGAGAGGGTGGTGGCATTCCTAAAGAGTAATGATCTCCAAGATGGGTAGCAACATGGGTTTGTCTCAGGAAGTCTTGTCAAACCAACCCTAATAGAGTATTATGACTGGGTGACTGAGGGAGTTGGACAGGGCCCATCGGTGCATGTCTGTACTTGGACTTCAGTAAGGCCTTTGATACAGTGTCTCATTGGAGACTGGGGAAGCTGATGGCAGTGGGGGTAGGGAAAAAACTTGACCCAAATGGATAGAGAGAACTGGTTACAGGTGGCAGTGCAAGAGCATGGTGGGGAGCTCTTGGCATCAGAGCAGTGACAAGCGAAGTGCAGAAAGTCAGTGGGCCAGTGCTTATTTGGGCTCGTTTATCTCTGATATAGCACACAGAGTGGGGAGCAGGGTTAATCTGTTCACAGATGATACCAAATTGGGGGCAGTAGTATGCAGAAGGATGGATGGAAAAACTGCAAGGGACCTAACAAAACTAGAGACTGGGGTCGGTGGAGTGGCAGCTAGGATTCAATGCAAAGAAGTGTGAGTGATGCACTAGAGGCTAAGAACCAGAAGAATTGGACCATTGGTTAGGGGGTGAGGCTAGGGATCACAGAGAAGGAGAAGAAACGTGCTGGTAACTGGAGCAACGCAAATAACCTCGCCCAGTGCAGGAGAACAGCAGCCAAGGCAAACAGGATGCTGGGGTGCATTGCAAGGGGGTTGTCATCCAGACACAAGGATGTGATTCTACTGCTCTACAGATCATTGGTCATATCGCACTTGGAGTACTGTCTGCAACACTGGAGGCCATATCTGAGGAGAGAGATAAAGTTACTGGAGGGGGCACAAAGGAGGGCAACAAAAATGTTAAAGGAGATGGAAGGAAAGGCATATGAAGTTAGGCTGAAGGAACTGAACATGTACACACTGGAGGAGGGTAGGGATGGGGGGATATGATTGACTCATTTAAATACCTGAGGGGGTAAATAAACCTAACACTGAGGGGGTGTTTAAACTGAGGAGTGGAAGAGAGTTGAGGGGCACGGACTAAGGTTGGAAGGGGATGTTTCAAGAGGGAAATGAGGAGGCACTACTTCACTGAGAGGGTGGTGTGCAGTTGGAATGCACTGCCAGAGGGGGTGGTAACATGTAGGACAATCAATAGCTTTAAGAAGGAGTGGGATAAAGCAAGAGGAAGAGTTAAGGGGCAGGGCTGGACAAGTGGGGGGAGGAACTGAGGGCAGGAGGTTGGGGCAGCTGCAATCTAGGGTGCTAGCTGCACACCCGGGCAGACTTAGATAGACCGATTGGTCTGTTTTGCTGGCAGATTTGTATGTTCGTATGTAAAATCACAGTGACTCTCTTCATGAGCAGAGGTTCTAAAATGCCTATGTTGAAAATTTGGTGACAAATGTCCATAAAATGACTGTGTTACAAGCATGCGTTGTGCAGTTTCCAAGCACCCTCATAACTTCATAGATTTGTAGTATTTTCACTCCAGATTTTCAACATTGTCATTTATTTAGACCTTCTTATGAACAGTACAGTTGTCATTTTTCACATCCTGCCCGAAATATGCATTTACACATCTGGCGCAGAATGGCACAGTTGCTGTAGAAAATCAATGTTCAGGACAGATTAAGAAAATCATACGATAGTATTCATGAGCAGAGGTCACAAAATGCCTATGTTGAACATTTTTGAAATAATTCCACTAAATGACTGTGTTACGCACATGCATTGTGCAGTTTCCACGTACGCTCAGAAGTTCGAGCATTTTTAATATTTTCACTACAGATTTTTAACACAGCCATCTCTTCACACCTCCCTATGAATGGTACAGCTGTCATTCTTTACATCCTGTCCCATCTGTGTTTTTATACATCTAGCACACAATGGCATGGTCGCTGTGGGAATTCAAAGTTCTGGACACATTCACAAAATCACAGTGCCACTGTTCATGAGAAGAGGTCCCAAATGCTTTCAAGAGGTGGAGCTTACAAAAAGGCCATGTTAAAAATTTGTGGTGCAAATACCAATAAATGCCTGGGGCATTAGGGTTTCTAACCATAACGTACCACCCTGTACAGACTGACAGACATCAGGGGTGTGCCTTTGGATTGCCGACTGTAATGCTCATGCCATTCCACCCCCACATCCCCACCCTGCAGCCAGTGACAGGCATCGAGGTGTGCCTTGGACTCTTCGTTCCCAGAGTTCACCCCATCCTCCTATATTACACCCATTTCAGCATATGTCCTTATGGAGTGGGGTGACAGTAAAGCTGAACACCCCAAGGCACACCTCAACACTTGTCTGTGTCTGCAGGATAGGGTGAGGTGAAATGGCATGAACGTTATAGGTGACAACCCGAACACATACCCCAATGCCTGTCTGTCTCTGAAGGGTAGAGTTGGGGTTGGCGTGAAGTTCACTACTTTATAGCCATTCCTTCTCTGCAGCTGTCTAACTCCTGCATTTCCAATTCTAATACCAGCAAGCAAACATTCAGCATTGACAAATGCTTGTCTTTCCTTCCTATTGTTGATTTCTTCATTGGAAGCTGTGCTGTGGGGAAAGGGGGGCTGGGATGGGAGGTTGTGGGTGGGGGAGGGGGACTTGGGTAGTTTCTTTTTTTGGGGTGGGGTTGTTGACTGTTAGTTTGTGCCTATCACTTTGTACTTATGTTTTCTTCTCTTGTTGCAGTTGTTTTTTGTAGACATTGTAAAATCAATACACTTTTAATTACAAAAAAAAAAGGCAAAACATCTGCACAGGTGTGACTTTCTAGGGATGGCCACCTAGCAGATAACATCTGTGTAAATAATGGTATCATGGCTGCATTCTGGAACCAGGGTTCTTTAATATTTACAGCAATAAGTAAGAGAAGAAGAAGATAAAACTGAGACTGATGTCCTTAAGATAGATAATATTAGAGTGAATATACTCTTTTATGAAAATGGTGTGGTGGTAATCTCAAGAACCCCTGCAGGACTTCAAAAAGCCATTGATAATCCTAGTTCAGATAAGATTTGGATTTTTTTTCTGTAAATTCTGTTATTATTTGAACTAGAAACCAATATCTAAACCCCCATCTGTCCTGTGATACTGTACAACCTTAGGAAGTTGTACAGTACATGGTCTTTTAGAATTTCCTTTGTTAACTGCTATAAGAGAGAAATTGTTACAAGTATAACTTATAAAAATGACTTATTGTAGCCAAACAGAGAAACGTTGTTCTTTATTAAATAACACAGATATCTCACAGTTGTTCTTCTTGGCTAAAATAGTGATGGCCATTACATATGTGTTTAATGGATGTAGATAATTGATGTTCCTGGATATGCTTTACATAGTTACATGAATTTTAAGTACATGTATTCTGTGACATATGTAGCATTCTTTTCAACTAAAAACATATTTTACCAAATAAACTGAACTGAACTTTCAAAGAAAATGCTCATGTATTATATAAAGAAAAAAACAAGTGTGAAGAACAAGCTTGGTGTTCACACCTCATAGGTACTGTTATGCCATAGGAACACTCAAGCATCACTCACGTGTTTTGTGACATCACACTACCTACTTGGTGTGAGAATCAGCTTATTCTTCACAGAGGAGGATTATTTATTCTCTATATTGTGCACTGTACTGTACCATACTGCATGGTGGCTGGGAATGGACAAACTATTGCATGGTGACATACTAAACTATGCTGTACAATACCAGAACTTATACACTTGTATGATGCTTACTTCACTGCACAATAATGCACACTGGTTGGGAATGAGTAAAATACTGTACTGTGACATAATATAATGCACTATGCTATGCAGTCACTCACCAAGATCCTGTTTCAGTACACATTTAATAAATTAAGCTGATTTCCTAAGAAGACAAGGTAAGTGTCTAACCATTTTCTAACTGCCAAAAATTTCTAATAGTCCAGGCACTAAACGACTTTAGGAGAATCACCAATCAAGATCCCTTTCAGGAAACTTCCTTCAAAAGTATGAATGAGGCTACTTGACCAAAGTATCTCTCAAACTTTTTCCATGTCTGAGCTTTGGACTTTCTTGCTTAGACTCTTAGGTTATTAACTGGCAACACTGAACCACCAAGGGTTCACTGCTTTCCTGAGGAGCATCCAAGATGGTGCAGGTACTTTACCCATTGGCTACTTATTCGTCCTTCTTAAGGTTCTACAACTGGATCCTAAGCACCTCCTGCTTGCCTCCAGGCATGAGGAAAATAGAATGTATTCCCTATACTCTATTTTTCTTTTTAGATTTTTTTTACTGGAGCTTGGATGGCAAACCCAACCATATTGAGAATCTTAAGTGCTGCTTGTTCACTGACTTCCCAAGTCCTTCCTGCACCAAACTTTGTGACTTTTATTACCTGTCCACATGTTGGAAATTTTGAAGACAAATAGGCTTGATCTGGCTTCACTGCTGCAAATGATCATATTTCCTCAATGTTTGGCAATTCCAGAGAAAAAAAATCACTTCCATCATGGTCTCTGCATGCTTAACAGTAGATTATTACAACTGTGTCCCTGGGCCACAGGCCTGCTTATTTTCCTTAGGCCTCTGTGATGTAGTTTTTTTTTTTTTTTTTTACAGGGCAGCACTCTGTTGTTCTCCTCAGAATGTCACATGCAGCCCCACTCGTAACTTTCTAAGTGAGGTAGTATTTATTGGGTACTGAGCATGGGGAAACCCGCCAATTAATATATAGGACAAACTTGGAAATTGGCCAGTCAAATCCCTCCCCTATTCTGGTCACATGCTTGTGCATGGTATGCTAACTAGGGACAGAATTTCTTAAGGTGTCATGCTTGGTTATGATCATTTTCTAACAAATGATTTAAACAAACAAAATTCTTTTTCAGTGTGGTTCTTGATTTCTTTATCATTCTGATTTGCTTATTGTTAGAATGTCACACACAAAACACAGCAAGTGCTTAAAAACACACTACCATCTGTATTATGAATAATACAAAGTACCAGAGTGTGAAGAACTTGCTGGTCCACACACCTTGTGGGTGCTGTGAAATCAGTGAGGCACCCAAGTTTTGCTCTTGTACCCAATGATATCCTACAACCCACTAAGTGGGTAAACCAGCTTGTTATTTACACATTGGTGCTCATTCTTCTCTATGTAATATGCTGTGTTTTGATATAACTATAAACTACTGTACTGTACCATAGTGCACTGTATTATACTGCATACTGACTGAGAACGTATAACCTACTGCACTGTGACAAAGCATACTGCACTAAGCTGTGCAAGAATAGAATGAATGAATTATTGTGTGCAGGTGTACTGTATGAATCATGCTGCACAATGACTAGTAATAGAAAATAGAAAATGACTGTGCTGTGACATACTGTACTGCATGAACAATGACAAAATGTATAAACTACTATATTATAATATATTGTACTGGACTGTATTGCTCAATGGCTCAAAATGGATACTTGACTATGCTTTTGACATAAAGTATGGTACTGTATTGTTCTGTAGAATAACAGAATGGATCAACAACTGTATTGTGGTGTACTGCACTGTACTGTACAATACTACACAATGAGTGGGATTGGATACCCAACTGTACTGTGACATATTGTATAGTATTATCCTGTACAATGACAGAAATATAAACTATTACAGTATACTGTGGTGTACTGTACAGTGCCATACTGCACAATGACTGGGAATGGATACAGGACTATGCTGTGACATGCTGTACAGTACAATGGTAGTATGGCTAAACTATTGGAGTGTGGTGTGGTGTGCTGTGCTGTGCTGTGCTGTGCAGTACCATACTGCAAAATGATTGGGAGTTGATAAACAACTGTGCTTAAACATGCTCTACTGTACAATGCTGTAGAATGACAGGATGTATAAACTACTATACTGTGGTGTGGTGTGGTGTGATGTGATGTGATGTGGTGTGGGATTGCTGTACTATACTACACAGTTACTGGGAATGGATGATGCATCTGTTCCACTTGCCAATAGAGGATGGGTCTAAAGTGAACTGTGTTAGACCACCTAGTAAACAATATTAGGACTGTGTTCTGCTAGATACAAAAAGTGGGTGGGTGATAGAGGCAATATGGAAACAAGAAAATATCCTAAAGTGGTCAGGAATATAAAAATAGTTGACTCAGAAGTTAAATGTTTCTTAGAAAAAATTGACCTAATTTGCCTTCAGGAGACCTGGTGCATGCCACATTAAGCTCCAAAGATACCTGGTTATACAAACATATCGAAATCAGCCAACAAAAAGAAAAAATATGGTAGAAATAAAGGTGGTATAGCAATATAATTGTCAACAAAATTAAATTTTAAAATTAGTAAACATTATGATACACCAGATAATATCTTAATGTTGAAGATAGAGAAAGAAAAAGGAGACATTAAGATAATAATAAATATTTATTTTCCTCCATCTTCAATAGCCACAGACACTATGACATCTAAACTTGCCTTGGCATGTGAACAAATCTTAGACCTAGAATCCAATACCCCTATGATATTAATGGGAGATTTTAATGCTAGGATACCTAGAAATGCTGAAAATCCAGATTTTGTAGATTTTCTATCAGACTATAGTAATAGAATAGAGATGGACAGTGTAACTATGGATTGTAAAAGTAATAGCAGAGGGAAGTTGGTTAATACATTTCTGACAAGTAATAATATGTTTCTGCTCAATGGAAGGCTCCCAGGAAATAAGAAAGGAAAATGTATATATATATGGGCCTACAAGGCTCTTTGGTTATAGACTTAACATGGTGTAATTTTGAAGCTAGTAGGTTGATACATGATTTGAAGGTTATAGAAAGAACAGAATCTGCACATAACACAGTACAGTTAACCCTATATATCGAGCAAAATGAACAGGAAAATAATACTCCATGCACAAACAAAGATACAGAAATAATAAATCAGTAGTGAATTCAATAGACTTTGAGTTCTATTAGATTGTTCAATAATTTGTTCAAGGATTACTTAGAAGAGATGCATACATCTATTATAGAGGAAATACATTTTATTAGTGTCTTTGATATCTGGACAAATATGAATAACCTGATTAGACCCCAGTGTGTAATTAATAGAATTGGAAGTAACAAACAACAGGGGGAGACATGGTTTAACTCTAGGTGTTGGAAAGCAAAAAAAAAAAGAATTAAGTAAGAAAATTAAAATACACAAGTTACGAAAATCACAAACTCAGAATTGTAATAATAAGAAAGATCATACTAACGTAAATAAATAAAGAAAGGGAAAAATACAAAAAAATCTTGGAATAAGAAGAACAAACTTATTCCAAAATATTATGGGAGAAAGTAAGAAATGCAGTTATGTGTAAAGATGGTAGGAAATTTAGGAAATTAGTAAGTCAAAGATATAATAAATATGCTACTAAAGCAGAAGCCTACATTTTGCCAGATATCTGGGTTACATATTTTTCAGAACTATATTTCTCTCTGGAAGAAGAAGAATTAATTTTATAGAATGGGTACTATAATAAGAAACAAATATACTTTCCAATATCTAGGAGAATAACTAAAGAGGAAATATTTGCAGCAATCACTCAACTTAAATCGAATAAAGCACCAGGTCCAGATAAAATTATTGGAGATATCTATAAACATTTTGCTGGCTGGTGGTTTTCAGTACTAGGAAGATTATTTAATATTTTTTATACAAGGTCATGACTTCTGTGCTAGTAGGCATGGAAGTTTTATTTACCCAATTTATGAAACAGATGATCCTAGTAAACCAAAAATGTACAGACTCATCAGTCCATTAGATATTTCTCAAGAAATATTCACCAGAACAATCCTGGAAAGATTAACAAGATGACTAGATGAAAATTTTATAATTCATGATGCACAAAACAGATTTAGGAAAAACAGATCATCGATTCAAAACTGTTATTTGCTGAACCATTTAATATGCAAGCAAATAAAAGTCAAGAAGGGCAAATTGTATTGCTACTTTATTGACTTCTACTCTGCATTTAACAGCATCAGTAGAGCAATCCTGTGGGGAAAACTGTAAAAATTAGGTATTTGTCAGGAACTCTTAGATATATTAATAAGATTGCACAAACATACATGGGCTATGCTGCAATATAATCAATATGGCATTACAACCACAACTTTTTGCACCAAAATGGGAGTGCATCAGGGATGTTTATTGGTCCCTACTCTCTGCAATATTTACATAAACAAGATCCTATTGAATATACAAAATACTAAATTCCATGCACCAAAAATATCTAGGGTAGATTGTCTAGCATATGCAGATGACTTAGTTTTGATTTCAACCACAAGGCTGGGTCTTCAAAGAAAGTTAAAACATTTTTCAAAATCATTTATGTCTAAAACCAAACTGATAATTTTTGGAAACAAAAGCAAGAAACATTTTTCAGTCTAGATTAATAGAGGGCAGAAACAGTACAGTACTATGATTATTTGGGAGTAAGATTTAGTCAGAATCTCAGTTGGAAAAACCATATAGATTTTATTTGTATTAAATCAGAGATGGCATTTCATGCTTTTAAAGTATTTAATGCAAAGCTGGGATGGACAACGGTTAAAGGAACACTTAGAATAGTGGTTGCAAAGATTAAATCCTGCCTAGTATATGCAGCAGAAATGTGGGGTTTCTCAGATTTTGAAAAACTGGAAACAGTTTGTAATAACATAAGCAGGTACATTCTTATGGTACCACAGTGTGTACCTGCAGTAATCTTAAACTTAGAACTGGGCCAATACTTCCTAGATAACCTGGTAAGAGAAAGACAAATAATTTCAACACTTTTTTTTTTATTTAGTTGTTTAACCAGGTATAGCACACTAAGCTGGAAGCTTTTTTACAGGAGCGACCTGGGAGCACAAGGAGGTTAAGTGACTTGTTCAGGGTCACGCAGTATGCAAGTGGAAGCTGTGGGATTCAAACCCAGGTCTGGTCTGCTAGATGTCCCCAGATTTGCAGCTCAGAGCCTTAGACCACTGCGCTATACTGCCTCCATTAAAACTGTTCCTCTTAAAGGAAGAAAGACTCTTTAGACAATGTCTGGAGGAGGAAATAAAATATTCGGAGATAGGTTTTGTGTTTCCTACCCTACAGGTAATTAGAAAATTTCTGTTTCCATATGGTATTGGTCACACTCTATGTGATATTTATACATATTCATGGAAAGAAACAGCCTATTCAGTTAAATATATATATATATATATAAATAATATGCAATCTAGACTGAAAGATTATAAACTATTTAGATGGTATAAACAATTAAAACTGACACATAGATTGGAATCATATTTATTGAAACTCACAGATTATAATCAAAGAAGAATTATCACAAAATTTAAATTGGAAATATACATAGCAAATTATATTTACAATAAACAAAAAAGACAAAATATAGTCTCCTCATTTTGCAAGCATAACAGATCCATGGAGGATGATTTAAAACATATACTATTAATATGTCCGTTATATAAGAAGCAACGCTCCAACTGGCTGGGTGACATCATGGCAGGACTCAACCTCACTCCTGAACAAATGCTAACCTGTTTGTAAATTCAAATGAAATTGTAATTTTAGAAAAAGTAGCAAATTTTCTGAAAACTATGCATCTTTAATACTGTAAAAGATGTACTTCTCTTTTTTAAGTATAACCCCTTGTCACCCAGGGTTACTAGAATCCCACTTAGATCTAGTGGCAGGCAGGGAAAGGCATCTTGTGAGACACCAGTTAAATGGGTTTCACACTGTCTCACTCTGTCCTCAGTCTCAGCTGAGCTGGAGGGATGACATCATATAGAATTCTCACAGCAGCATAAGCCACAGTGGAATGTTGCAGCTGGGAGTTAGGTTAGAATGCTGGGGTTTTCAAAGTCAGTCTATAGAAGTCTAGTGAGAGACTCAGTGGAAGGAGGAGGTGTGCTGCAGTTGGCAGCCCCTCAGAGCCTAGCTCTGTAATAGAGCCACCACAGGAGGGATGGGGGGAAAAAGACTAGCCTTTCAGGGGCAATCCCCTGGCTCTACTGGGAAAGGGAAAGCTGCCTGAAGAGAATTTGTGCTGAGGTACCAGATGTGTGTTTTCTATGAGAGAAGCCCTGGAGCACCTGCGAACCATGGTGAGCCTACTCTGACATAGAGACCATGTTTTCACCAAGAGAGTTGTGTAAAGTATCTGCTTCTGTGGGGTCAGGAAAGGACAGCCAAGTACAGTACTTAAAGTTATGTGTATGGCTTGAAATGCATCTAACCAGTGGGGGTCTACAGGGATGGACATAGCCACTTAGAGAATGCTGCAAGTCAGGACACCAGTTACATGAACAGTAGAGTGTTAAAATGTGATATACATTTCAAGATAGCATTCTACAAACAGAGAGCTCAAAGGAAAGGTGTTGACTCCAAATGAATGGCCGGGTATGGATTTGGGGACAAGAGGTGGGAGACCCCCCATCTGGAGTAACCAGATTTACCTCTACGGATTCACTTTGGGCACCTATAGCTTTCTCCCAGGCACTTGGCCAGTGTCTGCAGAAAGTACCCAGATGTGGGATTAAGATGCATCTTTCCCTTTAGAGCTAGAAATGCTCATGGGTGGTTGAGGGAGCCACCACCAAAAGTCCATGACATATGGAAAGTGTACCAGTGCTGGCCGAGGGCCATGCCATGGAATCCAAGAGAGACAGAGTACCAGCTCAGGCTGAGAGCCCAGTGTGTTCAGAACCTGAGGGTTGTTGTGATGATGAAGAAGATGTGTTCTGACCTCTATAGATCTGCATAACCAGTGAGTGTAGCACCGTGGGGGTCCATCTTGCTTTGTATTCTTGTGTTGAAGTGAATAAAAGCCCCACTTCAGAATCCCACTCCTGGTTTGGACATTCACAGTTATTTCTTCCTGTGTCTGGAATTACTTGGGTGCCCCTGACCAGAAGTGCAAACCTAGCCCTGATGCCGAGCGAATGTTTTCTCCCCGAACCTAGGCTAACCAGGTAATGGGTTACAAATTGGAGGCACTGCGCTAATAACATCTAATAATAACACCCTACCTGGACCCTGGTTACATAAGAGATGCACTGTTTGCACTTTATTGTATGTCATGTGGATAATATTTTAGATATTTTGATTGTGTATCATTAAGAGTTTTAATGTATTGCTGTGTTACTATTGTAATGGCACATTGCCGATCAATAACAAATCTTTGAACTTTGAACGGGAATGAGTAAACTACTGTGCTGTTGCATACTATATAGTACTATGCCGTACAATGACAATCTATAACATACTATATTGGGAAACACTGTACTGTATCATACTGCAGACTGACTGGCATTGTGTAAACTACTATGACATGATGTACTGTCCTGTACCATGCTGTTCAATGACTAGGATTTGATAAAGAACTGTACTGTGATAGCTTATAAAGTACTGTACAAGACAGAATATGTACACAACTGTACCATGGTGTTCTGTACTGTACTGTACTATACTGCATAGTGACTGGGAATGGATAAATAACTGTGCAATGATGTGGTGTAGTTCACTGTACTGTACATACTGCATAATGACTGGACATGAATAGACTACTTTACAGTGATATTCTATACAATACTATATGGTACAAAGACAGAGTATATAAACTACTGTAGTGTATTGTACTGCACTGTACCATACTATGCAATGACTGGGAATGGATTAACTACTACACAATGGTGTACTATACTATATTGTACTATACTATACTGTACTATATTATTGTACTGTACCATACCGTACTGTACCATACCAGCATACTATACTGTACTGTACTAAACTATACTGTCATTGCTGGTAAACACTCTGTAATACATGGAGTCGATCCATATTTCAAACACTGTGATAACTGGTAGAACCGGTTATTACAGCAGTTTGTGTCAGTCATTTGTAGTGTGCCATCTCATTGATTCTTACTGTGTATATGAGTTGGCTGAACCCCATCAACAAACATAACCTCTCAGTTTCTCTGTACTAGTACCCACATTGCTCATTTGCCTCTCACTTCCATCATAGGTAACTTCTTAATCTTTGTCAATATCTATCTAGTTGATCCTGCTTTTACAACGTTAAAAATCTATCTGGTTGATTTTTGCCATTCGTACCCTTTGAGCAGAGCTTTGAGACACAGCGGCTGCATCATGAAAGGACCATGGCTGACCGGCTGACTGGGTAACTTAACCTATTATGGTTTGCAGTTTAATTTAAAAAAAAATAAAGAAAAAACAAATGAATGCCTGTAATGGAAAAGGAGAGACAGGCAATGTGTGTGTGTGTGTGTGTGTGTGTGTGTGTATGTGTGTGTGCATGCATGCATGTGTGTGTGTGTGTGTGTGTGTCTGTCCGTCAGCAGTGCTACACTAACCTAAGTGTTGAAGGGAAAAAAACTCCCTGCATCAGTGATTATAAAAAAATAATGGCTACGCAACTGCGTTGTTACGGATTTGTTTTACACACCCTCGGCCTAAAAAATCCATAACACACAGTTGCATAGCCATTATTCTCTGTATACTATATTACACTACACTACACTATACTATACTATACTATACTTTAGAAAGTGGCAAAGAAAATCCCTGACACATGATTGGCTGAGAACACTCCAGAGGTATGCAGATATTTTTTAATAGAGCTTGGTAAAAAATGAGTGCCAATTCTGGGTGCCGCATTATGTAGGGTATCCTTGGGCACCCCAAATTTTCAAACTTGCTAGCCACCATTTTTGTGTCCCTCACTCAGTGAAATTGACCTGCTAGTCACTGTACTGTGGCTCAAACTGCCCCACTAAACACAAACCAGTAAAGAGACACTCAACAAATAAATAATTTTTTTGTATTTTGTAAACTAAATCGCCAGCATAATCATGGTCATTCTTCTGTCATGCACACAATTTATTTAAACTGCCCACTCCACACAGCACCATACATTTCCTGTCAAACCACCCCCCAACTCTGCTCCCTTCCACTCAACTCCTTACACTAAACTCACTTTCTTCCACAAACAAGATAACCCCCACAGCTCCAGTAGCATTGATATAGTTCCCAGTAAAATCAAAGTACCTCTCTTTTTCCTTCAGCTCCACAGTTCCTGACCCATCACTCTTCCTGGCTGATTATACCAGAAATGAACCCTGGCAATTCTTGCTTTAGCACCAAGCCACTTGCTCCCTGCTCACACTCTCCCACCAAACAAATAATTATTTATTTAAAAAAAAAAACAGCTGTAATGTTACCGTCACACAAAAGGTCTCACTCATGAACTGTTATGGCAGAGGAAGGTCCAAACAGAGAACTAAAAAATATAAAAGTAAAAGTTACACTCTTAAACAAAAAACAGTGTCAGAAGCAACAGCACCCTCTACTGCCAACTCATTCAGTATAGAAATTGTTGTTTTTAATCTTTTTCATTAATATTTTAACTTCTTTTTTCTTCCGAAATCCATTTTATAAGTGCAATAATACCCTCCAGGGTGGGCAGTATTGGGCAATATTGGACCTTTCACGGGCTATAAGGCCCTGTGCCTGCAGCATTGGGCCTCATTATGCCCCTGGGTGGTCCAGTATTGCACAATACCACCCACCCACCCTGTTGGGTATTATTGCTACCACACCACATCACACCACACCACACCACACCATACTATACTATACTATACTATACTAGCAGTACAATGTAGAATGGATTTTAAACCTCTTGAAACCAGATTGACTGGTGGCCATCTTTGCCCATGCTGTTGTCTCAGCACATCAGCTCTGCAGCCTCTTCACAATAAAATCAGTACTAAGCACACATTTTTTTCTTGTCATCACTACCATGGAGGCTACCTTAACTCACTAAAAACATTCAACCTGGACCTAAAATAACACTGCCTTAAATAAAAAATAAATATTATTTTTCATCATACCACTCTTCTTATACACACATACTAAATTAAAAAATAAAGTATGTTGTACAGTAGTTACATTTTTAGCTTCTGGTATTTCTTTGCTGACCATGAAAAATCATCCTCCTAGCCTTACCTGCCAACCAGAAATAAATTTCTGCTGTTTAACCTGCTACAGGAAAAATAAAAGCCTTGGCTTCATGTGAGGCCTTATTTTGTATGAGAGTGGGGGTGAACATTCTGCTAGTAAAACTGAGCAGGGATTTGAATTATTTTGTACTACGTAGTAAATATTCCATCTACTGAATGCAGGAAAGTTAAAGAAAGAAACTTGGTGGGAAGGAAATAATATAAATATAAAGAAGGAGAAGGAGAAGGAGGAGGAGGAGGAGGAAAGGTGAGGAAACAGGTAAATGGGACTGGGTAGGATAACAGAGGATTTAATGGCCAATTTGAAAAAAAACATGCATTTCCCTAACTATAATATTTGAAATTGAGATGGCATGCCAAATGTTGGGATGTGCTAGAACTATTTTTGCAGGATAGATAAACATTTTCAATAACATTCATTAACAGTCATTAAACTGTTTAAAATTATTCACTGTTCTGCAATTTTCACCCTTGCCCCATCTTAGAACACTTTATAATTACAATAAGAGATTCTGTGGTATGCATTGTGATGGGTTAATAGCACTTTTTGGATGGCTGAAGGCATTCAGTGATGGCTAATGCCTCAAAGCACACCCAAGATGTAACATTATCCCACCACAATGCCCAAACTCTCATGTCCTATTGTTTAAATGAAATAATATATAAACTACTTACTGTACTATACTGTACTATACTTCATACTGACTGGAAATGGTTAAACAAATGTCCTGTGACATGCTACACTATTATTCTGTACAAGTATATAATGTGTAAACTATACTGTGGTGTGCTATACTGAACCATACTGCACACAGACTGGAAATAAATCAAAGACTGTGATGTGACATACAGTACTATACTGTACTATATGTACAGTGACAGACATTATAAAATTGGTCTTAAAACCAAAGAAAATTAATTGGGTGAAACCAGTCAGGTGACCATATAATATTAGAACATAATCCACTGTCATCTTGGTCCTAAACTTGACCAAATTTGTTAGTAACCACATCACACAATGTGAAAATCAATCCACCTACACTTAGAACTGACCTTCCATCACAAACCTGGCTGCCACCTTTACTCACTACAAGCATGTAGCTAGGTCCTAAAATAAAACTACATAAAATTCAAAAATAAAACTGAATTAATGCTGTTTCCCTGATCCTCACACTCTCCTTACACACAAACAAATTAAAATAAAAGAAGTACTGTTCATAGTTTTCACTACTATATTTTAACTTTATTACCGTAGAATATTAATTTGGTCATGGTTTTAATGAGATTTTATTACAAGTTTTCATTTATTACTGTATATTTTACTCATGTTCAGCACCCAGAGCCTCTAAGATTGGATGCCTTATAAATAAAATTGCCTTGCCTTGCCTTACTAGTGTTCCTTTGCTGACAGTGAAGAATCCTCCTATCTTTACCTGCTATCAGGGAAATATCTGCTGCTTTCACTGCCAGACATAAAATTGAAGTTCTTGCTTCAAATGAGACCTTTGTAGTGTGTGTGCAGTATGTTGTGAAATGAATATTCTACCTGTGGAATCGTACAGAATTTTCAATCTCTTTTTGAAATGGATAGGGAGTTTTCTGTTACCTGATTGGACAACAGCCATGTCTTTATAGAGCAACAACTTTGAAGCTGGCACTTCTTTTTTGGCATCCTGGGCATCAGGGGAACAGTACCAGCAATGTCCTTAGGCTGGCCACTCTTTTGAATTCTGAGAGGGAACTGTTGGCAGCCATTTTGTTTCCTCACATCTAGCAGAGGGCCACCACAGAGGAAAAAAAGTTTGACATTTCTGTATCACAATTTGACATTTCCTTCAAATAAATCCTACAAAAATTTGAAGGCAATGCAGAAAAAACTCCAGAAACAAGTGAAGTGCCAGCAAAAAAAGAAAAAAAAAGAATAAAATGAGTACTTTTCTACAGCTTTCTTCTCAGGAATTAGACTTACTAGAAGCTCAAAACAATGAGTTCAACACACAAAAAATGACTGATTGGGCTGTAAATCTTTTTAAATCGTGGTCTACAGCTAGAGACATAACACTAAACTTCAAAACTGCCACAGAAGAGGAAATCTGTACAGCAGTAAGATGTCTCTATGCTGAAGTTCATCAGGGAGAAATCAAATAGTACACCCTGTCTAGCTTACTTAGCCTGAGAGCAGGTTTAAACAGATATTTAAACACTCCTGACATTGATCATTATTTAAACAAAATCACCTCACCAACTTTTAAACCTGCCAACAATGTTTTGACTGCAGTTTGCAAATGTTACAGAAAAGAACTCAAGGTCAAAAGCCAGCACCACCCTGCGATCTCCCAAGCTGATCTAATTAAGTTAAAAAACTTGTCCACACTCTCCACATCAATTGCCACAGGCCTCCTCAACAAAGTATGGTTAGACGTACAATTGTGTATGGCTAGAAGGGGACAAGAAAGTTGAAGGCAGTTGAAACCTGAGTTTCTCAATAAAAACTGATGAACAAGGGCTACTATACATAACATTAAACTTTAATGAGTGCACCAAAACCACAAACAGATAAACCAAAGAGCAGTACAGGGGCTATATTTTTGAACTGCCCAGGAACCCTCTGTGCCCCATAGCCTCATTTAAAAAATACATTTCCAAATTACCACTAAACCCTCCAGCATTTTATTTACACCCCTGATGGTTTAAAGAGCTCCAACAAGTGATTCAAATGTGTGGTGCTCATGAGAACCTCTGGGAGCTGATTTCTTAGCTAACATGATGCCTTGACTCAGTTAGCAAGCTAAACTGAGCACCCAGTACACTAATCACAGTGTCCAGGCTACTGCCATGCACCTCCTGTCAGCAGTGGGAATAAAGTCCCAAGAAATCATGTCAGTTACTGACCACAGATCAGAGTCAAACCTACAGCATTACTGGGCTGCATCCATTGAAAACAGAATATCCTGGTCCTCCATACTCACCTTGCGCCAAGGACCACAGTCAGAAGGAGCCAAAGCCATGTCTGAAATGTTCACATTGCAACTGATACAGCTCCCAGCAAAAACAACTGTTCAAATGCCAGAGTCCAGCGAAGTTTACTGCATAGCAGAAAAAACTTGTGAATCACCACGACACAAGTTACTATAACATGGAAGCTCTCCCTCTTACTTCAAAGCAGCACAGTCCCACAAGTACAGGAAATCCATTGATGCTCAGATGGTAAGGCAATACTCAGCTCCAAGAGCAGAGATTCCTAAAAGAAATTTAACCGCTGAGGCACTGCAGCAGCAACTTGAAGAAATTCATCAGAAAGCAGCTCAATACAAAGAAACACTGGGAAATGAATTAATGGCGCCATCTACTGACAACAATGCAAATATCATGCACAATCTGCCATTCATTCTAAACAACTGTATTTTCCCTGGGCACATACAGTTCATAAATTATTCAAAACAGAATGCTCTCTAACTACTTAGCAGACTACTTGGTGACCAGTTTATTATTTTCTTTTTTGCCTACAGTAAAAAAAACACACAAGTTCTGGGGACTATTTTTCTCTCATTTAAATAAATCTTATTGTATTTGATTGCAGTATACTTTGAAGTCAAGAGTGTTTTTATCCTGTGAATACTTTTAGAATCTATTTTATAAGAGCAATGAGACACTGCAGAGTGAGGGTTTCTGCCTGATAAGAGCACTTCCCAGGTGCCAAGGCACTCGGTGCAAGCACCTCATACCTCTCAACGCACCTGGGGCATGCTTTTATCAGGCAACAACCAACACTCTGTTGTGTCTTATTGCTTTTGTATTTCATGGTAATATTCCAAATTTTGAATGTGGGGAAAGACAAAGAAGAAAGAGGGTGAGTTAAAGACATAATAAATACTGTGTAAGCAAAGAAAAGAAAGTTGGAAAAACACAGTTGCATTGACAAAGGCAGGCCCAAACTGTTTAAATAAATTCTTGAAATTCATAAAAGCACATTCATTTGAATCATGAGAGTGTTTTCAAGAGAACACCCCAAAAAAAACCTTGCATGTTCAACATTTATGAACAAATTTCCATTAAAATACTTCTATTGGTATAAAATACAGAAAGATAACTTTGTTTATAAAAATGTATTGTACAAATGGTTTTCAATGTCTTTTAATGTTTTAAGCTAACCCCCAGTTACCAGAATATGGGCTACTGCTTGTCATCAAAGCTAAAATGGAAGCACGTTTCAATGAAAGGTTGTTTTTTTTGTTTGTTTTTTAATAATTTCTTCTTACTTTAATTCATTTCAAGTCAAATATTTAAATGTCCTTTTAATTTTAATGATACCTATGAAGCACTCTTGCCATTAGTTTTACACTTCTGCAAACCACTGTCTGTGTCCTAGAGGCTTGCTTATACTTCAAGCAAACTGTTGCTACTATGCCCTCCAAGTACTCAAAGCAAGCATGCTCTCCTCAGTGTCCAGGCAGATAGCATGGTAATGCTTGTAATTCATACCTAGTTAGAGAGCTAGATGTTAGTTTAATATTTCTGCTGGTTGCTGCTACTGGGATCATTGGGCCAGATATTCAAAAGAGTTGAGCCATGCGCAATAGGGTTGCACCTGCGCAAGTCCGAAGTTGCGCCATTCTGCGATATTCAGCAGGAGGCAGTTGCGCCCCCCAAATCATGCTGAGCAACAGCGCAATGCTAATGAAGGCATGCGCAACCGAAGGGGGAGGAACCATGCATAAACTGCACAGCCCGATATTCAGCCGGGCCATGCAGAGAGTTGCAGGTGTAACCCTACCTGTGCCTGCACAACATTAAGCCAAAAAAGGATCAGAGAGAGCCACCCACAGGTGAGCTGCCGCGTGTAAGAACTGCAACAGCAGCTGCCACCTGTGGGTAGCCTCCACTCATTCCTGGCGGCACCCCCATGCCCGATCATGGGCTGAAGTGCCCCCCATTAGCTAATCACGGGCAGGCGTTATTTCCACCCCAGCAGCCCGATCGCGGGCATCACATACCCCTCCCCAAAGTCCAATATCCCTGGTGGTCCAGTGGACCCACAATGTCCAGCATAACGTCAAACCACCCCCAATATCCAATATCCCTGGTGATCTAGTAGCCCCCACCCCACCCACCCATGGAGCCTCACCCTGCTCCCCCCCATCAGCCGGCAAGCGACAGCACTCCACCTGCCTTGCCACCCCATCACTATACGACCGCGGCAGCTCAGTAGGGCTGCATATCCATTGGTTCAGAGCAAGATCCAAGGGCATGCACCCCATACGTACAAGGCAGTCCAGATAGGTGAATGAATGAATTCATTCACCTATCTGGACTACTGCTATGTATGGGCTGCGCCGGTGGCTCTTGCTCTGAACCAGCATGGGCGTGCAGCCTACCGGCTGTCGATCAGCGAGTGATGGTGTGGCAGGCTGAGTGGCTGCGCCTGTGAGGAAGCGTGAGAACTCAGTGGTGAGTGAGGCTCGTCACCAGGGTAATGGTTGAGTGGGGTTGACGTAACCACGCGATGAGCACCGTCCACTGGATCACCGGGATGATGGACTTACTGAGAGAAACAAATCATTACCCTGCTGGAGACATAACGTTCTTACGCGTCGGCCTTCAATGAGAGGGATGCTGTCATGCCAGCGATTGAGCTAATGAGGAATGGAGCGTTCTGCCCACAGTTGGGCTAAGGGACACTGTTATGCCCACGATCGCTATTTCGGTTATGCCCGGTGAACGGGCTGCAGGGCGTCACCTCGATGGCTGCTGCCTGGCAGGCGCCAGGCGCAAGTCATCAGGGATCGGCGCACCCGCATGCTAATGGCATGCAAATAGGGCCATAATTAGATGCAAATGGCCCCCCTGCACCTTGCATAAATTATGGCCCCATTTGCATGTCACCTTTTGAATATCACAGGTTTGCGCATGGCACAATGGAACTTGCACCACCGCATCTGAATGCTCCACTCTGACCACTTGCGATGGTGCAAGTTCCACTGCACCATGCACAGTGACTGTGGCCAGGGGGCGATATTCAAAGAAGTTGCTCAATAGCACAACTCCATTGAATGTCGCCCTGGCCACACCCCTGTGCAACTTTTTTGAGCAGCGCAAGGGCTTGCGCCACAGAATGGCGCAGTTTGAATATCTGACCCATTGTGTTTAATTGGTGCTCTAGTTTACTTACTTTGAGTCCTAGACTGCAAGGCTTCTCACTTGAAACTGTTGTTAATTTGGTGCCTAATAAGTACATGTACTGTCTATGTAAATGGTCTGCTAGCTGCTGCTAATACAACCTACCTGCATTTAATTGGGAATTTACTCACTTTGATGCCCCAGTGTGATTATGTATTAATTTCTGTTAAGCCTTGCAGCTGCTACCAAAGTAGTATACGTGTATACTAACTGCCAAAATTTGAATGCTGGAAATGAAGTATGATTGATTGCCAGATATGACGTAATGTTCCCACCCCCTTCTGCTTCCATGTGCGCCAGATATGATGTAATGCTCCCACCCTCTTCAGCTTCCCGAGTGTGCTGGAAATGACATAAGGTTCCTGCCTTTTCCACTCCTATGTGGGCCAGATATGATGCAGCTCCCCCTTCTGGTTCTGGTTCGTGAGCGAAGGTTGGCTTGTTTAGGCTTCCCAGGACATCGGGGGGGTAAAAGTAGACTTGATACTGTTAAAACCATGTACCACTGTGCATCTATAGTTTATCTGGTTTATGTTCTGCTCATATGTGTGTGTGTGTGTGTGTGTGTGTGTGTGTGTATATTGTCTGAGGAAAGCAGCAAAATGAATGAATGTAGTCAATTTTGTTCTGCAGCGTCTGCTACTGCCACACTAGAGGTGAGCAAATTGATGGATTCTGGTAGGTCTGAGTTGATCAAGCCATTCATGAGACTTGGTTTGCATGATAATCATGAGTGTGTTAATATGGATGAACAGTGGGAAGAACCAGATGTACCGGCCATTGAGAAATGCCCTGATCAAAAGTCTGATGTGGCCATGACAGCAGCTCAAGTGCCACCTGAAAAGACTATCATGTTGGACCTGATAAAGAGTATTCTAATGCAGCTACTGCAAGACTTGATGGCTCAGGACTTGAAGATAAACTATGAGGGATGTACCATTGACCACCCCTAGCAGAAAAGACATAGCTGAGATAAACTATGAGGGATGTACCATTGACCACCCCTAGCAGAAAAGACATAGCTGTATATATGAACCAGAGGAGGGGTACTGGGAATGTGCTTTTCCTGAAGTCTGTGAGAGGTTGCACCCATGACAGATCAAGCTACTAGTTGAATCAAGAGCATGGAAACTCGGGTGCACAACATCCTCTTTTGATACAATACAAGCGATAAATGACACTTTGTCAGAATTTAAAGAGCTGCCATGTATTGCTAAGGAACTTGACAAACTGTATGAACAATTGAGTGTAACACTGGAGAATGTTGTTGAAGAAGCAGTTTCATCCAAAAGTCATAAAAAAATATTTTAAAAGGCCGCTACAAAAAGGAAGCCCTGTGCCATATTACATGTACTTGTATGATACTGGGAGTTCTGATGAGGAACACAGTGTTGCATGGTGAGTGAGAGCTAAGATTTATAAAATGGGTAGGCTAAACCAGCCAATCAGAGAGCAAGCTCACCATGCATGAAATATGTTCCATGCATGGTTAAAAAAAAGGACGGCAGTAAAAAGGCTAAAATCACTAAGCCTTAGAATGTTGGCATTTAAAAATGCCGCCATTGTTGTTTCCTCACTAAAAGCAGTCTCCTCTGCATGAAAAGTAAATGAACGCAGCAACCTGCGTGTAAGTACTGTAAATACACGCAGGCTGCCGTGTTCATTTGCTTTCATGTATGTCCGGCTGACAGATTGGTAGATTGTGGATGTGGTTGATTAAAAAGATGTAGGTGTATCCTATACTGTGACACTGTTCCTGATTCGAAGATTTGAGTGTAAGCAAGCAAGACCTGCAAAGTGCAAACACTGCAGCAGAGTGTGTAGCAGTAGCAGCAGCAGTGCTCAGTGATGGGGTCCAGAGCGCGGGCCAAGATATTGTGTGTATTGGGGTTGATCTTCTCTCATTCAGCGTCAAGCAGCAGGGGCAGGGTTGTGAAATATGAAAGAACTGGGGGTCTGGGCTGACTCGGGACCTCGCCCTCCCACAAGCTAGTGCCATACCTCTCAACCTTTTGTCCCTCAAATGTGGAACATTGCCTCTCAAAATGTGGAACAAATGAGCAAAATGTGGAACGCTTAATCAAATCTTTACCTAAGAAGCTCAGAACACTGTCAAAATGTTTGCATTTATGTTCAGAAAGTCTGTTATTAATTGAATAATACATTTTTTGCATTATTTACTATAGATTTTTGGTTTAAAATGTTAACACTGAATGTGGGACAAGTCCTCACAATGTGGAACAGGGAGCTTTTGTGAAGTAAAATGAGGAACATTCCTTGTAATGTGGTACAGTTGAGAGGTATGGCTAGTGCACCTCTGTTGAGGAAGACGGAACGAAGACCAAGCGAGTTTTGGCAGGTGGCACGCGCTGTTGCATTGGTAAGTGCATGAAGCAGCCAGAGTCCACTGCAATTCTGTAGTGCTTGTTTACACTATACTTTGTACTTGCTTACCTGGTCAGTTACATGGCTGTTAGGGGTGCATTTTACACAGGAGTAAGCTTTTCTCATTTTGCACCTGTAACTGAGTCTGACTTATGTGCAAATGACCTCATGAATATTATGCAAATTACCTCATGAATATTAACAGAATGCCCACGGAAGGACTATTTTTTCATACATTAGCAGCATTAAAGGTTTTTTTCTACATACAAGCAAGATTTTCCTAACTGCAAACAGTAAAATACAGCTAGGATCCCATTTTATAAGCGCAATAAGACACTCCAGGTGTGTGCATGTAACAGATTTTACCACACGCCATGGGCTAAAGGCAATTGGCCAAGGCCTCATGCCTTATTACAACCCTGACCATGCAGTAAAATCTGTTCCATGTACACCATGTCGTGTCTTATTGCTTATGGGTAACGTGGGGAAACCACCAAAGAATGTTTGAAAAGCAGAAAATAGAAAATCTTTTGCAGACTTTGATAACCATGCAAATTTCAGACCATGCTGCTCAAACTCTATGTAACCCCATAAACTGTGAAAAACTTCAGTTTATACAGAGTCTGATGAGCGACATTAAAAAAGATGTACGCTGGTATAAAATAATGAACATGACCATGTGCATAAACAATGATGTGTTAGAAACTTTTCAAAATGTGCTACCACTAATATTTGGAAAAATAGATGTGGTTTCTTATGGCCGGGGTATTGGCAGCTGTGACCTACATTGTTGATATTTGTTGTTACAGTTTAAAATATCAAAGGCAGGAAGATATTAGTAATGTGATTGAATTTCATCCAATTTTCTTGTTACACAGCAAAACAAGGCCTGTCTTTTCTTGTTGTAATATTTATAATGTGGTATAGGATCAGTTTAAAGGGATTATAGAAACATAGAAACATAGAATTTGATGGCAGATAAGGACCGCTTGGCCCACCCAGTCTGCCCATTTCCCTACCTACTGGATAAGCTGCAGATCCTAGTTAACCAGTAGCCTACTTCTTCTTACCCCCACACCCTAGAATTGCCTTATGACTGTCCAATGCATGCTTGAATTCCACCACTGATTTTGACTCCACAACCTCCTCCGGGAAGGCCGTTCCATGCATCCACAACCCTCTCTGTGAAAAAATACTTCCTTAAATTACCTCTGAGCCCGCCCCTCTATCTTCAAATTGTGCCCTCTTGTTCTTGCACACCTCTTTTTTTGAAAGATGCTACCCTCTTGGACTTTGTTGATTCCCTTGAGGTACTTGAAAGTTTCTATCATGTCCCCCCCTCTCCCTCCTTTCCTCGAGGCTATACATATTAAGCTCCTTAAGTCTCTCTTCATATATGTCTTCCGATTGTGAGACCCTGCACCATTTTAGTTGCCCTCCTCTGGACAGCTTCCATCCTGTCTATGTCTTTGCGGAGATTGGGTCTCCAGAACTGCACACAGTACTCCAGATGGGGTCTCACCAGCTGTCTGTAAAGAGGGATAATAACTTCCTGTTTTCTACTGGTGATGCCTCTCCCTATGAATCCCAGTAACCCCCCAGCACTCCTTGCTGCCCTCTCACATTGCTTGCCCACCTTTAGGTCATCTGATATGACTACCCCCAGGTCCCTTTCCATTTTTGTTGTTGTTAGTATCTCACCCCCCATTGTGTACTCTTCCCCTGGGTTTTTGTTTCCCAGGTGCATTAAATCGAAAGGGTACAAAGAAAGCTTACAAAATGTGTTGCAGGTATGGGAGAGATGGAATATGAAAACAGACTGAAAAAACTAAACTTGATGTCCATAGAAACAAGGTGGATACAATCTGATCTTTTATTTATGTATGAGATAATGCAGGATCCGGCTTTATTTTGTGATCTGGGCATTTCATTTAAATCTGACACTAAATTTACCAGAGGTTATCCGTTACAGATAAAGGGAGACAGATTTAGACAAAATCAAAGAAGATATTTTTAAACATTCAGGACTGAAGCGATAATAGTGAGTAAAAATAAAAAGTTTAAGTATAAACTGGATCATTACCTTTTATCTGGAGTACATCTAAATTATTATTAGTAGACACATTGGAGCATTTATGGGCATTGCCTACTAGCTCCACACAAACCTCAATATGAACCTCAGCGTGATCCTCAGTTTATCACAATGGCTCTGTGTTGTTATATAATTAGATGTATACATTCTGTGGTCTTTCATAATAAAAGTTTCACATCTGAAAAAAACACCTGTGTCCCTACCATATTACTAAACAGCAGTCATGGTTAAGAAATCATTGAAAAAATTTATACATATACCTGATAGCTTAGGAGGTATTCATAGACTACATGGTGCTGCTGCAAAACAGGGGAAAAGTATTACTCACACTCAGGTATCACAATGGCTGTCTTTACAAGATACCTACACTATGCACAAAGCTGCTAGGAAATGATTTCTTAGAAACAGAGTGGTTGTTAACAACATTGATGCACAATGGCAGGCTGATTTGGTAGATATGGCTAGTCCTTCCAAAGACAATGGTAGCTTCTGGTTTATTCTAACAGTTATTGGTGTCCTGTCAAAATACACACGGACCAAAGTGCCAAAAAATAAATCTGGAAGAGGTGTGACAGAGGCTTTCAAAATGATACTCGGAGAGGGCCACAAGCCTGAAAAATTACAAACAGAACAAGGGACAGAATTTCTTAATGCTAATTTTCAATTATATTTAAAAGGACAAAACATACATCATTTTATGACATCAAATGATGTTAAGGCTTGTATTGTGGAAAGATTTAACTGTGCATTGAAAACAAAAATGTAAAGATATTTTGCAGCATTTAACACATATAGGTACATAGATGTATTACAAGCTTTAACAATGGCCTATAATCAGAGTTATCACTGGTCCATCAAAATGAGGCTCACCGATGTGACAGCAGCCAGTTCTTTAGCTGTCTGGAAAATTCTATATGGTGATCTTACCCTCAAAGTGAAAAAGCCTTTAAAATTTTATGTGGGCGATCATGTGCTGGTTTCTAGAGTTAAGAAAACATTTAAATAAGGTTATGAGCAAAACTTCACAAGTGAGATATTCATTATTTCTGAATGTATACCTAAGCCTATACCAGTGTACAAATTAAAAGATTATGATGGTGAAGAAATAAGAGGTACCTTTTATGAGCGAGAATTGGTAAAAGTCGAAGACACTGCAAACCGTGCATACAAGGTTGAGAAAATAGTGTCACAGAAAAGATAAGGGAAGAAAACATATGTTTTAGTAAAATGGTTAGGCTGGCCATCAAAATTTAACAGCTGGGTAGAATCCAAACAGCTGAGAAATTTAAAATGATAAGGGTGCTCCCATGTTTTGCGTGACATCAGTTGAGAGAAGACATTATTGGTAAAACAATGGCTGAGAATGGGATTTATGTTACACTGCCCAGCAATGCCTCTTTTGAAATGTTTCCCCAAACTACAATTTCAGAATATACTATGAAACTGGCGAAACCTATCAATTTAGTGGGGTGTGGGAAGTCGGCTCGTCAGAAATACCCAAGGACATGGAACAATATTATACAACAAGAGGGGAGATTTCAAGCAGGTGAAACTTCTAAGCCATTATTACCATTATCAGTTCCCAGAGGTTATTATCACAATGTTGGCAATTTCACGGCAGCCATCAATGAGGCACTGGAACAGGTACCGCTAGGCATGTTTTTTACAATATGACAGTAGGGAACAGAAAACAAAATTCCACAGCATTAGTGAAGGAGCATTCATTGCTCGCCATAATTTGGCTCATATTTTGGGAGTACCACATGTTATACTGAAACTACAGTCAAGCACAGGACTATATTATGCTGATATCAAATGGGGGTTACACACTGTATGTGTATACAGACATTGTTGAACACCAAAGAGTCGGAGATAGTCACGTGCCCTACGCTGTTGTATGGAAATATCTGGTAGGAATAATGCAATCATAACCATCCGCTATGGTAAACTGGATTATAAACCCATCAGCAAACAACAGTTTGACACCATAACTATTGTGATAAAGAACGATCAAGACAAAAATGTGTTATTCTTGTTTGGCAAGGGGATTATGAAGCTTCATTTCTGGCCTGTTAAAGGATGCTTCTGAATGACTGCCATGTCACAGACGTTGTACAGGGACCTAAACCTTCATATAGCCTATTATAAAGCACAAACTGGTCATGGCTTATCTGGTTTTCATGGTGCCCCTGTTATTTTTGGTGCCGGTATAGGTGGTATATTTAAGAACTTTATTTAGAAAACCTGTGCTGCTATTACAAAAAAGCTTCCAGACAGTAAAACCACACCTTAATTCAGCTGCTAAAACTATTTTAAAAGATGTCATGGGGAATGTTGTGAGTTCCTTCATGTCTCCAGATCTGGGACAGCAGCAAGATGGGGCAGGAATGGTTGTTTACAAGAGGCCCAATAAGAAGAGAAGAATGGTCCTACCTACGTAAGTGCAAGGAGAGAAAACCTCATAAAACTAACAGGCAGAGACCTATTTTAAGCCATGGCTCTGGTGCACTGCATGTCTCAAGAATGTGGAAAGTCAGAATTAGACCTTTGCATGTTACCACCAACCCAAACCAGTACAGAGAAAACCTTTATGTTGAAATTCTTCCCTTGTCTGCTATAAGTGATAAAATGCTCCACTTAAATTTTATGTGACAGGTAACAGTGAAGATTACATCAACCTAAACAACACCTTGTTATACCTTTTGTGCAAGATCACTAAGGCCGATGGTAGTGACATTGATAATGGGGCTAGACTAAGTTTCATTAACTATCCCCTGGCAATCATCTTTAGCCTGGTGGATATAGTGGTAGGTGACTGTCTGATTAGCCAGAGTAATAACTGCTATTCCTACAGAGCAATCATTGAGTCACTTGCTTAATTACAGTGATGACACCCCACCTACACAATTCTTATCTGGATCATTTTATAAGGACACACCAGGACAGCATGAGAACACCATTCTTAATGGCCCCAATGAGGGTTTTAAAAAGTGTGCAACTTTTACAGCAGGGAGTCACAGTGTGTAACTGCTTGGACCAATTCATGCAGATCTCTTCTTCCAGGAAAAACTTCTTAGAAACATATAAATTGTTGGCAGATAAGGACCACGAGGCCCATCCAGTCTGCCGAAAGCCCTACACTAGATTGTGGCCACTGACCCTACCTGGTCAATGGCTTTTCACCCCTGCTTCCCACCTCTAAGGTACCCTTGTGCCTGTCCCATGCATGTCTAAAATGCTCCACTGTACTCACCCCCACCACCTCCTGTGGCTGTCTATTCCACGTGTCCACCAACCTCTCTGTGAAGAAAAACTTCCTCACATTTCCCCTCAGCCTGCCACCTCCCAATTTCATATCATGCCCCCTCGTTCTTGTACATGTCTTATATTGAAAGATGTCTCCCCCCTGCACCTTGCTAATGTCCTTAAGGTACTTGAATGTTTCTGACATGTCCCCTCATCCCTCCTCTTTTCCAGCATGTACATATTGAGGTTCTTTAGTTGCTCCTTATATGTTTTTTGGTGCAAGCCCTGTACCATCTTGGTTGCCCTTCTCTGGACCGACTCCACCCTGTCAATGTCCTTATGAAGGAGTGGTCTCCAGAATGCACACAGTACTCTAGGTGAGGCCTCACTAGCATTCTGTACAATGGCATCACCACCTCTCACTATCTGCTAGTGATACCTCTGCCTAAGCTCCCCAGCATGCCACTGGCCCTCCCTGCAGCCTTTGTATTCTGCTTAGACACCTTCAGGGCATCAGAAATGATAACCCCCAGGTCTCTTTCTTCTTTGGTAATAGCAACCCTCCCCCATCCTGTAGCTCTGCCCAGGGTTCCCTCTTCCCAGGTGCATTATTTTGCACTTCTTGGAATTGAACCTTACTTGTCACACTTCAGACCATTTTTCAAGCTTCTCATGTCCCTCCTCATTCTTTCCACCCTGCCCAGAGTAGCCACCCTGTTGCAGAGCTTGGTGTCATCTGTAAACAGGCAGACCTTTCCCTCCAGTCCTACTACAATGTCACTAATGAACAGATTAAACAGGACTGGCCCAAGGACTGATCCCTGAGGTACGACTCTGGTCACCCCCTCTCCCCTGATTGGATCTCATTTACCACCACCCTCTGCTTCCTTTCCGTTAGCCAGTTCCTAATACAGTTTACCACCTTGTGCCCCATACCCAGACTACTCATTTTGTTGACCAGCCTTTTATGTGGGCATTGTCGAAGGCTTTGCTAAAATCAAGGTGGCGACGTCTACCGCCCCCCAATTTGCTTCCCTTGTCACCAGGTCAAAACAGTCTATCAGATTCATCTGACATGACCTTCCTGCTGTGAATCCATGTTGCCTCATATCCTGGGCACTGCTGGATTCCAAGTCTGCCACGATTCTTTCTTTAAGCAGTGCCTCCATGATCTTACTCACTACTGAGGCGAGGCTGACCAGCCTATAGTTCCCTGCTTCTTCCCTACTGCAACTTTTGTCTAGAGGGACTACATGTGCCTTTGTCCAGTCCTCTGGAACTCCTCCTATGTTGAGTGACTTCATGAACAGTGCTGCCAGAGGCACTGCTGGTTCTCTTCACAACTCTCTTAATATCCTCGGGTGCATGCCATCTGGACTCATTGTTTTGTCCACCTTCAGTTTTGTGAGTTCCTCCAGGACTCTCTGAACTGTGAATGAAACATAGAAACATAGACTTTGATGGCAGATAAGGACCACTTGGCCCATCTAGTCTGCCCATTTCCCTACCTACAGGATAGGCTGCAGATCCTAGTTAACCAACAGCCTATTTTTTCCTACCCCCCACAAGAATTGTCTTATGTCTGTCCCATGCATTCTTGAATTCTCCCACAGTTTTAGACCCACAGCCTCCTCAGGAAGGCTGTTCCATGCATCTACTACCTCTCTGTGAAATAATACTTCCTCACATTGCCCCGAACCCCCCCTCTATCTTTAAATTATGTCCCTTTGTTCTTGCATGCTCTTTTTCTGAAAGATGCTACCTCTTGGACTTTGTTGATTCCACTGAGGTACTTAAAAGTTTCTATCATGCCCCTCTCCTTCTTTCCTCAAGGGTATACATATTAAGCTCCTTTAGTCTGTTCTCACACGGCTTCTCTGCTAAACCCTGCACCATTTTAGCTGCCCTCCTCTGACTGCCTCTATCCTATGTCCTTGCTGAGATGGGGTCTCCAGAACCGGATGCAGTACTTCAGATGGGTCTCACCAACTGTCTGTACAGAGGATAACAACTTCCTGTTTTCTGCTGATGATGCCTCTCCTATGCATCCCAGTATACCCCAGCCCTCCCTACTGCCTTCTCACATTGCTTGCTAACCTTAAGGTCATCTCATATGATTACCCCAGGTCCCTTTCCTTTTGTTCTTGTTACTACCTCCCCCCCATTGTGTATTCTTCCCCTGGGTTCTTGTTTCCCAGGTGCATTATTTTGCACTTGTTTGCATTGAATCCTAGCTGCCATACTTCTGACCATTCCTCCAACCTTGCCAAGTCCCTTCTCACCCCTTCCACTTCTCCTTGTGTATCAACCCTGTTGCAAATCTTTGTGTCATCTGCAAAGAGGCATGCTTTTCCTTCCAGTCCCTCTGCAATGTCACTTATGAAGACATTAAAAAGGACTGGACCCAATACTGAACCCTGCGGTACCCACTAGTAACCCCTCTTTCTTCAGAGTGGACTCCATTTACAATTACCTTCTGTGTCCTGTTGTACAGCCAATGTTTTACCCAGGCTACCACCCTGGGACCCACTCCCAGGCTGGTTAATTTGACTATTAATCTTTTGTGTGGGACTGTGTCAAATGCCTGCTAAAGTCTAGGTAGGCCATGTCCACAGCCCTCCCTGGTCTACTACTTTGGTCACCCAGTCAAAAAATCTATTAGATTCGCCTGACATGACCTTCCCACTGTGAACTCATGCTGCCTTGGGTCCTGCAGCCCCACTGGCCTCCTAGGTACTCAACTATTCTTTCCTTCAGAAGTGACTCCATCACTTTCCCTACCACAGAGGTCAGATTGACAGGTCTGTAGTTTCCTGCTTCTGTCTTGGTTCCACTTTTGTGAAGGGGAATCACATCCTCCTTCCTCCAGTCCTCGGGTACCACACCATCCTCCCATGATTTATTAAAAAGAGTAGCCAGTAGTTTCACTAGTTCCCCACTTAATTCTTTTAGAATTCTGGGGTGAATTCCATCAGGCCCCATTGCTTTGCCCACCTTCAGTTTTAGGGTTCTTGCAGAACCCTTCTTCTGTGAAAGGACTGGATCAACCCCTATCAAAAGTGCTTCTGTTAATTGAATTAGGCACTTCCCTCTCTTTTGTGAATACTGAGCAGAAATATTCATTCAGTATCCCTGCTTTTCACTGTCCCCTCTGCCACCCACCCATTCATTCTATTAGCCTCACCCTATCCTCCCTTAGTCTTTCTCGCTCGCTGATGTACCTATAAAGGTTTTATCCCCTTCTTACCGAGTTGGCTATCTTTTCTGTTTGGGCCTTTGCTATTCTGACTTCCCTCCCTGCTTCCTTCGCCTTAACTGGTACAGCTCTCTGTCCTGATCCTTCTGTGTTTCCTTATACTTCGGAATGCTATCTTTTTCTTCCTGACTTTCACAGCCACCTCTTTTGAGAACCATAGTGGCTTGTTCTTCGTTTTGATTTGTTTATTTTGCTTCACACAAGGCTTGTTGCCTCTGTGATGGCAGTTTTGATGAGTCCCCATTGTTGCTCCACACCTCCTTCTAGCCTGTTTGCTAGTGCTTTTCTGAGGCACTCTCCCATCTTGCCAAAGTCAGCCCTCCTAAAGTCCAGTACCCTCACTTTTGTATGGCTTGACTCTGTAGCTGAGTTTAACGTGAACCACACTGTTTGATGGTCACTTGTTCCCAGATGGCAACCCACTTCTAGATCTGAGATCCTCTCACTGCTCCCATCATCCCTTCTGTTTACCTACCCTCCCATGTCTGTTACCCAGCAGTGGTCCCTGACCCTCCCCCTCTATAGTGAATACTAAACAGAAGTATTTATTCAGTATTTCTGCCTTTTCCATGACTCCCTCCTTATACTCCCCTGTATCCCTTTGAGCCTTACAGCCCTCCCCCGTTCTTCCTTCTTTCACTAATGTACCTATAGAATGCCTTGTCCCCTTTCTTCACTGTCTGCACTAATCTTTCTTCAGTCTGTGCCTTTTTCCCCTAACAGCCTTCCCTACTTCCCTTAGATTGCTTAGGTACACCTCCCTGTCCTCCTCCATTTGAGTCTACTTATACTTCCTGAAACCTGCCCTTTTGGCCCTTACCTTGTCTGCCACCTCTCTCGAGAACCACAGTGATTTCCTACATCTCTTCCCTTATTTACCAACCTGATGCATTGGCTCATCACCACCTCTATGGCTCCCTTTAGTTGGTCCCACTGCTCCTCAACTCCCCCTCCTATCTACCTTCTCGCCAATGCCTCTTTGATACAACGCCTTCATGTGATTAGGCTGTGTCTCAGTCCCTATGCTAAACCACACTATGTGATGGTCGCTGGACCCTAGTTGACCTTCCACCTGGATGTTTGTGATTCTGTCCCCAGTGGTCAGTACTAGGTCCAGAATCACCCCTTCTCTGGTGGAATCAATCACTAGATGTCTTAGGCCTGCCCGCCGTAGGGAATCCATGATGTCTCTGCTCCTGGTTGAAACAGCTACTGGGATGGCCCAGTCCACATCTGGGTTATTGAAATCCCCCAGCAGCAATACCTCACCTTTTCCTGCCATCATATGAATTTGATCTCCTAGATCCCTATCCAACTCCTCCCCCTGTGCTGGAGGCCTGTAGATCACTCCTGCTTGGATTACTGTGCCATTGCCTGGCTCAAGGGTGACCCACAGCGCATTGGCCTCCCCACGTCTACCCAGTACCTCAGTTGCCTTTATATCTTCCTTAACATGCATAGATACAAAGATACTGGCTGCCACCTAGTCTGCCAAATTGCGCATGTAATTTTGCCTCGTCGAGCTTCTGTTGAACTGGGTTGTCCCCTTCCCTCAACTGCTAGGCTCCCCCAATGTCTATCCCATGCATTCTTGAAACCCATAATTGTTTCAGCCCCCACCACCTCCTTTGGCAGGGTGTTCCACTTGTCCACCACCCTTTCCATGAAGAAATACTCCCTCACATTACCTCTGAACCTCCCGCCCTCCAGTTTCATTCCACGGCCCCTAGTCCTGGAACATCTCTTCCTCTGAAAAATAGTGTTTTCCTGCACCTTGTTCCTCCCTGTGAGGTACTTGTATGTCTCTTATCATATCCCCCCCTCCCTCCTCTCCTCCAGGGAGTACATAAGTCCTTCAGCCTGTCATTGTAGGACTTGTGATGCAAACACTGTACCATCTTGGTTGCCTCCTCTGAATTGCCTCCACCTTGTCTATATACTTATGTAGCATAAGGCCTCCAGAACTGGACACTATACTCCAGGTGTGGCCTCACTAATGTCTTGTACAGTGGAATTATGACCTCCCATTTCCTGCTGGTGATGCCCCTGCCTATGCATCCCAGCATCCTATTTGCTTTACCCACCACCTTGTCGCACTGACACTCAACCTTTAGGTCATCAAAGATGATAACCCCTAGGTCCCTTTCCTGCTTGGAGCATGCTATATCCCCCCTCAGCTGATATGTTGTTGCAGGGTTTTTGTACCCCATATGCATTATGCTGCATGTTTTTGTGTTAAATCTCAACTGCTACACCCTTGACCATTCCTCAAGCTTCTGCAGGTCTCTCCTCATTCTATCCACTCCCTCTGGCATGTCCACTTTGTTACAGAGTTTTGTGTAATCAGCAAACAGGGAAATTCTGCCTTCTATGTTATCTGTAATGTCACTGATAAAGATGTTGAAGAGAACCAGATCCAGCACTGATCCCTGTGGCACTTCACTGGTCACCCTTCCCTCTGTGGAGTGACAGCCATTTACCACTAACCTCTGTGTCCTGCCATCCAGCCAATTCCCCACCCACCATACTACTGTCCTACCCACACCCATAGTGCCCGGCTTGTTTAACAGTCTCCTATGATGCACATTGTCAAAGGCCTTACTGAAGTCCAGATAGGCCATGTCCCCTTCCCCCCCAATCCACCTCCCTTGTCACCCAGTTAAAAAATTCAGTGAGGTTAGTCTGGCATGACCTCCCCCCAGTGAAACCATGCTGCCTTGGGTCCTGTAGACCATTGACCACAAGGTGTTCCACTAATTTCTCCTTAAGTAGTGCTTCCATAATCTTCCCCACTACTGAGGTGAGGCTAACTGGTCTGTAGTTTCCTGCTTCCTCTCTGTTCCCACTCTTGTATAAGGAGACTACATCAACTGTTCTCCAGTCTTTCGGCACCTCACTTGTTTCCAGTGGTCAGCTAAACAGGGTCACCAAAGGCTCAGCCACCACTTCTCTGAGCTCCCTCATCACCCTGGAGTGAACCCCATCCAGGCCCATAGCTTTATTGACTCTTATTCCTTCCAGTTCTTTTAGGACCCTTTCCCATGGAAAAGGACTTGTATCCCTTTATGTGCCCTCCCCCCCTTTGTACTCCCTTCTGGCCCACTACCCATCCCTTCTACTGTAAAGAATGAGCAGAAATATCTGTTCAGTATGTCTGCTTTACTGTTGTCATCCTCAACACTTCTATCGCCCTTACCCTTTAGCCTCTCTATCCCTCCCTTTGCCTTTTTTTCACTTACATACCTGTAAAAGGTTTTGTACCCTCTAACCACTGTTTTCACAATGCAGTCCTCTGTCTGAGCTTTGGTTTCCCTCACCGCCCTCCCTGCTTCACTTTGCTTCTCCTGGTACCTCTCCCTAGCCCCTTCTGCCTGTGTCTTTTTGTATTGCTTGAATGCAATTCTTTTGGCTTTCACTTTCTCTGCTACCTCCTTGGAATACCATAAGGGTTTCTTCTTCCTTTTCCCCTTGCTAACCTGCTTAATGCACAACTGTGTTGCCCTTGCTATCCCTGTTTTAAATGTTGCCCATTGTTCCTCCACCCCTAATTCCTTCCCCATTCCAGCTAGTGTTTCTTCCAAGCATTGCCCCATTCTCCCAAAATCTGCTCTTCTAAAGTCTAGGATACATGTTTTAATGTGGCAGGGATCTGCCCATTCAGTTATTTCAAACCACAATGTCCAGTGGTCACTGTTTCACAGGTGCTCCCCCACTGTGAATCCCCCATCACACTGTCCCTGTTTGTGAGCACCAGGTCCAATATTGCCTTCTGTTGAGTTGGTTCCATGACAAATTGTTTAAGGAAGGCTTCCTGAAGGGAGTCCAGGATAAATCTGCTCCTGGCCATTGTTGCTGCTGCTGCTGCTGCTGGGAGGCTCCAGTCCATGTCTGCATGTTGAAGTCTCCAACCAGCACCACCTCCCCCTTTTCCGCCATTCTTTGGATGGCAAGCTTCAATTCCATATCTGTCTCTTCCACCTGGGTTGGTGGTCTATAGACTACCACTGTGCAGATGGTTGCCCCATTTTTCTTTGAAGCTTAATCCAACAGTATCTCCCCCCCTCCTTTTTCCCCTTGGATCGCTGTAGCCTTAATGCTATCTTTCACATACAGTGCCACTCCCCCACCCACCCTTCCTGTCTCTCCTGAATAGGTTATAGCTAGGTATGGCCAATTCCCAGTCATGGTTATTATTTCACCAGGTCTCCATGATGGCCACAATGTCCAGGTCTGACTGTGTCATAGCTGCTTCCAGGTCCTCCATCTTGTTGCTAAGACTCCTGGCATTGGCACACATGGCTCTCCATGATGTAACTTCCCTCCCCTGTTTTGTTGTCCTACACTCCCCTCCAGTGATCTTTGTGCCTAGCCCACCGTGCCTTCTGCTCTTCTGTTGTATTCTGCCTCTGACTGTCTATCCACTCCTTGGATACATGTGTCCCTTCTATTCTTCCCTTCCGCCATGTTTTGCACTTTGCATTGCTGTGATATCCCCCAATTCTGGTCCCCTGTTCCTTTGCTAGTTTCTGAAGGTGGGCAATCAACTTCCCTTCTTGCTGGCCTGCCACCCCCTTGGCTAGTTTAAATGCTTGCTAATGCAGCATTTAAACTTTTCATTGAGGATCTGGGTTCCTCTCCAGGATGGATGCAGGCTGTCATGCTTGAATAAGCTCCCATCCCTCCAGGTGGGTCCCCAGTCACCAATGTATCTGAACCCTTCCTCGCTGCACCAGTTCTTTAACCATGTGTTAAAGTTTCTGGTGCGGGCACCCCTATGCTCGCTCATGCCTCTTGCAGGTAGTACTTCCAAAAAGTGACAGAAGCAGCTACTTGCTTGAGACCACTCCCCAGTCTTCTAAACTCTTCCTGAACTGCTTTAGGTTCCCCATTTGACAGGTCATTAGTTCCTAGGTGGATAATGACATCCAGCTCTCCCTCCCATACTGCCTTCCTGGCAATCCCCAGGATCCTCCTCCCATCCATACATGCCATGGCACCTGGTAGGTACCTCACCTCTATGTCCTACCCCTCTCCTGTTCCTAGCTGGATCTCCTGCACAATGCAGTCCCCCACTAGAATTTGTTTCCTTCTCCTCTGTGGTCCACTGCTCTCCCCTCTGAGGTCACCTTCCCTGTTGACCTCCACACCAATCCTTTCCACAACTATGGGTGCCTCAGACTGCATGTCCTCATTTGCCACTGTGGCATATGAGTTATGTAGTGGAATAGGTTTTGGGATGTGTTTCTTCCCTATAGTCCTTACCCTCCCTGAGCCCACTGTCATTCAAGTGCTCCTCTTCCTTGGTATCCCTTGCGGCAGTGGCTTTGGACTAGGTGGTCTCTGAATGGAGTTAAATGTATGTGCAGTCCAGTTTGCCTCCACTCTGGGTCTGGCCACTTCTGCCCTCAGTTCAGAGTGGTGCCTGCAGATAGGGAAGCACTTCAGCATCCAGAAGGTCTGCCTGAATATGGCTGCCCCACACCCACTGCATTGCACTACTCCCCACATAATGCTACACTTAATCTGCTGTTTATCTAGCTGTCTACTTCTCTAGCCATCTTCTAGCCCCCTTTTGTTTGTTGCCTAGTGGTTTTGTAGCTAGACCTCTTTTCTAAGATATTTAGTAGTCCCCCTTTTAAATTTGTTTGTTGTTACTGTTGTCTGTACTGCTCCCCTTGTGCCTTACTATTGTCTGTACTGCCCTCCTTTGCTCTTCTTACTGAAGCTTGACCCTTTTTACTCAGTTAAGTTGATACCCTTAATAATTTTTTTTTTCTTTTTTTTTTTTTTCCCTTGCTGGGACTTTACTTTATGTGTTACTGGGACACCTCCCCCCACCTGGACTTGGCAGGAAGTGTGTGGTGTGCAGTACCTATAAAGGATATGTCAGCCCCATGCCCAATATAAGGAGGATGAGCCCTGCAATGAGTGGGTTGAAGAGTGGGTGGGATCACCCCTGGACTGAGAAAAACAATCAGCCGAGGATTCCTCGCTCTTCCTGAGGTTAGATTACCTCCCATCAAATAAAAGTTTCACTGAGTAAAGAACAACCTCAAAAACAGTGACCCAAAACACTTACTTCTACCTACTTCCACAGGCCCCTGAATTATGAACTGAATTTAATGTATTCAATTAAATCAACTCCTTGCTATAAAGCAGCTGGTAGCTGTGCTCCCTCTCAGCTCCTGAAGACAAGCCCACAGTCAACTCCTGATTTCAATCTCCAGTCCCCTCAAGCCTCCTTCAGCTCTTCATCTTATCAGGCACCTATTTCACAAAATGTAAGTAACAGCTCTAGTCACAAATGACTGCACATATTCTCCCAGTTAGATTACCTCCCTGGCAAATAAAAGTTTAATAAGTACAGAACAACTTCAAAAACAGTGAACCAAAACACTTACTTCTATCTACTTCCACAGGCCCCTGAATTAAGAAATGAATTTAATGTACTCAATTAAATCAACTCCTTGCTTTAAGGCAGCTGGTAGCTGTTCTTCCTCTCAGCTCCTGCTCTTGAATGGAGTGGATGTTAAAATTAAACTTGTTTGTAACAAGAATGAATGTTGTTTAATTAGTGGTGATACAGCTGAAGATTATAAAATACAAATTAGATCTGCATTTATTTATGTAAAAAGGGTAAAAATATAACCAGCTATGCATATTGTCCATGCTCAGGCTTTACAGGCTGCTATGCAAAGTAACCTATTGATCGTGTTAGCATGAAAGTGTTTACTATATCTGGGGGCAGCTGTGTGTGTAACCAAGATAATCTGTTTCTGGAGCAGAAACCAAAATTATTGGTGATAGACTTTGTTGATAATGGTGCTTTTAGTGGTGTGTACAACAAAAACCCTTTCAATTTTAAACATTTTAACATTAACTTTATAGCTCTTTATGTAGATGATGAACAAGTTCCTGCTAAACCACTGCAACCTAACCTTACAAATGGTAACACCATCAGAGAATATATCAATCTGGTTCATGCTAGTGGAAAACATGAAAGACAGCCCACTTCTGATAGACCATGTAGGTTTTTGTCAGGGGTACATATTATTTGCTTTTGACCTAAGCCCTGACTAAGGCTGTGGTGACCATTATTCATTAAGCTGCTCTGGCAATTTGAGAGCTGAAACACATTTTGCTGACCCTCTACCGGCTACTGTGTATATGTTGATGTATACAGTCTTTGTTATTTTGGTAGAAATTAATCAAAGATGAAACGTTATGTTTGACTTCAATTAAATATGAACACTCAACAACTGGACACCTTTCTCCAGGCAGTCTCTGTTACCAGGGAGAGGTTTTTTTTGGAGGGGGGGATTGCAAGTGATCAACTACCTTCAGAGAAACTAACTTGTGTGCCAGCCTCTTTAGTAGTGAATACACAGCCCCTGTCTATGCCTGGTGAACACTGGCTAGCTTTTTATCTCCCTCACCATACTACTGGGGAGTTTTTTGACTCTTATGGCTCTCCTCCAGACTTTACATTTTTTCCACCAGCAATTGTTATGTTTTTCTGGAATAATGTAGCAGAAACACTGTGTAACCTGAAACAGGTTCAAGATTTAACATCTATGACCTGTGGCCATCATTGTATATCTTTCCTTTATCATACAGTACATGCAAAGGTACAACCTTTAATGATGTGGTTAGGATAAATTCTGATAACTTAGTAACCAATGATCAAAACCTTTATGCATTTGTCAATCAATGGAGAATTGTTAAAAGGTTGAAGCCTTCTTTTTCTTTTAGCCCACAGTCAGCACTGGTTATAATCATAACATGAGATTACTATTACTGCTGGTAGATATAGAAATAAGGCATGCTGTATTCTATAGCCAGCAAATGTAGTTTACTTTTATGGTGTATAATTATTAAATGTTCTTGTTGTAAAGAGACAATAAAACACAACCATTTGTGCACTGCATTAGCTTGTCTGTATATTTTTACAATATGACAGCAAAATCAAAGCCAACATGCATATAAATTATTAAAAATGTACAAAAATACAGTACTACCAAAAATGCAGGCCTTCCAAGCCGTGGGTCCAACACCGGGGGAGCCTTCGCCCTAAAGGCAATTGTCAATCGGTTGCCTCCCGTCCATCCCCCGGAGGGAACAGACTGGGCCTCCTGCACCACAGGAGGAGCTTCAGCCACAGCTAGGCTATAAGAGGCCAAGGCTTCTCCTCCTTAATCTGTATAAAACTGGGAGGGGACCTGGAGAAAAGGCCGAGAGAATGTGGCTTTGCCCGATGAGTGTACACCTGACCCCCAAAAGTCGGCGGAGCTCGCCCCACTTTCCACGCGTGTTGCTTGATGACCCGGTGGTCCATGGAGAAACAGGCATTGCATGAGTCCATGTCATGAAGTGGGCCAAGACACACAAGGCAACGGTCATGCTGGTCGGTGACAGAAAACTAACAGCCGCATGGGCACCGTCGCATGGGGGACCATCCCGTCTTAGAAGTCTTCTTGCCTTCCAACCTAGACATGACCTACAGGGAAAAAACACCAAACAAGACTCGACATCGCAGATAAAACAAATAATGAAAAGATCTTACTGGGCGACGTCGGGTGGGCTAACAGAACCGGCAGGAAGGGGGCGGATGGACTTCGGCACTGAGGAGAATCGACATGGAGTCAAAAAAGGGATTAAATTTGCTGTGTAGCAAGGTAGGCCTCAAAATCTCTGTCTCGAAGCATCCCAGGAGATGACCTTGATGGTGGGAGATGAAGAACTGGTGGGAGGTCGGAGTCAACAGCACCTAACGACCAATCCGAGAGTGCCACGCAGTGCATTGGCCTCGAGGGCAGTGCCGATGGTGCGTCGGCTGCGCCTATCAAAAAAAAAAAAGAAGCTCCCACTGGATCATGACTTCCGGCCAGTAACCCAAAGGTGATGAATGGTGAAGACTTGACACAGATAAGATATTATTATTACTGCTGGTAGATATAGAAATAAGGCATGCTGTATTCTATAGCCGGCAAATGTAGTTTATTTTTATAGTGTATAATTATTAAATGTTCTTGCTGTAAAGAGACAATAAACCACAACCATTTGTGCACTGCATCAGCTTGTCTTTTAATTTTTACAATATGACAGCAAAATCAAAGCCAACGTGCAAATAAATTATTAAAAATGTACAAAAATACAGTACTACCAAAAATGCGTGGGGCATTGCCAAGACGTTACACCATCAACCATGATGGTTTTTTAAAAGCGTTTTTTCTTATTTTGGCAATAGATGACGGTCTGTGGGCTTCAGGTATTGGTGTTGTAGAAGCACCTGTCAGAAACTTTGACAGCTTGTTCTCAGCACTCTGAATCAAAAATCTGTTTTAGATGTTAGGCACCACTGATTCAGGGGCATAATTTCGGCTAAAACTCTGATAAGTAACAGCCTCAAATAAGTCATACATATGAGACCCTTCAATGGGCATTCTATGGTACATAAATTCACCATGATCATTCCAGTCAGTAACACCAGCAAACCATTTCAGTTTGTTTAACGATAGTTTAGTGTGTTTTCTGGCATGCACAGAAACACCTTGTAATATGTCATTGTAAATATCATTGGTGCCAGGTGGCTGTGCTGTGCTGTGCTATCTTGTGGTTGCATTAGCTCATGCAGTGTCAAAGATAAGGACAAGTTTGCTACATCTTTTTCACCTTGGCGTACAACTGTGAGGTAGCATTGCAACACCCTCCCATATACTTTAGCCTTCTCATATTCAGAAAGGTCATTCCTTTGAAGAACATCTCGCATTTCAGCAACGAGCCATCTTTCTACACCCTTTCTTGGTGGCTCTTCAGGGGGTGGATGACCTCTTAGCAAGTCCAGCTGTTGTGGTACTAAAGACATTTTTTGTGCATAATCCATGTCTGTTCACCTGCTTGTTAGAAGATTGGTTAAAAAGGGTATAGCAATGCTAAGCAAGGTGCCTATAAATCCCCCAGATTGTGTTACAAGCTGTTTTTTATGTTTAACAGACAGCTTTCTATTACTTAATTTTTTGACAATGCTGCATCTCCTCTTCAGCATCTTTATCTGGTAAGCCGTGAGAGGTACAGTATAGTCCCTTTAACAGCATTGAGCACCACCTCAGCAACTGCAGCTATTAAATCATCAAAGACTGAACACAGTACTGTGCCCTATGGGGTATGTCTTGGTCTTGTTCGCATAGGGATACAAACTGTTAAAATCATAATAATGGATTTTCTCATCAGGATACGCATGGTAATATAAACACAGTGCATATATGCGCCGCCCCATAAAGTGATCCATGGGGGTCCAACAGTTCTGGAAAGTGGGTTGCTTTCAAAAAAGCATGCACCTGTGGATTGTTACACACCAGCTGTTTCCATTCATGCTCCCACATATCCCTAACATGCATATCTTGTTCATGCCTGAGATAGTTTAATTTCTTGGTGATTAGGTAATATAAATGTCTGTAGGTTGTGTTAAGCACCTTGTTCAACAGGTCTTCAAAGTAACACACCTAGCAGACATGATGAAAGCAGCCTAAAAACTCAAATGATGTGGGAACACCATCTGTTACAGAACAACCATCAAGAAAATAGTGACCTACCTGTACTTTCCCACCATTGAATGCATGCTGTATGGAAATGTTTTTTTTTTGTTTACTGATGTACATCAGCCACTGTATGGCATGTGTGGAGTAACACTTGCACTGGCAGTGGTAGTTGTCAGCGGTATAATCCCTATGGTGGCTGGCTCTAAAAATTTTGACTGAAACATGACCATGCAAACTGAAGCTATAGTGATATACTGAAAAGGGTATATTTGACCCCTTTCCTCTGCATCATCTTGAAACATCTGCTCAATGCCATCTTGAAACATTTCAGAGGCCTGCTTTAGAATCTCCACATTTGACTTGCAGTAGTGATGTCATTCCTTTTTAAAATTAAATACATCTTCTTTATACAATTCATACCACTCCAAAAACTGTTTTTATTTTTTTATCAACCATCATGTAGTCTACACCATAATCTGTGTGATCCGGCATAGGCCCGACATAATTCTGATTTTCCAGTTTGTTAAAAAAGTGTGGAAAGTAGCCTTTTACACCCTTGAAACCCATAGCCTGTGACTTTGTAGTGAGACTCATAAGAAGGACATTTAGACTGTCTATAAATCGGATATTTAACCATTTTACAGATATGGAGATCAATTTACTTCCCTGAGTCAATAACTTCACTTCCATTGTTTCTTTTACAAGCTGGTTTAATTTGAAGTGGCTGTCATAGCCCTTTGCATTGTGAGCTATAAAAGTGTCACCCTTTTTGGATAAACTTTTTTACAAATTGTGCAACACAGTCAGTGCCTTCAAACTTCCACTTGTGACATCTTTCAATGGTGTAGATATAATCTGGAATATGTCTAGAGTCACCAGGGCTAACATCCTGCATGCATTCAAAATCATAAAATATATAACTGGCTGAACAAGGTGATGGCTTTAAGGGCTGGATGTAGCATAAGTGAGTTTCAAAAGGATGTACATCTGTAAAACAGTTATGGCACTTTGGCTGAAAACAAATATGGTGCTCCCCCTGAGGTTTTCCACATGATTTGCACAATTTTAATAAAAGACAATTGGGGTAAGGCAGTTTATGCTGTCTGAAGCATGCTGCCGAGCTGCAGTTTTTTTGTTTTTGTTTGTTTTTTCCAATTGTTTAACTAGGAGTAGCACACTAAACTGAAAGCTTGTTTACAGGGGCGACCTGGGAGCACAGGGAAGTTAAGTGACTTGCTCAGAGTCACACAGTATTCAAGTGGGGGCACATTTTATGACAATCAGGGAACTGCACCACCTCACTTTGTACTTTACTACAACCAAATGATCTGCATGCATAGCACATGTTAGTGCATGTGTGTGTGAACCTTTGTGCATGAAAAGGGCATGACAGTGTTCACATACAGTACATTTCTGACCCAAAAAAAAAGCCTTTGAGATTTTTAATGCCATAATAATGGTTTTCCTGTAACAGCATAAATACTGAATTTGCCCAATTATTAGGAGACTCAACAAACCTCTGCCATGCACCAGCTTAGTTCATAAAGTAAACAAAGATGGTCTCATCTAGCTCTGCCTCAAATGGGTGTATATGGCTGGCTCAAAACTACCATTGTTTGTTCAGACAACCCTACCTGGCTCTGTAAATCTTTTTTTTTTTTTTAATTTAAATTGTTTGAATTTTTCTCCATTTTCTCCCTGGCTCTTGGGACCCTGGCAGGCACGCACGTGCGTGCACATGGAGGCACATACACATGCCAGGTACCAGCTCAGCCCCTTCCATCCCACCCCTGGCAATCACCTGCCACCCCTCCACCTACACTACCCATCAGGAGCATAACTACAGAGGGGCAGGCAACCTCCCCAGGAGAGGAGAGCTGCCTTTTGGCTGCTCGATCCTGCTCCCTCCATCCCCCGTGCCAGCTCCCCCATGACCCAAGGTTTTTCCCAAACCCATGTCACTGGCATGATGTGAGGTAAGGCATCCAGCACCTCAGCCCTCAGTGGGCCCTGCAAATCTTTAGCTTTTGCTAATATCTGTTGATGAACTAGTTGCTGATTTAGCATAGCAATTAAGCTCCCTGCAAAGCAAAGTGCATTATTTTTATTCACTAATTTAACTAGATATCTTGCATTCTGTTTGACAATATAGATAGATAAAACACTTCTAACATCTCCTCCATGCACATTTCTCATGACAGTGGCTACCAACATTAAAGTCTCATTAGCACACACCTCCATCTCGCTGTTAATGAATTGGCTATATGTTCTAAATATTCGTCAATATTTAACTCATAGGAGTTTCTACATAATGAAAACACAGGATCATTTGAACTATCACAATCCAGGTGTAGCTGTACAAAATCATTACTACCCAAAGTAGACCTTATTCTGTCCAACAACTGCTGCATAGCTTTATGGATTGCAGAATAGTATTGATCTACTGTACGGATGTTATATTATCTAGACTGGCAAAGTGAAACTGCTGGTGATACTCAACACCATTAAAATTATTTCTTGGTACTTGATATTCATTTATTAATTGTAAATATACAGGTTCCGCTAGACCATTTTCTATCAACTGCTGACCCTTCTGACTAGAAATGCCTTCTTCATGGCTTGGTGTACCACCATACCTTATCTTCATGTCTTCAGGGACGTTATTGTGTGCAGGACTTATACACTATTCAGTCTGTCATATCTGTGTGCACATCAGAATTATCACATTGTCCCCATGCACGTTTTTCACACATACAACACTCTGTTTCACATTCACTACTTCGACACTCAGGAGATTGCTGAAATGGTGAATTCACACAACAGTCACACACACAGCATGGTGTGGCTGACCCAGATACCACTTGGTTATGCGATGGTGCCACTTGCTTTTGCAGGAGTGCCTGATGATGGTGCATTCTGATATAGGTAGCCAATATCTTTTTAGCCTCTCTAATTCTATGCCTTACACCTAGCATTTCTGATGATCTGCCCATATTGTAAAATTCTATCAATCATTTCATCACAGTCATTTTGTATAGTAGAAATGTTTGCACCACTACAGAATAATTATTTAATTACTTTTCTAGTGCCCACCATTTTTGGTATATAAACATCAGCCAAAATATATATTTATAGTTTTAAATCTTGTATTATGATGGCTTTGTTTCTGTGAAGCTGACCACCTTAAATGTATTATTAAAATGTCAAATGTTTGTTTGCAATCAGGGGGTAGCGTCACATGTGAAGAAAGTACCACAGGTTTGCAAAAAAGTCTAAATTATAACTACATGTATATATAAGGGTGCCACTGGTTGAGTGTTTTTGGGTTGTCAAAGTTCCAGGTATAATTACAGAGTCAGCTTTACTCGTGCACACACAGCCAGTGATTTAATGTGTAACAGCTATGCAGATACATTATCAGGGGCATAGATTAATGCTACAGGTGTTTGTGTTTGTTTATTGGTATGTTTGCAACAACGCTTAGCCCCATCACTTATATGGCAATGGTGTTCACATTTTTCACTTCTGTTTGTGGGTGGTGGTTGGTCTGTCCTTAAAGATTCACAGGGTGGGACTGAAGACATTTTGACACAGCCCTCATCCCTTTTGCTTGCTGTTGTGGGTGCAGGCACTGAATGTTGCAATGGTCTGGTCTTGTCAGGAAGGTGCTTTTTCTGTCTGGATAACCTTGAATGTGTGTGGTAGCCTCTTGCAGGCTTTGGAAATACTGCTTCTAGAGGCTTAAAAGCTATATCATCTGAGAAACATTAAATAAAAAACATAAATATATAACCCCTGTACTGCATATTGATTTATAATTGCACTGTCTTTTTACGTGCTGATTATATATTGGTTACATGCCAGATACAGACTTCTTTTATTATATTTTGATCTGTTTTAGTTGATGGGCATGCTAAATAAAAACATGCTAAATGTCAACATATTAAATAATTTGTTGCATTAAACCATACTGAATTTAAAACTATAAAAACAGGAAAGGGGGTCGGGGAGAGAAACATTGCCAAACCAGAACTTCTTAATGTATATTGTAGAAACATGTGGCTATATAGGATAGTTTTTCTTACAAGGAAGCATACTAAATTCACAAAAGAGAAACACACTATAGCTAATTTACAGTCTTCAACACATCCACCCATTATTAATCTGCATTATAAAAAAATGCAAACATTTCTGTTAATGAAGTGCAAAAATCTGGCTACTTTAGCTGCCACATACTTGCTGTTTGTCTTCATTAATTAGTGCTATAGTTTTGGATGAAGGTCCTGGTTGTCCCATTTCTAATACAAAAATAAAAACAGTTTATAAGTCATCACTAATTATATACTGCCGGTAATCAATTTTTTTTTAGTTTTACATATTAAAGAAACGCCTTTAGCAGGTTTTTTTTTTTTTTGTTTTAGCTGCCAAATTTAAAATCGCATTTAATAAGCCAGTTTGCTAGAGGTTTAAAACCCTGGATTACAGTATACAGTGATAGTTATAAATGCACAAAAGGTAGATTGTAAAATCTTTATCTTATTGCTAGTCCTGTACACATCTGTATCTTATTGCTAGTCCTGTACACATCTGTTAATTAGACTATGGTTCTCTGTATGATGATCAGCAAAACATTTTATACTAAATAGATTACTATACAATACCCCCAAATGTATGCAGCACTGGCCAAAAACCCTGCCAATGAAAATGCCCCATATACAAACAATTATAACATTCAAATGCTGATAACATTTTGATAAACTTAATTTGACATACCATGTGAAGCTGTATGAGGCACTGCAGAATGATTACTTGATACAGACAAAGTCAGCAAACCTAAATGATAAAAAGTTAGGTTACTGTATAGTTTTATAAGCTTGATTTTATCAACTAAAAATATTAAAAATAATAAAATAAAGTGCACTTACCATCATCTTCATGTGATTCTTTTGATTCTAGAACAAGGTCATGAAAGCCAATCTGAGAAAACTGTTCTGCAAAACAATTTGTAATTTTAAAGTCTAGGCCTCAACGGTGTTTAAGACGTATAAACTTTGCAAATGTCTTACTGCCACTGGTTCGATGGCTTTAAACAGACTGCTGTGAGCTAAAGCACTCACTTTTATGAGGTACAAGAGGGATCTGAACACACCCCAAGCAGAGTGGAAACCGAGAGCCAGTGTAACATAGGCCAATGATGGCCAAGAAGGCTCATTGATTAGTAATCATTACATTTAAATACTTGGGGGGAGGAATAGTGTATTGGCCAATAGAAGAAGAAATATATTTTAGATAGAAATGCTTTAAAATAGCTATAACCTGAAATAAAACTATAATATGATACAACATGTCTAACAAATATTTAACATGTTACATCACAAACCATGTAAAACAGAAACAGATGAAATTATTTAAACTTCCTTACATAAAAATGAATGGGGCCTTTGTTAGAAATAATAATAATAACCTTTATTTATAGTACGCCTTTCAAAAATCAAGGCACAGTACATTTAAAATAACATCACAATAAAATATCATAAAATCAATAATATCAATCCATGTCTGCACCATCCCCATATGCCTTCTTCCATAGGAAAGACCAAAGCTTGTTTAAAACCCCCACAGTCATGCATTCTCTAATCCAATGGGGTAAAGAATTCCAGAGGGTCAGTGCCACGAACGTAAAAGCTCGGGCGCCGGAAGATTTTAAAGTTACCCTCAGAATCTCTAGCAACCCCTAGTTGGCTGAGCGGAGCAGTCGCTCGGGGCGGTAAGGAACCAGAAGCTCTTTCAGGTAGTCAGGGCCCAAACTGTGTAGGGCTTTGTATGTCAGTAAACCAACTTTAAAGGTGATCCGCCACTGAACCGGCAGCCAGTGCAGATCCCTCAGCGCTGGTGTAATGTGGGAAGAACAAGGAATCCCCATTAACAACTGGGCTGCTGAGTTCTGCACCAGCTGCAAGTGGCGGATATCAACCCCTGGAAGCCCAAATTAAAAGGAGTTGCAATAATCCAAATGCGAGGTCACAAAGTCACAAAGAAATGGGATGGAACATTAGGAGATGGTATTCTGAAACTTAATTATTTGAGCTACAAATAGACTTGAATATGCCTAATTTCAAGCTTTTAAGAAAACTAAAAAAATATTATTGTTCACAGTTTCTAACTGGAAATACCAAAATAAAAGAACTGCTCTCATTATAGAAAGATAACTGAAATTACCAAAATAAAAAAAACTGCTCATTATAGAAAGTTAACTGGAAATACCAAAATAAAAGGACTGCTCTCATTATAGAAAGTTTACTGGAAATAACAAAATAAAAGAACGGTTCTCATTATAGAAAGTTAACTGAAAATACCAAAATAAATGAAATGTCCTCATTATAGAAAGTTAACTGGAAATATCAAAATAAAAGAATTGCTCTCATTATAGAAAGTTACTGCTCATGATTGTCGGAAAAAAAACAGTAAAAACAACACAAATTCAAACTTATTGAAATGTGGTTAATATGCTCATGATTCAGTTGGTCATAATATTTCAGACATGCTAAAGTAAGTGTGTGTGTGTGTGTGTGTGTGTGTGTGTGTACGCATGCCATTAAAACCTCCACAGGAGGGGTTCATTGTATACATTCATTTTATAACAACCATGTCTACTGTTTAACTAAAGAGTCACTCTCATTGTAACATTTTATTGCTTATAATTGTGATAACTTCAGTTCAAACCCTACAAAGGTAAAATTATTTAAATGCTGTTAAAATGCTTATAACTGAGTTCTTCACAGTATTTCAACATATTTTCTGTGTGATAAAATTGTGGTCACCACTCTAACAGTCAAGTTGACCTGAACATTATCTTAAATCTCAACAGTTGTTGTTCTCAGGAAAAGAAACTAAGACTTCATTGTGGAGTTAGGGACAAAATAAAAAAATACTCACCATAGTAATGCTGTTTCTTCTAATGGAGTCTTGCTGTATTCTGACTACATGCGGTTAGCCCAGCACTTGAATTGCTCCAGAAAGGAAAGAGTTAACTCTATGACAAGGCATAGAATTTTGAGCTCGAGCTCGGTTTTCAAACCTCTGTCCCAGGTACTCCTCAGTGTAACCATCAGATTCTTATGAGCACTATACTAGCTAACTAACAACCCAGAAATTATTTCTTAAAGTTTTCATGCCAAAAGGCAATAAACATACATTTAGGGTCCAAAGACTCAAGTTGAGACCCCCACAAAGAATCCAAGTAGGTAATAAAGCATATAACAATAAAACACAAGAACAAAAAACCTCAATTAAGAAGAGGCAACCAGGTACACCCCAGAGGTGCAACACTGCGCCTGCCCACCCACATCCCAAAACAACTAGGTTCCAGGAGGGGAGACAGGGAGGGAGGTCAGAATATTGCAAGACTCCTTTAGAAGAAACAACTGTACTATGGTGAGTAATTTTTTCTTCAAACAACATGAAGTCTTGCTGTATTCTGACTATATGCAGACTACCAAGCAGCACCCCCAAGGAGGAGGGAACTACAGAACCTATTTTGGGAACAGACTCTGCAGTACTGCTGTGCCAAACCTAGCATCAGTTCTTGACTGGATGTCAAGGGAGTAATGCTTGGTAAATGTGTGAAAAGTCTTCCAGGTGGCTGCTTTACAGAGTTCCAATAAGGGTATATTCCTGGAAGCTGCAACCGAAGCAGCTGTTCCTCTGGTGGAGTGAGACCTCAGGCCTGATAGAGGCTCTTTCCCCAATTTTGAATAGCAGAACTGTACACAAGAGACAATCCACCTAGCAATAGTTCTCTTAATGGCAGGCTTAACTTTGCCCACCTTCCCATAAGTGAGAAACAGCTGGGAGCAGTCGTTTCTATGGGGCTTAGTAGATTCTCTGTAGTAACTCAGAACCCTCTTTACATTGAGACTGTGTAATCTCCTCTCTCCAGAGGAGGAGTGGTCAGTGAAAAATACAGGCAATGTCATAGATTGGTTCAGATGAAAGTCTGATACCACTTTGGGAAGGAATTTCCTATTTGTACAAAGGACCACCTTTTCTCTGTGAAATGAAATGAAATCAGGTTCCCCTGATAAAGCCTGTAACTCACTGATTCTCCTGTCAGAGGTGATAGCAACCAGGAACACAGTTTCCATGTCAGATATTTTAGCTCAGCTAAGCAAAGTGGTTCAAAGGGAGGCTGCATCAGCTGTGCAATACAGATATTCAGGTCCCATAGAGGAGTAGGATCCCTGAAGGGAGGATTGATATGGACCAAACCCTTGAAGAATTTCTTGAAAACTGGATGGGAGGCTAGAGAGGAGACCTTTCCAGCCAAAAGAAAGGCAGAAATAGCTGCCAAATGCACCTTGAGAGTGGTAGGCTGAAGGCCTAAACTATTAAGATACACTAAATAACTAAAGCAGTGGCAATGTCAGCTGAATCCGGCTGAATGTGCCTCTGGGAACACCAGAACCCAAATCTCTTTCATTTAGAATTATAGGTCTTTCTAGTGGAAGGCTTTCTACTGGCCTTAAGGATATCCAGAGCTGATTGTGAGAGATGAAGGCCTGCATATTCTATCTCTTCAAGAGCCAGGCCTTGAGCCTGAGTGTGTGAAGATTAGTGTACAATATCCTCCCGTGAGATAAGGTGAGGAGGTTGAACTGTCTGGGAAGGCACAGGGGAATTGTCACTGATAGTGATAATAGTTAAGGATACCAAGGCTGTCTGACCCAGTCCGGGGCCATCAGAATCACAGTTCAAGGCTGGGATCTGATCCTGACCAATACTCTGAATCTCAGAGGAAAAGGAGCAAAAGCATATAGAAATCTGTTGGTCCAATCCAGCAGGAGGGCATCTAGAGGGACAGACCCCAGGAGAGGGGGTCTGCAGCAGAATAGAGGGAGCTGATGATTGTGTGGGGCTGCAAAGAGATCTATCTCTGGAGTTCCCCATCTCTTGAACATGATCTGAAGAATGAGAGGATTCAGGACCCATTCCTGGTGACCTTGGGAAATCCTGCTGAGAGCATCTGCAAGTACATTGTCCTTCCCTGAGAGATGCACAGCAATCTGAGAAACATGCAGGGAATGAGCCAGAGACCATATTTTCATGGCCTTGGTGCACAAGGCTGAGGACCGAGTGCCCCATTGCTTGTTGATGTTCCACATGGTTGTGGTGTTGCCTGTTCTGACCTGCACCACTTTCCCTTGAATTATGTTTGAGAATGTTTGGAGTGCTAAAATGACAGCCCTGAGTTCGAGAAGGTTTATGTGTAGAAGAGACTCCTGATGAGACCACATTCCCTGAGCAGTAAGCTGATCCAGATGGGCTCCCCATCCCAGTGGAGAAGCGTCTGTGGTGAGAAACACTGTGGGAACCTGACTGAGGAAGGGAACCACTTGCCTCAGATTGTCTTTTTCCAACCACCACTGGAAAGCCTGAACCAAAGTTAGAGACACAGGAACCAACCTGGAGAGGGGATCTTTTTTCTGAGACCAAAAGGTTCTTAGATGAAATTGAATGTCTGTCATCTGAAACCTTGCCCCTTGCACTACTGCAGTGCAGGCTGCCATGTGGCCTAGCAACTGCAAGAAGTGTCTGGCTGGCCAAGACACAGGTGGATGAAAAGAGGAAGCCAGAGTGATGAGGGATTGAACCCTTGAGAGATGAAGAAAGGCCTTGGCCTGAACAGTGTCCAGCTCCACTCCTATAAATGTGAGAAGCTGGGCTAGTTCCAGAACAGACTTTTCCAGATTTAAAATGAATCCTAGGGAGTCTAGAAGATTTGGAGTGACCCCTAGAGCTGACCTGACTTGGTCTGGGGACTGGCCTACTATGAGCCATTTGTCCAAATAAGGGAACAGTAAGATGCCTTGTCTCCTGAGGAAGGCTACTACTACTGCTAGACACTTGGTGAATACCCTTGGAGCAGATGTTAGGCCGAAAGGCATTGCTCTGAACTGGTAATAGCCTGAGGGCAGTTCAAACCGGAGGTACTTTCTGTGGGACTGCCTGATAGGTATGTGGAAATAGGCATCCTTGAGATCCAGGGAGGCTAGCCAGTCTCCTGGTCTCAGAGAGGGAAGAATTATTCCCAGAGTCGCCATCTTGAACTTTGGCTTTAATATATGTTCGTTTAGGTATCGTAGATCTAGGATGGGTCGCCACTCCCCTGTCTTTTTTAGGGTAAGGAAGTACCTGGAGTACAATCCCTTTCCCCTGTGAATGAGGGATACCTTTTCCACTGCTTGCAGAAGCATCAGAGAGGAGACCTCAGTTTCTAAGGCCTGTGTTTCCTCTGGAGAGGAAGGACAGAAAGCCTTCACTCTCAACTTTGGGAACCTGCTTAAGCTGAGAGCAAGTCCCTGGCTCACTACTTCCAGGACCCACTTATCTGAAGTGATAGACTTCCAGGCCTGGGAAAAGTGAGCCAGTCTGCCCACTACAGGGATTGGGGAGGTGACCCTGACTGAAACATCAGGGTGTCTGTTTGACAGGGGACTTAGACTGAGAGGAAGATGCAGCCCTTGTCATCCTCCTTCTGCCTCTTCCCTTAAAGAACCCCCTCTGCTGAAAAGAAGAGGAGGCCTGGGCCTGGTAAAAATGCTTGTGAAAAGGCCTGCCTCTGCCAGTCCTAGATTGCTGCCTTTGAGCTTTCTTTGGCTGTAGCACTCCTATATGTGTTCCTGTATTTGTCCATCTTTTTCATGTACATCTCTGTTTGCTCCCCAAACAGAGAGTTACCAGTGACAGGAAAATCCATGGCCTTGGTCTGGGTATCCTGAGATAAGTTGGTACACCTGAGGCAGACAAATCTCCTCATGGAAACAGATGTAGCCATGACCCTAGAATGAACATTATTCGAGTCCACAGCAACATGAAACTGGACCTTTGAAGCTTCAATACCATCCACAGCCACCTGCTCCAGCTCCTTGGCCAGCTGGGGAGGGGTATTTTTAACCAGCTCCAGAACTGTATCCCACCTAGACTTCTGGTATTTGGCTGTATATGCCATATAGTTGGATTGCCTGAGTCCCAAAGAGGATGCCAAGTACTGTTTTTTTGCCATGGCATCCGCATTCCTGGAATCCCTATCTGGGGGGTGAGATGCCAGGGGAATATTAGCCTTGTCACAGGCTGTAGCTTGCAATACCCCAACATAGCTGCAATGACTAGTAAGGAATTCCATACCAGGATCTGACATGGCATACCTCCTGTCCATTTTCTTATCCACAGGAGGTATGGATGTTGGAAACTGTAATATTTTTGGGGTATGTTTCCCCAGGGACTTGTGCAGAGGGATAGACACCCTTTTTGACTCCATGACATCCATCATCTCAACATAGTCAGACTCCTCCTGATCCTGTTCAGCTTCTTCCACTGGAAGCTGAAGAGTCTCAGCCACCTTCTTGTAAAACAAGAAGTGGGAGGGGGACTCAGAAAGCCTGGGAGGAAACTCATTAGAAGGCCTGTCTGGGGAGATGTCAGGCTCAATAGGCTCATCTAGGTCTTCATAATCCTCATCTTCATCATCTTCATCTTCTTCCCAATCACCCTCATAAAATGCTTCGGGGTCATATTCAGAAGCAGACAAGTCTGACCGAACTGACCGTCTCTGAATCGGTGTCGGTTCAGTCAGAACCGGGTGAAGCGACTGCACAATAGCGATCGTTATGGCTATCTCGTCAGCAGTCAGAACATGGGAACCTGGATCAGAACCAGCAGACTTGCATCTCCTCTTTGTAGGAACCTATTCTGAGGAATTGGCTCTCGTCTTGCCCCAGGGGGTATCGCCCAGGTCAGTGGGCACCCCCTCAGGATCGGTCAGAACTGAATTGGGCTGGCCATCCGGGTCAGTGGATTTTTTGGCCTCCCTTTCCTTCAGCCTACTTAAACGTTTATCCACAGTGGCTTTAGGAAAGCTTTGCAGATTTAGCAGTCTTCTTTTAGGTGATCAAACCCCAGACAATAAACACAGATGAGGTGGTGATCAGCCTGGCAAAGGCCTCCCCACACTCAGTGCAGTGTTGAAACCCAGTGGGCCCGGTTTTTTGGGGGGGTTTCTCAGACATGCCTCAATAAAACAAAGTTACCCTTACCAACATTTAAGCCAGGCAACTACCAAAACCTATCAGTTCCAACTGTGTCACGGGTCAGTTGAAAAAAAATGGAGAAATCATCAGTCTTTTCAGGAACTGATAGATACCGGAAACCACACTAAACTTAAAGATAGAAATTAAATCAACAGATCACTTTGGTTCCCAACCAGACCGACCACAAAGAAACCGAAAAGAAAAAGCAATATCTTTACAAAACATACTGCTACCTACTAATACACTTACTGTACCAGGACAGAGATGTAAAGACCGAAAAATAAACAAACGGTTTAAACAAACCAACCTATTTTACTATAACTGAACCAAAGTGAAGGACAGGATCTCCGGAGCGACTTCTCAGTTAGGCGGAGTAAAGAATCTGATGGTTACACTAAGGAGTACCTGGGACAGAGGTTTGAAAACCGAGCTCGAGCTCAACGTTCTATGCCTTGGCATAGAGTTAACTCTTTCCTCTCCGGAGCAGTTCAAGTGCTGGGGTTAACTGCATATAGTCAGAATACAGCAAGACTAAATGTTGCTTGAATAGTAAGGGTTTAAACTGGTCAGGAGTTCTCAAACATCTTCTCCTATCAGATTGCAAACTGACCTCTTCCAAACTGCCAGCCCCATTAACAACAGACAGCTATTGTATCTCTTTCACAGGGCATAACAGATAACTGTTCAACTGATAAACATGCAACCAACATCATGACATATGCACCCTAGACCACCACGAGGTGAGTTTTAAATCCAGCTCTTGAAATAAAGCAATTCAAAAGACAATACTTCAAGACATGCACATTTAAGAAAAACAAGTTATTAGAGTTTTCAATAAAATAAACATTAGCTACATACAATAAACAACATGTTATAAAGACATGTACTTTTGATAATCTGCACACATTATGCCTTGCTTTTCTTGTAAAAAAGAGATTAGCTAAACCAATGTGTAAAGACAATCGGCAAGATTCATGAAACTCGACGAAATACCCACAGATCTTGGGCAAACCTGGTGCAAGTCAGTTGCGACTTGCGGATCCGCAGGTTACCGCAGCGATGAGTATTACAAAAGTAGACTGGATTACAACCAGCTCACGATCTATAACTGCTGCGGTGGGTGTCGCCAGAGAGATGGCCGCAGCTGCGGGAATGGGCTACGGCTGTTGGGAGCAGTCGTAACACCCTCCGCAACTGCTGCAGCTGTGAATCGCTACCGCCACAGCGGGGCGATTCCAATCTGCAAAGGCAGTTGCGGAGTGGGACTTAGTTTCTGGGTGGTTCATGAATCCTGCCCAATATTTTTAAAATGTGAAATGATGCAAAATAAATAATACACTGGAAACATTGTGCATTTGGGGGTGGGGAGGCTGATGGTTATAGAGAGAAGGACTTATCAATTTATTTAAAAAAAAGAACAGAAATAAGCAGGGGCATAACTGAACCACTATTATCCATTTAGACTGCAGCAACATAAAAAAATGGAAACTGTAAGGGAACAACAGCTATATGCATTCAATGTTAATATGAAACATACTAAATGTGCAAAACAGCATTTTAAAAATATACAACCATGCTACACAACACATTTTAAACATTGTGCACTTGATCATATATTTTATCCATTTATTTATTCAAAAAATACAGAAACACATCTTTTAAACAGTGTGAAGGCAGCGTTTGATCAGAGGCTTTACCCATTTATTGAAGAACCTCTCAATTTATAAACAAACTCTGGTCAGAGACGAAATGGCTGTGGCGAGCTTTTGGGGTGCTTTTACTCATTATTTCTAATGAATTTGCACAATGCATATCTGCTGAGAGGCAGTTTCAATGTGGTCTTCCTTTTACACATTTTTACAATGTGTTTTCCTAGAATATGCCTACTGATTGCTATATATTTAGCCTGGATAGTTCACAGAAGAAATGGCATCTTATTTTCAGTAGGGCTCTACATCTACACAATATTATGCTGCATTGTGTAAAGTCCGAACAGACTGAAATCAATATTGTACATCTGGACTAGGCTACCCCGAATAACTACATTATAAAAATGATAAAATCATGACCCCACAGAAAACAAGATATTGTATCTAATCTGGGACATCCTGAGTAAATACAGTGCAAAACTGTGCAAATGAAGATTACTATGACAATGAGATGTAACATTTCCCCTGGATACAAAATATAGTATAAGAAATATTTAAAGGAACGCTACTGTAAACTGAACTGCACTGTGTTCATGACATAAACAAACAGTTTATTGTTTTATAATATATTAGATTGCAGTATTTATTTAGAATGTTGTGGCCATGAAGATGGTGTGTACAGTGAGTGTGTGTGTGTGTGTGTTTGCTGTAGCTCAATATATTTTTTCCCCAAAAAGCATAGTAAAAATACTTGCTGATTGCTATATATTTTGCCTGGATAGTTTACAGAAGACTTGGCAAATGTCTGAGACAGTGTTTATCAGATAGTGTCTTAAGAGGTTAAAAAAACTGTAAATCTTTTTCGATTTGCTGGGAAAGGGTGACATTTATGAGGTATGAATCTTTCTTGAAAGACAATACCTGCCCAACTGAAGCGTGTAGCAAGAACATGTTTAAATGCTAAGTATTTAAATGTGCAAGTTGTTGCATTTTGAAGGAGTAAACAAATATCTAGTTTAAGAGGAAACCAATATTTAACAAGCTGTTTCAGTTTCCTAACGGCCATATGATAGCAGCTTGGAGTTATGTCTCCAACATTCTAAATAGAAAGAAGGGAGTATTTTATTTCAGTTAGCATAGTAATTTGTACATGTGGAAGGATACACTGAAAACTCCAAAATATGTGTTCCATGATATTCCATTTTTCCAGCTACAGACAGCAAGATAGCTGTAGGCTCTGCCCACAGGCATAAAAAGGAATTAAAATAAGCAGGGGCATAACTGAACCACTATTAGACATTTAGACTGTGACAAAATAAAAATATGAAAACTGTAAGGAAACAACAGCTATAGTTATTCAATGTTATATGAAACATACTAAATATGCAAATAGCATTTTAAAAAGGTACAACCATACAACACAGCATTATTTTAAGCAATGTGAAGGCAGCATTTCATCAGACATTTTGCCAGTTCAATTGTTCATAAACAATATATAATCAAGTATACTTTTAACTCCTCTGATATGTCCTGGGCAGGCCCAAACAATCCAACCATAGCTCCACCCATAGCAGCATCACAAAATGGAACTAGAGGGGGCTTCATCATATCTGGTGCATAGAGGCGCGGAAAGGGGGCAGTGATGGGGGCTGCATCATATCTGGTACATACTTGAGCAGAAAGGGCAGGAACCTTATATCTTTTCTGGCACACATGGGAAGCAGAAGGGATAGTAACATTACATCACATCCAGTAATCAATCATACGTCATTTCCAGCAATCAAATTTTGACAGTATACATGTATACTACTTACCAATACCCTATCAGGGATCTGACTAAATAGTACCTAGCTACTACTGTTTTAACCGCATCCTACCCCAGGTGGCTCCCGTACTAACCAATTCAAACATGGCCCTTAAAGGGTTAGGTACAATCTCAGTGTACATTATACTCTCCATCTGTATCGACAACTTTGTCATAGGAATACTGACTCAACAGTATATTTGCTTAAAGGAGCATTCCCTGTTTATAACCCAAGGTTCCAAATATAGAAGATGACAGTCTTTCTACCATTCTAACCTTACATGGCTTGAGTGAAAATGTCAATTGTTATAAAATTATCTCAGGTTTGTGGTGAAAAGAAGTATCATATTGCCCTACTCCCCCAGTCCTGCTACCTTGGCTACAGCTTGTAATACTGCTGTTTCTTGCTGGTGATGTTGAAAGCAACTCAGGACCTTTCTCTTGTAACACCAAGGTGTCCTCTTCCAAAGAACCTTCCTGGAACAGCATTAAGGATCTCAGGATTGTCCACATATAGAAACATAGATTTTGACGGCAGATAAAGACCGCTTGGCCAACCCAGTCTGCCCATTTCCCTACCTAATGGATAAGCTGCAGATCCTAGTTAACCAGCAGCCTACTACTTCCCACCCCAACCCCCTAGAATTGCCTTATGACTGTCCCATGCATGCTTGAATTCCACCACTGTTTTTGACTCCACAGCCTCCTCGGAAGGCCGTTCCATGCATCCACAACCCTCTGTGAAAAAATACTTCCTTAAATTACCTCTGAGCTGCCCCCTTCTATCTTCTCAAATTGTGCCCCTTGTTCTTGTACACCTCTTTTTTGAAAGATGCTACCCTCTTGACTTTGTTGATTCCTTGAGGTACTTGAAAGTTTCTATCATGTCCCCTCTCTCTCTTTTCCTCGAGGCTATACATATTCAGCTCCTTAAGTCTCTCTTCATATGTCTTCCAGTGCAGACCCTGCACCATTTTAGTGCCCTCCTCTGGACAGCCTCCATCCTGTCTATGTCTTTGCAGAGATTGGGTCTCAGAACTGCACGAGTACTCAGATGGGGTCTCACCAACTGTCTGTACAGAGGGATAATAACTTCCTGTTTTCTACTGGTGATGCCTCTCCTGCATCCCAGTATCCCCCAACCCTCCTTGCTGCCCTCTCACATTGCTTGCCCACCTTTAGGTCATCTGATATGACTACCCCCAGGTCCCTTTCCATTTTTGTTGTTGTTAGTATCCCACCTCCCATTGTGTACTCTTCCCCTGGGTTTTTGTTACCCAGGTGCATTACCTTACACTTCTTAGCATTGAATCTAAGCTGCCATACATTTGACCATTCCTCTAACCTTGCCAAGTCCCTTCTCATCCTTTCCAACCCACCTTGTGCATCAACTCTGTTGCAGATCTTTGTGTCATCTGCAGAGACATACTTTTCCTTCCAGTCCCTCTGCAATGTCACTTATAAAGACATTGAAGAGGACCAGTCCTAATACTGAACCCTGCGGTACCCACTAGTAACCCCCTTTCTTCAGAGTGGACTCCATTTACTGTTACTCTGTGTCTATTCTTTAGCCAATTCTTTACCCAGGCTGTCATCTTGGGACCCACTCCCAGGCTGGCTAACTTGTATATTAATCTTTTGTGTGGGACTGTGTCAAATGCCTTGCTAAAGTCTAGGTAGGCCATGTCCACAGCCCCTCCCTGATCTACTACTTTGGTCACCCAGTCAAAGAAATCTATCAGATTTGTCTGGCATGACCTTCCCTCTGTGAATCCATGCTGCCTTGGGTCCTGAGCCCCTCTGGCCTCTAGATACTCAACAATTCTTTCCTTCAGAAGTGATTCCATCATTTTCCCTACCACTGAGGTTAAACTAACAGGTCTGTAGTTTCCTGTGAAGGGGAATCACATCTGCCCTTCTCCAGTCCTTGGGTACCACCCCATGCTCCCATGATTTGTGAAAGAGGGTAGTCAGTGGTGTCACTAGTTCTATCCTTAGTTCTTTTAGAATTCTGGGATGAATCCCATCAGGCCCCATTGCATTGTCCACCTTCAGTTTTAAGAGTTCTTTCAGAACCCTTTCTTCTGTAAATGGGCTGGTATCAACTTCTGTATCCAGAGTGTTTCTCCTGTTTGTTTTAGGTACCTCCCCCACTTCCTTTGTAAATACTGAGCAAAAATATTTGTTTAGTATCTCTCGCTTTCACAGTCACCCTCTGCCCACCCTCCCTCCTCTTTATTAAGCCTCACTAACCCTCCCTTGGTCTTCCTTTGCTCCCTGATGTACCTATAAAAGATTTTATCCCTTTCTTAATTGAGTTGGCTATCTTTTCCTCGGTTTGGGCCTTTGCTGTTCTGACTGCCTTCCCAGCTTCCTTTTGCTTTAACTGATACAGTTCTCTGTCCTACTTCTTCTGTGTTTCCTTGTACTTCCTGAATCTTTCTTTTCTCTTGAACCTTCACTGCCACTTCCTTTGAGAACCATAGTGGTTTCTTATATCGTTTACGTTTGTTTTATTTGCTTCACACAAGGCTTGTTACCTCTGTGATGGCAGTTTTATTATTCCCATTGTTCTTCCACCCCTCTTTCCTGCCCATTTGCTAAGTGCATTCCTTAGGCACTCACCCATTTTAGCAAAGTCAGCCCTCCTAAAGTCCAGTACTTTTGCCTTTGTATGGCTTGACTCTATTGCTGTGTTTATTGTGAACCATACTGTTCGATGGTTGCTAGTTCCCAGATGGCTACCCACTTCCACATCTGTGATCCTCTCTTCATCTCCATTTGAGAGAACCAGGTCTAAGATTTCTCCCTCTTGAGTGGGCTCCAATACTAGTTGTCTAAGACATGCCCCCTGTAGGGCATCTAGAATAACCCCACTCTTTGAAGTGGCTGCTGCAACTGCACTCCAGTTAACATCTGGCATATTCAGATCACCCATCAGCAATATCTCCCCTTTTTCTGCCATTCTAAGTATTCTTTCTATCATTTCCTTGTCCATTTCCTCCCCTGAGAAGGGCCTGTATACAACCCTGTGCAGATTAGGTGCCATTGCCGGTCTCCAAATTTACCCCACAGTGCTTCTTCTCCTCCCTGTTTTCCTTTTGTTCTGTTGCTTTGATTCCTTCCCTTATGTAAGAGCTACTCCTCCTCCTCTTTACCCTCCTGTCCCTCCTGTAGATAGTGTATCCTGGTATATGTTTATGTCCCAGTCATGGTTTTGTGTGTACCATGTTTCTGTGACTGCCACGATATCGAGATGTTCTCCTCCATCAAGGCCACTAATTCAGGATGCTTCCACTAGACTATGGGCATTGGTACTCATTGCTCTCCATTTTTTGATGGCTTTACCTTCTTTTGCAGCATCCCCCACTGACCTTTCTACCTCAGTCTTTTTCTCATTTAGTACCCTGTTTTGTAGGAAGAGGCTGGGATTTTCCTGCTGCTTATCAGTGCCTCCTCCCTTGACTAGTTTAAAAGCTTGCTAATGAAGCATTTAAACCGATTGCTCAAAAGACTTGTTCCCTTCTTGGACAGATGCAGACCATCCTGCCAGTATAGGCTGGTGTCCTCCAGGTGGAACCCCAGTCCCCAATGAAGCCAAACCCTGTGCTCCACACCATTTTTCAACCATTCATTAAACTGCATGGTGCAAAGTACCTCGCCTCACTCATGCCATTGACAGGCAGCACCTCAGAGAAGGATATTGTGTGTGCTGGTCTTAGGCCCCTCCCAATTCTACAAAGTCCTTCTGCTGCTCTAATCTCATGATTAGCCAGTGTTGTCCCTAGGTGGACACCAATCGTCCAAGCTCAGACTCCGTGCAGCTGTTCTCATGATCTTGAGGATCGCTTCCTGTCTATCAAGCCATGGCACCAGGCAGGCACCTTACTTCAGTTTTCCCTGCTCCCCCAGTTCTATCCCTAATAATTGGGTTCCCCACCAGGAGCTGCTTCCTTTCCTTGTAGTGTCCTCTGCCTCCTTCCTGTGGGCCTCCCCTGTGACAGTTGTCCTCAGCCTCCTTAGTCTCCTCTGCGGGTGTATCCATGGGGCTGCACTCCCAGAATGGTGTATGGATTGTGGTGTGGAACAACTGACTGGGTGTGCCTCTGTTCCACCATCCTCACCCTCCCTGAGCCCACTGTGGTCCAACTGCTGTGCTTTCTTCGCAACCTCTGAGGTAGTGGTGGTGGCTCTGGTGCTCCCTGGATGGGGGAGGTTCCCTTCCTACCATCCAGTGTGGCCTGGGGGAAGGTTCCCTTACTACTGTCCAGTGTGGCCTGATAGTCTACAACCTAAAATTCATGAGTTTGAAGCATGGGACAACTCATATTCCATGCACATTTTGGTTATATCTGAGGCCTGGCTTAAACCCGCTGTCTTAACCCACAAAACTGAACTCCTGGATTCCATTGCCTTCAGGCAGGACAGAGTAGGGAAGAAACATAAAAAAACATAGCATTTGATGGTAGATATGGACTGCTTGGCCCATCCAATCTGCCCATTCTTGCCTACCTACACTATTACCACAGAATGTACCCAATCTACAGCTCTTTCTCCTTCCCCCTTTTTTCCACTATGATTCCCTTGTGCTTATCCTATGCATTCTTGAACCCCACCACTGTTTTTGCCCCCCCACCTCCTCCGCTAGAAGACTGTTCCAGGAATCCACCACTCTTTCTGTGAAGAAATACTTCCTCACATCTCTTCTGAATCTACCCCTCCAACTTCATAGAATGTCCACTTGTTCTTGAGCACCTTTCTTCTGAAAAATGATTTCATCCTGTATCTTATTTACTCCTGTGAGGTATTTAAAGGTCTCTATCATATCCCCCCTCTCCTTCCTCTGTTTCAGGGTGTACATATTGATCTCCTTTATTCTCTCCTCATATGGATTTGATACAAACTATGCACCATTTTAATTGTCCTCCTCCAGACTGCCTCCACTCTATGACATTCCAGAGATGTGGTCTGCAGAACTAGATGCAGTATTCTAGGTGGGGTCTTGCCAGCAATCGATATAAAGGCAATACCACCTCTCTCTGCTGGTGATACACCTCCCTATGTACCCTAACATCCCACTAGCCCTCCTGATTGCCTTGTTGCACTGCCTGACCACCTTTAGGACATCCAGTATGATTACACCAAGGTCTCTTTCCTGCTTGGTGATCATCAATAGCACTCCACCCATTTTGTGCCCCAGTGCTGAGTTCCTGAGCATTAAACTCACTATTTAGCACTTTTTCAAATTGAAACCCAGCTGCAATACCCTTGACCACTCCTCTAGTTTTCTCATATCTCTGCTTATCCTTTCCAGCCCCTCAGAGTGTCCACTCTATTGCAGATTTTGGTGTCTTCCACAAAGAAGCAGACCTTTCTTTCCAGTTTCTCTGCAATTTCACTTATAAAAACACTAAAGACGACTGCTCTCAGCACTGACCCCTGAGGCTGGTCACCCTCCCTTCCTTAGAGTGAACTCCATTTACCACCACCCTCAGTTACCTGTCCCCTAACCAATTCCTTATCTAGTTTACCACATTTGGACCCACTTCTAAGCTACCCAGCTTTCTTAGTAGTTTCCTATGTGGAACAGTATTGAAAGCCTTACTGAAATCTAGGTAGGCCACATCCACCTCTCTACCCTAATCTAAATCCTTTGTCACCCAATCAAAGAAATCTAACACATGCATTTGACATGACCTCCCCCCCCCCATGAACCCATCCTGCCTCAGGTCTTGTAACCCACAAGATTCAAGATATTCCATAATACTTTCCTTCAGCTGTGAGTCCATTAACTTTCCCACCACCAATGTCAGCCTGACTGGCCTATAATTGCCAGCCTTCTCCCTGCTACAACTTTTGTGTTGTGGGGCTACATCCACCCTCCTGCAATCCTCAGGCACCACTCTTGTTTCCAGTGAACTGTTAAATAGAACTGTCAGAGGTGCAGCCAGTTTTTTTTTTTTTCCTGAGCTCCTGAGTTTGATTTACCTGCTGTGGAGCACCCATTGTTTCCTTGAATCTGAACTGATCCAGATGAGTGCCGGCTCATGTGGAGAAACTGTTAAATAGAACTGCCAGAGTTGCAGCCAGTTTTCTTCCTGAGCTCCCTCAATGTCCTTGGATGCACTCCATCTGGCCCCATTGCTTTGTCCACCTTCAGATTAGCAAGTCCACCCCCCTCCACCCATCTCCCTCCCTCCAAAGCTTCTGCTACTTTTGTATGGCCCCACCCCTTCTCCTTCCTCTGTGAACAGTGAATTAAAGGAATTTTTTTTATATTCCTTGATAATCAGGTAAGGCCCACTAGGCATACATGACTGTTTTCTTCAGGGGCAACGCGGAGCACCTGGGAGGTTAAGGGCTCGCTATTTCTTCTGGATGTCTGCCTTTTCCAGGTCCCCCTCTGCACAGTCCTCCCTTCCAATTTTAACCTTACAGTCCACCCCTGGTCTTTCTCTTTTCACTTACAGTACATACCTAAAAATATCTTGCCCCTTTCATTACTACCTGGGCTATTCTCTTCAGTTTGTGCATTTGTGCTCCTTATGGCTTTCTCTGCTTCCCTCTGTTTCCCCCTTATCCTCCCTCTGTGTCTCCTTACACCTTCTGAATGCTATCATTTTAGCCTTTACCTTATCAGGCACCTCTTTCAAGAACCATGGCGGTCTCTTTTTCATCTTGTTTTTGTTCACTTGTTTGGCAGAGAGATTTATTGCCTTTTAGCTTCACCCACTGTTCCTCCACAACACCCAGGCCATCCTCCCACCAGGTCATCCAGAAATTCACCTATCTTTGTAAAATCTGCTTCCAAAGTCCAGGACTCTGGACCTTGTGTGGTTCAGTTCTGCAGCCACCCTTATACTGAACCACACCGTATGGTGATCACTGGTCCCCAGGCAGCCTCCCACCTTGACATTTGCAATACAGTACCTGTTAGTGAGTACCAGCTCCAGTATTATCCATTCATTAGTGAGTTCACTGACTAGTTGCCTGACAAACGTCCTCTGCAGAGAGTCCAGGATGTCCCTCCTTCTATCTGAAGCCACTGCTGGGAGGCTTCAGTCTACTTTTGGCAAGTTAAAGTCCCCACCAGCAGCACCTCCACCTTTTCTGCCATCTTGCCAGTGGTTTCTACCAGTACCTTATCTAATTCATCCACTTGTGCTGAAGGTCTGTAGATTACACCATTGCAAATAGTGGCTCCATTCCCCCTCTCCAGGGTGACCCACAGTAACTCTGTCTCCCCCTGTGTTCCCTGTATGTCTGCCTCTTTTATGCTGTCCCTCACATAAAGCACCACATCCCCCTCTTTTCCTTCCCATCTGGTCCTTTCTGAACAGAGTAAAGCCTGGTATGGCCATGTCCCAGTCATGGTTTTCAGTGCACCATGACTCTGTAATGGCCACAATATACAGGTTGGCCTTTGTCATGAAAGCCCCTATGTCTGAAATCTCTTTTTCCTAGACTTCCAGCAATCACACACAATTTTATTTATTTATTTATTTATTTATTTATCAAGTCTAGGATTACAAATACCTTTGAGCCAAGGCTCTTTTACAAAGGTTCCACGTCAGAGAAATACAAATTATAGGGAATATCAAGACAGACATTACAACAATGTGGACATTGCAAACAGAGTGCAGATTAATACAATTCAAGGGTAGCATTGTAAGCAAGGCAGCCAGTGGCATTTGTCATAGAAAATAGACAACAGATAAGAAGTGCCAGAGTCATAGGGAAAGGGAAGAGGGAGGGAGGAGAAGGAATGTAGGTAGGGTGGGGAGAGGGTGAATGCAGCATTGGGTATACCAAGATGTGAGGGTAGAATCCAGTGAGGAGGGAAGGGGGGACCACTAAAGCAGGCAGGGAAGTGGAGAAACAAGGTTAAGTTGGGCAGTCACAGGAGCTGTTGGTAGTGAGATAGTCCCAGAGCCTAGTTTTAAACATACCAATTGTTGGGGCAGAGGAGATGGAGAGGCTGAGGCCATTGAACCAGAGTGGCGCTCGATAAGAAAAAGAGTGTTGTCCCTGTGAAGTGTGACAGTGGGGGACTTTCAGTAGCTGTAGTGTGGATCTCTGAAGGCACCATTTGTTAATTTGGTGTTGTAACAGAGTTGAGACTCCAAGGGGTGCAAGGCCAAGGTAGATTTTTTTCACCATGGAGTAGGTGAGAAACTTTATGTGGTTTGATAGTTGGAGCCAGCTGGTCTGGGTGTACAGGTCACATGTGTGGGTGAGATGGTGAGCACCAGTGATGAGCCGACATGCCTCATTTAAGGCAGTTGAGAGGCATCTAAGGGTTGTGGTTGTGGCCGAACCATAAATGATGAGACCATAGTCTATTACAGAGATTACAGAGCTCAGGACTGCAACCTTCAAAGCTTCAGGCATGAGGTGTTGTCTATGATTGTAGAGGAGACCAAGCCGTGTATTAGCAGCTCTAGCTACATTATCTACATGAGGCCCATAGGAGAGATTAGGGTCAAGCTGTATCCCTAAGTAGTTGAAGGACCCCACCTGATCTAGAGTGTTCCCCTGGGTGGAGGAGATAGCCAAGTGGTGTAGCTTGTGTGGGTTATGAGAGCTGCAGAAGAGCATAGATTTGGTTTTCTTGTCATTGAGGACCAGTTTATGATTAAGAAACCATGTCTCTGCAGAACTGAAACCAAGTTGAAGGTTGTGTTGAAGAGTTGCAGGTTCTTTGTGAGTGGAGAATACAACAGCATCATCGGCATATACTGTAGTATGATCTGCTCAGAGCAGTGGTAAGGGAGGAAGTTTAAGAAAAGGCTAAAAAGGAGGGGGCCCAGTATGGATCCCTGTGGGACACCCTAGCGAACAGGCAGGATGTCGGAAAGAGCGTCCACAATTTTTACTCTCTGTGACCGATTTTCTAAGTAGCTTTTAAACCAGAGAGAAGAGTCAGGTGATAGCCCAGCCTTCAGTAGTTGGTCAATTAGTAGTCCATGGAGTACTGTATTGAAGGCCTTGGAGAGGTCGACGAAAATGGCCCCTGTGAGAAGGCCGTTGTCAAGGGATTTGTGCAAAGCTCCAGTGAACTCAAGAAGGGCGGTGGTGGTGCTGTGACCTTTCCAGAAACTGTGTTGTGGTGGACAAGGAATATTGTATTTATCCAAGTGGTCGGTAAGTTGATCAGCCACGATGCACTTGAGTGCCTTAGAGAGTGGTGGCAGTATGGAGATAGGGCGATAATTTGAGTGATTCGTCTTATCCCCACTTTTATGGACGGGTGTCATGGTAACTGTTTTCCATAAGTCCGGGAATTCTCCACAGCTGAGAGAGAGGTTTAGGATTTTTGTTAATGGATGAATTACCTCATCAAGGGTGAGCAACAGAAGCTTAAGGTCCAGGGTGTTGCTACTAGATCTAGATTTAGAGATAGCTGCAGTAACATAGTGGCGAGCTTCATTCAGCCTTACCTTCCTGAAGTAGAAGAGGGGATGGTTAGACTGAGGGGCTGAGGTATTTGGGGAGTAGGCCCTGTTTTCAAAAAAGTCATGGGGTAGGATAGCACTAGGGTCTGAAAAAGCCGTATCAAAGATGTTTGCGATCACCTTGGGGTCGAGGGTTGAGGATCCATCAACCAGTAACATGGTCAGAGAGATTTTTGGCTGCTTCCCTGTGACATCCTTGATATTGTCCCAGAAAGCACGACCATTTCCCCATGTATTGGTGAGAGCGTCTTTGTAATAGGCGGATTTCATTAGCCGAATGGCTTTTGTGCAGGTATTTCACGTTTGTTTGTAATTTTGGATGTCCAGTTGTTTGCCAGTTGCCCTAGCAACTGCTCAGAGGTGGTCCCTTAGTTTCAGCTGTGAGAGAAGGGCCGTGGTGAGCCATGGGTTAGAGAGAGATTTTGTTTTGCTCCTTTTAGCAGGGGCAAAGAGGTTGCAGGCTTTGTTGAAAATTGAGATGAGGTGATCAAGAGCCAAGTTAACATCTGTTGCTTCATAGATGGGTAGCCAGTCTTGTAGAAGCAGGTATTATTTGAGATGTGGAAGTTTTCCACGAGGAAGGACTCTGCTAGTGATAATTTTGGGAGGGGCTTAAGGAATTTGTTAGACCATGCACACATGACTGGGGAGTGGTCACTGAGAGAGTCAGGGAGAATGGTCCTTGTGGAGTGAGTGGTGAGGACCCAGTCCAAGAGGGTACTGGTGCCAGTCTTGTAGTTAATCCTAGTAGGGGAGTTTACCATTTGCGTGAGGTTAGCAGCTGAGATGGAGTCTTTATAGGCACTGGCGCTCGATGCTAACCAGTTTATGTTGAAATCCCCTAGTAGAATAAGTTCAGCTTCAGGAGGATGAGAGTTGATAAAGTTTAGGATGTCGTTGAAGCCATGTTTAGGTGGGATGTATATGGAGACAATAGTCAGGGCTTTATGGTTGGGACCTAGGACAATTTTTATTGGCAGAATCTGGGCTGAGGCTGAAAGTGATGGAGTTGCTACAGGGTGCCATGACAGGGATTCTTTGATATAGATTGTGTAACCACCACCATTTTTGGATATCTGGTCCAACCTGTGGACATTGTAGCCCTGTATTGTTACTGCTGAGTCAGGAACTTTAGGCATCAGCCAAGTTTCCACCATTGCAAGGATGTCAGGGTTGTGTTGGCATATGAAGGCTTGGAGTGCATCCAGCTTTGGTAGAAGGCTGCATATATTAATGGTTGCAAGGACAAGGGCACCTGGAGTTTGCGTGTGGCCTGGGCTTCTAGGGCCAGGATTGGGATGGACGCTGCCTGAGATGAGAAGGAGGAAGAGTAGGAGTTTTAAGGAGCAGAGTTGCAGCTCTTTCAGGGATAGTTTTGATAGTTGTTTCCAGGAGTAGAGGTTGCAAGGTTCCAGGCTGTATCCCATATGGACTGCAAGGTGGTACAGTGTAGAGAGGTGGCCACTCTTGTTGAGAGTAGTGGTCGGGGTAAGTAACCAGGAATATCCAAATGGTGCACCAAGCACAAGTCTCAAGTGGAAGTGGAGAGTTCCCTTGGAGTAGCAGTGGAAACCAGAGTAGAGGGTGGCAGGGGCAGGGTGGGGGTGGCTAGAACCAGGGAGAGAGAAGATGGGGGGCAGGGCAAGGAGGAGGAGGAGGAGATGCAAGAGAAAGGCAGAGAGAACCCACATGGCTTACGTACTAGATAGAGATAGAGATAGAAATATAGCCCTCTAGTGGTGAGAGAATATAATCTGCTAATGGAAAAGTCAACAGTTAAAAAAAAAGCTCAAAATTCACTTCTAGTATCAACTCAGAACTTAAAATGACTGTAAGGATTAAACAAATTATTAAACCTTGGCACATAAATTCAACTAGAGACACAGAGGGAGATACAGTAGTTAGAGCTGTGTTCAGCTGGAGATAGTGCGGGCCACTTGGAAATCAGCTTCCACTGGTACCAAATCCAAAAGTCAGGGCTAGTACCTTGCAGTATAGAGGATTTGTGAAAAACTGTTTAGGTTCCAGAAATTGAGGGGTCCGTGGCCTGGTCAAGGCACACTGGATCCCTTGCAGTATAGAGGATTTCTGAAAAACTGTTTAGGTTCCAGAAATTGAGGGGTCCATGGCCTGGTCAAGGCATGCTGGATCGCTTGCATTATAGAGGATTTCTGAAAAACTGTTTAGGTTCCAGAAATTGAGGGGTCCGTGGCCTGGTCAAGGCACGCTGGATCCCTTGCAGTATAGAGGATTTCTAAAACTGTTTAGGTTCCAGAAATTGAGGGGTCCGTGGCCTGGTCAAGGCACGCTGGATCCTTGCAGTATAGAGGATTTCTGAAAAACTGTTTAGGTTCCAGAAATTGAGGGGTCCGTGGCCTGGTCAAGGCACACTGGATCTCTTGCAGTATAGAGGATTTCTGAAAAACTGTTTAGGTTCCAGAAATTGAGGGGTCCATGGCCTGGTCAAGGCACGCTGGATTCCACATGGCTTTCTTGTTTTGTTTCCACTCTGCTTGTTGCCCTCCTTTGTTTCCTTTTGGCCCCTTCCCACTCTCTTTTTAATGCTCCCATTCCATTTCCCCTTCATCTATACCACTCGCTTGCATTATTAATTTGCACCCTGGAGGACTCCTCCCCCTCGAGTTCTCTTTACTCTCTACTTCAGCCTGTGGGGGGGGCAGTTTCTGCCTCCCCAATTCCTTCTGCTCCACCCTTGGCTAGTTTAAAATGTTCATCTAAGTAACATTTAAACTGTTCACTGAGGACTCTGGTTCCCTTCACAGATGGATGGAGACCATCACCCATGTATAGACCCCCATCCTCCCAGGTGGGTCCTCAGTTCCCAATGTAGCTGAATTCTTCCTATCTGCATCATTACATTGTAAAAAACATTGTGCAGTCCTGATTTACATTATTTCTTCCATCAATGCCCATGAAGTCACCTTCTCTGTCCTGAATCACTCACCCGGTGAAGCCATGTTTGTGCCCCTTACCCTGGGAGGGACCAAAACTCTCCTTGTCAGGTGTGTCTACAACCCCCTAAATGGTGGTCTTCCTGCCCTTACCTCCCTGACCAGTTGTCATAGTGATAAGACCAAGGAGGAATTACTTCTGTAAGTCGGCTCTAAAGCAAATTGATTGATTAATGATAATAAAGGATGTAAATCTGCACTATTAGAACTGCATCTCACAAAATTAATTGGAGAACCCTCCAGGATTATCAACAGAACCGGCAACCACTCACTCCTGGATTAAATTCTAGTTAACAGACCAGACATGATTAGGGCAGCTGGAATCCTCTCTGATTCATTCATAGATGAGTTCTGTGTTCTGTATCTGGAGAAACAATGTTCCCAGCCCATCCCCAAAAATTATCAAGGCCAGAGATCGTTCAAATTTGTTGAGAATGCATTCCTTTCTAATCTATGGGACATAAACTGGGGGAGTCAATAAGTAAATTCCCTGATGTCGAGAGTGCACTCAAGTTCTTTGTCAACAATTTTACTAGTATTCTTAATATGCTTGCTCCCATCAAGCAGTGTAAGGCAAAAGGTTACTGCTCAAGGTGGATGAGTGCCGACCTTTGAATCATCATGATACTGAAGGACAAAGCCTGGGAGCACTAGTAAAAGTTTGGTCTAATGTCGGACTAGCATGCCTACAGGAGCCTAAGACATGCCTGTAAAACTAATCTCAAATGAGATAAAAGGAATTATCTAAAGGTCCTCCAGATTAAAAATCTCTCAGACCCTAAAAATGTTTGGGAGCAGATAAATTCCCTATTGAGAGGTTGGCCTAGTGCACCTACCCATGACATCATTGTCAGGGGACAAATATTATCTAAGCCTAATACCTCAGCAACTGCCTTCAACAAATGATTTATCAACCTGGACAGATTCAAACCCTCTTTTTCTGGAAACCCTCAAAGTTCCCAATCCCCCACCCATCCCTGGAAGTTTTCAATCCCCCACCCAACCCTGGACCTAGACACACAAACCCAAATGTAATTTCCAATTGGTAGTAAGGAAGGAGGTGCTTCAACAGCTATGCCACATAAAAATAGATGGTTCTCCAGGCTATGACATCTTCTAGACTACATTTCTAAAACTTGTGGCTCTGGTCATTGTTCTACCACTAAAACACCTTGCAAATAAATCCCTTGTACTAGGCACCATCTCCAAAAAGTGGCAGACTGACATTGTGGTTCCCATCCACAAAGGTGGACAAAAAGGCCCAACTGAAAATTATAGCCCATCTCCCTGCTATGTACATTAGCCAAAGTGCAAGAGAGGCTAGTGTATAATCAACTACCAGTAGTGTATAATCAACTGCCAGACTATTTAAAACTACACCTCTCCCTCATACGCTGTCAGCATGGGTTCAGGAAAAAGCACTACACAGACAATGCCCTGGTGAGGGTCATAACTGACATTTTAGATGCAGTTGAGTACAGCATGGCCACAGGTAGTATTTTCATAGACCTCACCAAGGTCCTTGACTTAGCAAACCATACATTTTTGCTTGCTAAACTCAAAGCTACAGTGTTAGATGAACTTACATGCAGGTGGTTCAGTCATTATCTAACTAACAGCAAACAATTTGTCCATTGGCAGGGCTGTTTCTCTGAACACAGATCTATAACTGATGATGTGCCACAAGGTTCAGTTCTGGGTCCTCTCTTTTTTAATTAATGACATTCCAAAGAATTTGAAGGGGGGCTGCCTAAAACTCTGTGCAGATGACACTGTCTTGTACAGATCATTTGCTGACATCAACTGGATCAACTCAGAGATGGGGAACAATTTCAAACTCCTTGAGGCATGGCCCTGGAGAAATGAACTAGTGATAAATGTTAGAAAAATAACAAGGCCAAAATCTTTGGCTTCAGAAGGTTGGGTGTGAAAAGAAATGTACCAGCTCAAATTGTTCATTGCAGGAGGCTCACATCTGGATGTAGTGAGCTCTTTGAAATACCTGGGGGTAACACTCAACCATAACTTGATCTTTTGTTCCCATATGGATACAAAACAATACAACAGAAACTTGGACTACTGTCCTGACTCATACCTATGTAGGGATGCCTGAGTAGCTATTACAAAAAAGTATGTTCCTTCCAATCCTCCTATATGGGGCCCCAACACTGCAATCCCACAGTACCATGGAACAAAACAAGCTCAACTTCCTGTGCCACACGACAGAATGCTTCATGGTTGAAGGCCCCCCCCCACCACTGTGATGTAGTCGCTGCCATAAGAGACCCTACACTTGCTTTCTGAATGGAGTTCCTGATGCTCTGCCTCACTTTCAAGCTGTCTAAAGTTTCAACCTCTCCCAGCCTTGAGGGTTTTCTCAAGCATAGAACACAACTAAGATGCCTCCGCTCTACATCTAGCCCACTAATAGAAATCCTCAGGGCAATCTCAGCTGCGGGAAGACATGCTTTCTCCTTCACTGCCCTAATTGTGTGAAACAATCTCCTGAGTAAGATCATAAACTGTTCCACTCTACCATCCCTTAAAAGCAAACTCAAGGCTTTCACCAGAGCAGTTAGTCACTGTAGGTGTAACCGCTGAGGTCCCATTCACCTAGACCCATCCCAAGTGCCCCAGGTGCTTGTAATCATCCTGGTACAACAACCCAAAAGAGACAGGGCTATCCTAGATCTAGCACTGACTGACAGAGAAAGGATCACATATCTCCAGGTAGAAGGTCTCCTGGGGGCCAGTGACCATCACTTGGTATGGTTCAATTTGACCACTAGAACTAAATCATCCCATTCCAAGGCAAAAATATGGGACTTCAGAGGAGCTGACTTTGGTAAGATGGCCAGCAGAGTTAAGCTAGCCCTGGCAAGAAGAAATACAGGTGAGGGAGTACAGGCAAAGTGGGCAAGCAGTAAGGATGCAATACTTGAAGCAACATCCCATTGTGTTAGAGAGAAAAGGAAGTGCAAAAGAACAAGGAAATCACTTTGGTTCTCAAAAACAGTAGCAGAAAAGGTCAGAGCCAAAAGGCTGGCCTTCAGGAAATATAAGGGAACACAGCAGGATGAAGCTAGGGAGGCATACCAAACTTCCCTAAGGGAAGCAGGGAAGGCAGTAAGGCAGGCAAAGGCCCAAATCGAGGAAACACTAGCACGAACAGTAGAAGAAGAAGACAAGACTTTCTAGAGATACAGTAATGAAAGGAGAAAGTCCGGCAGGGGTATTGCTAAGATCAAAGGGGATAAGGGGGAGTGTGAGGAGGAGGACCATGGAAAGGCATCTCTCCTAAATAGATACTTCTGCTCAGTATTTACTGAGGAGAAGGTGGGGCAGGGCCCACAGCTCAGTACCATGGACACAGGGGGGAGGGAGGTGTGTACTAGTCCCTTCACAAAAGAAACGGTGCTGCAAGAGCTCGATAAGCTCAGGGTGGACAAGGCAATGGGACCTGATGGCATACATCCCAGGGTACTAAAGGAGCTAAGGGTGGAACTAGCAGAGCCATTATCAGAACTGTTTAATGAGTCTCTGAGCACAGAAGAGGTCCCAGAAGACTGGAGAAGGGCTCATGTGATCCCACTCCACATGAGTGGTAGCAGGGAGGAGGCAGGGAACTACAGACCAGTCAGTCTTACCTCAGTAGCGGGCAAGATTATGGAGGCACTCCTTAAGGAAAGGATAGTGCAACACCTGGAATCCATAGGAGCACAGGATCCAAAACAGCATGTGTTTACAACAGGAAGGTCCTGTCAAACTAATCTCATAGATTTCTTTCACTGGGTAACCAGAGTGGTGGATCAAGGGGGAGCAGTTGATGTCACCTACCCTGACTTCAGCAAAGCTTTTGATACTGTTCCACACAGAAGATTGATTAACAAGCTGGATAGGCTCAGGGTGGGTCAGAAGTTGGTCAACTGGGTGGCAAACTGGTTGACAGGCAGAAAACAGAGAGTGGTGGTAAACAGTAGTCAGTCAGAAGAGATGCAAGTCACAAGTGGGGTACCTCAGGGATCAGTCCTGGGGCCAGTCCTCTTCAATATCTTCATCAGTGACATTGCAGATGGACTGGAGGGTAAGGTTTGTCTGTTTGCAGATGACACCAAGATCTGCAACAGAGTAGATGATCCAGATGGGGTGGGCATAATGAAAAGAGATCTGGATATACTGGCAAAATGGTCGGAAGAGTGGCAACTGGGGTATAAAGCAAAGAAGAGCAAGATCATGCGCATAGGGAAGAGAAACCCTGAAGCCACCTATAGGCTGGGAGGGGAGTTGCTGGCAGTCAAAAGGGAAGAAAGAGACTTGGGCATCATCATCACAGATGACCTGAAATCATCCAAGCAGACCACTAAAGCACTAGGTAAGGCTAGGGGGATGTTGGGGTGTATTAGTAGGGGTATCACAAGTCATAAGAGAGAGATAATAATCCGTCTTTACAAGACACTGATTAGGCCCCATCTGGAGTACTGCGTGCAGTACTGGAGGCCACACCTTCACAAGGACATTAACCAAATTGAGGCAGTCCTGAGAAGGGCAACCAAAATGGTGCAGGGACTGCATCAAAAAATATTTGAGGACAGATTAACGGAGCTCAATATGTATACCCTAGAGTAAAGGAGGGAGAGAGGTGATATGATTGAAACATTCAAACACCTTAAGGGCATTAACAAGGTGAAAGAGTCTAACATGTTTCAATATAAGAAAAATAGTAGGACAAGAGGACACAGCATGAGATTAGAGGGAGGCCAATTAAGGGGTAATGTGAAGAAGTTCTTTTTCACAGAAAAGGTGGTGGATGCATGGAACAGCCTACCTCAGGAAGTGGTGGATATGAATACAGTGCAGGGCTTCAAACAGGCATGGAATAGGCATAAAGGAGCAATACAGATGGGTATGAATTGATAGGCCATTGACAGAGTAAAGGTAGAAAAAGAAATGGGTAGACTAGATGGGCCTTGCGGTCCTTATCTGCTGTCAACTTCTATGTTTCTATGGTGGTACCTGATGATCTATTACCTAGACTGTATATCTAATTAGGAACTACTGAGCTATGTAAATTGCTTATCCTATGCATTGTTTCTCTATTGTTATGCATGGTATGTAATATATGTAACTAATTTCTGGGTATACCAACCTCCATGTATAAATCTCTTGTGCTACACACAATTGTTGTCTACTGTTTACAGCTCCAAATGTAACTGATTCCAGGTTGCCACTGAAAAATGGATGTGTTGTCTCAGGTAGCCTACCAGGTTATCAAAATTCAGATAATCATTTTGAGCCTTCTAAACAGAGAAGTACAATAAAATATTCCGTTATGGGGATAAAATCGCATTTCTCAGGTGCCTTTAATGGCACTCAGCTGAGTCTGGTGCCTAACAATGCACCTTAGGTGTGCGATTATATCACCATAATGCACACCCTGTCATGTTTTATTGCTTACATAGAATATTCTCTACTATGGTGTACTCTACTATGCTGTGACATACAGTACCGCACAATCACTGGGAAGGGATAAACTACTGTGCTGTGACATACTATACTGTACTATCATTTCTGGATTTGACAACTAAACTAGCCCCCTTCTTGTCACCCCCGAGAGACTCTTGATGGGAGATTTCTGTATGGACCGGCAATCACTATTAAATCAAAATGTCTTACAGCCTTGGCACTAAAACTTAAACTGGAGCAATTTATTCAGCATCTGACATAACTTACTGTTAAGAACTTTCTCTATATCTCATATAATCAATGGGGCCTATTCACAAAGCAGGGGAAGGCCCACACAGCTGCGCAGATGGAGTGCGTAGTGCAATATGTCAGTGCAGTGCATAGGGTATGCACAGATGGCATGCACAAAATGTGCATAGTAATGCATGCCAGTGGCCACCACAGGGGAATGCAGTTGTGTGGCACAAAGTGTGCAGAGAGGTGGGTCCACATACTGTGCAATGCAAACCCCTGGACACACATGCATGACCACAACCGCATTGGGAAGGCAAGTGGGACCACATGTGCAACACTACACCAGGGGTAGGGCTGCTGTAAACCCCCATGGGCAGTGCACAGGCCAAGATGGGGTTCAATAGGGGCAAACCCAGACACAGGCAGGGCCGCAGTTCCCCACCACACAGCAACCACTAGACATCACAGCATGGGGATAATCAGCCAAGCACTCCCCTAACCACACAAACAGGACCTGTGTACCAGAATGTTGCCAGCCTGTGGCCCAGTGGCAGGCACACTTACCACCATACCACCCAACCAACCCTGAAAGCAGGAATGCCCCTGGCAGAGCCCTGAGACAGACCTCCTCTCCTCGAACAGGGAGATGCACATGACCAGACTGTGGGGTGAGGAAGCACTTATGACTTCCACACAGGATGGATATGGACAGATCCACACTGCTGAGTATACAGCCCAAAACAAACCCCAACAACTGCCATCCCCAGTACAGACCAGAATCAGTAGTAGGATATCCCCTTGACTATAGGCCATCATCTCTAAGTGCAACATGCCAGTACCTAGGCTAATGTGACAACAGATTTCGATGCATGCATAGCACAGAGCTTTCCCCCCAGGCTATACACCTTGTGGTGCCAGCCCAGATAATGGCGCAGACACAGGGTATTGGATGCACAAATGTTTACTATGCAACATGTATACATTACATTCCCAGAATTCTAAAAGAACTAAGAGTAGAACTAGTGACACCACTGACTACCCTCTTTAACAAATCATGGGAGGATGGGGTGGTACCCGAGGACTGGAGGAGGGCAGATGTGATTCCCCTTCACAAAAGTGGGAGCAAGGCAGAAGCAGGAAACCACAGACCTGTTAGTTTAACCTCAGTGACAGGGAAAATGATGGAATCACTTCTGAAGGAAAGAATTGTCGAGTATCTAGAGGTCAGAGGGGCACAGGACCCAAGGCAGCATGGATTCACAGTGGGAAGGTCATGCCAGACGAATCTGATAGATTTTGACTGGGTGACCAAAGTAGTAGATCAGGGAGGGCTTTGGACATGGCCTACCTAGACTTTAGCAAGGCATTTGACACAGTCCCACACAAAGATTAATATACAAGTTAGCCAGCCTGGGAGTGGGTCCCAAGATGACAGCCTGGGTAAAGAATTGGCTGGAGAATAGGACACAGAGAGAGTAATAGTAAATGGAGTCCACTCTGAAGAAAGAGGGGTTACTAGTGGGGTACCGCAGGGTTCAGTATTAGGACCAGTCCTCTTCAATGTCTTTATAAGTGACATTGCAGAGGGACCGAAGGAAAAGTATGTCTCTGCAGATGACACAAAGATCTGCAACAGAGTTGATGCACAAGGTGGGGTGGAAAGGATGAGAAGGGACTTGGCAAGGTTAGAGGAATGGTCAAATGTATGGCAGCTTAGATTCAATGCTAAGAAGTGCAAGGTAATGCACCTGGGAAACAAAAACCCAGGGGAAGAGTACACAATGGGGGGTGAGATACTAACAACAAAAATGGAAAGGTACCTGGGGGTAGTCATATCAGATGACCTAAAGGTGGGCAAGCAATGTGAGAGGGCAGCAAGGATGGCTGGGAGGGATACTGGGATGCATAGGGAGAGGCATCACCAGTAGAAAACAGGAAGTTGTTATCCCTCTGTACAGACAGCTGGTGAGACCCCATCTGGAGTACTGCATGCAGTTCTGGAGACCCAATCTCCGCAAAGACATAGACAGGATGGAAGCTGTCCAGAGGAGGGCAACTAAAATGGTGCAGGGTCTGCACCGGAAGACATATGAAGTCAGACTTAAGGCATTTAATATGTATAGCCTCGAGGAAAGGAGGGACAGGGGGGACATGATAGAAACTTTCAAGTACCTCAAGGGAATTAACAAAGTCCAAGAGGGTAGCATCTTTCAAAAAAAGAGGTGTGCAAGAACAAGGGGCACAATTTGAAGACAGAGGGGAGGTGGCTCAGAGATAATTTAAGGAAGTATTTCTTCACAGAGAGGGTTGTGGATGCGTGGAACGGCCTTCCAGAGGAGGTTATGGAGTAAAAAACTGGTGGAATTCAAGCATGCATGGGACAGTCATAAGGCAATTCTGGGGGGTGGGAGTAGGAAGAAGTAGGCTGCAGGTTAACTAGGATCTGCAGCTTATCCAGTAGGTAGGGAAATGGGCAGAATGGGTGGGCCAAGTGGTCCTTATCTGCCGTCAAATTCTATGTTTCTATGTATGTTTCTGTGTAACAGCAAAGCCCCTCGATCACTCCCTCAAAACTCCCCCTCTGATGAGTCCCCTGAGAACGTGGGAGTCATGCTCCTGGAGGCAGGACATAGGGCCAGGACCAGTTGATGGAGTGGGCCAGTGTACTTCTGCAACAACAGAAACAGACAAGAAAAGAGAGGTGAGAGTGACCATGAAGTGCCACAACCACCCATACAACACATGCATGCCAAGGAACACTTACCTTGCATGGCTTCTCCACTGCCTACATCTCCCCAAAGTCATCCGGATAGTAAAGGTCCTTGGATCTGACCCTGAGGGACAGTATCTCTGGTATAGCCTGGGGCCACCTCTTCCCCCTCCTCGCCACCACGGTCCTGACCTCCCCCAGGCTCAACTCCCTCCACTCAAGGGTCATTAACAGTGGCTTCCCACTGAACGCCTGAGGAGACGCAACAGATGCAGGCTGTGAGCCATTAGCACCCTGACATAATTTTGCCCACATGCCACCCCTATGCAGCTAAGCACTCACCTCCACCAGCTCTGTGACCTCCCAGACATTGCCCCCCCCCGTCAACCTGGTAGGTGAGGGCGGCCCTCCTCCACATTTAGTGGGGGTACTCCCCCACGCGCCCACAGCTCCCACAGTTCACACTGGTGCCTCCACCATGATGCTTTCCAGAATGGACATCACTGCATGTCAGGTGCCCTATCATGGCATGCCACACACCAACATACACAGGAAGAACCCATATAAAGGGCTATGGAGCAGACTGTTGTTGACAGACAGTATGAGCAGGTCATCTGCCATGCTGTATGTCACCCTGCCTCAGCACACTAGGTTTGACAGTGCTCACTGGTGCGCCATATGCCCAGGACTGCTGCTGGACACTCTCCTGCTGGACGAGGAGCTGGTACAGTTAGGGTGGCATCAAGCATGCCCCAGGCCTGGAGTGTTCAGAAACAGACTACTGCTGCAGTCTCTCAGGGACACACACTGCATACTGCGGTTCTGGCTGGACCATGCTGCCATCTCACATCTGTATGACATAGTATGGCCCACGTTGCACCCCATACAGATGGTCCAAGGTGATGACCATTGAAACAAAGTTGCTGTGTACATTGACATACTGTGCCACAGGCTCCTTTCAGAGGGTAGCAGATGATGTCACTGGTGTGAGCCAATCATCTGTGTCCCGTGCCCTGCACCAGGCTACATATGCCCTGCTACACCATATGCAGGCTCACATTTCCTTTCCAACCACCCCTGCAGACTTGCAGGCCACAAATTGGGGATTATATGCCATGCACAGTATGCCAGACATGATAGGCACCATAGACTTCACCAAATTTGTGATCATGGCACCCACAGTGGAGGAGGAGGAATGCTGTAATTACAAGGGGTTCCACAGAATCAACTGCCAGGTCATATGCAGTGTGGATGGCATTTTCACGAATGAGTGCACAAAATACCCAGACTCATGTCACAATGCATATATCTTGGATCGTTCTGGACAGAGTGCCAGCCATTTTTATTTTTTGTGGACTCTCTTTATGCTCCTTTCACTAGAGCCTCAGACTCTCTCCAGTGGAACACCCAACAGACCTGATCCCGTCCGCCTGAAATCTGCAGCTTTACCTGCCGGATGGGGAGAGTACTCCACTCCGCTCATCCCGGTACAAAGACCAGCTGGATCTAAGCCCCCCAAGATGGGACTTCCAACTCCTCCTGGCGATCTTTCTGAAATCTAGTGGGCAGCCAGGATCTATGCAGGGAACATCAGGAGGCAGGCTGGAGGATACATCGTTGGGTGTGGTGGTCTTGTCACTCTACTCACTTTCACCTATCAAGGCCCCAGGGCTTTTCCCTTGTTTTTCCCATCCCCCCGATGGCTCAGACATGCAGTGTGTCCAGCACAGGCATGCTCACACCTGAGCATGCCCACAGGATCACCACCACAGCCAATCCCCGGGCTGTGAGACCCACAAGCTGCTGTGCTCCTGATCACCACCAGGAACCACCATAGCCCAGGATCTGTCCCACCCACCCTCCCAGGACAGGAGTGCCATCCTCCAGATACTCAATCCTGCCCTCCCCCACTGACCCCCAGTGGCCCAAGCTTGCTTCTGAACTGGGGTCAACAGCATGGTGCGAGATGTGGCATCCAACGCCTCAACCCTCAGCACCACCAGGCCTGAGTACCAGCCTTGCTGAACATGGTGGCATGGACCACTGGTTGCTTGGTGAATACCACAAAGGAGGCACATAGCACATGCCATTCTCACCACATACACACTAACACTGTCTTTCACTTTTTGGTGACAGCAGATTCCCACTGCGACCATACCTTCTGACACCATACCTAGAGCCACAGGGGCAGATGGATGAGGCATTCAGTGCGATGCACAAGAGGACACAGTCAGTGGTAGAATACACAACTGGCAGGCTGAAGATACAGTTCTGGTGCCTGTATTGCACAGGTGGCACGATGATGCTCATCCCTGGGAAGGCTTGCAGAGTGTTGACTGTCTGTGCAGTGCTGCACAACATCTGTGAACAGCATCAACCACCCTTGCCAGGTGATGCATCTGAGAACATGCTGCCCTGCGATGACTTTGACCAAGCATGTGACGTGGGGAGGATATGCTGTCGGGGCCACGCAGTGCAGCACACAGTAACACAGGACACCTTAAGCCATTAGCTGTGGGGGACAGGTAACACCGTGATGACATACCTCTCTGAGTGAAACTATGCCAGGTATAATGTCTGTGCGAGTGTGGTGCGTGCAATTCCCATGCAGCATGCCACTGGGCCTAAGCCTCTGTGGGCGGAACACATGTGCATCGCATGTGTGCAGTCATGTGTGACTTGGGAGGATTCTTCTGTAGCGTGTTTTGCTCTTGTGTGTTGGGGGGCATTTGTGGGATATGTGTTATCCTGTGTGGTATTTGGTGGGAATCTCACTTGGGATAGTTGTGTACATATGTGTTGGGAGGCAATATGTATGATATTTGTGGTCCTGTGTGGAAACTGAGGGGGTTCCTCTGTGGGCTATGTGAGGTCTTGTGTGGTGAGAGGGGTTCATAAGTGGACTCGTGTGGTCCTGTGTAATTCACAAGGACAAGTGTTGTGCTTGGAGTACTTATGCGGTACCCGTTGTGTGGTGTGCTGTGCATGGCAGATGTGAACTGTGGTGTGCTTCTTGTGTTGTGCACTGTGCCACCCTAGTGACAATTATCTTTGCTTGGGCAGTCCCCTATCATGATGGCATGGTCACATCCTTGGAGTACGTTGTCTGGCCCTTGTTCCCAGACATTTTCCCATTGCCATGCATCCTGCATCTCTGGTGGCCCACAGTGGTCTTCCTTGTACCGGCGCTGCTCCCAGTCTCGGGTCCCTTCTATTGCCTCATACTCCTGTCATGCCTTGTAAGGTGTCTTCCCCCTCCCCATCCCCATCTGTTTGGCTGGCCTGTTTGGCTACAGTTGTTGCATGCACTGGGGGCATGTACCCAACGAGCCTCTCCAGGATCTCACCTATCCGGTATATGCCCCTGCGCATGCCCCTCACCTCCTCAGTGAGGTCACACAGCACCTCTACAGTGTTCTGCTGCACCACCAGGTGCTCCTGTTCAAGCTGCTGCAGGTCATGGTAATATGCCTGCAGAATGCCTACTGCCGGATTCTGCCTGGTGTGCCATGGTGGATGCTGGGCTGGGCCTTCATCAACACACTTGTGGACATGGAAGGGGACACTTGCTCCTCTGTCATGCATTGCTCTGCACCTGTGCCTGTGGGTGGCATTGATGGGGCATTGCCTTGGGGCAGCAGGGCATGAGCTGCAGTTTCCAGTGCTGTGTATGTACCTGTGTGAACCAGCATGTCCTGGGGTGGTGAGGGGACAAAGGGGTGCAGTGGTGTGTTGGAGTGGGTTCGCTATTCGTAGGTGTCTGCTGCCTTATCTGTGGTGTCCCTCATATCATTGTTCTGGTGTGCCACGCTGTCCTCCACTGGCATCTTGGCCTGTTCCAGCTATCAAACTTTGGGTGACAGGGTGGGTGGTTAGTATTGACAGTGCAACAGCCGTGGGACTTGGTTCCAGTATGGTGCTCTGTTCATGCTACCTACCACCTGTGGGTGCCTGCTGGCTCAGCAGTTCCAGCAGTGCGGTGTTCTCTGTTGCTCCCATGTGTCTGAGGGTTGCAACACAAAGTGGTTATTTTGGCACGGTGGTCACACTGTCCCCCTATCCTGTACATCGTGCCCCACATACCTGCTAGGGTGTCAATGCTCATGTCCTCGCCATGCCAGACCATGTGGGAGATTGTCTCTGCTACTACCCTGTCTATCAGGGTCAGGTTTAGTTCCTTGATGGATGTTCCACCCTGTAGTGATAGTATAATATGTTGATTATTGTCACTCCATTTTGTATGCTATTTCATGTAATGTATGTCATTTTATACTCCATTTATTTTGCTATAATAAAGCTTTGGCTTGCTGTACTTATTGTTTTGTTATTGTGTGTATGTGAGTGTGAGTGAGTAAATAGCTGCTTGGTTTGAGTTGGCAGAACATTTTTGGCGTAGTCGGCAGGATTCGAAAATAAAATGTCTATTTTTAGGAAAAAGGATGAGTTCTTTTTTTTTAAAGGTGTATTAAGGCTCAAACAAGCAAGGGCAACTGCCCTTTGTACTTGTAATTTGTGCTTGTTGCAAGTATATACTGTTAGAGCCAATGATGGCTTTCACAGTTCAGGCTGCTTTTAGGAGAAAAGCAGTGGCTGGTTAAGTAAAGTTAGATAAGCAACATCTAGAAAAAGAAAAATAAACTACTGTGGATGTACGCACAGTAGATGACTACAGACGGGATGATTTGAAAATCCTCCCCCATGTTGCCTATCTGTGTAGTTTCAAGTTTTTCTGTATCAATTTCAAGTTCCCTTGCCTCCTATAGAGGCTGAAACATTTGATCCTAAACCCAAGTACTGGGACCTCTACCAGATGGATCTCAACCTAGTACTGTTAGAGATTTTTGTTTGTTTTGTTTTAAACTGCAAACCAGAGCTCTGGAAAAGACTTGGTTTGGCAGGTTACTAAAATGGCCAAAAGAAAACCTTTGAAAGGGTTAAAACCTTTGAAAGAGTTAATAGCTGCAGCGTTTGAAATTATCACGAAGGTCCTGCAGTCAGTTTTCTTACTTAGACTAGTATATCGGAAAAGAAGAAGAAAAATACCTTGGCACCGGTAAGTCTGAATTTTTTTTATTCAAAGTTGTTTTATGTCTGTCTGTTTTATTTCTGTAATATGTATACTAAACAAGGTAATGCTCAGTCTTTCTCATGCATATTTTCTAGCTTATATCTGTGTTCTGTAATTATGTTCTATTGTCAAGGTTGCGAGATAGGATTGACTGCCTTCAGTGCACAACATGTTACAGAAAAAAAAAAGAAAAAAGAAGCTTCTTTACCTCATAGCTGACTGTTTTAATTGGCTTTATTTTTAATGGAACATTTGTGCTGCCTAGATAGGGTCAGTGAAAAACTTTTGTTTGTAGTTGTTGCTTGGAGCAGGTAGTGTTGATGGTGAAGAATTATGACGTCATATAGATTGCAATGTGCAGAAAGAGTTGTAGTTTGCAAGCAACGTGCCAAGCCACTGCTAGGTGAAAATGTAATGTGCTAACAGCTATAAATGGCTTTATCATACTTCTAGTTAAAACCAGAAACTTTTGCAAAATGGCAGAGTGCTATATTTTAGTTATGTGCCAAAGGTGTAATCATGTTATACGAGATGTGTTCACTTACAGATGATGTGTTTAAACAGTGTTTTGTTCTGGAAAGATTTGGCATGGCAATATGTATAAATGTGTTGGTTTAAAATTGTCAGTGTTACAAGACAGGCAGGAGGCAGCATAATATCTAAACCACGTACAGTTTTCTAATGGAACTATGGGCATTACCTCAGCAAATTGGTGTGAAACAATGTCAGTCTTATTTTGTGTTAAGTATTCTTTTGTGTATGTGTATGTGTGTACTGTCTGGCCAGTTCATCATGTACTCTATTGTTATTTAAAGATATTTAATATTGGTGGTGTTCAAGGACACTACAGGAATGGGTTTGAATGACCCTTGCATGCACACTGTGACCTTTGCACATTATTTGACCTTCTTGTGTTTCAACATTTTATGTTACTACCAGTTCAAACTTGATGTGTATTCCATGCCTAAAGCACAACTTTTCACACAAAATGTATGTTTTCATGAAGGCACACCAAGAGTGAACCATGTAATTTGACTTTTATTGCAAAACTAGTATTCTAAGTGAAGAGGAACAAACTTTTACAATTTTGAAAAAAGGACTATTACAGCTGTTTTTGAGAGTTTACCATCTACAGAGATACGTACGTATGGTATTACCATCAATCTGGACATTCTGTCATGCTTAGGATAAGGGAACCCAGGGATGCTTGGCTTCTTTTATCCTATGGAAATAATCTTGTTTTATTTTTAACCTGATGTGTGTTTGTTTTTGTTGTTTGTCTGTGTTTCACAGCTAACCTTTTTATTGCTACAGTATTCGAGCTGTCTCTTGCACCTCGAGCTGTGTCTTCCACCAGTAGGAGCTTGGAGGGAGGGGGTAAGCTACCCTTCCTCCCTTCCAGTGTAATACCCACAAAGGTTGCAAGGTACATGTCATATTTATATTGATTCATGGTCTGTAGCCAATGGTTTAACAACCTGGCTGCCCACTTGGGCTAAGGATGAGTGGAAAATTTATTCGAAAGAAATATGGGGAAAAGAACTGTGGCAGAAAATATGGACTATGGTGCAAAATACTCAGACCACTGTATTTCATGTTGATGCTCATTGTGCTTCAGATACACTAGAACGATGGTATAATTATATTGCAGATGAAAAAGCTAAGATTCTTCCAGTGGATATTGAAGAAACTTAAAGTCAGCAGTTATCAGGGCTGGCAAAATAGGCACATCAAAAATGTGGACATTTGGGAGAGAAAGCCACTTACAGGTGGGCATATAATAGGGGTGTACCCCTAACATTGGATTTGGTTAAAACTGTTATTGCTCAGTGTCCTATATGCCAACATGGGCAACAAAGACCAATCCTCATATTGTGAAAGGACAATTGAAGAGCCTACGAAAATGGAAAGAGAATTTGCATGAAGCATTACAGATTTTAAATAATAGACCAATTGGAGAATCTGAGACCCCCTTAATGCGAATGATAACTCCTAATTTGCAAGTGCAGGCTTACTCAACTACAGAAACAGTGTTATATTGGGAAATTACACCAGGAGCTCTGTCTCCTTGCAGGGCAACCCCAGAAGCTGCTGGACTTGATTTACATGCCCTTCAAGAATATAGAAACTGGTATTGGAATACAAATTCCACGAGACATTTTGGCTGGATAGCACCTAAATCAGAACTAGCCCTCAAGGGAATACAAATTTTGGGAGGGTGATTGATTGTGATTACCAAGGAGAAGTGAAAGTAATTTTGTTGAATAGTAGAGAACAAAATCTGTTAATTCAACAGTATGACAGAGTGGCTCAATTGTTAATTATTCCAGTTAACAAAGTGACCCCTATAAGGGACAAGCCCCCACACTCTTAACAGCAAGGGGGATAAAGGTTTTAGATCTACAGGAGGTTTTAACAATGTAGCCAAAATATGGGTTACAAAACCCAAATGGCCCTCCTGAACCAGCTGAGGTGATAGCCACCGGACGAGACAACACTGTGCTAGTCATCAGATCGGGAAAGAAAAATGGGAATACGTGCCTGCACATAAATGTTATCTTCGAGAATAATGAAATTTGTGTCTTTCTAGGTCCAGCAATGGATTTAAAAGGAATGCTGGTGTGTCTTATGGTCCATTTGGCAGAGCTAGTTACCCCTGGAGGAAGGATTCAAAGGTTAACTGTAATGACACTGGTTGTAAAGGAACCTGAGTTGGAAAATGATACCAAAGATAGAACCCAGGGAACTTTAGCTGCCCATCCGACAGAAGTGTGTGGTACTGAACATGACATTTTCACCAGGGGTCAATCTCTGGATGACAACTGGTGGCCCAGGACAATATGCCTACGAAACAGATGAAATCTCTTTGCAGAATAAGACTGCTATTAAATGCTGCAACTTATCAGACATGTGCATGATAACTCTTCACCGAGGGACGACTGTTGCATGAATCAATCAGACATTTTTAACGAAACCATTGAACTAGTTAATGTAAATACTTTGTTTTGCATGAATGCTACTGCAATAACTAATAGAACTACTTGGGCAGATCACATTACAATGTTGAAAAATCATCCTGTAATTAGCAATGATAGTATAGTTAAGGTTCCATCAATGTACATCAGTAGCTGCGGTATCACAAAAATGTAATCCATTTTAACATAACGTTTATGTTTAGCAGAAAATGCAAATATAAAAGAGCTTGGTATGATATGCTATTAGGTGGAACAGGGCAGGCATGGGAATTTTAAATAGTGTGGATATAGAAACACTGACTAACAGGCTTCAGGCAGTGAGGAATTGATGTATTTAGCTTAATTAACTTCAAGCTCAATGGATGCCAACTGTTTTCTTACCCCAAAGAGTAACTTTGAATTATGATTTTGAGTTCTTGCAGTTATTTAATGCTTCACAGGTATGGGAATGGGAGTAGCAGAAATATTTCGCGATTTATTGATTGGACAGAATGCACAATGCGACATATGTATTCTATAATGCAAAGAAATAAGGCCCAGAGTGATTTAATGAGTAATAATGAATATGTGTGGAGGACCGTGTTCAAATCATGGATTCCTAGTAATCATTGGATTGTAATGTCATCCACCACAGTAAAATGCACAGGTCCCTGATAATGAGCAGAAGCTTATTTTGTATTGGCAGCCCAATATTTTAGATCAATCAAGATTGAATATCTCGGTAAATAAAATTAAACAGATAATTCAGGAAACAGATGTAATGCAGGCTCATTTGGCAATAAGAAATAAATCATTAGTGCAAAGTCAGGTGCAAACTACGATAGTTAAAAATAAAATGATTGATTTAAGTTCCAAGATTCAACAAGAGACTACTCATTATTGGTGGGATATTTTTACAGGATGGTCTCCATCAGCTACAAAAGTGTTAAATATCCTATCATAATCATTGCTGTAGTGACAATTATCTTGCTTATTTGGACTTGTTACTTATCATGTTATATTCGTAGTAATTTTGCTATGGTACCAATATCATACAAATCGTATTCACAATAATCAAAGGACCGAATGTAGTGATAGTATAATATGTTGATTATTGTCACTCCATTTTGTATGCTATTTCATGTAATGTATGTCATTTTATACTCCATTTTGTATTGTGTGACTCCATTTTACATGCTGCTTCATTTAATTGGTTTTGCTCTTTAGATAGCCTCATTATTATGTTTTGCTTCAGACAGTGTATTTTGCTGACTTGAAGGTCGCATATTATCAGGCAACCTGTTTTGTAGTTTTGTTTAAACTTCTGCTTAGCTCATAGTGTTCTAGGCACCCAGCCAGTGTTTGGAGCACAGTGACCTAGCAGGTTGGGAATTCTGAGCAGTCCTTGTGGTGTGAATTCGCAACATCCTGGGAGCCCGGCCAGCTTCTAGAATGTGGCGAGACAACACTATAAAGGCTGCACGGTTATTTTTAGCATAGAGTAAGATATAAATGTAGCTTTCTCAATGCCTGGTTTGAAGCCTCTCCTGCAGGGTGGACGCATCGCTGTGGGGCCAATTCCCGGTTCGAGAGACTCCTAGCCAGGCTGACAAGGGGGCTTCCCAGCCATTGGAAGAGGGCTTGGATGATGCTTTATTGAATCGGTGATGTATAACTTTTTGTATTATATTTTGCTATAATAAAGCTTTGGCTTGCTGTACTTATTGTTTTGTTATTGTGTGTATGTGAGTGTGAGTGAGCAAATAGCTGCTTGGTTTGAGTTGGCAGAACACACCCCCAGTGGCCAACTTTGCATGGCTGGTTGCCGCTAGCTTTTGCTTCATGGCAGACCAGAGGTCATGCCACTTGTGCTTAATGTCACTTAGTGTGTGAGTCTCTGGCCCTGAGGAATTTACTGATGCCTTTATATCCAGCCACAGCCGTGCCTCCATTTCAGCAGGAACCTTCAGTGCATCCACCTCATACAATGCAGCATAGTGTGCCCAAATTTCTGTGACCAGGGCATTCACCTGTGGGCTGTTGAAATTAGATGACCTTGGCTGTGCAGCAGTTGTTGACAGGCCAGTGGGAAGGTCTTCTGCAGATGACATGTCTCCCAGGGAGTGTGCCATTGTCTTCACCCTCCATGTTGGCATTTACATCCATGGGTGCGCTCAGTGGTGTGGTTGTCCATATATGGTGAGGTCATGGGGTACGGCCATGTTCCTGGACTCTGCCTGGCCTGCCTCCATGTGGCTCTGCATGCAGCTGCAGGTGCCGTCCCAGCCATGGCCAAGTGTCTGCCCCGGTTGTGAATGCGGGTATGCAGTGCCATTTTGCATGGCGCATATAGGTGCACCACTGCTACATCTCCTTTCTGTGCATTTCACATGTCTTCATGCATAGAGCCCATGATTTTCAATAACAATCTTTAATACATCTCTGAAAGGTTACCATCAGAGTTTTACGTTGAACATAGCCTCATCTTGTTTTGTAAGGGAGAAGAATTAAGAGGTATGGCAATCCCAAATTTATTAATTTTATATCATTTAAAAGTGTAGATTTTCAGGCATTTGTTAATGATCTTGAATAAATCATATTGGAAAGATTAAATTTAATATCAGAGCGATGTTGCCTGGAGCTGTTAGGTATCTGAGCTTGTGGCAGTGTGTAACAAACACCTTCTAATTAAACTCTGAAAATGAAGCACAGTTTTGCTTCATGGTTCTCTACTCATCTGGCAAAGCTGTAAAAAACTATTCATTTCATAGCTTTGTCATCTGATTGGAATAAATACAGATTTAATATAAATAAACTCATCTAAACATTTAGAGAAATTAAAAGGTTTTTTTTTTTCTTCGTCTACATTGGATGTCATTAAAGATCCAAGGAAGTTCTGGTCAGTTGTTAAGTGTATTGTACATTAACGGAAGATAGTCAAAGGATACTGAGCACTCGATTACACAGTACATGTGGAGGCCAAATGCTGTTCTATGAATACTTATTAACCTGCTGATAGTGCTAATGGTGCTTGAAACTCTGAAATGAAAACAGTCTCAGCACAAAATACAGAACATTGTACCTTGCACAGTGAAAACAAATAAACTTCCTGACAGCAGAGAAACAATCCAGGCTGTTGCCCTCAGCCCTGGCACTTCAACTCTCAGATAGTCTTTGTCAATGGATGTGGCTTAGGGAGAGGCAGCACCTACTTAAATACAGTTCTAGAGTGATGTCAGTAAAGACAGCTAGATGTGCCTTTAAAGCAATATGCTCAATTAAACACCACGGCCCAGATATTCAAACTGTGCCAGGCTGTGGCTCAAGCTTGGGCGCAGCGCAACTTGCCTGTGCAGGGGTGTGGACTGGGCGATATTCAACGGAGCTGCGCCATGGCACAGCATCGTTGAATATCGCACCCTGGCCACCTGCAGTGTGCATGGTGCAGTGGCAGTGTGCCAGCGCAAGTGGCCAGAGTGGAGCAGGGGGATGCGCTAGAACAAGTTCCATTGCGCTATGTGCAGCAACCGCGATATTCAAAAGTGCACATGCAAATGGGGCCATAATGTATGCAAGGTGCAAATGGAGCCATTTGCATGTCATTATGGCCCTATTTGCATACAGGTGCACCAATCCCCTGGCGCCCTGCCAGTCAGCAGCCGTCGGGGACCAACGCCCCCTGCAGCCGGCAATGTGCTCCACAGCCCGATTGCGGGCTGCAGTAAAAAAATGAAAATCAGAAATCCCTGGTGGTCCAGTGGACCACTGCCCGCCCGATCGCCAGCTAAGTAAATATATAAAATCCCCAATATCCCTGGTGGTCCAGTGGACTGCTGCCCGCCTGATCACGGGCTAAGTAAATATATAAATTCCCCAATATCCCTGGTGGTCCAGTGGTACTGATGCCTGAAATTGGGCATGGGGGGGGCGCCACCAGGGAGGTGCAGAGGAGCACGGGTGGCCACCCACAGGTGGCAGCTGCCGTGTTTTGCCCTGCAATGTGGCAGCTCACCTGTGGGTGGCCATCCGTTGTTCCTTTTTTTTTGGGATCAACTTTGTGCTGGTGCAGGTAGGGGTTGCGTGATGCATGGCTCTGCACATCCCGGCTGAATATCAGGCTGTGCAGGGTATGCATGGGCGCTTCCCTACCTGTGCCTGCATACATTACTGATGCACTCTGGCGCATCAGGATTTGTGCCGCACTTTTCCATTTGAATATCGCACGGGTGATCAGGGTTGCGAGGCAACACTGTTGCACCACATGCACAACCCTTTGAATATCTGGACCCACAAGTGCAATGAAATGACAGTTCTTAATGAAAATACAAAGTTGTAAAAAGATTACAAAAACATAAGCAAAAATTCAATGCTGCACTATATATGCTAATTTAGGGAATTCTGGTACAATACAACAGTATAAAATTAATTCCAACAGTATCTAGAGCTGCTAAGAAGCAAAAGCTATTGACTGTAGAAAGAATGATGACAAAGAGAAATAACAGATTTTTGGACTATTTTCTACAACAGAGTGTACTAACCTTACCTTACTGCCTTAAAGAAATTGATGATGTGTTAAAGAAACTTGAGAATCTAGTTTGGAAGGAAACAGCCTGGTTAGGGATTGATGTAGCGGTCCTATACACCTCCACCAAACACCACAGAGAGTGTTAGCAACCTAATAGGGATCATATGCCAGGTGACTTCATCACGGAGGTCCTGAGGTTGATATTAGAGCACACTGCATTTGAATTTGAGGGAAAAAGGTTTTTACAAACCTGGTAACAGCTATGGCTATTTCTTTGCTGTGACTGTTTTCGTTTTAGAGCTTAAGGTACTGTTAGCACTACCAGCATTTGACCTCTGGCTGTATACTGTATGTGGTTAACTGAATGCTCAGAATCCTTTGACTATCTTGTGTTTACTGAGCATCAGCTCTGAACCAGTAGTTGTGCCCCTCACCCAAGTGTGGAGCCTACCGTATTGATAGACTGATCCTAAATCCCTCTTGTACTGTAATTAATTTAGCTGAAGGAAATGTTTCATTTGATAAAGCATTTATCTGATGCTTTTGTTAATTGTTTTTTATTCAGCCAGGCAATCTTTCTTGTATTCAATAATTTATTAAAGGTAGACACTTAGCTACTGGTAATAATGGCATTACCACCCCAACTACTGTAGGTCTAATGAAGATCAGTGCTCATTTTTATACCCATACAACCATTTGAAGTTCTTGAGCTGCTAATGGAATTAGATGTTAAAAAGAGCTGAGAACCAAATGACTAACAATCACATCTGTTAAATAATGCTGATTTTGAAATGTACTGTCCTTTAATTCATCTCTTTAACTGGACTTTGTGCAATGGCAATGCACCATGTGCATGAAAAATGGCAAGAGCGATACCTGTATGTGGAGTTTTTAACTTACTGAATGGCTATCAGCCAGTATCCCTACACCCAACTGTTTTCAAAAATTTGATTAGCGTCTGGTGCTTAAAGAATTTATCAAATGCTTAGAAGACATAAAAATGCTTAATTTTTACCAATCTGGTCTTCGTACAAATCATAACACTATCTTGGCCATGGTGAGGGTATTGAATGATATCAACATAACTATAGATAAGATAAATACAAAGTAGACTTCTTTTTCAAATTGAATATTCTTTATTGAGTTTTAAAACCAAAATACAATTCAGTAGAAACAGCAACAGGGACTAATGCCAACTAATAAAATATAAACGGAGCAGATGAAACATGTCACATGCACATGAACAAGAAACTATATGCTATAACCATAAACATCAAATACAAATAACTCCAGCAAGCCCCCAACCAAATTGAGCCTCCCCACCACCACCGGAGGATCCGACAAGTATGAAGCCCAACTTTAGAAAGTCAAGAACCTACACGAGCAGGAAAGTACATAACAGTGGCTCATTAAGGGATTGCATGGCAGCAGAAATGGAGGAGGTTGTGATGCTTCAGGACCAAAAAAACTGTGAGAAGGAAACACAAGGTATCAGAGCACCAAACAAAGGAGACTTCTTTGCTGAGCTCTCCAAGGCAACTGTCATGGTCAACCACGCCCTGATGCTGGAACAAATGGCTACTCTTAATATTAGCTTAAATACTGTGTCTTGTTTTGCAAGCTATCTTACTAATCAACTTTAGAAAATGTTTGTTAATTGGATAGGATATGAAACAGCTAGCGATGTTCGAGGGGTACCCCAAGGATTTGTACTTACTCCAGTTTTGTTCCCAGTATGCATTTTTTTTTTTTGGTTTTCTTTTTTGTGCTCTGCCCCAATAGCTTCCTTCCACCAGTCTCTCCAGCCCTGATACCCCAGCATCCAGGATTTACCTTAGTCATTTGTCTTTCCCCAGGGTCTCCCCCTGGCAGGGTCGGTGGGATCCTCCAAACCCTGCTGATCAGGATCCAGTGCACTCAGACTGTTCCTGGATAACTGGGTGCAAGGCCACAGGAGACCGGTGTCATCCTGCCAATTAAGGAGCCATTTTCTGCTCCCAATTTCCTCCCCAGGACTTGTGGATATGCACTGCCATCATGACACATGCCACATGCTCCTGCACGATGTACATCAACTGCCACCACACCTCCAATGCATCTTGATGGCCTATGGTCTGCCTTACCCCTTGCCTCTACCAGGGGTCAGACAGATGCAGTGCTCTGTGTCTTCCCATTCTGAAGGAGAAGAGCAGTCCCTGGGATGCACAATCCTCATCTGCCCAGCCAGCCCTCTGACTCCCCAGCTCACTCCCAAATTTGGGTTGTCGGTGTTGCAACCAGTAATGCTACTGCTATACTGGCTTGCCGGCCCCATTCCCAGTCTATTCGAATTTTGTGAGGAGGGGTCTCAGAGATGTTGAGTACCAATTATATGCTGATGATATGGTGCTCAACACCTCTGATGCATCCCTTAAAACTGTTCAATCTACTCTTCAAATGGGGGGTTGAAAATCTCCAGCTCTTTTTATCACAACCAAAACTAAATTTAGATTTTGATAAGACAAAATAATGCTGTTAATATCGCCTGTTAAATTAAAACAGAATGCACTACCTTCAACTGATATTAAACTATTAGCTGGTAATCGATTGAAAACTGTTGCCACATATAAATATCTGTTTTTGAATGGACACCTACTAACTGGATAATGCTCATTTTGAAAGTCTGCTAAAGAAACTTGGAGCAAAAATTGTCTTCTTATATAAATGCAAACATTTTCTACTTCCTGAAAATAAGAGTTAAAACTATGCAGTAACAATTTTTTTCCTTGGAGTACTGTATGCCCATGTTTTGTAATGAAGGCTCATTGCTATTGCTCTCTAAATTAAACATCTTGCAGAATTGTTTAGCCAGGTTCATATTTCACTTATGACACATGCCATTATGTCTTGTACAAAATCTTAATTGGTTATCAATTGCTAACAGAAGAACTTTGTGTGAATCTTTCTTTTCAGTTAAGTGTGATCAGGGTTCCATACCCAAGTACTAATCAAAAAGAATAACTAGACGTATTTTTTATACAAATCCTCAGATCAGATTCTTTGGAACTGATTGTCCTCAGCTTCAAAATGGCCCAAGGTAACGTTTCATTTAGTTACTTTTGTCCAGTTCTTTGAACTCCCAGCCTCCTTTGTCATGGTTCAGTAATTCAAACCTTCACAATAACGCAACTGTCACAACTTGGTTTATAAATTCCCTTCCAAATCTGTTCTGTCTTGCTGTGTCAGTTCAGAAGGCATTACCTAAAACTAAATGCTTGTCAAAAATGTATTTGTGCCATCTAGTTGATATCTGTCTTTTAATATTGTAATGTAAGTGTCTGTAGTATAAGCAAATGTTTGGTTTTACTTTGTGGAACACCACTGTATACAACAGGAGTTCAGCTCCATGGTTTTATCATATTAAATAAATGGAAATTGTATAAATTAAATTGACTACTACACTGTACAATAAATATATAAACTTCTGAATTGTGGTGTACTGTACAATAGTGCACACTGACAGGAAATGGGTAAGCTATTGTTCTATTACATAGTATACTGCACTATGCTGCACAATGACAGAAAGTACAAATTACTGTATTGTGGTGTAGTGTACTACATTATACTTTAATATATGGATTGTGAAACTAATACTACTTTAAAGCATACAAAAAATTCCAGGTAATGCCATCGCACCACAAGTGATAATACCATTGCTCAAAAGTGATAGTCTGAGCCCATAATACTATCGTTCAGTGCTCTGAACAATAGTATTATCACTGAAACACAACAGTGCAAGTGCAAGTCTGCCCCCGGCACCAACCTGGTTGCCATGGTGCCAGCTCCCCTTACTCGACAGGTGACATGACATTTTGCAAGCATGCCTTCTGATTGGCCACTTTTGTCTGTGGGTGGGCCAAAAAAGTTTTAAAACTTGGCAGGCATCTCTTGCTTACTCTTGCTTAGTGAAACAGAATCATGTTCGCTCCTCGGTATTTCCCCGATTTTTTTTCCCCACCAAAAATGGACTTAACTAGCTGATCCTGCCATCACAAGGAACAAAAAGGTAGGACTGGCTACCAATTACCTCTTGCAGGAGGGTGGGTGGGCAGGGAAGACCAGACTGACAACAGTGTAGTGGCAGTCAACCAGGACCAACAGATGCATTCAGGGCAGCAGCTGACCGCCTGTTACAGAAAAAAATCAGATCCACATATTAGAAAAAATAATGGATAGGTTTCTGTTCATTACCAGTGAGTGATACCATAATGAGGTTCTGAACACATGAACCTCTCAAGCTTCGCTCTTGAGGTTCCTATATGTCCAGAACCTCTCGATGGTATTACTCACTGGTAATGAACAGAAACCTATCCATTATTCTATTTATAATTACAGGTGACCCCCTTTAATACATGGATTAAAGCTATGTTTCAAATGCAGTGATAACCGGTAGAACCGGTTATTATAGTTGTTTGTGGCACTCATCTGTAGAGCACCACCTCACTGGCTCTTACTTCCTGTGTGGGCGGGCCGAATACATGGTTTATTCATTACCAAGGACCTTCGTGGAGCATTTGCCTCTCACTGTCCTTACAGGGAAGTTGTTGTTTTTTCTGTATTTGCCTGGTTGATCCTGCCCTTAAAACTTATCTGGCAGATCCTTCTGTGTGTCCGGTTCATGAGAGAGAAAATTCAAGTGCAATTGACAATGGGACCATGCTTTCTGTATGCGCAGATCAGTTTACAAAAAAAAAAAATGAAAGAAAAGAATGCGCGGTTCAGTTTAAAAAAAACTGAAAGAAAGAAAAGTGTGTGTGTGTGTGTGTGTGTGTGTATGTATGTATTTTGCATACGACAGCAACTGAACTGCTTCATTCTTCAGGGACTTTTTTTGCATTCACTCCCTGCACCAGTAATTATAAAAAAATTATTAAAATGTGCCTGTGTGTTTATGAAGTTTTTACACATCCTTGGCATGTAAAAGAAGTCATAACACCCAGGCACATATGATTTATTATGTTGCTTGCACACATGTGCAAGAAACATAGTGCCATCATCCGAGTTTTAGGAGGCGTGGCACCACATCTTCCAATTCAGTCACTGAGTTTGCAGGCGCAGCCGCAGTTCCTCCAATGACTGCTTCAGCTGTCTATGACAGCAGTCGAAAATGCAGTGGCATACAGTTGGGGGAGAGTTTGTTTCAGTGAGCAGAGCTCTCCCCCACACACACACACACTGCATCAGCATGCATATTATGTGGCTGATGCGCCCCTCCCCCACACACTGTGGGCGGCCGACGGAGGTGCCCAATCCCCGCCGGCTCCACGCCCAACAAAAGCTGCCCAGGTGTCACGCTGAAAGCCCGGCACCCCAGCATGGCAAAAATAAAGAGTAGGCCAACGGGGTGCCCAACTTCATTGGTTCCATGGCTGCACGCCCCCAAAACCTTTCCAGGTGCCACGCTGGGAGCCCACCCCAGCATGGCAAATCTTGTTATGGCCAATGAGGGTGCCCAATCCCCGTCAGCTCCAGCCCCCAAACAGTTTTTCAGCTGCCATGCTGGGAGCCCACCCCAGCATGGCAAATGTCCCGCAGCCATCGTAATTTAAAAAACTAACAAAAAAGGTCCTCGCAGTCTCACTGCCCCCACCCACACCCACCTACTGTGCACCCTTCCTCCCCACACCCCCTCACCCCATACTTACCTCTGGAGCTCGGCGGAATGATCATCAGTGGACGGGGAACACATCTGCACTCTTCAAAGCCGACCGCGAACTGAGGAAATGCCGGTAAGCTGTATAATGGAATAAATAGGGTTTTTTCAACTTTGTTGCATATCTCAGGCATTTTTGGGAATTTTGGGCCCAAATTTTCAACATGGGGTTTTTGGGACCCCTCCTCATGAATTCTTGCACTGTCATGGCGATAATCGGGTCCGAAGGGTGATTTTGACATCACTGCACGAAATCACCTTTCGGGGCCGATTAACGAAAGGACACTGCAAGTGTTCATAAGGTGGGCTCTCAAAAAGCCTATATTGAAAATTTGGTGAAAAATTCCTAACAATGACTAGTTTTATGATGCGCATTGCGCAGTTCCTACGCACGCTCGTACGTTGGCGAATTTTCAATATTTTCACTCCAGATTTTCAACATTGCCATTTTACCACACCTCCTTATGAGCAGTACAGCTGTCATTTTTCACATCTTGCCCAAAAAGTGTTTCCGCCCATGTAGCACATAATGGCACAGTCGGTGTGCGAAATCCATGTATGGGACACATTAAGAAAATCATAGTGACACTGTTCATGAGCAGAGCTCTTAAAATGGCTATGTTGAAAATTTGGAGAAACAATTCCTAAAAATGGCTGTTTTACGAGCGTGCGTTGTGCAGTTCCTATGCACGCTCGTAAGTTCGCGAATTTTCAATATTTGCACTCCAATGACTTCCAAATACCTAAACAGCACATACAAGCAAGCAACATTCGGCATTGACAAATGCTTGTTCTCTATGTACCACACACCAACTGGGATGGGGTAGACTACTGTTCCGTGACGTACTATACAGCTCTATGCATTGACAGAATGTGCAAACTACTATATTGTGGTGTAAATTATTTAGTACTGAACCATACTGCACAATGACTGGGAATGGATAAAATTCTGCACTGTCCTGTATTGTATTGTAACATACTGCGTAGTTATTGGGAATGGGTAAACCGCTGTACTGTGATATATCACACTGTACTGTACTGTACTATGCTATACAATGACAGATTTTATAAACTACTGTATGATGGTACACTGTACTGCACCATACTTCACAGTGACTGGAAATGGATAAGCAACTGTGTTGTGACTTATTACAGTATACTGTGCTATGCAGTACTATGACAGAATGGGTTAACTATAGTAATGTGGTATACTGTGCTATAAAATTGGGTCATATTTTTTTCCCTAAGGAAACCGGATTCGTAATTTGCCATTATAAAGAAGTGTTTATAATGGCAAATACATTCCAGGTTTCCCTTGGTTCTGTGCATGTGCCACCTGTCTGACTTCAAGTCATTATGCTGAACCCAATACCACCAGTCACTCTCGGTTGTAAGTACACATTCAAAAAATTGGACTGCCATATCACTTTTCTAAGACTACTTACATTGCAAACCTGAAAATCTTGGAAAAAAAAACAAGATAGGCTTCAGCAGCCACGGACCATGCTTCAACCAGCTGGGACCATGGCCGAACAGTGGGCAACTTAGTCTTATTTTATATAATTGCTGTAGTGAAAAAACATGACCCAGCAATTATATAAAATAAAATATGAGGTAATATGTAGAAACTCAAATTTTACACACGCCCTCAGTGTTGGGTGCTTGAACAACCCCTCAAGCTTCGCTTTCAGGGGTTTATGTAGCATCCAACACCTCAGGTGTGTGTAAAAGTCTTGTTACATACACCACCTCATACTTTATTCTATATGTAATGTACCATACTGTACAATGACATGATGTACAATAACAGAATATAGAAACAACTCTGCTGTGGTATATTGTACTGTACCATACTGCATACTGACTCGGAATGGGTAAACTACTGTACTGTTACCTATATTACTATATTATGCAGTATAATGACAGAATTGATAAACTACTGTATCATTGTGAACTGTATTCTACCATACTGCACAATGACTGGAAATAGATAAACGACTGTACTGTGACATACCATACAGTACAATCCCATACAAAGACAGACTGGATTAACTATTGTACTGTACTGCACCGTACTTCACACTGAGTGGGAATGGATAAACTGCTCTTCTGTGACATACTATACTGTACTGTGCTGTACACGCACATAATGTATAAACAATTATGCTGTGGTATACTGTACTGAACCATACCGCACACAGAGTGGGAATGGGTGCTATAACATACTATACTCACATGATTATAGGTTCATAGCACAGTACAAGTTCAGTAGGCATTTATGCCTTTATATGAACTCACTGCCCATGAGCAACATGGGAGGAAATAATATTTTTTGTCTCCCATATAAGAATCTAACCTACTGTATGTTTGAAGATAGTCATATTTGTACTCTCGACTTTATATTGGGGAAGAATATTCCACATTGTTATTACTCTTTCAGTATAAAATTTACTCCTTTTTACAGTTACTTTTCTTTCACCTATTATTTTATATACATGTAATCTAGCAGATTTATTGACTTTATGCCCTGTAAGTCCTATTGGATAGCTTTAAAGGTTAGGCATAGATCGCCTCTAATCCTTTTATATTCTGCTGAATACAACTTTAAGTTTTTGAGTCTTTGGTTGTAGCTTAAATGCTACATCATATTTATTTTTTTTTTTGTAACTTTTCTCTGGACTCTCTTGATCAGTTTTTTACCTTTTATGGTATGAGGTGCACAGACCTGCGAACAATACTACAGGTGGGGGTGCACCAGGCTGGTATACAGGGTCATGACTGCTTCACTCTTTCTGTTTTTGATATTAGTCAATATATAACTAATAATTCTCTGACATTTCCTGACTATTTCTTTGGTATTCCTGTCAAATGATAGGACCTTTGAGATCCATACCCCTAGATCTTTTTTCTCGGTAGTACTCTAGAGTACAGTGCTATTTAATTTGTAATGTAGTAAATAGATTTTTTTTACCAAGATGCATTACTTTGCATTTCTTTTCATAAAATGACATTTTGTTAGTTACTGCCCACTGTGATAGTTGATTTAACTCATCCTGTACTTGATTACCATCTAAGACTGTCTGGACAATTCCCCTAGTTTGCAGTCATCAGCATATTTGCAGATCCATGCTTTGTCATTTACTTGAAGGGTTGAAACCATGACATTGAACAAGGTTGGACCCAGCACCAACCCCAGTGGTACTCCACTGGTCACATATCCTCAGTCAGAGCGGTGGCCCTCAACAATTACCCTTTGTTGGCATTGTTCTAACCAGGAGTTTATCCAGCTGATGATATTAGGATGTAGTTTTATTTGGGTAAGTTGTTCAAGTAATATTCAGTGTGATGCTTTATCAAAGGCTTTGGAAAAATATAGGAAAATTATATCTACTGGGATGTTTTTATCTAGTGCAGAACTAACTGGTTCAAAAAACTGTATTAAATTTGTGAGGCATGATCTACCAGAGATGAAACCATGCTGGGTGATGTCTATTAATCCTTCTTTGTTTATACAGTCCATAATACTTTGCTATAGTAATCTTTCCATTATTTTCCCTATTACACTGAGGTAAGACTTATTGGTCTATAGTTAGTTTTGTCTGCATTTTTACCACTTTTGTATATTGGTGTCACTATCGCTTTTCTCCATTCAGTTATGGTTTTTCCTTCAATAATAGAGGTGTTAAATAAAATTGTAAGGGGTCCCACCAGTTCCTTTATAAACTCTTTTCAAAATCTGGGCATAATACCATCTGGTCCTGCAGAACAATTTGTTTTAAGTGAATTTACAATCTGTCTAACCACAGTATGGGTAAAAAACAGGGTATTGTCTGGGTTGGTATGCCTCCCTGACAGCGACACCATTACAGTGAACAATGTCGATGCCAACAACATTGACAGTTCGCTGTAATGGTGCACCCGAGACACTGGCATTCTGTCTCCTGGTCCTGCACCCCCTCCCCGAATCAAATTCAACTTGGAGTTGATTATATTTAGTACGAGGAGTGTAGGGGGCAGATTCCCCCTCCCCACATGGGTGATTCAGGGGCAAAGGCCCCCCTCTGATAGAAAAACAGACCAGGTTTCCATACGGATTTATGCCAACTGCAACTTGCGTTCGACATAATATCCATCACTGTGATGCCGGTCAATGAAATTGTTGAACCGGCATCGTAGATCTGTTTGGGTTACCTGTCATATGTGGGGTAAACTTTTCTTTTGGTTCCTAAACACTTAGAAAATATATGTTTAATTATGTGGCTATTTCTTTTTCTTCAGTCATAATACCTTCTGTAGCTTCTAATGGACCAATTACTTTTTGATTTCCTCTCATGGCCCCTACATAATTATAAAAATTTTTTTGTTGTCTTGCACTAATGATACTAAATTTATTTCTAATCTCTCCTATGCCTTTCTAATTATGTTTTTTATTCTTTTTGCATTTTGTTTGAAATTCAGCCAATTGCTAGATGATGGATTCTTATAATTCTGGTAAAGTTTTTTCTTATTATTTATGTTTTTTAATGTTGTTCCACCAAGGCTGGACTCTATGATTGTTTCTGTATTTATTTCTTATGGGAACCCAGTTTTCTACACAATAGTTAATCTGATTATTGAACACAGTCTGCAAGTCTTGGTTTGTATGATCTTGTTCCAAGTTTCATTTCCTAAGGTATTCTTTAATGTTGTGATAATCTGCTTTATTATAGTCCTTTATTACTGTCTTTCCTTTGGTATTGGTTTGAATAAAACTGTAGTCAAACTCTATAATGTTGTGGTCATTGTCACCAAGTGCAGGCAGTACTTTTATGTTATGAATTGTTTCCTCAGTGTTAGTGAATATTAAATTGAGTACCTTGTTTCCCCTGGTTGATTGTGTTACAAGTTGAGCCAGGTCATGCAGTCTTATAATATCAATTAATGTATTTTCTAAGGAGTTTGTTCCTTTTAGGGTATTCCAGTTAATTGTTGGGAAGCTGAAATCACCCACGAGTATGGTGTCCCCCAGAATATTTTTGTTTTCTATTTATGATAACAAGTTATTACTCTCTTTAGCCTGTAAGCTAGGTGAGCAATAAACAAAACCAATGGTTAAAGTTTTTAGATGGAGTATAATTTGTACCTAAATGATTTCATTGTCAATAAATGAGGTGTTTCTAATTTCTAATTTCACAAGCCTTGTACTTTTCCTCTATATATAGGGAAATACCACCACCCCTCCTTTCCTGCCAGTTTTTATGTATCAGTTGATACCCAGATATTTCAATATTCCAGTCCCTGTCCTTGAATCAGGTCTCAGTTATACCACAAATAGCTATGTTATTGCTTTTGGGTGTCTAGGCAAGTTCATCAATTTTTGATCTTAAACTTCTAGCATTTAGTAGTAGTAGTATTTTAAGGTTGTTAGTACTAGTTTTTGTGTTACCTAAGTGGGCCAAAGTTAATAGTAGGTTGCTTGTAATGTTATCTATACTTTCAGTTAATCTTACATCTAGAGAGGATGTTATACCACACCTCTCCGCCTTATTAATCAGTTTAAATGTTTGTAAATGAAACTGCCAATATGTTTACCATACTATCACTGTACTATATGTAAAATGATATAACATTCTGTCCTGTGGTGCACTGTACTGAACCATACTACACATACTACTCATTGACTGGAAATGTGTAAGCTACTATTCTTTGGCATTCTATACTATGATATGCTGTACAATGATAAAATGTGTAAACTACTCTACTGTGCTGCATAATGACTTGGAATGGACAAACATCTGTACCATGATTTATTACACTGTACTACGCTGTACAAGAACAGAATGTATAAACTCATGTGCTTTGGTGTGAGGTACTGAACAACACTGTACAATGACTGGGAATGGATCAAAGACTGTGTTGTGACTTATGAAATGGGCTTCAGATTCCCAACCCTCTAATTGCTTGTTAGCCGTATGCTGAAAGTGTCTAGCACACAACTAAAATCAAGTACTGGTAGCCTTGACACATTACCGAAGCATACATATTATTGCTACTTAGAATACTATAAAATCCTTAGAATGTTACCAACTGCCATGATGCTTCTGTAATCCCCTTCAACAGTACTGTATGACAGTGCCTTACACTGATATCTCCCTTGAAAAAACTCGTAATTCTTTATGTATTTCACAGAGGTACATCTGTCATTTAAATTAAAGCATTTCTTTTCCACATTACCTCTGACACCAGACCTCCCACTTGCCCGCTCACTCGCTCTCTCATCCACTCGCTTCCCAGCTATCACACCACTGTCACACCACCATCCAACCTACCAGCCACTCCCTCACTTCCTCTGCACAGTTACTAACTTGGGTCTAATCTTTACACTTTCTGTCCCTCTCTCTTTCAGTACTTCATTTAGTACTGTGCCAAGACTCTTTCTGAAGTTCCACTTCTCTTGCTTGAACACTGCACACATTGGCTCCATTTCCTCACCTGCGCTGCCCATTCCACTACAAAAGCACAATACAATAATAAAAAAAAAAACACAGGCATATTTACTCAGATCTCCAACCACCAGAATTTCAAAATGTGAAAAAAAGTGTGTGGGGGGGGGCGCAGATTAGCTGGTGCCATGGCAACCAGTACAGGAAGCCTGCAACTATGGATCACACAGTAGGACAAAACTCTTTCACTCAGTATGAAAAATACAGTACACTGATGCAGGCAGAGGAACTATTTTATTTCAAATTAAGGCAAACATATAACTTTTTTTCTACTTAGTTCTTTGCATTTTAATTTTTTCATACATGAACAGCTAAGGTGCCCATTTCATAAGCGCAATAAGACACTCCAGGGGTGTGCACTAAAGGTGTCAAGTGCATACCCCGTTGTGTTTTGTTGCTTATATACTATACTACACTATGCTGTACAATGACAAACTGTATAAACTACTGTACTGTACTGTGGTGTGTTGTACTATGCTGCACATTAAGTTGGAATGGGATTGAGGTTTACTGCACTTTATTGTACTGTACTCTACATGTAAAATAATGCATGGGGAAGTGTGTATAACAAGGATTTTAAGCACATCCGAGGTGTGCGATGGCTTATAATCCCCGATAGCGAAGCTCGAGGGGTTTATCTAGGCATTGCACATCGAGGGTGTGCATAACATCTAAGTTGACACAGTTCCCCATGTTTTATTTTTTATAATAACTGATCCCTTTATGTTTTTATTGAATCATGCATACAGTCATAATTGGGCAAAAGTTTACATTAGTGCAGTATAGTGCATTGCGCAAAAGTTGACCGTTAGTGCAATATTGCAAGGGAGTGCAATACATAGCTAGCGTGTTAATGTGCCACATGGCATACTGCTCTAATAGTAAACTTTTGCATGACTACCCATTATACACGGGTGATTATACACATGTGTGTATACTGGAGTATAACAGCTTCTGCCCACAGTTGATAATCATCATTAACCAGTTATTATTATATGCATACTGACTGGAATTGTGTAAACTATTGTGCTGTGACATATTACTCTGTGATTTGCTACACAATGACAGAATGCTTAAACTACTGCACTGTGGTGTATGTACTACACCATACTGCACAATGACTGGTAATAGATAAACTACTGTACTGCAGTGTATAGTATTGTACCGTACTGTACCATGCTACACACTGGGAATGGATAAATAAAGAAACCAAGGTGTATTGCATCATACTCTACTGCACTCTGAATGGGAATGGGTAAACTACTGCACTGTGACATACTGTACTATGCTATGGTCTTCAACAATGACCAGGAATGAAGAGATGGCTGTACTGTGGTGCACTGTACTATAGCATAGTGCACATTGACTGGGAAAGGATAAATGTCTGTGCTGTGAGTTCTACACTGTGTTATGCTGTATGGCAGGCTATATAAATTACCATACTCTGGTGTGGTGTGCTATGCTGCACACTAGGAATGGTAAAGCTACTGCACTGTGACATATTGTACTATGCTATACAATAACAGAATGGATAAATGACTGTTTGCTTATTGATTTACAAATTGTTGACCATGAAAGGCACACTGAGCTGTGGCTAATTGCAAACTGCAACCTGGGGGAAGGGTACAGTATACAGGAGAAGAAATCAGATAAGCAAAAACAAAATAACCATGTAAACCAGTCTCTACTGTAGTATATTTAAGCAATAAGGCATGACAGGGTGTGGTATATCATGGGATATCATCATGTCTCAAGTGGTTGGGCATGAGGCCACTGGCTGAGTGCGTCCAACCGTCCAAGAAGTGATGATATCCCATGATATACCACACCCTGAAGTGCCTTATTGCTATTATGAACTGTATCAATTGATATTTTATGCATTTAATGTAAAAATACAAAGTTTTAAAATATTTTAATAGTGTTTTTATATGAGTGTAGGTAGACATTTAAAAAAAAAAAGTTCAGGTATGTCATGTTTTGGCCAGGAGGTGGTGCTG